>OX387244.1:197910104-200410104 GCA_947561735.1 Cenchrus americanus
CTTCGAGGCCCACCCCGTCACGGTGGTCTCCTCCTTCCCGCTAGGGGAAATCATCCGCAATCCAGACGCGGCAGGCAGGATCGCAAAGTGGTCAGTGGAGCTGATGGGCGAGACGCTCGCCTACGCCCCGCGCAAGGCCATCAAATCCTAGATCCTGGCGGATTTCGTCGCTGAGTGGACAGATACGCAGCTACCACCGCCGCAGATCCAAGCAGAGTGCTGGACTCTGTATTTCAACGGTTCGGTGATGAAAACGGGGGCGGGGAGCACATGCGGTACGCGGTGCGCCTTCACTTCCCCGCGTCAAACAACATGGCTAAGTACGAGGCCCTCCTTTGCGGCCTCAAGATCGCCATCGAGATAGGCATCAAGCGCCTCGACGTGCGGGGGGATTCACAGCTTGTAATTGACCAAGTCATGAAGAATGCGAGCTGCCACGACGACAAGATGGAGGCGTACTGCAAGGCCGTGCGAGCCCTCGAGGACAAGTTCTACGGCATCGAGCTCAATCACGTGCCCCGCCGGTACAACGAGGAGGCGGACGAGCTGGCCAAGATCGCGTCCGGGCGGATCACCGTCCCCACAAACGTTTTAGCCCGTGACGTCGCCCAGCCCTCTATCGTCTTCGACCCTCACCCCTCGAGTCACACGGAACCCTCGGGGGCTCCCTCGAATCCAGCAGGCGCGGAGCCCATGGACGAGGACCCCTCAAACGAGGCGTATGTACTCTCCCTCCTCGAGGGGTATGGAACCTACGAAGCCGATGTGATGGATGTCGAGCCAGCTCCTGTCAAGGCTGATTGGCGCGACAAGTACGTCGCCTGGATGGCTCGAGGGGAGCTCCCCTCGGACCGGGCCGAGGCCAGGCGCATCGCCAGGATGGCCAAGTCCTTCACCCTCGTCGACGGCGAGCTGTACAAGCGCGCCGCCTCCGCATCTCGCGGCGTTGCATCCCCATCCCCGAGGGGCGCGAGCTCTGCGCAGACATCCACGCGGGGATCTGCGGCCATCACGCCGCGCCCCGCACCCTCGTTGGCAACGCTTTCCGCCAGGGCTTTTATTGGCCTACCGCGGTCGCGGATGCCAGCGAGATCGTGCGCACTTGCGAAGGGTGCCAATTCCACGCCCGCAAGTCCAACCTTCCCGCTCATGTCCTGCAGACCATCCCCACAACATGGCCGTTCGCCGTATGGGGGCTGGACATCGTCGGGCCCCTGCGAAAGGCGCCCTGGGGCTTCACCCACCTGCTGGTTGCAATCGACAAGTTTTCCAAGTGGGTGGAAGTGCGCCCCATTAAGAATCTCAGGGCAGAGCAAGCGGTGACGTTCTTCACCGATATCATCCATCGCTTCGGAGTGCCAAACTCCATCGTCACCGACAACGGGTCCCAGTTCACGGGCAGGAAATTCCTGGAGTTCTGCAACAAATTCCACATCCGTGTGGATTGGGCAGCTGTAGCACATCCACAGACCAACGGCCAAGTAGAGCGTGCCAACGGCATGATCCTACAAGGCCTTAAGCCCAGAATTTTCGACCAGCTGAATAAGTCTGGTCGAAAATGGCTCCAGGAGTTACCGGCGGTCGTGTGGAGCCTAAGAAACACCCCAAGCAGAGCCACCGGGTTCACCCCATTTTTTCTGGTCCATGGCGCGGAGGCCGTCCTCCCCACGGACTTAGAGTACGGGTCACCCAGGGTTCGAGGCTACGATGAGGACGCAAACCAGCGAGCCCGCGAGGACTCACTGGACCAGCTGGACCAAACACGCCTCATAGCCTTGATGCACTCTGCAGGTACCAACAGTCCCTCAGGAGCTACCAGGCACGGAAAATACGCCGACGGGATTTCAGCGAAGGGGATCTGGTCCTAAGGCTACGCCAAGACAACCGAGGACGCCACAAGCTATCACCTCCGTGGGAGGGGCCCTACGTCGTGGTGAAAGTGCTCAAGCCAGGCACGTACAAGCTGGCCAACGAGGATGGCGAAGAACTCACCAACGCTTGGAACATCCAACAGCTACGTCGCTTCTATCCCTAGCCTAGGATTTCCAAGTATTTTGTTGTAAAATCGCGTTACCTGCTGTTGACGCAAAAAGTGCACCAAGCGCCAAACACACAGCAAGCCGAAAAGCTGGCTTCGCACGCGCAAAGAGTAGAGATGACGTGCCAGTCAATTTTTCCTGAAAATTAACAAAAGATGAAGAAGTTAAATACCAAAGCTTGGAACTTGCCGGGTGGTACCAGACAGTTCCATATTTGCGGCCAAGGAGCCATACGAGATGACACATAGCTATATGAAAGCTATTTGTCAAAGAATTGAAGCTACTCGGGAACTTGTCAGAGGAAAAAACAATACTGCCGAATGGATGACGTAAGCATGATGGCAACCGGTCTTTGTTTGGTCAACAATGCATGAACACGATATACGACCGATCCCACAGTAACAATGTTAAATGAATGAAGTAAAGCACGAACGTAAGCATGTAATAAACAAGCATGCATAGATCCAAAGCACTAGTCTACCGCATGTCTAGGTACTTAGAGATCCGTCAGGTACGATGCCAAAACAAATCTATCCACCGCATGATACAACTTGCACGAAATCGTACCACTTTCCACAAATAGATCTATCCACCGCATGATACAATCTAAACATGGAAAGCTAAAAGCACACATCATTTAAAGCATGAATTGCGCACGTGTTCTACTCGTGGAGAAACATAACCGAATACGGCTGAACAGCCGATTCGGGGTCCATGAAGAAGGAACAAACATTACCATGCGGATAAATCTATCAGGTTGATCCGAAATCTAATCCACCGGATGACTAGCTCTAAAGCAACCCAAAAACCTGCATCTACCGCATGATACCCGGTTCTTTCAAGATTTATACCGACAAAGGCAATCTTGAACCCACAACACGTGACAACCTAGATCGATTCGGTTTCGGCTATCGGAAGGCACAAGATCCATGTATTAAAACACAAAATCTACCCATACAGGGATCATAAAAGGAGTGAGAGGATCCAACCCATCTAGATTGGGCAAAAGTGTTACACGAATCTAAACATAAAGTAAAAACTCGAAATAACACAGGGTAACTTAATGAATCTATTGGATCTTGCCAAAACCCAATAGAGCCGATAACTAGCCTCAAGCTAGATCTTAGCCTACCGCATGGCTCATGATCTAACAAGAAACCTTCTTGAACCAAGCTTGAATCTACCGCATGACACGAAGCATGGTAACAAGACTACTTGCATCAGATCTAAATCCACCGCATGATACTAGACATGATACAAGGTTGCCGGTACTCACGGAGGTCGACGGATCGATTGGCCCTCTCGAAGAACTCGACGACACGACAAAAGGACTCTAGGGTTTGGCGTAAGGCCGGTGTGTATTGAAGAATGATTGTCCTTTGTAACATACATTCAGGGGTCATATTTATACCCTGTCAAGTACAACTTCGAATGGATTTGTTACCTAACTTATCTCTAAGCTCGATCGCCTATCCATCCATTCGTCCCCCCTGATTGAGCCATGTCACCATCCAATCCCGCAAAATCAGCTCTACTGTTCCTTTGCCGAACCGGAGCAGATAGCCGACCGCAGATCTCTTTGCCGAATATCTCTGAAAAGACCCTTCCTTCCACCAGACGGACTCTTTATCGAACCGGACCCACGAGTCAGACTCCTTACCAAATTTTGGTGTTAACACATGCCCCTTCAATTGTGGGATAAAAGTAATTTTGTTCCACAATTGACTCCAGCCACGAATCTTCAGATCAAATCCGTCAACACCTGTTCTTCGCAATCCGCCGGAATCTTCATCCAGATCCAACCCTAGATCCCCTCGTTCCGAGCTCAAATCTCCAATGGCAGCTCACAACCAAGACGCTCAGGTAAATTCATCCCTCATAAGCCTCGTTCGGCATTTAGGTCTTCGATTTCACCTGAGATTTCCTTTTCCGCTCTTCCTCCAGGAGTTTTCTACTGAGCTTTTGATTCGTACCGAGGCCAATTCGAGATCCTATTACCTTGGCCCTGTGGGGAACTCTGACCCTCGAGATTTCATCGCAACTGAATCTCAGAGAATCCCCTTTAAAGCAGCTCTGTCTCCACCGCCTCAGTGGCAAGACGCTTTCAAGAACTGGCCTTTACCTCCAATTGCAGGCTGGAAGACTTGGTACCGGAGGATTCTCGCAGACAAGAGCGGATTGACCAACTTGGATACCCTCCGTATCGCCTAGTGCTTGGAGTTATCCGTGGCTGAGACCCCCAAGAACGAAGACCTCCTGATAGCAGCCTGCCACTTCTGGTCAAACGGCGTCAACGCCTTCCTTTTCGGCCATGGCCCAATGTCTCCAACCTTGGCCGATGTATATATGATCACCGGCCTTGACATCACAGGATCTGTCCAGCCCTGGAACTTCAAAGGCTCTTCACGCCAGACAGGGGTAAAGCCAGGGAACGGATATAAGAATTACATCTTGAAGCACATGAAAGACAATCCCCTTGGCGATGTTGAATACAAAGCATTCCTGAATATGTGGCTGTGCAGATTTGTCTTTTGTGGCAAAGACAATGAGCCCACCTTGAACCATATTGCAATGGCATCTCATTTGGCCAGTGGCAATCGCCTCCCCCTTGGGAAATTCTTCCTCGGCAGTGTATACCACATGCTTCACCAAACTGTTACTCAGATGTATACCAGCCAAAGGATAGCATGTGTCAACGGCCCTTGGTGGTTCGTTCAGATATGGCTGCAGCTCCACCTGCATCAGATTGTTGGTGTTGATTTGAACACCAGGCTTTTCCCTTCATCCAATCACCCTGAAGGAGAAAACAATGCTACCAGTGGATGTCAGAGTTATGGAGAAGCGGCTTCAACTGTTATCATTCAGCAAGACATCAGCCAGCTCTTCGAACTGTTCTTCAAGGGTCTCCAGAACCCTCTCTGGCTCCCCTATCTGGACAATGATACATTGACTTTCCCTGCTGAATTCTCCTTTGAGCCTGGTCATCAAGATGGGAGATTCTTGGAAATTTTCAACATCGTAATTCACCCATGTATACTGCCGGCCGAATTCAACGGAGAGAGGCTGAACTTCAGCACTCATTCTTTTGATTCCACAGAACACAGTGCCTGCTCCTCGAGCCAGGAACATCACCTACAATCTTGCAGGCCCAATCTCAGCACTGGGATTCAAATCAACAACTCTAGCTCAGTTAATGGCCAGGTTTGCTACAACAGACCCTAGCCTCTCTAGCCTTGCTGCTGACAAAAGGCAAGTTTATCTCTAGTTGCTCCTCCAACTGCCAAGAGGAGGAGAACTATCAAGAAAATCCTTGTCGAGGTAAAATCTTTTACCTTCTTGACCCCAAGATTACTCTGTTCCTGATAAATTATCTCTTTGTGCATTCTCAGACCAGAGCTCAGCAACCTTTAGTGTCAGAACCTGCCAATGCCCCATCCACAGGTATGACCTTTATTTGTCCTCTTTTAAGGATGGACACTGGCATTTACCCTTGTGACTTGATATTTGCAGAAGAAATAGTGGAAGAACAACTGGTTGATGTTCTAGTGGCTCAACAAGCAAGTCCATCCAGGGTTGAATTACCTATCCCAGTGGAGATCTCATCTTCATCACCCTCTGCAGAAGCAATGAATTCTCTAGAGATGAGTCTCCCAATCCAAACTCGAGCCATCAAGTCCTCCAAGGGCACAATCACCCGTTGGTCACGCAAGCAACTCCAATCCTAACGAGAGGTGGATCCGACTCCTCATCGCCCGAAGCCCACGAGCTACCAAAGAATCGCACCCCGCACCTTCTAGCTTGGAAGCTTCGGCTCTACCTGGAGCACCTCCTTCACCTGTGATTACCCCTGCTCAAGAAACCGGCCACGAGGTAATCATCTGCACTCAACTTTGCTATTTTTACTTTTAGCACCTCTAACTCAGCAATACGGCTTCTTATGATCAGGCTCCATCATCATCAAGCCTGCTGTCGGGGACCAATCCAATTGCCGAAGCGACGGAAGGGATGCATCAGCCGCTGTCAGATGAGGTGCTAGCAAAGCTTCAAGAAATTGTTGCCTGGCTGGAAAGAGATGCACAAGATCAGTTCAAGGATCTTGACCACTTCGAGGAGATGCTTGAATCCATCAGCAAAGAACTTCCCGAAGATATCAGCGCTCCTCTTGTATCCATCTGTGGCATGGACGTTCTTTACGCGCCCATAAGACATGCTTTAAGGAAGCTGCGCTCTCGTCCGGCTATCGAAAAGAAGAGATCTGATGCTGAGCAAGCCATGAACGGGGCGCAATCCCAGACAGAGAGCCACAGAAATACATTGTCTGATCTCGTGTGCTTCTTGTGATCTGAAAATTGCCAGGAAAGCTGCTCTAGAAGCGGAACTGAGAAGCTCGTCGACGTGAGATAGAGGCCGATAAAAAGAGAATAGCCGAGCTTCCTGGACTGATAGAAAAAACCCAAGAGGAAGCAAGGTCGGCTATAGCCAGGATGGAACAATGCGATGCAGAACTCACCACCTTGTCCAGCACCCAAAAAGATTGCCAAGAATTGTTGGACAATTTCCGTCAGGCAACATCCAATGCTCGTGGTGTGATTGCGAAACGTCTGAACATTTGAATGCCTCCATTGCTGTATAACCGAATTGGCCATTATTGTGATATTTTCTTGTAATTTGTTTCTTTTCCTCTGCGTACCTTCAAATATAAATGCTGAACGACCCATTTGGCAAAGAAACGCCAACTCTCGAATGACACTTTGATTCTCCTTAGCCGAACCAATCAACTGAATGCGACTCCGCCTAGAGCTCCAAGCGACCCGCCGGCGGGCTGGCCAAGGAAACCTTTCCACCTTCCGATTTTCTTGGGATATGCGTCACGATCCAAAGCCACGACTCAAAGCCACGATTCATCTTACCAGGCCTATAAATGCAACCGTAGGTGCCCCTAGCTCTCCACCAAGCCTTCTAGCTCTCGAATCTTTGCCGATCTCAGCCCCTTATCTTTCCACACAGTGCACATCCGAAACCACCATGGTGCGCCACCTCAACCGCCGCCGCGCTTCCGACGAGGCGGAGGGGAGCAGTGCCAACGCGCACCGGAGGCAATGATCGTCGATTTCCTCTTCTTTGATTCAACCTTTGATCTTCTTCTTGTTTTGACGATCATCCCCTTTTTTCAGATTGATTCAGTGGAATCCGTCTCCCACGCCGGCCAATCAACCCCTTCCGGACGACTCCTCGGAGTCCGACGGCCACTCCCCCGTGCCGTACGGGGAAGTCGATGCCCTCCGCTTCAAGGAGGAGCTGGAGGCGTCCCGGCGTGAGCTAGAGGACGTCTCCAAGGAGGCGGGCATAGCCGAGCTGGAATGGGAGGACCAGCGCAAACAGCTCCTGGAAGCCATCGACGGTACGGCTCTGAAAACAGTTCCTGGTCCAACCCGGCTTTTGATGCTAATTTTTTTCTTCTGGCTCCTTGTAGCCCGCGATGCTGAGCTCAACCAGCTGAAGGCGCTGGTAGAGCAGCTGGCTGAGAAGGTGAATGCCCGCGGTGACACGCCGGCGGAGCGCCTTGCCGCGGTGGAGCACCGCGTCGAAGAGGTGGCCACCCATGGCGTACGTCTGGGCACCACCTTGGGCCTAGCTGCCATGGCGACGCATACGGACATCGACTACTCTACCAGGCCACGCGGCTTCCGGGGTGGCGCGCCGGAGGACATCGACGAGATCGAGCTCATCCTGGAGTGCCTCGATGGCCACGGCGACGCCATTGCCGAAATTACTCATCCTCAATCTGTGTTGAACAGACTCTTCGACTAGATTGTATTAGGGATGTGTAAATATAGGCAATAAATGAAGAGCTTTTGAATTCTGTGCTTGTTTTGTGATGATTCCCTTTACACTTTGCATCCGTGAATCTTGTTTTCTTTGAATGCATCCGGGAACTATCTTGAGCCGAACGCGCGAGAACAACTGCCCCTTGGCGCAAAATCCACAGAAGATCCCGATTCGGCAATCCATAAACACCTTGTTCAAGCAAAAAAACCCTTCGCACACGGGAGAAAACTCGCCGTTTGGTATTCCAACGGTGTGTACTTGGCCGGTCATCACTCCCAATGCACCCCTTCGGTCAATAAAATAGCTCTGCAGGGATGCTCTGCAAATCCACTCGCTCACTCATCCATCATTTCACATCTCCTCCCCTGTCCTCAGAGGAGAAAACCCCAAAGCCATGGACAAGGGCAAGCAACCCTAGGAGAGCAGCTCATCCAAGAAGCGCACGATTCGGAAGTGAGTTCTCCCTTGATCTACTCCTCGTTCTTCCGCATGATCTCGTGCTTGATGTTCTCCTCTTTTCCTCTTTCAGTCTTGATTTGCTCCATGAAGAGATCATCGGGACCGAAGATGTGCCGGAGTACATTTCCTCCGATTCCTCCCTCGAGGCGGAGGGGGCCACGCCTGAACAGAGGGCCAACCATCGGCTGCGCCGCCGCATTCGGCATCTGGAGCACGGCCTCAGGGACATCACCGCCCGTTGCCAAGCCGAGCGCGAGCGTCGCATGGCTCTGGAAGCACTAGTAGGGGGTAAACGCTTCTGACTTCTTTTTGACCTTACGCTTGCATCTGGATTTCTTGCCCCCTAACATCGATTCCTCCGCCTCAGATGTCTCGCGACGGTATAACAACCCCGAAGATGGCACCGGGAGAGCTTGGTGGAGGCCGCCAACCATGGTCACTCCCATGCGTTTCAAGTTGCCGTCACGGTAGTCCAGGAACAACTGAAGAGGGAGCAGCAGAAGAAGCAAAGAGAAGATTGAGTCATACTTTCGCTTCTTTCTCCACGCCTTCTGCTTCCCACCTCCTTGAAGATCTGACCATCAGGGTTGTTAGATGTAAACCTGCAAGAAGCAGGTTGTAATGTCCGTGCTAAGGGCAATGCATTCGAGCACCGGCCATTTCTTCTCGTTTATGGATTTTTTGCTCTGAAGGCGGCCTCATTCTTGAGCGCCGGCTATCTCTGTGTCAGATGCGTGTAATCATCGATCGATCTCAATGCTAGGATAATATTTCTTCAGATATCTTCCATTTATTGCAGCAGAAAATTCTTCTCCTAGCAAAGTTTTCAATATGTATGCATTACCAGGGAAGCATCTGACCACACGGAAAGGTCCTTCCCAGTTAGAGGACCATTTGCCGAATTCGCTATATTTAGTTTCAATCGGCAATAGCGCTTTCCAAACTAGATCGCCTTCTGCAAATTGCCTTACTTTCACCTTCTTGTTATAGTACTTGGCAACCCGCAGCTTGTTTTTCTCGATGTTTTCCAGGGCCCTGAGACGGATCATATGTAAATCCTCTAGCTCGTCCATCATTAGGCCACTGTAATCCTTGGAGCTCAAGTTCTTTTGCAGCACCACTCTCCTTGAATCTGATTGCATCTCCCAAGGCAAAATCGCGTGGTGCCCGTAAACCAACTCGTAAGGAGAGGTCTTTGTAGCTCCGTGGGGGCCATTCGGTAAGCCCACAGCGCTTCACTGAGAACCGAATGCCACCTCCTTGGCTTCTGATCGATCTTCTTTTGTATCAACTTGATCATGATCCTATTAGAAGCCTCTGCTTGACCATTAGCCTGGGCATAATAGGGAGAGGAATTAAACAATTTGATTCCCATGCTTTCGGCAAATTCTCTGAACTCCAGTGACACGAATTGTGCCCCTTGATCAGTGGTAATTGTCTGAGGGATTCCAAATCGGTAGATGATGTGCTCCTCGATGAATTCAATCATGTTTTCGGACGTCACCTTCTTTAGTGGGATCGCCTCAACCCATTTAGTGAAATAATCTATAGCCAAAAGCACGAACTTATGCCCCTTGCTAGATGGTGGATTAATTTGGCCAATCAAGTTGATACCCCAACCCCTGAATGGCCATGGCTTGATGATGGGATTCAATGCTGATGCAGGGACCCTTTGAATATTCCCAAACCTTTGGCAATCCTGACATCCCTTGTAATACTCAAAGCAGTCCTCTAATATCGTCGGCCAAAACCATCCAGCTTGTCTAATAACCCACTTCATACGGTAGGCCGATTGGTGTGCTCCGCATATCCCATCATGCACTTCGCTCATCATGTTCTTGGCTTCTTCTGGGACCCGGGCATCGTAGTAATACCCCATCCAACGATTTATAGAATAAATTATCATCCAGAAGAACGAACTTTATGGCTTTGTACCTGAGCTTCCTAGAGACTTTACGGGAAGGATCCTTCAAGTAATCAACGATCTCTTTCCTCCAATCATCTCCTGCAAGATCCGCCCCTAGTGCACACGCCTCTGCAGCAAACGCTTCTTGACTCTCTTTGTAACCAGAAGCGCTCTGAGCCAGCCTGTTTGCTTCTTCGTTATGTTCTCTAGGAATGTGCTGTAGAGTTACCAATGGGAAGCTTTTCAAGATTTCCCTGCACTCTTCGTAGTAACTCCTCAGCGCTTCACTTTTGCATTCATATTGGCCGTTCAATTGCTTGATTACCAGCTCTGAATCTCCATAAACTTCAACCGAAACGGCCCCTGCTTCTCTCAAGTACTGAAGCCCTCGAAGTAATGCCTCGTATTCTGCTTGATTATTTGTGACAAGGGGTCGAATAGGGATGGCAAATTCAAACATTTCACCTCTAGGAGAAATCAGTAGGATCCCTACTCCCCCACCTTTACCACACGACGATCCATCAAAAAATAGCGCCCAAGGGGTGATCTCAAGTAAATCAATTGACGGATCACGATGTTGAGTTATAAAATCGGCAATGATCTGACCTTTGATGGCTTTTGCCGATTCAAACTTCAGCTCGAATTCTGATAATGCTAAAATCCACTTGCCAATCCTGCCGTTCAAAATTGGCATAGATAACATATGTTTTATCACATCGAACTTGGAATACACAGTGCATTCGGCATTCACCAGGTAGTGCCGAAATTTTGTACATGAGTAGTACACGCAAAGACATAGTTTCTCTACAGCCGAATACCTGGTTCCAGGATCAAGTAATTTTCGGCTAAGATATGCTACTACCCGCTCCTTTCCTTCGAATTCTTGAATAAGGGCCGATCCAATGGTTTGGGTATCGGCCGCCACGTACAAATTGAAAGGCTTGTTCAGCTGAGGAGGGACCAGCACTGGTGGCTCCTTCATGTACTGCTTGATCTCATCAAAAGCCTTTTGTTGTTCGTCGCCCCACGTGAACTTCTGATCTTTCTTCAGCTTCAGCAATGGAGAAAATGGCAACACCTTCTGCGATAAATTTGAAATGAATCTTCTCACGAAGTTGATTTTGCCGAGCAGTGATTGCAACTCCTTGAGGTTAGTTGGAGGAACAACTTCATCAATGGCCTTCATGCTCTTCTTGCCAACTTCAATTCCTCCTTCGTGGACCAAAAACCCCAAGAATTCTCCAGCTGATACCCCAAAGGCGCACTTGTTTGGGTTCATCTTCAAACCGTGTTTCCGGGTGCACTCCAAGGTCTTCCTCACATCTTCTAAATGGGTGTCATGACTTAGGGACTTGATTACCACATCATCAATGTAGATCTCCACAATCTTGCCGATCAACTCATGAAAAATGTAATTCATGGCTCGTTGATAGGTTGCACCGGCATTTTTCAATCCAAATGTCATGACGATCCACTCGAATAGGCCTATATGACCAGGACATCTAAAGGCCGTCTTTGAAATGTCTCTATTGCCATGAAGATCTGATTGTATCCCGCATTGCCATCCATGAAACTGATCACTTTGTGTCCAGCGGCGGCGTCGATTAACAAATCGGCAATAGGCATCGGGTATCCGTCCATCGGAGTAGCTCTGTTAAGATCCCTGAAATCTATGCAGACCCTCATTTTTCCATTCTTTTTGTATACAGGGACAATGTTAGAAATCCATTCCGCATATCTGCATGGCCGAACGAAGTTTGCATCAAGCAATCTTTCAATTTCTTTCTTCACATCGGCCAATACTTCATCCTTGTAGATCTTCCGGGGCGGTTGCTTGTATGGTTTGAAACCAGATTTGATTGGCAACCGATGCTCAACGATAGAACGATCCAATCCAGGCATCTCCGAATAATCCCAGGCGAAGCAATCCTTGTATTCCTTGAGAAGCTTAATTAATTCTCCCCTGAAGTCCGGCCGCAAGCCTGCGCTGATGAATGTCGGCCTTGGCTTATCGCCATCTCCAATGTCAACCTCTTCCAATTTATCAGCCGACATGAATCCTCGCCCTAGCTTGCCATCGGTGCCGTCTACGGGGTCCTCCATTAAAAATTGCTATAAGAGCCGACTGCTTGAATCGGCTGTTGATCACTGCTGACAGGTTCAACAGGACCTTCCCCCCAGTCTTTGCCTGAGAAGCAATCAATACCTTGGTACTCCCAGAAAGCTGGTTCCATGTTCGCCACGCTCACGGAGTCATCTGCCTGGACAACCTCAATCTCATCGTCCACCCACTGAATAAGCTGTTGATGCATGGTGGACGGGACGCAACAGTTGGCATGGATCCAGTCCCGCCCAAGCAGCAAGCTGTAGGCCCCCTTGCCTTCAATGACAAAGAAGGTAGTGAGCAGCGTCTTGGATCCGATCATCAAATCCACGTGAGCACACCCCTTGGTATTCGAAGGGTTCCCAGCGAAGTCGTTGAGGATTATACTCGTGGGTGTCAAATCTCTCGGGCCCATGCCAAGCTTCCTGAAGGTGGTGTACGGCATTACGTTGACTGCCGCTCCACCATCGACGAACATCTTTGTCAATGGCTTGCTATTGACGTATCCTCTTAAGTACAGCGGCCTCATATGTCGATTCTTGGCTGTCTTGTCGAAGATCGCCTACTTGGCCAGCACCAATTGTTCCAGCATCCCCTCGGCCTGCTCATCATCTATGGCCGCTTCCTCCTGCACAACCTGGTTAGCAGGAGCCATGAATTCGTTCGGCAGGAAGTATACCGTGCACGTTGGAGCCGAACGCTTCGATCCTTCAGGTTGATCTTTGGGGCGCCACACTTGACGCGTCTGGATTCCGGCCTGCCTCAACTCGCGGTTCCTCAGGCGCTGGACCCGCCTTTTCTGGCTTCTCCTCAGGCCGGGCGGGCACCATTGCCCCTTCTGCCGGACGTAGTCATCTTCATCCTCCTCTTGATCAGCCCACCTGAGATCAGCACGCCGCTTCCTAGGATGATTAATAACTTCAATTTTTTGGCGCCGATCCCCATCAGGTTCGATCCTTCCAATTCTCTCGTGGACGGATCGGCGATTGGCAGTCTCCTGCCTATACTCAAAATACCTGTCACTGCATTCAGGACAGTTCTTCAACGTGGGTAGCTTTAGACCCTCATTCCAGCAATGCCTGAAGAAGGCACATCCCCAGTGTGCGCGTTCCTGCTCGCGCGTGTACTGCTCTTGGTCCCTTTTGCGTGCTTCTTCTTCGGCTCTGCGTTGCTCCTCCTCGTAGCGCCGCTTCTGGTAGCGCTCTTTCTCAATCTGGCACTGCCACTTGTTGAGGAGGATGCGCGATGTCACCCTGGGCTTAGCTCTGGATGACTCCCCAATTTCGATGTGACTCTTAAGAATACGGGGGGCTTCAACTCGCACCTGTTCCAGAGTCACCGCTCCACCTTGCTTAGATCTGGCTGAGGTCAAGACCTTGACTTTTCCCTTCTCCTCGGCAGTTATCACGTTAACAGAAAAGCCCACCATGTTCTGAGGAAAGGGGTGGCCATCCAGCTTCATTTTGTTGTCGAACTTAAGGTGACCTTCCTGGATGGCTTTTTGGATCCTCATCCTGAAGACCCTGCAATCATTGATGGAGTGTGAATCCCTGTCGTGGAAACCACAGTAACGTTTTGCGTTAACTCCATCGGGCCGAAGCATGGAATGCCCATCGGGCAGCTTGATTCGGCCTTCCTTCACTAAGAGCTCGAACAATTTATCAGCCTTTGTGATATCAAAATCATAAGTACCCTTGGTCTGCTTGACCCAGCGCTGATTCATTGTCAAAGGCTCCTTACCCCACATGATCTCTGCTGCGGCTACATCCAATTCATCATCGGAATCCTCGAACAGATCAGCCTTGTCTAAGAACTGGTTGTAGACGTCAGCGACGTCATGCTGCTTGCCAAATTTGGCGTCCTTCTTAAAGCCATACGCCTGATTGCTCATCAGTGATAGCTTCTGCGATAACTGACCCAGATTCTCAAACTCCATCCCGAACAACTTCTCCCGTACGGCCGGCAGCATTCCGGCGACGGCCATGTCAGCCAACTGGTCATCTGGCAAGTTAAGCGAGAAGCACATGCCTTTGACCTCCCTGAACCTCCGGAGAAACTCCAGCGGTGTCTCGCTATGCCTCTGCTTCATGGTCGCAAGGTCAATCAGCTTCTTCTCCGAGCTGCCGCTAAAATAGTGAGCGTGAAATTTCCGCTCTAAGTCCTTCCATCTGGCAACTGATTCAGGGGGAAGGGACGAGAACCACTGGAACGCTGGACCTGTCATCGATGCGGCGAAGTAGCGGACCCTGAATGTCTCCTCAGTCGAGCACTCCCCGAGCTGCATGAGGTAGCGAGCGATGTGCTCGACTGTGCTCGTGTCGTCCTGTCCTGAAAACTTGGTGAACTCCGTTGGCGGCTTCACCCTTGGCGGCAAGAGCACATTGTAGTACCATTCTGGGAATGGCGGCTTATAGGTGGGTCCTTGCATTTTTGGCTTGAGGCCGAACTGATTTTGCATCAATTCGGCCATCTTCCGCGCTAGGGCGTCGTCCTCCTGCGCGCCTGCAGCTGGCACGTATCCTGGATGTGGGAAAGCATCAAATGCCCCGTAGTTTCCCACCTCATGATAGCCTCCGCCGTACAAGTTTCGCTGCAGCCAGTTGGTCGCCGGAGCAATTCTCTGACCGGACGTGATCGGGGCGCCGGGCGAGCCGAATGCTAAGTCTCCGTACGTGGGCTGGTACGGATTCGGCTGTTGCATAGGTTGACCTGTGCTGCCTTGCGGTGGTGGTTGGATTGGCTGTCCTGAGGCCTGTAGTGGAGGTTGAGCCGGCTGTTTCCCAGCGGCTTGTGGCGGAGGCTGGAAAGCTTGACTTCCAGCGCTTTGGGGAGGAGGCTGCACTGGCGGGCTCCGAAGTGGCGGCTGAGAGCTTGACTCGCCCAGTTCCACAGTGCCCCCTGGACGGGTGCTTTGGCGAACGCTTGCTCCATGCCAGGGCCGAAGACGGCCACCATCATCTGCTGGAGCGCGCCGAGGAAAGCCTTGTTGTGCTTGCTCAACATGTAATCTGCGGATTCCTGGAACACCCGCATGCACTCCTTTTTCTCCTGTTGGACCGTAGTATCGCTCTCCCCCGGCAGCAGCACCCTGGGCATCTCGTTCTTCAAGTATGGGACGCCACTCCTATTCTTCTTGAAAGGCAGCAGACATTTCTGCTGAAACTGGTCCATGGCGTCCTGGAGTTGTTGCCGCTGCTCTGGAGATAGGTCTTCCAGGTTGACGTCCATGATGTCCGCGATCTAGGGCATCTTGATCTATTTGGCTGTTTGTCCCACTGGGCGTGCCAAAAAGTGTGTTGACGCAAAAAGTGCACCAAGCGCCAAACACACAGCAAGCCGAAAAGCTGGCTTCGCACGCGCAAAGAGTAGAGATGACGTGCCAGTCAATTTTTCCTGAAAATTAACAAAAGATAAAGAAGTTAAATACCAAAGCTTGGAACTTGCCGGGTGGTACCAGACAGTTCCATATTTGCGGCCAAGGAGCCATACGAGATGACACATAGCTATATGAAAGCTATTTGTCAAAAAATTGAAGCCACTCGGGAACTTGTGAGAGGAAAAAACAATACTGCCGAATGGATGACGTAAGCATGATGGCAACCGGTCTTTGTTTGGTCAACAATGCATGAACACGATATACGACCGATCCCACAGTAACAATGTTAAATGAATGAAGTAAAGCACGAACATAAGCATGTAATAAACAAGCATGCATAGATCCAAAGCACTAGTCTACCGCATGTCTAGGTACTTAGAGATCCGTCAGGTACGATGCCAAAACAAATCTATCCACCGCATGATACAACTTTCACGAAATCGTACCACTTTCCACAAATAGATCTATCCACCGCATGATACAATCTAAACATGGAAAGCTAAAAGCACACATCATTTAAAGCATGAATTGCGCACGTGTTCTACTCGTGGAGAAACATAACCGAATACAGCTGAACAGCCGATTCGGGGTCCATGAAGAAGGAACAAACATTACCACGCGGATAAATCTATCAGGTTGATCCGAAATCTAATCCACCGGATGACTAGCTCTAAAGCAACCCAAAAACCTGCATCTACCGCATGATACCCGGTTCTTTCAAGATTTATACCGACAAAGGCAATCTTGAACCCACAACACGTGACAACCTAGATCGATTCGGTTTCGGCTATCGGAAGGCACAAGATCCATGTATTAAAACACAAAATCTACCCATACAGGGATCATAAAAGGACTGAGCCGATCCAACCCATCTAGATTGGGCAAAAGTGTCACACGAATCTAAACATAAAGTAAAAACTCGAAATAACACAGGGTAACTTAATGAATCTATTGGATCTTGCCAAAACCCAATAGAGCCGATAACTAGCCTCAAGCTAGATCTTAGCCTACCGCATGGCTCATGATATAACAAGAAACCTTCTTGAACCAAGCTTGAATCTACCGCATGACACGAAGCATGGTAACAAGACTACTTGCATCAGATCTAAATCCACCGCATGATACTAGACATGATACAAGGTTGCCGGTACTCACGGAGGTCGACGGATCGATTGGCCCTCTCGAAGAACTCGACGACACGACAAAAGGACTCTAGGGTTTGGCGTAAGGCCGGTGTGTATTGAAGAATGATTGTCCTTTGTTACATACATTCAGGGGTCATATTTATACCCTGTCAAGTACAACTTCGAATGGATTCGTTACCTAACTTATCTCTAAGCTCGATCGCCTATCCATCCATTCGTCCCCCCTGATTGAGCCACGTCACTATCCAATCCCGCAAAATCAGCTCTACTGTTCCTTTGCCGAACCGGAGCAGATAGCCGACCGCAGATCTCTTTGCCGAATATCTCTGAAAAGACCCTTCCTTCCACCAGACGGACTCTTTATCGAACTGGACCCACGAGTCAGACTCCTTACCAAATTTTGGTGTTAACACCATGTTGACGGATAAAACTCGTATCCACCTACGATCCACAAGCGTACGGACCTACACATTTTTCACCACGGGATTCCCAAGGTTCTTGTCAATCCGCGGAGCAAGGGGATTACTAGCGCTTAACCAAGTACTAATCTAGTGACTAAGGAAACCTTTAAAGAGAGTATTAATCTAAAAGTAAAGACAATCTAACCTAAGTTAAGTTAGGTTAAGTTGATCAAACAAATCTAGGGTTAAACTAGATGATAAAGGGGTGAACACAAGAGAGTGAGCAAGAAAGATAAGCGTTCCCTCCCTAGGATCTAGGATAACATGGTATGCATCTACTACACGAAAGCAGTAAACCAATCTACCGAGGGTTGTGACCACGGTTTCGCCCTTTCCCTCCTCTCGTACTGTCACTACGCGAAGGTATTCGTGACTAGACCTATGATGGACACGGTATGTTGATGGAATCTATGAGAGTAGCGGATATCATACGCCCCAAAAACACGGTAGCTAACCTTAATCATCAAAGCATCATCAACATGAAAAAAATAGATTGAAACCACGAATCAAGTAGCGATCACATAGCATGTATCCATCTAATCCTAGGGATGAACGAAGACATTACCCCATCATCTTACACGGATTGAAGCACATAGGGGTGATGGAGACTCCGGAGAACGTCGTCGATGAAGATGGCGGTGATGGAGCTTGGGAACACCCCTAGGCCAGCGGCTTGGAGTCCTCCTCTTGCTTCCTTTTCTCCGCCGGCGTTGATCCTTGCGACGAGCTCATCTAACTCTCTCCCTCATCTTGCGGCGGCGGTTTTCTGGTGATTGGCGTCGGTAGGATGATTTGTTCGATGGGTCGGTCGACGGCGGCGGAGGGAATAAATAGATGAACACCTAGGGCAAAGGGGGGACCGAACCGACCCCGGAGTGGGCTGGGCCGGTCGGCCCAGGCCGGCCGGCCCAGGCCCACTTCGGCCCGGTTCGGCCCCGGTTTCCTCCCCGGTTGCTTCTCGCGTGATCCCTTATTCGTGTGCACTTGCATGTGGGCCTTTGACGTCGTTTCCTTCACGGTTAAGGCTTGAATCCTTGCTATGCAAGCTTCGCCGTTTTCTCGGTTGAGTCCCCGAAGATTTGCACGTTGACGCTTCGGTCCTCGGGTCATTTGGAGTCATGTTCATCGCGTGTCTTGACTCTTGTCGGGCTTCATGATCTTCTTCCAAAGTGCTTGGTGAACTTATCCCGAAAGTCTCCTCTTTAGCGTAGATTTCCTGCGTAAACAACAAACTCCAAAATCGACATGCAAGTGTGAACTTGTTACATCATTAGTATGCCTAGTGGCGGGTTAGTTGCAAATCATAATCGAAACCAATGTATAACAAGTACTCTAGGTTGACGGAAATTCACCGTCAACATCTCCCCCATGCTTAAACCGTGCTCGTCCTCGAGTAAGTGGTCCTCGCTTAAAAGGGAAATCAGCATTGCCTTCCAATGTTATCCCTGCACTTAGTCATTCATGACGAGACAAATTGCTCTCTCTTAAAAATTTATTTTTAAGGTTCAAGTTGTGACCGGCTTATTTTTCATTATGGATGATAGACTAACAATAAAGAACAAGCCACATTTAACACGATGCTCTCAAACTTAAGTGAACTTCAAACCATTACCTTGTCACATGGAAGATTTTCAAAAAGATGCATATCCAACATAAGTGAAAATCTCTTGCAAGAGCTCATGGAACACTCATCTCATCAAGTCACTCAAGCCTATACTAGATTATTTTCAACCTACTCTACTCATATGTGATAGTGGAAGGCTTATGTGGAGCTTGGAAGGTTAAAAACAATCCTAGCAAAACATACATCCGAAATATTGTCAAATTAAGAGAAAGATCTATTGGAATTATTGAGACTCGTCAAAAAGGCCATGGAAAATAAATGTTGGAAAGAGAGAGGGATGAAACACACACATTTAGATAAGTAGACATGTGCAAGTGGCAAATGGATGATCCCGAGGCACGAGTGAAGTCCTCGTTATCGGATTGCACATGGTTGGAAGATTTGAGTATGGATTTATCATCAAGGCACTTGAGAACTTATGAAGCAAAAAGAACCGAGGAGCATCTTTATTTTTTTTCCTTATTTTATTTCCTTCTCATTTTTCTCTCTTTCTTTTTTTCACTTTATTCTTCCTATTTTTCTTACTTTTCTTTTCTTCTTATCATATTTTTTTTTCATTTTTCATTTTTTTTTCTTTTTTTCTTTTGCTCCTCAAAACTTTTTGCAACATAATACTTACATAGCATTTGTGTCAGAGAATGACTCCTCCCCCATGCTTGAACGATGCTTGTCCTCGAGCATAAAAGAGAGGGGAAATGACTGCTAAAGTAAGTATAAATTCCATAATCTTGCGGAATATTTGAATCTCCATCGAGAATTTTACTCCATACTCAAATTGGGTTGTGGACAAGGAGGTGATCACAAAAAGATGTTTTTGGTTTAGGCTGGATGCCCAGCGAAGTTTGTGGAATTTTCGATGTGAAAACCCACAATGCATGGACAAAAAGGCTAGCATGAAAAAGTTACACAAAGGAATGACCAGCTTCTTAGTATCTAACCATAGAAATCAATCCTAATCCAACTCATCAAAACATATGTTTGCAATCTACGGGTTTTGTTATCATAAAACATATATGTATATGGCTTTGGTAGGTAGAACTTTGCAAGAGCATCACAAATATGTAGATAGCATAAAAGTTAAGTTTTCATAAAAACAACAAGTTATCCGGCTATCCATAAACTTAAGTCAAAGAGCAAAGATATGTATGTGGATCTAGAGCATAGTCATTTCACCTCCACAAATAAAAGAGCCGGTATTTAAATTAATTTCAGATCATATTATAGAGGGCAATTAGCCAAGACATGTATAACTTCATGTAGGTAAAACAAAGCGGCAAGTTTCATCATCTTTCCGTGAGGATAGGCAATATAGAACATCGAGGTGAACACATGGTCATGCTTATCTAATGAAAGTAAAAAGAAACCTAGGTTGTCCTCCTAGTAGCCATGTTATTGTTTGAAGAGAAAAACAAAAGGTTGCACCTAGTTGAGGTTGAAGGCATACTTACAAGCATTTGTGTTTGGAAAAGAGAAGGTCCATGGAGATGTTACCATCCTTTGTAATTCTTCGTTGCCTTCTTCCGACATCTCCATGTATCGATGTGGATTTTGCTTTTGTCTTGATTTATTAATTCTCCTAAACTTCTAAATTTGATCTTGTATGCTTAATGGAGTCATTGGTCACCCTTCTCTTCAATGTTGTCATCACCATCTCCTATTTCTTGTTCTCATCGTCTCCTTGCTGTCTCTTTTTCATGGATTTCCCCCTCTGTCCAGAACAGAACATATATCGAAATATAGCTCTATTGAAAAGTTTATGAAATTACCTTTCCAACGTGTGGTCATTCATCGAAAACGGAGTTCAAACAAGGGAGCTATGTCCGTTTTACTTCAGCGCTGCGTGCTGTCCAAAACTGATTTCAGGACGTGTTGCACTCGGTGATTCGGACATAACCACTTGTAGGAACCTCCGATTGTCTTGATTCTTGATTTGTTGGAATCGTAACTTCATGGGGCTTCTAAATATCCAAAAATACCCAGTGTTTTCCCTTCGAGACCTTGCAGAATTTTGATGAGATCGATAGCTTTTCGCGCATTGATCCGGTGATGTTAACTTCCGTGTTGAAGATTCAGAGTCTCCCCCATGCTTAGCATTTTGCTAGTCATGGAAGAAGAAGACAAAGCACTTCTTAGCCATCCTTCAATTTCCTTGTAGTGAGAGTCTTTATCTTGCCTGTAAGACATTTTAAACGCACATTCTACCCCCAAGGTGACGGTTGGGAGTAGATAGAATTGCCAACAATCCAACAATGTCTCCTAAGATTCTTAACTTGTGGCATAATTAGTCTAATGAGGAATAAAAACCTAATGACTGTACGTGGTGCTAGGTGTGTATGCACATGATAGGAAAGCATATAAATAAGACAATGTTTTCACCTAGTTCTAAACACCATGTTTACAACTAGGTTGCTGAATTTCTCCATAGCCACAAAGGTTTATTTATCAAGGGTTAAAACACCATGTCTATCCCTAAATCAATAACCCTTGTAGCACAAGGAAAATTAAGCGCATTGCAGAGCTTATAAACTAACCAATGCAACATGAAAACATATGAAAAGCTAGCAAGGTTTATCGAACTTAATGATGATGGTCCGAAATCATGTTTAAACACCACGTTTACACAAGATCACAAAAGGAAAATGACCAGCTGGAGCATTAACATGGATATGAAAGCATACATCATTGAGCCTTAAAACAACCAAGGCAACTATATGCAAAACATGTACATGCAAAGAAACATCATGTTGATAACAAAATGCAATGCATGCAAATAAATAAATATGAGCATGAACATGATGGTGGTTCTAAAAAGGAAATCTAAACTTAGATTAATAACCACAAGTTGATCATCATAAGATGGTGCCATTCTTTATTCTCTCTAAGAAAGTAGTAAAAATATAAAGAAACGGGTTGCCTCTCGAAAAGCGCTTCATTTAAAGTCATAGAGCTCGACTTTCTCACATACCTTCTTTTCGTTGCATAGCCATGGTCCTTCATGCAAGAATAAAAGGTACCAATGCAGCTTTAATTTACTTCCCATGTTGTGCTTGATCACTTATATAAGACTTGCCCAAAGCATCCTTTTGTTTCATCATTATCTCCTTCTTTATCATCCTTCGGTGCTGCCTTCACTCCATGAATTTTTTTTAATGTCCAGAACAGAAAGTATACTCAAGCTCTACTCCATTGCACAGTGCAGAAAATTTCCTTTCCAACGAGTCTTTATTTGCTCAAATCGGACTCCGGACAAGAGAGTTACGTCCGTTTTACTTCGGCGATGAAATCTGTCCTGAAATTTCAGAACGTGCAACGCTCAATGTTTTCTCCATAACTCCTTGCACGGGTCTTCAAACTTGTTGGTTCTTGATGCGTGGGAATGGTAATTTTATGGAGCTTCTGAATATCTCATTTTCTTCATTTGTACACCTCTGAACAAGCTCTCAAATTGATGAAGACCGCAGCATCTATCGCGGGATTCGGAGAGGTTGATGATTTATCTTGCAACTCTTTAGGCATGACTTCTTTTTTCATTATTCAAGCCTTGTCTACATGGTTAGTGAAAATCGGGCCTTTCCCGACATATGATTCTTTAAGGTCATTAGCTTGACCAAGCGCAAAGCATGATCTAGATTTACAAAACTTATTGTAAACATACGCGTCCATAATTAACACCACATGTGAATTGTAGCAACAAGTCAAGGTGTAAATAAAAGAAGCATATGTTTCATGCATAGGGCTTAGCTTATCATTAGGCAAAGGTTGTTTAGCTGTGAGATTAATTGGATCAAAAATAAATGTTTCCTCTTTTTCATTCTCAAGAAAATCAAGCCTATCAACATGATCACTATTGGAACAAGGCATAGACATTAAACTATCATTCATACTATTGGTCGAGCATGAGTATTTGAATTTATCAACATCAATACCAATAATATCTTGAGATTTCAGCACGTACCTTGGCCTTAGAGATTTTTCAACAAGAGCGATATTTGGTTCATCAAGCGGTGTTGAAGGCGAATCGATCTCAACAAGTGCGTTTGCCTCTTCATCACCATCTTGAAATTTCTTCAACTCATCATGTGGAACATGTAATCCTTCAACTATGTACGCATTCATCTCTTCTTTGAAGTCTTCTTTATCAACCAGATCTTCATCTTCGAAGACTTGTATGTTGCTTTCTTTATCTTCCATGTACCACATGTCGTCAAGATCGCTCATTGTTGATTCACTCTTTCCTTCATCCTTGAGTACTTCCATGTCTTGATTTGCTAGTGTGTAGGCTTCAATAGCACACAAGCTATCATCTAGCTTGAGTCCTATCTCCTCCCATTTATCCTTTGAGTCACTAGGCTCATCACGGTTGTACTCTTCTCTTCCTTCATCATAAATCTTTGAGTTGTCAAACCGGTCGATCCATCCTTCATCTCCTTCATCTCTTTCTTCTTCAAACATCTTTTGGATCGACTTTCCACTCATCTCTTGATCAAATATATCTTCAACTAGTTTGGCAATGTGTCGGCGTTCCTCCTTCCTTCGGTAGTTGATTAGTGGGGCGAAATCAACTTGAACCCAACCGGATTGCTTGAACTCCGCCAATGGTCTAGCATTCCACATACTTCGGCCTACATTCATGTTAGTTTCAACATTTTTAACATCCGAAATTACTTCTCTTACCTTGGGAAGTGGATCTTCACTTTCTTGTATGGTCGGTTCATCTTCCTTGACCTTCGGTTCATCTTTTTCAGAAATTTCAGCAAGCACCTTCGGCTTGCTTTTGTCATTTTGCTCCACTCGACAACATCTTTGCCAATCTCGTATTGTTCTTTGTCCATTGCTTATCCTTTGTAAGATTTGTGCGGCTTCACTAGTTGTTTTATCCATTATATCACCACCTGCACACATGCTTACAAAACGAGACGAGTTAGGGGTTAGTGAAAAATAAAAGGTATGCAACATCAAGTCACCGGAAAATCCCAAGTTCGGGCCTCGCTCAAGTAGTTCATTAAAACGGTCCCATGCTTCATCAATTCCTTCATCCTCTCCTTGCTTGAAAGTGAGCACTTGCCTCCTTAAGTCTTGGACCTTGCTTATGGGAAAGAACTTCAAAAGAAACTTCTTCACTAGCTCATCCCAATTTCCTTTTGCTTCAACGGACGCAAGTGTGTACCATCTTCGCGCTTCATCTTCGAGAGAGAACGGAAAAAGATTCCACTTGAACCAAGCGGCCGGAACTCCTTCTTGTTGCACCGTGTTGCATAACATCGTGAATTCCTTAATGTATCTATATGGGTTGTCATCCTCCAATCCTCTAAATGGTTTTGTCGCCACTAACTTGATGATTCCAGGCTTCACTTCATAGTGGGTTGTAGCAAACGTCAAATCTGATTTTTGCATCTCAATGTCTTCCATTGACGGCATTGCTAGCTCCCTTAGCGACATCTCTTCGTCTTCCAATGGTGAGGTGAACAAATCCATCTAGGCACAAGAAAAGTAGAAAGAAAAACAAAAAAAGATTTTTTTTTCTTTTTTTTAGAAAATAAGGGTTAGGTGTTAGTAATCAACAAAATTAATACTAGATTAAACGTAGCAAAGCTGGCTTGCTCCCCCGGCAACGGCGCCGAAAAAAGGGGCTTGTTGACGGATAAAACTCGTATCCACCTACGATCCGCAAGTGTACGGACCTACACCTTTTTCACCACGGGATTCCCAAGGTTCTTGTCAATCCGCGGAGCAAGGGGATTACTAGCGCTTAACCAAGTACTAATCTAGTTGACTAAGGAAACCTTTAAAGAGAGTATTAATCTAAAAGTAAAGACAATCTAACCTAAGTTAAGTTAAGTTAAGTTGATCAAACAAATCTAGGGTTAAACTAGATGATAAAGGGGTGAACACAAGAGAGTGAGCAAGAAAGATAAGCGTTCCCTCCCTAGGATCTAGGATAACATGGTATGCATCTACTACACGAAAGCGGTAAACCAATCTACCGAGGGTTGTGACCACGGTTTCGCCCTTTCCCTCCTCTCGTACTGTCACTACGCGAAGGTATTCGTGACTAGACTTATGATGGACATGGTATGTTGATGGAATCTATGGGAGTAGCGGATATCATATGCCCCAAAAACACGGTAGCTAACCTTAATCATCAAAGCATCATCAACATGAAAACAATAGATTGAAACCACGAATCAAGTAGCGATCACATAGCATGTATCCATCTAATCCTAGGGATGAACGGAGACATTACCCCATCATCTTACACGGATTGAAGCACATAGGGGTGATGGAGACTCCGGAGAACGTCGTCGATGAAGATGGCGGTGATGGAGCTTGGGAACACCCCTAGGCCGGCGGCTTGGAGTCCTCCTCTTGCTTCCTTTTCTCCGCCGGCGTTGATCCTTGCGACGAGCTCATCTAACTCTCTCCCTCATCTTGCGGCGGCGGTTTTTTCGGTGATTGGCGTCGGTAGGATGATTTGTTCGATGGGTCGGTCGACGGCGGCGGAAAGAATAAATAGATGAACACCTAGGGCAAAGGGGGGACCGAACCGACCCCGGAGTGGGCCGGGCCGGTCGGCCCGGCCGGCCGGCCCCGAGCCCACTTCGGCCCGGTTCGGCCCCGGTTTCCTCCCCGGTTGCTTCTCGCGTGATCCCTTATTCGTGTGCACTTGCATGTGGGCCTTTGACGTCGTTTCCTTCACGGTTAAGGCTTGAATCCTTGCTATGCAAGCTTCGCTGTTTTCTGGTTGAGTCCCTGAAGATTTGCACGTTGACGCTTCGGTCCTCGGGTCATTTGGAGTCATGTTCATCGCGTGTCTTGACTCTTGTCGGGCTTCATGATCTTCTTCCAAAGTGCTTGGTGAACTTATCCCGAAAGTCTCCTCTTTAGTGTAGATTTCCTGCGTAAACAACAAACTCCAAAATCGACATGCAAGTGTGAACTTGTTACATCATTAGTATGCCTAGTGGCGGGTTAGTTGCAAATCATAATCGAAACCAATGTATAACAAGTACTCTAGGTTGACGGAAATTCACCGTCAACACACCAGCACCCCAGTTGGCGACAACCGTGTAAATATCATCAGTTTAACAAAAAGGGAAACTCGTCTTTCCCCTGAAACCCAAGTTACCCTCGGGGGCTACTACGGGGGACATCCCCCCCAAAAAAATGGTCCCATTTTTTCGCACAAAAAATTCGTGCTTGCATGTTTTTTACTTCGTCCTTGAGCAAAGATTCGAACAGGGCGCAGGCAGCCTAGCGGAAGGAGCGCGCGAGCCAGAGATAGCCTACGCCTCCGCGAGGATACGGCCCTTCTCTCTCGCCTCCAACCCAACAGGCCACCAGCGAAAATCGAACTCCCCTAACTAGAATCTACTCAGGAAGAAGGAGAAACAAAAAAGCGTGATAAAACAAAGGACATCATTTCACTTCAACAAATGTTCACAACAAAGTAATCTGTTTATTTACATGGCCATACGGCCAGCATACTGATACATAAACAAAAAGGGCCTAGCGCCCGGCTGTCTTCAAGCTGGAGGAGCAGCGGCGTCAGCGGCGTCTGGGAAGAGGAACTCCTCGAAGGCCTCGGCAAGCGTCCCGGCGGCGTCGGCGGCTAGCGTGTCCACATGCTCCATCGCCACCTCGTCCTCGACGCCCTCAGGGACAACGTAGCCCTCCGCCAGCGCCTCAAAGTTGACCTCGTAGTGAGATCGCACCACCCCGAGGGCCTTCTGGATGCCAAGATGCAGCGCCCGGCGCACGCGCCCGGTGACGTGGCTGCCAAGGGCGCGCGCGGGCGGGCGGCCGCCGAGCTCCCGGCCCTCGCGCCTCGCCCTCCTCCACGGCCCGGCAGGTCTCGAGGGCCGAAGTGCACAACTCCAACAGCTCCTGCTCGGAGGAGTTATAAGAGGTTTGCAGCGCCTCGGTCCGCTCAGCCGCGTGCCCCAGCGCGGTGCGCAAGCCTGAAGTTGCTCGGCGAAGAAGAAGTCATAAAAGGGTGCGAACCCCTTAAGAGAAAACCAGCAAAACAGGAGTCGAACAGCGACTTACCTTCAACCTGCTTCCTCTCCACCTCGAGGGCGCGGCGCCCGGCCTCGACCGCCTGCTCGAGACCCCTGATGGTCTCGCCTTGCTCCTGGAGGGCCAGCTCCTGGCTCGTGCTATTGATACCGAGGGCCATCAGCTCGCCCTCGAGCTTCGAGAACTCGGTATTCCGGTCCTCCAGCGACTTTTGCGCCGCCTCGCGAGCGACGCGCTCCTGCTCCAGCGCCGACTGGGCGTCTGCAAAGGCGGACTGCTCCTGCTGGAGCCGCCCCTCGGCCTCCTCGGCGGGCGATGCGCTCTCGCGGAGCCGGTCCTCGGCGGCCGGCGAGCGCCGTGATCTTGGCGTCGAGGGCGGCCTTCGAGTCATCGGCCTCCTTAGCCCTCTCGCTCGAGCATGCGCGCGCTCCTCGGCCCCCGGCCTCGCCGAGCCTCGCGCCCCCCGGAGCGACGAGCGGAGCCCCCGGTTGTCGTTGCGGACGACGGCCACCTCCGCCTCCCAGTTGGCCGCCAGGGTGCGCATCTTCTCCAGGTCCGCTCGCTCCTGCCGCAGTGCCTCATCCCGATCGATGAGGGCTGTACAGACCCGCTTGAGGGTGGAGGGGTGCGCCGGGTCCTGCCTTGCGCTCTCATGGAGTTGATCACGCAGGGCCATGGCCCGGTATGACAGCCAGCCGTCCGAGGTCCTCAGGGCGTCGACAAGTGCGTCGAAGGCATCGCACCGCTCCCGAAGCTGGCGGAGCTCGGCGCTCACTTGGTCGAAGGCGGCGTACTTGTTACGGGCGCGGAGCTCGAGCTCCTGTCACCAACAAGTCAGAACCTGTATGCATCATGACGCAAGAAGCGAGCAACGATGCCCCACCTGGAAGACGCGCCACGCGGGGCCGCCATGGACCCTCAGCGCCTCGTTCAACGCTCGGTCGAGCGTGGCGCCGTTGTTTCGGAGCTCCCCCCACAGCTCCTGCTCTCCCTGAGCGTCGACGAACGCGGGCGGGTCGCCAGCGAACCCCTCTACCGTGGCGGAGTGGCCGACGTGGGAAGACGAGGCCTCGGCACCATGCCCTCGGCCTCCTGCCACCATGTGGCCCTCACGCCGCCTCACGAGGGCCCCATCCTGGGACTCTGGGGAAAGCATGGGGAAGCTCACCCACTGGTCCCACCCGGGTGGCGGGGAGTCGTCGTCCGTGATCTCCACCACCACCGCCCTGGAGCCGTCGGCGGGTACCGGCCCCTGCGTCGCCGCCGTCGACGCCTCCGCCCGCGCCTCCCGTAGCCACGGGCTCCCGCCGCGGCGGCGCGGCCATCGCTTCCGGCCTCGCCCCCGCGACCACGGGCACCCGACCACCCTCCTCGGCCACCGCCGCCGGCCGCGCCTCCACCACGGCCGCCGCCGCGGGCGCGCCTCCGCCACGACCCGGCGCCCCCGCCGCTCCTCGGCGGCCGCCGGCCGCGGCACGGCGGGCCGATCCGCCGGCCGTGGCCTCGAGGCCTCGGGCCGCGCCCCCGCGAGCTCTCGCCCGCCGTAGCCGTCGCACTCGCCCCCGCCCGCTGCGCCCTTGACGACCGCCGTCGGGTGGGAACGGATGTGTCCTCCCTCAACACCTTGGCCGGTGCGAGGGGAGGTACGGTCGGCACCACCCTGCGAAGACGCAAACAACTAATCAGAATCCTTGGTTGTCAAAAACACAACCTCGGAAAGGAGCAAGCCCCTTACCTCAAAGAGGAGAAGGCGCGCTTCCTCTTCCTCGAGGCCTCGGCGGATGACGCCGGCGCGGCGGCCGCCGCGCCTCCCCGCCCTCTCCGCCGCGCGCTCGACGCGCGCGCCTGCGCGGCGCGCGTCGGCACCTCCCGCGGCCCGCGCCGCTCTGTCGACGATTGCCGGTGGCGGGTGCCTCCGCACCCGCCCCAGGCGATGCTTTGCTCTTGCCGCCGGAGCTGGCTCCGGCGACGGGGGCACAGGCTCCCACCTATCAGGGGGGCCTGCCCCCCGGTCTCTTCCTCCTCATCCCCCTCCGAGGACGAGTACTCCTCTGTCCCCGAGAGAGGAGAGCCCCTGCTGCTCGCACAGCCGGTACTCCTCGCTCCGCCGCTCGCGGCGCTCGCGGTGCCACCTTGCGCGCTCCTTCTTGTGCGCCGCCCGCTCCCGCTCCCGTTCTTCGCGCCGCCCGACGGACCGCGCGGGAGTCAGGAATGGGCGGAACGGACTTCGCGGCGCTCAGACTCACAAGCTGCAAGCAAAACACCGAAGCACGTCAGCAACCTCAAGTATCAGCGAAACCAAAGGCGAAGTCAGGAATCCTACTTACCAACGGACCGGTGGGGAGCATCTCAAGTTCCCACGGGGACCGGTCGCTGCGCAGCAACCGGGTGTCGACGGCGGTCCGTGCCCGGGTGAGCGCGTAATCCCACTGTAGGGGGCTCGGAAGAATCCGCGACCTCGCCAGCGCGACGGGGTCCGCCGCCTCCGTCATCTCGAAGACGCAGAGCAGCCTCTCCATCAGAGGCACGACCCGCCGGTGATGGAGGAAGGCGAGGACGGTCGCCGCGGTCAGCCCGCCCGCCGCCAGGTTCCTCAGCGCGGCCAGGAGCGAGTCCAGCCGCCTCTGATGCTGGGGCGTGGACACCCCGTAGTTCCAGGAGTCGGGCCTCTCCCGGAGCACCAGACCGGTGTAGGGGGGAGACCGGGCTTGTCGTTGCGAAGATAGAACCACCCCTGCTCCCAACCGTCGTTGTTGGTCGTCATGGTACAAGGGATGTAGTCGTCCTTGTACTGCGCCCGTAGAGAGAGCGACATGCCGCCAGCGCGCACCGCGCGGCGGGTCCTCTGCTCCGTCGTCGGCTGCGTGAACAGATCCGCGCGGAAGAGGTGTACCCAGAGATCCCAATTCACCGGGATCCCCAGAAACCCCTCGCAGACGCCCATGAACGTGGCCGCCTGCGAAATCGCGTTCGGCGTGAAGTTGTGCAACTCCACGCCGTAGCGGTGGCAGAGCGCCCGTATGAAGCGGCTCGCCGGTGCCGCGAAGCCTCGTTCATGGAAGCGGATGAGGCTCACCACGTAGCCGTCTGGCGGGTTGGGCGCGCGATCCCCTGCCGGCGGCACGATCCATTCCGCCGGCCGGCCCTCCTCGTTCGCCGCCAGCTGGCCGGCAGACACAAGGTCGCTGAGGGCCAGCCGCGTCACCGACGAGCGCTCCCACTCGTAAGGATCAACGATCGTGAGGGGCGGAAGGGGCGCCATGAGGAAGGGCAAAGGGGCCGAAAGCGAAGGACGGGAGGAAGGGGAAGAACTCCAAACGGCGAAAAAGCGCGATGGTGCGAGCTGGACAAAGGCAGGAGCGCAAGGGGCAGGGGCGGCGAAACGCTATGGTAAAAACCGCCGTTTTCCCCTCCTCAGATTTATAAGGCGGGGGCGTGCTCTCCGGAGCGCGCGTGCCACGCGCATTAACTGCAGGGGAATCTTCCTCTCACTAACGGGCGGGTCCCACCACGACCACGGCGGCCACGCCACCGTGGGAGGGCCATCATCACAGCGTAGAACCGGGAGGGGCGTGGCAGGCGGTCACGTCCACCTGCCCACGCCGCCCACTACGCGCGCGCGCGGCTGCGGCGCCTAAAAAGGCGCGCTCGCGACGCGAAACCGCAGCCTCGACTGTGGAGCATTAAAAGGCCCGTCCCCTTACCGAGTAAGGAGGACCCTCGAGCGGCACGAGCTCCAGGCTCGGGAAAATTTACCCCTCGAATAGATGCAGGTGTCAGACGGTCACCTCTGAGCATTTTTGAAATGAAACAGGTACCGCGGGCACCGACCCCGCACCATCTTACTGATCAGCGCCTCGAGGGCTGGCTCGCCCAGACCCCTCGAGGATTCGCAGATGCCAGGCCGGGAGTGCTTAGCCGCCACCCCGCACGACCCTACTGATCAGAGGTTCGAAGCCTGACCCTCGACGGGTTCGAACAGGCGCCCCAGATCACCAGAGTCAGGGACGACAAGGGCACGCGCATTTGAGCCGTTCCTCGAGCCCGCAGGCTCGAGGGTGCCCCACATGTCGTGTTCGAGAGCCAGCGAGGGCAGCTAGCCGGGGGATCCCACCGAGGGAGAGCTTCCACGCCCTCGGTCCCTAGCGAACGGGACCGAGCCCCACCTAGCAAACCCACGCAAGCGCTTTAATGGACGTGTCTCTGGACCGCGCAGCCTACCCTTATCGAACGGGGCATGGGCGTCCACTCGAACCACCCACTAACAGCTCAACGAGGAATCCGCAATTCGCGACCCGCTCGATGGGGGTTGCGGAAACCTCACCCTCCGTCCCGCGGAGGGACGGCGAGGGCGCGATAAAAAACGAGTCGTAGAGCTCTACCCGATCGCCTTGAACGGGCCCAGGCTCGGGGGCTCGACACATGGCTACGCCTCTTGGATTGCGCCGGCCGCAGAAAGTGCCAGCAGCGCGTGTGTCACCGAAGCTGGCTGAAACATTGCCGACGCCGGTTGAAACATGTGCCACGCCCTCTGACCAAATCTCACGGTAAACCCTTGCGGGAGAACTCACGCTCCTACAGGGCTTCGGGGGCTAGACCTGCTGGTCTACTGACGCGGCCCCACGGAAAGCGTTCGCAAGACCAAGGGGGAAGAAAGTCCTATCTGTAGGCTCCAGCATCTGCGGGAGCCTTGACGGCGAACCCGCAGATGCTGGGGGGCTACTGTCGGGGACAGCCCTAGGGGTCCCCTTAAAATAACTAGGGAATCCCCACTTAAAATTCGCAACAAGCCAAAACCAAACGCGCCTCGCTTAACTACACAGGGTTGGGCCCATGCCACGGTGGCCCTGACGACCCATCAAAGCGGCCCACTTAAAGACCCCCTCGAGCAAACTTCGCCTCGCTCGAGGGCGCACGCCTCCCTCGGGCGGGCTCCGCCCCGTTCGAGCGAGAACGCTTCCCTCGAGCGGGCTCTGTCTCGCTCGAGCGTCCGCGCCACCCTCGAGCGAAGTTCCGGTCTCGCTCGCGGGCGTCCCCGCGCGCGCACGCCCGATCCCGTACGCGGGTACGGGCATTTAATGCTCTGACCGTAGCAGCGCGGCGCCATCATGCGCCTGGGGCTCGCACCCGGTCTGTCGCACCAACTCCCTAGGAGGGAAGCCATCCCCGCCCCGTAGGAGGCGTGCGGCGTGGCCGGTGCCCCCCCGTGACGCCGCGCCGCCTACTCCAGTACGGCTAACGCACTGAGCCCTCGAAGGGGGGCCGGCTGCACCCTCGATTTCTTTTCCCGTGACCTTGCAGGGCTAGGTTGCGGCGTTAGGCCCGGTGGGGAGCCATCCCCGCCACTATTAACGGCGTGGCGGTCACCCCCGCGCGTACAACCCCACGCCGGGCGCCGCGCGCAGCGCGGGCGACCTGCGACGCGTGCGGGAACGGGACGCTGCCTTACCTGCCCCTGTGCCCTGTACGGATCGACGTCAGCAACTCCCTCGAGCCCGCCTGAAGGCATCACGGCCGTCCGCTGCGCTCCCGCCCTCGAGGCTACCCCTGTTAGGGTACAAGATACGCCATGATGGCCGGATCACGACAAGGACCGTCGAGGCGGCCGCCTACTCTACAGCATGGCACACCACACTTCCCACGTAGCCAAGTAGCACGGCATACATGTGATTCGCTCTCTCCTTGGCCTATATAAGGAAGACGAACTCCCCCGCCACAGGGGACAGACAAGTCAGGGTACAACACAAGGCAGAACAACGCCAAACACCAGGCGCTTGTTCTCCAATTCTCCCACAATATCTTCAGCCACTCCACCAGGGACTTGGAAGCCACGCTTCCTCTCCCGCCTTGCTTGTAGCCACCCCACTACAGGCACCCCCGGTGCTGAGCAATATAGTGCCTCGAGCACACCCCTGCTGGACGTACGGCCCCTCGGCTAGAACCAGGATAAAACTCGTGTCATTAGTTGCTTAGCATCGACCATTGAGGGAGAGACCTCGGCGCTTATTACTGGTTAGTGTCGGGGCCATATTCCGCACCGACAGCTTCCACGAGCGAGGCTTCACGGCGCCGTCGAGCCGCTTCATGCGGGCGCTCTGCCACCACTACGTCGTGGAGCTTCACAACTTCGCGCCGAACGCGATCTCGCAGGCGGCCACATTCGTTGGCGTCTGCGAGGGCTATCTAGGGATCTTGGTGAACTAGGATCTCTGGATTCACCTCTTCCGCGCGCAGCTGTTCACGCAGCAGACATCGGAGCAGAGGACCCGCCGCGCGGTGCGCACCGGCGGCATGTCGCTCGCCTTGCGGGGTCAGCGCAAGGACGACAACATCCCCTGCACCATGACGACCAACAACGCAGGCTGGGAGCGGGGGTGGTTCTACCTTCGCAACGACGAGCCCGGTCTCCCCCCTACACCGGCCTGGTGCTCCGGGAGAAGCCCGACTCCTGGCACCATGGGCTGTCCCCGCAGCAGCACCGGGAGCGGTTGGACTCGCTTCTGGCTGCGCTGAGGAATCTGGCGGACTGTGGGCTGACCGCGGGGGTCGTCCTCGCCTTCCTCCACAACCGGCGGATCATCCCCCTGATCGAGAGGCCGCTCCGCATCTTCGAGATGACCGAGACGGCGGACCCCATCGCGCTGGCGAGGTCGCGGATGCTGCAGAGCCTCCTCCTGTGGGAGTACGCGGCTACCAGGGCACGGAGTGCCGTCGACCCCAAGTCTGTGCGCAACGACCGGTCCCTGTGGGATCTTGAGATGCTCCCCACCGGCAAGCTGGTGAGTGGTGTTCTCGGTTCCGTTTCAATTTTACCAATACCTTGGGTTGTTGACGCACTTTTATGCTTCGCTCGCAGCTGGTGCGGTTGAGTGCCCAAGTCCGACCCGCCCACTCCCCGCTCTCGCGCGCTTGGTCGCGCGGCACAGCAGCGAGAGCGGGAGCGGGCGGCACGCAAGAAGGAGCACGCGACGCGACATCGGGAGCGTCGCGAGCGGCGGAGTGAGGAGTAACGGCTGGGCGAGCAGCAGGGGCTCTCCTCACCGGGGACTGAGGAGTACTCGTCCTCGGACGAGGAGGAAGAAGAGGAGGAGGTTGGGGGGCAGGGTCTCCCCGATAGGTGGGAGCCTGCGCCCCCGTCGCCGGAGCCGGCTCCCGGCGGGCCGGAGCGCCGTCGCCCGGGGTGGGTGCGGAGGCGCCCGCCGCCGGGGCAAACGTCAATAGGGGTGGCGCGGCCGCGGAGGCGCGGTCGCGCCCCGCGAGGTGCCCGCGGCGGATGCGCCGCGCGCGGAGCGGGGCCCGCGCGCGCGGTGGAGATGACCCGGAGGCGCGGCGGCAACCGCGCCGGCCGCGCCAGCGTCGTCGGCCGGGGCCTCGAGGAAGAGGAAGTGCGCCTTCTTCTCTTCGAGGTGACAGATTTGTCCTTTCAGGAGGTTGCTGTCAGATGAGCAGGGGGCTGACGGTTTGCTCGTGCTTGCGCAGGGTGGTGCCAACCGTGCCTCCCCTCGCACCGGCCAAGGTGTTGAGGGCGGACGGGTCCATCCCCACCCAGCGGCGTTCGTCGAGGGCGCCGCGAGCGGGGGCGAGCGCGGTGGCGGCGGCGGGTGAGAGCTCGCAAGGTGCGGCCGAGGCCTCGAGGTCGCGACGGTGGTTTCACCCCTCGCGCGCGGCCGGCGCCCGTCGAGGAGCCACGGGCGCCGGTCGTGGTGGTGGCGCAGGCCCCGGCACCGCCGGCGGCGTCTGTCGTGGAGGGCCACCCGGCGCCCGCGACCGCGAGACGCGGCCGGAGGCGGCGGCCGCGGCGTCGCGGCGGGAGCTTGCGGCCACGGAGGCGCGGGTGGAGGCGTAGCGGGGGCCCGCACCCCGCCCGGCGGCTCCCGGGCGGTGGTGGTGGAGATTCCGGACGACGGCTCCCCGCCGCCCGGGTGGGACCAGTGGGTGAGCTTCCCCACGCCTTCCCCGAGTCCCAGGAGGGGGCTCTTGTGAGGTGGTGGGACGTCCACATGGTGGCGGGAGGCCGAGGGCACGGTGTCGAGGTCTCTTATTCCCGCGCCGGCCGCTCCGCCCCGGGAGAGAGGCGCGTTGACAATCCGCCCGCCTTCGCCGACGCCCAGGAGGAGCAGGAGCTGTGGGGAGAGCTCCGCGACCAAGGCGCCGTGCTCAACCGAGCGTTGAATGAGACGCTGCGGATTCATGGCGGCCCCGCGTGGCGCGTCTTCCAGGTGAGGCACTGTCGTCTACTTTCTTTGATTTCTTCGTCATCGCGCTCGATCCTTGCGGCGCGACGCTCACTGGTTTCGAACTGTTGGCGGTAGGAGCTCGAGCGCCGCGCCCGCGACAAATACGGCGCCTTCGATCAGATGAGGGCCGAGCTCCGCCAGCTCCGGGAGCGGTGCGACGCCTTCGATGCGCTCGCTGACGCCTTGAGGACCCCGGACAGCTGGCTGTCATACCAGGCTGAGGCCCGACGCGACCAGCTCCAAGAGAGCGAGAGGCAGGCCGCAGCGCGCCCCTCCACCCTCGAGCGGGTTTGCACGGCCCTCATCGACCAGGATGAGGCGCTGCGGTAGGCGCGGACGAATCTGGAGAGGATGTGCACGCTGGCCACCAACTGGGAGGCGGAGGTGACCACCGTCCGGGTCGAGAACCAGGGGGTCCGTGCGTGGCTTTTGGAGGTGCAGGCCCAGCACAGCCAGGCTGAGGAGCAGGCGCGCGCGGACGAGCAGAGGGCCAAGGAGGCCGACGAGCTGAAGGCCACCCTTGACGCCAAGGTTGCTACGCTCGCGATCGCGGAGGACCGGCTGCTGCAAGAGCGTACCGCCTGCCAGGGGGCTGAGGGGCTGCTCCAGCAGGAGCAGGTTGCTCTTGTCGACGCCTGATCGGCGCTCGAGCGGGAGCGTACCGCCCTCGAGGCGGCGCAAAAGTCGCTGGAGGAGCGGAATGTCGAGTTCTCGAAGCTCGAGGGCGAACTGGTGGTGCTCAGCATCACGAGCGCGAGCCAGGGGCAGGCCCTCAAGGAGCAGAGCGACACCGTCAACGGCCTTCAGCAGGCGGTCGAGGCTGAGCGCCGCGCCCTCGAGATGGAGAGGAAACAGGTCGAAGGTAGGTCACTATTTGTCTTTTGTTTTGCTGATTTTCCCTTAGAGGGTCCGCCCCCCTTTCTGATTTCTCTCTTTTTGGCAACGTTCAGGCCTGCGCACCGCGCTGGGGCACGCGACCGAGCGGGCCGAGGCGCTGCAGGCCTCCTACAACTCCTCCGAGCGGGAGCTGCTGGAGCTGTGCTCTGCGGCCCTCGAGACCTGCCAAGCCGTGGAAGAGGGCGAGGCGCAGGTAGGAAGCTCGCTGGCCAGCTGCCTGCGCGCCCTTGGCGGGCACGTCACCGGGCGCATGCACCGGGCTCTGCACCTCGACGTCGAGAAGGCCCTCGGAGTGGTGCGATCTCATTAGGAGATCAACTTCGAGGCCGTGGCGGAGGGCTACATCGTCCCCGAGGCGTCGAGGACGAGGTGGCGATGGAGCACATGGAAGCATTAGCCGCTGACGCCGCCGAGGCGCTTGCCGAAGCCATCGAGGAGTTTCTGTTCCCGGATGCCACCGACGCCGATGCTCCGCCAGCATGAAGATTGCCGGGCGCTAAGCCCTTTTTGTTTGTGTGTTAGTGTATGGGCCGTGTGGCCATCTAAATGGACAAATCGTTTTGTTTCAAACACTTGTGAAAGTGAAATGGTGTCCTTTACTTTATTGCGTTGTTCTGTTTCTCCTTCGTCCTGAGTAAATTCTAGTTAGGGAAGTTCGATTTTCGCGAGCAGCCTGCTGGGCCGGAGGCAAGAGAGAAGGGCCGTATCCTCGCGGAGGCATAGGCTATCTCTGACTCGCGTGTCCTTTCCGCTAGGCTGCCTGCGCCCTGTTCGAATTTTGCTCGAGGCCGAAGTGGAGCCATACTTCGCGTGCATGGGTTTTTTGCGAAAAAATGTGACCATTTTTTTTGGGGGGGGATGCCCCCCGTAGTAGCCCCCGAGGGTAACTTGGGTTTCAGGGGAAAGCCGAGTTGCCCTTTTTATTGAACTGGTGATGTTTACATGGTCGTCGCCAATTGGGGTGTTGGGCACGTGATTTACAACAAAAGACTTCGAAATCCTAGCTAGGGATAGAAGCGATGTAGCTGCTGGATGTTCCAAGCGTTGTTGAGTTCTTCGCCGTCCTCGTTGGCTAGCTTGTATGTGCCGGGCTTGAGCACCTTCACCACGACGTAGGGTCCCTCCCACGGAGGTGATAGCTTGTGGCGTCCTCGGCTGTCTTGGCGTAGCCTTAGGACCAAATCCCCCTCGCTGAAGTCCCGCCGGCGTATCTTCCGTGCCTGGTAGCGCCTGAGGGACTGCTGGTTTCTTGCGGAGTGCATCAAGGCCACGAGGCGCGCTTCATCTAGCTGGTCCAGTGAGTCCTCACGGGTCTCGCTGGTTGGCGTCCTCGTCATAGCCTTGTACCCTGGGTGAACAATATTCTAAGTCCGTGGGGAGGACGGCCTCCGCGCCATGGACTAGAAAAAATGGAGTGAACCCAGTGGCTCTGCTTGGGGTGGTCCTTAAGCTCCACACGACCGCAGGTAATTCTTGGAGCCATTTTCGACCAGACTTATTCAGCTGGTCGAAAATTCCGGGCTTAAGGCCTTGTAGGATCATGCCATTGGCACGTTCTACTTGGCCGTTGGTCTGTGGGTGTGCCACAGCTTCCCAATCCACACGGATGTGGAATTTGTCGCAGAACTCCAGGAATTTCCTGCCGGTGAACTGGGACCCATTGTTGGTGATGATGGCGTTTGGCACTCCAAAACGATGGACGATGTCAGTGAAGAACGTCACTGCCTGTTCCATCCTGAGATTCGTAATGGGGCGTACTTCTACCCACTTAGAAAACTTGTCAATTGCGACCAACAAGTGGGTGAAGCCCCCGGGCGCCTTTCGCAGGGGCCCGACGATGTACAGCCCCCACACGGAGAAAGGCCATGTTATGGGGATGGTCTGCAGGATGTGAGCAGGAAGGTTGGATTTGCGGGTGTAGAACTGGCACCCCTCGCAAGTGCGTACGATCTCGCTGGCATACGCGACAGCGGTGGGCCAGAAAAAGCCCCGGCGGAACGCGTTGCCTACGACGGTGCGGGGCGCAGCGTGGTGGCCGTAGATGCCCGCGTGAATGTCCCGGAGGAGCTCGCGCCCCTCGGGGATGGGCACGCATCGCTGCAGGATGCCGGAAGCGGCGCGCTTGTACAGCTTGCCGTCGACGAGGGCAAAGGACTTGGCCATCCTCGCGATGCGCCTGGCCTCAGACCGGTTCGAGGGGAGTTCCCCTCGAGCCATCCAGGTGATATACTTGTTGCGCCAATCTGCCCTGATGGGGGGCTGGCTCGACATCCATCACTTCGGCCTCGTCAGCGTCGTACCCCTCGAGGAGGGACAGCACGTACGCCTCGTTCGAGGGGTCCTCATCCATGGGCTCCGCGCCCGCCGGATTCGAGGGAGCCCCCGAGGGTTCCGCGTGGTTCGAGGGATGCGGCTCGAGGGTGACGAAGGGCTGGGTGACATCTCGGGCAAAAACGTTCGGGGGGACGGTGATCCGCCCGGACGCGATCTTGGCCAGCTCGTCCGCCTCCTCGTTGTACCGGCGGGGCACGTGACTCAGCTCGATGCCGTAGAACTTGTCCTCGAGGGCTCGCACGGCCTTGCAGTATGCTTCCATCTTGTCATCATGGCAGCTCGCGTTTTTCATGACTTGGTCAATCACGAGCTGCGAGTCTCCCCGCACGTCGAGGCGCTTGACGCCTATCTCGATGGCGAACTTGAGGCCGCAGAGAAGGGCCTCGTACTCAGCCATGTTGTTTGACGCGGGGAAGTGGAGACGTACTACGTACCGCATGTGCTCCCCGAGGGGTGACACGAAGAACAGGCCCGCGCCCGCCCCGGTCTTCATCACCGAGCCGTCGAAATACAGAGTCCAGCACTCTGCCTGGATCTGCGGCGGTGGCAGTTGCGTGTCTGTCCACTCGGCGACGAAATCTGCCAGGATCTGGGACTTGATGGCCTTGCGCGGGGCGTAGGCGAGTGTCTCGCCCATCAGCTCCACTGACCACTTGGCGATCCTGCCCGCCGCGTGCGGATTGCGGATGATCTCCCCAGTGGGAAGGAGGAGACCACCATGACAGGGTGGGCTTCGAAGTAGTGGCGAAGCTTGCGCCGTGCAAGGACCACCGCGTACAGTAGCTTCTGGACTTGAGGGTAGCGTGTCTTGGTGTCGGACAAGACCTCGCTGATGTAGTACACCGGCCACTGGACCGGCAGGGCGTGTCCTTCCTCCGTGCGCTCTACCACGATTACAGCGCTGACCACCTGGGTGGTCGCGGCCACGTAGAGTTGCAAAGGTTCGCCATCCTGCGGTGATGTGAGGATCGGGGCGTGGGTCAAGGATGCCTTCAGCTTGTCGAGCGCATCCTGGGCCTCGGCGGTCCAGGAGAAGCGCTTGTGCTTCTTGAGGAGGCGGTAGAAGGGCAAGCCTTTCTCGCCGAGCCACGAGATGAAGCGGCTCAAAGCGGCAAGGCACGCCAGCACCTTTTGCACCCCTTTCAGGTCTCGAATTGGACCCATTCGCTCGAGGGCTGCAACCTTTTCGGGGTTGGCCTCGGTGCCTCGCTGGGAGACTATGTATCCTAGGAGCATGCCCCGCGGCACACCAAAGACACATTTTTCGGGGTTCAATTTTACCCCGTTGGCCCGCAGGCAGCCGAACGCGATGTTGAGGTCGCCAACCAGGTCGTCCGCCTTCCTGGTTTTCATGACGATATCGTCTACGTATGCCTCGACAGTTCGCCCGATGTGGTCTCCGAAAATGTGCTGCATGCAGCGTTGGTACGTTGCACCCGCATTCTGGAGGCCGAATGACATCGTGACATAGCAAAACATCCCGAACGGCGTGATGAATGAAGTCGCGAGCTGGTCGGACTCCTTCATCTTGATCTGGTGGTACCCGGAGTAGGCATCAAGGAAGCAGAGTAGCTCACACCCAGCGGTCGAATCAACAATTTGATCGATACGTGGCAAAGGAAAAGGAGCTTTAGGACATGCTTTATTAAGATTGGTGTAGTCTATACACATCCGCCACTTCCCGTTCTTTTTCTTTACCAGTACAGGATTGGCTAGCCACGTAGGGTGGAACACTTCCTTGATGAACCCGGCCTCGAGAAGCTTCCGCAGCTCCACTCCGATCGCCCGCCGCCGCTCTTCGTCGAAGCGGCGGAGCCGTTGCTGCACGGCGTGGGAGTGAGGCAGGATATCAAGGGAGTGCTCGGCGACCTCCCTCGCGATGCCTTGCATGTCCGAGGGGCTCCACGCGAAGATGTCGGCGTTTGCGCGGAGGAAGTCGACGAGCACCACTTCTTATTTCGGGTCGAGGGTATAACTGACCCTCAGCACCTTGCCCTCGGGGGCAGCAGGGTCGAGGGGCACTTCCTTGGTCTTCTCTGCGGCTTCGAAGTTGTCGGCGTGCTTGGTGGTGGAGTCGAGGTCCTCGTTGACCATCTTCTCCAAGGTGGTCACCAGCGCTTCATCCAGTGCCAGCGCTTCCGCGTGCTCTACGCACTCGACGTCACAGTCGAAAGCGTGCTCGATGGACGAGCCCACGGTGATGACGCCGTTTGGTCCCGGCATCTTCATTTTGAGGTAGGTGTAGTTGGGGACGGCCATGAACTTGGCGTAGCATGGCCGCCCAAGTATGGCGTGATAGGCACCCCGGAACCCCACCACCTGAAGGTGAGCATCTCTTTGCGGAAATTGCTCGGCGTGCCGAACCAAACAGGCAGATCGATCTGCCCGAGGGGCTGGACGCGCTTGCCCGGCGCGACGCCATGGAACGACGTCGTGCTGGGCCGCAGCTGGTCCAACCCGATCCCCAGCAGGCGCAGCGTGTGCGCGTAGAGGATGTTGAGGCTGCTGCCTCCGTCCATCAGGACCTTTGAGAACCGCGCGTTCCCAATGACCGGGTCGACCACCAGTGGGTACTGGCCCGGGTTAGGGATGCGGTTCGGGTGATCTTCGCGGCTGAAGGTGATGGCGTCCTCCGACCAGTCAAGGAAGAAGGGAGGCGCCTTCTCCGCGGCGAGGACCTCGTGCCGCTCCCGCTTGCGTTGGCGGCTCGACATGTCGACGGTCGGCCCCCCGAAGATGAGGAACACGTTCTCCACGGCGGTGAAGCCGCCGGCGTCGCCATCTCCTCCGTCCTTCTTGGCCTCTGCGTCCTTTGCGGCGGCGCGGCTGTAGAACTTCTTGAGCATATCGCACTCCTCGAGGGTGTGGTTCATCGGCGTCTTGTGATATGGACACAGCTTCTTCAGCATGTCGTCGAACACCCCCGGGCCTCGAGGGGCCGGTCGAGGGCCCCATCGAGCCGGGTCAACAGCAAGGGCCTCGGCGTCATCGCCGTCACGTCCCTGCTCGCGCGCCTCGCGGCGCGGCTTCTTCCCTTTCTTGCCCCGCTTGTCCTTCCGGTGGGGCTCCCTGGACTTGCTGCCCTCCGCGGGCGCGTCGTCCGAGCGCTTGCCCTTCTTGCCATCGAAGATCGCCCCCACGGCTTCTTCACCTGAGGCGAAGCTGGTGGCGATGTCGAACAGCTCGTTCAAGTCCGCCGGCGGGCTGCGCCCCAATTCGCGCTCGAGGTCCTGGCACGTGGTGCCCTCGAGGAAGGCATGCACACTCTCAGATTGCACCACGTCCGTGCAGCACTTGGAGAAGCGTCGTATGAAGTCGCGGAGCGACTCGCCGGGCTTCTGGGTGCAGGAGCGCAGGTCCCAGGAGTTCCCAGGGCGCACATACGTGCCCTGGAAGTTGCCCACGAATGTACGGACCAAGTCTTCCCAGTTATGGATTTGACTGGCCGGCAGATGCTCGAGCCATGTCCGGGCTGAATCGCCGAGATGCAGGGGGGTTGCGGATGATGACCTCGTTGCTGGTGGCCCCGCCTAGCTGGCCTGCTAGGCGGTAGTCGTTAAGCCACACACGGGGATCTGTCTCCCCGTTGTATTTAACGATAGTCGTGGGTTGGCGGAAGCGCTGGGGGAAGGCCATCGCGCGGATCTCCCGGCTGAACACGCGGGTTCCCGGGGGTTCTGGCGTCGGCGAGCGGTCTTCATCGCTGTCGTAGCGTCCCCCTCGTCGAGGGTGGTAGCCTGCCACTGCTCGCGCATCCGCTTTGCTCGTCCACCGAGCATTGATGACATTGTGGGCGTCGCCGTCCCGTGCCCTGCGTGTCGAGGAGCCATTCTTTAGCCGGTGTGCATCCCGGGTTGGCGGGTCGCTCCGCCGTTCCGCTTGCGTGCACCGAGGGCTCGGCCCCCTGCGCACCCCCATCGCTTGGTGCGTCCCCCTGCTGGCGGATGCGGGACGCCGAGCTCTCGGCCTGTTGGACGGCCGCTTGTTCGATGAGTGCCTGCACCTCACGGTGTAGGTTTCGTGCCTCGGGCGTCGAGGGGGCGGGCATGGCCCGCAGCAATGTTGCGGCAGCAATGAGCTTCTGGCTCGCTCGCGGAGGCATGTCTGGGTTGTCGATGTTGAAATCGGCATTGATGCGGTCACGGGCCTGTATGCCCAGCTCCCGTGCACGCTCGCCGCGCGCAGAGGCTTCCCCTGCCATGGAGGCACGGAGCAACCTCACCATCCGGTACTCCTCCGCCAACTTGGCTTCGAGTTCGCGGGCTTAGGCTAACTGCGCGTTGAGGTCGGCCCCAGCAGGGGTGCTCGGTACCGCTGCCAGGCGCGTAGCGATCCTAGGGGCGGGCGTAACTTCCCCGTCGCCGGCGCCTGCCGCGCCGGTGGCGTTCGCTGGGTCGTTGGCGATGACGACGCAACATTCCCGTGCGGGGTCGTAGCTCCCGGTGCTGGAGTCGTCGGAGCAACCGAACCAGTAGTCCGTGGCGTCAAGAAAACGCCTGAACATTACTGGGTCCGGCACACCGGAAAAGTCCCACTCCGCGTACCCGTGCAGGTTGGCGGGTGGCAACGCGTCAAGGGAGCCTAGGAACGACTCATCGCCAGCGGAGGCGCTAGGGTCCCTGGCGACGAAAACGTGACGGCCAGGGGAACCCTGCGCATCGTGGTGTTGACGTTGGCGTTGTAGGCTGTCGTAGCGCCGCGCAGATCGATGGGGAAGCGCGGCCCGGAGACCGCGCGTTCCCCGCGCGGGGCGGCGGCCGTTGTGCCGACGGGCGCGCCGCGTTGGGAGGCGGCGCGTTCGGCTTGCCGCCGCTCGACCGCGGCCGGCGTGAGCGGCGACCGGAGCGGCGGCGACACCATGACGGCCGACGGACCCGCAGCGTCTGTGCCAGTGGGCGTTTGCGTCATGGCGACGCGCGCAATGGTGACCGGGGCGGACCCGGCTTGGCGCCGCGCACGGAGCTCCTCACGGTTGATGAGGCGCATTAGGTAGCCGTTCCCCGTGCCCTGAAAGTTCAAGCTCCCGAACCGGATTTCAAACTCGGCGGGGAGGGGGTCCGAGCTGCCCATGGAGTAGCGCGTACCGCGGTACTCGGTGCGAATCACCATGGAGGGAGTTGACGGTGGATTGACCTTAGGCGCTCGCTTGCCCTACGGTGGGCGCCAACTGTCGGTGCGGAATGTGGTCCCGACACTAACCAGTAATAAGCACCAAGGTCCATCCCTCAATGGTCGATGCTAAGCAATTAGAGACACGAGGTTTATCCTGGTTCCAGCCGGGGGGGCGTACGTCCAGTTGTGGTGTTCTCGGGGCACTATATTGCTCAGCACCGGGGGTGCCTGTAGTGGGGCAGCTACAAGCAAGGCGGGAGAGGAGGCGTGGCCTCCAAGTCCCTGGTGAAGTGGCTGAAGATGTTGTGGGAGAATTGGGGAATGCGTGTGTGTGGGATGTCGTATGTTGTCTGTTATCTCATGCCCTTGTCCCCTGTGGCGGGGGAGTTCACCTTCCATTTTATAGGCCAAGGAGAGGGCGAATTACAAGCATGTCGCACTATTTAGCTACATGGGGAAGTATGGTGCGCCGCCCCGTAGAGTGGGCGGCCGCCTTGACGGTCCTTGCCAAGGTCTAGCCATCATGGCGTATCTTGTACCCGAACAGTGGTAGCTTCGAGGGTTGGAGCGCAGTGGTTGGTCGTGATGTCCCCAGGCGGCCTCGAGGGGGTTGCTGACGACGATCTGTATGGGATACAATGGCAGGCGTGGCGGCGTCCCGTTCCCGCATGCCTCACGGTGCGGAGGGCCGTTACCACGGTGCCGGCGTGGTGTTGTACGCGCGGGGGCGGCCGCCCACGCATTTACGGTGGCAGGGATGGCGCCCCGCCGACCTAGCATCACGACCTGGCCCTGCAAGGTCACAGGAAAGCATTTCGAGGGTGTGGCCGGCCCCCCTTCGAGGGCTCGGCACGTTAGCCGTACGGGAGCAGGCGGCGCGGCGTCACGGGGCTGACACCGGCCCTGCCGCACAGTCCCTCACTGTGGCAGGGATGGGTTCCCCCCTAGGGAGTTGGTGCAACAGGACCGGCGCGTGAGTCCCGGGCGCGTGATGGCGCCGCCCCGCTGTTGTCAGAGCATTAAATGCCGTACCCACGTGCGGGAACAGGCGTGCGCGTGCGGAGCGCCCTCGAGCGAGGCGGAGCCTGCTCGAGGTAGGCGTGGACCCTCGAGCGAGGCGGAACCCGCTCGAGGTATGCGTGCACCCTCGAACGGGGCGGAGCCCGCTCGAGGGAGGCGTGTGCCCTCGAGCAAGGCGGAGCCTACTGGAGGGGATCTTTGAGTGGGCCACCTTGGTGGGCCGCCGGGGCCACCGCGGCGTGGGCCGTGCCCCGTGTGCGCGCTTAAGCAAGACGCGTTTGGTTTTGGCTTTTTGCAGGTTTTAAGCGGAATTTCCCCATTTGTTTGAGGGGACCCTCAGGGCTGTCCCCGACACTAGCTGACTTGACTGATCTTAGGGAGAAGTATGCCTCCAAGTGTGAGGAACTAGATGTGCTTAGGGTTGAGTTGGCTGAGCTACAATCGAGGACCATGTGTGGTTCGAGGACCGGTGGATGGTCGCTTCCTCGTGTGATGAGTGATTGACAACGTTGTGTGGACCGATTCTTGGCTAAGTATTGCGGGTGCATGTTGCGGCTTGACTCGTGTTGGTGCGGGTGAAGAACAAGCGCGAAAGGTCGTCGCCGTGAGGCCTCCGTGTGTGGAGAAGACAAGTAGGCTTCGTTCGAGGGACCCGGTGGCCGGCGGGGGTCAAGTGCGGGCCGCATGGTGGCATGAACGACAAGATGAAGTCGGGGACGGTTTCTTGGTAGAGCCTCAAAACCAAGGTCGAGCCGGGACTACGTGGGAGCCGAGTCATGAGTGGAGATTGGCGGAGGCTACACCGAGTTCGCGGGGTTTGCGGTGGTTCACCGAGAAAACCACCTGGGTTACTCGGTTGAGCCACAAAACCGAGGCCGAAGACTCGACGAGGAGGTGCGGCCACCCGGGCCGGTTCAACCGCCCGGGAGGGCGGTCGGACCGCCCGGGGTCGGTCGGTTCCCGGGGGCCGGTCCTAACCGCCCGGGGGGCGGTCGACCGCCCCGGCCGCCGGCGCCGAGAAGCTTCGAAGCGGAGGACACGCGTCGGGATCGCAAGGCTTGCGTCGAGGCTACGCAGGGTGCGGTTGCTGGGCATCCGTCCGATGGTGAAGACATCAAGAATTCCAAATCCGCCCTTGAGGGGCATGTATCCCTAGTCATTAGTGAAGGGCATTTTAGACATTCGGTTGCCGCCTATATAACCCAAGAGGTGAGAGGTTGGCAGCCAACTCTTGGAACCCTAGCCCATTTGTTTTTCCATTTTTCGTTCTCTATTTTCTCTAGGATTTTAGAAGGCTAGCTTGAGAGCTTCATGTGAGATCTAGAGAGAGGGATGGATGTTTGGGTGGCAAGCTAGACCTTGTACGAACCATTCATGGCATGTATAGAAGGTTTGGCGTTGCTTCTCATGGTGGTTTTCCCGTCTCTTTGGTGTTGATTTTCGGAGCTCTTTTTGGCGGAGTTTTGAGAACGATTTCTTGGGGTTTTTGGTGGGTGTCACGTATGAGGATCTTGTGCCTCTTTGGCTGGTGACTTTGCCCCCAAATCCCCTTTGAATCGGACTCGATTTGGTGGTTTTTCGAGTTGGGCGAGTTCTTGACCTAGAGAAGCGATTTCTTCGATTCCTCTTGATTGTGAGCGTTTCGGGTCGATTCCTTTGAGGTAGAGGTTGCCCGGGAGGTAACCCGGCTATCCCCGAAGTTTGGCTGCAATCCGTGGAGTGATTCGGGAGATTGGGCGCGAGGAAGTTGAGGTTTGACCCGCGGGTTCGTGTTCGGAAGGGGCGGTCTAACCGCCTACGAGGGGGCGGTCTAACCGCCGGGGTGTTCCGGGTCAAAGTTTTGTTTCGCCGGATTTTCCTCTGTGAGTTTGTTCGCCTTGATCGGAGGAGTGTACGGGTGAAATTTGGAGTCGTTCTCGCGCGGTTTGCTAGGTGTTCTTGGTTGGAGTTCGTTGCTGGGTACGGAGGTTAGACCGCCCCCGGTAGCCGGTCTAACCGCCCCTAGGCCCTTGGGTGAAGTTTTGGTTTTCGCCAAGATTTTCCGGTAGCTAGCATGGCCTTGACCGAGAGATCTCTGTTGGTGAAACCGTGGTGTGTTTTGGTGCTCGGAAGAGGCGTTTCGGAGGATTTCTTGGTTGCCGGTGGAGGCGGTCTAACCGCCCCCTATACCCGGTCTAACCGCCCCCTCCGGTTAGCCGGCTTTCGAGTTGTTTCCGCTGTCGGTGCTGCGTGTGTGTTGCGGTTGCTTTGGTAGAGTTTGTTCCTAGGACCGGTAGCACTCCGGTGGCTACGTGGTTTTGGCAAACGGGAGGTAGAAGTGCGGAGCGTGTGATTTCGGGGGTTCGACCGAGCTAGTTCGTCTTGTCGGAGTAACAATCTCCCTCGAGAAGAATTTTTATCGGCTCCCATTCACTCCCCCCCTCTCGGTCGCCTTATCGGTCCTTCAAGTGGTATCGAGCCGGTTCGGGTCTTTGTTGACTCTAACCGGTCTAAGATCCAAGGATGGCGTACCGGGGAACGGGGTTCGGGTCCTCCACACTTCGATGGAAAGAACTACCGGATGTGGAGCAAGCGGATGGGTGCGTTCCTCCGCGGAAAGGGTCGGACTACGTGGGATGTCACGGTGGACACGGGATATGTCCGGCCGATGGATTTCCTTGCTCCGGGGGTCGAGGGACGATTCGACGCCAACAATAAGGCGGTCGACTACTTGTTTCGTGCTTTGTGTCGGCCGAGTTCGATCGGGTGCACACCGAGCACTTGGCTTGTAGGATTTGGGCGGTGTTGAAGGAGGCTCATGTTGGGAACGCCCGGAGTTCGAGGGCACGGTTGTATGCGACCTACCGGAGAGAGTACGAGAACTTCACTCATCTCCCCGGTGAGTCCATCGATGCCTTGTTCCAGAGGTTCACGGTGGTGGTGAACAACATGAGGGCCAATGTGGACGTGCTCCCGTACGATGATCATGATAGAGCGGTCAAGCTCTTACACTCTTTGGATCGTACGATATGGGGCGGAAAGTTCGAGGCCATAGTCGAGTCAGAGAGGTACGATACTCTGACGGTGAACGAGCTGTTCTCGAAGCTCAAGTCGGCTGAGGTGGATAGGGGCATGACTGCCAAGCTCGAGGGACCGACTGACTCCCATAGTCTTGCCCTTGTTGGTGGTTCCAAAGGAAAGACTAACTCTAACCCATCCACCGGGATGTTTTCGTTTTCCTCTTTGATGTCTATGCCGGATGAGGAGTTTGATGACCTTGGAGAGGACGAGCCGGCGCCGTTGACGAGGCGGTTCGAGAGGCCGCACGAGAACCGTGTGAACATGAGGAGGAACACGAGGACACCCTTCCGGTGCGGCAAGCGGGACACTTCGTCGCCGACCGCCGGAGAAGGCCGAGAGCAAGGACGACTACAAGCACAAGCCGAGGAAGAACGACGACAAGTACCGTTCGAGGCGCGACCACAAGAGCAAGCACAAGAACAAGTACAAGGACGAGCGACGATCGAGGAAGAAGGAGGGCCGAGGCAAGGCCCGAGCGATGGTTGGAGCGAGCGACGTCGACTCCAGTTCCGCGTACTCCACCTCGAGCTCGAGCAGCAGCGACGACGAGGGAGATCGCCGCAAGAACAAGAGGTCGTCCAAGAACCTGAGCGGGCTGAGCTGCTTCGCGAGAGACGGCTTCTGTACCATGGCGTTGAGCTCCGGCAGCAAGAAGAGTACACAAAGCGACTCGGACTCTGAGTCCGACGACGAGGTGCGTGATGAACTTCCCTTCTTGCGCCAGGAGAATGAGAGGCTTGGTTCTTTGCTTGATAACCGCGATGATATGCTTAGAGAGGCAAAGAAAATGAGGAAAGAGCTTAGGGCTTCACTCGAGGATGCTAGGGCTAGAGTGGGCCGAGCTAGAGACACGGGTGCTTGATAGCAAGCTTGAGATTGATTCGCTTAAGGCTAGCCTGTTGTTGCTTGATGAAAATGATTGTCTTGATTGCTCCATATTCCTTGCCGATCTTGCTTTGTTTAAGGAGAAGCATGCCTCCAAGTGTGAGGAACTAGATGTGCTTAGGGTTGAAGTGGGTGAGCTTAAGTCTAGACCTGCTTTGCTAGGTGCTTGCACTTCTTGCCCCGTTTTGCATGCTAAGATTGATGAGTTGCATGCTTACACTAGTTCGCTCGAGGCTAAATTGAAGGAATCCATGCCTACATCCTGCTCTACTTGTGAAATGCATGCATTGAAAAATTTGGAGCTTGCACATTATGTTGATCGTTTGCGGGATGAGAATGATGATTTGAGGAAGTTGATGGGTTGGTTGTCCGGTCACGAGCCTCAGTTGAGGATGATGATCGAGGCCTTTAAGAGGCAAGATGGTGAGGGGCTTGGGGCAAACAAGGTTGGTGAAGGAAGTGGAGAGAATATCCGGAGCCACCAAAAACCTACCACAAAAATGATTTCCCTCCAAAACCCAACCATCTTAGGAACCGACTAGACACAACCCCGGCTCCACCTATATTTCCTACACCCACAAATGATTTCCAAAAGCCCATCAAGTTTGTGAGCACTTCGGGGAAAGTGTTCTTTGGGAAAGTGAAAGAGAAGGCAAGTGAGGAGAAATCGGTGGAGGAGTTGAGTGGAGAGAAACCAAGCGAGCGGCCCCAATCCAAGCCAAAACCTAAGCTTGTGAGGTTCCGTTGTGGCTATTGTGGGAAGGAAGGTCACAAGGATGAGTTTTGCTTCAAAAGGAAGCGGGAAGAGAGGATGGCAAAGGAGTGGGCGAACAAGGATAGGTACAACCCTTCCCATGGTGTACCTAAGCCTCGTATGCCACCGCCCGGGGGTAAAGCCGTGGTGAGAAGTGTTCCGGCATGGGGAGATGCGAGTTCCCGCGGCCGAGGAGGGCCGTTCGGAGGGGGCGGTCGGGCCCGGCCCCGGCTAGGCGGTCGGGCCGGCCCGGCCCGAGGGGGGCGGTTAGACCGGCACCGGCTAGGCGGTTTAACCGGCCCCCCCCAATGCGGGCGGAGTGGTTTTCGAGGTGGTGAGTCGAGAGGTCTCGGGTCGGAGGTGGAGTTACGGTGGTTGGTGCCGGAAAGACGGCGGGTGGTCGGTTGCTAGGCATTCTCCCCCTCGAGGTCACTACGGGGATGGGAGGAGTCGTAGCTTTGAGAAGGAGAGGAGGGACGTTCCACGGGTTGTCTTCCGTGGTTTTGGTCCTCTTCCGGGCAGAGAGGGGTGGTTCCCTCGGGGGTGGTTACCGTGGTGGTGTTCGTGGAGGTAGCTTTGGTAGGAGAGATGCTTTGGTTGGTGCTAACCCCACTTTCGAGCAAATGGCTCGGCCTTTGGTTTTCCTCGTTTGGTACTAACCCCGGTCTTTGAGTCGTTTGTTCGCTCACGTGCTTGTTTTTGAATTTCGGGTGGGAGACTTGAAGAACATTTGGTTGATTGACTCCGGTTGTTCGAGGCATATGACCGGAGACGGGGGGTGGTTCTCAAGTCTCGTCCCGGTGGTGACGAAGAGGTACATCACTTTTGGGGACAATGGGCGTGGGCGTGTGCTTTCGAAGGTGAGATAAAAGTGAGTGACAAGATCACTGCGAGGCGTGTTGCTCTTGTTCAATCGGCCGGGATACAATTTGCTTTCCGTGTCTCGGTTGTTGGATGAGGGTTTTGAGGTGTTGTTTCGGCCTCGGTGGTTCTCGGATTGTGGACTCTCGAGGGGACCTTGTTTGTATGGTCGTTCCCGAGGGTCAGGTGTTTCGTGCTGATTTTTCTCAGTCTTCGGGTGTTGAGCGTTGTTTCTTGGCGGGTTCTTCGAGTGAGTTGTGGAGGTGGCATAGGAAGTTGGGTCACTTGAGCTTTGACCTTCTCGTCTCGCTTGAGTAAACTCAATTTGGTCCGAGGATTGCCACGTTTGAGGCTTGAGAAAGAGTTGGTTTGTGCTCCGTGTAGGCATGCCAAGATGGTGGCTTCTTCTCACCCGCCTCTCACCGATGTGATGACTGAGCGTCCATGCGAGCTGCTCCATATGGATCTTGTTGGCCCAGCTCGTGTGCGATCTGCGGGTGGGAAGTGGTATGTCCTTGTTGTGGTGGACGACTTTTCTCGGTATGCGTGGGTGTTCTTTCTTGAGGAGAAGGGGGAGACGTTTGGTTTTGTTCGAGATCTAGTCTTGAGGTTGAGGAACGAGAGGCACGGAGATGCCATACGAGCTATCCGCAGTGATAATGGCTCGGAATTCAGGAACTCTCGTTTTGAAACCTTTTGTCATGACTTAGGTCTTGAGCACCAGTTTTCGAGTCCGTATACGCCTCCCCGAGAATGGTGTTGTGGAAAGGAAGAACGAGGACCTTGTGCGAGATGGCTCGGACGATGCTTGATGAGCATAGGACTCCGAGGAGGTATTGGGGCGAGGCGGTGAATACCGCATGCTATGTGTCGAACGGGATATACCTCGAGTGCACAAGAAGAAGACATGCTATGAGTTGATGCATGGTCGCACACCCAAGGTGAGTCACTTCCATGTCTTTGGTTGCAAGTGTTTCATTCGAAGAAAGGCGAGGAAGTTGGATAAGTTTGAGGCTAGGTCTGTCGATGGCATTTTCTTTGGTTATGCATCTCATTCTAGAGCATATCGTGTGCTCAATCTTGAAACTAACCAAATCGTGGAGACTTGCGAGGTAACCTTCGACGAGACGAGCCACGTAGTCGGCTTGTCTTTGAGTGTGCGGGTGATGATGAGCTTGGCAAGGAGATCTTTCGGGAGGAGGAGCATGAACATGGAGATGATGAGGATGGTGGTGCGGTGCCCCCGGCCGAACATGTACCCACTACTTCGACTACGATGATGGATGGACCCTCTGCTACACCTACAACGACAAATCAAGAACGAGGAGAAGGCGATGTTGAGGGGGAGGTAGCTTCGAGGCGAGAACCTCCCCGGCGAGTTCAAGTGGATCACCCGGCTTCGAGGATCATCGGCGACATGAATGAACGCACTACACGGTCGAGGGTTCGAAACAATTCCCATTTTGCTCATGCTGCATTTGTTGCTTCTTTCGAGCCCAAAGACATTGGACACGCACTATCCGATCACAATTGGGTTAACTCGATGCATGAGGAGTTGGAGAACTTTGAGAGGAATCGGGTGTGGGAGTTGGTTGACCCTCCCCCAGGGTGTAAGCCGATTGGTACAAAGTGGGTGTGGAAAAACAAAGAGGGAGAGAAGGGTGAGGTTGTGAGGAACAAGTCGAGACTTGTTGCCCGGGGGGTTCGATCGGAAGGAGGGGATCGACTACGAGGAGACCTTTGCTCCCGTAGCCCGTTTGGAGGCGATTAGGATCCTTCTAGCCTTTTCTGTGGCTAAAGGGTTCAAGTTACACCAAATGGATGTGAAGAGTGCTTTTCTGAATGGAGTGTTGGAGGAAGAAGTGTATGTGAGGCGACCTCGGGGGTTTGAGAGTGAGAAGTACCCCCACCGGGTGTACAAGTTGAGGAAGGCGCCTGTATGGGTTGAAGCGGGCGCCTAGAGCTTGGTATGGCGGGTTGAGGGGGTTCTTGTTTGAGAGAGGCTTTGAGATGGGGAAGGTCGATCGGACCTTGTTTTTGCTTGAGGCGGGGCGAGAGATATCCCGATTGTGCGGGTGTACGTGGATGATATTGTCTTTGGTGGCTCGTCTAACTCTCTTGTTGCGAGGTTTGCGGATGATATGAGCGGGGAGTTCGAGATGAGCATGATGGGTGAGTTGCGAGTTCTTCCTCGGGCTACAAATCAAGCAATCAAAGGAAGGAACATTTGTGCACCGGGCTAAGTACACCAAGGACATTGTGAGGAAGTTCAAGATGGAGGACTCCAAGGCTATGACGACGCCGATGAGTACGACTACGGCTCTTGATGCGGATGAGGAAGGTGAACATGTGGACCGGAAGGAGTACCGGAGCATGATCGGGTCACTCCTCTACTTGACGGCGACGAGGCCGGACATACGATTCTCGGTGTGTCCGTGCGCTCGTTTTCAAGCGTCTCCGAGGACTTCGCATCGGCAAGCGGTGAAGCGAATTTTCGGTACTTGCGTCACACTCCCGACTTCGGCCTTTGGTACTCCGCGTCCTCTTCTTTGGCGCTTCATGGCTTTTCAGACGCGGATTTTGCCGGGTGTCGGTTGGATAGGAAGTCCACTTCGGGACTTGCCGAGTTTTGGGTTCTTCGTTGGTGTCTTGGTCTTCTCGTAAGCAGTCGAGTGTTGCTCAATCCACGACCGAAGCCGAGTATGTTGCCGCTGCTAGTTGTTGCTCTCAGCTCCTTTGGATCACCTACACCATGAGTGACTTTGGTGAGGAGTATACCCATGTCCCACTTCAATGTGATAGCACCGGTGCCATAAGCGTTGCTAAGAACCCGGTGCTTCATTCCAAAACCAAACACATAGAAGTGAGGTATCATTTCCCGAGAGACAACGTAGAGAAAGGGAAGATAGCTTTGATCCATGTACCCACACATGACCAACTAGCCGATATTTTCACCAAACCCCTAGATCAAGCAACTTTCACTCGTTTGCGGGGGGAACTTGGTGTGTGTCCGATTTCTTGAGTTGGGTGTGTGGGGGCTTTCGTTTGCCGGTGGTGTCGAGCCCGTTTTGCCTCCCCTCGAGGAGCCGGTGTGTAGCATATGTGTAGCTCTTCTTTGTGCATTTCTTGCATTTGGCATGGCATATGTAACATGATGTATAGGCATCCTTGTATCTTAGATTGCATGCATTTTGTATCATACGCATCGGATAGGAAAAGCTTCTCCTATATGCAATGTTTACCATGGGTTGCTACATATGTTCTTGTGAGCTTGTTTGATATGGTACGGTTAGTTTGGCTTAGCTCTTGATGATCTTGTTGAATGATCCATGGTTGATGGCTAATCTTTTGAAAAATGTCATATACATGCTCTCTCATGCGTAAATGCCTATATATGATCTTGACATGTCTTAGTGGCTTTGCTATGCTTACTTTGTGGTTGGATAGCTAGTTTATTGATCATATGGAGCCAAAGGCTCGTTTGCCATCATGAATGTTTAGCCCTCTTGCTTCATCTTGTGGAGGGGCATAAGTTCCTTTTTGTCGCAAAGACATTTCATGTACCATTTACAAATCTGAAAATGAAATGAAAAATGCTTGGAAAATATGTTCCCATGTCATATGTGCTGAAATTAATTTGCTTTGGGTGCTAAACCGTTGCATGATGCCTACCAATGAGAAGTCTCATACATAGAAGTAGGCACATGGCTCGGTGGCTTTGACATGACATGAGGTGCTTTTGGGTGTTTATGATGGTCTTGTGATTAGAATGGCTGTCCTAGCATGAAGTTTGAGTGGCTTTGCCATTTTGATATGTTTTGCTCATGTTTAGGTATTTGCTTGTGAGAGAGTAACTTTTCGCAAAATTACTCAAATCCTTTTTAGCATTGTCCAATGGTTGTGAAACTTGGTGATCACGTAGTTAACGTCATTACGAATCCGTCGAGTATCTAACTTGCTCATTTGGACTTGTGTAGCTCCTTGTGTTGAATTTTGTATATTCGAGAAGCTATATGTTGCAAGTTTTCGCATTTTGCCTTGATTCATGCATTGTCAACAAGGGGGAGAAGTTTGTGCATGTTTTGGGCACTCGGGAGTGTTTGGAAGGTGTTCCAATTGTTTCGGGAAATTTTTGAGCGAGTTTGGTGCGGGGCCGGTTTCTTTGGGCGGTCTAACCGCCCCCGGGCGGTCGGTTCGGGCGGGGGCGGTCCTAACCGCCATGGGCGGCGGTCTAACCGCCACTGGGCGATGTGAGCAAGTTTTGCTCTTTGTTGCATTCCGCAGTTGCATTGATGCATGTGTTCGGGGGGAGTGTCTTGTGGCCCGGTGGGAACTTGCTTTTGTGCGGGGGGAGTTCTTTGTGGTGTTCGAGTTGTCTTTGTGGTGGTTTCTCGCTCTTTGCTTGAGCCGTGTTTTGTCTCGGATGTGTCGAGCCGTTGCCCTTGCCTAAGGGGTCCGAGACTTGTCTTCTTCAAGTGATCTTGCTCTTTGCCTTTCTTTGGCTTTCGATCGCTTGTTGGAGTTTCCTTTTATTTTGTTTCTTTTCTTTTCTTTTCTCTTATGTTACTTCATGTGAGTGTGTTGTCAATGCACTCATCAAGGGGGAGATTGAGGACCATGTGTGGTTCGAGGACCGGTGGATGGTCGCTTCCTCGTGTGATGAGTGATTGACAACGTTGTGTGGACCGATTCTTGGCTAAGTATTGCGAGGTGCGGGTTGCGGCTTGACTCGTGTTGGTGCGAGGGTGAAGAACAAGCGCGAAAGGTCGTCGCCCGTGAGGCCTCCGGGTGTGGAGAAGACAAGTAGGCTTCGTTCGAGGGACCGGTGGCCGGCGGGGGTCAAGTGCGGGCCGCATGGTGGCATGAACAACAAGATGAAGTCGGGGACGGTTTCTTGGTAGAGCCTCAAAACCAAGGTCGAGCCGGGACTACGTGGGAGCCGAGTCATGAGTGGAGATTGGCGGAGGCTACACCGAGTTCGCGGGGTTTGCGGTGGTTCACCGAAAAACCACCGGGTTACTCGGTTGAGCCACAAAACCGAGGCCGAAGACTCGACGAGGAGGTGCGGCCACCCGGGCCGGTTCAACCGCCCGGGAGGGGCGGTCGGACCGCCCGGGGTCGGTCGGTTCCCGGGGCCGGTCCTAACCGCCCGGGGGGGGCGGTCCGACCGCCCGGCCGCCGACGCCGAGAAGCTTCGAAGCGGAGGACACGCGTCGGGATCGCAAGGCTTGCGTCGAGGCTACGCGGGGTGCGGTTGCTGGGCATCCGTCCGATGGTGAAGACATCAAGAATTCCAAATCCGCCCTTGAGGGGCATGTATCCCTAGTCATTAGTGAAGGGCATTTTAGACATTCGGTTGCCGCCTATATAACCCAAGAGGTGAGAGGTTGGCGACCAACTCTTGGAACCCTAGCCCATTTGTTTTTCCATTTTTCGTTCTCTATTTTCTCTAGGATTTTAGAAGGCTAGCTTGAGAGCTTCATGTGAGATCTAGAGAGAGGGATGGATGTTTGGGTGGCAAGCTAGACCTTGTACGAACCATTCATGGCATGTATAGAAGGTTTGGCGTTGCTCATCATGGTGGTTTTCCCGTCTCTTTGGCGTTGATTTTCGGAGCTCTTTTTGGCGGTGTTTTGAGAACGATTTCTTGGGGTTTTTGGTGGGTGTCACGTATGAGGATCTTGTGCCTCTTTGGCTGGTGACTTTGCCCCCAAATCCCCTTTGAATCGGACTCGATTTGGTGGTTTTTCGAGTTGGGCGAGTTCTTGACCTAGAGAAGCGATTTCTTCGATTCCTCTTGATTGTGAGCGTTTCGGGTCGATTCCTTTGAGGTAGAGGTTGCCCGGGAGGTAACCCGACTATCCCCGAAGTTTGGCTGCAATCCGTGGAGTGATTCGGGAGATTGGGCGCGAGGAAGTTGAGGTTTGACCCGCGGGTTCGTGTTCCGGAAGGGGCGGTCTAACCGCCTACGAGGGCGGTCTAACCGCCCGGGTGTTTCCGGGTCAAAGTTTTGTTTCGCCGGATTTTCCTCCGTGAGTTTGTTCGCCTTGATCGGAGGAGTGTCCGGGTGAAATTTGGAGTCGTTCTCGCGCGGTTTGCTAGGTGTTCTTGGTTGGAGTTCGTTGCTTGGGTACAGGAGGTTAGACCGCCCCGGAGTAGCCGGTCTAACCGCCCCTAGGCCCTTGGGTGAAGTTTTGGTTTTCGCCAAGATTTTCCGGTAGCTAGCATGGCCTTGACCGAGAGATCTCTGTTGGTGAAACCGTGGTGTGTTTTGGTGCTCGGAAGAGGCGTTTCGGAGGATTTCTTGGTTGCCGGTGGAGGCGGTCTAACCGCCCCTATACCCGGTCTAACCGCCCCCTGCGGTTAGCCGGCTTTCGAGTTGTTTCCGCCTTGTCGGTGCTGCGTGTGTGTTGCGGTTCTTTGGTAGAGTTTGTTCCTAGGACCGGTAGCACTCCGGTGGCTACGTGGTTTTGGCAAACGGGAGGTAGAAGTGCGGAGCGTGTGATTTCGGGGGGTTCGACCGAGCTAGTTCGTCTTGTCGGAGTAACAATCTCCCTCGAGAAGAATTTTTATCGGCTCCCATTCACTCCCCCCTCTCTCCGGTCGCCTTATCGGTCCTTCACAATCTAGACCCACTTTGCTTGGTTCTTGCACTTCTTGCCCTGGTTTGCATGAGAAAATTGTTGAGCTTCGTTCTCGCATTGGTTTGCTAGAGGCTGATTTGAAAGTGCCTATTCCTACTTCATGTTCTACATGTGAGTTGCATGCTATGAAGAATTTGGATCTTGCAAAATGTGTTGGTCGCTTGCAAGATGAGAATGATAAGTTGCATGAAGCGCCGAGTTGGTTGTCGAGTCAAGAACCTCAGCTTGGTATGATGATTGCTAGCTGTAAGCGCTTTGAGGGTTGGGCTTTGGGATTGGATAAGGTTGGTGAGGGCAGTGGTGAGAGAGGAAGGAAATTTGGGAATGTTTCAGTTCCACCACAGCCCACACCCAAAGACAAGTTTGCATCCAAGCCAAACCAACCAAGAGAAAAACCGAGTGAGAAGGCAAGTGAAAATCCTAGTGAGAAACTAAGTGAGAAGCCTTGTGAAAATCCTCATCCCAAGCCTAAGCCCAGATCAATCCGTTTGCATTGTGAGTTTTGTGGAAAGGGGTCACAAGAGAGCTTTTTGCTTCAAGAGAAAACATGAGGAGAGAATGGCGAAAGAGTGGGCTAACAAGAACAAGTACCACCCTTCCGTTGGTGTACTTGAGCCTCGTGTCCAGTTGCCCAGGGCTAAGGCGAGTGTGAGGACAGTTCGGGCTTGGGGAGAGCGGAAGGCTGTTGGAGGTGTTGCTGCCCCGGCTACACCGGTCAGACCGGTGAGAGGCACCGGTCAGACGGGTGCAGGCCTGGACAGGCAGCAGTTTGGGTTTCGTGCTCGTACAGATGGTAAGTTTGGTTCAGGAGGTCGTGGTTCTGGTGGTTGGTCTGGAGAGTTTGCAGGAGGTCAGTCTGCTAGGCATTCTCCCGCTCGAGCTCACTACAGGGATGGGAGGAGTCTTAGCTTTGAGAAGGAGAGGAGGGACAGTCCACGGGTTTTATTTCGTGGTTTTGGTCCTCCTCAAGGTAGAGAGGTTTGGTTACCTCATGGTGGTTAACGTGGTGGTGTTCGTGGAGCTAGCTTTGGTAGGAAAGATGGTTTGGTTTGTGCTAACCCCACTTTCGAGCAAATGGCTAGGCACTGGTTTTACACATGTGGAACTAACCCCATGTTGAGTCATTTGCTCGCTCTCGCTCTTGGTTTTGAGTTGCAGGTGTATGGCCCGGAGAACATTTCGTTGATATCGGGGGTGGTTCTCCGGCTTCATATCCCGGTGGTGACATGTAGGTGCATCACTTTCGGGGATGGTGGACAAGGATGAGTGATTTGTGAAGAAATGATAAAGGTGAGTGTTTTTGTGACCTTCAAGTCTGTGGCCTTGGTCAAGCCACTTGGTTTCTTTTGCTCTTTGCCCTATCTCATGTATGTAAGGTGAGCTTTGTAGGCTCTTTGGCCTTAATGCATGAGTTTAGGGGGAGCTTGTGAGTTTTGTGCTCCTTTGCTCTTTTTCCGGTGGTGTCGAGCCCTTTTTGCCTCCCCTCGAGGAGCCGGTGGTTTGTGAGCTTTGTGTGTGGGAGCTCCTTTGTAGCATATGTATAGCTTTCCTTTGTGCATTTCTTGCATTTGGCATGGCATATGTAACATGATGTATAGGCATCCTTGTATCTTAGATTGCATGCATTTTGTATCATATGCATTTTGTAGGAAAAGCTTCTCTCATATACATTGTTCACCATGATGTGCTATATATGATCTTGTGAGCTAGTTTGGTATGCTATGATTAGTTTGGCTTAGCTCTTGATGATCTTGATTTATATCCATGGTTGATGGCTATGCTTTTAAAAAATGTCACATATATGCTCTCTCATGTGTAAATGCCTCTATATGATCTTGACATGTTTTAGTGGCTTGGTTATGCTTAATTTGTGGTTGGATAGCTAGTTTATTGATCATATGGGGCCAAAGGCTCATTTGCCATCATGAATGTTTAGCCCTCTTGATTTATCTTGTGGAGGAGCATAAGTTCCTTTTTGTCGCAAAGACATTTCATGTACCATTTATCAATCTGAAAATGAAATGAAAAATGCTTGGAAAATATGCTCCCATGTCATTTGTGCTGAATTTAATTTGCTTTGTGTGCTAAACCATTGCATGATGCCCACCAATGAGAAGTCTCATACATAGAAGTAGGCACATGGCTCAGTGGCTTTGACATGACATGAGGTGCTTGTGGGTGTTTGTGATGGTCTTATGATTAGAATGGCTGTCCTAGCATGAAGTTTGTGTGGCTTTGCCATTTTGATATGCTTTGATCATGTTTAGGACTTTGCTCATGAGAGGCAAGTTTTTCGCAAAATTGCCAAAATCCATCTTAACTTCGTCCAATGGTTGTGTAACTTGGTGATCATGTAGTTGAGATCGATACGAAGTCGCAGAGTATCTAACTTGCCCATTTGGACATGTGTCGCATTCTTTGTTGAATTTTGTATATTTGAGAAGCTCTAGGTTGAAATTTCTGCATTTTTGGCTTGATTCATGCATTGCCAACAAGGGGGAGAAGTTTGAGTTTGAAATGGCTTGTTGGACGCATTTAGAAGGTTTTCAGGTGGTTTCGAGCCATTTCTGGGCTCTGTTGTTCACCGGTCTGACCGGTGGTGAGCACCGGTCTGACCGGTGTGAGTGCTAGTCCTGTGCACATCTTAGGCACCGGTCTGACCGGTGGTGTTGACCGGTCCGACCGGTGTGAGCCGAAGTTGCTTTGCGGCTGCCCCGTATTCGAGTGGTTTGCATGCATTCGTCCAGGGGGAGGTGCATTGGTTCAGGGGGAGCTTGCATGTGTGCAGGGGGAGCTCTTTGTGGTTGTTCGAGCCTTGTTTCGGTGGTTTGCGCTCTTTGCTTGAGCTTTGCTTTGTCTCGGATGTGTCGAGCCGTTGCCCTTGTCTAAGGGGTCCGAGACTTGTCTTCTTCAAGTAATCTTGCTCTTTGCCTTTGTTTGGCTTTCGATCGCTTCTTGGAGTTTCTTTTTGTTCGTTTCTTTTCTTTTTCTTTTCTCTCTTGTTACTTTCGTGTGGGTGTTGTCAATGCAATCATCAAGGGGGAGATTGAGGACCATGTGTCGTTCGAGGATCGGTGGATGGTCGCTTCCTTGTGTGATGAGTGATTGACAACATTGTGTGGACTGATTCTTGGCTAAGTATTGCAGGTGCAGGTTGCGGCTTGACTCGTGTTGGTGCAGGTGAAGAACAAGCGCGAAAGGTCGTCGCCGGAGAGGCCTCCAGGTGTGGAGAAGACAAGTAGGCTTCGTTCGAGGGACCCGGTGGCTAGCGGGGTCAAGTGCGGACCGCCTGGTGGCATGAACAGCAAGATGAAGTCGTGGACGGTTTCTTGGTTGAGCCTCAAAACTAAGGTCGAGCCGGGACTACGTGGGAGCCAAGTCATGAGTGGAGATTGGCAGAGGCTACACCGAGTTCGCGGGGTTTCCGGTGGTTCACCAGAAAACCACTGGGTTCCTTGGTTGATCCACAAAGCCAAGACCGGAACCGAAGACGGAGGTGCGGCGGCACCGGACCGGTCCCCGGCCGGTGGGTCGACCGGTCTGACCGGTGGGGACCGGTCTGACCTGTGAGGAGCACCGGTCTGACCGGTGTGCGACGACGCAGTCCGAAATCTTCGAAGCGGAGGACACGCGTCGGGATCGCATGGCTTGCGTCGAGGCTACGCAGGGTGCAGTCACGGGGCATCCGTCCGATGGTGAAGACATCAAGAATTCCAAATCCGCCCTTGAGGGGCTTGTATCCCTAGTTAGTAGAGAAGGGCGTTTTAGACATTCGGTTGCCTCCATATAACCCAAGAGGTGAGAGGATGGTAGCCAACTCTTGGAACCCTAGCTCATTAGTTTTCCTATTTTCCACCTATTTTCTCTAGGTTTTCCTTAGGACTAGCAAGAGAGCTTCACGAAGAGATCTTGTAGAGAGGGATGGATGATCGGGCGGCTTGCTAGACCTTGTACGAACCTTTGTTTCATGTATAGATGATTTGGCGTGGTTCCTCAAGGTTTGGATGTGTTTTCCCCGGTTGTTCTTGGTGGTGATTTTCGGAGCCCTCTCTTCGTGATTTCTTTGGGGTGTTTTCGGGGCTTTTCTCTTGGGGATTTGATGGGGGAAATTTGTGGGAACCCTTCGTGGTTCTTTGGGCTGTGATTCCCCTCCCAAATCCGTGAGTAAAAGTGCTCGATTTTGGGGTTTTCTTGAGTTCTTGGGTTGGAAGTGCTTTCGGCGGGATTTCTTCGATTCCTCCTTTTTGGACGAGATTTGGTGGGATTAAACTTGGCTATGGACTCCTCATGAGGTGTTCCTGATATCCCCAAAGTATTGTTCAAGTCCGTGGAGCGATTCGGGAGATCGAGATTTGGATTTGGGGGAGTTGACCCGCGGGTGCTGTTCATCCCGAGCTGCCCAGGCTACACCGGTCTGACCGGTGCTCTTGACCGGTCTGACCGGTGCGAGCCCTTGTGGGTTTTTGCTTGGGTGAACGTCTTGGTGTGTTCCTTGTTGTCCCGTGTTGCTGCTGTTTCGAGTTTGGGTCCGTTTGGTGGTCGGTTGGCTCCGTTTGGTGCCTTGGGGGCTTTCTCGGTCGCCATCGGTCCCGACCGGTGCGTCTCACCGGTCGACCGGTGTAGAGCCACTTAGTGGAAGTTGCTCGGTTTAACCGGCAGGGACCGGTCTGACCGGTGGTTCTCACCGGTCTGACCGGTGTGGGTCTGTAGACTCGAGGTTTGGTTTTTCCGCTGCGTTTCTCGGGTCGGAAGGTGGTGTGTTGGTTCCTAGGTCCAGTGGCACTCCAGTGGCTACGTGGGCTTGACCAACCTTGGTAGTGAGTCGGAGACGTGAGTTGGAAGCCGTGATCATCTTGTTCGAGTTTCGATCTCCTTCGAGAAGAATTTTTATCGGCTCCCATTCACTCCCCCCCTCTCTGGTTCGCCGTATCGGTCCTTCAAAGGTGGACCTAAACACACAGAAGAATGCATACCCCAAGGAATTCCAAACAAAATTAAATGGGGCATACACCGACTAGACGGTTCCCATCTTTCTCAGGGTCGGGATCATACCTACAATCCTTGATACGAGGCTTACTGGAACGTCACACCGGACCGCCCAGACTCGCACAGGTACCCTACTGTTGCAGGCAGGGGGATACATCAGGTGTCCTAGGGGTAGTAGGGAAACGTTCCCTTGCCGTGTCGATTAGGTACTAGGTTTACCAGTCCCATTCCCGGCAAGTGCTTAGTACGTTCAAAAGCTTAGCCCGCGAAAGCCACTGGACCGGAGCCCAAATCCCACGCTCTTACCACATGAGCAATCCATTTATAAATATCTTATGATTCCAACATAGAAACCTATTCTCGTGAGTGACGAACATCACTCGAGTTCTACCGGGTCAAATAGCATAGTAGCTATCGACCTTGCATACTTGAAAAAGAGCATAGGTACCTAGGGATCATGTATCTAGGGTTTCAATTCAATTCGTGAAACGTAAGTGCAGAAACATAGCAAACGTAGCTGCATAATTTTAAAAAGAAAGGTTAATGATCCAGGGCTTGCCTTTGTTGGCAAGGTTGGCCTCGGGCCCTTCTGAACTTTGGTCCAAGTCTTGCTCTACAGCGACGTAGTGCACATCTCTGTCAGCTCCTCCGTCTCCTCCTTCCGGCACAAGTGTACAACCACCGTCAAGAAGATCTACACGAGGATGCAAATGCAAGATTTAATTGATGGTTTTCATTCAATTAATTACAAAACCACATATGACAACCATGAAGAGTATGGTTGGCCATATTCACCTTGACAAACACAAATTTGGTATATTCTTCCTATTAAAGTAACAACACATGGTGTTTCATTATTTATTCCTTTTAATAGTGATTGTGCACATATTTGTGCAATTAAATTAGTTTAATTTCACAAAACAGCAAAGGGTTGGTATTAAGCTTCTTAGCATGATTTAAATCACATTCCTAAGGTCATTAGGTTAGGTGTGCATGATTTTGCAATTTGACTTAATTTATGCTTTAAATGGCTTCCATAGCTTTCATGCATGAAAATAATTTCATAAAATTCAGTGGGAGTGTTTATGAAGCACTATAGCTCTAAACAAAGCCACTGAACACACATGCACACTTATGAGAGCTATAAATTAATTATATCACAAAAGACAAAATCTAGCTACCAAAATAAGATAAATGCACATAAAAAAATAAGCATCAAATGGATCCCAACTTTCTCATACATGGCATCTAGTCCAAATTTAAGCTAGGCATGCAACATATAGACCTAGAGCTACTATAGATCTTGGGTTATGCAATTACATTTAAAACCAAGCATATTTCAAGAATAAATATTTTTGGCAAATATAAAATCGTGATTAATTCACCAGAGATGTCTTTAGGCATACAATGATCACATGCAGAAGTTGGGCACAAAAACGTTTTTATTTTTAGCTACAAAAATCATTTAGGTAGATCCAGATTAAATACAAAATAAATCATATTAAACGATTTACTTGGTAACTTTGTGCAATGTTTTGCACAGAAGCTAGGCATGACATAACTCACAACATATACAAAATTCAGCTACATATCACATGTAGATTTTGAACTACGACATATTTAGGTTTAACTATTTTCTATTTTCCTATAAAAACTACAACTCAAAAGTAGGGTCATGCTTTACAAACATTGTAGGGTTGCTCACAATAAAACCAACAAAATTGAGTTTGCATTTTCCTATTTTTCTACGATTTTTAATGAATTTTTGAAGTTTCAGCAGTTTGAATTAAACCTTTAAGAATCTGTCTTGCAGTTAGACCCCTGGCTTCAAATTGGTACTTACACAAATGTCCTCTGTTCCCATATAACACCCTGGAAAGAGTCCAGGTCTCGCAATGTGGTCCCTAGGCTTGACCGGAGGCGGGGGATCACTGGAAACCGGCCAGCCGACGGCAAGCTAGGTGGGAAGGGGTGTGGGAGACTCAGAGGTTCACCCAGGGTTCAATTGGTGGTCGAAGACAAGGCAGGGACGTCGCCGGCAAGCATGCGCGGTGCAGCCAGGCGGCGGCAGCCGCTGGAGCGGCAGCTCCAGCGAGACGGCGGCCAAGCCTTGCCGGCCCGTGGCTCAGGAATCTCCGGTAGGTACATGTGGTGTTGTAGGTGTGGTCAAATAGCAAGTTGAAGGACCGATTAGGCGACTAGAAAGGGGGCGTGAATGGGAGCCGATAAAAATTATTATCGAAGGAGATTGAAACTCCGAAGACGAACTCGCTCGGTCGGACCAACGAAATCACACGCTCCGCACTTCTACCTTCTGTTTGCAAAAACCACGTAGCCACTGGAGTGCTACTGGTCCTAGGAACAAACTCTACCAGCAACCTCAATACACACGCACCCACGACAGCGGAAACACCTCGAAGGCCGGCTAACCAGAGGGGGCAGTTAGACCGGGTATAGGGGGCGGTTAGACCGCCTCCACCTGGCAACCAAGAAATCCTCCGAAACACCTCTTCCGAGCACCAAAATGCACCACGGTTTCACCAACAGAGATCTCTGGTCAGGGCCATGCTAGCTACCAGAAAATCTCGGTGAAAACCAAAACTCCACCCCGGGGCCTAGGGGCAGTTAGACCGGCTACCAGGGGCGGTCTAACCTCCTGTACCCAGCAACGAACTCCAACCAAGAACACCTAGCAAACAGCACGAGAACGACCCGAAATTTCACCCAGACGCACCTCTGATCAAGGCGAACAAACTCACAGAGGAAAATCCGGCGAAACAAAATGTGACAGAACCGCTCAAAATAGTTCCATATTATCGCCTAAGCCGGTCCAAGTGGCCATTAAGCAATAATAAAGAACTATTCTGTTGCTTTTGCCGGGTAAAGCCCAGCAAATCACATACAACAGGATCGCTGATATGCGCTAAGCCCACACAAAGGCGGGACCAGAGTACAACATTACATTCCATAAAAGTTCACAAGTTCATAGGTACTTAATATTACAAATCAGGTTTTTCGTACATGAAAGTAAACATGAACAGAGTTTAAACAGCGGAAATAAAACTATCGCATGATACACACGGGAGGCCATCCATGCATATCACTCCTCATAATCGTTCTCCCATTCAAGCTCCCAACCATCTGGGATAGAACCAGGCCAGATAGGATTACCTGAAAACCACAAATTAAGCAAGGCTGAGTACTAATACTCAGCAAGACTTACCCGACAAAAATAAAGTACAGCTAGACATGCAAGGCTTTTTGGCTGCTGGGTTTGTTTTGCCAAAAGCGACTAAGAGTTGATCCTTATTTTCAGATTTTAGCTCGAGTTCTAGTATGTTAACTATTCTAGGTGAGCACCTGCACTAAACAAGCATGTTGTGCAAACAATATTAAACAGGTAACAATATTAATCCAAAATGTTCCATAAATAAACATGGGGTAGCCAGTGGTAAAGCCAACTCAGATAACGGCGAGTGACCAACGATCGATCGATTTATATCCTTGCAAGGTAAACCCAAGATACACGGAAGAAGTATACCCCAAGAATTCAAATAAAAGCAAATGCAGGGTCTACCCCGACCAGGCGGTTCCCAACATCCCACAGTTTGGGATCAGACGCGACAAACTCTGGTACACGGTTATCCAGAGGGTCTAACCCGACCAGTCCGGACTCACACACTATACCACGGGTAGCTAGCCCGGAGACACATCCCAAGCGGGTAGCTAGAAAGATCCTGCCCCGGTTCAGAAGGTACTAGGCTTACCGGTCCCATTCCCGACAAGCACTTGGTACGTTCAATAGCTTAGGACCAGCACCATGCTACTCGGTCGAGACCGAACCCATTGCTCTTACCACATGAGCGAGTCAATTTAACCAACTTATGATTCCAACATAAGCATCCTATATCTCGCGAGCAATGAGTCATTACTCGACTTCCACCGTATCCTTAGAGCATGGCACTAGCGTTCCTAACATACTAGTAACAGAGCATAGGAGTCCTAAGGATCATGCAACTAGGTTTCAAAACAACTCCTGAAACTTAAATGCACAAAGTAAAGCATAAAGTGCTGAAAAGTAAAGGACATGATTTTTATTTATAAAATGGGTTAGATGAAACCGGTGCTTGCCTTCCTCAGACTCTACTCCAACACAAGCCTTGGGCTCTTCTGGACTTTGGTCCAGGTCTTGCTGCACACCAAGCTGGTTCAGCTCACCATCAACGGCCCCGTCTCCCTCCTGGGCGAGTGTGTACGTACCGTCCGGTAAATCTATACGTATACATGCATATGCATTAATTAAAGTTAATCTTGATGGTGACTGTGTACATATAAGCAAATTAACTTATTTAACTTCACCAAACAGCAAGGGGGTGTGACTAAATATCAAAAACAGAACCAAAATATGGTTTCACAAATTTAACACTTTAATATCCATTTCTTTCTTTAATTACTTAAAACAAGCCTTTCAACCATAAATCCAAATTAACTCAAAAACACTTCCAAAGAGCCTAATCTTTTGCACACAGCAACATATTCCTATTTTAAGCTCTCAAACCAAAATTTGGTTTAAAATCATTTATAAATTAACTTAAACGAAAAAAGACAAATTTCAGCCTAGTAAATCACCATTAAATCATATAAAAAGATTTAATAAACTTTTTGACCCCAACTTTCTCCTACAGGTCATGTATGCCAAGAATGAGTTTCTGACCAAAGCATGGTTGCAGATTCAAATTATTTTTCAGATTTTGAATTTAAACTCCTACACAAGATTAAATCCAAAACACCTATTAAACAATTCCCTAAAATCACATCCATCACACCAGGGGTACTAATCATCAAGTCAAAGCCCTAGGGTGCACTTGTGCTCAAAGAAAAGTTCATTATAGGGGCTATAAAAAGCATCAAACTTATTCTAGCATAAAGCTTAAATAAATCATAACTGAAAATATATACATCAAATTCATGCAACCTTTTGCCACAGATCTAGACATCCTACAAAGAAGAACATATCCAACATTCAAGTTCATAGCATGTGTATATTTTAAATCACACTAAAAACACTCCAAACTGAGTTTGAATTTTTAGTTCAAAAACTGTACAAAAAAACTGTACTGAATTTCTAGAAAAGATAGATCTCTTCACCAAGAAAACAACAAAATTGGTCTTGCATTTTTTTGATTTTTCTACGATTTTTAATGATTTTCCGAAGTTGCTGATGTAACCCTAAAACGACCTTTACAACCGGGTCCCTGGAAACTTACACAAATCTCCCTGAAAAGACCTTCTCTCTTGCAATGTAGTCCCCCGGCGGGTGGCCGGCGGTGGAATTGGCGGCCGGCGGCAGCCGGTCCTCGCTGGGAAAGGCGTCAGGGCCTATCCCCAGCCGTGCTAGGGTGGCGGCCGGCCTTGGCGGACCGGGAACGGTTGCACCGCCGGGGCCGGCCGCGTGCCGCGGCTGGGCGCCCGCCGTGCCCGCCGCCGGCCGGCGGCGGCGGCGCGGCCGGCGGGTCCGGCGGCGGCTCGGCTGCGTGGAGAGGTGCACCGGGATCACGCGGAGGAGGATGAGGAGTGGAGTAGCGAGCCTAAGGAGGGACGACGCACTGGACATTGGCGGCGTTCGCGAGGCATGGCCGACGGCGCTACGGCCGACCGACGATGCGAGACACTGCCCGGCCGGCCGGGTATCTCCCGCATGCACGAGCCGGCGCGACACGGCGCGCGGTGGCACGTGGCCCCGCCGAGGCCGTCGCCCGGCCCGTCCGGCGTTCCCGGGCGCGCGGCGTACGGTGCGGAGAGAGAGGCAAAGGGTCCACGGCGGCCCCCGGTCCACCGCGGGCGCCGAAGCGTCCGTACGCCGGAGGAACCGGCGGGCGACGCGTGGCCGGCGCGGCCGGGGACAGCACCGCGCTCTGGAGCGCGAGTACCGGCCAGGCGCCAGTTTTCATTTCGTTCAGCCTGCTTCGAAATTGCATAACTCCAATGGACTTCCTCGCTCCAGGATCGAGGGACAGATTCGACGCCAACAACAAGGCGGTCGACTACTTGTTTCGTGCTTTGTGTCAGCCTGAGTTCGATCGGGTGCACACCGAGCACTTGGCTTGTAGGATTTGGGCGGTGTTGAAGGAGGCTCATGTTGGGAACGCCCGTGTTCGAGCACGGATGTCCGCGACCTACGGAGAGAGTACGAGAACTTCACTCATCTCCCCGGTGAGTCCATCGATGCCTTGTTTTAGAGGTTCACGGTGGTTGTGAACAACATGAGGGCCAATGTGGACGTGCTCCCGTAAGATGATCATGATAGAGCGGTCAAGGTCTTACACTATTTGGATTGTACGATTTGAGGCGGAAAGTTCGAGGCTATTGTGGAGTCGGAGAAGTATGACACTCCGACGGTGAACGAGCTGTTCTCGAAGCTCAAGTCAGCTGAGGTGGATAGGGACATGACTGCCAAGCTCGAGGGACCGACTGATTCCCATAGTCTTGCCCTCGTTGGTGGTTCGAAAGGAAAGGCTAACACTAACCCATCCACCAGGATGTTCTCTTTCTCCTCTTTGATGTCTATGCCAGATGAGGAGTTTGACAAGCTTGGAGAGGACAAGCTGGCGCTCTTGACGAGGCGGTTCGAGAAGCTGCACGAGAACCGGGTGAACATGAGGAGGAACACGAGGACGTGCTTCCAGTGCGGCAAGCCGGGACACTTCATCGCCGACTGCCCGGAGAAGGTCGAGAACAAGGACGGCTACAAGCACAAGCCGAGGAACAATGGCAAGTACCGGTCGAGGCACTACCACAAGAGCAAGCACAAGAACAAGTACAAGGACGAGCGAAGATCGAGGAAGAAGGAGAGCCGAGGAAAGGCCCGAGCGATGGTTGGAGGGAGCGACGTCGACTCCAGTTCCGCGTACTCCACCTCGAGCTCGAGCAGCAGTGAGGATGAAGGTGATCGTCGCAAGAACAAGAAGTCGTCCAAGAACCTGAGCGGGCTGAGCTGCTTCGCGAGAGACGGCTTTTGCACCATGGCGGCCGAGCTCGGCGGCAAGAAGAGCACACGAGCAACTCGGACTGCGAGTCCGACGACGAGGTGCGTGATGAACTTCCCTTCTTGCACCGGGAGAATGAGAGGCTTGGCTCTTTGCTTGATAACCGTGATGACATGCTTAGAGAGGCCAAGAAAATGAGAAAAGAGCTTAGGGCTTCACTCGAGGATGCTAGGACTAGAGTGGCCGAGCTAGAGACACGGGTGCTTGATAGCAAGCTTGAGATTGATTCCCTTAAGGCTAGCCCCGTTGTTTCGGATGAGGTTGATTGTCTTGATTGCTCCATATTCCTTGCCGATCTTGCTTTGTTTAAGGAGAAGCATGCCTCCAAGTGTGAGGAACTAGATGTGCTTAGGGTTGAAGTGGGCGAGCTTAAGTCTAGACTGCTTTGTTAGGTGCTTGCACTTCTTGCCCTGTTTTGCATGCTAAGAATGCTGAGATGCATGCTTACACTAGTTCACTTGAGGCTAAATTGAAAGAACCCATGCCTACATCATGCTCTACCTGTGAAATGCATGCCTTGAAAAATTTGGAACTTGCACATTATGTTGATTGTTTGCAGGATGAGAATGATGACTTGAGGAAGTTGATGGGTTGGTTGTCTGGTCATGAACCTCAGTTGAGGATGATGATCGAGGCGTTTAAGAGGCAGGATGGTGAGGGACTTGGGGCAAACAAGGTTGGTGAGGGGAGTGGAGAGAATATCCCGGAGCCATCAAAAACCCACCACAAAAATGATTTCCCCCCAAAACCTAACCACCTTAGGAACTGACTAGACACAACCCCAGCTCCACCCGTGTTTCCTACACCCACAAATGATTTACAAAAGCCTATCAACTTTGTGAGCACTTCGGGGAAAGTGTTCTTTGGGAAAGAAAGTGAGAAGGCTAGTGAGGGGAGACCGGTGGAGGAGTTGAGTGGAGAGAAACCTAGTAAGCAGCCAATCCCAAGCCTAAGCCTAAGCTTGTGAGGTTTCATTGTGGCTATTGTGGGAGAGATGGCCATAAGGAGGAGTTTTGCATCAAGAGGAAGCGTGAGGAGAGAATGGCAAAGGAGTGGGCTAACAAGGACAAGTACCACCCTTCCGATGGTATACTTGAGCCTCGTGTGCAGATGCCCAGGGCCAAGGCGAATGTGAGGACAGTTCGGGCTTGGGGAGAGCGGAAGGCTGTTGGAGGTGCTGCTGTCCAGGTCACACCGGTTAGACCGGTGTGGGGCACCGGTTAGACCGGTGCAGGCCTGGATAGGCAGCGGTTTGGGTTTCGTGCTCGTACAGGTGCGAGGGTTGCTTCTGGAGGTCGTGGTTCTGGTGGTTGCGCTGGAGAGTTTGTAGGTGGTCAGGTTGCTAGGCGTTCTCCCCCTCGAGTTCACTACGGGGATGGGAGGAGTCGTAGCTTTGAGAAGGAGAGGAGGGACGGTCCACGGGTTCTCTTTCGTGGTTTTGGTCCTCCTCCAGGCAGAGAGGGGTGGTTCCCTCAGGGTGGGTACGGTGGTGGTGATCGTGGAGGTAGCTTTGGTAGGAGAGATGCTTTGGTTGGTGCTAACCCCACTTTCGAGCAAATGGCTCGGCACTGGTTTTACTCTTTTGGTACTAACCCCAGTGCGGAGTTGTTTGTTCGCTCACGTGCTCGTTTTTGAATTTCAGGTGGGAGACTTGAAGAACATTTGGTTGATTGACTCCAGTTGCTCGAGGCATATGACCAGAGACAGGGGGTGGTTCTCAAGTCTCGTCCCAGTGGTGACGAAGAGGTACATCACTTTTGGGGACAATGTCTTGGGAATGTGCTTTCAGAAGGTGAGATCAAAGTGAGTGACATGATCACTCTGAGGCGTGTTGCTCTTGTTCAATCGCTGGGGTACAATTTGCTTTCTGTGTCCCAGTTGTTGGATGAGGGCTTTGAGGTGTTGTTTCGGCCAGGTGGTTCTCGGATTTGGGACTCTCGAGGGGACCTTGTTTGTATGGTCGTTCCCAAGGGTCAGGTGTTTCGTGCTGATTTTTCTTAGTCTTCGGGTGTGGAGCGTTGTTTCTTGGCTGGTTCTTCGAGTGAGTTGTGGAAGTGGCATAGGAAGTTGGGTCACTTGAGCTTTGACCTTTTGTCTCGCTTGAGTAAACTCAATTTGGTCCGAGGATTGCCACGGTTGAGGCTTGAGAAAGTGTTGGTTTGTGCGCCTTGTAGGCATGCCAAGATGATAGCCTCTTCTCACCCGCCTCTCACCAATGTGATGACTGAGCGTCCATGCGAGCTGCTCCATATGGACCTTGTTGGCCCAGCTCGTGTGCGATCTGCAGGTGGGAAGAGGTATGTCCTTGTTGTGGTGGACAACTATTCTCGGTATGCTTGGGTGTTCTTTCTCGAGAATAAGGGGGAGACGTTTGGTTTTGTTCGAGATTTAGTCTTGAGGTTGAGGAACGAGAGGCACGGAGATGCCATACGAGCTATCCGCAGTGATAATGGCTCGGAATTCAGAAACTCTCGTTTTGGAACGTTTTGCCATGACTTGGGTCTTGAGCACCAGTTTTCGAGTCCGTATACACCTACCCATAATGGTGTTGTGGAAAGGAAGAACAGGACCTTGTGCGAGATGGCTCGGACGATGCTTGATGAGCATAGGACTCCGAGGAGGTATTGGGCTGAGGCGGTGAATACCGCGTGCTATGTGTCGAACAGGATATACCTCAGAGTGCACAAGAAGAAGACATGCTATGAGTTGATGCATGGTCGCACACCCAAGGTGAGTCACTTCCATGTCTTTGGTTGCAAGTGTTTCATTCTGAAGAAAGGTAGGAAGTTGGATAAGTTTGAGGCTAGGTCTGGCGATGGCATTTTTTTTGGTTATGCATCTCATTCTAGAGCATATCGTGTGCTCAATCTTGAAACTAACCAAATTGTGGAGACTTGCGAGGTAACCATCGACGAGACAGAGCCACGTAGTCAGCTTGTCTTTGAGTGTGCAGGTGATGATGAGCTTGGCGAGGAGATCTTTCAGGAGGTGGAGTATGAACATGGAGACGATGAGGATGGCGGTACGGTGCCCCCGGCTGAACATGTACCCACTACTTTGACAACGGTGATGGACGGACCCTCTACTACACCTATGACGACAAATCAAGAACGAGGAGAAGCTGATGTTGAGGGGGAGGTAGCATCGAGGCGAGAACCTCCCCGGCGAGTACAAGTGGATCATCCAACTTCGAGGATCATTGGCGACATGAATGAACGCACTACACGGTTGAGGGTTCGGAACAACTCTCATTTCGCTCATGCTGCATTTGTTGCTACTTTTGAGCCCAAAGACATTGGACATGCACTATCTGATCACAATTGGGTTAATTCAATGCATGAGGAGTTGGAGAACTTTGAGAGGAATCAGGTGTGGGAGTTGGTTGACCCTCCCCCAGGGTGTAAGCCGATTGGTACAAAGTGGGTGTGGAAGAACAAAGAGGGAGAGAAGGGTGAGGTTGTGAGGAACAAGTCGAGGCTTGTTGCTCAAGGGTTCAGTCAGAAGGAGGGGATCAACTATGAGGAGACCTTTGCTCCCGTAGCTCGTTTGGAGGCGATTAGGGTCCTTCTAGCCTTTTTTGTGGCTAAAGGGTTCAAGTTGCACCAAATGGATGTGAAGAGTGCTTTCCTGAATGGTGTGTTGGAGGAAGAAGTGTATGTGAGGCAACCTCCGGGGTTTGAGAGTGAGAAGTACCCCCACCGGGTGTACAAGTTGAGGAAGGCGCTGTATGGGTTGAAGCAGGCGCCTAGAGCTTGGTATGGCAGGTTGAGGGGGTTCTTGTTTGAGAGAGGTTTTGAAATGGGGAAGGTCGATCAGACCTTGTTTTGCTGAGGCAGGGCAGAGATATCCTGATTGTGCAGGTGTACATGGATGATATTGTCTATGGTGGCTTGTCTAACTCTCTTGTTGCAAGGTTTGCAGATGATATGAGCAGGGAATTTGAGATGAGCATTATTGGCGAGTTGCAGTTCTTCCTCGGGCTACAAATCAAGCAATCAAAGGAAGGAACATTTGTGCACCAGGCTAAGTACACCAAGGACATTGTGTGGAAGTTCAAGATGGAGGACTCCAAGGCTATGATGACGCCGATGAGTACGACTACAACTCTTGATGCGGACGAGGAAGGTGAACACGTGGACCAGAAGGAGTACCGGAGCATGATCGGGTCACTCCTCTACTTGACGGCGACGAGGCCGGAGATACAGTTCTCGGTGTGTCTATGCGCTCGTTTTCAAGCGTCTCCTAGGACTTCGCATCGGAAGCGGTGAAGCGAATTTTCAGGTACTTGCGTCACACTCCCAACTTCGGCCTTTGGTACTCCGCGTCCTCTTCTTTGGCGCTTCATGGTTTTTCAGACGCGGATTTTGCCGGGTGTCGGTTGGATAGGAAGTCCACTTCGGGACTTGCCGCTTTTTGGGTTCTTCTTTGGTGTCTTGGTCTTCCCGCAAACAATCGAGTGTTGCTCATTCCACTACCGAGGCCGAGTATGTTGCCGCCTGCTAGTTGTTGCTCTCGGCTCCTTTGGATTTCATACACCATGAGTGACCGGTGAGGAGTATACCCATGTCCCACTTCAATGTGATAGCACCGGTGCCATAAGTGTTGCAAAGAACCCAGTGCTCCATTCCAAAACCAAGCACATAGAAGTGAGGTATCATTTTCTGAGAGACAACGTACAGAAAGGAAAGATAGCTTTGATCCATGTACCCACACATGACCAACTAGCCGATATTTTCACCAAACCCCTAGATCAAGCAACTTTCACTCGTTTGCGGGGGGAACTTGGTGTGTGTTTGATTTTTTGAGTTGGGTGTGTGGGAGCCCTTTTTGTAGCATATGTATAGCTTTCCTTTGTGCATTTCTTGCATTTTGCATGGCATATGTAACATGATGTATAGGCATCCTTGTATCTTAGATTGCATGCATTTTGTATCATATGCATTGGTTAGGAAAAGCTTCTCTCATATACATTGTTCACCATGGAATGTTATTTATGTCTTTGTAAGCTTGTTTGGTATGCTATGGTTAGTTTGGCTTAGCTCTTGATGATCTTGATGAATAATCCATGGTTGATAGCTATGTTTTTGAAAATGTCACATGTATGCTCTCTCATGTGTAAATACCTTTATATGATTTTGACATGTTTTAGTGGCTTTGCTATGCTTATCTTGCGGTTGGATAGCTAGTTTATTGATCATATGGGGCCAAAGGATCATTTGCCATCATGAATGTTTAGCCCTCTTGCTTCATCTTGTGGAGGGGCATAAGTTCCTTTTTGTCGCAAAGACATTTCATGTACCATTTATAAATCTGAAAATGAAATGAAAAATGCTTGGAAAATATGCTCCCATGTCATATGTGCTGAATTTATTTTGCTTTGGGTGCTAAACCGTTGCATGATGCCTACCAATGAGAAGTCTCATACATAGAAGTAGGCACATGGCTCGGTGGCTTTGACATGACATGAGGTGCTTGTGGGTGTTTGTGATGGTCTTATGGTTAGAATGGCTGTCCTAGCATGAAGTTTGTGTGGCTTTGCCACTTTGATATGCTTTGATCATGTTTAGGACTTTGCTCATGAGAGGCAAGTTTTTTCGCAAAATTGCCAAAATCCATTTTAGCTTCGTCCAATGGTTGTGCAACTTGGTGATCATGTAGTTGAGATCGATACGAAGCCGTAGAGTATCTAACTTGCTCATTTGGACATGTGTAGCATTCTTTGTTGATTTTTTTCTATTTGAGAAGCTCTAGGTTGAAAGTTTTGCATTTTTGGCTTGATTCATGCATTGCCAACAAGGGGGAGAAGTTTGAGCTTGAAATGGCTTACTGGACGCTTTTAGAAGGTTTTCAGGTGGTTTCGAGCCATTTCTCGGGTTTCGTTGTACACCGGTCGACCGGTGAGAAGCACCGGTCCGACCGGTGTGAGTGCTTCAGTCTCGTGCACATCTTAGGCACCGGTCGACCGGTGGTGATGACCGGTCCGACCGGTGTGAGCTGAAGTTGCTTTGCGGCTGCCCCCGTTTTCGTTCGGTTTGCTTGCATTCGTCCAGGGGGAGGTGCATTGGTTCAGGGGGAGCTTGCATGTGTGCAGGGGGAGCTCTTTGTGGTTGTTCGAGCTTTCTTTCGGTGGTCTGTGCTCTTTGCTTGAGCTTTGTTTTGTCTCGGATGTGTCGAGCCGTTGCCCTTGCCTAAGGGGTCCGAGACATGTCTTCTTCAAGTGATCTTGCTCTTTGCCTCTGTTTGGCTTTCGATCGCTTGTTGGAGTTTCTTTTTGTTCGTTTCTTTTCTTTTTCTTTTCTCTCTTGTTACTTTCATGTGGGTGTTGTCAATGCACTCCTCAAGGGGGAGATTGAGGACCATGTGTGGTTCGAGGACCGATGGATGGTTGCTCCCTTGTGTGATGAGTGATTGACAACGTTGTGTGGACTAATTCTTGGCTAAGTATTGCAGGTGCAGGTTGCGGTTTGACTGGTGTTGGTGCAGGTGAAGAACAAGCGCGAAAGGTCGTCGCCGGTGAGGCCTCCAGGTGTGGAGAAGACAAGTAGGCTTCGTTCGAGGGACCCGGTGGCCAGCGGGGTCAAGTGTGGGCCGCATGGTGGCATGAACAGCAAAATGAAGTCATGGACGGTTTCTTGGTAGAGCCTCAAAACAAAGGTCGAACCGGGACTACGTGGGAGCCGAGTCATGAGTGGAAATTGGCGGAGGCTACACCGAGTTCGCAGGGTTTCCGGTGGTTCACCAGAAAACCACTGGGTTCCTTGGTTGATCCACAAAGCCAAGACCGAAGAACCGAAGACGGTGCTGCAGCAGTGCCAGACCGGTCTGACCGGTGGGTCTGACCGGTGGGGAGCACCGGTCCGACCGGTGTGCGACGACGCAGTCCGGAATCTTTGAAGCGGAGGACACGCATCGGGATCGCAAGGCTTGCGTCGAGGCTAAGCAGGTTGTGGTCGCCGGGCATCCGTCCTATGGAGAAAGCTTCAAGTCTTCCAAAACCGCCCTTAGAGAGCTTGTATCCCTAGTTGTTAGAGAAGGGTATTTTAGACTTTCGGTTGCCGCCATATAACCTAAGAGGTGAGAGGATGGCAGCCAACTCTTGGAACCCTAGCTCATTTCTTTTCCCATTTTCCTTCCTATTTTCCTTAGGTTTTCCATAGGACTAGCAAGAGAGCCTCATGGAGAGATCTTGTTGAGAGGGATGGATGATCGGGCGGCTTGCTAGACCTTGTATGAACCTTTATTTCATGTATAGATGATTCGGCGTGGTTCCTCAAGGTTTGGATGTGTTTTTCCCGGTTATTCTTGGTGGTGATTTTCGAAGCCCTCTCTTGGTGATTTCTTTGGATTGTTTTCGGGACCTTTCTCTTGGGGATTTGATGGGGAAATTTGTGGGAACCCTTCGTGGTTTTTGGGCTGTGATTCCCATACGAAATTCGTGAGTAAAGGTACTCGATTTTGGGGTTTCTTGAGTTCTCGGATTGGAAGTGCTCTTGGCGGGATTTCTTTGATTCCTCCTTTTTGGACAAGTTTTGGTGGGATTAAACTTGGCTATGGACTCCTCATGAGGTGTTCGTAATATCCCCAAAGTCTTGTTCAAGTTCGTGGAGCGATTCGGGAGATCGAGGTTTGGATTTGGGGGAGTTGACCCGCGGGTGCTGTTCATTTCGAGCTGCCCAGGCTACACCGGTCTGACCGGTGCTCTTGACCGGTCTAACCGGTGCAACCCTCGGTGGGATTTTGCTCGGGTGAACGTCTTGGTGTGTTCGCTGTTGTCCTGTGGTGCTGCTGTTTCGAGTTTGGGTCGGTTTGGTGGTCGGTTGGCCCGTTTGGTGCCTTGGGGGCTTTCGAGTCGCGATCGGTCCGACCGGTGTGTCTCACGGTCCGACCGGTGTAGGGCCACTTAGTGAAAGTTGCTCGGTTCACCGGCGGGGACCGGTCGGCCGGTGGTGCTCACCGGTCCCGACCGGTGTGGGTCTGAAGACTCGAGGTTTGGTGTTCCGCTGCGTTCTCGGGTCGGAAGGGTGTGTGTTGGTTCCTAGGTCCAGTGGCACTCCAGTGGCTACGTGGGCTTGGCCAACTTGGGTAGTGAGTCGGAGACATGTGTTGGAAGCCGTCTTCATCTTGTAGGAGTTTCCATCTCCTTCGAGAAGAATTTTTATCAGCTCCCATTCACTCCCCCCCCTCTGGTTCGCCGTATCGGTCGTTCACATGCTTAGAAGGTAATTAACCTTGATTAATTCATATAATTATTGTCATTAGCGCAATCAAACATCAGAGATGTTACAGCCTACCCCCTTAAGAGAAATCTCGTCCCGAGATTTAGAATTTAAAAGATGGAAGTAGGGCGAAGAAACTTACGTTGCCTTGATTCAAGAAAACCCGGATAATTCTCATTGAGATAATGTTCAGTTTCCCATGTAGCTTATTCTACGGTATGATGACTCCATTGGATTTTATACATCTTTACAGATTGCCTTCGAGTTTTTCTTTCTTTTACATCAAGAATTCTCAAAGGATGTTCCACTACAGAGAGATCCGGTTCAATCAAAGCATTAGCTTCTTCAATCACTTCTCTAGCCGGTTCATGTGCATATTTCCTCAATTGTGATACATGAAACACATTGTGCACGGCAGATAATCATTTCGGCAGCCGAATACGGTATGCCACTAGCCCACAGACTTGAATGATCTCATAAGGGCCAATGTATCGAGGAGCTAACTTCCCTTTCACACTAAATCTTTGGACACCCTTGGTTGGCGAAACTTTTAAGTACACAAAGTCACAAACTTTGTATTCTCTAGGTGCCTTTCCCTTGTCATAATGACTCTTTTGTCTTTCTTGTGCAATTCTCAAGTTTTCCTTGACTACCCTTACTTTTTCTTCGGCATCCTCAACTAGGGTTGGACCAAAGAATTTCCTCTCCCCGGTCTGTGACCAGTTCAAGGGAGTACGACATCTCCGTCCGTAAAGAGCCTCAAAAGGTGCCATTTTCAAGCTGGCTTGATAACTGTTATTGTAAGAAAATTCAGCCAGGGCGAGACACTTGTCCCAACTCTTATCAAAATGAATCACGCATGCTCGCAACATGTCCTCTAGAATCCGGTTTACCCTTTCGGTTTGACCATCGGTCCGAGGACGATAAGGCGAATCGCGTATGATTTTTGTGCCAAGTGACTTATGTAATTGTTCCCAAAAACGTGCCACAAAGAGAGATCCCCTATCAGAAATGATGGTTTTAGGAACACCATGCAAGCGAACAATGTGCTCAATATAAAGACTTGCATAATCTTTGGCATCATATGTAGTGCGGACTGGAATAAAGTGAGCTGTTTTTGTCAGTCTATCCACGATAACCCAGATGGAATCATGTTTTTAGATGTGAGTGGCAATCCGGACACAAAGTCCATACTTATGTCATCCCACTTCCATGAAGGTATGGGTAGGGGTTGAAGAGTACCGGAAGGTTTCAAATGACTTGCTTTAATTCTTTGACAAGTATCGCATTCCGACACATATTTGGCAATGTCCACATTCATATTGGACCACCAAAAATTCTCTTTTAAATCTTGATACATTTTACTACTCCCTGGATGGATAGAGAATTTAGAGAGATGTCCTTCATCAAAGATATCCTTTTTCAATTCCCAATTATCTGGAACAACAAGGCGTTGCCCAAACCAGATTATATCTTTCTCATCCTTCCGGAAGCAATCATGCTTAGGATTTTTTTCTAGCAATTTTTGTTTAATTAAAAGAATACCCTCATCTTGAAGTTGAGCCTTAACAATTCTATCAAATAGGTTAGACTCTGCAGAAAGAGCATTTAGGCTTCCTTGTTCAACAATTTCCAAGTTTAGCCTTCTCAAATCCTCACATAGAGTGTCACTGTAAGGTTCCATTGATAGGCAATTGCAGTGAGCCTTGCGGCTTAGAGCATCTGCAACTACATTCGCCTTTCCAGGATGGTAATGAACCTCAAGATCATAATCTTTGATTAGTTCTAACCATCTTCTTTGCCTCATATTTAAATCAGATTGAGTGAGAATATATTTGAGGCTTTTGTGGTCAGTAAATATATTGCAATGGGTTCCCATAAGGTAGTGCCTCCACATTTTCAATGCATGAGCAACCACTGCTAGCTCTAAGTCATGTGTGGGATAATTCTTTTCATGAGGGCGAAGCGCTCGTGAGGCATAGGCAATAACCCGATTTTCATGCATAAGAACACAGCCAAGACCCGTGCCTAAAGCATCACAATAAACTTCATATGGCTTTGAATTGTCCGGCTGCACTAGCACTGGGCTGAAGTTAAATGTTCTCTTAATTTTTGGAAAGCTTTATCACAAGCCTCACTCCACACAAATTTCACGCCTTTCTTTAGCAACTCAGTCATAGGCTTAGCAATTCAAGAGAAATCCGGCATAAAACGACGATAATAACCAGCCAAGCCTAGAAAGCTGCGGATTTGATGAGCTGATTTAGGAGGTTGTCAATCCATAACTTCTTGCACTTTGCTTGGATCGACAGATATGCCTTCACTGGAAATAGTGTGCCCCAGAAATTTAACACTATCCAGCCAAAATTCGCACTTGGAGAACTTAGCATAGAGTTTATGCTCTCGCAAGCGTTGTAAAACAATGCGAAGATGTTCCGCATGTTCTTCGTCATTCTTGGGATAAATAAGGATGTCGTCGATGAAAACCACAACAAATTTATCCAACTCCATCATAAATACGGAGTTCATAAGGTACATGAAGTAGGCTGGTGCATTTGTGAGACCAAAAGACATAACCAAGAATTCATATAGGCCATAGCGAGTAGAGAAAGCTGTCTTGGGAATATCACTAGGGCGGATTTTAATTTGATGTTAACCAGACCGAAGATCGATCTTTGAGAAGACCTTAGCTCCAACCAACTGGTCAAATAGCACGTCAATGCGAGGCAACGGATATTTGTTTTTGATAGTCACCGCATTGAGAGGTCGGTAGTCCACACACAACCTCAGGCTACCATCTTTCTTTTTCACAAAGAGGGCAGGACAGCCCCAAGGAGATGAGCTTGGGCGGATATAGCCCTTATCAAGCAACTCTTGAAGTTGTTTCTTTAATTCAGCAAGTTCTTTGGGTGGCATTCTATAATATCGCTTAGAAATAGGAGCAGTGCCAGGCTGTAGCTCAATGACAAACTCAACATCTCTGCCTGGTGGCAAGCCAGGCAATTCATCAGGAAAGACATCCATGTACTCACATACTACTGGAATGTCCTCAAGTTGAGTAGTTATGGCTCCACACACACATGAGCCTTTATGGCCTGTTGGGGGAAGGTAAAGAATTGAATTTCCGTCCAAATGTGAGTTGATTTCTAACATTCTTTCAGAAATATCTAGGACAACTTTGTGCTGAGTCATCCAATTGATGCCTAAGATAACATCTACCCCATCTAGGTACATAGTGACCAGATTAGTTGGAAAAGTTTTGCTACCTATCTCAAGTGGTACGCTTAAGGCTACTTGATTTGAAGCAACCTTTCCACCCGGTGTGGCAATCATATAGGCCTGCTTAGTATGACACCACTTCAAGTCCAAATTTCTCACGGTTTTCACATTAATAAAGCTATGAGTAGCACCAGAATCAAATAATTTAATAACTGGACGACCACGGATAGAAAATGTACCCGTCAATACTGGTGCTCCCTCTGGCAGATCAACCACTGTGGTGAAGTTTAAACGGACTTGCTTCACTTGCACAGTTTGTTTCTTCCCTTGCTGTCCAGCCTTAGAGCCTTGCCCTTGACTTTGCTGATGTTGCTGTCGAGGGCGTGTGCACTTGTTAGCATAGTGCCCCAGCTGTCCACAGTTATAGCAACGGCGCTCATCATTGTTGCGGGAAGGTGGGGGTGCACTAGGCCTAGGAGCGGTCTGCTGAGCGCTGCGGTAGCCAAACCTGCCAAACGGCTTAGACTGAGATTGCCTCATCACCCAGCGTCCAGCTGAAGATGGCTGGGTGGCACCCTGCACATTCTTCTTCACAAATTTAAATTTCTTGCCTTGGCCACTGCATGAAGCTTGATTGAACTTCCTCTTTCTATCCTGTTGGGCCCTCTTCATGGTGTCCTCCTGAGAGATGGCCAAATTCACTAGCTCAGGATAGCTATCAATTTTGATTAAGTTCAACCTCCAATAGAGCTCTCCATCAAGCCCTTCCCGGAATCGCTCCATCTTTTTCTTATCAGTATCAACATGATAGTCCCCATACTGACAGAGACTATTAAACTTCTGAGCATACTGATAGACTGAGTCAGAGCCTTGCTTGAGATTCATTAGCTCTCTTATCTTCCTATCAACAAGACCCTTGGGAATATAATGCTCTAAAAATTCTTTCTTGAATTCTGCCCAAGTAATCTGGTGACCCCGTGGCTGCATGGATTTGAAATGCTCCCACCAGATTAATGCTTCACCCCTCAGTTGTTGAGCAGCAAAGCCCGCCTTATGTTCTTCTGAGCAAGGCAGTGTGAAGATGGAAAACATGGCCTCTAGGCCCCTGATGAAAGCATCAGCCTCTAGGGGCTCCTCTACCTTGGTGAAGAGGGGTGGCCTCATTGCCCTGAATTTTTCATAGGACATGACTGCATTAGGCCCCTCCTGAACATGGCCTTGATTGTGCACAGGTTGCTGCAATCTTTGAGCAATCTGCTGCTGAGTTTGAAGTATTTGGCGCAACACTTCGGTCTGTGTAGCAATGAACGCTTCTGCGGGTGTCATGGGTGGAGGTGGAGGAAGAGGAGCATCCCCACTGCCTCCCGCACCTCGAGAGTCATTCTGTGTGTTATCAGACATCTGAAAAGTTGAACTTTCATTAGATACATATTCAAAGCTTGCTTAAAAGAATACAAGAAGAATATGCATACGAAAATTCAGACATATAGAAATTTTCAGAATTCAGACAGCATCACAGTTCTGAGTAAATAAATCATAACTCTCTGTACAGAAGTCCAAAATTCATAAAATTTGGTCAGCATGTCTAGAATTTTATAAGCTTCAACTTTGGTATTCAACTCCAGATCAGATTCATCCTTTACAGAGGTCGAAAAATTCAGTTTCCAAAGTTCTGTCTAGTAGTTTGGACACCAGCCAGCAACTTACTAAAAATTCGATATTTCTTATACTACACATGCAAAAATACTGAATTTTGGTGAGCATGACCATTATAAAATTTCAAACAACTTTGGTAGTCATTGCAAAATCCAGAAATGACCATAGCTTTCTTCATTTCATTTCTTAGGCAGCTTGCTGCCGGAAAGGTGTTTTTCCACCATAATTACAGATTACAAAATTTGGTGGATCACAATTACATAGGGGTCACGATGTAGCTTCTAGCTACACAAAAGAATACTCTAAGTCAGCCTAGCACCAATTTCCAACCAAAAGGGCTAACAAAGAGTACATGTCAAGTTTTCTACTACAACATCTAGGATTTAGGTCCTATGTACAAACTATGGAGAGTTCCCCGCGACATGTAAGAATAGAGCACCAAGCTCCTCTAATCGAATCCGGGAACATCCTGAACCTCCTCTGGGTCCAGCTGGATCTCCCTCTGCTCATCATCAATAATAGTCGGTGGGTGGTGCACCTGCTGGAGCATAACCACAACACCCTCCAAGGCCTGTATATCGAGCTCGAGGTCCCCAACCTGCTCCTGCAAATCCTGGATGTGCTCAAGGTGCACAAGCCTCTCAGCATCCCTATCAACCAGCTGAGCCTGCAGACCCTGCTGCCCAGCCTGTAAGTCCAGAATCTGCTGCAAGTGGTCACCTCGCTCAAACAGAAATTGGTGTGCCTGCTCCTGGAGCTACTGTATCTGATCCTGAAGGTCAGCAATAATCTGCACAGCCTGAGTGTACTTAACATACTGCTCGGTGAAGAGGCCGACAACCCAGTAGATGTACCAAGTAGCTCCAGTGAGACGACCAGCCAAGTCATCTGCGATAACTCGACGAAGCTCCTGTAGAGCGTACAAGGCCCTCAAGCATGTGCCCAAAGTCTGTACTGTGTCGTAGGGTGGCACAGTCTCGAGAAGTGTGGCTATATTGGCCATCCTGCCTAGCCACAAAAGATCGTTGGGGTCCAAAGCTAGAACCAACCCGAACGGTGTCTGAAGCATCTCCTGCGGTTTGTGGGTGGAGAGAGCGTGGAGCACCATCAAGGCTGCCGAGTCCACTGCCTCGACAGCACGGAAGCAGAGCTCCATGCTCAAGTCTGCCCACTCGGGGTGGCCCAGGTGGGGGAGCACAGTCACTCGAACTCTGCAGCTCGGTACGTCCCACTCCTCGTACTCCACCCCCTCGTAGAAGGGAGGGGTGGTGTAGCCGATAGCACACAAGGCTCTCCACGCAATGTGTGTGAAGCCCTCCCACTGCAAGCCAGTGGTGGCAAACGTGCCATCAGCGCCCACCGCAACAAACCCAGGGGCAGCCATCTGTAAAATAATTACAAACACACGTTAGAACCCAAAAATATGAGTTTAACATGCAATATGACAAAACTGGCAGTTCTGAACAAAAATTCATAACTAAAAAACCAGTACCCCAGAAATTCTAAATTTTTGTGAGCAACTCGACAATGTTATAACTCATATTTCTGGTATTCAGAGGTCGAACCAATTCAGATTGGAAAAGGGTGCAAAAGGTCCATTTTCAGAGTGTTGTTGCCCAGAAATTCAGCAGGGCAGAGCTTCACTAAAAAGACCATAACTCAATACATGAGTACCCAATTACCATGAAATTTTCACAGCACGATCTATGCTAGATAATGAACATTTTTGCTGTAGATTCTCAGGTCAAATTCTGTTTGGAACTATAAGTAAAGATTCGAGTTTTCTGCCTAACTCAGAATTTTGACAGCAATTCAGCAAGACGTAGGCTAGCCATTTTGATCCTAACTTCAGTTTTAAACCTCCGAAAACCATGAGAAATTAAGGGGGCAAACTTAACTAGGTGATGAACAATTTCCCTAAAGAGCACCTAGCCAGAAATTTTCTAGATAATCCTTAGGAAGATTTGGACAGCAGCTAGTTAAATTTTTGCTTAACCACACATCAAGGCATCAAACTAGCATGATTGGTCCTTAAGAAACACAATTTAACTAAAGACCAAATGACACATGATTTAAGTTCATTTTTGGTTCAGTAGCTTTTACATGATGCAAAAAGCATCCTAAACTTCCCCACAAAGCTTTTAAGCTTAAAAACGAAGTTAGTGCCGGTGGCAGGGCATATATAAACGTCTCTCCCTATAATAACTAGTCAAAAACTATTCGCGTCTCAATTACCGTACCTAACAACTGTGGTTAGTGTATCTGCAGAAAATCGCAGAACATTCAGAACCTTTCGTGCCAGCACTCACGAAAGCGTCCACATTCACTATCGTTCACTATAGAAACGGTATCCATGCATCAAGCCGCTGCATGGACAGCGTCCAACCTTGGACACCCTTCGTTTGAATGGAGTGTACCCTTGCCTCGCATGAGCGACATGCGGAATGCACACGTATGAAACACGTGGCGACACACAACTCATAAACAGACGCGAAGATGGGATCCGTGGAATGGATCACTCCATCAACCCTCGCAATTCCCGTGATGCGGAATAGCACACGTATAAAACACGTGGCTCATCTAGTTTGGTTGTGCAAGAAAGTAAGTTTTGACATAAATAAATGTGCTGGAAGTCAGACTAAATACACCATAGAATACTAGCCACCTGAAAGAACCCAAAATTCCCTCTAGGGCCTCTCGGACTAGATTAAACCTTAACGCCCTACTCTTTTAGCAAGATTATTAATCTTGGCAAATTTTATTCCAAAAACAAGTTCGTTAAGTTATTTTAATTACTCTGGTGCATATCATCGCTCTGGTACCAGCTGTGACAGAACCGCCCAAAATAGTTCCGTATTATCGCCTAAGCCGGTCCACGTGGCCATTAAGCAATAATAAAGAACTATTCTGTCGCTTCCGCCGGGTAAAGCCCGGTAAATCACATACAATAGGATCGCTGATATGTGCTAAGCCCACATGAAGACGGGACTAGAGTACAAAATTACATTCCATAAAAGTTCACAAGTTCATAGGTACTAAATATTACAAACCAGGTTTTTCGTACATGAAAGTAAACAAGAACAGAGTTCAAACAGCGGAAATAAAACTAGCGCATGATACACACGGGAGGCCATCCATGCATATCACTCCTCATCATCGTTCTCCCATTCAAGCTCCCAACCATCTGGGATAGAACTAGGCCAGATGGGATTACCTGAAAACCACAAATTAAGCAAGGCTGAGTACTAATACTCAGCAAGACTTACCCCACAAAAATAAGGTACAGCTAGACATGCAAGGCTTTTTGGCTGCTGGGTTTGTTTTGCCAAAAGCGACTAAGAGTTGATACTTATTTTCAGATTTTAGCTCGAGTTCTAGTATGTTAACTATTCTAAGTGAGCACCTGCACTAAACAAGCATGTTGTGCAAACAATATTAAACAGGTAACAATATTAATCCAAAATGTTTCATAATTAAACATGAGGTAGCCAGTGGTAAAGCCGACTCAGATAACGGCGAGTGACCAACGATCGATCGATTTATATCTTTGCAAGGTAAACCCAAGATACACAGAAGAAGTAGACCCCAAGAATTCAAATAAAAGCAAATGCAGGGTCTACCCCGACCAAGCGGTTCCCAACATCCCACAGTTTGGGATCAGACGCTACAAACTCTGGTACACGGTTATCCGGAGGGTCTAACCCGACCAGTCCGGACTCACACACTATACCACGGGTAGCTAGCTCGGAGACACATCCCAAGCGGGTAGCTAGAAAGATCCCGCCCCGGTTCAGAAGGTACTAGGCTTACCGGTCCCATTCCCGACAAGCACTTGGTACGTTCAATAGCTTAGGACCAGCACCATGCTACTCGGTCGAGACCGAACCCATTGCTCTTACCACATGAGCGAGTCAATTTAACCAACTTATGATTCCAACATAAGCATCCTATATCTCGCGAGCAATGAGTCATTACTCGACTTCTACCGTATCCTTAGAGCATGGCACTAGCATTCCTAACATACTAGTAGCAGAGCATAGGAGTCCTAAGGATCATGCAACTAGGTTTCAAAACAACTCCTGAAACTTAAATGCACAAAGTAAAGCATAAAGTGCTGAAAAGTAAAGGACATGATTTTTATTTATAAAATGGGTTAGATGAAACCGGTGCTTGCCTTCCTCAGACTCTACTCCAACACAAGCCTTGGGCTCTTCTGGACTTTGGTCCAGGTCTTGCTGCACACCAAGCTGGTTCAGCTCACCATCAACGGCCCCGTCTCCCTCCTGGGCGAGTGTGTACGTACCTCCGGTAAATCTATACGTATACATGCATATGCATTAATTAAAGTTAATTTTGATGATGACTATGTAAATATAAGCAAATTAACTTATTTAACTTTGTCAGGGACCGCCCTAGGGGTCCCCTTAAACAACGGGGAATCCTCACTTAATCTCGGTATCAAAACACGCTAAGCCTAACCATGCAGGTAACTAACCATGCAGGACATGGCCTACGTCGGGATCCTGACGGCCTACCAAGACGGCCCACGGAGAAGACCCCTCGAGCAGGCCCCGCCTCGCTCGAGGACGCGCTCCCCCTCGGGCGGGCTCCGCCCCGTTCGAGGGGCAACCCTCTCCCTCGAGCGGTCCCACCCCGCTCGAGGGATCGCCCCCCCCCCCTCGAGCGGGTCTCGACTCGCTCGAGGGTTCGCTCCGCCCTCGGCGGGGCCCGCCACGCTCACGGGCGCGCCGCACTCGTGCGCCGGCCCCGTACTTGGGCATTTAACGCCCCGACGCCGCAGGCGGCGCCATCATGCGCCACGGGCTCACGCCCGGTGCCGCCGCACCAACTCCCCGGGGAGGAGCCCATCCCCGCCCCCGTGGGATGGACCGTGCGGTACGGCCGGTGTCGGTCCCGTGACACCGCGCGCCCACTCTTTGTACGGATAACGCGCCCGACCCTCGAAAGAGGGCCGGCGCACCCTCGATTCACTTTCACGTGACCCCGCGGAGTTAGGTGAGGGGCGCTAGGCCGGTGGATGGCCATCCCGGCCACCGTAACGCGCGCGGCCGCCGTACCCACGCGTGCGGGCGCACGACCGACTCCGCGGGCGCACGCCCCGGCACCGCAGCGCAACCACTCCATTACCGCGAGCTCATTGGGAAGGAACGCCGTTCTGCCCGCTCCTGTACCCCGTACCAGCCATCATCAGCACCTCCCTCGAAGCCTATCAGAGGACGCCATCGCCATCTGCCGCCTCCTACCCTCGAACCGCCACTGTTCGGGTACGGGGTAGGTCATCATGGCCGGATCGCAGCGAAGATCGTCCGGACGACCGCCCACTCTACACCGTAGCGCGACGTGCTCCCTCACGTAGCTAGGCAGCGCGGCGTGCATGTAACTCGCCGCCCCCTTGGCCTATAAAAGGGGAGGCGAGCCCCCAGCCGCGGGGGGACGAATTCAGAGGAACACAACACACCGTGCACTCACTCTCTTATTCTCCCACAACATCTTCGACCACTCACCCGGGGACTTGGAAGGCACGCTTCCTCTCCCGCCTCGCTTGTACTTGCCCCACTACAAGCACCCCCGGTGCCGAGCAATATAGTGCCACGAGCACGCCCCTGCGGACGTACGGCCCCCTCGGCCGGAACCAGGATAAAACCTTGTGTCATTTGTTGCTTGGCATCGACCATTGAGGGATAGACCTAGGCATTATCTACTGGTTAGTGTCGGGACCATATTCCGCACCGACAGTTGGCGCCCACCGTGGGGCAAAGGAGCGCCTAAGGTCATTTCGCCAACTCCCTCCATGGTGATTCGCACTGAGTACCGTGCTACGCGCTACAACATGGGTAGCTCGGACCCTCTCCCGGCCGGGTTCGAGATCCGCTTCGGAGACTTGAACTTCCGGGCCACGGGGAACGGCTATCTCATGCGCCTCACCAATCGTGAGGAGCCGCGCGCGCGCGCGAGGCCGAGTCCGCTACGGTCTCCGCCGCACGCACGACACCGGCGCGGGCGCCGCGCAGGCACGGACGCGCAGGGTCCGTCGACGCCGCGACGCCGTCGTCACTCGGTCCGCGCTCATGCCGGGCGCGGTCCGAGCGGCGGCAGGGCGAGCGCGCCGCCGCCCAACGCGGTGCGCCCACGGTCACAACGGCCGCCACCGCCCGGGGGGGGCCGCGTGCGGTCTCGGGACCGCGCATCCCCACTCGGGCTGCGTGGCGCCACGACGGCCCATAACGCCAACGTGAACACGACGATGCGCCGGGTTCGCCAGCCGCCACGTCTTCGTCGCCGGGGATCCCGCACCTCGGCAGCGGACGAGTCGTCCCCGGGCTCCGTCGACACGATGCCACCCGCCAACCGCCACGGGTACGCGGAGTGGGACTTCTCCGGCGTGCGGGACCCGGGTCGCGTTCGGGCGCTTCCTCGACGCCACGGACTGCGGTTTGGTCGCTCCCGACGACTCCCGGCACGGGAGCTACGACCCCGCGCGGGAGTGTTGCGCCGTCATCACCAACGACCCGCAAACGAACGCCGGTGCGGCGGGGAGTGCCGGAGACGGGGAAGTCACGCCGCCCCGGGGATCGCCACGCGCCGGCCGCGGGGCCGAGCGCTCTGCCGGGGCCGACGTCGACGCACGGTCGGCCCAAGCCCGCGAGCTCGAGGCCAAGCCGGCGGAGGAGCACGGACGATGCGGGCCGCTCCGCGCCTCGATGGCGGGGGAGGCCTCCGCGCGCGGCGAACGCGCGCGGGGAGCCGGGCCGACGGTCCGTGACCGCCTCAACCCCGTCCCCAACGTCGACAACGCGGATACGCCACCACGGGCGAGCCAAAAGCTCATCGCCGCCGCGACGTTGCTACGCGCCATGCCGGCACCCTCGACCCCCGAGGCTCGAGACATGCACCGCGAGGTGCAGACTCTCCTTGAACAAGCGGCCGTCCAGCAGGCCGAGAGCTCAGCCTCACGCATCCGCCAACAGGGGGACGCGCGGGGTGATGATCCTGCACCAGGAGGCGAACCCTCGGTGCACGTGGGTCAACCCGCTGACCAGGGACGCACGCCGGCCAAGGAACGGCTCCTCGACACGCGCAGGGCGCTGGATGGCGATGCCCGCAACGTCATCAACGCCAGGCGCACCCGGCAAGGCGGACGCGCGAGCGGCTAGGGGTTACCACCCTCGAAGGGGTGGACGCTATGACCGGCGGTGAGGATCGCTCCCCGACACCGAGCCCCCCGGCACCCGTGTGTTCGGCGGGGAGATCCGCACGGCGGCGTTCCCCCAGCGCTTCCGTCAGCCCTCGACAATCGTCAAATACAACGGGGAGACGGACCCTCGTGTCTGGCTCAACGATTACCGCCTGGCCTGTCAGCTGGGCGGGGCCACCAACGACGAAGTAATCATCCGCAACTTGCCCCTGCATTTGGGCGACGCGGCCCGGACATGGCTCGAGCACCTGCCCGCCAGCCAGATCCATGACTGGGACGATCTAGTCCGTACGTTCGTGGGCAACTTCCAGGGCACGTACGTGCGCCCTGGGAACTCCTGGGATCTGCGCTCCTGCACGCAGAAGCCGGGCGAATCACTACGGGACTTCATACGGCGCTTCTCCAAGCGCTGCACGGAGCTACCCAGCGTGGCACAGTCCGAGATCGTGCACGCGTTCCTCGAGGGCACCACGTGCCGGGACCTTGTGCGCGAGTTGGGACGCAGCCCGCCCACGGACTCAAACGAGCTGTTCGACATTGCCACCAGCTTCGCCTCCGGAGAGGAGGCCGTGGGAGCAATCTTCGACGGCAAGAAGGGCAAGCGCTCCGAGGACACGCCCGCGGAGGGCAGCGGGTCCAAGGAGCCGCGCCGCAACGACAAACGGGGCAAGAAGGGGAAGAAGCCGCGCCGCGAGGCGCGCGAGCAGGGGCGCAACGGCGGCAACGCCGAGGCCCTCGGCCGTCGACCCGGCTCGACGGGGCCCTCGACCGGCTCCTCGAGGCCGGGGGTGTTCGACGACATGATGAAGAAGCCATGCCCCTACCACAAGACCCCCGTGAAACACACTCTTGAGCAATGCGACATGCTCAAGAAGTTCTATGGCCGTGCCGCCGCGAAGGAGGCGAGAGGCCAAGAAGGATGGAGGCGACGGCGACGCGGTGGTTTCCCCCGTCGTCGAAAATGTGTTCCTCATCTTTGGGGGACCTACGTCGACATGTCGACCGGCGGCGCAAGAAGGAGCGGCACGAAGTCCTCGCCGCGGAGAGGGCACCTCCGGCCTTTCTCAACCGGTCGAAGGATGCCATCACCTTTAGCCGGGATGATCACCCAAACCGCATCCCGAACCGGGCCAGTACCCACCGGTGGTCGATCCCATCATTGGGAACGCCGGTTTTCGAAGGTCCTTATGGACGGAGGCGGTAGCCTCAATATCCTCTTCGCGCATACATTGCGCTCGATGGGGATTGGGCTCGGACCGGTGCGGCCCGGCACGAAGCCGTTTCACGCCATCGCGCCCGGCAAGCAGGTTCAACCCCTCGGGCAGATCGATCTGCCCGTCTGTTTTGGGACCCCCAAGAATTTCCGCAAGGAAACCCTCACCTTCGAGGTGGTGGGATTCAAAGGGGCTTACCATGCCATCCTTGGGCGACCATGCTATGCTAAGTTCATGGCGGTCCCCAACTACACGTACCTGAAGATGAAGATGCCAGGTCCAAACGGCGTCATCACCGTCGGGTCATCGATCGAGCACGCATTCGACTGCGACGTCGAGTGCGTGGAACATGCGGAGGCACTAGCGCTGGATGAAGCGCTGGTGAACACACTGGAGAAGATGGTCAACGACGACCTCAGCTCCGCCACCAAACACATCGGCACCTTCGAGGCCGCCGAGCAAACCAAAGGGGTCCCCCTCGACCCGTCGGCCCCCGAGGGCAAGGCGTTGAGGGTCAGCTCGACCCTCGATCCTAAATAGGAAGCAGTGCTCGTCGACTTCCTCCGCGCCAACGCCGACGTCTTCGCGTGGAGCCCCTCGGACATGCCAGGCATCCCGAGAGAGGTCGCCGAGCACTCCCTTGATATCTCGCCTAATGCTCGCGGCGTGCGGCGGCGGCGCGCGCGCCGCTTCGACGAGGAGCGGCGACGGGCAATCGGAGCGGAGCCGCGGAAGCTCCTCGAGGCCGGATTCATCAAGGAAGTGTTCCACCCTACATGGCTAGCTAATCCCGTGCTTGTAAAAAGAAAAATGGGAAGTGGAGGATGTGTATAGACTACACCAGTCTCAATAAAGCATGTCCAAAAGTTCCTTTTCCTTTGCCACGTATAGATCAAATCGTTGATTCAACGGCTGGGTGTGAACTACTCTGTTTCCTTGATGCCTATTCGGGATATCACCAAATAAAAATGAAGGAGTCCGACCAGCTCGCGACTTCGTTCATCACACCATTCGGGACGTTCTGTTACGTCACGATGCCTTTTGGCCTCAGAAACGCGGGCGCAACATATCAGCGCTGCATGCAGCACGTTTTTGGGGACCATATCGGGCGGACGGTCGAGGCTTACGTGGACGACATCGTCGTCAAGACCAGGAAGGCGGACGACCGGTTAGCGATCTTGGCATCGCGTTCAGCTGCCTGCGGGCCAACGGGGGTCAAGCTCAACCCCGAAAAATGTGTCTTTGGAGTGCCGCGGGGCATGCTCCTAGGGTACATCGTCTCCCGGTGGGGGATCGAGGCCAACCCCGAAAAGGTTGCGGCCCTCGAGCGAATGGGTCCAATTCGGGACCTCAAGGGAGTGCGAAAAGTGTTGGGGTGCCTCGCCGCCTTAAGCCGCTTCGTCTCGAGGCTCGGTGAGAAGGGCCTCGCCCCTCTACCGGCTACTCAAGAAGCACGAGCGCTTCTCTTGGACCGCCGAGGCCCGAGAAGCGCTCGACAAACCGAAGGCGTCTCGACGCACGCCCCCAATCCTTACGCCGCCGCGAGACGGCGAACCCCTCCAACTCTACGTGGCCGCAACCACCCGGGTGGTCGGCGCCGTGATCTTTGTGGAGCGCACGGAGGAAGGGCATGCCTTGCCCGTGCGAGGCCGGTCTACTACATCGGCGAAGTCTCGTCGGACACGAAGACGCGCTACCCCCGTGTCCGAGCGGCGTTGTACGCGGTAGTCCTCGCGCGGCGCAAGCTCCGCCACTACTTCGAGGCCCACCCCCGTTACGGTGGTCTCCTCCTTCCCGCTAGGAGAGATCATTCGCAACCCCCGACGCGGCGGCGGAATTGCCAAGTGGTCCGTGGAGTTGATGGGCGAGACGCTCGCCTACGCTCCGCTCAAGGCCATCAAATCGCGGATCTTAGCCGATTTCGTCGGCCGAGTGGACGGACACGCGAGCCGCCGCCCCCTCGGATTCAAGCGAGTGCTTTGGACTGCGTTCTTCGACGGCTCGGTGATGAAGACAGGGAGCGGGCGCGGGCTCGCTCTTCGTGTCACCCCTCGGGGAACACATGCGCTACGCAGTGCGCCTCCACTTCCCCGCGTCCAACAATATGGCGGAATACGAGGCCCTCCTCTGCGGCCTCAAAATCGCCATTGAGTTGGGCGTCAAGCGCCTCGACGTACGAGGGGATTCGCAGCTCGTGATCGATCAAGTCATGAAGAACGCGAGCTGCCACGACGACAAGATGGAGGCTTACTGTAAAGCCGTGCGGGCCCTCGAAGACAAGTTCTACGGCATCGAGCTTAATCATGTACCCCGCCGGTACAACGAGGAAGCAGACGAGCCGGGCAAAAATAGCATCCGGCGGATCACCGTTCCCCCGAACGTTTTCGCGCGCGACATCGCGCGCCCCTCGGTCACCTTCGAGCCCTACCCCTCGAGCGACGGCGGACCCTCGGGGGCTCCCTCGAATCCAGCGGGTGCGGAACCCATGGAAGAGGACCCCTCGAACGAGGCGTACGTGCTCTCCCTTCTCGAGGGGTACGGCTCCCACGAGGCTGTCGCAATGGACATCGAGCCGGCTCCCGTCCAGGCGGACTGGCGGGAGAAGTACATCGCCTGGATTGCTCGAGGGGAACTTCCCGCGGACCGGGCCGCGGCCAGGCGCATCGCTAGGATGGCCAAGTCATTCGCCCTCGTCGACGGTGAGCTATACAAGCGCGCCGCGTCAGGCATCCTCCAGCGATGTATACTCATCCCCGAGGGGCGCGAGCTCCTACGGGACATCCACGCGGGGATCTGCGGCCACCACGCCGCGCCGCGCACCCTCGTTGGCAACGCGTTCCGCCAGGGCTTCTACTGGCCTACCGCGGTCGCGGATGCCAGCGAAATTGTGCGCACCGCGAAGGGTGTCGGTTCTACGCCCCGCAAGTCCAATTTGCCCGCTCACGCCCTACAAACAATCCCTGTAACATGGCCGTTCGCCGTGTGGGGGTTGGACATCGTCGGGCCCCTGCGGAAGGAGCCCGGGGGCTTCACCCACCTACTCGTCGCGATTGACAAATTTTCCAAATGGGTGGAGGTGCGCCCCATCACGAATTTGAGGGCCGAGCAGGCGGTCACGTTCTTCACTGACATCGTCTACCGCTTTGGAGTGCCAAACTCCATCATCACGGACAATGGGTCCCAGTTCACGGGCGGAAGTTTTTGGAGTTCGCGACAAGTTCCACATCCGCGTGGGCCGGGCAGGCCGTGGCACACCCACGGACCAACGACCAAGTGGAGCGTGCCAACGGCATGATTCTACAAGGCCTCAAGCCCCGAATTTTTGACCGACTCAACAAATGCGGCCGGAAATGGCTCCAAGAACTACCCGGCGGTCGTGTGGAGCCTAAGGACAACCCCAGCGAGCCACCGGGTTCACCCCGTTTTCCCCGGTCCATGGCGCGGAGGCCGTCCTCCCCACGGACCTAGAATATGGGTCGCCCGAGATTCGAGGCTACGACGAAGAGGCTAACCGGCGAGCCGCGAGGACTCGGCCGGACCGGCTAGACGAAGTACGCCTCGTGGCGTTGATGCACTCCGCAAGGTATCAACGGTCCCTACGACGCTACCAAGCACGCAAGATACGTCGGAGGGATTTCAGCGAGGGGGACTTGGTCCTAAGGCTACGCCAAGACAACCGAGGGCGCCACAAGCTATCGCCCCCATGGGAGGGACCCTACGTCGTGATGAAGGTGCTCAAACCGGGCACGTACAAGCTGGCCAACGAGGACGGCGAAGAACTTACCAACGCTTGGAACATCCAACAGCTACGTCGCTTCTACCCTTAGCTAGGATTTCCAAGTATTTTCTGTTGTAAAAACGCATGGCCAACACCCCAGTTGGTGTCACCTATGTAAACACTCCAAATCTAATAAAAGGGCAACTCGGCTTTCCCCTGAAACCCAAGTTACCCTCGGGGGCTACTGCGGGGGGGCACCCCCCCCCAAATAGTCCCATTTTTTCGCGCAAAAAACGTAACAACACGCGCTAAGTTTGTTTCCTACTTCAACCTCGAGCCATGATTCGAACGGGCGCGCGGTGGCACGGCGGAAGGAGCGTGCGAGCCGAGAGACGACCTACGCCGTGTGGCTATGGCCCATCTCTCTCGCCTCCAACCCGGCGGGCCCCCTCGCGAAAAACGAACTCCCCTAACTAGAATATACTCGGGAAGAAGGAGAAACAAAAGGCGTAATAAGCAAACAACTTCATTTACAAGCAACTGCCCATGTTCATGAAACGACTTGTTCATTTACAAAAGGCCACGAGGCCAGAATTCTGATACACATAAAACAAAAAACGGGCCTAGCGCCCAGATGCTTTCAGGCGAGTGGAGCAGCACCATCAGCGGCGTCTGGGAAGAGGAATTCTTCGAAGGCCTCGGCGAGCGACCCGGCGGCGTCAGCAGCAAGCGCGTCCGCGCGCTCCATGGCCACCTCGTCCTCGACGCCCTCGGGCACGATGTAGCCCTCCGCCAGCGCCTCGAGGTTGACCTCGTAGTGGGATCGCACCACTCCGAGGGCCTTCCGGACGCCTAGGTGCAATGCCCGGTGCATCCGCTCCGTGACGTGGCCGCCTAGGGCGCGCAGGCGGGCGGCGGCCGAGCTGCCGGCCCGAGCCTCGCCTTCCTCGACGACGCGGCAAGTCTCGAGGGCCGCGTCATGCGGCTCCTCCCGGCCTCTCGCTCGGAGGAGTTGTAGGAAGCTGCGGGGGCCTCGGCCCGCCCGGCCGGCGTGCCCCAAGGGCGTGCGCAAGCACGGAACCAACAAGACGACGGGGAGATCGAAAAGGGAGAAGCGAACCCTCTAAAGCAAAAAACCAACAAACAGAGTCAAAAAGCCTCACCCTCGACTTGCTTCCTCTCCAGATCGAGGTCGCGGCGCGCGGACTCGAGTGCCAGCTCGAGACGGCCGGACGGCCTCGCCTTGCTCGCGGAGGGCCGGCTCTGGGCGGCGTTGCGATGCGAGCGTGAGCGCCTCATCCTCAACCTTGGAGAATGCGGCGTTCCGCTCCTCCCGGCGACTTCTCCGCCGCTTCGCGAGCAACGCGCTCCCGCTCCCGGCGCCGTTCGGGCGTCGCCAAGGGCGCCCTCGCTCTCGCCGGAGCCGCCCCTCGGCCCACGGCGGGCGACGCGCTCTCGCCGGAGTCGCTCCCTGCGGCGACGACGAGGGCCGCGGCCTTGGCGTCGAGGGCGGCCTTCGGGTCATCGGCCTCCTTGGCGCGGCTGCTCCGGCCCGCGCGCCCGCTCCTCGGCCCGGCGGTGCGGCGCCTGCGCCCCCTCGAGCGACGTGCGGAGCTCTCGAGCTTCGGCGCGAGCGGTGGCCACCTCCGCCTCCCAGTTGGCGGCCAGCGTCCGCGTCTTATCCAGATCCGCGCGCGCATTACATAGCGCCTCGTCACGATCAACGAGGGCCGCGCGGATCCGCTCGAGGCTCGGCCGGCGCGCCGCGTCCCCGCCCGAGCTCTCCGGGAGCTCGTCGCACCACGCCATCGCCCGTGCGCTAGCCGGCCATCCGGTGTCCCGAGAGCGTCCGCAAGCGCGTCGAAAGCGCCGCATCGCTCCCGGAGGCTGGCGGGCCTCGGCGTTCACCCGATCGAACGCATCGTATTTGTCGTGGGCGCGACGCTCGAGCTCCTGGCGTCCACACATCAAATCTCGTAAGTGCTAAGGCTTGAATGCAGCGCACGAAAACAAAAAAGGAAGAGAGATGAGCAACCGTAGCTCACCTGGAAGACGAGCCAGGTCGGGCCGCCGTGGACCCGCAGTGCCTCGTTCAACGCACGGTTGAGCGTGGCGCCGTGGCTCCGGAGCTCGCCCCAGAGCTCCTGCTCCCCCCTGGCGTCGGCGAACGCGGGGGATCCTCCACGGCCCCCCCACCCGGGCGGGGCGGCCGGCGTGGGAGGACGAGGCCTCGGCACCGTGCCCTCGACCCCCCACCATCGGGTGACCCTCGCGCGCGCCTCACGAGGGCCCCCTCACGGGGCTCGGGGGAGTTCGTGGGCCGGTGGCCCACCGGTTCACCCGGGCGGCGGGGAGTCATCCGAGAGCTCCACCACCTCCGCACGGAGACCGCCGGCGGGCGGAGCCGCTTGCGCCGCCTCCGCCGGCACCTCCACCGCGCCTCCGCGGCCACGGGCGCCCGTTGTGGTGCCATGGCCGTCGCCTCCGGCCGGTGCCGCCGCATCTGCGGGCGCTCCCGCAAGTTGCGCCCGCTCCACCTCCTCCGCGGTGGTCGCCACCGCGCGGCCGCACCTCCTCCGTGGCCGCCTCTACGGCTCGTGCCTCCGCGGCGGCCGGCGCCGGCCGCCCCCCGGCGACCTGCGGGCTGCGCCGCGGCGGGCGCGATCCGCCGGCCGGGGCCTCGAGGCCCCGGCCGGGCCTTGCGAACTCGTGCCCGCCGCCGCGCTTGTTCCCGGGCGCGACCCCCTCGACGAACGCCGCCGGGTGGGGATCGACGCGTCCGTCCTCAGCACCTTGGCCGGAGCAAGAGGAGGAACGGTTGGCACCGCCCGCGCGGGCACGAACGGAGGGTTAGAGCATCTAATCACCAGCAAACTAAAACCAAACGAAGGAAGACAGGCTCCTTACCTCGCGGAGGAAAAGGCCCGCTTCCTTTTCCTCGAAGCCTCCGCGGAAGAGGCCGGTGCGGCCGCGGCGCTCGCGGCCGCGCCTCCCGACGCGCCGCCTGTCCGCGCGGTGCGGCCTTTCCGTGCGCGGGCGCGACCGACGCCGCACCTCCCAAAGGCGCCGCCGCACGCGCGGGCACGCTCGCCCCGCGCGCACGCGCGCCGGTCGTCGCGCCCCCGGCGACGACGGTGCCGCGCGTGCGGGCACGCCGGCCCCTCGCGCGGGCACGCTTGCCGCGCGCGCCTCCGTGGCGCGCGCCGGCACCTCGCGCGCGCGCGCCGCCCCCGAAGACGAGTGCCCGGCGGCGGGCGCCGGTGCGCCCACCCCGCACGAAGCCACCCCCCGACGCCGGCGCGGGTTCCGGCGACGGGGGCGCGGGCTGCCACCTGTCTGAGGGGCCCTCCCCCTCAGAATCCTCCTTCTCGTCTGCTCCGAGGACGAGGGCTCCCTCGATATCCGGGGAGGAGAGCCCCAGCTCCTCACGCCGCCGGTACTCCGCGGACCGTTGGTCGCGGCGCGCTTGGCGACGCCTGGCGTGCTCCCTCTTGCGCGCCGCCCGCTCCTGCTTGCTCCCGCCGCGCCGCCCGGCCGAGCGCACGGGAGTCGGGGGGTGGGTGGAACGGACTTGGCAATGTTGAACTCCACCGGTGCGCACAAGAGTAACAATGGCGGATCGGGGAGACGAAAGCACGACCAAGAACTAAAACGAAATCGGGAACCCAACTCACCCGCGGGCCCGTAGGGAGCATCTCGATGTCCCACGGAGTCCGACCCGCGGTGGCGGCGTCCGGTGTCGACGGCGCTCCGCGCCCGGTTGAGCGCGTACGGCCGCTCCAGCGGCGTCGGGAGCATCCGCTACCTCGCCAGGTCGACGGGGTTGGCCGCCTCCGTCATCTCGAAGATGCAGAGTGGCCTCTGCATCAACGGCACGATCCGCCGGTGATCAAGGAAGGCGAGGACGCCCATCGCGTTCAGCCCGTCCCTCGCCAGCCGTTGCAGGGCGGTGAGGACGGACTCCTGTCGCGCCGTCTTTGCCGGGGTGTGGGCACCCCGTAGCCCCAGGAGGCGGGCCTCTCCTTGAACACCCGGCCGGTGTAGGGGGGAAGGCCGGGCTCAGCGTTGCGCGGATAAAACCATCCCCGCTCCCGGCCCGGCGTTGTTCGTCGTCATGGTGCGGGGGGATGTAGACGTTCTTGAATTGCCCCCGCGGGGCAAGCGACATCCCGCCGCGCGCACGCGCGCGGGTCCTTGGCTCCGTCGTAGGCCGCGTGAAGAGCTCCCCGCGGAAGAGGTGTACCCGAGAGATCCCGCCGATTGGGATCCCCGGGTACCCCTCGCGGACGCCCACGAATGTGGCCGCCCGCGAGATTGCGTTGGGGGGCGAAGTTATGCAACTCCACCCCGTAGTAGTGGCACATTGCCCGCATGAATGTGCTTGCCGGCGCGTTGAAGCCGCGCTCGTGGTAGCGGAGGAAGCTCACCACGTAGCCCTCCGGTGGGTTGGGCTCGTGGTGCGCCGCCGACGGCATGATCCACTCCGCCGGACGCCCTTCTTCGTTGGCCGACGACGGGGGCGGCGGCGACCGGCTCGCCCAAGGCGAGCTGGGTCACCGTGGACCTCTCCCAGGCGTACGGCTCCAAGATCCTAAGGGGAGGCTGAGGCGGCGCCATGGAGAGGACGAAGGCGAATAGGGGCGGAGGACAAGGAAACGAGGAAAAAGCTCTAAGCAGCGAGACCGCGCGGTGGCAAGAGCAAGACGAAGGCGAAGGGACGGGGGACTGAAAGTGGTAAGGTGCCAAGGTAAAAAAACCGCCGTCCACTCCTCTCCGCAGTTTTATAGGCGACGGGCGAGTTCTCCGGAGCAGACGCCCCGCCAGCATTAACTTGCGGGAATCTTTCCATCGCGTCGACGGGGCGGGCCCCACCACGACCGCGGCGGCTCTAACACCGCGGGCGGGTCATCATTACGGCGAGGACCGGCTGCGACCGAGGCAAAACCGTCACGTCCGCCCGCGGCGCCGCCCCCACTACGCGCGCGCGCGCGGCTGCAGCGCCTTAAAAGGCGCGCCCGCGCTGCAAAACCGCGGCCACGACCGCAAGGCAATTAAATGCCCGGGCCCCTTGCCAAGCAAGGAGAGCCCTCGAGCGAGGCGAACCCTCGGCTCAAAACAAAGGCGACCCTCGACGGGATATTGTTGACGGTTAATAGTTGTATCAAAGTTCGTTTATGACTTGCAAGCGGACAAGTCTCCCGTCGTAGTCAAGGGACCCTTCTTCCCTCGAGTGGTGAACCCAAGGTATCGAATCCGTGGAACAATGTGCAACGCAAGGATTCAATCTAGTAAAGCAAGGTAAAGCTATCTAATGAAGACAAGTTGCATCTATCTACTAACTCATAAAGAAAACGAATCTAATCTAACCTACTAAAGAGGTAACAAGAGAAAGCAAGAGATAACCAATCTAGAGAATCTAGATCAAGCTTATGTTGTAGCTCCAAACAAGATAGATGAAGATAGCAAAGCGAATCTCATTAAAAGCATCTTTAAATCGTGGCCTTCCCATCCGACTCCGAAAACATCCGCCTTTCGAGACCCCCGTTCGTCACAACGTATCCCTATTCATGCGGGGAGCTTAGGGCGAGTTCGATAGAACAAGTTGAAATCACTTGGCCGGTCCGGTATGCACCTCTAGCCACCGCGGCTACAAGAGCACCCTATGTAATCTAGCCGCAAACTAGATCGTAGAAGAAGCAAAACCAAGAAGAAAACAAAATCATCGAGAAGGCACTTGATCGCTAGAAATCGAATTCACTTACAAACTTCACCATGAATGATTAAATGAACAAGATCACCACCGGGGCCCTCCCTCGATCTTGATCCTCGCTCCGAGCTCCGACGTGGTCTTCCATGCAAGGTTCCCACGTCGGCTAGGGAAACCCTAGACAACTAGCACGACCCTCATCTTCAAGTTGGTGTCCCTCAAGCTTCTCTTGCTCCTCGGCGGCGGATTACGACTTCCGTTCGCGTGGCTCTCGGTCGGGGGGCTATTTATAGCCCGAGAAGCAATTAGGTCAAAGGAGAGGCCGATTGGGCCCCGAGGGGCTGGGCCGGCCGGCTCGGGCCGACCGGCCCGGGCCCACCCGGCCCATCTCGCGGCTGCTTCGCCCGGTGTTGCTTCCCACGTCTTCTAGATGTTCTCCCCTTTTGCATGTGGGCCCTTGACGTCGGTTTCTCTCCGAATTGGACTCAACTCCTTGTCTTGCAAGATTCGGCACTTCTCCGGTTCGGTCCTCGGAGTTTATCATCTTCTCGGGCTTGGTCCTTGGGCTCTTGGAGTCATGTTCACTTCATTGCTTGACTTGTATCGGGCTTCAAGGTCTTGTCATGAGGTGCTTAATGAACTTATCCCGGAAGTCTTGCTTTCAACGTTAAAACCTCGCGTAAACACATAACTCCAAAACCGACATGCACAAGTGAACTTGTTATACCACGGGGGTTAGTACCAATGAATAAGATACAAAAGTCATGCCAACACCGAAGGTAAACTCATGGCTAGGTTGACGGATTTTCACCGTCAACATCTCCCCCATGCTTAAACCTTGCTCGTCCTCGAGTAAGCCTTCGATGGATATCATCATTGCCCATCAATGTTTAAACCTTGCACTTGATCATACATGAAAAAAAACATAATGCTCTCAAAAGTTTAATTCGTTAAAGTTCCATAATGTACTAGCCTTCACCTCTACGGAGGGTAGATTCTTATTAAGCTTATCCCACAAGTATTAACATGCTCACCAAGTTTAAATGGACCTCAGAATTTTTGAAATAAAGAACAAGATAAAGAAAAGAGCTAAACCAAATTCACAAATTTAAATCACCTTGCATGTTGCTCATGAACTCTCATCTCACTTGTCTCTCATGCCTATATATTCTACTCCTTTCCCTCTCATAACATATATGTGTGGTAGGCTTTATATGGAGCTTTGGGAAAGTTTAGTCCTAACAAGATTTTATAAATGAGGTGTTGTCAAAACAAGACAAGCTTCTCATGGTCTTACCGAGACTCGTCAAAAAGGTCATTGGAAAATAATGTTGAATCAAGGAGGGGAAAGAGAAAAATACACACACTTTTAGATGAGTGGACATGTGCAAATGGCAAAGAGTGATCCCGAGGCACAAAGGAAGTCCTCGTTATCGGATTGCACATGGTTGGAAAATGAGAATGGATCTTTTTAACTTGAAGCCTTGAATGCACTTTTAGAGAGCTAGGGAATTTACTTTACGCACATTTTTTCCTTTCTCATATTTCTCATTCTTTTCTTTCTTTCATTCATTCATTTTTTCCTCGTCATATATTCAGCCCAAGACTTCCACAACGAAGTTTTGATTTTTTATACCTTGAAAGTCATGAGTATCACTGGATTTTTTTTCATCATCATCATTTCTTTTTTTTTAAAATATTCCCCTTTGAACTCTAAAACCGCACCGTACCTACCTCCTCCCCCATGCTTAGACGTTGCTCGTCCTCGAGCAAAGAGGCGAAAAATAAGGTAGGTACCGGAATATTTTTCCTTGGAGAGATACTTGAAATCTTCAACGTTGGCACCGTCTTGCGATCTTCCTTGAATTGATGATCCATTCTCAACGATAGGTTGTGGTCAAGGAGGTAATCACAAAAAATGATATTTGGTTTAAGGGTGGATATCCGGCGAAGTTTGTGAGATCTCCGATGCGGGGATACACAATGCACGGATAAAAGGCTAGCAAAAAGATAGATACGCAAAAACGGAATGACCAGCTTCTTAGTCTCGGGCCGCAGAAATCATGGCCTGCAATAACTCACTCAAAAATAAATCTTGTACACTAAGGTTTATGCACTCAAATATATATAAGGCTCGGATAGGTTGAGCAACACACAAGCGATATTTATGACAAGGTTAGCAATATTTTTGAGCATAAAAGACATCTTTAATCTATTCATAACTTGAGAGCACATAAAACACTATGGGTCTTTATTTTAATCATAACCTCCACTGAAGATTAAGCTAGCATTTAGATAATTTCAGATTTGTATTTTTAAGAGAGCACTAGTTCAAACATGCATAAATCAATTACAAAGATAAACAAAGCGGCAATTATAATCATATATCATCATGGCACAAACTTTGTAACCTTACCAAAGGTAAAAACTTGGTGGCGACATTATTCATGATGAAAATAAACACTAAGATACATGCTGAAAAAAAAAATTAAACTAACACACTTTCTAAAATTTAAATAAAAAAAAACTGAAAACACTACGCATACAAAGGCGCAAACAAGCTGAAAATTAAAGAAAAGGGGGTAAAGGAAAGATAACTAAAGCTCCTCCTCTCTCTAATCTTCCGCCGGTGGTTGATATTGATAGTCTTGGTTGTTGTACCCTTACTTGGAATAGGAATGCGCCTCTCCTCCTATGAATTGTCTGACGGTGCTAGGTGAAGGTGTCCAAGTATATAAGCGACGTTTGCATTTCCTTCACCATTGGGTTGGCATTGGTTTGGATGGCTGCAATAATTTGCATGTTCCTTGCAGCGTATCCTCCAATGGTGGCTCCATTTTGTTGTGGTTGAGGAAGGTGTGCAAATGGCTCCGCAAAGGCTACGTTGAGCACCGCAAAAATGGTGGGGGTATGGCTGCACCACTCCCCCATGCTTGCATTGGTACACCACCGTAGTAACTCGGCGGCGCCGGGGTTCCTCTCAATGGTGGGACATAATTTTTGTTGTGCACCTCCTTCTTGGGTCGTGGAAGATCCTTCTCCTATGATCCTTCTCTTTTGTTATTTTCTCTTCACCGGCACAAGAAGTCCTTCCTCTAACCGATGTTCTTCCCCTCAAGAAAAGTCTTAATCTTCAATCCGGAAGGGGCAAATTCGCCTAGGCCACTTGTAAGCCTCCTCTCTCATCTTCACTCTTATATTTTCCTTTCTTCATATATTCCTAGGGAAGTCCCGGGTAGGAGATGATTTGGGTTCCTTGTAATACCCGGTTTTAAAGAGATAGCCAATATGGAGAGGCAACACCCCGAACCAATGTCTCCCGAACTCGATGTTGCTTAACAACACCACCGGTTGATCATAGGTGAGTGGGGTCTATTGGCCACTTGGCAATCAAAGCCGAGTAAAGCCAATTCAACTCCGTGTTGGTTATCTTTGTCTCTCTTGTTCTCCCAAAAATCCATTTGCACAAAAGTGACACACTGGGATAATGGGTTCCGGATAGTATTTCTTCGTCGATGGTCTCTTCCCGTGATCATACTCCAAAAGCCTTCCCATGTGCCTTTATGCACATACTTGTTCCGGAGCTCCCTTTTGAAAATAGGAGACACTCGCCCATGGGTCTACGATACTAGAACATGCAATCATTTCGAACATGAAAACCAATCTAATCTATCGGGGATTGTGTTGAATGGATCCAAGGAAGCATTGAGGCCTATACTCCCTTTATGGCATGGTTGCTAGCCTTAAGCATTAAAGTATTTTCAACACAAGATGATAGATAGATAATCCAACAAAGTGTGATTACATCTCAAGATCGATTGCAACCCATGGATGAAAGGAGATTACCCCATCAAGGTGCTAGAAATAGCATCACTGATCAAGGTTACCCTTCCGACGGTGTCTTCCTTCTTCTCCACTTGTGGGCTCCCTCCAACGGAATGAGAGACTCAGCACTCCTTCATCAAGGGTATACGCCATGGTCATGAAAATTTCCTAGGCGAACTTCTTGTGGGTGTTTGCCGACACTCCGCTAGAGAATTGCACCGGTGTCCCGTGTGAAACCCAATATGTGGAGAGCTTGGTCGTCGATGTCGACGTTCGCTACAAGCCTCTACTTAAGGCGAGCGAGCTTCTTCTCCTCCTCCGTCATGATGACATACCCCTCGGAATACCGCGGAGCATATGGAGGTGGAGTGGATGATCGTGTCAAGTGGTGAGGTTGGACGGGCGGCTCCTCCATATGTTATTGAAGTTTGGTAAACCTAATAAACAATTTTCGTGTAGCCCTCATGCCACTAAGGAAAAGAGTGTGATTCCTCCTCGGCGGTGCCGTGTCCTCCTCCATACCACGAGGAAACTCGGAAACGAGTGCCTCCTTGAAAAGGTTGTCGATGATGGCTTAGACGACGATGATCCCTTCTTCTTCGGTGCAAAGGCTTGTAGTTTTCTTCCATGATTGCAGCACTCTCCCTCAGAAATATGTATATCCGGGGTTTTCACCCGGTAACAAGGTACACAAATATTATTTTGGAGTCTGGACTTTGAGTGGATTAAGGATGTGATTTGTTGCACGAAACAAACGCGGTGGATGGCTAAGTCTAAGGTGGTTCCGGCCTACAAACTAGAGCACACGAACAAAGAGTTGGATGAAAGACTTACCTCTCTCCTCCTCTTGGCTCGGTTCTTCTCTAGTGCATTCATGTTGCTTCGTGATCGCGTACACCTTCCCGACGTTCCCGTCCACCCCTTCGCTTGCATTATTGCTCCTTCCACTTGATGCTTTCGCTTTGACTCACTTCCATACTCCCTTGCCTCACATGCATCCATGATATTCCTACAAAACAAAGCCTTGGCTGCCCCCCCATGCTTGTACTTTGCATGTGGTTTAAATATGTTGGAGGGGCATCCCGTGATGTATCATGGTGCATGCATGGTTAGGTTAACTAGATTGCCTCCCTTTAAGGCTAAGCACTCCTCTAATTTCGAAATTTAAAAATATTTTTCAGAGCCATGCAAGAGCTCGAACATAATTTTAGAGAAGTTTTTAAACCATTAAAAACAAATGCAAGTCGAAAATATTTTTTTATTACGTCGATTTCGGTCTCACCGGTATAGTTTGCCTTCATTGGTTGAGAGCAAGCTTTTCCCGGCTTGATCATGGGGGCATAGGTTTAGGTCCTAATTTTGATTAGATGAGAGAGATTTTGAATGAAATAGAATTAAGTGAGGCTTAGAAAAATTCTAATCTTAGAGAAACCAAAGATATGGATTTTTAAACCAACCAAAAATCAAGTTTCTAGGTTCACGCGAGTCCTACCACGTGCTGAAATTTTAATAACATCTAGATATAAGTCGTGGCTCTACTCGTGTGTTTTTAGCATGAAAAACAAGTCAACCACAGCACCATAATGAGGGTGAAGGGTTGAGTTAGGTTCTGAAATTTTTTTTTTTGGTTGTGGTTTCTCGAAAAAGAAGCAAACAATCACATAGGATGGTTCATGTAAAGGGTTTATGATCAAGCAAAATATTCAACCAAGAAATATGTCTCTAATATTATTCAACCATTCTAAGTCTAAGGTTTTGCGTAGTAAAATTCAAAACTGAATTATTAAAAAGACTCGAAAAACCTGGAATCGGGTTGTCCTCCCGGTAGCTTATTCTTGACTCGACGAAACGGGTTTCCTCCCGCCTAGCGCTTCGTTTATAGTCCATGGCTAGACTTCTTCACTTGATTACTCCGGATCAACGCTCTTTGCGGGCGTTGCAATCTTGGGTACCCACTTTGGCTTAGTCAATTTTTTGGTCTTCACAGGCTGGCTTTGTCCTTTGGTCTTGACGGATGCAACATCTTCCTTGTGGCTCGGCATCTCGAACTCCGGTCCTTCGGTCGTGATCTTCATAGTCTCTAGTGTGATCCTTCATCTCTCCCGAATGAGCTTGAGTAGCCTTCGCCGTCTTGGGACCTTGGAGTTGTCTCGGATATTCTTCTTTGTCGCCCATCGGGCGCCCGGCAAGTTGTCCCACTTGCGTCTCTAGCATCTTCATCATGATGAACACTTCGCATGTGGATCTTGCCTTGGCGGCCTTTAGTTGTTGAGCTTCTTTCTCCATCTCCATCTTCTCCATCCTCCTCTTGATCTTGAATGGCCTTCCGGCGTCTTGACTTGGAGGTGGTGATTCCCTTGGAGATTTCGACGGTCCTTCGACTTCAACTTTTGAATCTAGGGTTTCCACCCTTTTAGCTTGTGTTGCATGTCACCTTTGCCTGTAAAGTTTTCCTGGATCATCCACAAAAAAGTTTTGGGTTTCTTGGAGAGGTAGCCAACCATCTCCGGTTAGGGTTAGTGATAAGACAAAAATCTAACAAAAGAAAAATTAGGGTTCATCAAAACTAGATTAGATTGACTCTTTTTTTTTTCTTTTCAGGGATGATCAAACATAAGGGATGCAAAAGAAAATCAAAAGAAAAACTGAAAGATAAGCGATACTAGATCGGATCTTGATTGCTTGTTCCCCGGCAACGGCGCCAGAAAAAGGGGCTTGTTGACGGTTAATAGTTGTATCAAAGTTCGTTTATGACTTGCAAGCGGACAAGTCTCCCGTCGTAGTCAAGGGACCCTTCTTCCCTCGAGTGGTGAACCCAAGGTATCGAATCCGTGGAACAATGTGCAACGCAAGGATTCAATCTAGTAAAGCAAGGTAAAGCTATCTAATGAAGACAAGTTGCATCTATCTACTAACTCATAAAGAAAACGAATCTAATCTAACCTACTAAAGAGGTAACAAGAGAAAGCAAGAGATAACCAATCTAGAGAATCTAGATCAAGCTTATGTTGTAGCTCCAAACAAGATAGATGAAGATAGCAAAGCGAATCTCATTAAAAGCATCTTTAAATCGTGGCCTTCCCATCCGACTCCGAAAACATCCGCCTTTCGAGACCCCCGTTCGTCACAACGTATCCCTATTCATGCGGGGAGCTTAGGGCGAGTTCGATAGAACAAGTTGAAATCACTTGGCCGGTCCGGTATGCACCTCTAGCCACCGCGGCTACAAGAGCACCCTATGTAATCTAGCCGCAAACTAGATCGTAGAAGAAGCAAAACCAAGAAGAAAACAAAATCATCGAGAAGGCACTTGATCGCTAGAAATCGAATTCACTTACAAACTTCACCATGAATGATTACATGAACAAGATCACCACCGGGGCCCTCCCTCGATCTTGATCCTCGCTCCGAGCTCCGACGTGGTCTTCCATGCAAGGTTCCCACGTCGGCTAGGGAAACCCTAGACAACTAGCACGACCCTCATCTTCAAGTTGGTGTCCCTCAAGCTTCTCTCGCTCCTCGGCGGCGGATTACGACTTCCGTTCCGCGTGGCTCTCGGTCGGGGGGCTATTTATAGCCCGAGAAGCAATTAGGTCAAAGGAGAGGCCGATTGGGCCCCGAATTGGGCCGGGCCGGCCGGCTCGGGGCCGACCGGCTGGGCCCAATTCGGCCCATCTCGCGGCTCGCTTCGCCCGTGTTGCTTCCCACGTCTTCTAGATGTTCTCCCCTTTTGCATGTGGGCCCTTGACGTCGGTTTCTCTCCGAATTGGACTCAACTCCTTGTCTTGCAAGATTCGAGACTTTTCCGGTTCGGTCCTCGGAGTTTATCATCTTCTCGGGCTTGGTCCTTGGGCTCTTGGAGTCATGTTCACTTCATTGCTTGACTTGTATCGGGCTTCAAGGTCTTGTCATGAGGTGCTTAATGAACTTATCCCGGAAGTCTTGCTTTCAACGTTAAAACCCTACGTAAACACATAACTCCAAAACCGACATGCACAAGTGAACTTGTTATACCACGGGGGTTAGTACCAATGAATAAGATACAAAAGTCATGCCAACACCGAAGGTAAACTCATGGCTAGGTTGACGGATTTTCACCGTCAACAGATATCCGCGTGAGAAGGTCGCCCGGGACCTGCTCGACGTAGAGCAGGCAACCGCGGGCACCCATGCCACGTAGAACCCTCGAGTGGCATGACCCTCGACTCGAAACAAAGGCGACCCTCGATGGGATGTTAGCGTGAGAAGGTCGCCCGGGACCTGCTCGACGTAGAGCAGGCAACCGCGGGCACCCATGCCACGTGAAGCCCTCGAGCGGCATGACCCTCCCGTTCGAGACAATGTCAACCCTCTAAAAAAAGGCACGCGTGTAAGAGGATCGCCCAGGTCACGCTTGAAATAGAGCGGCACCGAAAGCACTCATGCCGCGCCGTGCTGCCAACAAGCACCTCGAGGGTCGGCACGCCCAGACCCCTCGACGGCCGCAAACGTGAAAAGACGGGGCTGTCCAAGCACGGCCCCGCACGGCCTTACTGATCAGAGGTTCGAAGCCTGACCCTCGACGGGTTCGAACAGGCGCCCCGCATCACGAGTTAGGGACGACGAGGGCACGCGCATTCGAGCCGTTCCTCGAGCCCGTCGGCTCGAGGGTGCCCCACATGTCGTGTTCGAGAGCCAGCGAGGGCAGCTAGCCGGGGGGATCCCACCGAGGGAGAGCTTCCGCGCCCTCGGTCCCTAGCGAACGGGACCGAGCACACCTAGCAAACCCACGCAAGCGCTTCCATGGACGCGTCTCCGTACCGCGCAGCCTACCCTTATCGAACGGGGCATGGGCGTCCACTTGAACCACCCGCTAGCAGCTCGACGAGGAATCCGCGATTCGCGACCCGCTCGATGGGAGTCGTGGAGACCTCACCCTCCGTCCCGCGGAGGGACGGCGAGGGTGCGTTAAAAAACAAGTCGTCAGGCTCGACCCGATCGCCTCGAACGGGCCAAGGCTCGGGGGCTTGACGCGCGGCTACACCTCCTTGAAATTGCACCCGCCGGAGACAGTGACAGGGGAGCGTGCACCCCCGAAGCCGGCTGAAACATCGCCGAAGCCGGTTGGCATATGTGCCACGCCTTTCTGTCCAAAGTTCTCACGGTCAACCCCTGCAGGAGAACCCACACTCCGCCCGGGGCTTCGGGGGCTAGACCCGCCGGGCCGCCCGACGCGGCCCCACGGAAAGCGTTCGCAAACAAAGAGGGAAGAACGTCCTATCAGTAGGTTCCAGCATCTGCGGGAGCCTCAATGGCAAACCCGCAGATGCTCGGGGGCTACTGTCGGGGACCGCCCTAGGGGTCCCCTTAAACAACGGGGAATCCTCACTTAATCTCGGTATCAAAACACGCTAAGCCTAACCATGCAGGTAACTAACCATGCAGGACATGGCCTACGTCGGGATCCTGACGGCCTACCAAGACGGCCCACGGAGAAGACCCCTCGAGCAGGCCCCGCCTCGCTCGAGGACGCGCTCCCCCTCGGGCGGTCTCCGCCCCGTTCGAGGGGCAACCCTCTCCCTCAAGCGGTCCCGCCCCCGCTCGAGGGATCGCCCCCCCCCCCTCGAGCAGGTCTCGACTTGCTCGAGGGTTCGCTCCGCCCTCGGCCGGGGCCCGCCACGCTCACGGCGCGCGCCGCACGCGTGCGCCGGCCCCCGTACTTGGGCATTTAACGCCCTGACGCCGCAGGGCGGCGCCATCATGCGCCCTGGGCTCACGCCCCGTGCCGCCGCACCAACTCCCCAGGGAGGAGCCCATCCCCGCCACTGTGGGATGGACTGTGCGGTACGGCCGGTGTCAGTCCCGTGACACCGCGCGCCCACTACTGTACGGATAACGCGCCCGACCCTCGAAAGAGGGCCGGGCGCACCCTCGATTCACTTTCACGTGACCCTGCAGGGTTAGGTGAGGGGCGCTAGGCGGTGGATGGCCATCCCGGCCACTGTAACGGCGCGGCCGCCGTACCCACGCGTGCAGGCGCACGACCGACTCCGCAGGCGCACGCCCGGCACTGCAGCAACCACTCCATTACCGCGAGCTCATTGGGAAGGAACGCCGTTCGCCCGCTCCCCGTACCCCGTACCGGCCATCATCGCACCTCCCCTCGAAGCCTATCGCAGGACGCCATCGCCATCGCCGCCTCCTACCCTCGAACCGCCACTGTTCGGGTACGGGGTAGGTCATCATGGCCGGATCGCAGCGAAGATCGTCCGGACGACCGCCCACTCTACACCGTAGCGCGACGTGCTCCCTCACGTAGCTAGGCAGCGCGGCGTGCATGTAACTCGCCGCCCCCTTAGCCTATAAAAGGGGAGGCGAGCCCCCAGCCGCGGGGGGACGGATTCAGAGGAACACAACACACCGTGCACTCACTCTCTTATTCTCCCACAACATCTTCAGCCACTCACCCAGGGACTTGGAAGGCACGCTTCCTCTCCCGCCTCGCTTGTACTTGCCCCACTACAAGCACCCCCGGTGCTGAGCAATATAGTGCCACGAGCACGCCCCTGCTGGACGTACGGCCCCCTCGGCCGGAACCAGGATAAAACCTTGTGTCATTTGTTGCTTGGCATCGACCATTGAGGGATAGACCTAGGCGTTATCTACTGGTTAGTGTCGGGACCATATTCCGCACCGACAAACTTCACCAAACAGCAAGGGGGTGTGACTAAATATCAAAAACAGAACCAAACGATGATTTCACAAATTTCACTTTAATATCCATTTCTTTCTTTAATTACTTAAAACAAGCCTTTCAACCATAAATCCAAATTAAATCAAAAACACTTCCAAAGAGCCTAATCTTTTGCACACAGCAACATATGCCTATTTTAAGCTCTCAAACCAAAATTTGGCTCAAAATCATTTATAAATTAATTTAAACGAAAAAGACAAATTTCAGCCTAGTAAATCACCATTAAATCATATAAAAAGATTTAATAAACTTTTTGACCCCAACTTTCTCCTACAGGTCATGTATGCCAAAAATGAGTTTCTGACCAAAGCATGGTTGCAGATTCAAATTATTTTTCAGATTTTGAATTTAAACTCCTACACAAGATTAAATCCAAAACACCTATTAAACAATTCCCTAAAATCACATCCATCACACCAGGGGTACTAATCATCAAGTAAAAGCCCTAGGGTGCACTTGTGCTCAAAGAAAAGTTCATTAAAGGGGCTATAAAAAGCATCAAACTTATTCTAGCATAAAGATTAAATAAATCATAACTGAAAATATATACATCAAATTCATGCAACCTTTTGCCACAGATCTAGACATGCTATAAAGAACAACATATCCAAAATTCAAGTTCATAGCATGTGTATATTTTAAATCACACCAAAAACACTCCACACTGAATTTGAATTTTTAGTTCAAAAACTGTACAGAAAAACCCTATACATGTTTTATAGAAAAGATAGATCTCTTCACCACGAAACCAACAAAATTGGTCTTGCATTTGTCTGATTTTTCTACGATTTTTAATGATTTTCCGAAGTTGCTGCTGTAACCCTAAAACGACCTTTACAGCCGGGTCCCTGGAAACTTACACAAATCTCCCTGAAAAGATCTCTCTTGCAATGTAGTCCCCCGGCGGGTCTGAACCTCGCCGGCGGTGGAATTGGCGGTCGGCGGCGGCCGGGCCTCGCTGGGAAAGGCGTCAGGGCCTATCCCGAGCCGTGCTAGGGTGGCGGCGGCCTTAGCCGGACCGGGAACGGCCGCACGCACGCGGGCCGCCGCGTGCCGCGGCCCGGGCGCCCGCCGCGCCCGCCGGCCGGCCGGCGACGGCGCGACCGGCGGGTCCGGCGGCGGCTCGGCTGCGTGGAGAGGTGCACCGGGATCACCTGGAGGCCTCATTTCGTTCAGCCTGCTTCGAAATTGCATAACTCCAAAAAGTTCCAACTAAGTTGAAAATCTCCAAAAACGAAAGTTGTAGAGGAGCTATAGATCTACAACTTTCCCAAAGGGCGACATATGTTTTGATCAACGGTTTGTCCGGGAACGTCGGCCGAAGTTGCTGTTTTTCCACGGCTCGAGTTACTATTCACAGCGTAGTCAAACCGATTTTTGGCCAATTTGCACTCAAAATTGGAATGTCCGCCAATTACGAAAAATGTGTTCCCGGAAATAACGAACAACTTTCGTATTGGCCGATTTTGAACTTCTATAGTGAAATTTGGAGAAAGCGCAAGAAAACTAAATCAGCCTTTAGTGAGATCTAGGGTTTGACCGGGATTTGGGGTTTTGACCGAGGTCTTTCGTGCAAAAGTGTGCCCAATCACGTCAAACATGCTTAGAAGGTAATTAACCTTGACTAATTCATATAATTATTGTCATTAGCGCAATCAAACATCAGGGCTGTTACACAAAACTTCGACCTGGAAACACCCAGGGCGGTTAGACCGCCCCCCAGGCGGTTAGACCGCCTCCTCCAGAAATCGAACCCGCGGGTCAAACCCTAACTTCCGTGCGCCCGATCTCCCGAATCACTCCACGGATTGCAGCGAAACTTCGGGATTAGCTGGGTTACCTCCTGGGCAACCTCTACCTCAAAGGAATCGACCCGAAATGCTCTCAATCAAGAGGAATCGACGAAATCGCTTCTCTAGGTCAAGAACTCGCCCAACTCGAAAAACCACCAAAACGAGTTCGATTCAAAAGAGATTTGGGGGCAAAGTCACCAGCCAAAGAGGCACACGAACCACATAAGTGACACCCACCAAAAACCCCAAGAAATCATCCTCAAAACACTGCCAACAAAGAGCTCCGAAAATCAACACAAAGGAGAGCGGGAAAACCACCTTGAGGAACAACGCCGAACCATCTATACATACCATGAAAGGTTCGAACAAGGTCTAGCTTGCCACCCAAACATCCATCCTTCTCTCTAGATCTCACATGAAGCTCTCAAGCTAGTCCTATGAAAAACTAGGGAAAAAGGAGAACGAAAATGGAAAAACAAATGAGCTAGGGTTCCAAGAGTTGGCTGCCATCCACCCATTCAATGAGTATATATGGAGGAACCCAAAAGACTAAACTACCCTTACTTAACACTAGGGATACAAGCCCCTTAAGGGTGGATTTGGAAGTCTTCGGAATTTCTTCATCGGACGGATGCCCGGCGACCGCAACCTGCTTAGCCTCGACGCAAGCCTTGCGATCCCGAAACGTGTCCTCCGGCGGCCAGGGCGGTCAGAACGCCCCCCATAGGCTGTTAGACTGGCCCGGGAGATCTGACCGGCCCCAGGCGGTCTGACCGCCCCTGGGCGGTTGGACCGGCCTAGGTGGCCGCACCTCCTCGTCGAGTCTTCGGCCTCGGTTTTGTGGCTCAACCGAGTAACCCAGTGGTTTTCTGGTGAACCACTGCAAACCCCGCGAACTCGGTGTAGCCTCCGCCAATCTCCACTCATGACTCGGCTCCCACGTAGTCCCGGCTCGACCTTGGTTTTGAGGCTCTACCAACAAACCGTCCACGACTTCGTCTTGATGTTCATGCCACCATGCGGCCCGCACTTGACCCCACTGGCCACCGGGTCCCTCGAACGAAGCCTACTTGTCTTCTCCACACCTGGAGGCCTCACCGGCAACGACCTTTCGTGCTTGTTCTTCACCTGCACCAACACGAGTCAAGCCGCAACCTACACCTGCAATACTTAGCCAAGAATCAGTCCACACAACGTTGTCAATCACTCATCACACAAGGAAGCGACCATCCACCGGTCCTCGAACCACACATGGTCCTCAATCTCCCCCTTGATGAGTGCATTGACAACACCCACAAGAAGTAAACCAAGAGAAAAAAAGAAAAAGAGAATAAACGAACAAAAAGAAACTCCAACAAGCGATCGAAAGCAAAACAAAGGCAAAGAGCAAGATCACTTGAAGAAGACAAGTCTCAGACCCCTTAGGCAAGGGCAACGGCTCGACACATCCGAGACAAGGCAAAGCTCAAGCAAAGAGCGGAAACCACCAAAGCGAAGCTCGAACACCACAAAGAGCTCCCCCTGCACATATGCAAGCTCCCCCTGAGCCAAAGCACACCCCCCCTGAACAAATGCAGCAATGCAACACGGGAATGCAACAAAGAGCAAAGAACTGCTCACTCTAGCTAGGGCGGTTAGACCACCTGTACAGGGCGGTTATGCCGCCTGCACCTCATCTGACCGCCTAGGGGCGGTTAGACCGCCCCATGTGACCGGCCCTACACCAAACTGCTCAAAATTTGCCCAAACTAATAGGAACACCTTCCAAACACTCCCAGGTGCCCAAAACATGCACAAACTTCTCCCCCTTGTTGACAATGCATGAATCAAGGCAAAATGCGAAACTTTACAACATATAGCTTCTCAAATGTACAAAATTCATCACAAGGAGCTACACAAGTCCAAATGAGCAAGTTAGATACTCTACAGGTTCGTAATGACCTTAACTACGTGATCACCAAGTTTCACAACCATTGGACAAGGCTAAAAAGGATTTGAGTAATTTTGCGAAAAAGTTACTCTCTCATAAGCAAATACCTAAACATGTGCAAAACATATCAAAATGGCAAAGCCACACAAACTTCATGCTAGGACAACAATTCTAATCATAAGACCATCATAAACACCCACAAGCACCTCATGTCATGTCAAAGCCACCGAGCCATGTGCCTACTTCTATGTATGAGACTTCTCATTGGTAGGCATCATGTAACGGTTTAGCACCCAAAGCAAATTAATTTCAGCACATATGACATGGGAGCATATTTTCCAAGCATTTTTCATTTCATTTTCAGATTTATGAATGGTACATGAAATGTCTTTGCGACAAAAAGGAACTTATGCCCCTTCACAAGATAAAGCAAGAGGGCTAAACATTCATGATGGCAAATGAGCCTTTGGCCCCATATGATCAATAAACTAGCTATCCAACGACAAATTAAGCATAGCAAAGCCACTAAAACATGTCAAGATCATATAACGGCATTTACACATGAGAGAGCATATATGTGACATTTTTCAAAAATATAGCCATCAACCATGGATCATTCATCAAGATCATCAAGAGCTAAGCCAAACTAACCATAGCATACCAAACAAGCTCACAAACACATATATAGCATCCCATGGTGAACAATGTATATAGGAGAAGCTTTTCCTATCCAATGCATATGATACAAAATGCGTGCAATCTAAGATACAAGGATGCCTATACATCATGTTACATATGCCATGCCAAATGCAAGAAATGCACAAAGGAAACTATATATATGCTACAAAGGAGCTCCCACACGCCCAACTCAAGAAAACAAACACACACCAAGTTCCCCCCACAAATGAGTGAAAGTTGCTTGATCTAGGGGTTTGGTGAAAATATCGGCTAGTTGGTCATGTGTGGGTACATGGATCAAAGCTATCTTTCCTTTCTCTACGTTGTCTCTCAAAAAATGATACCTCATTTCTATGTGCTTGGTTTTAGAATGGAGCACTGGGTTCTTTGCAATGCTTATGGCACTTGTGTTATCACATTGAACTGGGATATGGGAAAACTCCTCACCAAAGTCACTCATGGTGTATGAAATCCAAAGGAGCTGAGAGAAACAACTAGCAGCGGCAACGTACTCGGCCTCGGTAGTGGATTGAGCAACACTCGATTGTTTGCGGGAAGACCAAGATACCAAAGAAGAACCCAAAAACTGACAAGTCCCAGAAGTGGACTTCCTATCCAACCGACACCCAGCAAAATCCGCGTCTGAAAAACCATGAAGCGCCAAAGAAGAGGACGCAGAGTACCAAAGGCCGAAGTCGGGAGTGTGACGCAAGTACCTGAAAATTCGCTTCACTGCTTGCCGATGCGAAGTCCTCGGAGACGCTTGAAAACGAGCGCACAGACACACCGAGAACTGTATGTCCGGCCTCGTCGCCGTCAAGTAGAGGAGTGACCCGATCATGCTTCGGTACTCCTTCTGGTCCACATGTTCACCTTCCTCGTCCGCATCAAGAGCTGTAGTCGTACTCACCGGCGTCGTCATAGCCTTGGAATCCTCCATCTTGAACTTCTGCACAATGTCCTTGGTGTACTTAGCCAGGTGCACAAATGTTCCTTCCTTCGATTGTTTGATTTGTAGCCCGAGGAAGAACTGCAACTCGCCCATCATGCTCATCTCAAATTCCCTGCTCATATCCTTTGCAAATCTTGCAACAAGAAAGTTAGACGAGCCACCAAAGAGAATGTCATCCACGTACACCTGCACAATCAGGATATCTCTGCCCTGCCTCAGCAAAAACAAGGTCTGATCGACCTTCCCCATCTCAAAACCTATCTCAAACAAGAACCCCCTCAATCTACCATACCAAGCTCTAGGCGCCTCCTTCAACCCATACAGCGCCTTCCTCAACATATACACCCGGTGGGGGTACTTCTCACTCTCAAACCCTGGAGGCTACCTCACATACACTTCTTCCTCCAACACACCATTCAGAAAAGCACTCTTCACATCCATTTGGTGCAACTTGAACCCTTTAGCCGCGAAAAAAGCTAGAAGGATCCTAATCGCCTCCAAACGGGCTACGGGAGCAAAGGTCTCCTCGTAGTCAATCCCCTCCTTCTGACTGAACCCTTGAGCAACAAGCCTCGACTTGTTCCTCACAACCTCACCTTTCTCTCCCTCTTTGTTTTTCCACACCCACTTTGTACCAATCGGCTTACACCCTGGGGGAGGGTCAACCAACTCCCAAACCTGATTCCTCTCAAAGTTCTCCAACTCCTCATGCATTGAATTAACCCAATTGTGATCAGATAGTGCGTGTCGAATGTCTTTGGGCTCAAAAGTAGCAACAAATGCAGCATGAGCGAAATGAGAATTGTTCCGAACCCTCGACCGTGTAGTGCGTTCATTCATCTCGCCGATGATCCTCGAAGCTGGGTGATCCACTTGTACTCGCCGGGGAGGTTCTCGCCTCGATGCTACCTCCCCCTCAACATCAGCTTCTCCTCGTTCTTGATTTGTTGTTGTAGGTGTAGTAGAGGGTCCGTCCATCATCGTAGTGGAAGTAGTGGGTAAATGTTCAGCCGGGGGCACCGCACCACCATCTTCATCGTCTCCATGTTCATGCTCCTCCTCCTGAAAGATCTCCTCGCCAAGCTCATCATCACTTGCACACTCAAAGACAAGCTGACTACGTGGCTCTGTCTCGTCGAAAGTTACCTCGCAAGTCTCCACGATTTGGTTAGTTTCAAGATTGAGCACACGATATGCTCTAGAATGAGATGCATAACCCAAGAAAATACCATCGACAGACCTAGCCTCAAACTTAGCCAACTTCCTGCCTTTCTTCAGAATGAAACACTTGCAACCAAAGACATGGAAGCGACTCACCTTGGGTGTGCGACCATGCATCAACTCATAGCATGTTTTCTTCTTGTGCTCTCTGAGGTAGATCCTGTTTCACACATAGCACGCGGTATTCACCGCCTCAGCCCAATACCTCCTCACAGTCCTATGCTTATCAAGCATCGTTCGAGCCATCTCGCACAAAGTCCTGTTCTTCCTTTCCACAACACCATTCTTGGGAGGCGTGTACGGACTCGAAAACTGGTGCTCAAGACCCAAGTCATGGCAAAAGGTTTCAAAACGACAGTTTCTGAATTCCGAGCCATTATCACTACAGATAGCTCGTATGGCATCTCCGTGCCTCTCGGTCCTCAACCCCAAGACTAGATATCTAACAAAACCAAACGTCTCCCCCTTATCCTCGAGAAAGAATACCCACGCATACCGAGAATAGTCGTCCACCACAACAAGGACATACCACTTCCCACCCGCAGATCGCACACGAGCTGGGCCAACAAGGTCCATATGGAGCAGCTCGCATGGACGCTTAGTCATCACATCGGTGAGAGGCGGGTGAGAAGAGGCTACCATCTTGGCATGCCTACACGGCGCACAAACCAACTCTTTCTCAAGCCTCAACCATGGCAATCCTCGGACCAAATTGAGTTTACTCAAGCGTGACAAAAGATCAAAGCTCAAGTGACCCAACTTCCTATGCCACTTCCACAACTCACTCGAAGAACCAGCCAAGAAACAACGCTCCACACCCGAAGACTGAGAAAAATCAGCACGAAACACCTGACCCTCGGGAACGACCATACAAACAAGGTCCCCTCGAGAGTCCAAAATCCGAGGACCACCTGGCCGAAACAACACCTCAAAACCCTCATCCAACAACTGGGACACAGAAAGCAAATTGTAGCCCAGCGATTGAACAAGAGCAACACGCCTCAGAGTGATCTTATCACTCACTTTGATCTCACCTTCTGAAAGCACACGCCCACGCCCATTGTCCCCAAAAGTGATGTACCTCTTCGTCACCACCGGGACGAGACTTGAGAACCACCCCCTATCTCCGGTCATGTGCCTCGAGCAACCGGAGTCAATCAACCAAATGTTCTTCAAGTCTCCCACCTGAAATTCAAAAATGAGCACGTGAGGGAACAAACGACTCAGGACTGGGGTCAGTACCAAAAGAGTAAAACCAGTGCCGAGCCATTTGCTCGAAAGTGGGGTTAGCTCACATCAAGCCATCTTTCCAACCATAACTACCACCACGAACACCACCTCGGTAACCACTCCGAGGAAACCACCCCTCGCTGCCTGGAGGAAGACCAAAACCACAGAAGACAACTCGTGGACCGTCCCTCCTCTCCTTCTCAAGGCTACGACTCCTCCCATCCCCGTAGTGAACTTGAGGGGGAGAATACCTAGCAAACTGACCACATGCTGTCTCTCCAGACCAACCACCAGCAACACCACCTCCAGAACTGAAACCTCTCGACTCACCACCTCGAAAACCAATCCGCCCAGAATTCTGGGGGGCCGGTTGAACCGCCTAGCCAGGCCGGTCTAACCGCCCCCCTCTGGGCAGGGCCGGTCTGACCGCCTAGCAAGGCCGGTCTGACCGCCCCCTCCAGGACTGCCCCTCGGCTGCGGGAACTCGCATCTCCCCATGCCGGAACACTTCTCACCACAGGTTTACCCCTGGGCAGTGGCATACGAGGCTTAGGTACACCATGGGAAGGGTTGTACCTATCCTTGTTCGCCCACTCCTTTGCCATCCTCTCTTCTCGCTTCCTCTTGAAGCAAAACTCATCCTTGTGACCTTCTTTCCCACAATAGCTACAAAGAAACCTCACAAGCTTAGGCTTAGGCTTGGATTGGGGCTGCTCACTTGGTTTCTCTCCACTCAACTCCTCCACCGATTTCTCCTCACTAGCCTTTTCACTCACTTTCCCAAGGAACACTTTCCCGGAAGTGCTCACAAACTTGATAGGCCTCCAGAGATCATTTGTGGGTGTAGAAAATATAGGTGGAGCTGGGGTTGTGTCTAGTCGGTTCCTAAGATGGTTGGGTTTTGGAGGGAAATCAGTTTTGTGGTGGGTTTTTGGTGGCTCTGGGATATTCTCTCCACTTCCCTCACCAACCTTGTTTGCCCCAAGTCCCTCACCATCCTGCCTCTTAAAAGCCTCGATCATAATTCTCAACTGAGGCTCATGACCTGACAACCAACCCATCAACTTTCTCAAGTCATCATTCTCATCCTGCAAACGATCAACATAATGTGCAAGTTCCAGATTTTTCAAAACATGCATTTGAGAATTATGACTGCTGTGAAATGCATGCTTTGAAAAATTTGGAACTTGCACATTATGTTGATCGTTTGCAGGATGAGAATGATGACTTGAGAAAGTTGATGGAATGTTCTTCAAGTCTCCCACCTGAAATTCAAAAATGAGCACGTGAGCGAACAAACGACTCAGCACTGGGGTTAGTACCAAAAGAGGAAAACCAGTGCCGAGCCATTTGCTCGAAAGTGGGGTTAGCTCACATCAAGCCATCTTTCCTACAATAACTACCACCACGAACACCACCTCGGTAACCACTCCGAGGAAACCACCCCTCACTGCCTGGAAGAGGACCAAAACCACGGAAGACAACCCGTGGACCGTCCCTCCTCTCCTTCTCAAGGCTACGACTCCTCCCATCCCCGTAGTGAACTCGAGGGGGAGAATGCCTAGCAACCCGACCACTGCTTGTCTCTCCGGACCAACCACCGGCAACTCCACGTCAAGACCCGAAACCTTTCGACTCACCACCTCGAAAACCACTCCGCCCCGGAGTGCGGTGGGGGCCGGTTAAACCGCCTAGCCGGGCCGGTCTAACCGCCCCCCCTGCAGGGCTGGGCCGGTCGACCGCCTAGCCGGGCCGGTCGACCGCCCCCTCCGAAGCTTGCTCCTCGGGTACGGGAACTCGCATCTCCCCATGCCGGAACACTTCTCACCACGGCCTTACCCACTGGGCGGTGGCATACAAAGCTTAGGTACACCATGGGAAGGGTTGTACCTATCCTTGTTCGCCCACTCCTTTGCCATCCTCTCTTCCCGCTTCCTCTTGAAGCAAAACTCATCCTTGTGACCCTCTTTCCCACAATGGCCACAACGGAATCTCACAAGCTTAGGTTTAGGCTGGGATTGGGGCTGCTCGCTTGGTTTCTCTCAACTCAACTCCTCCACCGATTTCTCCTCACTAGCCTTTTCACTCACTTTCCCAAAGAACACTTTCCCGGAAGTGCTCACAAACTTGATAGGCCTTCGAGAGATCATTTGTGGGTGTAGGAAATATAGGTGGAGGCTGGGGTTGTGTCTAGTCGGTTCCTAAGATGGTTGGGTTTAGGAGGGAAATCATTCTTGTGGTGGGTTTTTGGTGGCTCTTGGATATTCTCTCCACTTCCCTCGCCAACCTTGTTTGCCCCAAGTCCCTCACCATCCCGCCTCTTAAAAGCCTCGATCATAATTCTCAGCGAGGCTCATGACCCGACAACCAACCCATCAACTTTCTCAAGTCATCATTCTCATCCATGCAAACGATCAACATAATGTGCAAGTTCCAGATTTTTCAAAACATGCATTTGAGAATTATGACTACTCGTGAAATGCATGCTTTGAAAAATTTGGAACTTGCACATTATGTTGATCGTTTGCGGGATGAGAATGATGACTTGAGAAAGTTGATGGGTTGGTTGTCTGGTCATGAGCCTCAGTTGAGGATGATGATCGAGGCGTTTAAGAGGCAGGATGGTGAGGGTCTTGGGGCAAACAAGCTTGGTGAGGGAAGTGGAGAGAATATCCCAGAGCCACCAAAAACCCACCACAAAACTGATTTCCCTCCAAAACCCAACCATCTTAGGAACCGACTAAACACAACCCCAGCTCCACCTATATTTCCTACACCCACAAATGATCTCTGAAGGCCTATCAAGTTTGTGAGCACTTCCGGGAAAGTGTTCTTTGGGAAAGTGAGTGAAAAGGCTAGTGAGGAGAAATCGGTGGAGGAGTTGAGTTGAGAGAAACCAAGCGAGCAGCCCCAATCCCAGCCTAAACCTAAGCTTGTGAGATTCCGTTGTGGCCATTGTGGGAAAGAGGGTCACAAGGATGAGTTTTGCTTCAAGAGGAAGCGGGAAGAGAGGATGGCAAAGGAGTGGGCGAACAAGGATAGGTACAACCCTTCCCATGGTGTACCTAAGCTTTGTATGCCACTGCCCAGGGGTAAGGCTGTGGTGAGAAGTGTTCCGGCATGGGGAGATGCGAGTTCCCGCAGCCGAGGAGCAGTTCTGGAGGGGGCGGTCAGACCGGCCTGGCTAGGCGGTCAGACCGGCCCAGCCCAGAGGGGGGCGGTTAGACCGGCCTGGCTAGGCGGTTTAACCAGCCCCCACCAGAATTCTGGGCGGAGTGGTTTTCGAGGTGGTGAGTCGAAAGGTTTCAGGTCTTGACGTGGAGTTGCTGGTGGTTGGTCTGGAGAGACAGCAGGTGGTCAGGTTGCTAGGCATTCTCCCCCTCGAGTTCACTACGGGGATGGGAGGAGTCGTAGCCTTGAGAAGGAGAGGAGGGACGGTCCACGGGTTGTCTTCCGTGGTTTTGGTCCTCTTCCAGGCAGTGAGGGGTGGTTTCCTCGGAGTGGTTACCGAGGTGGTGTTCGTGGTGGTAGTTATTGTAGGAAAGATGGCTTGATGTGAGCTAATCCCACTTTCGAGCAAATGGCTCGGCACTGGTTTTCCTCTTTTGGTACTAACCCCAGTGCTGAGTCGTTTGTTCGCTCACGTGCTCATTTTTGAATTTCAGGTGGGAGACTTGAAGAACATTTGGTTGATTGACTCCGGTTGCTCGAGGCATATGACCGGAGACAGGGGGTGGTTCTCAAGTCTCGTCCCGATGGTGACGAAGAGGTACATCACTTTTGGGGACAATGGGCGTGGGCGTGTGCTTTCAGAAGGTGAGATCAAAGTGAGTGACAAGATCACTCTGAGGCGTGTTGCTCTTGTTCAATCGCTGGGGTACAATTTGCTTTTTGTGTCCCAGTTGTTGGATGAGGGCTTTGAGGTGTTGTTTCGGCTAGGTGGTTCTCGGATTGTGGACTCTCGAGGGGACCTTGTCTGTATGGTCGTTCCCGAGGGTCAGGTGTTTCGTGCTGATTTTTCTCAGTCTTCGGGTGTGGAGCGTTGTTTCTTGGCTGGTTCTCCGAGTGAGTTGTGGAAGTGGCGTAGGAAGTTGGGTCACTTGAGCTTTGACCTTTTGTCACGCTTGAGTAAACTCAATTTGGTCCGAGGATTGCCATGGTTGAGGCTTGACAAAGAGTTGGTTTGTGCACCGTGTAGGCATGCCAAGATGGTGGCCTCTTCTCACCCGCCTCTCACCGACGTGATGACTGAGCGTCCATGCGAGCTGCTCCATATGGACCTTGTTGGCCCAGCTCGTGTGCGATCTGCGGGTGGGAAGTGGTATGTCCTTGTTGTGGTGGACGACTATTCTCGGTATGCGTGGGTGATCTTTCTTGAGGATAAGAGGGAGATGTTTGGTTTTGTTCGAGATCTAGTCTTGAGGTTGAGGAACGAGAGGCACGGAGATGCCATACGAGCTATCCGCAGTGATAATGGCTCGAAATTCAGAAACTCTCATTTTGAAACCTTTTGCCATGACTTAGGTCTTGAGCACCAGTTTTCGAGTCCGTATACGCCTCCCCAGAATGGTGTTGTGGAAAGGAAGAACAGGACCTTGTGCGAGATGGCTCGGACGATGCTTGATGAGCATAGGACTCCGAGGAGGTATTGGGCTGAGGCGGTGAATACCGCGTGCTATGTGTCGAACAGGATATACCTCATAGTGCACAAGAAGAAGACATGCTATGAGTTGATGCATGGTCGCACACCCAAGGTGAGTCACTTCCATGTCTTTGGTTGCAAGTGTTTCATTCTGAAGAAAGGCAGGAAGTTGGCTAAGTTTGAGGCTAGGTCTGTCGATGGCATTTTCTTTGGTTATGCATCTCATTCTAGAGCATATCGTGTGCTCAATCTTGAAACTAACCAAATCGTGGAGACTTGCGAGGTAACCTTCGACAAGACAGAGCCATGTAGTCAGCTTGTCTTTGAGTGTGCAGGTGATGATGAGCTTGGCGAGGTGATCTTTCAAGAGGAGGAGCATGAACATGGAAATGATGAAGATGGTGGTGCGGTGCCCCCGACTGAACATGTACCCACTACTTCGACTACGACTATGGATGGACCCTGTGCTACACCTACAACGGCAAATCAAGAACGAGGTGAAGCTGATGTTGAGGGGGAGGTAGCATCGAGGCGAGAACCTCCCCGGCGAGTAGAAGTGGATCACCCAGCTTCGAGGATCATCGGCGACATGAATGAACGCACTACACGGTCGAGGGTTCGAAACAACTCCCATTTCGCTCATGCTCCATTTGTCGCAACTTTTGAGCCCAAAGACATTGGACACGCACTATCTGATCACAATTGGGTTAATTCGATGCATGAGGAGTTGGAGAACTTTGAGAGGAATCAGGTGTGGGAGTTGGTTGACCCTCCCCCAGGGTGTAAGCCGATTGGTACAAAGTGGGTGTGGAAAAACAAAGAGGGAGAGAAAGGAGAAGTTGTGAGGAACAAGTCGAGGCTTGTTGCTCAGGGGTTCAGTCAGAAGGAGGGGATCGACTATGAGGAGACCTTTGCTCCCGTAGCTCGTTTGGAGGCGATTAGGATCCTTCTAGCCTTTTCCGTGGCTAAAGGGTTCAAGTTGCACCAAATGGATGTGAAGAGTGCTTTCCTGAATGGAGTGCTGGAGGAAGAGGTGTATGTTTGGCAGCCTCCGGGGCTTGAGAGTGAGAAGTACCCCCACCGGGTGTACAAGTTGAGGAAGGCGCTGTATGGGTTGAAGCAGGCGCCTAGAGCTTGGTATGGCAGGTTGAGGGGGTTCTTGTTTGAGAGAGGTTTTGAGATGGGGAAGGTCGATCAGACCTTGTTTTTGCTGAGGCAGGGCAGAGATATCCTGATTGTGCAGGTGTACGTGGATGATATTGTCTTTGGTGGCTCGTCTAACTCTCTTGTTGCAAGGTTTGCAGATGATATGAGCAGGGAGTTTGAGATGAGCATGATGGGTGAGTTGCAGTTCTTCCTCGGGCTACAAATCAAGCAATCAAAGGAAGGAACATTTGTGCACCAGGCTAAGTACACCAAGGACATTGTGAGGAAGTTCAAGATAGAGGACTCCAAGGCTATGACGATGCCGCTGAGTACGACTACAGCTCTTGATGCGGATGAGGAAGGTGAACACGTGGACCAGAAGGAGTACCGGAGCATGATCGGGTCACTCCTCTACTTGACGGCGACGAGGCCGGACATACAGTTCTCGGTGTGTCTGTGCGCTCGTTTTCAAGCGTCTCTGAGGACTTCGCATTGGCAAGTAGTGAAGCGAATTTTCAGGTACTTGCATCACACTCCCGACTTCGGCCTTTGGTACTCCGCGTCCTCTTCTTTGGCGCTTCATGGTTTTTTAGACGCGAATTTTGCCGGGTGTCGGTTGGATAGGAAGTCCACTTCTGGGACTTGCCAGTTTTTGGGTTCTTCTTTGGTGTCTTGGTCTTCCCGTAAGCATTCGAGTGTTGCCCAATCCATGACCGAGGCAGAATATGTTGCCGCTGCTAGTTGTTTCTCTCAGCTCCTTTGGATTTCATACACCATGAGTGACTTTGGTGAGGAGTATACCCATGTCCCACTTCAATGTGACAGCACCAGTGCCATAAGCGTTGCAAAAAACCCAGTGCTTCATTCCAAAACCAAGCACATAGAAGTGAGGTATCATTTTCTGAGAGACAACGTAGAGAAAGGAAAGATTGCTTTGATCCATGTACCTACACATGACCAACTACCCGATATTTTCACCAAACCCCTAGATCAAGCAACTTTCACTCGTTTGCGGGGAGAACTTGGTGTGTGTTTGATTTCTTGAGTTGGGTGTGTGGGAGCTCCTTTGTAGCATATGTACAGTTTCTTTTGTGCATTTCTTGCATTTGGCATTGCATATGTAACATGATGTATAGGCATCCTTGTATCTTAGATTGCATGCATTTTGTATCATATGCATTGGATAGGAAAAGCTTCTCCTATATACATTGTTCACCATGGGTTGCTATATATGTTCTTGTGAGCTTGTTTGGTATGCTATGGTTAGTTTGGCTTAGCTCTTGATGATCTTGATGAATGATCCATGGTTGATGGCTAATTTTTTGAAAAATGTCACATATATGCTTTCTCATGTGTAAATGCCTTTATATGATCTTGACATGTTTTAGTGGCTTTGCTATGCTTAATTTGTGGTTGGATAGCTAGTTTATTGATCATATGGGGCCAAAGGCTCATTTGTCATCATGAATGTTTAGCCCTCTTGTTTTATCTTGCGGAGGGGCATAAGTTCCTTTTTGTCGCAAAGACATTTCATGTACCAATTATGAATCTGAAAATGAAATGAAAAATGCTTGGAAAATATGCTCCCATGTCATATGTGCTGAATTTAATTTGCTTTGGGTGCTAACCGTTGCATGATGCCTACCAATGAGAAGTCTCATACATAGAAGTAGGCACATGGCTCGGTGGCTTTGACATGACATGAGGTGCTTGTGGGTGTTTATGATGGTCTTATGATTAGAATGGCTGTCCTAGCATGAAGTTTGAGTGGCTTTGCCATTTTGATATGTTTTGCTCATGTTTAGGTATTTGCTTATGAGAGAGTAACTTTTCGCAAAATTACACAAATCTTTTTTAGCCTTGTCCAATGGTTGTGAAACTTGGTGATCACGTAGTTAAGGTCATTACGAACCTGTCGAGTATCTATCTTGCTCATTTGGACTTGTGTAGCTCCTTGTGATGAATTTTGTATATTTGAGAAGCTATATGTCGAAAGTTTTCGCATTTTGCCTTGATTCATGCATTGTCAACAAGGGGAGAAGTTTGTGCATGCTTTGGGCACCTGGGAGTGTTTGGAAGGTGTTCCAATTGGTTCGGGAAAATTTTGAGCAGTTTGGTGCAGGGCCGGTCTCTTGGGGCAGTCTAACCGCCCCCCTGGCGGTCAGATGTTTCACTGGCGGTCTAACCGCCCCGCATAGGCGGTCTAACCGCCCTGAGAAGAGTGAGCAGGTTTTTGTTCTTTATTGCATTCCCGCGTTGCATTGCTGCATTTGTTCAGGAAGAGTGTGCTTTGGCTCAGGGGGAGCTTGCATATGTGCAGGGGGAGCTCTTTGTGGTGTTCGACCTCTGTTTGGTTGGTTTGCGCTCTTTGCTTGAGTTGTGTTTTGTCTCGGATGTGTCGAGCCGTTGCCCTTGCCTAAGGGGTCCGAGACTTGTCTTCTTCAAGTGATCTTGCTCTTTGCCTTTCTTTGGCTTTCGATCGCTGGTTGAGGTTTCTTTTTATTTATTTTTTTCTTTTCCTTTTCTCTTGTGTTACTTCGTGTGAGTGTGTTGTCAATGCACTCATCAAGGGGGAGATTGAGGACCATGTGTGGTTCGAGGACCGGTGGATGGTCGCTTCCTTGTGTGATGAGTGATTGACAACGTTGTGTGGACTGATTCTTGGCTAAGTATTACAGGTGCAGGTTGCGGCTTGAATCGTGTTGGTGCAGGTGAAGAACAAGCGCGAAAGGTCGTTGCGGTGAGGCCTCCGGGTGTGGAGAAGACAAGTAGGCTTCGTTCGAGGGACCGGTGGCCGGTGGGGTCAAGTGCGGGCCGCATGGTGGCATGAACAGCAAGATGAAGTCGTGGACGGTTTCTTGGTAGAGCCTCAAAACCAAGGTCGAGCCGGGACTACGTGGGACCCGAGTCATGAGTGGAGATTGGCGGAGGCTACACTGAGTTCGCGGGGATTGCAGTGGTTCACCAGAAAACCACTGGGTTACTCGGTTGAGCCACAAAACTGAGGCCGAAGACTCGACGAGGTGGTGCAGTCACCCAGGCCGGTTCAACCGCCAGGAGGGGCGGTCAGACCGCCTCGGGCCGGTCAGATCTCCCGGGCCGGTCTAACCACCTAGGGGGGCGGTCTGACCGCCCTGGCCGCCGGCGCCGAGAAGCTTCGAAGCGGAGGACACGCGTCGGGATCGCAAGGCTTGCGTCGAGGCTAAGCAGGTTGCGGTCGCCGGGCATCCGTCCGATGGTGAAGACATGAAGACTTCCAAATCCTCCCTCGAGGGGCATGTATCCCTAGTTATTAGTGAAGGGTAGTTTAGTCTTTTGGGTGCCTCCATATATACTCATTGAATGGGTGGATGGCAGCCAACTCTTGGAACCCTAGCTCATTTGTTTTTCCATTTTCGTTCTCCATTTTCCTTAGGATTTTAGAGGACTATCTTGAGAGCTTCATGTGAGATCTAGAGAGAGGGATGGATGTTTGGGTGGCAAGCTAGACCTTGTACAAACCTTTCATGGCATGTATAGATGGTTCGGTGTTGTTCATCATGGTGGTTTTCCCGTCTCTTTTGTGTTGATTTTCGGAGCTCTTTGTTGGCGGTGTTTTGAGGACGATTTCTTGGGGTTTTTGGTGGGTGTCACGTATGAGGTTCTTGTGCCTCTTTGGCTGGTGACTTTGCCACCAAATCTCCTTTGAATCGGACTCGATTTGGTGGTTTCTCGAGTTGGGCGAGTTCTTGACCTAGAGAAGCGATTTCTTCTATTCCTCTTGATTGTGAGCATTTTGGGTCAATTCCTTTGAGGTAGAGGTTGCGCAGGAGGTAACCCAGCTATTCCCGAAGTATTGCTGCAATCCGTGGAGTGATTCGGGAGATCGGGCGCGAGGAAGTTGTGGTTTGACCCGCGGGTTCGTTTTCTGGAAGGGTGTTGACGGATAAAAGACGTATCCCTCTACGATCCGCAAGCGTACGGACCCCACACCTTTTTCACCACGGGATTCCCAAGGTTCTTGTCAATCCGCGGAGCAAGGGGATTACAAGCGTTCGATCAACAACGACACACTAGCTACTAAAACCCTAACTACATTATACTAGAAAAACAACTAAACACACTAGAGAGAATGATAAACGATCAAGGAAGAAGACACTCGCCCACGGGTCTACGATACTAGAGCATGCAATCGCTTAAAGACATGAAAAACCAATCTAATCTATCGGGGTTGTGACCACGGTTTCGCCCTTTCCCTCCTCTCGTACTGTCACTACGCGAAGGTATTCATGACTAGACCTTTGATGGCCACGGCGTATTGAATGGATCCAAGGAAGCATTGAGGCCTATACTCCCTTTACGGCATGGTTGCAAGCCTTAAGCATTAAAGTATATTCAACACAAGATGATAGATAGATAATCCGACAAAGTGCGATTACATCTCAATATCGATTACAACCCATGGACGAATGAGAAGATTACCCCATCAAGGTGCTGATCATGGCACCGTTGATCATGGTTTCCCTTCCGCCGGTGTCTTCCTTCTTCTCCACGAGGGGGTGCTTCCTTCGAGGTGGTTGATCTCCCGCCAGAGATCCTCCTCCTCTCTCTCTAGCTTGTGGATGGCCTTCTGGTGCGAATTCCTCCTCTTCTCTGTGTTGGCGGCGCGTCGGGGGTTTTAGGGTCGAAGATCCTTCGAGGGCAAGGAAGACGGGACCGAACCGGTGCCGAAGTGGGGCCGGGCCGGCCCGCCCGGGCCGGCCGGCCCGTGCCCGCTTCGGCCCGGTTCGGTCGCCCTTTTTGCTCCGTGGGTCCTCGTGCATTTATCTACTTTGCCCCTTCCACTTGGATGATTTTGACGTTGTTATCCTCTCAATCAAGATGGAGGCTCTCTTTGCATGAAGTTTGATCTTTTACGCTTCAATCCCCGGGGGTGTTCCTCGTAGCACTTCGGTCCTCGCCACCATTGGAAGTAATTTCAGCAAGCTCATGAGCACGAACAAGACTCCATGAATGCTCCTTTGAACTTGTTGCGAATCCGTCCTTTATGTCCATGATTTCCTACATAAACATAACACTTCCAAATGCATGCACAAAGATGAACTCGTCATATGATTAGTGTGCCTAGTGGTGGGTTAGTTCCATAATCAAATCCAAACCAAAGTGTAATGAACATGCTAGGTGCACCAAAATACACCGTCAACATCTCCCCCACACTTAGCTCTTGCTCGTCCTCGAGCAAGTACTCGTAAAAGAACTTCGTCCAAGGTGTGTAATCGTGTATCATTAATCCTCCTTCACAAGTTAGTCAATCCCTTCATCTTTAATACATAAACACAAAGTAATGATAATCAAACATAAACGTGGGCGTTTAGAATTTTTACCACGTCAAGATTCACCCCACAACTCAAACTCTTCACTCGAAGCCTTCAATTTCAGCCATACTTACTTCTTTGCTTCCATCGGAGGGTTTTTATGATTTTCGAAACAAAAATTCCTGCAACAAGTATTAGACAAAAATCTTTCTCCAAGCTCTCTCAAGTCACTCTTATGAAGTGGCTATCCTAACCAAATTTTATAAAACTCTCACCTCCCATTAATCTCTCATATATCATGTAAAAGTGGAGCTGTAGGTAGGGCTAGCGCAATCAACACAAGTATTGTCAAACTAAGAACTTCCTCTAATGGTTGTCTACCTTTCAAAGCCAATTATCATGAGAATTAACCATATGTAGGGATATCAAGGATGAGAAGATTTAGAATGGTGGACATGTGCAAGGGCAAAAGAAAACTGTGACTTCAATGCACCAATGATGTCCTCGTTGTCGGATTGCACATGGTTGGAAATAGAGTAAAAGTTTCGTCTCACAATCAACGTGACATCCTTCCTTACACTTTATCTTTTTTTCTTTTCTTTCACTTGATCCATCCCTCTCATATCTTCATTGCTAACTCATCTTTCTCTTTTTTTTTCCTTTTCTTCTTTCATTCACTTATGATTTTTCTTTCTTTCTTTCTTTCTTTTCCATACACATACTTTTTCTCTTTATTTTTCTCTCTCTTGACAACTTTTCAAAGCTTTCAATTCCCTCTTTCCTCGCATGCATACAATCTGAATTTTTCAAATAAATCATGCTAGAGACGAGACGAAACTTTGAAAATAGGTTGTGTTCAAGGAATACGATGTACAAAAGAGATGTATAGGGTTGGCTATGGAATCCAGTGATTCTCATGACATTCGTTGTGAAAGTCATGGACTGAATATATGACGAGGCTAGCAACAAAAGATAAGCACAAGGACATGATCATTGCTTGAAATTAAAACTCACCAAGAGAGAAGGGTCCTAGCCTAACTCATTATGCTAATCACACTTATGGTGGAGCGAAAAAAATAAACTTTGCTTTGGATAGGAATTTTTCTTGCTCTCAACTTGGAAAAAGTGGTTTTGCTAACCTTTATTACATGGGTTTTAAGATAATTTTCAGAACTGAAATCCTCCAATTTTTAGCATTGAACATAGCACAACTAACATGTGAAGCTCAAGATCGAAGTGCGGTATGGGTACTTTAAGTAGTAGCGATTCCACTAAGCACCACGGTAGACGATTTCAAACTATATACTTGTGTTCATATATCAAGAATCGAAGATTAAACAAACAAGTAAATAAAGATAAACAATACATAAAACACAAAGATATATGTAAAGACTCTTTTTATTTGGTTTTCTTGACTCAACACTAATTTAAGACACTTGCAAAAATTTAAAAACAGACTCGAAAACTAAAGACTCATTAAAAACACTAAGACTCTCACACGAAGATTAAACCGAACCTAAACTTGAAGTTCAAAAGCTAAGGCTAGTGAGCTAGCACTCCCCCACACTTAAAACATACGACGTCCTCGTCGTATCTTACAAAAATCCTAAGGGGAAGACTAGATCTAGTGGTACTTCAAGCAAGCTTTGCACCACTTGCCTCTCATGTTTCCAACCATGCCGAAAAGCTTGCGCACGTTGCGGTTAAGGAACTTGTAGTCATCTTCAACTACGCGCTCCAAGTCCTCCATACGCTGCTTCATCGCTTCCATGGCTTGGAGACATTCGTCGGCCGACGTGTAGAGAGCCGCGATGGATTGACGGCAAACTCGACAGCACATCGGATGCAATCCGAAGGGGTCGTCGTCGCCATAATCTCCACCGTTGTCACCACCGTCGTCGCCACCTCCATTGTTGTTGCCTTCGCCACCGCCGTTGCCGTTGCCGTTGGGGCCTTCGGGAGTCCTTTCATAGGGGTGCTCATCCCAATCATCATCATCTCTACCGGCGGCCGCCCACGAGCTCGGGCTACGATCGTCGGAGTAGTCGCTATCCCCATAATCCTTAGGCTCCGGCGACACCTCCTTGTAATCCTTGCGCTTGATGCCTTGGAGGCGTGCCGACCTTCGCACGGGTGTAGGGACCTTCTCTCCTTTGACGGGGTTGCGAGATGCAAGAGCTCCGGTCGGGACACGTCCTCCGCAACGGATACGTGCGGTCCTCTTGACGGGTAGCTTGAGCTCGCATCGCATCGCCTCCTCCATCGATGGCTTCTTGGCTTCTTGCTTCAACTCTAAGCTTTTTGGAGGCTCAATGGCTGCTACAAGGGTGCAACACATTGCTTGAAAGGTTTGATTCTCGAGCTCCCAATTCGGCCAAATATATAGTCCTGAGGGAAAAGCTGCGGAAACCTTATTTTCCTTTTTTACACTTCCCTTAAAATTTTCCGACCAAACAAGGAAGTCAAAAAGGAGCGGTTCGGGGCGAAATTCGGGGTCATCGAGCGTCGGGCCACCCCCGGGCCGGTCCGCCCGGGCCGGCCGGCCCACCCCGCCTCGGGGGCCGGGCCGGTCTGGGTTTTTGCACACCGCCCTATTTTTTTCTTTCTCAGCCCATGGGAAAAAGTTGGCCCAGTAAATCTTCGCGAAAAACTCCAGAAAGCTAAAAGAAAAATTATTTACAGAAGTTGATACCTTGTTTTTCGTCCTAGGCGGGACGTTCGGGCTCTTCCTCCATGGTGAAGACGTCAACATTATGAATGGGCACGACATCGGGTTCGTAGTAAACCTTAAGCCGCTGTCCATTCACCACAAATTGATCGTCGTTAATATCCATAATGGTTACCGCTCCGTTGGAGAACACCGAATGCACAACATAAGGTCCATCCCACTTGCTTTGCAATTTCCCCTTTCCGAAGGTTTTAAACCTCGAATTGTAGAGGAGGACCTTATCTCCTTCTTTGAATTCTTTTTTCTTCAATCTTTTATCATACCACCTTTTGATTCTCTCTTTGTATATGCTTGCGTTTTCATATGCTTTCAACCTCAACTCCTCTAGCTCGCTTATTTGAATCCCTCGTTTCACCACCGCGGCATCGAGATCAAGGTTCATCTCTTTTATCGCCCAATAGGCTTTATGTTCCAACTCAACCGGAAGGTGGAAAGCTTTTCCATAGACGAATTGATAAGGGGTCATACCTATCGGTGTTTTAAACACCGTTCGATAAGCCCATAAAGCTCCGTCTAATTTCTTTGACCAATCCTTGCCTCCCTTCTCTATGGTCTTGTTAAGTATGCTTTTTAATTGCCTATTTGACGTCTCCGCTTGTCCGTTGGTTTGTGGGTGATAGGCCGTGGAGACCCTATGCTCAATTCCCAACTTGGACAAGCACCTTTTGAAGTTCTTCCCGGTGAAATGAGTTCCTCCATCACTTATCAAGATTCTCGGTGTACCGAAACGGGGAAAAATCACGTTCTTGATCATAGTGATGGACTCCTCCGTGGAAGCTTTACGACATGGTATAGCCTCTACCCACTTGGATACATAATCAACCATAACAAGTATATACTCGAATCCAAATGAGTTTTTAAAAGGCCCCATGAAGTCTATGCCCCATACATTGAATATGTCGATCTGCAAGTTGTATTTCAAAGGCATAAAATTTCTTTGAGAGATGTTTCCGGTTCTTTGACATTCGGGGCATGACGCAACATATCTTTTAGTATCTTCATGCATCTCCGGCCAATAGAATCCGCTCGACCATACTTTTTCTTCGGTTCGAAAATGGCTATAGTGTCCACCGTACTCCGCCGAGTGGCACTTCCTTAGAATCTCAACCCTCTCTTCTCTTGGCACACATCTTCTCATCACTCCATCATTGCCAAGTTTGAAGAGGTATGGTGCATCCCAAAAATATTTCTTACTTTCAGAGATTATCTTCCTTTGAGTGTTTTTATCTAGATGATCGAGGGGCATCTTTCGAATTGCTCGAATGATGTCAATCATCCAAGTGTCTTTATCAAGCACTCTATAGAGGTGGTCATCTCTCATCTTATCTTCTATGGGCTCTTTATCATCTTGTCCACGATTCATCCTAGACAAATGATCGGCCACAACATTTTCCACCCCCTTTTTATCACGAATTTCAACATCAAACTCTTGGAGAAGAAGGATCCAACGAATTAAGCGTGGTTTAGCTTCCTTCTTAGCCAAGAGATACTTGATAGCTGCGTGATCGGTGTAAACAATGACCTTCGAGTTCACGATGTAAGATCTGAATTTTTCGAAAGCGAATACTACCGCTAGCAACTCTTTTTCCGTAGTGGCGTAATTTAATTGTGCCCCACTAAGAGTTTTGCTGGCGTAGTAAACGGCGTGAACTCGGCCTTCCTTTCTTTGTCCCAAGATCGCGCCTACGGCGTAGTCACTTGCGTCACACATGATCTCGAAAGGTTGGCTCCAATCCGGAGGTTGGATGATGGGAGCACTCACCAACGCATTTTTCAAGGTCCGGAATGCCGCTAGACACTTCTCATCAAAGTCGAAAGCCACGTCCTTTTGAAGAAGGTGCGTTAAAGGCTTAGTGATCTTCGAGAAGTCCTTTATAAATCTTGTATAGAATCCGGCATGGCCTAGAAAGCTCCTTAAGGACTTAACATCCGTAGGAGGTGGGAGTTGCTCGACCGTCTCTACCTTAGCCTTGTCCACTTCAATTCCTCTCTCGGATATAACATGTCCGAGCACTATGCCTTGCTTAACCATGAAGTGGCATTTTTCCCAATTTAAAACCAAATCTACCTCCGCACACCTTGTAATGACCTTTTCTAAGTTTGCTAAGCAATCCATGAACGTCTTCCCGTAAACGGAAAAATCATCCATAAACACTTCAACAATTTCTTCGATGAATTCCGAAAACACGGCCATCATGCAACGTTGAAAAGAGGCCGGAGCGTTGCATAGGCCGAAGGGCATCCTCCTATATGCAAACGTTCCGTAAGGACACGTAAACGTTGTCTTATGTTGATCTTCGGGTGAATAGGAATTTGCATGAACCCCGAGTATCCATCGAGAAAGCAAAAATAAGCGTGGTTTGCTAACCTCTCGAGCATCTCGTCTATGAACGGTAGGGGGAAGTGATCTTTCTTCGTCGCTTTGTTAAGCTTACGGTAATCGATACACATCCGCCACCCGGTCACGGTTCTTTGCGGTATCAACTCATTCTTCTCATTCTTCACCACGGTTAAACCTCCTTTCTTCGGCACACAATGTACCGGGCTCACCCATTCGCTATGCGGAACCGGGTAGATGATTCCGGCATCAAGTAACTTGATAACCTCTTTCTTTACTACCTATCGCATGGCATGGGTTAGCCTCCTTTGGTGGTCCACTACAGGCTTACATTGGTCTTCCATTGGTATACGATGAGTGCAAAAGGCTGGGCTAATACCTTTGAGATCATTAATTGAATATCCAATCACCTTCCTATGTTTTTTTAATAAAATCAGCAACGCTTCATTTTCTTCGGGACTCAACTCGTCGCTCACAATGACTGGATAAGTTTTGTCTGGGCCCAAAAATTCATATTTTAATCCCTTGGGCAAAGGTTTAAGGTCTACCTCGGGCACTTGTGGCTCTTCGGGTTTGATTTCTCCTATGTCTTCAAACTTCTCTTCCTCCACGCTACCGTCATGCAGCTCTAAGCCTTTTGTTGCTTCTTCTAGTTCTTCATCTTGTTGATTACTAATTTGATTTTCCATTGCTCTTTGCAGCGGGTCTCTAAGGGTTTCAACAAAACAAAGACTATCTATCTCTTCTACTTCTTCATCTTCGGGAGGAAAAGGAGTAAGGTGTTTAGAAGCACGAAGAAAGTTATATGTGTACTTTGTTCCATTAAGGTTCATAGTTACTTTGCCTTTTCCGGCATCTAACACGGCATCAACCAACTTAAGAAAAGGCCTACCTAAGATTATATGATCAGAATTACCATGGTAAGCATCAATAACAAAGAAATCGGTTGGTATATAGTTTCTAGAAATTTTTACTTTCATGTTGCAAGCAATACCTAGAGGTTTGATAGTTCTACCATTTCCCATAATTAATTTCGTTGATGTTGGAGCTAAGTCTAGGATGTGGTATTGAACTTTATCGTAAATTTTAGAAGATAGAACACTTACTTGGGCTCCGATGTCGCATAAGGCTTTGCATTGAACTCCGTTGATCTCGCAACTCAAGTGCGGCGTCATCTTCTCTTCTTCTTCGGATCCGATCGAATAAATTTCAGCAAGGCGAGCGTATGGTGATGCTTCGGGCTTGATCCCCATAATCCTCTTCACCTCGGCAATATGTTCCGGATCCACCACGTCATCTCCAAAGAGCTTTTCAAAAATCTCACCGGTGGTTTCGAGGTCGTATGAATTTTCAGCTTTCTTCTCCGGTGGGAAATCGACTTGCAATGCTCTTGCCATTCCCTTTTGATTAGGGAACGGTCTTCTCTTGTCGAATACTTCTCCGTAATCAATAGGAACCCAATCCATTGGCTCGAACTCCCTTAGTGGCTTCGCGCTTGACATGCTTCTCTTGTTCGTCTCATTTGGTGCGGCGAAGTCGACGTTTGGTGTAGTTCTTGACTTGATGTGTTCTTGTTCAAGCTTTTCCATGATTGGTTCCTCTTTTGTGACTTCCGGAGTTGCCTCTTTAGAAAATTCAGCAAGCTTTTTCTTCCTTGAATTGAATTCCGGCTCTTCCGCAAGTCTTGTTTCCCAATCTCTTCGCATGGCAGCCGCTTTACTAACTTTTTGTAGAAGTTAGGCGGCTTCCGTGAGTGTTTTCTCCATGAGATCCCCACCTGCACACATTTCGACGTGTCGCATGCAACTAGGGGTTAGGGAAAAGAAAAATGTATGCAAGAGTACGTCACCGGTGAAGCCGAGTTTTGGTCCTTGTTCGATTAATTCATTAAACCTATCCCGGGCTTGGTCTATCCCTTCCTCTTCTCCTTGCATGAAAGTGATCACTTGCCTCCTTAGATGTTGAACCTTGCTAATTGGAAAGAACTTCTCGCAAAACTTCTTTGTCAACTTGTTCCAATTGCCTTCAACTTCAAAGGACGCAACCGAATACCATGTCTTTGCTTTGCCGGCAAGTGAGTAGGGAAAGAGATTCCATTTGAACCATTCATCGGGAACTCCTTCTTAACGCACCGTGTTGCATATTGTCGTGAAATCCCTTATGTGTCTATATGGGTTCTCCGTAACAATCCCTTCAAATGGGTTTTCCGCCACCATCTTGATGATCTTGGATTTAATTTCATACTTGGTCGCTTCGAGCTTCGAATCCGACTCTTATACTTTTATGTCTTCACATCGAGGGCTAGCGTAATCCCTTAATGATTTCTCCGGTTCTTCCACGGGTTGATTAACGAACTCCATCTAGACAATAAGATAAAAACAAAAACAAAAAAGAAACAAGTGTTTTTTCTGATAATATATGTTAGATAAAGCGAATAAAAGATAAACTAAAATATAAAACTAAGTTAGATGCAAATCAAACGATGTAAACTAGCTTGCTCGCCGGCAACGGCGCCAAAAAAAGGGGCTTGTTGACGGATAAAAGACGTATCCCTCTACGATCCGCAAGCGTACGGACCCCACACCTTTTTCACCACGGGATTCCCAAGGTTCTTGTCAATCCGCGGAGCAAGGGGATTACAAGCGTTCGATCAACAATGACACACTAGCTACTAAAACCCTAACTATATTATACTAGAAAAACAACTAAACACACTAGAGAGAATGATAAATGATCAAGGAAGAAGACACTCGCCCACGGGTCTACGATACTAGAGCATGCAATCGCTTAAAGACATGAAAAACCAATCTAATCTATCGGGGTTGTGACCACGGTTTCGCCCTTTCCCTCCTCTCGTACTGTCACTACGCGAAGGTATTCATGACTAGACCTTTGATGGCCACGGCGTATTGAATGGATCCAAGGAAGCATTGAGGCCTATACTCCCTTTACGGCATGGTTGCAAGCCTTAAGCATTAAAGTATATTCAACACAAGATGATAGATAGATAATCCGACAAAGTGCGATTACATCTCAATATCGATTACAACCCATGGACGAATCAGAAAGATTACCCCATCAAGGTGCTGATCATGGCACCGTTGATCATGGTTTCCCCTTCCGCCGGTGTCTTCCTTCTTCTCCACGAGGGGGTGCTTCCTTCGAGGTGGTTGATCTCCCGCCAGAGATCCTCCTCCTCTCTCTCTAGCTTGTGGATGGCCTTCTGGTGCGAATTCCTCCTCTTCTCTGTGTTGGCGGCGCGTCGGGGGTTTTAGGGTCGAAGATCCTTCGAGGGCAAGGAAGACGGGACCGAACCGGTGCCGAGAAGTGGGGCTGGGCCGGCCCGCCGGGGCCGCCGGCCCGAGCCCGGTTCGGCCGGTTCGGTCGCCCTTTTTGCTCCGTGGGTCCTCGTGCATTTATCTACTTTGCCCCCTCCACTTGGATGATTTTGACGCTGTTATCCTCGCGATCAAGATGGAGGCTATCTTTGCATGAAGTTTGATCTTTTACGCTTCAATCCCCGGGGGTGTTCCTCGTAGCACTTCGGTCCTCGCCACCATTGGAAGTAATTTCAGCAAGCTCATGAGCACGGACAATACTCCATGAATGCTCCTTTGAACTTGTTGCGAATCCGTCCTTTATGTCCATGATTTCCTACATAAACATAACACTTCCAAATGCATGCACAAAGATGAACTCGTCATATAATTAGTGTGCCTAGTGGCGGGTTAGTTCCATAATCAAATCCAAACCAAAGTGTAATGAACATGCTAGGTGCACCAAAATACACCGTCAACAAAGGGGCGGTCTAACCGCCCTGGGTGTTTCCAGGTCAAAGTTTTGTTTCGCCGGATTTTCCTCTGTGAGTTTGTTCGCCTTGACCAGAGGAGTGTCTGGGTGAAATTTGGGGTCGTTCTCGTGCTGTTTGCTAGGTGTTCTTGGCTGGAGTTCGTTGCTGGGTACAGGAGGTTAGACCGCCCCTGGTAGCCGGTCTAACCGCCCCTAGGCCCCTGGGTGGAGTTTTGGTTTTCGCCAAGATTTTCTGGTAGCTAGCATGGCCTTGACCAGAGATCTTTGTTGGTGAAACCGGGGTGAGTTTTGGTGCTCGGAAGAGGCGTTTCGGAGGATTTCTTGGTTACCAGGTGGAGGCGGTCTAACCGCCCCCTATACCCGGTCTAACCGCCCCCTCTGGTTAGCCGGCTTTCGAGTTGTTTCCGCTGTCGTTGTTGCGTGTGTGTTGTGGTTGCTGGTAGAGTTTGTTCCTAGGACCAGTAGCACTCCAGTGGCTATGTGGTTTTGGAAAACGGAAGGTAGAAGCGCGGAGCATGTGATTTCGGGGGTTCGACCGAGCTAGTTCGTCTTGTCGGAGTTTCAATCTCCCTCGAGAAGAATTTTTATCAGCTCCCATTCACTCCCCCCCCCCTCTCTGGTCGCCTAATCGGTCCTTCAACTCCTTTCTCCGTTGATATAGAACATGATCTCCCCCTTGCCAACATCTATAGTAGCTCCCACGGTCTTGAGGAAAGTCCTCCCAAGGATGTGCGGCGGCTTCTCCCTCCCTCCCATCTCGAGCACAACGAAGTCTACGGGGATGAAGTGGTGTCCGACCTTCACGGGTACATCTTCAGCAATGCCCAAGGGATAGCGAATGGAGTTGTCTCCCAACTCCAAACATATACCCGTAGGCTCCATTGGTAGGCGTAGCTTCTCGAACACATCCCTCGGCATGATGCTCACACTAGCTCCAAAGTCGCATAACGCCTTCTCGAAGTTGAAAGAACCAACCGAACATGGAATTGTAGGGCACCCGGGGTCCTTTTGCTTCTCTAGACCATTAGCAATAGCGGCACTACACTCCTCGGACATCTTGACATGATCTACCCCGAGTGTTGCTATCTCATATTTATTTGCAAGTATGTCTTTAAAGTAACGAGAATATGTAGGTACTTGTAGGGCATCTAGTAATGGCATGTTGATGCAAAGTCTACGCACAACCTCCACAAACTTCTCAAAGTGGTTGTCAAGTTTACCTCGGAAGTAGCGTGGCTTGAGTTGCGGTATCCTCGTGTCTTCCTCCGGCATCTCAAATTCGGGTTCCTCAGTGACGATCCCCGTAACCTTCTCTTTAGCAACTCCTTCCACCTCGGTGGATGGTTTAAGCTTCCTTGCTCCCGCGGAACATTCCGGGTCTTCGGTCTCCTTCCCCGAACGTGTTTGAATGGACTTCGCCGATTCGGGACTTTTGGGTTGTCCCGGAAGCTTCCCTTCATCATTAGTGAGGCGCCCCGCAAGTTGTCGAACTTGCGTCTCGAGCATCTTCATCATGTTGAGCACTTGATGATTGGAACTTCCGACCTCCGTCACTTTGCTATCTATGTTCACCAACACCTTGTCTATGGTCTTGAACTTGGTGACGGTGTCCTTGTTGATCTTAGCTTGCTCATCCATGAACTCCTTCAATTGTATACGAAGAGGAACCGCGTTAGGAATATATGAGCTTGCATTAAATTGAGGCCTGCCTTGCCCGTAGCGGAAGTTCGGCAATTCTCTCTTCCTCATGTAGTCGAGCACTTTAGCTTCCCCCGGACAATCTTTGCGGACATGGCCATACTCTCCACATTCTTGGCATGTGGACCTTGCTTCGGCGGCCTTCAAGTGTTGAGCCTCTTTCTTTTCCATCTCCATCTTCTCCAACATCCTCATGAGCGAGTCGATCTTGCCTTCAAGTATGTTCTCCTTCTCCACTTGCAAGACTCCTTTGACGTTCCTCGTGGGTTGAACTGGATGTAGGCGCCCGGACGACGCCCACGTGTCATTATCCGCGACCTTCTTGAATAGAGTGAAAGCTTCCGTCGGTGTAAGTTCGATGATGGATCCTCCCGCCGATGCATCGATGATCGTCCTTGACGCCATGGTGAGTCCTTGATAGAACTTTTGCACAAGGTCTTCCTTCAGGAACTTGTGATGTGGAACCGCCCGGGTGTACTCGTTGAAGCGCTCGAATGCCTCCGAGATAGTTTCCGTAGGATATTGAACAAAGGTGGCAATCTTATTACGCAAGCTTTGAGTTTTACCCGGCGAGTAGTATTCCTTCATGAAAGCCTTCATCAACGTGTTCCGATTTTGCACCGTCTCTGCCAGTTGAGAGTGGAACCATTGCAAAGCCTTCCCGAGTAGTGAGAACGGAAAAAGCCTTGCCCTCATTTGATCTTGAGTCACCCCATCCATGTTGAAAGTCTGACATAGTTGAATAAATGCTTGGAGGTGAAGGTTCGGATCCTCTTTACCGGTGAAGGGTGAATGTTGCACCATGCGGATTGTTGAGCTCATGATCTCGAACGGTCTTCCGATCTCCTCGAGGTTCAAGATTGGTAGGTCGATGATGTCTGGGGTGCATAGCTCCCCAATCTTGCGTTCTTGCGGCGGTTGGTCACCCATCGGTGGAAGTCGATTCTCCCGAGGATTTTGAGGTGGTGAATTCTTCGGAGATTCCTGCGATCCTTTGTCTTCCAACTCCGAATCTACAAAATCCAGCTTTTTAGCTTGATGTGCTTCGCGTCTCCTTAGCCTGTAAAGTTTTTCTGGATCATCCACAAAATTATCGGGTTTGTTGGAGAGGTAGCCGTCCATCTCCTGTTAGGGTTAGCAATAAAGAAAGTATGCAAAAACTAGAAAGTAAAAACAAATCTATAAAAACTAGGGTTAGACAAACTAGATTAGATTTATTTTGAGGATGATCAAAGTTTAGTAGATGCAAAAAGAAAAAACAAAAAGAAAATTGAAAATTACAAAAAGGCAATAAAAAATCAAATCTTGATCACTTGTTCCCCGGCAACGGCGCCAGAAAAAGGGGCTTGTTGACGGTTAATAGTTATATCAAAGTTCGTTTGTGACTTGCAAGCGGACAAGTCTCCCTTCGTAGTCAAGGGACCCTTCTTCCCTCGAGTGGTGAACCCAAGGTATCGAATCCGTGGAACAAATGTGTGACGCAAAACTTAATCTAGTAAAGCCAAGTAACTTCAATCTTCGATAAAAGAAACCCTAATGCATCTAGGTAAAAGACACGAAACTAATCTAATCTACTAAAGACCGGAGAAAACAAAGTAAGATTGGGTAGATAAACCGATCTAGAGGGATCGGGGTAAGCCTTTTGTTGAAGTTCCAAGCAAGAGAAGAAGTAGCAAATCGAATCTTATTAGAAGCCTCTTTAAACCGTGGTTTCCCGTCCAAATCCGAGAACATCCGCCTTTCGGAACCCCCGTTCTGTCACAACGTATCCCTACTAATGCGGGGAGTCTAGGGCGAGTCAAAAGACAAGTCGAGATTCTTTCGGAAGATCCGGCGTGTACCTCTGGCCACCGCGGCTACAAGAACACCCTATGTAATCTATCTCGAGAATAGAATTGGAATAAGCAAAGACGATCGAAAAACGAAATCTTCGAGGAAACACTTGATCGCTAGGAAAAGATTCATCTTGATAATTCACCTATAACAATGATACATACACAAGATCACCACCGGGATCCTTTCTTGATATTGCTTCTAGCTCCGGGAACTCCGACGTGGTCTTCCGTGCAAGGTTCCCACGTCGGCTAGGGAAACCCTAGTCAACTAGCTCGACCCTCTCCTCTTCGAGATGGTGTCCCTCTCTTCTCTGCTCCTCGGCGGCCGATGACGAATTGTATGATGCGTGGCTCTCGATCAGGGGGCTATAAATATCCTGATTGGCGGCTAGGGCAAAGGGGAGCCTCACTGGGCCCTGGACAGGGGCTGGGCCGGCCGGCACGGGCTGGCCGGCCCGGGCCCATCCGAGCCCGGCCCCGAGGCCTCCTTTGCTCTACGTCGGTTCCCTTGCTTCCTAGATGTTTCCCCCTTCTGCATGTAGGTCCATGTCGTCAGTTTCTCTCCGAATTGGGCATAACTCCTTGTCTTGCAAGATTCAGCACTTTTCTGGTCAGGTCCTCGGAGTTTGTCGTCTTCTCGGATCAAGTCCCTAGCTTCTTGGAGTTAAGTTTGCTTCATTGCATGACTTGTACGGGGCTTCAAGGTCTTGTCATGAGGTGCTTGATGAACTCATCCCGAAAGTCTTGCATTCAACGCTAAAATCCTGCATAAACACTAAACTCCAAAACCGACATGCACACGTGAACTTGTTATACCACGGGGGTTAGTACCAATGGATAAGGTATAAAACTTATGCCAACACCGAAGGTAAACTCATGGCTAGGTTGACGGATTTTCACCATCAACAATTTCACAGGTAGAGCATGATGTAGGCATGGGTTCCTTCAATTTAGCCTCAAGAGAACTACTGTAAACATGCATCTCATCAATCTTAGTATGCAAAACAGGACAAGAAGTGCAAGCACCTAGCAAAGCAGGTCTAGATTTAAGCTCAGCCACTTCAACCCTAAGCACATCTAGTTCCTCACACTTGGAGGCATGCTTTTCCTTGAACAAAGCAAGATCAGCAAAAAAGATGGAGCAATTAGCATAATTAATATCATCCAAAACAATACGGCTAGCCTTAAGGGAATCAATCTCAAGCTTGCTATCAAGCACCTGTGTTTCTAGCTCAGCCACTCTAGTCCTAGCATCCTCGAGTGAAGCCCTAAGCTCTTTTCTCATTTTCTTGGCCTCTCTAAGCATGTCATCACGGTTATCAAGCAAAGAGCCAAGCCTTTAATTCTCCTGACGCAAGAAGGGAAGTTCATCACGCACCTCGTCGTCGGAATCAGAGTCCGAGTCGCTCTGTGTGCTCTTCTTGCTGCCGGAGCTCAATGCCATGGTGTAGAAGCCATCTCTCGCGAAGCAGCTCAGCCCGCTCAGGTTCTTGGACGACTTCTTATTCTTGCGACAATCACCTTCATCTTCACTGTTGCTCGAGCTCGAGGTGGAGTACGCGGAACTGGAGTCGACGTCGCTCGCTCCAACCATCGCTCGGGCCTTGCCTCGACTCTGCTTCTTCCTCGATCGTCGCTCGTCCTTGTGCTTGTTCTTGTACTTGCTCTTGTGTTCGCGCCTCGACTGGTACTTGCCATCGTTCCTCGTCTTGTGCTTGTAGCCGTCCTTGTTCTCGACCTTCTCCGGGCAGTCGGCGACTAAGTGTCCCGGCTTGCCGCACTGGAAGCATGTTCTCGTGTTCCTAATGTTCACTCGGTTCTCGTGCAGCCTCTCGAACCGTCTCGTCAGGAGCGCCACCTCATCCTCTCCAAGCACATCGAACTCCTCATCTGGCATAGACATCAAAGAGGAAAAAGAGAACATCCTGGTGGATGGGTTAGTGTTAGCCTTTCCTTTCAAACCACCGACGAGGGCGAGACTATGGGAATCAGTCGGACCCTCGAGCTTGGCAGTCATGCCCCTATCCACCTTAGCCGACTAGAGCTTCGAGAACAGCTCGTTCACCGTCAGAGTGTCATACTTCTCCGACTCCACAATGGCCTCGAACTTTTCGCCCCATATTGTATGATCCAAAGAGTGTAAGAGCTTGACCGCTCTATCATGATCATCGTATAGGAGCACGTCCACATTGGCCCTCATGTTGTTCACAACCACCGTGAACCTCTGAAACAAGGCATCGATAGACTCACCGGGGAGATGAGTGAAGTTCTCGTACTGTCTCCGGTAGGTCGCATACATCCGTGCCTGAACCTAGGCATTCCCAACATGAGCCTCCTTCAGCACTGTCCAAATCCTACAAGCCAAGTGCTCGGTGTGCATCCGATCGAACTCAGGCTGACACAAAGCACGAAACAAGTAGTCGACCGCCTTATTGTTGGCGTCGAATCTGTCCCTCGATCCAGGAGCGAGGAAGTCCATCGGCTGGACATAGTCTGTGTCCACCGTGACATTCCAAAGGACCTGACCCTTTCCGCGGGGAACGCACCCATCCGCTTACTCCACATCTGGTAGTTCTTGCCATCGAAGTGTGGAGGACCCGAACCCCGTTCCTGGTACGCCATCCTTGGATCTTAGACTGATTACAGTCAACAAAGACCCGAACCAGCTCTGATACCACTTGAAGGACCGATTAGGCGACCAGAGATGGGGGGAGTGAATGGGAACCGATAAAAATTCTTCTCGAGGGGGGGAGTGAATGGGAACCGATAAAAATTCTTCTCGAAGGAGATTGAAACTCCGACAAGACTCCCGAAATCACACGCTCCGCACTTCTACCTTCCGTTTCCCAAAACCACGTAGCCACTGGAGTGCTACTGGTCCTAGGAACAAACTCTACCAGCAACCTCAATACACATGCACCCACGGCAGCGGAAACACCTCGAAGGCCGGCTAACCAGAGGGGGTGGTTAGACCAGGTATAGGGGGCGGTTAGACCGCATCCACCTGGCAACCAAGAAATCCTTCGAAACACTTCTTCCGAGCACCAAAACGCACCACGGTTTCACCAACAGAGATCTCTTGTCAGGGCCATGCTAGCTAGCAGAAAATCTTGGTGAAAACCAAAACTCCGCCCAGGGGCCTAGGGGCGGTTAGACCGGCTACCAGGGGCGGTCTAACCTTCTGTACCCAGCAATGAACTCCAACCGAGAACACCTAGCAAACAACACGAGAACGACCCGAAATTTCACCCAGACGCTCCTCTGATCAAGGTGAACAAACTCACAAAGGAAAATCCGGCGAAACAAAACTTCAACCTGAAAACACCCAGGGCGGATAGACCGCCCCCCCTAGTCGGTTAGACCGCCTCCTCCAGAAATTGAACCTGCGGGTCAAACCCTAACTTCCTCGCGCCCGATCTCCCGAATCACTCCACGGATTGCAGCGAAACTTCGGGATTAGCTGGGTTACCTCCTGGGCAACCTCTACCTCAAAGGAATCGACCCAAAACGCTCTCAATCAAGAGAAATCGATGAAATCGCTTCTCTAGGTCAAGAACTCGCCCAACTCGAAAAAACACCAAAACGAGTTCGATTCAAAAGAGATTTGGGGGCAAAGTCACCAGCAAAAGAGGCACAAGAACCTCATACGTGACACCCACCAAAAACCCCAAGAAATCATCCTCAAAACACCGCCAACAAAGAGCTCCAAAAATCAACACAAAGGAGAGTGGGAAAACCACCTCGACGAACAACGCCGAACCATCTATACATACCATGAAAGGTTCGAACAAGGTCTAGCTTGCCACCCAAACATCCATCCCTCTCTCTAGATCTCACATGAAGCTCTCAAGCTAGTCCTAGGAAAAACTAGGGAAAAAGGAGAACGAAAATGGAAAAACAAATGAGCTAGGGTTCCAAGAATTGGCTGCCATCCACCCATTCAATGAGTATATATGGAGGCACCCAAAAGAATAAACTACCCTTACTTAACACTAGGGATACAAGCCCTTAAGGGCGGATTTGGATGCCCAGCGACCGCAACCTGCTTAGCCTCGACGAATGCCTTGCGATCCCGACGCGTGTCCTCCGCTTCGAAGCATCTTGACACCAGCGGCCAGGGCAGTCAGACCGCCCACCATGGGCGGTTAGACCGGCCCGGGATATCTGACCGGCCCCAGGCAGTCTGACCGGCCCTCCTGGGCGGTTGAACCGGCCTGGGTGGCCGCACCTCCTCGTCAAGTCTTCGGCCTCGGTTTTGTGGCTCAACCGAGTAACCTAGTGGTTTTCTGGTGAACCACTACAAACCCTGCGAACTCGGTGTAGCCGCCGCCAATCTCCACTCATGACTCGGCTCCCACGTAGTCCCGGCTCGACCTTGGTTTGGAGGCTCTACCAAGAACCTGTCCACGACTTCATCTTGCTGTTCATGCCACCATGCGGCCCGCACTTGACCCCACTGGCCACCGGGTCCCTCGAACGAAGCCTACTTGTCTTCTCCACACCTGGAGGCCTCACCGACAACGACCTTTGAGGACCAAGAGCGTCCCAGTGGTCGATGGATGACCGCTCCTCAGTGATGAGTGATTGACAACGGGTGTTGGACTGACTCTTGGCATAGTGCGCAGGTGTAGGCTGCGGCCTAGTTCGTGTTGTTGCAGGTGAAGAACGGGCGCGAAAGGTCTTCAGCCTTGAGGGGCCTCCGGGAGATGGAGAGACAAGTTGGCTCAGTTCGAGGGAACCGGTGGACAGCGGGACTGGGTGCGGGTCACATGGTGGCGACACAAGCAAGACGAAGTCATGGACAAGCGAGCCGGTGCACGGTGGCGGTCAAGTCAAGTGGTTTGGCGGGAGGCCGGACCGAGCACGCGGGGTTTGGTGGTTTGCCTACAAAACCATCGGCGGACAGTTTCTTGGTTTGGGCCTCAAAACCAAGTCCGAGGGCCCAACACGACAGAGACGGGATCCGGGCGTGTCGGGAAGCTTCAAGGCGGAGGACACGCGGCGGGATCGCATGGCTTGCGTCGGGAGGACGCGGGGTGCGGCAAAGGCGTGGCCGTCCGATGGCAAGACCCACAAACATTACCTAAATGCCCCCGCGTGGGTTGTATCGCCGTGTGTTAAGTTAGGGGTAGTCGAGTCATTTACCACTCCTGCGGGACCCGATATATAAGCCATAAGGGTGTGTGAGTGGCTCTCTCTCTCCGTGACTTAGGGTTTCATTTCCTCCCTCCCATTTCTCATTTTTCGTAGCTATTTTTCTTCCATTTTCTCTAGGCTAGCATGAGAGCTTCATGAGAGATTTGTTGAGAGGGATGGATGCTAGGGCGGCATGCTAGACCTTGTGAATCTTTCCTGGTTTGTATAGAAGATTCGGAGTTGTGTTTTTCGTGGTCTTTTTGTGCTTGTTTTCGTGCCTTTGTTCCCGGTGCGATTCCGCGGATTTGATTGGGTTTCTCCCCGGATTTCTTTGAGTAAAACATGGATAGATGTCTCGTGCATCTTTGTGATTGATCTTGTGCCCTCAAACGCCCGGAAACCACTTCGATTCGGAGTTTTTCGTTCGGTGCTCTAGCTTTTGGTGGTGCTCAAAGGATTCGCGATTCCCGGTGATTTAGGGAGTTAGTGTCGGTGTTTTAGACCGGCAAACCTACCAAGGGGGTACCCGAGGTAGTAGATTGTGCGGTGGGGGTCGTGATCGGGAGACCGAGAACTCGAAGGTATGCGCAAGGACACGGGACACAAGATTTATACAGGTTCGGACCGCCAAGGTGGCGAGCCCTACGTCCTGTTTGGGGGATCAAGTATGGCGCCCGCGCTTGGTGTTGGTTGTCCCCGTGAGGGATTGGGGATGTGCGGCTAGGTACCCGGCCCTCCTTTATATAGTCCGGGGGCGGGTTCCTAGTCGGTTACAAGGCGGAGTCCTAGTAGGAGTACACGGAGCGAGTCCTAGTAGGAGTACGGGGGAATTCTACCAAGAGTCCGTCTTCTACTATTCTTCCTTCCTTGCATGAGTACCCGGGGAGTATGCCCGACAAGCCCCCGAGAACGTTGGAGTCGAGAGTAGTAGTTCGAGTAGTCTTGAAGCCTCTTCGAGTAGTTCTTGAGCGTCCTCGAGTACTGCTTGGAGAAGCCTTCAATAGTACTTGAACTGCCGCGAGGCTGGAAGGTGGTCCAGCTCATCAGTCTTGAAAAAATTTGAATGATGGGTGTAGCATAGCAGCCCCCGAGCCTTGAAATGATTAGGTAATCAATCCAAGGGTCTTCAGTGTTCGCGAAGCCATCATCCGAGTACTCTTGCAGCATGTAGCCCCCGAGATAAGAGAGCCGTATGAGCCACGTCGAGTAGTGATTGGTGAGGAGCCCCCGAGCTTGAGAGCGAGCGAAGCATGCTGAAGTTATCTTCAAGTAGCCCCCGAGCCGGAGAGATTCCAAGTAGCAGTTGGCGTCGAGCCGTGGAGCTTGAGAAGTAGTCGTGCCGTCAGAGCGGACTTTAGAATGCGACTTAAAAACCGAAGTCGACTTTGTGCCGCGCGGAGCGGACTTTGAGATGCGACTTGAAAACCGAAGTCGACTTTGTGCCGCGCGGAGCGGACTTTGAGATGCGACTTGAAATCCGAAGTCGACTTTAGTTGCCGCACGGAGCGGACTTTGAGATGCGACTTGAAATCCGAAGTCGACTTTGTGCCGCGCGGAGCGGACTTTGAGATGCGACTTTAGAAGTCGACTTTAGAATGCCGCGTGGAGCGGACTTTGATATGCGACTTTAGAAGTCGACTTTAGTTGCCGCGTAGAGCGGACTTTGAGATGCGACTTTAGAAGTCGACTTTAGGATGCCGCGCGGAGCGGACTTTGATATGCGACTTTAGAAGTCGACTTTAGGATGCCGCGTAAAGCGGACTTTAGGTGCGACTGCAGTAGTCGACTTTGTGCCACGCGGGGTGGACTTAAGATGCAAAAAACGAAAAGCACTTTCCGGAAAGCCAAAGCGAATAAAAATCAGAGAAAACGAGTAGTTTTGCCGCCGGAGCGGGCTTAAGATTGCGACTGGAGTCGGCTTGTGCCACCGGAGTGGGCTTGAGTACCTGAGCCATGGATTTCAGACCCAAGGTACAGTTGCCGCCGGAGCGGGCTTGAGTGCGACCAGAGTGGGCTTAAATACCTGAGCCATGGATTTCAGACCCAAGGTACGATTGCCGCCGGAGCGGGCTTGAGTGCGACCGTTAGCGTCGACTTGTGCCACCGGAGTGGGCTTAAGTACCCGAGCCATGGATTTCAGACCCAAGGTACAGTTGCCGCCGGAGCGGACTTGTAGGTGCGACCGGAGTCGACTTGCGTACCTGGGCCATGGATTTCAAACCCAAGGTACGGAGCGCGAGTACTTAGGGTACTTGGACCCATGGTACGGAGCATGAAGACCACGTGCAGCTAGGTTCCATCGTCGCCAGGACCCGAGGGCCGCTTACAGCTAGGTTCCATCGAAGCTTACACACGTAGTATGCCACCGAAATAGGCGAAGATGCGACCAGCGTCGACTTTAAGTTGCCGCGCGGAGCGGACTTTAGAATGCGACTTTAGAAGTCGACTTTAGATTGCCGCGCGTAGCGGACTTTAGAAACCTCCCTAGGGATAGCCCCCGAGTTGATGAAGTAGACTCGCGGCGACTTGATTGATATGCCCCAAGAGTAGTCAGCAGAGTGTAGCTCCCGTGAAAACCCGCCGAGAAGCATACACAAATGGGTAGTCGGCAAGTTGTCCTATATGATGAGGAGAACAAGCCAAGAAAACAGTAATCATTTAGATAAATGACTTAACTGTTGCTGCCTGGGCAGACTTGTTGATGAAGCCGTGGCGGTCAGCGATGGAGCCACCAGGGTTGTTGCTGAAGCTGACTAGTCAGAGTTGATTCCGACTAGTTGTTGGGGGCGTGACTGCCGTTCTCGACTAGTTTGGAAAACTAGTCGAGATGAATGGTCGACGCGATGCGATCGGGGAAGATGACGTCGTGGCGGCGCGCGGCATACTCGAAGTAGAGCCAGTGTTGCCGCGAGACAAGTAGTCGCAATCCATGGCGTGGCTGAAGTAGAGCCAGCATGGCCGCAATACGAAGTCGCAGCGCACGGAGTAGTCGACGACGAGACTGCGCAACGCGGAGTAGTCGACGATGACGAGCCTGCGGGAGGCGGAGTAGTCGACGATGAGCAGCGCGATGAGCTGCGTGACGAGCCGCGCGATGTGCCGAGGCACCCGGACGCGCGGCGAAGACGAAGCAGTCGACGACGAGTAGTCGACGACGAGCGGCGCGACAAGCCGCGTGACGAGCCGCGCGACGTGCCGAGGCACCCGGACGCGCGGCGAAGACGAAGTAGTCGACGACGAGCCCGGGCGAGGCGGAGTAGTCGACGAGCGGCGCGGCGAGCCGCGTGACGAGCCGCGCGACATGCCGAGGCACCCGGAAGCGCGGCGTAGAAAGATTGATTCCGCTCTGACAAGAGCAAGGCGATTTGCTTCAATGGATCTCGGCGAGTCGATGAGTGGATTGATCTTGTTGACGAGGGTCCTTCGAATTCGCCCGGTGGTGATGATCACCCCTACCTGGCGCGCCAGCTGTCGGTGTTTTAGACCGGCAAACCTACCAAGGGGGTACCCGAGGTAGTAGATTGTGCGGTGGGGGTCGTGATCGGTAGACCGAGAACTCGAAGGTATGCGCGAGGACACGGGACACAAGATTTATACAGGTTCGGACCGCCAAGGTGGCGAGCCCTACGTTCTGTTTGGGGGATCAAGTATGGCGCCCTGCGCTTGGTGTTGGTTGTCCCTGGAGGGATTGGGGATGTGCGGCTAGGTACCCGGCCCTCCTTTATATAGTCCAGGGGGCGGGTTCCTAGTCGGTTACAAGGCAGGAGTCCTAGTAGGAGTACACAGAGCGAGTCCTAGTAGGAGTACAGGGGAATTCTACCAGGAGTCCGTCTTCTACTATTCTTCCTTCCTTGCATGAGTACCCGGGGAGTATGCCCGACAGTTAGGAGGCAAGATTTTTGGGCTATAGCATCCTTGTGTGACGCTTTTCAAGTCCCCAAACCCTTGTCTCCATAGCTTCAACCGTTTGGGAAATCCGATGATGATTTGGGGGAGTTGACTTTCGAGGTCGGGCTTTTTCTGCTCTGTCCGCACCTGGCGGACAGTCCGTGAGGTGCTGGCAGACGGTCCGCGCGGCTAGGGTTCGTCCCGTGTTCTTCTTGTTCTTGCTCGCCTTTCGTTTCGATCCATCGCAATTTTGGTTTTCAGTTGGACGGAGTTTCGGACGGTCCGCAGTAGAGGGCGGACGGTCCGCGGGTGCCTGGCGGACAGTCCGCGTGCTCCCCGCGGACGGTCCGTGGTTCGTGGGTCGCTGCGGTAGGTTCTGTGTGATTTAACGGACGGTCTGCGGCTCAGGCGGACGGTCCGCGGCAAGGGGGCGGACGGTCCGCGGTCCCCCGCCGGACGGTCCGCGCGGCTCATCGCGGACGGTCCGCCCTGTCTGGCCGGACGGTCCACCAGAGGTTGTGCGCTTTGCTTCTTTGGTTCGATTCCTCTCCTTCTTCTTTCGTGCTTCCGCGTGTGCTTCAAGGAATCGTTCCTAAGGCTAGAGGTTGATCCATAACCTCGTTGTCTTGGCGATTGGTGTGTGATTCGATCCATCGCTTCTGTGTGACCGGGATTTGTCTAGGGCATAGGCCAGGTTCTTTTGGAAGAATTTTTACCGGCTCCTATTCACTCCCCCCCTCTCTAGTCGCCATCTGATCCTTCAACCTTTCGCGCTTGTTCTTCACCTTCACCAACACGAGTCAAGCCGCAACCTGCACCTGCAATAGTTAGCCAAGAATCAGTCCACACAACGTTGTCAATCACTCATCACACAAGGAAGCGACCATCCACCGGTCCTCGAACCACACATGGTCCTCACAAGTTTATAACTGGAAATTGGAACTCAGCCCGCGGTCTGCAATTGTGGGCGGTGGACGGCTCTGGCGTGTGGGAGGAAAGGGTGGGCACTTTATATAGCCGGTGGGCGTCGACCTCCCTTCATGGACAAGGCAGAGCCATGGCAAGTCCGCCCCCGTGGCAATGCAGTGCACGGAACAGGGAATCCCAGCGGTAGCGCATGCGGAGGTAAGGGCCGGTCCGGCGGTTCCACGCGTGGCGCCACGGCAGACCAAGGGCTGCTAGGGGGGTCTGAGCTAGGACGGGCAAGACTATGGCATCCTCTCCTCAGGCATTGTGGCTGGGGGCAGACGTCGTGGCGGTCGGGCGCCGCGTTGCGGTGCGCCCGTACGCGCACGCGGTGTTGCCAGAGACTCGTGCTCTAGAGCGAAGGTTGGGGCATAACGCGCATTTGACCGATGTTTTCTCCAAAAAAATGAATTGGACAAAAATGTCACCAAAAAAATGAAAGTTGTAGTGTAAAGTACCCTCTACAAGTTTTAAAAAGTGCGATAAGGTGTTTGGTGAAGGGTTTATCCAGGAACGTGCGTTGAAAAACGGGATTTGCTCGTCTCCAGTTACTATTCAAATTGCCTTTGACCAAGCTTTTGAGCAGTCTCCTCTCAAAATCTCAAATGTCGCCAATTATGAAAAGTGTGTCCCTCGACAATACAAAAACATTGTATTGGCCGATTTTGAAGTGCTTAAGTGAAAATTGGAGATCACGGCAAACGTTCTGGGAGAGCTCCAAGACAACAGGGGTTTGACCAAGCCTTTGACTGAGGTTGGACCACAAGTGTGTGTTGCCTTGATTAAGAGGGTCATTAGTGATCGCCGGCTAGGTTTTCGAGGTGATGACCTAGGTTTGACTAGAGTCAACAGGTTTGACTTAGTTATTAGCACTAATGATGCTAATTAAAAGCCTAGGGCACCACAGCTGTACTCCCGTACGATGATCATGATCGAGCCATGAAGCTCTTGCACTCGCTGGATCGTATACTATGGGACAGAAATGGTCGAGGCTACTCTTGAGTCCGAGAAGTATGACACCCTGACGGTGAACGAGCTGTTCTGGAAGCTCAAGTCAGCTGAGTTGGATCATAATGTTATAGCCCGTCTTGAGAGCCCGACTAACTCCCATAGTATTGCTTAGGGTTGAGTTGGCTAAGCTACAATCTAGACCCACTTTGCTTGGTGCATGCACTTCTTGCCTTGGTTTGCATGAAAACTTTCTGAGCTTCGTTCTCGCATTGTTTCGCTTCAGGTTGATTTGAAAGTTCCTATCTCTACTTCCTATTCTACTTGTGAATTGCATGATGTGAAGAATTTGGAACTTGCAAAATGTGTTCATCACTTCGGGATGGTGAACAAGGACGGGTGACTTCTAAAGAAATGATGGAGGTAAGTAAATTTGTGACCTTCAAGTGTGTGGTCTTGGTCAAGCCACTTAGTTCGTTTTGCTCTTTGCCCTATCTCATATGTGTAAGGTGAGCTTTGTATGCTCTTTGGCCTTAATGCATGAGTTTAGATGGAGCTTGTGTGCTTAGTGTGTCTTTGCTCTATCATGTGTACTAAGGATGAGCTTTGTATGGTCTTTGGCCCTAGTGCATGTGTTTAGGAGGAGCTTGTGAGTTTTGCGCTCCTTTGCTCATTTGTCGGTGGTGTCGAGCCCTTTTTGCCTCCCCTCGAGGAGTTAGCCACATGTGAGCTTTGTGTGTGGTTGATTTCTTCAATTGGGTGTTGGAGCTCCTTTGTAGCATATGCATAGCTTTCCTTTGTGTATTTTTTGCATTTTGCATGCCATATGTAACTTGATGTGTAGGCATCTTTGTATCTTAAGTTGTATCATATGCATTGTGAATGAAAAGCTTCTCATATATAAATTGTCCACCATGGTATGATATATATGTCCTTGTGAGCTTGTATGGTAAGCTATGGTTAGTTTGGCTTAGCTCTTGATGATCTTGATTTATATCCATGGTTGATAGCTATGTTTTTTGAAAACTATCACATATATGCTATCTTGTGAGTAAATGCCTTTATATGATCTTAACATGTTTTTGTGGCTTCGTTATGCTTAATTTGTGGTTGGGTAGCTTATTTTGAGTATATGGAGCCAAAGGCTCATTTGCCATCATGAATGTTTAGCCCCCATGCTTTATCTTGTGGAGGGGCTTAAGTTCCGTTTTGTCACAAAGACATTTCATGTACCAAATATAAATCTGAAAATGAAATGTAAATTGCTTGAAAAATATGCTCCCATGTCGTATGTTCTAAATTTAATTTGCTTTGGGTGCTAAATTGTTGCATGATGCCTACCAATGAGAAGTCTCATATATAGAAGTAGGCACCTGGATCGATGGCTTCGACATGACATGAGGTGCTTGTGGGTCTTTATGATGGTCTTATGCTTATAGTGGTTGTCATAACATGAAGTTTGTGTGGCTTTGCCATTTTGACATGTTTTGCTCATGTTTAGGACTTTGCTCATGAGAGGGTAAATTTTCGCAAAATTGCTCAATTCTATCTCAGCTTCGTCCATTGGTTGTCAAACTTGGTGATCTTGTAGTTGATGTCACTACGAAGCTATAGAGTATCTAACTTGCTCATTTGGACATGTGTACCGCCCTATGTTGAAACTTGTCTATTTGAGAAGCTCTAGGTTGCATTTTTTTTATTTTTGGCTTGATTCATGCATTATAAACAATGGGAAGAAGTTTGAGCATGTTTTGGCTTGATGCATGCATTTAGAAGGTTTCCAAGAGGTTTTGAGCTATTTTTGAGATTGTGTAGTTCCCAGGTTGTCATCAGCCTGATCGGTGCAGATCAACAGTCCGACCGGTGTGAGTGTCATGTGCTGGGCAATCTAGAGCACCGGTCTGACCAATGAGGTTGACCAGTTTGATCGGTTAGAGCAAAGTTGAGGCAGCTGCTCTGTTTTGCAAAGTGGTTTACATGCATTCGTCCAGGGGGAGTTGCATTGGTTGAGGGGGAGCTTGCATGTGTGCAGGGGGGCTCTTTGTGGTTTTTGAGCTTTGGTTTGGTGGTTTCTTCTCTTTGCTTGAGCATGTTTTTCTCTCGGTTGTGTCGAGTTGATTCCCTTGCCTAAGGGGACCAAGATGTGTCTTCTTTAAGTGATCTTGCTCTTTGCCTTTCCTTTGGCTTCTGATCACTTGTAGGAGTTGCTTTTAGTCATTTCTTTTCTTTTCCTTTTCTTTTAGGATACCAAAATGTGTGTGTTGTCAATGCACTCATCAAGAGGGAGATTGAGGACCTATGTGGTTCGAGGATGAGTGGATGCTCGCTTCCTGTTGCAATGAGTGATTGACAACGTGGTGCAGACTGGTTTTTGACTAAATGTTGCAGGTGCAGTTTGCAACTTGACTGGTGTTAGTGCAGGTGAAGAACAAGCACAAAAGGTCGTTACTGCTGAGGCCTCCATGTGTGGAGAAGACTGAAGAACCGATCTGTCGACCAGAGAGGGGGGAGTGAACGGGAGCCGAAAAAATTCTTGTTGAAGGAGATGACCACTCCAACAAGATGAACACAGCTTCCAAAACACGTCTTTGACTCAACTACCCAAGTTGGCCAAGACCACGTAGCCACTGGAGTGCTACTGGTCCGAGGAACCAACAACCACCAAAGCCTACCCCGAGAATGCAGCAAAACAAGCAACTCAAGCAGCTACTGACCACACCGGTCACACCGGTCCTCGCCCGATCTTCCGGACTAAGCCGCCGGAACACCCGACATCCTCCAGAGACACACAGGGCCACCCTGGACCTCGAGCCATGTCACCCAAGCAGGACTTGGTGATTTCCACTGAAAGGCCATGCACCGGTCAAGCCGGTGCAGCTCACCCAGTCAAACCATTATGAGCCTAGAAACCCCAATTCCAAGAAACCAACCTCCTGAGCTCCAAAACTCTCCAAACCTGAAACAGCAGAAACACAAGACAACAGGGAACACAACAAGACATTCACCTGAGACAAAACCAACAAAGGCTCTGCACTGGTCTGACCGGTCACAGGAACCAGTCAGATCAGTCAGGCCTGGGCAGCTCGGGATGAACAGCAACCCCCGGGTCAACTCCCCCAAATCCAACTCCTAATCTCTCGATTCGCTCCACGGATTCACACAAGACATTGGGGATAGTAGGAACACCTCATGGACACTCCATAGCCAAGATTTTGTTCACTAAAACTTGCTAGAATGTGAGGAATTGAAGAAATCCCACCAAGAGCGCCTCTAACCCTAGAGACGAGAAAACCCAAAATTGAGCTCCTCTGCTCACGGATTTTGAGGGGAAACAAAGGGAAAAGAACCACGAAGGTTACCCACCGGTCAGACCGGTCTGATGCTGCTGCACCTTTGTCTTCAGTCTTCGGTCTTGGCCCTATGGATCGACTAAAGAACTTAGTGGTTTCCTAGTGAACCACTGGAAACCCCGTGAATCGGTGTAGCCTCCGCCAATCTTCACGCATGACTCGACTTCCACGTCGTCCTAGCACGGACTTGGTTTTGAGGCTCTACCAAAAAATTGTCCACGACTTCATCTTGCCATTTTTTCACCATGCGGCCTGCACTTGACTCTGCTGGCTACTGGGTCCCTCGAACCAAGCCTACTTGTCTTCTCCAAACATGGAGGCCTCACCGGTAAAGACCTTTCGCGCTTGTTCTTGACTAGCACCAACGCCAGTCAAGCCGCAACCTGCACCAGCAATACTTAGCCAAGAATCAGTCCACACCACGTTGGCAATCACTCATCACACCAGGAAGTGACCCACCACTGGTCCTCGAATAACACAGGCTCTCAATCTCCCCCTTGATGAGTGCATTGACAACACACACATTTTGGTAACTAAAAAGAGAAGGAAAAGAAAAAACAACTAAAAGAACTCTAACAAGTGATCGAAAGCCAAAGGAAAACCAAAGAGCAAGATCGCTTGAAGAAGACAAGTCTCGGTCCCCTTAGGCAAGGGTGTGATGCCCCAGGTTTTTAATCAGCATCATTAGTGCTAATGACCGAGTCATGCAAAGTCAAACACGTTGACTTGAGTAAAACCTTGGTCAACCTGGGTCATCACCTCGAAAACCTAGCCGACAAACACTAATGATCTTCTTAGTCAAGTCAACACACTCTTTAGGTCAAACCTTGTTCAGAGGCATGGTCAATCCTTAGTCAAACCCCAATGTCTTTGAACCTCCTCTGGAACTGTTCCTGCGTTCTCCACATATTACTTAAACACTTCAAAATCAGCCTATATAAGGTTGTTCGTCTTTTTGAGGGACACAATTTTCAGACTTGGCAGCATTGGAGATTTTGAGTGGAAGATGTTCAGAAACATAGTCAATGCCAGCCCATGCATTTTGACTGAGCTGAGAAAAACAGGAAGTTCAACTCAAATTCTGACCCATCCAAGCAAAATTCCGTAGGCCAAACTTTGTAAAACTTGTAAAGGGATCTTTGATCTACAACTTTGCTATACACACTTTAGTGCACTTTAGTTCAAGATTTTGGAGATAACCTTAGTCAAACACGGTTAAATGGGATGAGTTTGGCGACGTCGTGCCGGTCAGCCGCGTCGGGCGCTCCCACGTGCGTTGCCGCGTGGCACTCAGGCCGCCTAAATGTTCAGGCCCCCACACCAGCCTGCACATCCCAAGGCCCCACGTCTCCCCTTGTCGCATACTGCCCGAGCCGCTGGCCTTGGGGCTCGTGCGCTCGCCACGTGTCGGCCCCCGCCCACGCTGTCCGCCGGTCGGTGTCCTGCTGCCTACCGCGACCGGGTCCCTCCTCTTCCCTTTGCTTGCTTCACAGCAAAACGCCGAGCATCCTGCACACTCGCACTGGCCTATAAAAGTCACCCGCCTTCCTCGCGCAAGACCCGACGCCGCCGTCCACCATTGGCGCCTCCACGACAAACTCCCGCCTTCGGACCTTACCACCACCACCTGAGCTCCCTAACCTCTCCCCTAGGACCTATAGTACCCCCCCTCCCGTGCCACGTGTTGCCCCATCCACGCCACCCCTTCACCGGAGCAGCCGCTCCCACGCCCACCGCCGCCGGGTTACGCTGCGCAAGCTCTCCGCTGGCGATTCCGCCCCAACTTCGACCACCCACGACCCCGTGGTGAGCTCGTGGTCCTATCCCACTACTCCCCGGGCCGACCCCACCGCCGGCTCGGCGGAATTCCCCCCCCCTCCCCCCTACCCCAAGGACCTAATTTCAAGGCTTTAAATCTTTGTAGGGGTGATCCGTAAACCGAGGGCATGGTCGTGAAGGATGAAATCTGTCAAGGGACCTAGGTAGAAATAGATTCTTAAATTGTGTGTAGATTTTGGCTAAATCTTAGAAAATTCATAGAAAGTCGTAGAAAAACCAGAAAATACCAAACTAGTTTTGTTGGTTTCCTTGTGAATAAATCTACAACTTTCACAAAGCATAACCCTACTTTTGAGTACTAGTTTTTGCATGAAAAATAGAAATCAGTTTAACCTAGATTTGTTGTAGTTCAAAATCTACAAGTGATCTTAACCTGAATTTTGGATATGTTGTGAGTAATGTCATTTATAGGCTCTGCAAAAAAATGGCACATAGTTACTAAGTAAATCTTTTAATATGATTTATTTTATATTTATGTTGAATCTGTCTTAATAATTGTTATAGCAAAATATATATAGATTTTAGTGCTCAACTTCTGGCTATAATCTTTGTATGCCTAAATACACCTATGGTGAATTCATCATGATTTTATATATGTCAGAAATATTTGTTCTTTATTTATGCTTAGTTTTAAATATAAATGCATAGCTTAGGATCTAGAGTAGCTCTTGATGTGTTTGTTAATTTCCTGGCCTTGATTTGAGTCAGAGCATCAGTGAGAGAAAGTTGGAATCCATTTCTTCTTTATTTATTTTTATATGCATTTCTCATGTTTTGGTAGCAAGAATTTGTCTTTTGTGGTATAATTAATTTATAGTTCATGAAAATGTGAAATCTTGTTCAGTGGCCTTATCTAGGTTTTAAATCCTTAAAAAAACTCCCCACTAAATTTTATGTATTTATTTTATGAATAAAAGCAATGGGACCAAATTAAGCTTAGTATTAAAGTTAAAGTGGAATACATACAACACCACACCTAATGACCTTATGAATGTTAAGAAGATTGAAATATGCTAAGAAGGTTGAGACCCCACCCTTTGCTATTTTGTGAAATTAAATTAATTTATTTGAATAAATATGTACACGGTCACTATATAAAGAATAAATGATAAATCACCACATGACATTACTTTAATAGAAAAAATTTACCAAATATGTGTTTGTCTCGGTGAATGTGGTCAACCATGCACCCCATGGTTGTCATAGGTTGTTTGGTAATTAATTAAATCAAAACCGTCAATTAAATCTTGCATATGCAACCTCGTGTAGATCGTCCCAACGGTATCTATACACACATGTCGGACGGAGGAGACGAAGGTGCTGATGGTGAGTTGTAGTACGTGGATGTAGCTCAGGACCTGGACCAAGGTCCAGAAGGGCCCAAGGACAACCTTGCCGACGAAGGCAAGCCCCAGATCATTAATCGTTCTTTTTAAAATTATGTAATTACCTTTGCTATATTTGTGCATTTACGTTTCAGGAGTTGAATGAAATCCTAGATGCATGATCCCTAGGTACATATGCTCTTTTACTAGTATGCTAGGTCGGTAACTGTTATGTTATAGGACCGGTACAAGTCGAGTGATGTTCGTCACTTGCGAGAATAGGTTCTTATGTTGGAATCATAAGATCTTTATAAATAGATTCCTCATGTGGTAAGAGTATAAGATTTGGGCTCCGGTCCGGTGGCTTTCGTGGGCTAAGCTTTTGAACGTACTAACCACTTGTCGGGAATGGGACCGGTAAGCCTAGTACCTTAATGAGACGGTGCAGGATCTTACTATTACTAATCTTGAGTAATCACCTGCCCGACTTGCAACCGGAAGGGGGTACATGTGTGAGGCTAGATTCACTATTTGGGGCATACTCTTGGTTAGGGAACTTTTCCGTGTGTTTAGGTTTGCCTTGCAAGGTTATAAATCAATCGATTGTCGGCCTCTCACCGTTATCTGAGACTACTTAATCAACTGGCCATGATATCCCTTAATGATGGAACTTTGTGAATTTTGCTGTGTGGATTAATTCTATGTACAATTCTTGATTCTAATAGTTGGCTCACTTAGAAATGGTAATTAACTAGAATTTGAGTTAAAATACTCAAAGTAAGGACATACTCTTTGTTGCTTTTTAGCAAAAGAACTCCACCGGCCGAAAAGCATCTCATGTCTAGAGTTTGGTGATGTAGTTATCACCTGACGGTTAAGTCTTGCTGAGTATTAGCATAGCCAGCCTTGCTTTAAAATGTTGGTGCAGGTGTTGTTTGTCCTGGAGAGATTCCACCCGACTGGTAGCGGGAATGGGTGGTTGACGACGAGTGATGGTGTCACGAATGGCCTCCTGTGATGTCTATCGTAGCGTAGTTTAATTTTTTGTTGTTTTCGAACTCTGAACCTTTGCTTATCATGTCATGAACCATGGTTTGTAATAATTTAACCCTTAGGGGTAGAATTGGATTTAAATTCTGTACTGTACTCTGGACTCGCCTTCGTGTGAGTTTTAATGCATAGGTTCGATCGTCTGTGTGTTATCCAAGTGATTTACTAGGCATTAAGCCGGGAACTTATGACGGGATGGCACTTTATTATCGTTTAATGACCGGGATTGGTTTAGGTGATAGTACGGTATTTTCTCGGGTGGGCTGTCACAAAGGGCAATAGCTCGACACAACCGATACAAAAACAAGCTCAAGCAAAGAGCACAAACCACCAAATGATAGCTCAAAAACCACAAAGAGCTCCCCCCTGCACACATGCAAGCTCCCCCTAAACCAATGCAACTCCCCTTGGACGAATGCATGCAAACCACATCTCAAAACAGAGCGGCTACTTCAGCCTTTCTCTAACCGATCAGACCGGCCAACCTCATCGGTCAGACCAGTGGGCTAGATCGCCTAGCACCTGGAAACCACCTTGGAACTGCAAGAGCTCAAAAATAGCTCGAAACCACTTGGAAGCCTTCTAAATGCATGTAGGAGCCAAAACATGCTCAAACTTCTCCCCTTGTTCACAATGCATGAATCAAGCCAAAATGCAAAAAAATGCAACCTAGAGCTTCTCAAATAGACAAAATTTAACATAGGATGCTACACATGTCCAACTAAGCAAGTTACATAGTATATAGCTTTGTAATGACAACAACTACATGATCACCAAGTTTCACAACCATTGGGTGAAGCTAAGATAGAATTGAGGAATTCATGAGAAAATTCCTAAACATGAGCAAAACATATCAAAATGGCAAAGACACACAAACTTTATGCTAGGACAACAATAATAATTGTAAGACCATCATAAACACCCACAAGCACCTCATGTCATGTCAAAGCTACCGAGCCATGTGCCTACTTCTATATATGAGACTTCTCATTGGTATGCATTATGCAAAAGTTTAGCACCCAAAAGCAAGTTAAAATAAGCACAAAAGACCTGGGAGCACATTTTCCATGCAATTTACATTTCATTTTCAGATTTATATTTTGTACATGAAGTGTCTTTGCCAGAAAAAGAACTTATGCCCCTCCACAAGATAAAGCATGGGGGCTAAACATTCATGATGGCAAATGAGCCTTTGGCCCCATATGATGAAAATAAGCTATCCAACCAAAAATTAAGCATAGCGAAGCCGCAAAAATATGTCAAGATCACAAAGGCATTTACTCACAAGAGAGCATATATGTGACATTTTTAAAACATAGCCATCAACCATGGATATAGATCAAGATCATCAAGAGCTAAGCCAAACTAACCATATCTTAGCAAACTAGCTCACAAGGACATATATATCACACCATGGTGAACAATATATATTGGAGAAGCTTTTCCTACACAATGCATATGATACAAAATGCATGCAACATAAGATATAAAGATGCCTCTACATCATGTTACATATGCCATGCCAAATGCAAGAAATGCACAAAGGAAAGCTATACATATGCTGCAAAGCAGATCCAACACACCAACTCAAGAAATCAAACGAACACCTGGCTCCCCCCCGCAAACGAGTGAAAGTTGCTTGATTTTGGGGTTTGGTGAAAATATCGGCTAGCTGGTCATGTGTAGGTACATAGATCAAAGAGGTTTTCCCTTTCTCTATGTTGTCTCTCAAGAAATGATACCTCATTTCTAAGTGCTTGGTTTTGGAATAGAGCACTGAGTTCTTTGCAACACTGATGGCACTGGTGTTGTCACATTAAAGTGGGATGTGGGTATACTCCTCACCAAAGTCACTCATGGTGTATGTGATCCAAAGGAGCTGAGAGCAACAAATAGTTGCGGCCACATACTCTGCCTCAGTAGTGGATTGAGCAACACTCGATTGTTTGTGGGAAGACCAAGACACTAAAGAGGAACCCAAAAACTGGCAAGTCCCCGATGTGGACTTCGTATCCAACCGACACCCGGTAAAATTCACATCTGAAAATCCATGAAGAGCCAAAGAAGAAGATGATGAGTACCAAAGGCCAAAGTAGGGAGTATGTCGCAAATACCCAAATATGCGCTTGATTGCTTGCTGATGTGATGTCCTTGGAGACAATTGAAAATGAGCACACAGACATACCGAGAATTGGATGTCCGGCCTCGTCGCCGTCAAGTACAGGAGTGACCCGACCATGCTTCGGTACTCCTTCTGGTCCACGTACTCACCTTCCTCGTCCACATCAAGAGTTGTAGTCATACTCATAAGCGTCACCATGGCATTGGAGTCCTCCATCTCGAACTTCCTCACAATGTCCTTGGTGTACTTGGCTTGGTGCATGAATGTTCCTACTTCAACTGCTTGATCTGGAGGCCGAGGAAGAATTGTAACTCACCCATCATGCTCATCTCAAATTCCCTGCTCATGTGCTCTGCAAACCTTGCAACCAAAAAGTTAGACGAGCCACCAAAGACAATATCATCCACGTATATCTACACAATTAGGATCTCTTTGCCCTGCCTGAGGAGAAACAAGGTCTAATCGACATTCCCTACCTCAAACCCTCTCTCAAACAGGAACCCCCTGAACCTATCGTACCAAGCTCTAGGCGTCTGCTTTAACCCATACAGTGCCTTCCTCAACTTGTACACTTGGTGGGGGTACTTCTCACTCTCAAACCCTGGTGGTTGCCTCACATACACTTCTTCCTCCAAAACACTGTTCAAGAAAGCACTTTTCATGTACTTTTGGTGCAATTTGAACCCTTTAGCCATGGAAAAGGCTAGAAGGATCCTAATCGCCTCCAAATGAGCTATGAGAGCAAAGGTATCCTCATAGTCGATCCCCTCTTTTGGACTAAACAATTGCGTGACCAACCTCGACTTGTTTCTCACCACTTCTTCTTTCTCTCCCTCTTTATTTTTCGTCACCCATTTTGTCCCAATCGTCTTACACCCTGACGGAGGGCCAACCAACTCCCAAACATGGTTTTTCTCAAAATTCTCCAACTCCTCATGCGTCGAATTAACCCAATTAGGATCAGATAGCGTGTGTCCAATGTCGTTGGGCTCAAAGGTAGAAACGAAAGCAACATGAGCGAAGTAAGAATTCTTTCGAACCCTAGACCGTGTAGTATGCTCATTGATATCACTGATGGTCCTCAAAGCTGGGTGATCCACTTGAACTCACCAAGGAGGTTCTCTCCTTGAAGCTACCTGCCCCTCAACAGTAGCTTCACCATGATCTGGGTTTGTCATTGTAGGTGTGGGAGAGGGCCCATTCTCGATTGTACTCGAAGTAGTAGGTACATGCTCAGCCGCAGGCACCACACTGCCATCTTCATCATCTCCATGTTCATGCTCCTCCTCCTGAAAGATCTCCTCGCCAAGTTCATCATCACCTGCACAGTCAAAAACAAGCTGACTACGTGGTTGTGTCTCGTTGAAGGTAACCTCTCAAGTCTCCACGATTTGGTTAGTTTCAAGATTGGGCACTCGAAAGGCTCTAGAATGAGATGCATAACCAAAGAAAATGCCATCAACAGAACTAGCTTCCAACTTGTCCAAGTTCCTACCTTTCTTCAGAATAAAGCATTTACAAACAAATACATGGAAGTGTCTCACCTTGGGTGTGCGATCGTGCATCAATTCATATCAGGTTTTCTTCTTGTGGACCCTAAGGTACATCCTGTTAGACACGTAGCAAGCGGTATTGATCGCCTCAGCCCAGAACCTTCTTGGGGTCCTATGCTCGTCGAGCATCGTCCGAGCCATCTCAACGAAGGTTCTGGTTTTCCTTTCCACCACGCCATTCTGGGGAGGCGTATACAGCCTCGAAAACTGGTGTTCAAGACCCAAGTCATGGCAAAAGGTTTCGAAACGAGAGTTTTAAATTTCGAGCCATTATCACTGCGGATTGCTCGTATGGCATCTCCGTGCCACTCATTCCTCAACCTCCAGTCAAGATGTCGAACAAAACCAAACGTATCCCCCTTCTCCTCCAAAAAAGACCCAAGCATACCAAGAGTAGTCCTCCACCACAACTAGGACGTACCACTTCCCACCCACAGATCGCACACGAGCTGGGCCAACAAGGTCCATATGGAGCAGCTCGCATGGACGCTCTGTCATCACATCGGTGCGGGGTGGTTTAGAAGAGGCTACCATCTTAGCATGCCTACACAGAGCTCTTGACACATCTTATCCTACATATTTATAAGTCAACTAAACTTGAGAAAAGGGGATAAATGTTAATAACAACTTAGAATAGGGTGCCACTAACAATTTTTATGGAGATTTGGTAAATTATATAAATCTAGGTACCATTCGGGAAAAGTGCTAAAATAATCAAATCTAGAAGACTCCAGAAGGCCCTGGGACTCAACGTGACTTGGCACCCAAGAAAGAAGCACCTAGAAGAAGCAACAGCCACCTAGCCAAAGTGGGCCCTGAGGGGGGCCACCCTAGTCTGATCGGCCGGGTGGTGGGGCTGGTCAGCCTCCCCCGGGCGCCACCTCAGCCCTACTTCCAGAAGGTTGTTCCTCCTCCTATGAGGATCAATCTAAACCACTCATTAGGTCGGTTTGATCAAATGGCACACGTCTACCCCTCAGCGCTATATAAGCAGCCCCCTTGCCCCCTAGCAGAGGCATTTGGAAACCTGAGTTTGCATACACCAGACCAAGTCATCAAGTCAGAGATAATACGCCATAGAAACACCATATAACAGAGTAGCTAGCTAGTCTAGATCTAGGAGGAGGCAAGGCATCTACTTGTGAGGACCATGTGTGGTTCGAGGACTAGCGGATGGTCGCCTCCTTGTGTGATGAGTGATTGACAATGTTGTGTGGACTGATTCTTGGCTAAGTATTGCAGGTGCAGGTTGCGGCTTGACTCGTGTTGGTGCATGTGAAGAACAAGCGCGAAAGGTCGTTGCCAGTGAGGCCTCCAGGTGTGCAGAAGACAAGTAGGCTTCGTTCGAGGGACCCGGTGGCCAGTGGGGTCTAGTGCGGGCCGCATGGTGGCATGAACAAAAGGATGAAGTCGTGGACGGTTTCTTGGTAGAGCCTCAAAACCAAGGTCGAGTCGGGACTACGTGGGAGCCGAGTCATGAGTGGAGATTGGCGGAGGCTACACCGAGTCCGCGGGGTTTGCAGTGGTTCACCAGAAAACCACTGGGTTACTCGGTTGAGCCACAAAACCGAGGCCGAAGACTCGACGAGGAGGTGCGGCCACCCAGGCCGGTTCAACCGCCTAGGAGGGGCGGTCAGACCGCCTGGGGCCAATCAGATCTCCCGGGCCGGTCTAACCGCTCAGGGGGGTCGGTCTGACCGCCCTGGCCGCCGGCATCAAGATGCTTCGAAGCGGAGGACACGCGTCGGGATCGCAAGGCTTGCGTCGAGGCTAAGCAGGTTGCGGTCGCCGGGCATCCGTCCGATGAAGAAATTCCGAAGACTTCCAAATCCGCCCTTGAGGGGCTTGTATCCCTAGTTATTAGGTGAGGGTAGTTTAGTCTTTTGGGTGCCTCCATATATACTCATTGAGTGGATGGATGGCAGCCAACTCTTGGAACCCTAGCTCATTTTGTTTTTCCATTTTCGTTCTCCTTTTTCCCTAGTTTTTCTAGGACTAGCTTGAGATCTTTATGTGAGATCTAAAGAGAGGGATGGATGTTTGGGTGGCAAGCTAGACCTTGTATGATCCTTCATGGTATGTATAGATGGTTCGGCGTTGTTACTCAAGGTGGTTTTCTAGCTCCCCTTTGTGTTGATTTTCGGAGCTCTTTGTTGGCGGTGTTTTGAGAAAGATTTCTTGGGGTTTTTGGTGGGTGTCACGTATGAGGTTCTTGTGCCTCTTTGGCTGGTGACTTTGCCCCCAAATCACCTTTGAATCAGACTCGATTTGGTGGTTTTTCGAGTTGGGCAAGGTCTTGACCTAGAGAGGCGATTTCGTCGATTCCTCTTGATTTTGAGCGTTTCAGGTTGATTCCTTTGAGGTAGAGGTTGCCCAGGAGGTAACCCAGCTAATCCCGAAGTTTCGCTGCAATCCGTGGAGTGATTCGGGAGATCGGGCGTGAGGAAGTTAGGGTTTGACCCGCGGGCTGTTTTTCTGGGAGAGGCGGTCTAACCGCGTGGAGGGAGCGGTCTAACTGCCTTGGGGTTTCCAGGTCAAAGTATTGTTTCGCCGGATTTTCCTCTGTGAGTTTGTTCGCCTTGATCAGAGGAGCGTCTGGGTGAAATTTTGGGTCGTTCTCGCGCCATTTGCTAGGTGTTCTTGGTTGGAGTTCGTTGCTGGGTACAGGAGGTTAGACCGCCCCTGGTAGCCGGTCTAACCGCCCATAGGCCCCTGGGTGAAGTTTTGGTTTTCGCCAAAATTTTCTGGTAGCTAGCAAGCCCTGACCAGAGATCTCTGTTGGTGAAACCGTGGTGTGTTTTGGTGCTCGGAAGAGGCGTTTCGGAGGATTTCTTGGTTGCCTGGTGGAGGCGGTCTAACCGCCCCCTATACCCGATCTAACAGCCCCCTTCTGGTTAGCCGGCTTTCGAGTGGTTTCCGTGGTCGTGGGTGCGTGTGTGTTGAGGTTGCTGGTAGAGTTTGTTCCTAGGACCAGTAGCACTCCAGTGGCTACGTGGTTTTGGCAAACGAAAGGTAGAAGTGCGGAGCATGTGATTTTGGGGGTCCGACCGAGCGAGCTCATCTTGTCGGAGTTTCAATATCCTTCGAGAAGAATTTTTATCGGCTCCCATTCACTCCCCCCTCTCTGGTCGCCTAATCGGTCCTTCAAGTGGTATCAGAGCCGGTTCGGGTCTTTGTTGACTCTAACCAGTCTAAGATCCAAGGATGGCGTACCAGGAACGGGGTTCGGGTCCTCCACACTTCGATGGCAAGAACTACCAGATGTGGAGTAAGCGGATGAGTGCGTTCCTCCGCGGAAAGGGTCTGATCCTTTGGGATGTCACGGTGGACACGGGCTATGTCCAACCGATGGACTTCCTCGCTCCAGGATCGAGGGATAGGTTCGATGCCAACAACAAGGCGGTCGACTACTTGTTTCGTGCTCTATGTCAGTCTGAGTTCGATCGGGTGCACACCAAGCACTTGGCTTGTAGAATTTGGACAGTGCTGAAGGAGGCTCGTATTGGGAATGCCCAGGTTCAGGCACAGATATATGCGACCTACCGGAGAGAGTACGAGAACTTCACTCATCTCCCCGGTGAGTCCATCTATGCCTTGTTTCAGAGGTTCACAGTGGTTGTGAACAACATGAGGGCCAATGTCGACGTGCTCCCGTACGATGATCATGATAGAGCTGTCAAGCTCTTACACTCTTTGGATCGTACAATATGGGGCAGAAAGTTCGAGGCCATTGTGGAGTCGGAGAAGCATGACTGCCAAGCTCGAGGGTCCGACTGATTCCCATAGACTCACCCTCGTTGGTGGTTCGAAAGGAAAGGCTAACACTAACCCATCCACCAGGATGTTCTCTTTGTCCTCTTTGATGTCTATGCCAGATGAGGAGTTCGATGTGCTTGGAGAGGATGAGCTGGCGCTCCTGACGAGATGGTTCGAGAGGCTGCACGAGAACCGAGTGAACATGAGGAGGAACACGAGGACAAGCTTTCAGTGCGGCAAGCCGGGACACTTTGTCGCTGATTGCCCAGAGAAGGTCTAGAACAAGGACGGCTACAAGCACAAGCCGAGGAACGATGGCAAGTACCGGTCGAGGCGCGACCACAAGAGCAAGTACAAGAACAAGCACAAGGACGAGCGACGATCGAGGAAGAAGGAAAGCCGAGGCAAGGCCCGAGCGATGGTTGGTGCGAGCGACGTCGACTCCAGTTCCGTGTACTCCACCTCGAGCTCGAGTAGCAGTGAAGATGAAGGTGATCATCTCAAGGGCAGGAAAACATCCAAGAAACTGAGTGGGCTGAGCTGCTTCGCTAGAGACGGCTTCTGCACCATGGCGCTGAGCTCCGGCAGCAAGAAGAGCACACAGAGCGACTCGGACTCTGAGTCCGGCGACGAGGTGCGTGATGAGCTTCCCTTCTTGCGCCAGGAGAATGAACGGCTTGGTACTTTGCTTGATAATCATGATGACATGCTTAGAGAGGCAAAGAAAATGAGAAAAGAGCTTAGGGCTTCACTCGAGGATGCTAGGACTAGAGTGGCTGAGCTAGAAACATAGGTGCTTGATAGCAAGCTTGAGATTGTTTCCCTTAAGGCTAGCCCTGTTGTTTCAGATGATGTTGATTGTGCTGATTGCTCCATCTTTTTGCTGATCTTGCTTTGTTCAAGGAAAAGCATGCCTCCAAGTGTGAGGAACTAGATGTGCTTAGGGTTGAAGTGGCGGAGCTTAAATCTAGATCTTCTTTGCTAGGTGCTTGCACTTCTTGCCCTGTTTTGCATGATAAGATTGATGAGATGCATGCTTACACTAGTTCTTTTGAGGCTAAAATGAAGGAACCCATGCCTACATCATGCTCTACCTGTGAAATGCATGCTTTGAAAAATTTGGAACTTGCACATTATGTTGATCGTTTGCAGGATGAGAATGATGAGTTGAGAAAGTTGATGGGTTGGTTGTCTGGTCATGAGCCTCAGTTGAGGATGATGATCGAGGCGTTTAAGTGGCAGGATGGTGAGGGACTTGGGGCAAACAAGGTTGGTGAGGGAAGTGGAGAGAATATCCCAGAGCCACCAAAAACCCACCACAAGAATGACTTTCCCCAAAACCTAACCATTTTAGGAACCGACTAGACACAACCCCAGATCCACCCGTGTTTCCCACACCCACAAATGATCTCCAAAAGCCTATCAAGTTTGTGAGCACTTCGGGGAAAGTGTCCTTTGGGAAAGTGAGTGAGAAGGCTAGTCAGGAGAAACTGTTGGAGGAGTTGAGTGGAGAGAAACCAAGTGAGCAGCCCCAATCCAAGCCTAAGCCTAAGCTTGTGAGGTTCCATTGTGGCTATTGTGGGAAAGAGGGTCACAAGGATGACTTTTGCTTCAAGAGGAAGCGGGAAGAGAGGATGGCAAAGGAGTGGGCGAACAAGGATAGGTACAACCCTTCCCATGGTGTACCAAAGCCTCGAATGCCACTGCCCAGGGGTAAAGCTATGGTGAGAAGTGTTCCGACATGGGGAGATGCGAGTTCCCGCGGCCGAGGAGCAGTCTTGGAGGGGGCGGTCAGACCGGCCTGGCTAGGCGGTCAGACCGGCCCTACCTAGAGGGGGGCGGTTAGACCGGCCTGGCTAGGCGGTTCAACCCCCCCCCCCAGAATTCTGGGCGGAGTGGTTTTCGAGGTGGTGAGTCGAGAGGTTTCAGTTCTGGAGGTGGTGTTGCTGGTGGTTGGTCTGGAGAGTCAGCAGGTGGTCAGTTTGCTAGGCATTATCCCCCTCGAGTTCACTACAGAGATGGGAGGAGTCGTAGCTTTGAGAAGGAGAGGAGGGACGGTCCACGAGTCGTGTTTCGTGGCTTTGGTCCTCCTCCAGGCAGCGAGGGGTGGTTTCCTCGGAGTGGTTACCGAGGTGGTGTTCGTGGTGGTAGTTATGGTAGGAAAGATGGCTTGATGTGTGCTAACCCCACTTTCCAGAAAATGGCTCGGCACTGGTTTTACTCTTTTGGTACTAACCCCAGTGCTGAGTCGTTTGTTCGCTCACGTGCTCGTTTTTTAATTTCAGGTGGGAGACTTGAAGAACATTTGGTTGATTGACTCCGGTTGCTCGAGGCATATAACTGGAGACAGGGGGTGGTTCCCAAGTCTCGTCCCGGTGGTGACAAAGAGGTACATCACCTTTGGGGACAATGGGCATGGGTGTGTGCTTTCAGAAGGTGAGATAAAAGTGAGTGACAAGATCACTCTGAGGCGTGTTTCTCTTGTTCAATCACTGGGGTACAATCTGCTTTCTGTGTCCCAGTTGTTGGATGAGGGTTTTGAGGTGTTGTTTCGGCCCGGTGGTTCTCAGATTTTGGACTCTCGAGGGGACCTTGTTTGTATGGTCGTTCCCGAGGGTTAGGTGTTTCATGCTGATTTTTCTCAGTCTTCGGGTGTGGAGCGTTGTTTCTTGGCTGGTTCTTCGAGTGAGTTATGGAAGTGGCATAGGAAGTTGGGTCACTTGAGCTTTGACCTTTTGTCTCGCTTGAGTAAACTCGATTTGGTCCGAGGATTGCCACGGTTGAGGCTTGAGAAAGAGTTGCTTTGTGCGCCTTGTAGGCATGCCAAGATGGTAGCTTCTTCTCACCCGCCTCTCACCGTGATGACTAAGCGTCCATGCGAGTTGTTCCATATGGAACTTGTTGGCCCAGCTCGTGTGCGATCTGCGGGTGGGAAGTGGTATGTCCTTGTTGTGGAGGACGACTATTCTCGGTATGCGTGGGTGTTCTTTCTTGAGGATAAGGGGGAGACGTTTGGTTTTGTTCGAGATCTAGTCTTGAGGTTGAGGAACGAGAGGCACGGAGATGCCATACGAGCTATCCACAGTGATAATGGCTCGGAATTCAGAAACTCTCGTTTTGAAACCTTTTGCCATGAGTTGGGTCTTGAGAACCAGTTTTTGAGTCTGTATACGCCTCCCTAGAATGGTGTTGTGGAAAGGAAGAACAGGACCTTGTGCGAGATGGCTCGGACGATGCTTGATGAGCATAGGACTCCGAGGAGGTATTGGGCTGAGGCGGTGAATACCGCGTGCTATGTATCAAACAAGATCTACCTCAGAGTGCACAAGAAGAAGACATGCTATGAGTTGATGCATGGTCGCACCCCAAGGTCAGTCACTTCCATGTCTTTGGTTGCAAGTGTTTCATTCTCAAGAAAGGCAGGAAGTTGGATAAGTTTGAGGTTAGGTCTGTCGATGGTATTTTCTTTGGTTATGCATCTCATTCTAGATCATATCGTGTGCTCAATCTTGAAACTAACCAAATCGTGGAGACTTGCGAGGTAACCTTCGACGAGACAGAGCCACGTAGTCAGCTTGTCTTTGAGTGTGCAGGTGATGATGACCTTTGCGAGGAGATCTTTCAAGAGGAGGAGCATGAACATGGAGACGATGAGGATGGCGGTGCGGTGCCCCCGTCTGAACATGTACCCACTACTTCGACTACGGTGATGGATGGACCTTCTACTACACCTACGACGACAAATCAAGAACGAGGAGAAGCTGATGTTGAGGGGGGGGGGGTAGCATCGAGGTGAGAACCTCCCCGGCGAGTACAAGTGGATCACCCAGCTTCGAGGATCATCGGCGAGATGAATGAACGCACTACACGGTCGAGGGTTCGAAACAATTCCCATTTCGCTCATGCTGCATTTGTTGCTACTTTTGAGCCCAAGGACATTGGACACGCACTATCTGATCATAATTGGGTTAATTCGATGCATGAGGAGTTGGAGAACTTTGAGAGGAATCAGGTGTGGGAGTTGGTTGACCCTCCCCCAGGGTGCAAGCCGATTGGTACAAAGTGGGTGTGGAAAAACAAAGAGGGAGAGAAAGGTGAGGTTGTGAGGAACAAGTCGAGGCTTGTTGCTCAAGGGTTCAGTCAGAAGGAGGGTATTGACTACAAGGAGACCTTTGCTCCCGTAGCCCGTTTGGAGGCGATTAGGATCCTTGTAGCCTTTTCCGTGGCTAAAGGGTTCAAGTTGCACCAAATGGATGTGAAGAGTGCTTTTCTGAATGGTGTGTTGGAGGAAGAAGTGTATGTGAGGCAACCTCTGGGGTTTGAGAGTGAGAAGTACCCCCACCGGGTGTACAAGTTGAGGAAGGCGCTGTATGGGTTGAAGCAGGCGCCTAGAGCTTGGTATGGTGGGTTGAGGCGGTTCTTGTTTGAGAGAGGTTTTGAGGTGGGGAAGGTCGATAAGACCTTGTTTTTGCTGAGGCAAGGCAGAGATATCCTGATTATGCAGGTGTACGTGGATGATATTGTTTTTGGTGGTTCATCTAACTCTCTTGTTGCAAGGTTTGCCGAGGATATGAGCAGGGAATTTGAGATGAGCATGATGGGCGAGTTGCATTTCTTCCTCGGGCTACAAATCAAACAATCAAAGGAAGGAACATTTGTGCACCATGCTAAGTACACCAAGGACATTGTGCGGAAGTTCAAGATGGAGGACTCCAAGGCTATGACGACGTCGATGAGTACGACTACAACTCTTAATGCGGACGACGAAGTTGAACACGTAGACCAGAAGGAGTACCGGAGCATGATCGGGTCACTCCTCTACTTGACGGCGACGAGGCCGGACATATAGTTCTCAGTGTGTCTGTGCACTCGTTTTCAAGCGTCTCCGAGGACTTCGCATCGGCAAGCAGTGAAGCGAATTTTCAAGTACTTGCGTCACACTCCCGACTTCGGCCTTTGGTACTCCGCGTCCTCTTCTTTGGCGCTTCATGGTTTTTTAGACGCGGATTTTGCCGGGTGTCGGTTGGATAGGAAGTCCACTTCTGGGACTTGGCAGTTTTTGGGTTCTTCTTTGGTGTCTTGGTCTTCCCGCAAACAATCGAGTGTTGCTCAATCCACTACCGAGGCTGAGTATGTTGCCGCTGCTAGTTGTTGCTCTCAGCTCCTTTGGATTTCATACACCATGAGTGACTTTGGTGAGGAGTATACCCATGTTCCACTTCAATGTGATAGCACTAATGCCATAAGCATTGCAAAGAACCCAGTGCTCCATTCCAAAACCAAGCACATAGAAGTGAGGTATCATTTTCTGAGAGACAACGTAGAGAAAGGAAAGATAGCCTTGATCCATGTACCCACACATGACCAACTAGCCGATATTTTCACCAAACCCCTAGATCAAGCAACTTTCACTCATTGGCGGGGGGGGGGGGGACTTGGTGTGTGTTTGATTTCTTGAGTTGGGTGTGTGGGAGCTCCTTTGTAGCATATGTATAGTTTTCTTTGTGCATTTCTTGCATTTGGAAAGGCATATGTAACATGATGTATAGGCATCCTTGTATCTTAGATTGCACGCATTTTGTATCATATGCATTGGATAGGAAAAGCTTCTCCTATATACATTGTTCACCATGGGATGCTATATATGTTTTTGTGAGCTTGTTTGGTATGCTATGGTTAGTTTGGCTTAGCTCTTGATAATCTTGATGAATGATCCATGGTTGATGGCTATATTTCTGAAAAATGTCATATATATGCTCTCTCATGTGTAAATATCTTTATATGATCTTGACATGTTTTAGTGGTTTTGCTATGCTTAATTTGTGGTTGGATAGCTAGTTTATTGATCATATGGGGCCAAAGGCTCATTTGCCATCATGAATGTTTAGCCCTCTTGCTTCATCTTGTGGAGGGGCATAAGTTCCTCTTTGTCGCAAAGATATTTCATGTACCATTTATAAATCTGAAAATGAAATGGAAAATGCTTGGAAATATGCTCACATGTCATATGTGCTGAAATTAATTTGCTTTGGGTGTTAAACCGTTGCATGATGCCTACCAATGAGAAGTCTCATACATAGAAGTAGGCACATGGCTCGGTGGCTTTGACATGACATGAGGTGCTTGTGGGTGTTTGTTATGGTATTATGGTTAGAATGGCTGTCCTAGCACGAAGTTTGTGTGGCTTTGCCATTTTGACATGTTTTGCTCAAGTTTAGGCATTTGCTTGTGAGAGACTAACTTTTCGCAAAATTACTCAAATCCTTTTTAGCCTTGTCCATTGGTTTTGAAACTTGGTGATCATGTAGTTAAGGTCATTACGAACCTGTCGAGTATCTAACATGCTCATTTGGACTTATGTAGCTCCTTGTGATGAATTTTGTATATTTGAGAAGCTATATGTTGAAAGTTTTCGCATTTTGCCTTGATTCATGCATTGTCAACAAGGGGGAGAAGTTTGTGCATGCTTTGGACACCTGGGAGTGTTTGGAAGGTGTTCCAATTGGTTCAGGCAAATTTTGAGCAATTTGGTGCAGGGCCGGTAACATGGGGCGGTCTAACCGCCTCCAGGCGGTCAGATGAGTGGTAGGCGGTCTAACCGCCTGGGGCAGGCGGTCTAACCGCCCTGGGCAGAGTGAGCAGGTTTTTGCTCTTTGTTGCATTCCCGTGTTGCATTGCTGCATTTGTTCAGGGAGAGTGTGCTTTGGCTTAGGGGGAGCTTGCATATGTGCAGGGGGAGCTCTTTGTGGTGTTCGAGCTTTGGTTTGGTGGTTTGCGCTCTTTGTTTGAGCATGGTTTTGTCTCGGATGTGTCGAGCCGTTGCCCTTTCCTAAGGGGTCCGAGACTTGTTTTCTTCAAGTGATCTTGCTCTTCGCCTTTCTTTGGCTTTCGATCGCTTGTTAAGGTTTATTTTTATTTGTTTCTTTTCTTTTTCTTTTCTCTTGTGTTACTTCATGTGGGTGTTGTCAATGCACTCATCAAGGGGGAGATTGAGGACCATGTGTGGTTCGAGGACCGGTGGATGGTCGCCTCCTTGTGTGATGAGTGATTGACAACGTTGTGTGGACTCATTCTTGGCTAAGTATTGCAGCTGCAGGTTGCGGCTTGACTCGTGTTGGTGCAGGTGCAGAACAAGCACGAAAGGTCATTGCCGGTGAGGCCTCCAGGTGTGGAGAAGACAAGTAGGCTTCGTTCGAGGGACCCGGTGGCCAGTGGGGTCAAGTGCGGGCCGCATGGTGGCATGAACAACAAGATGAAGTCGTGGACGGTTTCTTGGTAGAGCCTCAAAACCAAGGTCGAGCCGGGACTACGTGGGAGCCGAGTCATGAGTGGAGATTGCCGGAGGCTACGTCGAGTCCGCGGGGTTTGCAGTGGTTCACCAGAAAATCACTGGGTTACTCGGTTGACCCACAAAACCGAGACCGAGGACTCGACGAGGAGGTGCGGCCACCCAGGCCGGTTCAACCACACAGGAAGGGCGGTCAGACCGCCTGGGGCCGGTCAGATCTCCCCGGTCGGTCTAACCGCCTAGGGGGGCGGTCTGACCGTCCTGGCCGCCGGTGTCAAGATGCTTCGAAGCGGAGGACACGCGTCGGGATCGCAATGCTTGCGTCGAGGCTAAGCAGGTTGCGGTCGCCGGGCATCCGTCCGATGAAGAAATTCCGAAGACTTCCAAATCCGCCCTCGAGGGGCTTGTATCCCTAGTTATTAGGTGAGGGTAGTTTAGTCTTTTGGGTGCCTCCATATATACTCATTGAGTGGATGGATGGCAGCCAACTCTTGGAACCCTATCTCATTTTGTTTTTCCATTTTCATTTTCCTTTTTCCCTAGTTTTTCTAGGACTAGCTTGAGAGCTTCATGTGAGATCTAGAGAGAGGGATGGATGTTTGGGTGGCAAGCTAGACCTTATACGATCCTTCATGGTATGTATAGATGGTTCGGCGTTGTTCCTCAAGGTGGTTTTCCCACTCTTCTTTGTGTTGATTTTCGGAGCTCTTTGTTGGCGGTGTTTTGAGAACGATTTCTTGGGGTTTTTGGTGGGTGTCACGTATGAGGTTCTTGTGCCTCTTTGGCTGGTGACTTTGACCCCAAATCACCTTTGAATCGGATTCGATTTGGTGGTTTTTCGAGTTGGGCGTGTTGTTGACCTAGAGAGGCGATTTCGTCGATTCCTCTTGATTCTGAGCGTTTTGGGTCTATTCCTTAGAGGTAGAGGTTGCCCAGGAGGTAACCCAGCTAGTCCCGAAATTTCGCTGCAATCCGTGGAGTGATTCGGGAGATCGGGCGCGAGGAAGTTAGGGTTTGACCCGCGGGCTGTTTTTCTGGGAGAGGCGGTCTAACCGCCTGGAGCGGGTGGTCTAACCGCCCTGGGGTTTCCAGTCAAAGTTTTGTTTCGCCGGATTTTCCTCTGTGAGTTTGTTCGCCTTGATCAGAGGAGCGTCTGAGTGAAATTTCGGGTCGTTCTCGCGCCATTTGCTAGGTGTTCTTGGTTGGAGTTCGTTGCTGGGTACAGGAGGTTAGACCACCCCTGGTAGCCGTTCTAACCGCCCCTAGGCCCCTGGGTGAAGTTTTGGTTTTCGCCAAGATTTTCTGGTAGCTAGCATGGCCCTGACCAGAGATCTCTGTTGGTGAAACCGTGGTGCGTTTTGGTGCTCGGAAGAGGCGTCTCGGAGGATTTCTTGGTTGCCTGGTGGAGGCGGTCTAACCGCCCCCTATACCCGGTCCAACCGCCCCCTTCTGGTTAGCCGGCTTTCGAGTGGTTTCCGCTATCGTGGGTGCGTGTGTGTTGAGGTTGCTGGTAGTGTTTGTTCCCAGGACCAGTAGCACTCCAGTGGCTACGTGGTTTTGGCAAACGGAAGGTAGAAGTGCTGAGCGTGTGATTTTGGGGGTCCGACCGAGCGAGTTCATCTTGTCGGAGTTTCAATCTCCTTTGAGAAGAATTTTTATCGGCTCCCATTCACTCCCCCCCTCTCTGGTCGCCTAATCGGTCCTTCAACTTGGCTCCTGATCGTCTAGAGGCTGATCGAGATACTGATCTAGCTTCGCTCTTGTAAGTTCTTGCCTAGTTCCTTACATTTGTTATCCAGACACATGTTCTTATCAAAGATTATATTCGACATTATATGCTTTGGTGTTTATTATGATTACATGTTTAGCATAGTTGATTGCCTTTATATTCGTATATGGAGTTGTATAGCCCTCACCTAGATCATTTGTTAACATGGGTGAATGGTAAAGACAGTGTAAGCGTGGTGCTTATATTGTATTTATCTGCTATTGCTCACTATATGTCGCGTCGTGTGGTAGTTCCTTGATCCACTTGCCCCCCTTTGTGTTAGCAGCGTCGTGTAGTCACTTCTTTAGAGCGTCGACTAGTGCTCTTGTCGCTCCGTTGGAGTTGGTAGTTGATTCTCCCGCCATTCTGCCATGAAGTCGACTAGTGCTTGCGACTTGATGGTTGTTCGTGGCTTGAAGTCGATGTTGAGGGCGCCGAGTTCGACTGCCCATTTGGAGATTCTTCCAGTAGCATCTTGGTTCTGCAGGATGTCGCCGAGCGGGTAGTCGATGACGACGGTGATCGAGTACTGCTGGAAGTAGTGTCGTAGCTTCCGCGAGGTGTACAGTAGCTTCTGTACTGGTTTGTAGTGTACCTTAGATTCCAACAGGACCTCGATGACAAAGTAGACTGGTCGCTGGACTGAGTAGGTGTGGTCATCTTCTTGCCGCTCAAAGATGATGGCAGTACTGACCACATGAGCAGTCGCAGCGAGATAGAGCATTAGCCGCTCTTTCTTGCGGGGAGCCGTGAGGACTGGTAGCTTGGACAGGAACTCCTTGAGCTGCTCCAAAGCTTAATCTGCCTCCGGGGTCCACATGAACTTTTCTTGGTGCTTGAGTAGTTTGAAGAAGGGTAGCCCCTGTTCTCCAAGCTTCAAGATAAATCTGGTTAAGGCCGCCATACACCCGGTGAGCTTCTGCACGTCTTTGATGCAGGTAGGAGCCTACATCTTGGTAATGGCAGAGATCTTCTCAAGATTGGCTTCGATGCCGCGATGGCTGATGATGAAGTCGAGTAGTTTTCCCGAAGGTACGCCGAAGACGCACTTGTTCGGGTTGAGCTTCCACTGGTACTCCCGCAGGGATGCGAAAGTCTCTTCAAGAACGGGGATAAGAGTGTCGGAGTTTCGGGTCTTGATGACCACGTCATCCACATAAACTTCGACATTCTTGTTGAGCTGTCTCTTGAAACAGGCCTGGATAGCTCGCTGGTAGGTAGCGCCGGTGTTTTTCAATTCGAATGACATTGTTGTGTAGTAGTAGGCGCCAAACGGGGTGATGAACGCGGTCTTCTCCTGGTCTTCTTCCTTGATCGCGATCTAGTGGTACCCGGAGTAGCAGTCGAGGAAGCAGAGCAGGTCGCAGCCCGCCGTGGAGTCGATGACTTGGTCAGTCCGCGGCAACCTGAAGGTGTCCTTGGGGCAGTGTTTGTTGAGGTCGGTGTAGTCGATGAACATCCTCCAATCGTTCGTGTTCTTCTTGCGGACGAGGACGGGGTTGGCGAGCCACTCAGGATGGAAGACTTTTCTGATGAAGCCGACCACGAGTAGTTTGGCGAGTTCCTTCTTGATGGCGTCCCATCGGTCGTCAGCAAAACAGCGGAGATGTTGTCATTTTGGGGTAGCTTTAGGATCGACATTGAGTGACTGCTCGATCAGAATCCTGGGCACCCCTGGCATGTCCACTGGTTTCCAAGCGAAGATGTCTCGGTTAGCCCGGAGGAAGCTGACGAGCGCGTCTTCCTATTTCAGGTCAAGGCCCGCCCCTATCATGGTAGTCTTGCTACTTTCTCCTGTCCCAAGGTGGATCTCCTTGACTTGCACTTCCTTAGAGAGTTGAGGCTTGTTGGCTGTGTCAGACTTTTCTGGAATCTGGAGTTCGGTTGGGGCAAGCTTCTTAGATGCAGCATAGATTTCCATCATTGCATTGGGTACTTGATTGGTAGTTGCGAGTTCCACAGCCTCTGTGTCTTAGTCAAAGGATATCTTCAAGTCCCCTTGCAGTGAGAGTACTCCGGTAGGACTTGGCATTTTGAGTACCAAGTATGTGTAGTGGGGCACCGCCATGAACTTGGCAATAGCTGGTCTGCCGAGGATGGCATGGTAGGAAGTCTCGAAGTTCGCAACCTCGAACTTGATGTACTCGGTGCAGTAGTTCTCCCTGGTTTCCTCGAAGGTAACTGGCAATTCCACTAAACCCAGTGGAATGGCCGCATTCCCAGGGACGATGCCGTAGAAAGGCGATGTGCTCTTGGTGAGCATGTTGGTAATGTCGAGCTTCATCTTCTTCAAGGTCTTGGTGAAAAGGACATTGAGCCCGCTTCCACCGTCGATGAGCACCTTGTTGACTCTGGAGCCCGCGATTACCGGTTTCAGGACGAGTGGAAAACGCCCTGGCTTGGAGAAGCTTGTCCATTGATCTGTGCGGGAGAAGGTTATGGGTACCTTCGACCACCCGAGAGGGGCGGAACCGCTGGTTCAATGTTCAAGACTTCCCGTCTTGTGGCCTTCTGAGACCGTCTGGTGGGTAGTCCGCCGAAGACGACGTTCACCGTCTTGTCGGGTTCTTGGAAGTCGTCGTTGCCTTCGTCGGCTTTTTTCTTGCCCTTCTTGTCGTGGGGAGGCCATGGGTCTGGAGTGTCCTTGAGTGCTCGCTGGAGTTGGTAGCACTGCTCGGTGGTGTGGTTGCCCTTCAGATGCCATGGACACTTCTCTTTAAGCAAGTCTTTGAAGCTGCCGGAGGTCTTCTTCGAGTTGTCTTGCGCAGGGCGCTAGATAGCTGCGACTGTGTTGTCTGGCTTGCACTTGCAGTTAGGACCCGAGTTGTTGTTGTTCTTGCAACCTCCTTGGTCCCTATTGTTGTTGTTGCTGCCGCTCGTGTTGTTCTTGCTCTTGCCACGAAGGGCATTGTACTTGGTGTTTGCCTTGTCTTCTTTGTCGGCCCATGGAGTGATCATGTCCTTGAGCTTAGTGATGGAACTCGAGCGGCGGTGATAGAAGTCTTCGAAGTTACAGTGGTGGTAGAGACCGTCTTTGAAAAGGTCGATGATCTCCTGGTCGGTGACATCGACTACCGTGGCGCGCTTATCGAAAAAGCGACCCATGTACTTGCGTAGGGTCTCGTCTTGTTCCTGCTTTACCATCGCCAGGTCCATGTGAGTACCCAAGTGTCCCATGGCACCCGCGAAGTTGTTGTCAACTGATCCTTGAGCTGGTCCCACTTCTCGATTGAGTTCATGTCGAGCGATTCGAGCCAAGTGAGTGGTGCTTGGTCCAGACAAAAAGGAAAGTAGAGGCACTTTGTGTCGTTGTTGCCACCAGCGTTTTCGATGGATAGGGCGTAGCATCTGAGCCACTGGACTTGGTGATCCCAAGAGGTTTGAATTTCTCTGGGAGAAGCAGATTGCGAAGTCGAGCAGAGAAGGCGGGGATCCCGTCGTTGTCGCCAGCCGTGGAGGACTTCTTGCGTCGTGTTTCTTCAATTCTACGGCGGGCATCGTAGCCACCGTGTGAGGCACCAGTGACATGGCTGTTTGTGTGGCCTCAGCCTCCGCAATCGCCTCCGCCACCAGCCCTTCTTCCAGCTTCGTGTGAGGAGCTCTCACCATTGCTGCCTCTGCCTCCAGCATCGCCATGACTAGCAGCGCCGCGACTACCTCCAGCACCACCGGCGTTGTTGCCTCCCTGAGAAGGTCCTCCAGCTGATGCCCTTGTACGGTTGGGGTTCTATGGCTGATCTCCTCGAGTACGGTTGCGTCCGTTACTCGCTGGGCTGTGACTTGTGGCTTCATGGTTCTCGTGTTCGCGAATTCTGGGGGGGAGGCACTTGAGTGACTTTGTTGTCGAATCTCATGAAGTAGGAGTCTTCCGTGAGCTTGGCGATGACTTCACCCGCGCGTATCCCTTGAGCCTGATGTGCTATCGTAGATATAGACATGAGGCACTGTTCGGGGGTAGTGTGCACCCAGTTGGCGACTTGATCGAGGGCCTCTATAAGATTCCGTACAGGAAGGGATTCTCGGAGACGTCTGCACCATTCGTTGTGCTTCATGTTGCGCTCACGTCGGGCGTTCTTGTCATCATTGGTTTCATCAGCGGGTGCATTGGTAGACAGCTCATCTGCTGATATGTCTTCGAAGTAGTGGTCGGGTCGGGTCCCTGGAGGTCCTGGCGTCTCGCCAGCAGCCATGAAGACTTGGCGATCAGGGATACCGAGACTAGAGTCGGAACTCGCCACCTCGGTTCGAGTATGCTCCTCTGTTGGAGCTAGGGGTGTTCCCTCCTGGAAGGGAAGCGGGTTGAGGTAGGCGACGTAGCGTGAGTTCCCGACTGTCAGGTCTGTACGCTTGCGGTCTGGCCAGTTGATGAATCTTCTGGCGGGTGTAGATGTTATAACCAGGTTGGTGGCTGGACCTGACAGTGGTTGCTCTGACTTGGGCTCATCAGGATCCTATTTGAAGTCCAACTAGTAGGAGGAGTCCGGGTAGTAGCCGGAGCTAGGGTTGGAGTCCGAGGCGTAGTCGGGGATGATCTCCTTGCCAGCCCGACGCGCAACGAGAGCTTCTGCATGAGCCCTGCTAGCATTGCAGAGACTAAACAGGAAGTGCTCGTGGAGTGGGGCATCGACACACGATGGCTCAGTAGCCGACTCGCATGCGGTCACCCACAGGGACGTCGAGTTCAAGTTGGAGGTAGATCCAGACTCGAAGTCGGCGTGCTGGTTGTAGAGCGAAATTTCACCGAACTTTCCGATGAGATCACCCGTGATCACCTTGGGAAGTGTCACGAGCCCAGTCCTCGGGTTGGGTGTCATGGTGAGGCGACATTGGAATGATCCAGCACGGTCAGTGGTGCAAACCCAGGACCCGAAGACGAAGGTGTCGCCGCGGTTGAAGGCGACAGTTGGCTTGATGAAGATTGAAGCCGTCGAGTTCGCCATGAGATCTTCAGCAAGATCCCCTACCTGGCTCTCTAGCTATCAGTGTTTTAGACCGGCAACCTACCAAGGGGAGTACCCGAGGTAGATGAATGTGGCCTCGCTGAGATCGGTAACTCGAAGGAAGAGACACGTGGCACACAATTTAGACAGGTTCGGGCCGCGAGGTGCGTAATACCCTACGTCCTGCATGTTGCGTAGCTCTGGATTGTTTGGGTGTGTTTACAATATGATGCGTATGAGAGAGGTAAAGGTCCCTGCCTTGCCTGTGTTGACATTTCATTGCAGCCCGAGGCAAAGGAAATGCGGATTATTAAGACAAACAGAGTAACAAACTTCTGGCATAACTCTGGCATATATACACATTGCAATTCATTGTGAACTGCTGCCATATAATGACACAAACGGAGTATCAAACTTCTGGCATATACATTGCAATTCATTGTAAGTTGCTACCATGGACATTGCAATGCATTCCCAAATAAGAGACATGGATTGATCTACCATGTCTCTTAAATCTACTAGTTCATCACAAGTTCAACATACATAGATCTACTAGCTAGTCCATCACAAGTTCAACAAGCACACTGAAAGAATACATTGACAGAGGAACAAATTAATTAAGCAAAGGTAGTCTCTGCCGGAGGAGCCCCACCGTCGGAGTCGGAGTCAGAGTCAGAGCCAGAGCTGGAGTCGTCGAGGCCGCCATCGTCGTCGTCGTCGGGGGGGACCACTTCTCTCTCTAGATGCCCTGCCAAGACATTGACCTTGAAGGCGTAATCCATCACGGTCATCTGTAGCGGCTCAGGGGGCTGTTGGACCCCGAGATGAACGACCATCTTTTTAAGACTCTGCCAAGCCTGGTAGAGCATCTTCACTGAAAAAACTCCTCAACATTTACAAACGGAGCACGCCTGGGCGGCTGAGGACCATGTGTGGTTCGAGGACCAGTGGATGGTCGCTTCTTGGTGTGATGAGTGATTGACAATGTTTTGTGGACTGACTCTAGGCTAAGTATTGTAGGTGCAGGTTGCGGCTTGAGTGGTGTTGGTGCAGGTGAACAATAAGCACGAAAGGTCGTCGCCGGTGAGGCCTCCAAGTGTGGAGAAGACAAGTAGGCTTGGTTTGAGGGACCCGGTGGCCAGCGGAGTCAAGTGCGGGCCGCATGGTGGCAAGAACAGCGGGACGAAGTCGTGGACGGTTTCTTGGTTGAGCCTCAAAACCAAGGTCGAGCCGGGACTACGTGGGAGCCGAGTCATGAGTGGCGATTGGCGGAGGCTACACCGATTTCGCGGGGTTTGCAGTGGTTCACTAGAAAACCACTGGGTTACTCGGTTGAGCCACAAAACCGAGCCCGAAGACTCGACGAGGAGGTGTGGCCACCCAGGCTGGTTCAACCACCCAGGAGGGGCGGTCAGACCACCTGGGCCGGTCAGATCGCCAGGGCCGGTCTAACCGCCCAGGGGGGCGGTCTGATCGCCCTGGTCGCTGGCGCCGAGATGCTTCGAAGCGGAGGACACGCGTCGGGATCGCAAGGCTTGCATCGAGGCTAAGTAGGTTGATGTCACCGGGCATCTGTCCAATGAAGGAAATCTGAAGACTTTCAAATTCGCCCTTGAGGGGCTTGTATCCCTAGTTATTAAGTAAGGGTAGTTTAGTCTTTTGGGTGCCTCCATATATACTCTTTGACGGGGTGGATGGCAGCCAACTCTTGTGACTCTAGCTCATTTGTTTTCTATTTTCGTTCTCATTTTCCTCTAGTTTTCTAGGACTATCTTGAGAGCTTCATGTGATATCTAGAGAGAGGGATGGATGTATGGGTGGCAAGCTAGACATTGTACGAACCTTCATGGTATGTATAGATGGTTCGGCGTTGTTCCTCAAGGTGGTGAAGTGCTTTTCCCTTCCTTATTTGTGGTGATTTTCTGAGCTCTTTGTTGTGCTTTTCTTGGCGGTGTTTTGAGTACGATTTCTTGGGGTTTTTGGTGGGTTTCACGTATGAGGATCTTGTGCCTCTTTGGCTGGTGACTTTACCACCAAATCTCTCTTGAATCGGACTTGATTTGGTGGTTTTTCGAGTTGAGCGAGTTCTTGACCTAGAGAGATGATTTCTTCAATTCCTCTTGATTGTGAGCGATTCGGGTCGATTCCTTTGAGGTAGAGGTTGCCCAGGAGGTAACTCAGCTATTCCCGAAGTTTCGCTACAATCCGTGGAGTGATTCGGGAGATCGGGCGATGGGAAGTTGAGGTTTGACGCGTGGGTAGGTTTTTTGGAAGCGGCGGTCTAACCGCCTTGGGGGCGGTCTAACAACCCTGGGCCTTCCAGGTCGAAGTTTTGATTTAGCAGAATTTTCCTCTGTGAGTTTGTTCGTCTTGATCAGAGGAGCGTCTGGGTGAAATTTCGGGTCGTTTTCGTGCCGTTTGCTAGGAGTTTTTGCTTGGAGTTCTTTGCTGGGTACAGGAGGTTAGACCGCCCCTAGTAGCCGGTCTAACCGCCCTAGGCCCCTGGGTGAAGTTTTGATTTTTGCCAAGATTTCCTGGTAGCTAGCATGGCCTTGACCAGTGATATCTATTGGTGAAACCGTGGTGCGTTTTGGTGCTCGGAAGAGGTGTTTCGGAGGTTTCCTTGGTTGCCTGGTGGAGGCGGTCTAACCGCCCCCTTACCCGGTCTAACCGCCCCCCTCTGGACAGCTGGCTCCCGAGTTGTTTCCGCTGTCGTGGGTGCGTAGGAGTTGAGGTTGCTGGTAGTGTTTGTTCCGAGGACCAGTAGCACTCTATTGGCTACATGGTTTTGGCAAACAGAAGGTAGAAGTGCGGAGCGTGTGATTTTGGGTGTCCGACCGAGCGAGTTCATCTTAATGGAGTCTCTATCTCCGTCGAGAAGAGTTTTTATCGGCTCACATTCACTCCCCCCCCCCCCTCTGGTCGCCTAATCAGTCCTTCAGCGGTGACACCTTGCGCCAAGGCGGCTTCAGCCGCTTCACCTCCTCAGGCGGGGGCGGCCGCACCACCTCGGACGCGGGCGGCGGCACCTCCTTGGGCTTGGCGGGCGGGGCGGCGGTACCTCCTCCCCCCCTACTTCCTTGATGGATCGCTTGATGCCATGCACTTGCTTTAGGAAGGAGAAGCTCTTGGATTCACTTCTTGGTGACCGGAGATGGTGGTGCTGGGGTTTTCTTGGTGCCGCGGTTGACGAAGTTCTTGGCCGGCTAGGATTTATATTGACAAGACAGCGAACCATCAGGCGGTCGGTCTCGCGCCTCGGAACCGGTGTCCGCTCAGGAGAACTCTTGGCCACAAAAATCATTTGGTCACAAGGAGATGTGCGACTGTTCATATTTTATTCAAAATACCAAATGCCCAACTACTCCTATGAGTTGTTCGATTCTTAAAAAAACTATGAATTTTTCATATTTTTGTTAACCTATATCTATATAACTTATATAATTGGTACCCACTGACTGTCATTAACTTCAGTTCTTTCTTCATGCAAGCTACCCACATCATCTTCCATCAAACTAAGGGTTATTAACTTTATCTCTTTTTCTCTTCATTACACCAATTCTTTCATCATACAAACTACAAAGCGACCCAGGTTGCTAACCCACGTCGGCATGGACTGCTACTCCTCCACCCCAAATATTGCCCCTTTCTTCTTTTCGAATGGATAAGCGCAACACTTTCCTTGAAAAAAAAGCGCGGAGGAGGTGTGGAGACAGAGACGACGATGAGCGTCGATGAGGGGCCAAGCAGCAGATGACCCCGCGCACCCGGGATCAAGGAGAACCGGAACGTGAAGCAGTGTCGCAACTGGATCCGCACGCGTGTCGGTGAAGGATCGGATGGCGACTAGAGAGGGGGGAGTGAATAGGAGCCAGTAAAAATTCTTCTCAAAGAACCCGGCCAATACCCTAGCCAAATCCCGGTCACACACAAGCGATGGATCGAATCACGCACCAACCGCCAAGACAACGAGGTTATGGATCAACCTCAAGTCTTAGGAACGATTCCTTGAAGCACACGCGGAAGCACGAAAGAAAGGAGGGAGGAATCGAACCAAGGAACAAAGCTGCCAGGCACTGGCGGACTGTCCGGCCAGGAGGGGCAGACTGTCCACACTGACCACGCGGACAATCCGGCCAGGTGCCGCGGATAGTCCACAAGGGACATGCGAACGGTCCGGCCAGGAGCCGCGGACAGTCCGTAAAAGCCAACAGAACCACCAGAAACGAACCGAGAAAAATGGACCGTCCGCGAAGGCCAGGCGGACCGTCTGCGCGGGATCCGGACCGTCCGCTACTGAAGCTCGGACCGTCCGCAAACCAGCTGCAACGAAAACCTAAAACACAACCGGATCAAAACAAGAACACGAAGAACATCACGACGAACTGGGATGAACTGCCTCCTCGCGGACAGTCTGCCAGTTCAAACAGAACTGGAAAAGCTCGAGCTCACGAAGTCAACTCCACCTACTCATCACCGGATCTCCCAAACGGTAGAAGCTAAAGAGACAAGGGTTTGACGACAAGATATGCATTCAACAAGGATGCTATACCCCAAAAATTTCACCTCCTAACTCCCTAAAACACCGGGAATCGCGGATCCTTTGCACACCACCAAAAACTAGAGCTCCGACCGAAAATCCTTGAATCGAAGTGGTTTCCCGGCGTTTGAGGGCACAAGATCAATCACAAAGATGCACAAGACATCCATTCATGTTTCCCTCAAAGAAATCTGGGGAGAAACCCACTCAAATCCGCGGAATCACACCAAGAACAAGGGCACCAAAAACAAGCACGAAAAAGACCATGGAAATCACAACGTCGAATCTTCTATACAAACCAGGAAAGATTCACAAGGTCTAGCATGCCGCCCTAACATCCATCCGTCTCAACAAATCTCTCATGAAGCTCTCAAGCTAGCCTAGACGAAAATGGAGAAGAAAATGTCTCGGGAAAATGAGAAATGGGAGGGGAGAAATGAAACCCTAAGTTACCGAGAGAGGGAGCCATCCACCCACACTCATGGCTTATATATCGGGTCCCACCGGTGTGGTAAATGACTCGACAACCCCTAACTCAACTACTGGCGATACAACCCACGTAGGGCATTTATGTAATGTTTGTGGGTCTTGCCATCGGACGGCCACGCCTTCGCCGCACCCCGCGTTCTCCAGACGCAAGCCATGCGATCCCGCCGCGTGTCCTCCGCTTCGAAGTTTCCCGACACGCCTGGATCTCATCTCCGTCGTGTTGGGCCTTTGGACTTGGTTTTGAGGCCCAAACCAAGAAACCGTCCTCTGATGGTTTTGTGGGCAAACCACCAAAACCCCGCGTGCTTGGCCGGCCTCCCGCCAAGCCTCTTGACTCGACCGCCACAGTGCACCGGCTCGATCGTCCACGACTTCGTCTTGCTCGTCTTGCCACCATGTGGCCCATACCTAGTCCTGCAGTCCACCGGGTCCCTCGAACCAAGCCTACTTGTCTCTCCATCTCCCGGAGGCCCCTCAAGGCTGAAGACCTTTCGCGCCCATTCTTCACCTGCAACAACACGAACTAGGCCGCAGCCTACACCTGCGCACTGAGCCAAGAGTCAATCCAACACCCGTTGTCAATAACTCGTCGCTGAGGAGCGGTCATCCATCGACCATCGGGACGCTCCTGGTCCTCAATCTCCCCCTTGATGAGTGCATTGACAACACACAACGCGAAATGAAATTCAGAGAAAGAAAGTAAGAAGAAAGACAAACAAAGAAGCTCAACTCATGACCAAAACCAAAGAAAGGCAAAGAAAGGTCACAAGCCGAGCAAAGCACAAACTCCACACTGAAAACAACAAGAAAGCTCCCCCTGAACATGTGGATGCAAAGTTCCAAATTTTAGATGCATTTTTTCTGAATTTTTCATTAAGCTCACCTCTTCTCCCCCTTGTTGACAATGTATGAATCAAGGTGAAAATGCAGGAAAGTAAGACAAAGCATATAAACATCTACATGAGCTTCTCAAATAAGCCAAATCTAGTGTCAAAGGCTAGAACTTAGACAAAGAGCACACATATGGATCATAGCATAGTCAAAGCAATGCCACAAGTAATATATTGAAATATAGGCAGGTGACAAAGCAAATATTCAGATTTGAGCAATTTTATCAAAAGATGGCTCACTTCAAATTTAAAGGCCTATCCATGTCATATTATAGCAAAAAACATGCATATCATCCAGAGATCATACAAGGATATCAAATTCTCAGCAAAAGATCATTGCAAACACCCATAAAGCAAAGCATGTCATGTTAAAGCTCATGAGACATGTGTCCACTTCGGGGAGACTTCTCCACTGGTGAACATCATGCAACATGTTTTGCACCCATGTGTGAAAGATAAGACATTTTAAGCATAAACATGATGTATGGAGCACTTTTCAAGCATACACACTTCTTTTCAAGATTAATTCATTTCATGGTACATGAAGTGCCTTTGCGGCAAAAAGAAGCTTATGCTCCTCCATGAATGCAACATATGCTAAACATTCACAATGATATCGGCCTTTGGCCCAAATGCAAGAAAGATACATCCAAGCACAATCTAAGCATGAAAGGCACATTTAGACCAAAAAGTGACATGGGTACACTACTTGGAGCACATTTCATCAAATTTAGTCAAGATTAGCATTTGATTCAAAAAGGCTATCTCACAACACATATATCTCAAATATTCCAAGAGCATAGCCTCACATTGCCATTTCTCCACACACATGACCAATGTCTCACAAGTAGCCAAAGAAACTAAGATAGGGCATATGAAAGAAGCTCATCATCCTAAAATGCAATATGATACAAATGCAACTTGATATATAACAAGATGTCTATCCTACCATGGTTTATACATCAAGCAAAACATGTATATTCAACAAAGGAAACATGGTATGATACATATGGTATCAAAATTAAATCCCCAAGAATCAACTAGAAAGGGCAAGAAACCCCAAGTTCCCCCCGCAAGCGCACAAATGTAGCTTGGTCGAGAGGCTTTGTAAAGATGTCTGCAAGCTGATCTTGGGTATGGACATGACTCAATACAATGGTCCCTTTCTCCACATTGTCTCTCAAGAAATGATACCTCACTTCTATGTGTTTGGTTCTGGAATAAAGCACTAGGTTTTTTGCTACGCTTATGGCACTGGTGCTATCACAAAGAAGTGGGATCTGGGTGCACTCCTCACCAAAGTCTCTCAAAGTGAATGAGATCCACAACAGCTGGAAACAACAACTCGCGGCTGCAACATACTCCGCCTCGGTGGTGGACTGAGCTACACTAGACTGCTTGCGGGAAGACCACGAAACCAACGAAAACCCAAGAAACTGGCAAGAACTAGAAGTAGACTTCCTCTCGACTAGACAACCAGCGAAATCCGCATCAGAAAAACCATGAAGTGAAAGAGTCGAGGAGGATGAATACCAAAGGCCAAGACCAGGGGTAGACTGTAGGTACCTGAAAATCCTCTTGACAGCGTGTCGATGTGATGTCCTCGGCGAGGCCAGAAAACGAGCGCACAGACACACACTGAACTGTATGTTTGGCCTCGTCGCCGTCAGGTAGAGGAGGGAGCCGATCATGCTCCGGTACTCGCGCTGGTTCACTAGTTCTCCGTCCTCGTCCGCATCCAAAGTAGCTGTACTCCCCATGGTGTCGACATAGGCTTTACATTTTGCATCTGGAACTTCTTCAGCATGTCTTTCGTGTACTTGGTCTGATGTACGAATGTTCCGTCCTTCACTTGCTTGATCTGCAACCCAGAAAGTACTGCAGCTCGCCCATCATGCTCATCTTGAATTCCCTGCTCATCTCATTTGCAAACTTGGCAACAAGGTTATGTGACGAGCCACCAAAGACAATATCATCCACGTATATCTGCACAACCAACAAGTCATTCCAATGTTTGAGGAGAAACAAGGTTTTATCTACGGTACCCATCATGAACCCTCTACCCAACAGAAAACCTCTCAATCTCCCATACCAAGCCTGGGGTGCCTGTTTCAACCCATACAGAGCCCTTTTCAACCTGTACACCCTGTGTGGGTACTTCTCACTCTTGAACCCCGGTGGCTGCTTCACATACACCTCCTCCTCTATGACCCCATTCAGGAAAGCACTCTTCACATCCATCTGATACAACTTGAACCCTTTAGCCATGGCAAAGGCTAGAAGGATCCGAATTGCCTCAAGACGGGCCACAGGAGCAAAGGTCTCCTCATAGTCGATCCCCTCCTTCTGACTATATCCCTGAGCAACAAGTCTGGACTTGTTCCTCACAACCATCCCATTCTCACCCTTTTTGTTCTTCCAAACCCATTTGGTTCCTATAGGATGGCAATTTGGAGGTGGTTCAACTAACTCCCACACTTGGTTCCTCTCAAAATTTTCCAACTCCTCATGCATAGAATTGACCCAGTTTCCATCAAATAAAGCATGTATAATGTCCTTGGGCTCAAAGGTGGAAACAAATGCAGCATGAGAGAAATGAGAGGAATTTCTGGACCTTGACCGTGTGGTACGTTCGTGGATGTCCCCAATGATCTTCGATAGGGGATGCACTTCTTGAATCCGCCGGGGAGCCTCACGCCTCGAGACTACCTCCCCCTTAACTTCAGCTTCTCTCGCCTGGTCCTCTTGTCGCACCGTCGTTGTCCATGAAGTAGACGGTACACCCTCCGTAGTGGTCGTAGGGGAAGTAGTGGGAACACACTCAGCTTCAGGCACATGGTTCTCTCCACCATCATCTCCAGCTTCATCCTTTTCCTCTTCAAAGTGGTCCTCAGCCATCTCCTCATCATCTGCACATTCAAAGCCAAGAGAGGTATATGGCATTGTCTCGTCGAAAGTTACCTCGCAAGTCTCTATGATTTTGTTAGTCTCAAGATTAAGCACTCTATAGGCTCTACAATGGTTAGCATATCCAAAGAAAATTCCATCACTAGACCTAGCCTCAAACTTGTCGAGTTTTCCCTTCTTAAGAATAAAGCACTTGCAGCCAAAGACTCGGAAATGACTCACCTTGGGTGCCCGACCATGCATAAGCTCATAACAGGTCTTCCTCTTGAAAGCTCGCAATAAAATCCTGTTGGAGACATGACAGGCCGTATTGACCGCCTCAGCCCAATACCTCCTAGGAGTCCTATGCTCATCAAGCTCACAAAGAGTCTGATTTTTCCTTTCCATGACTCCATTTTGAGGGGGCACAAAAGGGGTCGAATACTGATGCTCAAGACCTAGATCACGACAGAAGGCATCAAAATGAGAGTTCTTGAACTCTGAGCCATTATCACTGCGGATAGCTCAAATGGCATTCCCATGCCTCTCGTTCTTCAACCTCACGATCAGATCTCGAACAAAACCAAATGTCTCACTTTTGTCCTCCGAGAAAAACACCCAGGCATAGCGAGAGTAATCGTCCACCACAGCAAGGACATACCACTTCACATACCACTTCCCACCCACCGAGCGAACTCGAGCTGGCCCAACAAGGTCCATATGCAATAGCTCTGTCTGACGCTCGGTCATGACATCGGTCAGGGGTGGATGGGGAGTGGCTACCATCTTGCCATGCCTACACGGAGCACAGACCAAATCCTTCTCAAACTTCAACTTTGGCAATACTCGGACAAGGCCATGACCACTCAAGCGGGAATCCAAATCAAAGCTCAAGTGACCCAACCGCCTATGACATTTCCACAAATCACAAGAAGGACCAGCCATCAAACAATGAGCAGGATCCAAAGAACGAAAGAAATGAGCCCCGAAAATCTGACCCTCGGGGATGATCATACAAACAAGATCACCTCTAGAATCCAGCAAACGAGACTCACCAGACTTAAAACGCACCTCAAAGCCCTGATCAAGCAACTGAGAAACCGAAAGCAAATTGAAGCCCAAAGACTTCACAAGAGAAACCCTTTTCAACGTTACCTTGTCACTCACATGCACTACACCCTCAGAAATCACCCTTCCTCGTCCGTTGTCTCCAAACGTGATGTACATCTTTTCCTTCACTGGGGTGAGGCTGGAGAACCACTTCTTATCTCCGGTCATGTGTCGAGAACATCCGGAGTCGATCAACCAGATGTTCTCCAAGCCTCCTGCCTGTAGTCAGAAACAAGAACGAGAATGAGCCAACGACTCGACACTGGGATTAGCACAAAGAAAGTTAAACTAGTGTCGAGCCGTCTGCTCAAAAGAGGGGTTAGCAAACATCACTCCCTTGCCACCAAATTTCCCATGTCCCATGGAAGGAGTACGAGCACCACGAGGGGGGAAACGTGGTCCGTAGTTCCTCTGGAACCCAAAGTTGTGATCATCTCCTCTAGACCCGTATTGAGGACGAGTAGGGGGACGTCCAGCAAAACCACCACGAGCCCGACCAAACCTCTCACCAGCACGCACACCATCATCTCTCCTATCAAACCTCTCACCACCACCTCTCTGTGGGAACCTACCACCCTGAGCTCCAACTCTACCAACATTCCTCACACTTCCCACACCCCGTGGAAGTGGCACTCTAGGCTCAAGAATACCATGAGACCGACGATACCTGTCCTGGTTTGCTTTCTCCCTAGCAAGCCTCTCATCCCTCTTCCTCTTGTAGCAAAACTCTGCTAGATGCCTCTCCTTGACACAAAACTGAGGACCATGAATGGTTCGAGGACCGGTGGATGGTCGCTTCCTTGTGTGATGAGTGATTGACAATGTTGTGTGGACTGATTCTTGGCTAAGTATTGTAGGTGCAGGTTGCGGCTTGACTGGTGTTGGTGCAGGTGAAGAACAAGCTTGAAAGGTCGTTGCCGGTGAGGCCTCCAGGTGTGGAGAAGACAAGTAGGCTTCGTTCGAGGGACCCGGTGGCCAGCGAGGTCGAGTGCGGGCCGCATGGTGGCAAGAACAGCAAGATGAAGTCGGTGGACGGTTTCTTGGTTGAGCCACAAAACCAAGGACGAGCCGGGACTTCATGGGAGCCAAGTCATGAGCGGTGATTGGCGGAGGCTACATCAAGTTCGCGGGGTTTGCGGTGGTTCACCAGAAAATCACTGGGTTACTCGGCTGAGCCACAAAGCCGAGGCCGAAGACCGGGCGTGGCTGTCTGGCCAAAACCGACCTGACCGGTTTGGAGAACTGGTCTGACCGGTTTGGCGTCGCAGGGCGCCGTAAGCTTTGAGGCAGAGGACACGCGTCGGGATCGCAAGGCTTGCGTTGAGGCTACGCAGGGTGCGGTCACCGGACATCCGTCCGATGGAGAAGACATGAAGACTTCCAAATATGCCCTTGAGGGGCTTGTATCCCTAGTTATTAAGAAAGGGCATTTTAGACATTCGGTTGCCTCCATATAACCCAAGAGGTGAGAGGATGGCAGCCAACTATGGGAACCCTAGCTCATTTGTTTTCCCATTTTCCTTCCTATTTTCCGTAGGTTTTCCATAGGACTAGCAAGAGAGCTTCATGGTGAGATCTTGTTGAGAGGGATGGATGATCGGGCGGCTTTCTAGACCTTGTATGAACCTTTGTTTCATGTATAGATGATTCGGCGTGGTTCCTCAAGGTTTGGATGTGTTTTTCCCGGTTGTTCTTGGTGGTGATTTTCAGAGCCCTCTCTTGGTGATTTCTTTGGGTTGTTTTCGAAACCTTTCTCTTGGGGATTTGATGGGGGAAATTTGTGGGAACCCTTCGTGGTTCTTTGGGCTGTGATTCCCCTCCCAAATTCGTGAGTAAAGGTGCTCGATTTTGGGGTTTATTGAGTTCTTGGTTTGGAAGTGATCTCGGCGGGATTTCCTTGTTTCCTCCCTTTTGGACGAGTTTTGGTGGGATTAAACTTGGCTATGGACTCCTCATGAGGTGTTCCTAATATCCCCAAAGTCTTGTTCAAGCCCGTGGAGCGATTCGGGAGATCGAGGTTTGGTTTTGGGGGAGTTGACCCGCGGGCTGTGTTCTTCCCGACTGTCCAGGCTAAAACCGGCCTGACCGGTTTCCCAAACCGGTCTGACCGGTTTAGCCCTGTGGGCTGTCGAGAAAGGCCTTTGAGCAAGAAAGTCTTTGCTGCTCCATGGCTTTGTTTGTTCAGATGTGGAAAGGCTTTTGAGGTGTTTGGGGTCTTTGGGGAGTTTCTGGACAGAATTGGTCTTACCGGTTTGCCTAACCGGTCTGACCGGTTTCCCCTGCCTGCGTGATGCTAAGTCCAACAGAAGCGGTCTGACCGGTTTCAGAAACCGGCCTGACCGGTTTGGGCTGCCAGCAACCGTGTCGTGTGTGGTTCCGCTGCGTGTGTGTTGAGGCTGTTGGTTGGGTCATGCTCCTAGGTTCAGTAGCACTCCAGTGGCTACGTGAACTTGGCAAGAGAAGCTTGCGGAGGTGCACAAGTGAATTTGGGTTCATAGGCCGAATTATGGACTCTAACCAGTCTAAGATCCAAGGATGGCGTACCAGGAACGGGGTTCGGGTCCTCCACACTTCGATGGAAAGAACTACCAGATGTGGAGTAAGCGGATGGGTGCGTTCCTCTGCGGAAAGGGTCAGATCCTTTGGGATGTCACGGTGGACACAGGCTATGTCCAGCCGATGGACTTCCTCGCTCCAGGATCGAGGGACAGTTTCGACGCCAACAATAAGGCGGTCGACTGCTTGTTTCGTTCTTTGTGTCAGACTGAGTTCGATCGGGTGCACACCGATCACTTGGCTTGTAGAATTTGGACGGTGTTGAAGGAGGCTCATGTTGGGAACGCCCAGGTTCAGGCACGGATGTATGTGACCTACCGGAGAGAGTACGAGAACTTCACTCATCTCCCCAGTGAGTCCATCGATGCCTTGTTTCATAGGTTCACGGTGGTTGTGAACAACATGGGGGCCATTGTGGACGTGCTTCCGTATGACGATCATGATAGAGTGGTCAAGCTCTTACACTCATTGGATTGTACGATTTGGGGCGGAAAGGTTGAGGCCATTGTGGAGTCAGAGAAGTATGACACTCTGACGGTGAACGAGCTGTTTTCAAAACTCAAGTCGGCTGAGGTGGATAGGGGCATGACTGCCAAGCTCGAGGGTCCGACTGACTCCCATAGTCTCGCCCTCGTTGGTGGTTCCAAATGAAAGGCTAACTCTAACCCATCCACCATGATGTTCTCCTTCTCCTCTTTGATGTCTATGCCAGATGAAGAGTTCGACGAGCTTGGAGAGGACGAGCTGGCGCTTCTGATGAGGCGGTTCGAGAGGCTGCACCAGAACCGCGTGAACATGAGGAGGAACACGAGAACATGCTTCCAGTGTGGCAAGCCGGGACACTTCGTCGCCGACTGCCCGGAGAAGGCTGAGAGCAAGGACAGCTACAAGCACAAGCCGAGGATGGACGGCAAGTACCATTCGAGGCGCGACCACAAGAGCAAGCACAAGAACAAGTACAAGGACGAGCGACGATCGAGGAAGAAGGAGAGCCGAGGCAAGGCCCGAGCGATGGTTGGAGCGAGCGACGTTGACTCCAGTTCCGCGTACTCCACCTCGAGCTCGAGCAGCAGTGAAGACGAAGGTGATCGTCGCAAGAACAAGAAGTCATCCAAGAACCTGAGCGGGCTGAGCTGCTTCGCGAGAGACGGCTTCTGCACCATGGCGCTGAGCTCCGGCAGGAAGAAGAGCACACAGAGCGACTCGAACTCTGATTCCGACGACGAGGTGCGTGATGAACTTCCCTTCTTGCGCCAGGAGAATGAGAGGCTTGGCTCTTTGCTTGATAACTGTGATGACATGCTTAGAGAGGCCAAGAAAATGAGAAAAGAGCTTAGGGCTTCACTCGAGGATGCTACGACTAGAGTGGCTGAGCTAGAGACACAGGTGCTTGATAGCAAGCTTGAGATTGATTCCCTTAAGGCTAGCCCTGTTGTTTCAGATGAGGTTGATTGTGCTGATTGCTCCATATTTCTTGCTGATCTTGCTTTGTTCAAGGAGAAGCATGCCTCCAAGTGTGAGGAACTAGATGTGCTTAGGGTTGAAGTGGCTGAGCTTAAGTCTAGATCTGCTTTGCTAGGTGCTTGCACTTCTTGCCCTGTTTTGCATGCTAAGATCGATGAGATGCATGCCTACACTAGTTCTCTTGAGGCTAAATTAAAGGAACCCATGCCTACATCATGCTCTACCTGTGAAATGCATGCTTTGAAAAATTTGGAACTTGCACATTATGTTGATCGTTTGCAGGATGAGAATGATGACTTGAGGAAGTTGATGGGTTGGTTGTCTGGTCATGAGCCTCAGTTGAGGATGATGATCGAGGCATTTAAGAGGCAGGATGGTGAGGGACTTGGGGCAAACAAGGTTGGTGAGGGAAGTGGAGAGAATATCCCAGAGCCACCAAAAACCCACCACAAAAATGATTTCCCTCCAAAACCCAACCATCTTAGGAACCGACTAGACACAACCCCAGCTCCACCCATATTTCCTACACCCACAAATGATCTCCAAAAGCCTATCAAGTTTGTGAGCACTACCGGGAAAGTGTTCTTTGGGAAAGTGAGTGAGAAGGCTAGTGGGGAGAAATCGGTGGCGGAGTTGAGTGGAGAGAAACCATGTGAGCAGCCCCAATCCAAGCCCAAAACTAAGCTTGTGAGGTTCCATTGTGGCTATTGTAGAAGAGATGGCCATAAAGACGAGTTTTGCTTGAAGAGGAAGCGAGAGGAGCGAATGGCGAAGGAGTGGGCTAACGGGGACAAGTATCACCCCTTTAGTGGTGTACTTAAGTCTCGTGTGCAGATGCCCAAAGCCAAGGCGAGTTTGAGGATAGTTCCGGCTTGGGGTGAGCGAAAGAGTGCAGGAGGTGCTGCTGGAGGAGTGAAACCGGTCAGACCGGTTTTGGAACCGGTCAGACCGGTTTGGGGTCTGCAGAATGACAAGTTTGGTTTTTCGTGCTCGTATAGGTGCGAGGGTTGTTTCTGGAGGTCGTGGTTCTGGTGGTTGGGCTGGAGAGTTTGCAGGTGGTCAGGTTGCTAGGCGTTCTCCCCCTCGAGTTCACTACGGGGATGGGAGGAGTCGTAGCTTTGAGAAGGAGAGGAGGGACGGTCCACGGGTTCTCTTTCGTGGTTTTGGTCCTCCTCCAGGCAGAGAGGGGTGGTTCCCTCGGGGTGGTTACCGTGGTGGTGTTCGTGGAGGTAGCTTTGGTAGGAGAGATGCTTTGGTTGGTGCTAACCCCACTTTCGAGCAAATGGCTCGGCACTGGTTTTACTCTTATGGTACTAACCCCAGTGCTGAGTCGTTTGGTCGCTCATGTGCTCGTTTTTTAATTTCAGGTGGGAGACTTGAAGAACATTTGGTTGATTGACTCCGGTTGCTCGAGGCATATGACCGGGGACAGGGGGTGGTTCTCAAGTCTCGTCCCGGTGGTGATGAAGAGGTACATCACTTTTGGGGACAACGGGCGTGGGCGTGTTCTTTCAGAAGGTGAGATCAAAGTGAGTGACAAGATCACTCTGAGGCGTGTTGCTCTTGTTCAATCTCTGGGGTACAATTTTCTTTCTGTGTCCCAGTTGTTGGATGAGGGCTTTGAGGTGTTGTTTCGGCCAGGTGGTTCTCGGATTGTGGACTCTCGAGGGGACCTTGTGTGTATGGTCGTTCCCGAGGGTCAAGTGTTTCGTGCTGATTTTTCTCAGACTTCGGGTGTGGAGCGTTTTTTCTTGGCTAGTTCTTCGAGTGATTTGTGGAAGTGGCATAGGAAGTTGGGTCACTTGAGCTTTGACCTTTTGTCTCGCTTGAGTAAACTCAATTTGGTCCGAGGATTGCCACGGTTGAGGTATGAGAAAGAGTTGGTTTGTGCGCCTTGTAGGCATGCCAAGATGGTAGCCTCTTCTCACCCGCATCTCACCGATGTGATGACTGAGCGTCCATGCGAGCTGCTCCATATGGACCTTGTTGGCCCAGCTCGTGTGCGATCTGCGGGTGGGAAGTGGTATGTCCTGGTTGTGGTGGACGACTATTCTCGGTATGCATGGGTGTTCTTTCTCGAGGATAAGGGGGAGACGTTTGGTTTTGTTCGAGATGTAGTCTTGAGGTTGAGGAACGAGAGGCACGGAGATGCCATACGAGCTATCCGCAGTGATAATGGCTCGGAATTCAGAAACTCTCGTTTTGAAACCTTTTGCCATGACTTGGGTCTTGAGAACCAGTTTTCGAGTCCGTATACGCCTCCCAGAATGGTGTTGTTGAAAGGAAGAACAGGACCTTGTGCGAGATGGCTCGAACGATGCTTGATGAGCATAGGACTCCGAGGAGGTATTGGGCTGAGGCGGTGAATACCGCGTGCTATGTGTCGAACAGGATATACCTCAAAGTGCACAAGAAGAAGACATGCTATGAGTTGATGCATGGTCGCACACCCAAGGTGAGTCACTTCCATGTCTTTGGCTGCAAGTGTTTCATTCTGAAGAAAGGAAGGAAGTTGGATAAGTTTGAGGCTAGGTCTGTCGATGGTATTTTCTTTTGTTATGCATCTCATTCTAGAGCATATCGTGTGCTCAATCTTGAAACTAACCAAATCGTGGAGACTTGCGAGATAACCTTCGACGAGACAGAGCCACGTAGTCAGCTTGTCTTTGAGTGTGCAGGTGATGATGAGCTTGCCGAGGAGATCTTTCAGGAGGAGGAGCATGAACATGATGATGATGAAGATGGCGGTGTGGTGCCCCCGGCTGAACATGTACCCACTACTTCGACTACGGTGATGGATGGACCCTCTACCACACCTACGACGACAAATCAAGAACGAGGAGAAGCTGATGTTGAGGGGGAGGTTGCATCGAGGCGAGAACCTCCCCGGCGAGTACAGATGGATCACCTAGCTTCAAGGATCATCGGCGACATGAATGAACGCACTACACGGTCGAGGGTTCGAAACAATTCCCATTTCGCTCATGCTGCGTTTGTTGCTACTTTTGAGCCCAAAGACATTGGACACACACTAACTGATCACAATTGGGTTAATTCGATGCATGAGGAGTTGGAGAACTTTGAGAGGAATCAAGAGAGTTGGTTGACCCTCCCCCAGGGTGTAAGCCGATTGGTACAAAATGGGTGTGGAAAAACAAAGAGGGAGAGAAAGGTGAAGTGGTGAGGAACAAGTCGAGACTTGTCGCTCAGGGGTTCAGTCAGAAGGAGGGGATCGACTACGAGGAGACCTTTGCTCCCGTAGCCCGTTTTGAGGCGATTGGGATCCTTCTAGCCTTTTCCGTGGCTAAAGGGTTCAAGTTGCACCAAATGGATGTGAAGAGTGCTTTTCTGAATGGTGTGTTGAAGGAAGAAGTGTATGTAAGGCAGCCTTCGGGGTTTGAGAGCGAGAAGTACCCCCACCGGGTGTACAAGTTGAGGAAGGCGCTATATGGGCTGAAGCAGGCGCCTAGAGCTTGGTACGACGGGTTGAGGGGGTTCTTATTTGAGAGTGGTTTTGAGATGGGGAAGGTCGATCAGACCTTGTTTTTGCTGAGGCAGGGCAGAGATATCCTGATTGTGCAGGTGTACGTGGATGATATTGTCTTTGGTGGCTCGTCTAACTCTCTTGTTGCAAGGTTTGCAGATGATATGAGCAGGGAATTTTAGATGAGCATGATGGGCGAGTTGCAGTGCTTCCTCGGGCTACAAATCAAGCAATCAAAGGAAGGAACATTTGTGCACCAGGCTAAGTACACCAAGGACATTGTGCGGAAGTTCAAGATGGAGGACTCCAAGGCTATGACGACGCCGATGAGTACGACTAGAGCTCTTGATGCGGACGAGGAAGGTGAACATGTGGACCAAAAGGAGTACCGGAGCATGATCGGGTCACTCCTCTACTTGACGGCGACGTGGCCGGACATACAGTTCTCGGTGTGTTTGTGCGCTCGTTTTCAAGCGTCTCTGAGGACTTCGCATCGGCAAGCGGTGAAGCGAATTTTTAGGTACTTGCGTCACACTCCCGACTTCGGCCTTTGGTACTCTGCGTCCTCTTCTTTGGCGCTTCATGGTTTTTCAGACGCGGATTTTGCCGTGTGTCGGTTGGATAGGAAGTCCACTTCTGGGACTTGCCAGTTTTTGGGTTCTTCTTTGGTGTCTTGGTCTTCCCGCAAACAATCGAGTGTTGCTCAATCCACTACCGAGGCTGAGTATGTTGACGCTGCTAGTTGTTGCTCTCAGCTCCTTTGGATTTCATACACCATGAGTGACATTGGTGAGGAGTATACCCATGTCCCACTTCAATGTGATAGCACCAGTGCCATGAGCGTTGTAAAGAACCCAGTGCTCCATTCCAAAACCAAGCACATAGAAGTGAGGTATCATTTTCTGAGAGACAACGTAGAGAAAGGAAAGATAGCTTTGATCCATGTACCCACACATGACCAACTAGCCGATATTTTCACGAAACCCCTAGATCAAGCAACTTTCACTCGTTTGCGGGGGGAACTTGGTGTTTGTTTGATTTCTTGAGTTGGGTGTGTGGGAGCTCTCTTTGTAGCATATGTATAGTTTTCTTTGTGCATTTCTTGCATTTGGCATGGCATATGTAACATGATGTATAGGCATCCTTGTATCTTAGATTGCATGCATTTTGTATCATATGCATTTTGTAGGAAAAGCTTCTCTCATATACATTGATCACCATGATGTGCTATATATGCTTTTGTGAGCTTGTTTGGTATGCTATGGTTAGCTTGACTTAGCTCTTGATGATCTTGTTGAATGATCCATGGTTGATGGCTATTTTTGAAAAATGTCACATATATGCTCTCTCATGTGTAAATGCCTTTATATGATCTTGACATGTTTTAGTGGCTTGGTTATGCTTAATTTGTGGTTGGATAGCTAGTTTATTGATCATATGGGGCCAAAGGCTCATTTGCCATCATGAATGTTTAGCCCTCTTGATTTATCTTGTGGAGGGGCATAAGTTCTTTTTTGTCGCAAAGACATTTCATGTACCATTTACAAATCTGAAAATGAAATGAACAATGCTTGGAAAATATGTTTCCATGTCATATGTGCTGAATTTAATTCGCTTTGGGTGCTAAACCGTTGCATGATGCCTACCAATGAGAAGTCTCATACATAGAAGTAGGCACATGGCTCGGTGGCTTTGACATGACATGAGGTGCTTGTGGGTGTTTGTGATGGTCTTACGATTAGAATGGTTGTCCTAGCATGAAGTTTGTGTGGCTTTGCCATTTTGACATGTTTTGATCATGTTTATGTTTTTGCTTGTGAGAGAGTATCTTTTTGCAACATTACTCAAATCCTTTTTAGCCTTGTCCAATGGTTGTAAAACTTGGTGATCATGTAGCTGAGGTCATTACGAACCTGTAGAGTATCTAACTTGCTCATTTGGACATGTGTAGCATCTTGTGATGATTTTTGTATACTTGAGAAGCTCTAGGTTGCATTTGTGCCTTGATTCATGCATTGGCAACAAGGGGGAGAAAGGAAGGTGGAGAAAAGTTGCCTTGTATCCCTGGAACCTATCCCAAGTGTCATGGGGGAGTTTGTGCATTTCTTTTGCATTTTTGGCTTTTGGGGGTGTGATCTGCTATGTGAAATCGGCCTGACCGGTTTTGGAAACCGGTCTGACCGGTTTTGGTGGAACCGGCCTGACCGGTTATGGGAACCAGTGGACTGGTTTGTGCCCAGAATTGGCACTTGATCAAGGGGAGCTTGCATATGTGCAGGGGGAGCTCTTGTGTGCTTTGGTGGTTTGTGCTCTTTGCTTGAGCATTGTTTTTGTCTCGGATGTCTCGAGCCGTTGCCCTTGCCTAAGGGGTCCGAGACTTGTCTTCTTCAAGTGATCTCGACTTTTGCCTTTCTCAGCTTTTGATTGCTTGTTGGAGTTTTTCTTTCTGTTTCTTTTCTATTTTCTTTTTCTCTTCAATTACCAAATGTGTGTGTTGTTAATGCACTCATCAAGGGGGAGATTGAGGACCATGTGTGGTTCGAGGACCGGTGGATGGTCGCTTCCTTGTGTGATGAGTGATTGACAACGTTGTGTGGACTGATTCTTGGCTAAGTATTGCAGGTGCAGGTTGCGGCTTGACTCGTGTTGGTGCAGGTGAAGAACAAGCTCGAAAGGTCGTTGCCGGTGAGGCCTCCAGGTGTGGAGAATACAAGTAGGCTTTCTTCGAGGGACCCGGTGGCCAGCGGGGTCGAGTGTGGGCCGCATGGTGGCAAGAACAGCAAGATGAAGTCGTGGACGGTTTCTTGGTTAAGCCTCAAAACCAAGGTCGAGCCGGGACTTCATGGGAGCCAAGTCATGAGTGGTGATTGGCGGAGGCTACATCAAGTTCGCGGGGTTTGCGGTGGTTCACCAGAAAATCACCGGGTTACTCGGCTGAGCCACAAAGCCGAGGCCGAGCCACAAGCCGTCCGATGGTGAAGACATGAAGACTTCCAAATACGCCCTTGAGGGGCTTGTATCCCTAGTTATTAGGAAAGGGCATTTTACACATTCGGTTGCCTCCATATAACCCAAGAGGTGAGAGGATGGCAGCCTACTCTGGGAACCCGAGCTCATTTGTTTTCCCATTTTCCTTCCTATTTTCCTTAGGTTTTCCATAGGACTAGCAAGAGAGCTTTATGGTGAGATCTTGTTGAGAGGGATGGATGATCGGGCGTCTTGCTAGACCTTGTATGAACCTTTGTTTCATGTATAGATGATTCGGCGTGGTTCCCCAGGGTTTGGATGTGTTTTTCCCGGTTGTTCTTGGTGGTGATTTTCGGAGCCCTCTCTTGGTGATTTCTTTGGGTTGTTTTCGGGACCTTTCTCTTGGGGATTTTATGGGGGAAATTTGTGGGAACCCTTCGTGGTTCTTTGGGCTGTGATTCCCTCCCAAATTCGTGAGTAAAGGTGCTCGATTTGGGGGTTTCTTGAGTTCTTGGGTTGGAAGTGCTCTCAGTGGGATTTCCTTGTTTCCTCCCTTTTGGACGAGTTTTGGTGGGATTAAACTTGGCTATGGACTCATCATGAGGTGTTCCTAATATCCCCAAAGTCTTGTTCAAGCCCGTGGAGCGATTTGGGAGATCGAGGTTTGGTTTTGGGGGAGTTGACCCGCGGGCTGTGTTCTTCCCGACTGTCCAGGCTAAAACCGGCCTGACCTGTTTCCCAAACCGGTCTGACCGGTTTCGCCCAGTGGGCTGTCGAGAAAGGTCTTTGAGCAAGGAAGTCTTTGCTGCTCCATGGCTTTGTTTGTTCAGATGTGGAAAGGCTTTTGAGGTGTTTGGGGTCTTTGGGGAGTTTCTGGACAGAATCGGTCTGACCGGTTTGCCTAACCGGTCTGACCGGTTTCCCCTGCCTGCGTGAGGCTAAGTCCAACAGAAGCGGTCTGACCAGTTTCAGAAACCGGCCTGACCAGTTTGGGCTGCCAGCAGCCGTGTCGTGTGTGGGTCCGCTGCGTGTGTGTTGAGGTTGTTGGTTGGGTCTTGCTCCTAGGTTCAGTAGCACTCCAGTGGCTACGTGAACTTGGCAAGAGAAGCTTGCGGAGGTGCACGAGTGAATTTGGGTTCATAGGCCGAATTCTTGAATACAATTTTTATCGGCTCCCATTCACTCCCCCCCTCTCTGGTTCGTCGTTTCGGTCCTTCAAAAACTCACACCTGAAGGGGATGGGTTTTGGTTTTGACTCTGGCTTCTCTCTAGGCTTCACACCCTTCTCACTCACAAACATCACCGGTTTCTGGAAGTCATTTGCTTTAGATGGGAATTTGGGTGGATCTTGGGTTGTGTCAAGCTTGTTGCAAAGGTGGTTGGGCTTTGGTGTGAAAGAGTTCTTGGGTGCTTTTGGAAGTGGGACTTGGATGTCTCCGATCACCTCAAACTCGAGGGTGGACTCTACACACTTCTCATACACACTCTCCCCACTGTTTTCTCCCACTTTCTCACACAACTTCTCAAAACCCAAACCATGACCATCCGCTCTCTTGAACTCCTCAATCATGATTTTCAATTGTGGTTCCTGCCCAGACAACCAACCCAACACCTTCCTCAAATAATCATTCTCCTCATAGATGACATCCAAACGGGAAGTAAGTTCAAGCTTGCGCAAAGTAACTTCATCACAACTAGTGCATGCATTGACAACAGGTGATTTCAAAGAAGCTTCCAAAGTGCTAATGGTAGAACAAGCATCAACGAGCTTAGCATGCATAGTAGGACATGATTTACAAGCACCAAGCAAAGTGGGTCTAGCCTTAAGCTCATCATACTCAGTCCTAAGAGCATCTAGTTTAGCCAAAGTGGAAGCACTCTTCTCATTAAGCAATTTAATTTCATTCAACCAAGCATCACATTCAGGACACTCAACATCATCAGAAATGGTAGGAGTACGTTTCAAAGTGTTTTTCTCAAGTTTAAATTCAAGCAATTTAGACTCTAACTCTCCTACTTTCTCACTAGCATTCTCAAGTTGAGCCCTAAGATCTTTCCTCAACACACTATCACGGTTGTCAATCTCACACAATCAAGCCATTCAACCTAGTGATCTCAGCAAGCAAAGCGTCGGGGTCACGGTTTACCTCATCCTCTGAGTCGGAGTCGGTGTCTTCCTTCTCGTCCTTCTTGCTACTTGAGCTATGGGCCATGCCACAAAAGCCTCCAAGTGCCACACAGCTCAAACCACTGAGGTTCCGGCTTGCATTCTTCTTGCCCTTGCACCTCCCGGCATCTTCATCCTCACTGCTTGAGCTTGAATGCGCGTCGCTTGAGCTTGTGTTGACGTCGCTTGCACCGGCCACCATGGCTCTTGCCTTGTCCTTCTTGTGGCCGCCCTTGCTCAATCGCCGCTTGTCCTTGTCCTTGCTCTTGGACTTGATGTAGTGCTTGCCCTTGGAGGAGTACATGTCTTCACGCCTCGGGTGCACCCTGTACTCGCTCATCTTGTACTTTTTCTCCTCCGCTTCCGGGCACTCGGCGATGAAGTGTCCACGCTTCCCACAGTTGTAGCATGTCCCCGAGCTCCGCCTTGCATTCCTCCGGTTCTCATGTAGTCGATCAAACCTCCTTGAGAGCAAGGCCAGTTCCTCCTCGCCCAGCACATCGAACTCTTCATCTGGAATAGACATGAGAGAAGACAAGGAAAACTGTCGACAGGAAGGGTTAGTGTTGGCTTTGCCCTTTGATCCGCCCACAAGAGCAAGACTATGATCAGTCGAGCCCTCATGCTTGGATTGCAACTTTCTGTCAACCTCAGCCGACTTGAGCTTAGAAAAGAGGTCATCCAACTCAATGGTCAAGTACTGCCCGGACTCCTTGATGGCCTCAACCTTAGCACCCCAAACATTTTGGTCCAAGATATCTAAAAGCTTCAAAGCTTGATCATGCTCAGTGTAAGGGAAATCCTCAACACTGGCCTTCATGTTGTTCACGATGGCGGTGAACCTCTGAAACATCGCATTAATGTCCTCATCGGGAAGTTGAGTAAAGTTCTCATATTGCATCCGTGTCGGGGACAGCCCTGAGGGTCCCCTCAAACAAATGGGGAAATCCCGCTTAAAACCTGCAAAAAGCCAAAGCCAAACGCGTCTTGCTTGAGCGCGCACACGGGGCACGGCCCACGCCGCGGTGGCCCCGGCGGCCCACCAAGGCGGCCCACTCAAAGATCCCTTCGAGCAGGCTCCGCCTCACTCGAGGGCACACGCCTCCCTCGAGCGGGCTCTGCCCTGTTCGAGGGTGCACGCTTACCTCGAGCAGGTTCCGCCTCGCTCGAGGGTCCACGCCTACCTCGAGCAGGCTCCGCCTCGCTCGAGGGCGCTCCGCACGCGCACGCCTGTTTCCGCACGCGGGTACGGGCATTTAATGCTCTGACAACGGCGGGGCGGCGCCATCACACACCCGGGACTCACGCCCCGGTCCTGTTGCACCAACTCCCTAGGGGGAACCCATCCCTGCCACTCTGGGGGACTGTGCGGCATGGCCGGTGTCAGCCCCGTGACGCCGCGCCGCCTGCTCCCGTACGGCTAACGTGTCGAGCCCTCGAAGGGGGGCAAGCCACACCCTCGAAATGCTTTCCTGTGACCTTGCAGGGCTAGGTCGTGACGCTAGGCCGGCGGGGCGCCATCCCTGCCACTGTAAATTGCAGGCGGTCGCCCCCGCGCGTACAACACCACACCGGGCACTGTGGTAACAGCTCCGGCGCTGTGAGGCATGCGGGAACGGAACGCCGCCACGCCTGCCACTGTATCCCGTACGGATCGTCGTCAGCAACCCCCTCGAGGCCGCCTGGGGACATCACGACCAACCACTGCGCTCCAACCCTCGAAGCTACCACTGTTCGGGTACAAGATACGCCATGATGGCCAGATCGCGGCAAGGACCGTCAAGGCGGCCGCCCACTCTATAGCGCGGCGCACCATACTTCCCCATGTAGCTGAATAGTGTGGCATGCTTGTAATTCGCCCTCTCCTTGGCCTATAAAAAGAAGGTGAACTCCCCCGCTGCAGGGGACAAGGGCATGAGATAATAGACAACATACGACATCCCACACACACGCATTGCTTAATTCTCCCACAACATCTTCAACCACTTCACCAGGGACTTGGAGGCCACGCCTCCTCTCCCGCCTTGCTTGTAGCTGCCCCACTACAGGCACCCCCGGTGCTGAGCAATATAGTGCCCTGAGCACACCACAGCTGGACGTACGCCCCCCCCCCCCCGGAACCAGGATAAACCTCGTGTCTCTGATTGCTTAGCATCGTCCATTGAGGGATAGACCTTGGCGCTTATTACTGGTTAGTGTCGGGACCACATTCCGCACCGACAGTTGGCGCCCACCGTGGGGCAAGCGAGCGCCTAAGGTCAATCCACCGTCAACTCCCTCCATGGTGATTCGCACCGAGTACCGCGGTACGCGCTACTCCATGGGCAGCTCGGACCCCCTCCCCACCGGGTTTGAAATCCGGTTCGGGAGCCTGAACTTTCAGGCCACGGGGAACGGCTACCTGATGCGCCTTACCAACCGTGAGGAGCTCCGTGCGCGGCGCCAAGCCGGTCCGCCCCCGGTCACCACTACGCGTCGCCACGACGCAAACGCCCGCTGGCACGGACGTTGCGGGTCCATCAGCATCACCGCGTCGCCGCCGCTCCGGTCAGCGCTCATGCTAGGCGCGGTCAGAGCGGCGGCAAGCCGAACGCGCCGCCTCCCAACGCGGCGCGCCCGTCGGCACAACGGCCGCCGCCCCGGCAGGGGAACGCGCGGTCTCCGGTCCGCTCTTCCCCATCGGTCTGCGCGGTGCTACGACAGTTTACAACGCCAACGTCAACACCACGATGCGCAGGGTTCCCCCTGGCCGTCACATCTTTGTCGCCAGGAACCCTAGCGCCTCCGCCGGCGATGAGTCGTCCCTAGGCTCCCTTGACGCGTTGCCACCCGCCAACCTGCACGAGTACGCGGAGCGGGCCTTTTCCAGCATGCCGGACCCAGTAATGTTCAGGCGTTTTCTTGACGCCACGGACTACTGGTTCGGTTGCTCCGATGACTCCAGCACCAGGAGCTACGACCCCGTGCGGGAATGCTGTGTCGTCATCGCCAACGACCCATCGAACGCCACCGGCGCGGCGGGCGCCGGTGACGGGGAAGTTACGCCCACCCCAGGGATCGCTCCACGCCTGGCAGCGGGACCGAGCACCCCTGCTGGAGCCGACCTCAACGCGTAGTTAGCCAAGCCCGCGAACTCGAACCCAAGCTGGCGGAGGAGTACCGGACGGTGCGGTTGCTCCGTGCCTCCATGGCAGGGGAAGCCTCTGTGCGTGGCGAGCGCGTGCGTGAGCTGGGCATACAGGCCCGCGCCCGCATCAACGCCGATTTCAACGTCGACAACCCGGACACGCCTCCGCGAGCGAGCCAGAAGCTCATTGCCGCCGCAACGTTGCTGCGGGCCATGCCCGCCCCCTCGATGCCCGAGGCGCGAAACCTACACCGTGAGGTGCAGGCACTCATCGAGCAAGCGGCCGTCCAACAGGCCGAGAGCTCGGCGTCCCGCATCAGCCAGTAGGGGGAAGCACCAGGCGATGGGGGTGCGCAGGGGGGCGAGCCCTCGGTGCACGCAGGCGGAGCGGTGGAGCGACCGTCAACCCGGGACGCACACCGGCTAAAGAACGGCTCCTCAACACGCGCAGGGCATGGGACGGCGACGCCCGCAATGTCATCAACGCTCGGCGGACGAGCAAAGCGGATGCGCGAGCAGCGGTAGGCTACCACCCTCGATGAGGGGGACGCTACGACAGCGATGAAGACCGCTCGCCGACGCCGGAACCCCCGGGAACCCGCGTGTTCAGCCGGGAGATCCGCGCGGTGGCCTTCCCCCAGTGCTTCCGCCAACCCACGACTATCGTCAAATACAACGGGGAGACAGATCCTCGCGTGTGGCTTAACGACTACCGCCTAGCATGCCAGCTGGGCGGGGCCACCAGCGACGAGGTCATCATCCGCAACCTCCCCCTGGATCTCGGCGATTCAGCCCGGACGTGGCTCGAGCATCTGCCGGCCAGTCAGATCCATAACTGGGAAGACTTGCTCCGTACATTCGTGGGCAACTTCCAGGGCACGTTTGTGCACCCTGAGAACTCTTGGGACCTGCGCTCCTGCACCCAGAAGCCCGGTGAGTCGCTCCGGGACTTCATACGGCGCTTCTCCAAGCGCTGCACGGAGCTCCCAAGCGTGGCGCAATCCGAGATTGTGCATGCCTTCCTCGAGGGCACCACGTGCCGGGACCTCATGCGCGAATTGGGGCGCAGCCCGCCGGCGGACTCGAACGAGCTGTTCGACATCGCCACCAGCTTCGCCTCAGGTGAAGAAGCTGTTGGGGCGATCTTCGACGGCAAGAAGGGCAAGCGCTCGGACGACGCGCCCGCGGAGGGCAGCAAGTCCAGGAGCCCCACCGGAAGGACAAGCGGGGCAAGAAAGGGAAGAAGCCGCGCCGCGAGGCGCGCGAGCAGGGACGTGACGGCGATGACGCCGAGGCCCTTGCTGTTGACCCGTCTCGACGGGGCCCTCGACCGGCCCCTCGAGGCCCGGGGGTGTTCGACGACATGCTGAAGAAGCCGTGTCCATATCACAAGACGCCAGTGAACCACACCCTCGAGCAGTGCGATATGCTCAAGAAGTTCTACGGCCGCGCCGCCGCAAAGGACGCAGAGGCCAAGAAGGACGGAGGAGATGGCGACACGCAAGTGGGAGCGGCACGAGGTCCTCGCCGCAAAGAAGGCGCCTCCCTCCTTCCTTGACTGGTCGGAGGACGCCATCACCTTCAGCCGCAAAGATCACCCGAACCGCATCCCTAACCCGGGCCAGTACCCACTGGTGGTCGACCAGGTCATTGGGAACGCGCGGTTCTTAAAGGTCCTGATGGACGGAGGCAGCAGCCTCAACATCCTCTACGCGCACACGCTACGCCTGCTGGGGATCGGGTTGGACCAGCTGCGGCCCAGCACGACGCCGTTCCATGGCGTCGCGCCGAGCAAGCGCGTCCAGCCCCTCGGGCAGATCGATCTGCCTGTTTGGTTCGGCACTCTGAGCAATTTCCGCAAAGAGATGCTCACCTTCGAGGTGGTGGAGTTCCGGGGCGCCTATCACGACATACTTGGGCGGCCATCCTACTCCAAGTTCATGGCCGTGCCCAACTACACCTACCTCAAAATGAAGATGCCGGGACCAAACGGCGTCATCACCGTGGGCTCGTCCATCGAGCACGCTTTCGACTGTGACGTCGAGTGCGTAGAGCACGCGGAAGCGCTGGCGCTGGATGAAGCGCTGGTGACCACCTTGGAGAAGATGGTCAACGAGGACCTCGACTCCACCACCAAGCACGCCGGCAACTTCAAGGCCGCAGAGCAGACCAAGGAAGTGCCCCTCGACCCTGCTGCCCCCGAGGGCAAGGTGTTGAGGGTCAGTTCTACCCTCGACCCGAAATAGGAAGTGGTGCTCGTCGACTTCCTCCGCGCCAACGCCGACATCTTCGCGTGGAGCCCCTCGGACATGCCAGGCATCCCGAGGGAGGTCGCCGAGCACTCCCTTGATATCCTGCCTCACTCCCGCACCGTGCAGCAACGGCTCCGCCGCTTCGACGAAGAGCGGCGGAGGGCGATCGGAGCGGAGCTGCGGAAGCTTCTCAAGGCCGGGTTCATCAAGGAAGTGTTCCACCCTACGTGGCTAGCCAATCCTGCACTAGTAAAGAAAAAGAACAGGAAGTGGCGGATGTGTATAGACTACACCAGTCTTAATAAAGCATGTCCTAAAGTTCCTTTTCCTTTGCCACGTATCGATCAAATTGTTGATTCGACCGCCGGGTGTGAGCTACTCTGCTTCCTTGATGCCTACTCCGGGTACCACCAGATCAAGATGAAGGAGTCCGACCAGCTCACGACTTCATTCATCACGCCGTTCGGGATGTTTTGCTACGTCACGATGCCGTTCGGCCTCCGGAATGCGGGTGCAACGTACCAACGCTACATGCAGCACGTTTTCGGAGACCACATCGGGCGAACTGTCGAGGCGTACGTAGACGATATCGTCGTGAAAACCAGGAAAGCGGACGACCTGGTTGGCGACCTCAACATCGCTTTCGGCTGCCTGCGGGCCAACGGGGTAAAATTGAACCCCGAAAAATGTGTCTTTGGTGTGCCGCGGGGCATGCTACTAGGATACATAGTCCACCAGCGAGGCATCGAGGCCAACCCCGAAAAGGTTGCAACCCTCGAGCGAATGGGTCCAATTCAAGACCTCAAAGGGGTGCAAAAGGTGCTGGGGTGCCTTGCCGCTTTGAGCCGCTTCATCTCGCGGCTCGGCGAGAAAGTCTTGCCCCTCTACCGCCTCCTCAAGAAGCACGAGCGCTTCTCCTGGACCGCCGAGGCCCAGGATGCGCTCGACAAGCTGAAGGCGTCCTTGACCCACGCCCCGATCCTCCCACCACCGCAGGACGACGAACCACTGCAACTCTACGTGGCCGCGACCACCCAGGTGGTCAGCGCCGTAATCGTGGTAGAGCGCACAGAGGAAGGACACGCCCTGCCGGTCCAGCGGCCGGTGTACTACATCAGCGAGGTCTTGTCCGACGCCAAGACAAGCTACCCTCAAGTCCAGAAGCTACTGTACGCGGTGGTCCTTGCACGGCGCAAGCTTCGCCACTACTTCGAAGCCCACCCTGTCACGGTGGTCTCCTCCTTCCCGCTGGGGGAGATCATCCGCAATCCGGACGCGGCGGGCAGGATCGCCAAGTGGTCGGTGGAGCTGATGGGCGAGACACTCGCCTACGCCCCGCGCAAGAGCATCAAGTCCCAGATCCGGCAGATTTCGTCGCCGAGTGGACGGACACGCAACTGCCGCCGCCGCCGCGGTCCGGGCGAGTGCCGGACTCGTATTTCGACGGCTCGGTGATGAAGACCGGGGCGGGCGCGGGCTCGCTCTTCGTGTCACCCCTCGGGGAGCACATGCGGTACGCAGTACGTCTCCACTTCCCCGCGTCAAACAACATGGCTGAGTACGAGGCCCTTCTCTGCGGCCTCAAGATCTCCATCGAGATAGGCGTCAAGCGCCTCGACGTGCGGGGAGACTCGCAGCTCGTGATTGACCAAGTCATGAAAAACGCGAGCTGCCACGACGAAAAGATGGAAGCATACTGCAAGGCCGTGCGAGCCGTTGAGGACAAGCTATACGGCATCGAGCTGAATCACGTGCCCCGCCGGTACAACGAGGAGGCGGACGAGCTGGCCAAGATCGCGTCCGGGCGGATCACCGTCCCCCCGAACATTTTTGCTCGAGATGTCACCCAGCCCCCCGTCACCCTCGAGCCGCATCCTTCGAACCACACGGAACCCTCGGGGGCTCCCTCGAATCCGGCGGGCGCCGAGCCCATGGATGAGGACCCCTCGAACGAGGCGTACGTGCTCTCCCTCCTCGAGGGGTACGGCGCCGACGAGGCCGAAGTGATGGATGTCGAGCCAGCCCCCATCAGGGCAGATTGGTGCGACAAGTATATCGCCTGGATGGCTCGAGGGAAACTCCCCTCGGACCGGTCCGAGGGCAGGCGCATCGCTAGGATGGCCAAGTCCTTTGCCCTTGTCGACGGCAAGCTGTACAAGCGCGCCGCTTCCGGCATCCTGCAGCGATGCATGCCCATCCCCGAGGGGCGCGAGCTCCTCCGGGACATTCATGCGGGCGTCTGCGGCCACCACGCTGCGCCCCGCACCCTCGTAGGCAACGCGTTCCGCCAAGGCTTTTACTGGCCCACCGCGGTCGCGGATGCCAGCGAGATCGTACGCACCTGCGAGGGGTGCCAGTTCTATGCCCGCAAATCCAACCTTCCTTCTCACATCCTGCAGACCATCCCCATAACATGTCCTTTCACCGTGTGGGGGCTGGACATCGTCGGGCCCCTGCGAAAGGCGCCCGGGGGCTTCACCCACTTGTTGGTCGCAATTGACAAATTTTCCAAGTGGGTAGAAGTACGCCCCATTACGAATCTCAGGGCGGAACAGGCAGTGACGTTCTTCACTGACATCGTCCATCATTTTGGAGTGCCAAACGCCATCATCACCGACAACAGGTCCCAGTTCACGGGCAGGAAATTCCTGGAGTTCTGCGACAAATTCCACATCTGTGTGGATTGGGTAGCTGTGGCACATCCAAAGACCAACGGCCAAGTAGAACTTGCCAATGGCATGATCCTACAAGGCCTTAAGCCCAGAATTTTCGACCAGCTGAATAAGTCTGGTCGAAAATGGCTCCAAGAATTACCTGCGGTCGTGTGGAGCTTAAGGACCACCCCAAGCAGAGCCACTGGGTTCACTCCGTTTTTTCTAGTCCATGGCGCGGAGGCCGTCCTCCCCACGGACTTAGAATATGGGTCACCCAGGGTACAAGGCTATGACGAGGACGCCAACCAGCGAGCCCGCGAGGACTCACTGGACCAGCTGGATGAAGCGCGCCTCGTGGCCTTGATGCACTCTGCAAGATACCAGCAGTCCCTCAGGCGCTACCAGGCACGGAAGATACGCCGGCGGGACTTCAGCGAGGGGGATTTGGTCCTAAGGCTACGCCAAGACAGCCGAGGACGCCACAAGCTATCACCTCCGTGGGAGGGACCCTACGTCGTGGTAAAGGTGCTCAAGCCCGGCACATACAAGCTAGCCAACGAGGACGGCGAAGAACTCACCAACGCTTGGAACATCCAGCAGCTACGTCGCTTCTATCCCTAGCTAGGATTTCCAAGTCTTTTGTTGTAAATCATGTGCCCAACACCCCAGTTGGTGACGTCCATGTAAACATCACCAGTTCAATAAAAAGGGCAACTCGGCTTTCCCCTGAAACCCAAGTTACCCTCGGGGGCTATTACGGGGGGCATCCCCCCCAAAAAATGGTCCCATTTTTTCGCAAAAAACCCACGCGCGCTAAGTATGGTTCCACTTTGGCCTCGAGCAAAATTCGAACAGGGCGCAGGAAGCCTAGCGGAAAGGACACGCGAGTCAGAGATAGCCTACACCTCCGCGAGGATACGGCCCTTCTCTCTTGCCTCCGGCCCAGCAGGCTGCTCGCGAAAATCGAACTTCCCTAACTAGAATTTACTCAGGAAGAAGGAGAAACAAAACAGCGCAATAAAATAAAGGACACCATTTCACTTTCACAAGTGTTTGAAACAGAACGATTTGTCCATTTACATGGCCACACGGCCCATACACTAACACACAAACAAAAAGGGCTTAGCGCCCGACAATCTTCAGGCTGGCGGAGCATCGGCGTCGGTGGCATCCGGGAACAGAAACTCCTCGAAGACTTCGGCAAGCGCCTCGGCAGCGTCAGCGGCTAGTGCGTCCACGCGCTCCATCGCCACCTCGTCCTCGACGCCCTCGGGGACGATATAGCCCTCCGCCACGGCCTCGAAGTTGATCTCGTAATGAGATCGCACCACTCCGAGGGCATTCTGGACGCCGAGGTGCAGAGCCCGGCGCATGCGCCCGGTACGTGCCCGCCAAGGGAGCGCAGGCGGCTGGCCAGCGAGCTTCCTTCCTGCGCCTCGCCCTCTTCCACGGCTTGGCAGGTCTCGAGGGCCGCAGAGCGCAGCTCTAGCAGCTGCCGCTTGGAGGAGTTGTAGGAGGCCTACAGCGCCTCGGCCCGCTCAGTCGCGTGCCCCAGCGCGGTGCGTAGGCCTGAACGTTGCCAACAAAAGAGAAATCAGAAAGGGGGGCGGACCCTCTAAGGGTAAATCAGCAAAACAAAAGACAAACAGTGACCTACCTTCGACCTGTTTCCTCTCCACCTCGAGGGCGCGGCGCTCAGCCTCGACCGCCTGCTGAAGGCCGTTGACGGTGTCGCTCTGCTCCTTGAGGGCCTGCTCCTGGCTCGCGCTTGTGATGCTGAGCACCACCAGTTCGCCCTCGAGCTTCGAGAACTCGACGTTCCGCTCCTCCAGCGACTTTTGCGCCGCCTCGCGGGAGGTACGCTCCCACTCGAGCGCCGATCGGGCGTCGACAAGAGCGGCCCGCTCCTGCTGGAGCAGCCCCTCAGCCCCCTAGCGGGCGGTACGCTCTTGCAGGAGCCGGTCCTCCGTGATCGCGAGCGCAGCAACCTTGGCGTCGAGGGTGGCCTTCAGCTCGTCGGCCTCCTTGGCCCTCTGCTCGGCCGCGCGCGCCCGCTTCTCAGCCTGGCTGTGCTGGGCCTGCGCCTCCAGAAGCCACGCACGGACCCCCTGGTTCTCGGCACGGACGGTGGTCACCTCCGCCTCCCAGTTGGTGTCCAGCGTGCACATCCTCTCCAGATCCGCCCGCGCCTGCCGCAGCGCCTCATCCCGGTCGATGAGGGCCGTGCAAACCCGCTCGAGGGTGGAGGGGCGCGCCGCGGCCTGCCTCTCGCTCTCTTGGAGCTGGTCGCGTAGGGCCTCAGCCCGGTACAACAGCCAGCTGTCCGGGGTCCTCAAGGCGTCAATGAGCGCATCGAAGGCGTCACACCGCTCCCGGAGCTGGCGGAGCTCGGCGCTCATCTGATCGAAGGCGCCGTATTTGTCGCGGGCGCGGTGCTCGAGCTTCTGCCGCCAACAGATCGAAACCACTGAGCGTCGCGCCACAAGCATCGAGCGCGATGACGAAGAAATCAAAGAAAGTAGACGACGGTGTCGTATGGACCTCCCTGGGCCCACTACCTCGGTGGGTACCAGGACCGACTACTCGGTGGGCCCCTGGGACTACCCGGCTTGCGCTACACGGCACCTGAAGGCGTGGAGCACAAGGACAGCACAGGAGTAGTACTCGGTTAGGACTCTGTACACGTTCCGCACTGTGTAGAGGTCTCCTAGACGTACTCGACTAGTACTCCTTCCCTACTCCGACTTGTAACCCTGCCTCCCGGACTATATAAGGCGAGGCAGGGACCGATCTTAGGATCACCTCATCCGATCTCAACCCACGGCGCACTATTGCACCATCCTGTAATCGTGCCCCATCAATCCAGAGCTACGCAGCATACAGGACGTAGGGTATTACGCACCTCGCGGCCCGAACCTGTCTAAATTGTGTGCCACGTGTCTCTTCCTTCGAGTTACCGATCTCGGCGAGTCACATTCATCTACTTCGGGTACTCCCCGTAGTAGGTTGCCGGTCCAAAACACCGACACCGGCGCGCCGGTAGGGGCTCTCGCCCGAGATCACATGGCGAACTCGACGGCTTCCGTTCACATCAAGCCAACCGTCGCCTTCAACCGCGGCGACACCTTCGTCTTCGGCGCACGGGTCCGCACCGCGCGATGGCGCGGGCTCCTTCCAGCGCCGCTTGATCATGCAACCCGACTCGAGGACGGAGCCTTGTGACGCTTCCCGAAGTTGTCACGGGCAAGCTCGCCGGCAAGTTCGGCGAAATTTCGCTTTCCAACCTCCACGGCCGACTTCGAGCTCGAGTCCGTCTCCAACTCGAACCCGACGTCGCCATGGGCCATCGCATGCGAGCCGGCTCCTCAGCCATCGCAGGCGGTCCCCTCTCCACACCAGGCGCTCCGCGCGTGGCCCTCGCGCTCCCGGCGGGCCCGCACGGAGGCTTCTACACCACGCCGGGCCGGCAAGGAGCCCGTAACCGAGTACAACTCGGACTCCGACGCCGTCCCCAGCCCCGTCTCGGACTCCAGCCCTCTCTCCGAGTTCTACTCGAACCCGGACTACGAGTTCGACTTCGGGTCGGACCCTGAGGAGCCCGAGTCCGAAGACGACTCCTCTGAGCTTCCCTTGTCAGGGCCAGCCTCTGGGCTGGTTATAAGATCGACGCCGGCCGGAAGATACGTCTACTGGCCAGACCGCAAGCCCGCTGAGCTGACAAAGGAGGACTCACGCTACGTCGCCTACATCGACTCGCTACCGTTCCAGGAGGGAACACCGCTAGCCCAGGCTGACTCAAACACACCAACTGAGGTGGCACCTTCTGAGCCAAGCTTGGGCACCCCTGATCGTCAAGTCTTCATGGCTGCCGGCGACACCCCGGGAACCTCAGGCACGGCCGCAGACAAGTACTTGGAGGACATCTCCGCAGACGAGCTGTCTGCTGATGCCCCTGCGGACGAGACCGACGCCAACAGGGACGCCCGGCGCGAACGCAACAGGAAGCGCAACGAACGACGCCGGCGGCTCAGAGACAACCTCCCTATCCGCAACCTTGCGGAAGCTCTCGAAGCAGTTGAGAGCAGAGTCCACACCACTCCTGAGTAATGCCTCATGTCGATCACAACGATCGCACGCCAGGCTCAGGGCATACGAGCCGGAGAGGTCATCGCCAAGCTCGCTGAAGAAGCCTACTTCATGCGGGTCGACAAGAGAGTCAGCCAACCTCTCCCCGGCCAAGCCTCGCGACAACGAAGCTACTAGTCGCAGTGTTGACCCCGGTCCTAACCATACTCGGGGCGACATCCCGGTGGGGCCCGAACCGAACCGTCGACGCTCCACCGCCGGCGGACCCTCACGACAAGACAACGTCAACCGAGAAGTCGTCCCCCACCGTGCTCCGGCCGGTGGCGGCGGCAACGACCCCGACGGCGGCGGCGGCGGCGGCGGCGGCTCCAACCACGGAGCCAACAAGAAAGCCGGAGGCGGCGGCGCCGCGGCGGCCGCGGCCACGCGCATAGCCACGCCTCCGCGCCTCTCACGGCGGGTACGATGCTCGCCGAGAATCGAAGAGTTGCGGCGAGAAGAAGTCGACGACCGCCGCCGAAGGCGACGGCTTCCCCGCCTTCTCACCCCGCTCGCAACCCCGCCCCTCCCCGACAAGTTCAAGCCTTTGGGGATCACCAAATACGACGCGAAGCGAGGATCCCATCCGGTGGCTCCAATGCTACGCTCTCTCCATCGAGAACGGCGGCGGCAACGGCGACACCAAGTGCCTCTACTTCCCCTTCGCTCGGACCAAGCCCCACTCACATGGCTCGAGTCGGCCCGGACAAGCACCCAATCGACAAGTGGGACCGAGTCGAAGGAGCAATTCACAAGCAACTTCGCGGGCGCCATGGGCCGTTCGGGTACTCGCATGGACCTTGCCATGATCAAGCAGGAACAAGGCGAGACCCTCCGCAAGTACATGCGCCGCTTTTTCGACAAGCGCGCTACCGTCGTGGACGTCACCGACAATGAGGTCATCGACCTCTTCCAGGACGGGCTCTACCATCGCCGCACCTTTGAGGACTTCGGCCGACGCCGTCCCAAGTCCATTCCCCACCTCAAGGACATGATCACGTCCTGGGCGGACGAAGAGGACAAAGCCAACGCCAAGTACGACGCCATCCGCGGCAAGTCCAAGCAGAACCAAGGTGGCGGCAGCAGCAGCAATCCAAACCAAGGCGCCCGCAACAACAACAACAACAGCAACTTCTCGGGTCCCAACCGCAAGCGCAAGCCAGACAATACCGTCGCGGCTATCCAGCGTCCTCCGAAAGGGAACTCGAAGAAGAACTCCGGCGGGTTCAAAGACCTGCTGAAGGAGAAGTGCCCGTGGCATCCAAACGGCAACCACACTACCGAGCAGTGCTACCAGCTCAGGCATGCACTCAAGGATACGCCGGAGCCACCGCACCCTCACGATCAGAAGAACAAGAAGAAGGACGGCGATGACTTCCAAGAACCCGAGAAGACCGTCAACGTCCTCTTCGGCGGACTACCCTGCAGGCGGGAGCAGAAGGCTACTCGCCGTGAAGTAATGTCCATTGAACCGGCGGTTATGACCCCTCTCGGGTGGTCGGAGACACCCATCACCTTCTCCCGCGCGGATCAATGGACCGGCTTCTCTCCGAACCGGACGTTTCCCCCTCGTCCCGAAACCAACGGTGGCGGGCTCTAAGCTCAACAAGGTGCTCATCGACGGCGGAAGCGGGCTCAACGTCCTCTTCACCAAGACTCGAAGAATATGAACCTTGACGTCACCCCCATGCTCGACAAGAGCAGCATGCCTTTCTACGGCATCGTCCCGAGCAACGCGGCTATCCCACTAGGCTCGGTGGTGCGCCGGTTACCTTCGGGGCGTCTCGCGACAACTACCGCACCGAGTACATCAAGTTCGAGGTCGCGGATATCGAGACTTCCTACCATGCCATCCTCGGCGGACCCGCCATCGCCAAGTTCATGGCGGTGCCCCACTACACATACTTGGTACTCAAAATGCCAAGTCCGGTGGCGTACTCTCCCTCCAAGGGGACTTGAAGATCTCTCACGGCGCGATACGAGGCCGTGGTGATCGCTTCAACAAATCAAGTACCCACCCCAATGATGGAGGTCTACGCCGCGTCGAAGAAGCTTGCCACAAGCGAACTCGACATCCCGCAGAAGTACGACGGCGCCAACAAGCCTCGGCCACCTGAGGAGGTGCTCGTCAAGTCGGTCGACCTCGGAACAGGCGACCCTACCAAGACCACCACCATCGGGGCCGGCCTCGACCCCAAATAGGAAGACGCGCTCATCAGCTTCCTTCGGGCTAACCGCGACATCTTTGCGTGGAAGCCAGCGGACATGCCAGGAGTGCCCAGGGAGCTGATCGAGCACTGCCTCAACGTCGACCCAAAGGCCACCCCCAAGCGACAACACCTCCGACGCTTCGCCGACGACAGACGGGACGCCATCAAGAAGGAGCTCGCCAAGCTACTCGCCGCCGGCTTCATCGAGAGAAGTCTTCCATCCCGAGTGGCTCGCCAACCCCCGTCCTCGTCCGCAAGAAGAACTCGAACGAGTGGAGGATGTGCGTCGACTACACCGACCTCAACAAGCACGCCCCCAAGGACCCCTTCGGGTTGCCGCGCATTGATCAAGTCATCGACTCCACGGCGGGCTGCGCGACCTCGCTCTGCTTCCTCGATCGCTACTCCGGCTACCACCGGATCGCAATCAAGGAGGAAGACCGGGAGAAGACCGCGTTCATCACCCCGTTTGGCGCGCTGCTTGCTACACGACCATGTCTTTCGGGTTGAAGAACGTCGGCGCTACCTACCAACGGGCCATCCGGGCTTGCTTCAAGCGGCAACTCAACAAGAACGTCGAGGCCTACGTGGATGACGTGGTTGTCAAAACCGAGGGACTCCGGTACCCTCATCGACGACCTTGAAGAGACCTTCGCATCGCTACGCGAGTACCGCCGGAAGCTTAACCCGAACAAGTGCGTCTTCGGCGTCCCTTCGGGCAAACTACTCGGCTTCATCATCGCCCGGCGCGGCATCGAAGCCAACCCCGAGAAGATCTCCGCCATCACCGGCATGAAAGCTCCCACGAGCATCAAGGACGTCCGAAAGCCGACGGGGTGCATGGCGGCATTGAACGATTCATCTCGAAGCTAGGAGAACGGGGTCTCCCCTTCTTCAAACTACTCAAGCACCACGAGAAGTTCGTGTGGACTACGAGAGGCGGATCAAGCCCTTGCCCGGCTCAAGGACTTCTGTCGAAGCCGCCGGTCCCTCACGGCTCCCTACAAGGGCGAGCGCCATCTGCTCTACCTCGCCGCGACTACTCACGTGGTCGCATCGCCATCGTCGTCGAGCGGCAGGAAGACGGCCACGCCTACCCGGTCCAGCGTCCAGTCTACTTCGTCAGCGAGGTTCTATCAGAGTCCAAGGCTCGCTTCCAGCCCGTGCAGAAGCTTCTGTACGCTCTACTCATCACGTCGCGGAAGCTACGACACTACTTCCAGGAGTACTCGGTCTCCGTCGTCACCGACTACCCGCTCGGTGACATCCTGAGGAACCTAGACGCCACCGGAAGGATCTCCAAATGGGCTGTCGAGCTCGGCGCCCTCACCATCGACTTCAAGCCGCGCACGGCCATCAAGTCGCAGGCACTAGTCGACTTCATGGCAGAGTGGCGGGAGAACCAGCTACCTACTCCCACCGCGCGACCAGAGCATTGGGTGATGTACTTCGACGGCTCACTCAACCTCGAGGGTGCAGGCGCAGGGGTACTCCTGATCTCTCCAACGGGCGAACAACTCAAGTACGTCCTGCAGATCTTCTGGAAGGTCTCAAACAATGAAGCCGAGTACGAAGCTCTCCTACACGGGCTCCGCCTCGCGGCTTCACTTGGCATCAAGCGGCTACTAGTCTACGGCGACTCCGCAGTAGTCATCAACCAAGTCAACAAGTCCTGGGACCGCAACAAGGAGAACATGGACGCCTACTGTCTAGAAGTCCGCAAGCTCGAGAACAAATTCTATGGTCTCGAGTTCCATCACATCGTCCGCGACAACAACGTTGCAGCGGACGTCCTTTCCAAGCTCGGATCCACCCGTGCCCAAGTACCGCGCGGCGTCTTCGTCCATGAGCTTCATGCGCCATCCATCCCGGAGCCGGCGCCACCGACCCCCGCCCCGGCCCATCAACCAGTGGGCGGGGAGGTCATGATGATCGACGTGGACCGGAGGCAACCCTTCATCGACTACCTCGGCGAGCGAAGGTCCCCTCCGACAAGAACGCAGCCGAACAACTCGTCCGCCGCGCCAAGTCTTACGTCCTCGTCGGCGACAAGCTTTACAAGCGAGGCGCATCTTCTGGGGTACTCATGAAATGCGTCCCTCGCGAAGAAGGCAAGGACATCTTGGAGGAGATCCACAAGGGTGTCTGCGGCAACCACGCGTCCTCCCGCACGCTGGTCAGCAAGGCCTTCCGGCGAGCCTTCTACTGGCCCACAGCCTTGGGCGACGCCGAAGAACTCGACAGAAGGTGCCAGGGGTGTCAGTTCTTCGCCAAGCAGCAACACGTCCCTGCCTACAAGCTAGTCACCATACCGCCAACCTGGCCCTTTGCCTGCTGGGGGCTCGACATGATTGGGCCACTGCCAACTGCGCCGGGGAAGATTCAACGGGGGAGTGCCGGTGGCTATTGACAAGTTCACCAAGTGGATCGAGGTCAAGCCGGTCACATGCCCCAAAGGCGACAGAGTACTCGACTTCTGGATGAACTCGTACACCGCTACGGGCTACCCCACCGCATCATCACGGACACCGGGGTCCAACTTTAACAACCACCGCCCGGGAGTACCGCGAGAACGGCGGAATCGACGTCAGATACGTCTCCGTCGCCCACCCACGGGCCAATGGACAAGTCGAGCGCGCCAACGGGATGGTGCTCGACGCCCTCAAGAAGCGGCTACACGACGCTGCTAACTCAAAAGGGGGCAAGTGGATCAAGGAACTACCCAACGCACTCTGGGGGCTGCGGACTCAACCATCCAAGCCAACGGGGCAATCCCCCTACTTCCTGGTCTACGGCTCTGAAGCCATCCTCCCTGCCGATGTCATATGGAACTCGCCGGCGGTGGAGCACTACGACGAAGGCGTCTCAGAAGACAATAGACGAGTTGACATCGACGACCTCGAAGAAGCTCGGCCGTGCCGCCCTAGTCCAATCGGCAAGGTACACGGAGGGTATCCGACGCTACCACGATCGCAACGTCAAGGAACACTCCTTCAACGTTGGAGATCTTGTCCTCCGCCGTATCCAGAACACGGAAGGACTTCACAAACTCAGCTCCCCCTGGGAAGGGCCCTTCACCGTGGCTAAGGTGACCGGGCCAGGCTCCTACCGCCTCCAAACACTTGAAGGCGAAGAAGTCAACAACTCGTGGAACGTCGACCAACTCTGTCGATTCTACGCCTAGTCTAAACGACTACTCCGGGGTTCCAGTCCACGCGACTACATCAACACCACCTTGCCGCAGGCGACCCTCCGGTCCCGGCTTCAAGTCTCGGACTACTCTTCTCCAGGTCCAGCCCGTGCGGCTACCTACGGACCCTGGGCTGCGACGAGCGTCAAGGACTCTAGCAGCGGTCTACCAAGAGACCACACTCTAAGATCCAGCCCCGCGCGGCTACCTACGGATCTGCGATCCAGCCTACACGGCTACCTACGGATCACTCACTGTAAGCGGCTACCCGCTCCAGTACTACTCAGCTGTAAGCGGCCTTCGGGTCCAGGCGACTACTTGTAACTACGGCCCTGGCCACCCAGGTGTACTTCTTCGGTAATAAAGTTTGATTGTTCATCAACTTCTTTCTCGTCTACTCCCGCGACGGGACTACTAAGCCAAGTACTACTACTCGCACCTACTCCACGATGGGCGCTCCGCACTCGAGATCGCGGTCACGAGTACTCATTGATGGAACATCTCATTTCATTGATATATGAAAAAGTTCATTACAAGCTGTTTCCTATACAACTATGGCTACCGACTATCTATGCGAGCTACGGAGGTTCAACTTATCGGCTACTCGCTCCGCGATGGGAGCCATCTCGCTCCGACAACTCGCGCACCGCTCATCCGAGCGATGGGCGGCTACCCCGCCGGCGACTACCTCCACCGGGGCCTTCGGGAAGTACGACTTCATGAAGGCCGGCACCTCGCTTCGGGATTGACTTGGCCATGTGCTTCACGTAGGCGGCCGGCGGCTTGGCGCCTCACGAAGTCGATCCGCCAACGGAGCGATCTTGGGGCCGCCGGGTGCGGCACCGGGAGCCTCGCGATCGGGAGGGCGACCTCCTCAAGGTCCTTCGGTGGGCCGGAGCGCCTCGCGGTCTTCGTTCAACTTCGCAAAGATTTGTAGCGATTGACGAGGTCTCTGTCGGATGCAATTCTCAACTCCATGTGCTTCTCGCACTCGAAGGCCGGCTCCTTGTAGTCGAGTTCAAGTACACGGCGGGCTTCTTGCTCCCGGTAGAAGAGATTCTTCATGCCGATCTCCGAGCCCTTCGGTCGCTCCACCTCGGCCTTCGAGTTCGCAACACCGAACACAACAACGGGTCGAGCTTGATGACTCCCCAACAAGTACCCGACAAGTCAAGAGACATACCTTTATTCTTGTTGCGGAGGCCTTTGTTCTTCCGCACCGGCTCGTCGCTCTTCGCCCGCAAGTCCATCACATCGTTGTGGTACTTGGCGAAGGCGGCGTCAAGCTTCGGCCTGCATGGCGGCCGCGTGCTTCCTCGACTTCATGAGCTGCTCCTCCGGGGCTTCGGCTCGCGATGCCGTGTCGCCGTAGCCTTGCAGTAGATTGGACTTCTCGCGGGATCGCTCCGCGACGTCCTGCACAAGACAAGTTCAAGTCAAGCAGAGTACTCAACGAAAGGATTGACTACTCGGGAGGCAACGGCTACGTACCTTCATCCACTGTTCGGCTCGCCGCATCGCCTCCAAGTGCTGCGCCAACACCGCCGGTTCGACGAGATCGTCGGCAAGCAGCTCGATCCCGCCACGGCTACTCGTTGTAGCCTCCGTCATTGGCGCCGAGCGGATAGGCTCCGCGTCTTGGATCTCGGGAGACCGGATCGCCACCTCCAGGGCAAACCCTGGCGACGTGGTAGCCGCCTCCTCCTCGGCGGACTTCTCGACGGTTTCCCCCATGGGCTCGGGGGCTCCTACCGCAGCCTCTGGGGCCTCTGGTGTCAACTCCTGCATGGGCACCCCTGCAGGGACGTCACCTCCTTCGGCGCCTGTCACCAAGGAACACGCGCATCAGTATCTCCGACTACTCTTTTTGGGGCTCTACAGCTTCAGGAGGAGTACTCACCTTCGACTACGACCGCCTCCGGTAGCGGCGCTTCGGCAGCTGGGGGCTCGGTCGCGACTTGGGCTTCTGGAGCGGGCTCCTCGACGGGCGGCGCGGCCTTCTCTGCTTCTGCTGCCGTCGGCTCCTCTCCGTCCCAGCTCAAGTCCGTGGATTTTCTGCACAAGTGTCCACGGAGGGTCGTCAGATAAAATCGACTCCTACAATGAGTACTACTCATGAAGGCGTGGTACTTACAAGTTCGACCGGACGATAGTCACGGCCGGAGCACCGAGGATGCTGGCGATATCAACCAGTCCACCCTCGGCGGGCGTTTCTTCCTCCGCCTCTCCGACTACCACCTCCTCTACGGCGGCGGCGGCCGGCGCGGGGGGTCCGCGCCCCTGCGGCTTCCACCTCTTCGGCGGCGGCGGTCGCGGGTACTCGCTCCCCTCGGGGCGGGGGGGCCGGCGCTCCGACCGCGCCGAGAAGTTCTTCGACAGTGGGGGCTGGACTTCGGCTTCCAGCCGATTCCCCCACTGTGGGCCACATGCCCTCATCGCCCTCCTCCACGGGCTCTGCTGGCGGCCTCTCCTGCACACAAGAACGACTACTCGTCAGCACCGTACTCGATCATTGAGTACTCGACTACTTTGCTCAAGACGACTTACCTCTGGAGGCGTGGTCTCTGAGACCTTCATCTTCTTGGCTACCCGCTTCTTGGCGGGGTTGCGCGGCTTCCTCGGCGGCGCAGCAAGGCTAGCCTCCAGGCTAGCCGGAGGGTCTTGGATGAGAGGCACATGAGGCAAGCCCGGACGACTAAACCTCGACCGCCCCGGAAGCGGTCTCGCGGCGTCTCCTCGTCTTCTTCGTCATCGGAGGTATCCTCCACGGTGACGGGATCGTCGTCGTCTCCGACTATTCGGCGCTCCTTCACCTTCTCCACCGTTGGGACCTCAATTCCGCTCGGTGGTGGCTGCGGCTCGGAGACAAACCGCTTCACATCATCCTGCGCAAAAGACACAAAAAGCGTCAGCAACTCTGCTACAAGCGCCTACTACTCGACGAGGCGGGTACGGCTACTTACCTCGTTGGGCGGGCGCGCGGCGGAGAACTCCTCGACAGGGCACGCCGTGTACTCCGGCATGTCCTTGAAGATCCTCGACAACCTCTCGATGATGTCGTTGTCTTCAATTTCGCCCCCCGGCATCCGCGACGTGTCGTCGTCGCCGGTGTACTCGAAGCCCATCGTATCCCGCGCTGACAGCGGCTGGATCCGGCGCTTCATGAAACTGAAGGCCACATGTTCGGCCCTCAGTCCTGCATCCCGCAGGGTCTTGATGCGTGCCAGCAATTCCGGGAGCTGGATCCCCTCTTGCATGGTGGGTTCCGTGTTCCACCACTCTTGGTGCTTGGGCTGCCGCCCACTCGGCTTCGGCAGCTCGGGATGGTGGTTCGTGGTGTAGAACCACCTCGTCTTCCAGTCCGTGTTGGAGTCCACGAGCTTGTACGCCATGTGCGCTCGGCGGCATCTTCCCTCAACTGGATCCCGGCCCCTCCGACTACTCTGGGGTTGGAGGCGCTGGGCTGCGGCTTCACGCGGAAGAATTTTCGGAAGAGAACCCAGTGGGGCTTGATCCCCAAGAATGCTTCGCAGAAATGGACGAAGACAGAAGTATGGAATATTCCGTTGGGGTTCAAGTTGAGGTACTCGATGCCATAGTACCTGAGAAGCCCCTTGAAGAAATCGCTCGCTGGGAGCGCAAGCCCGCGCTCCACGAAGCGCGAGAACATCGGGATCTCGTCTTGCGCCTTCTCCATTGGATAGGGATCTCCGACGGCGGATCTCCACATATCGATCTCCTTCTCCCTGATGAACCCGCTGTTCAACAGGGTCAGCAAGTCTTCGGTCTTCACTTTCGACTTTTTCCACTCGCGGCTAGGGTCAGCACGCGGTGGAGACGTGGGCGGCGCCGCTCCGGTGCCGGCCGCGGCAGCCTCTGCATGGCTCCTCTTCTTCCCGCCGGCCTTCGACGTCTTCGACGGGGACGGCTTCATCCTCCAAGAACAGGGAGTCTTCACTCGCATTCGCTCGGGGGCTACCCTACAGCTTTCGGGTGGCGATGCGCTCGGATCTACTACGGCGGCAGTGCTCGCTGGAGTGGATCTACTTCAAGATTCAAGTGGCGAATGACTGCGGCTCACTTGGGTGAAAAACCCTAAGGGTTTCGGCTTGTATTTATAAGCCAAAACACCTCCGCAACGGGCGGCCGGATAAGTCCACGCGCGGCTGACTCAGTGGCTGCGCGTGACTCTTCGCATTCTACTAGTCGACGCGCCTCATCTCGGGGGCTCGGCTACTTCTACTCGACTACCTGGGAAGCGGCTAATCTCAAGAGCATCTCAGGACACATTCTCCAAGAAGACCCTTCAATTCGAGAGGAAGTACTCGACTCAAGGCTCGGGGGCTCCGTGCCACGTGTCCTTCGGTTTTTTCTCTCTGGATTTTTCGGGATTTTCTCGCCAAGACTTCGGATAGATCCTCAGCCAGAGCCCGCAGCTCGAGGCTCGGGGGCTACTCCACGTGGATTGCGGTTCTGCAAATCGCATCTTCTTGACGGCTCCGGCTTCAAGACAAGGCAGGCATTTTTGAAGACCTTCGAAGGCAGATTTCAAGGACGCTTGGGACTACTCGAGAAGACTTCAAGATTGTTCAAACATCAGCTGTAGTACATTCCAGCCTCGGGATGCTTCGACTACTCTTGAGGACTTTTGACTTGTAGCACTCAGGGACGCTTGAGGACTACTTGTTAAGGCCGTCAAGACTACTTGAAGCTATCCTTCTCGACTACAAAGTACTCGGGGGCTTGTCGTATGGACCTCCCTGGGCCCACTACCTCGGTGGGTACCAGGACCGACTACTCGGTGGGCCCCCGGGACTACCCGCTTGCGCTACACGGCACCCGAAGGCGTGGAGCACAAGGACAAGACAGGGGAGTAGTACTCGGTTAGGACTCTGTACACGTTCCGCACTGTGTAGAGGTCTCCTAGACGTACTCGACTAGTACTCCTTCCCTACTCCGACTTGTAACCCTGCCTCCCGGACTATATAAGGCGAGGCAGGGACCGATCTTAGGATCACCTCATCCGATCTCAACCCACGGCGCACTATTGCACCATCCTGTAATCGTGCCCCATCAATCCAGAGCTACGCAGCATACAGGACGTAGGGTATTACGCACCTCGCGACCCGAACCTGTCTAAATTGTGTGCCACATGTCTCTTCCTTCGAGTTACCGATCTCGGCGAGTCACATTCATCTACTTCGGGTACTCCCCGTAGTAGGTTGCCGGTCCAAAACACCGACAGACGGCGCCTCACCTAGAAGACGCGCCACGCAGGGTCGCCATGAATCCGCAGCGCCTCGTTCAACGCTCGTTTGAGCGTGGCGCCGTGGTCGTGGAGCTCTCCCCACAGCTCCTGCTCCTCCTGGGCATCGGCGAAGGCGGGCGGATCGTCAACGCGCCTCTCTCCCGGGGCGGAGCGGCCGGCGCGGGAAAAAGAGGCCTCGGCACCGTGCCCTCGGCCTCCCGCCACCATGTGGCCGTCCCGCCGTCTCACAAGAGCCCCCTCCTGGGACTCGGGGGACGGCGTGGGGAAGCTCACCCACTGGTCCCACCCGGGCGGTGGGGAGTCGTCGTCCGGAATCTCCACCACCACAGCCCGGGAGCCGCCGGCGGGTGCGGGCCCCCGCCGCGCCTCCACCGACGCCTCCACCCGCGCCTCCGTGGCCTCAAGCTCACGTCACGGCGCCGCGGCCGCCGCCTCCGGCCGCATCTCTGCGGTCGCGGGCGCCGGGTGGCCCTCCACGGCGGACGCCGCGCCGCGGCGCCGGCCGCGCCTCCACCACGACCCGCCGCCCTCGCGGCTCCTCGACGGGCGCCGGCCGCGGCGCGAGGGGTGAAACCACCGGCCGCGACCTCGAGGCCTCGGCCCGCACCTTGCGAGCTCTCGCCCGCCGCCGCCGCCTCGCTCGCCCCCGCCCGCGGCGCCCTCGACGAACGCCGCCGGGTGGGGATGGAGGCGTACGCCCTCAACACCTTGGCCGGTGCGAGGGGAGGCACGGTTGGCACCACCCTGCGCAAGCACGAGCAAACCGTCAGGCCCCTTCTTATCTGACACGCAACCTCCTGAAAGGACAAATCTCTCACCTCGAAGAGGAGAAGGCGCGCTTCCTCTTCCTCGAGGCCCCAGCCGACAACGCTGGCGCGGCCGGCGTGGTCGCCGCCGCGCCTCCGCCATCTCCACCGCGCGTGCGGGCCCCGCCCCGCGCGCGGGCGCATCCGCCGCGTGCACCTCCGGGCGCACACCGGCGCCTCCGCGGCCCGCGCCGCCCCTATTGACGTTTGCCGGCGGCGGGCGCCTCCGCACCCGCCCCGGGCGACGCCGCTCCTGCCGCCGGAGCCGGCTCCGGCGACGGGAGCGCAGGCTCCCACCTATCGGGGAGACCCTGCCCCCAACCTCTTCCTCTTCTTCCTCCTCGTCCGAGGACGAGTACTCCTCGGTCCTCGGTGAGGAGAGCCCCTGCTGCTCGCGCAGCCGGTACTCCTCACTCCGACACTCGCGACGCTCCTGATGTCGCGTCGCGCGCTCCTTCTTGCGTGCTGCCCGCTCCCGCTCTCGCTGCTGTGCCGCGCGACCAAGCGCGCGACAGTGGGGAGTGGGCGGGTCGGACTTTGCGGCACTCAACCGCACCAGCTGCGAGCGAAGCATCAAAGTGCGTCAACAACCCAAGGTATTGGCAAAATCGAAACGGAACCGAGAACTCCACTCACCAGCTTGCCGGTCTTTGCGCACGGACTTGGGGTCGATGGCGCGATGGGGTCCGCCGTCTCGGTCATCTCGAAGATGCGGAGCGGCCTCTCCATCAGGGGGACGATCCGCCGGTGGTGGAGAAAGGCGAGGACGGCCCCCGCAGTCAGCCCACGGTCCGCCAGATTCCTCAGCGCAACCAGAAGCGAGTCCAACCGCTCCCGGTGCTGGGGCGGGGACACCCCGTGGTGCCAGGAGTCGGGCTTCTCCTGGAGCACCAAGCCGGTGTAGGGGGGAGACCGGGCTCGTCGTTAAGAAGGTAGAACCACTCCTGCTCCCAGCTTGCGTTGTTGGTCGTCATGGTGCAGGGGATGTAGTCGTCCTTGCGCTGACCCCGCAAGGCGAGCGACATGCCGCCGGCGCGCACCGCGCGGCGGGTCCTCTGATCCGATGTCTGCTGCGTGAACAGCTCCGCGCGGAAGAGGTGAATCCAGAGATCCCAGTTCACCAGGATCCCTAGATAGCCCTCGCAGGCGCCAACGAACGTGGTCGCCTGCGAGATCGCGAGTGGCGCGAAGTTGTGAAGCTCGACGCCGTAGTGGTGGCAGAGCGCCCGCATGAAGCGGCTCACCGGCACCTTGAAGCCTCGCTCGTGGAAGCAAACGAAGCTAACCACGTACCCACTCGGAGGGTTGGGCGCGTGGTCCCTTGCCGGCGGCACGATCCACTCGGCCGGCCGTCCATCCTCGTTCGCCGCCAGCTGGCCGGCGGCCACCAGCTGGTTCAGCGCCAGCCGCGTCACCGTCGAGCGCTCCCACGCAAACGGGTCGATGATGACGAGAGGTGGTTGGGGCGCCATGCGGGAAGATGAAGAGGCGAGGGACGATGAACAGGAAGGAGGAGAAGAGCTCCGAAGGCGGAAAGCTGCTTGGGCAAGAACGGCTCGGGGGCTGGGGCGCAAGGAGCAAGAATGGCGAACGCTAAGGTAAAAAACCGCCGTTTTCTCCTCTCGTCAGATTTATAAGCCGCGGGCGTGCTCTCCGGAGCGCGCGCCCCGCGCGCATTAACTGCAGGAAGAATATTCTCTCGCTGATGGGCGGGCCCCACCACGACCGTGGCGGCCACGCAACCGCTCACGGGCCATCATCACGGCGTAGAAACGGGAGGGCCGTGGCAGGCGGTCACACCCGCCTGCCCACGCCGCCCACTACGGGCGCGGTTGCAGCGCCTAAAAAGGTGCGCCCGCGGCGCGAAACTTCAGCCGCGACTGTGAGCATTAAATGGCCCGGTCCCTTACTAAGTAAGGAAGACCCTCGAGCGGCGCGAGCCCCTCGCTCAGAAAAAATTCGACCCTCAAAGGGTGCAAACATCGGCCAGGGACCCTCGAAACCCGCAGATGCAAAGACGGGGGCACCCAGCTGCCACCCCGCACTACTCTACTGATCAGCGTTTCGAGGGCTGACACGGCCAGGGACCCTCGAAACCCGCAGATGCAAAGACGGGGGCACCTAGCTGCCACCCCGCACTACTCTACTAATCAGCATTTCGAGGGCTGACACGTGTTGATGCAAAAAGTGCACCTTGCGCCAAACACACAGCAAGCCGACAAGCTGGCTTCGCACGCGCAAAGAGTAGAGATGACGTGCTAGTCAAATTTTCATGAAAATTAACAAAAGATAAAGAAGTTAAATACCAAAGCTTGGAACTTGCCGGGTGGTACCAGACAGTTCCATATTTACGGCTAAGCAGCCATACGAGATGACACATAGCTATATGAAAGCTATTTGCCAAAGAATTGAAACCACTCGGGAACTTATGAGAGGAAAAACAATACTGCCGAATGGATGACGTAAGCATGATGGTAATCGGTCTTTGTTTGGTCAACAATGCATAAACACGATATATGACCGATCCCATAAGAACAATGTTACATGAATAAAGTAAAGCACGAACGTAAGCATGTAATAAACAAGCATGCATAGATCCAAGGCACTAGTCTACCGCATGTCTAGGTACTTAGAGATCCGTCAGGTACGATGCCAAAACAAATCTATCCACCGCATGATACAACTTGCATGGAATCGTACCACTTTCCACAAATAGATCTATCCACCGCATGATACAATCTAAACATGGAAAGCTAAAAGCACACATTATTTAAAGCATGAATCGCGCACATGTTTTACTCGTGGAGAAACATAACTGAATACGGTTGAACAGCCGATTCGGGGTCCATGAAGAAGGAACGAACATTACCACGCAGATAAATCTATCAGGTTGATTCGAAATCTAATCCACCGGATGACTAGCTCTAAAGCAACCCAAAAACCTGCATCTACCGCATGATACCCGGTTCTTTCAAGATTTATACCAACAAAGGCAAGCTTGAACCCACAACACGTAACAACCTAGATCGATTCGGTTTCGGCTATCGGAAGGCACAAGATCCACGTGTTAAAACACAAAATCTACCCATACAGGGATCATAAAAGGAGTGAGCCGATCCAAACCCATCTAGATTGGGCAAAAGTGTTACACGAATCTAAACATAAAGTAAAAACTCGAAATAACACAGGGTAACTTAATGAATCTATTGGATCTTGCCAGAATCCAATAGAGCCGATAACTAGCTTCGAGCTAGATCTTAGCCCACCGCATGGCTCATGACCTAACAAGAAACCCTCTTGAACCAAGCTTGAATCTACCGCATGACACGAAGCATGGTAACAAGACTACTTGCATCGATCTAAATCCACCGCATGATACTAGACATGATACAAGGTTGCCGGTACTCACGGAGGTCGACGGATCGATTGGCCCTCTCGAAGAACTCGACGACACGACAAAAGGACTCTAGGGTTTGGCGTAAGGCCGGTGTGTATTGAAGAATGATTGTCCTTTTGTTACATACACTCAGGGGTCATATTTATACCCTGTCCAGTACAACCTCGAATGGATTCGTTGCCTAACTTATCTCTAAGCTTGATCGCCTATCCATCCATTCGTCCCCCCTGATTGAGCCACGTCACCATCCAATCCCGCAAAATCAGCTCTACTGTTCCTTTGCCGAACCGGAGCAGATAGCCGACCGCAGATCTCTTTGCCGAATATCTCTGAAAAGATCCTTCCTTCCACCAGACGGACTCTTTATCGAACCGGACCCACAAGTCAGACTCCTTACCAAATTTTGGTGTTAACACATGCCCCTTCAATTGTGGGATAAAAGTAATTTTGTTCCACAATTGACTCCAGCCACGAATATTTCAAATCAAATCCGTCAACACCTGTTCTTCACAATCCGCCGGAATCTTCATCCAGATCCAAACCCTAGATCCCCTCGTCTCGAGCTCAAATCTCCAATGGCAGCTCAGAACCAAGACGCTCAGGTAAATTCATCCCCCGTAAGCATCGTTCGGCATTTAGGTTTTCAATTTCACCTGAGATTTCCTTTTCCGCTCTTCCTCCAGGAGCCTTCTACTGAGCTTTTGATTCACACCGAGGCCAATTCGAGATCCTATTACCTTGGTCCTGTGGGGAACTCTGACCCTCGAGATTTCATCGCAGCTGAATCTCAGAGAATCCCCTTTAAAGCAGCTCTGTCTCCACCGCCTTAGTGGCAAGACGCTTTCAAGAACTGGCCTTTACCCCCAATTGCAGGCTGGAAGACTTGGTACCGGAGGATTCTCGCAGACAAGAGCGGATTGACCAACTTGGACACCCTCCGTATCGCCCAGTGCTTGGAGTTATCCGTGGCTGAGACCCCCAAGAACGAAGACCTCCTGATAGCAGCCTGCCACTTCTGGTCAAACGGCGTCAACGCCTTCCTTTTTGGCCATGGCCCAATGTCTCCAACCTTGGCCGATGTATATATAATCACCGACCTTGACATCACAGGATCTGTCCAGCCCTGGAACTTCAAAGGTTCTTCACGCCAGACAGGGGTAAAGCCAGGGAACGGATATAAGAATTACATCTTGAAGCACATGAAAGACAATCCCCTTGGCGATGTTGAATACAGAGCATTCCTGAATATGTGGCTGTGCAGATTTGTCTTCTGTGGCAAAGCCAACGAGCCTACCTTGAACCATATTGCAATGGCGTCTCATTTGGCCAGTGGCAACCGCCTCCCCCTTGGGAAATTCTTCCTCGACAGTGTATACCACATGCTTCACCAAACTGTTACTCAGATGTATACCAGCCAAAGGATAACATGTGTCAACAGCCCTTGGTGGTTCGTTCAGATATGGCTGCAGCTCCACCTGCATCAAATTGTTGGTGTTGATTTGAACACCAGGCTTTTCCCTTCATCCAATCACCCTGAAGGAGAAAACAATGCTACCAGGGGATGTCAGAGTTATGGAGAGGCGGCTTCAACTGTTATCATTCAGCAAGACATCAGCCAGCTCTTCGAACTGTTCTTCAAAGGTTTCCAGAACCCTCTCTGGCTCCCCTATCTGGACAATGATACATTGACTTTCCCTGTTGAATTCTCCTTTGAGCCTGGTCGTCAAGATGGGAGATTCTTGGAAATTTTCAACATCGTAATTCGCCCATGTATACTGCCGGCCGAATTCAACGGAGGAAGGCTGAACTCCAGCACTTACGAATATTATCAGCCCAATGTAATGGCCAGGCAGATTGGGTGTGGCCAGATGCCCCTAAGATTGTTCCTGCATGAATTCCTCAAGCCCAGAGAGGAAATCAAAGAGAGTATGCAATGCAGCAGGATCTTCCATTATGTGTGTAGTCCCACTGTCTACACATGTCCTTTCGTGCCCACAGTCATAGCTCATCCCACCTTTAACTCTTGGTGGCAAGAACACCACGATCACATCTTCAGTGAGCCTGTACATGTGTTCTGTCCAGAGTTGATGCCTGATTTCCTGCCAACTTCAGAGGTAACATAATGAACCTTTGGATCAGACATCTCTCCTCTCAATTATGATTCTGACCTCATTCTTTTGATTCCACAAAACACAGTGCCTGCCCCTCGAGCTAGGAACATCACCTACAATCCTGCAGGCCCAATCTCAGCACTGGGATTCAAGTCAACAACTCTGGCTCAGTTAATGGCCAGGTTTGCTACAATAGACCCTAGCCTCTCTAGCCTTGCTGCTGACAGGAGGCAAGGTTTATCTCTGGTTGCTCCTCCAACTGCCAAGAGGAGGAGAACTATCAAGAAAATCCTTGTTGAGGTAAAATCCTTTACCTTCTTGACCCCAAGATTACTCTGTTCCTGATAAATTATCTCTTTGTGCATTCTCAGACCAGAGCTCAGCAACCTTCAGTGTCAGAACCTGCCAATGCCCCATCCATAGGTATGACCTTTATTATCCTCTTTTAAGGATGGACACTGGCATTTACCCTTGTGACTTGACATTTGCAGAAGAAACAGTGGAAGAACAACTGGTTGATGTCCCAGTGGCTCAACAAGCTAGTCCATCCAGGGTTGAATTACCTATCCCAGTGGAGATCTCATCTTCATCACCCTCTACAGAAGCAATGAATTTTCCAGAGATGAGTCTCCCAATCCAGCCGGAGCCATCAAGTCCTCCAAGGGCACAATCACCTGTTGGTCACGCAGCAACTCCAATCCCAACAGAGGTGGATCCGACTTCTCATCAGCCAGAAGCCCATGAACCACCAGCAACTGCATCAACACCTTCTAGCTTGGAAGCTTCGGCTCTACCTGGAGCACCTCCTTCACTTGTGATTACCCCTGCTCAAGAAATTGGCCACGAGGTAATCATTTGCACTCAACTCTGCTATTTTTACTTTTAGCACCTCTAACTCGGCAATACGGCTTCTTAGGATCAGGCTCCATCATCATCAAGCCTGCTGTCGGGGACCAATCCAATTGCCGAGGCGACGGAAGGGATGCACCAGCCTCTGTCAGATGAGGTGCTAGCCAAGCTTCGAGAAATTGTTGCCTGGCTGGAGAGAAATGCACAAGATCAGTTCAAGGATCTTGATCACTTCGAGGAGATGCTTGAATCCATCAGCCAAGAACTTCCCGAGGATATCAGCGCTCCTCTGGTATCCATCTGTGGCCTGGACGTCCTTTACGCGCCCATAAGACATGCTTTGAGGAAACTGCGCTCCCGTCCGCTATCGAAAAGAAGAGATCCGATGCCGAACAAGCCATGAACGGGGCGCAATCCCGGACAGAGAGCCACGGAGACACATTGTCTAATGCGGGCTTCTTGTGATCTGAAAATCGCCAGGAAAGCCGCTCTAGAAGCGGAGCTGAGAAGCCTGTCAGCTGAGATAGAGGCTGATAAAAAGAAAATAGCCGAGCTTCCTGGATTGATAAAAAAGACCCAAGAGGAAGCAAGGTCGGCTATAGCCAGAATGGAACAATGTGATGCAGAACTCACCACCTTGTCCAGCGCCCAAAAAGATTGCCAAGAATTTTTGGACAATTTCTGTCAGGCAACATCCAATGCTCGTGGTGTGATTGCGAAACATCTGAACATTTGAATGCCCCCATTGCTGTATAACCGAATTGGCCGTTCTTGTGATATTTTCTTGTAATTTGTTTCTTTTCCTCTGTGTACCTTCAAATATAAATGCTGAACGACCCATTCGGCAAAGAAACGCCAACTCCCGAATGGCACTTTGATTCTCCTTAGCTGAACCAATCAATTGAATGCGACTCCGCCTAGAACTCCAAGCGACCCGTCGGCGGGCTGGCCAAGGAAACCTTTCCACCTTCCGATTTTCTTGGGATATGCGCCACGATCCAAAGCCATGACTCGAAGCCACGATTCATCTTACCAGGCCTATAAATGCAACCGTAGGTGCCCCTAGCTCTCCACCAGGCCTTCTAGCTCTCGAATCTTTGCCAATCTCAGCCCTTTCTCTTTCCACACAGTGCACATCCCAAACCACCATGGTGCGCCGCCTCAACCGCCGCCGCGCTTCCGACGAGGCGGAGGGGAGCAGTGCCAACGCGCGCCGGAGGCAATGATCGTCGATTTCCTCTTCTTTGATTCAACCTTTGATCTTCTTCTTGTTTTGACGATCATCCCCTTTTTTCAGATTGATTCAGTGGAATTCGTCTCCTGCGCCGGCCAATCAACCCCTTCCGACGACTCCTCGAGTCCGACGGCCACTCCCCCGTGCCGTACGGGGAAGTCGATGCCCTCCGCTTCAAGGAGGAGCTGGAGGCGTCCCGGCGTGAGCTAGAGGACGTCTCCAAGAAGGCGGGCATAGCCGAGCTGGAATGGGAGGACCAGCGCAAACAGCTACTGGAAGCCATCGATGGTACGGCTCTGAAAGCAGTTCTTGATCCAACCCGGCTTTTGATGCTAATCTTTTTCTTCTTGCTCTTTGCAGCCCACGACGCTGAGCTCAACCAGCTAAAGGCGCTGGTAGAGCAGCTGGCCGAGAAGGTGAATGCCCGCGTTGACACGCCGGCAGAGCGCCTTGCCGCGGTGGAGCACCGCGTCGACGAGGTGGCCACCCATGGCATTCGTCTGGGCACCACCTTGGGCCTAGCTGCCATGGCGACGCATACGGACGTCGACTACTCTACCAGGCCGCGCGGCTTCCGGGGCGGCGCGTCGGAGGACATCGACGAGATCGAGCTCATCCTGGAGTGCCTCGATGGCCACGGCGACGCCATTGCCGAAAGTACTCATCCCCAATCTGTGTTGAACAGGCTCTTCGACTAGATTGTATTAGGGATGTGTAAATATCGGCAATAAATGAAGAACTTTTGAATTCTGTGCTTGTTTTGTGACTCCCTTTACACTTTGCATCCGTGAATCTTGTTTTCTTGGAATGCATCCAGGAACTATCTTGAGCCGAACGCGCGAGAACAACTGCCCCTTGGCGCAAAATCCACAGAAGATCCCGATTCGGCAATCCATAAACACTGTTCAAGCAAAAACCCTTCGCACCTGGGAGAAAACCCTGCCGTTTGGTATTCCAACAGTGTGTACTAGCCGGTCATCACTCCCAATGCACCCCCTCGGTCAATAAAATAGCCTGCCGGGATGCCCTGCAAATCCACTCGCGCACTCATCCATCATTTCTCATCTCCTCCCCTGCCCTTAGAGGAGAAAACCCCAAAGCCATGTACAAGGGAAAGCAACCCCAGGAGAGCAGCTCATCAAAGAAGCGCACGATTCGGAAGTGAGTTCTCTCTTGATCTACTCCTCGTCCTTCCGCATGATCTCGTGCTTCATGTTCTCCTCTTTTCCTCTCCCAGTCTTGATTTGCTCCCTGAAGAAATCATCGGGACCGAAGATGCGCCGGAGTACATCTCCTCGGATTCCTCCCTCGAGGCAGAGGAGGCCACGCCTGAACAGAGGGCCAACCATCAGCTGCGCCGCCGCGTTCGGCATCTGGAGCACGGCCTCAGGGACATCACCGCCCGTTGTCAAGCCGAGCGCGAGCGTCGCATGGCTCTGGAAGCACTAGTAGGGGGTAAACGCTTCTGACTTCTTCTTGACCTTATGCTTGCATTTGGATTTCTTGCCCCTAACATCGATTCCTCCGCTTCAGATGTCTCTGACAGGTACAACAACCTGAAGACGGCCTGGGAGAGCTTGGTGGAGGCCGCCAACCATGGTCACCCCCACGCGTTCCAAGTTGCCGTCACGGTGGTCCTGGAACAACTGAAGAGGGAGCAGCAGAAGAAGCAAAGAGAAGATTGAGTCATACTTTCGCTTCTTCCTCCACGCCTTCTGCTTCCCACCTCCTTGAAGATCTGACCATCAGGGTTGTTAGATGTAAACCTGCAAGAAGAAGCCGGTTGTAATGTCCGTGCTAAGGGCAATGCATTCAGGCACTGGCCATTTCTTCTGTTTATGGATTTTTTGCTCTGAAGGCGGCCTCATTCTTGAGCACCGGCTATCTCTGTGTCAGATGTGTGTAATCATCGATCGATCTCAACGCTAGGATAATATTTCTTCAGATATCTTCCATTTATTGCAGTGGAAAATTCTTCTCCTAGCAAAGTTTTCAATATGTATGCATTACCAGGGATGCATCTGACCACACGGAAAGGTCCTTCCCAGTTAGGGGACCATTTGCCGAATTCGCTGTATTTAGTTCCAATCGGCAATAGCGCTTTCCAAACTAGATCGCCTTCTGCAAATTACCTTACTTTCACCTTCTTGTTATAGTACTTGGCAACCCGCAGCTTGTTTTTCTCGATGTTTTCCAGGGCCCTGAGACGGATCATATGTAAATCCTCTAGCTCGTCCATCATTAGGCCACTGTAATCCTTGGAACTCAAGTCCTTTTGCAGCACCACTCTCCTTGAATCTGATTGCATCTCCCAAGGCAAAATCGCGTGGTGCCCGTAAACCAACTCGTAAAGAGAGGTCTTTGTAGCTTCGTGGGGGGCCATTCGGTAAGCCCACATCGCTTCACTGAGAACCGAATGCCACCTTCTTGGCTTCTGATCGATCTTCTTTTGTATCAACTTGATCATGATCTTATTAGAAGCCTCTGCTTGACCATTAGCCTGGGCATAATAGGGAGAGGAATTAAACAAATTGATTCCCATGCTTTCGGCAAATTCTCTGAACTCCAGTGACACGAATTGTGCCCCTTGATCAGTGGTAATTGTCTGAGGAATTCCAAATCGGTAGATGATGTGCTCCTTGACGAATTCAATCATGTTTTCTGACGTCACCTTCTTCAGTGGGATCGCCTCAACCCATTTAGTGAAATAATCTGTAGCCAAAAGCACGAACTTATGCCCCTTGCTAGATGGTGGATTAATTTGGCCAATCAAGTCGATACCCCAACCTCTGAATGGCCATGGCTTGATGATGGGATTCAATGCTGATGCAGGGACCATTTGAATATTCCCAAACCTTTGGCAATCTTGACATCCCTTGTAATATTCAAAGCAGTCCTCTAATATCGTTGGCCAAAAGCATCCAACTTGTCTAATAACCCACTTCATACGGTAGGCCGATTGGTGTGCTCCGCATATCCCATCATGCACTTCGCTCATCATGTTCTTGGCTTCTTTTGGACCCAGGCATCGTAGTAATACCCCATCCAATGATTTATAGAATAAATTATCATCCAGAAGAACGAACTTTATGGCTTTGTACCTGAGCTTCCTAGAGACTTTACGGGAAGGATCCTTCAAGTAGTCAACGATCTCTTTCCTCCAATCATCTTCTGCAAGATCCGCCCCTAGTGCACACGCCTCCGCAAAAACGCTTCTTGACTCTCTTTATAACCGAAGCGCTCCGAGCCGGCCGTTTGCTTCTTCGTTATGTTCTCTAGGAATGTCTTTAGAGAGTTACCAATGGGAAGCTCTTCAAGATTTCCCCGCATTCTTTGTAGTAACTCCTCGGCGCTTCACTTTTGCATTCATATTGGCCGTTCAATTGCTTGATTACCAGCTACGAATCTCCATAAACTTCAACCGAAACGGCCCTCGCTTCTCTCAAGTATTGAAGCCCTCGAAGTAATGCCTCGTATTCGACTCGATTATTTGTGACAGTGGGCTGAATAGGGATGGCAAATTCAAACATCTCACCTCTAGGAGAAATCAGTAGGATCCCTACTCCCCCACCTTTGCCACATGATGACCCATCAAAAAATAAAGCCCAAGGTGTAATCTCAAGCAGATCAATTGACGGATCACGATGTTCAGTTATAAAATCGGCAATGATCTGACCTTTGATGGCTTTTGCCGATTCGAACTTCAATTCGAACTCTGATAAAGCTAAAATCCATTTGCCAATCCTGCCGTTCAAAATTGGCATAGATAACATATGTTTTATTACATCAAACTTGGAATACACAGTGCATTCGGCATTCAACAGGTAGTGCCGAAACTTTGTACACGAGTAGTACACGCAAAGACACAGTTTCTCCACAGCCGAATACCTGGTTTCAGGATCAAGTAGTTTTCGGCTAAGATAAGCTACTACCCGCTCCTTTCCTTCGAATTGTTGAATAAGGGCCGATCCAATGGTTTGGGTATCGGCCGCCACGTACAACTTAAAAGGCTTGTTCAGCTGAGGAGGGACCAGTACTGGTGGCTCCTTCATGTACTGCTTGATCTCATCAAAAGCCTTTTGTTGTTCGTCGCCCCACGTGAACTTCTGATCTTACTTCAGCTTCAGCAATGGAGAAAATGGCAACACCTTCTGTGATAAATTTGAAATGAATCTTCTCACGAAGTTGATTTTGCCGAGCAGTGATTGCAACTCCTTGAGGTTAGTTGGAGGAACAACTTCATCAATGGCCTTCATGCTCTTCTTGCCAACTTCAATTCCTCCTTCGTGGACCAAAAACCCCAAGAATTCTCTAGCTGATACCCCAAAGGAGCACTTATTTGGATTCATCTTCAAACCCTGTTTCCGGGTGCACTCCAAGGTCTTCCTCACATCTTCCAAATGGGTGTCATGACTTAGGGACTTGATTACCACATCATCAATGTAGATCTCCACAATCTTGCCGATCAACTCATGAAAAATGTAATTCATGGCTCGTTGATAGGTTGCACCGGCATTTTTCAATCCAAATGTCATGACGATCCACTCGAATAGGCCTATATGACCAGGACATCTAAAGGCCGTCTTTGAAATGTCTTCTATTGCCAAGAAGATCTGATTGTATCCCGCATTGCCATCCATGAAACTGATCACCTTGTGTCCAGCGGCGGCGTCAATCAACAAATCGGCAATAGGCATCGGGTATCCATCCATCGGAGTAGCTCTGTTTAGGTCCCTGAAATCTATGCAAACCCTCATTTTTCCATTCTTCTTGTATACAGGGACGATGTTAGAAATCCACTCCGCATATCTGCATGGCCGAACGAAGTTTGCGTCAAGTAATCTTTCAACTTCCTTCTTCACATCGGCCAATACCTCATCCTTGTAGATTTTCCGAGGCGGTTGCTTATATGGTTTGAAACCGGGCTTGATTGGCAACCGATGCTCGACGATGGAACGATCCAATCCAGGCATCTCCGAATAATCCCAGGCGAAGCAATCCTTGTATTCTTTGAGAAGCTTAATTAACTCCCCCCTGAAGTCTGGCTGCAAGTTTGCACTGATGAACGTCGGCCTTGGCTTATCACCGCTTCCAATGTCAACCTCCTCTAATTTATCAGCCGACATGAATCCTCGCCCTAACTTGCCATCAGTGCCATCTACGGGGTTCTCCATTAAAAATTGCTATAAGAGCCGACTGCTTGAATCGGCTGTTGATCACTGCTGACAGGTTCAACAGGACCTTCCCCCCAGTCTTTGCCTGAGAAGCAATCAATACCTTGGTACTCCCAGAAAGCTGGTTCCATGTTCGCCACGCTCACGGAGTCATCTGCCTGGACGACCTCAATCTCATCGTCCACCCACTGGATAAGCTGTTGATGCATGGTGGACGGGACGCAACAGTTGGCATGGATCCAGTCCCGCCCAAGCAGCAGGCTGTAGGCCCCTTGCCTTCGATGACAAAAAAAGTAGTGAGCAGCGTCTTGGATCCGATCATCAAATCCACATGAGCACACCCCTTGGTATCCGAAGGGTTCCCAGCGAAGTCGTTGAGGATTATACTCGTGGGCGTCAAATCGCTCGGGCCCATGCCAAGCTTCTTGAAGGAGGTGTACGGCATTACATTGACTGCTGCTCCACCATCGAGGAACATCTTTGTCAATGGCTTGCCATTGACGTATCCTCTTAAGTACAGCGGCCTCATATGTCGATTCTTGGCCGGCTTGTCGAAGATTGCCTGCTTGGCCAGCACCAATTGTGCCAGCATCCCCTCGGCCTGCTCATCATCTATGGCCGCTTCCTCCTGCACAACCTGGTTAGCAGGAGCCATGAATTCGTTCGGCAGGAAGTATACCATGCATGTTGGAGCCGAACGCTTCGATCCTTCAGGTTGATCTTTGGGGCGCCACACTTGACGCGTCTGGATTCCGGCCTGCCTCAACTCGCGGTTCCTCAAGCGCTGGACCCGTCTCTTCTGGCTTCTCCTCAGGCCGGGCGGGCACCATTGCCCCTTCTGCCAGACGTAGTCATCTTCATCCTCCTCTTGATCAGCCCACCTGAGATCAGCACGCCGCTTCCTAGGATGATCAATGACTTCAATTTTTTGGCGCCGATCCCCATTAGGTTGGATCCTTCCAATTCTCTCGTGGACGGATCGGCGATTGACAGTCTCCTGCCTGTACTCAAAATACCTGTCACTGCATTCAGGACAGTTCTTCAACGTGGGTAGCTTAGACCCTCATTCCAGCAATGCCTGAAGAAGGCACATCCCCAGTGTGCGCGTTCCTGCTCGCGCGTGTACTGCTCTTGGTCCCTTCTGCGTGCCTCTTCTTCGGCTCGGCGTCTCTCCTCCTCGTAGCGCCGCTCCTGGTAGCGCTCTTTCTCCATTTGGCGCTGCCACTTGTTGAGGAGGATGCGCGATGTCACCCTGGGCCTGGCTCTGGATGACTCCCCAATTTCAATGTGACTCTTAAGAATGCGGGGGGCTTCACCTTGCACCTGTTCCAGAGTCACTTGGCGCTCTGGGTCCACTGCTCCACCTTGTCTAGACCTGGCTGAGGTCAAGACCTTGACTTTTCCCTTCTCCTCGGCAGTTATCACGTTAACAGAAAAGCCCACCATGTTCTGAGGAAAGGGGTGGCCATCCAGCTTCATCTTGTTGTCGAACTTGAGGTGACCCTCCTGGATGGCTTTCTGGATCTTCATCCTGAAGACCCTGCAATCATTGATGGAGTGCGAATCCCTGTCGTGGAAGCCACAGTAACGTTTTGCTTTAACTCCATCGGGCCGAAGCATAGAATGCCCCTCGGGTGGCTTGATTCGTCCTTCCTTCACTAGGAGCTCGAACAATTTATCAGCCTTCGTGATATCAAAATCATAAGTGCCCTTGGTCTGCTTGACCCAGCGCTGATTCATTGTCAAGGGCTCCTTACCCCACATGATCTCCGCCGCGGCTACATCCAGCTCGTCATCGGAGTCTTCGACCAGGTCGGCCTTGTCTAAGAACTGGTTGTAGATGTCGGCAACATCATGCTGCTTGCCGAACTTGGCATCCTTCTTAAAGCTGTACGCCTGGTTGCTCATCAGTGATAGCTTCTGTGATAGCTGGCCCAGGTTCTCGAACTCCATCCCGAACAACTTTTCGCGTACGTCTGGCAGCATCCCGGCGACGGCCATGTCAGCCAACTGGTCATCTGGCAAGTTAAGCGAGAAGCACATGCCTTTGACCTCCCTGAACCTCCGGAGAAACTCCAGCGGCGTCTCGCTATGCCTCTGCTTCATGGTCGCAAGGTCAATCAGCTTCTTCTCCGAGCTGCCGCTAAAATAGTGAGCGTGAAATTTCCGCTCCAGGTCCTTCCATCTGGCAATTGATTCAGGGGGCAGGGACGAAAACCACTGGAACGCTGGACCTGTCAGTGATGCGGGGAAGTAGCGGACCCTGAATGTCTCCTCAGCTGAGCACTCCCCGAGCTGCATGAGGTAACGAGCGATGTGCTCGACCGTGCTCGTGTCATCTTGTCCTGAAAACTTGGTGAACTCCGTTGGCGGCTTCACCCTTGGCGGAAAGAGCACATTGTAGTACCATTCTGGGAACGGCGGCTTATAGGCGGGTCCTTGCATTTTTGGCTTGAGGCCGAACTGATTTTGCATCAATTCGGCCATCTTCCGCGCCAGGGCGTCGTCCTCCTGCGCGCCTGCAGCTGGCGCGTATCCTGGATGTGGGAAAGCGTCAAATGCCTCGTAGTTTCCCACCTCATGATAGCCTCCGCCGTACAAGTTTCTCTGCAGCCAGTGGGTCGCCGGAGCAATCCTCTGACCGGAAGTGAGTGGGGCACCGGGCGAGCCGAATGCTAAGTCTCCGTACGTGGGCTGGTACGGATTCGGCTGTTGCACAGGTTGACCTGTGCTGCCCTGCGGTGGTGGCTGGATTGGCTGTCCTGAGGCCTGCAGTGGAGGCTGAACCGGCTGTTTCCCAGCGGCCTGTGGCGGGGGCTGGAAAGCTTGACTTCCAGCGCTTTGGGGAGGAGGCTGCACTGGCGGGCTCCGAAGTGGCGGCTGAGAGCTTGATTCGCCCAGTTCCACAATGCCCCCCTGGACGGGCGCTTTGCTGAACGCTTGTTCCATGCCAGGGCCGAAGACAGCCACCATCATTTGCTGGAGCGCGCCGAGGAAAGCCTTGTTGTGCTTGCTCAACATATAATCTGCGGATTCCTGGAACACCCGCATGCACTCCTCTTTCTCCTGTTGGACCGTAGTACCGCTCTCCCCTGGCAGCAACACCCTGGGCATTTCGTTCTTCAAGTATGGGACGCCACTCCGATTTTTCATGAAAGACAACAGGCATTTCTGCTGAAACTGGTCCATGGCGTCTTGGAGCTGCTGCCGCTGCTCTGGAGACAGGTCTTCCAGGTTGACGTCCATGATGTCCGCGATCTCGGGCATCTTGATCTGTTCGGCTGTTGGTCCCACTGGGCGTGCCAAAAAGTGTGTTGACGCAAAAAGTGCACCTTGCGCCAAACACACAGCAAGCCGAAAAGCTGGCTTCGCACGCGTAAAGAGTAGAGATGACGTGCCAGTCAATTTTTCCTGAAAATTAACAAAAGATAAAGAAGTTAAATACCAAAGCTTGGAACTTGCCGGGTGGTACCAGACAGTTCCATATTTACGGCTAAGAAGCCATACGAGATGACACATAGCTATATGAAAGCTATTTGCCAAAGAATTGAAACCACTCGGGAACTTATGAGAGGAAAAACAATACTGCCGAATGGATGACGTAAGCATGATGGTAATCGGTCTTTGTTTGGTCAACAATGCATAAACACGATATATGACCGATCCCATAAGAACAATGTTACATGAATAAAGTAAAGCACAAACGTAAGCATGTAATAAACAAGCATGCATAGATCCAAGGCACTAGTCTACCGCATGTCTAGGTACTTAGAGATCCGTCAGGTATGATGCCAAAACAAATCTATCCACCGCATGATACAACTTGCATGGAATCGTACCACTTTCCACAAATAGATCTATCCACCGCATGATACAATCTAAACATGGAAAGCTAAAAGCACACATTATTTAAAGCATGAATTGCGCACGTGTTTTACTCGTGGAGAAACATAACCGAATACGGCTGAACAGCCGATTCGGGGTCCATGAAGAAGGAACGAACATTACCACGCGGATAAATCTATCAGGTTGATTCGAAATCTAATCCACCGGATGACTAGCTCTAAAGCAACCCAAAAACCTGCATCTACCGCATGATACCCGGTTCTTTCAAGATTTATACCAACAATGGCAAGCTTGAACCCACAACACGTAACAACCTAGATCGATTCGGTTTCGGCTATCGGAAGGCACAAGATCCACGTGTTAAAACACAAAATCTACCCATACAGGGATCATAAAAGGAGTGAGCCGATCCAAACCCATCTAGATTGGGCAAAAGTGTTACACGAATCTAAACATAAAGTAAAAACTCGAAATAACACAGGGTAACTTAATGAATCTATTGGATCTTGCCAGAATCCAATAGAGCCGATAACTAGCTTCGAGCTAGATCTTAGCCCACCGCATGGCTCATGACCTAACAAGAAACCCTCTTGAACCAAGCTTGAATCTACCGCATGACACGAAGCATGGTAACAAGACTACTTGCATCAGATCTAAATCCACCGCATGATACTAGACATGATACAAGGTTGCCGGTACTCACGGAGGTCGACGGATCGATTGGCCCTCTCGAAGAACTCGACGACACGACAAAAGGACTCTAGGGTTTGGCGTAAGGCCGGTGTGTATTGAAGAATGATTGTCCTTTTGTTACATACACTCAGGGGTCATATTTATACCCTGTCCAGTACAACCTCGAATGGATTCGTTGCCTAACTTATCTCTAAGCTTGATCGCCTATCCATCCATTCGTCCCCGTTGCTACAATTCACATGTGGTGTTAATTATGGATGCGTATGTTTACAATAAGTTTTATGAAATCTCTGATCATGCTTTGCGCTTGGTCAAGCTAGTGACCTTAAAGGATCATATGTCAGGGAAAGGCCCGATTTTCTACTAACCATGTAGACAAGGCTTGAATAATGAAAAAAAAAGAAGTCATGCCTGAAAGAGTTGCAAGATAAATCATCAACCTCTCGAATCCCGCGATGGATGCTGCTGTCTTCATCAATTTGAGAGCTTGTTCAGAGGTGTACAAATGAAGAAAATGAGATATCAGAAGCTCCATCAAGTTACCATTCAACGCATCAAGAACCAACAAGTTTGAAGACCCGTGCAAGGAGTTATGGAGAAAACATTGAGCGTTGCGCGTTCTGAAAATTTCAGGACAGATTTCATCGCGAGAAGTAAAACTGACGTAACTCTCTTGTCCGTATAGATTTGAGCAAATGAAGACTCGTTGGAAAGGAAATTTTATTGCACTGTGCAATGGAGTAGAAACAGAGTATACTTTCTGTTCTGGACATTAAAAAAAAATAATAGAGTGAAGGCAGCACCGAAGGATGATAAAGAAGGAGATAACGATGAAACAAAGGATGCTTTGGGCAAGTCTTCTATAAGTAATCAAGCACAACATGGGAAGTAAATTAAAGCTGCATTGGTACCTTTTCTTCTTGCATGAAGGGCCATGGCTATGCAACGAAAGAAGGTATGTGAGAAAGTCAGCTCTATGACTTTAAATGAAGCGCTTTTCGGGGAGACAACCCGTTTCTTTATATTTTTACTACTTTCTTAGAGAAAATAAAAGAATGGCACTATCTTATGATGATCAACTTGGTTATTAATCTAAGTTCAGTTTTCCTTTTTTAGAACCACCATCATGTTCATGATCTTATTTATTTGCATGCATTGCATTTTGTTATCCTCGTGATGTTTCTTTGTGTATACATGTTTTGCACATAGTTGGCTTGGTTGTTTTATATACTTAATGATGTATGCTTGAGTTTCCATGTTAATGCTTCATATGGCCATATGGGTATTTTCCTTTTGTGATCTTGTGTAAACATGGTGTTTAAACATGATTGCGGACCATCATCATTAAGTTCGATAAACCTTGCTAGCTTTTCATATGTTTTCATGTTGCATTGGTTAGTTTATAAGCCTCTGCAATGCGCTTAATTTTCTTGTGCTATAGAGTTATTGATTTAGGGATAGACATGGTGTTTTAACCCTAGATATATAAACCTTTATGGCTATGGAGAAATTCAGCAACCTAGTTGTAAACTTGTGGTGTTTAGAACTAGGTGAAAACATTGTCTTTGTTTATATGCTTTCCTATCATGTGCATACACACCTTGCTACATACACTCATTAGGTTTTATTTCTCATTAAACTAATTATGCCACAAGTTAAGAATCTTAGGAGACATTGTTGGATTGTTGGCAATTCTATCTACTCCCAACCGTCACCTTGGGGGGTAGAATGTGCGTTTAAAACGTCTTACAGGCAAGATAAAGACTCTCACTACAAGGAAATTGAAGGATGGCTAAGAAGTTCTTTGTCTTCTTCTTCCATGACTAGCAAAATGCTAAGCATGGGGGAACCCTGAATCTTCAACACGGAAGTGCAACATGACGTTCTAGAAGATAGAATGATAAAGATCGTTAACATCTCCGAATCAATGCGCAAGAAGCCACCAATCTCATCAAAATTCTGCATGGTCTCAAAGGGAAAACACTGGATATTTTTTGGATATTTAGAAGCCCCATGAAGTTACGATTCCAACAAATCAAGAATCAAGACAATCGGAGAGTTCCTACAAGCGGTTATGCCCGAATCACCGAGTGCAATACGTCCTGAAATCAGTTTTGGACAGCACGCAGCGCTGAAGTAAAACGGACATAGCTCCCTTGTTTGAACTCGTTTTCGATGAATGACCACACGTTGGAAAGGGCTAATTTCATAAAATTTTCAATAGAGCTATATTTCGATATATGTTCTGTTACGGACGAGAGGGGAAATCCATGAAAAAGACAGCAAGGAGATGATGAGAACAAAGAAAGGAGATGGTGATGACAACATTGAAGAGAAGGGTGACCAATGACTCCATTAAGCATACAGATCAAATTCGGAGAAGTTTAGAAGACATTAATAAATCAAGACAAAAGCAAAAGCCACATCGATACATGGAGATGTCGGAAGAAGACAACGAAGAATTACAAGAGGATGTTAACATCTCCATGGACCTTCTCTTTTCCAAACACAAATGCTTGTGAAGTATGCCTTGATATCAACTAGGTACAGCAACCTTTTGTTTTCAAACAATAACATGGCTACTAGGAGGACAACCTAGGTTTCTTTTTACTTTCAATAGATAAGCATGACCATGTGTCCACCTCGATGTTCTACATTGCCTATGCTTACGGAAAGATGATGAAAGTTGCCGCTTTGTTTTACCTACATGAAGTTATACATGTCGTGGATAATTGCTCCCTATAATATGATGCGGAAATTAATTCATCACAGGGCTCTTTTATTTGTGGAGGTGAAATGACCATGCTCTAGACCCACATACATATCTTTGCTCTTTGATTTAAGTTTATGGATAGCCGGATAACTTGTTGCTTTTATGAAAACTTAACTTTTATGCTATCTACATATTTGTGATGCTCTTGCAAAGTTCTACCTACCAAAGCCATATACATATATGTTTTATGATAACAAAACTCGTAGATTGCAAACATATGTTTTGATGAGTTGGATTAGGATTGATTTCTATGGTTCGAGACTAAGAAGCTGGTCATTCCTTTGTGTAACTTTTTCATGCTAGCCTTTTTGTCTATGCATTGTGGGTTTTCACATCGAAAATTTCACAAGCTTCGCTGGGCATCCACCTAAACCAAAAACATCTTTTTGTGATCACCTCCTTGTCCACAACCCAATTTGAGTATGGAGTAAAATTCTCGATGGAGATTTAAATATTCCGCAAGATTATGGAATTTATACTTGCTTTAGCAGTCATTTCCCCTCTCTTTTATGCTCGAGGACGAGCATCGTTCAAGCATGGGAGGAGTCATTCTACGACACAAATGCTATGTAAGTATTATGTTGCAAAAAGTTTTGAGGAGCAAAGAAAAAAAAAGAATAGAAATGAAAAATAGAAAAAAAAATATATGATAAGAAGAAAAGAAAAAGTAAGAAAAATAGGAAGAATAAAGTGTAAAAAAAAAGAAAGAGAAAAATGAGAAGTCCTCATGCGCGCGAGGACCCGGACAAGACGCGGACGCCGGCCGCCACACGGGAGGCGGAGGTGGCCACCGCTCGCGCCGAGGCCCGGGAGCTCCGCACGTCGCTCGAGGGGGCGCGGCGCGGCGGCGCCGGGGGCGAGGGGAGCGGGCGCGCGGGGCCGGGAGCAGCGCGCCAAGGAGGCCGACGACCGAAGGCCGCCCTCGACGTCAAGGCCGCGGCTCTCGTCGCCGGCCGAGGGGCGGCCTCCGGCAAGAGCGCATCGCCCGCCGTGGGGGCCGAGGGGCGGCTCCAGCGAGAGCGAGGCGCCCTTGGCGACGCCGGACCCGCGGCGGGAGCGGGAGCGTGTTGCTCGCGAGGGCGGCGGAGAAGTCGCTGGAGGAGCGGAACGCCGCATTCTCCGAGGTTGAGGATGAGGCGTTGACGCTCAGCATCAGCAATGCCGCCCAAGAGATGGCCCTCGTCGAGCAAGGCGAGACCGTCCAGAGCCTCGAGGCGGCGCTTGAGTCCGCGCGCCGCGACCTCGATCTGGGGAGGAGACAAATCGAAGGTAAGCTATTGTCTGACCCTGCTCGTTAGTTTTGGCTTTAGAGGGTTCGTTTCCCCTTTTCTGATTTCTTGTCGTCTCGTCGCTCCCAGGCTTGCGCCTGCCCTGGGACACGCTGCCGGGCGGGCCGAGGCCCTGCAAGCCTCCTACAACTCCTCTCGAGCGGGAGGCTGCCGGGGAGGCCGCGGGACGCGGCCCTCGAGACCTGTCGCGTCGTCGAGGAAGGCGATGCCCGGGCGGCGGCTCGGCGGCCGCCCGCCTACGCGCCCTCGGCGGCCACGTCACGGGGCGGGTGCGTCGGGCGTTGCACCTGGGCGTGCAGAAGGCCCTCGGAGTGGTGCGATCCCACTACGAGGTCAACCTCGAGGCGGTAGCGGAAGGCTACATCGTGCCCGAGGGCGTCGAGGACGAGGTGGCCATGGAGCGTGCGGACGCGCTTGCTGCTGACGCCGCCGAGTCGCTCGCCGAGGCCTTCGAAGAGTTCCTCTTCCCGGACGCCGCTGATGCTGCCGCTCCACCCGCCTGAAAGCACCTGGGCGCTAGGCCCATTTTTTGTTTATGTGTGTCAGAACTCTGGCCTCGTGGCCTCTTGTAAACAAACAAGTAGTTTCGTGAACATGGTCAGTTTATAAATGAAATCGCTTGCTTATTGCGCTTTTTGCTTCTTCTTCTTCCTGAGTAGATTCTAGTTAGGGGAGTCCGCCTTTCGCGGGGGCCCGCCGGGTTGGGGGCGAGAGAGACGGGCCATAGCCGCGCGGCGTAGGTCGTCTCTCGGCTCGCGCGCTCCTTCCGCCGTGCCGCCTACGCCCGTTCGAATCATGGCTCGAGGTTGAAGTGGGGAACAAACTTAGCGCGTGTTATTACGTTTTTTGCGCGAAAAAAATGGGGGACCATTTGGGGGGGGTGCCCCCCGCGAGCCCCCGAGGGTAACTTGGGTTTCGGGGGAAAGCCGAGTTGCCCTTTTATTATACTTGGAGTATTTACATAGGTGACACCAACCGGGGCGTTGGCCGTGTATTTGTACAACGAAAATATTTGGAAATCCTAGCTAAGGGTAGAAGCGACGTAGGCGTTGGATGTTCCAAGCGTTGGTGAGTTCTTCGCCGTCCTCGTTGGCAAGCTTGTACGTGCTCGGTTTGAGCACCTTCACCACGACGTAGGGTCCCTCCCATGGGGGCGATAGCTTGTGGCTCCCTCGGTTGTCTTGGCGTAGCCTTAGGACCAAATCCCCCTCGCCCGAAATCCCTCCGACGTATCTTGCGCGCTTGGTAGCGCCGTAGGGACCGTTGATATCTTGCGGAGTGCATCAACGCCACGAGGCGTACTTCGTCCGGGCCGATCCGGGCGAGTCCTCGCGGGCTCGCCGGTTAGCATCCTCGTTGTAGCCTCGAACTTTGGGCGACCCGTATTCCGGATCCGTGGGGAGGGACGGCCTCCGCGCCGTGGACTAGGAAAAACGGGGTGAACCCGGTGGCTCTGCTTGGGGTAGTCCTTAGGCTCCACACGACCGCCGGCGCTTCTTGGAGCCATTTCCGGCCGCATTTGTTGAGCTGGTCGAAAATCTCGGGTTTGAGGCCCCCGTAGGATCATGCCGTTGGCACGTTCTACTTGGCCGTTGGTCTGTGGGTGTGCCACAGCTGCCCAATCCACGCGGATGTGGAACTTGTCGCAGAATTCCAAGAACTTCCGGCCCGTGAACTGGGACCCGTTGTCTGTGATGATGGAGTTTGGCACTCCAAAGCGGTAGACGATGTCCGTGAAGAACGTGACCGCCTGCTCAGCCCTCAGATTCGTAATGGGGCGCACCTCCACCCACTTGGAGAACTTGTCAATTGCAACCAGCAGGTGGGTGAAGCCCCCGGGCGCCTTCCGCAGGGGCCCGACGATGTCCAACCCCCACACAGCGAACGGCCATGTTACGGGAATTGTTTGCGCAGCGTGAGGCGGCAAGGCGGTCCTGCGAGCGTAGAACGGCACCCTTCGCAAGTGCGCACGATTTCGTTGGCGTCGCGACCGCGGTAGGCCAATAGAAGCCTTGGCGGAACGCGTTGCCGACGAGGGTGCGCGGCGCGGCGTGGTGGCCACGCATCCCCGCGTGGATGTCCCGTAGGAGCTCGCGCCCTTCGGGAATGGGTATACACCGCTGGAGGATGCCCGACGCGGCGCGCTTGTACAGCTCGCCGTCGACGAGAGTGAATGATTTGGCCATCCTGGCGATGCGCCTGGCTGCGGCCCGGTCTCGCGGGGAGCTCCCCTCGAGCAATCCGGGCGATGTACTTCTCCCGCCGGTCCGCCTGGGCGGGAGCCGGCTCGATGTCCATTGCGACGCCCTCGTGGGAGCCGTACCCCTCGAGAAGGGAGAGCACGTACGCCTCGTTCGAGGGGTCCTCTTCCATGGGTTCCGCACCCGCTGGATTCGAGGGAGCCCCCGAGGGTCCGCTGTCGCTCGAGGGGTAGGGCTCGAAGGTGACCGATGGCTGTGCGATGTCGCGCGCGAAAACGTTCGGGGGAACGGTGATCCGCCCAGACGCGATCTTGGCAAGTTCATCTGCCTCCTCGTTGTACCGGCGGGGTACATGATTGAGCTCGATGCCGTAGAACTTGTCTTCGAGGGCCCGCACGGCCTTGCAGTAGGCCTCCATCTTGTCGTCGTGGCAGCTCGCGTTCTTCATGACTTGGTCGATCACGAGCTGCGAATCCCCCTCGCACATCGAGGCGCTTGATGCCCAACTCAATGGCGATCTTGAGGCCGCAGAGGAGGGCCTCGTATTCCGCCATATTGTTAGACGCGGGGAAGTGGAGGCGCACCACGTAGCGCATGTGTTCCCCGAGGGGTGACACAAAGAGCGAGGCCCGCGCCCGCTCCCCGTCTTCATCACCGAGCCGTCGAAGAACGAGTCCGGCCTCTGCTTGAATTTGGGGCGGCGGCGGTCGTGTGTCCGTCCATTCGGCCGACGAAGACGGCTAGGATTTGCGATTTGATGGCCTTGCGCGGGGCGTAGGCGAGCGTCTCGCCCATCAACTCCACGGACCACTTGGCAATTCCGCCTCGCCGCGTCGGGGTTGCGAATGATCTCTCCTAATGGGAAGGAAGAGACCACCGTGAATCGGGTGGGCCTCGAAGTAGTGGCGGAGCTTGCGCCGCGCGAGGACTACCGCGTACAACGGCCTCTCGGACACGGGGGTAGCGCGTCTTCGTGTCCGATAGGACTTCGCCGATGTAGTAGACCGGCCTCCGCACGGGCGGGGGCATGCCCTTCCTCCGTGCGCTCCACGACGATCACGGCACTGACCACCTGGGTGGTTGCGGCCACGTAGAGTTGGAGGGGCTCGCCGTCTCGCGGCGGCGTAAGGATTGGGGCGTGCGTCGGGAGATGCCTTCGGCTTGTCGAGCGCTTCCCGGGCCTCGGCGGTCCAAGAGAAGCGCTCGTGCTTCTTGAGCAGCCGGTAGAGGGGCGAGGCCCTTCTCACCGAGCCTCGAGACGAAGCGGCTCAGGGCGGCAAGGCATCCCAACACCTTCGCACCCCTTTGAGGTCCCGAATTGGACCCATTCGCTCGAGGGCCACGACCTTTTCGGGGTTGGCCTCGATTCCCCGGCCGGGAGACGATGTATCCTAGACGCATGCCCCGCGGCACTCCAAAGACACATTTTTCGGGGTTGAGCTTGACCCCGTTGGCCCGCGAGCAACCGAATGCGATGCCAAGATCGGCCGACCGTGTCGTCCGCCTTCCGGTTTTGACGACGATGTCGTCTACGTAAGCCTCGACCGTCCGCCCGATATGGTCCCCAAAAACGTGCCGCATGCGGCCGGTATGTTGCGCCCGCGTTTCGAGGCCAAAAGGCATCGTGACGTAACGAACGTCCCGAACGGTGTGATGAACGAAGTCGCGAGCTGGTCGGACTCTTTCATTTTTATTTGATGATATCCCGAATAGGCATCAAGGAAACGAGTAGTTCACACCCGGCGGTGGAATCAATGATCGATCTATGCGTGGTAAAGGAAAGGGAACTTTTGGACATGCTTTATTGAGGTCGGGTGTAGTCGATACACATCCTCCACTTCCCATTTTTCTTTTTTACAAGCACGGATTAGTTAACCATGTCGGGTGGAACACTTCCTTGATGAATCCGGCCTCGAGGAGCTTCCGCGGCTCCACTCCGATCGCCCGTCGCCGTTCCTCGTCGTAGCGGCGCGGCCCGCTGCCGAACCGCCGCGTGCGTTAGGCGAGATATCAAGGGAGTGCTCGGCGACCTCCCTCGGGATGCCCGGCATGTCCGAGGGGCTCCACGCAAAAACGTCGGCGTTGGCGCGGAGGAAGTCGACGAGCACCGCTTCCTATTTAGGATCGAGGGTCGAGCTGACCCTCAAAGCCTTGCCCTCGGGGGCCGATGGGTCGAGGGGGACCCCTTTGGCTTGCTCGGCGGCCTCGAACGTGCCGACGTGCTTGGTGGCGGAGTTGAGGTCGTCGTTGACCATCTTCTCCAAGTGTGTTCACCGGCGCTTCGTCCGGCGCTAGTGCTTCCGCATGCTCCACGCACTCGACGTCGCGGTCGAATGCATGCTCGATCGACGACCCGACGGTGATGACGCCGTTTGGACCCGCATCTTCATCTTCGGGTACGTGTAGTTGGGGACCGCCATGAACTTGGCATAGCACGGTCGCCGAGGATGGCGTGGTAGGCCCCTTTGAATCCCACCACTTCGAATGTGAGGGTTTCCTTGCGGAAATTCTTGGGGGTCCCAAACCGGACGGGCGGTCGATCCGCCCGAGGGGTTGAACCCGCTTTCCGGGCGCGATGCCGTGAAACGGCTTTGTCCGGGCCGCGCTTGGTCCGACCCAATCCCCATCGGGCGCAACGTATGCGCGAAGAGGATATTGAGGCTACCGCCTCCGTCCATAAGGACCTTCGAAAACCGGCGTTCCCAATGATGGGATCGACCACCGTGGGGTACTGGCCGGGTTCGGGATGCGATTTGGGTGATCATCCCGGCTAAAGGTGATGGCATCCTTCGACCGGTTGAGAAAGGCCGGAGGTGCCCTCTCTCGCGGCGAGGACTTCGTGCCGCTCCTTCTTGCGCCGCCGGGTTGACATGTCAACGGTAGGTCCTCCAAAAATGAGGAACACATTTTCGACGGCGGGGAAACCGCCCGCGTCGCCATCGCCCCCATCCTTCTCGGCCTCTGCCTCCTTCGCGGCGGCACGGCCGTAGAACTTCTTGAGCATGTCGCCTTGCTCAAGAGTGTGGTTCACGGGGGTCTTGTGGTAGGGGCATGGCTTCTTCATCATGTCATCGAACACCCCCCGGGCCTCGAGGAGCCGGTCGAGGGCCCCGTCGGGCCGGGTCAACGGCGAGGGCCTCGGCATTGCCGCCGTTGCGCCCGCCTGCTCGCGCGCCTCGCGGCGCGGCTTCTTCCCCTTCTTGCCCCGCTTGTCGTTGCGGCGTGGCTCCTTGGACCCGCCGCCCTCCGCGGGCGTGTCCTCGGAGCGCTTGCCCTTCTTGCCGTCGAAGATCGCCCCCACGGCCTCCTCTCCGAGGCGAAGGCGGTGGCAATGTCGAACGGCTCGTTCGAGTCCGTGGGCGGGCTACGTCCCGGCTCGCGCACAAGGTCCCGCACGTGGTGCCCTCAAGGAACACGTGCACGATCTCTCGACCGTGCCACGGCGGGGAGCTGCGTGCGCCGCTTGGAGAAGCGCCGTATGAAGTCCCGCGGCGACTCGCCCGGCTTCGCGTGCGGGAGCGCGGATCCCGAGAGTTCCGGGGCGCACGTATGTGCCCTGGAAGTTGCCCACGAAAGTGTGGACTAGATCGTCCCAGTTGTGGATCCGGGCCGGCGGGCAAGTGCTCGAGCCATGTCCGGGCCGCATCACCCAGATGCAGGGGCAAGTTGCGGATGATTACTTCGTCGTTGGTGGCCCCGCCCGGTGACGACGAAGCTAGGCGGTAATCGTTGAGCCAAACACGAGGGTCCGTCTCCCCGTTGTACTTGATGATCGTCGTGGGTTGACGGAAGCGCTGGGGGGAACGTCGCCGTGCGGATCTCCCCGCCGAACACACGGGTGCCCGGGGGCTCCGGCGTCGGGGAGCGATCCTCACTGGCTTGTCGTAGCGCCCACCCCTTCGAGGGTGGTAGCCCCTGGCCGCTCGCGCGTCCGCCTTGCTGGTGCGCCGGGCGTTGATGACGTTGCGGGCGTCGCCATCCAGCGCCCGCGTGTGTCGAGGAGCCGTTCCTTGGCCGGCGTGCGTCCCTGGTCAGCAGGTCGACCCGCATGCACCGAGGGTTCGCCCCCTGGTGCCGGATCATCACCCCGCGCGTCCCCCTGTTGGCGGATGCGTGAGGCCGAGCTTTCGGCCTGCTGGACGGCCGCTTGCTCAAGGAGGGTCTGCACCTCGCGGTGCATGTCTCGAGCCTCGGGGGTCGAGGGTGCCGGCATGGCGCGCAGCAGTGTCGCGGCGGCGATGAGCTTTGGCTCGCTCGCGGTGGAGTATCCGCGTTGTCGACGTTGGGGGACGGGGGTTGAGGCGGTCGCGGACTTGTCGGCCTAACTCCCGTGCGCGTTCGCCGCGCGCGGAGGCCTCCCCGCCATCGAGGCGCGGAGTAGCCGCACGGTCCGTGCTCCTGCGCCGGCTTGGCCTCGAGCTCGCGAGCTTGGGCCGGCCGCGCGTCGACGTCGGCCCCGGCGGGTGCGCTTGGCCCCGCGGCCGGGCGCGTGGCAACCCCCCGGGGGGGCGTGACTTCCCCCATCTCCGGCGCCCGCCGCACCGGCGGCGTTGGCCGGGTCGTTGGTGATGACGGCGCGCATTCCCGCGTGGGGTCGTAGCTCCCGATCTTTGGAGTCGTCGGAGCAGCCGAACCGGTAGTCCGTGGCGTCGAGGAAGCGCCCGAACGCGGCCGGGGTCCGGCACACCGGAAAGTCCCACTCCCCGCGTACCCATGACGGTTGGCGGGTGGCATCGTGTCGACGGAGCCCGGGGGACGACTCGTCCGCCGCCGAAGTGCGGGATCCCCGGCGACGAAGACGTGCCGACCGGGCGGCACCTCGCGCATTGTCGTGTTGACGTTGGCGTTGTAGGCCGTAGTGACGCCACGCGGCCCGATGGGGACGCGCGGTCCCGAGACCGCACGCGGTCCCGCCCCGGGGTGGTGGCGGCCGTCGTGACGTTGGGCGCACCGCGGGGGCGGCGGCGCGCTCGGCCACCGCCGCTCGGACCGCGCCCGGCGCGAGCGTAGCCGGAGCGGCGGCGGCGTCGCGGCGTCGACGGACCCGCGGTATCCGTGCCCGCAGGTGCTCGCGCCGGTGTCGTGCGCGCGGCGGAGACCGGAGCGGACCCGGCCTCCCGCCGCGCGCGTAGCTCCTCACGGTTGGTGAGGCGCATGAGATAGCCATTCCCCGTGGCCTGGAAGTTCAAGTCCCCGAAGCGGATCTCGAGCCCGGCCGGAAGGGGGTCTGAGCTACCCATGTTGTAGCGGGTGCTACGGTACTCAGTGCGAATCACCATGGAGGGAGTTAGCGAAATGACCTTAGGCGCTCGTTAGCCCCACGGTGGGCGCCAACTGTCGGTGCGGAATATGGTCCCGACACTAACCAGTAGATGACGCCTAAGTCTATCCCTCTATGGTCGATGCTAAGCAACAAATGACACAAGGTTTATCCTGGTTCCGGCCGAGGGGGCCGTACGTCCAGCAGTGGCGTGCTCGTGGCACTATATTGCTCAGCACCGGGGGTGCTTGTAGTGGGGCAAGTACAAGCAAGGTGGGAGAAGAAGCGTGGCTTCCAGGTCCCTGGTGGGTGGCTGGAGATGTTATGGGAGAATAAGAGAGTGAGTGCACAATGCGCTGTGTTCCTCTGGGTTCGTCCCCCCGCGGCTGGGGGCTCGCTTCCCCTTTTATAGGCCAAGGGGGCGGCGAGTTACATGCACGCCGCGCTACCTAGCTACGTGTAGGAGCACGTCGTGCTACGGTGTAGAGCGGGCGATCGTCCGAACGATCCATGCTGCGATCCGGCCATGATGTCCTACTTCGTTCCCGAACGGTGGCGGTTCGAGGGTAGGAGGCGGCGGACGGTGATGGCGTTCTCCGGTAGGCTTCGAGGGAGGTGCGATGATGGCCGGTACGGGGTGCGGGGAGCGGGCAGTACGGCGTTCCTTCCCAATGAGCTCTGCGGTGGCGGAGTGGTTGCTGCAGTGCTTGGGCGTGCGCCTGCGGAGTCAGGCGTGCGCCCGCATGCGTGGGTACGGCGGCCGCGCCGTTACAGTGGCCGGGATGGCCGTCCACCGGCCTAGCGCCCCTTACCTAACCTGCAAGGTCACGGGGAAAGTGGAATCGAGGGTGCGCCCCGCCCCCTTTCGAGGGTCGGGCGCGTTAGCCGTACAGCGGCGTGCGCACGGTGTCACGGGACTGACACCGGCCGTACCGCACGGTCCATCCCCACGGTGGCGGGGATGGGCTCCTTCCCTCGGGGAGTTGGTGCGGCGGCACGGGCGTGAGCCCCGGCGCATGATGGCGCCGTCCCGCGGCGTCGGGGCGTTAAATGCCCAAGTACGGGGCCGGCGCACGCGTGCGGGGCGCCGTGATCGTGGCGGGCCCCGGCCGAGGGCGGAGCGGACCCTCGAGCGAGGCGGGACTCGCTCGAGGGGGGAGCGCGCCCTCGGGCGGGCGGGACCGCTCGAGGGAAGGGGCCGCCCCTCGAGCGGGGCGGAACCCGTTCGAGGAGGGAGTTGCCCCTCGAACGGGGCGGAGCCCGTTCGAGGAGGAGCATGCCCTCGGGCGAGGCGGAGCCTGCTCGAGGGGTCTTCCTAGGCGGGCCGCCTTGGTGGGCCTCCGAAGTCTTGCTGCATGGGCCGTATCCTGCATGGTTAGTTTCCTGCATGGTTAGGCTTAGCTTATGTTGATGCAGGAATTTGGATAGGGGTTCCCCCATTGTTTGAGGGGACCCTTAGGGCGGTCCCCGACACCCTCTTCTCCTTGTTGGTCTTTCTAAGCACATCATCACGGTTGTCAAGCAAGTCATTCAACCTAGCATTCTCCGTTATCAAGAAGGATGGGCTATTGTTTACCTCTTCCTCGGAGTCGGAGCCCGAGTCATCCTTGTTACTTTTCTTGCTTGCGGAGCTATGTGCCATGCCGCAAAAGCCTTGGGCGGCGAAGCACAGGTTGTTGATGTTCTTGCTCGACCACTTGCCCTTGTGCCAGTTCTCTTCTTCATCACTCGAGCTCGATGAAGAGTAGCAGGAGCTTGAGTTTATGTCTCTCGCCCTGGCCACCATCGCTCGCTCCTTCTTCTCGGGATCACCACTCTTCCTCGGCCTCCGCTCGGACTTGTTCTTGCCCTTGTAGTCGTCCCTGGAGCGGTGCTTATGGTCGGTCCTCGAATGGTGCTTGTGCTCGGGCTTGACATCCATGGCTTCCGGGCACTCGGCGATAAAGTGCCCGTGCTTCCCGCACCGGTAGCACATGTCCGAGCTCCTCCGAGCATTCTTCCGGTTTGTGTACATGCGCTCGAACCGCCTACTCAGCAATGCGAGATCCTCCTCGCCCAACACGTCGAACTCCTCATCTAGCATGGAAAACAGCTCGTCCACCGTGAGGGTCTCATACTTCTCCAACTCTAGAATGGCCTCGACACGGTATGATCCAGAGAATGCAAGAGCTTGACAGACCTGTCATGGTCATCATACGGGAGCACGACCACATTAGCCCTCATGTTGTTCACGATCACCGTGAAACGCTGACACATGGCATCTATGGACTCACCGGGGAGATGAGTGAAGTTCTCGTACTCTCTTCGGTAGGTCGCAAAGAGCCAAGCCTGAACCTGATCGTTCCCGGCATGAGCATTCTTCAGCTACTCTCAAATCCTGCACGCCAAATCCTCTGTCCGAACCCATTCGAATTCGGATTCACACAAAAAACAGTACAGGTAGTCGACCGCCTTGTTGTTGGCGTTGAACATGTCCCTCAATCCTGGAGTAAGGAAGTTCACCGGATGAACATAAGTTGTGTTCACTGTGACATCCCACAGGATCTGAACCTTGCCGCGGAGGAAAGCGGCCATCCTCCTTTGCCACATGTGATAGTTTTTTCCATCAAAGTGTGGAGGAACCGAACCCCGTTCCTGGTATGCCATCTTTGGATCTTAGACTAGTTAGAATCACGAAGGTCTATAACCGGCTCTAATACCAATTGAAGGATCGATTAGGCGACCAGAGAAGGGGGGAGTGAATGGGAGTCGATAAAAATTCTTCTCCAAAGAGAGAACTGGGCCTATACCCCAAATTTAAAACCAAGGATTCCCACACGAGTTTGTCAAGGTCACATAGTCACGCTGGAACTACCAACCTTAGGAACGAACCCCAAACAATCCCAAAGTGGAAGCACGACGCAACAAGCAAAGGACTTAGCTGTCCTGCGAAAGCCCTGGCGGACGGTCCATGAGGCAGGGGCGGACGGTCCGCGAGGACAGGGCAGACAGTCTGTGACCCTCAGACAGATGGTCCATTAAATGCAACAACACCACCAGCAGCGCACCCCGAAACTCGGACGATCCGTACCCTGCACGCGGACTGTCCGAGGGCAACTCGTGCCACGCGGACGGTCCGCGTTCTCTGGGCGAACGGTCTGCCACACCCCTTCCGGCCAGAAACAGCTAGCCAAACGGATCGAAACGAAGACGCTCAAGAACACGCAACGAACACGAAGAACCCTAGGCCAACTGGCTCCACGCGGACTGTCCGCGCCTACCAGGCGGACTGTCCGCCAGGTGCGGACAGGCGCGGGAACAGCAGCCCGAGAGCAAACCCGTGAGCACCCTATCACCTATCTTTCCATGGATCTCCAAAATGGCTTAAGCACTTGAGAAAAGGATTGGGGAAGATGTGAAGCGTCCCTAGGGGATGCTACACCCCAAAACTTGGGTCCTCAAACAAACTAAATCGCCGGGAATTGAATCGCCACGAAACACAACCAAAAGCCTAGGTTCCAACAGAAATCCTTCAATCGGAAGCCAAACTCAGAGTTTGGGGAATCAAGATCAATCACAAAAATGCACGAAGCAACTATCCATGATTCCCACCAACAAATCTGAGCCCAAACACCTCAGAATCGAAGGAACAAGCCACGCACGAAAAACCGATGAAAATAGCTCGAAAAGGACACGAAAATCCAACGAGCTACAAACTGGGAATTGACACAACCATGAAAGCTTCCATTCACTCAGAGGTCATATTCTTTACCAACGGAGGAAAAATCTAACCCTAGAGAGCAAGGAAATTAGAAACAGTCCGAATGGATGGTTTGCCTGGAAACCCTAGAGCTAATATATATATGAGTCCCCTCCGGGCCCGGCAAAAGACCACACTACCCCTAGCACTTAAGTTGTGATACAACCCATCAGAGGCAAATAGGTCATGTAGCACTCCTCTTAATCGCACGGCCACGTATTCACTGCAGACTGCGTCCTCCCGACGCAAGCCCTGCGATTCCGCCACGCGTCCACCGACATCAAAGCTACTAGGCGCGCCCGAATCTCATCTCCGCCCGCCGAGCCTCCAGTCTTGGTTTTGTGGCTCAACCAAGTAACCCGACGATTTTCTAATGAACCGCTACAAACGTCGTGTGCAGACTCCGGTCATGAGCCTCTACCCTGCACTGGCTCCGGACGATGACTTCGTCTTGCTTTTCTTGCCACCATGCGGCCCGCAGTTGACCCCACTAGCCACCGGGTCCCTCGAGTCAAGCCTACTTGTCTCTCCACTCTTCGGAGGCCCCGTAAGGCATAGACCTTTCGCGCCCACTCTTCACCTACACCAAACAAATCAAGCCGCAACCTGCACCTGTAATACTTGTCCAAGAATCAGTCCACACCACATTGTCAATCACTCATCACGCGAGGAGCAACCATCCACCGGTCCTCGGAAGCTCTTGTCCTCAAGTCAGCATATGGAAGAACTGCTGCATGGCGGGATCCATCTGTGCTTGCTGGGGGCTCTTCCTGAACGATTCACTACCAGTTTATCAACTCCTGATTCTGAACTGGTGTTCACCATCTGAGTGTTAGGGACATTACTTTAAATGCTCGTACCAAGAGTTAAACCCAGAGAGATAAGGTAACAAAGATGTTTGACTAAGACAGATTCTGTTGACCCTAAACAATCAGGCATAACTCTTAGTGTGTGTTACCAAAAATTATGAGATTTTAAGCAGTAATAGGTAATGAAATTATGGAACTACTCGATCTGTAATCACCTCAATCGAAGTTCTGTAACTCTGGTTATGAAATAAACAAGTCAGGTAGGTCAGCGGTGTTTAACAGATTCAAGGGACTGCAATGTTTCGCGCATAACTCTCTGACTATTTATCCTAAAATCAGGCACTAAATTTCTGAACTTCTCCAATTGGATTTACTGCAATCGGAGTTTTGTAGCCCGAGATAAAATTAAAATAGTGCAGCTGACTCAGAAAGCTGCGCGAACAGATTGAAGCTCTTGAATATTGCATAAGGAGTAAGTTTTAAAGAGTCACAAAGATTAAGATAGATAACATGATTGGGACAGAAAGTTGACCCCCACAAACTTACTACTAAAAGTGCCATTGTGGTCATCACTCCACAACACATTGCACTCAAAAAAGATCCAGCTCAAACATTTAGCACAAAACCAAGCATTCAACCACTCACCTAAACTAAGCACACTTTAACCGATCGTCTACTAGCGATTACAAAAGACCCTAATCTTAACTTAAGCCTAAGGACTATCATCTTCTAGCATGGCATCCGTGCGGGCGTCAGGGTAGTCGTAGCGTGGCCTCTTGGGTAATGGAGAGGTACATGCTTCTGTGGCGTCATGAACCACTAGCTGCTCCCTGTTCTGCAGTGCAGCTTCCAAGGTGGGCTTCTGCAACTCCAGAGTGAAGATCTGCTGCTGTGCCGCCTACAGAGTGTTGTTGGTGTCGTCCAAGGCAGTATTAACAACAGCAAGAAGACTCCAGACGTTGTTCAGCGTTCCTTCATAGGCTGGAGCCGGAGCGATGTAGGTCTTGGCTTCCCCACTAGCTCTGAAAAGTGTGTACCTATAGTGGGTATCCTCCAAACTGTCATGCTCATTGTGGGAGAGCACATAAAGCGCCCTCTGAGCTGCTTCTGCTATGCCAACGTCCATTGTGGTCCTGTGGGCCACATCATGATGCTTGGAGATCTCCCTCGCTCCATGGAATGGAACGTACTCCTTCAGGATGGCCGCAACCTCCCAATGGGGCTCGAACCACGGGTGAGTCCACAGCTCACAATGGTAAACAGGGGCCTTATCATAGCCCAAGAAGAGTACCATAGCTCGCAGGTGGTCAGCCATGGGAATGCCCACTCCATCAACCTGCAGTGGTACACGTCCTACATCACTTCCTCAGCTGCTTCATCTTGCTCTTGCACTTCTTCCTCCACCTCTAGACCATGGTGATCATCCTGAGCTTCTCCTGGCGCCTGCTCCTTCTGGTTTGGCTGATCAGCTGGCTCTTCTTATTCTGGGTTCACCTCCTCCGGATCCTCCTCAACATTAGACACCACGATGAGGTCAGAGGCGGCTACTGGTGCAGCTTCCATCTCAATCTTTTCATCCGTGTCACCGTCATGGAAGTCACTGTACTCTTCCTGCGGAGCATACTGGTGGGCAGCACCATCGTGAGAAGGCTTCAAACGGCGAACCATCTATAAGTGCAATGTAGAGTGAGATAGAGAGTAAGACAAAAAGGTATGAGAGCTAAAAGCAAGCACAAGGTAGAGAATCTAGATTAACCCAAGGGTGAGGCAATAGCAAGAATATAAGGTTAGTAGAAATAAAGCAAGCATGTGAGAGAAAGGCTTCTATGATTATAAAGATCCTTAATTCTGACCATTTCTATCTAGGCTAACGTCCTATAGTCAACACAACTCTGGTACCACTTTGTCACACCCAGTTTCAAAGGCAAAACCGAATGCAAAGATCACGTGTGCGCTAGGATCAAGTTACACACGCAATGATATTGTGAATACCAAATCAATGACATACGAATAGAGAGTTATTACATGACCATAGTCTTGAACGAAACATAAATAATGAGTTCTCGCAGCGGAAAAAGATGTCTCCACAGGCAGCTAACTGAAGACACGCACACCTAGAACTCCTGGAAATCACCGGGGTAGTCTTCAAAGTTCTCCCAGTCTTTGCAGCAATCCGAGTATGATACAAGAAAATAGACATGTGTGAGCACGTGCCGTACTCAGCAAGAGGAATACAACATAACATGCAAGGCCATATGGTGGATGGCTAAGGTTCAAGCAGTTTAGCATTTTAGTGAGTCAAGTTTTATTAGCAACATAATTACTAAAGAGTGTAGGTTTGTACCAACCCCAGATAATAAAGTATAAGCATCATAAAAGGATGTAACAACAATTTAACATTTGAATTCCATAACTTAGTCATGTGAGTGTCCAGGCCGCTCTTGACCGTGAGCACGTCTAACTAGTTAGTTTTACACTCTGCAGAGGTTGTACACTTTCACCGCAAGCAGCGTAAAAGCTCCGAAGAACTTTGAACTCAACCATGCGGTATTTGCAATGCACCATACCACACTACCGAGGTGTGGTTGCATAGGGACACTACATGGCCTTTACAAAGGTTCCCTAGCAAGTTATGACCCACAAGGTCTGGATCAGTTAGCAAGGTATAAAGTCCCCTAACAGGTCGATACCCCACCATAAAAAGAATAACTCACCCAGCCCCCTGCTAGAGCGAGTCTATACCCTGCAGTACCGCCGATCCCTTGTCCTTATCAAGTAAGATCACCCTAAGCTAAAGTTCCTAATTACTAAGCCAGGACCATTGCCCATTAGTTCTTGTGGTTGTACTGTTTTCCTGGGTGGTTCTCCATGTTCTAATTAACATAACAAAGTGGTCTTGTAAAGTAAAACAACAAAAGCGGAACATAGAATATAAAAGTATCCAAGTTGATTAATGTTAACACCAAAAATTGGCACAGGAAGGAGTCTGAGTTGTGGGCCCAACTTGGTAAAAGGATCCGTCCGGAAGAAGGAAGGTTTCTGTAGAAAGATTTGGCAAAGGAGCTCGCGGTCGGCAGTTGGCTTCCGTTCGGCGAGGAATCTGTTTGCGCTGATTTTGTGGGATTGCGTGATGACGTGGCCCGAGCGGAAGGGACGAATGGATGGATAAGCGATCGCACTTAGAGATAAATTAGGTATCAAATATTGTGCTCGTAGTCCATTCAGAGTCATTCCATGACAGGTTATAAATACAGACCCTGGATGTATGTAATTGTATTCGAAAACATTCCCATAACAAACCGGCTTTACGCCAAAACCTTGAGTCCTTGTCGTGTCATCGAGTTTTTGCGAGAGGGTTCATCGATCCGTCGACCTCCGTAAGTATCGACAACCTTGTATCATGTCTAGTATCATGCGGTGGATTTAGATCGTGATGCAAGTAGTCTTGTTACCATGCTTTGTCATGCGGTAGATTCAAGCTTGGTTCAAGAAGGTTTCTTGTTAGGTCATAAGCCATGCGGTAGGCTAAGGTCTAGCTTGGAGCTAATTATCGGCTCTATTGGATCTTGGCAAGATTAAATAGATTCATTAAGTTATCCCGTGTTGCTTTGAGTTTTATTTAAGTTTAAATTCATGTAACACACTTTTGCCCAATCTAGATTGGTTTGGATCGGCTTTGTATCTTTCAATGATCCTTATGCGAGTCAAGTTCGTATTCTTGGCCTAAATAGCACGTGGATCACATGTTCCCTAATAGCCGAAACCGAATCGATCTAGGTTGTTACGTGTTGCGGGTTCAAGCTTGCCAAATCTTGTATAAATCTTGAAAGAATTGGGTATCACGCGGTAGATGCAGGTTTTTGGGTTGTTTTGGAGCTAATCATCCGGTGGATTAGATTTCGATTCAATCTGATAGATTTGTCTTTTTTTGGTAATGTTTGTTCCTTCTTCATGGACCCCGATTCGGCTGTACAGCCGTATTCGGTTATGCTTTTCACGAGTGAAACATGTTTATAAGTTATGCTTTAAATATGGTATGCTTCTAGCTTTCCATATATAGATTGTATCATGCGGTGGATAGATCTATTCGTGGTTAGTGGTGTGATCTTCAAACAAGTCGTATCATGCGGTGGATAGATTTGTTTGACATCATGCATGACGGGTTTTAAAGTGCCTAGACATGCAGTAGACTAGTGCTTTGAGCCTATGCATGCTTGTTTATTACATGTTTATGATCATGCTTTACTTCATTTCTTGTTTATCGTTATTTATCATGGAGGATCGGTCATGGTTTCGTGCACGTGCAATCTTATTCAAATAAAGACCGATTTCCGTCATGCTTACACCATCTGTTCGGCTATGTTGCATTTTGCACTTTAGAGCTCCCGAATGGTTTCTAGTCTGCTGGCAGATAGCTTCTTTATAGCTATATGTCATCTTACTTGGCTTTCTAGCCGTAAATATGGAACTGTCTGGTACCACCCGGCAAGTTCCAAGATTTGGAATTTAACTACTTTGTCTTTTGTTAATTTTCAGGAAAAATTGACTGGCACGTCTTGAAATCTTTGCGCGTGTGAAGCTAGCTTGTTCGGCTTGCTGTGTGCTTGGCGTAAGGTGCAGATTTTGCGTCAACACACTTTTTGGCACGCCCGGTGGGACAAATAGCCGAAAATCAAGATGCCTGACATCAGTGACATTCTGGATGTCGCCATCGAGAATCTCTCTCCAGAGCAGCTGCAGCAACGGAAAGATGCCATGGATCAGTTTCAACAAAAATGCTTGATGTCATTCAAAAAGAACAGGAGCGGTGTTCCGTATCTCAAAAATGAGATGCCCAGGGTTCTACTCTCAGGAGAAACTGACGCCACAACTCTGCAGGAGAAAGAGGAATGCATGCAAGCGTTTCGAGATACTGCAGAAGACATAATGGGCAAGCATCATAGGGCTTTCCTGGGTGTGTTCAAGCAAATGATGGTGGCTATCTTTGGCCCGGGCATAGAGCAAGTATTCAGCCGAGCACCCCTTCAGGGTGGCAGCATGGAGATTGGAGAATCCAGTTCGCAGCCACCATTGTGAAGCCAGCCAGTCCAGCCTCCTCCGCAGAGTGTTGGGAGACAAGTTGTCCAGCATCCTCCACAAGGCGCCGGAGGTCAGCCAGTTCAACCTTCTCTGCGGGCCGCAGGAGGGCAGCCAGTCCAGCCGCCTCCGCAAGGCAGTACAGGTCAGCCGATCCAACAGTCGTACCCATATCAGCCTACGTATGGTGAGCTGGCGTTTGGCTCGTCTGGGGTTCCACTCGCATCCACCTACAAGATTGCCCCAGCTAGCAACAGATTACAGAAGAACTTGTACGGTGGAGGCTACCACGAGGTGATGGACAATGGGGCCATTGATGCTCTCCCGAATCTGGGCTACGGCGCAGCTGCAGGCATGCAAGAGGACGATATCCTAGTTCAGAAAATGGCCGATATGATGCAGAATCAATTCGGCCTCAAACCTAAAATGCAGGGACCTTCCTACACGCCTCCTTTCCCAGAATGGTACTACAAAGTGATCCTGCCGCCAAGGGTAAAACCTCCGACAGAATTTACGAAGTTTTCGGGGCAGGATGACACGAGCACGGTTGAGCACATTGCTCGCTACCTGATGCAGCTTGGAGAGGCCTCATCTGAAGAGGCGTTCAGGGTCAGGTATTTTCCCATGTCACTGACGGGCCCAGCGTTCCAGTGGTTCACATCTCTGCCTCCCCAATCAGTTGGCACATGGAGGGAGCTGGAGCGAAAATTCCACGCTCATTACTTCAGCGGTAGCACGGAAAAGAAGCTCATCGATCTCACCACTCTGAAGCAGAGACACAATGAGACGCCCTTGGAGTTCCTCAGGAGGTTCAGGGAAGTCAAAGGCATGTGTTTCTCGTTGAATCTGCCAGATGATCAGTTGGCCAACATGGCCGTTGCAGGGATGTTGTCGGCCGTACATGAAAAGCTGTTTGGTATGGAGTTTGATAACCTGGGTCAACTGGCCCAAAAGCTGTCATTGATGAGCAACCAGTCCTACAGGTTTAAGAAAGACACCTGGTTCAACAAGCAGCATGATATAGCCGATATCGACAATCAGTTCCTGGAGAAAGCCGATCAAATGGAAGACTCTGACGATGATCAGGAAGTGGCTGCTGCTGAGATCATGTGGGGGAAGGAGCCGTTGACCATGAATCAGCGCTGGATCAAGCAGACCAAAGGCACATACGACTTTGACGTCACTAAAGCTGATAAGCTGTTTGACTTCCTGGTGAAGGAAGGCCGAATCAAATTGCCTGAGGGGCATTCCATGCTTCGGCCTGATGGAGTAAAAGAGAAACGTTACTGCGGCTTTCATGACAGGAATTCTCACTCCATCAACGACTGCAGGGTCTTCAGGATGAGGATCCAGAAGGCTATCCAGGAGGGTCATCTCAAGTTTGACAACAAGATGAAACTGGACGGCCACCCTTTTCCCCAGAACATGATGAGCTTTTCTGTCAACATGGTGACTGCCGAGGAAAAGGGCAAGGTTAAGGTCTTGACTTCAGCTAGGGCAAGGCAAGATGGAGCAGTAGACCCAGAACGTCAAGTGACCTTGGAGCAGGTTCATGGAGAAGCCCCTCGCGTCCTCAAGAGCCATGTCGAGATTGGGGAGTCGTCCAGGGCCAAACCCAGGGTCACTACGTGCATCCTCCTCAACAAGTGGCAACGCCAGCTAGAAAAAGAGCTCTATCAGAAATGGAAGCACGAGGAGGAGAGACGCAGGGCTGAAGAAGAAGCGCGAAGGAGAGATTTGGAGCAGTACACGCGCGAGCAGGAGCGCGCACATTGGGGGTGCGCATTCTTCAGGCACTGCTGGAATGAAGGATTGAAGCTTCCTACGCTGAGAAACTGCCCTGAGTGCAGCGACAGATACTTTGAGTATAGGCAGGAAACTGCCAATTGCCGATCCGTCCATGAAAGAATTGGAAGGATACATCCCAGTGATGATCGGCGTCAAAAAATTGGAATCATTGATCACCCCAGGAAGAGGCAAGCTGATCTGAGATGGGCTGATCAGGAAGAAGACGAGGATGAGTACGTCTAGCAAAAGGGACAGTGGTGCCCTCCTGGTTTGAGAAAGAGTCAGAAAAGGAGGGTTCAGCGCTTGAGGAACCGCGAATTGAGGCAGGTGAGGATCCAGAAGAGACAGGTGTGGAGTCCAAAGGACAAACCTGAAGGATCAAATCGTTCGGCTCCGGCATGTATGGTATATTTTCTGCTGAATGAGTTTATGGCTCCTGCTAATCAAGTTGTGCAGGAAGAAACGTCCCTGGATGTCAATGACGATGAACAGCTTGGGGGACTGATGGCGCAACTGGTGCTAGCCAAGCAAGCCACCTTCGATAAACCGGCCAAAAATCGACACATGAGGCCATTGTACTTGAAAGGATATGTCAATGGCAAGCCATTGACCAAGATGTTTGTCGACGGTGGGGCGGCAGTCAACGTGATGCCATACACCACTTTCAGGAAACTTGGCATGGGCCCTGGAGACTTGACACCTACGAGCATAATTCTGAACGATTTCGCTGGGAATCCTTCAGATACCAAGGGGTGCGTCCACGTGGATCTCATGATTGGGTCCAAGACATTGCTCACAACCTTCTTTGTCATCGAGGGCAAAGGAGCCTACGACCCTCTTTGCTTGGGCGGGGGCCGGATTCACGCCAATTGTTGTATCCCATCCACCATGCATCAGCAGCTCATTCAATGGGTGGATGACGATATTGAGGTGGTCCAAGCAGATGACTCAGTGAGCGTCGCAAATGTGGAACTAGCTTTCTGGGAATATCAGGGTATTGATTGTTTCTCAGGAAAAGGCGGGGAGAAGGTCTGTTGAGCCTATCAGCAGTGATCAACAGCCGATTCAAGCAGTCGGCTCTTATAGCAATTTTTAATGGATAATCCCGTCGATGGTACTGATGGCAAGTTGGGGCGAGGATTCATGTCGGCCGATAAATTGGAGGAAGTTGACATTGGAAACGGTGACAAACCAAGGCCGACATTTATCAGCGCAAACTTGCAATCAGGCTTCAGGGAGGAATTGATCAAGCTGCTTAAGGAATATAAAGATTGCTTCGCTTGGGATTATTCAGAGATGCCTAGATTGGACTGTTCCATTATTGAGCATCGGTTGCCAATCAAATCTGGTTTTAGACGATACAAGCAACCTCCCCAGAAAATCTACAAAGACAGAGTATTAGCCGATGTGAAGAAAGAAGTTGAAAGACTACTCGATGCAAACTTCATTCGGTCATGCAGATATGCGGAGTGGATTTCTAACATTATCCCTGTTTACAAGAAGAATGGAAAGATGAGGGTTTGCATAGATTTCAGGGACTTGAACAGAGCTACTCCTATGGATGGGTACCTAATGCCTGTTGCCGATTTATTGGTTGATGCTGCTGTTGGACACAAAGTTATCAGTTTCATGGATGGTAATGCAGGGTACAACAAGATTTTCATGGCAATAGAAGATATATCAAAAACAGCCTTCAGATGTCCTGGTCATATAGGCCTGTTTGAATGGATAGTCATGACATTTGGGTTGAAAAATGCCGGTGCAACTTATCAGCGGGCCATGAACTATATATTTCACGAGTTTATCTGCAAAGTTGTCGAGATTTACATTGATGATGTTGTGATCAAGTCTTTGAATCATGACACACACTTGGAGAACGTGAAAAGAACTTTGAAATGCACCCGAAAGCATGGCTTGAAGATGAATCCAAACAAATGTGCTTTTGGGGTATTAGCTGGAGAATTCTTGGGATTCCTGGTACATGAAGGGGAGATCGAAGTTGGCAAGAAAAGCATGCAAGCTATTGATGAAGTTGTCCCTCCAACCAATCTCAAGGAGTTGCAATCACTGCTCGGCAAGATCAATTTTGTCAGAAGGTTCATTTCAAATCTGTCGCAAAAGGTCTTGCCCTTTTCTCCATTGTTGAAACTCAAGAAGGATCAGAAGTTCACATGGGGTGACGAACAACAAAAGGCTTTTGATGAGATCAAGCAATACATGAAGGAACCACCGTACTGGTCCCTCCACAGTTGAATAAGCCTTTCAAGTTGTACGTGGCGGCCGATACCCAAACCATTGGATCGGCCCTTATTCAAGAGTTTGAAGGAAAGGAGCGGGTAGTAGCGTACCTTAGCCGAAAATTACTTGATCCATAAACCAGGTATTCGGCTGCAGAGAAGCTGTACCTATGTGTGTACTACTCGTGTACAAAATTTCGGCACTACTTGTTGAATGCCGAATGCGTTGTATACTCCAAGTTTGATGTAATAAAACATATGTTATCTATGCCAATTTTGAATGGCAAGATTGGCAAGTGGATCTTGGCTTTATCTGAGTTTGAGTTGAAGTTCGAATCGGCAAAAGCTATAAAAGGTCAGATCATTGCCGATTTTATAACTGAACATCGTGATCCATCGATTGATTTGCTTGAAATTACTCCTTGGGCTTTGTTCTTTGATGGATCATCATGTGGTAAAAGTGGGGGAGTAGGGATTCTATTAATTTCACCCATGGGTGAGATGTTTGAGTTTGCCATCCCTATCCAGCCCCTGTTGCAAACAATCAGGTTGAGTACGAGGCATTGCTTCGAGGGCTTCAATATTTAAGAGAGGTCGGGGCTGTTTCAGTTGAGGTTTATGGAGATTCAGAGTTGGTTATCAAGCAATTGAACGGCCAATACGAGTGCAAAAGTGATGCCCTGAGGAGTTACTACGAGGAATGCAGAGAGATTTTGAAGAGCTTTCAACTAGTAATTCTGCAGCATATTCCTAGAGAACACAATGAAGAGGCAAACAGGCTGGCTCAAAGCGCTTCAGGTTATAGGGAAAATCAAGAAGCGTTGGCCATGGAGGCATGTGTGCTGGGAGTGGATCTTGCAGAGGGTGGTTGGAGAAAAGAGATCGTTGATTATTTGGAAGATCCATCCCGAAAGGTCTCTAGGAAACTCAGGTACAAAGCCATAAAGTTTGTTCTTCTGGATGGAAGTCTATTCTACAAATCTTTGGATGGGGTATTGCTGCGTTGCTTGGGTCCAGAAGAAGCAAAAGGGATGATGAGTGAGGTGCGTGATGGGATATGTGGAGCACATCAATCGGCCTACCGTATGAAATGGGTCATCAGGCAAGCTGGGTGCTTTTGGCCGACGATGTTGGAGGATTGCTTTGAGTACTACAAGGGATGTCAGGACTGCCAGAAGTTTGGAAATATTCAAAGGGTTCCTGCATCAGCACTAAATCCCATTATCAAGCCATGGCCATTCAGAGGCTGGGGTATAGACTTGATTGGCCAGATTAATCCACCATCTAGCAAGGGGCATAAGTTTGTGCTTTTGGCGACAGATTACTTTACCAAATGGGTTGAGGCAATTCCACTGAAGAAGGTGACATCAGAGAACATGGTTGAATTTGTCAAGGAACACATCATTTATCGATTTGGAATACCTCAAACAATCACAACTGATCAGGGAGCTCAGTTTGTGTCCTTGGAGTTTAGGGAGTTTGCCGAAAGCATGGGGATCAAATTGTTCAATTCTTCTCCATATTATGCCCAAGCTAATGGTCAGACAGAGGCTTCTAATAAGATCATGATCAAGCTTATACAAAAGAAGATCGACCGGAAGCCAAGAAGGTGGCATTCGGTACTCAATGAATCTTTATGGGTTTACCGAATGGCCCCTCATGGAGCCACAAAGACATCTCCTTATGAATTGGTTTATGGGCACCACGCAGTTTTACCTTGGGAAATACAATCAGATTCTAGGAGAGTGGTTTTGCAGAAGGATTTAAGCTCCAAAGATTACAGTGGCTTAATGATGGATGAGTTAGAGGACTTGCACATGATCCGTCTTAGGGCACTGGAAAATATTGAGAAGAACAAGCTACGAGTTGCCAAATATTACAACAAGAAAGTAAAAGTCAGGCAATTTGCAGAAGGGGATTTGGTTTGGAAAGCTTTACTGCCGATTGGAACCAAATACAGTGAATTCGGCAAATGGTCCCCTAACTGGGAAGGACCCTTTCGGGTGGTCAGATGCGTGCCCGGTAATGCCTACATGTTGAAAACTTTACTAGGAGAGGAATTTTCTGCTGCAATAAATGGAAGATACTTGAAGAAATATTATCCTAGTATTGAAATCGATCGTTGATCACGAACATTAGGATTACATGCATCTGATGCAGAGATAGCCGGCGTTCAAGAATGAAGCCGCCTTTAGAACAAAAATTCCTGAACAGGGGGAATGGCCAATACTTAGATGTATTGCCCTTAGCACAAAACTACATTGCAAATGCTTCTTGCAGGTTTACATCTAACGATCCAGTTGATCAGGACTGCGAAGGGGTGGAAAGCAGAAGGCCTGGCGTAAGAAGCGAAAGTATGCTTCAATCCTTTTTTTCTTTGCTTCTTCAGCTGCTCCCTCTTCAGTTGTTCCAGGACCACCGTGACGGCAACTTGGAAGCTGTGGGGATGACCATGGTTTGCTGCCTTCACCAAGCTGTCCCAAGCCGCTTTCAGGTTATTGTACCTATCAGAGACATCTAGGACGGAGGAACAGTGGTTAGAAACAGAGATCCAGGTGCAAGCGCGGAATCAAGATGAAGCTGGAAATGTTTACCTCCTACTAGTGCCTCCAAAGTCATGCGACGCTCGCGTTCGGCCTGGAAACGAGCGGTGATATCCCGGAGATCATGCTCCAGATGCCGAACGCAGCGGCGTAGTTGATGGTTGATCTTCTGCTCGGGCGTGGCATCCTCTACTTCAAGGGAGGAGTCGGAGGAGATGTATTCAGGCGCTGCTTCGGTCCCAATGATTTCTTCAGGAAGCATATTGAGGCTAAAAGAAAAAAAAGAGGAGGTAAAGCACGAGATCACACAAGGAAGCGAGGAGCAAGTTAAGAGAAAAACTCACTCTCGAATGCTGCGTTTCTTTGGGGTGTTGTCCTCCCTGGGTTGCTTGCCTTTATCCATGGCCTTGGGGTTTTCTCTTCTAGAGCAGGGGAGAAGACGAGAAGTGATGGATGAGTGTGCGAGTGGATTTGCAGGGCATCTCAGCAGGCTATTTTATTGACTGAGAGAGTGCATCGGGAGTGATGACTGGCTGGCGTGCGTTATTGGAATACCAAGCGGCAGGGCTTCCCTCCCGAATGTGAAGGGCTTTCATTGAACAGTGCTTACAGATTACCGAATCAAGGATTTTCTGCGGGTTGTGCTCCAAGGGGCATCTGTTTTCGCGTGTTCGGCTCAAGCAAGTTCCCGAATACGTTCAAGGAAAAATAAGACTCGCAGTTGCAAATACAGGGGAATCATTACGATACAAGCACGAGAATTGAAAATTCTTTATTTTATTGCCAATAATCAAACATCCCTAGTATAAACTAATCAAAGAGCTTGTTTAGCACAGACTGGGGATGAGTGAGTTCGGCAATGGCGTCGCCGTGGCCGTCGAGGCGCTCCAAGATGACCTCGATCTCGTCGATGTCTTCCGGCGCGTCGCCCTGGAAGCCGCACGGCCGGGTGGAGTAGTCGACACCGGTGTGCGTCGCCATGGCGGCCAAGCCCAAAGTGGTGCCCAGGCGGATGCCGTGGGTGGCCACCTCGTCGACGCGGTTTTCCACCGCGGCAAGGCGCTCCGCCGGCGTGTCTCCGCGGGCGTCCACCTTCTCAGCCAATTGCTCCACCAGCATTTTCAGCTGGTTGAGCTCAGCGTCGTGGGCTGCAAAGTACAAGGTGATGTTGATTGGTATCAAAGCTAGATTGGATTCGAAAGCAGTTCCAAGAGCCGTACCGACGATGGTTGCCAGCAGTTGCTTGCGCTGGTCCTCCCACTCCAGTTCGGCTACGCCAGCCTTCTTGGAGACGTCTTCCAGCTCGCGTTGGGCCACCTCAAGTTCCGCCTTGAAGCGGAGAGCGTCAAGTTCCCCGTAGGGTACGGGGGAGTAGCGGTCTGACTCCGAGGAGTCGTCAGGCAGAGGTTGAATGGCCGGCGCAGGAGACAAGTTCCATTGAACAAGCCTGAAACAAACAGAATCGTCAGAAACAGAGGGGAATCTTAGGCAAGCAATAAAGAGAAGATGGCGATCATTGCCTCCGACGCGAACTGGCGTGGCTCCCTTCTGCCTCGTCGGCGACGCGGCGCCTGTTGTTTCTCCCTGCCATTGGTTTTTGGGCTACGCTGGTGATTGGGAAGAAAAGCTTGAGGTTGGTGAAGATTTGAAGGCTAAAGGCTTGGTAAAGAGTTGGGGGCACCCACAGTTTTATTTATAGGCCTGGTAAAAAAGATTGTGGCCTCAGATCGTGGCCTTAGATCATGGCGCGTATCCCGAAAAACTTGGAAGGTTGAGAGGTTTCCTTGACCAACTCGCCGTCGGGTCGTTTTGGATTCAAAGCTGAGTCGTACTTGGTTGACTGGCTCGGCTAAGTTGCAGTTGAAGTGTCGTTCGGGTATGGCGCTATTTGACTACTGATTACCGAATGGATCGTTTAGAGGCACAGTCAAAGTCACGCAAGGAAAAGGAAAGCGAACTTATAAAAGGCAAATGTTGCAAGAACGATCAGTTCGGTTACACATCGCTCAGTGCAGCTAAACGTTTAAATATTTAGCGATTACATTGGAGGCATTTGATATTGTCTGGCGGATATCCACCATCTGTTCCTAGTAATCTTTCTGGGCGTTGGACAGGACGGCGAGTTCCGCATCGTACTGATTCACTTCAGTTATAGCCAATGTTGCTTCCTCCTGAGTTTTCTCTATCAGACCGGGAAGTTCGGCTATTTTCTTGTCATCAGCTTCTATTTCGGCACACAAATCATTCAGCTCTGCCTCCAATGCAGCCTTTCTGGCAACCTTCAGTTCGTGAGCAGATTGCAAATTGGCCAGCGTTCCCTTGTGAGTCTCAATTTGGGATTGTGCTCCTTTCACAGCCTGTTCAGCTTTGGCTTTCTTTTGCTCAACAGCTGGTCGGGTAGACACATTCCTCAAGGCTCACCTTATGGCCGCATAATGAATATCCAAATCAGAGACGGGATCCAATGAAGTCTTGATGTCCTCAAGAAGTTCTTGGCTGATGGGCCCAAGTATTCCTTCGAAATAGTCGAGATCTCTGATTTGGTCTCGAGCATCTTTCTGCAGCCAGGCAAAGATTTCTTTGAGCCTTGTTTGGATTTCCTCTGGTAGGGCTTGAGTTCCTCTTTCTCTTGTTTCGGCAGCTGGATTATTCTCCACTAATGAGCTTGATGTTGAAGGAATTTGATCCTGAAAGGGTAACATTGCCAAATCAAGAGTGGTTCATTGAAAGTAAAGAAGATAACAAAGTTAAGTGCGTCTGCTTACCTCATGCCTGACTTCCTGAACAGGGGCAAGGTTTTGTTCAGTTTCAGGGGGTATCTCTTGAGCCACTGGTGAAAGAGGAGCCTGAGGAACTCTTGGCAAAGCTGAGGCTTCTGTTTGAGAAGTTGCTGGTACAATCTCTGGCATATCTGAAGCTTCTGGCTGAAGAGGAGGTGGATTTACCTCTGTTATGGTTGGGCTTTCTGCCTGGCCAATAGGGGATTGAACCCTTAGAGGACTGGAAGCCTCTGATTGGATTGAGGGGTTCATCTCTGGTGAAGCTGGTGCCTCTGTTTGAGCAAGAGGTGATTGGGTCCCTGATGAGGATGAGATCTCTACCTGGGCAGATGGTTCAGCTATTGGTGGGCTTGCACACTGAGGATCAGGGATATCCACAGGATGATTCACCGGGGTTTCTTCTGCGAATGTCAGATTAAGGGTAAATGCCAGTGTTAATCTCTGAGAAAAGGTGATAAAAGATCATACCAGTAGATGAGGCATTGGCAGGTTCTGAAGCTGAAGGCTGCTGGATGCTAGTCTGAAATTACATAAGATGAAATTTATCAGTAAAGAGTAATCTTGTGGTAAAGAAAGGGGAAATTTTACCTCAACAAGGACTTTCTTGGTGGTTCTTTTCCTCTTGGCAGTTGGAGGTGCAATCAGAGACAGGCCTTTTCTTTTGTCAGCAAAGGCACTGGACAGGATTGGGTCCATTGTAGCATACCTGGCCATCAGTTGAGCCAAAGTTGGGGATTTAAATCCCAGGGCAGAAACTGGATATACTGCATTGTAAATGATTGTCCTGGCTTGAAAGGCAGGCACTTTATTATGCAGGGAATGGTCAAGATCATGGTTAGTAAAGGAAATATTTGATCTGAAGAGAAAGATCATGATGTTACCTCTGAAGTTGGCTAAAAATCAGGCATCAACTCTAAACAAAATGAGTGCACTGGCTCACTGAAAATATGGTCATGAAATTTTTGCCACCAAGAGTTGAAGGTGGGATGAGTTATTGTTGTGGGTGTGAAAGGCCAAGTGTAAATAGTTGGACTGCATTCATACTGAAAAACCCTTCTGGATTGAGCAATCTCTTTGATTTCTTCTCTGGGTTTGAGGAATTCATGAAGAAATAGTCTTGGAGGCATCTGGCCACATCCAAGTTGTCGAGCCACCATATTTGGTTGATAGTATTCATAAGTGTTGTGATTTAACCTCCCTCCACAAAATTCAGCTGGTAAAGAACATGGATGGATCAAGATGTTAAAGATCTCTACAGACCTTCCATCTCGGTGTCCGGTCTCGAAGGAGAATTCGCAGGGGAGGGTTAAATTGTCATTATCGAGATAAGGAAGCCAAAGAGGGTTGGGGAAGCCCTTGAAAAAGAGCTCGAAAAGCTGGCTGACATTCTGATTGATGGAAACAGTCGAAGCAGCCTCTCCATAGGTTTGGCATCCTCTGGTGATCTGAGGTTCCCCTTCATGATAGCTGGATGAAGGGAAAACCGGTTGTTGAGGTCAATGCCAACAATCTGGTGCATGTGCAGTTGCAGCCGCATCTGTACAAACCACCAAGGGCTGTTGACACATGCTATCTTCTGGCCGGTATACATTTGGGTGACAGTCTGATGAAGCATGTGGTATACACTACCCAGGAGGTATTTTCCAAGAGGAATGCGTTTACCACCAGCCAACTGAGTAGCCATTACAATGTGATTCAGAGTGGGCTCATTGGCTTTACCACAGAAAATAAATCTGCACAACCACATGTTCAGGAATGCTCTATACTCAAGGTCACCCAGGGGGCCGTCCTTCATGTGTTTCTGGATATATGATTTATATCCACTTCCTGGTTTCACCCCTGTTTGTCTTGTGGAGCCTTTGTAGTCCCAGGGGTACACAGATCCTGAAACATCAAGGCCGGTAATCATGTAGACATCAGCCAGAGTTGGGGACATTGGGCCGTGACCAAAGAGGAAGGCATTGACACCATTTGACCAAAAGTGATAAGCCGCTATCAAAAGGTCTTCGTTCTTCGGGGTCTCAGCCAAAGAAAGCTCCAAACATTGAGCAATGCGGAGGCTGTCCCAAGATTGGATCTTGGCGCTGTTATCCGCAAGCACCCTTTTGTACCAGTTTCTCCAGCCCGCAATTGGGGGCAAGGGCCAATTCTTGAAAGCGTCCTGCCACAAGGAAGGCTTAGATAAAGCTGCTTTGAAGGGGATTCTCTGGGATTCGGCTGCGATAAATTCGTGGGGACCAGAAATTCCCACAGGACCAAGGAAGTAAGACGTCGAATTGGCCTCAGTACGGATTAGAAGCTCGGTGGAAAGCTCCTGTTGAGAAGAGGTGGAAAGGAAATCTCAGGTAACAATCGAAAAGTTGGTGCCGAATGAAGCTTACGGGGAAGGAATTTACCTGAACAGCTTGATTTTGACCTGCCATTGGAGACTTGAGCTTGGGGAAAAGATGACCTAGGGTTTGGATCTCGACGAAGGCTCCGATGGATTGCGGGGAGAGAGAATAAGTGTTGAACAGATTCAATTTGAAGACGTTGGCAATTGGAGTCAATTTCGGAATAAAATCACTTTTATCTCGTTATTGAAGGGGCATATGTTAACACCAGAATTTGGCACAGGAAGGAGTCTCAGTTGTGGGCCCAGCTTGGTGAAAGAATCTGTCCGGAAGAAGGAAGGTTTCTACAGATTGATTCGGCAAAGGAGCTCGCGGTCGGCAGTTGGCTTCCGTTCGGCAAGGAATCTGTTTGCGCTGATTTTGTGGGATTGCGTGATGATGTGGCCCGAGCGGAAAAGACGAATGGATGGATAAGCGATCGCACTTAGAGATAAATTAGGTATCAAATATTGTGCTCATAGTCCATTCGGAGTCATGCCATGACAGGGTATAAATACAAACCCTGGATGTACGTAATTGTATTCGAAACATTCTCATAACAAAACCGGCTTTACGCCAAAACCTTGAGTCCTTGTCGTGTCGTCGAGTTTTGCGAGAGGGTTCATCGATCCGTCGACCTCCGTAAGTATCGGCAACCTTGTATCATGTCTAGTATCATGCGGTGGATTTAGATCGTGATGCAAATAGTCTTGTTACCATGCTTTGTATCATGCGGTAGATTCAAGCTTGGTTCAAGAAGGTTTCTTGTTAGATCATGAGCCATGCGGTGGGCTAAGATCTGGCTTGGAACTAGTTATCGGCTCTATTGGATTTTGGCAAGATCCAATAGATTCATTAAGTTACCTTGTGTTGTTTTGAGTTTTTACTTTATGTTTAAATTCATGTAACACTCCTTTGCCCAATTTAGATTGATTTGGATCGGCTTTATCTAGTTTCGTGGTCTTTACATTATGCGTTCATATCTTGCTTTAAGAGGCACATGGGTCACGTGTTTATTAAATAGCCGAAATCGAACCAATCTAGGTTGTTACGTGTTGCGGGTACAATCTTGTTGATTTTGTGTAAATCTTGAAAGAACCAGGTATCATGCGGTAGATGCAGGTTTTAGGGTTGTTTTAAAGCTAATCATCCGGTGGATTAGGCCTTTAATTCGATCCGATAGATTTATCATCTTTGGCGACGTTTGTTCCTTCTTCATGGACCCCGATTCGGCTGTACAGCCGTATTCGGTTATGCTTTCACGAGTGAAACATGTTTATAAGTTATGCTTTAAATATTGCATGCTTTTAGCTTTCCATATATAGATCGTATCATGCGGTGGATAGACCTATTTGTGGTTAGTGGTGTGATCTTCAAACAAGTTGTATCATGCGGTGGATAGATTTGTTTGGCATCATGCTTGACAGGTTTTAAAGTATCTAGACATGCGGTAGACTAGTGCTTTGGGCCTATGTATGCTTGTTTATTACATGTTAATGATCATGTTTTACTTCATTGATCGTTTATTGTTATTTGTCATGGAGGATCGGTCATGGCTTCGTGCACGTGCAATCTTATTCAAATAAAGACCGATTTTCGTCATGCTTACATCATCTGTTCGGTTATGTTGCGTTTTGCATTTTAAAGCTCCCGAATGGTTTCTGGTTTATAGCTATATGTCACCTCACTTGGCTTTATGGCCGTAAATATGGAACTGTCTGGTACCACCCGGCAAGTTCCAAGCTTTGGAATTTAACTACTTTATCTTTTGTTAATTTTCAGGAAAAATTGACTGGCACGTCTTGGAATCTTTTCGCGTGTGAAGCTAGCTTGTTCGGCTTGCTGTGTGCTTGGCATAAGGTGCAGATTTTGCGTCAACAGAGGGTATTGACTCGCATTCGCCCACACATAAGTAGGTTGCACCTAAACATACCCATCCTGCACCAGTAGTGAATGGCAAACCTTTTGAGATGGAAAGACTTTCGCTAGTGCGAGCTCCACGGTGTCATTCAAAAGGCTGCACGCAGTTGGCTCTGTCAGCTTATCTATTGTGTCCAGCATAGGTGATCAACTATCACTGTGCACTTCATTCGCTTCGTCACCGTTGGCATTCAAATGATCTTGTTCTCTGCCATCTTCCTCGTTGTCATGTGCATGTTCTTCTTCGCGGTCATGCCCATCTTCTTCCTCAATGCCATCCATATCTTCTTCCTCGCTGCTACTGACAGGCGCTGGTAATTGTGAAGGAAGAAGTGCTTTTTTTGGTATGTTAATGCCTGATAGTCTTAGAGCATGGACAATTGATTTAAATGTTTTGTCTGCCATCACATCATGAGCATCAGACCTCTTGTTCCTCTTCTTCTTGTACATTCCAGCGAACTCTTCACCAAACCCTTTACCCCAGCCAAGTGAACTAGACACGCCTCGGACCCGACCTCAATGCTCTGGAGTCTCAAGTGCTGCAGTGAGGATATCATCTTCCCTAACCCCAGAGAAAGAACCATCTCTACCCTGAGCTGCAAGTGTTTTCACCCTATCAGCTACCCCCACCACCGCAGGGTTACTGAATGTTATGCCCCCGCTTCCTTCACTAGTATTCTTCTTCTTCTTCCCTACCCTTGCCCTCAGATAAGGTCTCGAACATCCAGGAATTTGGTCCAAAGGGTTTTGTTTTCCTTCTGCAACTAGCTTTGCATCCTCCTCCCACTCTTTCCTTTTACCACGATAACCTTTTCTCCACGTCTTGTGTGGCTAATTATGCAATGCTCTCTTTTGTTTCATCTCCTGGCTCAATTGCTGAAATGAAGGAGAATTGGTTTCCTGCACAAACATGTCCCAGTCTTCTTGCTGCAAAAAGACATGCTTCAGAAAGAAAGTCTCCTCTTCACTCACATATTTTTTTTCTTAAATGGGCCTTGAAACGCCACTGCAAGGTTCCAATCTGTGATATAGCTACCTTAACTACCTTCTTGCGAACAGAATCTTCCAGATTGGTTGGGTAATCTAGCTTTTCCTCTAAAACTGTGAACAGATGGTCCTTCTCAATTGGTTAGAGATCATCAACCGCCTTGTTGATTGACACCCTCTCCCGAGCAATGAGACCACAGACCAATACAAATCTATCCCTCACAGCATCTGGGGTAGGCCAAAAATTGGCATCAAGTCCAGTTGTAGTCAACTTGTCTTTTGGCCATTTGGTTTTTGTCCTTGACCCGCAGGATCGAGAACTACTCGCAGGAGTTTGTGCTGAGTGACCCTGTGAAGATGGTTCACCGACGATGGGCTGTGATGATGCAGAGGAGTTTGTTGTTGTGGGAAACTGCATAGATGATATGTCAGGTTAGTCAGTAGAGAAACATAAGCCAGACTGAAAATCTAAACAAAATTCTTATTAGATAAATTCGTTTTCTCCTACAGGCAAAATAGTTGATACAGTCGTAAATAAAATCAGCATAGACATACACATTTCTTATTTTACTTAATTAGCATACATGGATAGGTGCTAACCATTTTGACAAGGACACAACAATATGCTTATATATCAAAGCAGAGAATAAATTCCTTCAACTGCTTCCTTGTCCAACTTGAGCAGTGATGGATTGTGTGTTCCATATGTATATGCAACAAGAGGATAAAGCAATGGTCATGATATTATATATGACAGTAGTGAAACAACACTCACAACACATCATGACACCAACAGTAATAATATATATGATAGTAGTGAAACAATTAACACTCACAACAGAGCATAAGACAGTCTAGTTATCACTACCTTATAAACCACTGCGATGCAATTCCACTAACATTATGTGGCCATCAGAATTAAAGTATGCTAACAAGTCCAAAGTATAACTGTCGATCTAGTAAATTCAAAGCATAGCAGAATTAAAGTATGCTAACATCCTTTATGCTTTCATGAATTTACAGTGCAAAAATTATATCACCAGGAACATGAAAATGAATTTCAACATTTCATATAACTTCATATGTTAGCAACAATTCATTCAAAACAGACTTGGAGCAACAAAATCCATCCATCAGATCCGCAGTCAATCAATTGAAGATGAACTATTAAGGCATGTCTCCCTAATCCACCTTGACATGAATATATAGCAGATTGGGTGGACTACATTATAAACCACTGCGATGCAATTCCCAATGACATTATGTGGCCATCAGAATTAAAATATGCTAACAGGTCAAAAGCATAACTGTCGATCTGAGCATAGCAGAATTAAATTATAAGCTAACAGGTCCAAAGCATAACTGTCGATCTGGTACATTAAAAGCATATCAGAATTAAAGTATGTTAATAGGTCCAAAGCATAATTGTCGATCTGGTACATTCAAAGCATAGCAGAATTAAAGTATGCTAACATCCTAAATGCTTTTCATGAATTTACAGTGCAAAACTTGTAGCACCAGGAACATGAAAATGAATTTCAACAGTTCATATAACTACATCTATTAGCAACAATTTATTCAAAAAGACTTGGGGCAACAAAATCCATCCATGAAATCCACAGTAAATCAATTAAAGATGAGCTATCAAGGCATGTCTCCCTAATTAATCCACATTGACATGAATATATAGCAGATTTTGGTGGCTGATGAGAGAGTTGGGGGTTCAAGCAGGACCAACCTCTGTCGGGAATGAAGTAGTTGTTCTCGTGATGGTCGGAGGGGTCGGATCCACGTCGACTCGTGGCCTGAGGCGGACGGCTCGTCGTCGTGGCCGGGTACGACGTCGACGGATCCCGTGTCAACCGTCTTTGGGTTGGCCGGATGTACGTCTGTACGCCAGTAACTGCGCCCTCGTCACCGTCGTCACGCATGGAGCGGTGGGGCTGGAGAAGAGTAGGGCTGCGACGGGGAGAGAGCAGCGAAGGCGAGCGGGGCGAGTGGCGGTGGCAGTAGGGAGAATGCGGGCGTTGTGGATCTGTCTAGTGATGAGCCGAACATGAACGGCGCGCGTAACTGTGTCTAATGAAACTACTGGCGTGCCCTTGATGGCTCTGTGCAGCAATTGGAATTTCATGTGCACTATAGTAAATATAGGTGGGAAATTTTGAGCAGCCCGCGCACGGTTTGCCTGCTAATGCTGACGAGTGGGCCAGTGTCATGGGCGACGATGGTTAGTGAACCTGCATCGCCTGTGTTGGGAGTTGGGTCCGGCGCACGGGCGGGCAACGGTTTTCTTTTTATTGTGGCTGCTGACGCTGACGCGTGGGCCAGATATTATTTTCTTTCGAATGAAAAGTGCTTCCCTAAAATGTTAGAGCCCATAAAACAGCACCTAAAAAATCATAAAAATACGGACAATTCGTATTTGGACATTTAGTATTTGAATAAAATATGAACAGTCACACTTGTGTGCCCAAGATTTTTAGAATCCGATTTTACATCCCACGTTAATGATGTAATAATTCTACTAACATCTAGTGTGCTCTAAAAAATCTACAAATTGACTTGCCAACATAATTTGGGTACCTAGACTTGTCTTCAAAATTTCAAATGGTTTTGATGAAGGAATTATATACTTGTGTACAAATATCTACATCTCTCACATAGTTTGCTAGAATGTTCCTTAAACATTGAAGTTTTCCACACTTTGCAACATGTTCGAACTCATATGCATTTGAAAACTTAACAAGACCTTGTGTTCACCTTAAGCTTACAAAATGTAAAGTTCCATCACCAATGGTTGTGTAAAACAAATATTATTTCTATGTTGTACTTACAAAGAACAAAATAAGGCATATAAACATGACTCAATGAATGGAATGTACACTGAACAATGAAATTACTGAATAGATGGTGATTTTAGAAAAAATATAGAAAAAAAACAATATCAAATTTGGACTAATAACGACAAAGAAATACTTGTTACAACATTTGATTGCAGATTAAAAGGAGAAATGAGAATTGTTCTTCATTTGAATAAAACTTGCCCCCACAGTAATTTGAATAGAACAAAGGAGGAAGCAGAGGGCACCGCCGTGCACCGCCGCCTCTGTCGTGTCCGCTTCGGCGGTTTTAACACCCAAGAGGGCATCCCAGGCCTCGTCGGCAGCTAATGAGACCACCGCAACCTCCGATTTGACTCGCAAATGTGACAAATCAAATATTATCTATCAAAAACTGATTAAAAACCGACATCCTGATAAAATCAAATCCTCATTTAGTAATATCTAATAATTTACATTCAAGATAGATAATATTCAAATTGATGCTTGAGCCTACATCTCGATGTTCATCCTGCTGACGGCATACTCCACGGCGGGGCGGAATTTACGCGTCCAGAGGTCGAACTCATGACGAATGCGACACTCGACGCTGCAGTAGTGGATGATCTCTTTGGTATCCGGCCCGTAGCGCCTACATCGCACTGCCTAAATGTAGATGTGGGGATTCTGGACGGGCAGCAACCGAATGTCGCCGTTGTAGTCGCCGTCATCAAGCCAGTACCTCCACGCAATGTTGTCGAGATCCTGCTTGACGAGGTAGCGTAGCCGCCGCAGGTTGGGGTTCTTCCACCGGCCGTCAGGGGGTGACGAGTCGCCGCTGATTTCCTAGAGCAGTGCCATGGCTTCGGGGTCTGTCGGGTTGCAACAGTACTTCTGCATCGCTAAGAAGTACTTGGCACCGGAGTCTTCAGCAGTGGCAGCTCTGATGAGCTTCAGACCCTTATCGGGGTTCCGCCGCCTCATCAACCTCTCCATCCCCTCGAAGCACAATGCCTCCGGATGATTGGCCTCGTGGAAGCGCCGCTCAAAGCACGACCTGACGTAGCGATTCATCTGGCAGCAGCAGCATCAAGCACAACACCGCAGGCATCATCAAAAAGGAGATGAAAAAGCACAATGATGGGGTTTGGAATTTGAATAGTGATGAGGGTTGAAGTTAGCGGCAACGAGGGATGAAGTTGGCAAGAAGGATTGAAGTTGAAGAAGGATGGAGTGGCGACGAGGATTAAAGTTGAAGGAGGTGAAGAGGGTTCAAGGTTGAAGATGGCGCCTCAGCCATGTCGTAATAAAACAATAAATGGAAATTGAAAAGGCACCACAGTTTGGCTGCTGCCGTTGACAAGTGGGCCCGACATCATTGCCCCGCCCCTTCTCCTTCCCGCATAAGTGAAAGGTAACGCGTGGCTTTGCACCTGAGACGGAGCCCGATGCACAATCAAGTGGCACATACTGGCAATAATGGAGTAGTGGGTGGGGGCAGAGGCGCCTGACGGTTCGGCGTCTTGTCAATATAACTCCCTCCGCCAGTCGCCCTCCCCTGCTTTCCCCTGCTTCTTCCATAAGCTTATCATCTTCTTCTTCACTTCTTCTTCCTCCTCGCGATTCACCACTACAAATCTTCGGTCACCAAGAGGAGGAGATGGCATCAAGGAGCCCACCGCCGTCGAAGCGCCTTCAGAAAGCTTGGAGGTGTTGGTGAGGCCTTCGACATCAAGGCGCATCATGATGTGTACAAGGACCCGACCATGAAGGGTCTCGCCTTCAGGATCCACGGGTTGGCTGAGAAGCTCGAGAACCTGCCCGTGGTCAAGCGGGCTGCTCGCCGCCACTTCTTCTTCAACGACGGCGGCTCCGACGGTGACGACGGCAGCCACAACGACGACGGCAGCCACAGCGGCGACGACGGCAGCCACGGCGACGACGACGGCGGGACTCCGACTAATTGATAGACTCCTCTACCATTTAGTAACTATAATGTGTGTGTGCTTTTGTGTCTTCGTCAGGTTCTTGGACATGAACTGCTTAGTTTGTCTGTCGATCATGAATTGCTTAGTTAATTAGTTTGGTTGTTAGATTTTGTACGTCATGAACTCGATCTAATATACGTGAGTAGATCCAACCGCGTTGTGATGAACTGTGTTTTGTTGTGATGAATTGGAGATCTGTTGTGATGAATTAGATCTTATTAGAGTAGTCATTGTCGATGCAGGTTAGACTGCTGACGCGTGGGCCAGTGCCATTGGCGACGATGGTTAGTGAACCCTCATCGCATTTGTTGGCAGTTGGGTCCGGGCGGGCATGCAACGGTTATCTTTTTTATATTGGTTGCTGACGCTGACGCGTGGGCCTGTCATAATTTTTTTTTGAATGAAACTTGCTTCCCTGAATTATTAGAGCCTATCAAACAACACCTAAAAATCATAAAAATACAAACAATTCGTATTTGGACATTCAGTATTGAATAAAATATCAACAGTAACACTTGTGTGCCCGAAATTCATATATTTCGTTTTTACACCCCATGGTAATTATATAATAATTCTAATAACATCAAATTTGCTCTAAAAATCTACAAATTGACTTGGCAACATAATTTGGGTACCTAAACTTGTCTTCGAAATTTCAAACGGTATCGATGAAGGCATAATATATTTGTGTAATGTCTAAATCTCTCACATAGTTTCCTAGAATGTTTGCTTGAACATTGAAGTTTTCCACACTTTGCAACATATTCGAACTCATATGCATTTGAAAACTTAACAAAACCTTGTGTTCACCTTAATCTTACGAAATGTAAAGTTCCATCACTAATGGTTGTGTAAAGAAAATATTATTTGTATGTTGTACTTACAAAGAACAAAATAAGGCATATAAACATCACTCAACAAACCGAATGTACACTAAATAATGAAATTAATGAATAGATGGTGATTTTAGAAAATTTAGAAAAAAGTATCAAATTTGGACTAATAACGCCGAAGAAATACTTGTTACAACATTTGATTGCAGATTAAAAGGAGAAATGGGAACTGTTCTTCATTTGAATAGAACTGGGCCCTACAGTCATTAGCGACGCGGGGCTGATAACCCGTGTCGGATTTGCTGCTTTCCCAAAATTTTACAAAGATAATTGGAGCATCATACAAAAGGTAATCTACTACTGATTGCCTATTCCCATATTCTGTGTGAACTTCACCATTTCGCAGCACAGCCTACGGTCTTCGCTGCAAAACAGAGAAATTCGATGCCATCCTTTTTCCACGTCGCAGCCGCCGCCGGTGCCTACGCACGGTTGATCACCGTGCACCTGAGCCGGAGGTGGCAACGGTTCACCCCAAATGCGCCAAGTCGAGTAGTGGAGCGCACGCGCGGCCTTCTCGCGCAAAGGCAAACACCCCTCATTGCTCAGCCATCTCGACGTCGTACTGCCGCCACCCACGACCCACCTCATGCACCCCTTCGCGATGTCGTCGGCGGCGGCACCGCCATTGTCTCTGTAGAGAAAGATGGCGTATAGATAGGCCGCCGCATTGTGCCCATCCTCAGTGGCGCGCCGGCGGTCATCGTATCCCCTGTGTTCGATGAAGAAGGCGTTGATTCCGGAGAGGAAGCAAGCCTCCGGATTCCCGAGACCGCTCAGCATAGCAAGGAATGCATTGCAAGCGATGGGGTTCCACACCCAAGAAATCTCATCTTGTATCCCCTCTATCAACAAATGTCGACCGACGTCACCGTGGCCGCACACGAGGCGCATGGTCGAGCAAATACCGCGTAGGTTGTGGAGGTCAGCCAAGGGCCGCTCCGAGGTCACACCGACGCGTGCTGCAATCTCAATGTAGAGGTCTTGAGGGAGGCCCAGCAGCGACGACAGCTGGTGCCGCGTGCTTCTTCCCGGCATTATATCCATCTCCGGCCGGGAATGGTGATGATGAGGAGTAGGCAGTTGCTGTTTTTCGCGGGTAGAGATGAAGGGTTAGGGGGATCTAATTGTTTTAGAAGGAGAAGATACAGGAGATTTGTTTCCAAACATGGTTTAAGTATGCAATGGAGCTGACGTTTCGTTACTCCACGTATCATTTAATTCTACATTGGAATCACCAACTCTGCAGTGGTGCTCTCAGCCATTTACTGGCAATAGTTTCACCATTGACCTTCTTGGGAACCTCTTCCCGTTTCTCGTGCTCTTGATCTTATCCCTTCCTCTCCTTTTTTTGCAGATGATGACTACATTATGATCATGTTTAGATGGAGGTGTTAGTGTTAGTTTGTAGCAAACTAACACCAAAACTAACACTTTGGAGCCAAACACATATGTTAGTTTGGTGTTTAGTTGGAACTAACACCCCCAAAGAAAACTAACACCTCCAAGAGGTGGTAATTGGTGTTAGTTTGGTGGAGCCCACCCCTTTTCTCTCTCTCCCTCTCCTTTTTCAAATGTTTGGAAAAGTTAATTCAAATGAAAACTAACACCTCCATCCAAACATCAAAGATGTTAGTTTTTTATGTGTTAATTTGGAGGTGTTAAAAACTACCACTAACAGTAACACTAACATCTACCATCCAAACATGGCCAAGATTATGTAGAGCAGTAGTGCCAAGAGTATGCGCCATCTAATGGAGACGATGTTTGGTTATTCCGCATATCATTTAATTCTACATTGGAATCACTACCTCTGCAGCTCTACTCTCAGCCATTGACTGGCAACACTTTCGCCATTGACCGTCTTGGGAACCTTCCCGGCCATTCCTGTGCTCCTGATCTTATCCCTTCCTTGCTTTTTCTATAAAAAGGCACCGACACCTATCGGTCCTCCCCACTTCAAGTTGCTTCCTTCTTCTCTAGATCTAGATCTAACTTTATGGTTCCTTCTTCTGATACAATAAAGTGAGTCACTTGCTTCCTTCTTCTCTAGATCTAGATCTAGCTATGGCGCAAAGAATAGATCTTGTAGGGCGCAAGCTTTTGCTTTTCTCTCTTCTTCCTCCTCCTCGATCTCCCAGTTGCTAGAAGAATTCTTGTGATAGGGGTGATTGGGTTGCTCATCCCTCTAACACAGCTGCCAGAAGAATTCTTGTGACATACTCCTTTCACGCAGTCGTGTCCGGGGAAGGTAGCCAAGAACCTCCTGGCATCAGGATGAACAATTTCATCCTGTGTCCAATGATCATTGTTTTCAAGATGAACAAACCTTCATCCTGTGTCCAATGATCATTATTTTTTCTATACTTTCTCCTTCCACTCGTGGAATGCTCTTGCAAACCAAAAGTGCTGGTTAAGCTAGGAAGCTTTGTGGTCTCATCGTAAGCCAGGAATCAGCTCTCTAAGCCATCAACAAAAATGGAGCTTGTTCGATGACCACGTGTAGCAAGATCGACGACCTGCGAGCAAGATCGATGTGTGTGTGATTTTGCATATCTCGTCATGAAGATATGGCCGCATTGTAACCTTGTTCTGATGTATCAATGATGATTGTAATCTGCGTGTGTGTGATTTTGCATATCGCGTCTGAAGATATGGCCGAATTGTAACCTTGTTCTGATGTATCAATGATGACTGTAATCTGTGTGTGTGTGTGTGTGTGATTTTGCATCTCAAGAGACATGCTTTTGTGATTGTCTCTATGCAATACAATTTTTTGTATGATTTACCTACTCACTTGCAAAGCTTGAAGAACAAGCCGACGGGGGCTGGCAAAGAGCAACTCCAATAGTTTGGAAAATCAACTTGTTTCTCTCAGGATTCTTGATGTAAGTTAGATCTGGATTTGGCAAGTGAAATTATGCCAGACTGTTGGAGATGAACTCTTTTTTTTACTTGGCATATCTTTTTAGAAGTTGGCAAAGCACAAGATTTGCCATGTAATCTGTTCGTGATTTTGCATATCTTGCCCATAACAAAGGCGACGCTGGTTCGTTAGTCCTCGTCTCTTGGCCGTAACAAAGGCGACGTTGGTTCGTTAGTCCTCGTCTCTTGCCCGTAACAAAGGTGACGCGGGTTCGTTAATCCTTGTCTCTTGCCCATTACTGAACTGAAGCAGAATATAAACAGAATATATATAGTATCTTTGGCAGAATATATTACATGCAGGATTCAAATTCCACCACATCTCATATATTACAAAAAGGATTGAAATTCCACCCATACATCTCATCCTTTATATTACAAAACGGATTCCATTTCCACCAATAGACACATCCTCCAGCATTACAAAAAAGATTCAGTAGAAATCAGGCTTGCTTTTTCTTCCTTGATTTCTGTATATGGATTTTTTCACTATGGTCGCTTCGCAAGTATGGTGTTTTGTTAGTTCCCAAGAGTTGGGGCTTGTATGAAGTGTCAAAGGATGGAATTTCGTCAAACTGGTTGTATTCCTCCTCCTCAACAACATTTTCAATCCCCACAATCCTTTCTTCCATGCATAACCACATACCGGTTCTTCTTTGCAAGGTCAGGTACATATAACACTTGCTCAACATCATTGGCGAAGACAAACGGTTCGTTTTTGTAACTAAAGACCTGGAGATCAACACTAACATAACCATATTTGTCCTTGCTCACAGCTCTTTTCCCATTGGTGACCCATCTACAACGAAATAAGGCTACCTTCAATCCTACATAATCAAGCTCCCATATCACCTCTATTTGACCATAATATGTGTTTGTCTCCGTGTCATCATCATCGTCACGACTGTTTTGATAGACACTCTTTTTATCCTGGGTCATGGTGTAGAATGTGTCTCCATTGATATCCATTCCTTCGTATCTTGTAACAGTGAACAATGGCCCCGCTGCTAGATTCCTTATCTCATCGGTAATTACAGCATTATTGTTGCATGTCTCGACATAATCTCGGAGCCACCTACTGAAACCTTGCATGTGCATCTTTGCAAGCCAAACCCTTACCACAGTTAGGGTTGTCTTCACGTAGTTGTCGTTTGTGCTCATTGGCAAATGGTGTAATTAGCTGCAGCTCTTGTATCATGGTGAAATGAGCCTTTTGGAAGGCATCTGCATCCGGAGTGACTGACCTTTTCCCCATGGTCCCAACACCTGAAAGCCTACCTTCATGCCGTGAGCGAGGCACACCAATGGGTTTTGTGGGTCCATATAACCCATGTCCCACTCCACTTCTTCGATGGTCTCGTAGCCACGAACAATGGCTCCCTCCGGAAATAACCGGTTATGTACCAATGATTTTAGGAATCCATAGAACCTCTCATATGGAAACATCTGATGAAGGTAAGATGGGCCAAGGAACCAGATTTCCCTCACGAGGTGTGCTGTTAGATGCAGCATGAGATCAAAGAATGATGGTGGGAAGGTAGCTTCAAGCAGGCATAGAGTCTCGAAATACCTCCTCTCCAAGTCCAATAGTTTCTTCTCATCAATCACTTTCTGTTCTATTGCATTGAAGAATAAACACAAGCTTGTGACCGCATCGTGAACCAGTTCTGTCTTGATACCTCTAAGTGCAATAGAAAGAAGAGTTGTCATCAACACATGGCAATCATGAGATTTCATCAAGTTGAAATTTTCATGTCCTTCACTTACACTAGCCTCTTGAAGTTTGATGAGTACCTGAAGGTACTTTCAAATCATGCAAAAACTGATAGAATTCTTTTCTCTCTGCCTTTGACAAGGTGGTTGCAGCAACGGGAAGGTTCGTCCTCGTCTTTGTTTCCTCTGCATAGAGCTCCGGCCTAATGTCCAGCTCTTTAAGATCCTCCCTTGAATTTTTATAATCTTTTCCTTTGGACTACTGTTGTAACAATGTTCCACAAGTAGCTTCACACATTCTTCTTGACGTGCATGTTGTCAATCGAATAACGCACATCCAACATCGGCCAATACTCTAGCTCCCATAGAATTGATTTCTTGTTCCACATTCCTTCTTCTTCTTAACCATCTCGTTTCTTTCTTTTACCAAGGGTTTTTTCCAGTCAGTTTGGGTAACTCCTCAATAGTTTTGATGTCCCTGACCTTCAAGTGGACCAGATATCCAGTCACATGCAACGGCGCCTCTCGATTCTCCTTTTCCCCATTAAACTGACAATCCATGGCCCGGTATGGATGTTTCTTGCCGAGGAAATGACGGTGCCCCATAAATACGTATTTCTTTGAATGTCCTAGCCATATTGCGCAAGTATCTTCCAAGCAATGTGGGCAAGCTGCACCTTTCCTTTTACTCTGGCCAGAGAGGTTGCGATGAGCCGGGTTGTTGTTGATGGTGGTGAACAACATGCCATGCATTGTGAACTCCTCACGCTTGTACTCAGCCCAAACCTCGGGCACACCAGGCTTCCACAATATCTTCAACTCATCAACTAGTGGCCTCAAGTGGACATCAATACGGTCGCCAGGTTGCTTTGGCCTGGAGACCAATATCGTCAGCATCATATATTTCTATTTCTTGCGTAGCCAGGGCGGAAGGTTGTACAACGACAGCACGACAGGCCAGGTGCTATTTGTTGAGCTCTGGTTACTGAATGGGTTCACGCCATTTGTGCTCACATGCTCCTTGCGTCGTCAAAACATGGGAAGTGGGTATTAATGTTATCCCATTGCGCTGCATTTGCAAGGTGCCTAAACTTGCCAGCTTTCTAATAATTAAGCTCCTTTCGGCGTTCTTCACGCAATGCAAGAGTTGGGCCTCCTTTCGTGTTGTGAACTATCTTCTCAACCGAGGAATGATGCAAAAATACCATGCCACCATCATAGGAGCCCCTCTATTAGCCTTCTTCTTGACTCTGATCTCGCCGGGCTCGTTCTCATCATCAGCATTATTATCATCTCCACCATCCTTTTTCCTCTTGTACCGATCATAGCCACACTTAGGGCACTTGTCAAGGTCTGCACAATCTCCACGGAACAATACACAACTGTTCTGGCATGCATGGATTTTTTTCAACCTCTATTCCCAGAGGACAGATTATCTTCTTCGCCTCATAGACAGACTATGCTATTTGGTTTCCTTCAGGTAGCATGCCTCTAAGCACATCCAATAGATGTTTGATACTTTTGTTGCTCCAACCATAATCTGCCTTAAGCTGCAGAAGTTTTAGATCACCAGAAAGGCGAGAGTACTTCTGGCAATCAGGATAGAGGGGTTTCTTTGAATCTTCAATGAATTGCTTCAGCCTCGCTAATTCAGAAGGTGTGTACACTTGTTGAAACTCAACATCCCGCAACATTTGATCAATATTGTGCACACGTTGCAATACCTCACCATCATCGAAGCCCCTAACTTCTTGATCAGTGATATCCTCAGGCCTCAACACATTTGGTGGGAATAATGGTTCATTTCCCTCAAAAAGTCCATTTTCATCAAGGTTTTCATCATGGTCGGTAGCATAGTGTCCCACTTCACCTTCATTTAGGCAGCCTGCTTCGAGTTCATTAAGGCCTTCCTCACCATGTTTATTCCAACACGTGTAATTTTTGTGAAACCACGTGTGACCAAATGATGAAAAATGATTTCCCGTTATGCGAATTTATTTTGGTTGAGACAATCAATACAGGGGCAAAGCATTGCCCAAACACCACGGTTTCTCATATCCGCCTCTGCTTGATTTAGAAAACCATTGACCCTGCTTAAGAAATTCTCCCAATCTTCTTGGGGTTGTTTGTACATCCAAGGTCGAGCAGCAGACGCCATCTGCATTCCATACACCAAATGAGCATAATTCATCACACAAAAAGAGAGCTGAAGAATTTCAATAAAAGGGGCCAATTAATTTCCACCTTGACGAGAACTTTATACGAGGCGAGCGCGGCCGAGGAGGAGGATCGGAGGCGGCGTCGCGGCCGCAGTGACAGCGCAGAGGACGTCGCGGTCGGTCGACGTTCGCTCTGGCCCCTTTCGCCGTTGCGCATGCGTGGCCGGCGGCCTGCTGCAGTGCCGGCTTTCTGAGGAGAGAAATTAAGCGCGATCCTCAGAGCGCGTGTAGCTGGCGGCGGCGAGTGGGACAGGCCGACAGGGACATCTGAGCACACAGATCAAGCGAGTGACCTTCTGAGGAGAGAGAGAGCGAGAGTTGTTGTCGGAACAGGAGTGGCCTTCTGCGTAGAGAGAGACACAGACGAGATAACAACATGTGTCTCCGATGTGAGAAAAAAGGCGACCCTGGGTGGCAATCAAAGGAGACGCATCCTACAAGCATGCGTCTCCAGTACAAAATTATTGGTAACGAACTTTATAGTTGTTACCAATACGGCAGCGATCAGTAACAAACTTAAGCAGCCCGTTACTGATAGGGAATTGATCGGTAACGGACTTTACAAGCCTGTTACCAATAGGTTTGACATTTGTAATGGGCTCTTTTAACATCCGTTACAAAGAATTTTTATAACAGGCATTTAAGAAGCCCGTTACCAGAAGTCCACATTGGTAACAGGCATTGTGGAGGTCGACCCCGGGGTCATCCTAGTGCGCTTATAAGCAACGGGCGCCAAACAACAACCATTGCAGATGTGGGTGGATGTAACGGGCGTTAAGGGCCCGTTACAAATGATGTGTGACCTATTTGAGGTTTTCACGTAGTGAGCCCGAGTCATCCTTGTTGCACTTCTTGCTTGCGGAGCTATGTGCCATGCTGCAAAAGCCTTGGGTGGTGAAGCACAAGTCATTGATGTTCTTGCCTAACCGCTTGCCCTTGTGTCGGTTCTCTTCTTCATCACTTGAGCTCGATGAAGAGTAGCAAGATCTTGAGTCGATGTCACTCGCACCGGCCACCATCGCCCGCTCCTTCTTCTTGTGACCACCACTCCTTCTTGGCCTCCGTTCGGACTTGTTCTTGCCCTTGTAGTCGTCCCTCGAGTGGTGCTTGTTGTCTGTCCTCAGACAGTGCTTGTGCTCGGACTTGACCTCAATGGCTTCCAGGCACTCGGCGATGAAGTGCCCATGCTTCTCGCACCAGTAGCACATGCCCGAGCTCCTCCGAGCATTCTTCCGGTTCGTGTACATGCACTCAAACCGCCTGCTCAACAATGCGAGGTCTTCCTCACCCAGCATGTCGAACTCCACATCTGGCATGGACACAAGGCAGGACAAAGAAAAATGTCTCGAATACATGTTAGCATTAGTCATTGAACCAGATACGAGAGCCAGACTATGGGGATCAGTCGGGTTCTCGATCTTTCCACGCACCCCACGGTCCACCTCGGACGACTTGAGCTTGGAAAACAACTCGTGCACCGTGAGGGTCTCATACTTCTCTGACTCTAGGATGGCCTCGACCTTCCCACTCCACACGGTACAATCCAGAGAATGCAAGAGCTTGACAGCCCTGTCATGGTCATCATATGGGAGTACGACCACATTAGCCCTCATGTTGTTCACGATCACCGTGAAATGCTGAAACATGGCATCTATGGACTCTCCGGGAGATGAGTGAAGTTCTCGTGCTCTCTCTCCAGTACGTCGCAAAGAGCCAAGCCTGAACCTGAGCATTCCCGGCATGAGCATTCTTCAACTGCTCCCAAATCCTGCACACCAAACCCTCTGTCCGAACCCGTTCGAATTCGGCTTCACACAAAGAACGGTACAGGTAGTCGACCACCTTGTTGTTGGCATCGAACATGTCCCTCGATCCTGGAGAAAGGAAGTTCAGCGGATGAGCATAAGCTATGTTCACCGTGACATCCCACAGGATCTGACCCTTGCCGCGGAGGAAAGCAGCCATCCGCCTTTGCCACATATGGTAGTTCTTACAATCGAAGTGTGGAGGACCCGAACCCCGTTCCTGGTATGCCATCTTTGGATCTTAGAATAGTTAGAATCATGAAGATCTGTAACCTGCTCTGATACCATTTAAATGACCGATTAGGCGACCAGAGAGGGGGGAGTGAATGGGAGCCGATAAAAATTCTTCTCCAAAGAGAGAACTCGGCTTATGTCCCAAATTCATATCCAAGGATTCTCACATGAGTTTGCCAAGGTCACATAGTCACAACAGACCTACCAACCCTAGGAACAAACTCCAAACAATCCCAAAGAGGAAGCACGACTCAAGAAGCAAGGGGCTTAGCAACCCTACGCAGTGACAGGCGAACAGTCCGCGAGGCTGGGGCGTACGGTCCGCGGACACCGGGCGGACAGTCAACGACCCTCGAGTGGACAGTCCGTTAAACGCAACAGAACCACCAGAAGCGCACCTCGCAATGCGGAAGGTCCGTACCCTACCCGCGGACTGTCCGATAGCAACTTGTGCCGCGCGGACGGTCCGCGACCTCCGGGCAGACGATCCGCCAAACCTCCTGGCACAAAACTTTGACACCTCGAAAGATCTATGTGCGAGCTCACAAGAACTAGACAAACACGAGAAGAACTCACACCTCGCGGACGGTCTGCGGGCTATAGGCAGACAGTCCTCTAGCCCTCTAACAGAACTGCTTGAGGTGAGAACCGAGAACTCAACCTCCCCTATCCCACCATGGATCTCCAAAACGGCTTGAGCTCTTGAGGAAAGATTTGGGGGAGAAGTGAAGCGTCCCTAGGGGATCCTATGCCCCAAAACTTGGGTCCTCACACAAACTAAATCACCGGGAATCGAATCGAAATCGAGCTCAACCAAGAACCTAGGGTCCAACTGAAATCCTTCAATCGAAGGCTGAATTCGAAGTTTGGGAGTCAAGATCAAGAACAAAGATGCACGAGGCAATTATCCATGATTCACACCAAAAAAATTGAACTCAAACACCTCATAATCGAAGCAACAATCCGCGCACGATCCTGACAAAAATAGCTCGAAAAAGACACAAAAAGCCAACGAGCTACAAGCGGAGAATGGACGCAACCATGAAAGCTTCCATTCACTCGGAGGTCAGATTCTTTACAAACGGAGGAAAAATCTAACCCTATGGAGCAAGGAAACGAGAAGCAGTCTGGATGCATAGTTTGCCTGGAAACCCTAGAGCTAATATATATGAGTCCCCTTCGGGCCAGGCAAAAGACGACACTACCCCTAGCACTTAAGTTGTGATACAAAGCCCCCAGGGGCAAATAGGTCATGTAGCACTCCTCTTCATTGCACGGCCACGTCGTCGCTGTAGACCGCGTCCTCCTGACGCAAGCCCTACGATCCCGCCACGCGTCCGCCGGCATCGAAGCTTCTCGGCGTGCCCAGATCCCGTCTCCAACCGCCGAGCCTCCGGTCTTGGTTTTGTGGCTCAACCAAGTAACCAAACAGTTTTCTGGTGAACCGCTGCAAACCCCGCGTGCAGACTCTGGTTGTGAGCCTCTACCCTGCACCGGCTCCGTTCGACGACTTCGTCTTGCTTCTCTTGCCACAATGCGGCCCGCACTTGACCCCACTGGCCACCAGGTCCCTCGAGTTAGGCCTACTGGTCTCTCCACTCCTCGGAGGCCCCGCAAGGCATATACCTTTCGCGCCCACTCTTCACCTGCACCAATGCAAATCAAGTCACAACCTGCACCTGCAATACTCGGCCAAGAGTCAGTCCACACCACGTTGTAAATCACTCATCACAGCCAGGAGCGACCATCCACCGGTCCTCGGATGCTCCGATCCTCAGCTGCTTCTCAAGCGACGGCTTCTATGGCATGGTACACAGCTCCGACAGCAAAAAGAGCCAGAAGAATGGCTCAAACTCATATTCTAAGGATGAGGTACGTGATGAGATCTCCTTCTCGCGCCTTCAGAATGAGGAGTTGACCTCATTTCTTGATAATCATGATGACATACTTAGAGAGGCTAAGAAGGTGAAGAGAGAGCTTAGAGCGTCGCTTGAAGATGCTAGGAATAGGGTGGCTGAGCTAGAAACACAGAACCTTGATGCTAAGCTATAAATAGATTTGCTTAAGACTTCACCTATTGTTTGTGATGAGGTTGATTGTGGTGATTGCTCTGTGTTCCTAGCTGACTTGACTGCTCTCAAGGAAAGCATGCCTCCAAGTGTAAGGAACTAGATGTGCTTAGGGTTGAGCTAGCTAAGCTGCAGTCTATGCCTACTTTGCTAGGTGCTTGCATTTCTTGTCCTGTTTTGCATGAAAAGCTTGTTGAGTCTCGTTCTCGCATTGTTTCGCTTGAGGCTGAATTGAAAGCTCCTATTGCTACTTCCTGCTCTACTTATGAATTGCATGTTGTTCAGAATTTAGAGCTTGCCCATTATGTTGATCGCTTGCATGGTGAAAATGATGAGTTGAGAAAAATGATGGGTTGGTTGTCGGATCATGAGCTACAGCTTAGGATGATGATTGAGGCATACAAGCGCTATGATTGTCAAGCACTTGGTGCAGACAAAGTGGGAGATTGAAGTGGTGAGGGCGGAGAGAAGATTGGTGATATCCAAGCTCCATCAAAAACCAGCCACAAAAACACCTTTGCTCCTAAGTCCAACCAACTCTTAAATAAACTTAACACAACTCCAGATCATCCTGTGTTTCCTCCCAAGACAGACAACTTCCAAAAACCGGTGAGATTTGTGAGTACCATGGGGAAGGTTATTGGAGAGAGAAACCAAAAGAGAAACCTTGAGAGCAGCCACAACCCAAGCCTAAGCCTAGACTAATCCGCTTTCATTGTGAGTATTGTGGGAGGGATGGTCACAAGGATGAGTTTTGCTTCAAGAGGAAGCGTGAGAAGAGAATGGCTAAGGAGTAGGCAAACAAGGATAGGTACCACCCAGCTCATGGTGTGCCTGAGCCTCACATGCCACTACCTAGAGGAAAGGCCATTGTGCGAAGTGTTTCGGCTTGGGGAACTAAGAGTGGTTCAGGTGGAAGGGACCTTGCTGGTTGGGATTAACTGACCAAACTGGTTTGGAATCCGGTCACGCCGGTTTGGGTTGCCCGTACAGGCAAACCAGTCAGACAGCTTCCAGAACCGGTCAGACTGGTTTGGAGGCAGCAGGGTGAGCAGTTTGCATTTTGTGCTCATGGAGATGGTCGTTTCAGTTCCTTTGGTCGTGGTAGTGATGGTAGGTGTGGTGATTCTGGTGGTGTTGAGTTTGCTGGACGTTCTCCACCTCATGCTCAATACAAGTTTGGGAGAGGTCGTAGTTGTGGGTCTCTAAGGAGCTACATAACACAGTCTTCCTTTCGTGATGCTTATACTCCTCCAGCGAGACAAGGGTGGTCTCACCGTGGTGGCTCTAGTTTTGGTAGGAATGCTAGAATGGATTGTGCTAACCCCACTTTGGAGTAGATGGTTTAGTACTTGTTTTACTCTTTTGGTACTAACCCCAGTGTTGAGTCATTTGCTTACTCATATGCTCGTTTTTGAATTTCAGGCAGGAGGCTTGGGGAACGTTTGGTTGATCGACTCCGGTTGCTTGATGCATATGACCGGAGATCCGGGGTGGTTCTCCAGCCTCACCCCGGTGGTGTCAAAGACATACATCACCTATGGGGATAATGGACGAGGACGTGTGTTGTGGGAAGGTGAGATTAAGGAAAGTGACAAGTTCACTCTCAAGCGTGTTGCTCTTGTCCAATCGCTCGGTTTCAATTTGCTTTCGTTATCTCAGCTATTGAATGAGGGCTTTGAGGTGTTGTTTAACTCTGGTGGTTCTCAGATCCTTAAATCTCGAGGGGACCTTGTGTGCTTGGTCATTCCTGATGGTCAAATCTTCTGAGTGGATTTCTCTTAGTCTTCTAGTGTGGCTCGTTGTTTTTTGGTTGGTTCTTCGAGTGAGTTGTGGAAGTGGCACAGGAGGTTGAGTCATTTGAGCTTTGACCTTTTGTCTCGCTTGAGTGGACTTAACTTGGTCCGAGGATTGCCCAAGTTGCGGTTTGAGAAAGAGTTGGTCTGTGCGCTGTATAACCATGCCAAGATGGTAGCCTCTTCTCATCCACCTCTGACCGATGTCATGACAGAGCATCCATGCGAGCTGTTGCATATGGACCTTGTTTGCCCAGCTCGTGTGCGTTCAGTGGGTGGTAAGTGGTACATCCTGGTTGTGGTAGACGATTACTCTCGGTATGCCTGGGTTTTCTTTTTGGAGGAAAAGGGGGAGATATTTGGCTATGTTCGATATCTTGTCTTCAGGTTGAAGAACGAGAGGCCCGGAGACGCCATTCGAGCGATTCACAGGGACAATGGCACAAAATTTAAAAACTCCCGCTTTGAAACCTTTTGCCGTGACTTGGGTCTTGAACACCAGTTTTCGAGTCTGTATACGCCTCCTCAGAATGGCGTGGTGGAAAGGAAGAATAGAACCTTGTGTGAGATGGCTCGGACAGCTCAATGAGCATAGGACTCTGAGAAGGTTTTGGGCTGAGGCGGTGAATACCGCATGCTATGTCTCGAACAAGATTTTCCTATGAGCTTTCAAGAAGAAGGCGTGTTATGAGATGATGCACGACCGCACTCCCAAGGTGAGTCATTTTCATGTTTTCAGTTGCAAATGCTTCATTTTGAAGAAGGGCAAGAATTTGGATAAGTTTGAGGCTAGGTCTGTCGATGATATTCTTTTTAGTTATGCGACTCACTCTAGAGCATTTCATGTGTTAAACTTGGAAACTAACCAAATCGTGGAGACTTGTGAGGTTACCTTCGATGAGATACAACCATGTAGCTCTTTGGTCTTTGATTGTGCAGGTGATGATGAACTTGGCAAGGGGATCTTTTTGGAGGAGGAGCAAGAACATGGGGATGATGAAGATGGTGGTGTGGTTCCCGTGGCTGAGCATGTACCTACTACTTCGACTACGATCGAGAATGGGCCCTCTCCTACACCTACGACGACGTGTCGAGATCGTGAGGAAGTCGTTGCTGAGGGGGAGGTGGCTTCAAGGTGTGAAGCTCCCCAGTGAGTACAAATGGATCATCCGGCTTCAAGGATCATCGAGGACATCAATGAACATACTACACAGTCGAGGTTTCGAAACAACAGTTACTTTGCCCATGCTGCTTTTGTTGCTACGTTTGAGCCAAAAGACATTGGTCACGCACTCTCTGATTCTACTTGTTTAACGCAATGCATAAGGAGTTGGAGAACATTGAGAGAAACCAAGTTTGGGAGTTAGCGGATCCTCCACCGGGTTTTAAGCCTATCGGGACAAAATGGGTGTGGAAGAACAAAGAGGGTGGGAATGGTGAAGTGGTGAGAAACAAGCCGAGATTTTTAGCTCAGGGGTATAGCCAGAAAGAGGGGATCGACTATGAGGAGAGCTTTTCCCCCATAGCTCAATTGGAGGCAATTAGGATCCTTCTAGCCTTCTCTATGGCTAAAGGGTTCAAATTGTATCAAATGGATGTAAAGAGTGCCTTCCTGAATGGCGGGTTGGAGGAAGAGGTGTATGTGAAGCAACCACCTGGGTTTGAGAGTGAGAAGTACCCCCACCGAATGTACAAGTTGAGAAAAGCACTCTATCGGTTGAAACAAGAACCTAGGGCTTAGTATGGCTGGTTGAGGGGGTTTCTCTTTGGGAAAGACTTTGAGTTGAGGAAGGTAGATCAGACGTTGTTTCTCCTCAGGTAATGCGTTGATATTCTAATTGTTCATGTGTATGTGGAAGATATTATCTTTGGCGGCCCATCTCACTCTTTGATTGCAAGGTTTGTACAAGACATGAGCAGGGAATTCGAGATGAGCATGATGGGTGAGTTGCAGTTCTTCCTCGGCCTCTAGATCAAGAAGTCGAAGGAAGGAACATTTGTGCACCAAGCCAAGTACACCAAGGACATTGTGCGGAGGTCAAAGGTGGAGGACTCCAAGGCCATGACGACGCTGATGAGTACGACTACAGCCTTGGATGCGGATGAGGAAGGTGAAGAAGTGGACCAGAAGAAGTACTGGAGCATGAACGCTCCCTCTTGTACCTGACAGCGACGAGGCCGGACATACCATTCTCGGTGTGCCTGTGCGCTCACTTTCAAGCATCACCAAGGACTTCGCATCGGCAAGCAGTCAAGATCATCTTCAGGTATTTGCGATACACTCCCGACTTCGTCCTTTGGTACTCCGCATCTTCTTTGACGCTTCATGAGTTTTAAGACACGAATTTTGCCGGGTGTCGGTTGGATAGGAAGTCCACTTCTGGGACTTGCCAGTTCTTGGGTTCTTCTTTGGTGTCTTGGTCTTCCCGCAAACACTCCAGTGTTGCTCAATCCACTACCGAGGCAGAGTATGTAGCTACTGCTAGTTGTTGCTCTTAGCTACTTTGGATCACATACAACATGAGTGACTTTGGTGAGGAGTATACCCATGTTCCACTTCTATGACTTTGGTGAGGAGTATACCCATTCTTGCATTTTGCATTGCATTTATATCATGATGTATAGGCATCTTTGTATCTAAGTTTGCATTGCATTTGTATCAAATGCATTTTGGTAGGAAAGCTTCTCTAATAAACATTGTTCACTATGACATGGAATGGATGACTTTGTGAGCTGGCTTGGTATGATATGGTTAAGTTTGGCTAAGCTCTTGATTGTCTTGATTTAAATCCATATGTACATGCTAAGTGTTTTGAAAATGCTAGTTGTAGGCTCTCTTGTGAGTAAATGCCTTTATATGCTCATGACATGTCTTGGTGGCCTTATTATGCTTAATTCATGGTTGGATTGCTTATTTTGATCATTTGGAGTCAAAGATCTTGTTGCCATCATGGATGTTTAGCCTACTAGCTTATCTTGTGGAGGAGCATAAGTTCCTTTTTGCCGCAAAGGCATTTCATGTACCATGTTATAAATTTGAAAATGAAATGTCCATTGCTTGAAAAATGTGCTCCCATGTCAATTTTTGCTTAATTTATGCTATCTTGGGTGCTAAATTGTTGCATGATGTCTACCAATGAGAAGTCTCATATCTAGAAGTAGACACATGGCTCGGTGGCTTTGACATGACATGAGGTGCTTGTTGGTGTTTATGATGGTCTTTTGATTAGAATACCTGTCCTAGCATGAAGTTTGTGTGATATTGTCTCTTTGGCTTGTTTTGATCATGTTTATGACTTTGCTCATGAGAGAGATGTTTTTCGCAAAATTGATCAATGTGATCTTATCTTTGTTGAATGGCTATGAAACTTGGTAGTCATGATGCTTATGTTCTTATGAAGCTATTGAGTATCTAGCTTGCTCATTTGGTCATGTTTAGCATCTTGTGGTGAATTTTGTCTATGTGAGAAGCTCTAGCTTGCATTTTTTTCAAAATTGAGCCTTGATTCATGCATTGGCAACAAGGGGAAGAATGGTGGGTTGAGAAAAGTTGCATTGCATACCTAGAACCTATTCCAGTTGTCAAGGGGGAGTTTGTGCATTTCCTTAGCATTTTTGGTTTTTTGGGGAGAGTTCTGGCGAGTTAAATCGTCCTGACCGTTTTGAAAACCGGTATGACCGGTTCTTGGAACCGGCCTGACCGGTTTTATGCTCAATGGAGGCACAAGTTCAGGGGAGTGTGCATATGTGCAAGGGGGGCTCTTGTGTGACTTCTTCTTTGGTTGCTTTGGTGTTTTTACTCCTTTGTGGTGAGCATGCTTGGTCTCGGTTGTGTCGAGTCGTTGCCCTTGCCTAAGGTGACCAAGATTTTCCTCTTTCAAATGATCTTGTTCTTTGCCTTTGTTTCGTCTTTCGATCACTAGTTTGAGTTTCTTTGGTCATTTCCTTTGTTTTTCATTTTCTCTTTGGTTACCAAATGTGTGTGTTGTTAATGCACTCATCAAAGGGAGATTAAAAACTTGTCTGGTTTGAGGACTGGTGGATGGTCGCTTCCTGATGCGATGAGTAATTGACAACATTGTGTGGAATGACTCTTGGCTAAGTATTGCAGGTGCAGGTTGCGGCAAGATTGGTGTTGGTGCAGGTAAGAACAAGCGCGAAAGGTCTATGCCGGTGAGCCTCTAGGTGTGGAGCAAACAAGTAGGCTTGGTTCGAGGGACCCGGTGGCCAGCGGGATCAAGTGCGGGTGGCATGGTGGCAAGAACAGTAAGACGAAGTCGAGTACGGTTCCTTGGTTGAGCCTTAAAGCCATGATCGAGCCGGGACGACGTGGGGGCCAAGTCATGAGTGGAGATTGGCAGTAGGCCACACCAAATCTGTGGGCTTTCCAGTGGTTCACCACAAAACCATTAGGTTACTTCGCTAAGCCACAAAGCCAAGGCCGAAGACTCCGTCTGACCGGTTTGGGGTTGCATGGCACCGAGTTGCTTTGAAGCGGAGGACACGCGGCATGATCGCAAGAGTTATGTCGGTGATACGCAGGCTTGCGGTGGATGTGCATCCGTCCGATGGTGCGACGATGACAAATTCCCAAAGTGCCCTTCGGGGGTGTGTATCTTCTAGTATGTAATAGGGGTAGTTTCATCTTTCGGGTGCCTCCATATAAACTTGGTAGAGAGTAGATGGCAGCCATCTCTTGAAACCCTAGTTCATTTGCTACCCCAATTTTCCTATTTTCCCTTAGATTTTCTCTAGGACTAGCTTGAGAGCTTCATGGTGAGATCTTGAGAGAGGGATGGATGTTGAGGAGGAAAGCAAGACCTTGTATGAATCTTTCATGGTATGTATAGAAGGTTTGGCGTGATTCCTCAAGTGTTCTTGATGCCTCTCCCTTTTTCTTTTTCGGCTATTTTCGGAGCCTTTTCATGTGATTTTTGTGGCGGAGTTTTGGAGGCGTTTCTTTACGGGAATCTTGTTGGGTGTCACGTATGAGGACCTTGTGCCTATTTCCTTGGTAAATTTGCCCCAGCAATCCCTCCGAAATGGCTTCAATTTGGTGGTTTTCGGTGAAGTTCTTGGAGAGGTGGTTTTGGAGGTTGATGTTAGATTCCTCTTGATTGGGTGAGTTTTGGGGCTTGAGCTTCTAGCCCACAACTATCCCCAAAGTCTCACTTGAATCTGTGGAGCGAATAGGGAGATCGATTGAGGTGAAGGGTGAGTTTTTTCCTGCGGGCTGAGTTCTTCTCGATTGTCGAGGCAAAACCGGTCTGACCGGTATGAAACCGGTCTAACCGGTTTGGCACCAGTGGGTTATCGAGAAGAGTTTTCGACAGGCAAATCTTTCTCTTGTTGTGGCTTTCTCTGTTCAACTTTAGTAGGGTTTTGAGGTTGTTTTGCTTTGGGTTGGCTTCATTGGTCTTTTGGGGATTTCCTAGACAAAACCGGCCTGACTGATTTGCTAAACCGGCCTGATTGGTTTCCCCTACCTGTGAGCATGGTTTTTTATACCGACCGTTACCGCACCGGTAAACCGCGGTAACCGTTTTTACCGCTTCGGTGCGGTAACGGTATCGGGCGGTAAAAACTTTTAGGATTTTTCAAATTCAAATTTGAATTCAAAAAATGAAAAAATCAATAAAAATCCCCAAAACATAGTTCATGATTTATAGAATCTGATGGTGTCAAAAGTTTTCAAATTTGAATGCACTTAGTATTTATTTCGAGGTATAGAAGTTATAGATAAAAAGAAAAAGAAAAAAGGGGTCAGCCCGTTAAGGCCCACGAGGCCCAAACCGTCCAAAGCACCCTAGATCAGAGAATCAGGCGAAGCCAGTCGCCCCCGACCCTCAGACCGTTCCCGTCGGCTCGCTCGCATCTCTAGTCCGCAACTCCATGGGCTCGTCCGTGCTGCTGGCTGTGGTTAGCCGCGTCCCAACCGTGGTATACCGCGCGGGAGCAGTGGTAAGCCACACTGCAGCCGGATCCGCCCGCTCCTGCTCCGTAACGACGGCTTACCGCCCCGCGGCGGCGGTATACCGCGGTAGCTTCGGCAGTTGACCGCGACAGCAGGTGAGTGAGTGTTTTTTTGCATTTGTGTAGGAATTAGCTTTAGGATTTAGGTAGAAATTAGACGTAGGTATCATTTGCATTAGGATTTAGGTAGGATTTGTGTTAGGATTTAGGTTTATTTTGCTTTAGGGTTTTAGGTAGGATTTAGGATGTTAGGTAGTATTGTTGTTTTAGGATTTTATGTAGGATTTAGGGTCCCAAATGGGGGTCTTTCCTTTCTACCATTGAACTTTTATGGTGTTGTATGACTTGTATCGAATTATTTGTATTTGAACTATCAACTCACTTATGCACGCTTAATATTATTGTGTTTGGTGTGGTATTTCTATGCATAACTATAAATTATTGATTGGGGTGGTATTTAACACTACTTTGTGCCAACATCATGCCAAAATTTTCATTTCTTTCAAGTTGGAGACCCTTTTTCATTGGAACGGTTTTAATGCAATCCGTAGCAGTTTTAATTCGTACCGCAGCGGTATAAATAGTTTATATCACGGTATACCGATGCGTACCGTTTACATTTTGGTTTGGATTTTGAATTCGAGCCGTAAATAGCGGTATACCATTTATGTCGCTGCGGCATACCGTTACCACTGGGTAGCAGTATAAATATACCGGTTAGTAAAAACAACCCTGCCTGTGAGAGGCTAAGTCCCAGAGAACCAGTTTGACTAGTTTCAGAAACTAGCCTAACCGGTTTTGGTTCCAGCAGTTGTGCTCGAGTTGTTTTCCGCTGCGTGTTTTCGAGAGCTGTTGGGTGGGTCTTGCTCCTAGGTCCAGTAGCACTTCAGTGGCTACGTGGATTTGGCAAGAAGAGTGCACAGAGGCATCCGAGTGATTCTTAGGTTCATAGGGTTAATTCTTGAATAGAATTTTTATCGGCTCCCATTCACTCCCCCCCCCCTCTCTGGTTCGCCTAATCGGCCCTTCGGAATATATAGAAAATTCACTTTGTTCTAAATGAAGGACATCAGCATCTGTAGAGGTACAATACAGGGTGAACGATCAACGGATCATCACTATCCTAGCCTCCATCTCACTCTTTCACCCCTCTCTACCTAGTACTAGCGCAAAACAAAACTTTCAACCCGATAACCCAGATACCGATGTTGTCAGAGATCACGTGATTACCACTAGATGCGCAATTGCAGAGAAACCGTCTCGGTATAGACGAACACGTCGAGGGTAACAGGCAGTGCAGTTTCTTACGTCACGTCCTTCATGGCCTTCACGTGCGGCTCATCCTAGTGCTCCAAATGCAGCACCTCCAAGGTATCCACATGTACATGGAGGAAGCATCGCGTGCCGGATTGCTAGGTTCGCGGGCGCAACGAGGAAAGGGTGTGGGCTGCACGACTACTGTGAGGTGGACGGGTTTAACCCTAAGACGCACCCCCACCATTTATTATATAGGCATCCCTAATAGGCCTCTGGGTCTGAGGCCCATTAGTTCCCCTAAACCTAATCCAATTTTAATCCAATCTGAATTGGGCTTCCAACCCCTTAAGTGTGCGACCCTATAGTTTCGTGCGCGCATAGACATGGCCCAAGTACTCCTACTCGGTCAATAGTGGACAGCGGCCTCTAGCAAGACGTGCCGACTACTATGCGTGCATAAAGACTGTATCAGATGAACCATCACAACTCTATGTACAAGCTATTCTCTTTGCCACACGATATTCGGCCTAGCTCCAAGCTGTCCCTTTTCTCGATGTTGTGACTCCGAATCCCTTACCAGGTTAACGCTTAACCTTGTGTAGCACGGCCATGCATTTCTGGATCCCTTGAGGGGCCAGAGATATCTCTCTCAACTAGAGGGGCAGATCCCATTTTGACTGACCATGTCTCATAGCATGCTTCCTGACAAACCCGAAAGCTACCTTTATGACTACCTAGTTACAGAGTAGCATTGATGGCCTCTAAGTAAGTAGACTCACATCTTTAGTACATATGACAATCTCAGGTCTAAGGACAAAGTGTACAACTTGTGTAAAGAGAGAACTATATACATATGTCTCATGTCAGGTCGGTCCTAGTACATGTCTCCACATGCACCCATATAAGTTTCACATCTCCATGTGCTTGACTAGTGAAACATAACCGTCAACTAATCATATGCTAGCCTAATATTCATGTGTGTTCTCACACGAACTCCGACCAGGGACAATGTTTAGAATAATCATACAAGTAAATGAGCCTCACTAACAATTCACATAATTGTAAATCAATACATAATGGATATTCGACGAACACAGTATGAATCATGGATACAAAGCACTTGGCACATATGAGAACCACTCGGTCTGAGTACATATGCCTAGAAAAAACCACTCGACAGATTGATTCTAGAGCATATCTCCAACAGCCTAAACTAGACGCCCTACCCCCCTCCCCCCAACACACACACAACCCACGAGGAGGTGAGAACTCACCTCCCCCAAGGGACAAATGAGAGAGGAGAGAGTTGGAGTAGAAATAGGACGTGTTTCTCTTCACCTCCTCCCCTTCTATTTATAGAGAGGAGAAGACCCCTGGGTTTGGCACAGAGTACCACATCATCAACACTGCAAAGGCGGTAACTCATGCCAAGCATCGACTGGAGGCGAACGAACCCACTTGGGTTCGGCCGAAATTGCACCACCTTTCGTCTGGGTGACTGCAAGATGGGCCCCAAGGTGTGTATGGGTGTGGATGCGGTGTTTTTAGCCCCTTTGTGTGGGGAATTGGGCCCTTGAATCAGTGTACCGGCTCCTGATTAGTTGAAGGTGTGTTTTTTTGCTATTGTGTGTCCATGGATTCATGTGATGCTTGCAATATAGCCTCTCATTGGTTGATGTTGAATGGCTTGGATCCATGAGGTGTTTTCTTCTCATTTCATGAGCTAAACACATGCATTCAAATATTCGTCAAAACTTGTGGAACTTGTCAGTATTAGCTCGTATCCTAGTACCCTTCCCGAGAGGGGGCCCCACGGCCCATACAAGGAGGGACCTAGGATAAGGGTACATATTAAGATGAAGACTCGACATCAAGAGATCCAAACTATAGATGTTTTTTGTTTAGGAAAGAAATTTCAGAATCATCCTCAAGAAACACATCATTTCCCTACTAACATATAAGTAAGAATATTGGACGAAATAATACACTGTCAGATAGACCAATTTTAGGATGAAAATACAAAATTTTTCCATGCTGCATCCACAGAAAGATATAGACATAATACCATCACAAGTTTAGAAACCCATGATGGAATGGTCATTTGTGATGACTTTGAAAAAGCAGCTCTTTTATTGGAAAATTTTGAAGCAATGATGGGAAGTACAATTAACCTGAAATGCAATACAACCTTGACGACCTGGTTCTGAATGTGTCATATTTCAGCACCATTCACTAAGGGGAGTTAATTATTCAAAATCACAGATGATTAATTTGAACATGTCTCAAGAGCAAGCTGCAATCCTCTCAAGCACTTTTGGATGTCAACTTGGAACCTTCCCCTTCACATACCTTGGTCTACCTATGGGAACCACCAAACCTAGGGTAGAAGACTACATGCCACTGATGGACAAAACCGAAAGAAGACTGACCTCAACCTCTGCTTTCTTAACACAAGTTGGAAGACTTCGGTTGGTAAATTCAGTTTTATCTTCTTTGCCAACGTATGCCATGTGTAGCTTAAAGATCCCAGTTGTTGTCCTGGACTTCATTGATAAAGCTAATGCAAAAGGCAGGTCACTAGCAACATGGCCAAAGGTAACTAAACCAAAGGACAAAGGTGGTTTGGGAGTAGTTGATCTGAGATCTCAAAATGAAGCTCTATTGTTAAAGCACCTGGACGAGTTTTACAATAAAAAGATACATCTTGGGTAAATAATGAAGATATGTTGTTAAAGCACCTAGACGAGTTTTACAATAAATAAGATACATCTTATCTTGGCTAAACATGATCTGGCACTCACATAACTCACAAGGACATATTCCACATGCTTATGCAAATGCTCTTTTTGGTGGAAGGACCTTCTCCACCTTCACGACAAATTTAGAGGGATTGTCAAATGCACAGTTGGCAATGGTACTACTGTTCTATTTTGGTTGGACATCTGGAATGACCTCCTCCATGAGAAGCTTCCAAGATTATTCAGATTTGCAAAGAATCAAAAGATATTAGTGACTGACTTCCTCTCAACAACAGATTTGGCTTCACACTTTCACCCACCACTATCAGAACAACCTTATGAAGAGTACTAAGAACTACAGGAAATTGTTCGGAGCATTCAGATTGGACAGGAAGACAAAGATGAATGGAAATATATCTGGGGTCAAGAAAATACATAGCCAACAATTACTACAAATATCTTCACAAAGAGATGCAACCACCAAAACCTTTCTTATGGATTTGGAGCTCCAGATGCTGCAACAAATAGGGAGTTTTCTCATGGTTACTCCTAATGGACAAGCTCAACACTAGAAATATGTTATAAAGAAAAAGGTAAAAACTCGAAGGCAACAACTACAATTGTGTCATGTGCCCAACTCAGAGAGAAGAAACTACCTTCCACTTATTCTTTAGTTGCCCTTTTGCCTCAAAATATTGGAGGATGATTGGAATTCAGTGTCACATGGGTGTTCCTTTCTTTCATATGATGGAATCGGCTAAACAATCACTCCTTTCATGGAAGTTGTCACCATTGCAACTTGGCACATTTGGAAATAGAGAAATAGCTTGATCTTTGAAAATAGTGAAGCAAGCATAACAAGTTGGAAAAGAAATTTCAAAGCAAAGTGTACTCTTCAAGCTCAGCGAATGAATGCATCTCAGATATCTTAGTTTGGTCTGACAACTCAGTTTAACTGTAAAGTTTTTTCTTATTATTAGTAGTTCAGTTTCTTTTTTTTTTTTTGTTCGCTGAGTTCAACTTCTCCAGCTGGGTTGTAAATTTCTGGTTTCCACTCCTTTGTAAATATCTTTTCTTTTAATAAAATTTCAACAGCGGGGCCTCCCTCCCTGTTTTCTGTTCATTTTTTCAAATAGTTTTCCAATGCAACAGAACAATGAAAAAACAGAATTATTCCTTTACACTATGAATCCAAAAATATTTTCCTATGATTTGAAACAATCAAATAACTGATGAGGAAGCATACATTGTTTACACTGATAAACGAACATGTATGAGCATTGTAGTGCAAGGTTCATCTTCCTGTTGTACAACAACTGATACCACTTACAGCGGCTGGACTATGCACTGTAGTTTTTTGTTCATTTGCTATACTGAATTTCAGGAGTAAAGAATGTCTGGACACAGCTAGGCTGTTACCACAGATGGGATCTAACTTAGCGGGTCATGTCGCCTCATAACATCAGTATCACGGTTTGCAAGGTACTAGAATTCACAAGATGAAAGGCATTCTGTTAGAAAAGACAACCTGTTAGAATTGATTCGGGACTTATTGGGTCAGCACGTCATTCTGGGCAGTCTGGTTAGCTGCTCTATTTCTTCAATGTACTATTATTCTTCCTGTCTTGCTGCTCCGGGCTTTTTTCCTGTAACAACCTTGCTGGCAGGAAAATGCAGCCTCGCATAGAGTGGCCTCGGTGCCCTCACTGTCCTGTCAAAGCCCCTCACACAGACAAATCCTGCAGGACATGTTCAAGACAGAAGGCAGCTAAGCAAACGCAAGTTCTAGATGATAAAACAAAGTTTGTAGTTGCTAAACATTAACCTTGCTCAATTACTTTAAGACCTGTTAGTTTGCAGAAAGGATAAGAATATACTATATACATAATGAATGCAATTGTACAATGTATTGTTTCTAAACCAAGCACTAAGCAGGGAAAAGAGAAAACCAAAATATATCATTTTCTTTTTCATATTTCTGTCATATATTAAAATTTTGGTACTTCTATATCAAGAAAGGGAAACCAGAACTCAGAAAATGAAAAAAATTAATAAACATCTGATATTTATTTGGGACTGAGCCAAAATTAGTGCAAACTGACACATTTTACGAGGGAAGAGGTTGGCTGACATTTTCATAAAAAAACCTTGCACCCAATACATTTCAGGATTTTTAAATAAATAAATATAAATAATAACAATGCATAACATAGTTCAGCACAACTCCACATCCTGAATTCTGCTACGAGTGAGCTCTGTTAGACCAGAAATGACTTTCTCAATTAACTACAAACATAGTTGAGGTACATATAGTAACAGGCATATTTAGGGAAATAGGAAATATCTAGAAAGCTACTAAACTGAACCATCATTCCCCCCTAAGTCTAGCAGCTATTACAGTCTAGTAGCTATTACATACATAGAGCTGTTACATAGATAGATAATGCCTTTATTCTAGTGATCTTCCCATAGATCTTGAGAGGAAGCTGCAACATTCCAATCCTTGTGCGGAGTTCTTGGAACTTAATCCGCCCAAGAGATTTGGTCAGGAAGTCTGCAAGCTGATCTTTGGTGCTGATGTAGTAAGGCTTCACGCTCCCTTCCTCCAGACAATCCCTAATAAAGTGGTACTTCACCCGGATGTGCTTGCTTCGCTTATGGAAGACCGGGTTCTTTGCTAGAGCTAGAGCGGACTTGCTGTCCACCCTGAGATCGACTGTTTAAGCTTCTCTGCCAAGAAGGTCGCCAAGCAGCTAAGCAAGCCAAAGCTTCTGAGTCGAGCAAAAGAGGCAGTAATGTACTCGCCTCGCAGCTAGAAAGGAACACCACCTGTTGCTTGATGGATTGCAGCTGATGAGACACTTGCTGAGAAAGAAGAGCATCCCACTTGTGCTCTATGCCACCTGCGTTATCGCTGTTGCTGTAGCCGATGAAGCGTGTTGTGCAGGACTCCTCGGATAGAACAAGTCGTAGTCGAGAGTACACGCGACGAGGATCATCTTGAAAGCCTACTTGTGCTCCTTCGTTGATCACTGCATGAACTGGCTGACATAGCCCACGGAGAACGCCAGGTCCGACCGCGTGTGGGCGAATTAGCGAACGCTCCCCACAAGGCGTTGGTAGTGCGTAGCATCCGCTTCCTCAGCCGTACTGTCACGACTAAGCTTCAGCCTCTCCTCCATCTTAGTGAGAGTTGAGTTGCAGTTAGATATCCCTCCCAGCTTCACGACACGCTTGGTGTAAACTGTCTGTCGAAGCGTGATCCCGGTGCTGTCTTGATGCACCTCGATCCCCAGGTAGGACACAGCCCCGGATCACTCATATGGAAGGTAGCCTTCATCTCCTAAAACTCTCCTACATCCTCGTCCTTGGAGCCTGTGATGATTAGGTCGTTGACGTAGACTCCCACCAGCGGGACATTGCCTCCCTGTCCTAGACGGCCGCCTCATGCGGGATTTGCTCGAAGCCCATAGTCTTTAGGGTAGTGTCCAATGTCTTGTTCCACGACCTTGGTGCCTGCCGCAAGCTGTAGAGTGCCTTGCGCAGGAGCAACACCATGCCCACCATGTCATGGATCACGAATGTCGGTGGCTAGAGGAACACCGAGTTGACGTCCATGTGGTGGACGCACCAGCGCTCCTAGGCTGCCAGTGCAAAGAGAAGACACACTAAATCCATCCGTGCAACAATAGAGAAGCCATTGTCGAAGTCAACCCCCTCCTACTACACGAACCCGCGTGCCACCAGTCGTGCCTTGTGCTTGACGACAACTGCTCCTTTATCTTTCACCTTGAACACCCACTTAAGGGTGATCGCACGGTGACCGAGGGGAAGATCAGCTACCTCCCAAGTCTCGTTCTTCTCAATCGCATCCATCTCAATCTTCACCGCGGCGCGCCATGCTACATGTCCATCCACCTCGGTGAAGGAGCGAGGCTCACCGTCGTCGTACACGAGGTGGAGCTCTGCCTCCAAGTCATGCGGTACAGGTCCTGGCACCGGCTAGTCACCAAGGATGTCCGCCACGGTACACAGTCGGTGTCCTTGCCGTGGTTGGTATAGCCGCTAGATTCGGTGAAGGACTCGACGTAGTCGACGAAGGGCTCGCCAAAGACCCAGGTACCAAGTGAGGCACGCTCGGCGAAGAAGAGCTGCCTACTCACCTAGTCCCCTCGTAGTAGACGTAGTCAATGGTGAAGTCGATACGTCGGAGTCGAGGTGTCCCCACGTCCAGCCTCACCCTTCGTCAAACACAATGTCATGCACCGTGCGCACACGTTGTGTCATAGGGTCCCCTTCACTCCTTCAGCATAGCTGCTGACTGCTGAGCACCCTAGGGGTACTCTGATCATCGAGCTTGCCGATGCGATTCACCTCCTTGATGTAGACGAGACAGCTCTGATACCAATTGTTAGCCAAATGACTGTCTCAATTAACCACAAACACACAAACATAGTTTTGGTACATATAGTAGCAGGGGTATTTAGGAAAATAGAAAAATATAGAAAATATCTAGAGAGCTAGTAGACTTAACCTTGAAGCTCTAATTCTAATGTAGGTGAACTCCACTGAACAATAATTACATTTGAAGAGGACCTTGCATTGACAATGCTCATTCCGTAAAAAAAAAACAATATCACGATGCAAAGAACAAGTCACCAGATCAAAACGATGAAATCAAAGAGAAAAAAGTGGAAAGGAACAGATCAATCAAAAGGAACAATAGCATGTTGTGAAACACTTCTACCCTTTATTTAATTTAAAATGAGTTTTATACCCGTTGTCACCTCTTGGTTGGCCAGGTAAGCGGCAATAAGGCCTTTGACCCTCCCCTTTTCCATACGCCGGATCCAGTTCCCCTTTACACCATCTCACCTTCCCTGAATCTGTTTTCTCGTTCCCATGCCATGACCGGTTGTGAAGTTCTACGGGTGGCCTCGACTAGTTCTGATCCGACCATCTTAGGCTTCAATCTCTCTAGATTTGCCTTATCACCAACTTTCCTTGCCAACTTTGCCACTGTCGTTGCGCCCTTTGCAACCTTGTATCAGTATGCTCAACAGCGCCATCACCTTGGGATTGCATTGGAGTCAATCCTTTATCCTCTAGCGGTTGGATCTTCACCTTTGGATCATTGGAGAAATTCTACTCCACTAGCAACCTCGCCGCTTCAACCTTGGCTTTGCGACGTAGGTCCACCTAGGGTCCATGCATTAACCCCTCTATAGCACACATCACCGTCGTTCTGCTCTTTGGCAACAATGTCACCGAGCTATCAAGTTGTCTCAACATACTCGATCTTGATGCGTCCCTCCTCGATGCAATTTGTGCCCCTCTAGCACACACCACCGTCGTTCTGCTCTTTGGCGACAATGTCACCGAGCTAGCGAGTTGTCTCAACATTCATGATTTATATTCCTAATGTTTGACTCAAACCTTGTCCTAACAGACTTCATTTACCAAACCAGAGGGAGTACCTCGCAGGTGGACACAGCGTGACGATCTTCTACTTCTATGACTACCGAGACACCGGGCAATCTTAAAGGAAGAACATGCGGGAGGTGCTCTTCCTTCCATCAATGTCGTCTGCCATGTCGTTGTACCCCGTTAGCTCCAACGCCACCGTGCCTCACCACGAATAGGTGATCCCATACCCGCTTGTCCCTACAATGTATCAGAGGATATGCTTGACCGCGACGAGGTGATCCTACCATGGACCCTCCACGAAGTGGCTCACATACCCAACGGCGAAAGAGATGTCCGACCGCGTGTGCACCGCATGGCGTCGACCTTCGCTCCGGTGCTGTCTTTCAATAGCTTCACCATCGACGTCTGGCATGGCTTGGAATCACCCATGCCGCTCTGCTCCAGGAGCTTTGCGTAGGCGCTCTGGCACAGGGTGATAGAGCTGGACGAAAAACTCGTGGCTCTCAAACTCGCTCGTTAGTGGCTCAACTCAACTCGGCTCGTTAGGATTTTTAAAAAAACTAAGCTAAAGTTTCAACTCAGTCGTATAACAAGCCAACTCGAGCTGGCTCACAAGCCAACCTTACTTAGCAGCCTAGCAAAATACTGTGATGAAGTGTCAAGTGTTGTTGCATGGAGTGTTTTACTTTCTTGTTGCATGAACTAACTTATGATGATTTTTGAGTGTTAAGTGTTGACATGTGGTGTTGCATTGTTGCTGCATGGTTGCATGGTCGCATGGAGTGTTTTGCTATTGGATGAACTTAACATTGATATTTCATGTAATGCTTGAATAGATTATATGTGCTTTGTTTTCCTTTATTTTTGTTGTTAGAAGTTACAAAATATAGACCAATATATGTGATCAATGTTCAAATTTTTGATGTCCTAGCTCACGATCTAACGAGCTGGCTTGAGCTTTCAAACAAGCCGAGCCGAGCTCAACTTTTAGCTTGGTATCTTAACGACCTGAGCCACTAACGAGCTGAGCTAGCTCGATATCCACCCCTACAGGGTGATATCGCGACTGCTCTACTCTACCTCACTCCCAAGTAGTAGCTGAGCATGCCCAGATGGCTCATGCGGAACATGGCGGTCATATACCTCTTGATCGCATCGATGCCCTCTTGCTTCTTGTCGATGATGATAAAATCATCGACATAGACACCGACGATCAAAGTGCCGTGCACCGCCCCCGCGCACGTGCTCAGTGGAGCACTTGGTGAAGCCGGGGATGTCACTATGTCAGGCTCTCGTTGAGCCTGATGTTCCACATGCATGGCGCATGTCGCAGGCCATAGAACACCTTATGCAGGCAGAGCACCTTGTGCTTCTCACCGGTGATGACAAATCAAGCGGCCACTGCACACGAAGACTTCCTCAATGAGCTCCCCGTTTAGGAAACTGGACTCGATGTCCATGTGATAGACACCGACGATTAGAGTGTTGCACACCGCTCGCCTGGTGTCAAGCGCGTGCTCAGTAGAGCACTTGGTGAAGCCGAGGGATGTCACTATGTCAGGCTCTCGTCGAGCCTGATGTTCCACACGCGTGGCGCCTGTCGCAGGTTGTAGAACGCCTTATGCAGTCAGAGCACCTTGACCTCCTCGCTAGCGATGACGAATCAAGTGGCTACTGCACACGAGGACTTCCTCCATGAGCTCCCCGTTCAGGAAAGTGGACTTGAAGTCCATGTGACGGACCTGCCAATCTTTGATTGCCACCATCGCCATCAACAGCCACACGGGCTCCATCCGCGCATCGGGGGTAAAGACCTCGAAGTCGATCCCCTCTCGCTTCATGTACCCCTTCGACACCAACCGCGCCTTGTGCTTCACACAATCATGTACTCGTCATGCTTCACCTTGAACACCCACTTTGAGCCAAAATGGCTGGTAATTCGCCCGCGGATCAATGAGGCCCAAAGTTTCATTCTCTTCAATTGAGCTCATCTCCCCAATCATGGCCTTCCACCATCATGTTCCGCCTCACGAAATGTGGTCATCTCCGTGTTGCCCAGATGCAGCTCTTGCTGTCCCAGGATGCGTTGTGCAAACCCTGACAGAACGCCATGGACGACGATGTCAATGTTGTCCACTACATGGAATCGCAATGGCTCCCCCTCATAGTCGTCACCTACGAGGTCTGACTACTCATGTGGTGACGTGGAAAAGTGAATTGGGGTTGCCGATCCCACATACGCCGGCGATCCCTATCCAATAGGTGTAACCGGCTCCTTTCCTTCAGCAGGTGCAACCGGTTCCTTTGCTCCAACTATCGTGCTCAGGTCTCCTACCTCCTCTGCACCTCGGAACACCATGTGCTCGATGGTGAAGGAGCTCCTCAGTGCGCCTGTGCCTCCATCTTCCCTGTCGCCGAACTCTTCCCAGATCCGGCTCTTCTCGTCGAACACGTCACGCAAGATGTAGACTCACCGCGCCCGTGGTACGCCTTGCTTGTCACCTCGTAGCCCAAAAGTCAGGGTGCTCCTGTCCTCCAGCTTGATGAGGCCGAGCTTCGTCGTTATGACGTTGTCCCACATACCCGAATGTGCGCGGCAACACATCTGGCTTGCGGACGTGTCATACCTCGAAGCTCATCCCCTTCAAGCTCTTCATTAGTGAGCGGTTCAAGATGAACACCGTCGTGTTCACCGCCTCACCCCAGATTGTCGTGGCATGCTCTTCGTCTTGAGCATGTTGCGTGCCATGCCGATGATCGTCTTATTGCGCCTCTCGACCATGTCGTTCTGTTATGGTGATTAGGGAGCAGTGAGGTGCCTTTGCACCCTTCCCCTACACAATAGAGCCAGAATTCAATCGATTTGAACTCAACGCCGCAATCTGTTCTCACCACCATCAGCTGCTTCCCCATCTCTGTCTCCACCATCGCCTTGAACTGTCGAAACGTTGTCGCCGCCTCTACCTTGCTCGACAACAAGTAGGGGCAAAGCTAGAGCGAGCATAAGGGGGTTCACCACTAGCATTACATTGACATATGAATATACATCAACACGAATACGATAAATTAAATTGGTAAAATAGGTTTTTTTAACAATAAAGAGATTATACCATATGTGATTATACAAATTTTCATGATTATTGTGATTGAGCCAAGAGCTCACCAACATATAGTATTTTTATTTTCTCTCAAAACATAGTACCTATATATGTAGACACATTTAGATCCACATGCACACGCATTCTTATAATGAATACACAAAGGAACTGAGTCAGTAACCCACAACGATTGGTGAGCTTCTTTTTAATCATGACCACTCATCCATTCTGTGGAAATGGGTATACTAGAGAACAAAATTTAGTAGAAACAACAGATTGTAATCCCAAATATTCCTAGTCAATAAATCACTCTTTTCACTCGAAAAAAATCATTAGGCCGAAAACAACTTGGGGACAACCTCTATGAGATTTTATTTATCACGAACCAGTGTTTTAACGCTTTCTTCCAATTTCTTCCAACAACATTAAATATTGCTTGCCCCTAAAATGAATAGCCATATAAATGCAAACACAACGTGTAGGGCACTAAACTTCGGGGGTATGATTTTTTATTCACCTCCTATCCACTAATCTCAAGTGTTTCCTTGGTTTTCTTATCACAAATGCATTCAACTCTTTGTATATAACTAACATTGCGTTTGGAAGTCGACATTGAGGGGTAGAATTCAGAATTGGAATTCGCAGCCATGAATGCCACTGGCTCGATGTCAATGAATTGGGAAACTGGATGGTTGCACTCACATACTATCTCCAATTCAGAGCCTTCCAACTTCGTATCGTGCGGCATTCTTCCCGCAGCCCCTTCGTCTGCCTCCTTGAAGAAAAAACACGTTGTTGTTGCCTCCCTGCCGTTGGCGCGTTGCTCCTCCCTTCCGCTGAACCGGGCAGGTAGCCCTACACCGCTGGCACCCCCTCCTTCCCATCTCGTTATCGTCGTGCTCCGACAAGCACACTGGCATTGCAGGACAGCTGCAGGTCGATCACGTAGAGTTGGTTGGTAGAGCGGTTGACCTTTGCGAGGAGCTTGTGATCTCTTTCGCGGATGCAAAGCACGCTGATGTCGATGTGCGCCTGGCAGCCTTGCTCGTCGAGCTCCTGAAGGTGATGATGATGCTCCTCAGCTTGGAAATGAAGTACACGTCGGTGTGGGCGTGATGCTCGCTGTTCTGGCACTTGAAGATGATGGAGCCGTGCTGATGGATCTCCACACGCGAGCCGTCGCTGAACTTTTCCGTGCCCACGACGCCCGTGTCATGGTCGAAGAGGCCTCACGTTCCCCGGTCATGTGGTTGCTAACGCCGAAATCCAGGTACCACAACTTCTTCATCTTGCCGCCATTACCGTCGTCGTCGTTCTCGAGGTAAACATGTGCTCGCGTTTCGTCGAGAACCACGTGGGCGCACGACGCGCTGTCTTCCTCGACGTTGTGGAGGGCACATACGTACGCCATCAAGACAGTGAGCTTGTCATCCACCTAAGCCAAGTGCGCGCGCACGGTTGCAGTGCTAGGGCCCAGTGACATTACTTGTCGTAGTTCAAGCACTGGTCCTAGCCCGCCTGCCGTTGCAACCATCGCCCCCGCCCCATCTCTTCTTCGAGCGCTCACGGCCTCTACCACGTTGGCCACCGCCACTGCGCAAAGCAGAGGATCCTCCCCCTACTTCACATCCGTGCACGCGCGCCGCCCACTTGACGTGGGTGAGCATCATCTGGCCGATGATGAGTGCTCCCGACATCTTCAGCTTTGCGTCGATGCCGTCCTCGACCTCCTTCATGCGCCCCATCACATCCTCGATGGTGAGGTCACCCATGTCGAGCATGGTCTCGATGGCGACAGCCAGCTGCTCAAATAGAGGTGGCACGACACGTAGGTACGACGACCTCCGCCTCGCCGATTTCATCACCTAGCACCACCAATTAGTTTACCTGCCCGGAGAGCCGCAACGTGAAATCCTCGACGGTCTCACCAACGCGGAAGTTGATGGCCTCGTACTCCTGGCAGTTATTGTGCCTTGGCCTTGCACATACGATATTCCCCGTGCTGCATGGTCTGTATCTTCTCCCATGCCCTCTTCGTTGTGGCGTCCTCAGCAGATCCCAGCAGAGTCAACAGCTTCAGCGGGACCGCCTTGAGGATGGCCTCCATCATCATTTGGTCTTCCTGCTCGTCTGTCGTGTCGATGGTGACCGCCACGAACAAGTCCCTAGCCTTGAGCATCACCTTCATCATCACCACCCACTCCGCATAGTTGGTGCGGGTGAGCATGGGGTACTGAGCACCACTAATGTGTTGGACGGTCTTCTGCACCACATATGTTGCCCCGCAATGCGGTGAGATCGATGCTCCCCAGCGACCAAAGGAGCGAGTGCACCCTTGGCCACGCCCCCATCACCCCCTCTCCTTTTTGCTCAGCCATCACCGCCCTTAACCTCGCTCAGAACACGGCACTAATGCCACTTGTTGGCAATGGCAGCACCCCAGGTGAGTTCTCAACTCACCACACACGCGCCAAAGTCCAAGACTTTGCTTCTGTTGCTGCTGAACTGCTGAGGGCTGCAGCTGCTCTCTATGGTATACAATGCAAAGTCAACCCTAGGTACAAACTAGAATGAGTACAGCTACAACTATAGAGTACTAGTGCCTAATACTATATACAATACAGCAGGGCACGCTTGCCATTTCTACTGAGTGCACTGCGGCCCTATACGGCTAGGAAGTAGGCACCTGAGGAGTTATACCAACTCCATTGACTTTGCTTAAGAAGATATTAGGGAGGAGCTCATCAACTACTTACAGTCATGGTTGATGCTTTGATAGACTCAAGGGAAAAACATGAATCAAAAAATGCAACAATAAAATCTTCCAATAGCGATCTATTAAGTCAAATATGAACGTAACTACCTTCAGAAGGTCTAAACATGTCAAGAATAAATATATTGTCAAGAAAGGCATCAAGAAAAAAAATAGTTCGCAATTGATGTCATAATTTTCATGGTTGATACTTGATAAAAGTCTTGAGGATGAAACACGAATCAACAATGAAATAATCAAATCTTCCATTAGTGATACATTAAGTTTTCGCACAGACACTGAGACACACATGTGAGAACACAGGAGGCAGAGTGAGAGGGTGAGGGAAACCCTAAGGGAGAGCCTGCAGGCCGCTTCTGTTTCTCATACACTGAAAAGAAATGGTATTTGTTAATCAAAGTTGGGGCCATGGGGCCACTGGGGTGGTTAGACTGTCTCCAGCAACGTCTGCAAAAGCCGCTGCATCTGCAAAATGAGTAAGGCATTGCTACTATTTGGGCTCCAGCGGCTGCTGCTTCGCGTGCTGCATTTTGCAGTTGCTCCCTCGGTGACGCGCATCCCTAGGATTTCTCTTTCTTGCTACATCCTCCTCCCGGCCAACCATCGCACCCTACCTCTCCCCACCCTGCCTCTAGCACTCCGCCATGGCCGCCCTCTGGCGGCTTCCACGCCCACGCGGAGGCGGAGGAGGCGGAGGCAGAGGAGCTCCAGGGCTCCTTCCCTCCCTGCGTCAACGAGGCGGAGAGCGGAGGCATGGCGCCGCGTAGAGCGGAGCAGCGGCATGGCGAGGCGGAGAGCGGAGCCACAGCGCGGCGAGGCGAAGAACGGCGGCGAGCTGAGAGCAGAGGTGTGGCGTGGCTCGGCTTGGGGGAGAACAGCGGCGCAAAAGCGGAGGAGCTTGAGGGTGGCGGAGGCGCCGCCGTAGATCCGCGTGCGAGGGAGGTAGGGGAGACCCCACGGCCTCCTCCTCCCCACCTCAGCGACCCCACCGCTCGCCATCCCTCTCCCCCTTGCGTCGGAGGAGCTTGAGGTCGCCATCGCGAGATCCGCGCCGCTGAGGAGGAGCTTCAGGTTGCCGCAGCGAGATCCGCGCCACTCTCCTCCGGCGCGGTCCTCTCGGTGGAGTTCGATGGAGAGGGAGCAGAAAAGCTCCCCGGTAGCTCCAACGGCGGGCAAGGGCCAGCGCGAGCTCCCTCTTCCCGCTAAAGCCAACGGGCGCTGCGGGATGCGCGTGTCTGCTGGGAACGCAGCTCGCGCTTCTTCTCTCTCCTTTCCACAAGGAGCGCTATTTGCACGAGGGGAACGGCGACGTTGCTAGAGACAGGCTCAACTGGAAGCAAAGAGTGCAAACTTATGCACATTGAGATCACCATCATACTAGTATGCCTCATGCCTAAGCAGGACTTGTTGAGACTAGTCATACTAACCTACCAAGTCAAACAGTTGGTGACTTTCCTAGTTGACTTGATGACTTAATGACCTTAGTGGCACAATATGATGCCTGTATGTCAGTACTAATATTGTTCTCATTAGAAAATGATGCCCAGAACCTGAAATGGCAAGCAAAGAAGACCCCAATCCATGCACACTTCACATTGTTGACAGCCGGACACACTTCACTTCACCCAGAGGCCACGACTGGATGGCCGGAATAGAGGGAGTTGATACATAGGGCTCAACACTAGATTTCTTCATTGTGTGCATAAATCGTCAAAGTAATAGGGGGATAAAGTGGGTACCTCTCCAAAAGCATTGTTGTATCTCTTCAGTCGTTAAACCTGTCAGCAAAAAGACGTAATACATAGTTAGTTCTTGGTGAAAAAAAAACTGCCCAACAAAGATTGCTACAGAAGCCACAAAACAGTCCCATCGAGCTGCAAATATTTTCTTGCTTCTGTATTGTGTCAAACATTGTGGTCAGTGGATGGTTTAACCATGAACATGAAACTTGATTATTGCTGTATTTCGCTCTCCACTTATAAGGAACAAATTTTGGGGGAAAAGGAAAAATGTTCATGCAAGATCCACACTCTTGATTATCATCAGGAGGAGCAATACCTCTAAATATTGTAGGAACTGAGGTTCCAAAGTAAACGGTTCGTCTTGGGAGGTCCCATATCCAACTTCGTGGAACATCAATTGGATTTTGGCTTGAGTAATGATCAGCAAATACCTGCATAATGGCATTCGTCCACTGATAAATCTGATGGGCCAAGAGTTAGTTCTACTGTAATAGCAAAGGAAAAACACGTGGGAACTAATATTCACCTCATTAACTTGAAAATATGTCCCATTAAGTGGGAAGCTTCCTCTCATTGCTGTTCGGCATGGTATCTGCTTACATTCGATCAAAGAATGAACTTTTTGTTTTAGCAATATATAAAAATACCCAGACCCAACAAAATAGAACTCAAGAACACTTGCCAGAAGTGTTCCTCTGACTTTCTGAGCTTGCATTTCTCGTATACTGTTGCAACTAAAGCATGTTGAACTTCCACATAGTCTACCAGTCTCCCCTGAGTTGCAGAATGTCTTGGGTGCATTAGTTGACTGTGATGTTTCACCTGTTCATTGCTTAAACATTAGAAGAATGTAGGCGAACTAAGGTTTCAAGCAAATGATCTTGCCTGGGGTCCATATAGAAAGAAGATATGGGCAGGGATCATCTGGTTCCCTCTGTTCTAACTGCAAAGATACAAAGAAACCTAAAATTGAGATAAATATTCAATACAGAAGCAGTGTTTAGTTGATTTCTTCTGAGAACTTACCCCTTCCAGAAGAGGGTGTGAATCTGGCAGTTCATAACTGCAAGCAGATGAAAGTAAACAAGTCAAAAGACAGGTGTCAACCTCATCAGTGATACATATAATACAAGCAATGAAGGAACTTAGTATTCTTGATGGCATTAAATTTCACCAAGGCTAATGTCATACACTTGGTGTTCTGTCCTCAGGCGACTAACATTCTTGAGTTTTAGGGTTGGAAGAGAAGCAGCTTCAGGGGTAACAGCCACCAATGCCTTTGACATGTCAGCATCTTCAATCTCGATATTGTTTGCTTGCATATAACTCTTCAAGGTTTGTGTAAATTCCTCAATATTAAGATTGATGGTAGGAATTTCATCAGGATCTTCACAAAAGAAATCCTCTATTGCACCCTCCTTTGTCTCTGCATCTTCAGGTTCAGGTTCTGGGCTTGGTGGTTCCTCAATGATCGGCTGATGGATACCAGAAACAGCATGCTTAGGATAATTTGCATTCCACTCAAGTTGGTCTACTTTCCTTGAGTTTATGTATGCTTGGTGAAGAAACTCAACAACATTTGGATCTTCCGATGTAGCCAAACGCTTTTCTTCAGGTCCAGGAAGGGCAAGCCTAGCACTGTATTTATACAGAGTGTTACCAATTGTATCCAAATGTACAGCCACAAATATTGAAATTGACATAAGGAAAAAACAATGTTTTGACTGCTCCAATTAGTGGAAATTGACAAAGAAAAGAAAATGCAAATCTCTGAAGTTGTTTGTTGAGCTTAACTGAAGCGAACTAAGGCTCATTGACACCATTACAGTTTGATAGCTACAAGATGTTCTAGATATGTCATGAATATCAGCACACTGCAAAAATAGAGCAATTTCCTCTTAAATGAAGTTCACTCCCTTTGGTCAGAGATCAAATCAGAGTGCATCGAGAGCCGTCTACAAAAATGTCATAATTTTCTTGATACCTAAAAGATTATTTGTGATAGATAATATATGCAGTATCCCATACACATCAATTCATTGGAATAAATAACTACGTATATCAATTCATTGCAATAAAAAATGAACAGTATCCCATTAGCTGAATAGCAAAGAGTTTACATTTCCAGAAATTACCTTGCAAATGCACTAGCAAAGTGCTTACATTCAGCTCTCATCGGACATGAATTGCAATTAGGCTTACTTTTTGTGCAGAAAACCTAACGGTGTAAGAAAGCAAAAAGGTAAGTCAGTTCACAGTAAACCAGTCCATGTTGGATCACTAGATTTATTTCATGTTTATATCACCTTTCCAAAAGTAATCATTTGGTAGTGAAGCTCATACCTGCATAAATGGAAGGCGTCAACGAATCTTGCCAACTAAATATATTATCAAAAGTATTGGCTGAACTAATCTTACAATGTTCGTTGATCTAGCTTGCATAGTCGAGGCCAAAGGTATTTCTGTATGTGCTCCAGCATAGGATACCTTCAGGGGTAGAAGGTCAGACTTATATGTCATAGATGATCAGATATTGATCAAGATCAACTACAGAGAATTAAAATACATACATTTCTAATAGGTGCAACTGAAGAGACTCTGGCAGGGGTTGAAGTGGCACCCATCCAAGCCTCACGCATATCCGACCAACATTTGTGTCCACCTGAATCAGCATACCTTCAGAATAAGAAATATACTTGAAAAATCTTTAGGAGGTCAATGAGCAAAAAACATACTGGAAAAGCCATATGGTGTAGCGTCAGGAGGCGAACGCACTCAACACTTTTGAGTCCGAGACCTCTAACGCTTAGAAGGTAGTCCCTGGAAGAATTAACAGAATTGTGCATGACAGATTAATAAAAAAGGAAATAAAACCCTATTCAGATGAAATATTTAGGTCTTGCAATGATTACAAAGGTGATGACATGGACTTTTCAGTTTTTCACTGTCTACTCAATAGATTTCCTGTTTTGATGATTTTAAACTCTTCATTAAACTTAAACTCTTTATTCAGTAAACTTGTAAGACACATAAGCTCTTCACGTTTGTTCAAAGTGAAAAGGCAGTAGCACCACAAAAGTAAATGAATAGTACAATTGTACAAAGTGGCTTATACAATTAGCAGTTCAGTACTTCTTATAATTTTCTCAGTGTATTCCACTAGACTTACTTTGCTTTGTCCGGTTGAACATCTCTTAGCCATTCAAGATCAATGCTTCCATGGTCTGTCACCAATCGATCCAGGAATTCCTGCTCAGAAGATGGTCAAAACATTAAAATGGTGCGAGGGCAAATTAAAATATGGGTGCATGCTTGAATGACTATAACTTCTTGGATAGCTTCCTTCTACTAGACCTACCTTTATCCGTTCTGCCAGCATGTTATTCATTCCTCTCTCTCTGATAGTTTCGGATATTTCCCGCACTTCTGCTTGCCTAACTGCCTCCCAATCAACAGCATCCCTTGCATTATGACTTCGCTGTTTACTCTCACCATTGGAAAGCACTTCTTTTCGTAGACTGTCCCAGTCATAAGTTTTCTTTTTAGGTCGGCTCCGTACCTTCTTAGCCTTTGATCCATCTTGAGGAACTTCGGATGGTCCTTTCTGAGTATCACTGAACTTTTGTGTTGGGTCTGAAGCAACTGCTTGCAAGACTTCTGAATGAGGGTTCCAGTTTTCAAGCAAGTTTGGAGACCGATGCTTTTCATCTGCTGTCGTCTGAACTCTGACATTATTATCATGTTGACAGCATCCTGACTGAACTTGCTCTCTTGTGGTAGTGTGCACCTCTTTAAGATTTGAATACACATGTGATTCCACAAAAGGAGCTTCAGTTCTGTTCCTCACAAAATCGTTTCCATAAGAAGAGTGGTCCTTAGAAAATGGTACTTCCTCTGAACTATGTAAACGCTGGAAGTTTTGTTTAATCGTTGGTGATAGGTCACCTTGTTTTGAAGGATCAGAAGGGCAAGTGGTCATCTCCTGTCCTAGTGGCCCATTTATACTGTGCAAAGAGTGCCATGAGGAATCAGTTCCTTTAGTTTTATTACTGTTCCCTGTGGCAGAAGCAAGTGGAAGCGCATAAAAGCTAGCCTCAGATTGTGTAACACTGGGATTCACTCTATCAGGGCCTGTGCGGATTGATTTATCTATATGGCTGAAGCATGACACACCTGTGAAATCAGACTCGTCATTCTGAACATAGGACATAAGAGTATGTAATGGCTGATATGATCTGTTTAGATCAAGCAACACGCCCTTGTTCACACCTGAGACTGGAAGATGATTAGATCCATAAAAATCTGATGATCCAGCAATGCCTTTTGGATCTTGCATTGGCGGAAACGCTGTATACTGAGTTGAGCTGCCAATCCCATTGGGCATATTTCTCATTAGATAGCCCTCTTCTGTGAAATTTTGCACCGAACTAGAACCTATTGGGTCGTTTCTTTGAAAGAGGTAATCTGGAGAGTTTTGGGAAGAAACAGCAGAATTTTGTGAAGAAATAACATCCTCCAATGACCCATCTTCAGCTTCCATTACACTTGAAAAGCCGGCCGTTGGAAAAACAGAATTTGATGGCCCCTTTACATGGCATCCTCCAGCAGCATGGTTTACTCCATACCCAGAAGAGCTTCCAATTAAGTCACTACTATTACTTTCTTCATTGTCTTCTGTCGTAACTAATGATCTAACATCACTAATCTCTTCAATGAATAACTTCCCCTGCAACTTCATAGAATGACCAAACAGTCCAGAACAACTATCCTTCTGTTCAGGAGGTGAGCGAGACATTTCCACCACAGGTTTTTCAGGGACTTCTATCTTTGCAGGAAATTTGGCAGCAACTGCCATGAAAGTAGAACTGAAAATAGAAAAGGACTAAATCGGTATATCGATACGCTAAGTTGCACACTGTATTCTTACTTCAATTAGGCTAGATATTTACCTAGAAAGATGATCTGAAACATTCTGGGTAAGAAATACACCCACAACTGAGTCCACGACTGATCCTTTCCATCGAGAGAAACGCCTGTCCCCTGTAAATAAATTAGATTATAAAAAAAATAAGTTCTGTTCTGGAAACAAAGCACATTGTGATTAACATCGTATGCATTGTTATAGTGTCGCCTGCTACATTGTGGAATCACTGTTCAAATGAACACCAATATGATCCCTTTGATCACAAATAAAAACAATAGATTATTGACTTCTTTTCAGGGTCTCGAAAAATGCTAGAAACATATTCATATATATAGAATGCTAGAAACATAAGATTGTAATGGTTTCCATACCTTGAACTAGATGCATGCGAGCAATGAATGAATCAACCCTTCCTTTGAATACTCTTCTTTCTTCATCAAGCCATTTCTCTTTATCCTTGTCTAACCCTTCAGCACCATCACCCATATCCGGTCCCATCAATAAGTTCCACATCATAGTGGTGACTGGATCAATATTCACTTTGGCCCGAGAACGGATTTTTTTTGCCTTCCCCTTGAATGCAACAAGTGCACCAACACCTTCGTAAGGGACAAGAGCATTTTGGGGTATCTCTGCCACAATATCCTCTGCTCTGCTTATGCTTAATAACTTAATTTTTTGAATTATTCCATCTAAAGGGTCAACTGATGGTTCTGTAGCTTGAGGAGCGATTCCTCCATTAGTTGGCTTGGAGGTTTTGCCACTATACTTATCATGATCAGAGATTTTCGACTCCACATTTCCCATCCTAGGAGCAATTCCAGTGGAAGGTACAGAAGCATATGTAGTATCATTAGTTTTGAAGGAGTCAGTACATGCACCTTTCGGCGATGTGGTTTTAACATTTTCTTTCCCTTTAGTACCTCTTTGTTTTGGTTCCCCGTTGAGTTTTGCTTCTTTTCTTGGACGGCCCCTCTTTTTTGGTTTCTCAGTGGAGTTTTCTGCAGTAAATCTAGTTGAGTCAAGATGGTAGTTTTCAATTCTAGTTGATTTGCTTGTTGGTTGGGACAGGGACCTCACAACTTGATCACTGGTACTCCTGATCTGCTCATCAGTAGCAGCAGCAACACAGTAGTTATGAGCCTCTTTACAGGAAGTATTGTGTGTTTCAGACAAGACTAGCTCCTTAGGCATAACATTTTCTAACGATTGATGTTGATGAATAGCATTACTCTGAATATAGTTCTCTATGGATGGATTCACTATACTGCTAGACAATAAATTTGTATTCCCTGCTGTTAAGTATCCAGACAATTTGTCTGATAAAGTATTGTTGCTATAGTGATCCTGCCTAGATGTGATTTTCAAAGACTGAATTTGATGCACTTCATTCCTTAGGATATTGCTTTCTCCCAGAGGGCTCATTGTACTGCCTGGCAGTGATATGTTCTGCACAGTAAAGCTTCTGAACTGTTTATCAGGCAAAACAATAAATTCCTTACCAATGATATTTTGCTGAGAAGGTTCAACTTGTTGCTGGACCATGTTGTTTCCTGACGCCCCAAAGTCAATAATTTGTTGGTAAGCTCGTGATTTCTCAAGGGCCATCAACCTTTGCACGTCAGCCAAGGTACAAATTCCAAGGTTTACAGCTGAAGTTTTATTTGTATTCCAAGTATCTGAAAATGTAGCTCCATTCAGGCGATTGCTGTGATTTTCTGGTCTCATCCTTTTGCATGTTTCAGAATAGTAAGATGTATGAGAGCTAGTGGAAAGGGAGTCATCACTATAGAACTGTGTTGCCCTATTTGAGGCATCAAAATCAATTCTAAAAGAAATATGTTGATCACTGATAGCATTGTGTTCTCTTTTCTTACCTACTATTGCAAGAACATCTGAATAGTCTGGAGAATCATGAAAACCAAAAGCTGCACCAGCTTGGTAGTTATCATTGGTAGCAAAGTTCAAGTGATCATTCTTCAGAACTCCATTCATCGTGTTCCTTTCACTATGCTGGGAATGTAGAAGTGGAGTTTCTGGCACTCTGTAGCATTGGGGCATTTGTTTGATTATCACACCTTCTCCTACACAAGTTTCAGGATTGAAATTGACCCTCATTGGAACCCTTTCACTATGCTGCGGAGCTGCAGTCACATTTTCGGGCATTCTACAACCATGGAGCACCTGATCATTTCTGGGTGATTTTTCTGTACAAGCTTGAGGTGTGCTTATGTACTGCTGATCAAAATTAGTTGATGGGTGCTGCATATGATCTACTGATCTGGTGAGATGAGAGACGCATCTAACTGGAAGACTAGAATGAGAATCCAGTAACGGATTTGTTTGAACAGTGTCACTTAAACCAAACTGAAAAAATTGTCCAGAGCTGTCCATTAGATTAGAATAATTGGTTGGCATCTGATTTACTGTAGAAATGTTCAGATCAAAATTAACTCTTTTAGGTATGTTGTCTACCTGTAATTCTTGCAAATTAACCATTGGATCAATTGAACAAATACTGCTGCTGGTACCATCCCAATGGCATGCTACATGGACATTACTTATGTCAGTCGCCCGAGTTTGCGGTACAAGATCCAAATGTCCATGTTGGTCTCCTGCATCAAAGTTCAAGCATCTTTGGACTACTCCTGTTTCAGCTCTAGTATGTGTATCAGCACCTCCTGATGGAGGTTGTTCGGTTGGTGTACCTAGTCCCTTCCTTCGGACATACTTTCTCTTTCCAGTAGACTGATTCCCTTTTTCCTTGGGAGGCTTTGGAGTTTTAGGCTTCTGCACCTTTGCTGTCTGTCCTTCTTTAATGACCTTTGGCCTGTGTTTTTTCCTCTTAGGTTTTTTAACTGATTTTCCATTCATGTCAGTACCTTCGACCACTCCAGCATCATCTCTAACAGGTTGTGGGTTAGCAGAAAACTTCTCAACTGTTACAGGGGGCGTGACGTCTCCTGTACCCAGCTCAATGGAAGAATTCATCTGAAACGGCACAGAAGAAGTTGAGAAACACAGATTCATACCATGAGGTACATGCACCCTTTGCCCCAGCCCCTCCTGCATATTTCTGCCACTTATGGTACCAGTCAAATTGTTATCCAGATGAGGTAAGTCATAGCATGCCGTCTCTGAAGGTGCAGGGCTAGATTAACAACAACCCTATTAAGCCTTCCAGTCGACTTCACCTGAAAGCCATGAAGAGATAATGATGTTACAAATATTTATAAAATTGCAGTTTAACAACAACAGTATGAAAAAAATAGTACATGAGTATGAAAAAATAGTACAATGAGTAGGTTGCACAAATTGCACTCCTTACAAACATGAAACATCAATACAAGAGACTCTAAATAATTTATATGTTCCTCGAATTTGTTTAGCTTGCTGAGAAGCTGTAACTGACCAGTGTTGACATGATCAGATTGACAACATTTCGCTGCTTGAGGAATTGTCAGTAGGTATTACCACCAGTTTATTAAGGCCGTTTTGAGATATGTATAAACTATGGAGGCAACTATGTAGACGAGTATAGCTTTTATGTCATGTAGGTTATCAAGTAAAATAAGTGTGCATGATAATTTGTGAATTATCATAATAGCTTTTATGTCATGCAAGAAAAGCATGTGGGAGAGTTGATAAAACTCAGTGAAGGCTTCAATAGCATGGTGATTCATGGAGCTTGGACTTTATGGAGCCATAGAAACAATTGTGTTTTTAAGAGAGCCTCACCCTCAATTGCAAATACACAACTCCTCTTTAATACAGAGTTGAGGCTCTGTGAATTGACTGGGGCTAAGAAGCTTCAGGAATTGGGACTTGGGCCTGGTGTTGGCCTAACTTAACAGTTTTTTTTTTGTTGTTGTACTTAGGTGATTTTTATTTGCTTGTTTCTGCAATCTCTATGTTCTCCTAGGTGAGTTAGAGGGATTGCTTGTAAGGGACTGGTTTCTTTCTTTCTCTTCTCTTTAATACAAAGATACGCAGCACTCCAGCATGTTCGAGAAAAAAATTGTGAACTATCAAACCCAGAGGTATAAATATCAATTGAAGCGGATTTTATCCACCAAAATCCAATTCTACATGTCAAACAGAAAATTAACCGTGGTTACTTAACTCAAAACCCCAAGCCCAAAGGCAGGTAGCCAAAGCATCAGGGGTTCCTTGCTGCCTCGCTCATGAGTTGAAAGGAAATGAAGCAAAAGGACGTCTTACGTTGTTGTTCTTCTGAATTTTTTGGAGTGAATGTAAGTTGAGCATTGAGAATGATAACACAACCTTTCAGTTGGCTGACGCTTTTGATGACACCAACAGGCACTTTGTGCCAGAGATCCAAGAATCTAAGGTCAGAGAGGGATTGAAAAGGATGAAAAGTGGCAAGGCAATGGGCCCAGATGGTATCCCAATTAAGGTGTGGATGCCTTGGGGCTATAGCCATAGTATGGCTAACCAAGTTGTCCGACCATATTTTCCGATTGAACAAGATGGCAGAAGAGTGGAGAAGTATATTGGTACCAATATACAAGAATAAGGTAGATATTCAAAGTTGTACTAATTGCCGCAGAATCTATACCAAATCACAGCATACCGAATCACATGAATGTGCACACACACAGAGCATGTATACCAATTCACAGCATACAAATGGGGATGAAATACATTGCACAGTTGGGGGAGCTCGTCGAATCTTCACTGCAGGTTGAAGGAGCTTGCTGGGGGGTCTGCACAGCAGCTGCAAGTCGTCCGACCGTCCTTAAGGAAGACGACCTTCTTCTCCTTCTTGCATACTAGGGTTAGGGTTGGGGGATGGAAAGTCAGGGGAAGGAGAGGCGTGGGGGGAGGGGTTGTCGCCGCAGGGAAAGGTAGACGAGGGGGCGCCGCCCTGCGAGGTGCTCACGGCAGGGAGGGCCGGCGGGCAACCGGCGACGCACGGCGCGGCGTCTCGCGGGTAAACTCGCGCGTTGCGCGATGTGAAGACTGAAGAGTGAAGACCGCGGGAGGAAGGGTGGGTAGAAGCGGGGGGGCAGAATAAGGTTTCGATGTGTAACCGATGACAGTGCGGGTAATTATCTCCAAACTCTATGTCTAGGTCAAAGAAATGAATTTTCAAAAACTTCATGGTAGATGGCTAAATGGCCGGGGGTGGGGGCACGGGTCCGCCGTACACTCTTAAATTGTCAAATTTCAAGGTGTCAATAAAAAGAAAAATTAAATAATATTTTTTTATAAGGTGTCACCTCCTTAGGGTACCACAACTATTCACCAAGAAAAGGCTCTAAAAATCACCAAAAAGGAAAATAGGAGAGAGACAATCAAGCCTTGAGGAATCACGCCGAATCATCTATACATACCATGAAGGTTCATACAAGGTCTAGCTTGCCTCCCAATCATCTTTCCATCTCTCAAGATCTCACAATGACTCTCTCAAGCTAGTCCTAAAATTCCAAAGGAAAAAATGGAAGAGGAAAATAGCAAAACAAAATGATCTAGGGTTCCAAAAGATGGCTGCCATCTTCTCACCACTTGGGTTATATGGAGGCAACCGGAAGACGAAACTACCCCTGAAGCCTAACACTAGGATACATACCCCCGATGGGCACTTTGGGAATCTTTGTCTTCACACTATCAGACGGATGCCCAGCGACTGTAAACTTGCTTAGCCTCGACGCAAGCCTTGCGATCCCGACGCGTGTCCTCCTCTTCGAAGTCTTCGAACTGCACCGTCGCACACCGGTCAGACCGGTGCTCCCCACTGATCAGACCAGTCAGACCCACCGGTAAGACTGGCCTGATGTTGCTGCAACTTCGTCTTCGGTCTTGGCTTTGTGGATCAACCAAGGAACCTAGTGGTATTCTGGTGAACCATTGGAGACCACGCGAACTCGGTGTAGCTTTCGCCAATCTTTGTTGACGCTCCTTAGCCTCACCACTAAGATTGTACCTAGTAATGGAGCTAAGAAACGTTGGCCGGTAAAACACACGATCACAGAAAGATCCACAAGCGCATGAATTACTGTTGTAGCACTTCACGCGGTGGTATTCAGGTTATCGTAATTATATTTTCCCAAGGGAGGCACTACGGCAAAGATGATCGAATAAACGGTGGAGAAAGACAAGACTTGGCAAAGAGCTATAGTGGTGGATAACGAATAAAGATATTTGGGGATAACTTGACACACGCAAGGAGATCTAGATAAAGGACTAGAGAGGATCTAGCGAACTGGGAGGACAACGAGACGAGAAAGGATCCTAACACAATCTATCTATTCTTGTCAACTCTAGGCAAAGGACTAAAGCAAAGGATAACCAATGCAAGCTAACACAACAAGCTTTTCTAGTGCTGCAAGGGCATGCAAAGCCGTGCCCTCAGATTGGGATGAGAAGGGAGAACTACGACACACTGAATCCTACCGGCCAGAACTAACATGGTGGACTACAAAGCCCGTCCAGAGCTGTCACCTCCTTAAGGTACCACAACTATTCCCTTGCACAGGACACCAATCTAAGACTAAGGTAAGCTCTGAGCACCGTGCTCACAACGAACCAAAGAACCTTTCCCCGGGTACCACGAAGGAATGTCTCTCTCTCCCGTGAAACACCGGAGATCAAGCGAAGAACAACCACAACACTATAGGGTTCAGGAGAGCTATGCTAACCAAGACTAAACTAACTTTAGTCTAAACCAAGAATAAAGCTTCTAGAGCAAAGTAAAAGCTGAATGTAATTGACTCGAAAAGTTAGATAGAAAGATAACTTTAATTGTACTTGAGTCTAACAAAGAAATGATACAAGAGTAGTACCGGAACTCTGAAGAAGACTCCTTCGGAACCCCGAGACTAGCTCGACTTGACTCTAACTCCCAATCCACACTAATCCTACTCTAAGTGAACAAAAGAGTGGAAATGAGATGCTCCAGCGATGTGTATCCGTTCTAGCGGGTGTGAGGCTCCTTTTATAGGCAATGAGGTCGGTTGAGCATGTGGTCCCATTTTCATAGGTGCGGTCGGATGAGGAAGTTTAGCCGGCCCTATGATCCACTGCCTCTCGACTTGGACTCTCCTGATCCTTGCTCCTGAGGCGGTTGAAGGTCGGTAACTTGTGTCGGTTTCGGTCCGCATGGCGGTTGGGAGGTGCGGGATGCACCGCCTTCGCTCAGGGACGCTCAGGATGGCCTTGGAATGACGGTTGTGGTGGTTGATCGGCCAGAGAAGTGGACCCATTGATCCAAGTGACCACAACTTCGTCCATTCGATCAAACCGACATTTCCTTGATCAATCTTGTTCATCCAAGTTGTGCCCGCTGGGGAGGATGTGACTTGGACTAGAGGCGTGGCACGGGGTAGGTGCGGCCGCACCTAGCAGGGTTGGCCGGACCTGCAGGGCTGACCGTTCCTGGTGGTGCGACCGTGCCTAGCTTGTGTGGCATGTTGGCTCCATTTTCTCCCTAAATGTGTACCTGCTCATAAAAATCACAACACAACTCATAGAACTTTATTAGAAATAAAAATATGCATGAAACTTGCCGTATACTCCTCTCGAACCCGAGGTTTTGACGGTCGAATCTTTGTTGTAAGGACCGTCTGTCGGTGCGGAATGTGGTCCCGACACTAACTAGTAATAAGCGCCAAGGTCTATCCCTCAATGGTCGATGCTAAGCAACTAAAGACACAAGTTTTATCCTGGTTCCGGCCGGGGGGCCGTACGTCCAGCAGTGGTGTGCTCGGGGCACTATATTTCTCAGCACCGGGGTGCCTGTAGTGGGGCGGCTACAAGCAGGACGGGAGAGGAGGCATGGCCTCCAAGTCCCTGGTGAAGTGAACGGAATGAGTTCAGATGTTGTGGGAGAATTGGGGAATATGTGTGTGTTGTGTCGTGTCTTGTCCCCTGCGTCGGGGGAGTTCACCTTCCTTTTATAGGCCAAGGAGAGGGCGAATTACAAGCATGCCGCACTATTCAGCTACATGGGGAAGTATGGTGTGCAACGCCGCAGAGTAGGTGGCCGCCTTGACGGTCCTTGCCACGATCTGGTCATCATGGCGTATCTTGTACCCGAACAGTGGTAGCTTCGAGGGTAGGGGCGCAGTGGTTGGCCGTGGCGTCCCCAGGCGGGCTTGAGGAGGTTGCTGACGACGATCCGTACAGGATACAGTGGCAGGCGTGGCGATGTCCCGTTCCCGCGTGCCTTACGGCGCCGGAGTGGTTGTAACAGCGCCCGGCGTGGTGCTGCGAGCACGGGGGTGGCCGTACAGGGCCAACAGTGGTGGGGATGGCGTCCCACCGGCCTAGCGTCACTACCTGGCCCTGCAAGTTCACGAGAAAGCAGTTCGAGGGTGCGGCCGGCCCCCTTCGAGGGCGCGGCGTGTTAGTCGTACGGGAGTAGGCGGCGTGGTATCACGGGGCCGACACTGGCCACGTCGCACAGTCCCCCACAGTGGCGGGGATGGGTTTCCCCTAGGGAGTTGGCGCAACAGGGCCGGGGTATGACTCCCAGGCGCATGATGGCGCCGCCCCGCCGTGCCAGAGCATTAAATGCCCGTACCCGCGTGCGGGAACGGGCGTGCGCATGAGAGAGCCTCGAGCGAGGCGGAGCCCGCTCGAGGGGGCTGTGAACCCTTGAGCGAGGCGGAACCCGCTCGAGGGGGGCGTGTACCCTCGAGCGAGGCGGAGCTTGCTCGAGGGGACCTTTGAGTGGGCCGCTTTGGTGGGCCGCGGGGACCACTGCAGCGTGGGCCGCGGGGACCACCGCAGCGTGGGCCGTGCCCCGTGTGTGCGCTTAAGTGAGATGCGTTTAGCTTTGGTTTTTTGCGGTGTTTTAAGCGGGGGTTTCCCCGCTTGTCTTAGGGGACCCTCAGGGTTGTCCCCGACGTAGCCCCCGAGCATTTGCGGGTTTGCCGGCCAGGCTCCCGCAGATGCTGAAGCCTACTGATAGGACGTTCTTCCCCCTAGTTGCTAATGCTTTCCGTGGGGCCGCGTCAGCGGACCCGCGGGTCTAGCCCCGAGCCCGCGGCAGAGCGTGAGTGCTCTGCGCGGGGGTTTTACCATGGGATTTGGTCGGTGGGCGTGGTACATATTCCAACCGACGTCGGCGATGTTTCAGCCGGCTTCGGTGACACACGCGCAACTGGCACTATCCGCGGCCGGTGCAACTCAGGAGGTGTAGCCGTGCGCCGAGCCCCCGAGCCTGGGCCCATTTAAGGCGATCGGGGCGAGCTCTACGACTTGTTTTTAACGCGCCCTCGCCGTCCCTCCGCGGGACGGAGGGTGAGGTCCCCGCAACCCCCATCGATCGGGTCGCGGATTGCGGATTCCTCATTGAGCTGTTAGTGGGTGATTCAAGTGGACGCCCATGCCCCGTTCGATAAGGGTAGGCTGCGCGGTCCGGAGACGCGTCCATTAAAGCGCTTGCATGGGTTTGCTAGGTGGGGCTTGGTCCCATTCGCTAGGGACCGAGGGCGCGGAAGCTCTCCCTCGGTGGGATCCCCCGGCTGGCGCCCTCGCCGGCTCTCGAACACGACATGTGGGGCACCCTCGAGCCGGTGGGCTCGAGGAAAGGCTCGAATGCGCGTGCCCTCGTCGTCCCCGACTCGGTGATGCGGGGCGCCCGTTCGAACCTGTTGAATGTCAGGCTCCGAACCCCTGATCAGTAGGGCCGTGCAGGGTGGCGGCTGGCCGCCCCCGTCTTTCGCATCTGCAGGTTTCGAGGGCCCCTGATCGTGTTAGCCCTCGAACCGCTGATCAGTAGGGTCGTGCGGGGTGACGGCTGGCCGCCCCCATCTTTCGCATATGCAGGTTTCGAGGGTCCATGGTTGTGCCAGCCCCCGAGCCGCTGATCAGTAGCTTTTTGTGAATCGAGGGTACCTGTAGCGCTCGTTTACTTCAAATGGGCTTCGAGGCCACCGGTCGATGTTTGCACCCGTCGAGGGTCGTGTTAATTTGAGCCAGGGGCTCGGGCCGCTCCGAGGGTCTACCTTACTCAATAAGGGACAGGGCCATTAATGCTCGCAGTTGCGACTGAAATCCCGCGCCGCGGGCGCGCCTTTTCAGGCGCTGCGTCCGCGCGCGTAGTGGGCGGCGTGGGCGGGCGGATGTGACCGCCTACCACGGCCCCGCGGTTACCGCGCCGTGATGATGGCCTGCGGGTGGTTGCGTGGCCGCCGCGGTTGTGGTGGGGCCCGTCCGTCCGTGAAGGAATATTCTAGCTGCAATTAATGCGCGCGGGGCGAGTGCTCCGGAGAGCACGCCTGCGGCCTATAAATCCAATGGAAGGGGAACAGGCGGTTTTTACCTTTGCCTTTAGCACTCGCCGTCCTTGCCTCTCGCGCTCTAGCTTCCGAGCTGCTCTCGCCATTGCATCTCTTTCCTCTCGGAGCTCTTCTCGTTCCTTGTCCTTCGCCTCTTTGCCCACTCGCATGGCGCCCCAGCAGCCTCTCGTCGTCGTCGACCCGTTGGCGTGGGAGCGCTCGATGGTGACACGGCTGGCCCTGAACCAGCTGGTAACCGCTGGCCAGCTGGCGGCGAACGAGGATGGACGGTCGGCCGCATGGATCGTGCCGTCAGGAAGGGAGCACGTGGTCAGCTTCGTCCGCTTCCACGAGCGGGGCTTTATGGCGCCGGCAAGCCGTTTTATGCGGGCTCTCTGCCACCACTACGGCGTGGAGCTCCATAACTTCGCGCCGAACGCGATCTCGCAGGCGGCCACATTCGTTGGCGTCTGCGAGGGCTTCCTAGGGATCCCGGTGAATTGGGATCTCTGGGTCCATCTTTTCCGCGCGGAGCTGTTCACGCCGCCGACGACGGAGCCGAGGACCCGCCGCGCGGTGCGTGCGGCGGCATGTCGCTCGCCGTGCGGGGGCCGCCGCAAGGACGACTACATCCCCCCCCCCGCACAATGATGACCAACAATGCGGCCGGGAGCGGGGATGGTTCTATCTCCGCAACGACGAGCCCGGCCTCCCCCTACACTGGCCTAGTGCTCCGGGAGAAGCCCGCCTCCTGGCACCACGGGGTGTCTCCGTCCCGGCCACCGAGGCGCGGTTGGACTCGCTCCCCGGCCGCGGCCCCGAGGAATCCGGCGGGCCGTGGGCTGACTGTGGAAGTCGTCCTCGCCCACCTCCACCATCGGCGGATCGTCCCTTTGATGGAGAGGCCGCTCCGCATCTTCGAGATGACCGAGGAGGCGGATCACGTCGCGTTGGCGAGGTCGCGGTCGGCGCAGCCCCTCTCCCGCGGAGTACGCGGCTACCCGGGTGCGGTGCGCTGTCGACCCCAAGACCGGGCGCAACGACGGGACTCTGTGGGATCTTGAGATGCTGCCCACCGGCAAACTGGTGAGTGGGGTTCTTGATTTCACTCTTGATTTTGCCAGTTCTCCGAGTTATTGACGCATCTAATGTTTCGCCTACAGTTGGTGAGCGTGAGTGCCGCGAAGTCCGAGCCGCCCACCCCCCGCTCTCGCGCGCTCGGGTGCGCGGCGCGACGGCGAGAGCGGGAGCGGGCGGCGCGCAAGAAGGAGCGCGCAACGCAGCATCGGAAGCGTAGCAAGCGGAGGAGTGAGGAGTACCGGCTACGCGAGCAGCAGGGGCTCTCCTCACCGGGGACCGAGGAGTACTCGTCATTGGACGAGGAGGAGGAAGAAGAGGAAGAGGCCAGGGGGCAGGCCCTCCCCGATAGGTGGGAGCCTACACCCCCGTCACTGGAGCCGGCTCCGGTGGCAGGGGCGGCATCGCCTGGGGCGGGCGCGGACGTGTCCGCTCTTAGGCAATCGACGACGCAGGCGGCGCGGGCCGCGGAGGCGCCGGCGCGCGCCTCGGGGGCGTCCGCGCGCGCGGCGGAGGCGCCCGCGCACGCGGTGGAGATGGCGGGAGGCGCGGCGGCGGTCGCGCCGCCGCTCCCGCAACGTCTGCGGGGACCTCGAGGAAAAGGAATCACGCCTTCTCCTCCTCGAGGTAAGGGATCATCTTTCGGGGGGTCACGTGCCCGTCAGGCGGGAATCTGACAATTTGTTTGCATCTCCGCAGGGTGGTGCCGACTGTGCCTCCCCTCGCACCGGCCAAGGTGTTGAGGGCGGATGCGTCCGTCCCCACCCGGCGGCGTTCGTCAAGGGCGCCGCGAGCGGGGGCGAGCGAGGCGGCGACGGCGAGCGCGAGTTCGCGAGGCGCGGCCCGAAGCCTCGAGGCCACGGTGGGTGGCCCGCGCTCGCCGAGCCACGGTGGTGGTTGCCGAGGAGCGGCGGGCGCGGGTCGTGGAGGAGGCGCGGCGGACGGCGTGCGCGGCGAGGCGAGGCGGGAGGCGGAGGCACGGCCGGCGGCGCGGTTGCGGCGGCATTGCGGCGGCGTCGCCTCGGAGGGCCACCCGCACCCGCGGTCGTAGAGACGCGGCGGGAGGCAACGGCCGCGGTGCCGCGACGGGAGATCACGGCCGTTGAGGCGTGGTCGAGGCGGCGGTGGGGACGCGAAGCAAGAGCCCGCGCTCGCCGGCAGCTCCCGGGCGGTGGTGGTGGAGATTTCGGACGACGACTCCCCGCCGCCCGGGTGGGACCAGTGGGTGAGCTTCCCCACACCGTCCCTCGAGTCCCAGGAGGGGGCACTTGTGAGGCGGCGGGACGGCCACATGGTGGCAGGAGGCCAAGGGCATGGCGCCGAGGCTTCTTCTTCCCGCGCCGGCCGCTCTTCTCCCGGAGAGGGGCGCGTCGACGAGCCGCCCACCTTCGCCGACGCTCAAGAAGAGCAGCAGCTGTGGGGGGAGCTCCGTGACCACGGCGCCGCGCTCAACCGGGCGTTGAACGAGGCGCTGCGGATCCACGGCGGCCCGGCGTGGCGTGTCTTCCAGGTGAGGCATTGTTGCCCCTTTTCTTCGATTTTGTCATCTTCATGCTTGTTCCTCACGGCGTGATGCTCACCGGTTTCGGTCTGTTGGCGGCAGGAGCTCGAGGATCGCGCCCGCGATAAGTATGGCGCCATTGACCGGATGAGTGCTGAGCTCCGCCAGCTCCGGGAGCGGTGCAATGCCTTCAACGCGCTCGCCGACGCCTTGGGGACCCCAGACAGCTGGCTGTCATACCGGGCTGAGGCCCTACGCGACCCGGCTCCGGGGAGTGTGAAAGGCGAGGGCCGCGGCGCGCCCTCCACCCCGGAGCGGATTTGCACGGCCCTCATTGATCGGGATGAGGCGCTGCAGCAGGCGCGGGGGGATATGGAGAGGATGCGCACGTTGGCATCCAGCCGGGAGGTGGAGGTGAGCACCGCCCGGCCGACAATCGGGGAGGTCCGCGCGCGTGGCTTCGGGAGGCGCGAGCCCGGCGGGAGCCAAGCCGAGGAGAGGGCGCGCGCGCGGATGAGCGAAGGCCAAGGAGGCCGACGAGCCGAAGGCCACCCTCGACGCCAAGGTCGCCGCGCTCGCCACCGCGGAGGGCCGGCTCCGCAAGAGCGTGCCGCCCGCTAGGGGGCGAGGGGCGGCTCCGGCGGAGCGGGCCGCTCTTGCCGACGCCCGGTCGGCGCTCGAGCGGGAGCGTACTGCTCGCGAGGCGGCGCAGAAGTCGCTGGAGGAGTGGAACGTTGAGTTCTCGAAGCTCGAGGGCGAACTGGTGGCTCTCAGCATCACGAGTGTGGGCCAGGAGCAGTCCCTCAAGGAGCAGAGCGCCACCGTCGTCAGCCTGCAGCAGGCGGTCGAGGCCGAGCGCCGCGCCCTCGAGGTGGAGAAGAAGCAGGTTGAAGGTAGGTTGTCGTTCCGTCTCTTGTTTTGCTGATCTTCCCTTTGAGGGTTCGTTCCCCCTTCTGATTTCTTTCTTGCTGGTAACGCTCAGGCCTGCGCACCGCGCTGGGGCACGCGACCGACCGGGCCGAGGCGCTGCAGGCCTCCTACAACTCCTCCGAGCGGGAGCTGCTGGAGCTGCGTTCCGTGGCCCTCGAGACCTGTCAGGCCGTGGAAGAGGGCGAGGCGCAGGCTGGAAGCTCGCTGGCTAGCCGCCTGCGCGTCCTCGGTGGGCACATCTCCGGGCGCATGTGCTGGGCTCTGCACCTTGGCATCCAAAAGGCTCTCGGAGTGGTGCGATCTCATTACGAGATCAACTTTGAAGCCGTGACGGAGGGCTACATCGTCCCAGAGGGCGTCGAGGACGAGGTGGTGATGGAGCGCGTGGACACGTTAGCTGCTGATGCCGCCGAGGCGCTCGCCGAAGCCTTCGAGGAGTTCCTGTTCCAGGACGCCACTGATGCCGATGCTCCTCAGGCCTGAAGGTTGCTGGGCGCCAGGCCCTTTTTTGTTTGTGTGTTAGTATGTGGGCCACATGGCCATGTAAATGAACAATCATTTTATTTCAAACACTTGTGGGATCAAATGATGTCTGTTATTTTTATGGCGCTGTTTTGTTTCTTCCTTTGCCTGAGTAAATTCGAGTTAGGGGAGTTCGATTTTCGCAAATAGCCTGCTGGGCCGGGGGCAAGAGAGAAGGGCCATATCCTCGTGGAGGCGTAGGCTATCTCTGGCTTGCGCGCCCTTTCCGCTAGGTCGTCCGCGCCCTGTTTGAATTTTGCTCGAGGCTCAGGTCGAATCATACTTAGGCACGTGGGTTTTTTGCGAAAAAATGGGACCATTTTTTGGGGGGGGGATGCCCCCCGTAGTAGCCCCCGAGGGTGACTTGGGTTTCAGGGGAAAGCCGAGTTGCCCTTTTTTATTGAACTGGTGCTATTTACATGTTCGTTGCTAACTGGGGTGTTGGGCACGTGATTTACAACAAAAGACTTGGAAATCCTAGCTAGGGGTAGAAGCGACGTAGCTGTTGGATGTTCCAAGCGTTGGTGAGGTCTTCGCCGTCCTCGTTAGCTAACTTGTATGTGCCGGGCTTGAGCACCTTCACCACGACGTAGGGTCCCTCCCACGGAGGTGATAGCTTATGGTGTCCTCGATTGTCTTGGCGTAGCCTTAGGACCAAATCCCCCTCGCTAAAGTCCCGCCGGCGTATCTTCCGTGCCTGGTAGCGCCTTAGGGACTGCTAGTATCTTGCGGAGTGCATCAAGGCCACGAGGCGCGCTTCATCCAGCTGGTCTAGTGAGTCCTCGCGGGCCCGCTGGTTGGTGTCCTCGCCATAGCCTCGCACCCTAGGTGACCCGTATTCTAAGTCCGTGGGGAGGACGGCCTCCGCGCCATGGACTAGAAAGAACGGGGTGAACCCAGTAGCTCTGCTTGGGGTGGTCCTTAGGCTCCACACGACCGCAGGCAGTTCCTGGAGCCATTTCCGACCGGACTTGTTTGGGCGGTCGAAAATTACTCGGGCTTGAGGCCTTGTAGGATCATGCCGTTGGCACACTCTACTTGGCCATTAGTCTATGGGTGTGCCACAGCTGCCCAGTCCACACGGATGTGGAATTTATCGCAAAACTCCAGGAATTTCCTGCCCGTGAACTGGGACCCGTTGTCGGTGATGATGGAATTGGGCACTCCAAAGCAATGGATGATGTCAGTGAAGAACGTCACCGCTTGCTCCGCCCTGAGGTTCGTGATGGGGCGCACCTCTACCCACTTGGAAAATTTGTCGATTGCGACCAACAGGTGGGTGAAGCCCCCGGGCGCTTTCCGCAAGGGCCCGACGATGTCTAGTCCCCACACGGGGAATGGCCACGTGATGGGGATGGTTTGCAGGACGTGCGCGGGGAGGTTGGATTTGCGGGCGTAGAATTGGCACCCTTCGCAGGTGCGTACGATCTCGCTGGCATCTGCGACCGCGGTGGGCCAGTAAAAGCCCTGGCGGAATGCATTGCCTACGAGGGTGCGGGGCGCGGTGTGGTGGCCGCAGATCCCCGCATGTATGTCCCGGAGGAGCTCGCGCCCCTCGGGGATGGGCACGCATCGCTGCAGGATGCCGGAGGCGGCGCGCTTGTACAGCTCGCCGTCGACGAGGGCAAATGATTTGGCCATCCTGGCGATGCGCCTGGCCTCGGATCGGTCCGAGGGGAGTTCCCCTCGGTCCATCCAGGCGATGTATTTGTCGCGCCAGTCCGCCCTACTGGGGGCCGGCTCGACGTCCATGACCTCGGCCTCGCTGGCACTATACCCCTCGAGGAGGGAGAGCACGTACGCCTCGTTCGAGGGGTCCTCGTCCATGGGCTCTGCGCCTGTTGGACTCGAGGGAGCCCTCAAGGGTTCCGTGTGGTTCGAGGGGTGCGGCTCGAGGGTAACAGATGGTTGGGCGATATCTCGGGCGAAAACGTTCGGGGGGACAGTGATCCGCCCCGACGCGATCTTCGCGAGCTCGTCCGCCTCCTTGTTGTACCGACGGGGCACGTGGTTCAGCTCGAGGCCGTAGAACTTGTCCTCGAGGGCTCGCACGACTTTGCAATATGCTTCCATCTTGTCATCGTGGCAGCTCGTGTTTTTCATGACTTGGTCAATCACGAGCTGCGAATCTCCCCGAACGTCGAGGCGCTTGACACCTATCTCGATGGCGATCTTGAGGCCGTAGAGCAGGGCCTCGTACTCAGCCATGTTGTTTGACGCGGGGAAATGGAGGCGTACTGCGTACCGCATGTGCTCCCCGAGGGGCGACACGAAGAGCAGGCCCGCGCCCGCCCCGGTCTTCATCACCGAGCCGTCGAAGTACAGAGTCCAGCACTCTGCCTAGATCTGTGGCGGCGGCAACTGCGTGTCCGTCCACTCGGCGACGAAATCTGCCAAGATCTGGGACTTGATGGCCTTACGCGAGGCGTAGGCGAGCGTTTCACCCATTAGCTCCACCGACCACTTGGCGATCCTGCCCGCTGCGTTCGGATTGCGGATGATCTCTCCTAGCGGAAAGGAGGAAACCACTGTGACGGGGTGGGCCTCGAAGTAGTGGCGAAGCTTGCGCCGCGTGAGGACCACTGCGTAGAGCAACTTTTGGACTTGGGGGTAGCGCGCCTTGGTGTCGGACAAGACCTCGCTGATGTAGTACACCGGCCACTGAACCGGCAAGGTGTGCCCCTCCTCCGTGCGCTCTACCAGATCATGACGCTGACCACCTAGGTAGTCGCAGCCACGTAGAGTTGCAAAGGTTCGCCGTCTCGCGGTGGTGTGAGGATTGGCGCGTGCGTCAAGGACGCCTTCAGCTTGTCCAGCGCCTCTTGGGCCTCGGCGGTCCAGGAGAAGCGCTCGTGCTTCTTGAGGAGGCGGTAGAGGGGTAAACCTTTCTCGCCGAGCCGCGAGATGAAGCGGCTCAAGGCGGCGAGGCACCCCAGCACCTTTTGTACCCCTTTGAGGTCCCGAATCGGACCCATTCACTCGAGGGCTGCAACCTTTTCAGGGTTGGCCTCGATGCCTCGCTGGGAGACTATGTATCCTAGAAGCATGCCCCGCGGCACGCCAAAGACACATTTTTCGGGGTTTAATTTTACCCCGTTGGCCCGTAGGCAGCCGAACGCGATGCTGAGGTCGACAACCAGGTCGTCCGCCTTCCTGGTTTTCACGACTATGTAGTCTACGTACGCCTCGACGGTCCGGCCGATGTGGTCTCCGAAAAGTGCTGCATGCACCGTTGGTACGTTGCACCCGCGTTCCGGAGGCCGAACGGCATCGTGACGTAGCAAAACATCCCGAACGGCGTGATGAATGAAGTCGCGAGCTGGTCGGACTCCTTCATCTTGATTTGGTGGTACCCGGAATAGGCATCAAGGAAAGAAAGTAGTTCACACCCGGCGGTCGAATCAACAATTTGATCGATACGTGGCAAAGGAAAAGGAACTTTAGGACATGCTTTATTAAGACTGGTGTAGTCTATACACATCCGCCATTTCCCGTTCTTTTTCTTTACTAGTACAGGATTGGCTAGCCACGTAGGGTGGAACACTTTCTTGATGAACCCGGCCTCGAGAAGCTTCCGCAGCTCCGCTCCAATCGCCCGCCGCCGCTCCTCGTCGAAGCGGCGGAGCCGTTGCTGAACGGCGCGGGAGTGAGGTAGGATATCAAGGGAGTGCTCGGCGACCTCCCTCAGGATGCCAGGCATGTCCGAGGGACTCCACGCGAAGATGTCGACGTTGGTGCGGAGGAAGTCGACGAGCACCACTTCCTATTTTGGGTCGAGGGTAGAACTGACCCTCAACACCTTGCCCTCGGGGGCAGCAGGGTCGAGGGGCACTTCCTTGGTCTGCTCCGCGGCCTCGAAGTTGCCGGCGTGCTTGGTGGTGGAGTCGAGGTCCTCGTTGACCATCTTCTCCAAGTTGGTCACTACTGCTTCATCCAGCGCCAGCGCTTTCGCGTGCTCCACGCATTCGACGTCGCAGTCAAAGGTGTGCTCGATGGACGAGCCCACGGTGATGACGCCGTTCGGTCCCGGCATCTTCATTTTGAGGTAGGTGTAGTTGGGGACGGCCATAAACTTGGCGTAGAAGGGCCGCCCAAGTATAGCGTGATACGCGCCCCTGAACCCCACCACCTCGAAGGTGAGCATCTCCTTGCGGTAGTTGCTCGGAGTGCCGAACCAAACAGGCAGATCGATCTGCCCAAGGGGCTGGACGCGCTTGCCCGGCGCGATGCCATGGAACGGCGTCGTGCTGGGCCGCAGCTGGTCCAACCCGATCCCCAGCAGGCGCAGTGTGTGCACGTAGAGGATATTGAGGCTGCTGCCTCCGTCCATTAGCACCTTGGAGAACTGCGCGTTCCCAATAACCGGGTCGACCACCAGTGGGTACTGGCCCGGGTTGGGGATGCGGTTCGGGTGATCCTCGCGGCTGAAGGTGATGGCATCCTCCGACCAGTCAAGGAAGGAGGGAGGTTCCTTCTCCGCGGCGAGAACCTCGTGCCGCTCCCGCTTGCGCTGGCGGCTCGACATGTCGACAGTTGGCCCCCCGAAGATGAGGAACACGTTCTCCACGGCGGGAAATCCGCCAACGTCGCCATCACCCCGTCCTTCTTGGCTTCGGTGTCCTTCGCGGCGGCGCGGCCATAGAACCGCTTGAGCAAGTCTCATTGCTCGAGGGTGTGGTTCACCGGTGTCTTGTGGTAGGGACATGGCTTCTTCGGCATGTCGTCAAACACCCCCGGACCTCGAGGGGTCGGTCGAGGGTCCCGTCGAGCCGGGTCAACAGCAAGGGCCTCGGTGTCGTTGCCATCGCGTCCCTGCTCGCGCGCCTCACGACGCGGCTTCTTCCCCTTCTTGCCTCGCTTGTCCTTCCGGTGGAGCTCCTTGGACTTGCTGCCCTCCGCGGGCGCGTCGTCCGTGCGCTTGCCTTTCTTGCTGTCGAAGATCGCCCCCACAGCCTCTTCGCTTGAGGCAAAACTGGTGGCGATATCGAACAGCTCGTTCGAATCGACCGGCGGGCTGCGCCCCAGCTCGCGCACGAGGTCCCGACATGTGGTGCCCTAGAGGAAGGCGTGCACAATCTCGGATTGCGCCACGCTTGGGAGCTCCGTGCAGCGCTTGAAGAAGCGCCGTATGAAGTCCCGGAGCGACTCTTTGGGCTTCTGGGTGCAGGAACGCAAGTCCCAGAAGTTCCCAGGGCGCACGTACGTGCCCAGGAAGTTGCCGACGAAAGTGCGGACCAAGTCATCCCAGTTATGGATCTGATTGGCCGGCAGGTGCTCGAGCCACGTCCGGGACGAGTCGGCGAGGTGCAGGGGGAGGTTGCGGATGATGACCTCGTCACTAGTGGCTCCGCCCAGCTGGCATGCTAGGCGGTAGTCGTTGAGCCACACGTGGGGATCCGTCTCCCTGTTGTACTTGACGATGGTCGTGGGCTGGCGGAAGCGTTGGGGGAAGGCCGCTGCGCGGATCTCCCGGCTGAACACGCGGGTCCCCGGGGGCTCCGGCGTTGGCGAGCGGTCTTCATCGCTGTCGTAGCGTCCACCCTGTCTGGGGTGGTAGCCCGCGGCCGCCCGCGCCTCCGCTTTGCTTGTCCGCCGAGCGTTGATGACATTGCGGGCGTCACCGTCCCGCGCCTGCCCACGTGTGTCGAGGAGTCGCTCCTTGGCCGGTGTGCGCCCCGGGTTGGCGGGGTGCTCCGTTGCTCTCCCTGCATGCACCGAGGGTTCGGGCCCCTGCGCGCCCCCATCGTCCCGCGCGTCCCCCTACCGGCGGATGCGGGACGCCGAGCTCTCGGCCTGCTGGACGGACGCTTGCTCGATGAGCGCCTACGCCTCACGGTGCAGGTTTCGCGCTTCGGGTGTCGAGGGGGCGGGCATTGCCCGCAGTAGCGTCGCGACGGCAATGAGCTTTTGGCTCACTCGCGGAGGCATATCTGGGTTGTCGACGTTGAAATCAGCGTTAATGCGGTCGCGGGCCTGTATGCCCAGCTCCCGCACGCGTTCGCCGCGCGTAGAGGCTTCCCTCGCCATAGAGGCGCGGAGCAACCGCACCGTCCGATACTCCTCCGCCAGCTTAGCCTCGAGCTCGTGGGCTTGGGCTAGCTGCGCGTTGATGTCGGCCCCCGTTGGGGGTGAAGGAGCAGGGGTGCTTGGTCCCGCTGCCAGGCGCGAAGCATGTCCCTAGAGCGGGCGGAACCTCTCCGTCGCCGGCACCCGTTGCGCCGGTGGCGTTTGCTGGGTCGTTGGCGATGACGACGCAGCACTCCCGCGCGGGGTCGTAGCTTCCGGTGCTGGAGTCGTCGGAGCAGCGGAACCAGTAGTCCGTGGCGTCAAGAAATCGCCTAAACATTACTGGGTCCGGCACGCTGGAGAAGTCCCACTCCGCGTACCCGTGTGAGGTAGCGGGTGGCAACGCGTCAAGAGAGCCTAGGGACGACTCGTCGCCGGCGGAGGCACTAGGATCCCTGGCGACGTAGACGTGACGGCCAGGAGGAACCCTGCACATCGTGGTGTTGGCGTTGGTGTTGTAGGCCGTCGTGGCGCTGCGTAGGCCGATGGGGAAGCGCGGCCCGGAGACCGTGCGCTCCTCCGCCGGGGCGGCGGTCGTCGTGCCGACGGGCGCGCCGCGTTGTAAGGCAACGCGCTCGGCTTGCCGTCGCTCCGACCGTGCTTGGCGCGAGCGGCCGGCGGAGCGGCGACGGCGCCGAGACGCTAACGGGCCCGCGGCGTCCGTGCCGGCGGGCGTTTGCGTCGTGGCGACGCACGCAGCGGTGACCGGGGCGGACCCGGCTTGGCGTCGCGCACGGAGCTCCTCACGGTTGGTGAGGCGCATCATGTAGCCATTCCCCGTAGCCTGAAAGTTCAGGCCCCCGAACCGGATTTCAAACCCGGCGGGGAGGGGGTCTGAGCTGTCCATGGAGTAACGCGTGCCGCGGTACTCGGTGCGAATCACCATGGAGGGAGTTGATGGCGGATTTGACCTTCAGCGCTCGCGTGCCCCATGGTGGGCGCCAACTGTCGGTGTGGAATGTGGTCCCGACACTAACCAGTAATAAGCGCCAAGGTCTATCCCTCAATGGTCGATGCTAAGCAACTAAAGACACAAGGTTTATCCTGGTTCCGGCCGGGGGGCCGTACGTCCAGCAGTGGTGTGCTCGGAGCACTATATTTCTCAGCACCGGGGTGCCTGTAGTGGGGCGGCTACAAGCAAAATGGGAGAGGAGGCGTGGCCTCCAAGTCCCTGGTGAAGTGAACGGAATGAGTTCAGATGTTGTGGGAGAATTGGGGAATATGTGTGTGTTGTGTCGTGTCTTGTCCCCTGCGGCGGGGGAGTTCACCTTCCTTTTATAGGCCAAGGAGAGGGCGAATTACAAGCATGCCGCACTATTCAGCTACATGGGGAAGGATGGTGTGCAACGCCGCAGAGTAGGCGGCCGCCTTGACGGTCCTTGCCACAATCTGGTCATCATGACATATCTTGTGGCGGGGATGGCGTCCCGCCGGCCTAGCGTCACGACCTGGTCCTGCAAGTTCACGAGAAAGCAGTTCGAGGGTGTGGCCAGCCCCCCTTCGAGGGCGCGGCACATTAGCTGTATGGGAGTAGGCGGCGTGGTATCACAGGGCTGACACCGGCCACGTCGCACAGTCCCCCACAGTGGCGGGGATGGGTTTCCCCTAGGGAGTTGGTGCGACAGGGCCGGGGCATGATTCCCAGGCGCATGATGGCGCCGCCCTGCTGTGCCAGATCATTAAATGCCCGTACCCGCGTGTGGGAACGGGCGTGCGCGTGAGGGAGCCTCAAGCGAGGCGGAGCCCGCTCGAGGGGGCTGTGAACCCTCGAGCGAGGGCGAAACTCGCCCGAGGGAGGCGTGTACCCTCGAGCGAGGCGGAGCCGCTTTGGTGGGCCGCGGGGACCACTGCAGCGTGGGCCGCGGGGACCACCGCAGCGTGGGCCGTGCCCCGTGTGTGTGCTTAAGTGAGATGCGTTTAGCTTTGGTTTTTTGCAGGTTTTAATCAGGGTTTCCCCAGTTGTCTTAGGGGACCCTCAGGGCTGTCCCCGACACCGTCAACAAACTCCCCCAAGCTAAACGTTTGCTCGTCCTCGAGCAAAGCCTAGACTTGGCCTCGGTGGATCAGGGGTTGCAAGATGTTATCACTCGGCAAGTACCAGTGCACAAACTCCATGCTCTTATTGCAAATTTGAAAAGGTTGGTACAAGAGAAGGTTAGCCTTACTTTACCCGTGGGGCTTTTATCTTTCCACCTTGCTTCGGAGGTTGAAAAGTAGAATGAATTTTTACTTTGCATCTCTCACTCTTCTTCTTTTCTGGATCCTATCTCAAAGTTTTTGAAAATTTTGCAAAGAAAGACAAGGTTCCTCGGATGATGGTTCCCTCGATCGCTCAAGTGGTATTTGCTACCTCACCAAAGGCTTTAAGCGAGCCTCAACTTCCTACTTCTATGGCTTGTATGTGGAGCTTTGGGTAGGATAAGAGAGACTCACTTGTGCCACATGATGTTGTTGAGCCAAAGACCGGATCCAAGAAGAAACTAGTCATGCAACTTGATCGAGATATGCGAGTGTCTGGAGAAATTTTTGTTTGCTTTTCTAAACACTGCTTACTTTGAGATCTTCCTCTTGCTTTTATTTTGGAGGGGGGTCATGCTTCACTTTTTTTTCTTCTATGCTCTTTGATTAGAGCACATTTTTTCTATGCTTCTTGAGCATATATTCTCTTTTTTTTGATGACCCTCCTTTTGCAAGATTACAAGAACAGAAATCTCATTGAACTTTGGAGTATTTATTTTTGGTGTATGGATGGCATGTTTTGCGTAACTCCTAGTGTAGGAATTAGCATGTATATGTGGGTGTACGTGATCTCAATCATGGAAGCATGAAAAGATTCTACCAAGGGTCACAACAATTTGGCAAAACTCAATGGGTCACAAGCAAGCATATGTAGAAGGTTTGAACATTGATATCAACATATGGCTTTGGTAGGTAGTATAACCATTGAGGAACTTGCCTTGTTTTATTTTCAAAAATAAATCGTCCGAGATTTCACCATACTTTGAGATAGAGCAGATCAACATTGTCGCACCATATCATACTAGGTCAACAACCTAGATTTGGTCATAAGCATTTGCTTCCCACAAAGTTTATTTCAGGCTCTTGTCTCAAACTATACCAACAAATTCAAAAAGGCATAGAGCACAAAGATATGCACTAGGTTCTTGCAAAGTTTTAACATAGCAACTATTCATCATTTCCAAAGTGAGGGTATAGACAAGATTTCAAGCACATGGTTGAAGCAAATATTTTTCTTTTATTCAAAAAGAGATAAACAAGATGTTAAAAAGTAGTTTGGATGGACATAAAATGGGTCTCCCCCAAGCTAAATTTTGGTTCCCTAGTTGGCCTGTCTTCATTTTGGTGATGGGTTGAGCACCTGGATGCTTGTAGTGGTTGTCATGATGGATTTGTGAAAAATCATAGGTACGGCCGTATCACTTAGTATGGCCGGCCCTACTAAATTTTACCCAGGCACTCGTGTCCCTTCCTGTAAATATCCTGCACAAAAATTTTGTCGAGGGGAGCTACGGCAGTACCTCTAGGTTCGGCCGTATCACCAAAAATCTCCAAAACTACTTTTTTATGTCTTGTTTACTCACTAAATGCAATGGTGAAAACAAATTTGAAATCTTAACATGCTTGATGCATGAAATAAAAGGATTGAAAGGGAAATATGAGATAATTATCGGTTTACCTTTCGGTGAGGGCTCATAGTTTAGAGTCCGTGAGTGGGACTCCTCCGGTTGCTCAATTAATCTTGGGCTCATCTGGTCCTGGAGTGGAAGAATCGGACGATGCTCTCTTCACTCGCCACACCTTCTTTGTTTTCTTCGGTGGCGATGAAGTCGTGAGGCTTTGGCGAGGGTGTTCTTGATTTCCGTCTTCTTTTCCCCCTTAGCCTTGTTGATTGGCTTTGTCTTCTTGGGTTGGTTGCGCCCATTGAATTCGTTGTCTTGCTCCCAATGCTTCCTCATTATTGTAATGAGGCTATCCACCTTGGGCTTGGTTGGTGCCACCTCATCTTCCTGCAAAAGGTTAGAAAATTTTCTATCGACCATTCGTACCTGTGAGCATTGCTCCACCTTTGGTTTAAAGGTGAACCATTCTTCCTCGCCGATGATGTTAAGGTGGATCTCTCCGGCTCCTACATCGATGTTATCATTGGCGGTGCTTAAGAAAGGTCTCCCGAGGATTAGTGGCGTCCTTGTATGGACATCCATGCCGAGAATGACAAAATCCACAGGTACGAAGAAATCCCGGACTCTCACCGGAATGTCCTCCGCTATCCCCGCCGGGTAGCGAACCGGTTGATCCGCTAGCTGCAAGCACATGGTTGTAGGCGACAAGGAAGTATAGTTTAGTTTGTCGAAGACTACCTTAGACATGACGCTAACGCTGGCTCCAAGGTTGCATAGTGCATTCTCAAAGTGTTCGGATCTGATAGAGCAGCTGATCGTAGGCCAGCCGGGGTCTTTCTTCTTTAGAATGGCCGCACTACACTCCTCCATAAGCTTGACCATATCCGTGGTGGGTAGAGGTCTCTTATTGTTGAGGATGTCTTTGAGGTACTTGGAGTAGGTTGGTACCTGCATAGCCTCAAGAAATGGTATGTTGACATTGAGTTTCTTGATTACCTCAACGAATTTCCTGAATTGCTCATCCACGGTGGGCTTCTTGATTCTTCGAGGAAATGGAAGGAGCATGGTGTCGACATATTCTTGGGGTGCCGTTTTCCTTAACCTTTCCTCTTCGAGGGCTGCCTCCTCGGTGTCTTCTTCTTCGTCTGACTCGGTGGTCACGTCCTTCTGTTTTTTTCTGTGGGGTTAGGATGTGGTGGACCCCAAGTGGTCTTACCACTTCTTGTGGTCACCGATTTTAAATTCTCTCGGGTAGGCTCGGGTTGCCCCGGGAATCCGCCCGACTCAGAAGAAGGTAAAGAAGCAGCAAGCTGAGCAAGTTGAGTTTCAATCATTTTATTAAAGCTAAGCTGATTCTTCATGGTAGAGGTGAAATATTCTATGGTGGAGTAAAGATTTTCAAGAAATTTCTCATTGGCGGCTAGCTTCTTGTTTAGATTTTCATTAATTATAGCTTGGCCAAAAATAAGATCTTTAATGGAAGGCTGATTATTGAAAGAGTTAAAATAGTTACCTCCATTTTGATTGTTGAACGGGAAGTTGGGCCTCGAGTTCCACCCTTGATTGTTGAAGTTGTTGTTGTTGCGGAACCTGTTGTTGTTGCCATTGTTGATGAAGCTGCCTTATTCCCTTTTCTCGAGACAATCACTACCCGAATGACCAACATTACCACAAACCTCACACGTCATATGCGCGTCCATAATCTTGGCAGTTTCAATGTTGCTCGATGCCTCCAATTTCTACATGAGGAGGTCCATCTTAGTGGCGATCATGTCAATTCCATCGACTGCATCTAAGTGCTCACGAGAAGTACGCTTGAGCCGTGATAAAAGGTCTAAATTAAGAACCACCCATGCATGCTATGATGTGGGCAGCGGTGATGTACTCTTGGAAGAGTTCCCTTGCTTCCGGGATGCTCTCATCATTCTGTTGCTGGAAACCCAAAATTCTTGCGCAGAGGGCATTGGTTTTGCCCACCGGGAAGAACTTTGCGAGAAATGCCTTTGAGCACTTATCCCATGTGTTAATGGCATCTCACTCCGCATAAAACCATTGCTTCGCCTTCCCGAGCAATGAGAATAGGAATAGGTGAAGACGGATGGCATCATCCGTCACTCCACGGATAGTAAAAGTCCTACACACCTCTAGAAAATGCTAGAGATGTGCATTGGCATCTTCATTAGGCTTGCCGGAGAACGGGTTTGCTTGCACCATATTGATCAATGCCGGCTTGAGTTCAAAGTTACCGTCTCCCATCATTGTGGTCAGTCCGGTAGGGACATTGGTGTTGGAGGGGGCAGAAAACTCGCGGATTGTCCTCTCGACCATTGATGCCAACGGGGTGCTGTCTACAGGATCGACGATGTTCGTCTCTTGATTCGAGAGAAACTTCTGAGGGATGAGGACACGGGGTCGCACTCTCCTCACAAGTGACTCCGGATTGTCGTTAAAGTTGTACGGTAGGTCGAAACTGGTCATGCACTGCTCTGCGTACACAAGAGTAGAGCAAGGGTAAACCCGCTTAAATAGCGGTTCACCGAACCTTGATAATTCTACCACAATGTTTAAACGATACCTTATGCCTATTACCTCCCCGACAACAACACCATAAATGCTTGTTGATGCTCCTTAGCCTCACCACTAAGATTGTATCTAGTAATGGATCTAAGAAACGTCGGGCGGTAAAACACGATCACAGAAAGGTCCGCAAGCGCACAGATTACCGTTGTAGCACTTCACTAGGTGGTATTCAGGTTATCGTATTTATATTTTCAAGGGAGGCACTACGGCAAAGATGATCGAATAAACGGTGGAGAAAGACAAGACTTGGCAAAGAGCTATAGCGAGGGATAACGAATAAAGATATTCGGGGATAACTTGACACACACAAAGAGATCTAGATAAAGGACTAGAGAGGATCTAGCGAGCTAGGAGGACAACGAGACGAGAAAGGATCCTAACACAATCTATCTATTCTTGTCAAATCTAGGCAAAGGACTAAAGCAAAGGATAACCAAGGCAAGCTATTTCAACAAGCTCTTCTAGTGCTAAGGGGCATGCAAAGTTGTGCCCTCAGACTGGGATGAGAAGGGAGGACTACGATACGCTGAATCCTACCAGCCCGAACTAATGTGGTGGACTACAAAGCCCGTCTGGAGCTGTCACCTCCTTAGGGTACCACAACTATTCCGTTGCATGGGACACCAATCTAAGACTAAGGTAAGCTATGAGCATTGTGCTCACAACGAACCAAAGAACCTGACCCTGGGTACCGCGAAGGAAGGTCTCTCTCTCTCTCCCGTGAAACACCGGAGATCAAGAGAATAACAACCACAACATTATAGGGTTCAAGAGAGCTATGCTAACCAAGACTAAACTAACTTTAATCTAAACCAAGAATAAAGCTTCTAGAGCAAAGTAAAAGCTGAATGTAATTGACTCGAAAAGTAAGATAGAAAGATAACTTAAATTGTACTTGAGTCCAACTAAGAAAGGATACAAGAGTAGTACCGGAACTCTGAAGAAGACTCCTCCGGAACCCCGAGACTAGCTCGACTCGACTCTAACTCGCAAGCTACACTAATCCTACTCGAAGTGAAAAAAAGAGTGGATATGAGATGCTCAAGCATTGTGTGTCCGTTCCAGCGGGTGTGAGGCTCCTTTTATAGTCAAGTGAGGTCGGTTGAGTGCGTGGGCCCGTTTTCATAGGTGCGGCTGGATGAGGAGGTGCGGCCGGCCCTATGATCCACCGCCTCTCGACTTGGACACTCCTGATCCTTGCTCGTGAGGTGGTTGAAGGTCGGTAACTTTTGTTGGTTTCGGTTGGCACGACGGTTGGGAGGTGCGACCGACCCTCTAGGTGCGGTCGGCCGTGCCTAGCTTGTGTGGCACGTTGGTTCCATTTCCCCCTACATGTGTACCTACTCATAAAAATCACAACACAACTCGTGGAACTTTATTAGTAATAAAAATGTGCATGAAACTTGTCGTATACTCCTCTCGAACCCGAGGTTTTGACGGTCGAATCTTTGTTGTAACGTCCGTCAACAATCTTCACTCATGACTCGACTCCCACGTAGTCCTGGCTCGACCTTGGTTTTAAGGCTCAACCAAGAAACTGTCCATGACTTTACCTTGCCGTTCTTGCCACCATGCGGCTCGCACTTGACTCCGCTAGGCACCAGGTCCCTCGAACTAAGCCTACTTGTCTTTGAGATCCTGTGTGGTTCGAGGACCGGTGGTGGGTCGCTTCCTGGTGTGATGAGTGATTGACAACGTGGTGTGGACTGATTCTTGACTAAGTACTGCAGGTGCAGGTTGCAGCTTGACTAGTGTTTGTGCAGGTGAAGAACAAGCGTGAAAGGTCATTGCCGCCGATGCCTCCAGGTGTGGAGAAGACAAGTAGGCTTGGTTCGAGAGACCTGATGGCCAGTGGAGTCAAGTACGGGATGCATGGTGGCAAGAACGACAAGATGAAGTCGTGGACGGTTTCTTTGTAGAGCTTCAAAACGAAGGTCGAGCCGGGACTACGTGGGAGCCGAGTCATGATTGAAGATTGGCAAAGGCTACACCGAGTTCGCAGGGTTTCCAGTGGTTCATCAGAAATCCAATAGGTTCCTTGGTTGATCCACAAAGCCAAGACCGAAGACCGAAGATGGAGGTGCAACAGCATCAGACCGGTCTGACCAGTGGGTCTGATCGGTGGGTACCAGTCTGACCAGTGAGGAGCATCGGTCTGACCGATGTGCGACGACGCAGTCCGGAGACTTCGAAGCAGAGGACACGCGTCGGGATCGCAAGGCTTGCATCGAGGCTAAGCAAGTTTGCGGTCGCTGGGCATCCGTCCGATGGAGCGACGACAAAGTTTCACAAAGTGCCCTTCGGGGGCGTGTATCCTAGTGTTAGGCCTTATGGGTAGTTTCATCTTTTGGTTGCCTCCATATAACCCAAGTGGTGAGAGGATGGCGGCCATCTCTTGGAACCCTAGCTCGTTTTGTTTTGCTATTTTTCTCTTCCATTTTTGCATTGGAATTTCTAAGACTAGCTTGAGAGCTTCATGGTGGGATCTTGTGAGAACGAAGGATGATTGGGAGGCAAGCTAGACCTTATATGAACCTTCATGGTATGTATAGATGATTCAACGTGGTTCCTCAAGGCTTGATTGTGTCTCTCCCGTTTTCCCTTTTTGGTGATTTTCAGAGCCTTTTCTTGGTGATGCGGTTTTGAGATCTTTTTCTTTGGGATTTGGTGGGGGGTGTATGCATGAATCTATGAGCAAAGGGGCTCGTTTTGGAGTTTTCTCCTCTCTAGGGTTAGATGCACTCTTGGTGGGATTTCTTCGATTCCTCTTGTTCTAGCAAGTTTTGGTGGACTAAATCTTGGCTATGGAGTGCCCATGAGGTGTTCCTACTATCCCCAAAGTCTTGTGCTAATTCGTGGAGCAATTCGGGAGACCGGGAATTGGATTTGGGGGAGTTGACCCGCGGGTTGCTATTCATCCCGAGCTGCCCAGGCCTGACGGGTCTGATCGGTGCAGAGCCCTTACGGGTTTTGTTTCGGGTGAACATCTTGGTGTGTTCCCTGTTGTCTTGTGTTTCTGCTGTTTCGGGTTTGGAGAGTTTTGGAGCTGGGAGGTTGGTTTCTTGGAATTGGGGTTTCCAGGCTCAAACTGGTCTGACCAGTGAGCTGCACCGACCTGACCGGTGCAGGGCCTTTCTGTGGAAATCATCAAGTCCTACTCGGGTGACCTGACTCGAGGTCCAGGGTGGCCCGGTGTGTTTCTGAAGGGTGTCGGGTGTTCTAGCGGCTCAGTCCGGAAGATCCGTCCAGGACCGGTCTGACCGGTGCAGGTGACTGGTCTGACCGGTGTGGTCAGTATCTCCTCCAGTTGCTTGTTCCGCTGCGTTCTCGGGTAGGCTTCAGTGGTTGTTGTTTCCTAGGAGCAGTAGCACTCCAGTGGCTGCGTGGTCTTGGCCAACTTGGGTAGTTGAGTCAGAGACGTGTTTTGGAAGTCGTGTTCATCTTGGAGTAGCCATCTCCTTCGAGAAGAATTTTTATCGGCTCCCATTCACTCCACCCCTCTCTAGTCGCCAGATCGGTCATTCAATTGGTATCAGAGCCGGTTCGGGTCTTCATTGACTCTAACTAATCTAAGATCTAAAGATGGCATACCAAGAACGGGGATCAGGTCCTCCACACTTTGATGGGAAGAACTACCAGATGTGGAAGAGACAGATGGCTGCGTTCCTCTATGGAAAGGGACATATCCTTTGGGACGTTATGGTGAACACAACTTATGTTCATCCAATTAACTTCCTTGCTTCAGGATCGAGGGACATGTTCGATGCCAATAACAAGGCAGTCGACTACTTGTTTCGAGCTCTATGTCAATCCGAATTCGATCGGGTTCAAATAGAGGACCTAGCTTGTAGGATTTGGGAGCAATTGAAGTATGCTCATGCTGAGAATGCTCAGGTTCAGGATCGGATGTACGTGACTTACCAGAGAGAGTACAAGAACTTCACTCATCTCCCCGGTCAGTCCGTAGATGCCCTTTTCCTGTGGTTTACGATTGTGGTGAACAACATGAGAGCCAATGTGGCCGTGCTCCCATACAATGATCATGATAGAGCCGTGAAGCTCTTGCACTCGTTGGATCGTACCATATGGGACAGAAAGGTCAAGGCTATTCTTGAGTCTGAGAAGTATGACACCCTGACGGTGAACGAGCTGTTCTCGAAGCTCAAGTCAGCTGAGTTGGATCGTTGTATGACTGCCTGTTTTGGGAGCCCGACTGACTCTCATAGTCTTGCTCTCGTCGGTGGCAAAGGTGCTAAGTCTAACGCTAATGCATCTTCCAGGATGTACTCTCTGTCTTCTTTGACATCTTTGCCCGATCAGGAGTTCAACGTGGTTGGAGAGGACGAGCTGGCGTTGCTGACTAGGAGGCTCAAGAGGTTACATAAGAACCGAGTGAACACAAGGAAGAATCCACGGACATGCTTTCAATACGACAAGCCAGGACACTTCGTCGCCGACTGTCCGGAGAAGATGGAGAATAAGGATAGCTACAAGCACCAGTCGAGGACGGATGACAAGTACCGATCAAGGCGTGATCACAAGCACAAGCACAAGAACAAGGACGAGCGACGATTGAGGAAGAAGGATGGTCGCGGCTGGAAGGCCAGAGCGATGGTCGGGGCGAGCGACATTGACTCCAGCTCTGCCTACTCTTCCTCGAGCTCGAGTAGCAGTGAAGGTGATCGGCACAAGAACAAGAAGTCATCCAAGAACTTGAGCAGGCTGAGCTGCTACGCGAGAGATGGCTTCTGCGGCATGGCTCGTAGCTCCGATAGCAAGAAGAGTCACCAGAGCGACTCGGACTCCGACTCCGAGGATGAGGTACATGACGAGCTTCTCTTCTTGCGTGAGGAGAATGAGCGTCTTGGCAAGTTGATTGATAACCACGATGACATACTTAGAGAGGGAAAGAAGATGAGGAAGGAGCTTAGGGACTCACTAGAAGATGCTAGGAACCGAGTAGGTGAGCTTGAAACCCAGAACCTAGATGCTAAGCTTGAGATACTTTCGCTTAAGGCTTTACATGTGGTTTCTGTTGAGATTGATTGTTGTGATTGCTCTGTGTACCTAGCTGATCTTAGTAGTCTTAAGGATAAGCATGCCTCTGCTTGTGAGGAACTAGATGTGCTTAGGGTTGAAGTGGTTGAGCTTAAGTCTAGACCTGCTTTGCAAGGTGCTTGCACTTCTTGCCCTGTTTTGCATGGAAAGATTGATGAGATGCATGCTTACACTTTTTCTCTTGAGGCTAAGTTGAAAGAACATGTTCCCACTTCTTGCTCTACTTGTGAATTGCATGCTTTGAAGAATGTGGAACTTGCACATTATGTGGATCGCTGCAGGATGAGAATGATGACTTGAGGAAAATGATGGGTTGGTTGTTGGGTCATGAACCACATCTTAGGATGATGATAGAGGCATTCAAGCTCTATGATGGGCAAGCACTTGGTTCATAAAAGGTTGGAGAGTGTAGTGGTGAGGGAGGAGAGAAGATTGGTGATATCCAAGCTCCACCAAAAACCTTCCACAAAAATGCCTATGCACCTAAGCCCAACCCGCTGAAAAACAAACTTGACACAACAGCAGATCCTCCCATATTCCCTCACTCCACAAATGATTTCCAAAAACCCATCAAGTTCAAGAGTGACTTGGGGAATGAGTTTGTTGGGAAAAATAGTGAGAAGCCGAGTGAGGATAAACCAAGTGAGCAACCCCAACCCAAGACTAAGACTAAGCTCATACGATTTCATTATGACTATTGTGGGAGAGATGGTCACAAGGGTGAGTTTTGCTTGAAGAGGAAGCGTGAGGAGAGAATTGCTAAGGAGTGGGCTAACAAGGATAGGTACCGCCCTTCAAATGGTGTACTTGAGCCTCGTATGCAAATGCCCAAGGCCAAGGCGAGTGACGACGATTCCGACTTGGGGAGATCGAAAAGTGGCAGGTGTTGTTGCTGGCTGAGCACCACCGGTCAAACCGATCAGGGGGACCGGTCAGACCGGTGCTGGTCTGGGTAGGCAACGGTTTGGTTTCCGTGCTCGTGAGGATGCTTAGTTTGGTTTAGGAGGTCGTGGTTCTGATGGTTGACATGGAGAGTCTGTTGGTGGTCAGTTTTGTAGACGTTCTCCACCTCGTGCTCAATACGAGGGTGGGAGGAGTTGTAGCTTTGAGATGGAGAGGAGGAGCGGTCCACGATCTCCTTTTCATAGTTTTCCTCCTCCTGCTAGATAGGGGTGGTTCCCTATTGGTAGTTCCTGTGGTGGTTTTTGTGGTGGTAGCTTTGATAGACATGATGATTTGGTTTGTGCTAACCCCACTTTGGAGCAAATGGCTCAGTAATGGTTTTACTCTTTTGGTACTACCCCAGTGCTGAGTCGTTTGTTCACTCACGTGCTCACTTTTGAATTTCAGGTGGGAGACTTGAGGAACATTTGGCTGATTGACTCCGGTTGCTCAAGGCATATGACTGGAGACAAGGGGTGGTTCTCAAGTCTCGACCTGGTGGTGTCCAAGACATATATCACCATTGGGAACAATGGGAGAGGGTGTGTGCTTTCAGAAGGTGAGATTAAGTAAGTGATAAGGTCACTCTCAGGCGTCTTGCTCTTGTCCAATTGCTCGGGTTCAATTTGCTTTTCGTGTCCCAGCTGTTAGATGAGGGTTTTGAGGTGTTGTTTCGGCCTGGTGGTTATCGGATTTTGGGTTCTCGAGGGGACCTAGTTTGCATAGTCGTTCCCGAGGGTCAAGTGTTCTGAGCAGATTTCTCTCAGTCTTCTGGTGTGGCTTGTTGCTTTTTGGCTGGTTCTTCGAGTGAGTTGTGGAAGTGGCATAGGAAGTTGGGTCACTTGAGCTTTGACCTTTTGTCTCGCTTGAGTAAACTCAATTTGGTTCAAGGATTGCCACAGTTGAGGTTTGAGAAAGAGTTCGCTTGTGCTCCTGTTGACATTGCTAAAATCATCAACTAGAAACGGATATAAGATCCATCTCTATCGACGACACCAGAAATGTAAAGGTATATCTTAACATGATGCTAAGTATATATCTGATGTTGCTTTCAGATTAAACTAAAAGGTGAACTCCGATACGATTCATAGCACAACTCGATATAGGTTGTCAGCCCTGACAGGTGTGCCAGAAAACACATGGATATGGTACTCTTACATATGCCTTGGATCTCTAGAAAAGAAGATATATATAAATAGGGAATCCTCAAGCGCACAAATATGAATATACCATTGTAGCATTTTAACCAGGAGTAAAACTAGGTATTGTATTTATATTCTACCACAGGGAAAGAAGTCTTTCTAATCCATAATAGCTAATACATGCTTATCTCTCAGTTTTATAATGTAGAGTGGCCAAAATATATCAATTTCTATAAACAGGGGTAAGTCACATAAAGATAATGATATTGATAGGATTGTTCAAGTCATAACACCATGAGCAGCTGTGATGCCCTAGGTTTTTAATTAACCGTAATAGTCGGTCTAAGCTGCTGACGGTGGTCAAACTACGGTCAACCTGGGTCCTCACCTCGAAAACTTCACCAATCAACCTTAATGACTCTATTGATCAAGTCAACACACACTTGTAGTCAACCCTTGGTCAAAGTCATGGTCAAACCCTACCTAAACCCTAGTGACCCAAATGTCTTCCGGAACTTTTGCCGCATTCTCCAAAATTCACCTTAACACTTAAAAGTCTACCTTTATGAAAGTTGTCCAGTTTGTTGAGGGACACAATTTTCATGTAGATTGACATTTGAAATTTGGAGGGGGAAAAGGTGAAAAACTTGGTCAACTGACAGTACCTCCTGTCCACTGGACCAAGTGACATTCAAAGTTGGCAAGCTTCTTTTGCCAAATTTGTGGAGAAAAACCCCATCTGGCCTTTGTGAAAGTTGTAGGGGGTAATGAGATCTACAACTTTCGTATTCAAAGTTTTGTGCACATCTATTCAAATTTTGAAGTTATTTGTGTTCAAACCGAGGCTTAGCAAAACAAAAACGGGCCGGCCGCGATCTGCGCCGCGATGTCGCGCCGCGACGTCGCACCCGTGCCCTCAGCGTCTGCGCTGTGCGCAAAAGCCACCCAATCACTCGGGCGCCGTCCATAGACCCCTTGGTGCCCCTAGCGTCGCTTGTTGTCCAACCCGTGCGTTGCACTCGCCGTAGTCGCGGCCACCGTGGTCGTCACCGCCGGCCACCGCTGTGCGCCGCCGTAGGGTGTCTTTCTGCCCAAACTCCGAGCACCGACGAGCCCTAGGTGAGCATGCCCTCCTCCCTGCGCCCCTACACGGCCGGGAGCGCCGGGGCCTTGCCGTATTTGGCCGAGCCGCGCCGCCCCCATGGCCATGGGCCACATTGCAAGCCCCCAAGTCTTTCTGAGGGTTTTTTCTGCAAACTAGGGGCATGGTTGTAACGTTTTAGTTCTTTGTAGGGTCCTCTGTGCAAAAGTGTATCTTCAATAGTGTATTCAAATTGCTGATTCTTGTAAAATCTCTAGAAAATCGTAGAAAATTCAGAAAACTGCAAACTCAATTTTGCTAGACTCCTGGTGAGGAGCACTACAACTTTTGTTATACTTGTCTAGATTGTTTGCAAATATTTTTGGCATGAAAATAGAAATGTGAAAACATAGATCTGTGATAATCTCAAAATCCATAGGTCCTCTGTATCTAATTTTTGGATATGTTGTGTGTTATGTTATGACTAGATCCTGTACCAAAAATTGCATAAAGTTATGTTGTAAATCTTTTATATAAATTGTTTTCTATTTATGAAGAATCTATCTAGATGATTTTTGTAGCTAAAAATAATTATGTTTTTTTGCCCAACTTCTGCATGTGGCCTTTTTATGTCAAGACACACCTCTGGTGAATTACTCAAAATTTGTGAATGACCAGAAGCATTTATTCTTAATATACACATGTTTTCCTTTGTAATTTAATAATGCATGATCAGTAGCAGTTCTAGGTGTGCTTACTATTTTCCTAGGCTAGTTTTGGACCAAAGAACATGTGTGAGGAAGTTTGGGGAAATTGGATGATTATTTATTTTTATATGCTTTTATCTTGTTTATGTGTTTAACCTTTTGTAATTATTGGTATAATTATTTTCTTGCCCTTCCGAGCATGCATGTGTGTTCAGTGGCTTAGTATAGGTGTTTTGGTGCTTAAGAAACCCTGCACTGAATTTTAGTGATTTATTATTTAAATAAAAGCTTTGGGGGCCTTTATAGGTTTAATATTTTCTTAAATAGGAAAATGTCCCTTTTATTCTTATTACCCCTTTTTTTGAAATGATTGCAAAGCTTAGTTAAAGTTCCAAAAATACACCCTTGCCGTTTAAAGAACTAAATGTAATTAATTATCTTTTGTACACACCTTTACTAGTGAAAGGTGAAGTATTAAATCTTCACATGAAATAACAATTATAAAAGGAAACATTAATTAAGTATTTAATTAAAAGAATAAACACAAATCAATAATAACCTTCATGAAAAGGGATTAATAATTAATTATTTGTTAAGGTGAGTGTGGCCAACAAGAGTTGGATAAGATAAGTAATCTATCACATCACCTGAACCTTGCATTGCATTCCGTGTTGACCTTCCCGACGGTGACTACTCGCTCGTGCCGGAAGCAGAGGAAGGAGGGGCGGAAGCTGCACTGCAGTACGTGGAAGTACTCGAAGACACAGAGGGTGCTCAGGCTAACACTGCTGACGAAGGCAAGCCCCGGTGCATCCAACCCAGTATTTCAAAATTTTATTGCAACTATCGGATGGTTGTGCATTTAATTTCAGGAGTTGTATGGAACCTTAGATGCATGACCCTAGGTACCTGTGTCCTTACTAGTATGATAGGTCGATAGCTGCTATGCTATAGAACCGTTACAAGTCGGGTGATGATGTCACTCGCGAGAATAGGTTCTTATGTTGGAATCATAAGATCTCCTTAAATAGATTGCTCATGTGGTAAGAGCATGGGATGTGGGCTCCGGTCCAATGGCTATTGTGGGTTAAGTGTTTGAACGTACTAAGCACTTGTCGGGAATGGGACCGGTAAGCCTAGTACCTTAATGAGGTGGTGAGGGATCTTACTATTACTCATCTTGGGATGCGTCTCACGGCTAGCTACCGGTGGTGTATGGTGAGTCCGGGTGCCTCGCGGGGTATACCAGATAGCCTGCACCAAAGACTGTAAGATTCGATCCCGACCCGAAGAGTTTTGGGAACCACTTGGTGGTTGTCCTTGCGGGGTATCCCACCGTGTGTTTAGGTCTACCTTGCAAGGTTTGAATCAATCGATTGTCGGCCTCTCACCGTTATCTGAGACTACTTACTCCACTAGCCATGAGATCCTAATGATGGAAGTTGATAAATATTATGCTTGATTAATTGCTTTGTACAACCTTGTCTGTACTAGATGGCTAATTTAGAAAAGAATAAACCCACTAAAACTTGTGCTAAAATCTTGAAAGTAAGGACATACTTTTTGTTACTTTTCAGCAAATGAAACCCCGTGGCCAAAAAGCCTTTCATGTCTAGAGTTGGTGAAGTAGTTATCACCGACGGGTGAGTCTTGCTGAGTATTAGTATACTCAGCCTTGCCATAATCTGTTGCTCCAGGTAATGCCTTTGGTGATTTGTGGCCCAGAGAGATCCTGCCCGGTTGGGAGTTGGAGTGGGTGGAGGACGACGAAGGAAGGCATCATGGCTGGCCTCCCGTGGTGTTCTTGCTTTCCGCTTAGTTTAATTCTGCTGTTTTAAAAACTCTGAACTGGGTTGTCATGTCAAAGACTTCGTTTTGTAACAATTAAACCCTTCGGGGTGAATTTCTGTTGTTAATTATGTTGTATCTCTGGACTCGCCATCACGTGAGTTTTAATGCATATATGTCGATCCTTGTTGCTATATAAGTGATTTACCGGGCATTAACCCGGTGACTAACGACGAGATGATACTTTATTATTGCTTAATGACCAAAGTGGATTGGTTTAGGCGATAGTACGGTATTTTCCTGGGCGAGTTGTCACAACAGCTAGAAAGTGTCATTATAGCAAGAAAAACATAGTAAAGTCTAGTTAGAGAGGATACTCCTCGGTAACTGTAAACTATATATCGAAGAGGATTAGTGCAAACATTTAACAATCATGGAAGAAGAACTATTATATTAATGCATGCGGAGACTATCCAAGAGGATCAAGGCCGAAACATGAAACAACCCAAACAGTATAAGGCTCCACTAGTCCTATACACGGGGGGTGGACTACAAAGGACTCAATAGTGCTGTCACCACCATGATCTACCACACGACCCGGCATATAGGGTGCAATCGCAGATAAATACAATATAAGCACCACACTTACACTGTCTTTACCGTTCACCCATGTTAACAAATGATCTAGGTGAGGGCTATACAACTCCATACATGAATATAAAGGCAAATCAACTATGCTAAACATGTAATCATAATAAACACCAAAGCATATAATGTTGAATATAATCATTGATAGGAACATATGTCTGTATAACAAATGTAAGGAACTAGATAAGAACTTACAAGAGCGAAGCTAGATCAGTATTTCGATCAGCCTCCAGCCGATCAGGAGCCAAGTAGACGTCGTGCCTCCTCCTAGATCTAGACTAGCTAGCTACTATGTTATATGGTGTTTCTAGGGTGTAGTATCTCTAAATTGATGACTTGATCTGGTGTATGCAAACTCAGGTTTCCAGATGCCTCTGCCAAGGGGTAGGGGCTGCTTATATAGCCCTGAGGGGTAGACGTGCGTCGTTTGATCAAACCAACCTAACGAGTGGTTTAGATTGATTCTCATAGGAGGTGGAAGAACCTTCTGGAAGTAGGGCTGAGGTGGCGCCCGGGGGAGGCTGACCGGCCCCACCACCAGGCCGATCGGGCTGGGGTGGGCCCCCTCGGGGCCCGATTCGGCTAGGTGATCCGTCGCTTCTTCTAGATGCTTCTTTCTTGGGTGCCAAGTCACGTTGAGTTCCGAAGCCTTTTGGAGTATTCTAGATTTGATTCTTTAGCACTTTTCCCGAATGGTTCCTGGATTTATGTAATTTACCAAATCTACAGAAAAACTGTTAGTGCCACCCTATTCTAAGTTGATATTGACATTTATGCCCTTTTATCATGTTTAGTTGACTTATAAATATATAGGATAAGATGTGTCAACAAACTCCCCCAAGCTTACCCTTTGCAAGTCCCTAGCAAAGATATGCTTTAGCAAGATCAGGAGTTGCTACAACGCTTTCACACCTCAAAAGTACTATGGTTTTGAAAAACCAATTCTCCTCAACAAGATTACTCTCTCTTACCTTCAACCTTTAAGCATAGCCTTTTCATAAATCTTGAGCAAATAAAAGACAAAACAATCAAGTTAAGCAGTATATCTCAAATTCTTTGATCAACTATCATCCTGGGGTTTTGCAACATTTTTTCAGATAAAACTCAGAGATCCTGTGACCTTCTCAAGCATGGAGTCACACTTGGCAAGATATGTATGGATGATAGTGTTGGATGGATGAGGGTGAAAGGTGGTAAGTCTTTTAGCCTAGATCTTGGACTATATCTCTCTTTCTAAGATTTTTAAGATCTGGGCTTTCCATTCTTGGAGGGGTGGGCTCTACTCGCCCCGGACTTTTGTCCATTTTTCTCTCTCCTTAGAGATGTGGGCTCTACTCGCCCTCGGACACGTGTCCATTATTCATCTCTAAATTTATTATTATTTTTAGGGAGGTAGGCCCTTCTCATCTAGTATGACACTTGTCCTTCTCTCTCTCTCTCTCTCTCCTCACTTTTTCCTCTCTTTCTTTTTTTCGAATGTAGCCCCAGAATCCTTTTTAACATTAAGAGAGATATATCCTAGAGTTGCATGAGCTATATGGCTTGATGTAAAATGCATACTTCTGTTGACGCAAAATCAGCACCTCACGCCAAGCACACAGCAAGCTGAAAGAAGCTAGCTTAAAACACGTGCCGGATCCAAAGCGAGCCAGTCATTTTTTCCTGAAACTGACAAAGGATAAAAAATAGTTAGATAAAACCTGGAACTTGCTGGGTGGTACCAGACAGTTTTGTATTTGCGGCTAGAAAGCCAATTAAAATGACATATAGCTACAACAAGCTATCTATCAGCAGTTCAAATATCATTCAGGAGCTTTTAAACATGAAAACAGGATATAACCGAATGGATGACGTAAGCATGACAAAAGATCGGTCTTTGTTTGAATAGTGTTATTCACACGTGATCATGACCGATTTTTGAAGATAAATAACAATAAAACAAATAAAGTAAAAGCATGAATATAATTATGAAGTAAACAAGCATGCATAGGCCAAAAGCACTAGTCTACCGCATGTTTAGGTACTTTCAAACCCGTCAAGCATGATAACAAACAAGTTAATCCACCGCATGATACGACTTGTTTGAAACCACACCACCAACCATAAAGAGATTAATCCACCACATGATACAATCTAAGTACAGAAGGCTAAAAGCACACATTATTTAAAACAAACTTATGAACACGTTTTACTCATGAGAGCATTGCTGAAGACGGTTGTACAGCCGATCCGGGTTCCGTGATGAAGGAACAAACATTTGAAAAGTCAAAGCTTGAACCCGCAACACGTGACAATCTAGATTGATCTAAATTCGGCTATTGAGAGCACTTGATCCTTTGTAATAAACAAAGACTTGAGAGTACATCACACGGATCTCAAAGATGTAAAGCCGAAACTAATCGATCTAGATTGGGCAAAAGAGTGTTACATCAATTTAAACATAAAGCAAAAACTCAAAGCAACACGTGGTAACTTAATGAATCTATTAGATCTTGCCAAATCTAATAGAGCCGATAACTAGCTTCGAGCTAGATCTTAGCCTACCGCATGACTCATGATCCAACAAGAAACCCTCTTGAACCAAGCTTAAATCCACCGCATGATACTAAGCAAGGTAACAAGACTACTTGCATCACGGTCTAAATCCACCGCATGATACTAGACATGATACAAGGTTGCCGGTACTTACGGAGGTCGACGGATCGATGGCTCCTCTCGAAGAACTCGACGACTCGACTAAAGGACTCGATGTTTGGCACGGGGCCGGTTTTTGTTGTGAAGATGTTCGATCCCTATTACAGACATCAAGGGTTTATATTTATACCCTTGTCCTAACACGACTCCTGGTCGACTACGAGTACAACATTTAATTTCTAAATTAATGCTCCGACACCAATGTCCATCTTGTATATGCCATCAACTCGTTCCTTCCTTATATCGGGCCACGTCATCACGCATCCCCGAAAACTTCCTTTTAAAAGCGCAAACAGTCCCTTTGCCGAATAATGTCCCATTGCCGACCGCAAGCATCCTTTACCAAATCCTCTGAAAAGATTTTTCTAGCCGAATGGTATTTCGTCACCAAACTCGGCCCACAAGTCAGTCCCTTTCCTGTACCAATTTTTGGTGTTAACATATGCCCCTTCAATTACGGGATAAAAGTGATTTTATTCCGGAATTGACCATAAATGCCTAATGTCTTTGAGCTAAATCCATTTAACACCCATTCTTTCCTGTTGCAATCTGTTGGAGTCCCCGCTCAGATCCAAACCCTAGGCCATCAACCCCCAAGCTCAAATCTTCAATGGCGGACCAAAATCAAGTTGTTCAGGTAAATCTCATCCCCTTAAGGTCCATTAGGTATTACTTTTTCGATCCCCACTTTAGATTTCTTCCTCTATCTTTTCCTGATAGGCTCTATCCACCGAGCTTTTGATTCCCACCGAGGATAAATCATCATCCTATTTCCTCAGACCTGTGGGAATCTCCGACCCCCTTGAGTTTATTGAAGCCGAATCCAACAGAATACCCTTTAAATCAGCTTTGTCAAGACCTCATGCGTGGCAAGACGCCTTCAAAAACTGCCCCTACCCCCAATTGCAGGTTGGAGAAACTGGTACAAGAGAATACTTGAAGATAAAAGTGTAAAAATCAGCAATTGGGACAGCCTTCGCATTGCCCAGTGTTTGGAGTTATCTCTGGCTGAAACCCCCAAGAATGAGAGTCTTCTAATTGCAGTCTGTCATTTCTGGTCAAACGGTGTCAATGCTTTCCTTTTTGGTCATGGACCAATGTCTCCCACTCTGGCCGATGTATACATGATGACCGGCCTTGATGTCACAGGATCCATGTATCCTTACAAGTACAAAAGCTCCATCAGGCAAGGAGGAGTAAAAACAGGATCTGGATATAAACAATATATCCAGAACCATATGTCTGATGGCCCTCTGACAGATGTTAAATACAGAGCCTTCCTGAACATGTGGCTATGCAGATTTATCTTTTGTGGCAAAGCTAATGAGCCAACCTTGAACCATATTGCAATGGCTGAAGATTTGGCTACTGGTCATCCCATTCCCCTCGGGAAGTATCTCCTAGGAAGTGTATACCATATGCTCCATCAAACCACTCATCTGGTGTACACCAGCCAAAAGATCTCTTGTGTCAATGGCCCTTGGTGGTTTGTACAAATGTGGCTGCAACTATATATGCACCAGATCGTTGGTATTAATCTCAACAATCGGCATTTTCCTTCATCTGGCTATAAGGAAAGAGAAATTTAGATCACAAAAGGATGCCAAACCTATGGTGAAGCTGCCTCAACCATATCCATTGACCAAATTAAAACATCAGTCAACTCTTTGAACTCTTCTTTAGAGGTTTCACCAATCCCCTTTGGCTTCCTTATTTGAACAACGATAACCTGACTTTTGAAAATGGATGCAATGATGCAAGATCCATAGAAATTTTCAATATCTTCATCCATCCATGCATCCTGCCAGCAGAATTTTGTGGAGGAAGGCAAAATCATAGTACCTATGAATATTATAAGCCAAACATGATGGCTCGACAGCTAGGATGTGGCCAAGTGCCTCCAAGGCTATTTCTTCATGAATTCCTCAAGCCCAGAGAGGAAATAAAAGAAAGCCTGCAAGCCCAAAGGGTCTTTGAATATCAAAATGCAGTCCAACTATTTATACTTGGCCCTTTATACCAACATCAATAGCTCATCCTCTTTTCATTTCCTGGTGGCAAGAGCTTCATGATCATATCTTTAATGAGCCAGTGCACTCCTTTTGTCTTGAGGTGATGCCTGACTTCCAACCAACCTCAGAGGTAATGCACTTATCTTTTTATTTTGTCAAGCATGCCCTTCTTTACTGATCATGATTTTGTCACTTCTTGTAGAACACAGTACCTGCCCCTCTAGCCAGGACAATTTCTCACAATGCTGCAGGAACAATTTCTGCTTTAGGATTTAAATCCACAACTCTGGCTCAGCTGATGTCCAGATATGCTACATTAGACCCAAATCTTATCAGTTCAACTTCTGATAAGAGGAAAGCTCCATCTATGGTTGCCCCTCTAGCTGCCAAAAAGAAAAGAACCACCAAAAGAGTTCTCATTGAGGTAATATCTCTTCCTTCTTGAACACAAGACCATTCTTCATTCTGAAAAATTTATCTTGTGTAATTTCAGACCAGAATTTAGCAACCATCAACAACTTCAGAACCTGCCAATGCCCCATCTGTTGGTATGGTCCTTACTACTTTACTTTCTTTTAAAGACCATTATTTACATTGGCATTTACCCTTAATTTGTCATTTGCAGAAGAAACATTTGTGAATCAACCTGTGGAGATTTCTTCTCCTCAACATGCTTCCAATCCAAATTCACCAAGGGTTCAAACATCTTCCCCTCAAGCAGAAACTTCAGCTTCATCAAGGATTCAATCATCCCCTTCTCAAACAGAAGCTCCAGTTTCACTAGGGATGAATCCATCTTCACCTCAGCCAGAAGCTTCAAATCTACCAGGGACTGCACCAGCTTCCCCTCAGTTAGAAGCTTCAGCTTTACCAGGAACTCTTCAAGCTCCTCTTCAGCTGATCACCCAGGAAATCCCCCTTGAGCCTGAACAAACCCCTTCTCCAATTCAAGAAGCCAGGAACGAAGTAAGTATAGACACCCAACTCTGTCATTTCCCTTCAATAAATCATCTTTAATTCGGCAAACCTTCCCTTCCAGGATCAGGCTGCATCACCACCAAGCTTTTCATTCACTGTGGATGATTTGGCTGTCGCAAAAGGTGATGAGGCATCTTCAAGCCAAGCTCTGTCAGAGGAAAACCAATCAAAACTGAGAGAAATCTTTTCCCTGCTACAAAGAGACATCCAAGACCAAGTCAGGGACGTTGATGTTCTGGAAGAAATACTTGAATCCATCACTCAAGAACTTCCCAATGACATCAAAACTTCCCTGGAGCCTATATCCCAACTGGATAACCACTTTGCAGCAGTGAGGAGAGCCTTGAAAAATCAATCCTCTCGACCAATTCTGGAACAGAAGAGAGCTAAAGCCAAGCAGCTCAAGAAAGAATCCCAGGCTCAAATCCAGAGCAACAAGGGGTTGCTGGCTGAACTGCAACCTGCACTTGAGCTGAAGATTGCCAGGAAAACTGCATTAGAAGCTGAATTGAAGAATTTGACAGCTGAAATTGAGGCTGACAGGAAAAAGATAGCCGAACTCCCTGGATTGACAGAAAAAATCCAAAAGGAAGCTTCAGCAGCCCTGATTGAGTCAAACCAGCTGAAGACAAAGCTTTCCGCCATGTCCAACACTCAAGAAGCTGATCAAAAACTACTGGAGAGTATCAGTAAAATGATATCAAACGCTTCTAGTGTAATTGCAAAGTATTTGAACATTTGATTGTGCCAAGCAATTTGTAGCCGAATGATTGATCGTCTTTACAATTTTGTTTATAAGCCTCACTTTTCCATTTCCTGTCTCACCTTGTTTGCAATTTTAGACAATCCATTCGGCAACTCTAGTCAAACAGTACTAGACCCGAACAGGAATCCACCGCAACTCAACCGAGTCAGTCAACCGAATATGACTCAGCTTGAATTCCAAGCGACCCGACAGCGATTCGGTTAAGGAAATCTCTCCACCTTCCAAATTTCTCGGGATATGCACCACGATCCAGGGCCACGATCTCTTTGCCACCCCCCATAAATAAAACCGTAGGTGCCCCCAGCCTTTCACCAAGTCTTTCGCCTTCAAGCCTTTGCCAATCCAAACTTCCTTTCTCCAGCACTAGCACACCCAAAAACTTGATGGCGGGTAGCGGCAGCAGGCGCCGTGCCAGTGACGAGGCAGAAGGAAGCCACGCCGGCTCTCGTCGGAGGCGGTGATCATCAACTTCTTTTAGGATTCTTTCCAGATTTCTTTCTGTTTCTGACGATCCCCTTTGTTTTAGGCTCATCCAGTGGAGTCCGGCCCCTGCGCCGGCCGCGAATCCAGCCCTATCGGACGACTCCTCGGAGTCATACAACTGCTCCCCTTCGCGCTACGACGAGCGCGACGCCCTCCGTTTCAAGGCGGAGTGCGACGAAACCCGGCGCGAGCTGGGAGAGGTTTCCAAGAAAGCCGGCATCACCGAGCTCGAATGGGAGCATAAGCGCAAGAAGCTGCTGGAGACCATTGATGGCAAGTCTCTTGATTGACTTTGATCCAGCTCAATTTTGAACTAACCGCCATCACTTTGTAACGTTGCAGCCCGTGACGCCGAGCTTAACTGGCTGAAGATGCTGGTGAAGCAACTGGCGGACAAGGTGAACACCCCCGAGGACACGCCAGCAGACCGCATTGCCGTGGTGGAAGACCGTGTTGATGAGGTGGCCCTCCACGGCGTCTGCCTGGGCACCACCCTGGGCCTGGCCGCCATGGCGACGCACACCGACGTCGACTACTCCATGCAGCCGCGCGGCTTCCAGGGCGGCACACCAGAGGACGTCGACAAGATCGAAGTCATCCTGGAGCGCCTCGACGGCCACGGCGACGCCATTGCCGAAACCATCCATCCCCAGTCTATGCTAAACAGGCTCTTTGATTAGTTTGTACTAGAGATGTTTGGATTTTCGGCAATAAACAATGAATTTTTAACTTCTGTGCTTGTATTGTGATGATTCCCTTCTGCATGTGGACGCGAACTTTACTGTTTTTGAACGAACTCAGGAACTTTATCTTAGCCAAACACGCAAAAAACTCCTGCCCCTTGGCACAGAATCCACAGAAAATCTTCAATTCGGGAACCATAAACACTGTTCAATGAATACCCTTCGCATTCGGGAAGAAAACCCTGCCGCTTGGTATTCCAATAACGCACGCCAACCAGTCATCACTCCCAATGCACTCTCACAGTCAATAAAATAACCCCCTTGGTGCCCTGCAAATCTGTTGACGCAAAACGTGCACCTAGCGCCAAACACACAGCAAGCCGAAAAAGCTGGCTTCACACGCGCAAAGAATCACGAGACGTGCCAGTCAATTTTTCCTGAAAATTAACAAAAGATAAAGCAGTTAGATACCAAAGCATGGAACTTGCCGGGTGGTACCAGACAGTTCTATATTTACAGCTAAGAAGCCCAATGAGATGACACATAGCTATAACAAGCTATCTGCCAATAAACTGAAACCATTCGGGAACTTATAAAGGAGAAGTAACACTGCCGAATGGATGACGTAAGCATGACAGTAATCGGTCTTTGTTTGAGCAAAGATGCATGCGCACGAGACCATGACCGATCCCCATGATAACTAACATTGAATAAATGAATAAAGTAAAGCACGAACATAATCATGTAATAAATAAGCATGCATAGATCCAAAGCACTAGTCTACCGCATGTCTAGGTACTTAAAAATCCGTCGGGTACGATGCCAAGACAAATCTATCCACCGCATGATACAACTTGCATGAGAATCGTACCACTTTCCACAAATAGATCTATCCACCGCATGATACAATCTAAATATGGAAAGCTAAAAGCACGCGTTATTTAAAGCATGAATTACGCACATGTTTTACTCGTGAAGAAACATAACCGAATACAGCTAAACAGCCGATTCGGGGTCCATGAAGAAGGAACGAACATTACCAAGCGAATAAATCTTTCAGATTGATTCGAAATCTAATCCACCGGATGACTAGCTCCAAAGCAACCCAAAAACCTGCATCTACTGCATGATACTCAGCTCTTTCAAGATTTATACCAACATTGGCAAGCTTGAACCCGCAACACGTAACAACCTAGATCGATTCGGTTTCGGCTATCGGAAAGCACAAGATCCACGTGCTAAAACACGAAATCTGCTCGTACAAGGATCACGAAAGGGATAAAGCCGATCCAAACCCATCTAGATTGGGCAAAAGGTGTTACATGAATTTAACATAAAGTAAAAACTCAAAGCAACACGGGGTAACTTAATGAATCTATTGGATCTTGCCAAAATCCAATAGAGCCGATAACTAGCTTCAAGCTAGATCTTAGTCTACCGCATGGCTCATGACCTAACAAGAAACCCTCTTGAACCAAGCTTGAATCTACCGCATGACACGAAGCATGGTAACAAGACTACTTGCATCAGATCTAAATCCACCACATGATACTAGACATGATACAAGGTTGACGGTACTCACGGAGGTCGACGGATCGATGAACCCTCTCGAAGAACTCGACGACACGACAAAAGGACTCTAGGGTTTGGCGTAAGGCCGGTTTGTATTGAAGAATGATTGTGTTCATTACATACATTCAGGGCTCATATTTATACTCTGCCAAGTACAATCTCGAATGGATTCGCTGCCTAACTTATCCCTAAGCTTGATCGCCTATCCATCCATTCGTCCTTCCTGCTTGAGCCACGTCACCGTCCAATCCCGCAAAATCAGCTCTACTGTTCCTTTGCCGAACGGGAGCAGATAGCCGACCGCGACCTTCTTTGCCGAATACATCTGAAAAAATCCTTTCCTTCCACCAAACGGACTCCTCACCGAGCTGGATCCACAAGTCAGACTCCTTACCAAATTTTGGTGTTAACACATGCCCCTTCAATTGCGGGATAAAAGTAATTTTGTTCCGCAATTGACTCCAGCCACGAATATTTTCAAATCGAATCTGTCGACACCTGTTCTTCTTTCTTTGCAATCCGCTGGAGTCCTCGTCTAGATCCAAACCCTAGATCCCCTTGCTCTAAGCTCAAATCTCCAATGGCAGCTCAAAACCAGGATGCTCAGGTAAATCCCCCTCCCGTAAGCTTCATTCGGCATTTAGGTTTTCAATTTTACCTGAGATTTCGTTTCCGCTTTTCTTCAGGAGCCTTCTACTGAGCTTTTGATTCGCACCGAGGCCAATTCAAGATCTTATTACCTTGGTCCCGTGGGAAACTCTGATCCTCGAGATTTCATCGCGGCTGAATCTCAAAGGATCCCCTTCAAGGCGGCTCTGTCTCCACCTCCCCGGTGGCAAGACGCTTTCAAGAGCTGGCCCTTGCCTCCAATCGCAGGCTGGAAAAATTGGTACCGGAGGATCCTTGCAGATAAGAGTGCCATGACCCAAAACTGGGATACCCTCCGCATTGCTCAGTGCCCGGAGTTATCTTTGGCCGAGACCCCCAAAACTAAAGACCTTTTGATAGCAGCCTGCCATTTTTGGTCAAACGGTGTCAACGCCTTCCTCTTTGGCCACGGCCCGGTGTCTCCAACTCTGGCCGATGTGTATATGATCACCGGCCTTGACATTACAGGATCCGTGCAACCCTGGGATTTCAGAAGCTCTTCACGGCAAACAGGGGTGAAACCAGGGAGCGGATACAAGAACTATATCTTGAAACACATGAAAGACAATCCCCTTGGTGAAGTTGAATACAGGGCATTCCTGAACATGTGGCTATGCAGATTCGTCTTCTGTGGTAAAGCCAATGAGCCTACCCTGAATCATATTGCAATGGCTTCTCATTTGGTTAGTGGCAACCGCCTTCCCCTTGGGAAATTCCTCCTAGGCAGTGTATACCATATGCTTCACCAAACTGTGACCCAGATGTATACTAGCCAAAGGATAACATGTGTCAACGGTCCTTGGTGGTTTGTTCAAATGTGGCTGCAACTTCACATGCATCAGATCATTGGTGTTGATTTGAACAACAGGCTCTTCCCTTCATCCAATCACCCTGAAGGGGAACCCCAAGCCACCAGAGGATGCCAGAATTATGGAGAAGCTGCTTCAACTGTCCTTATTCAGCAGGACATCGGCCCGGCTTTTGAGTGCTTCTTCAAAGGTTTCCGAATCCTCTCCGGCTCCCTTATCTGGGCAATGACACCTTGATTTTCCCCGTTGAATTCTCCTTTGAATCCGAACGTCAAGATGGGAGATTCCTAGAGATCTTCGACATCATAATCCGCCCATGCATCTTTGCCGCCGAATTCAATGGAGGAAGGCTGACCTATAGCACCTATGAATATTATCAGCCCAATGTAATGGCTCGGCAACTTGGGTGTGGCCAGATGCCCCCAAGACTGTTTCTCGCATGAATTCCTCAAACCCAGAGAGGAAATCAAAGAGCTCATGCACAGTAGTAGAGTCTTTCATTATGTGTGCAGTCCCGCTGTCTACACCTGGCCTTTCGTACCTACAACAATAGCTCACCCCACCTTCAACTCATGGTGGCAAGAATTCCATGATCATATCTTCAGTGAGCCTGTGCATTTGTTCTGTGCGGAATTGATGCCTGATTTCCAGCCAGCTTCGGAGGTAATACGATTAACTCTTAAATCAGACATTCCCCCTCCAATTATGATTCTGACCTTATTTCTGTTGCCCTTAGAACACCATACCTACCCCTCTGGCCAGGAACATCTCCTACAATGCTGTAGGCCCGATCTCAGCACTGGGATTCAGGTCCCCAACTCTGGCTCAGCTAATGGCCAGGTTTGCCACAACAGACCCAAGCCTTTCCAGCCTTGCTGCTGACAGGAGGCAAGGTTTGACCCTGATTGCTCCTCCAAATGCCAAGAGGAGGAGAACTATTAAGAAAGTCCTTGTTGAGGTAAAAACCCTTTCTTTTCCTGATCACAAAATTACTCTCACTCTGACAAATCATATCTTGTGTATTTTCAGCCCAGGGCCCAGCAATCTTCAGTGCCAGAACCTGCCAATGCCCCATCCACTGGTATGACCTTCACTGTCCCTTTTTGAGGATGAACACTGGCATTTATCTTTTAATTTGACATTTGCAGAAGACACAACGGCAGAACAACTTGTGGACGTCCCAGTGTCTCAACAAGCAAGTCCATCCAGGGTTGAATTACCTATCCCAGTGGAGATCTCATCTTCATCAGGGACTCAATCACCTTCTGCAGAAGCAATGAATTCTCCAGAGATGAGTCTCCCAACCCAGTCAGAACCGTCAAGTCCTCCAGGAGCACAATCACCTGCTGGTCATGCAGAGACACCAACCCCAACAGAGGTGAACCCATCTACTCTTCAGCCAGAAGCCCCTGAGCTGCCAACAACAACGCTTTCTCACATAGAAGCTTCAGCCTTGCCTGGAACACCTCCTTCGCATGTGATTGCCCCTGAACAGAGTCCTCCCCCAGCTCAAGAAATCAGCCATGAGGTACTCATTTGCACTTAACTCTGCTACCTTTACTTTTAGCACTCCTAACCCAGCAATACTGCTTCTTAGGATCAGGCCCCATCATCATCAAGTCTGTCAGTAGGGAACAATCCAGTTGCCGAGGTGATGGAAGAAATGCATCAAACCCTGTCAGAGGAAGTGCTAGAAAAGCTCAGGGAGATCTTTGCCTGGCTGGAAAAGGATACACAAGATCCGTTCAGAGATCTCGATCATTTTGAAGAAATGCTCGAGTCCATCAGCCAAGAGCTCCCTGAGGACATCAATGCTTCTCTCGCATCTATCTGTGGCCTGGAGGATCATTATGTGCCCATAAGGAAGGCTTTGAGGAAGGTGCGCTCCCACCCGGCTATTGAACAGAAGAGAACCAGTGCTGAACAAGCCATGAACGGGGCACAATCTCAGACCGAGAGCCACAAAGATACATTGGCCAATCTGCAAGCCTCTCGTGATTCAAAAATTGCTAGGAAAGCTGCTCTGGAAGCAGAATTGAGAAGCTTGTCAGCTGAGATGGAGGCCGATGACAGGAAAATAGCCGAGCTCCCTGAATTGATAGAGAAGACCCAAGAGGAGGCGAAATGGGCTATGGCCAAGATGAAACAATGCGATGCAGAGCTTACCACCTTGTCTAGTGCCCAGAAAGATTATCAGGAGCGGTGGGATAACATTCGCTAGACAATATCCAATGTTCGTAATGTAATTGCAAAATACTTGAACATTTAAAGGCTTCAATTGATGTATAACCGAATTGGCCGTTTTTTGTAATATCTGTTCTTGCAATTTCATTTCCCTTTCCTGCTGCGCTCCTTCAACGTAATACTGAACGATCCATTCGGCAAAGACATGCCAATACCCGAATGGCACCTTGACTCCTCTTAGCCGAGCCAGTCAACCGAACACGACTCAGCCTAGAACTCCAAACGACCCATTGGCGGATTGGTCAAGGAAACCTTTCCACCTTCCGATTTTCTTGGGATATGCGCCACGATCCAGAGCCACGACTTGAGGCCACGATCTGTCTTGCCAGGCCTATAAATGAAACCGTAGGTGCCCCTAGCTCTCCACCAAGCCTTTTAGCTCTCGAATCTTTGCCAATCTTAGTTCTTCTTCTTTTCCGAACAGTGCACATCCCAAAGCAACATGGTGCGCCGCCTCAACCACCGTCGTGCCTCTGATGAGGCGGAGGGGAGCAGCGCCAATGCGCGCCGGAGGTAATGATCGTCGATTCTTCTTCTTTGATTCCCCTTTGGTCTTTTCTTGTTTTGACGATCATCTCCCTTTCAGGTTGATTCAGTGGAATCCGTCTCCTGCGCCGGCCAATCAGCCCCTTCCGGATGACTCCTCGGAGTCTGACGGCCACTCCCCCGTGCCCTATGGGGAACTCGACGCCCTCCACTTCAAGGAGGAGCTGGAGACGGCCCGGCGCGAGTTGGAGGATGTCTCCAAAAAGGCGGGCATAGCCGAGCTGGAGTTGGAGGACCAGCGCAAACAGCTGCTGGAAACCATCGACGGTACAGCTCTAAAATCGAATCTTTGATCCAACCCGGCTTTTGATGCTAACCTCCCTTCTTCTTGCTCCTTGCAGCCCGCGATGCCGAGCTTGACCAGCTGAAGGCGCTAGTGGAGCAGCTGGCCGACAAGGTGAACGCCCGCGGTGACACGCCGGCGGAGCGCCTTGCTGCGGTGGAGCACCGCGTCAACGAGGTGGCCACCCATGGCGTTTGCTTGGGCACTACCCTGGGCCTGGCTGCCATGGCGACGCACACAGACGTCGACTACTCCACCAGGCCGCGCGGCTTCCGGGGCGGCGCGCCAGAGGACATTGAGGAGATCGAGCTCATCTTGGAGCGCCTTGATGGCCATGGCGACGCCATTGCCGAAATCACTCATCCCCAATCTGTACTGAACCAGCTTTTCGACTAGATTGTATTAGGGATGTTTGATCATCGGCAATAAATAAGAACTTTTGAATTCTGTGCTTGTACTGCGATGGTTTCTTTGCATTTGCTTCCGTGAATCTTGTTTCTTCTTAGACGTATCCGGGAACTGCCTTGAGCCGAACACGCAAGAACCGACACCCCTTGGCGCGAAATCCGCAGAAGATCCCTGAATCGGCAATCCGTAAGCACTGTTCAAGCAAAAACCCTTCGCATCCGGGAGAAAACCCTGCCGTTTGGTATTCCAACAGTGTGTACTGGCCAGTCATCACTCCCAATGCACCCCTTCGGTCAATAAAATAGCCTGCTGAGATGCTCTGCAAATCCACTCGCACACTCATCCATCATTTCTCATCTCCTCCCCCGTCTCCGAAGGAAAAAACCCCAAGGCCATGGACAAGGGCAAGCAACCCCAGGAGAGCAGCCCTCCAAAGAAACGCATGATTCGAAGGTGAGTTTCCTCTTGATTTACTTCCTGTTTCCCACATGATCTTGCGCTTTACCTCCTCTTCTCTTTTCCTTTGCAGCCTTGACTTGCTTCCCGAAGAAATCATCGGGACCGAAGATGTGCCTGAGTACATCTCCTCCGATTCCTCCCTCGAAGCAGAGGATGCCACGCCTGAACAGAGGACCAGCCATCAACTGCGCCGCCGCGTTCGGCACCTGGAGCATGGTCTCAGGGACATCACCGCTCGTTGCCAAGCCGAACGCGAGCGCCGCATGGCTCTGGAGGCACTAATAGGGGGTAAATGCTTCTGACTTATTCTTGGCTTTGTGCCTGCATTTGGGTTTCTTGCCCCTAACATCGATTCCTCTGTTTTAGATGTCTCTGACAGGTACAACAACCTGAAAACGGCCTGGGATAGCTTGGTGGAAGCCGCAAACCATGGTCACCCCCGTGCATTCCAAGTCGCCGTCACGGTGGTCCTGGAACAACTGAAGAGGGGAGCGATCGAAGAAGACGCAAAGAAAAGATTGAATCATACTTTCGCTTCTTCCTCCACGCCTTCTGCTTCCCACCTCCTTGAGGTCCTGATCACCAGGGTGGTTGGATGTAAACCTGCAAGAAGCAGTTGTAATGTCGTTTTTGTGCTAAGGGCAATGCATCTAGGCACTGGCCATTTCTTCTGTTTGTGAATTTTTGTTCTGAAGGCGGCCCCGTTCTTGAGCGCCGGCTGTTTCTGTGTCAGATGTGCGTAATCCCGCTGCTGGCGTTCATCGATCAATTTCAATGCTGGGATAATATTTCTTCAGATATCTTCCATTTATCGCAGTGGAAAATTCTTCTCCTAGCAAAGTTTTCAATATGTATGCATTACCAGGGACGCATCTGACCACACGAAAAGGCCCCTCCCAGTTAGGGGACCATTTGCCGAATTCGCTGTATTTAGTTCCAATCGGCAATAGCGCTTTCCAAAACAAATCTCCTTCTGTGAATTGCCTGACCTTTACTTTCTTGTTATAGTACTTGGCAACCCGTAGCTTGTTTTTCTCGATGTTTTCCAAGGCTCTAAGACGGATCATGTGTAAATCCTCTAGCTCATCCATCATTAGGCCACTGTAATCTTTGGTGCTCAAATCTTTTTGTAACACTACTCTCCTTGAATCTGATTGCATCTCCCAAGGTAGAACCGCATGGTGCCCATAAACCAATTCATAAGGAGAGGTTTTTGTAGCTCCATGGGGGGCCATTCGGTAAGCCCACAGTGCCTCACTGAGTACCGAATGCCACCTTCTTGGCTTCTGGTCGATCTTCTTTTGTATCAGCTTGATCATGATCTTGTTAGAAGCCTCCTCTTGACCATTAGCTTGGGTATAATAGGGAGAAGAGTTAAACAATTTGATTCCCATGCTTTCGGCAAACTCTCTGAACTCTAGTGACACGAATTGTGCCCCTTGATCAATGGTGATTGTCTGAGGGATTCCAAACCGATAGATGATGTGCTCCTTGACAAATTCCACCATGTTTTCTGATGTCACCTTCTTCAATGGGATCGCCTCAACCCATTTAGTAAAATAATCCGTAGCCAAAAGCACGAACTTATGCCCCTTGCTAGATGGTGGATTAATTTGGCCAATCAAGTCTATACCCCAGCCCCTGAATGGCCATGGCTTGATGATGGGATTCAATGCTGACGCGGGGACCCTTTAAATATTTCCAAACATCTGGCAATCCTGACATCCCTTGTAATACTCAAAGCAATCCTCTAATATCGTCGGCCAAAAACACCCAGCTTGTCTAATAACCCATTTCATACGGTAGGCCGATTGGTGCGCTCCACATATCCCATCGTGCACCTCGCTCATCATGTTCTTGGCTTCTTCTGGACCCAGGCATCGTAACAATACCCCATCTAATGATTTATAGAACAAGTTGTCATCCAGAAGAACGAATCTTATGGCCTTGTACCTGAGCTTCCTAAAGACTTTTCGGGATGGATCTCTCAAGTAATCAACGATCTCTTTCCTCCAATCACCTTCTGCGAGATCCGTCCCCAGTGCACATACCTCTACAGCAAACGCTTCTTGACTCTCTTTGTAACCGAGGCGCTTTGAGCCAGCCTGTTTGCTTCTTCATTATGCTCCCTAGGAATATGCTGTAGAGTCACCAATGGGAAGCTCTTCAAGATTTCCCTGCATTCTTCGTAGTAACTCCTCAGCGCTTCACTTTTGCACTCGTATTGGCCGTTTAATTGCTTGATCACTAGCTCTGAATCTCCATAAACTTCAACTGAAATGGCCCCAGCTTCTCTCAAATATTGAAGCCCTCGAAGCAGTGCCTCGTACTCGGCCTGATTGTTCGTAACAGTGGGCTGTATAGGGATGGCAAATTCAAACATCTCACCCCTAGGTGAAATTAGTAGGATCCCTACTCCCCCACCTTTACCACACGATGATCCATCAAAAAATAAAGCCCAAGGGGTAATTGCAAGCAAATCAATTGACGGATCACGATGTTCAGTTATAAAATCGGCAATGATCTGACCTTTGATAGCTTTTGCTGATTCGAACTTCAACTCGAACTCTGATAAAGCCAAAATCCACTTGCCAATCCTGCCGTTCAAAATTGGCATAGATAACATATGTTTTATTACATCGAACTTGGAATACACCGTGCATTCGGCATTCAACAGGTAGTGCCGAAACTTTGTACACGAGTAGTATACGCACAGACACAGGTTCTCTACAGCCGAATACCTGGTCTCGGGATCAAGTAATTTTCGGCTAAGATATGCTACTACCCGCCCCTTTCCTTCAAACTCTTGAATAAGGGCCGATCCAATGGTTTGGGTATCGGCCGCCACGTACGACTTGAAAGGCTTATCCAGCTGAGGAGGGACCAACACTGGTGGTTCCTTCATGTACTGCTTGATCTCATCGAAAGCCTTCTGTTGTTCGTCGCCCCATGTGAACTTCTGATCCTTCTTTAGCTTCAGCAATGGAGAGAATGGCAAAATCTTCTGCGACAAATTTGAAATGAATCTTCTCACGAAATTAATTTTGCCGAGCAGTGATTGCAACTCCTTGAGATTAGTTGGAGGAACGACTTCATCGATGGCCTTCATGCTCTTCTTGCCAACTTCAATTCCTCCCTCGTGGACTAAAAAACCCAAGAATTCTCCAGCTGATACCCCAAAAGCGCACTTGTTTGGGTTCATCTTTAAACCATGCTTCCGGGTGCACTCCAAGGTCCTCTTCACATCATCCAAATGCGTGTCATGACTCAGGGACTTGATTACCACATCATCAATGTAGATTTCCACAACTTTGCCGATCAATTCATGAAAAATGTAATTCATGGCTCGCTGATAAATTGCACCGTCATTTTTTAGCCCAAATGTCATGACTATCCATTCAAACAGGCCTATATGACCAGAACATCTGAAGGCCGTCTTTGATATGTCTTCTATTGCCATGAAGATTTGGTTGTATCTCGCATTGCCATCCATGAAACTGATCACTTTGTGTCCAGCTGCGGTGTCAATCAACAAATCGGCAATAGGCATGGGGTAACCATCCATCGGAGTAGCTCTGTTCAGATCCCTGAAATCTATGCAGACCCTCATCTTTCCATTCTTCTTGTACACAGGGACAATGTTAGAAATCCACTCCGCATATCTGCATGGCCGAACGAAGTTTGCATCAAGTAATCTTTCGACTTCCTTCTTCACATCGGCCAACACTTCATGCTTGTAGATTTTCCGGGGTGGTTGCTTGTATGGTTTGAAACCAGATTTGATTGGCAACCGATGCTCCACGATGGAACGATCCAATCCAGGCATCTCCGAGTAATCCCAGGCAAAGCAATCTTTGTATTCCTTCAGCAGCTTGATTAATTCCTCCCTGAAGTCTGGCTGCAAGTTCGCGCTGATGAACGTCGGCCTTGGCTTATCACCGCTTCCGATGTCAACTTCTTTTAATTTGTCGGCCGACATAAATCCTCGCCCCACCTTGCCATCAGTGCCATCTACGGGGTTCTCCATTAAAAATTACTATAAGAGCCGACTGCTTGAATCGGCTGTTGATCACTGCTGACAGATTTCAACAGGACCTTCTCCCCAGTCTTTCCCTGAGAAACAATCAATGCCTTGGTATTCCTAGAAAGCTGGTTCCATGTTCACAACGCTCACGGAGTCATCTGCTTGGACGACCTCAATATCATCATCCACCCACTGGATAAGCTGCTGATGCATGGTGGATGGGACGCAGCAATTGGCATGAATCCAGTCCCGTCCGAGCAGTAGGCTATAGGCTCCTTTACCTTCAATCACAAAGAAGGTCGTGAGCAGCGTCTTGGACCCGATCATCAGATCCACGTGAGCGCATCCCTTGGTATCTGAAGGATTTCCAGCGAAATCATTCAGTATTATGCTTGTAGGCGTCAGATCGCTCGGGCCCATGCCAAGTTTCCTGAAGGTGGTGTACGGCATCACGTTGACTGCCACTCCACCGTCGACGAACATCTTGGTCAATGGCTTGCCATTGACATATACCCTTAAGTACAACGGCCTCATGTGTCGATTTTTGGCCGGTTTGTCGAAGATGGCCTGCTTGGCTAGCACCAGCTGCGCCATCATCCCCTCGATCTGCTCATCATCTAGGGACGCTTCCTCCTGCACAACCTGATTAGCGGGAGCCATGAATTCGTTCAGCAGAAAATATACCATGCATGTTGGAGCCGAACGCTTTGACCCTTCAGGTTGATCCTTTGGGCGCCACACCTGCCTTGTCTGGATCCCAGCCTGCCTCAGCTCGCGGTTCCTCAAGCGCTGTACCCACCTCTTCTGACTTCTCCTTAGGCCGGGAGGGCACCATTGCCCCTTTTGCCAGACGTGCTCGTCCTCGTCCTCCTCTTGATCAGCCCACCTTAGATCAGCTTGCCGCTTCCTGGGGTGATCAATGACTTCAATTTTTTGGCGTCGATCCCCGTTAGGGTGGATCCTCCCAATTCTCTCGTGGACGGATCGGCGATTGGCAGTCTCCTGCCTGTACCCAAAATATCTGTCGCTGCATTCGGGACAGTTCCTCAGCGTGGGCAGCTTCAAACCCTCGTTCCAACAGTGCCTGAATAACGCACATCCCCAGTGCGCGCGCTCCTGCTCGCGCGTGTATTGCTCCAGGTCCATTCTGTGTGCCTCTTCTTCAGCTCTGCGCTTCTCCTCCTCGTATCTGCACTTCTGGTAACGCTCTTTTTCCATCTGGCGCTGCCACTTGTTGAGGAGGATGCGCGTGGTCACCCTGGGCTTGGCTCTGGATGACTTCCCGATTTCGATGTGGCTCTTGAGAATGAGGGGGGCTTCGCCATGCACCTGTTCCAGAGTTACTTGGCGTTCCGGGTCCACTGCTCCATCCTGTCTAGCCCTGGCTGAGGTCAAGACTTTGACCTTTCCCTTCTCCTCAGCCGTCACCATGTTAACAGAGAAGCCCACCATGTTCTGAGGGAAAGGGTGACCATCCAGCTTCATCTTGTTGTCAAATTTAAGGTGCCCCTCCTGGATGGCTTTCTGGATCCTCATCCTGAAGAACCTGCAATCATTGATGGAGTGTGAATCCCTATCGTGGAAGCCACAGTAACGTTTCCCTTTGACTCCATCGGGCCGAAGCATGGAATGCCCTTCAGGCAGTCTGATTCGGCTTTCCTTCACTAGGAGCTCAAACAGCTTGTCAGCCTTCGTGATATCGAAATCGTAGGTGCCCTTGGTCTGCTTGACCTAGCGCTGATTCATCGTTAAAGGCTCTTTCCCCCACATGATTTCGGCTGCGGCCACATCCAGTTCATCATCAGAATCCTCGATCAGATCGGCCTTGTCTAAGAACTGGTTGTAGATCTCCGCCACATCATGCTGCTTGCCAAACCTGGCATCCTTCTTGAAGCCATACGCCTGGTTGCTCATCAACGATAGCTTTTGAGACAGCTGGCCCAGGTTTTCAAACTCCATCCCGAACAGTTTCTCACGTACGACCGGCAGCATCCCGGCGACGGCCATGTCAGCTAGTTGGTCGTCTGGCAGGTTGAGCGAGAAGCACATGCCTTTCACCTCCCTGAACCTCCTGAGAAATTCCAACGGCATCTCGCTGTGCCTCTGTTTCAAGGTGGCAAGATCGATCAGCTTCTTCTCCGAGCTGCCACTGAAATAATGGGCGTGGAATTTCCGTTCCAGGTCCCTCCATCTGCTAACTGACTCAGGGGTAGGGACGAGAACCACTGGAACGCCGGGCCTGTCAGCGACGCGGGGAAGTATCTGACCCTGAACACCTCCTCAGCTGAGCATTCCCCGAGCTGCATAAGGTAACGAGCAATGTGCTCCACTGTGCTTGTGTCGTCTTGCCCGGAAAATTTCGTGAACTCCGTTGGAGGTTTCACCCTTGGCGGGAGGAGCACGTTGAAGTACCACTCTGGGAACGGCGGCTTGTAGGCAGGTCCCTGCATTTTTGGCTTGAGGCCGAACTGATTTTGCATCAACTCGGCCATCTTCCGCGCCAGGGCGTCGTCCTCCCCGCGCGCCCGCAGGCCGGCGCATAACACCGGATGCGGGAAAGCGTCAATGGCTCCATAGTTTCCAACCTCGTGGTAGCCTCCGCCGTATAGGTTTCTCTGCAGCCAGTTGTTCGCCGGAGCAATCCTGTGACCGGAAGTGAACGGGGCCCCAGGCGAGCCGAATGCTAGGTCTCCGTACGTGGGCTGGTACGGATTCGAGTTCGGCCGCACACGGGTTGACCCGTGCGCCTGCGGTGGTGGCTGGATTGGCTGTCCTCCTAAGGCCTGCGGTGGGGGCTGAACTGGCTGACCCCCAGCACCCTGCGGAGGAGGCTGGAAAGCTTGACTTCCAGCACTCTGAGGAGGAGGCTGAATTGGCTGGCTCCGTAGTGGTGGTTGAGAGCTTGATTCGCCCAGTTCCACGGTGCCCCCTTGGACGGGTGCCTTGCTGAATGCCTGCTCCATGCCTGGGCCAAAGACAGCCACCATCATTTGCTGGAATGCGCCAAGAAAAGCTTTGTGGTGCTTGCTCAAAACGAGATCCGCCGCATCCCGGAATGCTTGCAGGCATTCCTCTCTCTCCTGCTGAGTGGTGGCGTCGCTCTCCCCTGACATCAATACCCTGGCCATGTCGTTCTTCAGGTAGGGGATGCCACTTCTGTTCTTCTTGAAGGACAGCAGACACTTCTGCTGGAATTGGTTTACGGCGTCCTGGAGCTGCTGCCGCTGTTCAGGAGAGAGGTCCTCAATGTTGACATCCATGATGTCCGCGATTTCAGGCATCTTAATCCTTTTGGCTGGGTCCCACTGGGCGTGCCAAAAAGTGTGTTGACGCAAAACGTGCACCTAGCGCCAAACACACAGCAAGCCGAAAAAGCTGGCTTCACACGCGCAAAGAATCACGAGACGTGCCAGTCAATTTTTCCTGAAAATTAACAAAAGATAAAGCAGTTAGATACCAAAGCTTGGAACTTGCCGGGTGGTACCAGACAGTTCCATATTTACGGCTAAGAAGCCAAATGAGATGACACATAGCTATAAAAAGCTATCTGCCAATAAACTGAAACCATTCGGGAACTTATAAAGGAGAAGTAACACTGCCGAATGGATGACGTAAGCATGACAGTAATTGGTCTTTGTTTGAGCAAAGATGCATGCGCACGAGACCATGACCGATCCCCATGATAACTAACATTGAATAAATGAATAAAGTAAAGCACGAACATAATCATGTAATAAATAAGCATGCATAGATCCAAAGCACTAGTCTACCGCATGTCTAGGTACTTAAAAATCCGTCGGGTACGATGCCAAGACAAATCTATCCACCACATGATACAACTTGCATGAGAATCGTACCACTTTCCACAAATAGATCTATCCACCACATGATACAATCTAAATATGGAAAGCTAAAAGCACGCGTTATTTAAAGCATGAATTACGCACGTGTTTTACTCATGAAGAAACATAACCGAATACAGCTAAACAGTCGATTCGGGGTCCATGAAGAAGGAACGAACATTACCAAGCGAATAAATCTATCAGATTGATTTGAAATCTAATCCACCGGATGACTAGCTCCAAAGCAACCCAAAAACCTGCATCTACCGCATGATACTCAGCTCTTTCAAGATTTAAACCAACATTGGCAAGCTTGAACCCGCAACACGTAACAACCTAGATCGATTCGGTTTCGGCTATCGGAAAGCACAAGATCCACGTGCTAAAACACGAAATCTGCTCGTACAAGGATCACGAAAGGGATAAAGCCGATCTAAACCCATCTAGATTGGGCAAAAGGTGTTACATGAATTTAACATAAAGTAAAAACTCAAAGCAACACGGGGTAACTTAATGAATCTATTGGATCTCGCCAAAATCCAATAGAGCCGATAACTAGCTTCAAGCTAGATCTTAGCCTACCGCATGGCTCATGACCTAACAAGAAACCCTCTTGAACCAAGATTGAATCTACCGCATGACATGAAGCATGGTAACAAGACTACTTGCATCAGATCTAAATCCATCGCATGATACTAGACATGATACAAGGTTGCCGGTACTCACGGAGGTCGACAGATCGATGAACCCTCTCGAAGAACTCGACGACACGACAAAAGGACTCTAGGGTTTGGCGTAAGGCCGGTTTGTATTGAAGAATGATTGTGTTCATTACATACATTCAGGGCTCATATTTATACCCTACCAAGTACAATCTCGAATGGATTCGCTGCCTAACTTATCCCTAAGCTTGATCGCCTATCCATCCATTCATCCTTCCTGCTTGAGCCACGTCACCGTCCAATCCCGCAAAATCAGCTCTACTGTTCCTTTGCCGAACTGGAGTAGATAGCCGACCGCAGCCTTCTTTGCCGAATACATCCACCTCACATCTTCTCCCCTTGCTCCGGAGGAGAAAACCCCAAGGCCATGGCGGACAAAGGAAAACAACCCATCAAGGAAAGCAACACTCCACCAAAGAAGCGTACCATTCGAGAGTAAGTTTTCTGTCAATCCTTTCTTGTGCTTTCGATTTCAATCTCATTGTTTACCCCTCTCTACTTTTTTTCAGCCTTGACTTGCTTCCTGAAGAGATCTTTGGAACTGAAGAGGTTCCCAAGTACATCCTCTCCGATTCCTCCACTGAAGAAGAGAACGCCACGCCGGAACAGAGGATTAACCACCAACTGCGCCGCCGTATTCGGCATCTAGAGCACAACTTGCGGGACATCACCGCCCGCTGCAATGCCGAACGCGAACGCCGCATTAGCTTGGAGGCGTTGGTAGGGGGTAAGATCTCCATCTCTATTCGACTCCCATGCTTAATCTCAGATCTTCACATTTAACAACTGTTCTCTTCTTCAGTGGTGTATGGCATCATGTTGACTGCAGCTCCACCATCAACAAACATTTTGGTCAATGGCTTGCCATTGACGTAGGACTCATATGCCGATTCTGGGCTGGTTTGTCAAAGGTTGCCTGCTTAGACAACACCAGCTGTGCCATTAGCCCAAGTTGTTCATCCTCATTGATGTATGGGGACGCCTCTTCCTGCACAACTTGGTTAGCTGGAGCCATGAACTCATTCGGCAAAAAGTATACCATGCATGTTGGAGCCGAACGACCAGATCCATCAGGCCTATCTTTTGGACGCCCCACCTGCTTTCTCTTAATTCCTGCTTGTTTCAACTCTTGGTTCCTCAAGCGCTGAACCCTCCTTTTTGGCTTCTCCTCAGGCCAGGTGGGCACCACTGTCCTTCTTGCCAGATGTATTCACGCTCCTGTTCTTCCTGATCAACCCACTTCTGATCACCATATCTTTTCCTTGGGTGATCATTGACTTCATTTATTTTTACGCGCCGACCGTCGCTAGGATGTATCCTTCCAATTCTTTCGTGGACGGATCGACGATTGACAGTATCCTGCCTATACTCAGTGTACTTGTCACTGCATTCAGGGCAATTGTTCAATGTAGGAAGCTTCAAACCCTCATTCCAGCAATGCCTGAAGAACGCACATCCCCAATGTGCACGCTCCTGCTCTCGTGCATGATCTTCTAGCTTCCTTCTGTGCGCCTCTTCCTCAAACCTCCGTGCTTCCTCCTCGTATTTCTGTTTTTGGTAGCATTCCTTCTCTTGTTGACGCTGCCACTTGTTAAGGAGGATACGTGTAGTCACCCTGGGTTTGGTTCTGGAAGAGTCCCCTACTTCAATTTGGCTTGTCAGGATGCGAGGCGCTTCCTTGTGGACTTGTTCCATTGTCACTTGCTGAGCAGGATCAACTGATCCATTTTGCTTCGCTCTTGCTGAGGTTAAAACCTTTACTTTTCCCTTCTCCTCGACGGTTACCATGTTAAGAGAAAAACCAACCATGTTTTGAGGGAAAGGGTTGCCATCCAGCTTCATTTTATTGTCAAATTTCAAGTGACCCTCCTGGATAGCCTTCTGGACACTCATCCTGAAAACCCTACAATCATTGATGGAGTGAGAGTTTCTGTCATGAAATCCACAGTATCGTTTCTCTTTAACTCCATCAGGCCGAAGCATAGAAGGCCCGTCTGGCAACTTGATTCGGCATTCCTTTACAAGGAACTCAAAGAGCTTGTTAGCCTTGGTCACATCAAAATCATATGTGCCCTTAGCTTGTTTATCCATCTTTGGTTCACAGTTAGTGGCTCTTTGCCCCACATGATCTCAGCTGATGCTATCTCCTCATCATCAACAAATTCTTCTCCTTGATCAGCTCTTTCGAGGAATTGGTTGTAGATATCAGCTATATCATTGTGCTTGGCAAACCTGGAGTCTTTCTTGAATCCGTAAGCTTGATTGCTCATTAATGACAACCTCTGGGACAACTGACCAAGATTGTCAAACTCCATGCCGAACATCTTCTCCCGTATAGCTGGCAACATACCCTCAACAGCCATGTCAGCCAATTGATCATCTGGCAGATTCAAAGAGAAGCACATGCCTTTGGTCTCTCTGAACCTTCTGAGAAATTCCATGGGTGTTTCATTGTGCCTCTGTATCAGGGTAGCCAGATCAATTAGCTTTTTCTCAGTACTGCCACTGAAGTAATGAGCACGGAACTTCTGTTCCAAATCCTTCCAGGTACTGATCGATTGAGCAGGCAAAGAAGCAAACCATGTAAAGGCCGGGCCTGCCAACGACAAAGGAAAGTATCTGACCCTGAACACCTCATCAGCTGAAGCTTCCCCAAGCTGCATCAAGTATCGTTCTATGTGTTCCACAGTACTTGTATCATCTTGCCCAGAGAATTTTGTGAAATATGCAGGAGGTTTCACCCTTGGTGGAAAAACCACCGTGTGGTACCACTTTGGGAAAGGAGGTGTGTAAGCTTGTCCCTGTATCTTAGGTTTAAGGCCGAATTGATTTTGCAAAACATCGGCCATTTTCTGCACCATGAGATCAACATTAGCATCTTGGTCCCCTGGTCTTCCAACAAGTCCATTAAGCACTCCTGCAGCTGCACCATATCCAGGGTTTGGGAAAGCATCAATGGCGCCATAGTCCATGACTTCTGAGTACCCTTCACCATACATATTCTTCTGTAACCTGTTGTTGACTGGGGCTATCCTATAAGTGGAGTTAGGTGGAACTCCAGATGAACCGAACACCAGATCTCCATATGTAGGCCTGTTGGGCATTGCCTGATACGGGTTTAGCTGTTGGACTGGGCGACCTCCAGTGCTTTGTAGAGGCGGCTGGATCGGTTGACTTCCCACGTTTTGCGGAGGTAGTTGGATTGGTTGGCCTTCCATGCTTTGCAAAGGCGGCTGAGCACCCGCATCTCGAGCTGGTTGAGCAACACTAGTTTCTCCAACCTATACAGTAGATGTTTGAGGCGATACTTTACTGAGCGTCCTCTCCATGCCTGGGCCAAAGACTCCAACCATCATCTGCTTGAACATATTCAAGAAAGCAGTATGATGTTTGACCATTACGCTTTCTATAGTCTGCCGAAAAGCATTCAAAGCCTCCTGTTTCTCTTGAGCAGATGTGGTATCAGGCTCCCCTGGTAACAGAACCCTTGGCATGTCAGATTTGAGATACGGCACACCACTTCTATTCTTGCCAAATGACATCAAACACTTCTGTTGAAACTGGTCAATGACATCCTTCAACTGCACTTGCTATTCTAGAGACAGGTCATTAATGGTGACATCCATGACGTCTTGAATATCAGGCATCTTGAATCGGCTAGATTGGTCACACTGAGCGTGCCAAAAAGTGTGTTGACGCAAAATCAGCACCTCGCGCCAAGCACACAGCAAGCCAAAAGAAGCTAGCTTAAAACATGTGCCGGATCCGAAGCATGCCTGTCAATTTTCGTGAAACTGACAAAGGATAAAAAATAGTTAGATAAAACCTGGAACTTACCGGGTGGTACCAGACAGTTCCGTATTTGCGGCTAGAAAGCCAATTAAAATGACATATAGCTACAACAAGCTATCTATCAGCAGTTCAAATATCATTCGGGAGCTTTTAAACATGAAAACAGGATATAACCGAATGGATGACGTAAGCATGACAAAAGATCAGTCTTTGTTTGAATAGCATTATTCACACGTGATCATGACCGATTTTTCAAGATAAATAACAAATAAAACAAATAAAGTAAAAGCACGAATATAATTATGAAGTAAACAAGCATGCATAGGCCAAAAGCACTAGTCTACCGCATGTCTAGGTACTTTCAAACCCGTCAAGCATGATAACAAACAAGTTAATCCACCGCATGATACGACTTGTTTGAAACCACACCACCAACCATAAAGAGATTAATCCACCGCATGATACAATCTAAGTACAGAAGGCTAAAAGCACACATTATTTAAAACAAACTTATGAACACGTTTTACTCATGAGAGCATTGCCGAATACGGCTGTACAGCCGATCCGGGTTCCGTGGAGAAGGAACAAACATTTGAAAATTCAAAGCTTGAACCTGCAACACGTGACAATCTAGATTGATCTAAATTCGGCTATTAGAGCACTTGATCCTTTGTAATAAACAAAGACTTGAGAGTACATCACACGGATCTCAAAGATGTAAAGCCGAAACCAATCGATCTAGATTGGGCAAAACAGTGTTACATGAATTTAGACATAAAGCAAAAACTCAAAGCAACACGTGATAACTTAATGAATCTATTAGATCTTGCCAAATCTAATAGAGCCGATAACTAGCTTCGAGCTAGATCTTAGCCTACCGCATGACTCATGATCCAACAAGAAACCCTCTTGAACCAAGCTTAAATCCACCACATGATACTAAGCAAGGTAACAAGACTACTTGCATCACGGTCTAAATCCACCGCATGATACTAGACATGATACAAGGTTGCCGGTACTTACGGAGGTCGACGGATCGATGGCTCCTCTCGAAGAACTCGACGACTCGACTAAAGGACTTGATGTTTGGCACGGGGCCGGTTTTTGTTGTGAAGATGTTCGATCCCTATTACAGACATCAAGGGTTTATATTTATACCCTTGTCCTAACACGACTCCTGGTCGACTACGAGTACAACATGTAATGTCTAAATTAATGCTCCGACGCCAACGTCCATCTCGTATACGCCATCAACTTGCTCCTTCCTTATATCAGGCCACGTCATCACGCATCCCCGAAAACCTCCTTTTAAAAGCGCAAACAGTCCCTTTGCCGAATTATGGCGCATTGCCAACCGCAAGCATCCTTTACCGAATCCTCTGAGAAGATTTTTCTAGCCGACTGGTATTTCGTCACCAAACTCGGCCCACAAGTCAATCCCTTTCATGTACCAATTTTGGTGTTAACAACTTCCATATCTGAAGCAACATAAATGGTGGAATGGAATGATCTTGATGTGTATGACAAGCTCTTAAGGATCATAGACACAAGAACTCATCATATAAAATTGCATGATTTTAAAGATAAATCCAGGAATCAAGCTTCTCTAGGAAAATGATCAATAGATACTCAACTTTTCATCAATCATCTTTCAAAGCCTAGACTCAGATTTAGCATGTACTTGCACAAGTTTTGGGTTTAGAGCAAATTAAGCATTTAAGCTTCAGGAGAATCTAGGTCTGAAAACTAAGCACTTTTAAAAGGAATTATGGAGGAGCAACTATTCATCATCTCCAAGCATATATCATCAAGATAATTATTAAAGAGAAAAAGCCAACTAGCAGACTCTAGCATTTTATTCAAACTAAGACCTTTAACTAATACTCAAATAACTAGCTAATATTAAACACCTAGGATAGCGATACTTATCATGATTGTGAGACATGGGTACCCCTGGGTCCCCACCGACCAAGCTCACGGCCGTCCCCGACAAGTGGGTACGGCCTACCAGAAGACCCGCCGACCTGTCCGTGGGCCCAACTGACCTAGTTGGCGGCCCACACGACCTCCTGAAGACCTTCCAGAAGATTCCCCAGACGACCTCATTCATCACGACCTCAAGACTCGGCGCACGGAACAAGACCTCATGGATTACGACCAAAGCAGATCGACGGGATATGGCAAGATGTGTAACATAGACTTAGGTCTTCTGGTCGTAACCGACCAGGAGTCTGGGAACCGACCTCATCCGCCAGCCAATATAAGGCGGACAAGGCGACCCATTGTACAACAAAACCAATCCAATCCTCAAGCAATCTACACCAACAATTGGACGTAGGGGATTACTCTCCGGAGGCCCGAACCAGTATAAACTCACTGTGTCCTCTGTGTTCCGCGTACTCGTGTGCGACCTTCAAGTTCTTAGCCTTAGACTCCTTCCCGCCGAACAACTAAACCACAGGGATTAACACCCCTGTGGACTGTCTAGATCTCACCATCTGACAATTGGCGCGCCAAGTAGGGGTTGAGTCAAGGTTCTTCATGCAACTAGATGGCTTCGACCAACAACGTCATCTTCCCGGAGAGCATGGCAGACATCCTCGCCAACCTCGTCGACATCTGCTTTGGCTCGATGCTGGCGACATCCACCGCTCCAGCCTCCTGCCTCGTCATCGAAGGCAACGCGGTCACCACCGACCAACAGATCGAAACAGATCTGTCATCGGAAACCCACCCGCCCACTCCTAGCGACCTTATCGTCGGGATTAACCGTGTCGAGGGCATGCTCTCCGACACGATCAAAGTCTGTGACCGCGTCAAGCACCCTCGCACGACCTCTTCGCCTCCCAGCATGCCTCTTGGCTTGCGCACCGTAGCTCACGTAGCATCACGCTTCATGAAGCGCAAGATCCAGATTGAATCTAGACCCAAGACCCAAGGTCGCAAAAGCTGCAGGAATTACCTCGACGAACCCTGCCCTATCCATGAGAAGTCCAAACACACCGTGAGCCAGTGCCATGTGCTCAATAAGCTTCACCGACCTCTCACCACGGCTCACCACCGTCGGATGAACCAAGAGTCGTCCCCGGACCACCTTGCGTTCCTGGTCGCCCACACAACGGTCTCCCCAAACTATCCGGGAGAAGAGTTCGAGACCTTAGATTGCCAGATCTTGGTCGTCTCTGCGGATGTACCGCCGCAAGATGGAGAATCCGATGAGCAACGTCAAGAGCGTGAAAACGTTAATGCTGCCAGAGCCGTCCGACGGCAACAAGAGCTCGCAGCTGCTACCCCAGGGGCAGGCCACCAACGGACTAACGCCGGACAAGTCAACGCCAACACTAGGCAACAAGCACCTGCGGCACCAGCTGCTCCACAGTAGTGACGCCATGATGATCCACCTCGTGCCAACAGACTGCGCGCGAGACCTCCTCAGGGACTTCGAGCGCGATGGACTCGAAGTCTACAACTCGCCACAAACCAACTTGGGAGCTGCTCTTACCGCTCTGAATCACCTCGAAGATTCTCCAATGGTCCGGCGTCTCCAAGCCAACGTCTGCGTCGCTGCTGCTCAGATCGAAGAAAGAGGTCCTGGATACAGCAAATCCGCAGCAAGCTCCTACTCTAGAAGCAGATCAGAGCGTCCTCGCTAGTGGCGTCATAGCCAGGGTCCCTTCGACCCGGTGGCTGAAGAGGGATGAGGTGAAAATGAATTAGCGCAGCCGGCCAACCCCGCTGCCAATGCTGCAGCTAACGCTCCAGCCAACCCTGTGGCTAATGCTCCAGCAAACGCTCCGGCCAATGTTGTTGGTAATGCCGCCAATATTGTAGCCAACACTGCCAACATCTAGGGGAACGCCGCCCCAAATCCAAGACACAATGCAGGAGCTCAGCCTCTTCCGGTTCAGGCCGATTGTGCTGAAGAAAGCCAGCGTCATCGTATAAGAGATGAAGTGGAGATAGCTCGACGCGCTAACTATGACTGCAAGCACGGGGTTCCCAACGCCCTCGACACCAACAACCCTATTCAAGCTATAGATCTCCGGATCATGCACGACTAGGAACTTCTGCGACTTGCTCGGTACGACCAAGACAATGGTCCTCCCGACGACCTCTATGTCACCCCTGCAGCTCATGCTCCATCAGCAAGCCCGGGAGCGGTCAATAACTTCCCAGCCTTCTCACGATGTCTCCAGACGATCAGATATCCCAAGAACTTCAAGCCAGCCATTGAGAAGTACGACGGTCGCTCCGACCCAAGTATATGGCTCAAGATGTATAGCATCACGACACGCGCCTCTTGGGGTAATGAAGACCACATGGCGGGATACTTCCCCCTTGTGATGGGCAAGGCACCACTCTTGGGGCTCAAATATCTCCCAGCAGAGTGCATCACCTCCTGGGCAACATTGTTGAAGGACCGATTAGGTGACCAGAGAGGGAGGGGGAGTGAATGGGAGCCGATAAAAATTCTTCTCCTAAGAGAGAACTTGGCCTGTACCCCAAATTCACCACCACGGATTCCCACACGAGTTTGCCAAGGTCACGTAGTCACAACGGACGTACCAACCCTAGGAACAAACTCCAAACGATCCCAAAGCGGAAGCACGAAGCAAGAAGCAAAGGACTTAGCTGTCCTAAAACAACCTAGGCGGACCGTCCGCGGGCACCGCGCGGACGGTCCGCGACCCACGGCGGACGGTCCGTTAAACACGAACAGAACGACCCAACCAACACCTCTACGCGCGGACGGTTCGTACCACGCCCTCAGACGGTCCGCGAGCAACTCGTGCCGCGCGGACTATCCGCGACGTCCGGGCGGGCTGTCCGCCAAACAACTTTCCACCAAAAGCCACTGGCCAACCGAATCGAAACGAAGGCGTTCAAGAACACGCGGAGAACACGAAGAACACCTGGGCCAAAAGCCTCCACGCGGACTGTCCGCACCCACCACGCGGACGGTCCACGAGGTGCAAATAGGCGCGGGAACAACAGCCCAAAAACCAACTCGAGAGCACCCTACCACCTATCCTTCCATGGATCTCCCAAACGGTTGAAGCTCTTGAGGAAAGATTTGGGGAAGATGTGAAGTGTCCCTAGTGGATGCTATGCCCAAAACTTGAGTCCTCAAACAACCTAAAACACCGGGAATCGAATCGCCACCGAAACCAAACAAAAACCTAGGACTCAACCGAAATCCATCAATCGGAGGCCGAACTCGAAGTTTGGGGGATCAAGATCAAGCACAAAGATGCACGAGGCAACTATCCATGATTCCCACCAACAAATTCGAGCCAAAACACCTTAGAATCAAAGGAACAAGCCGCGCACAAAAAACTGACAAAAATAGCTCGAAAAAGACACGAAAATCCAACGAGCTACAAACCGGGAATCGACGCAACCATGAAAGCTTCCATTCACTCGGAGGTCAGATTCCTTACAAACGAAGGAAAAATCTAACCCTAGAGAGCACGGGAATGAGAAGCAGTCCAGATGGATAGTTTGCCTGGAAACCCTAGAGCTAATATATATGAGTCCCCTCCAGGCGAGGCAAAAGACCACACTACCCCTAGCACTTAAGTTGTGATACAACCCCTCAGGGGCAAATAGGTCATGTAGCACTCCTCTTCATCGCACGGCCATGCCATTGCTGCAGACTGCGTCCTCCCGATGCAAGCTCTGCGATCCCACCACGTGTCCGCCGGCATCGAAGCTTCTCGGCGCGCCCGGATCCCGTCTCCGCCTGCCGAGCCTCCGGTCTTAGTTTTGTGGCTCAACCAAGTAACCCGACGGTTTTCTGGCGAACCGCCGCAAACCCCACGTGCAGACTCCGGCCGTGAGCCGCTACCCTGCACTGGCTCCAATCCACGACTTTGTCTTGCTTTTCTTGCCACCATGTGGCCCGCACTTGACCCCGCTGGCCACCGGGTCTCTCGAGTCAGGCCTACTTGTCTCTCCACTACTCGGAGGCCTCGCAAGGCATAGACCTTTCGCGCCCACTCTTCACCTACACCAACGCAAATCAAGCCGCAACCTGCACCTACAATACTCAGCCAAGAGTCAGTCCACACCACGTTGTCAATCACTCATCACATCCAGGAGCGACCATCGACCGGTCCTCAGACGCTCCGGTCCTCAATTGTCTCGACTTTTCACGACCAACTACCAGGTGACCTATAATTGTCCTGGCATTACTCACCACCTCGTCAGAGTACGGATGAGATGTGATGAAACACTCCGTGAGTACACGAACTGCTACTTCGAGAACTGCAACACCCTCGCTGGTGTCAAAGACGAAGACGTCATCGCTTATTACAAAAAGGGGATCACCAACATCAAGTTGTTCGAGAAGATGCACGAAGCTGATGCACACACCATTGGTGACCTCATGGCCTACGTCGACAAACTGGTCGACACTCAAAGATGCAGTGATGCACAACTTCAACCGAGAAGACCACGACGATGGAGGTACCAGGTCGCGCAAGCGTTCTAGCAAAGCCTATGTGACAGATCCACCAAGACCTTCCACCTTCCTCAAAGGTGACTTCAATATGGTCATGGACGACTAGTGCCAGTTCCACCACGACGCTAAACACACCATGAGGGAGTGCAAGCACCTAAAGCATGCCCTTGGAGTCCCGTCTACCTCCAAGAAGACCAGAAGCAACAACAACAACAACCGGAGCGGTGGTCAACGCTTCGACAATCGTAACCGTCGACCTGATCGATGAGATTACCGTGATCACAGGCCCTATCCTCGCAATGACGATAGGGATCGACGTGATTACCGCCGTGACTACCGCCGCGACGGCAGGCGCGACGACTAGCGTCGCGATGACCGCAACGACATGTGCGACGACCACAGAAGTGATCGTCGTGATGATCGCCAGGATGATCGTCACAACGACCGGCGGGACGACTGACGTGATGATCGACGCCACCAGGACGACCACAGTCTCCGTGACAACAATCGGAAGGAGCGGACTCCACCGCCACCGCCCAAAGGGGGCAACCCCAATGGTGCATTCCAAAAGGCCAACCGTGAGATCAACTTCATTGTTGGTGGTCGCCAAGCCATCAAAAGCAACCGACAGACTCAATCAAATGCTAGGAGGATCAGAAATATCAATACTGAAAACCCGCGACCTCTGCGATGGTCTGAATTCCCAATCACTTTCTCCAAGAAAGATCATTGGGTCCACATCCCTGACCCCGTGACCTACCCGCTAGTCGTCAACCCCATAGTCAACGGGGCCTAGTTGCCTAAGACCCTCACCGATGGGGATAGCTCGCCAAGTTCATGGCCATACCCCACCACACCTATCTCATCATGAAGATGCCATTGCCAAACTGAATCCTTTCCGTCCTTGGGGACATCATGATCTCCTACAATTGTGAAAGTGCCACTGTCGAGCTCTCCAAGGATTCAGCGATCAAAGCCGCAGTAACGGTCATGGTCGCCTAGGCAGCCAAGATCGATCAAACTACCTTGTAGGTACTGGAGCAGAAGCGTACAACCACAGGTTTGGACCCAAGTCCAGCTGTTAAGAAGGTTTGCCTCGGCCTGCCCGACGCATCCAAGGAAGTGGTCATCGGGGCCGACCTCGACCCCAAATAAGAACTCACGCTCACCAGCTTCCTCAGGGACAACGCTGACATCTTCGCATGGAGTCCATCCGACATGCTCGGTGTCCCCAGGGAGCTAGCTGAGCACAAACTTGAAGTCAACAAGACCGCACGACCTATCAAGCAAAAGCTCCGGCAATTTGCAAAAGATAGAAAACAAGCTATAGAAGTAGAAGTCTGTAAGCTCTTAGCTGCAAGATGTATTAGAGAATGTCAACACCCGGTTTGGCTCGCAAACCCAGTTCTTGTACCAAAAAAACTTGTAGATTAAGGATGTGTATCGATTACACCGACCTTAACAAGCACTACCTGGGGGATCCTTTCCCTCTTCCTCGTATCGACCAGGTCGTGGACTCCACAGCTGGTAGCGTCCAACATTGCTTTCTTGACTGCTACTCATGTTATCACCAAATAGCCCTGCATCCTGACGACGAAGACAATACAACATTCATAACACCTCATGGCATCTACTGCTACAAGGTCATGACCTTTGGCCTCAAAAACGCTGGAGCAACATACCAGAAGGCAATTCAGAAGTGCCTCAAGTCCCAAATCGGGAAAAACGTCAAAGCCTACGTAGACGATGTGGTTGTTAAGACCATAGAGGAAGATAATCACATCGCCGACCTCACCGAGACTTTCATCAATCTACGGGAGTTCCAGTGGAAGCTCAACCCAACAAAGTGTGTCTTCGGTGTGCCCTCCGAACTGCTCATTGGCTTCATGGTCGGGCATCGAGGCATTGAAGCCAACCCTACGAAGGTCGACGCTATACGCAAGATGGCCAAGCCATCCAGCAAGAAAGATGTAATGAAGCTCACCGGTATGATGGCGGCTCTAGGTCATTTCATCAGCAAACTCAGTGAAAAAGGCTTGCCCTTCTTCAAGCTATTGAAGAAGGCCGACAAGTTCGTATGGGACGACAAAGCCCAGAAAGCTATTAAGGCTCTCAAAGAATCCTTGACGACGCCGCCAGTTATGACACCTCCAATCCCAAAGGAAATGCTCCCACTCTACATCTCTACCACCACTAATGTGGACAACACGGTTCTCGTCGCCGAGCGAGAAGAAGAAGGGCAGGCCTATCCTGTTCAACGACTTGTGTATTACGTGAGCGAGGTCCTGGCCGACGCTAAGACACGTTACATACAACCTCAGAAGCTGCTCTATGCGCTCCTGATCACGTCGAGAAAGCCTCGTAATTACTTCCAAGCTCACAAGATCGTGGTTCCTTCTTCGTTCCCCTTGGGAGAGATCATCTGCAACCGCGACACCAACAGCCACATTGTCAAGTGGTCAGTCGAGCTTGGAGAGTTCGAAATCGAGTTTTTCCCTAGGCAAGCGATCAAGTCGCAGATCCTCGCAAACTTTGTGTCTGAGTGGACAGAGATCCAGATGCCGCCTCCCTAGGAGCGACTTGAGCACTGGATAATGTACTTCGACGGCACCCTCAACCTCGAAGGGGTAGGTGCAGGCGTCTTGCTCATCTCTCCTCAGGAAGAACAACTCAAGTACGTCCTGCAAATCCACTACAAGGCCTCCAAGAATGGAGCGGAGTATGAAGCGCTGATCCATGGGCTCCGCATAGCAGTGTCCCTTGGCATCAAGCGACTACTGGCTTTTGGCGATTCCAAGGTCGTCATCGAGCAAGTCAACAAAGAGTGGGACTATGTCAAGGACACGATGGATGCTTACTGCGCTGAGATTCGTAAACTTGGAGTCCACTTCTAGGGGATCGAATTCTAGCACGTCCCACGGAATAACAACTCGCCGCTGACGTACTCTCCAAACTAGGCTCTTGACGAGCTCTCGTCCCAGCAGGCGTGTTCGTCCAATACCAGCGCAAGACAAGTTCATGGCCATACCCCACCACACCTATCTCATCATGAAGATGCCATCGCCAAACTGTTATCAGGCCATCAACATATCGACTCCAGTGGGGCGACGGGCAAGGAGTACCCAACCCTTGGAACGTGGAGCATCTACGTCGATTCTATCCGTAGAATAGTTTTAAATTTAAGATATGTATTTCCTTTTCTTGTACCATTTTTTCCAATTAATAAATAAATATTTCAAGCAGTCATCTGCTATGAGTCGAGCACTACCTCCTCCTCCCTCATACAATAAACCCTCCCCCTCGACATGCTCGGGGGCTTGGCTAAAGCCAACACATGGGTTGCAAAACCCGGGGGTCCGGAGTCTCTCTTATTCCTTCCCCTCGACATGCTCGAGGGCTTGGCTCAAAGCCAACCTAAGGGTCATACGACCTAAGGACACCATCCGTAACGAGTGTGAAGCCTCTTGCCATCGTGAGCATGCTTGGTCAGAAAGGTTGTCAGACCCGAGCTCTATGCCCCCCCTCGTGCGCCGACCTTGCGTAAGCCTCCACGCTGAGCTGTGGAGGCCGGTAAGCTAGCCTCTCCGTGAGTAGTGGTTAGAGAATCAAGAACACAAGACATCGACATCTACAAGATCAACCAAGCTCGTGCAGGCAAAAGACAAGCACTTCATTAAATTTTCTTCAACATATCCCTGGAGCATTATTTACAAGTTATGAGAGGAGGAGGAGGTACAACTCCTAATTCAAGACTACTGGTCGCCACCGTCGCCACCATCGCCTTCAAAGTCAATGTTCTCCATCACTTCATTGGCGGCCTCTTCAACCTCAAGCTCCATGGCTTGGAGGTCCTTTGTGATGTCAGCACCTCCCTTGATCTTGGCCATGTCGATGTTAGGATAGTGAGATTTAACTCTCACCAACACATCGGTCGCAGCCGCCAAGCTCATCGCCCTTAGCAAAGTCAAAAGCCTGTTAGGAGTGTCTACCAGGCGATCAACAATGGACTGCTGCTGCACCCCTTCTTCTGGAACAGCTATCCAAGACATTGCATAGTTGGCAGTGCCCTTGAGGTCATTCAGCTCCACCTCATACCCTGTAATGGTGATTTGGTCACTCTGCAATGACTTCCAAACAGCCTCGAATTCGGCTTCAAGGCCCCGACGAGCTCCTGTCTCATAAGCCAGCTTTTGAGATATGGCGTACTCACTGTCAATAGCTTCTTTCATCGCCCGTTTGAGTTCTAGGCCTCCAGCCTCGATCTCCCAAAATTTTATCTCTAAATCCCAAACCTTGCTCCAGGAGGTCGCCAGAGCGTTCTTCAGCTCCATTTCGCGGTTACGGAAATCTGCAAGATACAACAGTTAGCACACAGTTAGCGACCTTTTCCTCAAAAGGGGTCATTAACACAATGATTCGACCTACCAGTGGCCATGGTGTTAAATTGCGCGGTGGCCTCCACGGCCTTGCGCTTCTCCTCGGCGAGCTCGTCCTCGAGCCTCTTCTTTACGGCAGCTGCCGCCTCGCGGACGTCCTTGAGCTCTCGCTCAAGGTTGACGATCTGCTGCTCCTTCTCCATCGCATTCCTCATCTGGTCGGCCCGACCATTTGCCCTCTCAGCTAGCGACTGTTACAAGGTAACCAGGTCGTCAGCATCATTTCATTTACGAACAATCAAGTAACAGCAACATGTCGTGGGCAACTTACCGTCAGCGCGTTATTGATGGTGACGGTGCTGGTCCGCAAAGCCTGCATGTCCTCGTTATCTTCAAACCAGCTCTCCTGCCATGGGGTGTGATTCCAGTTAATCGACCGTCGTGGCAACCTTGGGCTGGAGGACGAAGATGGAGGTACCTGCGCGCCAGATGTCTCTGGACCTCCTGGCGCCAGGTCAATTTGAGGCTAGTCCCTGACCAGGTCCTCCGCCCCACCAGGGACTACACTGATGGGGTCGGCGTCGATGATCGTTGTGGCGGTCGTCGCCCTGACGTCCCCAGCGGAAGCGCCTCCAGCATCAACAACGCGCGGGGGAGTCTCCACCCTCGCGGCTGCCACAGGCGGCGAAGTTGTTCTGCTCTCAACCGCCCCTCGCGGTGGAGAAGCAGTGCGCGCGTCATCTGCAAGCGCCTCCCCCACGACCTGTGGCTCAGGCGACATCGTGCGGGACCTAGACCCCCTTGTGGCCTCGTCCCCGGCCTGCATGGAAAAACACATCATAAAAACAAGAATTTGCAAAGATATTAAGTAAAAGACATAATCAGACATCACGACTTTACCTCGTCACGACCGGGAGCCGAGTCTTCGGCCAGAACACCCGAGGCTTGATCGTCACAGGCATCCTTGCCTGCACCGCTGCAGTAGTGCGATGCGCCTCCAATCCACGTCGAAGGGCTTCCTCCGACGTCTTGTGTACCAGCTCTTGCTGCCTCTTGGCAGCAGGACTCTCCGACCTCCTTGTCGGTTGCTCCTCATGGACCGACAACTCTTCGATCGCCTCATCCTTCTCCTTCTCCGATTCTTCCTCCTCCTCTTCCGACTCGACCTCCCGTGAGCGGGGCGTCAGAATTGATGGAGTCACGATCGCCGGAGGGGATGCGGCCCTCCTCTTCCTCTTCTTCTTCTGCTCTGCGGCCTTCACCGCAGAAATAGCTGCAGCAACAGATGAAGCCGATTTCTTTCCAACCGTCAACCTAGTTCTGCGCCGGGACTTCACGGCGCCACCTACGTCTGGGTTTGTCCTAGCCTCTGCATCAATGTCTTCATCGGCCTCCACCGACGATTCAGACTCGTAGGCCTCCAGCAGACGACCTGCTTGCAGCTTGTACTTGTCTGACCTAAGCTTCCTGCGGTGCTGCTCACCCTCAGGGAGAGGTGCCGGGTACCACATCTGAAGCTCGCTCTCCTGCAAACAGAAGACCAAGACGTCATATGACCTAAATAACTAACAAACAAAGCGAAATGACTTTAAGCTAGATCTCAGGATCTTATCGGATCGGCCTGCCTCTTCAATGAGTGTGCTTTAGGGCACTTCTTCACCTTCACCTTCCCAGAATACATCTGGGAAACTCTAGACGCTATCTCCTCCTTGGAGACCTTGAGGTTGACCTCGCGCGTGGGGTCCGGCTGCCCCCAGTACTCGTATGCCGGATGAACCCGATCCTTGATCGGTTGGATCATCCGCCGGCAGAACGACCTAGCGACCGCGGCTCCTGTCACCCCCTGCTTCTTCAACTTGTTTACGAGCTCCAGCACTGGCTTGAGCTCCTTGAGATCCCAGGACGATAGACCTAAATCCCACTCATTTATTTTCACTGGCTTATGGCCAGTGCGACGAGGAAGGCCAGGAAGCTGATCTGCTATGTAGAACCACTCCGACCTCCACCCGACAGTGTTGTCGGGGAGGTCGGTATCTATCCACTCTGCTTTGAGGCCTGGCCTCAAGTTGAACATCATAGCCCCCACTGGCCTAGACCTCTTGCCAGTGCTTTTGACACTAAAAAAAATACCTCCATAATAAGAAGTGAGGCGATATCCCCTGATACGCCTCACAGAAATGAATGAACGTGGAAACTATAGTTATGAAGTGGGGAACGAGGTGTACCATCTCTAGCCGGTAGTAGTACAGCAACCCACGGAAAAAGTCTCCCACCGGGAGGTTGAAGCCGCGCTCGAAGAAGGAGGCGAAGACGACCTGCTCCTTGACGTCCTCACTCGGGAACTGCTCCCCGGCAGCAGTCCTCCACTCCACCTCCGCCTTTGGCAGGAGCAGCCCACGATCCACCAGCGCTTGGATCTTGGCCTCAATCATCGTCGACCGGACCCACTCTGCCTGCAGGTCCGGGATGGAAGCCCCCTCCGCTGCCATCTCGCCGCTAGGGTTGGTGCTGGATCTAATGTGGCACAAAGTTTTGACACGCATGCACAAGAGGAGCACGGAGCGGAGCAGCGGCGCTAGCACGAGCCTGGCCAGAGCTGGAAGATGGACGGGTGGGCGCGGGAGCAAGGCGGTCGCAAGATTGCTACAGCGCGCACAGGAGAGAGAAAGCGACAGAAGCGGAAGAGACAACGATGAAGGAAGACGAAGGGGAATGGGGTCAACCCCGCCTCGGGCCACCCTATTTATAGGGGGGCCACCAAATCTATCCGTTGCGGTTCCTTCCACCGTACAATGCGCCTCAACGGCTCTATTCCGAGAAGTTCACGAGAAGATTAAGGCGGAATTTTCGCCAACAGGCTACAGCTACGACCTAAATCTAAGTTTAGGTCGTTAGCCAAAAAGACAACGTCAGGTCGTCCTGATGGCAAATCATTTTGCAAGCCCCCGCATCACGTTATTTTAGGTCTTTGACAAATCATTTTGCCAAAACGACCAAATACATGACAGAAGAGAGCGAACATTACATGACCACTTGAAGGTATACAAACCGCCTACGACCTCATTGGATCTAGAACCTGACACACAAGATAAACATACCACAAGGCATGGGCCACCCAGAGCAGTCACGACGACCTACTCTGCCAGAGCAGAGTACATTGCGAGACTTCTCCTAGCACCAGGACCTTGATGGCGACCTTCCGGGAGACAACTGCAGGACGACAGGCAATCTAAGGCATGCTCGGCTCCAACTATTGGAATGGAGGCATGATCTTGCTCTTCGGCATTGAAAACCAAGCCCTAGTGAGCTCCCGGTGCTCACCAGAGATGTCCTGCTATAGATCTAGCTCGAACAACATCACCTCCAAACTCTACCTGGTACCTCACAGAGGTTGGGCTCAGAGGATGGAGATGTTGCCTATATTTCGCGAGAGTTCTCCTAGCTCCAAGCATCTACAAGAACAAAGCTCTACAATCTGGTGGACGAACACATGCCCATGGCGTGGTGGGAATACTACACTGCGGTTTCATAGTTCAACGGAGCTCAGAGCTTGCCTCCTTCAGACACAAAGTGTGCTATTTATAGCCAAAGCCGCACCCCGGTCAGCTGGCGACGTGATGACACTGTTACCACGTGATATCGGGACCTGTAGCCTGTGCATGATTAAAGGTGATGACATTACTCCTTCTGACTCACGACGTCTTTGTCGTTGGTGCATCAATGATGCCTGAGCCCCCACCGTAGAGGTCACATGGCTATAGTAACCCCCTCGAGCAGTGGGCAGTTTATCATTTTCTGGGTGGCAAGGGAATCTCCGACCACTGTTGACCCGTGACCCTGCAGTCTACACTACGTGACAAAACCTGACCCCGCATCGGGTGGCTCCGCGCCTAACTTAGCCCTCTTTTCGATGACGACTTTATGACCTTCCTCTATGACCTGATGTCTTTTATTTGCACCCGCTAGGCTCTGTGTCCTGGTGCACCCGCTATGGCTCGGCATGTAAATGGACCTATTCCAATCAGCCTATATTTCTATTTCCTAAGCAAAATGGTTGTAGGTTCGATTGACGACCTTCCGGGGTAGGCGTGCCTCGCTGCTCTGCCAGATCTTTCTAGGTGCCTAGAGATCCAAAATACCATGGAGATCAGGAACATCGCGGAGATCTACGATTTCTTCAGGCCCCCATGGTCGGTGTGCCTGTCACTAAGGTCGCCAATACCTTGGTACAATGGCTCTGCTAGATGGCTAGCTGCTATGCTGGTCGTCTGGACACCAAAACGACCCCCTTGAGGTCGGCGTGCCTTCATACTTAGGTCTTGTAATACCTCGGTATGCCTACGGCTCTGCCAACCTAGTTTGGTGCCTTGGATGTGTGACCTTTCGAGGTCGGTGTGCTTTCGTAGCCTGGCCAGCCTGCTCTGGACACCTAGGATTTTATGTCGGGAATGAAGGCCTCCCTGCGGGGTGCGCTTAATGGCCCTGCCAAGTATCTCCGGGTGCTTGGGCGCTTTTGTCTTGAGACCTTCCTGAGGTCGGCATGTGTCGAGTGGCCCTGCCAGACTCTTTGCAGCTATGCAAGAGATCTGGATGTCTCTACACTTCATATGTTCAAAATTGATGGCTCCATCATAGACAATCCCTGGAGATTGCAACTTCAGTTACGACATCATCGACGCCTTCTTCATGCGACACGCTTTCAAAGATTGTACTGGGTATCCTCGGATACTGGCTATTGATGATTTGAGGCCTCTATGATGTCGGCACGCCTACAAGGCCTCCTCGAGGTCGGCCATGCTAGATTCCTTGCAGCCATGCTTGGGGATCTGGGTGTATCTACACTTCATTCGATCAAGACCATGACTCAGTTTTATTCTCTTTTTTGGAGCATCAAACCAGCTATGTTGCCTGCTTCAATGCTCGGGGACTACTCTACAAGTGTGCCTTCGACACCCTCTTGTTTTCCTCATTGTACCGACCAGTTGAGAAACTCGTTTCTCATCACGTCGTTACTTGACCTTCTTTTTCTTCCCTTCTTTCTTCTTTGGACCATCATACCGGCCATCCTGCCCGCCACGATGCTTAGGTACTACTCATGAGTGCATCTTCGACGCCCTCTGAATTTTTTCATTGTCGTTTCGATCTATTGGAAGCACGCTTCCTATAGGTCGTCACTCGACCTCTCTTCGTTCGGCAAGACTTCAAACAGGTCGGCTGCTAAGCTGATTTCTTTTCTTTTTGGACCGACGTGCATGTTATTCAACCTGTCGATAGCTCTACAACTTCTTCATGACCTTTCTAAGGTCGCTGCGCATACACCTCTCTCGGGGGCTTGTGAGACATGGGTACCCCTGGGTCCCCACCGACAAGTGGGTCCGGCCTACCAGAAGACCCGCCGACCTGTCCGTGGGCCCAACCGACCTAGTTGGCGGCCCACACGACCTCTTGAAGACCTTCCAGAACATTCCCCAGACGACCTCATTCATCACGACCTCAAGACTCGGTGCACGGAACAAGACCTCGTGGATTACGACCAAAGCAGATCGACGGGATATGGCAAGATGTGTAACGTAGACTTAGGTCTCCTGGTCGTAACCGACCAAGAGTCAGGGAATCGACCTCATCCGCCGGCCAATATAAGGCGGATGAGGCGACCCATTGTACAACGAAACCAATCCAATCCTCGAGCAATCTACACCAACAACTGGACGCAGGGTATTACTCTCCGGAGGCCCGAACCAGTATAACTCGCCGTGTCCTCTGTGTTCTGCGTACTCGTGTGCGACCTTCGAGTTCTTAGCCTTAGACTCCTCCCCGACGAACAACTAAACTACAGGGATTAACACCCCCGTGGGCTGTGCAGATCTCACCATCTGACAGTGATAACTGGGGGTGCTCTCCCCCAAGCTGGATCTTTGAAGTGATTATTGATTCATCCTTAGAATTTGTTTGCCTTCAGATCCTTATTAATTTCTCCCTGTAAATATTAGTCTCGAACATACCCGAAGGAGCAAATTCTAGGATTATGTTGTGAGCCTTCATGTGCCCACTTCTTTTTGAGTTTTTCTGAAATGTGCGGACCTTCATGTGCCCACGTATTTTTTTGAATTTTTATATGCAAAAGGGATGCTAAATGCAAAAACATGTGAATGCAAAAATATATTTATTATTTTTTTCTTTTTGTCATGATACAAAGTACATGGGGTCTTAAAGAATGCAAAAGTAGAAAATATTTGTATGATCGTTTTCAATGCAGGTATAGGGAAATAGACATGCTAATCTAAATATGCAGTGCAGAATATAACGATAAATACCGAGTTACCTCTCAGCAAGAGTTTAGAGTACTTACTCCCATGGCGTAGATGTAGTGGCCATTGATTGATCAGTTGATGACGCGTGTAGTGATTGGTCTTCCGAAGGTGTACTTTGATCTTTCTTCCTCCAAACTTGTTTCTTTGGTGGAGACCTTTCTAGAGTAACAGGTTCAAAATACTGGCTGGTAGAAGCTGAGCGGACTTCTCCTTAATCTCTTCTTCAATGTTCTTGACATTCGTCAACTTTGTGTTCAGCTTGCGTTGTAATTTCTGAAGGCGTCTCCGCATCTTGTTCTTCTTGGGCTGCTCAGGATCAGTATAAGTATTGAAGTAGCAGCATACCTTTTTAGTTCTAAACTGGAAGTGGATCTCACCAGTCCCGATGTAAACGATTGCTCTTGTTGTGTTCAGGAACGATCTTCCAAGCACGATGGGAGGATCTTGCTCATCTCCCATGTCTATGACTAAAAAGTCAGTCACGACATAGTGGTCCTTTATCTTGACAGGTCAATCTCATGCAATTCCTTCCGGGAACCGATGTGATTGATCCGCCATCTGCAACACTATATATGTGGAATACAAAGGCAAGTCACCATATATTAATTCGTAAGTTACCTTAGACATTAGGTTGGTGCCCGATCCCGTGTCGCAGACAACTTGCTGGAAGCTCCATTGATTGATGGAGTAGTGGATTGATGGAACTCCAGGGTCTTCAAGCTTTGGCAGTAATGGCGAAGGGAACAAGTTCTCATTCTCTGATTGAATCGTGTTGATCATCCATACTTCCTCCACATGTGGTTGAGGTTGATTGTTCTTCTTATTCCACCTTCTATCTCTTCTCTTCTTCTCGACAACTAGATCGTGTTCTTGAGGGTAAGGATATCGCGGGTGTGCATGAGCTTTTAGGATCTTGTTCTTGAAATTGAATCTCTCCTTTCTTCCATTGATGGTGAAGACGATCTTAGCATCGTCGACGCAGATGATGGCTTTGGCCGTGGCAAGGAAAGGACGTCCCAAAATGATTGGAGCGTTCTCACTTCCCCAGTCTCAACAACAACAAAGTTGGCAGCCACGTAGGAGCATCCTACCCCCAGACATACATCGTCTAGGATGCTCTCGGGGTAGCATAGTGACAGGTCTGCAAGTTGCAAGCACATGGTTGCATACAATAAAGGTGAACCATTGATTTTCTTGTATATTACCTTAGGCATTATGTTGACGCTAGACCCAAAGTCACAAAGTGCATTCTTGAAGGTGTAGGCTCCAATAGTGATGGTGATGACAGGCCTTCCTGGATATCCTCTTTTAGTGGGCATGCCCCAGTCAGTCCATCTTGGGCCTTCTTCTATCTTACTTGAACACAGATCTTCAGAGTAGATATCAACAAGATTTGCAGATTCTAATTCTTCCGGCTGGCCCGGAATCTTACCTCGGTTAGCCGTGGGAACAGATGATGCTAGTTGAGAAATCTGGGATTCTAGTATTTTATTAAAGCTATGTTGGTTCTTGATGGCAGAAGAAAAACTTTCCATTTTATTAGTAATAGTTTCTAGCATTTTATCATTGGAAGCTAACTTCTTAGACAGATTATCCATAATTCTACCTTGGTTTTGGACTAAGTCTCTTAAATGTGAGAAATTATTGGAATAATTATTACCTTGATAATTACCTGAATAGTTACCTGGGTAGTTGGTCCTCTGTTGAGTCCATCCTTGATTCTGTTGGGGACGATATTGGTGGTTGTTGTTGATGTAGTTCGCGTCCTCCTCCAGCTCAGGGCACTTGAGTGTCCAGTGTTTCCAAACTCTTCACAGGTCATGCGGGATTTGAAGAGTTGCCTGACTTCCTTCTTCTCAAGGGCTTTGTCTTCAAGCCTCTTCATTAGTGAATCCATTTTGGCAGACAGCATGTCTACCTCCTTGAGCTAGTGCATTCCTCTTTCTTTCTTGCGGGGTTGATGTTCCTCGTTCCAAGCTTGATTGGATGCCATCTTTTCCACAAGGTTAGTAGCTTGAGTGAGTGTAAGGGATAGGAAAGCACCTCCAGCTGCAGCATCCATCGTTTCACGGGTGTTGGTAGAGAGCCCGTGGTAGAAGGTATGCAAGAGCAACCGGTTTTCCATTCCATGATGTGGGCATTCTGAAATGTAGTCTTGAAAGCGCTCCCATGCTTCAGGAACAGATTCCTCGTGCTGCTACTGGAAACTCGAAATTTTCCCCTGTAAGGCATTGGTTTTGCCTATAGGAAAGAACTTTGCCAGAAAGGCAGTAGAACACAATGTTCAAGTTGTAAATTTGTCTTTGTTGGAGTAAAACCATTACTTCTCTCGCCCCAATAATGAGAATGGGAATAAACAAAGGATGATTGCATCACTTGGCACATCTTTGATTGTGAAGGTGCTACATATCTCCAAGAAATGTTGAAGGTGTTTGTTGGCATCTTCATGAGATTTTCCACAAAATTGGCTAGCTTGTACCATGTTGATCAGCGCAGGCTTGAGCTCAAAAGCAGCATATCCTACAGCGACTGTCGGACTAGTACAAATGTTGTCCGGGATCAGAGCGGAGTATTCGCGTAGGGACTTGTTTGCCATTACTTCAAACGTGGGTGTTATGCTTCGAGCTGTTGAATCTCCCAAGGCAGAAGTCGTGGGCCGAGAATCAGGAGACATGATCTTTGACCTTGCCTTCTTTTAGATTTTCTCTGGATCTGAAACGAAGTTTTTTGGAAGATTCTTATTCATACATTACCCTGATATAAGATAGACAAAAGTGGAAAGAACAAGGGCCATTATGTGTGAGAGATGCATGCATGCTATTACTGAAACTTTTTCATCTAGGCTATAGACTTTCTTTCCCCGACAACAGTGCCAAAAATGCTTGTTGACATTGCTAACGTCATTGACTAGAAACGGATATAAGATCCATCTCTATCGACGACACCAGAAATGCAAAGGTATATCTTAACATGATGCTAAGTGTATATCCGATGTTGCTTTCAAATTAAACTAAAAGGTGAGCTTCGATATGATTCATAGCACAACTCGATATAGGTTGTCAGCCCTGACAGGTGTGCCAGAAAACACATGGATATGGTACTCTTACATATGCCTTGGATCTCTAGAAAAGAAGATATATATATACTGTATATATATTATGCACCTGGGTGCATTCTCTATAGCGAATGCACCCAGGCCCAACTAGCCGAACCAACCAGGCTTCCTTAACCGGTGGTGGGGGGGCGCGGGCCTGGTGGGTGGCGCGAGGCGCGGAACCGCCGTCATAACCGCACCTTACTGTCTCCTTCGTTAACCACCCACGTTGGGCCCGCTTATTACAAACTCCTCCCCGTCACTCTCTCATTCAATTCCCCCGACCCGTTACCACTCTCTCCACTTTCTCGCCTTCTCCGCTTCAGCTCTCGCCGGCGAAGAGAGGTGCAGTGGATTTCTCGTCGGCTTTGAAGCGGAGCGATCGCCTTCGTGAAGCTTAGCACTCGTCGGGATTCCGAGCGGCGAATCACCCCTCTCCACTGCGCTGCATTCCCGTCATCTTCCTCTTTCTCCCCGCGCGGGGGTGGGGGGGGGGGGGGCGAAACCCGCGGGGGCGACTGTGGTGAGGCGGGAGAGACCCCAACGCCGTTTCCCCACTGCGTTCACGAAACACATCTTCGTAGCTTTTTGCTCGCAGGTATGCCGCCCGACCTATCACCCCTGTCATTTTTTTCCGTTAGGGTATATATGTGGCTGCGTGATTATTCATGTTTCGACGGAATTTTGTTTTTCGAGAACCCCCGGGGGTGAATGAGGGCGTGAATGATTTTTGTTATTCATTCAGATGATATTGCTGCTACTTTTTTCGTTAGGGTTTTTACTAACTTTTTTTTGTGTTTTCCATTCATTGGATTTTTCATTTTCGAGCAGACGCGGCTAGGTGTAAAAATCGCATGTGCTCACGTCGTGTTATTTTTTTACTTTTTTCAGTTAGAGGGGTTTTGATTGATTCATTGTTAGCAACCGTTGCATCATAGAAGTTGCAATCAACCTATTAATGAGTTTGCAACCGGTCAATTACACTAGCAACATTTGTTGCAGGTCTTTGCTTTCGTCACATTTTTGTTTGCAATCTGTTAATTGCAGGAGTTGCAACTATAATCACAGCAGAAGTTGTAATCGTCTTAGTACGTAGGGCTTTGATTGATTCATTGTTAGCAACCGCTGTATTACAGAAGTTGCAATCTCCCTATTTCTGGAGTTGCAACCTGTCAAGCAGACACAACATACTGTTTTTGTATGTGTTGTAGCTTTTTTGTAGCGTTTTTTTTGTAACTGGTTAATTGTTAGAGTTGCAACCATAATCACAGCAGAAGTTGTAATCGTCGTATTAGATAGGAATTTTTTACGTATTTTTTTGTGTAGCAGTTTGATATTGTGAAAACTGTATCCTATTTTCTTTATAGGTTGCAAGTATTTGCATTTTACAGGAGTTGCAACTTTGTCTAGTATTAAACCTTTTTTATTAGCATTAGCAGTTTTTTTGTTACTGGTTTTATAGGAGTTGCAATTGCCCTATCATAGAAGTTGCAAACTGTGCAATTTTAGATGTAGCACTTGTGGTTTTTTTGTATTTGCAACTTTATTTTCACATGAGTTTGCAATTTGTATTTTTTTGTTAGAGAGTAGCATTTTTGGTTTTCATTTAACACTAGCAGTTGTTCCTTTTAGGTTTCAAGCTTTTATGATTGTTTATGTTCATATATTTTTATTTCAGTTGTTATACTTTTTACAATGGAGCAAGGCGGTCAGCAAGGTGAACAACAAGGTGGTCAAAATACTCGATCTTCTCCTCGATTGTCTGAGAAGAGGAAGGCTGAAGAAGTACAAAGACTCCGTGAGAGGCGGAAAAGGCTCAGGTTGCCAACACCGCCACTGGCTAGCACTGCTGAAGATCAAGAAGATGAAGAACAGCATGATGAAGATTTTGCCCCAGACGGTGAAGGCTCTGGACACGATGACGGAGATGCTAGCGGCGATGATGTCGCTCTGGCCGCTGTTGGCGATGGTGATAAGGGCAAATCCAAGCCACAATCCATGCGATGCTCCCCTGCGAATTTTATAAAGCTTATCAATGCTTTACCAAACGATCTTAAAGGTCAAGTAGTTGCAAAAGGTTTCGGGGGTCTTCTGAATTTCAAGCCTAATTACCTTAAGAGGGATGTTAGCAGCTGGCTGATGCGGAAGTTCAATCCAGACACAATGAAGCTTGAGATTGGTGGCGGCAAAGAGATCAATGTCAGCCATCACGCTGTGTGGTGTGCCATGCAGATTCCAAATGCTGGAGGTGACCCGCTCCCAATGTCTGATGCAGATGCCCGTGCTGAGCGTGATCGGCTTGGCTTACAGATTGTTAGTCCTTCTTACAACTCGAGGAAGGGCATTACTGTGAAACACATAACTGCTGGACTGAAGAACCGTTCATTGACTAGGGAGCTTGGCCTAAGAGCTTTTTTCATGGTCGCTTTCCGGTGTTTGTTTGTTCTCAAACACCGACACCAAGATCGAGCTCGATGATGTGAGATACACCGAGGATATTCAGAACATTGGCACTAGGAATTGGTGCAAGGCAGTTGTTGACAGGCTCAGCGTTGCTGCTGGATTATACAAGCTGGATTACGCTCAGAAAGGCATCAATGCACCCATCAGCGGATGCACCATCTTTCTAGTGGTAAGCTCAAGTCAGACATCCATCTTTTCCTGTTCTTTTTGTTTCATTGCTTTTTTTAAAACTGTGTACATACTGTTGTTGCAATCATATATTTTCACTGTTTCAATCTGGCATTGCACCTTTTTGCAATCACACACTCGTTCAGTTTCTTTTTGTCCCTTTGCAGTCACAGAAATAAACCAGCAGTTTTTGCAATCACACACTTTATTTTTTTTGCAATCACTTGCTACCCAGGCTTGCAATCATATTCCAAATAACCAAGTAGCTTTTCAACCACACAGACAAAGTCAGGTTTTCTTTTTTTTTGCAACCACACATAATTACTGTTTGCAATCAGTCACACCAAATAGTTGCAATCACACACTGGTTCAGTTTCTTTTTGTCCCTTTTGCAGTCACAGAAATAAACCAGCAGTTTTTGCAATCACACACTTTAGTTTTTGCAATCACTTGCTACCCAGGCTTGCAATCATATTCCAAATAACCAAGTAGCTTTTCAACCACAGACAAAGTCAGGTTTTCTTTTTTGCAACCACACATAACTACTGGTTGCAATCTGTCACGCCAAATAGTTGCAATCACATAGTGGTTCCATTCTTTTTTCTTTTTTGCAGTCACAGAAATAAACCGAGCTTTTGCAATCACACACTTTAAATAGTTTTTGCAATCACACACGCTTTTTTGCTTCATCATTGTTTTTTTTGCGGATGTTATACGTCGACAACTTGCGGCACGGATTCCGGACAAGCCCCTTTTGCATCCCCCGTGCTCTTTCCCGGCCTCGAAGATGATTCAAGCTATACTCAACCGGGACCGCGGGGGGATGTCGGGCGACAATGTTGAGTTTGGACATCTCGGGGTTTGTTTTCTTTTGCAATCACACTTTCTTTTCTTTTTTTTTTTGCAAATGTCACCACCGTTTTTTTACTCCAACTTTTTGTTTTTTGCAGTGAAAAGTATCACGGACACGTGCTACGGCGCTCTCGTGGGGTCTTTGACGGTACTACCCCCTCCCCGCATTTGGCCTTGCCCAAGATGCGGATGATGAAGGGCTTGCGGCGGTGTGCCGCCCAACTTGCGGCGGGGACCTCGCGTCCCATTGGCGGCCCGCCGCCGCTACATTTGCTGCTGGGGCTAGCGCATCCACCGCTGCAGCAGGGGCTGCCGCCGCCACGTCTGCTCCTGGGCCTAGCACCTTCCATGATCCTGGCGGTCATGGGCCCCACAGCAGTTCCCTCCTGTTTACCACGAGTACCCAAGTTTGCGCACTGCATTTAGCCAGCGCATTTCTGATTTAGTTGGAAGGGGCAGGAAGGAAGACGCGCTGGCTATCTTGAAGGAGTTTGACAAAAGCACTAAATGTGCACAGGAGTATGCAAGGAAGGCTTCTGAGTATGCAACAAGGTCACGTGATCTCATGGCGTCAGCTCATCAGGAGTGCGTCAGCAGCATCAACAAGCTTCTTGCGGATGCTTTGCGGTACCGCCAAGCAAGCTTCCAAGGGTCGCGGGGAGGAAGGCTGCGAATGTCACACAACCATCAACTGGTATGTTCTTTTTTCTTATATATATTTTTTTCATAATCATGTTGCTACCACATGTAAGCAGAAGATGCAATCAGACACACAACCTTTTTGCAAACATACATCTCACATCACCTTTTTTTTGTTTCAATCAGATGTAAACTGCAGTTTCAATCACATGTAAAAAAACTGCAGTTTATTTACATGTAATCGCTACTTTTTTGCAATCTTGCACACCCAAGGTTGCAAACACACTAATATAGCATTTTTTGCGATCACATTTTATTTCTGTGTTTAACAACAGCACCAGCAACAGAATCAAGTATGGAAGACATTCCTGGGGCAGACACGGATGATGGTGTTTTCGACGCTCCCAGCCCAATTGAAATGGAGGTATATGAAGGCGGCGCACACGATGAAAACCTTGCACAGGGTGATGTTGATAGCAGAAACGTTCAGCAAACACCACCCCACGGTCATGACAGTGAATAGGGTATTTTCGATAGAAGTAAGAATATATATTTTTTATATTTAGTCTAAAGGATCTGTATTTTATTTTTATTTACTCACCATCTTCCTCTTCTCTTTATTTTTGCAGCCCCTCCACACCTTTCTGGGAACATTTCAAATGTTGATGAAATTCTTGGACTTTTTGATTCGCCTCCTCGCGCTGGGAACAACGCAGATGAGCCCCCGCGTGAGCCAAGACACACTGTTGCAAAGAGGAGTGCTTCCTCAATATCTCCCTCTCCCCACCAGTTTGATTTAAGCTCTTTTTTTTACACCCAGGTTGCAATCCCCTCTCAGGTTTTAATGGAGTCACACTGCACGGAAAGTTGCAATTAGTTACTCAATCTAGCAATCATAAGCATTGTTCACTGTTTTTTTTTGCAATTTTTGATTTGTTTGTTTTTTCCTCAATCCTATCATCTTCGACCTCGGCGGCCCGACGAAGGCGCATCGGCGGCATCGGCGGCAGCGGCGGGTTTGTAACCCACACACCACCAACATTGCAGTTGGGTTGTACTTACAGTTGCAATCCTTTTTTGTCTTTTTTATTTTATTTCTTTTTGTTTTTTTACTGGCTAAACCACAACTATTCACTCTTTTTTTGCCCCATAACACAGTTCACTAGAACTTATGCATGGAGGACTGACAGGGAGGAGATGAGGCAGAAACTCAAAGATGCTGAGGCTGAGAAGAATAATGCAGAGGAGGCGAGAAGAAAGGCTGAAGAAGAGGAAGCCTCGAAGAGAGAGTCTGAAGCCGAGGAAGCCAAGAAGAATGCTGAAGACGAACAGAGGAAAAAGGCTGAGGCTGAGAAAAAGACGTTGGAAGACGAGAGGATAAAACAAGTTGAGATGAAGAGGTTGGAGGACGAACAAATGAATAAGGATGAAGACGAGAGGGCGAAAGTAGCAGCAGGTTTGTAACCCACACACTACCAACATTGCAGTTTGCTTGCACTTATATTTGCAATTATAACTTTTTTTTACTGCGACATATTACGCACTTAGCAGCTGATGCAGAAGCTAAGAAGAAGGCTGCCGAAGAGGAAGCTTCAAAGAGGGCTGCAGCTGAGGCAGCAGCAGGTTTGTAACCCACACACCACCAACATTGCAGTTTGTTTGCACTTATAGTTACAACGATAACTCTTTTTTTATTGCCACATATGATGCACTCAGCAGCTGAAGCAGAAGCTAAGCAGAAGGCTGCCGAAGAGGAAGCTTCGAACGTAGCCGCAGCGAGGCGACAAGCAGGTTTGTAACCCACACACCACCAACATTGCAATTTGTTTGCACTTATAGTTGCAATTATAACTCTTTTTTTTTACTGCCACATATGATGCACTCAGCAGCTGAAGCAGAAGCCAAGCAGAAGGCTGCTGAGGAAGAGAATAAAAAGGCTGCAGCAGGTTTGTAACCCACCCACCACCAACATTGCAGTTTGTTTGCATTTATAGTTGCAATTATAACTTTTTTTTACTGCCACATATGATGCCCTCAGCAGCTGAAGTAGAAGCTAAGCAGAAGGCTGCTGAGGAAGATAAGAAAAAGGCTGCAGCTGAAGAACAGAAGAAAAAGCTTGCTGCTGTGTTAGTTTTGAAGACGGCTTCATCTGAACAAGCTGCGAAAGGAAAAGCTAGTGATGAACAAGCAACAACAGGTTTTGTAACCATACACTGGTCTAGGCTTTTTTTCTTTTGCAATCACAACTCACCCTGCTGTTGCAATTACACATTACTCAGACTTGCAATCATAAATAACCAAATAACCAAGCAACTTCAACCACACATACTACAGCCACGGCGTAACCACAAATAACTTCTGGTTGCAATCACGCACGCAAAACAGTTGCAAACACACACTGTTCAGGCAATTTTTTTGAAATGACACACACACAAATAGTTTGCAAACACTGTACATGCTTTCGTTTTTTAGTCACGGTTTTTACGTTGTTGCAATCACAGAACAAGCCATGCCGAGCAAGAGTGCTGAACCTGAAAAAGCACAAAAAGGCAAGCAAGCTTCAACTGAAGATCATCAGAGCCAGAGTGATAATTTTGTGAAGAACAAAAAAGATGTAGCTGATGAAATTCGGAGGAAGAAGGCTGAGGCCGATAACAAGAGAAATCTTGGTGCTACCAAGAAGCTTGAGTCAAAGAAGAAGGCTGCAGCTGACAAGAAGGCTGAAGAGAAGGAGAAGAAGATCATAGCAGAAATCCAGAAAAAGGCCGGACGCGAACATTGTTGCTCTACGGAAAGGAGCCTTCGTATCAAAGATAAACAAGCGGTGGAGATGCAAGCTGTCAAAGGCGTATGCTAAGAAGCGTACTGATTATGAGAAAAAGTTAGATTTTCTCCGCCAGGAAGCCAATGCTGTGTTGGAATCTGTGGAGGCACCTTTGCAGGCAGCATCCCCCTCATCAGCTGACGATATCGAGTTTCCTCCGGAGTCCCAGGATGATATTGCTAATTTGACCCCACCGATCCGTCTTTCACAAGACGAAGTGTCTGAAGGTCTCGTCGATTACGGCAAGGTTCAGAGGCTGATTTTCAAGCGCCTAGGTGACAGAGTGATGAGGAGGCCTGCTGAGTTCGTATCTCCGTTCCAGATTAATCGCAAGCGCCCCGACATACCTGTTTCCAAGGCTGTTTATCTGAGGCAGAAGATCATATCTGAACCTGAGCTTCAACAGTATGTTTCTTTTTTTACTGTGTATTTTTTCATGTTGCAATTGTTTTCATACTGGCATTGCAACTGTTACACTCCCAGTTTTGCAATTTGTACACTTTTTGCAATCACACATTCAGCACTTTTTTTGCAACCACTCACACAGACCAATTTGCAATCACATGTTGTCAAACCTAGTTGCAATTGTTTTCATACTGGCATTGCAACTGTTACACTCCCAGTTTTGCAATTTGTACATTTTTTTGCAATCACACATTCAGCACTTTTTTGCAACCACTCACACAGACCAATTTGCAATCACATGTTGTCAAACCTAGTTGCAATTGTTTTCATACTGGCATTGCAACTGTTACACTCCCAGTTTTGCAATTTGCACGCTTTTTGCAATCACACATTCAGCACTTTTTTTGCAACCACTCACACAGACCAATTTGCAATCACATGTTGTCAAACCTAGTTGCAATGCACATGAGTTGCAATCACAATTAAAAAGCTGGTTTTGCAACCATACATTGTGTTTTTTTGGAAGTATCACACAGAGGCGTTGCAACCACCGGAAAAGTTTTGCACCACATTGATTTCATTTTGGATTTTTTTGGTGCAAGAGGACTTTATTGGAGTTTGGCCTTCTTGCTTAATTTACTGGACAACAACTTATTGACAGTTTCTCAAACGACAAGCTGGGAGAGTCTTGCTTGATCGATTTCGCTGTGCATTGCATGCGACATGATGACATTGTGCACAAGCTTGATTCGTTCGGGTACAGGGTGTTTCTCACGACTGGTTTCTATGTAAGCCTTTTTGTTTTTCAACTGTCCGTTTTTTAATACAATACAGCAACCTGTTGAAACAACAACATTTTTTGTTGTGACTGATCTAGTTTTTTAATGGGCCTTTTTCCCCCCCTGTGTGTAGTGGAATATTAAGGGTTGCGACGCAGTCCTCAATGAGGATAAATCCGAGACAGAAGAATTCAAAGTTGTCTGGAACCACCTGATGACCGAGTGCATAAACTACGATCTGTCAAGAGCAAAACTGGTTAGCAGATATCTTTTTTCTCAAATACAGTCTGTTTTTCTTGAAACCTTTTTTTTTCAAAGTTGCAATTGCAAAATCATAATATGCAACCCTTTTTTCATTCCTAATTTTTTTTGAGTAATTGCAATCACAAATGAAGTTGCAATTACACATCAACACTAGATGGAATCAATACACTAATCATTTTTTGTCCCCTGCACTCTTGTTTTTTTGCACCAGATCTTTGTCCCTATCCATGATGCAGGACATTACTTTGTGTATTGTTTCAACTTCATGCATAATCGAATTGATGTGCTGGACTCGAATGACTACTTCATGAAATGCACGGATCCTGTAGAACGTCACAAGCATGTGTTTGCAAAAATTCTAATCATAGATGCAACTTTCCAGAAGGTGTCCAACTTCAAGCTGCCCAGAGTTAGTGGGTGGGGGAAGCCTTTCATCGAAGTCCCCAAGCAAGCTGGCCCTTATGATTGCCTGTTTTTTGTCTGGAAGTACATGGAGTACTATGACGGGAACAAGCTGACGGAGGAAATCAACCCGGTAATGTGTGATGTGAACTGATCCATTTTTTACATCTTTTATCTTTTTTTCTATGTTTTCTGTGCGTGCGTTTTTTTGACCGTACTGTCGAAATGACTATTTTTTATGTGTGTTTTTTATCTTTGCTTTGCCGAGTTCAACGGCGTCATTTACAGATGTGAGATGCTGCACTATCAAATCTTCCACCCCCTCAACCAGGCCGATCTCCCTGCAATGCTGGACAAGTACAGAATTGGGGGACGCCGTCTTGATCTTGAAGATGACAGCAGCCAGTCTGTGAACTTTTAGGATCTGCGGGATAAAAAAACATGTATATATGTGTGTGTTTATCTGCATTGTACGTGACATGTTTACGCGCGGCAGTATGAAAATACTCTATCCTGTGATGTGGCAACTTTTACGTCCTTTTTTTGTTTGAATTTGTGAATTCGAACTCTGGCAATGTATTTTTGTGCACCTTCTTTTTTATTTGGCATGGAGTGTTTTTTTGCAATCCCACCTTTACCTGTTTTGCAACCACACTGCGATAAAATTGCAATCACGCACATGTTTGTTTCTGCAACTGTGTTTTTTTGCAATCGCAGCACATCAGCGGTTTGCAACCACACTGTCAAGGATGTTTGCAATCACCTGTATTTTCACCAAGTTGCAACCACATCAAGCAAGACCAATCTAGTCACATCAAGCTTTTTACCAGTTTTTTGCAATCGCAATCACACTGCTATAAGGGTGCAATCACACTGCGACAAGATTTGCAATCAACCACATTCTGGTTTGCAACTGTCTTTTTTTTGCAATCGCAGCACATCAGTCGTTGCAAACACACTGCAAAGGATGTTGTAATCACCAGTATTTTGACCAGGTTGCAACCCATCGAGCAAAGACCACCCTAGCTGCAATCTTACAGTGTCGTGGCACGGAGCTTTTTTTTAACTGGTGTTTTTTTTACCCGTGTTTTTTTGAAACTGTTTTTTTTTGCAAAATCACTGCTCTAAGGTTGCAATCACACTGCTATAAGGGTGCAAGCAATCACCCACATTCTGGTTTCGCAACTATCATGTTTTTGCAATTACTGCACATCAGCTGTTGCAACCACATGTAAAGAATGTTGCAATCTCCTGTATATGCACCAGGTTGCAACCACCAACCTATTCGCAATCTGACAGTGTCATGTCATGGAGTTTTTTTTGAACTGGTTTTTTTGCAGACGCATTTTTTACCTGTGTGTTTTGCAACTGTTTTTTTGTTGCAATCGCAGTCTCATGTTTTTTTTTGCATCTGTTTTTTTCTTTTTTGCAATTACACTACGCTAAGGGTGCAATCACTCCGCGACAAGGTTGCAATCACTCACATGCTTGGTTTAGCAACTGTTTTTTTGCAATCGTAGCACATCAGTGGTTGCAACCACACTGTAACTTATTAAGCAATCAACCGTATTTTTCACCTGGTTGCAACCACATCAAGCAAACATTAACCTAGTTGCAATCGACAGCGTCATGCGGCTTTTTTCTCTTTTTTTCCAAACACACGTAAGCGGCAGTTGCGAACCACACACGCACCTATGCTTGCAATGACACTGCTATAAGGGCGCAAGCAATCACCTACATTCTGGTTTTGCGAATGTCATTTTTTTTGCAATTGCTGCACATCAGATGTTGCAACCACATGTAAAGGATGTTGCAATCACCTGTATTTTTTCACCAGGTTGCAACCACATCAAGTAAACACCAACCTAGTTGCAATCTGACAGTTTCATGGCATGGTGCTTTTTTTTGAACTGGTTTTTTTGCACCCGCACTTTTTTTACCTGTGTTTTTTGCAACTGTTTTTTTTGTTGCAATCGCAGTGACATGTTTTTTTTGCAACTGTTTTTTTTTTGTAATCACACTGTGCTAATGGTGCAATCGCTAAAATGTGTCAAGGTTTGCAACCACTTACATGCTTGGGTTTAACAACTGTTTTTTTTGCAATCGTGGCACATCAGTGGTTGCAACCACACTGTAACTTATTAAGCAATCAACCGTATTTTCACCTGCTTGCAACCACATCAAGCAAACATTAACCTAGTTGCAATCTGACAGCGTCATGCAGCAGTTTTTTCATTTTTTCTAAACAGTTTTTTTGTAATCAGACACATTCATTTTTGGGGGCTGCAAAAAAACGGTGTTTTTCGATATTTTGTAATCACGGTTGCAATCAGATAGTTTTTTTACCCAGCAGTTCTTTTTTTGCAAACCATATGCTATTTTTGGATAAATTATATTGGATTCATTCAGATTCATAGTCATCCCTGTAGTCAACATCGCGCGAGGTCGCTCTTCTGATTCGAGCAATCACGCCATGTGCTTGCGACTGCTGCACAACTACACTGCACTCAGATTGTTGTGTTTCATCTGCTTCACTTTGCCCTTCCTGATCCCCGTTTTGTCCGTTTTTTACTCTTGAGTGGCCTCTTTTTCTTTGAGCCCAACCTTCAGCTTTTGCACCTCTTTTTTTGGCTTTGTTTTCTGCTGCTTTGCTTCGGTTTGGGTTTTGGGGGCATGTTGTGCTGTAGTGCCCCCTAACATGACAGGTTTGGCACTCCTTCACACCCTTACCTCCACTGTATGTGCTGTAAGGATTATCAGGTATCATAATGTTTTTGGAGGATTTTCTTTGCCGATTGACGGACTTCCTACCTTTTGTGCTAGACATGGATGGTTCAGTCACTATCACACCGCCCAGGGTAGTTGCCAAACCAGGCACATGGTTTATTTTTGGTGTGGCAGGGTTACTAGGATTTATAGCAGTTTCCACAGTGGCGTCACCACTTTCATCTCGTGGGTCGACACAAACTAGACCCATCTCGTTATCCCCATTTTCATGCAAATCACCACTTTCCATCTCACAAGCAGCAGTCTCTGCTGTTTGTAGAAGCTCAATACCAGGAGTTATCATGTCGATGTGCCGGACAGTCTCAGCATAAGCACGGTCATATTTGCTTCCCGCTCTACCCAGGCGCATTAACTTGGGCAGTAGCTTTGACATTCTCATTTGCTCTGTGCCAGCATGAGTCGCAACCCGAACATCGTGCCTATCCCATGGAACTACAGATCTCGCATTACGTGTGTAGCGCCGCAGAATGTACTTTTCTGGTATGCTCTGCACTTGCAGGTGGGTGAATGCTTTGATCACGTGCATGCAAAACAACCCTGTGTGCTCCCATTGCATGCATTCGCATTTATATATACCCTCTTTTTTGTCGGCTAGCACCTTGAATGCGTGTTGTGCCCAACGAACACTCCTGTTCCTTTTTCATGCTTCACCAAGTAACCGCATTCAACATCCGGATCGAGCTCAATCACAAACGCCGTACTTGTTAGCATATTCCCCCTTGTATTCATTATACACTGCCCGCGTGTACATCCTGCTGAGCTGCTCATCAAACCGTGATTTGCATGCCCTGACAACCTCGGCCTGCACATCAGAATTTTGAATTTCGGTTTCATCATTACATTTTTATTGCAACCGCAGACATATCACAATGCAATCACATGTAACACGTTGTTGCAAACAGTCATAGGCTCATTTCAACAGTTTGTGCTTAATACATTTTTTATTTTTTTTATTTTTTTTGTGCAGATGCAAGCACATCGACTATATTGAATTAAAAAAAACAGGTTGTGCAATCACACACTTTAGTTTTTTGCAATGACACACTATCCAGGCTTGCAATCATATTCCAAACAACCAAGTATCTTTGCAAGCACAAAGACAAAGTCAGGTTTTTTTGCAACACACATAACTCCTGGTTTGCAATCACGCACGCCAAATAGTTGCAATCGCACACTTGTTTAGTTTTTCTTTTTCTTTTTTGCAGTCACAGAAATAAACCAGCAGATTTTGCAATCAAACACTTTAGTTTTTTGCAATCACACACTACCCAGGCTTGCAATCATATTCCAAATAACCAAGTAGCTTTTCAACCACACAGACAAAGTCAGGTTTTTTTGGTGCAACCACACATAACTACTGGTTGCAATCAGTCACGCCAAATAGTTGCAATCACACACTGGTTTAGTTTTCTTTTTCTTTTTTGGAGTCACAGAAATAAACCAGCAGCTTTTTGCAATCACTCACTTTAGTTGCAATCAGTCACGCCAACTAGTTGCAATCACACACTGGTTCTTCTTTTTTTTGTTGCAATCACACAGTGGTGCAATGACTAACTAAAAAAATTTTTAACCAAACATGTTTTTTTGCAAACCCACAAATTAACATGATTTGCATTAAAAAATTATTAGGCTTTTTTTGCAATTACACACAATTAGTGGTTGCAAACAGACATATGTTTTCTTGCAATCATACATAAACCAGTGTGTTGCAATCACTGAACTAATAGGGTTTTGCAATCATATGTTTTGGGTTTTGCAGTTTTAAGAATACCTGTGAGTAGTGCGACTCCCCAGCATCCATGCGGTCTATGTGCTGAACAGAGTCAAGTACCCTCTTTGCAAACATATGCAATGTTTTCACACTGGCAACATATCTATCTTTCAATACTCTGTTATGACTCTCAGATCTCTGGGCTGAAGTCATTCTCCCGCAGTACATGTCCTTAAAATATGCTGCAATCCATCTTTTCCTTTTCTGCCACAATGCTACAATCGCTGGGTGTTCCCCTATGCCACATTCATCCATTAGCTTCCCCCACTCTACCTCAAATTGTGTAGGACCTAGAGGATAATTTATCAGAGACTCCAGTTTTTCCTTCAGATTTTTGTCCCTGTGCACCTTGTACAACTCCTCGAGTTCATAATCCCACATCCTTATTATGTGCCACCGGCAATTTCTGTGTTGTGATTTATCAAACACAATTTTTATCGCCTCCCTCATTGCCGCATCTTCATCTGCAGAAACATCAATTTTTTAAAATCAGTTCTTTTTTTCCTGTGAATAAAATGTTTTTTTGCAATCCAAAACATATGATGATTGCAATCAAAAAATAGAGTTTAATGTTGCAAACGTTGCAACCACACTACACACTACAGTTGCTTTTTTTTACAGCAATCATTATAGAATAAATCAGAATATACCCCCTCCCCTCTCCCTCAAAATATGCACCTGTTAGAATCACAAAAGGCTGCCTGCCGCCCATGCAGCTTTTGAATGACTCGAAGAGCCATCTGAAAGTGTCAGTTGTCTCATCCCGAAGAAGCGCTTGCCCAAACGACACATTTTTCAGATTGTTGCTGCATCCGACAAACATCGCCAGTGGCATTTTCTTGCTGTTAGTTTTGTGGGTAGTGTCAAAAGTGATGACGTCTCCAAAATCCACGTATTCTGCACGCTGACTTGCATGGCTCCAAAAAATGCTTTTTAGCACTTTCGTCTTTGGGTCAAAATCAACATCCCAGTAGAATGCTTCATTGTTCTGCTTACACTCCCTAAAAACTGGAATAACTTCTCAATGTCCCAATCCCTGTCCTCTCGCATCTGCTCAGCTTTCCTGCACCACAAGCGAATGAAAAACATTTTAAGCACACAAAATAGGGTTTTTTGCAATCACAAAAACGACCCTACTGTTTTTTGCAATCACAAACTACCCAGGCTTGCAATCATATTCCAAATAACCAAGTAGCTTTTCAACCACACAGACAAAGTCAGGTTTTCTTTTTTTTTGCAACCACACATAACTACTGGTTGCAATCACGCATGCCAAATATCTGCAATCACACACTGGTTCAGTTTTTCTTTTCTTTTTTTGCAGGCACAGAAATAAACCAGCAGTTTTTTGCAATCACACACTACACAGGCTTGCAATCATATTTCCCAAAATAACTAAGTAACTTTTTGCATTTTTTACACTGCCCCCAGGCTTGCAATCATATTCCAAATAACCAAGTAGCTTTGCAAGCACACAGACAAAGTCAGGTTTCTTTTTTGCAGCACACAAAACTCCTGGTTGCAATCACTCACGCAAATTAGTTGCAATCACACATTGGTTCAGTTTTCTTTTTCTTTTTTGCAGTCACAGAAATAAACCAGCAGATTTTGCAATGAGACTCTTTAGTTTTTTGCAATCACACACTACCCAGGCTTGCAATCATATTCCAAACAACCAAGTAGCTTTTCAACAACATAGACAAAGTCAGGTTTCGTTTTTGCAACCGCAAATAATTCCTAGTTGCAATCACTCACGCAAATTAGTTGCAATCACACATTGGTTCAGTTTTCTTTTTCTTTTTTCCAGTCACAGAAATAAACCAGCAGATTTTGCAATGAGACACTTTAGTTTTTTGCAATCACACACTACCCAGGCTTGCAATCATATTCCAAACAACCAAGTAGCTTTTCAACCACACAGACAAAGTCAGGTTTCTTTTTTTGCAACCGCACATAATTCCTGGTTGCAATCACTCACGCAAATTAGTTGCAATCACACATTGGTTCAGTTTTCTTTTTTTTTGCAGTCATAGAAATAAACCAGCAGATTTTGCAATGAGACACTTTAGTTTTTTGCAATCACACACTACCCAGGCTTGCAATCATATTCCAAACAACCAAGTAGCTTTTCAACCACAAAGACAAAGTCAGGTTTCTTTTTTGCAATCACTCATGCCAAATAGTTGCAATCACACATTGGTTCAGTTTTCTTTTTCTTTTTTGCAGTCACACTAATAAACCAGTAGATTTTGCAATCACACACTGTAGATAGTTTTCGCAGTCACTTACGACCCTGCTGTTTTTGCAATCACACACTACCTCAGGATTGCAATCATATACCAAAATAACCAAAAAATAACCAAGTATGACTTTTTTGTCATCTGACATATGACTTACATGTTTTGGATGTCCTTCTCTGTGAATGGCCAGTTTTGACGTCCTCCATACAATTCTGACATCACATTCATCGCAAACTGGTTTGGCACGCCACTCCTTGACATGATTGCAAACAAGTCATCCATAGCAGTTTCCCTCTGCTTATGAGCATGCATATATCTAACCATCCTGGCTGATGGCTGAAGTTTATGGTTGTGTGCTTCCCCGATTCTGTCGAAGTACCAGATTTTGCGTTTTTTGTCCTCCTTAACTTTAGCATATCTGGGCAACCAATTCTCATCCATCTTTTATCGCCTTTGTGGTTCATCATTTTCCTTGCCCGGCTTCATAAAACCACGACGGTTGCAAACCCAGTGTTTAGTCTCTTTACTAGTCCTCATGGTTCTCACACTGAATCCAGCCATTTTTGCATAATCAAGGTAAAATTGGTGTGCTGCTTCTATTGAATCAAACTCCTGTCGCGCCCTTGGGACAAACACATCAAGCATGTTTGCATCCTGTGGGGAGAAAATAACCAACCATAAGTTTTTTTTGGCTTTTTTTGTTTCTGCAATGCACATGGGAATAATGTTGCAACCAGACAGCATTACACGTTGCAAACAAGCGCAACATAATAATTGCAGATTAGCACATAACAGACTACTACCCCCTTTTTGTTTTTGCAATGCACATGGAAATAATGTTGCAACCAGAGGGCACCCTACGTTGCAAACAAGTGCAACAAAATAATTGCAGATTAGCACACAGAGCAGACTACTACCCCCTTTTTTTGTTTTTGCAATGCACATGGGAATCATGTTGCAACCAGACAGCATTACACGTTGCAAACAAGCGCAACATAATTAATGCAGATTAGCACACACAGCAGACTACTACCCCTTTTTTGTTTTTTTGCAACGCACATGAGAATCATGTTGCAACCAGAGGGCACCCTACGTTGCAAACAAGCGCGACAATTTTTTCCAGCGGCAATCTACTAGAGGGCACCCTACTTTTTATTTGCAATCGCACGCGAGATCTCTATTTGCAACCAGAACCCACCAAAACTTTCGCAACCACCAAAACTTTCGCAAACATCACACACAAAACACTGACAATGAAACCTCAAATCATCCCGGATCTATGGGTTTTGCAACCAGAAGTTTGCAAACCAACAACAAACTAAATAGCAGAAACGAGGTTTAACGTTTCCGTGTGTGATTTTTTTTCCGTTACCGGGATGAACAACTCCGTCGGATCAGGTGTGATCATTGAGCCAGGCGGAATCGACGGCGGAGGCGTCAGCAACGTCGCGTGATGCAATGGATCACCCGATCCGCAGCCCCGCGCCCCTGCTGTGGGCGTTACTGACGTAGGAGGTGCCGCCGGCGCAGATGCAATCGGCGGCGGTGCCGACGATATCGGCCGAGACCCAGTCGTCGTAACAACCGCCATCTGCTCCGGGACCACGTGCCGCCCCGTCTGTGGTGATCCCAGGCACGGAAGCGACGGTGGAACCATTGGTTTAGGCGAGGAGCGGCTCGGCGATCCGAGGCGTGGAGGAGACGGTGGAGCCATTGGTTTTGATTGGGCGGGGGTGGGAGACCCGATGGCGATTTTATGAGGGGGGCATTGTCGGAGGTGGGATATCGCGCTAAGTGGGGTCTCCTGGTCGGACCCGGTCGGGCGGGGGGCGGGGTGGGAAGGCGGGGCTCGGTGGGTGGGGTCCGTGTCGTATATATATATATATATATATATATATATATATATATATATATATATATATATATATATATATATATATATATATATATATATATATATATATATATATATACACACACACACACAGGGAATCCGCAAGCGCACAAATATGAATATACCATTGTAGCATTTTAACCAGGTGTAAAACCAGGCATCATATTTATATCTACCACAGGGAAAAAAGTCTTTCTAATCCATAATAGCTAATACAGGCCCATCTCTCAGTTTTAGAATGTAGAGTGGCCTAAATATATCAATTGTTATAAACAGGGGTAAGCCACATAAAGATAAAGATATTGATAGCATTGTTCAAGTCATAACATCATGAGCAGCTAGAAAGTGTCATTATAGAAAGAGAAACGTAGCAAAGTCTAGTTAGATAGGATACTTGACGAGGGCCCGGATTAGGGCCCCCTTTGACGGTGAAAAGATCTCCCTTAAACACAAGGTGACCCAACACCATTGATAACGTGAAGGACAAGATTGACAATGTCAAGGCCGAGATTCAAGACGAGGAGGACTGAGAACCCCGGTCAAGACCCACACTGGAAAGACGTCAAGTCTCTGACTAGTTGGCAGCATCTCCGACCAGTTCCCTACAAGAGGGACCCCCCGACAAGTCTCCGCCTCGCACGGCAAGTTGCTTGATAACTGCGATGACATGCTTAGAGACGCAAAGAAGATGAGGAAGGAGCTTAGGGCCTCACTAGAAGATGCTAGGAACCGAGTAGCTGAGCTTGAAACCCAGAACCTAGATGCTAAGCTTGAGATACTTTCGCTTAAGGCTTTACATGTGGTTTCTGATGAGATTGATTGCAGTGATTGCTCTGTGTACCTAGCTGATCTCACTAGTCTTAAGGATAAGCATGCCTCTGCTTGTGAGGAACTAGATGTGCTTAGGGTTGAAGTGGCTGAGCTTAAGTCTAGACCTGCTTTGATAGGTGCTTGCACTTCTTGCCCTGTTTTGCATGGAAAGATTGATGAGATGCATGCTTACATTATTTCTCTTGAGGCTAAGTTGAAAGAACATGTTCCCACTTCTTGCTCTACTTGTGAATTGCATGCTTTGAAGAATCTGGAACTTGCACATTATGTGGATCGCTGCAGGATGAGAACGATGACTTGAGAAAAATGATTGGTTGGTTGTTGGGTCATGAACCACAACTTAGAATGCTGATAGAGGCATACAATTGCTATGATGGGCAAGCGCTTGGTTCGGAAAAGGTTGGAGAGTGTAGTGGTGAGTGAGGAGAGAAGATTGGTGATATCCAAGCTCCACCAAAAACCTTCCACAAAAATGCCTATGCACCTAAGCCCAACCCGCTGAAAAACAAACTTGACACAACCCTAGATCTTCCCATATTCCCTCACTCCAAAAATGATTTCCATAAACCCATCATGTTCGAGAGTGACTTGGGGAATGTGTTTGTTGGGAAAAAGAGTGAGAAGCCGAGTGAGGATAAACCAAGTGAGCAGCTCCAACCCAAGCCTAAGACTAAGCTCATACGATTTTATTATGACTGTTGTGGGAGAGATGGTCACAAGAGTGAGTTTTGCTTGAAGAGGAAGTGTGAGGAGAGAATGGCTGAGTGGGCTAACAAGGATAGGTACCGCCCTTCAAATGGTGTACCTGAGCCTTGTATGCAAATGCCCAAGGCCAAGGTGATTGCGAGGACGGTTTCAGCTTGGGGAGACCGAAAAGTGGTAGGTGGTGTTGCTGGCCGAGCACCACCGGTCAGACCAGTCAGGGGGACCGGTCAGACCGGTGCTGGTCTGGGTAGGCAACGGTTTGGTTCCATGCTCGTGAGGATGCTTAGTTTGGTTTAGGAGGTTGCGGTTTTGATGGTTGACATGGAGAGTCTGTTGGTGGTCAGTTTGCTAGACGTTCTCCACCTCATGCTCAATACGAGGGTGGGAGGAGTCGTAGCTTTGAGATGGAGAGGAGGAGCGGTCCACGATCTCCTTTTCATAATATTCGTCCACCTCCAGCTAGACAGGGGTGGTTCCCTATTGGTAGTTCCCGTGGTGGTTTTCGTGGTGGTAGCTTTGATAGGCATGATGATTTGGTTTGTGCTAACCCCACTTTGGAGAAAATGACTCAGCAATGGTTTTACTCTTTTGGTACTAACCCTAGTGCTGAGTCATTTGTTCACTCACGTGCTCACTTTTGAATTTCAGGTGGGAGACTTGAGAAACATTTGGCTGATTGACTCCAATTGCCCAAGGCATACGACTGGAGACAAGGGGTGGTTCTCAAGTCTCGTCCTGGTGGTGTCCAAGACATATATCACCATTAGGGACAATGGGAGAGGGTGTGTGCTTTAAGAAGTTGAGATTAAGGTAAGTGACAAGGTCACTCTCAGGCGTGTTGCTCTTGTCCAATTGCTCACGTTCAATTTTCTTTCCATGTCCCAGCTGTTAGATGAGGGTTTTGAGGTGTTTTTTCGGCCTGGTGGTTCTCGGATTTTGGATTCTCGAGGGGGCCTAGGTTGCATAGTCGTTCCCGGGGGTCAAGTGTTCCGAGTAGATTTCTCTCAGTCTTCTGGTGTGGCTTGTTCCTTTTTGGCTGGTTCTTCGAGTGAGTTGCGGAAGTGGCATATGAAGTTGGGTCACTTGAGCTTTGACCTTTTGTCTCGCTTGACACTACTAGATTTTCCCCCTAATGCAACACACAAAATGTGTTGCAATATGCCACATTTGGTTGCAATAGACACAATTGCAACCAAATTGTTCCGTGGGCCATGGGATGCGAAAGGTCGTGTTGCATTAGGGTATTGTGACGTTGTCCATCACGTAGTTGCAAAAGTATTTTTGTTGCAACGTAACGCAACGTTGCAATTAGGTTTTTTTACCATGCTTGTTCTGGTTGCAAAGTGTACTATTGTGACGCATCTGGGGTGTTGCCAAAGGTGCAATTGCAACGTTTCTGTTTCTTTGCAAATTATAGTATTGCTACGCACTGAATTTGGTTGCTATAGGTTGAACCTCCTCTATTACCACGAAAGTAATTTGGTTGCAATATGTAGTATTGTCTGATGCCACGAAATTGGTTAGTTGCTATAGGTGGTCTCCTCTATTGCCACAAAAGTTGTTTTCGATGCGATAGGTAGTATTGTTTGATGCCACGATATTGGTTACGTTGCTATAGGTGCTATCCTCTATTGCCACGTAGTTTGATTGGTCGTAACAGATTGCTGCTCACATGAATGCTAACAACTGGACGATGACGTGGCTACCTACGTGGACGATGACGTTGTTGCCTACGTGGACGATGACATGGACGTCCGATTTATTAACAGGCTAATTTAATAATGGACCAATTTATTAATAGGCTGATTTATAAATGGTTGAATTTATAAATGAGCCATTTATTAATGGCTGATTTTAAAACTGAATCACTTTTTGGTCCAAAAGTTTAACCATAAACATTTCAGCCCGGTATTTATACAGATGACCATTTCAGCCCATAAACAACACCCATATTCATTTCAGCCCACAATAAGCACCTATTAACATACTGCCCCATATTATCAACAAGCTGAAATAATTGAGAATATAAAATATCATTGCAAGCTCCAATGACATCATTTCAGAATATAAAATATCATATGCAACACTACAGATGATATGAGCAGCAACATACATTGGACTAAAGATCTACTTAATTAACAAATGTGCAACACAGCCAGGTAAAACGCCGCAGCATAATTGCTTGGGAACACCAGCAAAACATGCCCAAAGGGAAAAAACAAATAGCACCAGATAATGGAACTGGAGGAGCTAGGAATTCCTATCCTTGAATGGAACTGGAGGCGCTAGGAATTTCTGTCCTTGATGTCATGCTGTGTCACCTGCACATATAACTATCTAAGTTGATTAGTGTGAGCCTTGCAGGAAAACTTAAAGGCTAGGAGTTTTTCAATTGTCAATGAAACTTGCAGGAAAAATAGTGGGCAGGAAAAATGAAACATAGTATAACTACCCATAATCATATGCCATACCAAGATACAACAACCTTGAGAGATCACCAGAAACATTTTATTCAATATAACATGGTAAAAAGCACACATTGTCTAGTAAAAGAATAAATCAGTGGCAATATTTTATATTTCAGTCAAGCCATTGACTATTATTAAGAGGGGTCGAAAACTTATCTGGATAAAAGTCAAGCCATGTTCATGCTATAAAACAGTTGGTTACATTGATTCATCTGCATCCTCAGGTCCTCCTCAATAATCTGCATTCAGAATAAAAATATGCATCAGTTTGCTCTCTCTACAAAGTCTGTAGATTAATCTCACATATATGAACAGTCCACTAATCAAAAGCATCCAGGAAGTACACTAATCAAAATTTGTAAATGCTCAAATCAATGGTTGCCTAATCATTTATCCCTGAACCTCATAAAACAGAATGAAGATAACCATACATTGTGCCAGAATGTTAAGACATGCATAAGCTGAACTATTGTGCCAAAAAATTTCAACATTAAAGCAGTGTCAACACTTCAGAGCTAGATAACTAGATAATTTCTGAACATCAGAGCTACATGATTTCTGAACTTCAGAGCTACATGATTTCTGAACTTCAGAGCTAGATAACATAGTGCACCAATAAACCAACATTACTGCATATTAACTACTTCCTATTTAATAGGTATATAAATTGCAAGAATAATTTCTGAACTTCAGAGCTAGACCACTCCCTAAATTAGAACCCTTCAAACAACATTCACAACAACATCCAAAAACATTATTTTTTTCTTCACATATTTTTCTCATCACCAAACATAAAAGCATGGTATGCTAACAGTTTCATCAGAACACACGCAAACATGAGGCTTAATGCTGCACAGTGAACGTAAGATACTGTAATGATAGTGTCACAAAGATGCTAATATATTAGTCTGACAGAGTACCTGTAGTTGACAATTTGGCTTATACTGGAACACATAAACTACGATGTATGAACCTGCAAACAGAAAGTAAATGACCATCGTTCGGAATTTCAGAATTCTATGTTATGCATGTATCACTTGTTTTTTATCCTCTGAAAGTAAAAAAGCTTAGCCAGTATATGGTCCTGGTGCACAGAAAAAGAACTCAATTTAAGCAAGTTCACTATCAAGGATAAATTATCCCCAGTTACACTACACATAGATGGTGTTGGCAGAGCACCTAAGATGCTTCCCCAACCTCTTGCAGGGCAACAAGCACCACATGGCTCTAATAAAGACTATGCAATTGCAAATATGTATGCTGAAATAATTGTGAGATAATTCTAAAAGAGTAGAGACAATGAATGCTTTAGACTCGGTAACAAATTAAGCATATCACTGTCTCCATCGCTTTCAGAAACAAGGTAAATAACTCTTCTGCAAATAAAAGCTAAGGATGCAGAAGACTAAGGATTTTCACATGTAATTATGTATTTTTTTTGGAGTCATCACTTCAATCCATTAACAAGGAGGAAGGAGACATGAAAACAAATATTTGCAGTGCACAAGATGAAATGCAGCAAGAGAAAGAGAGGTCAGAAGTCAGAACATTTATTCACCTTATGTAATTAGCTTGGAATTTTTCATGAATGCAAAAGCAAGATAGCTGCATCTGTACTGGTTGAATCAACTATATATATGTGCATATATCAGCATACTTGGCCAGATATGTGCCGCCATACTTGGCCAGGAGCTCCTTCACCTGGTCCGTCTGTGACTTCTTCCCCTCACCTTCCTCCACAGCCACCTGCCTGCCTCCTTGGAGGTGTAGCTGAAAACCTGAAGCAATAATGCGATTCATTCAGCTCACAATTAAATTCATAATCAAATACATGAGCTATGGGTCTGTTGGCTACCAATTAAAAATTTTACTGCACTCGTTATGAGTTGTGGACCAGAACAGGACAAAAAAAGAGGAAAACTATCATCTGCTATTCATTCCACGTGAAAACATTGGGAAAAATAATTTACTCTCGAGATCAAGCTATAAGAAAAATCTATGAATCAAAATTAACGAACTGACTCAGAACTGGTTAGCTACACACTTGCCTTGCGTTAGAGTACAGAACCATAACTCAGTTAAGGAGTTGTTCCAGCTCATCCAATGACGCCTACCTGATATCATTTTTTCCCCTGCCTTGCCACCAGGAAGAAAACATGTAATAGGTTTTCTAAAATTATTCTCAGAAAAATAAATATTAGTAGAGAATAGTTTCATACTTCACAAGCATTCTATCAAACATCTGGTGAGCAGAGTAACGATAAGAAAAGAATGGACTGATGCTTACTATTAAAGCTATCCTACCTTTAGATAAACAAAAATGTAGGTAATACAAGACAGAAAACAAACTGTGATTAAGCTGTCACATGAACGCGAACCATACCCGGCATAACTGAAAGAATAAATCCAAATACCACTTGTAAAGGATAGCTAATAATTTCTTTGCAGGCACATGTAATTGGAAACCCGCGCATGCACGCATGCATTGAAGCACAAGGGTGGACCACTATTTACAAAATCTCATTTAGATCAATTCTATTAGCTCAACTTAAATTAGTTGCGGGACATGACGCTTTTGTTTCTGCAGTGCAAACATTGAAGATCTATGATAAATCGATTGGCGGGTTCATTTTAAGGGGGTCTGACCATTTACTTAGAGGCAGATGCATCCCCGCCGGTGAGAAGAGGCAAAAACATGAAAATTAAGGGAGAAAACGTTGTACCTCACCCGGGGTAGATGAGAGAGAGCATTGCACATGTGCTGTGGTTGATGCAGCCATTAAAGAGGTGGATCTCGTCGACCTTGGCCAGTATCTTCACATCCGCTTGCACCAGCGGCACCACCATCAACCACCAACCTGCTTCGTGTGTGGGTAGAGGAGTAGGCGGCAGTGAAACCCTAGATGTGCCGACTGGGATCACGGTGGGGTTTCTTTGCACCATCCATGGAGGGAGGGTGAAGAAATCATACCTGTAGATCGGTGCAAATGGGGTCGACGACGGCTTGTCCTCAGGTCGGCACCCCTCCCAACGACAGCGGAGCCAGCAGTCCCCTGACCCGCGGTCGCGCCCATGGGGGCCGCCGGCGCCCCGACCCACCGTCGCGGATGGGTCCGGCGGCTGTCGGCCCGCCCTTGCGTCATGGGTCGGGGGCGGCCATGGAGGCGCGCCCATGAAGGTGAGCCACAGTGGTCCAGCGTCGATCTGCCGCTTACCGCTTGCCAGTGCGGGGGAGGTCCGGCGGCGGTGATTCTGCGAGAGAAAGAAAAGGGACCAACGGTCGTCAGACGGGAGAGGTTGGGTGGGTGAATAACTCCCCGTCGCCGCCGGCCCGCCCGCGTCTCCTCGTCTCGTGCGTCCGTCTCCTCGAGTTCCTCGAGTGGGGAGGGGTTGAGGTTTGATCCAGATTGGTGGACACGGGGTAGGGGAGGGCGGAAGCGGGGTGAACGCGCTAGGGGGAAAGTGACGCGAGGCGGAGGCGGAGCAGAGGGGCAGACGCGCGGTGGGGCCGGGCGCGGAAAGGCTGAGGTCTGACCCGTAGGAGCTGAGCTGTTGGCTCGTGGGTGAGTGAGAGAAAGTTGACATTTGCAGCAATTTGAGCCTTTGGATCATAGGTGAATGAGAGAAAAATGAATGTTTGCTGGTGTAATTAGTTAGGTGTACCTACTTTGGTAATGCCTGTTGGGGTGTTTTGTTTGTGTGACTTTAGGAAAGAATTAACTGGTGCATTTTGTAGTGCATTTTGTAGTAATAAGTAGTGATTTAGGAAAGAAATAACTGATGCATTTTATAGTAGTAGTGATTCATGCCTTACACGAAATTTAAAATATTGTAGCTTGCCAAAGAAGAGTGCTATCTTATTAGACTTATAGGTAAGTAAAATGTCCACCACGTAAGATACAAAGGGAAGCAGGTTTCTTTGGCTGGAAAAAGAAAAGAAACGGCGTATGCTCATGAATCAGTGGCTCTCGATAGGTAGCAAGTGGCCAGCTGAAGAACAATGGAAATATTGTTGGACATAAATTCAATGGATGCAAAGCAGTAGCAAATTTGTGGATGATTTTTTAGTTTAGACAGAAGTAACATAAACCTTTGCCTATGCTGAAATGATTGAAAGCTAAAGTTAGGGATTGACAACCTGTTCGTGGCCAGATTTAGATGAAGTGGAGATGTAAGTGTGGATGGATTGAATTGGATGAACGCATGGACCGGGTGAGTGGTTACCTGAACCTTTCCTCGTGAAGCATCTGGAGTTGCTGTCCGTCAAGAGCAAGGAGGTCAGCCGCCGCCAGTCCCGCAGCAGACAACGTCCGCCGGAGCCTGCTGGCCGCGTCGTCTTGCACTTGGCCGCGCGGGTCGCGAGGCGTGTCGCAAGGCCAGCGCTACCGCGGGGGTCGCCACGGAGCCCGCTGACCGTGCCATCCCGCACTTGGCCGCCCGCGCGGGTCGCGAGGGGCGGGTCGTGAGGGCAGCGCCGCCGCGGGGGTCGCCACGGAGCCCGCCGGGCGCACCGTCCCGCACTTGGCCGCGGGTCGCAAGGGACCCCTCCGAGCGTGTCGTCCCCCACTTGGTCGCGAGTACCGCGACGACCCTGCGCCGTGCCCCGCCAGGATCTGCGATTGGAAACTAAGCGCTGTAGAAAAAATAAATGAAAGAAATTGTATATTTCATTTATGCCATCGAGAAAAACTATCAATAATACCCCTATACCACCTATACCACCTATGCATACCACTCTATACCACAGGTTAAGTTGTGGTGGTATACAATTAATCTCAACCATCAGATCCTTCCATACTGGTTCTTTTTCAACAGTGGTGTTAACACCAAAAAATGGTACAATAAAGTGGCTTTCTTGTGGGCCGAGCTTGGTGGTAAGATACCATTCGGCTAGGGAAAATCTTCGCAAAGGATTCGGTAAGGGACGATTGCGGTCGGCAATACGCTGTCGTTCGGCAAAAGGACTATTTGCGCTTTCGAAGGGAAGTTTTCGGGAATGCGTGATGACGTGGCCTGATACAAGGAAGGAACGAATCGATGGCGTATGCGAGATGGGCATTGGCGTCGGAGCTTTAATTTAGGCATTAAATGTTGTACTCGTAGTCGACTAGGAGTCGTGTTAAGACAAGGGTATAAATATAAACCCTTGATGTCTGTAATAGGGATCGAACATCTTCACAAACAAACCGGCTACGTGCCAACATCGAGTCCTTTAGTCGAGTCGTCAAGTTCTTCGAGAGGAAGCATCGATCCGTCGACCTCCGTAAGTACCGGCAGCCTTGTATCATATCTAGTATCATGTGGTGGATTTAGACTGTGATGCAAGAAGTCTTTTACCTTGCTTAGTATCATGCGGTGGATTTAAGCTTGGTTCAAAAAGGTTTCTTATTAGATCATGAGCCATGCGGTAGGCTAAGATCTAGCTTGGAGCTAATTATCGGCTCTATTAGATTTGACAAGATCTAATAGATTCATTAAGTTACCATGTGTTTCTTTGAGTTTTTACTTTATGTTTAAATTCATGTAACACTCTTTTGCCCAATTTAGATTGGTTTGAATCAGCTTTATCTTGTTTGATGATCCTTATGTTACATGCTCATATCATTAGCTCAATACGGCACGTGGATCACGTGTTCCTTAATAGCCGAACCCGAATCAATCTAAGTTGTCACGTGTTGCGGGTTCAAGCTTGGTGATCTTATATGAATCTTGAAAGAACTGAGTATCATGTGGTAGATGTAGGTTTTTGGGTTGTTTTAGAGCTAATCATCCGGTGGTTTAGATTTCGATCCAATCTGATAGGTTTATCATCTTTAGCAACGTTTGTTCCTTCTCCACGGAACCTGATTCGGTTGTACAGCTGTATTCGGCTATGCTTCAATGAGTAAAACGTGTTTATAAGTCTTGTTTTAAATAATGTGTGCTTTTAGCCTTCCATATTTAGATTGTATCATGCGGTGGATTAATCTCTTTGTGGTTGGTGGTGTGATTTCAAATAAATTGTATCATGCGGTGGATTAATTTGCTTGGTTTCGTGCCTGGTGGGTTTGAAAGTACCTAGACATGCGGTAGACTAGTGCTTTTGGCTTATGCATGCTTGTTTATTTCATATTTATAATCATGCTTTTACTTTATCTATTTAAATTGTCATTTATCCCCGAGGATCGGTCATGATCATGTGCAAGCAACGCTATTTAAACAAAGACTGATTTATCATCATGCTTATGTCATCCATTCGGCTATCTCATGTTTTCATGTTTAACAGCTCCCGAATGACATTCGAATTACTGATAGATAGCTTGTTGTAGCTATATATCATTTAAATTGGCTTTTAGCCGTAAATACGGAACTGTCTGGTACCACTCGGCAAGTTCCTTGTTTTATCTAACTATTTTATCCCTTTGTCAGTTTCAGGAAAATTGACTGACACGCTTTCAGGAATCATCACGCGTGTTAAGCCAACTTCTTTCGGCTTGTTGTGTGCTTGGTGCGAGGAGCTGATTTTGCGTCAACACACTTTTTGGCACGCCTGGTGGGACCCATCCAGCTGATTCAAGATGCCTGACATTCACGACGTCATGGACGTCACCATTAATGACCTATCTCCAGAGCAACAAGGACAGTTGAAGGATGCCATTGATCAGTTCCAGCAGAAGTGCTTGATGTCATTTGGCAAGAACCGAAGTGGTCTATCGTACCTTAAAACTGAGATGCCAAGGGTTCTGTTACCAGGGGAACCTGATACCACAGCTGCTCAAGAGAAATAGGAGGTTCTGGATGCTTTTCGGGAAACTATTGACAGCGTAATGGTCAAACATCATACTGCTTTCCTGAATATGTTCAAGCAAATGATGGTTGGAGTATTTGTCTCAGGCATGGAGAGGATGCTTAATCGAGTATCCCCTCACACATCTTCTGCAGAGGTTGGAGAAACTAGTTCTGCTCAACCAGCTCGAGACACAGGTGCTCAACCGCCACTGCAAGGCCAACCAATCCAGCCACCTCCACAAAGCATTAGGAGTCAGCCGATCCAGCCGCCTTTACAAAACAATGGAGGTCAACCAGTTCAACAACCGAACCCATATCAGGCAATGCCCAATAGGCCTACATATGTGGATCTGGCAATCGGTTCATCTGGAATGCCACCTAATTCTACTTACAAGATAGCCCCGGCCAACAATAGGCTGCAGAAAAATATGTATGGTGGGGGATATTCAGAAGTTATGGATTATGGCGCTATTGATGCTTTCCCAAATCCTGGGTATAGTACAACTGTGGGAATGCAAGATGATGATATCCTGGCGCAGAAAATGGCCGATGTTTTGCAAAATCAATTCGGCCTTAAACCTAAAATGCAAGGACCAGCTTATACACCTCCTTTCCTAGAGTGGTACCATAGGGTGATCTTGCCGCCAAGGGTGAAGCCTCCTACAGAGTTCACAAAGTTCTCTGGGCAGGACGATACAAGCACTGTAGAGCACATTGCCCAATACTTAATGCAGCTTGGGGAAGCTTTGGCTGATGAGGCATTCAGGGTCAGATACTTTCCTTTATCGTTGACAGGCCCGGCATTTACATGGTTTACTTCTTTGCCTCCTCAATCAGTCAACACCTGGAAAGACTTGGAACAGAAGTTCCATGCTCATTACTTCAATGGCAGTACCGAGAAGAAGCTAATTGATCTGGCTACCTTGAAATAGAGACACAATGAAACGCCCATGGAATTTCTCAGAAGATTCAGAGAGGTCAAGGGCATGTGCTTCTCTTTGACTCTGCCAGATGATCAATTGGCTGACATGACTGTTGCGGGAATGTTACCAGCTATTCGGGAAAAGCTGTTTGGCATGGAGTTTGACAACCTTGGTCAGCTGTCCCAGAGGTTGTCATTGATGAGCAATCAAGCTTACGGGTTCAAGGACTCCAGATTTGCCAAGCACCACGATATAGCTGATATCTACAACCAGTTCCTCGAAAAAGCTGATCAGGTGGAGGAATTTGATGATGATGAGGAAGTGGCCGCAGCTGAGATCATGTGGGGCAAAGAGCCATTAACTGTGAACCAGCGATGGATAAAGCAAGCTAAGGGCACGTTTGACTTTGACGTGACCAAGGCTGACAAACTCTTTGAGTTCCTGGTGAAGAAAGGCCGAATCAAGTTGCCTGAGGGCCATTCTATGCTTCGGCCCGATGGAGTTAAAGAGAAACGTTACTGTGGTTTTCATGACAGAAACTCTCACTCCATTAACAATTGCAGGGTTTTCAGGATGAGGATCCAAAAGGCTATCCAGGAAGGGCATTTGAAATTTGATAACAAGGTGAAGCTGGATGGCCACCCTTTCCCTCAAGACATGGTTGGATTTTCTGTCAATATGGTGACTGCTGAGGAAAAGGGGAAGTGAAGGTACTGACTTCAGCTAGAGCAAAATAGGATGGATCAGTTGATCCTACACGACAAGTGACGGTGGAGCAAGTCCACAAAGAGGCTCCCCGCATCCTGAGGAGCCAGATTGAAGTCGGGGAATCATCCAGATCCAAGCCCAGGGTGACCACACGCATTCTCCTTAACAAATGGCAGCGTTAGCAGGAAAGGAACGCTACCAGAAGCGGAAATACGAAGAGGAGAAGCGGAGGTTTGAAGAAGAAAAGCATAGAAGAGAGCTAGAAGAGCATGCACGAGAACAGGAGCGTGCACATTGGGGGTGCGCATTCTTCAAGCATTGCTGGAACGAGGGTTTGAAGCTCCCCACATTGAAGAATTGCCCTGAGTGCAATGATAAATACACTGAATATAGGTAGGAAACTGTCAATCGCCGATCCGTCCATGAAAGAATTGGAAGGATGCATCCCAATGACGGTCGGCGTCTAAAAATAAATGAGGTCAATGATCACCCAAGGAAAAGGCAAGCTGACCAAAGGTGGGTTGATCAGGAAGAACAGGAGCACGAATACATCTGGCAAGAAGGACAGTGGTGCCCGCCTGCCTTAAGGAGAAGACAAAAGAGAAGGGTTCAATGCTTGAGGAACCAAGAATTGAGGCAGGCGGGAATCAAGAGAAAGCAAGTATGGCGCCCAAAGAACAAGCCTGAAGGATCGGGTCGTTCGGCTCCAGCATGCTTGGTGTACTTTTTGCCGAATGAGTTCATGGCTCCCGCTAACCAAGTTGTGCAGGAAGAAGCATCTCCAGATATCAATGAGGATGAGTAACTTGGAGGGTTAATGGCACAACTGGTGTTGGCTAAGCAGGCTACTTCGACAAGCCGGCCAGGAATCGACACATGAGGCCGTTGTACTTGAAGGGGTACGTCAATGGCAAGCCATTAACCAAGATGTTTGTTGATAGTGGGGCTACAGTCAACGTGATGCCATACACCACATTCAGGAAGCTTGGCATGGGCCCTGGAGACTTGACGCCAACCAGCATAATTCTGAATGATTTCGCTGGGAATCCTTCAGATACCAAGGGCTGCGTGCACGTGGACCTGATGATCGGGTCCAAGACTTTGCTCACGACCTTCTCTGTCATTGAAGGCAAAGGAGCTTACAGCTTGCTGCTTGGACGGGACTGGATTCATGCAAACTGTTGCATCCCATGTACCATGCATCAATAGCTTGTTCAATAGGTAGATGACGATATTGAAGTAGTCCAAGCGGATGATTCAGTGAGCATGGCCAATGTCGAACCAGCCTTCTAGGAGTATCAAGGCATCGATTGCTTCTCAGGAAAGGACTGGGGTGAAGGTCCTGTTGAACCAGTCAGCAGTGATCAACAGCCGATTCAAGCAGTCGGCTCTTATAGCAATTTTTAATGGATAATCCAGTTGATGGAACTGATCGAAAGTTAGGGCGTGGATTCATGTCGGCTGACAAATTAGAAGAAATTGACATTGGAGATGGTGACAAGCCAAGGCTGACATTTATCAGTGCTAACTTAGACTCAAGTTTCAGGGAAGGATTAATCAAGCTTTTAAAGGAATATAAAGATTGCTTCGCTTGGGATTATTCGGAGATGCCTGGTTTAGATCGTTCTATTGTTGAGCATCGGTTGCCAATTAAGCCTGGTTTTAATCCTTATAAGCAGCCTCCCCGGAAAATCTACAAGGATGAAGTATTGACTGACGTGAAGAAGGAAATTGAAAGATTGCTTGATGCAAACTTCATTCGGCCATGTAGGTATGCGGAGTGGATCTCTAACATCGTCTCTGTCTATAAGAAAAATTGGAAGATGAGGGTTTGCATAGATTTCAGATTTTTGAACAGAGCCACTCCTATGGATGGATACCCGGTGCCTGTTGCTGATTTATTGGTTGATGCTGCTGCTGGGCATAAAGTTATCAGTTTTATGGATGGAAATGCAGGGTACAATCAGATATTTATGGCAATAGAAGACATATCGAAGACAACCCTCAGATGTCCTGGGCATATAGCCCTGTTTGAATGGATTGTTATGACATTTGGGTTGAAAAATGCCAGTGCAACTTATCAACGAGCCATGAACTATATCTTCCATGAGTTGATCGGCAAAATTGTTGAGATCTATATTGATGATGTCGTGATCAAGTCTTTGAATCATGACTCACACTTGAAGGATGTGAAGAGAACTCTGGAGTGTACCTGAAAGCACGGGTTGAAGATGAATCCAAACAAGTGTGCCTTTGGGGTTTCAGCTGGAGAATTTCTAGGATTTTTAGTGCATGAAGGAGGGATTGAAGTTGGCAAGAAAAGCATGAAGGCTATCGATGAAGTTGTTCCTCCAACCAATCTCAAGGAGTTGCAATCACTGCTTGGCAAGAACAATTTTGTGAGGAGATTCATTTCAAACTTGTCACAAAAGGTTTTGCCCTTTTCTCCGCTGCTAAGGATCATGAAAGATCAGAAGTTTGTATGGGGTGACGAACAACAAAAGGCTTTTAATGAAATCAAGCGGTACATGAAGGAACCACCAGTGTTGGTGCCTCCACAGTTGAACAAGCCTTTCAAGTTGTACGTGGCGGCCGATACCCAAACTATTGGATTGGCCCTTATACAAGAGTTTGAAGGAAAGGAGCAGGTAGTAGCGTACCTTAGCCGAAAATTACTTGATCCTAAGACCAGGTATTCGGCTGCGGAGAAGCTGTGCTTGTGTGTTTACTACTCATGTACAAAGTTTCGGCACTACTTGTTGAATGCCAAATGCATTGTATATTCAAAGTTTGATGTAATAAAACACATGTTGTCCATGCCAATTTTGAATGGAAGGATTGGTAAATGGATTTTGGCTTTATCTGAGTTTGAGCTGAAGTTTGAATCGGCAAAAGCTATTAAAGGTCAGATTATTGCCGATTTCATTACTGAGCATCGTGATCCGTCAATTGATTTGCTTGAAATTACCTCGTGGGCTTTGTTCTTTGATGGATCATCATGTGGCAAAGGTGGTGGAGTAGGGATTTTATTAATTTCACCTAGAGGTGAGATGTTTGAGTTCGCTATTCCTATCCAACCTACTGTCACTAATAATCAAGCTGAATACGAGGCATTACTTAGAGGGCTTCAATATTTGAAAGAAGCCAAGGCCGTTTCCGTTGAGATTTATGGAGATTCAGAGCTAGTTATAAAACAATTGAATGGCAAATATGAATGTAGAAGAGATATCCTGAGGAGTTACTACGAAGAATGCAGAGAAATCTTGAAAAGTTTTCAGTTAGTAATTCTACAGCATATTCCTAGAGAACACAATGAGGAGGCAAACAGATTGTCTCAAAGTGCTTCAGAATATAGAGAAAATCAAGAAGCGTTTGCCATGGAGGTGTGTGCTTTCGGGAGTGATCTGGCAGAGGATGATTGGAGAAAAGAGATTGTTGATTATCTAGAGGATCCATCCTGAAAGGTTTCTAGGAAACTCAGGTATAAAGCTATAAAATTTGTTCTTCTGGATGGACGTTTATTTTACAAATCATTAGATGGGGTGTTGCTACAATGTCTGGGTCCAGAAGAAGCAAAGAAAATGATGAGCGAAGTACACGATGGGATATGTGGAGCGCATCAATCAGCTTATCGAATGAAATGGGTTATCAGGCACACTGGATGTTTTTGGCCGACGATCCTAGAGGATTGCTTTGAGTATTACAAGGGTTGTAAAGATTGTCAAAGGTTTGGAAATATTCAAAGGGTCCCAGCATCAGCTCTGAACCCGATTATCAAGCCGTGGCCATTCAGAGGATGGGGTATAGATTTGATTGGCCAGATAAATCCTCCGTCTAGCAAGGGGCATAAATTTGTGCTTTTGGCGACAGATTATTTTACCAAATGGGTTGAGGCTATTCCATTAAAGAAGGTAACATTAGAAAACATGCTTGAATTTGTTAAAGAACACATCATCTACAGATTTGGGATTCCTCAAACAATTACGACTGATCAAGGAGCACAGTTTGTGTCTTCAGAGTTCAGAGAGTTTGCTGAAAGCATGGGGATCAAATTATTTAATTCTTCTCCTTATTATGCCCAAGCTAATGGTCAAGCAGAGGCTTCTAATAAGATCATGATCAAGCTTATACAAAAGAAAATTGATCAGAAGCCAAAGAAGTGGCATTTGGTACTCAATGAGGCTTTGTGGGCTTACCGAATGGCCCCTCATGGAGCTACAAAAACATCTCCTTATGAGTTGCTTTATGGGCATCATTCTATTTTGCCCTGGGAAATACAATCAAATTCAAGGAGTTAGAGGATTTGCATATGATTCGTCTTCAAGCCTTGGAAAACATTGAAAAGAACAAGATGCGAGTTGCTAAATATTACAATAAGAAAGTAAAGGTCAAGCAATTTGCAGAAGGAGATTTGGTTTGGAAAGCGTTATTGCCGATTGGAACTAAATACAGTACGTTCGGCAAATGGTCCCCGAATTGGGAAGGACCTTTTCGGGTAGTCGGATGTGTGCCTAGTAATGCTTACATATTGAAAATTTTACTAGGAGAGGAATTTTCTGCTGCTATAAATGGAAGATATTTGAAGAAATATTATCCTAGTATTGAAATTGTTGATTACAAGCACCAGGATTGCAAACATTTGATACACAGGAACAACCGGCGTTCAGGAAAGAAGCCGTCTTTAGCGCAAAAAATCCTAACAAAGGAAATGGCCAATACTGGATTGTATTGCCCTTAGCACAAAATATTCCACATTACAGATGTTTTTTTTGCAAGATTTTATTTGACAACCCAGCTACTTAAGATTACAAAGGGATGGGATGCAGAAGGCCTGGAGAAAGAAGCGAAAGTATGCTTCATTCCTCTGATTCCTTTTTCCACTTCTGTTCCTCCCTCTTCAACTGTTCCAGGACCACCGTAACAGCAACCTAGAAGCTTCGGGGGTTGCCATGACTTGCAGCCTCCATCAGGCTGTCCCAAGCAGCCTTCAGGTTACTGTACCTGTCGGAGACATCTACGGGAAAAGAACAGTTGTTAGAATACGAAGATCTGAGCCTGAGCATGCAGTCAGATAGAGATGGAAGTCTTACCCCCTACGAACACCTCCAAGTTCATGCGGCGTTCGCGTTCGGCGTTGTAGCGAGCAGTGATGTCCCGCAAGTTATGCTCCAGATGCCGAATGCGGCGGCGCAGCTGGTGGTTGATCCTTTGTTCCAGCGTGGCGTCCTCTTCTTCTTCAGAGGAATCAGAAAGGATGTACTCGGGGACTTCTTCAGTTCCAAAGATTTCTTCGGGAAGCAAGTCCAGACTGAAAAAACAGAGAGGGGTAAACCATGAGATCGCAAACAAGAGCAAGAAGCGGGTTAACAGAGAACTCACTTTCGAATAGTGCGCTTCTTTGGTGGCGTGCTGCTCTCCTTGATGGGTTGCTTTCCCTTATCCGCCATGGCCTCGAGGTTTTCTCCTCTAGAGCAAGAGGGGAAGATGTGAAGTGATGGAGGAGTATGCGAGTGGATTTGCAGGGCATTCCAGGGGGCTATTTTATTGACTGAAAGAGCGCATTGGGAATGATGACTGGTTGGCGTACGTTATTGGAATACCAAACTGCAGGGTTTTCTTCCCGAATGCGAAGGGTTTTCATTAAACAGTGTTTATGGTTCCCGAATTGAGGATTTTCTGCGGATTTTGCGCCAAGGGGCAGTTGTTTTTGCGTATTCGGCTAAGATAAAGTTCCCGAATTCGTCTAAAAACGGTAAAGTTTGCATCTACAAACAGAAGGGGATCATCACAATCCAAGCACAGAAATTGAAATTCTTTATTTATTGCCAAAAGCCAAGCACCCCTAGTACAAACTAATTAAAGAGCCTGTTTAGCACAGACTGGGGGTGGATGGTATCGGCAACGGCGTCGCCATGGCCGTCGAGGCACTCCAGGATGACCTCGATCTCGTCGACATCCTCTGGTGCGCCGCCCTGGAAGCCGCGCGGCTGGATGGAGTAGTCGACGCCGGTGTGCATCGCCATGGTGGCCAAACCCAAGGTGGTGCCTAGGCGGACACCGTGGAGGGCCACTTCATCCACGCGGTTTTCCACCGCGGCGAGCCGATCCGCCGGCGTGTCCCCGGCGGCGTTCACCTTGTCAGCCAATTGCTTCATCAGCATTTTCAGCTGGTCAAGCTCGGCGTCGTGGGCTGCAATGTTTTAGGCAATGACGGTTAGTATCAAAAGTTGGATTGGATTGGAGGTCAATCAAAGGGATATACCGTCGATGGTTGCCAGCAACTGTTTGCGCTGGTCCTCCCATTCGAGCTCAGCGATGCAGGCTTTCTTGGAGATTTCTCCCAGCTCGCGCCGGGACTCGTCACGCTCCGCCTTGAAGCAGAGAGCGTCGCGCTCGCCGTAGGGCACCGGGGAGTAGTTATACGACTCCGAGGAGTCGTCCGGCAGAGTTGAATTGGCCGGCGCGGGGGCCGGATTCTAGTGGATAACCCTGGAACAGTAAAGGTTCGTCAGAAGCGGAAAGAAAATCTTTGAAAAAATCGCAAAGGGAGTTGACGATCACCACCTCCGACGGGAGCCAGCGCGACTTCCTTCTGCTTCATCGCTGGCACGGCGCCTGCTACCGCTGCCCGCCATCGGGTTTTTGGGGTGTACTAGTGGTGGAAAAGGGAAGCTTAGATTGGCGAAGGTTTGAAGGCAAAAGGCTTGGTGAAAGGCAGGGGCACCTACGGTTTTATTTATAGGGGTGGCTGAAACATCGTGGCCCTGGATCGTGGTGCATATCCCGAGAAATTTGGAAGGTGGAGAGGCTTCCTTAACTGAGTCGCCGTCGGGTCGTTTGGAATTCAAGCTGAGTCATAATCGGTTGACTGGCTCGGCTAAGTTGCGGTCGGAGTGCTATTCAGGTATGGTACTGTTTGACTAAAGTTGCCGAATTGGTCGTCTAAAATTATGAACAAGGTGATACAGAAAAAGGAAAATGAAGTTTATTAAAGGCAAAGTTACAGAGGCGATCAATTGTTCGGCTACAAATTACTTGGCACAATCAAATGTTCAGATACTTTGCAATTACACTAGAGGCGTTTGATGTCATTTGATTGATGTTCTCCAGCAGTTTCTGATAAGCTTCTTGAGCATTGGACAGAGTGAAGAGTTTTGCTTTGAGCTGGTTGGATTCAATCATGGCTGCCGATGTTTCCTTTTGGATTTTCTCTGTTAAACCAGGAAGTTCGGCTATCTTCTTTCTATCAGCTTCAATTTCAGCTGTCAAAGTCTTCAACTCAGCTTCTAGTGCAGCTTTCTTGGCAATCTTCACCTCAAGTGCAGTGGCGGCAGCTTCGGCTATCGGTTCTTCGTTCCTCTGGATTTGAGCCTGTGAATCTTTCACAAATTGTTTGACTTTGGCTCTCTTTTTCTCAAGAGCTGGTCTGGAGGATTGAATCCTTAAAGCTCGTCTTACTGCTGCATAATGATCGTCCAGATGAGAGATGGGCTCCAAGGAAACTTCGATGTTATCTGGGAGTTCTTGATCGATAGATTCAAGTATTTCATCTAAGCGATCGACATCTCTGACTTGATCCTGGGCATCTCTTTGCAACCAGGAGAAGACTTCTTTAAGCCTTGCCTGATTTTCCTCTGATAGAACTTGATTCGAAGATGCTTCATTCTTTTCGGCAGCTGGATCACTCACGATAAGTAGAGAGCTTGGTGGTGATGTAGCCTGGTCCTGAAAAGGAAGGTTTGCTGAATTAAGGATGATTTTTTGAGAGGAAATAACTGTGCAGATGTTTACACTCACCTCAATTCTGGTTTCCTGAACTGGAGGAAAGTCTTGTTCAGGCTCAAAGGGGATTTCTTGAGTAGTTGGCTGAGGAGGAGCTTGAGGAGTTCCTGGTAGAGCTGAAGCTTCCGACTGAGGAGAAGTTGGTGCAGTCCCTGGTAGATTTGAAGCTTCTGGCTGAGGTGAAGGTGAATTCATCCTTGGTGAAATTGGATTTTCTGCTTGAGAGGGGGATGATTGAATCCTTGGTGAAGTTGATGTTTCTGCATCATGAGGAGATGTTTGAACCCTTGGAGAATTTGGAATTGAAGCATGATCAGGGGAAGAGATCTCCACAGGTTGATTCACCAATGTTTCTTCTGCAGGTGACAAGTGAAGAATTAATGCCAGTGTGAATAATGGTCTTGACAAAAGTAAGGTAATCAGGGCCATACCAACAGATGGGGCATTGGCAGGTTCTGAAGCTGTTGATGGTTGCTGGGTTCTGGTCTGAAATTACACAAGACGAAATTTGTCAGATGAAGGAAGGTCTTGTGTTCAAAAAGAAAGGGATGTTACCTCAATAGGAGCCTTTTTGGTGGTTCTTTTCTTTTTAGCAGCTGGAGGTGCAACCAAAGATGGAGCTTTTCTCTTATCAGAGGTTGAACTGATAAGAGTTGGGTCCATTGTGGCATGTCTGGCCATCAATTGAGCTAAGTTGTGGATTTAAATCCCAGAGCAGAAATTGGGCCTGCTGTATTGTAAGAAATTGTCCTGGCTCGAGGGGCAGGCACTATATTCTGCAAGGAGTGGCCAAAATCATGATCAGTAATGAAAGGTATGCTTGGAAAAAGAAAGAGGATAAGTGTATTACCTCTGAAGCTGGTTGGAAGTCAGGCATCAACTCAAGACAAAAAGAGTGCACTAGTTCACTGAAGATGTGGTCATGAAATTCTTGCCACCAAGTGACAAAGAGAGGATGAGCTATTGTTGTTGGTACAGGGGACGAAGGATAAATGGTCGGGCTGCATTCATATTCAAAGACCCTTCTAGCTTGCATGCTTTCTTTTATTTCCTCTCTGGGCTTGAGGAATTCATGAAGAAACAACCTTGGGGGCACTTGGTCGCATCCTAATTGCCGAGCCATCGTGTTTGGCTGGTAGTACTCATAGGTACTGTGATTTTGCCTTCCTCCACAAAATTCTGCTGGCAGGATGCATGGATGAATGCAGATATTGAAAATTTCTATGGATCTTGCATCGGTGCATCCATTTTCAAAGGAGAATTCATAAGGAAGGGTGAGGTTATCATTGTGCAAATAAGGGAACCAGAGGGGATTGGTGAAGCCTCTGAAGAAGAGTTCGAAGAGTTGACTGATGTTTTGGTCGATAATTATAGTCGAGGCAGCTTCACCATAGCATTGGCATCCTTTTGTGATCTGGTTTTCTCCTTCCTTATAGTCAGATGAAGGGAAATGCCGATTGTTGAGATTAGCACCAACAATCTGGTGCATATACAGTTGCAGCCACATCTGTACAAACCACCAGGGGCCGTTGACACAAGAAATCTTCTGGCTAGTGTACATCAGGTGAGTGGTTTGATGGAGCATATGGTAAATGCTTCCTAGGAGGTACTTCCCAAGAGGAATGCGATGTCCAGTAGCCAAACCTTCAGCCATTACAATGTGGTTCAAGGTTGGCTCATTGGCTTTGCCACAAAAGATAAATCTGCATAGCCACATGTTCAGAAAAGCTCGGTATTCAACATCAGTTAGAGGGCCATCATGCATATGATTCTGGATGTATTGTTTATACCCAGATCCTGTTTTTATTCCTCTTTGCCTGATGGAGCTTTTGTACTTATAAGGGTACAAGGGTCCTGTGACATCAAGGCCGGTCATCATGTAAACATCGGCCAGAGTGGGGGACATTGGTCCATGACCAAAGACGAAAGCGTTGACGCCGTTTGACCAGAAATGACAAGCTGCAATTAGAAGGCTCTCATTCTTGGGGGTTTCGGCTAGAGATAACTCCAAACACCGGGCAATACGGAGGTTGTCCCAATTGCCGGTCTTTACGCTTTTATTCTCAAGTATCCTCTTATACCAGTTCCTCCAGCCTGCGATTGGGGGCAGAGGCCAATTCTTAAAGGCATCTTGCCACGCATGGGGTCTCACCAAAGCCGATTTGAAAGGTACTCTGTTGGATTCTCCTTCAATAAACTCAAGGGGGTCAGGGATTCCCACAGGATCGAGGAAATAGGATGGTGATTTATCCTCGATGGGGATCAAGAGCTCGGTGGATTGAGCCTATCAGGAGAAGACAAAGGAAGAAATCTAAGGTGGGGATCGAAAAAAGCAAAACCGAATGGATTTAAAGGGGATGAGATTTACCTGAATAGCTTAATTTTGGTCCGCCATTGAAAATTTGAGCTTGGAGTTTGATGACCTAGGGTTTGGATCTGAGTGGAGCCTCTAACAGATTGCGAAGAGCACGAATGGGTGTTGAACGGATTTAGCTCGAAGACGTTGGACATTTATGGTCAATTCCGGAATAAAATCACTTTTATCCCGTAATTGAAGAAGCATATGTTAACACCAAAAAATGGTACAAGAAAGAGGCTGACTTGTGGGCCGAGCTTGGTGGTAAGATACCATTCGACTAGGGAAAATCTTCTCAAAGGATTCGGTAAGGGACGATTGCGGTTGGCAATACGCTATCGTTCGGCAAAAGGACTGTTTGCGCTTTCGAAGGCAAGTTTTTGGGAATGCGTGATGACGTGGCCTGATACAAGGAAGGAATGAATCGATGGCGTATGCGAGATGGGCATTGGCGTCGGAGCTTTAATTTAGGCATTAAATGTTGTACTCGTAGTCGACTAGGAGTCATGTTAAGACAAGGGTATAAATATAAACCCTTGATGTTTGTAATAGGGATCGAACATCTTCACAAAGAAACCGGCTACGCGCCAACATCGAGTCCTTTAGTCGAGTCGTCGAGTTCTTCGAGAGGAAGCATCGATCCATCGACCTCCTTAAGTACCGGCAGCCTTGTATCATGTCTAGTATCATGCGGTGGATTTAGACCGTGATGCAAGAAGTCTTGTTACCTTGCTTAGTATCATGCGGTGGATTTAAGCTTGGTTCAAGAAGGTTTCTTGTTAGATCATGAGCCATGCGGTAGGCTAAGATCTAGCTTGGAGCTAGTTATCGGCTCTATTAGATTTGGCAAGATCTAATAGATTCATTAAGTTACCATGTGTTGCTTTGAGTTTTTACTTTATGTTTAAATTCATGTAACACTCTTTTGCCCAATTTAGATTGGTTTGAATCGGCTTTATCTTGTTTGATGATCCTTATGTTACATGCTCATATCTTTAGCTCAATACGGCACATGGATCACATGTTCCTTAATAGCCGTACCCGAATCAGTCTAAGTTGTCACGTGTTGCGGGTTCAAGCTTGCTGATCTTGTATGAATCTTGAAAGAACTGAGTATCATGCGGTAGATGCAGGTTTTTGGGTTGTTTTAGAGCTAATCATCCGGTGGATTAGATTTCGATCCAATCTGATAGGTTTATCATTAGCAACGTTTGTTCCTTCTCCACGGAACCTGATTTGGTTGTACAATTGTATTCGGCTATGCTTCAATGAGTAAAACGTGTTTATAAGTCTTTTTTTAAATAATGCGTGCTTTTAGCCTTCCATATTTAGATTGTATCATGCGGTGGATTAATCTCTTTGTGGTTGGTGGTGTGATTTCAAACAAATTGTATCATGCGGTGGATTAATTTGCTTGGTTTCATGCCTGACAGGTTTGAAAGTACCTAGACATGCGGTAGACTAGTGCTTTTGGCTTATGCATGCTTGTTTATTTCATATTTATAATCATGCTTTTACTTTATCTATTTAAATTGTCATTTATCCCCGAGGATCGGTCATGATCATGTGCAAGCAACACTATTTAAACAAAGACTGATTTATCGTCATGCTTATGTCATCCATTCGGCTATCTCATGTTTTCATGTTTAACAGCTCCCGAATGACATTCGAATTACTGATAGATAGCTTGTTGTAGCTATATATCATCTAAATTGGCTTTTAGCCGTAAATACGGAACTGTCTGGTACCACCCGGCAAGTTCCATGGTTTATCTAACTTTTTTATCCCTTTGTCAGTTTCAGGAAAATTGACTGGCACACTTTCAGGAATCATCACGCGTGTTAAGCCAGCTTCTTTTGGCTTGCTGTGTGCTTGGCGCGAGGAGCTGATTTTGCGTCAAAAGTGGTATAGGGTGGTATGGTCCACCGTAAAAATTATTGGGCCATTTGGGCCGAACAGTCCTTGTTTCATTCATTCTCCATTTAACATTTTTCCTTTTCTTTTTCTTTTTATTGCACCATTGTGAAGTAGCACACCAAAATAATTATCTTACATACACCAACTCATTTTTTATATATAATAGAATACATATGAGTATCTTCTAGAAGTTTCAAGAATTTTCAAGTACATTTGCTATTTTCTACGATTTGAATGAATTTATGCGTGTTTACCGAAAGTAATTTGAAATTGACCTATATGTACCTCTAATAAGTATAAAAAAATTTAAAAATGATATTTAGACGCCTATGGTCCATTGTAGCCCACATCTTGGATATTGACAAAAAGTTCAATTAACTCATGGGGAAAATTCAAACTTCTACTAGTCACCTTATTATAAAATAATGATAATAATACCTAAAACTTCTCCAAATAGCATGTAAATTGGAATAGAATCATTTTATGACTGTACAATCTTCACATAAAAGATTGGAGTATACATTGTTCATAAACTAGATTGTTCTCTCATATTGTTTCATACAACTCAACTCAACCTTTGAAATTCCATACAACTCAAGTCTTATATTGCTCATATACACTTACAAATTGGACACGGGCTCACATTTAGTATAATATCAGCAAATATAAAGTTACGTTACCATTTGTTCTTAAAAAAGTTGGTTCAACTTCAATTTGAAATTCAAATTCAAATTCATTTAAAGAAGTTTAAACGAAACTCAATTTTTCTCCTAAATCAAGAGCTCAAATAAAAAACCTTTCAACATGAAAGTTGTAGAACTTTTAATTATAAGAAACTTTTGTTTTGACCGATTTTCAAGTTTCAACATGTTATTCCCTTTAAATCTCCGTCAAACATCATTTGACCTCGGGTCAACTCTCCTAAATTTATTTTACTACATAAACCTCGGGTCAATATGAAAGTTGTAGGGTTTTGAATTCTAAGAAACTTTTGTTTGGACCAAAATTTGAGTTTCAACATAAAAATCTTAGGAAATCTTAGTCAAACATGTTTGCTGCATGGTCAACTCTCTTCCTCCTCTCTCTCTCACATGTGGGCCGCAAGTATGAGTGGGCCGCGGCTGTTGGCGTGAGCTGGGCTAGAGGAGGTGCTTCGCGGCCCAATGCGCGGCAAGTAGGCCTAGCGGAGGCCCAGCGAGCGAGCAATCCCAACGAGCGTTTAAGAATTCATAAAAACAAACCAAATTCTTAACAACACAATAGTTGTGAGGTAGCCTAGTGGTAAGGCATTGTGCATTGAAGGATGAGGTCTTAGGTTCAAGTCACACTTTGCCCTTTTTTGTTTTTTTAGATTTTTTTCAATTCATCATTTTTTCCATTAATAAATACGGAATCATTTTATGGATGTTCAAACTTTACATAAAATTTTCAAATGATTTCGGTAAAGGCGGAACCTACATTGTTTACAAATGGATACATCTCTCTTATAATTTTCTAAAACCCAAAGTCAAACTTTGAGATTTAAATACCTCATAATTATTTTGGACTCGTATACATCTAAATTTTGGACACAACCTTATGTTGACCATAACATTAGCAAATATGAAGTTGCATTGCCATTTTTTCTTAAAAAAGTTGGTTTTCTATTTTTAAATACCTAATTAAGACACCTTTATGAAGTAACTTGAAAATTAATTACCTTATATACTCCCAATGCATTTTTTCACATGTATCAGACAATATTTAAGTTTTGCTCTAGGTGTTTCAAGATTTTCTGAATAGATTTTCTATTTTCTATCATTTAGTTGAATTTCTAGATGTTTACCGAAAGTAATTCCAAATTGACTTATATGTATATATAATAAAATTCAAACAAATTCAAAAAATTCAATGTAAGTGTTTATGGTCCATTCTAGGCCACATCTTGGAGATTGACAAAAAATTCAATTGACTTGTAGAGAAAACTCGAACTTATACTAGTCACCTTGTTATAAAATAATGATAATAATACCTAAAACTTCTCCGAAAATTCTAAAAATTAACGTGGAATCATTTTATGGATGTTTAATCTTTACATAAAATTTTCAAATGATTTCGATAAAGGAGAAACCTACATTATTTACAAATGGATACATCTCTCTTATAGTTTTCTAAAATCTGATAAGGTACAAGACAAGGTATATAAATAAGATCTGTATAATGAAAATCTGTACGAAAAATGTCATTAATGAAAATATTACAATTTTAGAAAATATTAGAAAAAAATCATCAAATTTGGATTAAGTATGATGGAGAAAAACTAGATACAAAATTTAATTACAGATTAAAAGAAGAAATGCGAACCATGATTCCAATAGAACTGGGCCAATCTCGCGCTGCCATCTGGTGGACCACTTTGCGTACATGATAAAAGGTCTGTGTCAGCCATCTAACCACAAACACACTTGTATCAGAGTGGCGGAGCATCCTCTTTCTAAACCCAGCGGCGCGGGTTCGAGTCCTTTGGCCGCTGCTTTTTGCTTTTTTGGATTTTTGTCGACCAGCGCTCGCGGCCCAGTAAGCGAGCAAGCCCAGCGTGCGGCCCAGTAAGCGAGCGTGACCAGCGTGCGTGGCCCAGCCGCGTGAGCGAGCCCAACGTGCGGCAGGCCAGGAGTAGCTTGCGGCCCAGTACTCTTGTGGTTAGATTTAGATTTAAAAAAAGTCCAAATGCAAGAGGAAGCAATAGTTGTGAAGTAGTCTAGTGGTAAGGTGTTTTTGATTGAAGACATAGGTCTTCGGTTCAAGCCATGCTTCACCCAATTTTTTACTTTTTTTAGATTTTTTTCAATTTATCAATTTTCTCCATTCATAAATATGACTATTTTTTATTTGTTGGGTCATATCTGAAAAAGCTCCACAATAAAACAGACCTTAGTTGCATTTTTGCATCCTGGATACAATTCCTTCTTTGCCTGCTCTAATAGTTTCAAAAAAATCTCTGCCTGCTTATCTGCCTCCTCCTCATCTCTGGTTTGTCCATGATGTATAGTGCCACTGATAATGTTTCTAATCAGAGTATTAGTGGCAGCAGGGTTATCATCCCAACCATCTTCTTCATCGTCTTCTCCAAAAAAAAGTGTTGTATCATCAGTTGTAGGTACTGCATCATGATTATTGAGATCAGCAGTAACATCTTGATTCACAGGACCCTGAGATGAAGTATTAGTTTGGTCTTGAATGTTACCATCATTGATGAAACAATCAGCAAACCCTCTATTCAGCAAAAGCATTTGAATGGGAAACACGGTGGAATGTCTTATCATGCATTGACACAAAGTACATGGGCATGCAATAGATCGACCTCGCGCCGAGGCGTTAAATTTTTGCAAAAAAATTCGGAAATTGTTTTGCCAATCCGCTGAGTGTCGAGGCTAGCACACCCAACTCCGATCTTCGTCTGATTCCATTAATTAATCTGCATTGTTCATGTTTCAATCGACCTAGATCATGATATAGCAATATGCATGCATATGCAGCGAACGATTGAATATATATACGAGATCATCAAGACAACAGTACGTATCGGCCGTGGTCGTGGCGCCGCACAGATCTCCGCAACAAGAACCACGTGGAGATCACCGTGGAGATCGATCACCTAGAGGCCCTCGTGGAGAACTCCGCAATAAGAACCAGGTTGTCGAAGACTGAATTTTGGAATGGTCTGGATCAGAAGAGCCCCTATCTGATCATCATATTGATCTCCTACATAAACATTGCGATAGACACATTACCGTGCAACCAAGGAATACCTCGTTGCAATAGTTTTTTATACAGTTGCAACGATCACGAAAAATAATGCAACGACTAAATTTCGTGCCAATACATACCCGATATTGCATCTTTAGGCTACAAACGAAGCAATAGCCCTCCATGTATTGCAACAAAACAAAGACATAACTGCAACCCAAATTATAAGTTGCAATATAGTTGTTCCATATTTGCAACCAAAATTCTACGTTGCGACATATCTGTTCAAACGCAACCATCCCTAGTATGGTGGCTATAGCAACTTTTTGTCGCAACGCAAGGAATGCTAATGCAGCACAATAATGGGGTGGCATTATTTCCAACAAAACGCAACGGAAATCCTAAAAGTGGGTGCATTAGCGTCAACCTGTTGCAACGGAAAATATAAATAATGCAACACAAATGTTTTGTTGCAATAGACACACAAATTGCAATGAAATCACTGTTTCGGTGCAATAGTACCCCCCCTATTGCAACCGAATTAGTGGTGTTGCCTAAGGGATTTGTTACAATAGGGGGAAAACCTTGTAGTGTGAGTAAACTCAATTTGGTTCGAGGATTGCCACAATTGAGGTTTGAGAAAGAGTTGGCTTGTGCGCCTGTTGACATTGCTAACGTCATCGACTAGAAACGGATATAAGATCCATTGTAGCAATTTAACCATGAGTAAACCAGGTGTCATATTTATATTCTACCACAGGGAAAGAAGTCTTTCTAATCCATAATAGCTAATAGATGCTCATCTCTAGAGTAGCCAAAATATATCAATTTCTATAAATAGGGGTAAGTGTCGGTGTTTTAGACCGGCAAACCTACCGAGGGGGTACCCGAGGTAGTAGATTGAGCGGTGGGGATCGTGATCGGGAGACCGAGAACTCGAAGGTATGCGCAAGGACACGGGACACAAGATTTATACGGGTTCGGACCGCCAAGGTGGCGAGCCCTACGTCTCGTTTGGGGGATCAAGTATGGCGCCCGCGCTTGGTGTTGGGTTGTCCCCGGAGGGATTGGGGGTGTGCGGCTAGGTACCCGGCCCTCCTTTATATAGTCCGGGGGGGCGGGTTCCTAGTCGGTTACAAGGCAGGAGTCCTAGTAGGAGTACACAGAGCGAGTCCTAGTAGGAGTACAGGGGAATTCTACTAGGAGTCCGTCTTCTACTATTCTTCCTTCCTTGCATGAGTACCCGGGGAGTATGCCCGACAAGCCCCCGAGCACGTTGGAGTCGAGAGTAGTAGTTCGAGTAGTCTTGAAGCCTCTTCGAGTAGTTCTTGAGCGTCCTCGAGTACTGCTTGGAGAAGTCTTCAATAGTACTTGAACTGCCGCGAGGCTGGAAGGTGGTCCAGCTCATCAGTCTTGAAAAAATTTGAATGATGGGTGTAGCATAGCGCCCCCGGAGCCTTGAAATGATTAGGTAATCAATCCAAGGGTCTTCAGTGTTCGCGAAGCCATCATCCGAGTACTCTTGCAGCGTGTAGCCCCCGAGATAAGAGAGCCGTATGAGCCACGTCGAGTAGTGATTGGTGAGGAGCCCCCGAGCTTGAGAGCGAGCGAAGCATGCTGAAGTTATCTTCGAGTAGTATGTGAAATGCAGCCCCCGAGCTGGAGAGATTCCAAGTAGCAGTTTGGCGTCGAGCCATGGAGCTTGAGAAGTAGTCGTGCCGTCAGAGCGGACTTTAGTTGCGACCGAAGTCGACTTTAGATGCCGGCAGAGCAGACTTTAGAATGCGACTTGAAAACCGAAGTCGACTTTGTGCCGCGCGGAGCGGACTTTGAGATGCGACTTGAAAACCGAAGTCGACTTTAGTTGCCGCGCGGAGCGGACTTTGATATGCGACTTTAGAAGTCCGAAGTCGACTTTAATTGCCGCGCGGAGCGGACTTTGATATGCGACTTTAGAAGTCGACTTTAGGATGCCGCGCGGAGCGAACTTTGATATGCGACTATAGAAGTCGACTTTAGGATGCCGCGCGGGGTGGACTTAAGATGCAAAAAACGAAAAGCACTTTCCGGAAAGCCAAAGCGAATGAAAAATCACAAAAAAACGAGTAGTTTTGCCGCCGAGCGGGCTTAAGATTGCGGCCGGAGTCGGCTTGTGCCACCGGAGTGGGCTTAAGTACCGAGCCATGGATTTCGGACCCAAGGTACGATTGCCGCCGGAGCGGGCTTGAGGGTGCGACCGGAGTCGGCTTGTGCCACGGGAGTGGGCTTGGATGCGACCGTTAGCGTCAACTTGTGCCACCGGGTGGACTTGAGTACCCGAGCCATGGATTTCAGACCCAAGGTACGGTTGCCGCCGGAGCGGGCATGTGCCACCGGAGTGGGCTTAAAGGTGCGACCGGAGTCGACTTGCATACCTGGGCCATGGATTTCAGACCCAAGTTACAGAGCGGGAGTACTTAGGGTACTTGGACCCATGGTACAGAGCGGGAGTACTTAGGGTACTTGGACCCATGGTACAGAGCATGAAGACCACGTGCAGCTAGGTTCCATCGTCGCCAGGACCCGAGGGCCGCTTACAGCTAGGTTCCATCGAAGCTTACACACGTAGTATGCCATCGAAGCGGCGAAGATGCGACCGGAGTCGACTTTAAGTTGCCGCACGGAGCGGACTTTAGAATGCGACTTTAGAAGTCGACTTTAGATTGCCGCGCGTAGCGGACTTTAGAGACGCGCTCCTAGGGATAGCCCCCGAGTTGATGAAGTAGACTCGTGGCGACTTGATTGATATGCCCCAAGAGTAATCAACGGAGTGTAGCTCTCGTGAAAACCCGCCGAGAAGCATACACAAATGAGTAGTCGGCAAGTAGTCCTTCACGATGAGGAGAACAAGCCAAGAAACAAGAATCATTTAAATAAATGACTTAGCCGTTCTTTGCACAGGCGGACCGATGATGAAGCCGTGGCGGTCGGCGATGGAGCCGCGACGGTTGTTGTTGAAGTCGACTAGTCGAGTTGATTCCGGCTAGTTCTTTGGGGGCGTGATCGTCGTTCTCGACTAGTTCGGAAAACTAGTCGAGATGAATGGTCGACGCGATGCGACCGAGGAAGATGACGTCATGGCGGCATGCGGTGCACTCGAAGTAGAGCCGGTGTTGCCGCGAGACAAGTAATCGCACCCCACGGCGTGGCCGGGTAGAGCCGGCGTGGCCGCAAGACGAAATCGCGGCGCACGGAGTAGTCGACGACGAGACCGCGCGATGCGGAGTAGTCGACGACGAGCGGCGCGACGTGCCGAGGCACCCCGACGCGCGCGCGTAGGCGAAGTAGTCGACGACAAGCCCGCGCGAGGCGGAGTAGTCGACGACGAGCGCCGCGACGAGCCGCGTGACGAGCCGCGCGACGTGCCGAGGCACCCGCACGCGCGGCGGAGGTGAAGTAGTCGACGACGAGCCCGAGTAGTCGACGATGAGCGGAGCAACGAGCCGCAAGACGAGCCGCGCGACGTGCCGAGGCACCCGGACGGGCGGCGGAGGGGGAAGTAGTCGACAACGACGAGCGGCGCGACAAGCCGCGTGATGAGCCGCGCGACATGCCGAGGCACCCGACGCGTGGCAAAGACGAAGTACCGACGACGAGTAGTCGACGACGAGCGGCGCGACAAGCCGCGTGACAAGCCGCGCGACGTGCCGAGGCACCCGGGACGCGCGGCGAAGACAAAGTAGTCGACGACGAGCCCGGGCGAGGCGGGAGTAGTCGACGAGCGCGCGCGCGCGAGCCGCATGACGAGCCGCGCGATGTGCCGAGGCACCCGGACGCGCGCGTAGGCGAAGTAGTCGACGACGAGCTCGGAGTAGTCGACGACGAGCGGCGCGACGAGCCGCATGACGAGCCGCATGACGAGCCGCGCGACGTGCCGAGGCACCGGGACGCGCGGCGGAGGCAAAGTAGTCGACGACGACAACCCCGCGCGAGGTGAAGAAGTCGACGAGCGGCGCGGCGAGCCGCATGACGAGCCGCGCGATGTGCCGAGGCAACCGGACACGCGGCGTAGGCGAAGTAGTCGACGACGAGCCTGGAGTAGTCGACGACGAGCGGCGCGAGGAGCCGCGTGACGAGCCGCGCGACGTGCCGAAGCAACCGGAAGCGCGGCGTAGGAAGATTGATTCCGCTTTGACAAGAGCAAGGCGACTTGCTTCAATGGATCTCGGCGAGTCGACGAGAGGATTGATCTTGTTGACGAGGGTCCTTCGACTTCGCCGGTGGTGATGACTTCCCCTACCCGGCGCGCCGGCTGTCGGTGTTTTGGACCGGCAAACCTACCGAGGGGGTACCCGAGGTAGTAGATTGAGCGGTGGGGATCGTGATCGGGAGACCGAGAACTCGAAGGTATGCGCAAGGACACGGGACACAAGATTTATACGGGTTCGGACCGCCAAGGTGGCGAGCCCTACGTCTCGTTTGGGGGATCAAGTATGGCGCCCGCGCTTGGTGTTGGGTTGTCCCCGGAGGGGTTGGGGGTGTGCGGCTAGGTACCCGCCCTCCTTTATATAGTCCGGGGGGCGGGTTCCTAGTCGGTTACAAGGCGAGTCCTAGTAGGAGTACACGGAGCGAGTCCTAGTAGGAGTACGGGGGAATTCTACTAGGAGTCCGTCTTCTACTATTCTTCCTTCCTTGCATGAGTACCCGGGAGTATGCCCGACAAGTAAGTCACATAAAGATAAAGATATTGATAGCATTGTTCAAGTCATAACATCATTAGCAGCTAGAAAGTGTCATTATAGCAAGAGAAACATAGCAAAGTCTAGTTAGAGAGGATACTCCTCAGTAATTGTAAACTATATATCAATGCAAACTATGATTAGTGCAAACATTTAACAATCATGGAAAAAGAACTATTATATTAATGCATGGGGAGACTATCCAAGAGGATCAAGGCCGAAACTTGAAACAACCCAAACAATATAAGGCTCCACTAGTCCTATACACGGGGGGTGGACTACGAAGGACTCAATAGTACTGTCACCACCACGATCTACCACACGACCCAACATATAGGGTGCAACCGCAGATAAATACAATATAAGCACCACACTTACACTATCTTTGTCGTTCACCCATGTTAACAAATGATCTAGGTGAGGGCTATACGACTCTGTACATGAATATAAAGGCAAATCAACTATGCTAAACATGTAATCATAATAAACACCAAAGGATATAATGTCGAATATAATAATTGATAAGAACATATGTCTGTATAACAAATGTAAGGAACTATATAAGAACTTACAAGAGCGAAGCTAGATAAATATTTCGATCAGCCTCTAGACGATCAGGAGCCAAGTAGACGCCTTGCCTCCTCCTAGAAATAGACTAGCTAGCTACTATGCTATATGGTGTTTCTAGGGCGTAGTATTTCTGACATGATCACTTGATCTGGTGTATGCAAACTCAGGTTTCCAGATGCCTCTGCCAAGGGGCAGGGGGGCTGCTTATATAGCCCTGAGGGGTAGACGTTCCCCGTTTGATCAAACTGACCTAATGTGTGGTTTAGATTGATCCTCATAGGCGGTGGAAGAACCTTCTGGAAGTAGGGCTGAGGTGGCACCTGGGGGAGGCCGACCGGCCCCACCACCAGGTCGATCGGGCTGGGGTGGGCCCCCCTCAGGGCCCACTTCAGCCAGGTGGTCCGTCACTTCTTCTAGATGCTTCTTTCTTGGGTGCCAAGTCACGTTGAGTTCCAGAGCCTTGTAGAGTCTTCTAGATTTGATTCTTTTAGCACTTTTCCCAAATGGTTCCTGGATTTATATAATTTACCAAATATCCAAAAACTGTTAGTGGCACCCTATTCTAAGTTGATATTAACATTTATGCCGTTTTCTCATGTTTAGTTGACTTATAAATATATAGAATAAGATGCGTCAACAAACTCCCCCAAGCTTACCCTTTCCTAGTCCCTAGCAAAGATATGCTTTAGCAGGATTAGGAGTTGCTACAACTCTTTCACACCTCAAAATTACTATGGTTTTGAAAAACCAATTCTCCTCAACAAGATTGCTCTCTCTTACCTTCAACCTTTAAGCATAGCCTTTTCATAAATATTGAGCAAATAAAAGACAAAACAATCAAGTCAAGCAGCATATCTCAAATTCTTTGATCAGCTATCATCCTGGGGTTTTGCAACATTTTTCAGATAAAACTCAGAGATCTTGTGTATGACCTTCTCAAGCATGGAGTCATACTTGGCAAGATATGTATGGATGATAGTGTTGGATGGATGAGGGTGAAAGGTGGTAAGTCTTTTATCCTAGCTCTTAGACTATATATCTCTTTCTAAGATTTTTAAGATCTGGGCTTTCCATTCTTGGAGAGGTGGGTTCTACTCACCCCGGATTTTTGTCCATTTTTCTCTCTCCTTAGAGATGTGGGCTCTACTCGCCCTCATACACGTGTCCATTATTCATCTCTAAATTTATTATTATTTTTAGGGAGGTAGGCCTTTCTCACCTAGTATGACACTTGTCCTTTTCTCTCCCTCTCTCTTCTCACTTTTTCCTCTCTTTCCTTTTTTCCGAATGTAGCCCAGAATCCTTTTTAACATTAAGAGAGATATATCCTAGAGTTGCATGACCTATATAGCTTGACGGAAAATGTGTACTTCCATATCAGAAGCAGCATAAATGGTGGAATGGAATGACCTTGATGTGTATGACAAGCTCTTAAGGATCGTAGACACAAGAACTCATCATATAAAATTTCATGATTTTTAAGATGAATCCAGGAATCATGATTCTCTAGGAAAACAATCAATAGAAACTCAACTTTTCATGAATCATCTTTCAAAGCCTAGACTCAGATTAAGCATGAACTTGCACAAGTTTTGGGTTTAGAGCAAATTAAGCATTTAAGCTTCAGAAGAATCTAGGTCTGAAAACTAAGCACTTTTAAAAGGAATTACGACAGAGCAACTATTCATCAACACCAAGAATATATCATCAAGATCATTATTAAAGAGATAAGCCAACTAGCAGACTCTAGCATTTTATTCAAACTAAGACCTTTAACTAATACTCAAATAACTAGCTAATATTAAATACCTAGGATAGTGATACTTCTCGTGATAACTGGGGCTGATCTCCCCCAAGATGGATCTTGAAGTGATTATTGATTCATCCTTAGAACTTGTTTGCCTTGAGGTCCTTATTAAATTCTCCATGTAAATATTAGTCTCGCACATACCCGAAGGAGTAAATTCTAGGATTATGTTGTGAGCCTTCATGTGCCCACTTCTTTTTGGGTTTTTCTGAAATGTGTGGACCTTCATGTGCCCACATATTTTTTTGAAATTTTAAATGCAAAAGGGATGCTAAATGCAAAAACATGTGAATGCAAAAATATATTTATTATTATTTACTTTTTTTATGCCGCCACGATGCAGAGTACATGGGGTCTTAAAGAATGCAAAAGCAGAAAATATTTTTATGATTGTTTTCAATGCAGGTATAGGGAAATAAACATGCTAATCTAAATATGCAGTGCAGAATATAAAGATAAATACCGAGTTACCTCTCGGCAAGAGTTTAGAGTACTTACTCCCATGGTGTAGATGCAGTGGCCATTGATTGATTAGTTGATGACGCGAGTAGTGATTGGTCTTCCGAAGGTGTACTTTGATCTTTCTTCCACCAAACTTGTTTCTTCGGTGGTGACCTTTCTAGAGTAACAGGTTCAAAATACTAGGCTGGTAGAAGCTGAGTGGACTTCTCCTTAATCTCTTCTTCAATGTTCTTGACATTCGTCAATTTTGTGTTCAGCTTGCGTTGTAATTTCTGAAGGCGTCTCCGCATCTTGTTCTTCTTGGGCTGCTCAGGATCAGTATAAGTATTGAAGTAGCAGCATACCTTTTCAGTTCTGAACTAGAAGTGGATCAGTCCCGATGTAGACGGTTGCTCTTGTTGTGTTCAGGAACGATCTTCCAAGCACGATGGGAGGATCTTGCTCATCTCCCATGTCTATGACTAAAAAGTCAGTCACGACATAGTGGTCCTTTATCTTGACAGGTAAATCTCGAGCAATTCCTTCCGGGAACCGATGTGATTGATCCGCCATCTACAACACTATGTATGTGGAATACAAAGGCAAGTCACCATATATTAATTCGTAAGTTACCTTAGACATTAGGTTGGTGCCCGATCCCGTGTCGCAGACAACTCGCTGGAAGCTCCATTGATTGATGGAGTAGTGGATTGATGGAACTCCAGGGTCTTCAAGCTTTGGCAGTAATGGCGAAGGGAACAAGTTCTCATTCTCTGATTGAATCGTGTTGATCATCCATACTTCCTCCACATGTGGTTGAGGTTGATTGTTCTTCTTATTCCACCTTCTATCTCTTCTCTTCTTCTCGACAACTAGATCGTGTTCTTGAGGGTAAGGATATCGCGGGTGTGCATGAGCTTTTAAGATCTTGTTCTTGAAATTGAATCTCTCCTTTCTTCCATTGATGGTGAAGACGATCTTAGCATCGTCGACGCAGATGATGGCTTTGGCCGTGGCAAGGAAAGGACGTCCCAAAATGATTGGAGCGTTCTCACTTCCCCCAGTCTCAACAACAACAAAGTTGGCAGCCACGTAGGAGCGTCCTACCCCCAGACATACATCGTCTAGGATGCTCTCGGGGTAGCATAGTGACAGGTCTGCAAGTTGCAAGCACATGGTTGCATACAATAAAGGTGAACCATTGATTTTCTTGTATATTACCTTAGGCATTATGTTGACGCTAGACCCAAAGTCACAAAGTGCATTCTTGAAGGTGTAGGCTCCAATAGTGATGGTGATGACAGGCCTTCCTTGATATCCTCTTTTGGCGGGCATGCCCCAATCAGTCCATCTTGGGCCTTCTTCTATCTTACTTGAACACAGATTTTCAGAGTAGATATCGACAAGATTTGCAGATTCTAATTCTTCCGGCTGGCCCGGAATCTTACCTGGGTTAGCCGTGGGAACAGATGATGCTAGTTGAGAAATATGAGATTCTATCATTTTATTAAAGCTATGTTGGTTCTTGATGGCAAGAGAAAAACTTTCCATTTTATTAGTAATAGTTTTTAGCATTTTATCACTAGAAGCTAACTTCTTAGACAAATTATCCATAATTCTACATTGGTTTTGGAATAAATCTCTTAAAGGTGAGAAATTATTGGAAGAATTATTACCTTGATAATTACCTGAATAGTTACCTAAGTAGTTGGTCCTCTGCTGAGTCCATCCTTGGTTCTGTTGGGGACGATATTGGTTGTTGTTGTTGATGTAGTTCACGTTCTCCTCCAGCTCAGGGCATTGACCCCCTAAGTGTCCAGTGTTTCCACACTCTTCACAGGTCATGTGGGATTTGAAGAGTTGCATGACTTCCTTCTTCTCAGGGGCTTTGTCTTCAAGCCTCTTCATTAGTAAATCCATTTTGGCAGACATTATGTCTACCTCCTTGAGCTGGTGTATTCTGTAGCGAACATGGCCTCATATGCCATTTGTTCGAAGTTTGATTTTGGTGATTCATGACAACATGATCATTGGGACTAACCCTATTGCTTTAGCATGTCTTTGTAGACACTTCTAGGTCCCAAGGATGCAAGAAAACCATATGCCAAATTGAGAAGATAGTCTATTTTTCTAGGGTCAAAACCGAGCAAGAAAAGGAAAAGCAAAGACACCGTCGGATGAACCGACGGTCCCTCAAATACAAGCGTCGGTGCAATCGTCGGATCAGTTGGTACACAGGGTGAAACCCGAGGTACCGTCGGATGAACCGACGGTCCAATTTCTACATGCGTCGGACGAGTTGCAGAGGAAGAGCAAGGAAGGCAGTAGCACCGGATGATCCGACGGTCTAAGTGGGGACCCCGTCGGTCTATCCGACGCTCGGTTGAATCAAGACGAGAGACGCGCCAAGACGAGGCCTTCAGCACCGGATGATCCGACACCTTGGTCAAGGCATAGCGTCGATCTATCCGACGGTCTGTTAGAAGCTAACGATGCGGCACCGGACGCGAGGCCTTCAGCACCGGATGATCCGACGTGGCGTCGGAGCATAGCGTCGGAGCAGTTGTGTCAGAGAACCTCAACGGCTACGTGACGTGGGAGGGGCACCGGATGAACCGACGCCCTGGAATAGCATAGCGTCGGATCATCCGACGGTACCTTTTTCAGTGGACGTTAGCCAACGGCTAGTTTGATGCCTTGGGCTATTTATACCCCCTCCACTCACTCATTTGAGGTTGCTGGATTGTGTGGAAGTGCAGAGGAGTTCAAGACACATTCAAAATCATATCCAATCCATCCAAGTGCTTAATTGCTCATCCTTAGACTAGTGCATGCTTTGTGTATGTGCTTAGTGCTAGGCTTAGCTTAGAGCTGAGTGAGTGCAAGGTTGTGCCAACCTTGTGAGGTGATTCTTGAGTGAATCTAGTTGTACAAGGTTCGCCGGAAGCCTTGGGGCCTAAGTGGCTCACCGGCAATCGTCATAGACCCTCCGGCTTGGTGTGGAGCGGCGAGGACACTTTGTGCGGGGGACGTGGAGACCCCCTTCCTTGGTGGAGAAGCTCCTTAGTGGAGGCGGCATCAAGGTGACCAAGGGAGCTTGACAAGTGCCTAAGTGGCTAGCCTTTGTGGCAAGTCAAGTTGGTGCTCTTGGGAGAGACTTGGTGACTGGGAAGCTATACTCTTGTGTGAGTGCTTCAACAACGTGGACTAGGGGTGGCTTAGTGCCTACCGATACCACGGGATATACCGCGTGTCAAGAGTTTGCTTCCTCTCATCCCCTTTACGTTTCCGCATTTACTCTATTGCAATCTTTGCTTGTCTCTACATTCCTAGAGTAGTATCATGCTAGGATTGGCTATAGGTTGCAAACCTTCTTTTGGGATGGGAGTTTCACACTAGAACAACCGTAGTTGCACATATAGATAGTATGTTCTAGTTTACCTTTGCGCAAAATTAGTGAAGCCATAGGTTAAGGTTTTAAGTTGCCTAATTCACCCCTCCCCCTCTTAGGCTAACTGGCATCCGATTCCTTACAAGTGGTATCAGAGCCGGGACTCACTTCCTTCACAAGGATACGCCAATTCGATTGGTAAATTGTGAAAACCGGCTCATTGCAACGGTTAGGCTTCACCGCCTAGTGAGTTGCTCTATAGAGGAATGAAAGGGGTGGATACCTTAGGTTTGGCTCCACATTTCGATGGCACGGGCTATCCTCGGTGGAAGGTTCTCATGGAGGCCTATCTCCAAGCAAGGGACCTTGATGTTTGGAGAGTCACCGATGAGGGCATGAAAAATGGTACTAGGAAGGAAAAGCAATTTGATGTGATTGCTAAGAGTATCATTTTGTCCTCACTAGATGTAGGCGTTTTCAATAGAGTTTTTACTTGTGAAAATGCTCATGAGCTATGGAAAACCATCAAGGAGCAAAATGAGGGTTCAAAAGAAGTTGCTAATGAACGCTACGGTTGTCTCCTTGAGGAATTCAATAGCTTCAAGCAACATGCTAATGAAAATGCTGAATCTATGTACTCACGCCTAAATGTGCTTGTCAATGAGATTAATGCCTTAGGTGTGAAGGACATCACGGACTTGAACATCAACCGCAAGATCCTTCAAAGTCTCCGAAAGCCCGACTATGACTTGGTGAAAGCAATCATCTACGAGAAGAAGCTCGAAGATTTGAAGCCATCGCATATCTTGAGCAAGATCATGGCACATGAGCTTCAACTAATGCCCAAGTCAAAGAAGGCGCCCCAAGAAAAGCTCCAAGAACCATCTTCTCCAACCACAAGCCATGCTCTCTCAAGCCGACAAGAGAAAATGTTGAGTAGGATGGCTACTCGTGGAAGCTCAAGCGAAGATGATGGTGATAATGGTGATAATGAAGATTCCTCAAGTGATGAAGAGGTTGAATCTATGGTGGCCGAGTACGTGAAGAAGATCTTCAAGTATGTGAAGAAAGTTAACATGTACGGCTACAACATCCACTTGAGAGAAGGGCGCCATCATCAACACATCAAGTTCACCAAGATTGAGCACAAGCCCAAAAGGAAGGTGGTCAAGGAGAGAAGACCAAGGCAAGAAGCAACCTTCACCGTCCGCGAGTGGACAAGTGGTGGATCAAGTTCTTCTAGCTCAAGCGATGAATCAAGAAAGAACTTCACCACCCGCTTCATGCAAGGACCTTCATCATCACACATGTGCCTCATGGCCAAAGGTATGGAAAGCAATGTAAGTGATGACGAATCCGACACCACCTCTCTAAATGATCTTGTTGAGCTAATCCATGAGCAAAAAGGAATGCTTGAACAACAAGCTAATGAAATCAAAGAACTCAATGCTCTCAATGATCTTAGTGACACCCTTGCTACAAATTATGAACATTTGTTGTGCAAATTCAAATTGCTTAGCAAGGAGTGTGAAGAGCTAAAATCTAAGCTTGAGAGCAATGAGACTAAAACAAGTAATTCCTTCGAGCTTGATGAAACATCTATCCCTTGTGCAATTCCTATCTCCAAGGTAGATGCTTCAACTTCTTGCATTGATTTAATTGATGAATCTTGCTCACCATCTTGCCATGAGAATGTTGTTGTAGAATCATGTGATTATCTCATAGGCAAGGAAAATGATGAGCTTAAGCAAGAAGTGAAATGGCTCCGAGAGAGGTTGGCAAACTTGATGGGCAAGGGCAAGAACGATGAAGAACAAGTGGACATCTCTCAAGACATGAAGAGCCAAGTCCAACCTTCTCAAGATAACCGTGATCCCATGGTGAAGAAGCTTGAGAAGGGTGCAACCGTGACTTGCTACAAGTGTCATGGAGAAGGGCACAAGTTCTACAAATGCCCTCAATTTGTCAAGAAGATGGACAAGGGCGCAAAGAAGAAATTGAAGCCCACCATCAAGAGCTCCCTCATATACACCAAGCCCAACCGCAAGAACAAGACCAAGAGCAACACCTACGTCATCAAGAAGAAGGCAAATGGCAAGGTGGTTGCACACAAGGTTGGGAAGATGAAGGAAGAGCGGGGTTGGAACCAACCTATTTGGGTGCCCAAGGAAGTCATCACCAACATGAAGGGGCCTCAAATGGTTTGGGTTCCGAAGGACACTTGAAGGCCATATTTGGGGACTTGGGAGGCTTGGCACAAAGAAGTTGCGGAAATTCATGCCTACAAGCCAAGCTTGCTAATTGGACATGTGTTGCCCAACTTCCCTGGTTGAGGTAATGGAAACTAGTATCTATCTCTTGCATCATTGTAGCTCCATTGCCTGGTTTAGGTTGCATTTGTTGCAATGTTTACATATGGTAGGTTGCTTGTGTCATGTGCTAACCCATGAGCAATCTACATGGTTTGATTAGTGTGTAGGAAAGCTACACTTGTTCTTTCATGGTGCATGTTTTCATATATATCTCTTTGCATCATGAGCAAGCTATAGGGTAAGCTTCCCTTTTGTTATCATAAACAATGTGCATACATTTGGTTGGTGATTCAAACACTAAATGCACACATTTAGGGGGAGCTCATCCTATGGTTTGGTTATGGGACTAACATTGCTTCAAGCTTATCTTATGTAGTTCCTTAGCGACGCGTTCCGGTGCGGTGTTTTCATTCTAAGAGAATGCTATTTCACTCTCAATGTGATCTAACATCTCTAAAAGAGTGAATATAGCAATTTGAGCTTCATGCTATTAAGTCATGTCCTTGCGAGCTTATGTCTCTATATAAGTTCAAAGGCAATGTACTCATACATTCCTAATCATTGTGGTACCCCAAGTGTCTTCTATGCAAGCTTCTTCCAAGTGGTGTCACCTAGTGATATCATTTCCAAGTTGCTCATCTCAATGTGGTGCCAACAAGGTAGAGAGGATCGACCCCCGGAGGTATGCAATAATCAAAAGACTACAAGTGATATCTACAAGTGGTAATGTAACAAGAACCCATTTGTTTTATCTCTTGTCCTTTAAGCTGCCTCTTTGCATGATATGCTCTAAGCTTCCTTGTTTTTACAAGTTTGTAGTTGTGCACTTGTCTCTCACTATCCTTGTCTTGCAAGTGGTATTCTTTTTATGCACACACTTAGGGGGAGCTTAGTTTGTATCATGCTAGTCTCATGAGCATGTGATCCACCTTAGTTATTCTCACATATGGTATCTTCATCGATATCATACATACGGATCATGGTTCATGCGGCTTTCTCCCTTGCATTTAACATCTCTCCTTTGAGATATGGTTGCTAGATCTTGCTAGTTTCCTTGGACCCGTTTGCTTTGGACTTTTTGGAGATTTTATTCCAAAGGGGGAGAATGTGAGACCAAAGCAAGCGTGTGGCGTAAGCTTACGCCACACGCTTGCTTTGGTCTTACATATTCATCTTTGTTTCTTGTAGGGTTGACGTTCCTCGATCCAAGCTTGATTGGACGCCATATTTTCCACAAGGTTAGTAGCTTGAGTGAGTGTAAGGGACAGGAAAGCACCTCCAGCCGCAGCATCCATCATTTCACGAGTGTTGGTAGAGAGCCTGTGGTAGAAGGTCTACAAGAGCAACCAATTTTCCATTCCAAGATGTGGGCACTCTGAAATGTAGTCTTGAAAGCACTCCCATTCTTCAGGAACAGATTCCTCGTGCTGCTGCTGGAAACTCGAAAATTTCCCCCGTAAGGCATTAGTTTTGCCTATAGGAAAGAACTTTGCCAGAAAGGTAGTAGAACACAATGTTCAAGTTGTAAATTTGTCTTTGTCTTTGTTGGAGTAAAACCTTTGCTTCGCTTGCCCCAATAATGAGAATGGGAATAAACGAAGTAGGACTGCATCACTTGGCACATATTTGATCGTGAAGGTGCTACATATCTCCAAGAAATGTTGAAGGTGTTTGTTGGCATCTTTATGAGCTTTTCCACAAAATTGGCTAGCTTGTACCATGTTGATCACCGCAGGCTTGAGCTCAAAAGCAGCATCTCTTAAGCGACTGTTGGACCAGTACGAACGTTGTCCGGGGTCGGTGTGGAGTATTCACGTAGGGACTTGTTTGCCATTACTTCAAACATGGGTGTTAAGCTTCGTGCTGCTGAATCTCCCAAGGCAGAAGTCGTGGGCCGAGAATTAGGAGACATGAGCTTTGACCTTGCCTTCCTTAAGATTTTATCTGGATCTGAAATGAAATTTTCTGGAAGATTCTTATTCATACATTACCCTGAAATAAGATAGACAACAGTGGAAAGAACACGGGCCATTATGTGTGAGAGATGCATGCATGCTATTACTGAAACTTTTTCACCTAGGCTATAGACTTTCTTTCCCCAGCAATGACGCCAAAAATGCTTGTTGACATTGCTAACGTCATCGACTAGAAACGGATATAAGATCCATCTCTATCGACGGCACCAGAAATGCAAATGTATATCTTAACATGATGCTAAGTGTATACCAGATGTTGCTTTCAGATTAAACTATAAGGAGACCTCCGATATGATTCATAGCACAACTCGATATAGGTTGTCAGCCCTGACAGATGTGCTAGAAAATGCATGGATATGGCACTCTTACATATGCCTTGGATCTCTATAAAAGAAGATATATATAAACAGGGAATCCGCAAGTGCACAGATATGAATATACCATTGTAGCATTTTAACGAGGAGTAAAACCAGGTATCGTATTTATATCTACCGCACGGAAAAAAGTCTTTCTAATCTGTAATAGCCAATACAAGCTCATCTCTTAGTTTTATAATGTAGAGTGGCCAAAATATATCAATTGCTATAAACAGGGGTAAGTCACATAAAGATAAAGATATTCATACCATTATTCAAGTCGTAACATCATGAGAAGCTAGAAAGTGTCATTATAGCAAGAGAAACATAGCAAAGTCTAGTTAGAGAGGATACTTGACGAGGGCCCAGATTAGGGCCCCCTTTGACGGTGAAAAGATCTCCCTTAAACACAAGGTAACCCAACACCATTGATAACGTGAAGGCCAAGATTGACAATGCCAAGGTCGAGATTCAAGACGAGGAGGACTGAGGACCCCGGTCAAGACCCACACTGGCAAGACTCAAGTCTCCGACTAGTTGTAGCATCTCCGACCAGTTCCCTACAAGAGGGACCCCCCGACAAGTCTCCGCCTCGCACGACAAGTCTTTGCCTCACATGAGAAGTCTCCGCCTCACATGACAAGTCTCCGCCTCGCACAAGAAGTCTCCGCCTCGCACGAGCTCTCCCCGGCTCTGACTGGTTCATGGGCCATGACACGCGACGGGAGCACCACCACCAAAACGCGTGGGGGAACAATTCCCCGCGCCATGCAAATACACTAGCTGGCGGTCATGCAAGCAGCTGTCCTCGACAAGAGCATTAATGCTGGTCTGTCCAGCTGCACGGCCATCCCATCAACATCATCTCCCACTCTGCCACACGCAAGCTCAGCCCGAGGCACTCAAGCACCCCCTACGACGAGCTCGAGCCTAGACTTAGGCCCAAGCGTGGCGGGCTAGTCAAGTACTCGGGCAGGCTAAGACAACAGCAAACTACTCAGAGGAGGTGCCAGACGTCCCGGGGTGAACAGCCACGCATGGCCACGCAGCGGCTCCCACGACCAAGTAGTGCGACTCCACTTCAATGCGTCCTGACCGACATCGACGCACGACGGGACATCCCAGCAACCGAGCATTGTATGTCTTTTTACTTCCCCCTAGTGCCCCTCCCCTTGTGACTATAAAAGAGAGAGGAGGGCAACCGTTACAAGGGTTAGACCTCCTACAGATCGAACACCATTTCAAGGGACTTGAGTCCGACACCCTCTCCCGACCAGCTTGTAACCCCTACTACAAGCACTCCTAGCTCGGGAACACGGCCGCTCGACACTGGACGTTGAGTAGAGTCCCGAACCAGTCTAAATCTCGTTGTCTCCTATGCTAACCATCCAAGCCTAACTGAAGGACCAATTAGGCGACCAGAGATGGGGGAGTGGATGTGAGCCGATAAAATTTCTTCTCGAAGGAGATTGAAACTCCAACAAGATGAACTCGCTCGGTCGGACCCACAAAATCACACGCTCTGCACTTCAACCTTTTGTTTGCCAAAACCACATAGCCACTAAAGTGCTATTGGTCCTAGTAACAAACACTACCAACAGCCTCGACTCCTACACGAACACGGCAGCGGAAACAACTTGGGAGCTGGCTGACAAGGGGGGCGGTCAGACCGGGTATGGGGGGCGGTTAGACCGCCTCCACCTGGTGACCAAGAATTCCTCCGAAAGGCCTCCTCCGAGCACCAAAACACACCACGGTTTCACCAACAGAAATCTCTGGTCAAGGCCAAGCTAGCTACCAGGAAATCTTGGCGAAAACCAAAACTTCACCCAGGGGCCTAGGGGCGGTTAGATTGGCTACCAGGGGCGGTCTAACCTCCTGTACCCAACAAAGAACTCCAAGCAAGAACTCCTAGCAAATAGCATGAAAACGACCCAAGATTTCACCTAAACGCTCCTTTGATCAAAGCGAACAAACTCACAGAAGAAAATCCGGCAAAATCAAAACCTCGACCTGGAAGGCCAAGGGCAGTTAGACCGCCTCCCCTAGGCGGTTAGACCGCCCCTTCTAGAAAACCTACATGTGGGTTAGCCCTCAACTTTCCATAGCCAGATCTCCCGAATCACTCCACGGTTTGCAGCGAAACTTCGGGAATAGCTGGGTTAACTCCTGGGCGACCTCTACCTCAAAGGAATCGACCCGAATCACTCACAATCAAGAGGAATCGAAGATTTCATCTCTCTAGGGCAAGAAATCGAGCAACTCGAAAAACCACCAAATCGAGTCCGATTCAAGGGAGATTTGGGGGCAAAGTCACCAGCCAAAGAGGCACAAGGTCCTCATACATGACACCCAACAAAATCCCCAAGAAATCGTCCTCAAAACTCCGCCAAGAAAATCACAACAAAGAGCTCCGAAAATCACCACAAAAAAGGATGGGAAAAGCACCACACAACCTTGAGGAACCACGCCGAATTATCTATACATACCGTGAAGGTTCATGCAAGGTCTAGCTTGCCACCCGTACATCCATCCCACTCTCACGATCTCGCATGATGCTCTCAAGCTAGTCCTAGAAAACTAGAGAAAAATAAGAACGAAAATGGGAAAACAAATGAGCTAGGGTTCCAAGAGTTGGCTGCCATCCATCCCCTCAAGAGTATATATGGAGGCACCCAAAAGACTAAACGACCCTTACTTAATAACTAGGGATACAAGCCCCTCAAGGGTGAATTTGGAAGTCCTCAGATTTTCACCATCGGACAGATGCCCAGCGACTGCAACCAGCTTAGCCTCGATGCAAGCCTTGCGATCCCGACGCGTGTCCTCCGCTTCGAAGCTTCTCGGCAGCAGCGATCAGGGCGGTTAGACCGGCCCAGGCGGTCTGACCACCCCTCATGGGCGGTTGAACCGGCCTGAGTGGCCGCACTTCCTCGTTGAGTCTTTGGCCTCGGTTTTGTGGCTCAACCGAGTAATCCAGTGGTTTTCTAGTGAACCACTGCAAACCTCGCGAACTCGGTGTAGCCTCTGCCAATCACCACTCATGACTCAGCTCCCATGTAGTCCCGGCTCGACCTTGGTTTTGAGGATCAACCAAGAAACCGTCCATGACTTCGTCCCACTGTTCTTGCCACCATGCGGCCCGCACTTGACTCCGCTAGCCACCGGGTCCCTCGAACCAAGCCTAGTTGTCTTCTCCACACCTGGAGGCCTCACCGGCGACGACCTTTCGCGCTTGTTCTTCACCTGCACCAACACTAGTCATGCCGCAACCTGCACCTGCAATACTTAACCAAGAGTCAGTCCACACAACGTTGTCAATCACTCATCACACCAGGAAGCGACCATCCACCGGTCCTCGAACCACACATGGTCCTCAATCTCCCCCTTGATGAAGGCATTGACAACACACATGATTTGTAGCCAAAGAGAGAAGAATAAGAAAAGAAGCGAATGAAAAGAAACCTCAACAAGCAATCGAAAGCCAAATAAAGGCAAAAAGCAAGATCACTTGGAGAAGACAAGTCTCAGACACCTGAGGCAAGGGCAACGACTCGACACATCCGAGACAAAACCATTCTCAAGCAAAGGGCACAAACGACCAATCCAAAGCTCAACCAACACAACGAGCTCCCCCTGCACATATGCAAGCTCCCTCTACGCATATGTAAGCTCCCCCTGAGCCAAAGCACACTCCTTCTGAACCAATGCAGGAATGCAACATGGGAATGCAACAAGGAGCAAAAACCTGCGCACATTGCCTGGGGCGATTAGACCGCCTGTACCAGGCGGTTAGACCGCCTGCCTATCATCTGACCGCCTGGGGGGCGGTTAGACCGCCCCATGAGACCGGCCCTGCACCAAACTTTTCAAAAAACTGTCCAAACCAATTGGAACACCTTCCAAATGGTCCGAGGTGTCCAAATCATGCACAAACTTATCCCCCTTGTTGACAATGCATGAATCAAGGCAAAATGCGAAAAGTTTCAACATATAGCTTCTCAAATATACAAAATTCATCACAAGGTGCTACACATGTCCAAATGAGCAAGTTAGATACTCTACAGGTTCGTAATGACCTCAACTACATGATCACCAAGTTTCACAACCATTGGACAAGGCTAAAAAGGATTTGAGCAATTTTGCGAAAATTTACCCTCTCATGAGCAAAGTCCTAGATATGAGCAAAACATGTCAAAATAGCAAGGCTACACAAATTTCATGCTAGGACAACCATTCTAATCATAATACCATCACAAACACCCACAAGCACCTCATATCATGTCAAAGCCACCGAGCCATGTGCCTACTTCCATATATGAGACTTCTCATTGGTAGGCATGATGCAACGGTTTAGCACCCAAAACAAATTTAAATTAAGCACATATGACATGGGAGCACATTTTCCAAACATTTTACATTTCATTTTCAGATTCTTATTTGGTACAAGAAATGTCTTTGCGACAAAAAAGAACTTATGCCCCTCCACAAGATAACGCAAGAGGGCTAGACGTTCATGGTGGAAAATGAGCCTTTGGCCCCATATGATCAAAATTAGCTATCCAACCACAAATTAAGCATAACTAAGCGACTAAAACATGTCAAGATCATGTAAAGGCATTTACACATACATTTACACAAGAGAGCATATATGTGACATTTTTCAAAAACATAGCCATCAACCATGGATTATGAATCAAGATCATCAAGAGTTAAGCCAAACTAACCATAGCATACCAAACTAGCTCACACGATCATATATAGCACATCATGGTGAACCATGTATATAGGAGAAGCTTTTCCTAAACAATGCATATGATACAAAATGCATGCAACCTATGATACAAAGATGCCTATACATCATGTTACATATGCCATGCCAAATGCAAGAAATGCATAAAAGAAAGCTATACATATGCTACAAAGGAGCTCCCACACACCAGCTCAAGAAATCAAACAAACACCAACCCCCCCTCCCCCCCCGCAAACGCGAGAAAGTTGCTTGATCTAGGGGTTTGGTGAAAATATTGGCTAGTTGGTCATGTGTGGGTACATGGATCAAGGTTATCTTCCCTTTCTCTACATTATCTCTTAGAAAATGATATCTCACTTCTATGTGCTTGGTTTTAGAGTGAAGCACTGGGTTCTTTGAAACACTTATGGCACTGGTGCTATCACATTGAAGTGGGACATGGGTATACTCCTCACCAAAGTCACTCATGGTGTATGTGATCCAAAGGAGCTGAGAGCAACAACTAGCTGCGGCAACGTACTCTGCCTCGGTTGTGGATTGAGCAACACTCGACTATTTGTGGGAATACCAAGACACCAAAGAGGAACCCAAAAACTGGCAAGTCCCGGAAGTGGACTTCCTATCCAACCGACACCCGGCAAAATCCACGTATGAAAAACCATGAAGCGCCAAAGAAGAAGACGCGGAGTACCAAATGCCGAAGTCGGGAGTGTGACGCAAGTACCTGAAAAATCGCTTCACCGCTTGCCGATGCGAAGTCCTCGGAAACGCTTGAAAACGAGCGCACAGACATACCGAGAACTGGATGTCCGGCCTCATCGCCGTGAAGTAGAGGAGTGACCTGATCATGCTTCGATACTCCTTCTAGTCCACGTGTTCACCTTCCTCATCCCCATCAAGAGCTGTAGTCGTACTCATCGGCGTCGCCATAGCCTTGGAGTCCTCCATCTTGAACTTCCGCACAATGTCCTTGGTGTATTTAGCTTGGTGCACTAATGTTCCTTTCTTTGATTGCTTGATTTGTAGCTTGAGAAAGAACTGCAACTCACCCATCATGCTCATCTCAAATTCCCTGCTCATATCCTCTACAAACCTTGCAACAAGAGAGTTAGACAAGCCACCAAAGACAATATCATCCACGTACACCTGCACAATCAAGATATCTCTGCCCTGTCTGAGTAAAAACAAGGTCTGATTGACCTTTCCCATCTCAAACCCTCGCTCAAACAGGAACCCCCTCAACCTACCATACCAAGCTCTAGGCGCCTGTTTCAACCCATACAACGCCTTCCTCAACTTGTACATCATGTGGGGGTACTTCTCACTCTCAAACCCCGGTGGTTGCCTCACATACACTTCTTCCTCCAACACACCATTCAGAAAAGCACTCTTCACATCCATTTGGTGCAACTTGAACCTTTTAGCCACGAAAAAGGCTAGAAGGATCCTAATTGCCTCCTGTGAGACATGGGTACCCCTGGGTCCCCACCGATCAGGCTCACGGCCGTCCCCGACAAGTGGGTCCGGCCTGCTATAAGACCCGCCAACCTATTAGTGGGCCCAACCGACCTAATTGGCAGCCCACACGACCTCCTGAAGACCTTCCAGAAAATTCCCCAGACGACCTGATTTATCACGACCTCAAGACTTGGCGTACAAGACAAAGACCTCGGTGGATTTCTCTTGAAGCAGATCGACGGGATATGGCAAGATGTGTAACGTAGACTTAGGTCTCCGGGTCGTAACCGACCAGGAGCCAGGGAACCGACCTCATCCGCTGGTCAATATAAGGCGGACGAGGCGACCCTTTGTAACATCATGCAATCCTCAAGCAATCTACACCAATAACTGGACGTAGGGTATTACTCTCCGGAGGCCCGAACCAGTATAAACTCGCCGTGTTCTCTATGTTCCACGTACTCGTGTGCGACCTTCGAGTTCTTAGCCTTACATTCCTCCCAACTGAACAACTAAACCATAGGGATTAACACCCCTATGGGCTGTCCAGATCTCACGATCTGACAGTTGGCGCGTCAGGTAGGGGCAGAGTCAAGGTTCTTCGTGTAACTCGATGGCTTCGACCAACGGCGTCATCTTCCCGGAGAGCATGGCGAACTTCCTTGCCAACCCCGTCGACATCTGCTTTGGCTCGATGCTGGCGACATCCACCGCTCCAACCGCCTACCTCGTCATCGAAGGCAACGCGGTCACCATCCACCAACAGATCGAAACAGATCTATCAAAGAAGACCCACCCACCCACTCCTAGCCACCTGATCGCTGGGATTGATCATGTCGGGGATACGCTCTCCGATACAATCAAAGACTGTGAGTGTGTCAAGTGTCCTCGGTCGACTCCTTCGACCTCCAGCATGCCTCTTGGCTTGCACAATGCCGCTTGTGTAGCATCACTCTACATGAAGCGCAGGATCCAGATCGACTCTGGACTCTACCATCAAAATTGTGGAAGCTGCGGTAGTCACCTTAACGAGCCCTGTCCCATTCACGAGAACTCCAAGCACACCGCACGCCAGTGCCGTGTCCTCAAAAAGCTTCACCGACTTGTTACCGTGGCTCACCGCCACCAGTTGAACCAAGAGTCGTCTCCAACCACCTTGCGTTCCAGGTTGCCCACACAACAATCTCCCCGAACTATCCGGGAGAAGAATTCGAGACTCTGGATCGTCAGATCTTGGTCGTCTCTGCAGATGTACCACCGCAACATGGAGAAACAGACACGCAGCATCAAGAGCGTGAAAACGCCAATGCCGCCCGAGCTGTCTGACGACAACAAGAGGTCGCTGCCCCAGGTGCAGACCACCAGCTGGCTAATGTCGGACAGGTCAACGCCAATGCTGCGCAACAAGCATTTGTGGCACCAGCGGCCCCACAGCAACGACGCCAAGATGATCCACCTCATGCCAACAGACTACATGAGCGAGATCTCCTCAGGGACTTCGAGCGTGACGGACTTGAAGTTTACAACTCACCGCAGACCAATTTGGGAGCCGCTCTCGCTGTCCTAAACCACCTTGAAGATTCTCCAGCGATCCAGCGCCTCCAAGCCAACGTCCGTGTTGCAGCTGCTCAGATCGAGGAAAGAGGTCCCGGATACAGTAGATCTGCGACAAGTTCCTATTCCAAAAGCAGATCGGAGCGTCCTCGCTAGCGACGTCATAGCCAGGGTCACCTTGATCCGGTGGCTGAAGAAGGAAGAGGTGAAAACGAAGTAATGCAGCCAGGTAACCCTGCTGCTAACGCTGCAGCCAATGCTCCAGCCAACCCAGCGGCTAATGCTCCAGGAGACGCCCCGGCTAATGCCGCTGGCTATGCCGCCAACAATGCAGCCAATGCTGCTAACATACAGGGAGACCCTGCCCCAAATCCAAGACGCAATGCAGGGGCTCAGCCTCCTCCGGTCCAAGCCGATCGTGCAGAGGGAAGTCGACGTCACCGCATAAGAGATTAAGTCGAAATAGCTCGGTGGGCAAACTACGACCGTTAGCATGGAGTCCCTGACGCTCTCGATGTCAACAACCCTCTCCAAGCTACAGATCTCCGGATCATGCACGACCAAGAACTCTTACGACGTGCCCAGTACGACCAAGACAAAGGCTCTCCCGACGACCTCTATGTTATCCCTGCTGATCATGCCCCATCAGCAAGCCCGGGAGCGGTCAATAATTTTCTAGCTTTCTCACGACATCTCCGGATGATCAGATACCCTAAAGACTTCAAGCCTTCAATTGAGAAGTACGACGGTCGCTCCGACCCGAGTATATGGCTCAAGATGTACAATATAGGTGCACGTGCCTCAGGAGGCAATGAAGACCACATGGCCGAATACTTTCCTCTCGTGATGGGCAAGGCGCCACTCCTGTGGCTCGACAATCACCCGGCGGAATGCATCACCTCCTGGGCGACTTTGTCCCGCCTATTCACGACCAACTACCAGGCGACCTACAACTGTCCTGGCAATATTCACCACCTCGCTAGAGTACGGATGAGAAGCGATGAAACTCTCTGAGAATACACTAACCGCTACTTCGAGAACTGCAACACCCTCGCAGGTGTCAAAGATGACGACGTCATTGCCTACTACAAAAAGGGAATCACCAACATCAAGTTGTTCGAGAAGATCCACGAAGCCAACGCCAAAACCATTGGCGACCTCATGGCCTACGTCGACAAACTGGTCGACACTCAAGACGCGGTAATGCACAATTTCAATGGAGAAGATCACGACGACAGAGGCACCAGGTCACACAAGCGATCCGGTGAAGCCTACGTAACAGATCCACCAAGACCTTCCACCTTCCTCGAAGGTGACTTCAATATGGTCATGGATGACCAGTGCCAGTTCCACCGCGATGCCAAGCACACCATGAGGGAGTGCGAACAGCTAAAACGTGCCCTTGGGGTACCATCTACCTCCAAGAAGACCAGGAGCAACAGCAATGACGACCGCAATGCTGGTCAATGCTTCGAGAATCGTAACCGTCGACCTGATCGACGAGATTACCGAGACCGTAGACCCTATCCTCGCAATGAGGATGGGGATCGACGTGATTATCGCCGCGACTACCGCCGCGATGACAGACGCGACAACTATCATCGCGACGACCGCACCGACAAGCGTGACAGAAGCGTGATGATCGCCACGATGACCGTCACAACGACCAGCGTGATGATCGACGTTGCCAGGACAATCACAACCACCCAAACAATAACCGTAAGGAGCGGACACCTTCGCCACCACCCAAAGGGGGCAACCCCAACGGTGCATTCTAGAAGGCCAACCGCGAGATCAACTTCATCGTCGGAGGTGTCCAAGCGATCAAAACCAACCGGCAAACTCGATCGAACGTCGAAGAGATCGGGCACGTCAACACTGAAAATCCACAACCTCTGCGGTGGTCTGAATTCGCAATCACCTTCTCCAGGAAAGATCATTGGGTTCACATCCCCGACCCCGGAACCTATCTGCTGGTCGTCAACCCCATAGTCAATGGGGCCTGGTTGCCTAAGACCCTCATCGATGGAGGCAGCTGCCTAAACATCATTTTTACAGAGACGCTACGCAAGATAAAGTTCGACTTCACCAAAATGACCACCTGTGATGAACCCTTCTACCGGGTTGTGCCCGGCAAGGCTGCGTACCCCATAGGCCGCGTGTGCCTGCCGGTCACCTTCGGCACGGAGGAGAACTTTCGAATAGAGTACCTGACGTTCGAGGTCGCGGACTTCCGCTCATCATACCATGCCATCTTCGGACGACATATGCTCACCAAGTTCATGGCTATACCACATCACACTTACCTCATCATGAAGATGCCGGTGCCAAACGGAATCCTTTCCGTCCTCGGGGACATCATGGTCTCCTACAATTGTGAAAGTGCTACCGTCGATCTCTCAAAAGATTCAGCAATCAAAGCCGCAACAACGGTCATGGTCGCTCAGGCAGCCAAGATCGACCAAACTACTCTTCAAGTACCGGAGCAGAAGCGTACAAGCACAGCTTTGGACCCAAGTCTAGCCGTCAAGAAGGTTTGCCTCGGCCTGCCCGACGCATCCAAGGAAGGCATCATCGGGGCCGACCTCGAACCCAAATGGGAACTCGTGCTCACCAGCTTCCTCAGGGACAACGCTGACATCTTCGCATGGAGTCCGTCCGATATGCCTGGAGTCCCCAGGAAGCTGGCTGAGCACGAACTTGAAGTCAACAAGACCGCTCGACCTATCAAGCAAAAGCTCCGGCGATTTGCAAAATATAGGAAACAAGCTATAGAATTAGAAGTCTGTAAGCTCTTAGTTGCAGGTTTTATTAGAGAATGTCAACACCCGGTTTGGCTCGCAAACCCGGTTCTTGTACCAAAGAAAATTGGTGGATTAAGAATGTGTATCAATTACACCGATCTTAATAAGCACTGCCCAAAGGATCCGTTCCCTCTTCGTCGTATCGACCAGGTCGTGGACTCCACGGCCGGCAGCGTCCTACTCTGCTTCCTCGACTGCTACTCAGGATATCATTAGATAGCCCTACATCCCGACGATGAAGACAAGACAGCGTTCATAACATCCCACGTCATCTACTGCTATAAGGTCATGACCTTTGGCCTGAAAACGCTGGAGCAACCTACCAAAAGGCAATTCAAAAGTGCTTAAAGACCCAAATTGGGAAGAACGTCGAAGCTTATGTGGACGATGCAGTTGTCAAGACTACAGAAGAAGACAAGCTCATCGCTGACCTCACTGAAACCTTCGCCAATCTACGAGAGTTCCAATGGAAGCCAAATCGAACGAAGTGTGTCTTTGGTGTCCCTTCTGGATTGCTTCTGGGCTTCATGGTCGGGCACCGAGGCATCGAAGCCAACCCAGCAAAGATTGACACTATACGCAAGATGGCCAAGCCATCCAACAAGAAAGACGTCATGAAGCTCACTGATACGATGGCGGCTCTAGGTCGTTTCATCCGCAAGCTTGGTGAAAAAGGACTACCTTTCTTCAAGCTACTTAAGAAGGCTGACAAGTTCGTATGGGACGACGAAGCTCAGAAAGCGTTCGAGGCTCTCAAAGAGTCCTTGACAACACCACCACTTATGACACCTCCTATACCGAAGGAAACACTCCTACTCTACATCTCTGCCACCACTAATGTGGTCAGCACAGTTCTCGTAGCCGAGAGGGAAGAAGAAAGGAAGGCCTACCCTATTAAACGACTTGTGTATTACGTGAGCGAGGTCCTAGCCGACACTAAAACACGTTACACACAACCACAAAAGCTGCTCTATGCGCTCCTGATCATGTCGAGAAAGCTTCGACATTTCTTCCAAGCTCACACGATCGTGGTCCCGTCTTCATTCCCCTTGGGAGAGATCATTCGCAACCGTGATGCCAATGGCCGCATCGTCAAGTGGTCGGTCGAGCTTGGAGAATTTGAAATCGAGTTTTGCCCCAGGCAAGCGATCAAGTCGCAGATCCTCGCAAACTTCGTATCTGAGTGGACGGAGATCCAGATGCCCCCTCCCAAGGAGCGGCCTGAACACTGGATAATGTACTTTGATGGCGTCCTCAACCCCGAAGGAGTAGGCGCAGGAGTGTTACTTATATCTCCCCAGGGAGAACAGGTCAAGTGCGTCCGTAGATTCATTACAAGGCCTCCAACAACAGAGCAGAATACGAAGCCCTAATCCATGGGCTCCATATTGCAGTGTCCCTTGGTATCAAGCGACTACTAGCTTTCGGCGATTCCAAGGTTGTCATCGAGCAAGTCAACAAAGAGTGGGATTGCATCAAGGACACGATGGATGCTTACTGCGCTGAGATTCGTAAACTCGAAGGCCACTTCGAGGGAATCAAATTCCAGCACGTCCCACGCAACAACAACGTCGCCGTCGACGTGCTTTCCAAACTAGGCTCTCGTCGAGCTCTAGTCCCAGCAGGCGTATTCGTCCAAGACCTACGCATGCCTTCAATCAAGCTCCTGGATCCTGATAATCCAGAGCCACCTTCAAACGACCAAAATTCAGCACCTCGACCAGCTTGTCTAAAAAAGAGGACGATTGGCGCAAGCCTTTCATAGACTTCATACTCGACCAGCTTGTCCCCGACGACAAAGCGGAGCGAGAACGTATCACGCGGCGAAGTGCTAACTACGTCGTGGTTGGTTCCGACCTATACCGGAAAGCTGCCTCCACGGGCATCTTGATGAAGTGCATCCTACGACCGGAGGGTCTACAACTCTTAGCTGAGATACACAGTGGTGAGTGTGGCTGCTGCACAGCATCCACGAACTTGGTTGGTAAGGCGTATCAATCTGGATTCTATTGGCCCACGGCCGTAACTGATGTTAAAGACCTCATCAAGAGGTGCAAAGGATGCCAGTTCTTTGCCAAACAGCAGCACCTGCCAGCCCAGACCCTGCGCAATATTCCTCCATCTTGGCCCTTCGCTATGTGGGGTCTCGACGCGGTAGGACCATTTCGTACCGCTCCAGGCGGCTACAAACACATCCTGGTTGCTGTAGAAAAATTCACTAAGTGGATTGAGGTCCGACCTGTTGTGAAAGTAACATCGGAAGAGACAGTTAAATTCATCACAGACATCAAACACCGCTTTGTTGTGCCTAACAGGATCATCACTGACCTAGGCAAAGCTTTCACTGGCTCGGTCTTCTGGGACTTCTGCCAAGACAACCTCATTGAAGTCTATTATTCCTCGGTCGCCCACCCACGGTATAACGGCCAGGTCGAAAGAGCCAACAACATGGTGCTCCAAGCACTCAAGGACCGTATCTACAACGACGCCTCCAACTACGCCACTAGATGGTTAGCTAAGCTGCCTCATGTAATCTGGGGTCTCAGGACTCAAGTCAGCTCTGCGACAGGCTTTTCTCCCTTCTTTCTGGTCTACAGATCAGAAGCCATGCTTCCTACTGAAGGACCGATATGGCGAACCAGAGAGGGGGGGAGTGAATGGGAGCCGATAAAAATTCTTCTCGAAGGAGATAGAAATTCCAACAAGATGAACACAGCTTCCAACACACGTCTCCGACTCACTACCCAAATTGGCCAAGCCCACGTAGCCACTGAAGTGCCACTGGACCTAGGAACCAACACACAACCTTCCGACCCGAGAACGCAGCGGAACACCAAACCTCGAGTCCACTGACCAACACCAATCAGACCGGTGAGCAGACCGGTCCCTGCTGGTGAAACTTGGCAACTTCCACTAAATGGCTCCACACCGGTCAGTCCGGCGCGACACACCGGTCAGACCGGTCTAAGCCTGAAAGCCCCCAAATCGCCAAACAGGCCAACCGACCTCCAAACAGACCCAAACTCGAAACAGCCCCAACACAGGACAACAACAAACTCACCCAGACGTTCACCCGAGCAAAAACCCACCGAGGGTTGCACCAGTCAGACCGGTCAAGAGCACCGGTCAGACCGGTGTAGCTTGGGCAGCTCGGGATGAACAGCACCCGTGGGTCAACTCCTCCAAATCCAAACCTCGATCTCCCGAATCGCTCCACGGACTTGAACAAGACTTTGGGGATAATAGGAACACCTCATGAGGAGTCCATAGCCAAGTTTAATCCCACCAAAACTTGTCCAAAAAGGAGGAATCAAAGAAATCCCGCCAAGAACACCTCTAACCCTAGAACTCGGAAAACCCCAAAATCGAGCCCCTTTACTCACAGATTTGGGAGGGGAATCACAGCCCAAAGAACCACGAAGAGTTCCCACAAATTTCCCCCATCAAATCCCCAAGAGAAAGGTCTTGAAAACAACCCAAGAAAAACACCAAGAAAGGGCTCCGAAAATCGCCACCAAGAACAACCGGGAACAACAGAACAAGGCCTTGAGGAACCACGCCAAATCATCTATACATGCCACAAAGGTTCATACAAGGTCTAGCTTGCCGCCCGATCATAATACCCTCTCACAAGATCTCACCATGAAGCTCTCAAGCTAGTCCTATGGAAATCCTAAGAAAATAGGAAGGGAAAATTGGAAAGCAAATGAACTAGGGTTCCAAGAGATTGGCTGCCATCCTCTCACCTCATGGGTTATATGGAGGCAACCGAAAGTCTAAAATACACTTTCCTAATAACTAGGGATACAAGCCCCTCAAGGGTAGTTTTGGAAATCTTCAAGCTTTCTCCATCGGACGGATGCCCGACGACCGCAACCTACTTAGCCTCGACGCAAGCCTTGCGATCCCAACGTGTGTCCTCCGCTTCGAAGATTCCGGACTGTGTCGTCACACACCGGTCAGACCGGTGCTCCTCACCGGTCAGACCGGTCAGACCCACTGGTCAGACCAGTTTGGCACTACTGCAGCACCGTCTTCGGTTCTTCGGTCTTGGCTTTGTGGATCAACCAAGGAACCCAGTGGTTTTCTGGTGAAGCATCGGAAACCCCGCGAACTCGGTGTAGCCTCCGCCATTCTCCACTCATGACTCGGCTCCCACGTAGTGCCGACCCGACCTTGGTTTTGAGGCTCAACCAAGAAACCGTCCACGACTTCATCTTGCTGTTCATGCCACCATGCGGCCCGCACTTGACCCCGCAGGCCACCGGTCCCTCGAACGAAGCCTACTTGTCTTCTCCACACCTGGAGGCCTCACCGGCGACGACCTTTTGCGCTTGTTCTTCACCTGCACCAACACCAGTCAAGCCGCAACCTACACCTGCAATACTTAGCCAAGAATCAGTCCACACAACGTTGTCAATCACTCATCACACAAGTAAGCGACCATCCACCGGTCCTCAAACCACACATGGTCCTCAATCTCCCCCTTGATGAGTGCATTGACAACACCCACACAAAGTAACAAGAGAGAAAATAAAAAGAAAAGAAACAAACAAAAAGAAACTCCAACAAGCGATCGAAAGCCAAACAAAGACAAAGAGCAAGATCACTTGAAGAAGACAAGTCTTGGACCCCCCTGAACCAATGCAACTCCCCCTGGACGGATGCATGCAAACCACTTCAAAATAGGGCAGCTGCAACAACTTCAGCTCACACCGATCAGACCGGTCACAGCCACCGGTCAGACCGGTGCCCAACATGTGCACAGGACCAGCACTTGGACAGGTCAGACCAATGACCTCGACCGGTCAGACCGGTGCACAACAGAGCCCAGAAATGGCTCGAAACCACCTGAAAACCTTCTAAAAGCATCCAACAAGCCATTTCAAGTTCAGACTTCTCCCCCTTGTTGGCAATGCATGAATCAAGCCAAAAATGCAAAACTTTCAACCTAGAGCTTCTCAAATAGACAAAATTCAACAAAGGATGCTACACATGTCCAAATGAGCAAGTTAGATACTCTATAGCTTCGTATTAACATCAACTACAAGATCAGCAAGTTTCACAACCATTGGACGAAGCTAAGATGGATTTGGGCAATTTTGCGAAAAATTTGCCTCTCATGAGCAAAGTCCTAAACATGATCAAAACATATCAAAATGGCAAAGCCACACAAACTTCATGCTAGGACAGCCATTCTAATCATAAGACCATCACAAACACCCACAAGCACATCATGTCATGTCAAAGCCACCGAGCCATGTGCCTACTTCTATGTTTGAGACTTCTCATTGGTAGGCATCATGCAACGGTTTAGCACCCAAAGCAAATTAAAATCAGCACATATGACATGGGAGCACATTTTCCAAGGATTTTACATTTCATTTTCAGATTCATATATGGTACATGAAATGTCTTTGCGACAAAAAGGAACTTATGCCCCTCCACAAGATAAAGCGAGAGGGCTAAACATTCATGATGGCAAATGAGCCTTTGGCCCTATATGATCAATAAGCTAGCTATCCAACCACAAATTAAGCATAGCAAAGTCACCAAAACATGTCAAGATCATGTAAAGGCATTTACACATGAGAAAGCATGTATATCACATTTTTTCAAAAACATAGTCATCAACAATGGATTATTCATCAAGATCAGCAAGAGCTAAGCCAGACTAACCATAGCATACCAAACAAGCTCACAAAGACATAAATAGCATTCTATGGTGAACAAGTATATAGGAGAAGCTTTTCCTATCCAATGCATATGATACAAAATGCATGCAAACTAAGATACAAGGATGCATATACATCATGTTACATATGCCATGCCAAATGCAAGAAATGCACAAAGGAAAGCTATACATATGCTACAAAGGAGCTCCCACACACCCAACTCAAGAAATCAAACACACACCAAGTTCCCCCCGCAAACAAGTGAAAGTTGCTTGATCTAGGGGTTTGGTGAAAATATCGGCTAGTTGGTCATGTCTGGGTACATGGATCAAAGCTATCTTTCCTTTCTCTACGTTGTCTCTCAGAAAATGATACCTCACTTTTATGTGCTTCGTTTTGGAATGGAGTACTGGATTCTTTGCAACGCTTATGGCACTGGTGCTATCACATTGAAGTGGAACATGGGTATACTCCTCACCAAAGTCACTCATGGTGTATGAAATCCAAAGGAGCTGAGAGCAACAACTAGCAGCGGCAACGTACTCGGCCTCGGTAGTTGATTGAGCAACACTCTGTTTGCGGGAAGATCAAGACACTAAAGAAGAACCCAAAAATTGGCAAGTCCCAGAAGTGGACTTCCTATCTAACCGACACCCGGCAAAATCCGTGTCTGAAAAACCATGAAGCGCCAAAGAAGAGGACGCGGAGTACCAAAGGCCGAAGTCGGGAGTGTGACGCAAGTACCTGAAAATTCGCTTCAGCGCTTGCCGATGCGAAGTCCTCGGAGACGCTTGAAAACGAGCGCACAGACATACCGAGAACTGCATGTCTGGCCTCGTCGCCGTCAAGTAGCGGAGTGACCCTATCATGCTTCGGTACTCCTTCTGGTCCACATGTTCACCTTCCTCGTCTGCATCAAGAGCTGTAGTCGTACTCATCGGCGTCGTCATAGCCTTGGAGTCCTCCATCTTGAACTTCTGCACAATGTCCTTGGTGTACTTAGCTTGGTGCACAAATGTTCCTTCCTTTGATTGTTTGATGTGTAGCCCGAGGAACAACTGCAACTCGCCCATCATGCTCATCTCAAATTCCCTGCTTATATCCTTTGCAAACCTTGCAACAAGAGAGTTAGATGAGCCACCAAAGACAATATCATCCACGTACACCTGCACAATCAGGATATCTCTGCTCTGCCTCAGTAGAAACAAGGTCTGACCGACCTTCCCCATCTCAAAACCTCTCTCAAACAAGAACCCCCCAATCTGCCATACCAAGCTCTAGGCGCCTGCTTCAGCCCATACAACGCCTTCCTCAACTTGTACACCCAGTGGGGGTACTTCTCACTCTCAAACCCAGGTGGTTGCCTCACATACACTTCTTCCTCCAACACACCATTCATGAAAGCACTCTTCACATCCATTTGGTGCAACTTGAACCGTTTAGCCACGAAAAAGGCTAGAAGGATCCTTATTGCCTCCAAACGGGCTAGAGGAGCAAAAGTCTCCTCGTAGTCGATCCCCTCCTTCTAACTGCACCCCTGAGCAACAAGCCTCGACTTGTTTCTCACAACCTCACCTTTCTCTCCCTCTTTGTTCTTCCACACCCACTTTGTACCAATCGACTTACACCCTGGGGAGGGTCAACCAACTCCCAAACCTGATTCCTCTCAAAGTTCTCCAACTCCTCATGCATCGAATTAACCCAATTGTGATTAGATAGTGCGTGTCCAATGTCTTTGGGCTCAAAAGTAGAAACAAATGCAACATGAGCAAAATGAGAGTTGTTTCGAACCCTCGACCGTGTAGTGCGTTCATTCATGTCGCCGATGATCCTTGAAGCTGGGTGATCCACTTGTACTCGCCGGGGAGGTTCTCGCCTCGATGCTACCTCCCTCTCAACAACAGCTTCTCCTCGATCTTGATTTGTCGTCGTAGGTGTAGGAGAGGGTCCGTCCACCACCGTAGTCGAAGTAGTGGGTACATGTTCAGCCGGGGGCACCACACCGCCATTTTCATCGTCTCCATGTTCATGCTCCTCCTCCTGAAAGATCTCCTCGCCAAGCTCATCATCACCTGCACACTCAAAGACAAGCTGACTACGTGGCTGTGTCTCGTCGAAGGTTACCTCGCAAGTCTCCACGATTGGTTAGTTTGATTGAGCACACGATATGCTCTAGAATGAGATGCATAACCAAAGAAAATACCATCGACAGACCTAGCCTCAAACTTATCCAACTTATTCCCTTTCTTAAGAATAAAGCATTTGCAACCAAAGACATGGAAGTGACTCACCTTGGTTGTGCGACCGTGCATCAATTCATAGCATGTTTTCTTCTTATGCACTCTGAGTTAGATCCTGTTCGACACATAGCACGCGGTATTCACCGCCTCAGCCCAATACCTCCTCGGAGTCCTATGCTCATCAAGCATCGTCCGAGCCATCTCGCACAAGTTCCTGTTCTTCCTTTCCACAACACCATTTTGGGGAGGCGTATACGGACTCGAAAACTGGTGCTCAAGACCCAAGTCATGGCAAAAGGTTTCAAAATGAGAGTTTCTGAATTCCGAGCCATTGTCACTGCGGATTGCTCGTATGGCATCTCCGTCCTCTCGTTCCTCAACCTCAAGACTAGACCTCGAACAAAACCAAACGTCTCCCCCTTATCCTCGAGAAAGAACACCCACGCATACCGAGAGTAGTCGTCCACCACAACAAGGACATACCACTTCCCACCTGCAGATCGCACACGAGCTGGGCCAACAAGGTCCATATGGAGCAGCTCGCATGGACGCTCAGTCATCACATCGGTGAGAGGCGGTGGAGAAGAGGCTACCATCTTGGCATGCCTACACGGCGCACAAACCAACTCTTTCTCAAGACTCAAATGTGGCAATCCTCGGACCAAATTGAGTTTACTCAAGCAAGACAAAAGGTCAAAGCTCAAGTGACCCAACTCACTCGAAGAACCAGCCAAGAAACAACGTTCCACACCCGAGGACTAAGAAAAATCAGCACGAAACACCTGACCCTCGAGAACGACCATACAGACAAGGTCCCCTCGAGAGTCCAAAATCCGAGAACCACCAGGCCGAAACAACACCTCAAAACCCTCATCCAACAGCTGGGACACAGAAAGCAAATTGTACCCCAACGATTGAACAAGAGCAACACGCATGAGAGTAATCTTGTCACTCACCTTAATCTCACCTTCTGAAAGCACACGCCCACGCCCATTGTTCCCAAAAGTGATGTACCTCCTTGTCACCACCGAGACGAGACTTGAGAGACACCCCTTGTCTCCGGTCATATGCCTCGAGCAACCGGAGTTAATCAACCAAATGTTCTTTAAGTCTCCCACTTCAAATTCAAAAACGAGCATGTGAGCGAACAAACGACTCAGCACTTGGGTTAGTACCGAAAGAGCAAAACCAGTGCCGAGCCATTTGCTCAAAAGTGGGGTTAGTATAAGCCAAGCCATCTCTCCTACCAAAGCTACCTCCACGAACACCACCACGGTAACCACCCTGAGGAAACCACCCCTCTCTGCCTGGAGGAGGACCAAAACCACGAAAGAAAGCCCGTGGACCGTCCCTCCTCTCCTTCTCAAAGCTACGACTCCTCCCATCCCCGTAGTGAACTCGAGGGGGAGAATGCCTAGCAACCTGACCACCTGCAAACTCTCTGTTGACGGTGTATTTTGGTGCACCTAGCATGTTCATTACACTTTGGTTTGGATTTGATTATTGAAAGTTCCAAATTTTTCAATGCATGCATTTCACAGGTAGAGCATGATGTAGGCATGGGTTCCTTCAATTTGGCCTCAAGAGAACTAGTGTATGCATGCATCTCATCAATCTTAGCATGCAAAACAGGGCAAGAAGTGGAAGCACCTAGCAGAGCAGGTCTAGACTTAAGCTCAGCCACTTCAACCGTAAGCACATCTAGTTCCTCACACTTGGAGGCATGCTTCTCCTTAAACAAAGCAAGATCAGCAAGGAATATGGAGCAATCAGCACAATCAACCTCATCCGAAACAACAGGGCTAGCCTTAAGGGAATCAATCTCAAGCTTGCTATCAAGGACCTGTGTCTCTAGCTCAGCCACTCTAGTCCTAGCATCCTCGAGTGAAGCCCTAAGCTCTTTTCTCATTTTCTTGGCCTCTCTAAGCATGTCATCATGGTTATCAAGCAAAGAGCCAAGCCTCTCATTCTCTGGCGCAGAAGGAAGTTCATCACGCACCTCGTCGTCGGACTCGGAGTCAGAGTCGCTCTGTGTGCTCTTCTTGGCTGCCGGAGCTCGGCCGCCATGGTCGCCGAAGCCATCTCTTGCGAAGCGACTCGGCCGCTTAGGTTCTTGGACGACTTCTTGTTCTTGCGACGATCACCCTCATCTTCCTCTTGCTCGAGCTCGAGGTGAGTACGTCGAGCCAGGTCGACATCGCTCGCTCCAACCATCACTCGGGCCTTGCCTCGGCTCTCCTTCTTCCTCGATCGTCGCTCGTCCTTGTACTTGTTCTTGTGCTTGCTCTTGTGGTCGCGCCTCGACCAGGTACTTGCCATCCGTCCTCGACTTGTGCTTGTGCCGTGTCCTTGTTCTCGACCTTCTCCGGGCGATCGGCGACGAAGTGTCCGGCTTGCACGCGGAAGCACGTCTCGTGTTCCTCCTCATGTTCACGCGGTTCCTCGTGCGGCCTCTCAAACCGCCTCGTCGGGAGCGTCGGCTCGTCCTCTCCAAGCTCGTCGAACTCCTCACCTGGCATGGACATCAAAGAGGAGAAAGAGAACATCCTGGTGGATGGGTTAGAGTTAGCCTTTCCTTTGGAACCACCAGCGGGGTGAGACTATGGGAGTCGATCGGACCCTCAAGCTTGGCGGTCATGCCTCTATCCACCTCAACCGACTTGAGCTTCGAAAACAGCTCGTTCACGATCGGAGTGTCATACTTCTCCGACTCCACAATGGCCTCGAACTTTCCTCCCCAAATCGTACGATCCAAAGAGTGTAAGAGCCTGACCGCACTATCATGATCATCGTACGGGAGCACGTCCACATTGGCCCTCATGTTGTTCACAACCACCGTGAACCTCTGAAACAAGGCATCGATGGACTCACCGGGGAGATGAGTGAAGTTCTCGTACTCTCTCCGGTAGGTGGCATACAACCGTGCCTGAACCTAGGTGTTCCCAACATGAGCCTCCTTAAACACCGCCCAAATCCTACAAGCCAAGTGCTTGGTGTGCACCGTCGAACTCGGGGCGACACAAAGCACGAAACAAGTAGTCGGCCAGCCTTATTGTTGGCGTCGAATCTGTCCCTCGATCTGGAGCAAGGAAGTCCATCGAGCTGGACATACCCTGTGTCCACCGTGACATTCCAAAGGATCGACCCTTTCCACGGAGAAATGCACCCATCCGCTTGCTCCACATGCCGGTAGTTCTTGCCATCGAAGTGTGGAGGACACAGAGCCCCGTTCCTGGTACGCCATCGTTGGATCTTAGGCTGGTTAGAGTCAACAAAGACCCGAGCCGGCTGCGATACCACTTGAAGGACCGATGCGGCGAACCGAGAGAGGGGAGTGAATGGGAGCCGATAAAAATTCTTCTCGAAGGAGATGGAAACTCCTACAAGATGAACATGGCTTCCAACACACGTCTCAGACTCACTACCCAAGTTGGCCAAGCCCCCTAGCTCTTCGGGTGCCTCGGACCTAGGAACCAACACACACCCTTCGGGCAGGAGACGCGGTGGAACCTCGAGTCTTCGGACCCACACCCAGGTCGGTACGGTGAGCACCACCCGGTCGGACCGGTCCCTGGCCGAGTGAGCGGAGCAACTCTCACTAAGTGGTGGCACACCGGGTCGGACCCGGGTGAGGGCACGCCCGGTCGGACCGTGGCGACGAGAGAAGCCCCAAGGCACCAAACGAGCCAACCGAGCCACCAAACGGACCCAAAGTCGAAACGGCGGCAACACGGGACAACAACGAACTCACCAAGACGTTCACCCAGAGCAAAAACCCACAAGGGGCTTCCCACCGGTCGGACCGGTCCAAGAGCACGGTCGAGCCGGTGTAGCTGGACGGCTCGGGATGAACGGCACCCTGCTGAGTCCAACTCCCCAATCCAAATCTCGATCTCCGAATCGCTCCACGAACTTTGAACAAGACTTTGGGGATATTAGGAACACCTCATGAGGATTCCATAGCCAAGTTTAATCCCACCAAAACTCGTCCAAAAGGAGGAATCAGCACATGCCCCTTTTTTAGAAAGTTGATATCATCTCGAGCCGGGGGCTCCGTGCCCGCTCGGGGTTTTGCGTGGCATGGGTGCCGTGGTGCTGCTTACTTCAAGCGGGCCCGGGCGCCTTCTCCACGCGTGTCTCGGGCTGTCTTTGTCTCGAGCACGGGGCTCGTGCGCTCGGGGGTTTGCGTGGCATGGGTGCTCGTGGTGCACGCTTTACTTCAAGCGAGGCCCGAGAGCCGACCTTCTCACGTCGATGTCCCTTCGAGGGCGGAAATCGTCTTGAGCCGAGGGCTCGTGCCGCTCGAGGGTTTTGTGTGGCATGGGTGCTCGTGGTACCTGCTTTACTTCAAGCATGCCCCGGGCGACCTTCTCACGTCGATGTCCCTTCGAGGGCTGAAATCGTCTTGAGCCAGGGGTTCGCCCCGCTCGAGGGTTCTCCTTGCTTGGCAAGGGAGCGGGTCATTAAATGCCTTACAGTCGAGGCCGCGGCTCTGCAACGCAGGCGCGCCTTTTTAGGTGTTGCGGCCGCGCGCGTGTGCGCGTAGTGGGCGGCGTGGCAGGCGGACGTGACCACTTGCCTCGGTCCCTGCAAGTCTTCGCCGTGATGATGGCCCGTTCGCGGTGATGTGGCCGGCGCGGTCGTGGTGGGGCCGTTAGGCTATTCGGCGTGAAGGGAAAGAATTCCTATAGGTTAATGCGCGCGGGACATCGCCCGGAGGCTAGCGCGGCTTATAAATACGAGGGGAGGGAGACGGCGGTTTTTTACCTTTGCGCTCCGCCATTTCAGCCCCCTGCGCTTTCGTCTTCGCCTCGCCTTTGTCATAGTGCGGTGTCGCCATTAGAGCTTTTCTTCGTTTCTTGTCCTCCGCTCTCGCATTCCTTTGCTTCCTTCTCATGCGCACCGCTTCCGCCCTCTCCGATCCTTGGCCGTCGCACCGGAGCGGTCGACGGTGACCCCGGCGGCCCCGCCCAGCGGTAGTCGCCGCCGGCCGGTGGCCGGCAAACGGGTCGGCCGCCGGCGCGTGGATAGTGCCGCGGCGGCGGACGCGCGCCCAGCCCGCCGGAGGGCTACGTGAGCCGAGCCTGTCCGCTTCCCACGGCGGGGCTTCGAGCGCGCGGCCGAGCCGGCTCGTGCGGGCGGTGCTACTACTACGGCGTGGGCGCACAACTTCGCGCCCAACACGATTTCGCGGGCGGCCACGTCGCGGTGGCGCTAGCGAAGAAGGCACAGGATCCCGATCAGGCGGGAGCTACGGGTGCACCTCTTCCGTGCGGGCTCCTTCACGGCCCACGATGGAGCGAGAGGACCCGTCGCGCGGTGCGCGCCGGCGGGATGTCGCTTGCCTTGCGGGGGCAATTCAAGAACGACTACATCCCCTGCACCATGACGACGAATAATGCCGGTGGGAGCGGGGATGGTTCCACCTTGCGCAACGCCGAGCTCGGCCTCCCCTACCCAACGGTGGGTGTTCAAAGGCCGGCTCTTGGGGCTACGGGGTGTCCACGGCCCAGCATCGGAGCGGCGAGGACTCGGTCTGGACGCCACGAAGAGCCTGGAGGCGCGCGAGGGCGCGCGTTGGGCGTCCTCGCCTTCCTCCATCCATGGCGGATCGTGCCTGCGATGGAGAGGCCGCTCTGCATCTCGAGATGACGGAGGCGGCCAACCCCGTCGATCTGGCGAGGTCGCGGATGCTCCCGACCCCCTCGGGCGGCCGTATGCGCTCACCGGGTGCGGGCCGCCGTCGACACCCGGATGCGAGACGCATCGGACCGGACCCCATGGGACCTGAGATGCTCCCCACCGACGCGAGGTGAGTGTGATTCTTGATTTTGTTTAGTTCTTGGTGTTATGCCGCACTCCACGACGCGTCCTTGATGTTCTTGTATGCGGTGGTGAGCTTCACCACCCTCGAAGTCCGTTCAGCCCCGCCCCGACTCCCGCGCGCTTGTCGGGCGGCGCGGCCGACGGGAGCGGGGGCGGGCGGCCGGCGCTTGGAGGGAGCGCGCGAGGCGGCACAACGGCGCGGGTGAGCGGCGGGCGCGGAGTACCGGCGGCGCGAAGAGCGGGGCTCTCCTCCCCGGGGCCGAGGAGTACTCGTCCTCGGGGGGTGAGCGAAGAGGAAGAGGGGTGAGGGGAGGCCCCTATGATGGGTGGGAGCCCTCGCCCCCGTCGCGGAGCGGCGCCGGCGGCAAGCCGGCATCGCCGGGGTAGGCGCAACGGCGCCGCCGCCGAGCCGGTCGACCTCGGGGGGCGACACGTGCGAGAGGCGCTTGCGCGCACCACGGGGGCGTGCGGCGAGCGCGCCGGGTCGTGCGGCCGAGAGCGCACAACGCGCGGGGCGCGGCCCGCGCGCGCGGTTGCGCGTCCCGGAGCGCGGCCGGCGGGCGCGCCGGCGCGGCCGGCCTCATCGGCGGGCTTCGAGGAAAGGAAGCGCGCCTTTTCCTCCTCGAGGTAGGGACTCGATCCTTTACTTTGGTTTGATTTGTTGATGATCGGGGGCGTTCTAACCCTCTTGTTTGTGCACCGCACGGGGTGGTGCCAACGCCGTGCCTCCCCTCGCACCGGCCAAGGTGCGGGGACGGACGCGTCCATCCCCACCGGCGGCGTTCGTCGAGGGCGTCGTGGGCGGGGGCCAGCACGGCGGCGGCGGGCGAGGCTCGCAAAGCCCGGCGGGCTTCGAGGCCTCGGCCGGCGGATCGGCCGCCTGGCGCGCGGCCGGCGGTCCCGCGAGGAAGCGATCAACGGCCATTGTGGGGGCGTAGGCCGCGGTGGCGGCGGTGGCGGGCGCGGCCCGCGAGAGGCTGTTCTTTGTTGAGGCGCGGTCCGTGGCGCCGGACGCGGAGGAGGCGGAGGCGGGTACAGCGATGGCGGCGCCGTGGTCGCGGGCGGCTGCGGAGGTGGCGCGGCGCCGCGTCGAGCGCCGGCGGCCACGGAGGCGCAAGTGGAGGTGCTGTGGAGGCGGCACGAGGGTCGGTGCGCGCGGTTCCGGGCGGAGGTGGTGGAGGTCCTGGATGACGACTCCCCGCCGCCCGGGTGGGATCAATGGGCTAGCCTCCCCACACGCTCCCAGGAAGCGGAGGGGGGGGGCCCTCGTGAGGCGGCACGAGGGGCACATGGTGGCGGGGGACCGAGGACACGGCGCCGAGGCCTTGTCCTCCGCGCGCGGCCCACCCGCGCCCCGAGGGTGGAGGGGGCCGTGTGATCCCCGGCGTTCGGCCCCGACGCCGGGGCGCGAGAGCTTTGGGGCAAGCTCACACAGGGCCACGGCGCCACGCTCAGCGCGCGGCCGAACGGCGGCGCGGGTTCATGGCGGCCCTACATGGCCCGTCTTCCAGGTAGGGCGTGGTTGCTCGCTTTCTTCCATCTCTCGTTTTTGTGTGCGCCTGCGGCCCGCAGCGCTTGCAGTTTTTTGATGTGGGTGCCGGGAGCTTGAGCGCCGCGCCCGACAAGTACGACGCCTTCGACGGGTGAGCAGGGTCTACCTGCTTCCGGGGAGCGGTGCGGCGCTTTCGACGCGCTTGCGCGGCGCCCTCCGTCCCACCGGATGGGCGGGCGGCGTCACCGGGCCATGGCTGGCGCGACGAACTCCCAGGAAGCTCGAGGCCGGACCCTAGCGCGCCGCTCGAGCCTCGGCGGGTGCAACGCGGCCCTCATCGATCGTGATGAGGCGCGGCGGCCGCGCTCGGACTTGGAGAAGGTGCGGACGGCCACCAATTGGGAGGGCGGAGGTGAGAAGCACGTCGCGGAAGCCGGGTGCTTCGCTGGGCGTCGCTTGAGGGCGGGCGCGGCGGCGCCGGGCTAAGGAACGGGCGCGCGGGGTACCGGGCGGCGGGCCAGGAGGGCGGCGACTTGAGACGCCCCGGGCGCCAAGGCCGCGGCGCTCGTCGTCGGCGGGGAGCGGCTCCGCGGGCGCACCGCCGCCCGGGGGCCGAGGGGCGGCTCCGGCGAGAGATCGGGCGGCCCACCGTCGGCCGGACGGCGGCGCGCGGGTAGGAGCACGTCGCTCGCAAGGCGCGCGGGGGGGTCCTTGGCGGAGCGGGGCGACAAGCTCTCCAAGGCCCAGGGCGAGCTCATTGTGCTCGGCATTGCGGCGCAAACCCAGGAGATGGCCCTCCAGGAGCAGAGCGAGGCCGTCAAGCGCCTCGAGCTGGCGGTCGAGGCCGAGCGCCGCGCTCTCGAGATGGAGAGGAAACAGGTCGAAGGTGAGCCATTGTTTGACTCTTGCCTTGTTGGTTTTTCTGTTAGAGGGCTCGCGTTCCCCTTTCTGATTTCTTTCTTGTCTTGGCGATTCCGGAGAAACGCGCACATGCAGGGCACGCCGGATGGCGGGCCGAGGGCGGCGCGAGCTTCACAGCTCCTCGGCCGGGGGCTCGGGGCCGCGGTGGTGCGCGACCCCTCCCCGAGACTTGCCGCGCGTGGAGGAGGGCGAAGCACGGGCCGGCGGCTACGTGGCCGGCCGCTGCGTGCCCTTGGCGGTCACGTCACGGAGCGGATGCGCGGAGGCGGCTGCATGCAGGCGTCCCGAGAAGGCCCTCGGAGTGGTGCGGTCCCACTACGAGGTCAACTTCGGCGGCGGAGGGCTACATCGTTCCCGGGGGCGTCGAGGACGAGGTGGCGATGGAGCGTGTGGACGCGCTCCCGCAGCCCAGAAGCGCCTTCGGGTCGCTGTAGAAGCCTTCGAGGAGTTCCTCTTCACGGACGCCAGCGACAGCGCCGCTCCTCCCGCACAGCGAGTTGGGCGCTAGGCCCGTTTTTTGTTCGTGTATCAGTATTCTGGCCATGCGGCCTTGTAAATAAGCACATTGTCTTAATCGTAAACGTTTGTTGATACGAATTGAAATCTTTTACTTATTGCACTTTTTTTTTCTCCTTCTTCCTGAGTAGATTTTACTTAGGGGAGTTCGATTTTCGCGGGGGCTTTCTTGGGTTGGAGGCGAGAGAGAAGGGCCGTATCCTCGCGGCGTAGGCTATCTGCGACTCGCGCGCTCCTTCGGCTAGGCCGCACAACACTTTGTTCGAATCGTTGCTCGAGGTTGAAGTAGGAAACAAACTTCGCGCGTATTGAGTTGTTTTTTATTTTTGCGCAAATGGGACCATTTTGGGGGGGGGGGGATGCCCCCCGACGCGAGTCTTCGAGGGTAACTTGGGTTTCGGGGGAAAACGAGTTGCCCTTTCCATTGGACTTGAGCGTTTACATAGTTGTCACCAACTGGGGCGTTGGCCGTATGATTTTTACAACAGAAAATGATTGGGAATCCTAGCTAGGGGTAGAAATGACGTAGCTGTTGGATGTTCCAAGCGTTGGCGAGCTCTTCACCGTCCTCGTTGGCCAGCTTGTACGTGCCGGGCTTGAGTACCTTCACCACGACGTAGGGTCCCTCCCATGGGGGCGACGGCTTGTGGCGCCTCGGTTGTCTTGGCGTAGCCTTAGGACCCAGATCCCCTTCGGCGAAATCCCGCGGCGTATCTTGCGTGCTTGATAGCGCACGAGGCTAGCTGAGGCACCTTGCGGAATGCATCGGGGCCACGAGGCGTGCCTCGTCCGAGCCCCGATCCAACGAGTCCTCGCGGGCTCGGCCGGGTGGCATCCTCGTCATAGCCCTCGAACCCTGGGCGAACCGTATTCTAAGTCCGTGGGGAGGACGGCCTCCCGCGCGTGGACTATGAAAACGGGGTGAACCCGGTGGCTCGCCTCGGGGTGGTCCTTGGGCTCCACCTGGCTGCTGGTAACTCTTGGAGCCATTTTTGCCCAGTTTGTTCGGTGGTCGAAGGTACGGGCTTTAGACAGCTAATAGATCATGCCATTGGCACGTTCTACTTGGCCGTTAGTACGTAGGTGCGCCACGGTGCCCAATCCACACGGATGTGGAACTTGTCCTTGAGAACTCCAGGAGCTTCTTGCCGTGAGCGGGACCCATTGTCGGTGATGATGGAGTTTGGCACTCCAAAGCGGTAGACGATGTCGGTGAAGAATGTTACGGCTGCTGCGCGCTTAGATTCGTGATGGGGCGCACCTCCACCCATTTGTAGAACTTGTCGATCGCGACCAACAAGTGGGTGAAGCCCCCGGGCGCCTGTTGACGGTGAAAATCCGTCAACCTAGCCATGAGTTTACCTTCGGTGTTGGCATGAGTTTTATACCTTATCCATTGGTACTAACCCCCGTGGTATAACAAGTTCACGTGTGCATGTCGGTTTTGGAGTTTTCGGGATAAGTTCATCAAGCACCTCATGATAAGACCTTGAAGCCCCGTACAAGTCATGCAATGAAGCAAACTTAACTCCAAGAAGAAGCCGGGGGACTCGTCAGAAGACGACGGACTCCGGGGACCGGCCGAGAGAAAAGTCTTTGATCTTGCAAGACAAGGAGTTGAGTCCAATTCGGAGAGAAACCGGCGACATGGACCTACATGCGAAGGGGAAACATCTTGGAAGCAAGGGAACCGACGTTGAGCGAAGGAGCCCTCGGTACAGGCCTAAATGGGCCCGGGGCGGGCGGCCGGTCGGTCGGCCGAGGCCCATTTAGGGCCCAAATGCCCCTCCTTTGCCCTAGGCGCCAATCGGGCTATTTATAGCCCCCGGCCCGGGGCCTCGCGGGGAAAAAATTTGTCATCGGCCGCCGAGGAGCGAGAGAAAGGGAGGACACCATCTCGGAGAGGAGAGAGGTCGAGCTAGTTGGTAGGGTTCCCCTAGCCGACGTGGGAACCTTGCACGGAAGACCACGTCGGAGTTCCCGGAGCTAAAAGCAAGATCAAGGAAGGATCCCGGTGGTGATCTTGTGTATGTATCATTGTTATAGTTGAATTATCAAGTTGAATCTTTTCCTAGCGATCAAGTGTTTCCTCGAAGATTTCGTTTTTCGATCGGCTTTGCTTATTCCAATTCTATTCGCGTGATAGATTACATAGGGTGTTCTTGTAGCCGCGGTGGCTAGAGGTACACACCGGATCTTCCGAAAGAATCTCAACTTTTCTTTTGACTCGCCCTAAGCTCCCCGCATGAATATGGATACATTGTGACAGAACGGGGGTCTCGAAAGGCGGATGTTTTCGGATTTGGACGGGAAACCACGATTTAAAGAGGCTTCTATTAAGATTCAATTTGCTACTTCTTCTCTTGCTTGGAACTTCAACAAAAGGCTTGCGAATCCCTCTAGATCGGTTTATCTACTTGATCTTACTTTGTTTTCTCCGGTCTTTAGTAGATTAGATTTATCTTTGTTTTGTGTCCTTATCTAGATGCATTAGGGTTTCTCATTTGCAAGATTGAAGTTATTTGGCTTTACTAGACCTCTTGCGTCACACATTTGTTCCGGGATTCGATACCTTGGGTTCACCACTCGAGGGAAGAAGGGTCCCTTGACTACGACGGGAGACTTGTACGCTTGCGAGTCACAAACGAACTTTGATACAATTATTAACGCGTCAACAAGCCCTTTTCGAAAGGGCGCCGTTGCTTGGAAGTGAACAAGTGATCAAGATTTGATTTTTTATTGCCTTTTGTAATTTTTAGTTTTCTTTTGTTTTTCTTTTTTTGCATCTACTAAATTTTGATCATCCTCCAAATACATCTAATCTAGTTTGTCTAACTCTAGTTTTTATAGATTTGTTTTTTACTTTCTAGTTTTTGCATACTTTGTTTATTGCTAACCCTAACGAGAGATGGACGGCTACCTCTCCAACAAACACAATAATTTTGTGGATGATCCGGGGAAAACTTTACGAGGCTAAGGAGACGCGAAGCACATCAAGCTAAAAAATTTTGGATTTTGTAGATTCGGAGTCGGAAGACAAAGGATCGCGAGGAATCTCGAAAAGAATTCACCACCTCAAAGTCCGCGGGAGAATCGACCTCCACCAATGGGTGACCAACCACCGCAAGAACGCAAGATTGGGGAGCTCGCCGCACCCCGGACATCATCGACCTACCAATCTTGAACCTCGAGGAGATCGGAAGACCGTTCGAGAGTATTTATGTAGGAAATCATGGACATAAAGGACGGATTTGCAATAAGTTCAAAGGAGCATTCATGGAGTCTTGTTCGTGTTCATGAGCTCGCTGAAATTACTTCCAATGGTGGTGAGGACTGAAGTGCTACGAGGAACACCCCCGGGGATTGAAGCGTAAAAGATCAAACTTCATGCAAAGAGAGTCTCCATCTTGATCGCGAGGATAACAGCGTCAAAATCATCCAAGTGGAGGGGGCGAAGTAGATAAGTGCAAGAGGACCCACGGAGCAAAAAGGGCGACCGAACCGGGCCGAAACTGGGCCTGGGCCGGCCGGCCCAGTCGGATCGGCCCAGCCCACTTCGGGCACCGGTTCGGTCCCGTCTTCCTTGCCCTCGAAGGATCTTCGACCCTAAAACCCCCGACACGCCGCCAACAGACAGAGAGGAGTTTATTCGCACCAGAAGGCCATCCACAAGCTAGAGAGAGAGGAGGAGGATCTCCGGCTGGAGATCAACCACCTCGAAGGAAGCACCCTCTCGTGGAGAAGGAGGAAGACACCGGCGGAAGGGAAACCATGATCAACGGTGCCATGATCAGCACCTTGATGGGGTAATCTTCTCATTCGTCCATGGGTTGTAATCGATCGTGAGATGTAATCGCACTTTGTCGGATTTTCTATCTATCATCTTGTGTTGAATATACTTTAATGCTTAAAGGTTAGCTACCATGCCGTAGAGGGAGTACGAGCTCCAATGCTTCCTTGGATCCATTCAATACGCCGTGGCCATCAAAGGTCTAGTCATGAATACCTTCGCGTAGTGACGGTACGAGAGGAGGGAAAGGGCGAAACCGTGGTCACAACCCCGATAGATTAGATTGGTTTTTCATGTCTTTAAGCGATTGCATGCTCTAGTATCGTAGACCCGTGGGCGAGTGTCTTCTCTCTTGATCGTTTATCATTCTCTTTAGTGTAGTTTAGTGTTTTCTAGTATAATAGTAGTTAGGGTTTTAGTAGCTAGTGTGTCGTTGTTGATCGAACGCTTGTAATCCCCTTGCTCCGCGGATTGACAAGAACCTTGGGAATCCCGTGGTGAAAAAGGTGTGGGGTCCGTACGCTTGCGGATCGTAGAGGGATACGTCTTTTATCCGTCAACAAGCCCCTTTTTCTGGCGCCGTTGCCGGGGAGCAAGTTAGTTTACATCGTTTGATTTGCATCTAACTTAGTTTTATATTTTAGTTTATCTTTTATTTGCTATATCTAACATATATTATCAGAAAAACACTTGTTTCTTTTTTGTTTTTGTTTTTATCTTATTGTCTAGATGGAGTTCGTTAATCAACCCGTGGAAGAACCGGAGAAATCATTAAGGGATTACGCTAGCCCTCGATGTGAAGACATAAAGGTACAAGAGTCGGATTCGAAGCTCGAAGCGACCAATTATGAAATTAAATCCAAGATCATGAAGATGGTGGCGGAAAACCCATTTGAAGGGATGGTTACGGAGAACCCATATAGACACATAAGGGATTTCACGACAATATGCAACACGGTGCGTCAAGAAGGAGTTCCCGATGAATGGTTCAAATGGAATCTCTTTCCCTACTCACTTGCCGGCAAAGCAAAGACATGGTATTCGGTTGCGTCCTTTGAAGTTGAAGGCAATTGGAACAAGTTGACAAAGAAGTTTTGCGAGAAGTTCTTTCCAATGAGCAAGGTTCAACATCTAAGGAGGCAAGTGATCAATTTTATGCAAGGAGAAGAGGAAGGGATAGACCAAGCCCGGGATAGGTTTAATGAATTAATCGAACAAGGACCAAAACTCGGCTTCACCGGTGACGTACTCTTGCATACATTTTTCTTTTCCCTAACCCCTAGTTGCATGCGACACGTCGAAATGTGTGCGGTGGGGATCTCATGGAGAAAACACTCACGGAAGCCGCCCAACTTCTACAAAAAGTTAGTAAAGCGGCTGCCATGCGAAGAGATTGGGAAACAAGACTTGCGGAAGAGCCGGAATTTAATTCAAGGAAGAAAAAGCTTGCTGATTTTTCTAAAGAGGCAACCCGGAAGTCACAAAAGAGGAGCCAACCATGGAGAAGCTTAAACAAGAACACATCAAGTCAAGAACTACACCAAACGTCGACTTCGCCGCACCAAATGAGACGAATAAGAGAAGCATGTCAAGCGCGAAGCCACTAAGGGAGTTCGAGCCAATGGATTGGGTTCCTATTGATTACGGAGAAGTATTCGACAAGAGAAGACCGTTCCCTAATCAAAAGGGGATGGCAAGAGCATTGGAAGTGGATTTCCCACCGGAGAGGAAAGCTGAAAATTCATACGACCTCGAAACCACCGGTGAGATTTTTGAAAAGCTCTTTGGAGATGATGTGGTGGATCCGGAACATATTGCCGAGGTGAAGAGGATCATGGGGATCAAGCCCGAAGCATCACCATACGCTCGCCTTGCTGAAATTTATTCGATCAGATCCGAAGAAGAAGAGAAGATGACGCCGCACTTGAGTTGCGAGATCAACGGAGTTCAATGCAAAGCCTTATGCGACATCGGAGCCCAAGTAAGTGTTCTATCTTCTAAAATTTACGATAAAGTTCAATACCACAACCTAGACTTAGCTCCAACATCAACGAAATTAATTATGGGAGATGGTAGAACTATCAAACCTCTAGGTATTGCTTGCAACATGAAAGTAAAAATCTCTAGAAACTATATACCAACCGATTTCTTTGTTATTGATGCTTACCATGGTAATTCGATCATATAATCTTAGGTAGGCCTTTTCTTAAGTTGGTTGATGCCGTGTTAGATGCCGGAGAAGGCAAAGTAACAATGAACCTTAATGGAACAAAGTACACATATAACTTTCTTCGCGCTTCTAAGCACCTTATTCCTTTTCCTCCCGAAGATGAAGAAATAGAAGAGATAGATAGTCTTTGTTTTGTTGAAACCCTTAGAGACCCACTGCAAAGAGCGATGGAAAATCAAATTAGTAATCAACAAGATGAAGAACTAGAGGAAGCAACAAAAGGCTTAGAGCCGCATGATGGTAGCGTGGAGGAAGAAAAGTTCGAAGACATAGGAGAAATCAAACCCGAGGAGCCACAAGTGCCCGAAGTAGACCTTAAACCTTTGCCCAAGGGATTAAAATATGAATTTTTGGGCCCGGACAAAACTTATCCGGTCATTGTGAGCAACGAGTTGAGTCCCGAAGAAAATGAAGCGTTGCTGATTTTATTAAAAAAACATAGGAAGGTGATTGGATATTCAATTAACGATCTCAAAGGTATTAGCCCGGCCTTTTGCACTCATCGTATACCAATGGAAGACCAATGTAAGCCTGTAGTGGACCACCAAAGGAGGCTAACCCATGCCATGCGAGAGGTAGTAAAGAAAGAGGTTATCAAGTTACTTGATGCCGGAATCATCTATCCGGTTCCACATAGCGAATGGGTGAGCCCGGTACATTGTGTACCGAAGAAAGGAGGTTTGACCGTGGTGAAGAATGAGAAGAACGAATTGATACCGCAAAGAACCGTGACCGGGTGGCGGATGTGTATCGATTACCGTAAGCTTAACAAAGCGACGAAGAAAGATCACTTCCCCTTACCGTTCATAGACGAGATGCTCGAGAGGTTAGCAAACCACGCTTATTTTTGCTTTCTCGATGGATACTCGGGGTTCATGCAAATTCCCATTCACCGGAAGATCAACATAAGACAACATTTACGTGTCCTTACGGAACGTTTGCATATAGGAGGATGCCCTTCGGCCTATGCAACGCTCCGGCCTCTTTTCAACGTTGCATGATGGCCGTGTTTTCGGAATTCATCGAAGAAATTGTTGAAGTGTTCATGGATGATTTTTCCGTTTACGGGAAGACGTTCATGGATTGCTTAGCAAACTTAGAAAAGGTCCTTACGAGGTGTGCGGAGGTAGATTTGGTTTTAAATTGGGAAAAGTGCCACTTCATGGTTAAGCAAGGCATAGTGCTCGGACATGTTATATCCGAGAGAGGAATTGAAGTGGACAAGGCAAAGGTAGAGACGGTTGAGCAACTCCCACCTCCTACGGATATTAAGTCCTTAAGGAGCTTTCTAGGCCATGCCGGATTCTATAGAAGATTTATAAAGGACTTCTCAAAGATCACCAAGCCTTTAACGCACCTTCTTCAAAAAGATGTGGCTTTCGACTTTGATGAGAAGTGTCTAGCGGCATTCGGACCTTGAAAAATGCGTTGGTGAGTGCTCCCATCATCCAACCTCCGGATTGGAGCCAACCTTTCGAGATCATGTGTGACGCAAGTGACTACGCCGTAGGCGCGGTCTTGGGACAAAGAAAGGAAGGCCGAGTTCACGCCGTTTACTACGCTAGCAAAACTCTTAGTGGGGCACAATTAAATTACGCTACTACGGAAAAAGAATTGCTAGCGGTGGTATTCGCTTTCGAAAAATTCAGATCCTACATCGTGAACTCGAAAGTCATTGTTTACACCGATCACGCAGCCATAAAGTATCTCTTGGCTAAGAAGGAAGCTAAACCTCGTTTGATTCGTTGGATCCTTCTTCTCCAAGAGTTCGATGTTGAAATTCGTGATAAAAAGGGGGTGGAGAATGTTGTGGCCGATCATTTGTCTAGGATGAATCGTGGGCAAGATGATAAAGAGCCCATAGAAGACAAGATGAGAGATGACCACCTCTATAGAGTGCTTGATAAAGATACTTGGATGATCGACATCATTCGAGCGATTCGAAAGATGCCCCTCGATCATCTAGACAAAAACACTCAAAGGAAGATAATTTCGAAAGTAAGAAATATTTTTGGGATGCACCATACCTCTTCAAGCTTGGCAATGATGGTGTGATGAGAAGATGTGTGCCAAGGGAAGAGAGGCTTGAGATTCTAAGGAAGTGCCACTCGGCGGAGTACGGTGGGCACTATAGCCATTTTCGAACCGAAGCCAAAGTATGGTCGAGCGGATTCTATTGGCCGGAGATGCATGAAGATACTAAAAGATATGTTGCGTCATGCCCCGAATGCCAAAGAACCGGAAACATCTCTCAAAGAAATTCTATGCCTTTGAAATACAACTTGCAAGTCGACATATTCGATGTATGGGGCATAGACTTCATGGGGCCTTTTAAAAACTCATTTGGATTCGAGTATATACTTGTTATGGTCGATTACGTATCCAAGTGGGTAGAGGCTATACCATGTCGTAAAGCTTCCACGGAGGAGTCCATCACTATGATCAAGAACGTGATTTTTCCCGTTTCGGTACACCGAGAATCTTGATAAGTGATGGAGGAACTCATTTCACCGGGAAGAACTTCAAAAAGTGCTTGTCCAAGTTGGGAATTGAGCATAGGGTCTCCACGGCCTATCACCCACAAACCAACGGACAAGCGGAGACGTCAAATAGGCAATTAAAAAGCATACTTAACAAGACCATAGAGAAGGGAGGCAAGGATTGGTCAAAGAAATTAGACGGCGCTTTATGGGCTTATCGAACGGCGTTTAAAACACCGATAGGTATGACCCCCTATCAATTCGTCTATGGAAAAGCTTGCCACCTTCCGGTTGAGTTAGAACATAAAGCCTATTGGGCGATTAAAGAGATGAACCTTGATCTCGATGCCGCGGTGGTGAAACGGAGAATTCAAATAAGCGAGCTAGAGGAGTTGAGGTTGAAAGCTTATGAAAACGCAAGCATATACAAAGAGAGAATCAAAAGGTGGTATGATAAAAGATTGAAGAAAAAAGAATTTAAAGAAGGAGATAAGGTCCTCCTCTACAATTCGAGGTTTAAAACCTTCGGAAAGGGGAAATTGCAAAGCAAGTGGGACGGACCTTATGTTGTGCATTCGGTATTCTCCAACGGAGCGGTAACCATTATGGATATAAACGGCGATCAATTTGTGGTGAATGGACAGCGGCTTAAGGTTTACTACGAACCCGACATCGTGCCCATTCATCATGTTGACGTCTTTACCATGGAGGAAGAGCCCGAACGTCCCGCCTAGGACGAAAAACAAGGCACCAACTTCGTAAATAATTTTTCTTTTAGCTTTCGGAGTTTTTCGCGAAGATTAACCGGGCCAACTTTTTCCCACGGGCTAAGGACGAAAAAAAATAGGGCGGTGTGCAAAAAACCGGACCGGCCCGCCCCCGAGGCGGGGTGGGCCGGCCGGCCCCGATCGGATCGGCCCGGGGGTGGCCCGACGCCCGATGTCCCCGAATTTCGCCCGAATTGCTCCTTTTCGACTTCCTTGTTTGGTCGAAAATTTTAAGGGAAGTGTAAAAAAGGAAAATAAGGTTCCCGGGCTTTTCTCTCGGGACTATATATTTGGCCGAATTGGGAGCTCGAGAATCAATCCTTTCAAGCAATGTGTTGCACCCTTGTAGCGACCATTGAGCCTCCAAAAAGCTTAGAGTTGAAGGTAGAAGCCAAGAAGCCATCGATGGAGGAGGCGATGCGATGCGAGGTCAAGCTACCCGTCAAGAGGACCGCACGTATCCGTTGCGGAGGACGTGTCCCGACCGGAGCTCTTGCATCTCGCAACCCCGTCAAAGGAGAGAAGGTCCCTACACCCGTTCGAAGGACGGCACGTCTCCAAGGCATCAAGCGTAAGGATTACAAGGAGGTGTCGCCGGAGCCTAAGGAATATGGGGATAGCGACTACTCCGACGATCGTAGCCCGAGCTCGTGGGCGGTGCCGGTAGAGATGATGATGATTGGGGCGAGCAGCCCTACGAAAGGACTCCCGAGGGCCCCAACGGCGACGGCAACGGCGGTGGCGAAGGCGACAACAATGGAGGTGGCGACGACGGTGGTGACAACGGTGGAGATTATGGCGACGACGACCCCTTCGGATTGCATCCGGTGTGTTGTCGAGTTTGTCGTCAATCCATCGCGGCTCTTTACGCGTCGGCCGACGAATGTCTTCAAACCATGGAAGCGATGAAGCAGCGTATGGAGGACTTGGAGCGCGTAGTTGAAGATGACTACAAGTTCCTTAACCGTAACGTGCGCAAACTTTTCGGCATGGTTGGAAACATGAGAGGCAAGTGGTGCAAGGCTTGCTCGAAGTACCATTAGATCTAGTTTTCCCCTTTGGTTTTTGTAAGATACGACGAGGACGTCGTATGTTTTAAGTGTGGGGGAGAGCTAGCTCGCTAGCCTTAGCTTTTGAACTTCAAGATTAGGTTCGGTTTAATCTTCGTGTGAGAGTCTTAGCGTTTTAATGAGTTTTTAGTTTTCGAGTCGGTTTTTAAATTTTTGCAAGTGTCTTAAACTAGTGTTGAGTCAAGAAAACCAAATAAAAAGAGTCTTATATATATCTTTGTGTTTTATATATTGTTTATCTTTATTTACTTGTTTGTCTAATCTTCGATTCTTGATATATGAACACAAGTATGTGGTTTGAAAATCGTTTACCGTGGTGCTTAGTGGAATCGCTACTACTTAAAGTACCCATACCGCACTTCGATCTTGAGCTTCACATGCTAGTTGTGCTATGTTCGATGCTAAAAATTGGAGGATTTCAGTTCTGAAAATTATATTAAAACCCTTGTAATAAAGGTTAGCAAAATCTCTTTTTCCAAGTTGAGAGTATAAAAAATTCCTATCCAAAGCCAAGTTTGTTTTTTTCGCTCCACTATAAGTGTGATTAGCACGATGAGTTAGGCTAGGACCCTTCTCTCTTGGTGAGTTTTAATTTCGAGCAATGATCATGTCCTTGTACTTATCTTTTGTTGCTAGCCTCGTCATATATTCAGTTCATGACTTTCGCAACGAAAGTCATGCATATCACTGAATTCCATACCTAACCTTATACATCTCTTTTGAACATCGTATTCCTTGAACACAACCTATTTTCAAAGTTTCGTCTCGTCTCTAGCATGATTTATTTAAAATTTCAGATTGTATGCATGCGAGGAAAGAGAGAATTGAAAGCTTTGAAAAGTTGTCAAGAGAAGAGAAAAATAAAGAGAAAAAATCATATGTGAATGAAGGAAGAAAAAGAAAAGAGAAAGATGAGTTAGCAATGAAGATATGAGAGGGATGGATCAAGTGAAAGAAAAGAAAAATAATAAAGTGTAAGGAAGGATGTCACGTTGATTGTGAGACGAAACTTTTACTCTATTTCCAACCATGTGCAATCCGACAACGAGGACATCATTGGTGCCTTGAAGTCACAATTTTCTTTTGCCCTTGCACATGTCCACCATTCTAAATCTTCTCATCCTTGATATCCCTACATATGGTTAATTCTCATGATCATTGGCTTTGAAAGGTAGACAACCATTAGAGGAAGTTCTTAGTTTGACAATACTTGTGTTGATTGCGCTAGCCCTACCTATAGCTCCACTTTTACATGATATATGAGAGATTAATGGGAGGTGAGAGTTTTATAAAATTTGGTTAGGATAGACACTTCATATGAGTGACTTGAGAGAGCTTGGAGAAAGGTTTTTGTCTAACACTTGTTGCAGGAATTTTTGTTTTGAAAACCATAAAAACCCTCCGATGGAAGCAAAGAAGTAAGTATGGCTGAAATTGAAGGCTTCGAGTGAAGAGTTTGAGTTGTGGGGTAAATCTTGACGTGGTAAAAGTTCTAAACGCCCATGTTTATGTTTGATTATCATTACTTTGTGTTTATGTATTAATGATGAAGGGATTGACTAACTTGTGAAGAAGGATAAGTGGTACACGATTACACGCCTTGGACGAAGTTCTTTTACGAGTACTTGCTCGAGGACGAGCAAGAGCTAAGTGTGGGGGAGATGTTGACGGTGTATTTTGGTGCACCTAGCATGTTCATTACACTTTGGTTTGGATTTGATTATTGAACTAACCCGCCACTAGGCACACTAATCATATAACAAGTTCATCTTTGTGCATGCATTTGGAAGTGTTGTATTTATGTAGGAAATCATGGACATAAAGGACGGATTTGCAATAAGTTCAAAGGAGCATTCATGGAGTCTTGTTCGTGTTCATGAGCTCGCTGAAATTACTTCCAATGGTGGTGAGGACCGAAGTGCTACGAGGAACACCCCCGGGGATTGAAGCGTAAAAGATCAAACTTCATGCAAAGAGAGTCTCCATCTTGATCGCGAGGATAACGGCGTCAAAATCATCCAAGTGGAGGGGGCGAAGTAGATAAGTGCAAGAGGACCCACGGAGCAAAAAGGGCGACCGAACCGGGCCGAAGCGGGCCCGGGCCGGCCGGCCCCGGTCGGATCGGCCCGGCCCACTTCGGGCACCGGTTCGGTCCCGTCTTCCTTGCCCTCGAAGGATCTTCGACCCTAAAACCCCCGACGCGCCGCCAACGGACGAGAGAGGAGTTTATTCGCACCGAGAAGGCCATCCACAAGCTAGAGAGAGAGGAGGAGGATCTCGGGCTGGAGATCAACCACCTCGAAGGAAGCACCCTCTCGTGGAGAAGGAGGAAGACACCGGCGGAAGGGAAACCATGATCAACGGTGCCATGATCGGCACCTTGATGGGGTAATCTTCTCATTCGTCCATGGGTTGTAATCGATCGTGAGATGTAATCGCACTTTGTCGGATTTTCTATCTATCATCTTGTGTTGAATATACTTTAATGCTTAAAGGTTAGCTACCATGTCGTAGAGGGAGTACGAGCTCCAATGCTTCCTTGGATCCATTCAATACGCCGTGGCCATCAAAGGTCTAGTCATGAATACCTTCGCGTAGTGACGGTACGAGAGGAGGGAAAGGGGCGAAACCGTGGTCACAACCCCGATAGATTAGATTGGTTTTTCATGTCTTTAAGCGATTGCATGCTCTAGTATCGTAGACCCGTGGGCGAGTGTCTTCTCTCTTGATCGTTTATCATTCTCTTTAGTGTAGTTTAGTGTTTTCTAGTATAATAGTAGTTAGGGTTTTAGTAGCTAGTGTGTCGTTGTTGATCGAACGCTTGTAATCCCCTTGCTCCGCGGATTGACAAGAACCTTGGGAATCCCGTGGTGAAAAAGGTGTGGGGTCCGTACGCTTGCGGATCGTAGAGGGATACGTCTTTTATCCGTCAACACTCTCCAGCCCAACCACCAGAACCACTACCTCCAGAAACAACCCTCACACCTGTACGAGCACGAAACCCAAACTGCTACCTGTCCAGGACTACACCGGTCTGACCGGTGCCCCACACCGTCCGACCGTGTAGCACCGGGCGACGGCACCTCCGAGCGGCCTTCCGCTCTCCCCAAGCCCGAACTGTCCTCACAGTCGCCTTGGCCCTGGGCATCTGCACACGAGGCTCAAGTACACCATCAGAAGGGTGGTACTTGTCCTTGTTAGCCCACTCCTTTGCCAGTCTCTCCTCTCGCTTCCTCTTGAAGCAAAACTCGTCCTTATGGCCATCTCTCCCATAATAGCCACAATGGAACCTCACAAGCTTAGGCTTAGGCTTGGGCTGTGGCTGCTCACTTGGTTTCTCTCCACTCAACTCCTCCACCGGTTTCCCTTCACTAGCCTTCTCACTTTCCTTCCCAAAGAACACTTTCCCCGAAGTGCTCACAAACTTGATAGGCTTTTGGAGATCATTTGTGGGTGTAGGAAACACGGGTGGAGCTGGGGTTGTGTCTAGTCGGTTCCTAAGATGGTTAGGTTTTTGGGGGAAATTATTTTTGTGGTGGGTTTTTGGTGGCTCTGGGATATTCTCTCCACTTCCCTCACCAAACTTGTTTGCCCCAAGTCCCTCACCATCCTGCCTCTTAAATGCCTCGATCATCATCCTCAACTGAGGCTCATGACCAGACAACCAACCCATCAACTTTCTCAGCTCATCATTCTCATCCTGCAAACGATCAACATAATGTTCAAGTTCCAAATTTTTCAAAGCATGCATTTCATAGGTAGAGCATGATGTAGGAATGGGTTCTTTCAACTTGGCCTCAAGAGAACTAGTGTAAGCATGCATCTCATCAATTTTAACATGTAAAACAGGGCAAGAAGTGCAAGCACCTAGCAAAGCAGATCTAGATTTAAGCTCAGCCACTTCAACCCTAAGCACATCTAGTTCCTCACACTTGGAGGCATGCTTTTCCTTGAACAAAGCAAGATCAGCAAGGAAAATGGAGCAATCAGCACAATCAACCTCATCCGAAACAACAGGGCTAGCCTTAAAGAAATCAATCTCAAGCTTGCTAACAAGCACCTGTGTTTCTAGCTCAGCCACTCTAGTCCTAGCATCCTCGAGTGAAGCCCTAAGCTCTTTTCTCATTTTCTTGGCCTCTCTAAGCATGTCATCACGGTTGTCAAGCAAAGAGCCAAGCCTCTCATTCTCCTGGCGCAAGAAGGGATGTTCATCACGCACCTCGTCGTCGGAATCAGAGTCCGAGTCGCTCTGTGTGGTCTTCTTGCTCCCAGAGCTCAGCGCCATGGTGCAGAAGCCGTCTCTTGCGAAGCAGCTCTGCCCGCTCAGGTTCATGGACGACTTCCTGCTCTTGCGACGATCACTTTCATCTTCACTGCTGCTCGAGCTCGAGGTGGAGTACGCGGAAATGGAGTCGACGTCGCTCGCTCCAACCATCGCTCGGGCCTTGCCTCGGCTCTCCTTCTTCCTCGATCGTCGCTCGTCCTTGTACCTGTTCTTGTGCTTGCTCTTGTGGTCACGCCTCGACCGATACTTGCCATCCGTCCTCGACTTGTGCTTGTAGCCGTCCTTGTTCTCGACCTTCTCCGGGCAGTCGGCGACGAAGTGTCCCGGCTTGCTGCACTGGAAGCATGTCCTCGTGTTCCTCCTCATGTTCACCCGGTTCTCGTGCAGCCTCTCGAACCTCCTCGTCAGCAACGCCAGCTCGTCCTCTCCAAGCACATCGAACTCCTCATCTGGCATAGACATCAAAGAGGACAAAAAGAACATCATGGTGGGTGGGTTAGTGTTAGCCTTTCCTTTCGAACCACCAACAAGGGCAAGACTATGGGAGTCAGTCGGACCCTCGAGCTTGGCAGTCATGCCCCTATCCAGCTCAGCCGACTTGAGCTTCGAGAACAGCTTGTTCACCGTCAGAGTGTCATACTTCGCTGACTCCACAATGGCCTCGAACTTTCCGCCCCAAATCGTACGATCCAAAGAGTGTAAGAGCTTGACATCCCTATCATGATCATCATACGGGGGCACGTCCACATTGGCCCTCATGTTGTTCACAACCACCGTGAACCTCTGAAACAAGGCATCGATGGACTCACTGGGAGATGAGTGAAGTTCTCGTACTCTCTCCGGTAGGTCGCATACATCCGTGCCTGAACCTGGGAATTCCCAACATGAGCCTCCTTCAGCACCGTCCAAATTCTACAAGCCAGGTGCTCGGTGTGCACCCGATCAAACTCAGGCTGACACAAAGCACGAAACAAGTAGTCGACCGCCTTATTGTTGGCGTCGAACATGTCCCTCGATCCTGGAGCAAGGAAGTTCATCGGCTGGACATAGCCTATGTCCACCGTGACATCCCAAAGGATCTAACCTTTCCCGCAGAGGAATGCCGCCATCCGCTTACTCCACATCTGGTAGTTCTTGCCATCGAAGTGTGGAGGACTCCAACCCCGTTCCTGGTACGCTATCCTTGGATCTTAGATTGGTTATAGTCAATAAAGACCCGAACCGGCTCTGATACCACTTGAAGGACCGATACGGCGAACCAGAGAGGGGGGGAGTGAATGGGAGTCGATAAAAATTCTTCTCGAAGGAGATGGAAACTCCAACAAGATGAACACAGCTTCCAACACACGTCTCCGACTCACTACCCAAATTGGCCAAGCCCACGTAGCCACTGAAGTGCCACTATACCTAGGAACCAACACACAACCTTCCGACTCGAGAACGCAGCGAAACACCAAACCTCGAGTCCACTGACCAACACCGGTCAGACCGGTGAGCACCACCGGTCAGACCGGTCCCTGCTGGTGAAACTTGGCAACTTCCACTAAGTGGCTCCACACCGATCAGGTCGGTGGGACACACCGGTCAGACCGGTCTAAGCCTGAAAGCTCCAAACAGACCCAAACTCGAAACAGCCCCAACACAGGACAACAACAAACTCACCCAGACGTTCACCCAAGCACAAACCCACCGAGGGTTGCACCGGTCAGACCGGTCAAGAGCACCGGTCAGACCGGTGTAGCCTGGGCAGCTCGGGATGAACAACACCCACGGGTCAACTCCCCCAAATCCAAACCTCGATCTCCCGAATCGCTCCACGGACTTGAACAAGACTTTGGGGATAATAGGAACACCTCATGAGGAGTCCATAGCCAGGTTTAATCCCACCAAAACTTGTCCAAAAAGGAGGAATCAAAGAAATCCCGTCAAGAACACCTCTAACCCTAGAACTCGGAAAACCCCAAAATCGAGCCCCTTTACTCACGGATTTGGGAGGGGAATCACAACCCAAAGAACCACGAAGGGTTCCCACAAATTTCCCCCATCAAATCCCCAAGAGAAAGGTCCCGAAAACAACCCAAGAAAAACACTAAGAAAGGGCTCCGAAAATCACCACGAAGAACAACCGGGAACAACACAACAAGGCCTTGAGGAACCACGCCGAATCATCTATACTTGCCACAAAGGTTCATACAAGGTCTAGCTTGCCGCCCGATCATCCAACCCTCTCACAAGATCTCACCATGAAGCTCTCAAGCCAGTCCTATGGAAATCCTAAGAAAATAGGAAGGGAAAATAGGAAAGCAAATGAACTAGGGTTCCAAGAGATCGGCTGCCATCCTCTCACCTCATGGGTTATATGGCGGCAACCGAAAGTCTAAAATACCCTTTCCTAATAAGTAGGGATACAAGCCCCTCAAGGGCGTTTTTGGAAATCTTGAAGCTTTCTCCATCGGACAGATGCCCGGCGACTGCAACATGCTTAGCCTTGACGCAAGCCTTGCGATCCCGATGCGTGTCCTCCGCTTCGAAGATTCCGGACTGCGTCGTCGCACACCGGTCAGACCGGTGCTCCCCACCGGTCAGACCGGTACCCACCGGTCAGACCGGTCTGGCACTGCTGCAGCACCGTCTTCGGTTCTTCGGTCTTGGCTTTGTGGATCAACCAAGCAACCCAGTGGTTTTCTGGTGAAGCACCGGAAACCCCGCGAACTCGCTGTAGCCTCCGCCATTCTCCACTCATGACTTGGCTCCCACGTAGTCCCGACCCGACCTTGGTTTTGAGGCTCAACCAAGAAACCGTCCACGACTTCATCTTGCTATTCACGCCACCATGCGGCCCGCACTTGACCCCGCTGGCCACCGGGTCCCTCGAACGAAGCCTACTTGTCTTCTCCACACCTGGAGGCCTCACCGGCGACGACCTTTCGCGCTTGTTCTTCACCTGCACCAACACTAGTCAAGCTGCAACCTGCACCTGCAATACATAGCCAAGAATCAGTCCACACATCGTTGTCAACCACTCATCACACAAGGAAGCGACCATCCACCGGTCCTCGAACCACACATGGTCCTCACCTACCGACGTCACTTTTGGAGCTCCGCGAATTCAGTTCTACGAGGAAGGAGAGGCCGAGCAAACATGTCGCATCGACCTCAACAGTCTCGAAGAACAAAGACTCACCGCTGTCATGAGACAAGCTCGTCATGACCAGCAGCTACGTCGCTACCACGATTGCAATGTTGTGGAAACCTCCTTCAACGTTGGCGACCTCGTCCTTAGATGCATCCAAAAGACCGACAACATGCACAAGCTCTCTGCCCCTTGGGAGGGGCCCTTCATCGTCACGGAAGTAATCAGCTCGTCAACATATCGACTTCAGTGGGGTGACGGGAATGGAGTGCCCAACCCTTGGAATGTGGAGCATCTACGATGATTCTATCCATAGATTAGTTTCTTTTCAAGCTATGTATTTTCCCCTTTTGTATTTTTCTTTTTCAGATTAAATAAAAAGTATTTCAAGCAGTCCTCTGCTATGAGTCGAGCACTACCTCCACCTTCCTCATACTATAACCCCCCTCGACATGCTCAGGGGGTTGGCTAAAGCCAACTTCCGGGTTGCAAGACCTGGGGGTTCTAAGTCTTCTTTATTCCTTCCCCTCGACATGCTCGGGGGATTGGATAAAAAGCCAACCTAAAGGTCGCCCGACCTAAGGACATCATCGCGAATGAGTACGAAGCCTCCTGCCACCACGAGCATGCTTGATCAGAAAGGTCGCAAGACCTAAGCCCCGGGCTCCTCCCTCGCGCGCTGATCTCTCGTAAGCCTCCACGCTAAGCTGTTGAGGTTGTGAGGACCATGTGTGGTTCAAGGACCGGTGGATGGTCGCTTCCTTGTGTGATGAGTGATTGACAACATTGTGTGGACTGATTCTTGGCTAAGTATTCCAGGTGCAGGTTGCGGCTTCACCGGTGTTGGTGCAGGTGAAGAACAAGCGCTTAAGGTCGTCCTCGGTGAGGTCTCCAGGTGTGGAGAAGACAAGTAGGCTTCATTCGAGGGACCTGGTGGCCAGCAGGGTCAAGTGCGGGCCGCATGGTGGCATGAACAACAAGATGAAGTCATGGATGGTTTCTTGGTTGAGCCTCAAAACCAAAGTCGATCAGGGGCTACGTGGGAGCAGAGTCGTGAGTGGCGATTGGCGGAGGCTACACCTAGTTTGCGGGGTTTCCGGTGGTTCACCAGAAAACCACTGGGTTCCTTGGTTGATCCACAAAGCGAAGACCGGAGAACCGAAGACGGTGCTGCAGCAGCGCCAGGACGATCTGACCGGTGGGTACCGGTCTGACCGGTGAGGATCACCGGTTTGACCGGTGTGCGACGACGCAGTCCGGAATCTTCGAAGCGATGGACACACGTCGGGATCGCAAGGCTTGCATCGAGGCTAAGCAGGTTGCGGCCGCCGGGCATCAGTCCGATGAAGAAATCTTGAAGACTTCCAAAACCGCCCTTGAGGGGCTTGTATCCCTAGTTGTTAGGAAAGGGTATTTTAGACTTTCGGTTGCATCCATGTAACCCATGAGGTGAGAGGATGGCAGCCATCTCTTGGAACCCTAGTTCATTTGCTTTCCTGTTTTCCCTTCCTATTTTCTTAGGATTTCCATAGGACTAGCTTGAGAGCTTCATGGTGTGATCTTGTGATAGGGTTGGATGATCGGGCGACAAGCTAAACCTTGTATCAACCTTTGTGGCATGTATAGATGATTCGGCGTGGTTCCTCAAGGCCTTGTTGTGTTGTTCCTGGTTGTTCTTGGTGGTGATTTTCGGAGCCCTCTCTTGGTGGTTTTCTTGGGGTGTTTTCAGGACCTTGCTCTTGGGGATTTGATGGGGGAAATTTGTGGGAACCCTTAATGGTTTTTTGGGCTGTGATTCCCCTCCCAAATCCGTGAGTCAAGGAGCTCGATTTTGGGGTTTTCCGTGTTCTAGGGTTAGAGGTGCTTTTGGTGGGATTTCCTCGATTCCTCTTGTTTGGACAAGTTTTGGTGGGATTAAACTTGGCTATGGACACCTCATGAGGTGTTCATATTGTCCCCAAAGTCTTGTTCAAGCCTGTGGAGCGATTCGGGAGATCAAGGCTTAGATTTGGAGGAGTTGACCCGCGGGTCTCGTTCACCCCCGAGGCGCCGAGCTACACCAGTCTGACCGGTGCTCTTGACCGGTCTGACCGGTGCAACCCTTGGTGGGTTTTCACTCGGGTGAACGTCTGGGTGTGTTTGCTGTTGTCTTGTGTTGGGGCTGTTTTGAGTTTGGGTCTATTTGGAGGTCGGAAGGCCTGTTTGGTGTTTTGGGGCTTTCTGGCTGTGACCGGTCTGACCGGTGTGTTGCACCAGCCTGACCGGTGTGGAGCCTTTCTGTGGAAGTCGCCAAGTTTCACCAGCAGGGACCGGTCCGATTGGTGGTGCTCACCGGTCTGACCGGTGTTGGTCAGTGGACTCGAGGTTTGGTGTTCCGCTGCATTCCCGGGTCGGAAGGTTGTGTGTTGGTTCCTAGGTTCATTAGCACTCTAATGGCTACGTGGACTTGGCCAATTTGGGTAGTGAGTCGGAGACGTGTGTTGGAAGCCGTGTTCGTCTTGTTGGAGTCTTCATCTCCTTAGAGAAGAATTTTTATCGACTCCCATTCACTCCCCCCTCTCTGGTTTGCCGTATCGGTCCTTCAAGTGGTATCAGAGCCGGTTCGGGTCTTTATTGACTCTAACCAGTCTAAGATCCAAGGATGGTGTACCAGGAACAGGGTTTGGGTCCTCCACACTTCGATGGCAAGAACTACCAGATGTGGAGTAAGCGGATGGCTGCGTTTCTCCATGGAAAGGGTCAGATCCTTTGGGATGCCACGGTGGACACAGGTTATGTCCAGCCAATGAACTTCCTCTCTCCAGGATCGAGGGACATGTTCGACACCAATAGTAAGGCGGTCAACTACTTGTTTCGTGCTTTGTGTCAGCCTGAGTTCGATCGAGTGCACATCGAGCACTTGGCTTGTAGAATCTGGTTGGTGTTGAAGGAGGCTCATGTTGGGAATGCCCAGGTTCAGGCTCGGATGTATGCGACCTACCGGAGAGAGTACGAGAACTTCACTCATCTCCCCGGTGAGTCCATCGATGCCTTGTTTCAGAGGTTCACGGTGGTTGTGAACAACATGAGGGCCAATGTGGACGTGCTCCCGTACGATGATCATGATAGAGCTATCAAGCTCTTACACTCTTTGGATCATACGATTTGGGGCGGAAAGTTCGAGGCCATTGTGGAGTCGGAGAAGTATGACACTCTGACGGTGAACAAGCTGTTCTCGAAGCTCAAGTCGGCTGAGGTGGATAGGGGCATGACAGCCAAGCTCGAGGGCCCGACTGACTCTCATAGTCTTGACCTCGTCGGTGGTTGGAAAGGAAAGGCTAACACTAATCCATCCACCAGGATGTTCTCTTTGTCCTCTTTGATGTCTATGCCAGATGAAGAGTTTGATGTGCTTGGAGAGGACGAGCTGGCGTTGCTGACGAGGAGGTTTGAGAGGCTGCATGAGAACCGGGTGAACATGAGGAGGAACACGAGGACATGCTTCCAGTGTGGCAAGCCGGGACACTTCGTCACCGACTGCCTGGAGAAGGTCGAGAACAAGGATGGCTACAAGCACAAGTCAAGGACGGATGGCAAGTACCGGTCGAGGTGTGACCACAAGAGCAAGTACAAGAATAAGCACAAGGACGAGCGACGATCGAGGAAGAAGGAGAGCCGAGGCAAGGCCCGAGCGATGGTTGGAGCGAGCGACGTCGACTCCAGTTCTGCGTACTCCACCTCGAGCTCGAGCAGCAGTGAAGATGAAGGTGATCGTCGCAAGGGCAGGAAGTCGTTCAAGAACATGAGCGGGCTGAGCTGCTTCGCTAGAGACGGCTTCTGCACCATGGTGCTGAGCTCCGGCAGCAAGAAGAGCACACAAAGCGACTCGGACTCTGATTCCGATGATGAGGTGCGTGATGAGCTTCCCTTCTCGCGTCAGGAGAATGAAAGGCTTGGCTCGTTGCTTGATAACCGTGATGACATGCTTAGAGAGGCCAAGAAAATGAGAAAAGAGCTTAGGGCTTCACTCGAGGATGCTAGGACTAGAGTGGCACAGCTAGAAACACAGGTTCTTCATAGCAAGCTTGAGATTGATTCCCTTAAGGCTAGCCCTATTGTTTCTGATGAGGTTGATTGTGCTGATTGCTCCATTTTTCTTGCTGATCTTGGTTTGTTTAAGGAAAAGCATGCCTCCAAGTGTGAGGAACTAGATGTGCTTAGGGTTGAAGTGGCTGAGCTTAAATCTAGATCTACTTTGCTAGGTGCTTGCACTTCTTGCCTTGTTTTGCATGCTAAAATTGATGAGATGCATGTTTACACTACTTCCTTTGAGGCTAAGCTGAAAGAACCAATTCCTACATCTTGCTCTACCTGTGAAATGCATGCTTTGAAGAATTTGGAACTTGCGCATTATGTTGACTGTTTGCAGGATGAGAATGATGAGCTGACAAAGTTGATGGGTTGGTTGTCTGGTCACGAGCCTCAGTTGAGGATGATGATCAAGTCATTTAAGAGGCAGGATAGTGAGGGACTTGGGGCAAACAAGGTTGGTGAGGGAAGTGGAGAGAATATCCCACAGCCATCAAAAACCCACCACAAAAATGATTGCCCTCATAAACCTAACCATCTTAGGAACCGACTAGACACAACCCCAGCTCCACCCGTGTTTCCTATACCTACAAATGATCTCCAAAAGCCTATCAAGTTTGTGAGCACTTCGGGGAAAGTGTTCTTTGGGAAAGAAAGTGAGAAGGCTAGTGAGGAGAAACCGGTGGAGAAGTTGAGTGGAGAGAAACCAAGTGAGCAGCCACAGCCCAAGCCTAAGCCTAAGCTTGTGAGGTTCCATTGTGGATATTGTGGGAGAGATGGCCATAAGTATGAGTTTTGCTTCAAAAGGAAGCGAGAGGAGAGAATGGCGAAGGAATGGGCTAACAAGGACAAGTACCACCCTTCCGATGGTGTACTTGAGCCTCGTGTGCAGATGCCCAGGGCCAAGGCGAGTATGAGGACTGTTCGGGGTTGGGGAGAGCGGAAGGCTGTTGGAGGTGCTTCGTGCGCCGGGCTACACCGGTCGGACGGTGAGGGGCACCGGTCGACCGGTGCCGGTCCGGACGAGAAGTAGTTTGGGTTTCGTGCTCGTACAGGTGCGAGGTTTGTTTCTGGAGGTCGTGGTTCTGGTGGTTGGGCTGGAAAGTTTGCAGGATGTCAGTTTGCTGGGTGTTCTCCTCCTCGTGCTCAATACGAGGATGGGAGGATCCGTAGCTTTGAGATGGAGAGGAGGGACAGTCCACGGGCTTTCTTTCGTGGTTTTGGTCCTCCTCCAGGAAGAGAGGGTTGGTTCCCTCGCGGTGGTGTTCGTGGAAGTAGCTTTGGTAGGAAAGATGGCTTGGTTTGTGCTAACCCCACTTTCGAGCAAATGGCTCGGCACTGGTTCTACTCTTTTGGTACTAACCCCAGTGCTGAGTTGTTTGTTCACTCACGTGCTCATTTTTGAATTTCAGGTGGGATACTTGAAGAACATTTGGTTGATTGACTCCGGTTGCTCGAGACATATGACTAGAGACAAGGGGTGGTTCTCATGTCTCGTCCCAATGGTGACGAAGAGGTACATCACTTTTGGGGACAATGGGCGTGGGCATGTGCTTTCAGAAGGTGAGATTAAGGTGAGTGATAAGATCACTCTCAGGCGTGTTGCTCTTGTTCAATCCCTGGGGTACAATTTGCTTTCTGTATCCCAACTGTTGGATGAGGGTTTTGAGGCGTTGTTCGGCCTGGTGGTTCTCAGATTTTGGACTCTTGAGGGGACCTTGTCTGTATGGTCGTTCCCGAGTGTCAGGTGTTTCGTACTGATTTTTCTCAGTCTTCGAGTGTGGAGCGTTGTTTCTTGGCTGGTTCTTCAAGTGAGTTGTGGAGGTGGCATAAGAAGTTGGGTCACTTGAGCTTTGACCTTTTGTCTCGCTTGAGTAAACTCAATTTGGTCCGAGGATTGCCACGGTTGAGGCTTGAGAAAGAGTTGGTTTGTGCGCCGTGTAGGCATGCCAAGATGGTAGCCTTTTCTCACCCGCCTCTCACCGATGTGATGACTGAGCGTCCATGCGAGCTGCTCCATATGGATCTTGTTGGCCCAGCTCGTGTGCGATCTGCGGGTGGGATGTGGTATGTCCTTGTTGTGGTGGACGACTACTCTCGGTATGCATGGGTGTTCTTTCTCAAGGATAAGGGGGAGACGTTTGGTTTTGTTCGAGATCTTGTCTTGAGGTTGAGGAACGAGAGGCACGGAGATGTCATACGAGCAATCCACAGTGACAATGGCTCAGAATTCAGAAACTCTCGTTTTGAAACCTTTTGCCATGACTTGGGTCTTGAACACCAGTTTTGGAGTCCGTATACGCCTCCCCAGAATGGTGTTGTGGAAAGGAAGAACAGGACCTTGTGCGAGATGGCTCGGACGAGGCTTAATGAGCATAGGACTCCGAGAAGGTACTGGGCTGAGGCGGTGAATACCGCATGCTATGTGTCGAACAGGATCTACCTTAGAGTGCATAAGAAGAAAACATGCTACGAGTTGATGCACGATCGCACACCCAAGGTGAGTCACTTCCATGTCTTTGGTTGCAAATGCTTTATTATGAAGAATGGAAAGAAGCTGGATAAGTTTGAGGCTAGGTCTGTCGATGGTATTTTCTTTGGTTATGCATCTCATTCTAGAGCATATCGTGTGCTCAATCTTGAAACTAACCAAATCGTGGAGACTTGCGAGGTAACCTTCGACGAGACACAACCACATAGTCAGCTTGTCTTTAAGTGTACAGGTGATGATGAACTTGACGAGGGATCTTTCAGGAGGAGGAGCATGACCATGGAGAGGATGAAGATGGTGGTGTGGTGCCCCTGGCTGAACATGTACCCACTACTTCGACTACGGTGGTGGACGGACCCTCTCCTACACCTACGACGACAAATCAAGATCGAGGAGAAGCTGTTGTTGAGGGGGAGGTAGCATCGAGGCGAGAACCTCCCCGGCGAGTACAAGTGGATCACCCAGCTTCAAGGATCATCGGCGACATGAATGAACGCACTACACGGTCGAGGGTTCGAAACAATTCTCATTTCGCTCATGCTGCATTTATTGCTACTTTTGAGCCCAAAGACATTGGACACGCACTATTTGATCACAATTGGGTTAATTCGATGCATGAGGAATTGGAGAACTTTGAGAGGAATCGGTTTTGGGAATTGGTTGAACCTCCCCTAGGGTGTAAGCCGATTGGTACAAAGTGGGTGTGGAAGAACAAAGAGGGCAAGAAAGGTGAAGTGGTGAGAAACAAATCGAGGCTTGTTGCTCAGTGGTTCAGTCAGAATGAGGGGATCGACTACGAGTAGAGTTTTGCTCCAATAGCCCGTTTGGAGGCAATTAGGATATCTAACCTTTTCCGTGGGTAAAGGGTCCAAGTTTCACCAAATGGATGTGAAGAGTGCTTTCCTGAATGGTGTGTTGGAGGAAGAAGTGTATCTGAGGCAACCACCTGGGTTTGAGAGTGAGAAGTACCTCCACCGGGCGTAGAAGTTGAGGAAGGCGCTTTATGGGTTGAAGCAGACACCTATACCTTGGTATGGTAGGTTGAGGGGGTTCTTGTTTGAGAGAGGTTTTGAGATGGGAAAGGTCGATCAGACCTTGTTTCTAATGAGGCAGGGCAGAGATATCCTAATTGTGCAGGTGTACGTGGATGATATTGTCTTTGGTGGCTCATCTAACTCTCTTGTTGCAAGGTTTGCAGAGGATATGAGCAGGGAATTTGAGATGAGCATGATGGGCGAGTTGCAGTTCTTCCTCGGGCTACAAATCAAACAATCAAAGGAAGGAACATTTGTGCACGAAGCTTAGTACACCAAGGACATTGTGCGGAAGTTCAAGATGGAGGATTCCAAGGCTATGGCGATGCCGATGAGTACGACTACAGCTCTTGATGCGGACGAGGAAGGTGAACAAGTGAACCAGAAGGAGTACCGAAGCATGATCGGGTCACTCCTCTACTTGACGGCGACGAGGCCGGACATCCAGTTCTCCGTATGACTGTGCCCTCATTTTCAATTGTCTCCGAAGACTTCGCATCGGCAAGCGGTGAAGCGAATTTTCATGTACTTGCGTCACACTCCCAACTTCGGCCTTTGGTACTCCGCAACCTCTTCTTTGGCGCTTCATGGTTTTCGGATGCGGATTTTGCCGGGTGTCGGTTGGATAGGAAGTCCACTTCTGGGACTTGCCAGTTTTTGAGATCTTCTTTGGTGTCTTGGTTTCTCGCAAACAGTCGAGTGTTGCTCAATCCACTACTGAGGCAGAGTATGTTGCCGCTGCTAATTATTGCTCTTAGCTCCTTTGGATTTCATACACCATGAGTGACTTTGGTGAGGAGTATACCCATGTCCCACTTCAATGTGATAGCACCAGTGCCATAAGCGTTGGAAAGAATCCAGTGCTCCATTCCAAAACCAAGCACATAGAAGTGAGGTATCATTTTCTGAGAGACAATGTTGAGAAAGGGAAGATAACTTTGATCCATGTACCCACACATGACCAACTAGCCGATATTTTCACCAAATCCCTAGATCTAGCAACTTTCACTCGTTTGCGGGGGGAGCTTGGTGTGTGTTTGATTTCTTGAGTTGGGTGTGTGGGAGCTCCTTTGTAGCATATGTATAGTTTCCTTTCTGCATTTCTTGCATTTGGCATGGCATATGTAACATGATGTATAGTTATCCTTGTATCTTAGATTGCATGCATTTTGTATCATATGCATTGGTTAGGAAAAGCTTCTCCTATATACATTGTTCACCATGGAATGCTATGTATGCCTTTGTGAGCTTGTTTGGTATGCTATGGTTAGTTTGGCTTAGCTCCTGATGATCTTGTTTAATAATCCATGATTGATGGCTATGTTTTTGAAAAATGTCACATGTAGGCTCTCTCATGTGTAAATGCCTTTATATGATCTTGACATGTTTTAGTGGCTTGGTTATGCTTAATTTGTGGTTTGATAGCTAGTTTATTGATCATATGGGGCTAAAGGCTCATTTGCCATCATGAATGTTTAGCCCTTTTGCTTCATCTTGTGGAGGGGCATGAGTTCCTTTTTGTCGCAAAGACATTTCATGTACCAAATTATGAATCTGAAAATGAAATGTAAAATGCTTGGAAAATTTGCTCCCATGTCATATGTGCTGAATTTAATTTGCTTTGGATGCTAAACTGTTGCATGATGTCTACCAATGAGAAGTCTCATACATAGAAATAGGCACATGACTCGGTGGCTTTGACATGACATGAGGTGCTTGTGGGTGTTTGTGATGGCCTTATGATTAGAATGGCTGTCCTAGCATGAAGTTTGTGTGGCTTTGCCATTTTGATATGTTTTGATCATGTTTAGGACTTTGCTCATGAGAGGCAAATTTTTCGCAAAATTGCCCAAATCCATCTTAGCTTCGTCCAATGGTTGTGTAACTTCGTGATCTTGTAGTTGATGTCAATATGAAGCTGTAGAGTATCTAACTTGCTCATTTGGACATGTGTAGCATCCTATGTTGAATTTTGTATATTTGAGAAGCTCTAGGTTGAAAGTTTTGCATGTTTGGCTTGATTCATGCACTACCAACAAGGGGGAGAAGTTTGAGGTTGAAATGGCTTGCTGGATGCATTTAGAAGGTTTTCAGGTGGTTTCGAGCCATTTCTGGGCTCTGGTGTGCACCGGTTTGACCGGTCAAGGTCACCGGTCTGACCGGTCAGAGTGCTTACCCTGTTCATATGTTGGGCACCGGTCTGACCGGTGGTGGTGACCGGTCTGACCGGTGAGAGCTGAGCTGATGCAGCTGCTCTGTTTTCAAGTGGTGTTCTGCATGCATTCGTCCATGGGAATTGCTTTGGTTCAGGGGGAGCTTACATGTGTGCAGGGGGAGCTCTTTGTGGCTTTTCGAGCTTTGCTTTGGTGGTTTGCGCTCTTTGCTTGAGCTTTGTTTTGTCTCATATGTGTCGAGCCGTTGCCCTTGCCTAGGGGGTCCAAGACTTGTCTTCTTCAAGTGATCTTGCTCTTTGCCTTTGTCTGGCTTTCGATCGCTTGTTGGAGTTTCTTTTTGTTTGTTTCTTTTCTTTTTCTTTTCTCTCTTGTTACTTTGTGTGGGTGTTGTCAATGCACTCATCAAGGGGGAGATTGAGGACCATGTGTGGTTCGAGAACCGGTGGATGGTCGCTTCCTTGTGTGATGAGTGATTGACAACGTTGTGTGGACTGATTCTTGGCTAAGTATTGCAGGTGCAGGTTGCGGCTTGACTGGTGTTCGTGCAGGTGAAGAACAAGCGTGAAAGGTCGTCGCCGGTGAGGTCTCCAGGTGTGGAGAAGACAAGTAGGCTTTGTTCGAGGGACCCGGTGGCCAGCGGGGTCAAGTGCGGGCCACATGGTGGCTTGAACAGCAAGATGAAGTCATGGACGGTTTCTTGGTTGAGCCTCAAAACCAAGGTCGAGCCGGGACTACGTGGGAGCCGAGTCGTGAGTGGCGATTGGCGGAGGCTACACCGAGTTCACGGGGTTTCCGGTGGTTCACCAGAAAACCACTGGGTTCCTTGGTTGATTCACATAGCCAAGACCGGAGAACCGAAGATGGTGCTGCAGCAGCACCAGACCGGTCTGACCGGTGGGTCTAACCGGTCTGACCGGTGTGCGACGACGCAGTCCGGAGTCTTAGAAGCAGAGGACACATGTCGGGATCGCAAGGCTTGCGTCGAGGCTAAGCAGGTTGCTGCCGCCGGGCATCCGTCCGATGGAGAAAACTTGAAGACTTCCAAAACCGCCCTTGAGGGGCTTGTATCCCTAGTTGTTAGGAAAGGGTATTTTAGACTTTTGGTTGCCTCCATATAACCCATGAGGTGAGAGGATGGCAGCCATCTCTTGGAACCCTAGTTCATTTGCTTTCCTATTTTCCCTTCCTATTTTCTTAGGATTTCCATAGGACTAGCTTGAGAGCTTCATGGTGAGATCTTGTGAGAGGGTTGGATGATCAGGTGACAAGCTAAACCTTGTATCAACCTTTGTGGCATGTAGATGATTTTGGCGTGGTTCCTCAAGGCCTTGTTGTGTTCTTCCCGATTGTTCTTGGTGGTGATTTTTGGAGCCCTCTCCTGGTGGTTTTCTTGGAGCGTTTTCGGGACCTTGCTCTTAGGGATTCGATGGGGGAAATTTGTGGGAACCCTTCGTGGTTCTTTGGGTTGTGATTCCCCTCCCAAATCCGTGAGTTAAGGAGCTCGATTTTGGGGTTTTCCGTGTTCTAGGGTTAGAGGTGCTTTTGGCGGGATTTCTTCAATTCCTCTTGTTTGGACAAGTTTTGGTGGGATTAAACTTGGCTATGGACTCCTCATGAGGTGTTCCTATTGTCCCCAAAGTCTTGTTCAAGCCTGTGGAGCGATTCGGGAGATCAAGGCTTGGATTTGGAGGAATTGACCCGCGGGTGCTCTTCATCCCGAGCTTTCCAGGCTACACCGGTCTGAACGGTGCTCTTGACCGGTCTGACTGGTGCAACCCTTGGTGGATTTTTGCTCAGGTGAACGTCTGGAATCTTGCTCCTGGACCCTGACCTACATGTCCCGAATCTTGCTCCTGGAGGTCGCCAGAGCATTCTTCAGCTCCTCTTCGCGGTTACGGAAATCTACGCACACAACAGTTAGCTGACAGCTAATGACCTTCTGTTCAAAAAGGGACGAAGACTAAAACTCACCAGTAGCCGCAGTGTTAAACTCTGTAGTGTCCTCCACGGCCTTGCGCCTCTCCTCAGCAAGCTCGTCCTCGAGCCTCTTCTTATCGGCGGCTGCTGCCTCACGAACCTCCCTATGCTCTCGCTCAAGGTTGGTAATACGTTGTTCCTTCTCCTCGGCATGCCGCAGCTGGTCGGCCCGGCTCTTGGCCCTCTTTGCTAGCGATTGTTACAAAATCACAAGGTCGTCAGCAATGCTTCAAAAGCAAAATAATCAAGCAGTGATAATACATCACAGGCAACTCACGATGAGTGTGTGGTTGATGGTGACGATGCTGGTCCGCAAGGCCTGCATGTCCTCATTGTCTTCGAACTAATCCTCCTGCCAAGGGGTGTGATCCCAATTAATTGATCGACGTGGTAACCTTGGGCTTGAAGTTGAAGATGGAGGTACCTGTGCGCCGGATGCTTTCGGACCTCCCGGTGCCAGGTCGATCTGAGGCTGGTCCCATGCCACGTCCTTAGTCCCACCAGGAACAGCCCTGATGGGGTCAACGTCTAAAAACGTTGAAGAGGTCGTCGCCCTGACCTCCCCAGCTGAGGTCTCAACACCCTCAGTGGTGTGTAGGGAAGAACCCGCCCTCGTGTCGGTCACAGGCATCGAAGTTGTCAATCCCTCTGCCATTCCTTGCGTCGGGGTAGCAGTACGCACATCATCTGCAAGCACCTACCCCACGACCTGTGGCTCAGGCGATCTCCTGCGGGAGGGAGATGATAGAGCAACCGGCACCCCTTGTGGTCTTGCCACCGGCCTGCACAGCAAAATAATTCATCGAGATTGAGTTCAAATAAAAAGTATGAAGATAGCATCAGCTCTTAAGTTAATACCTCGGCATAGCCGGAAGCCGAGTCTTAAGCCAAAACACCCGAGGCTTAATAGCTGCAGGTATCTTCGCCTCCAAACCACGTCGGAGAGCTTCCTCCGACGTCTTCTACACCAGGACCTTCCGGCCTCCTCGCTGCCTAATCTTCACGGACCGGTAGTTCTTCGACGGCCTCATCCTTCTCCTTATCTTCCTCCTCCTCCTCCTCATCTTCCGACCCGACCTCCCGCGAGTGAGGCATCAGAATCGTTGGAGTAGCGACGGCCGGAGGGGACGCGACCCTCCTCTTCCTCTTCTTCTTCTACTATGTGGACTTCACCGCAGAGATTGCAGCGGAACGACCGAAGCAGACTTCTTTGCTACTGTCGACCCGGTCCTACGCTGGGACTTTGCGGCGCCGGCGGCTGGATCCGCTCTAGCCTCCGTGTTAGTGTCTTCGTTTGCCTCCACCGACGAGTCAGACTCATAATTCTCCAGCAGACGACCTGCTGGAGGTTTGTACTTGTCCGACCTCAGCTTCCTTCGATGTATCTCCCCCTCAGGGAGAGGCACCGGGCACCACATCTGGAGCTCGTGCATCTACAAAACAGATGACATAAATGCTATAAGACCTAAGTGAATCAAGAAAGCAAAGTACAACAACCTAAAGACAGATCTCAGGATCTTACCGGATTAGGCGGCCTCTTCAACGAGTGTGCCCTCCGACACTTCTTCACCTTCACCTTCACCTTCCCAGAATACATCTGGGAAACTCTAGCTGACATCTCCTCCTTGGAGATCTTGCGGTTCACCTCGCGTGTGGGATCTGATTGCCCACAATACTCATACGCCGGGTGGACCCGATCCTTGATCGACTGGATCATCCGCCGGTAGAACGACCTCGTCACCGCTGCTCCTGTTACTCCTCGTTTCTTCATGTCGCTGACTAGCTCCAGGACCCCCTTCAGGTCCTCGAGGTCGCGGGTGGAGAGTCCTAGATCCCACTCGCTAATTTTCACTGGCTTATGGCTAGGTCGCCGCGGAAGCCTGGAATTTGGTCCTCAATGTAGAACTACTCCGATCTCCACCCGGCGGTGTTGTCGGGGAGGTCGGTGTCTATCCATTCTGCCTTGAGGCCTGACCTCAAATTGAACATCACAACCCCCACTGGCCCCGACCTTTTGCTAGTGCTTTTGACACAGAAAAAATACCTCCACAATGTGAAGTGAGGCGGTATCCCCAAATATGCCTCACAAAAATGGATGAAAGTTGACACTACAGTGATGGAGTTTGGAACGAGGTGTACCAACTCCAGCCTGTAGTAGTACAGCAGACCGCGGAAGAAGTCTCCCGCCAGGAGGTTGAAGCCGCGCTCGAAGAAGGAACTGAAGACAACCTGCTCCTTGACGCCCTCGCTCGGGAAATCTTCCCCGGCGGCTGCCCTCCACTCCACCTCCGTCTTTGGCCGGAGCAGCCCCCGGTCCACCAAGGCATGGATCTTGGCCTCGGTCATCGACGACCGGACCCACGCCGCCTAGGGGTCCGGGATGCAAGCTGTCTTCGCCACCATCTCACGGTTAGGGTTTGCGGTGGATCTAATATGGCATAAGACTTAACGCGCATATGACGGAGGAGCACGGCACGAAGCGGCGGCGCTAGCACGAGCCGGAGGTGGAAGTTGGGCGCACAGGCGCGGAAGCACGGCGGTCGCAAGATCGTTGTAGCACAAAAGAAAGCAAAGGCGACGGGAGCGAGAGGAACAAGACGAAGGGAATGGGGTCACCCCTTACTCGGCTCACTCTATTTATAGGGGGACCACCGAATCTATCTGTTGCGGCTCCTTGCTCCGTACAGCACGCCCCAACGGCTCTATCCCGAGAAGTTCGCGAGAAGATTGAGGCGGATTTTTCGCTAACAGATCAAGTGTTACGACCTAAATCTGGGTTTAGGTCGTAAGCTAAACACGAAGACAACATCAGGTCATCCTGATGGCTAACACAGTTTGCAAGCCCCCTATCACATAAAATTAGGTCTTTTGGCGAATCATTTTTGCCAAATCGACCAAATACACGATAGAAGAGAGTGAACATTACATGGATTACCCCTAGGGTACCTACTACCTGCGACCTCATTAGATCCAGAAATCCGAAGGTACACAAGTCACCTGCGACCTCACTGGATCCAGAACCCGACACACAGGATAAAACATACTACAAGGCCTGAGCTACTCAAAGTGGTCACCACGACCTACTCTGCCAAAGCAGGGCATGTCATGAGACTTCTCCTAGCATCAGGACCTTGATGGCGGCCTTGCGAGGACCTACCGTAGGACAACACGTAATCTAAGGCACGCTGGGCTCCAACTATTGGAATGGAGACACGAGCTTGCTCTTCGGTGTTAAAACACCAAGCCCCGGTGAGCTCCCGGTGCTCACCAGAGACGTCCTGATATAGCTCCAGCTCGACCAGCAGCACCTCCAAACTCTGCCTGGTACCACGCAGAGGCTGGGCTCAGAGGATGGAGATGTTTCCTGCACTTTGCGAGAATTCTCCTAGCTTCAAGTATCTACAAGAACACAACTCTACATTCTGGTGGACGGTCGCATGCCCATGGCATGGCCTCACAACTACCATGCGACATCATATCTCAACAATGGTCGGTGCTTGCCTCCTTCAGTATCACGGTGCTATTTGTAGCCAAAGCCGGGCCTCGGGCAGCTGGCGAAGTGATGACACTGTCACCACGTGATAATGGGACCTGTGGCATGTGCATAATTAAAGGTGATGACATTACTCTTTCTGACTCACGACAAAACCTGACCTTGTGTCGCATGGCTCCGTGCCTAACTTAGCCCCCCCTTTTTTCGACGACGATTTTACGACCTTCTTTCTACGACCTGCTTAATATTATTTGCACCCACTAGGCTCTGCGTCCTAGTGCACCCACTATGGCTCTGCACGTAATTAGACTTATTCCAATCAGCCTATATTTCTGTTTCCTGAGCAGAATGGTCGTAGGTTCGATTGAAGACCTTCTAAGGTAGGTGTGCCTCGCTGAGCTGCCAGATCATTCTGGGCGCCTGGAGATCAACAACACCATAGAGATTAGAAGCATTAAGGAGATCTACAATTTTTGTCGGGCCTCCGTGGTCGGTGTGCCTGTTGTTACTAAGGTCACCAATACCTTGGTACAATGGCTCTGCTGGATGGTTAGCAGCTATGCTGGTCTCTTGGACACCAAAATGACCTCCTTGAGGTCGGCGTGCCTTCATACTTGGGTCTTGCAATACCTTGGTATGCTTATGGCCCTGCCAACCTAGTTGGGCACCCTGGATGCGTGACCTCCCGAGGTCGGTGTGCTTTGTAAGCCCTGCCAGCCCGCCCTGCACACCAAAGATTTCACGACAAGAATGAAGGCCTCTCCGTGTGGTGCGCGCCTGATGGCCCTGCCAAGTGCTTCCAGGTGCTTGGGCGCTTATGTTTTGAGGCCTTCCTTAGGTCGGCATGCCTCGAGTGGCTCTGCCAGACTCCTTGCAGCCATGCAGGATATCTGGGTGTCTCTACACTCCGTACGATCAAGATCGATGTTATTTCGCTAGCTTCATCATTGACCGACTACCAACATTGCAACTGCATCTACGACATCGTCGGCGATTTCTTCATCCAACGCACCTTTCAAGACCTTGCTGGGTATCCTCGGATACTGGGCATTGTTGTTTAAGGCCTCTTCGAGGTCGGCACGCCTACAAGGCCTCCTTGAGGTCGGCCCTGCCAGACTCCTTGCAGCTATGCTCGAAGATCTGGGTGTCTCTACACTTTGTTCGATCAAGACCATGACAATTTTTCTTTCTTTTTGGAGCATCAAACCAGCCATGCTGCCTGCTTCAATGCTCGGGGACTACTCTACAAGTGTGTCTTCGACGCCCTCTTGTTTTCCTCGTCTTATCGACCTGTTGGGAAACCCGTTTCACATCACGTCGTTACTCGACCTACTTTTTTCTTCTTTTTGGACCATCATACAGGCCATCCTGCCCGTCACAATGCTCAGATACTACTCTATGATGGCATCCTTGATGCCCTTTGAATTTTTTCATCGTCGTTTCGATCTATTGGAAGCCTGCTTCCTATATGTCGTCACTCGACCTCTCTTCATTCGTCAAGACCACAAACAGGTCGGCTGTCAAGTCAATTTGTTCTCTTTTCTTTTTTTGGATCCACGTGCATGCTATTCGACCTGTCGATAGCTCTATGACTTCGTCATGACCTTTCTAAGGTCGCTGCGCCTACACCTCGCTCGGGGGCTTGTGAGACATGGGTACCCCTGGGTCCCCACCGACCAGGCTCACGACCGTCCCCGACAAGTTGGTCCGGCCTACTATAAGACCCGCCAACCAGTCAGTGGGCCCAACTGACCTAATTGGCAGCCCACACGACCTCCTGAAGACCCTCCAGAAGATTCCCTAGACGACCTAATTCATCACGACCTCAAGACTTGGAGTACAAGACAAAGACCTCGGTGGATTTCGCTTGAAGCAGATCGACAGGATATGGCAAGATGTGTAACGTAGACTTAGGTCTCCTAGTTGTAACCGACCAGGAGTCAGGGAACCGACCTCATCCGCTGGCCAATATAAGGCGGACGAGGCGACCCTTTGTAACATCACGCAATCCTCAAGCAATCTACACCGACAACTGGACGTAGGGTATTACTCTCCGGAGGCCCGAACTAGTATAAACTTGTCGTGTTCTCTCTGTTCCGCGTACTCGTGTGCGACCTTCAAGTTCTTAGCCTTAGACTCCTCCCCGCCGAACAACTAAAGCATAAGGATTAACACCCCTGTGGGCTGTCCAGATCTCACCATCTGACACCTCCAAACGAGCTACGGGAGCAAAGGTCTCCTCGTAGTCGATTCCCTCCTTCTGACTGAACCCTTGAGCAACAAGCCTTGACTTGTTTCTCACCACTTCACCTTTCTCTCCCTCTTTCTTCTTCCACACCCACTTTGTTCCAATCGGCTTACACCTTGGGGGAGGGTCAACCAATTCCCAAAGCTGATTCCTCTCAAAGTTCTCCAACTCCTCATGCATCGAATTTACCCAATTATGATCAGATAGTGCGTGTCCAATGTCTTTGGGCTCAAAGGTGGCAACAAATGCAACATGAGCAAAATGAGAATTGTTCCGAACCCTCGACCGTGTAGTACGTTCATTAATGTCGCCGATGATCCTTGAAGCTGGGTCATCCACTTGTACTCGTCGGGGAGGTCCTCGCCTTGATGCTACCTCCCCCTCAACAGTAGCTTCTCCTTGATCTTGGTTTGTCTTCGTAGGTGTGGAAGAGGGGTCGTTCATCACCGTAGTCGAAGTAGTGTGTACATGTTCAGCCGCGGGCACTACACCACCATCTTCATCATCTCCATGTTCATGCTCATGCTCCTCTTGAATGATCTCCTCGCCAAGTTCATCATCACCTGCACACTCAAAAACAAGTTGACTATGTGGCTGTGTCTTGTCGAAGGTTACCTCGCAAGTCTCCACGATTTGGTTAGTTTCAAGATTGAGCACACGATAGGCTCTAGAGTGAGATGTATAACCAAAGAAAATACCATCGACTGACCTAGCCTCAAACTTATCCAACTTCTTCCCTTTCTTCAGAATAAAGCACTTGCAACCAAAGACATGAAAGTGACTCACCTTGGGTGTGCGACCGTGCATCAACTCATAGCATGTTTTCTTCTTATGCACTCTGAGGTAGATCCTGTTTGAAACATAGCACGCGGTATTCACCGCCTCAGCCCAGAAACTTCTCGGAGTCCTATGCTCATCAAGCATCATCCGAGCCATCTCACACAAGGTTCTGTTTTTCCTTTCAACAACACCATTCCGGGGAGGCGTATACGGACTCGAAAACTGGTGTTCAAGACCCAAGTCATGGAAAAAGGTTTCAAAATGAGAGTTTCTGAATTCTGAGCCATTGTCACTGCAAATTGCTCGTATGGCATCTCCGTGCCTCTTGTTCCTCAACCTAAAGACAAGATCTCAAACAAAACCAAACGTCTCCTCTTTCTCCTCAAGAAAGAACACCCACGCATACCGAGAGTAGTCGTCCACCGCAACAAGGACATACCACTTCCCACCCGCAGATCACACACGAGCTGGGCCAACAAGGTCCATATGGAGCAGCTCGCATGGACGCTCAGTCCATATCGGTGAGAGGCGGGTGAGAAGAGGCTACCATCTTGGCATGCCTACATGGCGCACAAACCAACTCTTTCTCAAACCTCAACCGTGGCAATCCTCGGACCAAATTGAGTTTACTCATGCGAGACAAAAGGTCAAAGCTCAGGTGACCCAACTTCCTATGCCACTTCCACAACTCACTCGAAGAGCTAGCCAAGAAACAACGCTCAACACAAGAAGACTGAGAAAAATCAGCTCGAAACACCTGACCCTCAGGAACGACCATACAGACAAGATCCCCTCGAGAGTCCAAAATCCGAGAACCACTAGGCCGAAACAACACCTCAAAACCCTCATCCAACAGCTGGGACACGGAAAGCAAATTGTACCCAAGAGATTGAACAAGAGCAACATACCTCAGAGTGATCTTGTCACTCACCTTAATCTCAGCTTCTGAAAGCACACGCCCTTGCCCATTGTCCCCAAAGATAATGCACCACTTCGTCACCATCGAGACGAGACTTGAGAACCACCACTTGTCTCCGGTCATATGCCTCGAGCAACCGGAGTCAATCAACCAAATGTTCTTCAAGTCTCCCACCTGAAATTCAAAAACGAGCACATGAGTGAACAAACGACTCAGCATTAGGGTTAGCACCAAAAGAGTAAAACCAGTGCCGAGCCATTTGCTCAAAAGTGGGGTTAGCACAATCCAAAGCATCTTTCCTACCACAGCTACCTCCATAACCACCACCACGAAAACCACTACGAGGCAGCCATCCCTCTCAACTTGAGGAGGACCAAAACCACGAAAGGGAAACCGTGGACCGTCCCTCCTCTCCATCTCTAAGCTATGACTCCTCCTATCCTCGTATTGAGCACGAGGGGGAGAACTCCTAGCAAACTGACCACCTGCAGACTCTCCAGACCAAATACCAACACCACAACCTCCAGAACTGAAACCACTTGACTCACCACCTCGAAAACCACTCCGGCCAGAATTCTGGTGGGGGGCGGTCTGACCCCCTAGCCAAGCCGGTCTGACCGCCCTCTCCAGAAACACCCTTCGACTACGGGAACTCCCATCTCCCCATGCCAGAACACTTCTCACCACAGCCTTTACCCCTGGGCAGTGGCATACGAGGCTTAGGTACACCATGGGAAGGGTTATACCTATCCTTGTTTGCCCACTCCTTTGCCATCCTTTCCTCACGCCTCCTCTTGAAGCAAAACTCATCCTTGTGACCCTCTTTCCCACAATAGCCACAATGAAACTTTATGTGCTTAGGCTTAGGCTTAGGATGGGGCTGCTCATTTGGTTTCTTTCCACTCGGTTTTTCAACCGGTTTCTCCTCACTAGGATTCTCACCCGACTTCTCCTCACTTTCCTTCTCACTCTCTTTCCCAAAGAACACTTTCCCTAAGGTGCTCACAAACTTGATAGGCTTTTGGAAATCATTAGTTTGTGGAGGAAACATGGGTGGAGCTGGGGTTGTGTCTAGTCGGTTCCTAACATGGTTCGGTTTAGGAGGGAAAGCATTTTTGTGGTGGGTTTTGGTGGCTCTGGGATATTCTCTCCACTTCCCTCACCAACCTTGTTTGCCCCAAGTCCCTCACCATCCTGCCTCTTGAATGTCTCGATCATTATCCTCAACTGAGGCTCAACTGAGGCTCATGATCATTATCCTCAACTTTCTCAGCTCATCATTCTCATCCTGCAAACGATCAACATAATGTGCAAGTTCCAAATTCTTCAAATCATGCAATTCACAGGTAGAGCAAGATGTAGGAATTGGTTCTTTCAACTTAGCCTCAAGAGAAATAGTGTAAGCATGCATCTCATCAATTTTTCATGTAAAACAGGGCAAGAAGTACAAGTACCTAGCAAAGCAGGTCTAGCCTTAAGATCAGCGACTTCAACACTAAGCACATCTAGTTCCTCACACTTGGAGGCATGCTTTTCCTTAAACAAGGCAAGATCAGCAAGGAAAATAGGACAATCAACACACTCAACTTCATCAAAAACAATAGGTGAAGCTTTAAGAGAGTCAATTTCATGCTTAGCATCCAAGTTCTGTGTTTCTAACTCAGCCACTCTAGTCCTAGCATCCTCAAGCGAAACCCTAAGCTCTTTCCTCATTTTCTTAGCCCCTCTAAGCATATCATCACGATTATCAAGCAACATGCCAAGTCATTCATTCTCCTGACGGAAGAAGGGAAGTTCATCACGCACCTCGTCATCGGAGTCGGAGTCCGAGTCGCTTTGTGTGATCTTCTTGCTGCCGGAGCTCAGCGCCATGGTGCAGAAGCTGTCTCTAGCGAAGCAGCTCAACCCGCTCAGGTTCTTGGACGACTTCCGGCCCTTGCAACGATCACCTTCATCTTCACTACTGCTTGAGCTCGAGGTCGAGTACGTAAAACTGGAGCCGACGTCGCTTGCTCCAACCATCGCTCGGGCCCTGCCTCGGCTCTCCTTCATCCTCGATCTTCGCTCATCCGTGTGCTTGCTCTTGTGGTCACACCTTGACCGGTACTTGCCATCCGTCTTCGACTTGTGCTTGTAGTTGTCCTTGTTCTCGACCTTCTCCGGGCAATCGGCGACGAAGTGTCCAGGCTTGTCGCACTGGAAGCAAGTCCTCGTGTTCCTCCTTGTGTTCACTCGGTTCTCGTGCATCCTCTCTAACCACCTGGTCAGCAACGCCAGGTCATCCTCGCCGAGCACGTCGAACTTCTCATCTGGCAAAGACATCAAAGAAGACAAGGAGAACATCCTGGTGGATGGGTTAGCATTAGATTTTCCTTTCAAGCCACCGACGAGGGTGAAACTATGAGAGTCAGTCAGGCCCTCAATTTTGGCTGTCATGCCCCGATCCACCTCAACCGACTTGAGCTTCGGGAACAACTCGTTCACGGTCAGAGTATCATACTTCTCCGACTCCACAATGGTCTCGAACTTTCCGCCCCAGACCGTACGATCCAACGAGTGTAAGAGCTTGACGGCTCTATCATGATCATCGTATGGGAGCACATCCACATTGGCCCTCATGTTGTTCACCACCACCAAAAACCTCTGAAACAAGGCATCGATGGACTAACCGGGGTGATGAGTGAAGTTCTCGTATTCTCTCCGATAAGTCGCATACATCTGAGCTTGAACCTGGGCATTCCCAACATGAGCTTCCCTCGGCACCGACCAGGTTCTACAAGCCAAGCTCTCCGTGTGCACCCGATCGAATTCAGGCTGACACAGAGCACGAAACAAGTAGTCGACCGCCTTGTTGTTGGCGTCGAACATGTCCCTCGATCCTGCAGGAAGGAAGTTCATCGGCTGGATATAACTTGTGTCCACCGTGACATCCCAAAGGATCTAACCCTTTCTGCAGAGGAACGCCGCCATCCGCTTACTCCACATCTGGTAGTTCTTCCCATCGAAGTGTGAAGGACCCGAACCCCGTTCCTGATATGCCATCTTTAGATCATAGACTGGCTAGAGTCAATAAAGACCCGAACCAGCCCTGATACCAATTGAAGGACCAATTAGGCGACCAGAGAGGGGGGAGTGAATGGGAGCCGATAAAAATTATTCTCGAAGGAGATTGAAACTCCAACAAGATGAACTCGCTCGATCGGACCCCCAAAATCACACACTCCGCACTTCTACCTTCTGTTTACCAAAACCACGTAGCCACTGAAGTGCTACTGGTCCAAGGAACAAACACTACCAGTAGCCTCGACTCCTACACAAGCACGACAATGGAGACACTTGGGCTGGCTGACAAGGGGGGGTCAGACCGCCTCCACCTGGCGACCAACAATTCATCTGAAAAGCCTCTTCTGTGCACCAAAACACACCACAGTTTCACCAATAGAAATCTCTGGTCAAGGCCAAGCTAGCTACCAGGAAATCTTGGCGAAAACCAAAACTTCACCCAAGGGCCTAGGGGTGGTTAGACCAGCTACCAGTGGCGGTCTAACCTCCTGTACCGAGCAAAGAACTCCAAGCAAGAACTAGCAAACAACACGAAAACGACCCAAGATTTCACCTGAACGCTCCTCTGATCAAGGCGAACAAACTCACAGAGGAAAATCTGGCAAAATCAAAACTTCAACCTGGAAGGCCCAGGGCGGTTGGACCGTCCCCCCTAGGCGGTTAGACTGCCCCTTCCAGAAAACCTACCTGCGGGTCAACCCTCAACTTCCCATAGCCCGATCTCCTGAATCACTCCATGGGTTGCAGCAAAACTTCGGGAATAGCTGGGTTACCTCCTGGGCAACCTCTACTTCAAACGAACCGACCCGAATAGCTTACAATCAAGACAAATTGAAGATTTCGGCTCTCTAGAGCAAGAACTCGAGCATCTCAAAAAACCACCAAATCGAGTCCGATTCAAGGGAGATTTGGGGGCAAAGTCACCAGCCAAAGAGGCACAATGTCCTCATACGTGACACCCAACAAAATCCCCAAGAAATCGTCCTCAAAACTCCACCAAGAAAATCACAAAAAAGAGCTCCGAAAATCACCACAAAGAAGGATGGGAAAAGCACCACACAACCTTGAGGAACGACGCCGAATCATCTATACATACCATGAAGGTTCATACAAGGTCTAGCTTGCCACCTGTACATCCATCCCTCTCTCAAGATCTCACATGAAGCTCTCAAGCTAGTCCTAGAAAACTAGAGGAAAATAAGAACGAAAATGGGAAAACAAATGAGCTAGGGTTCCAAGAGTTGGCTGCCATCCATCGCCTCAAGAGTATATATGGAGGCACCCAAAAGACTAAACTACCCTTACTTAATAACTAGGGATACAAGCCCTTCAAGGGCGAATTTGGAAGTCTTCAGATTTTCACCATCGGACGGATGCCCAGCGACCGCAACCTGCTTAGCCTCGACGCAAGCCTTGCGATCCCGACGCATGTCCTCCGCTTCGAAGCTTTTCGGCGGCAGCGACCAGGGCGGTCAGACCGCCCCCCCTGGGTGGTTAGACCGGCCCAGGCGGTCTGACCACCCCTCCTGGGTGGTTGAACCGGCCTGGGTGGCCGCACTTCCTCGTCGAGTCTTTGGCCTCTGTTTTGTGGCTCAATCGAGTAACCCAGTGGTTTTATTGTGAACCACTGCAAACCCCGCGAACTCGGTGTACCCTCCGCCAATCGCCACTCATGACTCGACTCCCACATAGTCTCGGCTCGACCTTGGTTTTGAGGCTCAACCAAGAAACCGTCCACGACTTTGTCCCACTGTTCTTGCCACCATGCGGCCTGCACTTGACTCCGCTGGCCACCGGGTCCCTCGAACCAAACCTACTTGTCTTCTCCACACCTAGAGGCCTCACCGGTGACGACCTTTCGTGCTTGTTCTTCACCTGCACCAACACTAGTCAAGCCGCAACCTGCACCTGGAATACTTAGCCAAGAGTTAGTCCACACAACATTGTCAATCACTCATCACACCAGGAAGCGACCATCCACCGGTCCTCGAACCACACATGGTCCTCACTAATGCACGATAGATACAAATTTACTGCCGACGGTAGAGAACCCCGACGGTTGACGTGCCAGGTAGGGGCACGTTGTGTGTCTCAATGAACTTCAGCGGATCGGATGGACGACTGCAGGATCTCGTTGACTCTTGGGGACACCTTGCGTTTTGGCTCCCTCGTCTTCATCTATATCGGGCCAGTGGAGTCCGTCGCCGGGCGTACCTTCGTCCGACCGCCTTGTCCCAACATCTTGACGGGGGCTGCGGGACGCGATGCTTTTGTTCGAGGCTTCTCGGATGAGATCATCATCGGCATGTTGGGGCCAAACCCAACACAGGAGCATTTTAGGCTCACCGCCTACTACCTCACCGACCTTGCCTTCCAGGCTAGCAGGGACGAGCTACTAGCTTGAGGGGAGTTCATGGAACGGTACACCATGATGTATCCCCATGGACAGCCTGGCCTCCCGGATGACTCGGTGACGGCCTACGTCAACAACCACCACGCGATCAGCGCCGCTTCTAGGTCTACGATGAATCGGAGGACACAGACCACGCGGTTGCGTGATCGCACACGAGAATGCAATGTCTTCGTTGCCTCGACATCAAGCAGCTCCGAACCGGAGCCAACTCCGCGCCACCGCGCCGCCGATGCCCAACGACGGGCGCGACTCGACGAGCTCGACAAGGAGCTGGCCCTTCCTCACCAAGATCTGGGGATGGACACCGAGCCCCGTGATCGATGGCCTGCACAAGATATCCTTGTGCAGGAGGAGCCCCATGAATGGAATGGCGAGCGGCGCGAGCGCTATCCAGCTGCCGAGCAGTCGCGGGCCCGCGCACCAACGCCACTGGCACGGGGGTCAACACGCGACAACAACCAACGTGCCAATGAGGGCGCGAACGTCGACACCAATGCTGACGCTGACACCTCACTGGTCTTCAGGCGGGCGTTGCAGAACCTTGCCGCTACGGCCATGCTGTTGCGCGGTTGTCTGGAGGCAGCGACCTCCGAGGAGCGATGAGTGTGCTAGCAACTGAAGGCGCTGCTCGAGACGGCGGTGGCGCAACAAGCAGAGAGCTCAGCCTCGCGCCAGCGCTCGGATCACGGCGGGCAGGAGCACCGTCCGCACACGGCCCGAACCCGCCTCCTTCTCAGCATCGAGAGCGCGGGGAGGGGGGCGGAGCCGCTGCATCGGCGGTTAGGAGCCGCCTCGGGCCCAACTGCGATCTGCGAAACACCATCGAGACCCGACGATGGGCTGAGAGCCTCGACAACCACCACGACAACCGCTCGCGCCACCATGATGATCGAGGACGTGGGCGGCGCCATGATAGCGACGACCACCGCGACCGTAGATTTTCGCTAAACCAAAGGGGTCCACGGGCCTTTGGCTAGAGCATCCGCGATGCAAAGTTCGCTTCGCGCTTCCGTGCTCCGACCAACGTACCAAGATATGACTGGCACCCCAACCCTAGCGTGTGTCTCGAGGACTACCGGCTCGCTTGCCACGCCGGGGGAGCGACAGACGACCTCTTTGTCATCAAGAATTTGCCGCTCTACCTCAGCGAATCCGCGTGGACATGGCTAGAGCACCTGCTGCGAGATAAGATCCCTGACTGGACCGACCTATGTCGAGTCTTTGTCGGGAACTTCCAAGGCACTTACATGCGACTCAGCAAGCAATGGGAGCTGCGCAACTGCAAGCAGTAGCCGGGAGTGAGTCTCCATGAGTACGTACAATGCTTCTCCAAGTGTTGCACCGAGCTCCCCGATGGGACCAACAATGATGCCATCTCGGCGTTCCAGAACGGCACGACGTGCACGTACCTCATGCACCGACTCGGGCATCGCATGCCTTGCACGACCCGTGAGCTCCTCGACATCGCAAGCAATCACGTCCACGGTGAGGAAGCGGTCGCCACGACGCTCAACACCCCTCAAGGCAAGGGGAAGCAAGTCGTGGACCACGGTGAAGCGACGTCCTCGCGCTACAAGAGGAAGAAAAAGAATGACAAACGCCATTGTGATGACAACCTCGTCTTGGCGGTGGAGCGCAAGACGTCGCGCCCCAAGGGCAACCTGACCAAGCCCGCACCATCCAAGGACCACTTCGAGAGGCTCCTGGACGTGTCATGCCCACACCACGAGGTTCCCGTCAAGCACTCGCTAGGACCATCATGTGCACCATGCCGGCTCATGAAGAACTACGCTAATGGCACCCTCACGCCAAGAATGGCGGACGAGTCCAAGAAGGGAGGGCCACCCCCGACAATGACGACGGCACGGGGGCTGCATACCCGGGTGAAGACAGCATGGTGCACATGATCTTCGGGGGATCTACAGCAAGACCCTCGAGGCAGCATGAGAAGCTCATCCGGTGAAAAGTTTTCAACACCGACGTCGCGAAGCCGTCCTACCTAAAGTGGTCAGAGATTTTGATAACCTTCGACCGCGAGGACCATCCCGACCATGTGCCTCAGCCTGGATCCTACCCACTAGTTGTAGCCCCCCTATTCAAATCTAAAAGGGTCCACAAGGTCCTGATGGATGGGGGAAGAGGGATCAACGTGCTCTATGCGTCTACGCTTGACGACATGGGCATCTCGTTGTCCCAGCTGAGGCCGTCGACTGCACCATTCCATGGGGTCGTACTCGGGATGGAGGCACTCTTCATCGGGCAAATCGATCTGCCAGTCACGTTCGGGGACATGCGGAACTTCCACACCGAAACCCTCCCCTTTGAAGTGGTGGGGTTCTCGGGGACGTACCACGTGATCCTCGAGAGGCCGGCATACTCGAAGTTTATGGCCGTGCCAAATTATACATGCCTGAAACTGAAGATCCCTGGTCCAAAGGGGATCATCACAATAGGGCCTACATATCAGCGAGCATACGAGTGCGATGCTGAATGTTTTCAGTTCACTAAGGCAATCATCCGGTCCGAGAGGCTCCGCGCTGAGCCTCGATTCGAGGACTAGGATGTCCCTGAGTCGTCCAAGGGAGCGGCCTACTCTTTCATGCCCGCCAAAGATGTCAAGGATGTGGTCGTCTCTGACGACGGCTGTACGCTCCATATCGGGACGATGCTCGATCCTAAATAGGAAAGCGCGCTCGTCGACTTCCTAAAAATCAAGCCGGGATCGAAACTGGTGAAACACGCCTTCGCCGCTTCAACGACGAGAAGTGCAAGGCGATCAATAAGGACATCATGAAGCTCCTTAGTGTAGGGTTCATCCAAAAAGTCTTCCACTCCGAGTGGCTAGCAAACCCTGTACTTGTAAAGAAGAAGAATAAGAAATGGAGGATGTGTGTTGACTACACGAGCCTTAACAAGGCATGTCCCAACGATCTGTTTCCTTTGCCTCGCATAGATCAGGTAGTCGATTCGACAGTTGGGTGCGAAACCCTCTGTTTTCTCGATGCGTACTTCGGATACCACCAGATAGCGATGTGCATAGCGGACCAACTCGCAACTTCATTCATCACTCCGTTCCGCGGGTACTGCTACCAGACAATGCCCTTCAGGCTCAAGAGCGCAAGCGCCACTTTCTAGCGATGCATGCGATGTGTCTTTGGGGAGTTGATAGGACGCATCATAGAAGCGTACGTCGACGACATCGTCGTCAAGTCTAAAAAGAAGGGGGACCTAGTCCCCGATCTCACCGAGGTCTTCGTGAAGCTACAGCAACATGAGGTAACGCTAAACCCGAGAAATGCATTTTCGGGGTTCCGAGGGGCATGCTCCTCGGCTTTGTCCTGTTGGAAAGCGGAATTGAGGCGAACCCTGAGAAGATTTCGGCCATCATGGACATGGGGCCGATCAAGAACCTAAAGGGTGTACATCGTGTCACGGGCTGCCTCGCGGCTCTGAGCCGCTTCATAACACGAATCGGAGAGCGCAGTCTTCCACTGTACAAACTCATGAAGAAGACCGACCACTTCACGTGGACCCCCAAAGCACAAGAGGCACTCGATTCTCTCAAAAATATGCTCAAGAGCCCTCCAATCCTGACCGCTCTAACCCCTGAAGAGCCGACGCTCCAATACATTTCAGCGACAACTCAGGTGGTTAGTGAGGCACTAGTGGTCGAGCGAGAAGAACCCGAAAGGTCACAAAAAGTGCAACAGCCTGTGTACTTCGTCAGCAAGGTACTCTCTGACTCCAAGATGTGTTTCTCCCAGATGAAAAAACTCATGTACGCGATCTTGATGACCAAACGCAAGCTCCGACACTACTTTGATGCGCACCCCATCACGATGGTGTACAAATACCCGCTCGGGGAGGTCATCCAGAACCCCAAGGCCGAATGGAGGATCGCCAAGTGGGCGCTCGAGCTAATGAGACAGAACATAACTTATGCGCCATGCAGCGCTATCAAGTCGCAAGTACTCGCGGACTTCATGGCTGAGTGGACCGAGATTCAAACTCCCCCAACGTCGATCGAGCACGAGACGTGGACCATGTATTTCGAAGGCTCGGTCATGAAGGAAGGAGCCGGTATAGGCCTTGTCTTCATCTCTCCTCTAGGCGTGCGCATGGAGTACTTGGTACGACTACACTTCCCGGCATCAAACAACACCACCGAGTACAAAGGCCTGATCAACAGGCTCTGAATCGCTGTTGAGCTCGGAATCAAACACCTTGAGATCAAGGGAGACTCAAAGCTGGTTGTGGATCAGGTCATGAAGGACAAAAACTGCATGGACCCGAAGATGGTAGCATACTGTCAAGCCGTGCGCAATCTAGAGGACAAATTCCACGACCTCGAGCTTCATCACGTGCTGCGTGATTACAGTAACGCAGCCGACATACTCGCAAAGACTGCGTCCAGTCGAAGCCCGGTGCCTCACGGGGTCTTTGCAAGTGATCAACATACCCCCTCAGTTCGAGCGGAGGGGGAAAAGCCACCCAAGGAGGAGGGACCCGAGGTTATAGTGGTCGATCAGCCGCTCAAACTAAACCTTGAAGATCCCGACTGGCGGTTTCCAATCCTTGAGTGGCTAGTCGAAGGAAAGCTTTGTCCCGACTAGACGGAGGCTCGACGCATCGCCTGCTGAGCAAAAGCATTTGTCCTCATCTATAGCGAACTTTACAAGCGCGGGGCCGCCGGCATTTTCATGTGGTGCATTCCCGAAAACCAGGGTCACGAGCTATTACAAGAGATACATGCTGGAGCCTGCGGTCACCACTCCGGTCCGAGAACATTTGTCGGAAAGGCTTTCCGACAAGGTTTCTACTCGCCCACAGCAGTCGCAGACTCCAAGGACATCATACAATGCTGTGAAGGGTGCCAGTTCTACGCTCGACAAACTCGTCTCCCTTCAGACCATCCCCATCATGTGGCCTTTTGTCTTCTGGCACCTCGACATGGTGGGGCCGATCCGACAAGCGCACGGGGCTTTACTCACCTTCTCGTGGCGGTCGATAAGTTCTCCAAGTGGATCGAGGCTAGACCCATTGTTGACGTCCGCTCTGAGAAGGTGATACCTTTCTTCACCGACATCATTTACCGCTTCGACATACCCAACACAGTCATCACCGACAATGGCACCTAGTTCATGGGGAAGAAATTCCTCAACTTATGCGATGACAACAATATCCGTGTGGACTGGTCAGCTGTTGCTCACCCGACGACTAACGGGCAAGTCGAGAGGGCGAATGGCATGATCCTACAAGGCTTGAAGCCACGAATCTTCAAGCGGCTCGAGAAGTTTCGAGCAAGATGGGTGACCGAGCTACCGTCTGTGCTGTGGAGTCTACGTACTACACTGTGTTGTGCCACTGGCTCCACACCCTTCTTCATGGTGCATGGCTCCAAAACGGTCTTGCCCACGGACATCGACTACGGCAGTCCGTGAGTACAGGCCTACACCGAGGAAGGCAACCAAGTCGCGCTCGAGGACGCGATTGACCAACTCGACGAGGCGCGCGACGTAGCGCTGCTGTGATGCGCCAAGTAACAGCAGGCCCTGCGGCGCTACCACGAACGCAACGTGCGCCCCCGCAAGTTCAACGTCAGAGATCTTGTACTCCGACGAGTTCAAAGCAGCAAGGACAAGCACAAGCTATCACCACCTTGGGAGGGGTCGTTCATCATCCACGAGGTGCTCCGACCAAGGACCTACAAGATCCATTACGAGGACGGGAGGGTCGTCTCCAACGCGTGGAACATCGAACACATGCACCCATTTTATCCTTGAGTAACTGTTCAAACCTCGTACATCAATAAATACATGTTGCATGCCTTTTTCACATGTCTTTAATTTCAGAAACTTATTGTTGGCTGTGTTCACAAGTTTGCAACAACGTTGGGGGCTGAGCTGCGAGCTTCTTTGCACCAGTGCAAAGACGCTCCCTGCTCGGGGCCTACCCAGGGCACGATGCCCTCCACCTGTTTTTTACGAATTTTTCAAAAATCCTGACAACCGTGTCGAGACCGATCGCACGAGCGAAAGGTTTTTTGAGGGAAACTCGATCTCGCTAAAAGTAAAGATGACGGCCTGCGTGGGATGAGGGGTTGTTGTTCGTTCAGAGCGGTCTTCGTTCGACCTCTTTTCAAAAGCATTCGGGTGACCGCCTGGACTATGGTCCAAAAAACAATTTCACGAGCAAAACCACGCTAAGTTACCTCCCGAACCTTTCGAGTTCTCAGGGGTTGCGAACAAGTGGTTGCATAGCGGATTGAGGGGGCCGAGCTTTCCGACTCCTACGCCTCCATGGCTCTAGAGTAAGGCCCGGTCCTCTCAGTTTTCTAAGATCGACTACGCGTTGCTGCAGTCATCCTCGGGCGCTCGGAAGCGATCGAGATGTAATGCTACTTGAATAAAGTACATAGCTACACAACTTGTAGCCTTACGACTTGTTTCGGGCATTACATAAAACAAAATATGGTAAAATTAATTCGAGCACTCGGGGGCTTCCGGGTCCTCTGGTGCATCTTGTGGCAACAGCTCCAGGTCTTTCAGGGCAGCGTCGGCCATGTCGCGGGCGAAGGTGGCGCAGTCCTTCTCAAGCTCGACGCACTGCGCGTCGGAGATGCTAGGGGCCCAGCCGCCACTCAGCGCCATGCGGTCCAGCCTGTGGTAGTGCAACTTAAACATTGTGATGACTCGGTGCACTACTTGCCGGACCGTCGCCAACTCAAGCTCCCGGACCACACCTGGGAGGCGCCTGACTTCTTCAACTAGCACCTCGAGCGTCACCGACCCGAGCGACACGCCGAGTCCGGCCATAGCCGTGCTAATCGCACTGCCAATCTTGGCCAGGTCCTCGATGGTCTTCTGGTGGGCGGCCTCCAACTCACACTACGCGACCGGGCTTGGTTCAGGGCGATCGCGTCCTACTCCTGGGCCATCTGTGACTGCTCTAGCTCGGTTTTTGATGTCTGAAGGACGAACAGAGCGACAAGTTATGGAGGGTCCGCAAAAAAGGGGAAGATAGAGCCAGGGTCTGACATTCACTCTGAAGCTGCTGTGACAGGCGCCCTATTGCATCATCCTTCTCGATAACCTTGAGGAGGGCGGTGTTCAGCTCCTGCTTCAGCTCCGCCAATGTCGTGGTCATCTAGACGCGATATGCACGTGCCCCTGCGACTGCGACCGACTAGTTAGAACATGACAAAAAGCGGGCAGCGAAAGAGAAGAAGAAGGAAAGCAACCTCACGACTCACCCTCGAGGTTCTCCGACAGTTTGGCATTGCTCTCGCGAAGCCGCGTCGCCTCCTCGGAGACCTCCGGAAGCTGGTTGGAGACCTCAGAGAACTGGCGGCCGGCGGTCGCCAGATCCGCCGCGGCAGTGCCAAGGTCACACTCCAACTCTGACACCCTCGCATCGAGCATTGCCTTCTCGCGAGCTGCCGCTTCAGCAGCATCCCGGGCGGCAGCTTCGGTGGTGGCAGCAGCGGTCCTGGCCATCTCTACAGCCTCCTCGGTGGATGCCGCAGCTGCGCGGAGCCTCTCGACCTCGGCCTCGGCGACAGCCAGCCTCGACGCAAGTGACGAGGGCCCGAATTAGGGCCCCCTTTAACGGTGAAAAGATTTTCCTTCAACAAAATATGACCCAACACCGTTAACAATGTGAAGACCAAGATTTAAGGTGTCAAGGCCAAGATTTAGGACGAGGAAGACTGAGGATCCTGGTCAAGTACCACACTGGCAAGACGTCTAGTTTCCGACCAGATGGCTACATCTCTGACCATTTCCCTACAAGAGGGATCTCAACGACAAGTCTCCGCCTTGCACGACAAGTCTCCGCCTCGCACGAGAAGTCTTTGCCTCACACAACAAGTCTCTGCCTCGCACGACAAGTCCGGCTCCGACTGGTGTGTGGGCCAAGACGCACGGCACAAGCCCAAGGTGCGAGCACCACCACCGATGCGTATGGGGGAATGATTCCCCACGCCATGCAAGTACAAGAGCCTTAATGCAGGCCTAACTAGCTATTAACACCAAAAATTGGTACAGAGAAGCGACTGACACATGGGCCGAATTTGGTAGAAGGGAACCATTTGGCAGATGGGTTTCCTTAAAGCATTCGGTAGAGGCGTCTGCGGTCGGGAGTACGTCATCATTCAGCAGAAGAATTGTTCCGCGGGTGAAAGAGGAAAGCATTCGGGAATGCGTGATGACGTGGATTGAATATAAAGAAGGGGACGAATTGATGACGGGTACGAGACGGACATGATGCCATGGTATTAATTTTAGGCAATAAATGTTGTAATCGTGGTCAACTAGGAGTCGTGTTAAAGTCAGGGTATAAATATAAACCATTAGTGTTTGTAAGAGGGATCGAACAATTTCTCAACAAACCGGCCCTGTGCCAACTTTTGAGTCCTTCTAGTCGAGTCGTCAAGTTCTTCGAGAGGAGCCATCGATCCGTCGACCTTTCGTAAGTACCGGCAACCTTGTATCATGTCTAGTATCATGCGGTGGATTTAGACCGTGATGCAAGTAGTCTTGTTACCATTCTTAGTATCATGCGGTGGATTTAAGCTTGGTTCAAGAAGGTTCCCTTGTTGGATCATGAGTCATGCGGTAGGCTAAGATCAGCTTGGAGCTAGTTATCGGCTCCATTAGATTTGGCAAGGTCTAATAGATTCATTAAGTTACCATGTGTTGCTTTGAATTTTACTCTTTTGTGTTTAATTCATTTAACACTCTTATTGCCCAATTTAGATTGAGTAGGTTTGGCTTTATCTTGTTTATGATCCACGTGTTGCACACTCAAATCTTTGGCTTTGACGCAGCAAGTGAGTCATGCGCTCTCCGATAGCCGAATTCAAATCAATCTAGATTGTCACGTGTTGCGGGTTCAAGCTTGTTAATCTCGCATAGTTTGTTCCTTCTCCACAGAACCCGATTCGGCTGTACAGCTGTATTCGGCAATTCCTTCATGATTGAAACATGTCCATGAGTTTGTTTTAAATAATGTATGCTTTTAGCCTTCCATGTTTAGATTGTATCATGCGGTGGATTGATCTATTCTTGGATGATGGTGTGATTTCAAACAAGTTGTATCATGCGGTGGATTAACTTGTTTGATATCGCGCTCGACGGGTTTGAAAGTAACTAGACATGCGGTAGACTAATGCTTTTGGTCTATGCATGCTTGTTTACTGCAGATTCATGATCATGCTTCACTTTTATTTATTTTATCATAATTTATCCTAGATAATCAGTTATGGTTACGTGTTTTAACGTTGTTTAAATAAAGGCCGATTTTCATCATGCTTACATCATACATTCGGCAGCACTCCGTTTACATGCTTTTATCAATTGCCGAATGAGATTTAAATTGCTGACAGATAGCTTGCTTATAGCTATATGTCGTTCTAACTGGCTTCATAGTCGTAAATACGGAACTGTCTGGTACCACCCGGCAAGTTTAAGATTTTATCTAACTAATTTTATCCTTTGTCAGTTTCAGGGAAAATTGACTGGTACACTTCTGGATTCAACACTAGGGCCACGTGTGTGAAGCCAGCTAATTCGGCTTGCTGTGTGCTTGGCGCGAGGTGCTGATTTTACGTCAACACACTTTTTGGCACGCTTAGTGGGACCCTCAAGTTGATCAAGATGCCTGACATCCAAGCTGTACTGGATGTCACCTTCAATGAACTGTCTTCAGAACACCAATTACTACTAAAGGAAGTTGTAGAGCAGTTCTAGCAAACGTGTCTGATGTCGTTTTCCAAGAATAGGAGTAGTGTGCCATTCCTCAGAATGGATATGCCAAGAGTTCTAATGCCAGGGGAAACTGGTGCCACTACTACTGCAGGGAAACTAGGAGCTTTTACTTTGATACAACAAACTATGGAAGACATAATGGCCAGGCACAACACTGCATTTTTAAATATCTTCTAACAGATGATGGTTGGTGTCCTTGGCCCTAGCGTGGACAAACATTTTGAGCAAGGTGAATCAATTGCTGCTGTTAATGGCCAACCACCTCGTCAAGATGCAAGTGCTCAGCCGCCTTAGCAAAGTATGAGTGTTCAGCCAACTCAACATGTGGGTACTCAATCGATCCAGCAGAACCCTCATCAAGCAATACCTAACCCACGCACGTATGGTGAAATGGCATTCGGTACTCCTGGAGTTCAACCTTCCTCTACTTACAGGATAGCCCCAACGAGTAACAGGCTGCAAAGGAACATGTATGGGAATGGGTATTCAGAGTTCATGGATTATAGTGCTATCGATGCTCTCCCGAATCTTGGGTATGGTGCTGCTACAGGGATGCCTACTGGGGGGCCAGGGAGTCAAGACACAAATATTGATCTCTTGGTGCAGAGAATGACCGATGTGCTACAAAACCAATTCGGCCTAAATCCCAAGAACCAAGGACACGTGTATACACCTCCCTTCCCAAAATGGTATCACAGGATGGCATTACCAAACAGGGTTAAGGTTCCCACGGAGTTCACTAAGTTTTCAGGGCAAGATGATACCAGTACCATGGAACACATAGCCCGATACCTAATGCAGCTTGGGGAAGCTTCTGCTGATGAGGCCTTTAGAATTAGATATTTCCCTCTATCCTTGACTGGCCCAGCATTAACATGGTTCACTTCTCTACCTGCTCATTCAATCTGCTCTTGGAAAGATTTGGAGCAAAAGTTCCATGCTCATTATTATACTGGCAGTAATGAGAAGAAGCTAATTGATATGACTACCTTGAGGCAGAGGAACAATGAAACACCAATGGAGTTCCTCAGGAGATTTAGAGAGACAAAAAGCATGTGCTTCTCTTTGAACATACCGGATGATCAATTGGCTGGTATGGCTGTAGCAGGGATGCTGCCAGCTATTCGGGAGAAGCTATTCGGGATGGAATTCGATGACCTTGGCCAGCTGTCACATCGACTGTCATTGATGAGCAATCAAGCATATGGCTTCAAGAAAGACTCCAGATTTGTCAAGCACAATGATATAGTTGACATCAACAATCAATTCCTCAAAAGGGCAGATCAAGGAAGTGAGTATGATGATGAAGAGGAAATAGCTGCAGCAGAAATTGGGTGGGGCAAGGAGCCATTGACAGTAAATCTGAGGTGGATCAAGCAAGCTAAAGGCACCTATGATTTTGATGTAACCAAAGCAGATAAGCTTATCGATTTCCTCGTAAAAGAAGGCCAGATCAAGTTGCCAGAAGGGCATTCTATGCTTCGGCCTGATGGAGTAAAAGATAAGAAGTACTGTGGGTTTCATGATAGGAATTCTCATTCCATCAATGAATGCAGGGTCTTTAGAATGAGGATTCAGAAAGCTATCCAAGAGGGACATTTGAAGTTTGATAATAAGATGAAATTGGGTGGTAACCCTTTCCCTCGGAACATGATTGGGTTCTCAGTTAACACGGTGGACACTATTGAAGGGAAAGAAAAGGTGAAAGTTTTGACTTCGGAAAAAGCAAAGCAGGATGGCGCAGTTGATCCTACTCGACTGGTCATAGTTCAACAGATTTGCAAGAAAGAGCCTCGCTTCCTGAAAAGTCAAATTGAAGTGGGTGAATCGTCTAAACCCAGAGTGACTTCACATATTCTCCTCAATAAATGGCAGCGTCAGCAAGAAAAGGAGAGCTACCAAAATTACAAGTATGAAGGGGGAAAGTGGAGATATGAAGAAGAGATGTATAGGAAAGAACAAGAGGAATATATGCGAGAACAAGAGCGTGCACATTGGGGATGTGCCTTCTTCAGACACTATTGGAACGAGGGTTTAAAGCTTCCCACACAGAATAACTATCCCGAATGCAGCGACAGGTATACCGAATACAGGCAAGACATTGCCAATCGCTGATCCGTCCATGAAAGAATTGGAAGGGTGCATCCTAGTGATGGCCGGCATTTAAAAATAAATAAGATTGAAGATCAACCAAAGAAAAGGTATGCTGATCACAGGTGGCTTGATCATGAGGAAGAAGAAGATCATGGGTATATCTGGAAAAAGGAACAGTGGTGCCCACCTAGTTTAGGGAAAAGCCAGAAGAGAAGGGTGCAACACTTGAGGAATCAGGAACTGAAGCAGGCAGGGATCAAGAGGAGACAAGTGTGGCGCCCAAAAGACAAACCTGATGAATCTGGTCGTTCGGCTCATACATGCATGGTATGTTTGTTGCCAAATGAATTCATGGCTCCAGCTAATCAAATTGTGCAGAAGGAAGTGTTGCCAGATATGGATGAAGCCGAGCAATTTGGGTTAATGGCACAGTTAGTTTTGGCCAAGCAAGCTACTTTTGATAAGCCAACCAAGAATTGGCACATGAGACCGCTGTACTTAAGAGGGTACGTTAATGGGAAGCCATTGACCAAGATGTTTGTTGATGGTGGAGCTGCTGTCAATGTGACGCCGTATACTACATTCAGAAAGCTTGGCATGGGCCCAGGAGATTTGATGCCAACAAGCATAGTTCTGATTGATTTTGCTGGAATTCCTTCAGACACTAAAGGATGTGTGCATGTGGATTTGATGATCGGGTCTAAAACTCTGCTTATAACCTTCTTTGTCATTGAAGGCAAAGGGGCATATAGCGTGCTGCTTGGAAGGGATTGGATCCATGTGAACTGCTGCATTCCATCTACTATTCATCAACAGCTTGTTCAGTGGGTAGATGACGACGTGGAAGTTGTCCAGGCAGATGATTCGGTAAGCATGGCAAACGTCTAACCAGCCTTCTGGGAGTATCAAGGCATAGATTGCTTCTCAGGCAAGGACTGGGGTGAAGGTCTTGTTGAACCAGTCAGCAGTGATCAACAGCCGATTCAAGCAGTCGGCTCTTATAGTAATTTTTAATGAAGAATCCAATTGATGGAATTGATAGAAAGTTGGGACCTGGATTTATGTCGGCCGATAAATTAGAAGAAATAGACATTGGAGATGGTGACAAGCCAAGGCTGACCTTCATCAGTGCTAACTTGGATTCAAGTTTCAGAAAAGAGTTGATTGAGCTATTAAAAGAATTTAAAAATTCCTTCGCATGGGATTATTCGGAGATTCCTGGTTTGGATCGTTCCATTGTTGAGCATCGGTTGCCAATCAATCTTGGTTTTAGACCATACAAGCAACCACCTCGAAAAATTTACAAGGATGAAGTATTGGCCGATGTGAAAAAAGAGGTTGAGAGATTAATAGAAGCAAATTTCATTCGGCCATGCAGATATGCAGAGTGGATCTCTAATATTGTTCCTGTTTACAAGAAAACGGAAAGATGAGTGTTTGCATAGACTTTAGAGATCTAAACAAAGCTACACGCATGGATGGATATCCAATGCCTGTTGCTAACTTGTTGGTTGATGCTGCTGCTGGACATAAAGTTATTAGCTTCATGGATGGCAATGCAGGGTACAATCAGATTTTTATGGCAGTAGAAGATATATCAAAGACAGCCTTCAGATGTCCCGGACATATAGGATTATTTGAATGGATTGTCATGACATTTGGGTTGAAGAATGCTGGTGCAACTTATCAAAGAGCCATGAATTATATTTTTGACTAGTTAATCGGCAAATTGTGGAGATATATATTGATGATGTCGTGATCAAGTCACTGGATCATGAATCTCATTTGGCTGATGTGAGGAAAACTCTGGAATGTACTAGGAAGCATGGGCTTAAGATGAATCCGAACAATTGTGCTTTTGGAGTTTCAGCTGCAGAGTTCCTGGGATTTCTGGTGCACGAGGGAGGAATAGAAGTTGGTAAGAAAATCATGAAAGCTATTGATGAAGTTGTTCCTCCGACCAATCTTAAGGAATTGCAGTCACTGCTTGCCAAGATCAATTTTGTGAGGAGATTCATATCAAATTTGTCACAAAAGGTGTTGCCTTTTTCTTCACTGTTAAGGATCAGAAGTTTGTATGGGGTGACGAACAACAGAAGGCTTTCAACGAAATCAAGGAATACATGAAGGGACCACCAGTATTGGTACCTCCAAAATTTAACAAGCCTTTTAAGTTGTACGTGGCGGCCAATACCCAAACCATTGGATCGGCCCTCATATAAGAATTTGAAGGAAAGGAAAGAGTAGTTGCATACCTTAGCCGAAAATTGCTTGATCCCGAAACAAATAATTCGGCTGCATAGAAGCTTTGCTTGTGTGTTTATTACTCATGTACAAAGTTTCAGCACTATTTGTTGAATGCCGAATGCATTGTATGTTCAAAGTTTGATGTAATTTAACACATGTTATCTATGCCAATTTTGAATGGAAGGATTGGCAAGTGGATTTTGGCCTTATCTGAGTTTGAATTAAGATTTGACTTGGCAAAAGCTGTTAAAGGGCAGATTATTGCTGATTTCATTACCAAACATCGTGATTCATCAATTAATTTAGTTGAGATTACTCCTTGGGCTTTATTTTTTGATGGATCTTCATGTGGCAGAGGTGGTGGAGTAGGTATTTTGTTAATTTCACCCAAGGGAGAAATGTTTGAATTCGCTATTCCTATTCAACCTACTGTCACAAATAACCAAGCTGAGTATGAAGCATTGCTTAGGGGGCTTCAATACTTGAGAGAGGCAAAGGCCATTTCCGTTGAGATTTTTGGAGATTCAGAGCTAGTTATAAAACAGTTGAATGGCCAATATGAATGCAGAAACGATATCTTGAGGAATTACTACGAGGAGTGCAAAGAAATCCTTAAAAGCTTTCAGTTAGTAATTCTACAACATATTCCTAGAGAAAACAATGGAGAGGCAAGAAGGCTAGCTCAAAGTGCTTCGGGTTATAGAGAGGATCAAGAGGTGTTTGCCATTGATGTATATGCTTTTGGGAGTGATCTGGCAGAAGGTGATTGGAGAAAAGAAATTGTTGATTATTTGGAAAATCCGTCCCGAAAGGTCTCTAGGAAGCTCAGGTACAAAGCTATAAAATTTGTTCTTCCTGATGGATGTTTGTATTACAAATCCATGGATGGGGTGTTGCTTCAATGCCTGGGTCAAGAAGAAGCGAAGAGGATGATGAGTGAAGTGCATGATGGGCTGTGTGGAGCACATCAGTCAGCTTACTGAATGAAGTGGGTCATCAGGAAAACTGGATGTTATTGGCCGACAATGCTGGAAGATTGCTTTGAATATTACAAGGGATGTCAAGATTGTCAGAAGTTTGGAAATATTCAGAGAGTTCCAGCGTCAGCTCTAAATCCTATTATCAATCCATGGCCATTTAGAGGACGGGGAATATATTTGATTGGGCAAATAAATCCTCCATCTAGCAAGGGGCATAACTTTGTTCTTTTAGCGACAAGTTATTTCACTATGTGGGTTGAGGCAATTCCATTGAAGAAAGTGACATCAGAAAGTATGGTTGAGTTTGTCAAAGAGCATATCATTTATAGATTTGGGATTCCTCAAACAATTACAACAGATCAAGGAACTCAGTTTACATTTCCAGAGTTCAGAGATTTTGCTGAAAGTATGGGGATCAAATTATTAAATTCTTCTCCTTATTATGCCCAAGCTAATGGTCAGGCAGAAGCTTCTAACAAGATCATGATCCAGATTTTACAAAAGAAGATTGATCAGAAGCCAAAAAGGTGGCATTCGGTACTCATTGAAGCCTTGTGGGCTTACCGAATGGCCCATCATGGAGCTACACAGACATCTCCTTATGAGTTGGGTTATGGACATCATGTTGTCTTGCCATGGGAGATGCAATCAGACTCAAGGAGAGTAGTATTGCAAAAGGATTTAAGCTCCAAGGATTACAATGACTTAATGATGGATGAATTAGAAGACTTGCATATGATTCATCTTAGGGCCTTGGAGAATATTGAGAAAAACAAAATGCGAGTTGCTAAGTACTTAACAAGAAGGTAAAGGTCAAGCAATTTGCAGAAGGAGATTTGGTCTGGAAAGCGTTATTGCCGATTGGAACTAAGTACAGTACATTCAGCAAGTGGTCTTCGACTTGGGAAGGTCCTTTTCGGGTGGTTGAGTGCACGTCTAGAAATGCATACATCTTGAAAACTTTGCTAGGAGAAGAATTCGCTACTCCTATAAACAGGAGATATTTGAAGAAATATTATCCTAGTATTGAAGTTGATCGTTGATTGCTGTTTCAAGCATCAAAGACATAGAAATAGCCGGCATTCGGGAGGAAGCCTCCTTCATTACAAAAATTCGACAGAGAAAATGGCCAATACTAAAAAGGCCTGCAGGAAGGAGAAGTCCTGGAGGAAGAAGTGAAAGTATCTTCATTTCTTTGGCTCGGTGCTTTTCCTCTTGAGCTCATCCCTCTTCAGCTGCTCCAAGACCACCGTGGCGGCGACGCGGAAACTTTGGGTGCTGGCGTGTTCTGCAGCTTCCATAAAGCTGTCCCAGTCGGCCCTCAGGTTGTTGTACCTTTTGGACACATCTGAAGAAGAAGAATAGATTATCATCAAACACGGGATCTGAATTTGAACATGAGATTCAAATGAGGATGAGGATCTTACCGCCTACCAACGCCTCCAAAGTCATGCGGCGTTCGCGTTCGGCACAACAGCGGGCGGTGATGTCCCAAAAATCATGCTCTAAATGTCGAATGTGACGGCGTAGTTGATGGTTGGTTCTTTGCTCATGAGTAGCATCTTCTTCTTCATTTGAGGAGTCGAAGCGGATGTGTTCTTGGATTTCTTCGGTGCCTAAGATATCCTCCGGCAGCAAGTAGAAGCTGAAATCAAAGAAAGATGAATCACGAGATTGCAATCAAGATCAAGAGAAGAGATGAGAAGAAGAAATTACTCTCGGATGGTTCGCTTCATTGATGGGAGGCTGTTCTCCTCGCGTGGTGTTTTCCCCTTGTCTGCCATGGCTTTGGGGGTTTTTTTGGAGAAGGAGGACGAGAAGGAGTGAAATGACGGAAGTGTGTACGAGTGGATTTGCAGAGCACCGGAGGGGCTATTTTATTAGCAGTGGAGATGCATCGGGAGTGATGACTGGCCAGCGTGCATTGATGGGAGTAGCAAACGGCGGGGTTTTTCCTTGGATGCGAAGGGTTTTTCCATCGAAACAGTGTTTATGGTTCCTGAATGAGGATTCTCTACGGATTCTACGCCAAGGGGCAAGAGTTTGTGCGTATTCGGCTAGAGGAAAGGTTTGCGAATGCGTTCAAAACAATGAAGATTTATATGCACAAATTAAGAAAGTCATCACAAAACAAGTGCAAAAGATAAATTTTATTTCATTGCTGAAAATCCATAACCCCTAGTACAAACTAATTAAACAGCCTGTTCAGAACAGACTAGGGGTGGATGGAATCGACAATGGCGTCGATGTCGTCGAGGTCCTCTGGCGCGCCGCCATCGAAGCCAGACGGCCGCGTGGAGTAGTCGATGCCAGTGCGTGTAGACATGGTGGCCAGGCCCAAGGTGGTGCCCAGGCAAACACCATGTAGGGCCACCTCGTTGACACGACGTGCCACCGCGCCAAGGTGAGCTTCCGGCGTGTCTCCGGGAGCGTTCACTTTGTTCGCCAGCTTCTCGGCCAGCGTCTTCAGCCGATTGAGCTCAGCATCGTGATCTGCAGGGGTCACAGAGCAACGGCAGTTAGTTGAAGATTAAGTTGAGATTGAGCAAGTTGCAGGACTCACCATCGATGGCCTCGAGCAGTTGCTTGCGTTGGTGCTGCCACTCGAGTTCGGCAATCCCGGCTTGTTTGGAGATGATCTCCAGCTCGTGCCAGGTTGCATCGCGTTCCTCCTTGAATCTGCGGGCGTCACTGTCGGAATAGCGCGAGTTCCCACCAGAAGACCTGGAAGAGTAGGAGCGGTTGGACGACCACGAGGAGTCACTCGCCATGGCCGGAGTTGTAGCTGGAGCAGGGGTAGGATTCCATTGGATGAGCCTGAGAGTGCAAAGAAAATCGTTAGGGATGGAACAAGATATAGAAGAAGGTTGTGAAGAAGCCAACAATCACCACCTCTGACGAGCGCCGGTGCGGCTTCCTTCAGCCTCGTCGCTGGTTGGATGCCTGTTGCCGCTGTTGGCCATGGATTTCTTCGGAGTACTAGTACTGAAGAGAAAGAGCTTGGGTTAGCAAAGGTTTAAAAGGCAGAGGATTTGATGAAAGGCTAGGGGCACCAAAAGTCCTTATTTATGGAGCTGACGAAGAAATCGTGGCTAGAGATCGTGGCGCATATCCCAAGAAATTTGGGAAGTGGAGAGACTCCTTCGGCCGAAACGTCGTCGAGTCGTTTGGGATTCATGCTGAGTCATATTCAGTTTGACTGGTTTAGATTGGGCTGTTTTGCGGTCAGATCATTTTTCGGGTCTGACACTGTTATGGTTAGAGTTGCCGAACAAGTCATCTAAAAGCTACTCGTCAATGATAAGGCAAGACAAATATGGAAAATAAAGAGAAAAACTACAGAGTTGACGAAAGCATTCGACTACAAATTGTTTGTTACAATTATACACCCAAGTATTTTGAGATTACGTTGGTGGCATCTGATATCATCTTGTTAATATTCTCCAGCAATCTCTGATCATCTGCTTGGGTTTTAGACAGAGCAGAGAGCTTTTTCTTGAGCTGCCTTTCTGCGTTCAGGGCTACTGAAGCTTCTTTTCGTATTTTATCCATTGATTTTGGATGTTCAGTCATCATCTTCTCATCAGCTTCAATCTCAGCTGTCAAGGTTCTCAGCTCGGCCTCCAGTGCAGCTTTTCCGGCTTTCTTCAGCTCAAGTGCAGACTGCAATTTAGCTAGCAATTCCTTATTGTTTTGAATTTGAGCATGCAAGTCTTTCATGGATTGCTTGGCTGTAGCTGTCTTTTGTTCCAGAGCTGGTTGTGAGGATTGATTCTTCAGAGCCTGTTTTACTGCTGCAAAGTGATTATCCAATTGAGAAACAGGTTCCAATGAAACCTTGATATCAGTAGGGAGATCTTGATCGATGAGTTCAAGTGCTTCTCTTAGGAGATCAGCATCCCTGACTTGATCTTGAATATCCCTTTGCAGCAAGGAGAAGATTCCCTTCAGCTTTGCTTGGTTTTCCTCTGATAAAGCCTGGATAGAAGATGCTTCATCTCCTTTTTCGGCAACCAAGTCATCCACGACAAAGGAATAACTTGGTGATGACACAGTTTTCTCGTGGCAAGTGGGGCAGGTACTGTGTCCTGCAAGATGGCAGAATCATAGTCAGTAAGGAGGAGTATGATTAAAAATAGATGTAAGAAAGGGAGATGAACGTTTTACCTCTGAAGTTGGTTGAAAGTCAGACATTAATTCAAGGCAGAGAGGGTGTACTGGCACATTAAAGATATGATCATGAAGTTCTTGCCACCAAGGAATGAAAGAAGGATGAGCAAGTGTTATTGGCACAAAGGGATTGGGTGCATAAAAGGTTGTGCTGCACTTGTACTCAAAAATCCTTCTTGCTTCTATGGATTCCTTGATGTCCTCTCTGGGCTTGAGAAATTCATGAAGAAATAGTCTTGGGGGCACTTGGCCACATCCTAAGTACCTGGCCATCATGTTTGGCTGGTAGTACTCAAAGGTATTCTGAACTTGCCTTCGTCCACAAAATTTTGCTGGCAGGATACAGGGATGAATAAAAGCATTAATGGTTGCTATAGAATGCACATCATTACATCCAGTTTCAAAACTGAATTCACAAGGAAGTGTCAAGTTGTCATTGTCTAGATATGGGAACCGAAGAGGATTGACAAAACCTCTGAAGAAGAGCTCAATAATTGGCCAATGTCTTTGTTGATAGACACAGTGGAAGCAGCTTCTCCATAGGTTTGACAGCCGTTGGTGCTCTAGGTTTCTCCTTCCTTGTAGTTGGTTTAGGGAAGTGCCATGTATAATTGCAACCACATCTGGACAAACCACCAAAGGCCATTAACACAGGGGATCTTCTTGCTGGTGTACATGAGATAAGTGGTTTGATGGAGCATATGGTAGACACTTCCTAGAAGGTATTTCCCGAGGGGGATGGGTGTACCAGCAGCCAGGTCCTCAGCCATCACAATGTGGTTTAGGGTTGGCTCATTGGCTTTGTCACATAAGATAAATCTGCATAACCACATATTCAGAAAGGCTATGTATTCAACATCAGTCAGAGGGCCATCAGACATATAGTTTTGGATATATCTCTTGTATCCAACTCTTGTTTTCACTTCTGTTTGCCTGGAGGAGCCCTTGTACTTGTATGGATACACAGTTCCTGTGACTCTCAGGCCTGTTATCATGTACACATCGGCCAAAGTGGGGGACATTGGCCCATGGCCAAAAAGGAAGGTGTTTGCGCTATTAGACCAAAAGTGGCAAGCTGCAATCAGAAGGTTCTCATTTTTAGGTGTTTCAGCTAAGGAGAATTCTAAGCAATGAGAAATACGAAGGTTGACATAGATTTTGGTCTTGGGGCTGTCATCATCAAGTATCCTCTTATACCAATTTGTCCGGTCTGCAATTGGGGGCAGAGGCCAGTTCTTAAAAGTGTCCTACCACTCGTGGGGCTTCGTCATTGATGTCTTGAAGGGGATCCTCTAGGATTCGGCTGCAATGAACTCAGAAGGATCGGAAATCCCTATGGGCCCGAGGAAGTAAAATGCTGATTTGTCCTTGACAGGAATCAAGATTTCGGCAGCTAGAGCCTATCAAGAACAAAAGAGGGCAAAAGAAAATTTTGAGATGGGATTCGAGAAAAGTAATACTGAATGAGCTTGAGGAGGATAAGATTTTACCTGAAGAGCTTGGTCTTGGTTCCCCATTTGAGGATTGAAGCTTGAAAAAGTTGATGAGTTAGGGTTTGGATCTGGGCGAAGGCTCCAACGGTTTGAAGGAGGAAAGAATGGGTGTTGAACAGATTCGGCCTAGGGACGTTGAGTATTTATGGTCAATTCCGGAATAAAATCACCTTTTATCCCGTAATTGAAGGGGCATATGTTAACACCAAAAATTGGTACAGGGAAGAGACTGACATGTGGGCCGAATTTGGTAGAAGAGCACCATTCGGCAGAAGGTTTTCCTTAAAGCATTCGGTAGAGGCGTCTGCGGTCGGGAGTACGTCATCATTCGGCAGAAGAATTGTTCCGCGGGTGAAAGAGAAGAGCATTCGGGAATGCGTGATGACGTGGATTGAATATAAAGAAGGGGACAAATTGATGACGGGTACGAGACGGACATGAAGCCATGGTATTAATTTTAGGCAATAAATGTTGTAATCGTGGTCGACTAGGAGTCGTGTTAAAGTCAGGGTATAAATATAAACCCTTAGTGTTTGTAATAGGGATCGAACAATTTCACAACAAACCGGCCCCGTGCCAACTTTTGAGTCCTTCTAGTCGAGTCGTCGAGTTCTTGGAGAGGAGCCATCGATCCGTCCACCTTCCGTAAGTACCGGCAACCTTGTATCATGTCTAGTATCATGCAGTGGATTTAGACCGTGATGTAAGTAGTCTTGTTACCATTCTTAGTATCATGCGGTGGATTTAAGCTTGGTTCAAGAAGGTTCCCTTGTTGGATCATGAGTCATGCGGTAGGCTAAGATCTAGCTCGGAGCAAGTTATCGGCTCTATTAGATTTGGCAAGATCTAATAGATTCATTAAGTTACCATGTGTTGCTTTGAATTTTACTCTTTGGTGTTTAATTCATATAACACTCTTATTGCCCAATTTAGACTGAGTAGGTTCGACTTTATCTTGTTTATGATCTACGTGTTGCACGCTTAAATCTTTGGCTTTGACGCAGCAAGTGAGTCATGCGCTCTCCGATAGCCGAATTCAAATCAGTCTAGATTATCACGTGTTGTAGGTTCAAGCTTGTTAATCTCGCATAGTTTGTTCCTTCTCCACGGAACCCAATTCGGCTGTACAGCTGTATTCGGCAATTCCTTCATGAGTGAAACATGTCCATGAGTTTCTTTTAAAAAATATATGCTTTTAGCCTTCCATGTTTAGATTGTATAATGCGATGGATTGATCTATTCTTGGATGGTGGTGTGATTTCAAACAAGTTGTGTCATGCAGTGGATTAACTTGTTTGATATCGCGCTCGACGGGTTTGAAAGTACCTAGACATGCGGTAGACTAATGCTTTCGGTCTATGAGTGCTTGTTTACTGCAGATTCATGATCATGCTTCGCTTTTATTTATTTTATCGTAATTTATCCTGGATAATCGGTTATGGTTACGTGCTGTAACGTTGTTTAAATATAGGCCGATTTTTCATCATGCTTACTGAAGGACCGAAACGGCGAACCAGAGAGGGGGGAGTGAATGGGAGCCGATAAAAATTCTATTCAAGAATTCGGCCTGTGAACCCGATTTCACTCGTGCACCTCCGCAAACTTCTTTTGCCAAGTTCACATAGCCACTGAAGTGCTACTGAACCTAGGAGCAAGACCTAACCAACAGACACAACACAAACGCAGCGGAAACACACACGACACGGCTGCTGGCAGCCCAAACCGGTCAGGCTGGTTTCTGAAACCGGTCAGACCGCTTCTGTTGGACTTAGCCTCACGCGGGCAGGGGAAACCGGTCAGACCGATTTGGCAAACCGGTCAGACCGATTTTGTCCAGAAACTCTCCAAAGACCCAAAACACCTCAAGAGCCTTTCCACATCTTAATAAAAGAAGCTATGGCACAACAGAGACTTCCTTGCTCAAAAACACTTCTCGACAGCCCACATGGCGAAACCGGTTAGACCGGTTTGGGAAACCGGTCAGGCCGGTTTTTGCATGGATAGTCGGGAAGAACATAGTCCACGGGAAAAACTCAACACTTCCTCCAATCGATCTCCCGATTCGTTCCACGAATCAAAGTGAGACTTTGGGGATAGTTGTGGTACCTCGTGGGCTACCCTTGGCTAGAATATCGGTACCCAAAACCCACTCAATCAAGAAGAATCGAAAGCCAACCCTTAAGAGCGCCTCCAACCCTAGCACTCTGAATCCACCAAAATTGAGCCCCTTAACTCACGGATTTGGGAGGGGAATCACAACTCAAAGAACTACGAAGGGTTCCCACAAATTTCCCCCATCAAATCCCCAAGAGCAAGGTCCCGAAAACACCCCGAGAAAATCACCAAGAGAGGGCACTGAAAATCACCATCAAGAACAACCGGGAACAACACATCCAAACCTTGAGGAACTACGTCGAATCATCTATACATGCTACAAAGGTTCATACAAGGTCTAGCTTGCCGCCCGATCATCCAACCCTCTCAACAAGATCTCACCATGAAGCTCTCAAGCTAGTCCTATGGAAATCCTAATAAAATAGGAAAGGAAAATAGGAAAGCAAAATGAACTAGAGTTCAAGAGATGGCTGCCATCCTCTCACCTCATGGGTTATATGGAGGCAACCGAAAGTCTAAAATACCCTTACTTAATAACTAGGGATACAAGCCCACCAAGGGCACTTTGGGAATTTGTCTTCATAGCACCATCGGACGGATGCCCAGCGACCGCACCTCGCGTAGCCTCAACGCAAGCCTTGAGATCCCGACGCGTGTCCTCCGCTTCGAAGCTTCCGACGCCCTGCGACCCCAACCCGGTCAGACCAGTTCTCCAACCTGGTTAGGCCGGTTTCGGCTAGCCAGCCACGCCCGGTCTTCGGCCTCGGCTTTGTGGCTCAGCCGAGTAACCCAGTGATTTTCTGGTGAACCACCGCAAACCCCGCAAACTTGATGTAGCCTCCGCCAATCACCTCTCATGACTTGGCTCCCACGAAGTCTCGGCTTGACCTTGGTTTTGTGGCTCAACCAATAAACCGTCCACCGACTTCATCTTGCTGTTCTTGCCACCATGCGGCCCGCACTTGACCCCGCTGGCCATCGGGTCCCTCGAACAAAGCCTACATGTCTTCTACACACCTGGAGGCCTCACCGACAACGACCTTTCGCGCTTGTTCTTCACCAGCACCAACACGAGTCAAGCCGCAAGATGCAACCTAGAGCTTCTCAAGTATACAAAATTCATCACAAGATGCTACACATGTCCAAATGAGCAAGTTAGATACTCTACAGGTTCGTAATGACCTCAACTACATGATCACCAAGTTTCAGAACCATTGGACAAGGATAACAAGGATTTGAGCAATTTTGCGACAAGTTACTCTCTCATAAGAAAAAACCTAAATATGAGCAAAACATGTCAAAATGGCAAAGCCACGCAAACTTCATGCTAGGACAACCATTCTAATCATAAGACCATCACAAACACCCACAAGCACCTCATGTCATGTCAAAGCCACCGAGCCATGTGCCTACTTCTATGTATGAGACTTCTCATTGGTAGGCATCATGCAACGGTTTAGCACCCAATGCAAATTCAATTCAGCACATATGATATGGGAGCACATTTTCAAGCATTTTACATTTCATTTTCAGATTGATAGTTGGTACATGAAATGTCTTTGCGACAAAAAGGAACTTATGCCCCTCCACAAGAAGAAGCAAGAGGGCTAAACGTTCATGATGGCAAATGAGCCTTTGGCCCCATATGATCAATAAACTATCTATCGAACCACAAATTAAGCATAACCAAACCACTAAAACATGTGAAGATCATATAGAGGCATTTACACATGACAGAGCATATATGTGACATTTTTCAAAAGCATAGCCATCTACCATGGATAGAAATCAAGATCATCAAGAGCTAAGCCAAACTAACCATAGCATACCAAACTAGCTCACAAGATCATATATAGCACATCATGGTGATCAATGTACATAAGAGAAGCTTTTCCTACAAAATGCATATGATACAAAATGCATGCAATCTAAGATACAAGGATGCCTATACATCATGTTACATATGCCCTGCCAAATGCAAGAAATGCACATAGGAAAGCTATACATATGCTACAAAGGAGCTCCCACACCCAAAGCTCACAAACGACCGGCTCCTCGAGGGGGGGGGGGCAAAAAGGGCTTGACACCACCGGCAAAAGAGCAAAGGAGCACAAAACTAACAAGCTCCCCCTAAACTCATGCATTAAGGCCAAAGAGCATACAAAGCTCACCTTACACACATGAGATAGGGCAAAGCACAAAAAGAACCAAGTGGCTTGACCAAGGCCACACACTTGAAGGTCACAAATTCACTTACCTTTATCATTTCTTCAGAAGTCACTCATCCTTGTCCACCATTCCCGAGAGTGATGTACCTCCATGTCACCACTGGGGTATGAGACCGGAGAACCACCCCCGATATCAACCAAATGTTCTTCGAGCCTCCCACCTGAAACTCAAAACCAAGAGCGAGAACGAGCAAATGACTCAACACTGGGGTTAGTCCCAAAGGTGTGAAACCAGTGTCGGGCCATTTCCTCAAAAGTAGGGTTAGCAACATCTATCCTACCGCCCCTATCAAAACTGTGATCCATCCTGTCAAAACTATCAAACCTGGAACCACCATGGGAAAACCACTCCCGTCTCATTGGAGGAGTACGACTACCATGATAGGAAAAAGCATGGTCCGTAGCCCCTCTGAGACTCAAAGCTGCGACCTCTCCCAAACTCGTATTGATCACAAGGTGGAGAACGTCCAACAAATTCACCACCTGCAAGGTCTCTAGACCAACCACCAGAACCACGAACTCCTGCAACAAACCGAGACTCATCACGAGCATGAAAACCAAATTGGTCCCCCTGCTGCCTCCAAACCGGTCTGACCGGTTTCAAAACCGGTCTGACCGGTTTCACTCCTCCAGCAGGACCTCTTTCTCCCATAGCACTCTTTTCTCCCGAAGCCAAAACCTTACGCACAAAACCCTTTCCCTTGGGCAGTGGCATACGAGGCTCAGGCACACCATGAGAAGGGTGGTACCTGTCCTTGCTTGCCCACTCCTTAGCCATTCTCGCCTCTCTCCTTCTCTTGTAGCAAAACTCTCTCTTGTGACCATCCTTTCCACAAAACTTACAATGGAAACGGATTGGTTTGGGCTTAGGCTTGGGGTGAGGCTCTTCACACAGCTTCTCACTAGGCTTCTCACTAGGCTTTTCACTTCCCTTCTCACTCGGTTTTTGTCTCGGTTGGTTTGGCCTGGATGCAAACTTGTCTTTGGGTGTGGGTTGTGGTGGAACTGAAACAATCCCAGAATTCCCTTCTCTCTCACCACTGTACTCACCAAACTTATCAGATCCCAAAGCCCAACTATCAAACCGCTTACAACTAGCAATCATCATTCCAAGCTGAGGTTGTCGGTGCGGAATATGGTCCCGACACTAACCAGTAGAAAGCGCCAAGGTCTATCCCTCAATGGTCGATGCTAAGCAATAAGAGACACGGGATTTATCATGGTTCCGGCCGAGGGGGCCGTACGTCCAGCAGTGGTGTGCTCAAGGCACTATATTGCTCAGCACCGGGGGTGCTCGTAGTGGGGGCTGCTACAAGCAAGGCGGGAGAGGAAGCGTGGCTTCCAAGTCCCTGGTGAAGTGGCTGAAGATGTTGTGGGAGAATTGGAGAATGAGTACGTGGTGTGCCGTGTGCCATTTGTTCGTCCTCCCGCGGCTGGGGGGTTCGCCCTCCTTTTATAGATCAAGGAGGAGGCGAATTAGATGCGCGCCGCGCTATCTAGCTACGTGGGGAAGCACGACGTGCTATGCTGTAGAGTGGGCGGCCGTCCGGACGATCCTTGCAGCGATCTGGCCATCATGGCCTATCTTGTACCCGAACAGTGGCGGTTCGAGGGTAGAAGGGCGGCGGATGGTGGTGATGTCTTCTGATAGGCTCGAGGGAGCTGCTGACGTTGGCTCGTACGGAGTACAGGAGTAGGTAAGGTGGCGTCCCGTTCCCGCATGCTCCACGGTGCTGGAGTTGTTGCTACAGCGCCTGGCGTGCGCCTGCACGCGCGGGGGCGGCGGCCATGCTGTTACAGTGGCAGGGATGGCGTCCCACCGGCCTAGCGCCTCCACCTAACCCTGTAGGGTCACAAGAAAGCAAATCGATGGTGCAACCGGCCCCCCTTCGAGGGCTCGGCGCGTTAGCCGTACTGGAGCAGGCGCGCGGCGTCACGGGACTTACACCGGCCGCGCTGCACAGTCCCTCCCCACAGTGATGGGGATGGGCTCCTCCCTGGGGAGTTGGTGCGACGGCACCGGGGCGCGAGCCCCGGGCGCATGATGGCGCCGTCCCGCCGGTGTCGGGGCATTAAATGCCCGTATACGGGGGCCGGCACACGCGTGAGGGGCGCCCTCGAGCGAGGAGGCCCCCGGTCGAGGGCGGGACGGTCCCTCGAGCGAGGCGAAGCCTGCTCGAGGGGGAGCGGGCCCTCGAGCGAAGCGGAGCCCGCTCGAGGGAAACGCACCCCCTCGAACGGGGCGGAGCCCGCCCGAGGGGGACGCGCATTCTCGAGCGAGGCGGAGCCTGCTCGAGGGGATCTTCAAGAGATCTGCCTTGGTGGGCCGTCGGGGTCCCTGCGGCATGGGCCGTATCCTGCATGGTTAGGCAAACTGTGTTTTGGTTTTGTTGCGGGTTTTAAGTGAGGATTTCCCCGTTGTTTAAGGGGACCCCTAGGGCTGTCCCCGACGAGCCCCCGAGCATCTGCGGGTTTGCCATTGAGGCTCCCGCAGATGCTGGAACCTACTGATAGGACGTTCTTCCCTCATTGTTTTGCGAACGCTTTCCATGGGGCCGCGTCAGCGGACCCGCGGTCTAGCCCCCGAAGCCCTGCAGGGGCGTGGATGCCCCTACAGGGGTTAACCACGAGAGCTGGTCAGAGGGCGTGGCACATGTTTCAACCGGCATCGGCAATGTCTCAGCCGGCTTCGGTGACGCACGCGCTGCTGGCGCTGTCTCCGGCGGGTGCAAACCAAGGAGGTGTAGCCGTGCGTTAAGCTCCCGAGCCTGGGCCCATTCGAGGCGATCGGGTAGAGCTTTACGACTTGTTTCTTAACGCGCCCTCGCCGTCCCTCCGCGGGACGGAGGGTGAGGTTTCCGCAACTCCCATCGAGCGGGTCGCGAATTGCGGATTCTTCTTTGAGCTACTAGTGGGTGGTTCGAGTGGACGCCCATGCCCCGTTCGATAAGGGTAGGCTGCGTGGTCCAGAGACACGTCCATTGAAGCGCTTGCGTGGGTTTGCAAGGTGGGGCTCGATCCCGTTCGATAGGGACCGAGGGCGCGGAAGCTCTCCCTCGGTGGGATCCCCTGGCTAGCTGCCCTCGCTGGCTCTCGAACACGACATGTGGGGCACCCTCGAGCCGACGGGCTCGAGGAATGGCTCGAATGCGCGTGCCTTCGTCGTCCCTGACTCTGCGATCTGGGGCACCTGTTCGAACCCGTCGAGGGTTAGGCTTCGAACCTCTGATCAGTAGGGCCGTGCGGGGCGGCGCCTGGGCGGCCCCGTCTTTTGCGTTTGCGGCCGTCGAGGGGTCTGGGCGAGCCAGCCCCCGAGGTGCTGGTCGGTAGCATAGCGTGGCATGGGTGCTCGCGGTGCCTGCTTTACTTCAAGCGGGCCCCGGGCGACCTTCTCACGCATGTGCCCTTTTTAGAGAGTTGATACTGTATCGAGCCAGAGGCTCGTGCCGCTCGAGGGTTTTGCGTGGCATGGGTGCTCGCGGTGCCTGCTTTACTTCAAGGGGGCCCCGGGCGACCTTCTCACGCCGATGTCCCTTCGAGGGCTGACATCGTCTCGAGCCAGGGGCTCGTGCCGCTGGAGGGTTTTGCGTGGCATGGGTGCTCGCGGTGCCTGCTTTACTTCAAGCGGGCCCTAGGCGACCTTCTCACGCCGATGTCCCTTCGAGGGCTGACATCGTCTCGAGCCAGGGGCTCGTGCCGCTCGAGGGTTTTGCGTGGCATGGGTGCTCGCGGTGCCTGCTTTACTTCAAGCGGGCCCCGGGCGACCTTCTCACGTCGATGTCCCTTCGAGGGTTGAATTTACCCCGAGCCAGGGGCTCGCCCCGCTCGAGGGTTCTCCTTGCTTGGCAAGGGACCGCGTCATTAAATGCCCTACAGTAGAGGCTGCGGTTTCGCAACGCGGGCGCGCCTTTTTAGGCGTTGTGGCCGCGCGCGCGCGTAGTGGGCGGCGTGGCAGGCGGACGTGACCGCCTGCCTCGGTCCCTGCTAGTATTCACCGTGATGATGGCCCATCCGCGGTGATGTGGCCGCTGTGGTCGTGGCGGGGCCCGTTCGTCAGCGTGAAGAGAAGATTCCCTGCAGTTAATGCGCGCGGGGCATCCGCCCCGGAGAGCTCGCCCGCGGCTTATAAATCTGAGGGGAGGGGGAAGCGGCGGTTTTTTACCTTAGCGCTCCGCCATTTCAGCCCCCTGTGCCTTCGTCTTCGCCTCGCCTTCGCCACCGTGCGGCTTTGCCATTTGAGTTCTTCTTCCTCCTCCTGTCCTCCGCTCTCGCATTCCTTTGCCCTCTTCTCATGGCGCCGCCTCCATCCGTCACGATTCTTGACCCGTACGCCTGGGAGAGGTCGTCGGTGACCCCGCAGGCTCTCAACGAGCTGGTCACCGCCGGCCAGCTGGCGGCAAATGAGGAGGGCCGCCCGGCGGAGTGGATAGTGCCGCCGGCGGGGGACCGCGCGCCCAACCCGCCGGAAGGCTACGTGGTGAGCTTCGTTCGCTTCCACGAGCGAGGCTTCAACGCGCCGGTGAGCCGCTTCATGCGGGCGTTGTGCCACTACTACGGCGTGGAGCTGCACAACTTCGCGCCCAACGCGATCTCGCAGGCGGCCACGTTTGTGGGCGTCTGCGAGGGGTATCTGGGGATCCCAGTCAACTGGGAGCTCTGGGTACACCTCTTCCGCGTGGAGCTCTTCACGCAGCCCACGACGGAGCCGAGGACCCGCTGCGCGGTGCGCGCCGGCGGGATGTCGCTCGCTCTGCGGGGTAGTTCAAGGACCACTACATCCCCTGCACCATGACGACGAACAACGCCGGCTGGGAGCGGGGATGGTTCTACCTGCGCAACGCCGAGCCCGGCCTCCCCCCCTAAACCGGTCGGATGTTCAAGGAGAAGCCCAGCTCTTGGGGCTACGGGGTGTCCACGCCCCAGCACCGGAGGCGGCAGGACTCGGTCCTGGCCGCCTTGAGGAGCCTGTCGGAGCAGGGGCTGACAGCGATGGGCGTCCTCGCCTTTCTCCATCACTGGCGGGTCGTGCCCCTGATGAAGAGGCCGCTCTGCATCTTTGAGATGACAGAGGAGGCGGACCCGATCGCGTTGGCGAGGTCGCGGATGCTCCTGACCCCCCTCGGGCGGCCGTACGCGCTCACCCGGGCGCGGAGCGCCGTCGACACCCGGATGCCGACACACCCGGACCGGACCCCGTGGGATCTCGAGATGCTCCCCACCGACCCGCTGGTGAGTGTGATTCTTGATTCCGTTTTAGTTTTCTGGTGCTGCCTCTACCTCCTGACGCGTCTTTGATGTTCCTGCATGCAGCTGGTGAACTTCACCGCCGTAAAGTCCATTCCGCCCACCCCCGATTCCCGCGCGCTTGGTCGGGCGGCGCGGCGAGCGGGGAGCGGGGAGCGGGCGGCGCGCGGAGAGGGAGCGCGCAAGGCGGCACAACGAGCGCCGCGAGCGACGGAGCGCGGAGTCCGGCGGCGCGAGGAGGCCGGGGGCTATCCTTCCGGGGACCGAGGGAGTACTCGTCCTCGGAGGAGGACGAAGAGGAAGAGGGGCGAGGGGCGGGGCCCCTCGATAGGTGGGGAGCCCTCGCCCCCGTCGCCGGGAGCCGGCTCCGGCGGCAAGGGGTGGCATCGCACGGGGCGGGCGCAACGGCGCCCGCCGCCGGCTGTCGACAACGAGGGCGGCGCGCGCGCGCGAGGGCGCCCGCGCGCACTACGGGGGCGCGCGCGGCGGGTGCGCGCGTGCGTGCGGCGAGCGCGCGCGCGCGCGGGGCGGGGCCCGTGCGCGCGGTGGCGACGTCAGGAGGCGCAGCGACGGGCGTGCCGGTCGCGCCGGCCTCATCCGCTGAGGCTTCGAGGAAAAGGAAGCGCGCCTTTTCCTCCTCGAGGTAAGGGGCTCGATCCTCTACTTGGTTTGATTTTTTGATGATCAGGCGTTCTAACCCTCTGTTTGTGCCTGCGCAGGGTGGTGCCAACTGTGCCTCCCCTCGCACCGGCCAAGGTGCTGAGGACGGACGCGTCCATCCCCACCCGGCGGCGCTCGTCGAGGGCGTCGCGGGCGGGGGCAAGCACGGCGGCGGCGGGCGAGAGCTCGCGGGGGGCGCGGGCCGGGACCCCGAGGCCTCGGCCGGCGGATCGGCACACCATGGCGCGGCCGGTGGTTGCCGAGGGCGGCGGCCGGCGCCGGCCGTGGCGAGGCGCAGCCCACGGCGGCGGTCGTGGCGGAGGCGCGGCCGATGGTGGCTGCTGCGACGGAGGCGCGGCTTGTGGCGCCAACCGCGGCGGAGGCGGGGGCCGGTGCGGCCCGCGGTGGCACCCGTGGTCGCGGAGGCACGGCCGGAGGCGGTGGGCTGCTGCGGAGGGCGGCCGGCGCCCCCTGCGGGGGAGCGCGGCCGGAGGTGGTGGCCGTGGCGCCACGTCAAGCGCTCGTGGCCGTGGAGGCACAAGTGGAGGCGCCGGCGGAGGCGGCGCAAGGGGTTGGCGCCCGCCGGCGGTTCCCGGCGGAGGTGGTGGAGGTCCCGGACGACGACTCCCCACCGCCGGGTGGGATCGGTGGGCGAGCTTCCCCACACGCTCCCCGAGCCCCGGGGAGGGGGGCCCTCGTGAGGGCGGCGCGAGGGTCACATGGTGGCGGGGGACCGAGGACACGGCGCCGAGGCCTCGTCCTCCCGCGCCGGCCACTCTGCCCAGGTAGAGGGGGCCGGCGGCGATCCGCCTGCGTTCGCCGACGCCCAGGGAGAGCAGGAGCTCTAGGGAGAGCTCCGGAGCCACGACACCACGCTCGACCGCGCGCTGAACGAGGCGCTGAGGGTCCATGGCGGCCCCGCATGGCGTGTCTTCCAGGTAGGGCGTTGTTGTTTGTTTTCTTCTTTTTCTTATTTTTGTGCGCTGTTTCTGTGTCGTGGCGTTTACGGGTTTCAAGTTGTGGGTGACAAGAGCTCGAGCACCGCGCCCACGACAAGTACAACGCCTTCGATCGGGTGAACGCCGAGCTCCACCAGCTCCGGGAGCGATGCGGCGCTTTCGACGCGCTCGCCGATGCTCTCAGGACCCCGGACGCCTGGTTGGCGTACCGGGCCGTGGTCTTGCACGACGAACTTCCCGAGAGCATGAGGCAGGACCCGGCGCGCCGCTCTAGCCTCGAGCGGATCTGCACAGCTCTCATCGATCGTGATGAGGCGCTGTGGCGGGCGCGCTCGGACCTGGAGAAGATGCGGACGCTGGCGACCAACTGGGAGGCGGAGGTGGCCGGCGTTCGCGGCGAGAACCGGGGGCTCCGCTCGTCGCTCGAGGGGGCGCGGGCGCGGCGGCGCCGGGGGCGAGGAGCGGGCGCGCGCGGGCGGAGTAGCGGGCCAAGGAGGCCGACGACTTGAAGGCCGCCCTCGACGCCAAGGCCGCGGCGCTCGTCGTCGGCCGAGGGAGCGCTCTGCCGGAGAGCGCACCGCCCGCCAAGGGCCGAGGGGGCGGCTCCGGCGGGAGCGAGCCGCCCTCGTCGACGCCGGACGGCTGCGGGAGCGGAGAGCTTGTCGCTCGCGAGGCGGCGCGAGAAGTCATTGGCGGAGCGGGACGCCAAGCTCTCTAAGACCGAGGGCGAGCTCATTGTGCTCGGCATTACGAGCGCAAACCAAGAGCCGGCCCTCCGGGAGGAGGGGTGAGTCCGTCGAGCGCCTCGAGGCGGCGGTCGAGGCCGAGCGCCGCGCTCTCGAGGTGGAGAGGAAACAAGTCAAAGGTGAGCCACTGTTTGACTCTTGCTTTGTTGGTTTTTCTGTTAGAGGGCTCGCATCCCCCTTTCTGATTTCTTTCTTGTCTTGGCGATTCCAGGCTTGCGCACCGCCCTGGGGCATGCAGCTGAACGGGCCGAGGCACTGCTATAACTCCTCCGAGCAGGAGCTGCGGGAGCTGCGTGGTGCGGCCCTCGAGACCTGCCGAGCCGTGGAGGAGGGTGAAGCACAGGCCGGCAGCTCGCTGGCCAGCCGCCTGCGTGCCCTTGGCGGTCACGTCACCGAGCGGATGCGCCGGGCGCTGCATCTGGGCGTCCAGAAGGCCCTCGGAGTGGTGCGGTCCCACTACGAGGTCAACTTCGAGGCGCTGGCGGAGGGCTACATCGTTCCCGAGGGCGTCGAGGACGAGGTAGCGATGGAGCGTGTGGATGCGCTCGCCGCCGACGCCGCCGGGTCGCTTGCTGAAGCCTTCGAGGAGTTCCTTTTCCCGGACGCTGCTGACGCTGCCGCTCCTCCCGCCTGAAGACAGTTGGGCACTAGGCCCGTGTTTATTTGTGTATCAGTATTCTGGCCATGCGGCCTTTGTAAATAAGCACATTATCTCAGTCGCAAACATTTGTTGATACGAAATGAACCCTTTTGCTTATTGCGCTTTTTTGTTTCTCCTTCTTCCTGAGTAGATTTTACTTAGGGGAGTTCGATTTTCGCGGGGGGCCTGCTGGGTTGGAGGCGAGAGAGAAGGGCCGTGTCCTCGCGGCGTAGGCTATGTCTGACTCGCGCGCTCCTTCCGCTAGGCCGCCTGCGCCCTGTTCGAACCGTTGCTCGAGGTTGAAGTAGAAAACAAACTTAGCGCATGTGAGTTGTTTTATTTTTGCGCGAAAATGGGACCATTTTGGGGGGGGGTGCCCCCCACAGTAGCCCCCGAGGGTAACTTGGGTTTCAGGGGAAAGCCGAGTTGCCCTTTCCATTAGACTTGAGGCGTTTACATAGTTGTCACCAACTGGGGCATTGGCCATATGATTTTTACAACAGAAAATGCTTGGGAATTCTAGCTAGGGGTAGAAACGACGTAGCTGTTGGATGTTCCAAGCGTTGGTGAGCTCTTCATCGTCCTCGTTGGCCAGCTTGTACGTGCCGGGCTTGAGTACCTTCACCACGACGTAGGGTCCCTCCCATGGGGGCGATAGCTTGTGGCACCCTCGGTTGTCTAGGCGTAGCCTTAGGACCAGATCCCCTTCGCTGAAATCCCGCCGGCGTATTTTGCGTGCTTGGTAGCGCCTGAGGGACTGTTGGTACCTTGCGGAATGCATCAAGGCTACGAGGCGTGCCTCGTCCAGCTGATCCAGCGAGTCCTCGCGGGCTCGCTGGCTGGCATCCTCGTCATAGCCTCGAACCCTGGGCGACCCGTATTCTAAGTCCGTGGGGAGGACGGCCTCCGCGCCATGGACTAGGAAAAACGGAGTGAACCCGGTGGCTGCGGTTGGGGTGGTCCTTAGGCTCCACACAACCGGCGGTAACTCTTGGAGCCATTTTCGCCCCGGTATTTGTTTTGGGCGGTCGAAAATTTCGGGCTTTAGGCCTTGCAAGATCATGCCATTGGCACGCTCTACTTGGCCGTTGGTCTGTGGGTGTGCCACAGCTGCCCAATCCACACGGATGTGGAACTTGTCGCAGAACTCCAAGAACTTCCTGCCTGTGAACTGGGACCCATTGTCGATGATGATGGAGTTTGGCACTCCAAAGCGGTAGACGATGTCGGTGAAGAATGTTACCGCCTGCTCCGCCCTGAGATTCGTGATGGGGCGCACCTCCACCCACTTGGAGAACTTGTCGATCCCGACCAACAAGTGGGTCAAGCCCCCGGGCGCCTTCCGCAGGGGCCCGACGATGTCCAGCCCCCACACGGCAAATGGCCACGTTACGGGGGATGGTACGGGAGGCATGGGCGGGCAAGTTGGACTTGCGGGTGTAGAATCGGCACCCTTCGCGGTGCGCACGATCTCGCTAGCGTCCCGCGACCGCGGTAGGCCGGTAAAAGCCCCGGCGGAACGCGTTGCCGACGAGGGTGCGGGGCGCGGCGTGGTGGCCACAGATCCCCGCGTGGATGTCCCGTAGGAGCTCGCGCCCCTCGGGGATGGGCACGCACCGGCGCGGGGATGCGGAAGCGGCGCGCTTGTACAGCTCGCCGTCAACGAGGGCAAAGGACTTGGCCATCCTGGCGATGCGCCTGGCCGCGGCCCGGTCCGCGGGGAGTTGCCCTCGAGCGATCCAGGCGATGTATTTGTCACGCCAGTCCGCTTGGACAGGAGCCGGCTCGATGTCCATTACGTCGGCCTCGTGGGAGCCATACCCCTCGAGGAGGGAGAGCACGTACGCCTCATTCGAGGGGTCCTCGTCCATGGGTTCCGCACCTGCTGGATTCGAGGGAGCCCCCGAGGGTTCGTCGTGACTCGAGGGGTGGGGCTCGAAGACGACCAAGGGTTGAGCGACGTCGCGTGCGAAAACGTTCGGGGGGACGGTGATCCGCCCGGATGCAATCTTGGCCAGCTCGTCCGCCTCCTCGTTGTACCGCCGGGGCACGTGGTTGAGCTCGATGCCGTAGAACTTGTCCTCGAGGGCTCGCACGGCTTTGCAGTAGGCCTCCATCTTGTCGTCATGGCAGCTCGCGTTCTTCATGACTTGATCGATTACGAGCTGCGAGTCCCCCCCGCACGTCGAGGCGCTTGACGCCTAACTCAATGGCGATTTTGAGGCCGCGAGAGGAGGGCCTCGTATTCAGCCATATTGTTAGACGCGGGGGAAGTGGAGGCGCACCGCGTACCGCATGTGTTCCCCGAGGGGTGACACGAAGAGCGAGGCCCGCGCCCGCCCCGTTTTCATCACCGAGCCGTCGAAGAACAGAGTCCAACACTCCGCTTGGATTTGCGGCGGCGGTAGCTGCGTGTCCGTCCATTCAGCGACGAAATCAGCCAAGATTTGGGATTTGACGGCCTTGCGCGGGGCGTAGGCGAGCGTCTCGCCCATCAGCTCCACGGACCACTTGGCGATCCTGCCCGCAGCGTCGGGGTTGCGGATGATCTCCCCCAGTGGGAAGGAGGAAACCACCGTGACGGGGTGGGCCTCGAAGTAGTGGCGGAGCTTGCGCCGCACAAGGACTACCGCGTACAGCAACTTTTGGACCTGGGGGTAGCGCGTCTTCGTATCTGACAGGACCTCGCTGATGTAATAAACTGGCCGCTGTACAGGCAAGGCGTGCCCTTCCTCCGCGCGCTCCACGACAATCACGGCGCTGACCACCTGGGTGGTTGCGGCCACGTAGAGCTGCAGGGGTTCGCCGTCTTGTGGCGGCGTAAGGATCGGGGCGTGCGTTAGAGATGCCTTCAGCTTGTCGAGCGCATCCTGGGCCTCGGCGGTCCAGGAGAAGCGCTCGTGCTTCTTGAGTAGGCGGTAGAGGGGCAGCCCCTTTTCACCGAGCCGCGAGATGAAGCGGCTCAAGGCGGCAAGGCACCCCAGCACCTTTTGCACCCCTTTGAGGTCCCGGATCGGACCCATTCGTTCGAGGGCCGCAACCTTTTCAGGGTTGGCCTCGATTCCCCGTGGCAGACAATGTATCCCAGGAGCATGCCTCGCGGCACTCCAAAGACACACTTTTCGGGGTTTAACTTGACCCCATTGGCCTGTAGGCAGCCGAACGCGACGCCAAGGTCGCCAACCAGGTCGTCCGCCTTCCTGGTCTTTACGACGTTGTCGTCTACGTACGCTTCGACCGTCCGCCCGATGTGATCCCCGAAAACGTGCTGCATGCAGCGCTGGTATGTCGCACCTGCGTTTCGGAGGCCAAATGGCATCGTGACGTAGCAGAACGTCCCGAACGGTGTGATGAACGAAGTCGCGAGCTGGTCGGACTCCTTCATCTTTATTTCGTGATACCCGGAGTAAGCATCAAGGAAGCAAAGCAATTCACACCCAGCCGTTGAATCAACGATCTGATCAATGCGTGGCAAAGGAAAAGGAACTTTAGGACATGCTTTATTAAGACTAGTGTAGTCTATACACATCCGCCACTTCCCATTCTTTTTCTTTACAAGCACGGGGTTTGCTAGCCACGTTGGGTGGAACACCTCCTTGATGAATCCGGCCTCGAGAAGCTTCCGCAGCTCCGCTCCGATTGCCCGTCGCCGTTCCTCGTCGAAGCGGCGGAGCCGTTGTTGCACGGCGCGGGCGTTTGGCAGGATGTCAAGGGAGTGCTCGGCGACTTCCCTCGGGATGCCTGGCATATCCGAGGGGCTCCACGCGAAGATGTCGGCGTTGGCGCAGAGGAAGTCGATGAGCACCACTTCCTATTTGGGATCGAGGGCGGAGCTGACCCTCAACGCCTTGCCCTCGGGGGCTGAAGGGTCGAGGGGGACCTCCTTGGTCTGCTCCGCAGCCTCGAAGGTACCGGCGTGCTTGGCGGCGGAGTCGAGGTCTTCGTTGACCATCTCCTCCAAAGTGTTCATCAGCGCTTCATCCAGCGCCAGTGCCTCTGCGTGCTCTACGCACTCGACGTCGCAGTCGAATGCGTGCTTGATGGACGAGCCGACGGTGATGACGCCGTTTGGTCCCGGCATCTTCATCTTCAAGTAGGTATAGTTGGGGACCGCTATGAATTTGGCGTAACAGGGTCGCCCAAGTATAGCGTGGTAGGCTCCCTTGAACCCCACCACCTCGAAGGTGAGGATCTCCTTGCAGAAATTCTTTGGGGTGCCAAACCAAACTGGCAGGTCGGTCTGCCCGAGGGGCTGGACCTGCTTGCCGGGCGCGATGCCGTGGAATGGCTTCGTGTTGGGCCGCAGCTGGTCCAACCCGATCCCCATCAGGCGCAACGTATGCGCGTAGAGGATGTTGAGGCTGCTGCCTCCGTCCATGAGGACCTTCGAGAACCGTGCGTTCCCGATGATGGGGTCGACCACCAGCGGGTACGGCCGGGTTGGGGACGCGGTTCGGGTGGTCTTCCCGGCTGAAGGTGATGGCGTCCTCCGACCAATTGAGGAAGGACGGAGGCGCCCTCTCCGCGGCGAGGACCTCGTGCCGCTCCTTCTTGCGCTGGCGGGTCGACATGTCGACGGTTGGCCCCCCAAAGATGAGGAACACGTTTTCGACGGCGGGGAAGCCGCCTGCGTCGCCGTCGCCTCCGTCTTTCTTGGCCTCTGCCTCCTTCGCGGCGGCGCGGCCATAGAACTTCTTGAGCATATCGCCCTTTGCTCAGGGGTGTGGTTCCTTGGGGTCTTGTGGTAAGGACATGGCTTTTTTAGCATGTCGTCAAACACCCCGGGCCTCGAGGGGCCGGTCGAGGGCCCCGTCGAGCCGGGTCGATAGCAAGGGCCTCGGCATTACCGCCGTCGCGCCCCGCTCGCGCGCCTCGCGGCGCGGCTTCTTTCCCTTCTTGCCCCGCTTGTCGTTGCGGTGGGGCTCCTTGGACTTGCTTGCCCTCCGCGGGCGCGTCCTCCGAGCGCTTGCCCTTCTTGCCGTCGAAGATCGCCCCCACGGCCTCTTCTCCAGAGGCGAAGCTGGTGGCGATGTCGAACAGCTCGTTGGAGTCCGCGGGCGGGCTGCGTCCTAGCTCCCGCACGAGGTCCCGGCATGTGGTACCCTCGAGGAAGGCGTGCACAATCTCGGACTGCGCTACGCTAGGGAGTTTCGTGCAGCGCTTGGAGAAGCGCCGTATGAAGTCCCGCAGCGACTCGCCGGGCTTCTGTGTGCAGGAGCGCAGGTCCCATGAATTTCCGGGGCGCACGTATATGCCCTGGAAGTTGCCCACGAACGTGCGGACCAGATCGTCCCAGCTGTGGATTTGGCTGGCGGGCAAGTGCTCGAGCCATGTCCGGGCCGCGTCGCCGAGGTGCGGGGGGCAAGTTGCGGATGATGACCTCGTCGCTGGTGGCCCCGCCCAGCTGGCAAGCCAAGCGGTAATCGTTGAGCCACACGCGGGGGTCCGTCTCCCCGTTGTACTTGATGATGGTCGAGGGTTGGCGAAAGCGCTGGGGGAAGGCCGCCGTGCGGATCTCCCGGCTGAACACACGGGTCCCCGGGGGCTCCGGCGTCGGGGAGCGGTCCTCGCCGGCCGTCGTAGCGTCCGCCCCGTCGAGGGTGGTAGCCCAACGCCTGCTCGTGCGTCCGCGCCGCTTGTGCGCCGGCTTTGATGACGTTGCGGGCGTCGCCATCCGGCGCCCGCGTGCGTCAAGGAGCCGCTCCTTGGCCGGCGTGCGTCCTGGGTCGGCGGGTCGCCCCGCCGGTCCTCTCCCGCGTGGACCGAGGGTTCGCCTCCGGTGCGGCTCCGTCGTCCCGCGCATCCCCCTGTTGGCGGATGCGTGAGGACGAGCTCTCGGCCGCCGGCCCCGGCCGCTTGCTCGATGAGAGTTTGCACCTCGCGGTGCGGGTCTCGAGCCTCGGGGGTCGAGGGTGCGGCATGGCCCGCGGCGGCGTCGCGGCGGCGATGAGCTTTTGGCTCGCCGCGCGGGGTGCGTCCGCGTTGTCGATGTTGGGGGGGCGGTGTTGATGCGGTCGCGGACTGTCGGCCCGGCTTCCGCGCGCGTTCACCGCGCACGGAGGCTTCCCCGCCATTGAGGCGCGGAGCGGCCCGCACCATCCGGTATTCCTCCGCCAGCTTGGCCTCGAGCTCGCGGGCTTGGGCCAGCTGCGCGTCGGCGTCGGCCCCGGCGGGAGAGTGCTTGGCCCCGCGGCCAGGCGCGTGGCCATCCCTGGGGCAGGCATGACCTCCCCGTCTCCAGCGCCCACCGCACCGGCGGCATTGGCTGGGTCGTTGGTGATGACAGCGTAGCACTCCCGTGCGGGATCGTAACTCCCGGTGCTGGAGTCGTCGGAGCAGCCGAACCAGTAGTCCGTAGCGTCTAGGAAACACCAGAACATGATCGGGTCCAGCACGCCGGAGAAGTCCCACTCCGCGTACCCGTGGCGGTTGGCGGGTGGCAACGCGTCAATGGAACCCAGAGACGACTCGTCTCCCGCTGAGGCGCCGGGATCCCTGGCGACGAAGACGTGACGGCCAGGTGGAACCCTGCGCATCGTGGTGTTGACGTTGGCGTTGTAGGCCGACGTAGCGCCACGCAGCCCGATGGGGATGCGCGGTCCGGAGACCGTGCGGCCGTCCCCGCCGGGATGGTGGCGGTCGTGACGGCGGGCGCACCGCGGCGAGAGGCGGCGCGCTCGGCTCCGCCCGCCGCTCGGACCGCGCACGGCGCGAACGCCGCCCCGGAGCGACGGCGGCGTCGTGGCGTCGACGGGCCCGCGGCATCCGTGCTGCGGGCGCCGCGCGCGGTGATGCGTGCGGCGGGGACCGGAGCGGACCCGGCCTGGCGCCGCGCGCGGAGCTCCTCACGGTTGGTGAGGCGCATGAGGTAGCCGTTCCCCGTGGCCTGAAAGTTCAGGTCCCCGAACCGGATTTCGAACCCGGCGGGGAGGGGGTCCGAGCTGCCCATGCAGTAGCGTGTACCACGGTACTCAGTGCGGATCACCATGGAGGGAGTTGGTAAAATGACCTTAGGCGCTCAGATTGCCCCACGGTGGGCGCCAACTGTCGGTGCAGAATATGGTCCCGACACTAACCAGTAGAAAGCGCCAAGGTCTATCCCTCAATGGTCGATGCTAAGCAATAAGAGACACGGGATTTATCCTGGTTCCGGCCGAGGGGGCCGTACGTCCAGCAGTGGTGTGCTCAAGGCACTATATTGCTCAGCACCGGGGGTGCCTGTAGTGGGGCTGCTAGAAGCAAGGCGGGAGAGGAAGCGTGGCTTCCAAGTCCCTGGTGAAGTGGCTGAAGATATTGTGGGAGAATTGGAGAATGAGTACGTGGTGTGTCGTGTGCTATCTGTTCGTCCTCCCGCGGCTGGGGGGTTCGCCCTCCTTTTATAGATCAAGGAGGAGGCGAATTACATGCGCGCCGTGCTATCTAGCTACGTGGGGAAGCACGACGTGCTATGCTGTAGAGTGGGCGGCCGTCCGGACGATCCTTGCAGCGATCTGGCCATCATGGCCTATCTTGTACCCGAACAGTGGCGGTTCGAGGGTAGAAGGGCGGCGGATGGTGGTGATGTCTTCTGATAGGCTCGAGGGAGCTGCTGACGTTGGCTCGTACGGAGTACAGGAGTAGGTAAGGCGGCGTCCCGTTCCCGCACGCTCCACGGTCTGGAGTTGTTGCTACAAGGCCGGCGTGCGCCCGCACGCGCGGGGACGGCGGCCATGCCGTTGCGGTGGCGGGGATGGCGTCCCACTCGGCCTAGCGCCTCCACCTAACCCCCGTAGGGTCACAAGAAAGCAAATCGAGGGTGCAACCGGCCCCCTTCAAGGGCTCGGCGCGTTAGCCGTCTTTGGAGCAGGGCGCGCGGCGTCACGGGACGACACCGGCCGCGGCGCACGGTCCCTCCCCACGTGATGGGGATGGGCTCCTCCCGGGGAGTTGGTGCGGCGGCACCGGGCGCGAGCCCCGGGCGCATGATGGTGCCGTCCCGCCGGTGTCGGGTTAAATGCCCGTGTACGGGGGCCGGCACACACGTGCGGGGCGCCCGTGAGCGTGGCGGTCCCCAGCCGAGGGTGGGACGAACCCCGAGCGAGGCGAGACCCGCTCGAGGGAAGTGCTGCCCCTCGAGCGGGGCGATGCCCGCCCGAAGGGAGCGTGCAGCCTCGAACGAGGCGGAGTCCGTTTCGAGGGGATCCTTATGCGGGCCGCCTCGATGGGCCGTCGGAGTCCCTGTGGGCCGTGTCCTGCATGGTTAGTCACCTGCATGGTTAGGCTTAGCGTGTTTCGGTACCGGGATTTAAGTGAGGATTTCCCCGTTGTTTAAGGGGACCCCTAGGGCTGTCCCCGACAGGCGGCTCGTATGGGATGATTTTTCTTCGAGGAAAGCTGTTGGATTTTATTGTGCTTGACAAGACCTATGCTATTCCGGTCAACATCCATACTCTTATGGTGACCGATGCCGATGCCAAGGCCAAGTATGAGGCTAATGCAAAAGCCGTTGATCACTTGTGCCGGAGCTTGTGTGATCCAGAGTTTGAGCGTGTTCGCCATTTGAATCTTGCTTGGCAAATTTGGGATAAGTTGTTGGTTGCTCACGGTGGTGATAACCATGTGAAGGCTCGCCTCTTTGTCTCTTACCGGATGCAATATGAGAATTTCACTCCACTTCCCGGTGAGGACATTGATGCGATGTTTCAGAGGTTCACCGCCATCGTGAACAACATGAAGGCTAATGTTGAGGATTTTCCGTACTCCGAGCATGATCAGGCTTTGAAGCTCTTGCATGTCTTGGACCCAAATGTTTGGGGTGCTAAGGTTGAGGCCATCAAGGAGTCTGGGAATTATTTGACTATTGAGTTGATGACCTCTTTTCTAAGCTCAAGTCGGCTGAGGTTGACAGGAAGTTGCTATCCAAGCATGAGGGCTCGACTGACCATAGTCTTGCTCTTGTGGGAGGATCAAAGTGGACCCAACCCTTCCTGTCGACAGTTTTCTTTGTCCTCTCTTATGTCCATTCCAGATGAGGAGTTTGATGTGCTGGGCGAGGAGGAGCTGGCCTTGCTCTCAAGAAGGTTTGAACGACTACACGAGAGTCGGAGGAACGCAAGGCGGAGCTCAGGGACGTGCTACAAGTGTGGCAGGGCGGCCATCATCGCCGAGTGCCCGGAAACGGAGGAGAACAAGTACAAGGTGAACGAGCAAGGCGCACCCGAGGCGTGAAGACAAGTACTCCTCCAAGGGCAAGCACTTCAACAAGTCCAAGAGCAAGGACAAGGACAAGCGGCGACCAAGCAAGAGCAGCTACAAGAAGAACAAGGCAAGAGCGATGGTGGCCGGTGCGAGCGACGTCGACTCAAGCTCAAGCGAGGAGCAGTCAAGCTCAAGCAGCGAAGATGAAGACGCCGGGAGGCGCAGTGGCAAGAAGAGTGCAAGCCGGAACCTCAGCGGGCTGAGCTGTGTGGCGCTCGAGGGCTTTTGTGGCATGGCCCATAGCTCGAGCAGCAAGAAGAGTGTGAAGGAAGACAGCGACTCCGACTCGGAGGATGAGGTAAACCGTGATCCCGACTCTTTGCTTACTGAGATTGCTAGGTTGAATGGTTTGCTTGATAACCGTGATAGTGTGCTGAGAGATGCCAAAAAGATGAGGAAAGATCTTAGGGCTCAGCTTGAGAATGCTAGTGAGAAAGTAGGAGAGTTAGAGTCAAAATTGCTTGAATTGAAACTTGAGAATGACTCTTTGAAACTTGCTCCTACTCCTCCTGATGATGTTGAATGTGTTGAATGTGATGCTTGGTTGAATGAGATCAAACTGCTTAATGAGAAGAATGCTTCTATTTTGGCTCAACTAGATGCTCTTAGGACTGAACATGATGAGCTTAAGGCTAGACCTACTTTGCTTGGTGCTTGCAAATCATGTCCTACTATGCATGCTAAGCTTGTCGATGCTCGTTCTACCATTAGTTCTTTGGAAGCATCTTTGAAATCTCCTGTTGCAAATGCATGTTCTAGCTGTGATGAAGTCACTTTGCGTAATCTTGAACTTACTTCCCGCTTGGATGTCATCTATGAGGAGAATGACTATTTGAGGAAGGTGTTGGGTTGGTTGTCTGGGCAGGAACCTCAATTGAAAATCATGATTGAGGAATTCAAGAGAGCTGATGGTCGTGGTTTGGGGTTTGAGAAGTTGGGTGAGAAAGTGGGAGAGAACAGTGGGGAGAGTGTGTACGAGAAGTGTGTTGAGTCTAACCCCGAGTTTGAGGTGATCGAGGAGATTCAAGTCCCACTCCAAAAAGCACCCAAGAACTCTTTCACACCAAAGCCTAACCACCTTGCAACAAGCTTGACACAACCCAAGATCCACCCCAAATTCCCACCTAAGACAAATGATTTCCAGAAACCAGTGAAGTTTGTGGGTGAGAAGGGTGAGAAGCCTAGAGAGAAGTCAGAGCCAAAACCAAAACCCATCCCCTTCAGGTGTGAGTATTGTGGCAAGGAGAGGCATCTTGCAGAGTTTTGCTACAAGAAGAAGAGGGATGAGAGGCTTGCTAGGGAGCAAGCAAACCGGGACAGGTATCGCCAGTGCGCATTCTCGAGCGAGGCGGAGCCTGCTCGAGGGGATCTTCAAGAGATCTGCCTTGGTGGGCCGTCGGGGTCCCTGCGGCATGGGCCGTATCCTGCATGGTTAGGCAAACTGTGTTTTGGTTTTGTTGCGGGTTTTAAGTGAGGATTTCCCCGTTGTTTAAGGGGACCCCTAGGGCTGTCCCCGACAGAGGTTCCTGACTAGACAACCAACTCAGCACTTCACGCAACTTATCATTCTCATGTTGCAAGCGACCAATGCATTTAGCAAGATCCAAATTCTTTACAGCATGCAATTCACGGGTAGAGCAAGAGGTAGGAATAGGCACTTTCGAATCAGCCTCAAGCGAAACAATGCAAGATCGAAGCTCAGCAATTTTTTCATGCAAACCAGGGCAAGAAGTACATGCACCAAGCAAAGTGGGCCTAGATTGTAGCTCAGCCAACTCAACCCTAAGCACATCTAGTTCCTCACACTTGGAGGCATACTTCTCCCTAAGATCAGTCAAGTCAGCTAGGAAAGCAGAGCAATCAGCACAATCATTCTCATCAGAAACAACAAGGTTAGCCTTAAGAGAATCAGTTTCAAGCTTGCTATCAAGAACTTGTGTTTCTAGCTCAGCCACTCTAGTCCTAGCATCCTCGAGCAAAGATCTAAGCTCTTTTCTAAGCTTCTTAGCATCTCTAAGCATGTGATCGCGATTATCAAGCAAGTCAACCAACTCCTCATTCTCCTTACGCAAAGAAGAGAGCTCATCACATACCTCATCCTCGGAATCCAAGTCCGAGGCGTCCTTCTGGCTTCTCTTGCAGCTAGAGCTGCGAGCCATGTCGTAGAAATCGTCCTTGAGGCTTAAGACCGTCACACAGAGGCCGTTGAGATACTTGCCGAGATTCTTCTTCTTCTTCTTCTTCTTCTTCTTCTTCTTCTTCTTCTTCTTCTTCTTCTTCTTCTTCTTCTTCTTCTTCTTCTTCTTCTTCTTCTTCTTCTTCTTCTTCTTCTTCTTGACATCCTTTTCGTCTTCATCACTCGAGCTTGAAGACGTGTCCTCAGAGTCGGACTCAATGTCGCTCGATCTCTTCATCTTCTCTTGAGACCGAGCCTTCTTCCCATGTTCATGATCCTTCTTCTTGGACTTCTTCCTCTTGTCCATGAACTTGTGCTTATCGTGGTTGTTCAGCTTTGAACACCCGGCAAAATAGTGTCCAACCTTGCCACACTTGAAGCATGTCCTCGTGTTCCTCCTCATGTTCACCCGGTTCTTGTGCAGCCTCTCGAACCGCCTCGTTAGGAGCGCCAGCCCATCCTCTCCAAGCACGTAGAACTCCTCATCTGGCATATACATCAAAGAGGACAAAGAGAACATCCTGATGGATGGGTTAGTGTTAGCCTTTCCTTTTGAACCACCAACAAGGGCGAGACTATGAGAGTCAGTCGGGCCCTCGAGCTTGGCTGTCATGCCCCTATCCACCTCAGCCAACTTGAGCTTCGAGAACAGCTCGTTCACCGTCAGAGTGTCATACTTCTCTGACTCCACAATGGCCTCGAACTTTCTGCCCCAATCGTACGATCCAAAGAGTGTCACAGCTTGACCGCTCTATCATGATCATCGTACGGGAGCACGTCCACATTGGCCCTCATGTTGTTCACAACCACCGTGAACCTCTAAAACAAGGCATTGATGGACTCACCGGGGAGATGAGTGAAGTTCTTGTACTCTCTCCGGTAGGTCGCATACATCTGTGCCTGAACCCAGGCATTCCCAACATGAGCCTCCTTCAACACCAACGAGATTCTACAAGCCAAGTGCTCGGTGTGCAATCAATCAAACTCAGGCTGACACAGAGCACGAAACTAGTAGTCGGCTGCCTTGTTGTTGGCGTCGAACATGTCTCTCAATCCTGGAACGAGGAAGTTCATCGGCTGGAAATAGCCTGTGTCCACCGTGACATCCCAAAGGATCTGACCCTTACCGCGGAGGAACGCAGCCATCCGCTTACTCCACATCTGGTAGTTCTTTCCATCGAAGTGTGGAGGACCCGAACCCCGTTCCTGGTACGCCATCCTTAGATCTTAGACTGGTTAGAGTCAACAAAGACCCGAACCCGCTTTGATACCACTTGAAGGACCGAAATGGCAAACCAGAGAGGGGGGGAGTGAATGGGAGCCCGTAAAAATTCTATTCAAGAATTCGGCCTATGAACCCGATTGCACTTGTGCACCTCCACAAGCTTCTCTTGCCAAGTTCACGTAGCCACTGAAGTGCTACTGAACCAAGGAGCAAGACCTAACCAACAGCCACAGCACACACGCAGCGGAAACACACACAACACGGCTGCTGACAGCCCAAACCGGTCAGGCCGGTTTCTGAAACCGGTCAGACCGCTTCTGTTGCACTTAGCCTCACGCAGGCAGGGGAAACTGGTCAGACCGGGATGGCAAACCGGTTAGACCGATTTTGTCCAGAAACTCCCCAAAGACCCAAAACACCTCAAGAGCCTTTTCACATCTGAACAAAAGAAGCCATGGCACAATAGAGACTTCCTTGCTCAAAAACACTTCTTGACAGCCCACAGGGCGAAACCGGTCAGACCGGTTTGGGAAACCGATCAGGCCGGTTTTTGCCTGGACAGTCGGGAAGAACACAGTCCGCGGGAAAAACTCAACACTTCCTCCAATCGATCTCCCGATTCGTTCCACGGATCAAAGTGAGACTTTGGGGATAGTTGGGGTACCTCGTAGGCTACCCTTGGCTAGAATCTCGGTCCCCAAAACCCACTCAATCAAGAGGAATCGAAAGTCAACCCTAAAGAGCACCTCCAACCCTAGAACTCCGAAACCACCAAAATTGAGCCCCTTAATTCACGGATTTGGAAGGGGAATCACAGCTCAAAGAACCACGAAGGGTTCCCACAAATTTCCCCCATCAAATCCCCAAGAGCAAGGTCCCGAAAACACACTGAGAAAATCACCAAGAGAGGGCACCGAAAATCACCACCAAGAACAACCGGGAACAACACATCCAAACCTTGAGGAACTACGCCGAATCATCTATACATGCCACAAAGGTTCATACAAGGTCTAGCTTGCCGCCCGATCATCCAACCCTCTCAACAAGATCTCACCATGAAGCTCTCAAGCTAGTCCTATGGAAATCCTAAGAAAATAGAAATGGAAAATAGGAAAGCAAAATGAACTAGAGTTCACGAGATGGCTGCTATCCTCTCACCTCATGGGTTATATTGAGGCAACCGAAAGTCTAAAATACCCTTACTTAATAACTAGGGATACAAGCCCACCAAGGGCACTTTGGGAATTTGTCTTCATAGCACCATCGGACGGATGCCCAGCGACCGCACCTCGCGTAGCCTCAACGCAAGCCCTGCGATCCCGATGTGTGTCCTCCGCTTCGAAGCTTCCGGCGCCCTGCGACCCCAAACTGGTCAGACCGGTTCTCCAAACCGGTCAGGCCGGTTTCGGCCAGCCAGCCACGCCTGGTCTTCGGCCTCGGCTTTGTGGCTCAGCCGAGTAACCCAGTGAGTTTCTGGTGAACCACCGCAAACCCCGCGAACTTGATGTAGCCTCCGCCAATCACCACTCATGACTTGGCTCCCACGAAGCCCCGGCTCGACCTTGGTTCTGTGGCTCAACCAAGAAACCGTCCACCGACTTCATCATGTTGTTTTTGCCACAGTGCGGCCCGCACTTGACCCCCTGGCCATCGGGTCCCTCGAACAAAGCCTACTTGTCTTCTCCACACCTAGAGGCCTCACTGGCAATGACCTTTCGCGCTTGTTCTTCACCAGCACCAACACGAGTCAAGCCGCAACCTGCACCTGCAATACTTAGCCAAGAATCAGTCCACACAACGTTGTCAATCACTCATCACACAAGGAAGCGACCATCCACCGGTCCTCGAACCACACATTACGTCATACATTCGGCAGCACTCCGTTTACATGCTTTTATCAATTACCGAATGAGATTTAAATTGTTGACAGATAGCTTGCTTATAGCTATATGTCGTTCTAACTGGCTTCATAGCCGTAAATACGGAACTGTTCCAGGTTTTATCTAACTATTTTCATCCTTTGTCAGTTTCAGGGAAGATTGACTAGCACAATTCCTGATTAAACACCCAGGCCACGTGTGTGAAGCCAGCTAATTCGGCTTCCTGTGTGCTTGGCGTGAGGTGCTGACTTTACATCAACACCGGCTGAGCGACCAACCCATCGCCATCATCTCCCACTCTGCTACATGCAAGCTCATACTGAGGCACTCAAGCACTCTCTACGACGCGCACGGGCCTAGACATATGCACGGGTGTGGCGGTCTAGTCAAGTACTCGGGCAGGCTAAGGCAAACGCAAACTACTCGGAGGAGAAGCCAGGCGTCCCGGAATGAACAATCACGCCTGGCCCCGCGGCGGTTCCCACTACAAAGCGTCACGACCTAGCTTCAATGCGTCTTGACGGACAACATCGTACGACGGCACGTACCAGCAACCAAGCACTGAGCCTTTTTTCTACTTCCCCCTTGTGCCCATCCCCTTGTGACTATAAAAGGGAGAGGAGTGCAACGGTTACAAGGGTTAGACCTTCGATAGATCGAACACCACTTCCAGGGACTTGGGCTTGACACCCTCTCCCGACCAACTTGTAACCCCTACTACAAGCACTCCTAGCTCAGGAATACGGCAGCTCGACACTAGATGTAGGGTATTACTCCTCGGAGGCCCGAACCAATCTAAACCCCGTTGTCTCCTGCGCTAACCATCCGAGCCCGACGCACGATCGATACAAATTTACTGCCGGCAGTAGAGAACCCCGACAGTTGGTGCGCCAGTTAGGGGGCACATTGTGTGTGTCGACAAACTTCTACGGATTGGATGGGCGGCTGCAGGATCACGCTAACTCCTGGGGCCACACTACGCTTCGGCTCTCTCGGCTTCGTCTACACCTGGCCGGCGGAGTCCGTCGCCGGGCGCACCTTCGTCTAGTCGCCTCATCCCAATGTCCTAACGGGGGCTGCGGGACGCGAGGCTTTCATCCGAGGCTTCTCAAACGAGACCACCATCGGCATATTGGGGCCAAACCCAACACAGGAGCGTTTTAGGCTCACCGCGTACTACCTCACCGACCTCGCCTTCCAGGCCAGCGGAGACAAACCGATAGCCTGGAGGGAGTTCATGGAGTGGTACACCGCGATGTACCCCCGTGGACAACCCAGCCTCCCGGACAATCCGGTGACGGCCTATGTCAGCAACCTCCGCGCCACCGGTGCCGCCCCTGGGTCCACGATGACTCGGAGGCTACGGACCATGCGAAGACATGACCTCACGTGGGAATGAAACGTCTGCATGGCCTCCGCATCGAGCAGCTCCGAATCGGAGCTGGCTTCGCGCCACCGCGCCGCCGACGCCCAACGGCGGGCGCGGCTTGACAAGCTCGTGGAGGCGAGGCACCAGCTCAATGAGGAGCTTGCCTTGCTTCACCAAGAGCTGGGCATGGGTGCCGAGCCCCGTGACCGCTGACCTGCATAGGACATCCCTGTGCAGGAGGAGCCCCGTGAGGGGAACGACGACCGACGTGAGCGCTGTCCAGCTGCCGACCAGCCGCACGGCCATGCACCAATGCCACTGGGACGTGGGCTGGTGCGCGACAACAACCGACGCGCCAACGAGGGTGCGAACATCGACGCAAACGTCAACGCTGACGCTCCGCCACTCTTTTGGCGGGCGTCGCAGAACCTTGCCGCAATGGCCATGCTGCTGCGCGGCTGCCCGGAGGCGGCAACCTCCGATGATCGATGAGTGCGCCAACAACTGAAGGCGTTGCTCGAGGTGGTGGCAGCGAAACGAGCAGAGGGCTCCACCTCACGCCAGAGCTTGAGGCGCGGGCGAGCAGGAGTGCCGTCTGCACACGGTCCGAATCCACCTCCTTCCCAGCATCGAGAGCACGGGGAGGGAGGAAAAGCCGCGACATCAGCAGTCAGAAGCTGCATTGGGACCAGCCGTAACGTGCGGAACACCATCAAGGCACGACGGCGAGCTGACAGAGTCGATAGCCACCGCGACAACCACTCACGCCGCCACGACAATCTTGGACGTGGGCGGCGCCACGACAGTGACGACAACCGCGACCGCAACTGGTCGCCGAACTAAAGAGGTCCACGGGCCTTTGGCTAGAGCATCTGCGACCTGAAGTTCCCTTCGCACTTCCGCGCTCCGACCAACGTGCCAAGGTATGACGGGGACACCAACCCCAGTGTATGGCTTGAGGACTATCGGCTCGCTTGCCAAGCCGCAGGAGCGATGGTTGATCTTTTCGTCATCAAGAATCTGCCGCTCTACCTCGGCGACTCCGCACGGACATGGCTTTAGCACCTGCCGCGGGACAGATCAACGACTGGACCGACCTGCGTCGGGTCTTCGTCGACAACTTCCAAGGCACCTACAAGCAGCAGCCGGCGCGAGTACATACGACGCTTCTCCAAGCGCTGCACTGAGCTCCCCGGTGCGATCGACAATGACGCCATCTCACCATTTAAAAACGGCATGACATGCACACCCCTCATCCACCGACTCGGGCGCCGCATGCCCCACACGACTCATGAGCTCCTCGACATCACGAGCAACCACGCCGACGGCGATGTCGGTGTTTAAACCTCTCGACCTCCATGGGAGGTACCCGCAGCAAGGTAGAAGGTGGGGATTGCCATGATCTGGAACTCGAAGGTATGCGCGAGGACACAAGACACAAGATTTATACAGGTTCGGGTAGCCAGAGTAGCTACCCTACGTCCTGTTTGGAGTAGTATTGCGCCCTGCGCTTGGTGTTGTTCCCCGGAGGGATTGTGGATGATCGGCTAGGTACCCGGCCCTCCTTTATATAGTCCAGGGGGCGAGAACCTAGTCGGTTACAAGGTAGGAGTCCTAGTAGGATTACACAGAGCGAGTCCTAGTAGGAGTACAGGGGAATCCTAGTAGGAGTCCGTCTCCTACTTTTCCTCCTTCCTTGCATGAGTACCCGGGGAGTATGCCCGACAAGCCCCCGAGCACATTGTAGTCGAGAGTAGTAGTTCGAGTAGTCTTGAAGCCTCTTCGAGTAGTTCTTGAGCATCCTCGAGTACTGCTTGGAGAAGCCTTCAATAGTACTTGAACTGCCGCGAGGATGGAAGGTGGTCCAGCTCATCAGTCTTGAAGTCGAGATTATATGGAAGTGTGGTTGCAAAATCGCACTCCATATGGAGTAGCCCTCAAGCCTTAGGTTGAGTTGCAGACTCTAGCTGAGGGTCAATCTTGATTCCAAATATCCCGTCTTGAAAAATTTGAATGATGGGTGTAGCATAGCAGCCCCCGAGCCTTGAAATGATTAGGTAATCAATCCAAGGGTCTTCAGTGTTCGCGAAAGCCATCATTTGAGTACTCTTGTAGCGTTCAGCCCTCGAGCTCGTCGCAAAGAGAGCCGTAGGAGCCACGTCGAGTAGTTGTTGGTGCTGAGCCCCCGATCTAGAGAGCTAGCAGAGACTACTCGAGTTGTTGTCGAGTAGTGATTTGGTGCGTAGCCCCCGAGTTCGGAAACTAGCCGGGCGGTGGAGGTACGCGGAGCGTCTTCGGAAGTCGTCGCCGGAGCTTGACCTGAAAGTAGAGACGCGTACATTATGTAGCATTTTTGTAGAAATTGAATCTACAAATGACAAATACAAATATGAATATAAATGTAAATGTCATGTGTCATGCTCTTGTTTCGGTCGTAAGGCGTCGAGTAGTTAGCCTGATGCGGTTTAGCGCCCAGTCTCTGTGATCGCTGTTTAGCCATAGCCGCTGGGGGCGTGGAGGCATGACAGGAGAGCTGGTTTAAGTGCCCGGTCTCTGAGGAGCCTGTTTAGCCATAGTCGTTGGGGGCGTGGAGGCATGACAGGAGAGCCGAGGCTTTGCGCGGATCAAGGCGTGTGCTACTGTAGCAAGACCATTAGGAGGTAGACGAAAGTAGTCGACATGGCGACAAGAGAGAGCGCGGTTGCTCGTTGTTCCGCATGGCGGAGAGCAGGATTGCGCAGTGCCTCCTCAGGGTTTAGCCGTTGTGCGCCTCCAGCACTCAGTACACGAAACGTCGTGGCAAGAGCCTCCTAATTTGGTGTACCAAGCCTGTGACAGCTAGTCAACGCTCCCCAAGGAATAGCTGGCACGGTGTAGCTCTGCTGGCAGGTAGCCGTTGAGAGGCGTACACGGAGTAGTCTTTGGCGTTGGTTCCTGTATGCGGAAAACAAGCCGAAGAAGAAATAGTTATTGAAATAAGTGACTTAGCTTGATTCGCGGACGAGAGTCGACGAAGCCGTGGCGGTCGGTGATGGAGCCGCGACGGTTGGAGCTGAAGTCGACTAGTTGGAGGTGGATCCGGCTAGTGGTTGATGTCGCGGGAGCCATCCTCGACTAGTTTTCTGGTTGAGACTAGTCGAGGTAAGTAGTCGAGGTAGTCGTACGCCCAGAAGACGATGTCGCGGCGGCGTACGACGTAGTCGATGTAGAGCCGCTGCGGCCGGGAGATGAGTACTCGCGGCGCAAGGCGAGGCTGACGTAGAGCCTGTGCGGCCGGGTGACGAGTAGTCGCAATGCATGTCGAAGTTGATGTAGAGCCGGTACGACGTAGTTGACGTAGTCGTAGCTGTGTACGTCTTCCAGGTGCATGGAGCAAAGAACTCGGAGAATCCTTGGTAGCTTGGAATCTTGGCCTGGATGCGTGACAGCTGCTGGACTGCTCCGCTTTGACTCGGATTTGGACAGTGATGTGTCCATCTTGATCTCCAACCCGACGACTTGGGAACCGAGGCGGAAGAAAAAGGAATTGGCGCTGTTTCCGCTTGGTTCATGTGCTTCTCTCGGATACAGCGAGTTGACGTGGAGAACTTCAAACTCGGCGAATTGGAATCCGTTTGCGCTGAGTAGATTGATCTGGATTTGGTCCTTCGAATTCGCCTGATGATCGTGACGATAGCCCCACGGTGGGCGGCAGCTGTCGGTGTTTAAACCTTTCGACCTCCATGGGAGGTACCCGCAGCAAGGTAGAAGGTGGGGATCGCCATGATCTGGAACCCGAAGGTATGCGCGAGGACACAAGACACAAGATTTATACAGGTTCGGGTAGCCGGAGTAGCTACCCTACGTCCTGTTTGGAGTAGTATTGCGCCCTGCGCTTGGTGTTGTTCCCCGGAGGGATTGTGGATGATCGGCTAGGTACCCGGCCCTCCTTTATATAGTCCAGGGGGCGGGAACCTAGTCGGTTACAAGGTAGGAGTCCTAGTAGGATTATACAGAGCGAGTCCTTGTAGGAGTACAGGGGAATCCTAGTAGGAGTCCATCTCCTACTTTTCCTCCTTCCTTGCATGAGTACCCGGGGAGTATGCCCGACAGGCGAGGAAGCGGTCGTCGCATCGCTCAACACCCCTCAAGGGAAGGGGAAACAAGTCGTGGACCACGGCGAAGGGATGTCCTCCCGCTTCAAGAAGAAGAAGAAGAATGACAAGCGCTGCCGTGATGACAACTTTGTCGCGGCAGTAGAGCGCAAGACGTCGCGCCCCAAGGGCAACCCAACGAAACCCACACTATCCAAGGACCGGTTCGAGCGGCTCTTAGATGCGTCGTGCCCACACCACGAGGTCCCCGTCAAGCACACACTCAAGGAGTGTCAGCTCATGAAGAACTACGTCAACGGCACCCTCAAGCCAAGAACGGCAGACCAGTCCAAGAAGGGAGGGCTGTCCCCCGACAACGACGACGGCGCAGGGGCTGCGTTCCCAGGAGAAGATGGTGCGGTGCACATGATCTTTGGGGGATCTCCGGCAAGACCCTCGAGGCGGCGCGAGAAGCTCATCCGATGAGAAGTCTTCAACACCCACGTCATGAAGCCGTCCTACCTAACGTGGTCGGAGGTTCCGACAACCTTAGACCGCGATGACCATCCCAACCATGTGCCTCTGCCTGGATCCTACCCACTAGTGGTAGCTCCCCTATTCAAGTACAAAAGTGTCCACAAGGTTCGAATGGATTGGGGAAGCGGGATCAACGTTCTCTATGCGTCAATGCTTGATGACATGGGCATCTCGCGGTCTGCACTGAGGCTATCGACTGAGCCGTTCCATGGGGTCGTACCTAGGATGGAAGCGCTCGCCATCAGATAGATCGATTTGCCCATCACGTTCATGGACATGCAGAAATTTCGCACGGAACCCACCACCTTCGAAGTGGTGGGGTTCTTAGGGTCGTACCACGCGATCCTCGGGAGGCCGGCATACGCAAAGTTTATGGTCGTGCCCAACTATACGTACCTGAAACTAAAGATTCCCGATCTGTAGGGGATCATCCGAGGACCATGTGTGGTTCGAGGATCGGTGGATGGTCGCTTCCTTGTGCGATGAGTGATTGACAATGTTTTGTGGACTGATTCTCGGCTAAGTAATGCAGGTGCAGGTTGCGGCTTGACTGGTGTTTGTGCAGGTGAAGAACAAGCGCGAAAGGTCGGTCTCTGGTGAGGCCTCCAGGTGTGGAGAAGACAAGTAGGCTTTGTTCGAAGGACCCGGTGGCCAGCGGGGTCAAGTGCGGGCCGCATGGTGGCATGAACAGCAAGATGAAGTCATGGACGGTTTTTTGGTTGAGCCTGAAAACCAAGGTCAAGCCGGGACTATGTGGGAGCCAAGTCATGAGTGGAGATTGGCGGAGGCTACACCGAGTTCGCGGGGTTTCCGGTGGTTCACCAGAAAACCACTAGGTTCCTTGGTTGATCCACAAAGCCAAGACCGAAGAACCGAAGAACCGAAGACGGTGGGTACCGGTCTGACCGGTGACGAGCACCGGTCTTACCAGTGTGCGACGACGCAGTCCGGAATCTTCGAAGCGGAGGACACGCGTCAGGATCGCAAGGCTTGCATCGAGGTTAAGCACGTTGCGGTCGTCGGGCATCCGTCCGATGGAGAAAGCTTCAAGTCTTCCAAAACCGTCCTTGAGGGGCTTGTATCCCTAGTTGTTAGAGAAGGGATTTTAGACTTTCGGTTGCCTTCATATAACCCAAGAGGTGAGAGGATGGCAGCCAACTCTTGGAACCCTAGTTCATTTGCTTTCCTATTTTCCCTTCCTATTTTCTTAGGATTTCCGTAGGACTAGCTTGAGAGCTTCATGGTGAGATCTTGTTGAGAGGGTTGGATGATCGTGCGGCAAGCTAGACCTTGTAATAACCTTTGTTGCATGTATAGATGATTCGGCGTGGTTCGTCAAGGTTTGGATGTGTTGTTCCCGGTTGTTCTTGGTGGTGATTTTCGGAGCCCTCTCTTGGTGATTTCTTTGGGTTGTTTTCGGGACCTTTCTCTTGGGGATTTGATGGGGGAAATTTGTGGGAACCCTTCGTGGTTCTTTGGGCTGTGATTTCCCTCCCAAATCTGTGAGTAAAGGGGCTCGATTTTGGGGTTTTCCAAGTTCTAGGGTTAGAGGTGTTCTTGGCGGGATTTCTTCGATTCCTCCTTTTTGGACGAGTTTTGGTGGGATTAAACTTGGCTATGGACTCCTCATGAGGTGCTCCTAATATCCCCAAAGTCTTGTTCAAGTCCGTGGAGCGATTCGGGAGATCGAGGTTTGGATTTGGGGAAGTTGACCCGCGGGTGCTGTTCATCCCGAGCTACCCAGGCTACACCGGTCTGACCGGTGCTCTTGACCGGTCTGACCGGTGCAACCCTCGATGGGTGTTTGCTCGGGTGAATGTCTGGGTGTGTTCGCTGTTGTCCAGTGTAGGGGCTGTTTCAAGTTTGGATCAGTTTGGAGGTCGGTTGGCCTGTTTGGTGCTTTGGGGGCTTTCAGGCTGTGACCGGTCTGACCGCTGCGTCACACCGGTCTGACCGGTGCAGACCCACTTAGTGAAAGTTGCCCAGTTTCACCAGCAGGGACCGGTCTGACCAGTGGTGCTCACCGGTCTGACCGGTGTTAGTCAGTGGACTCGAGGTTTGGTGTTCCGCTGCGTTCTCGAGTCGGAAGGGTGTGTGTGTTGGTTCCTAGGTTCAGTGGCACTCCAGTGGCTACGTGGGCTTGGCCAACTTGGGTAGTGAGTCGGAGACGTGTGTCGGAAGCCATGTTCATCTTGTTGGAGTTTCCATCTCCTTCAAGAAGAATTTTTATCGGCTCCCATTCACTCCCCCCGCTCTCTGGTTTGTCGTATAGGTCCTTCATCATCAGAGTAGGGCCAATGTATCAGCATGCATACGAGTGCGACGTTGAGTGCTTTCAGTTCGCTGAAGCAATCATCCGGTCTGAGAGGCTTCACGCCAAGCCTCGATCCGAGGACAGGATGTCCCCGAGTCGTCCAAGCGAGTGGCCTGCTCTTTCGAGCTCGCCAAGGACGACGATGGTCGTACGCTCTGTATTGGGATGGCACTCGATCCTACATAGGAAAGCGTGCTCGTCGACTTCCGCAAAGCGAACCTCGATGTGTTTGCATGGAAACCCTCTGACATGAAGGCGATCCCGATAGAGGTTGCCGAGCACAAATTAAACATCAAGCCGAGATCGAAACTAGTGAAACAGCGCCTTCTCCACTTCAACGATGAGAAGTGCAAGGCGATTGGCGAGGAGGTCATGAAGATCCTTAGTGTAGGGTTCATCTGAGAATTCTTCCACCCCGAGTGGCTAGCAAACCCTGTACTTGTAAAGAAGAAGAACAATAAATGGAGGATGTGTGTTGACTACACGAGCCTTAACAAGGCGTGTCCCAAAGATTTGTTTCCTTTTCCTCGCATAGATCAGGTAGTCAATTCAATAGCAGGGTGCGAAACCCTCTGTTTTCTCGATGTGTACTCCGGGTACCACCAGATAGTGATGTGCATAGCGGACCAACTGGCAACCTCATTCATCACTCCGTTCGGCACGTACTGCTACCAAACGATGGCCTTCGGGCTCAAGAATGCGGGAGCCACTTTCCAACAATGCATGTGACGTGTCTTTGAAGAGTTGATAGGATGCATCATAGAGGCGTACGTCTATGATATCTTCGTCAAGTCGAAAAAGACGGGGGACCTGGTCCCCGACCTCACCGAGGTCTTCGTGAAGCACGGGGTGAAGCTAAACCCCAAGAAGTGTGTTTTAGACCGGCAACCTACCAAGGGGAGTACCCGAGGTAGATGAATGTGGCCTCGCCGAGATCGATAACTCGAAGGAAGAGACACATGGCACACGATTTAGACAAGTTCGGGCCGCGAGGTGTGTAATACCCTATGTCATGTATGCTACGTAGCTCTGGATTGATTGGATGTGTTCACAAGATGATGCGTATGAGAGAGAGCGGGGTCCCTGCATCGCCTTATATAGCCCAGGAGGCAGGGTTACAAGTCGGTTTGAGGAGAGAGTACTAGTCGGGTACGGCTAGGAGTTCTCTACGTAGTACAGGACATGTATAGCTTCCTATCCGAGTACTTCTCCACCGTAGTCCTTGCGCCCCACGCCATCAGGTGCTGTGTGGCACAAGCCGAGTAGTCCCAGGGGCCCACCGAGTAGTTGGTCCTGGTACCCACCGAGGTAGTAGGCCCAGGGAGGTCCATACGACAAGCCCCCGAGTACTTTGTAGTCAAGCAGGATAGTTCCGAGTAGTCTTGACGGTCTTGACGAGTAATCCTCAAGCCTCCCCGATTACTACAAGCCAAAAGTCCTCAAGAGTACTTGAAGCATCCTGAGGTTGGAAAGTACTCCAGCTAATCCTTGAGTAGTCTTGAAGTCTTCTCGAGTAGTTCCCAAGCGTCCTCGAGTTCTCCTCTTTGAAGGTCTTCAATAGTACTTTCTTTGTCTTTAAGAAGTAAACATATCAAAAATGTGATTCGAAGAATTGCATTCCATATGGAATGTAGCCCACGAGCCTTTGGTCGAATCGTAGATTCAAGCTAAGGGTCAATCTGAAGTTCTGCCAAGATTATCCCGCGAAATCCAGAGAAAAAACTAAAGGACACGTGGCACGGAGCCCCCGAGCCTTGAGTCGAGTACTTCCTCTCGAATTGAAGGGTCATCTTGTTTGTAGAATCTTGTCATCACCCAAGGAATTGAGTAGACGTAGCCGAGCCCCCGAGATAGAGCGCGTCGACTATTGGAAGATGAAGAGTCAGGCGTCCGCCGCTGAGTCAGCTGTCGATACTTATCCATCTGTCTGTTGCAGTGACGCCGGTTGGCTTATAAATAGAAGACGAAACCCTTAGGGTTTTCCACCCCCACATTTGCAGCCATTTGAAACAGATCTAGCCAAGAGTCAGCCACCCATACCACTGCCGCTGCACTGCAATCTGTAGATCCATGCGCGCCGCCGCTGTTTGCTTCCAGAAAAGCCCACGAGCAGATGCGAGTGAAGACCCGGTGCATTTGGAGGATGAAGTCTTCCCTATTAAAGAGCATGAAGACTAGCGCCGGGAAGAAGAGATCTCGTGATGAGGCGGCTGGATCTGCCCAGGGCTCAATGCCGCCGACCTCTCCCCCGTGCCCGAATCCGAACAAAGAGTGGAAGAAATCCAAGGTGAAGACCGAAGACTTGTTGGCGCTGGTGAACAGCGGTTTCCTCCAGGAAAAGGAGATGGACATGTGGCGCGCCGCCGCGGGAGACCCGTACCCGATGAAGAAGAACCTCGACGAGATCCCGATGTTCGCTCGGTTCGTGGAGCGCGAGCTGGCTCTCTCAGCGAGTGACTTCTTCAAGGGTTTCCTCAAGTACTACGGTATCGAGTACTTGAACCTGAACCATAACGGGATTTTTCACGTCTCCTTCTTCGTCCATTTCTGTGAAGCCTTCGTGGGGATCAAACCCCACTGGGTCTTGTTTCGGAAGTTCTTCCTCTTGAAGCCGTAGCCGAGCGCTAACGACCCAAGATTAGTCGGAGGAGCCGGCATCCATATGTGCGAGGACGCCACCGAGCAGTACTTGTCGTACAAGCTCATCGACTCCAACCAAGACTCGAAGGAGAAGTGGTTCTACATCACCAACCACCACCCGGAGCTGCCGAAGCCGAGCGGGAAACAGGCGAAGCATCAGCCCTGGTGGAATACGGAGCCGACGATGCATGAGGGTATTCAACTACCCGAGCTGCTTCAGAAGATCAAGGCTTTGAGAGAAGCCGGACTGAGGGCCGAACACGTGGCCTTCAGCTTCATTAAGAGGAGGGTACAACCGCTGATGGCGCGCGATACCCTCGGGTACCAATATTCGGGCGACGGCGACACGTCGAGGATGCCCGGTAATGAAGTCGACGATGACGACATCGTAGATAGACTGGTAGGATCTTCAAAGATATGCCACCATACACACCCTGCCCAGTCCCCGTGTACTCCGTGGCTCGTCCGCCAAACAAGGTTGGTAATCGAACTTGTGTCTTTGAGTACTCATTGTATTGTAGTAGTCGAGATCACCCCAACTGTTTGCTGCAGGACGAGCTGGCGAAGTTTGTATCCGACCCAGCTTCCCCTCCTCGACTTGTGGATATTCCAGAGAAGGGCAAGGGAAAGGCACTAGTACAGTACTCAACATCAATGACCAAACGATTTGGTCACGGTACATGCAAATTTGGTCACGGAACACTTTTTTATGACCAACTTATGACCAAATTGAATTGGTCACAGAAGCTCCGTCACATTTGGTCTACCATGACCAATCGGTCATTTTGGTCATAGAAGTGGAACTTTTCCATGACTAACACGTTTTTCGTCATAGAAGTGTATTTCTTCTATGACCAAGCCAAATGGTCACGAAATTGGTCACGGAAGGGGATGCCACGTGGCACGGCCCATGCTGGCTGCTGACGTGGCAAGGCACGTGCTGACATGGATATGATGACGTTGCTCTTTGACACAACGCCACGTGTCGCGCTGCGGTTTGTCCACGTGTCGAGTTCTTAATGGTCCACGTGTCGCACTCAGGTTTGTCCGCGTGTCATGCTGCGGTTTGTCCACGTGCCGCACTTAATGGTCCACGTCTCACACTTAGGTTTGTCCACGTGTCGCACTCTGGTTGCTCCACGTGTCGCGCTCTGGTTGCTCCACGTTTCGCTCTCTGGTTGGTCCACGTGGCAAATGATGACTGTTGTATGGACCTCCCTGGGCCCACTACCTCGGTGGGTACTAGGACTGACTACTCGGTGGGCCCCTGGGACTACCTAACTTGCGTTGCACGGTACCTGATGGCGTGAAGCACAAGGACTACAGAGGAGAAGTACTCGGTTAGGAAGTTGTACATGTCCCGCACTATATGGAAGACTCCTAGACGTACTCGACTAGTACTCTCTCCCTATTCTGACCTGTAACCCTACCTCCCGGACTATAGAAGGCGAGGCAGGGACCCCTCTCTCATCATCTCATCTCACGGCGTAAGATTGCATCATCTTGTAATCGTACCCAATCAATCCAGAGCTACGCAGCATACAGGACGTAGGGTATTACGCACGTCGCGGCCCGAACCTGTCTAAATTGTGTGCCACGTGTCTCTTCCTTCGAGTTACCGATCTCGGCGAGGCCACATTCATCTACTTCGGGTACTCCCCTTAGTAGGTTGCCGGTCTAAAACACCAACAGCTGGCGCGCCAGGTAGGGGATCTCGCCCGAGATCACATGGCGAACTCGACGGCTCCTGTCTACATCAAGCCAACCGTCGCCTTCAACCGTGGCGACACCTTCGTCTTCGGCGCCTGGGTCTGCACTGCTGATGGCACTGGATCCTTCCAATACAGCCTCACCATGCCGCCCAACCCGGAGACCGGCTTCGTGACGCTTCCTGAAGTAGTCATGGGCGAACTTGCCGGCAAGTTTGGCGAAATTTCGCTTTTTGACCAACACGCCGACTTCGAGCTCAGATCCGCTTCCAACTCGAACTCGACGTCCCCGTGGGCTACCGTGTGCGAGCCAGCTACTCAGCCATCGCATGCGGTCCTCCCACCCCGCGAGCGCTCCACGCGTGGCCCCCGCAACCTCTGTAGGGTCCGCACGGAGGCTCCCTCCGCGCGCCGGGCCGGCAAGGAGCCCGTACCCGAGTACAACTCGGACTCCAACACCGCCCCCGGCCACGCTTCGGACTCCAACCCCCTCTCCGGCTTCTACTCGGACTCTGCGTACGAGTTCGACTTCGGGTCGGACCCTGAGGACCCAGAGTCCGAAGGCAACACTACTGAGCAACCCTTATCAGGGCCGGCTTCCGGGCTGGTTATAACGTCGACACCGGCCGGGAGATTCGTCTGCTGGCCAGACCGCAAGCCCGCCGACCTGATAAGCAGGGACTCACGCTACATCGCCTATCTCGAATCGCTTTCGTTCCAGGAGGGAACACCACTTGCCCGAGCTGAGTAGTACACTCCAACCGAGGTGGCAAGCTCCGACTCCAGTCTTGGCAACCCTGATCGCCAAGTCTTCATGGCTGCCGGCGACACGCCAGGACCTTCGGGGATGGCAACTGACAAGTACCTCGAAGACATCTCCGCAGACGAGCTGTCTGCTAAGGCTCCCGCGGACGAGACCGTCGCCAGCAGGGACGCTCGACGTGAGCGCAACCGAAGACGGAACGAACGGCGTCGGCGTCTCTGGGACAACTTACCCATCCGCAACCTTGCAGAGGCCCTCGAGCAAGTTGAGAGCAGGGTACATACCACCCCTGAGCAATGCCTCATGTCGATCACAGCGATCGCACGCCAAGCTTAGGGATACGCGCTAGAGAAGTCATCGCCAAGCTCGCTGAAGACGCCTACTTCAGGCAGGTCGACAACAGGGTCAACCAGCCTCCTCCCACCAGGAACCGCGACAACGAAGCTACAAGTCGTAGCGCTGACCTCGGCCACAACCGTACTCGAGCCGAGCTACCGGCTCAGCCCAACCGTACTAGTGCGAACGCCGGCGGACCCTCACTGGGTGGAAACAGCAATCGTGAGGTCATCCCTCACCGCGGCCCCGACGGCGGCGGCCGTGACCCTGGCGGCGGTGGCAGCGACGGCGGAAGCTCCAACCATAGGGCCAACAGGAGGGCCGGCGGCGGAGGCAGTCGTGGCAGCCGAGACCACGCGAACAGCCATGCCTCCGGAGCCTCACAGGGCGGCTACGACGCCCGCCAGAAGATTGAAGAGTTGCGGTGGAAGAAGTCCGCCACCACAGGTGACAACGACGGCTTCCCCGCCTTCTCTCCTCGGCTTCGCAACTTGCTCCTCCCCGAAAAGTTCAAACCTTTGGGGATCACCAAGTACGATGCGAAGCAGGATCCCATCCAGTGGCTCAGGTGCTACGCCCTCTCCATCGAGAATGCTGGCGGCAACAACGACACCAAGTGCCTCTACTTCCCCTTCTGCCTGGACCAAGCTCCACTCACATGGCTCGAGTCGCTGGACAAGCACTCGATCGACAAGTGGGACCAGCTGAAGGAGCAGTTCACCAGCAACTTCGCGGGCGCCATGGGCCGATCAGGTACTCGCATGGACCTGGCTATGGTCAAGCAGGAACAAGGCGAGACCCTCCGTAAGTACATGCGCCACTTCTTCGACAAGCACGCCACCGTAGTCGACGTCACCGACAAAGAGGTCATTGACCTCTTCTAAGACGGCCTCTACCACCGCTGCACCTTGGAAGACTTCGGTCGCCGTAGCCCCAAGTCCCTCCCCCACCTCAAGGACATGATCACGTCCTGGGCGGATGAAGAAGACAAAGCCAACGCCAAGTACGATGTCATCCGTGGCAAGAGCAAGCAGAACACGGGCGGCGGCAGCGGCAACAACGGGAACCAAGGCGGTCGCAACAACAACAACTACTCGGGTCCCAACCGCAAGCGCAAGCCAGACAACACTGTCGCGGCTATCCAGCGCCCTGCGAAGGAGAACTCGAAGAAGACCTCCGGCGGCTTCAAAGACCTGCTGAAGGAGAAGTTCCCGTGGCATCTTGACGACAACCACACCACCGAGCAGTGCTACCAACTCAGGCGGGAACTCAAGAGTACTTCAGAGCCACCGCACTCTCAAGACAAGAAGGGCAAGAAGAAGAACGACGGAGGCAACGACGACTTCCAGGAACCCGACAAGACTGTCAACGTCCTCTTCGGTGGACTACCCAGCCGACGGGAACAGAAGGCTACTCGTCGAGAAGTCATGAGCATTGAACCAGCGGTTCCGACCCCTCTCAGGTGGTCGGAGGTACCCATTACCTTCTCCCGCGCGGATCAATGGACCAGCTTCTCCGAACCAGGGCGTTTCCCTCTCGTCCTGAAGCCAGTGGTCGCAGGCTCCAGGCTCAACAAGGTCCTCATCGACGGTGGAAGCGGGCTCAACGTCCTTTTCACCAAGACCTTGAAGAAGATGGGGCTCGACATCACACACATGCTCACCAAGGGCTCCTCGCCCTTCTACGGCATCGTCCCCGGGAACGCGGCTATTCCACTAGGCTCAGTGGTCCTGCCAGTTACCTTTGGGGAATCTCGGGACAACTACCATACCGAGTACGTCAAGTTCGAAGTCGCGGACTTCGAGACGTCCTACCACGCCATCCTCGGCAGACCGGCTATCGCGAAGTTCATGGCGGTGCCCCACTACACCTACTTGGTACTCAAGATGCCAAGCCCAGCAGGTGTACTCTCACTACAAGGGGACTTGAGGATCTCGCACGACTGCGACACAGAAGCTGTGGAGATCGCCTCCACAAATCAAGTACCCAATGCCATGATGGAGATCTACGCTGATTTGAAGAAGCTTGCCCAAAGTGAACTCGACATCCCAGAGAAGTCAGACAAAGATAACAAGCCTCAACCAACTGAGGAAGTTCTGGTCAAAACAATTGACCTCGGGACAGGCGACATCAGCAAGACTACCACCATCGGGGCGGCTCTCGACCCCAAATATGAAGACGCACTCATCAACTTCCTCCGGGCTAACCGCAACATTTTCGCGTGGAAGCCACGGACATACCAGGGGTGCCCAGGGAGTTGATCGAGCATTCCCTCAATGTCGATCCTAAAGCTACCCCGAAGCGACAACACCTCCACCGCTTCGCCGAGGACAGACGGGACGCCATCAAGAAGGAACTCGCCAAACTACTCGCGGCTGGCTTCATCAGAGAAGTCCTGTCGAAGCTTGGCTCTACTCGCGCTCAAGTACCAGCGGGTGTCTTCGTCCATGAGCTTCACGCGGCATCCATCCCGGAGCCGGTGCCACTGACCACTGTCCCAGCGCACCCCCCGGCTGGCCAGGAGGTCATGATGATCGACATGGACTGGAGGAAACCTTTTATCGACTACCTCAGTGAGCAGAAGATTCCTTCGGACAAGAACTTGGCCGAGCAGCTCATCTGCCATGCCAAGTCCTACGTCCTCGTCAGAGACAAGCTCGACAGGCGGGGCGCATCTTCCGGAGTACTCATGAAGTGCGTCCCCAGACAAGAAGGCAAAGACATCTTGGAGGAGATCCAAAGGGCGTCTGCGGCAACCACGCGTCCTCTCGCACGCTGGTCAGCAAGGCCTTCTGACGAGCTTTCTACTGGCCCACAGCTCTGGGCGACGCCGAAGAACTCGTCAGAAGGTGCCAAGGGTGCTAGTACTTCGCCAAGCAGCAACACGTCCCAGCCTACAAGCTAGTCACCATACCGCCAACCTGGCCTTTCGCCTGCTAGGGGCTCGACATGATTGGGCCACTACCAACTGCGCCAGGTGGATTCAACAGAGTATTGGTTGCCATCGACAAGTTCACCAAGTGGACCGAGGTCAAGCCGGTCACATGCCCCAAGGCTGATAGAGTACTCGACTTCCTGGATGAACTTGTGCATCGCTATGGACTACCCCATCGCATCATCACAGACCTGGGCTCCAACTCCAACAACCACCAGTTCTGGGAGTACTGCGAGAACAGCGGGATCGACGTCCGATACGTCTCGGTTGCCCATCCTAGGGCCAACGGACAAGTCGAGCGCGCCAATGGGGTGGTGCTCGACGCTCTCAAGAAGCGACTACATGACGCTGCTAACTCTAAAGGAGGCAAGTGGATCAAGGAACTACCCAACGCACTCTGGGGGCTACGTTCTCAGCCCTCCAAGCCAACGGGGCAATCCCCTTACTTCCTGGTCTACAGCTCCGAATCAATCCTCCCTGCTGATGTCATATGGGATCCACCAGTAGTGGAGCACTACGACGAAGGCATCTCTGAAGACAGCAGACGAGTTGACATCGACGGACTCGAAGAAGCTCACTGTGCTGCCCTCGTCTAATCAGCAAGGTACCTGGAGGGTATCCGACGCTACCACGATCGCGATGTCAAGGAACGCTCCTTCAACATTGGCGATCCCGTCCTCCGTCGCATCCAGAACACGGAAGGACTACACAAGCTCAGCTCCCCCTGGGAAGGTCCCTTCACCGTGGCAAAGGTGACCGGGCCAGGCTCCTACCGCCTCCAGACACTCGAAGGCGAAGACGTCAACAACTCATGGAGCGTCGACCAACTCTGTCGGTTCTACGCCTGCTCTACACGACTACTCTGGGGGCTCAAGTCTATGCGACTACACCAAGATCCCTTCGCCGTAAGCGGCCTTCGGGTCCAGGCTCCAGTCTCCGGACTACTTCTTCGCTCTAAGCGGCCTCCGGGTCCAGGCACCAGTCTCCGGACTACTCCTATCCAGAATCCAGCACGTGCGGCTACTTACGGATCCTGGGCTGCGACGAGCGACAAAGGACTCTAGCAGCGGTCTACTGAGAGACCATATACTTCTAGATCCAGCCTATACGGCTACTTACGGATCTACTGCTACAAGCGGCTACACGCCCAGCACTACTTAGCCGTAGGCGGCCTCCGGGTCCTGGCAACTACTCTGTAACTACGGCCCTGGCCACCCAAGTGTATTTCTTCAGTAATAAAGTTTGATTGTTCATCAACTGCTTTACTGTCTTCCTCCCTTAACGGGACTACTACTGCCAAGTACGACTACTCGCTACAACTCCACGATGGGACTCCGCACTCGAAGATCGCGGCAACGAGTACTCATTGATGGAAACAGCTCTTCATTCATACTTAAACAATTTCATTACAATTGTTTTTGTACATCTACTGCTACGAGCTAACTACTACAGGACTACTGGAGATTAAGTTTTTCGGTGACTTGATCTGCAATTGTCTCCATCTGCTCCAACAGCTCCGCATACTGCTCGTCGGTACAGTTGGTGGCTAGTCCACCAGCGACTACGTCTATGGGAGCCTTCGAGAAGTACGACTTCATGAAGGCCAGCACTTGGTTTGGGATCGACTTCGCCAAGTGCTTCACGTAGTCCGCCAGCCGGCTGGGGGCTTGCTTCAACCGATCCACCAGCGGCGCTATCTTGGGGCCGCCAGGATGAGGCACTAGCAGCCTCGCGATGGGGAGCGCGGCTTCTTCAAGCTCCTTGAGCTAGGCCCGCAGCTTCTCACAATCCTCGTTCAGCTTCTGCAATGATTTGTAGCAGTTGACGAGGTCACGGTCTGATGCAATACGGAGCTCCATGTGCTTGTCGCACTCGTAAGCAAGCTCCTTATAATCTAACTCCAGTACCTAGCGGGCCTCCTGCTCCTGATAGAAGAGATTCTTGAGATCAGTCTCCGAAGTCTTCAACTGCTCTACCCGAGTCTCAAGCTCTGCAAACAACAAGGCACAACGGGTTAGACTACCTCTCGACCTCCAACAAGTACTCAACAAGACAAGTGGCGTACTTTTGTTCTTGTTGCGGAGAGACTTGTTCTTCCGCACCAAGTCGTCGCTCTTCGCCTGCATCTCCTGGATGTCATTATGGTACTTGGCGAAGGCGGTGTCCAGTTTTGGCTGCATGGCGGCGGCGTGCTTCCGGGACTTCACGAGTTGATCCTCCAGCGTCTCGGCCCGAAGCACCACGTCATCGTACCCCTGAAGCATCTCCGACTTCAGGCGGGACCTCTCTGCGACGTCCTGCATAGACAACTCACATCAAATGGGTACTCAACGCTAAAGGATTGACTACTCAAGAGTTATGGCTACTCACATTCATCCATTGCTCGGCTTGGCGGATCGCCTCCAGATGCCGAGCCACCGTTGCCGGATCGACCAAGTCGTCCGCCAACAACTCGATCCCGCCACGACTACTCGTAGCGGCTTCGGTCATCGGCGCCGAGCGGATTGGCTCCGCGTCCTGGATCTCTGGCGAGCGGACGACCACCTCTAGAGCGGGTTCTGGTTGCACGGCGGCCTCCTCTCCTCCAGTCGTCGCGGCGGCTTCTCGGTGGCCACCTCCATCGGCTCGGAGGCTTCTACGGCAGCCTCATGAGTCTCTGGTGCCACATCTTCTACAGGCACCGCCGATGGGATCTCGTTTCCTTCGGCCTCGGCACCTGTCGACAGAAAGACAAGTGTATCAGTCAACATGCGACTACGACTACTCTACCCGGCACTTCGACCTCAGCAGAGTACTCACCTTCAACGATGCTGGCCTCGGGCAGCGTAGCTTTGGCGGCCGGCGCTTCGGGCTCCGCCTAAGGGGCGGGAGCGGACTCCTTAGCGGGCGGCGCAGCTTCTTCATCCGCCACCATTGCAGCAGGTTCATCCCCCTCCCAGGACAAGCCCGTCGATTTCCTGCACAGTACACAAGTCGGTGTCAATCAAGTACGACTACCACGTCAAGTACTACTCGGGAAGATTCAACACTTACAAGCTCGACCGGACTACCATCACAGTTGGGGCGCCGAGGATGCTGGCGATGTCGACCAGTCCAGCCTCAGCAGGCGCCTCCTCCTGCACATCTACGACCGCTGCCTCCTCCACAGCAGCAGCGGCGGGTTCCGCGCTCCCCTAAGCAGCAGGGGGCTGGCGCTCCATCTGCGCCAAGAGCTCTTCGACAGTGGGGGCTGGGCTGCGACAACCTGCCGCCTCCCCCACCGTGTCCCACTCGCCTTCGTTGCCCTGCTCAACGGGCTCCGTAGGCGGCAACTCCTGCAAGCAAGGAAACTTCATCGTCAACACGTGAACTCGAGACATCATTACTCGACTACACTACTCAAGACGGCTTACCTCCTGGGACGTGGTATCTGTGACCTTCAATTTCTTGGCCACATGCTTCCGGGCCACATTGCGAGGCCTCCTCGGCGGCGTGGGCAGGCTAGCCTCCAGGCTAGTCGGCTGATCCTGAACGATAGGAACGCGAGGTAAGCCAGGACGGCTGAACCTCGACCGCAGCTGGAAGCGGTCCTGCAACGTCTCCTCGTCGTCATCCTCGTCGGATGTGTCTTCCATGACAACGGTGTCGTCTCCTTCGCCAACTTCTCGCCGCTCCTTAGCCTTGTCCTTCCCCTCTTCTGGGACCTCAACTAGCTGAGGAAGCGACGGCAGCTCTGAGACGAACTTCTTCAAGTCCTCCTGCAAGAAGAGCAACTTATCAGTGCGACTACTCTCATGCAATGGGTACTCGACTGTGGATGCGGCTACTAACCTCCTTTGGTGGGCGCGCGGCGGAGTACTCCGGTACGGGGCACGCCGTGTACGGCGGCATATCCTTGAAGATCCGGGCCAGCCTGTCAACAATGTCGTCGTCGTCGACTTCGTCTCCAGGCATCCGCAACGTGTCGTCGTCGCCGGTGTACTCGTACCCCAGGGTACTGATCCATCTGGATTCTTCTCCATGGGGTACGGATCCCCGGCGGCGGCCCTCCACATGTCCACCTCCTTCTCGCGCAGGAATCAACTGTTGAGAAGGGCGAGCAAGTCTTCGGTCTTCTCCTTGGACTTCTTCCACTCACGGTTTGGATCTGGCGGCGGGGATACCGGCGGTGATGTCCCTGCGGCAGATCCGGTGGCCTCCTCACGACCCCTCTTCTTTCCGCCGGCGGCCTTCGTGGTCTTCGACGGAGATGGCTTCATCCTCCAAGTGCACGGTGTCTTCACGCGCATCTGCTCGGGGCTACTGTGGTGGCTCTCTACGACGGCGCGCTCAGATCTACGCTTCACTCAGCGGCGGCGGTGTGCACTGGTGGCGATTTCTGGCCAAGATCTGCTGGGAATGACTACAGCTGCGTAGGGTGAAAAACCCTAAGGGTTTTGGCTTATATTTATAAGTCAATGCGGCCCACCAACGGCCGGATGGATAAGTCCGCGCTCGGCTGACTAAGCGGCCGCACGTGACCCTTCAACTTCAACTAGTCGACGCGCCTCACCTCGGGGGCTTGGCTACTTCTACTCGACTTCCTGGGAAGCGGCAAGATTCAAGTGCATCTCAGGACACATTCTACAAGATGACCCTTCAATTTGAGAGGAAGTACTCGAATCAAGGCTCGGGGGCTCCGTGCCACGTGTCCTTCAGTTTTTTCTCCGGATTTTTTGGGATATTCTTGCCAAAACTTCAGATGGACCCTCAGCCAGAGTCTACAACTCAACCTAAGGCTCGGGGGCTACTCCAATGGAGTGCGATTTTGCAATCGCACTTCCATATCTGTTTCGGCTTCAAGACAACTCGGGCATAGTTGAAGACCTTCAAGGGCAGCACTCGAGGATGCTTGGGACTACTCAAGAAGACTTCAAGATTGCTCAAACATTCAGCTGGAGTACATTCCAGCCTCGGGATGCTTCGACTACTCTTCAGGACTTTCGACTTGTGGTACTCGGGGATGCCTGAGGACTGCTCGTTAAGGCCGTCAAGACTACTTGAAGATATCCTTCTCGACTACAAAGTACTCGGGGGCTTGTCGTATGGACCTCCCTAGGCCCACTACCTTGGTGGGTACCAGGACCGACTACTCGGTGGGCCCCTGGGACTACCTAACTTGCGCTGCACGGTACCTGATGGCGTGAAGCACAAGGACTACAGAGGAGAAGTACTCGGTTAGGAAGCTGTACATGTCCCGCACTGTATGGAAGACTCCTAGACGTACTCAACTAGTACTCTCTCCCTGTTCGGACTTAGTAACCCTGCCTCCCGGACTATATAAGGCGAGGCAGGGACCCCTCTCTCATCATCTCATCTCACGGCGTAAGATTGCATCATCTTGTAATCGTACTCAATCAATCCAGAGCTACGTAGCATACAGGACGTAGGGTATTACGCACCTCGCAGCCCCAACCTGCCTAAATTGTGTGCCACGTGTCTCTTCCTTCGAGTTACCGATCTCGGCGAGGCCACATTCATTTACTTCGGGTACTCCCCTTAGTAGGTTGCCGGTCTAAAACACCGACAATGACGTCAGTCGCATGGCAAATGACATAACCACATGGCAAACGACATGGCAGTCACGTGGCAGATGATGACGTCAGTCACATGGCTGCTGAGGTGTACATGTTTTTCATTCATGGGCCATTAAAAATGGGATTATTTTAGAAAAAGTGATTGAGTCCAAATTTATTTTAGCGAATAAAAATTTAAGCCCATAACATTTTAGCTTCGGCCCATAAAACTTATGGGCCGGAATCATTTCAGCCCACCAAAACATTAAAAGCTACAGATCCCTAAAATTCAATAGCATCGTATCTTATCTTAATTACAGCATCAAAATAGGTACAATATCTCAAATAATATAAAAGAGCAATAATAAAAACGTTTGTCTTCTGCTTGTTCATGGTAGTCTTATTTCAACCAATGAATCTCTCTAATTGCTTGTTCTTTGCTGCATTTAGATCCCAATCTGAAGAGCAAGTCACAAAATATTATCAGTAAGCAATATTTGGAAGTTACAAAATATTATCCTGCTGATAAGCAACCTAACTGTGTTCGAGAAAAAATATATGCAACCTAACTAGGTGATTTGTGATGGACGGAGTAGACTAGGTGATTTCCTGGTACAGCACCGAGACGATCTAAGCATCCACTCCAAACTGCAAACATATGAAAATAAAAAGGAGTTTGATTCAATTTAGGAATGCTCAGGACCAATGGTTCTGAAAACACAGGCATATGGACCAAAATTCAGAGTAAAATTGCAAAAGATTAATAATTCAAACACTCAAGCATCCTTATGCTCCCAGTAACCAAATACAAAATGAATAAGTTTGACAGCACCATGGCTTTCGGGCAATAGTTTTTTCAGGCAAACAAAGAGCATTTTGTTAATTCAACAAGCACATCAAGGTCCGAAGCAACATACTATGGAGGCAGCCAAGTAAACAAGTTCTGGAAGTTTAGTAAGAATGAAGAAACTAGCATTCAATTCTAACAACATCCTATGTAAATCCAACACAGTGCATTTTCCATGGCCAACATATTGATTTGGCAGCTCTTGTTTATCTAAAAAGAGGGCTTACTACTTCACACAGTACACTTCGTTTTGTACAGGATTAGAGAACTAGCAATCTACAGATCAAGACATGGATAGACAATGGCAAACTGAGAGAGAGGAGAGAGGGGAGGCTTACAAATCCGCATGAAGTTGGGGTGCTCGACATCTTTGCTGCTAGCCCTAGGTGAAACATCAACAAAATAGTACTACACTGAAATAGAAATTGCAAGTTAAATGGTAACCCAAAGGCTAAAATCATGGCAGATTAAGGGTACAACCTATGGCATGGGGAGGTTCAACCAATCAAGAGGGCAAACAAAGTTACATTTCAGCAACCGGACTACTACCACACAGTCAGTTTAAGCTGCCCAAATTAAGAGGATGCCAGCCCCAACACGGCAGACACACACAAAATGCTAGCACTAGTATTTGATACTGAAACATCACTAGTAATGGGATAGATCATACAGAAACAGCTTAATCATTTTAATCATGTGAGACATGCACATAAGAATGGGCTCAAGTCAACAAACACAAGTTGCATCATCCATGTATTCCAGAACAAGTAACAAGAGCATGGATGATCATCAGGTATACTACAGAATTCCAACAGTCGCGGTACATATCTCTAAGCATGTTGGGACGTAGTGAGCATTAGGTGACATTCTGAGCAAAGCACAGTTCAAACTAATAAGTTTTACAAGATCAAAGGATAGAATTACCTTTGGCATTATTGGTATATCACTCAGTGCGCATTTTGGCTGAAAGCCAAGTCCAAGAAATCCTATTCCCATTTCCTCTCCAACTGCTTTGACCTACAAGAACATGCAAATTTTTAAGTTCTACCCTGATTACACCAGCAGGTTGTGGTACCAAAATATATGGATTATCATTAGACCAAGATACCAAGATAGCAAACAGGATATGAAACATTTTGTTGATATACCAACGAGACCCTCGTCTGCTTGATACATAAGAGTGCCCGTCTGGGTTTAAATTTTCTTACAAAGACAAACAAAGAAACTCCAACGGGGTGCTCAAGTTGAAGGCATATTTCACCATACAATTATCGTGTGGGCAGGCAGGAATGTAAATAAGCATTTGGCTTGCAATGAGTTTGGGATTGGATCATCTTCCGGCAGAAGAATGATCAGGCATATTCACAAGTAACACCGCGCAAGCTAACAGATCATAAAGCTAAAAGATCATAAATTCTGTATGACTATACAAGGAATGCAATATCGGTAAGAGAATTTACCTGATAAAGATGTGAATCGACCTCAGCACAAGTTTGATGTAATGTTTCAAGAGGAGCACCACTAAGTTCAAATTGGCCACCAGGTTCTAGAGAGATGCTTTGCTTTCCCTGCATCCATAGTAATAAGTGCAGTTATAAAGATGAACTAAAGTCGACAGAAAAACCTGTGATATTTTTGTTTCGAAGTGGCATCTAAAGTATGGGTTGAGAGTCACCCATTGAAATGAATGGACATTGTCCTTTTTCAATTTTCATCTAGTTTCTATTGTTGGTGGATGACTGCATGGTCTACAAATCGTATTCATACAAAAGGGAAAGAGCAATGTGACAGTACCTGCTTCAGGCCAATAACATTGTTTTCTTCCATTATCTTGTCCCAATCAAATCTCTCAGCGAGCCCATTCAGTATGTCACGAATCTGATCATATTTTATAGGACGTAATGTGTCAACTTCAAAACCAAACTTCTCATGCTCAGTGCCAATTCTGTAATAAAAATAAAGGCATACATCCACTTAGGCGATAAATTGAATAATCAACTACAATACGTTTTTTCTAGAAAAATCACACAACTTAAATACCACAATAAATTGCCAATGCGCACAAAAAATTAAATGCAGTTAGCAGATAAAATGAGGCCGAGTGATCACATTCACGAATGCATCTTACATTCCTACTACTCCAGAGTACACACAGCACTACAGCAGACTGAACACTACAAGGCATTAGTCGGTCTTAAAAAGTTTGCCATGACGCAAGCACCGGAAACCTCAATTTTAAAGGTAGACAGCATTACCTGCTGCCAAAGAACGAAAAGCCACGCCTCCACGCGAAAGAAACATTCCATTATTCCATCACTATGAAAGTAGCAAAAAAAAGGAACGTTTCTCACCTCCAATTCTCCTTGGGCTTGCACCGGAGACGAGATAGGCGACGAGGTCCTCCTTGGTGAGGGGCTCCGTCATCTGCACGGCCTCCTCCGTCGGCGTGCTGGCCGCGACGGCCCCGCCGCGCCTCCTCCCCTCCTCACGGGGGCGGAGGAGGTGAGCCCGACCGACGCGAACCCCGCCGGGCGCCCCCTCTTCCTCCCCGCCGCCGCCACCACCGACGCGGGGCCCGCCCCGTCCGGCGACACCCGCGCGACCGCCAGCCGCGACACCACCGCCATCGAATCCAACCTACGCCCTGTTCGTTTGGCTTATCAGCCACCAGCCAGCAGTAATTTTCTCTCGGAACAAACCAGGCACCAGCAACCAGCCAGCATTACTTTTCTCTCACAACAAATCAGCACCAGCCATCAGCCACCAGCCAAACGAACAGGCTGCTAATCCTACTCATCCATGTGCGGCAGATCTGAGGAGGGAGAGGGAGCGGGCGGGTGGGGGCGACGGGAGGAGGCTGAGGGAGGGAGTGGAACACAGGTTCTAGGGTTCGGATCTTTTTATACGAAGCAAACACGATTTCAGCCATTGGATTGATGATCGATGGTCAATAATAGCTGGGCCAGTTTGGCTGAAATGGGCTTAGTTCTGTTTTGAATCTTAACATTTTTCTTTTTCTTTTTCTTTTTCTTCTTTTTCATTTTATTGCACCGTTGTAAAGTAACACATAAAAGTTACTATCTTATAGACAAAACTCATTTTTATATGTAAAATACTATTATGTAAAGTAACACATAAAAAGTTAATTGACTTAGATGGAAAATTCAATTGTTTGTTAGAGATAATTAAACCATTAATCTTCAAATTATCATAAGATAATTATAATAATATTAAATTTGTTCAAAACATTCTACAAATTTGCATCAAATCATATTTTAAGCATATAATCTTGCTGTAAAAAATTTAGATGGTTTTAATAAAGTGATATTATAGATGTTCACAAATAGGAACATCTCTCACATAGTTTCTTATAACTATACTCAAATCTTTGAAGTTTGACACCTCATAACATTGTTGAAGTCGTATGCAACTCAAATTTGGTCAGAACCTTATTTTGGCCTAGTATGATAAAATATGAAGTTACACTACCACTTGTTGTGAAAAAGTTGTTTTTCTATTTCTAAATACCTAATTAAGACACCTTTATGAAGTATCTAGAAAAATAATTATCTTATATACCCAAACACATTTTTCACATGCAAGAGACAATATTTAAGTTTCATTATAGGAGTTTTAAGATTTTTCAAATAAATTTCCTATTTTCTATCATTTAATTGAATTTCTGTGTGCTTACTAAAACTAATTCCAAGTTGACCTACATGTATCTCCAATAAGACTGGAAAAATTCACAAAAATCATATTTAGACTTCTTTGTTCCATTCTAGGCAAGGTGTCCTGATAGAGCATGATTTTAGAAAATTTTAAAAAAAGAATCAATAGATTTGTAGTATACATTGTTTATAAACTAGCTAGATCATCACATTGTTTCATACAACTCAACTTAAACTTCAAAGTTTGTACACACTCCAATACTTTCATACTCATGGGCACCTCAAATTTGGATGCAACCTTGTGTTGAGCATAACATTAGAGAATATTAAGTTAGATTAGCACTCAAATTCATAGTTTTCTTTTTTTTCTCGGATTAAAACTTGTAACTAGTCGTTCTCCCTCATACGAACTTGAAATGAGGTGATTCTTCTTCCCCAAAATTTTTAAAATCATGATTTATCAAGTTATGGTGTTGGATTCAATCATTTCTTCATGCTACAAAACATGAGAAATTCAAATTTTAAAATCCAAGTTTGACTTGGTCAAAACTCAGTCAAACGAAACACGAAATGAACTCAGATGAAAATCTTTTGAACACAAAAGTTTCATAACTTGTCGAGACTAACAAACTTTGTGTAAGTCAAATTTCCATTTGAGGAAGTGGCGATATTATGTAGTTCAAATATAACAAGCCACTCACATAGTTTAAGGGACTATGTGAGTGACTTGTTATATTTTGGACTACATAGCACTCAACTTTTCTGAAATGACTTGAGATTTCTTTGGTAGTCATTTGTAGCAAAAATACGGTCCCTCACAAGAACTTACATTTTTTGGACAATTATTTTAATTTTTATAATTTTTTTCGTGTTGTGTGAGACAAAATATGGTGAATTATACATTGAGAACTCTATAATTATGCAGCGACCTCCACATGTATTTGTTTCCTAGGACACAAGGGACCTTGTGGCGAAGTTTGGCGCCATTCCTGATCTTTTTGAGGGTGGGCCTAGTTCAACACAGAATTACCGAGCGAAGTCGCGTGGAAATTCAATTAATCTGAAAAAAGTACTAAACGAATTCCAAAAAATCTCACCATCCTTTCGTGCCATAAACTTCCACGTATTAGTTTTGAAAATTGAATTTGTAAATCAAATTCAAATAGAAAGAAAGAGTGGAAAAATCAAAATTTAAATGAAATTTGAATTCAAATGTTTACAAAATAAAGAAAATAGAAAGGAAAGAAAAGAAGAAAAGGAAAAGAGAAAGAAGCCCATAACCCCCAGCCGGCCCGCCTCCACCGGCCCAGACTACCTTCTTTCGCTCGCGCACCAGCCTAGGTGGCCGGCTGGTGGGCCGAGCGGACTGCGGGGGAGAAAGGCCAGGCAGGTGTGGATTCGCCTTCCACTCTAAAACATTATCCCATCTCGCCTACTCAAGGATCCGTTGCACAGCTTAAAAACGTGAGCCAGGAGTGTGTCTCGAACTCACTTGTATACCCTGCCTACTATGCCTCACCACTCTGTGCCAGCTCCCGGATGAGCTTAGTACTGACCTGGCGGCACAAATTTTTAGATTTTAACAAATACAAAAAAAACTTTAGAGTCCACGTTACGTTGGACCCACGATGCCACTTAGTGGTGGGACCCTATTGGCCACGTGGCTGTGGGTCTGAGTGGCCGCGTGGCTGGCCATGTGGGAGTCGGTGTGGTGGTGGTGGGGTCCACATGGTGGGATCGCAAGTGGAACCGGTGGTATCTACGTGGAAGTGGGAAGGGCACGGGGTCCACATCATGTGGGACCCATGTGGTCGTGCGGCTGTAGGTCCGCATGGCCACGTGGCTGTGGGACCCACATGTCAGATTCACACCTTCACGTGGCCCATGTGGGTCTAGATTGGTTCTTTTTTATTCTAATTGTTTCGTGATCATTTTTCTCGTTTCGTCGTTGCTTTCACATGTTCAGAAGCGGAATAATTGAACTGTGACCAATAGGATTATTATTCTGTGACCATTTTTTCCTATTCGTCATTATTCCTTAGTGGCCTGGCGGCATAACACCTCATCAGTGACCAAATTATGTACATCGTCACTGAAGACTACACTTCTATGACCAATACATAAATGGTCACGGCGAAATGGTCATGGGTGTGAGGTTTTCTACTAGTGAGGGCAAGGAGCGCTGTGAAGTTGGCGAGGGTGACGACACCGTCACCATTGAAGATACGTCCGACGAGGAGGACGGGGAGACGCTTCAAGAGTGGTTCCAGCAGCGGTCCAGGTTCAGTCATCTTGGACTGCCCAATGTGCCTCTCATCGATGATCCACCAACTAGCTTGGAGGCTAGTCGCCCTGCGCCACCGAGGAGGCCGCGCAATGTGGCACGCAAGCACGTTGCCAAAAAATTGAAGGTCACCGAGACTACGTCTCAGGAGGTAAGCTCCTCGAGTAGAGTAGTCGAGCACTTGTCTTTGCAATATTGTGTATGCTGACAATTGAATTCTGAGTGCTTGCAGGAGATTCCATCATATCACCCCGTTGACCAAGGGGAAGGATACGACTGGGAGATGGTGGGCGAGCCGGTTGAGAGAAGCCGCAGCCCAGCCCCCACCATGGAAGAACTTGTGTCGCAGATGACACAGCGGTCGATTAGAGTTGTCGAGCTGCAGGCGCCGGTCATGGAGAGGAGGCCGAAATCGAGCACGACTACGGGTGCTGAAGAACCTATAGCGGCTCAAGCCAAAGAAGAGGCACCCGCCGAAGCCGGTCTTGTAGACATCGCTAGCATACTTGGTGCTCCGACCGTGACTGTAGTCCGATCTAGCTTGTAAGTGAAAACTTTCCCGAGTAGTACTTGTAACTTGGTAGTCTTACTTAGTTGACCACCAATTTTGTACTGTGCAGGAAATCGACTGACTTGTCCTGGGAAGGAGATGAGCCCAGCACGGCGGTGGCTGAAGAAGTCTCCACGCCTGCTGCCGAGGAGTCCGCTCCCCTTCCTCAGGCCGAGACCGTGACACTGGTCGCGGAGGCTATGCTGCCGGAAGCCAGTGTAGTCACAACCCTCGAGGAACCGATCCCGTGTGTCTTGTGTTGTAGGGGCAGAAGTCAAGGGAAGCACCATCCCCGAGGCTGTGCCAGTTGAAGGCGTCGTGCCAGAGGCCGAGGTGGCCACAGGAGGAGCAACCGAGCCGGTAGAGACAGCATCCCCCGGGATGGCCAAAGAGGTGCGTGATGATGCACTGCCGGAGGCGAGCCTGGAGGTAGTCGTCTGCTCTCCAGAAATCCAAGACGCGGAGCTGATCCGTTTGGCGCCGATGTCCGAGGCCGCCGCGACTAGTCATGATGGACTCGAGCTTCTGGCGGATGACCTTATCAGCCCGGTGACGATAGCCCGCAACTTGGAGTCGATGCGGCGGGCCGAGCAATGGATGAAGGTATGTATCAGTACCGTTGAGTAGTCAAAATCTGCCAAACTTGAGTACCCAAATAACAATTAGTGCCTTCGGCAGGATGTCGTGGAGAGATCCCGACAAAAGTCTGATATGCTCCAGGGTATGGTGATACGGTGCTCCAGGCAGAGACGTTGGATAAAGAAGTCGTTAAGGCCAAGAAGCATTCCGCCATGCTCCAGTCCAAGCTTGATGGCGCCTTCGCCCAGTACCACAATGAAGTACAAGATATGCAGGAGAAGAGCGATGAGCTGGTCCGCAAGAACAAGTCGCTGCGCCAAAAGAACAAAGGTATGCTGCTGTCATCTTGTCGAGTACTTATTGTGGGTACCCTTAGTAGTCTGACTTCTCCCTTTGTGTTGTTTGCAGATCTTGAGGCCCGAGTGGAACAGCTGAAGGCATCAGTAGTCGATATGAAGAATCTCTTCTACCGAGAGAAGGATGCCGCGAGATACTTGAGTATGATTATAAGCAGCTGGCTGAGGACCATGTGTGGTTCGAGGACCGGTGGATGGTCGCTCCCTTGTGTGATGAGTGATTGACAACGTTGTGTGGACTGAGTCTTGGCTAAGTATTGCAGGTGCAGGTTGCGGCTTGACTCGTGATGGTGCAGGTGAAGAACAAGCGCGAAAGGTCGTCGCCGGTGAAGCCTCTAGGTGTGGAGAAGACAAGTAGGCTTCGTTCAAGGGACCCGGTGGCCAGTGGGGTCAAGTGCGGGCCGCATGGTGGCATGAACAGCAAGATGAAGTCGTGGACGGTTTCTTGGTAGAGCCTCAAAACCAAAGGCGAGCCGGGACTACGTGGGAGCCGAGTCATGAGTGGAGATTGGCGGAGGCTACACCGAGTTCGCGGGGTTTGCAGTGGTTCACCAGAAAACCACTGGGTTACTCGGTTGAGCCACAAAACCGAGGCCGAAGACTCGACGAGGGGGTGCGGCCACCCAGGCCGGTTCAACCGCCCAGGAGGGGCGGTCAGACTACCTGGGGCTGGTCAGATGTCCCGGGCCGGTCTAACCGCCCAGGGGGGCGGTCTGACCGCCCTGGCCGCCGGCGCCGAGGAGCTTCGAAGCGGAGGACACGCGTCAGGATCGCAAGGCTTGCATCGAGGCTAAGCAGGTTGCGGTTGCCGGGCATCCGTCCGATGGTGAAGACATGAAGACTTCCAAATCCGCCCTCGAGGGACATGTATCCCTAGTTATTAGTGAAGGGTAGTTTAGTCTTTTGGGTGCCTCCATATATACTCATTGGATGGGTGGATGGCAGCCAACCCTTGGAACCCTAGCTCATTTGTTTTTCCATTTTCGTTCTCCATTTTCCTTAGGTTTTTAGAAGACTAGCTTGAGAGCTTCATGTGAGATCTAGAGAGAGGGATGGATGTTTGGGTGGCAGGCTAGACCTTGTACGAACCTTTCATGGCATGTATAGATGGTTCGGCGTTGTTCATCATGGTGGTTTTCTCCTCTCTTTTGTGTTGATTTTTGGAGCTCTTTGTTGGCGGTGTTTTGAGGACGATTTCTTGGGGTTTTTGGTGGGTGTCACGTATGAGGTTCTTGTGCCTCTTTGGCTGGTGACTTTGCCCCCAAATCTCATTTGAATCGGACTCGATTTGGTGGTTTCTCGAGTTGGGCGAGTTCTTGACCTAGAGAAGCGATTTCTTTGATTCCTCTTGATTGTGAGCGTTTCGGGTCGATTCCTTTGAGGTAGAGGTTGCCCAGGAGGTAACCCAGCTATTCCCGAAGTTTTGCTGCAATCCGTGGAGTGATTCGGGAGATCGGGCGCGAGGAAGTTGAGGTCTGACCCGCGGGTTCGTTTTACGGAAGTGGCGGTCTAACCGCTGCCGGGCGGTCTAACCGCCCGGGTGTTTCTAGGTCGAAGTTTTGTTTCGCCGGATTTTCCTCTGTGAGTTTGTTCACCTTGATCGAGGAGCGTCCGGGTGAAATTTGGGGTCTTTCTCGTGCGGTTTGCTAGGTGTTCTTGGTTGGAGTTCGTTCTTGGGTGTAGGAGGTTAGACCGCCCTAGGTAGCCGGTCCTAACCGCCCCTAGGCCCCCGGGTGAAGTTTTGGTTTTCGCCAAGATTTTCCGGTAGCTAGCATGGCCTTGACCGTAGATCTCTCGTTGGTGAACCGTGGTGAGTTTTGGTGCTCGGAAGAGGCGTTTCGGAGGATTTCTTGGTTACCGGGTGGAGGCGGTCTAACCGCCCCCTATACCCGGTCTAACCGCCCCCTCCGGTTAGCCGGCTTTCGAGTTGTTTCCGCCGTCGTTGCTGCGTGTGTGTTGTGGTTGCTTGGTAGAGTTTGTTCCTAGGACCGGTAGCACTCCGGTGGCTACGTGGTTTTGGCAAACAGAAGGTTGAAGTGCGGAGCGTGTGATTTCGGGGGTTCGACCGAGCTAGTTCATCTTGTCGGAGTTTCAATCTCCCTCGAGAAGAATTTTTATCGGCTCCCATTCACTCCCCCCCTCTCTGGTCGCCAAATCGGTCCTTCAAGTGGTATCAGAGCCGGTTCGGTCTTTGTTGACTCTGACCAGTCTAAGATCCAAGGATGGCGTACCAGGAACGGGGTTCGGATCCTCCACACTTCGATGGCAAGAACTACCAGATGTGGAGCAAGCGGATGGGTGCGTTCCTCCGCGGAAAGGGTCAGATTCTCTGGGATGTCACGGTGGACACAGGCTATGTCCAGCCGATGGATTTCCTCGCTCCGGGGTCGAGGGACGGATTCGACGCCAACAACAAGGCGGTCGACTACTTGTTTCGTGCTTTGTGTCGGCCGAGTTCGATCGGGTGCACACCGAGCACTTGGCTTGTAGGATTTGGGCGGTGTTGAAGGAGGCTCATGTTGGGAATGCCCGGGTTCGAGCACGGATGTATGCGACCTACGGAGAGAGTACGAGAACTTCACTCATCTCCCCGGTGAGTCCATCGATGCCTTGTTTCGCAGGTTCACGGTGGTGGTGAACAACATGAGGGCCAATGTGGACGTGCTCCCGTACGATGATCATGATAGAGCGGTCAAGCTCTTACACTCTTTGGATCGTACGATATGGGGCGGAAAGTTCGAGGCCATTGTCGAGTCGGAGAAGTATGACACTCTGACGGTGAACGAGCTGTTCTCGAAGCTCAAGTCAGCTGAGGTGGATAGGGGCATGACTGCCAAGCTCGAGGGACCGACTGATTCCCATAGTCTTGCCCTCGTTGGTGGTTCCAAAGGAAAGGCTAACTCTAACCCATCCACCAGGATGTTCTCTTTTTCCTCTTTGATGTCTATGCCAGATGAGGAGTTTGATGACCTTGGAGAGGACGAGCTGGCGCTGTTGACGAGGCGGTTCGAGAGGCTGCACGAGAACCATGTGAACATGAGGAGGAACACGAGGACGTGCTTCCAGTGCGGCAAGCCGGGACACTTCGTCGCCGACTGCCCGGAGAAGGCCGAGAACAAGGACAGCTACAAGCACAAGCCGAGGAAGGACGACAATTACCGTTCGAGTCGCGACCACAAGAGCAAGCACAAGAACAAGTACAAGGACGAGGGACGATCGAGGAAGAAGGAGAGCCGAGGCAAGGCCCGAGCGATGGATGGAGCGAGCGACGTCGACTCCAGTTCAGCGTACTCCACCTCGAGCTCGAGCAGCAGTGAAGACGAAGGCGATCGTCGCAAGAACAAGAAGTCGTCCAAGAACCTGAGCGGGGCCGAGCGCTTCGCGAGAGATGGCTTCTGCACCATGGCGCTGAGCTCCGGCAGCAAGAAGAGCACACAGAGCGACTCGGACTCTGAGTCCGACGACGAGGTGCGTGATGAACTTCCCTTCTTGCGCCAGGAGAATGAGAGGCTTGGCTCTTTGCTTGATAACCGTGAAAGACATGCTTAGAGAGGCCAAGAAAATGAGGAAAGAGCTTAGGGCTTCGGTCGAGGATGCTAGGACTAGAGTAGCTGAGCTTGAGACACAGGTGCTTGATAGCAAGCTTGAGATTGATTCGCTTAAGGCTAGCCCTGTTGTTTCGGATGAGAATGATTGTGCTGATTGCTCCATATTCCTTGCTGATCTTGCTTTGTTTAAGGAGAAGCATGCCTCCAAGTGTGAGGAACTAGATGTGCTTAGGGTTGAAGTGCCTGAGCTTATGTCTAGACCTGCTTTGCTAGGTGCTTGCACTTCTTGCCCTGTTTTGCATGCTAAGATTGATGAGATGCATGCTTACACTAGTTCACTTGAGGCTAAATTGAAGGAACCCATGCCTACGTCATGCTCTACCTGTGAAATGCATGCATTGAAAAATTTGGAACTTGCACATTATGTTGATCGTTTGCAGGATGAGAATGATGACTTGAGGAAGTTGATGGGGTGGTTGTCCGGTCATGAGCCTCAGTTGAGGATGATGATCGAGGCCTTTAAGAGGCAAGATGGTGAGGGACTTGGGGTAAACAAGGTTGGTGAGGGAAGTGGAGAGAATATCCCGGAGCTACCAAAAACCCACCACAAAAATGATTTCCCCCCAAAACCCAACCATCTTAGGAACCGACTAGACACAACCCCAGCTCTACCTATATTTCCTACACCCACAAATGATCTCCGAAGGCCTATCAAGTTTGTGAGAACTTCCTGGAAAGTGTTCTTTGGGAAAGTGAGTGAGAAGGCTAGTGAGGAGAAATCGGTGGAGGAGTTGAGTGGAGAGAAACCAAGCGAGCAGCCCCAATCCAAGCCTAAACCTAAGCTTGTGAGGTTTCGTTGTGCCCATTGTGGGAAAGAGGGTCACAAGGATGAGTTTTGCTTCAAGAAGAAGTGGGAAGAGAGGATGGCAAAGGAGTGGGCGAACAAGGATAGGTATAACCCTTCCCATGGTGTACCTAAGCCTCGTATGCCACTGCCCAGGGGTAAGGCTGTGGTGAGAAGTGTTCTGGCATGGGGAGATGCGAGTTCCCGCAGCCGAGGAGCAGTTCTGGAGGGGGCGGTCGACCGGCCCGGCTAGGCGGTCGGGCCGGCCCGGCCCGGAGGGGGGGCGGTTAGACCGGCCTGGCTAGGCGGTTTAACCGGCCCCCGCCACTCGGGCGGAGTGGTTTTCGAGGTGGTGAGTCGAGAGGTTTCGGGTCCGGGAGGTGGAGTTGCCGGTGGTTGGTCCGGAGAGACGGCGGGTGGTCGGTTGCTAGGCATTCTCCCCCACGAGTTCACTACGGGGATGGGAGGAGTCGTAGCTTTGAGAAGGAGAGGAGAGACGGTCCACGGGTTGTCTTCCGTGGTTTTGGTCCTCCTACAAGCAGTGAGGGGTGGTTTCCTCGGAGTGGTTACCGAGGTGGTGTTCGTGGTGGTAGTTACGGTAGGAAATATGGCTTGATGTGTGCTAACCCCACTTTCGAGCAAATGGCTCGGCACTGGTTTTCCTCTTTTGGTACTAACCCCAATGCTGAGTCGTTTGTTCGCTCACGTGCTTATTTTTGAATTTCAGGTGGGAGACTTGAAGAACATTTGGTTGATTGACTCCGGTTGCTCGAGGCATATGACCGGAGACAAGGGGTGGTTCTCAAGTCTCGTCCCAGTGGTGACGAAGAGGTACATCACCTTTGGGGACAATGGGCGTGGGCGTGTGCTTTCAGAAGTTGAGATCAAAGTGAGTGACAAGATCACTCTGAGGCGTGTTGCTCTTGTTCAATCGTTGGGGTACAGTTTGCTTTCTGTGTCCCAGTTGTTGGATGAGGGTTTTGAGGTGTTGTTTCGGCGAGGTGGTTCTCGGATTGTGGACTCTCGAGGGGACCTTGTCTGTATGGTCGTCCCCGAGGGTCAGGTGTTTCGTGCTGATTTTTTTCAGTCTTCGGGTGTGGAGCGTTGTTTCTTGGCTGGTTCTTCGAGTGAGTTGTGGAAGTGGCATAGGAATTTGGGTCACTTGAGCTTTGACCTTTTGTCACGCTTGAGTAAACTCAATTTTGTCCGAGGATTGCCACGGTTGAGGCTTGAGAAAGAGTTGGTTTGTGCTCCGTGTAGGCATGCCAAGATGGTGGCCTCTTCTCACCCGCCTCTCACCGATGTGATGACTGAGCGTCCATGCGAGCTGCTCCATATGGACCTTGTTGGCCCAGCTCGTGTGCGATCTGCGGGTGGGAAGTGGTATGTCCTTGTTGTGGTGGACGACTATTCTCGGTATGCGTGGGTGTTCTTTCTTGAGGATAAGAGGGAGACGTTTGGTTTTGTTCGAGATCTAGTCTTGAGGTTGAGGAACGAGAGGCACGGAGGTGCCATACGAGCTATCCGCAGTGATAATGGCTCGGAATTCAGGAACTCTCATTTTGAAACCTTTTTCCATGACTTGGGTCTTGAGCACCAGTTTTCGAGTCCGTATACGCCTCCCCAGAATGGTGTTGTGGAAAGGAAGAATAGGACCTTGTGCGAGATGGCTCGGACGATGCTTGATGAGCATAGGACTCCGAGGAGGTATTGGGCTGAGGCAGTGAAGACTTGCGAGGTAACCTTCGACGAGACAGAGCCACGTATTCAGCTTGTCTTTGAGTGTGCAGGTGATGATGAGCTTGGCGAGGAGATTTTTCAGGAGGAGGAGCATGAACATGGAGATGATGAAGATGGTGGTGCGGTGCCCCCGGCTGAACATGTACCCATTACTTCGACTACGATGATGGATGGACCCTCTGCTACACCTACTACGACAAATCAAGAACGAGGTGAAGCTGATGTTGAGGGGGAGGTAGCATCGAGGCGAGAACCTCCCCGGCGAGTACAAGTGGATCACCCAGCTTCGAGGATCATCGGCGACATGAATTAACGCACTACACGGTCGAGGGTTCGAAACAACTCCCATTTCGCTCATGCTGCATTTGTTGCTTCTTTTGAGCCCAAAGACATTGGACACGCACTATCTGATCACAATAGGGTGAATTCGATACATGAGGAGTTGGAGAACTTTGAGAGGAATCAGGTGTGGGAGTTGGTTGACCCTCCCCCGGGGCGTAAGCCGATTGGTATCAAGTGGATGTGGAAAAACAAAGAGGGAGAGAAGGGTGGGGTTGTGAGGAACAAGTCGAGACTTGTTGCTCAAGGGTTCAGTCAGAAGGAGGGGATTGACTACGAGGAGACCTTTGCTCCCGTAGCCCGTTTGGAGGCGATTAGGATCCTTCTAGCCTTTTCCGTGGATAAAGGGTTCAAGTTGCATCAAATGGATGTGAAGAGTGCTTTCCTGAATAGTGTGTTGGAGGAAGAAGTGTATGTGAGGCAGCCTCCGGGGTTTGAGAGTGAGAAGTACCCCCACCGGGTGTACAAGTTGAGGAAGGCGCTGTATGGGCTGAAGCAGGCGCCTAGAGCTTGGTATGGTAGGTTGAGGGGGTTCTTGTTTGAGAGAGGTTTTGAAATGGGGAAGGTCGATCAGACCATGTTTTTGCTGAGGCAGGGCAGAGATATCCTGATTGTGCAGGTGTACGTGGATGATATTGTCTTTGGTGGCTCGTCTAACTCTCTTGTTGCAAGGTTTGCAGATGATATGAGCAGGGAGTTTGAGATGAGCATGATGGGTGAGTTGCAGTTCTTCCTCGGGATACAAATCAAGCAATCAAAGGAAGGAACATTTGTGCACCAGGCTAAGTACACCAAGGACATTGTGAGGAAGTTCAAGATGGAGGACTCCAAGGCTATGACAACGCCAATGAGTACGACTACAGCTCTTGATGCGGACGAGGAAGGTGAACACGTGGACCAGAAGGAGTACCGGAGCATGATCGGGTCACTCCTCTGCTTGACAGCGACGAGGCCGGACATACAGTTCTCGGTGTGTCTGTGCACTCGTTTTCAAGCGTCTCCGAGGACTTCGCATCGGCAAGCGGTGAAGTGAATTGTCAGGTACTTGCGTCACACTCCCGACTTCGGCCTTTGGTACTCCGCGTCCTCTTCTTTGGCGCTTCATGGCTTTTCAGACGCGGATTTTGCCGGGTGTCGGTTGGATAGGAAGTCCACTTCTGGGACTTGCCAGTTTTTGGGTTCCTCTTTGGTGTCTTGGTCTTCCCGCAAGCAGTCGAGTGTCGCTCAATCCACGACCGAGGCCGAGTATGTTCCTACTGCTAGTTGTTGCTCTCAGCTCCTTTGGATCACCTAGACCATGAGTGACTTTGGTGAGGAGTATACCCATGTCCCACTTCAATGTGATAGCACCAGTGCCATAAGCATTGCAAAGAACCCAGTGCTCCATTCCAAAACCAAGCACATAGAAGTGAGGTACCACTTTCTGAGAGACAACGTAGAGAAAGGGAAGATAGCTTTGATCCATGTACCCACACATGACCAACTAGCCGATATTTTTACCAAACCCCTAGATCAAGCAACTTTCACTCGTTTGCGAGGAGAACTTAGTGTGTGTTTGATTTCTTGAGTTGGGTGTGTGGGAGCTCCTTTGTAGCATATGTATAGCTTTCTTTTGTGCATTTCTTGCATTCGGCATTGCATATGTAACATGATGTATAGGCATCCTTGTATCTTAGATTGCATGCATTTTGTATCATATGCATTGGATAGGAAAAGCTTCTCCTATATACATTGTTCACCATGGGTTGCTATATATGTTCTTGTGAGCTTGTTTGGTATGCTACGGTTAGTTTGGCTTAGCTCTTGATGATCTTGATGAATGATCCATGGTTGATGGCTAAATTTTTTGCAAAACGTCACATATGTGCTCTCTCATGTGTAAATGCCTTTATATGATCTTGACATGTTTTAGTGGCTTTGCTATGCTTAATTTGTGGTTGGATAGCTAGTTTATTGATCATATGGGGCCAAAGGCTCATTTGCCATCATGAATGTTTAGCCCTCTTGCTTAATCTTGTGGAGGGGCATAAGTTCCTTTTTGTCGCAAAGACATTTCATGTACCATTTATCAATCTGAAAATGAAATGAAAAATGCTTGGAAAATATGCTCCCATGTGATATGTGCTGAAATTAATTTGCTTTGGGTGCTAAACCGTTGCATGTTGCCTACCAATGAGAAGTCTCATACATAGAAGTAGGCACATGGCTCGGTGGCTTTGACATGACATGAGGTGCTTTTGGGTGTTTATGATGGTCTTATGATTAGAATGGCTGTCCTAGCATGAAGTTTGAGTGGCTTTGCCATTTTGTTATGTTTTGCTCATGTTTAGGTATTTGCTTATGAGAGAGTAACTTTTCGCAAAATTACTCAAATCCTTTTTAGCCTTGTCCAATGATTGTGAAACTTGGTGATCATGTAGTTAAGGTCATTATGAACCTGTCGAATATCTAACTTGCTCATTTGGACTTGTGTAGCTCCTTGTGATGAATTTTGTATATTTGAGAAGCTATATGTTGAAAGTTTTCGCATTTTTCCTTGATTCATGCATTGTCAACAAGGGGGAGAAGTTTGTGCATGCTTTGGGCACCTGGGAGTGTTTGGAAGGTGTTCCAATTGGTTCGGGAAAATTTTGGGCAGTTTGGTGCAGGGCCGGTCTCTTGGGGCGGTCTAACCGCCCCCCTGGCGGTCAGATGAGGCACAGGCGGTCTAACCGCCCTGGGCAGAGTGAGCAGGTTTTTGCTCTTTGTTGCATTCCCGTGTTGCATTTCTGCATTTGTCCAGGGGGAGTGTGCTTTGGCTCAGGGGGAGCTTGCATAAGTGCAGGGGGAGCTCTTTGTGGTGTTCGAGTTTTGGTTTGGTGGTTTGCGCTCTTTGCTTGAGCTGTGTTTTGTCTCGGATGTGTCGAGCCGTTGCCCTTGCCTAAGGGGTCCGAGACTTGTCTTCTTCAAGTGATCTTGTTCTTTGCCTTTCTTTGGCTTTCGATCGCTTGTTGAGGTTTCTTTTTATTTGTTTCTTTTCTTTTCTTTTTCTCCTGTGTTACTTCATGTGAGTGTGTTGTCAATGCACTCATCAAGGGGGAGATTGAGGACCATGTGTGGTTCGAGGACCGGTGGATGGTCGCTCCCTTGTGTGATGAGTGATTGACAACGTTGTGTGGACTGATTCTTGGCTAAGTATTGCAGGTCCAGGTTGCGGCTTGACTCGTGTTGGTGCAGGTGAAGAACAAGCGTGAAAGTTCGTCGCCGGTGAAGCCTCCAGGTGTGGAGAAGACAAGTAGGCTTCGTTCGAGGGACCCGGTGGCCAGTGGGGTCAAGTGCGGGCCGCATGGTGGCATGAACAGCAAGATGAAGTCGTGGACGGTTTCTTGGTAGAGCCTAAAAACCAAGGGTGAGCCGGGACTACGTGGGAGCCGAGTCATGAGTGGAGATTGGCGGAGGCTACACCGAGTTCGCGGGGTTTGCAGTGGTTCACCAGAAAACCACTGGGTTACTCGGTTGAGCCACAAAACCGAGGCCAAAGACTCGACGAGGGGGTGCGGCCACCCAGGCCGGTTCAATCGCCCAGGAGGGGCGGTCAGACCGCCTAGGGCCGGTCAGATGTCCCGGGCCGGTCTAACCGCCCGTGGGGGCGGTCGACCGCCACGGCCGCCGCGCCGAGAAGCTTCGAAGTGGAGGACACGCGTCGGGATCGCAAGGCTCGCGTCGAGGCTAAGCAGGTTGCGGTCGCCGGGCATCCGTCTGATGGTGAAGACATGAACACTTCCAAATCCGCCCCCGAGGGGCATGTATCCCTAGTTATTAGTGAAGGGTAGTTTAGTCTTTTGGGTGCCTCCATATATACTCATTGGATGGGTGGATGGCAGCCAACCCTTGGAACCCTAGCTCATTTGTTTTTCCATTTTCGTTCTCCATTTTCCTTAGGTTTTTAGAGGACTAGCTTGAGAGCTTCATGTGAGATCTAGAGAGAGGGATGGATGTTTGGGTGGCAGGCTAGACCTTGTACGAACCTTTCATGGCATGTATAGATGGTTCGGCGTTGTTCATCATGGTGGTTTTCTCCTCTCTTTTGTGTTGATTTTCGGAGCTCTTTGTTGGCGGTGTTTTGAGGACGATTTCTTGGGGTTTTTGGTGGGTGTCACGTATGAGGTTCTTGTGCCTCTTTGGCTGGTGACTTTGCCCCCAAATCTCCTTTGAATCGGACTCGATTTGGTGGTTTCTCGAGTTGGGCGAGTTCTTGACCTAGAGAAGCGATTTCTTCGATTCCTCTTAATTGTGAGCGTTTCGGGTCGATTCCTTTGAGGTAGAGGTTGCCCAGGAGGTAACCCAGCTATTCCCGAAGCTTTGCTGCAATCTGTGGAGTGATTCGGGAGATCGGGCGCGAGGAAGTTGAGGTTTGACCCGCGGGTTCGTTTTCTGGAAGGGGCAGTCTAACCGCCTGCACGGGGCGGTCTAACCGCCCTGGGTGTTTCTAGGTCGAAGTTTTGTTTTGCCGGATTTTCCTCTGTGAGTTTGTTCACCTTGATCAGAGGAGCGTCTGGGTGAAATTTGGGGTCTTTCTCGTGCAGTTTGCTAGGTGTTCTTGGTTGGAGTTCGTTGCTGGGTACAGGAGGTTAGACCGCCCTAGGTAGCCGGTCTAACCGCCCCTAGGCCCCTGGGTGAAGTTTTGGTTTTCGCCAAGATTTTCTGGTAACTAGCATGGCCTTGGCCAGAGATCTCTGTTGGTGAAACCGTGGTGAGTTTTGGTGCTCGGAAGAGGCGTTTCGGAGGATTTCTTGGTTACCAGGTGGAGGCGGTCTAACCGCCCCCTATACCCGGTCTAACCACCCCCTCTGGTTAGCCGACTTTCGAGTTGTTTCCGCTGTCGTTGCTGCGTGTGTGTTGTGGTTGCTGGTAGAGTTTGTTCCTAGGACCAGTAGCACTCCAGTGGCTACGTGGTTTTGGCAAACAGAAGGTTGAAGTGCGGAGCGTGTGATTTCGGGGGTTCGACCGAGCTAGTTCATCTTGTCGGAGTTTCAATCTCCCTCGAGAAGAATTTTTATGGGCTCCCATTCACTCCCCCCCTCTCTGGTCGCCAAATCGGTCCTTCACTGGCCCATGAGTGTAATATGCACATAGGGCTTCGGATCGCCTAGGATCGTGACCTTGTCAAATGCTATAAATCTATGCAGAAGCTGAATGAAGACTGCGAGAAGTTGTGAGGACAGCTCAAGGAACTCGAGCAAGGCTGCTGGTGCCACACCCGGGTGGGCCGAAGATTGCCCCTCTGGTTGACCGGCTGAAAGAAACCTCCGGACGCCTGGCTACATATGTCAAACATTTGGCAAAGTCCATCCTGAACCAAGTCTTGGCGTTCATGAAGTCATACTTCCCCAAGGCTCCGGTGGAGGTAGTCGCGGGTGGACTAGCCGCCAATTGCACAGATGAGCAATACACTGATCTTCTGGAGCAGATGGCGCCGATTGCGGAGCAAGTCGCCAAAAAGCTGAACCTCCAGTAGTTAGCCTGTAGGATTAGCTTGTAGCAGCAGTTGTATATAAACAAAGTTGTAATGAACTTCTTTAAGTATTAATGAAAAAACTTCCATCGAATGAGTACTCGTTCTCGCGATGTTGTATGTGGAGTGCCCATCTGTGGAGTTGTCGCCAGTAGTAGTACTCGGTAGTAGACCCGTTAAGGGAGACACAATAAATAAGTTGAAGCAAAAGTCGAACTTTATTAATGAAAAAATACACCTAGATGGCCAGGGTCGTTTACAAGTGAAGTCGCTAGGACCCGGAGGCCGCCTACGGCTAGAATAGTGCTAGGGCGTATAGCCTCTTACAGCAGTAGATCCGTTAGTAGCCGTATAGACTGGATCTTGAAGTACATGGTCTCTTGATAGACTGCTGCTAGAGTCCTTGATGCTCTAAGCAGCCCGAGTTCCGTTAGTAGCCGTTAACGCTGGATCTCGGAGTAGAGTAGCCTAGAGACTAGTGCCTGGACCTGAAGGCCGCTTACAGTGAAGGGCTCGGGAGTAGTCGTGTAGACTTGAGCCCCCGCGAGTAGTCGAGAGACTACGAGTAGAACCGATAGAGCTGGTCGACGCTCCACAAGTTGCTGATGTCTTCGCCTTCAAGCGTCTGGTGGCGATACGAGCCTGGTCCGGTCACCTTTTTAACTGTGAAGGGACCTTCCCATGGCGAGCTAAGCTTGTGTAGTCCTTCAGTGTTCTGGATGCGGTGGAGGACGAGATCACCAACGTTCAAGGAGAGTTCCTTGACGTTGCGGTCGTGGTAGCGTCGGATACCTTCTAGGTACCTTGCTGACTGGACGAGGGCAGCGCAGCGAACTTCTTCGAGTCCATTGATGTCAACTCGTCTGCTATCTTCAGATATGCCTTCGTCATACTGCTCTACTACCGGCGATTCCCACGTGACGTCGGCGGGTAGAATAGCTTCAGAGCCGTAGACCAGGAAATAGGGTGACTGTCCCATTGGCTAGGTGGGTTGAGTACGCAGCCCCCAGAGAGCATTGGGTAGTTCCTTGATCCACTTTCCTCCTTTTGTGTTAGCAGCTTCGTGCAGTCGCTTCTTGAGAGCATCGAGTACCATCCCGTTGGCACCCTCGACTTGTCCATTGGCCCGTGGATGTGCGACTGAGACCTACTAGACGTCGAACCCGCTATTCTCACAGTACTCCCAGAACTGGTGATTGTTGAAGTTGGAGCCTAGGTCTGTGATGATGCGATGGGGTAGTCTGTAGCGATGCACGAGTTCATCCAAGAAGTCGAGTACCCTGTCAGCCTTGGGACAGGTGACCGGCTTGACTTCGATCCACTTGGTGAACTTGTTGATGGCCACCAGAACTCTGTTGAATCCTCCTGGCACAGTTGGAAGAGGCCCAATCATGTCGAGCCCCCAACAGGCAAAAGGCCAGGTTGGTGGTATCCTGATTAGCTTGTAGGCCGGGACGTGTTGTTGCTTGGCGAAGTACTGGCACCCTTGGCACCTTCTGACGAGTTCCTCGGCATCGCCCAAAGCTCGTCGGAAGGCCTTGCTGACCAGCGTACGTGAAGATGCGTGGTTGCCGCAGACGCCTTTGTGTATCTCCTCCAAGATGTCCTTGCCTTCTTCTCGGGGAACGCACTTCATGAGTACTCCAGAAGTAGCACCCCGCCTGTATAGCTTGTCCCCGACTAGGATGTAGGACTTGGCCCGGTGGATGAGCTGCTTAGCCAAGTTTTTTCTGCCGGAACCTTCTGCTCGCGGATGTAGTCGATGAAGGGTTGTCGCTAGTGCACGTCGATCATCATGACCTCCTGACCAGCTGGTAGATGTGCTGGATCAGTGGTTGTAGGCGCCGGCTCCGGGATGGATGGCGCGTGAAGCTCATGGACGAAGACGCCCGCTGGTACTTGAGCGCGAGTAGAACCAAGTTTCGATAGGACGTCCGCTGCAATGTTGTTGTCGCGGACGACATGATGGAACTCGAGACCATAAAACTTGTTCTCGAGCTTGCGGACTTCTAGGCAGTAGGCGTCCATGTTCTCCTTGTTGTGGTCCCAAGACTTGTTGACTTGGTTGATGACCACTGCAGAGTCACCGTAGACTAGTAGTCGCTTAATGCCCCGGGAAGCTGCGAGGCGGAGCCCGTGTAGTAGAGCTTTGTACTCGGCTTCATTGTTTGATACCTTCCAAAAGATCTCCAGGACGTACTTGAGTTGTTCTCCTATTGGAGAGATCAAGAGTACCCCTGCAGCAGCACCTTCGAGCTTGAGTGAGCCGTCGAAGTACATCACCCAATGCTCTGGTCGCTCGGTTGGATTTGGTAGCTGATTCTCCCGCCATTCTGCCATGAAGTCGACTAGTACTTGCGACTTGATGGCTGTTCGTCGCTTGAAGTCAATGTTGAGGGCGCAGCTCCAGGTCCTTCAGGTGGTGTTGGCCATGTCGCGAGCGAAGGGGTTGTAGTCTTCTTCTAGCTCGTCGCACTGCTCGTCGGAGATGTCAGGGGCCCAGCTGTCGCTCAGCGCCATGCGGTCCAGCCCTTGGTAGTGCGACACAAACATGGCGTGGACTCAGTGCACTGCACGGCGGACCATCGTCAGCTCAAGCTCTCGCACTACGTCAGTGAGGCGCCTGACTTCTTCAATCAGCGTCTCAGGCTTCATCGGTCCGAGCGACACGCTGAGCCTGGCCATAGCCTTGCTCATCGCCCTTCTGAGCTTGGCTATGTCCTCGATGACTTTCTGGCTGACGGCCTTGGACTTGTGCTGGGCATCCCGGGCTTAGTTCAGGGCGGCCGTGTCCTGCTTCTGAGCCATCTGCGACTGCTCTAGCTTGGTCTTGACCTCTGAAATATGATCAGAACGACAAGTTATGGCGAGTCCGTAGAAAAAGGGGAAGACAAAGCCGAGATTTGCCACTTACTCTGAAGCTTCTCCAACAAGTGCTTGATGGCACCATCCTTCTCAGTAACCTTAAAGAGGGTGGTGTTCCGCTCCTGCTTCGCCTCCTCAAACTTTGTGGTCATCCCAGTGCAAATCACGCGCGCCCCTGTGACCACGACCAGCAAATCAGAACGTGACAAGAAACGAGCAGCGAGCGAAAGAAAGAAAGAAAGCGACCGCGCGACTCACCCTCAAGATCCTGCAACAGCTTGGTGTTGCTCTCTCGCAGCTGCATCGCCTCCTCGGAGACCACCTGGAGCTGGTTTGTGACCTGAGAAAACTGGCGGCCAGCTGTTTCCAAGTCCATCACGGCCGTGCCCAGGTCCCGCTCCAGCTCAGACACCCTCGCCTCGAGGGTCGCCTTCTCGCGAGCAGCTGCTTAGGCAGCGACCCGGGCTGTGACATCCCGGCCCAAGGCTTAATAGGATTGATAAGGATACTCATACCAATAAGTTGCAACTTCTTTTCTGGAAGCCCTTCTCGGGGGCTGCACGCTTCAAGCCCGCCAACTCGGGGGCTGCTCTGCTTCGATCCGCCGCCTCAACGGCGGTAATGCGCTCACCTGACCGCTCAGGGGCTGATCCGCAACCGGGGTTGGTCCTTGGACCCCGCCAGCGACGAGGGAAACGTGAACTTCTGGGGCTCCGCTGCCCCGGATAAGTAACGATTGCAGGCGACGCGTGGCGGTGCCGGAATCCACCTTCTGAGGCATGCTCGGTGTCGACGCTTAGTGTGTCGACCTCGCTCACGACCAGCACCTCTGCAGGGAGTCCGAGTCGGGGCAGTCGGAACCGTCGAAGGGTTGGCGAACCGGAGCCAGCCGCTCCTCCGACCGCCTTGAAGGGTAGGCTTGGCGAGGCGGGGCTCTCTGTGCCTCAGTGGCGCCCGAACCGCTGGGCGCCACATGGGGGCGTACCGCCCGCGAGTCCTCTCGAGCTTGTGCTCGCATGCTTCTCGCGCGGCTATCTGCGGCCGCCGCGATGATAATACTTCGGTAGTGCAGGGAGGCAACAATGAGGACGACCCTGACATGTCGCTCCAATCTACCACCGTGCTGGCTATGTCGCCGCTCCATGACGTCTCCGACGATGGATCTTAGTTGGAGGAGACACCACGCTCCCCTGTTATCCGCCTCTTGATGCGATTGTTGTTCTGATCGCGGTTGGCGATCTCGCGCTCTTTGTGATATGCCTTGCGCGCGGCATGCCACCTCTCCACGGCCGCTTTGTTCCGGTTGAAGATCGCCTCCTCCGGGAGAGGCACCTTGGCCAGAACAAGGTGCACACACCTCAACTGCAACAACAAGAAGACAGAGGAGCCAGCCAGAGCAGAAGTTTTTGAGAAGACCAACATCACAACAAAGAACACAGAATAACCGGATGTATCAAGAAGATAGTGACTCACAAATTTCTCAGTCCCCTCGTGGGGAGCATCGGGAGTAGCCGCGCCAGCGGGAACAAGTAGGTGTGACAACCCGCCCAAGAAAGTACCTTACTATCGCCTAAAACCAATCCACTGTGGTCATTAAGCAATAGTAAATGATCATCTTGTCGTTAGTTGCTGGGTTAACGCCCGGTACATCACTTGGAGTTCATACGGAGGACCGAACATATGCATTAAAACTCACGCGAAGGCGAGTCCATAGTACAAACACCAATTCAAGTCCAAATTACCCCTGAGGGTTAGATTATTACAAACCATTGTTCAAGACATGAAGTTAATGTTCAGAGTTCGAAAACAACAGAAAGAAAATAAACTAGCGCAACGGTAAGCGTCATAGGAGGCCATCCGTGATGCCATCACTTGTCGTGATCCACCCGGTCAACAACCCTGCACAACAGTTTTAAAGCAAGGCTGAGTATACTAATACTCAGCAAGACTTAACCGCTGGGTGATTTCTACATCACCAAACTATAGACATGAGAGGCTTTTGGCCGGTGGAGTTGTTTTGCTGAAAAGCAACAAACAATTGGTCCTTACTTTCAATATTTTATCACAATTTCTAATTGGTTACCATTTCTAAGTGTGCCAACAAATTCAATCAAGAATTGTACAAGCAATTAATTCATACAACAATATTCACCAAGTTCCATCATTACGGGATATCGTTGCCAGTTGATTAAGCATTCTCAGATAACGGTGAGAGGCCCACAATTGTTTGATTCAAACCTTGCAATGTAAACCTAAGCACACGGTAGGGTGCCCCCGCGAGGAAGACTATCCAGGCGGTTCTCGAATGTCCTCGAATTGGGAACAGAGCTTACAGTCCTGGGTACAAGGTTAGCTGGCATACTTCGCGAGGCACCCAGTCTCACACATGCACCCCCTTCTCGGTAGCTAGCCGGTTAGGTGAATACTCAAGATTAGTAAGGAAAAGTTCCCGCACCGTCTCATTAAGGTACTAGGCTTACCGGTCCCATTCCCGACAAGTTCTTAGTATGTCCAAAAGCTGAGCCCCCGAAAGCCACTGGACCGGAGCCCAAATCCCATGCCCTTACCACATGAGCAATCAATTTATAAAGATCTTGTACCCATTCTCGCGAGTGACGAACATCACTCGACTTGTACCGATCCTACAACATAGCAGCTATCGACCTAGTATACTAGTGATAGAGCATAGGTACCTAGCTCGAGATCATGCATCAAGGGTTTCAAATCAACTCCTAAAATGTAAATGCACAATCATTGCATGAAACCATTGCATAATTTTAAAAGATGGTGTTAATGATCCGGGGCTTGCCTTTGCTGGCAAGGTTGGCCTTGGGCCTTTCTGGACTTTGGTCCAGGCCTTGAGCTACGAACACGTGCTGCAGCTCTTCGCTAGCACCTTCGTCTCCTCCTTCCAGCACAAGCGTATATCTACCGTCAGGGAGATCTACACGAAGATGCAATGCATGTTTCATTCGACATTTTTTAATTAAATTAACTACAACCAATAAACAACAACCATGGGGTGCATGGTTGACCACATTCACCTAGATAAGAAATACATTCAGCTTACTCTTCCAAAAGGAACAATATGTAGCTCTTTATTAATTAATCTTTTGGTAGTGACTGTGTACATGTATATGGAAATAATTTAATTTAAATTCCACAAACAGAAATGGGCCGGTCTTTACCTTTTAAATGATTTTCAACACAACCTAAAGTAATTAGGTGTGCAGGTGGTGATTTTCCTATTTAATTGACTATTAAGCTTTAAATTACCTCTAATGCTTTTATTCCTAAAATTAATTATTAAAATTCAGTGCAAAGGTTTATTAAGCACTAAACACCTATAACAAGCCACTGGACACACTTGCATGCTTAGAATAGCTAGGAAATTAATTATTTTGAAAATAAGAAAGCTAGCTCATGAAGCAAGACTAATGCATACATAAATAAATACACGTTAAAATGATCCTAACCTTCTCAGACATGACCTCTGGTCGAAAACTAGGCAAGGGATGCAGCATATACACCGAGAACCATTACGAATCTTGATTTATGCAATTACCAGGAAAAACAAGAATAATTCAAGTATAAATATTTCTGAAAATTATAAAATTGTGATTAATTCACCAGAGGTGCATTTTGGCATATAAATATAACATGAAGAAGTGGGGCACAAAACTCTAATTAGTTTTAGCCACAAAAATCATTTGGACAGATTCTGCACAAACGTAAGACAATTTATAATAAAAGATTTATAACATATCTTTGTACAATTTTTTGTACAGGAGTTGGACATAACATAACACTCAACATATCCAAAAATTAGCTACAGAGAACTTATGAATTTTGAGATACAACAGATCTAGGTTGTTCACATTTCTATTTTTCATGCAAAAATTATAAGGAAAGACTAGATACAAGTTTTACAAAAGTTGTAGTGTTTTTCACCACGAGTCCAACAAAATTGAGTTTGAATTTTTATGATTTTCTACAATTTTCTAGGAATTTTACAAGATTCAGCAAATATGCAACACTGTTGAAGAAACTGATTTGCGCACAGGCCCCTCAAGGTTTTGACTTCATTACCGACAGGTCCTTACTTTACATAGAAGCCCCTGGGAAAAACACCTCTCTTGCAATGTGGTCCACGGGGAGGCGGGCGGTGGGGCCGGTCGGATTCCGGCGAGCTCCAGCGGCGGGGTCGGCCGGGGAGAGTGCGGTGAGGGGCTAGGGTTCGCTAGGGACATATTTGAACCGGAGTTGGGGGTTGGGACGACAGGTGGTGACGAGCACGGCGGCGCCCGGCGGCGGTGTCCACTGCGGCCAACGCTCCGGCGAGGGGCGAGGTATGGTGGCGTGATTAGAGGCGGTGGTAGCTCGGGTGGGTGCTAGTGAAGGCTCTGAGAGCGTCGGTCGGCAGTGGAGGCAACCGGAGACTGGGTTCCGCGGCGGTGGCTGCCATGGCGGACGGCGGCGAGCTAGGCGGAGTGGAGGGGCCTCACACGCGCAGGGGACAAGCGGGGCTCGATTTTATAGGCGCTCGGCCGCTCCTGCGTGACGTCCCAGCGCGCCAAGGTGCGGACCGCGGCGGTGGCGCCGTACGGTGTCGCGGACGGCTCGAGCACCGCCCGGCATGTGCGCGTTCGGGGCGCGACACGCGGAGGGCGCGGATTCCCGTGGTGCTTGGGGTGCGTGCGTGCCTCGGGGAAGGCGCTAAGCCTAGGGAGGCGCGCGGGCGGGCTCGGACGCCGAGGGTGGCGTGTGCCATGCAGCAAGCCACGCGCGCGGGCATGCTCGGCATCCTGGCTAGCGCGACGTCGCGACGCGGCGACAAACTAATTCAACTGGCACTGTTTGAAAAGGAAAAACTCCAAAAATTGCAACTAAAGTGCTTTAAGTGGTGAATAGGAAAATTGTAGATCTCACTACCCTCTACAACTTTTACAAAGGCTCTAGGGTGTTTTTCTTAATGGATTTTGCACAATCTACTGCCAAACTTTGAATGCCACTCTGTTTCGGTGAACAGGACCTGCTGGCAGTTGACCAAGTTTTTCATCCTTTTCCACTCAAAATTTGAAATGCCATTCAAAATGGAAGTTGTGTCCCTCAAAAAACTAGAAAACTTTCATATTTGGAGATTTTGAAGTGTTTAGGTGAAATTTGGAGAACGCGGCAAAAGTTCTGGAGGACGTTCATTGACATTAGGGTTTTAGTGGGGTTTGACCGTGTCTTTGACCAAAGTTTGACCCCAAGGAGGGTTTGACTTGATCAAGAGTGTCATTAGGGGTTGTCGGCTCAGTTTTCGAGGTGATGACCTAGGTTGACCTAGGTTTGACCAATGTCAGTGGTTTGACTTGGCTGATTCGGCCATTAGCGTCAATGATGCTTATTAAAAGCCTGGGGCATCACAGTAGGTTGGCTTCCCGATCGCCTACGCCACACAGTGCTAGACCTCGAGCGGCGACGAGAGGGTCGAAGCGGTCACGGTCCCCGTGCAGGGGGCCCGATCGGCCGTCATCTCGCAGAGGCGAAGCGGTCGCCTCCGGAGCGGCACAACTCCTCAGGCATGGTACTGCCCGAGGACTTCAGACAAGATCACCCCGGCTCCTCGGAGGTGCCTCAGCACCGCCTAGTGATCCTTGAGGATCTTCTCTTGCTCCGCCTTCATGGGGCCATTCGACCAGTTCCTCCGCGACTGGCCGATGGAATTTCCGGTGTACGCCGGAAGCACAAACTCGGGGTCATTCTGCAGATAGAACCACCCCTTGTGCCAGTCGTTTTTTGAGCTGGTCAGGGACACCGGGATGTAGTCATCACCCCACCTCTACTTCATTCGGAGGTTGGCACAGCCGATCGTCACCACCCGGGAAACCTCCTTCAAGCACGCGAACTTGAAGAAGTACCAGAAAAGGTTCCAATGGGCACTTATTCCCAGATACCCCTCGCACATCACCTCAAACACCACCATCTGCTGGATGCTGTTCGGGTTGAGATGCTACAGTTGAAGCCCGTACTCGATGAGAACTCCGCGGGTGAACCGCCAGGCGGGGACGGAGAAGCCGCGCTCATGGAAGGCCACAAACGAGACCACGAACCCTTTGGGAGGGTGTGGCACGGACTCATCGCCAGGAACCTTCCACTCCACCGCGTCGGTGAGTGGAGGAAGCTGGCCCGCCTCGACGAGACGTAGCAGCTGCTCGCGAGACACTATGGAGCACATCCAGTTCGACATCACGGTTGCGGAGTTTCGGGTGGGCTGAAAGCGCAAGAGGTGGTAGCACTGCAGATGCGAAAGAGCACGGGAAGCGGGATGTGGGCAAAGAAGAAGAAGATAATGGGAAAGCAAAGTCCCAAACCAATGCCGACGCACGGTTTTAAAGGGGTGATTGCGGCCTCTCATTTTGAACGTTGGGCCCACCGCGTCAGTGAAATGTTCGCCCACGCGCGCACCCCGACGAGATAGGCGCCAACTCGCACGACACCTCGATCCCCGCGGGGTACAGACCTGCAACGCCCGCGCGTGGTCATGTAAATGGTCACGCCCATCACATCGGCCAATATGCCTGCGCCCCTTACTTCACCAGCATCTAGCATGTCGCCCATGATGACCGTTACAACCACGACGACCACGACTACCCCATCAAAGCGTCCCTGAGCTACAACAGCTACAATCATACATAAAAACCCGCAAGCGAGTCTTCAACTCACTCAGGAGTTCAAAGGCTACATCCGACGGATGCGCTCGCGCACACCCACCGAGAACACGAAGAACATCATCAACGCCGGGTCCGTCCAACTGAGCCTGAGTGCGACTCCTTTACTCCCCCTCAGGCTTGATGGCTACTGATGAGGGTGTAACAACCTAATTTTACTAACTTGGGATTTAAATAAAATTGGCTAGAAACCTTTATTTATGCTCCTAAGGATTATAGGGTTGCATTTAATTTCTTTTAGGCATTTAAATTTGAAGGATCAGATGGCGACTAGAGAGGGGGGGGAGTGAATAGGAGCAGGTGAAAATTCTTCACAAAGAACCCGGCCTATGCCCTAGTCAAATCTCGGTCACACACAAGCGATGGATCGAATCACACACCAATCGCCAAGACAACGAGGTTATGGATCAACCTCTAGTCTTAGGAATGATTCCTTGAAGCACACGCGGAAGCACGAGAAAGGGAGGGAGGAAGCAGGGCGGACTGTCCGCGATGGCCGCGCGGACCGTCCGGCAGGGTACTGTCGGTGTTTTAGACCGGCAACCTACTAAGGGGAGTACCCGAAGTAGATGAATGTGACTCGCCGAGATCGGTAACTCGAAGGAAGAGACACGTGGCACACAATTTAGACAGGTTCGGGCCGCGAGGTGCGTAATACCCTACGTCTCGTATCTTTGCGTAGCTCGGATTGATTGGGCACGATTACAAGATGGTGCAATAGTGCGCCGTGAGTTGTATGAGATGAGATGATCCTAGAGATCGGTCCCTGCCTCGCCTTATATAGTCCGGGAGGCAAGGTTACAAGTCGGAGTAGGGAGAGAGTACTAGTCGAGTACGTCTAGGAGTCCTCCATATAGTGCGGAACATGTACAGCTCCCTAACCGAGTACTACTCCTGTGTAGTCCTTGTGCTCCACGCCTTCAGATGCCGTGTAGTGCAAGCCGGGTAGTCCCAGGGGCCCACCGAGTAGTCGGTCCTGGTACCCACCGAGGTAGTGGGCCCAGGGAGGTCCATACGACAAGCCCCCGAGTACTTTGTAGTCGAGAAGGATAGCTTCAAGTAGTCTTGACGGCCTTAACGAGTAGTCTTGACGGCCTTAACGAGTAGTCCTCAAGCGTCCCCGAGTGCTACAAGTCAAAAGTCCTCAAGAATAGTCGAAGCATCCCGAGGCTGGAATGTACTCCAGCTGATGTTTGAGCAATCTTGAAGTCTTCTCGAGTAGTCCCAAGCGTCCTCGAGCACTGCCTTCGAAGGTCTTCAAAAACTGCCTGTCTTGTCTTGAAGCCGGAGCTGATATGGAGGTGCGATTGCAAAATCGCACTCCATATGGAGTAGCCCCCGAGCCTTAGGTTGAGCCGCAGGCTCTAACTGAGGGTCCATCTGAAGTCTTGGCAAGAAAATCCCGAAGAATCCGGAGAAAAAACCGAAGGACACGTGGCACGGAGCCCCCGAGCCTTGAGTCGAGTACTTTCTCTCGAATTGAAGGGTCATCTTGAAGAATGTGTCCTGAGATGCCCTTGAGACTAGCCGCTTCCCAGGTAGTCGAGTAGAAGTAGCCGAGCCCCCGAGGTGAGGTGCGTCGACTAGTAGAATACGAAGGGTCACGCTGAGCCGCTGAGTCAGCTGTGCGTGAACTTAGCCATCCGGCCGTTGCGGAGCCAGTTTAGCTTATAAATAGAAGCCAAAACCCTTAGGGGTTTTCACCCATCCGAGCTGTAGCCATTTGTTTCCATCTGAGGTAGATCTACTCCCAGTGCACGCTGCCGCCGTAGTAGATCCAAGTGCGTCGCCACCCAAAGCTTTTAGGGTAGCCCCCGTGCGTATGCGTGTGAAGACGTTTTGTTCTTGGAGAATGAAGCCGTCACCATCCAAGTCGTCGAAAGCCGCCGGGAAGAAGAGGGGCCGCGAGGAGGCCGCCGTAGCCGCCGCCGGAGTAGCGCCGCCGATGTCTCCACCACAAGCTGATCCAAGCCGTGAGTGGAAGAAATCCAAGGTGAAGACGGAAGATCTGTTGGCTCTCCTGAACAGCGGGTTCATCCGGGAGAAAGAGGTCGACATGTGGAGGGCCGCTGCTGGAGATCCGTATCGAATGGAGAAGGCCGAAGACGAGATTCCAATGTTCGCGCGGTTCGTGGAGCGCGAGCTTGCGCTCCCGGCCAGCGATTTCTTCAAAGGTCTCCTCGGGTACTATGGAGTCGAGTACCTGAACCTGAACCCCAACGGCATCTTCCACACCGCTGTCTTCGTGCAGTTCTGTGAGGCCTTCCTTGGGATCAAGCCGCACTGGATCCTTTTCCGGATGTTCTTCCGGGTCAAGCCGCAGCCAAGTGCCACCAACTCAAGGGTAGTCGGAGGAGCCAGCATCCAATTGAGAGAAGACGCCGCGGAGCAGTATCTGGCGTACAAGCTTGTTGACTCCAACACTGACTGGAAGACAAGGTGGTTCTACATCACGAACCACCACCCTGGCCTGCCGAAGCCGAGCGGACGGCAGCTCAGGCACTGCGAGTGGTGGAACACGGAGCCCACCATGCAGGAGGGGATCCAGCTTCCCGAGCTGCTGGCACGCATCAAGGTGCTCAGGGAAGCGGGACTGAGGGCCGAGCATGTGGCCTTCAGTTTCATGAAGCGGAGGGTGCAGCCATTGATGGCTCGAGACACCTTGGGCTTCGAGTACACCGGCGACGACGACACGTCACGGATGCCCGGAGGCGAGCTGGACGACAGCGACATCGTCGAGAGGCTGTCGCGGATCTTCAAAGATATGCCGCCATACATGGCGTGCCCTGTCCAGGAGTACTCCGCCGCACGCCTGCCAAAGGAGGTGAGTAGTCGTACTCCCTTAGTCGAGTAGTCATTACTTGGTGTAGGCTTGCTGACGTCTTCGTGTCTTGCAGGATGACTTGAAGAAGTTCATCTCCGAGCCGCAGCCACCCCCAAGTGGGATCGAGATCCCGAAGGAGGGGAAGGCCAAGGAGAAAGAGCGGCGAGAAGTCGGTGCAGGTGATGACACCATCATCGTGGAGGACACCTCCGACAACGATGACGACGACGACGATGAGACGTTGCAGGACCGTTTTCAGTTGCGATCGAGGTTTAGCCGCCCAGGCTTACCTCATGTGCCTCTGGTACAAGACCCCCCGACTAGCCTGGAGGCTAGCCTGGCTGCGCTGCCACGGAAGCCGCGCAACCCCGCCAGGAAGTGGGTGACGAAGAAGCTTAAGGTCTCAGAGACCACGCCTCAGGAGGTAAGATGTCTTGACTAGAGTAGTCGAGTACCCCATCGTGCGAGTATCCTTGCTGATGAGTAGTCTTCCTTGTATGCAGGAGGTGCCGCCAACGGAGCCCGTCGAAGAGGGCGACGAAGGCGTGTGGGACACAGTGGGGGAGCCAGCTGGAAGTCGTAGTCCAGCCCCCACGGTCGAGGAGCTCTTGGCGCAGCTGGAGCGCCAACCCCCTGCTCCACAGGGGAGCACGGAGCCTGTAGCCGCCGCCGTTGAAGAAGTGGTGGCTTCAGGAGCGCAAGAGAGCACTGCGCCAACCGCCGTTGCTGTGGAGGAGGCGGTAGCCGCAGGGGCGCAGGAGGAGGCGCCCGCCGAGGGTGGACTGGTCGATATCGCTAGCATCCTTGGCGCCCCGGCCGTGACAATAGTCCGGTCGAACTTGTAAGTACTGCATCTTCGCGAGTAGTACTTGTTGTAGTAGTCGATGTTGACTGACGACCAATTGTGTGTGCTTCTGCAGGAAATCCACGGATTTATCCTGGGAGGGGGATGAGCCCTCATCAGCGGTGGCGGAAGAAGTCGCGCCGCCCGCAGAGGAGTCCACTCCCGCGTCCCAGGCGGTGCCCGAGCCGCCGCCGGCCGTCGGAGGCCAGCGTAGTCGAAGGTGAGTATTCTTCTGAAGCTATGGAGCTCCTCGAGGAGTAGTCGTAATTGCTGATGCACTTGTCTTCTCTTTGACAGGCACTGAGGCTGAAGGCAGTGACATCCCTGCGGGGGTGACCATGCAGAAGTCGACACCAGAGGTCCCGGAGGCTGCGGGAGGAGCCCCCGAGCCTGTGGAAGAAGTCGTCGAGGAGGCCGCCGTGACGGCCGGGGGAGAGGGCGTCACCACGTCGCCAGAGGTTGCTCTGGAGGTGGCTATCCGCTCCCCGGAGATCCAGGATGCAGAGCCCATCCGCTCTGCGCCGATGACGGAGGCCACCGCGAGTAGTCGCGACGGGATAGAGCTGCTCGCAGATGATCTTGTCGAGCCTGCGACGGTGGCGAAGCACCTGGAGGCGATCCGCCAGGCCGAGCAGTGGATGAAGGTCGTAGCTTCTGAGTAGTCAATCCTCTTTTTGTTGAGTACTCGTGTGACTTGAGTTGTCCGTGCAGGACGTTGCGGAGCGGTCCCGCGACAAGTCCAATATGCTGCAAGGCTATGGTGACGCGGTGCTCCGGGCTGAGGCGCTGGAAGAGCAACTTGTGAAGTCGCGGAAGCACGCGGCTGCCATGTAGTCGAAGCTCGACGCCGCCTTCGCCAAATACCACAACGACATCCAAGAGTTGCAGGCGAAGGGCGACGACTTGGTGTGGAAGAATAAGGGCCTCCGCAACAAGAACAAAGGTATGCCGCTGAACTTGTCAGGTACTTGTTGGAGGTCGAGAATTCCCTGACCCGTTGTACTGTTGCTGTGTTGCAGAGCTTGAGGGCCAAGTGGAGCAGCTGAAGTCCTCAGAGACGAGCATGAAGAACCTCTTCTACCGGGAGCAAGAAGCCCGCCAGGTACTCGAGCTCGACTACAAAGAACTTGCCTTCGAGTGCGAGAAGCACATGGAGCTCCGGATTGCCTCTGACCGCGATCTCGTCAACTGCTACAAATCCTTGCAGAAGTTGAATGAAGACTGCGAGGCACTGCGGGCCCAACTGAAGGAGCTTGAGGAAGCCGCACTGCCGATCGCAAGGCTCCTGGTGCCGCACCCGGGCGGCCCCAAGATTGCTCCACTGGTGGATCGCCTCAAGGAAGCTCCAAGCCGGCTGGCGGCCTATGTGAAGCACATGGCAAGGTCGATCCCAAGGCAGGTCTTGGCCTTCATGAAGTCGTACTTCCCGAAGGCCCCAGTGGAAGTAGTCGCCGGCGGGGTAGCCGCCAACTGCACTGATGAGCAGTATGCAGAGCTGCTGGAGCAGATGGCTCCCATCGCGGAGCAAGTAGCTGAGAAGCTTAACCTCCAGTAGCCCTGTAATAGATAGCTAGTAGCCAGGGTTGTACAAAAAACAATTGTAATGAATTGCTTAAGTGTCAATGAAAGAAAATTTCCAGCAATGAGTACTCGTAGCCGCGATCTCAGAGTGCGGAGCCCCATCGTGGAGTGGATGCGAGTAGTCATACTCGGCAGTAGTGGTCCCATTGTAGGGAGTAGACAGTAAAGAAGTTGATGAACGATCAAACTTTATTACTGAAGAAGTACACCTGGATGGCCAGGGCCGTAGTTACAGAGTAGTCGCTTGGACCCGGAGGCCGCTTACAGCTGAGTAGAGCAGGAGCGGGTAGCTGCTTGCAGCAAAGATCCGTAGGTAACCGTGTAGGCTGGATCGTAGAACCGTAGGTAGCCGTGCAGGCTGGATCTTGGAGTGTGGTCTCTCAGTAGACCGCTGCTAGAGTCCTTGACGCTCGTCGCAGCCCAGGGTCCGTAAGTAGCAGTGTAGGCTGGAGCCTGGAGAGGAGTAGTCCGGAGACTGGAGCCAGGACCCGGAGGCCGCTTACGGCGGTGGGGTGTTGGTGTAGTCTTGTAGACTTGAACCCCGGAGTAGTCGTGTAGACTAGGCGTAGAATCGACAGAGCTGGTCGACGTTCCACGAGTTGTTGATGTCTTCGCCTTCAAGTGTCTGGAGGTGGTAGGAGCCCGGCCCAGTCACCTTTGCAACGGTGAAGGGACCTTCCCAGGGGGAACTGAGCTTGTGTAGTCCTTCCGTGTTCTGGATACGGCGGAGGACGAGATCACCAACGTTGAAGGAGCGTTCCTTGACGTTGCGATCATGGTAGCGTCGGATACCCTCTAGGTACCTTCTTCCGGCCGGACGAGGGCAGCGCAGCGAGCTTCTTCGAGGCTGTCGATGTCAACTCGTCTGCTGTCTTCTGAGACGCCTTCGTCATAGTGCTCCACTGCTGGCGAGTTCCATATAACGTCGGCAGGGAGGATTGCTTCGGAGCCGTAGACCAGGAAGTAGGGGGATTGCCCCATTGGCTTCGATGGCTGAGTCCGTAGCCCCCAGAGTGCATTGGGTAGTTCCTTGATCCACTTGTCCCCTTTGGAGTAAGCAGCGTCGTGTAGCCGCTTCTTGAGAGCGTCGAGCACCATCCCATTGGCGCGCTCGACTTGTCCGTTGGCCCGTGGATGGGCAACTGAGACGTATCGGACGTCGATCCCGCTGTTCTCGCAGTACTCCCAGAACTGGTGGTTGTTGAAGTTGGAGCCCAGGTCTGTGATGATGCGGTGGGGTAGTCCGTAGCGATGTACGAGTTCATCCAGTAAGCCGAATACTCTGTCAGCCTTGGGGCATGTGACCGGCTTGACCTCGATCCACTTGGTGAACTTGTCGATAGCCACCAGTACCCTGTTGAATCCTCCTGGCGCAGTTGGCAGTGGCCCAATCATGTCGAGCCCCCAGCAAGCGAAGGGCCAGGTTGGCGGTATGGTGACTAGCTTGTAGGCTGGGACGTGTTGCTGCTTGGCGAAGTATTGACATCCTTGGCACCTCCTGACGAGTTCTTCGGCATCGCCCAGAGCTGTGGGCCAGTAGAAAGCTCGCCGGAAGGCTTTGCTGACCAGTGTGCGCGAGGACTCGTGGTTGCCGCAGATGCCCTTGTGGATCTCCTCCAAGATGTCCTTGCCTTCTTCACGAGGGACGCACTTCATGAGTACTCCGGAAGATGCGCCCCGCTTGTAAAGCTTATCTCCGACGAGGACGTAGGACTTGGCACGGCGGACGAGCTACTCAGCCGAGTTCTTGTCGGAGGGGACCTTCTGCTCGCTGAGGTAGTCGATGAAGGGTTGCCTCCAGTCCACGTCGATCATCATGACCTCCTGCCTGGCTGGTTGATGAGCTGGGACAGTGGTCGGTGGCGCCGGCTCCGGGATGGATGGCGCGTGAAGCTCGTGAACGAAGACACCCGCTGGTACTTGAGCGCGAGTGGATCCGAGCTTTGAGAGGACGTCCGCGGCAACGTTGTTGCCGCGGACGATGTGATGGAACTCGAGACCGTAGAACTTGTTCTCGAGCTTGCGGACTTCTAGGCAGTAGGCGTCCATGTTCTCCTTGTTGCGGTCCCAGGACTTGTTGACTTGGTTGATGACCACTGCGGAGTCGCCGTAGACTAGTAGCCGCTTCATGCCCAATGAAGCCGCGAGGCGGAGCCCATGTAGGAGGGCTTCGTACTCGGCTTCTTTGTTTGAGACCTTCCAGAAGATCTGCAGGACGTACTTGAGTTGTTCGCCCGTTGGAGAAATCAGGAGTACCCCTGCACCTGTGCCCTCGAGGTTGAGTGAGCCGTCAAAGTACATCACCCAATGCTCTGATCGCACGGTGGGAGTGGGTAGCTGGTTCTCCCGCCACTCTGCCAAGAAGTCGACTAGTACTTGCGACTTGATGGCTGTGGGTGGCTTGAAGTCGATAGTGAGGGCGCCGAGCTCGACCGCCCACTTGGAGATTCTTCCAGTAGCATCTTGGTTCCGCAAGATGTCGCCGAGCGGGTAGTTGGTGACCACGGAGATCGAGTACTGCTGGAAGTAGTGTCGCAGCTTCCGCGAGGTGATGAGTACTGCGTACAGTAGCTTCTGCACAGGCTGATAGCGGGCCTTGGACTCTGATAGAACCTCGCTGACGAAGTAGACTGGGCGCTGGACTGGGTAGGCGTGGCCGTCTTCATGCCGCTCGACAACGATGGCAGTACTGACCACATGAGTAGTCGCAGCTAGGTAGAGCAGTAGCTGCTCGCCCTTGTGAGGAGCCGTGAGGATCGGTGGCTTCGATAGGAAGTCCTTGAGCTAGGCAAGGGCTTGATCCGCCTCTGGAGTCCACACGAACTTCTCTTGATGCTTGAGTAGTTTGAAGAAGGGGAGTCCCCATTCTCCTAGCCTCGAGATGAATCTTTTCAGCGCCGCCATGCACCCTGTCAGCCTCTGGACATCTTTGATGCTCGTGGGAGCTTGCATGCTGGAGATGGCAGAGATCTTCTCGGGGTTGGCTTCGATGCCGCGCTGGCTGATGATGAAGCCGAGTAGTTTGCCTCAAGGTACGCCAAAGACGCACTTGTTCGGGTTGAGCTTCCAGCGGTACTCGCGCAGTGATGCGAAGGTCTCTTCAAGGTCGTCGATGAGGGTACTGGAGTTTCTGGTCTTGACGACCACGTCATCCACGTAGGCCTCGACGTTCTTTTTGAGCTGCCTCTTGAAGCAGGCCTGGATAGCTCGTTGGTAGGTAGCGCCGGCGTTCTTCAACCCGAAGGACATGGTCGTGTAGCGAAGACGCGCCAAACGGGGTGATGAACGCGGTCTTCTCTCGGTCTTCTTCCTTGATCGTGATCCGGTGGTACCGGAGTAGCGGTCGAGGAAGCGAGAGCGAGTCGCGGCCCGCCGTGGAGTCGATTACTTGATCAATCCGCGGCAACCCGAAGGGGTCCTTGGGGGCGTGCTTGTTGAGGTCACCGTAGTCGACGCACATCCTCCACTCGTTCGAGTTCTTCTTGCGGATGAGGACGGGGTTGGCGAGCCACTCGGGATGGAAGACTTCTCCGATGAAGCCGGCCGCGAGTAGTTTGGCGAGTTCCTTCTTGATGGCGTCCCGTCCGTCGTCGGCAAAGCGTCGGAGGTGTTGTCGCTTGGGGGTGGCCTTAGGATTGACGTTGAGGCAGTGCTCAATCAGCTCCCTGGGCACTCCTGGCATGTCCGCTGGCTTCCACGCGAAGATGTCGCGGTTAGCCCGAAGGAAGCTGATGAGCGTGTCTTCTTATTTGGGGTCGAGGCCTGCCCTGATGGTGGTGGTCTTGCTGGGATCGCCTGTTCCAAGGTCGATCGTCTTGACGAGTACCTCCTCAGGTGGCTGAGGCTTGTTGGCGCTGTTAGACTTCTCTGGGATGTCGAGTTCACTTGTGGCAAGCTTCTTCAACGCAACGTAGACCTCCATCATCGCGTTGGTTACTTGATTTTTGGAGGCGATCTCCACGGCTTCTGTGTCGCAGTCGTGGGAGATCTTCAGGTCCCCTTGAAGGGAGAGTACACCAGCCGGGCTTGGCATTTTGAGTACCAAGTAAGTGTAGTGGGGCACCGCTATGAACTTGGCGATGGCTGGTCTGCCGAGGATGGCGTGGTAGGAGGTCTCGAAGTCCGCGACCTCGAACTTGATGTACTCGGTACGATAGTTGTCCCGAGATGCCCCGAAGGTAACTGGCAGGACCACTGAGCCCAGTGGAATAGCCGCGTTGCCGGGGACGATGCCGTAGAAGGGCATGTTGCTCTTGGTGAGCATGTGAGTGATGTCGAGCTTCATTTTCTTCAAGGTCTTGGTGAAGAGGACGTTGAGCCCGCTTCCACCGTCGATGAGCACCTTGTTGAGTTTGGAGCCCGCCACCACTGGCTTCAGGACGAGGGGGAACCGTCCTGGTTCAGAGAAGCTGGTCCATTGATCCGCGCGGGAGAAGGTGATGGGTACCTCCGACCACCTGAGAGGAGTCGGGACCGCTGGCTCAATGGATATCACTTCACGACGGGTAGCCTTCTGGTCCTGCCTGCTGGGCAATCCGCCGAAGAGGACGTTGACAGTCTTGTCAGGCTCCTGGAAGTCGTTGTTGTCGCCGTCCTTCTTCTTGCCCTTTTGATCATGAGGGTGCGGGGGCTCTGGCGTCTCCTTGAGTGCGTGCCTGAGTTGGTAGCACTGTTCGGTAGTGTGGTTGCCGTTTGGATGCCACGGGCACTTCTCCTTCAGCAGGTCTTTGAAACCGCCGGAGTTCTTCTTCGAGTTCCCTTTCGCAGGGCGCTGGATAGCCGCGACAGTGTTGTATGGCTTGCGCTTGCGGTTGGGACTCCAGTAGTAGTAGTAGTTGTTGTTGTTGTTGCGACCGCCCTGGTTCGCATTGCTGCCGCTGCCGCCGCCCTGGTTCTGCTTGGTCATGCCACGGATGGCGTCGTACTTGGCATTGGCCTTGTCTTCTTCATCCGCCCAGGACGTGATCATGTCCTTGAGGTGGGGGATGGACCTGGGGCGGCGACGACCGAAGTCTTCGAAGGTGCGGCGGTGGTAGAGGCCGTCTTGGAAGAGGTCGATGACCTCCTTGTCGCGGACGTCGACGACGGTAGCGCGCTTGTCGAAAAAGCGGCGCATGGACTTGCGGAGGGTCTCGCCTTGTTCCTGCTTGATCATGGCCAGGTCCATGCGAGTACCCGATCGGCCCATGGCGCCCGCGAAGTTGCTTGTGAACTGCTCCTTCAGCTGGTCCCACTTGTCGATCGAGTGCTTATCCAGCGACTCGAGCCAAGTGAGTGGTGCTTGGTCCAGGCAGAAGGGGAAGTAGAGGCACTTGGTGTCGCCGTTGCCGCCGCCGTTCTCGATGGAGAGGGCGTAACACCTGAGCCACTGGATGGGATCCTGCTTCGCATCATACTTGGTGATCCCCAAAGGCTTGAATTTGTCGGGGAGGAGCAAGTTGCGAAGTCGAGGTGAGAAGGCGGGGAAGCCGTCGCCCTCGACCGCAAGTGGTCGACTTCTTCCGCCGTAGCTCTTCAATCTTCGGCGAGCGTCGTAGCCGCCCGCGAGGCGCCGAGGCGTGGCCGTTCGCGTGGCCTCGGCCGCCGCGGCCGCCGCCGCCTCCGGCCCTCTTGTTGGCCCCGTGATTGGAGGCCGCCGCCGTCGCCGCCGCCGCCGTCGGGATCATTGCCGCCCCCGCCGGCCGGAGCGCGGTGAGGGACAACTTCTCGGTTGTCGTGGTCGCGGCGCGAAGGTCCGCCGGCGTTGGAGCGACGACGGTTTGGCTCGGCTGGGAGGTCCGCTCGAGTACGGTTGGGACCGTTGTTGGCGCTGCGACTAGAAGCTTCGTTGTCGCGGGGTCTGGCTGGAGGAGGTTGGTTGACTCTGTTGTCGACCAGCATGAAGTAGGCTTCTTCAGCGAGCTTGGCGATGACCTCTCCAGCGCGTATGCCCTGAGCCTGTCGTGCGATCGCTGTGATCGACATAAGGCACTGCTCGGGGGTAGTGTGTACTCTGCTCTCGACCGCCTCGAGACCTTCCGCAAGGTTGCGGACGGGGAAGTTGTCGCGGAGGCGCCGACGACGTTCGTTGCGCATCCGGTTACGTTCACGTCGAGCGTCTCTGTCCGCCGAGGTTTCGTTTGGTGGAGCATCAGCAGAGAGCTCGTCGGAGGAGATGTCTTCCAGGTACTTGTCCTGAGCCGTGCCTGAAGGCCCTGGGGTGTCACCGGCAGCCATGAAGACTTGGCGATCGGGGGTGCCAAGGCTGGACTCTGAGGGTGCCACCTCAGTTGGTGTGCTTGAGTCAGCCCGAGCTAGGGGTGTTCCCTCCTGGAACGGTAGCGAGTCGATGTAGGCAACGTAGCGTGAGTCTCCCTTTATCGGGTCGGGCGGGCTTGCGGTCCGGCCGCAGATGTATCTCCCGGCCGGTGTAGATGTTATAACCAGCCCGCAGGCCGGCCCCGACGGGGGAAGCTCGGTGGAGTTGTCCTCGGACTCGGGCTCCTCAGGGTCCGACCCGAAGTCGAACTTGTAGTCCGGGTTCGAGTAGAACTCGGAGAGGGGGTTGGAGTCCGGAGCACGATCGGGGGTGGCGTCGGAGTCCGAGCTGTACTCAGGTACGGGCTCCTTGCCGGCCCGACGCGAAGTGGGAGCCCCCGTGCGGGCCCAGTTGAGGATGCGGGGGGCACGCGCGGAGCGCTTGCGGGGGTGAGGGGACCGCTCGCGATGGGCGAGCGGCCCGGCTCGCATGCGATGGCCCATGGCGACGTCGAGTTCGAGTTGGAAGCGGACTCGAGCTCGAAGTCAGTGTGGTGGTTGAAGAGCGAAATTTCGCCGAATTTGCCGGCGAGTTCGGCTGTGACGACTTCTGGAAGCGTCACGAGGCCAGTCTTCGGGTAGGGCGGCACGGTGAGGCGGCGCTGGAAGGAGCCCGCGCCGTCAGCGGTGCAGACCCAAGCGCCGAACACGAAGGTGTCGCCGCAGTTGAAGGCGACGGTTGGCTAGAAGCAGACAGGAGCCGTCGAGTTCGCCATGTGATCTCGGGCGAGGGCCCCTACCTGGCGCGCCAGCTGTCGGTGTTTTAGACCGGCAACCTACTAAGGGGAGTACCCGAAGTAGATGAATGTGACTCGCCGAGATCGGTAACTCGAAGGAAGAGACACGTGGCACACAATTTAGACAGGTTCGGGCCGCGAGGTGCGTAATACCCTACGTCCTGTATGCTGCGTAGCTCTGGATTGATTGGGCACGATTACAAGATGGTGCAATAGTGCGCCGTGAGTTGTATGAGATGAGATGATCCTAGAGATCGGTCCCTGCCTCGCCTTATATAGTCCGGGAGGCAGGGTTACAAGTCGGAGTAGGGAGAGAGTACTAGTCGAGTACGTCTAGGAGTCCTCCATACAGTGCGGAACATGTACGGCTCCCCTAACCGAGTACTACTCCTGTGTAGTCCTTGTGCTCCACGCCTTCAGATGCCGTGTAGCGCAAGCCGGGTAGTCCCAGGGGCCCACCGAGTAGTCGGTCCTGGTACCCACCGAGGTAGTGGGCCCAGGGAGGTCCATACGACAGGTACCGCGGACTGTCCGCACCCTTGCCGCGGACTGTCCGGCCTGAGCCGCGGACCGTTCGTTAAAGCAAACAGAACCACCAGAACCGACCCGAGAAAAACGGACCGTCCGCGAAGGCCAGGCAGACCGTCCGCGCAGGTCCTGGACCGTCCGCTATTGAAGCTCGGACCGTACACAAACCGGCTGCAACGAAAACCTAAAACAAAACCGGATCAAACCGAAACGAAGCAAGAACACGAAGAACACCCGATGACAGGGACGGCGCGGACTGTCCGCCTGGTCCTCGCGGACCGCCCGCGAGGTGCAGACAGAGCAGAAAACGCACGACCCCAAAGGTCAACTCCCCCAAATCATCATTGGATTTCCCAAACGGTAGAAGCTATAGAGTCAAGGGTTTGGGGACTTGGAAAGCATCACACAAGGATGCTATAGCCCAAGAATCTTGCCTCCTAACTCCCTAAATCACAGGAAATCGCGAATCCTTTGAGCACCACCAAAAGCTAGAGCTCCGATCGAAAATCCTTGAATCGAACTGGTTTCCCGGCGTTTGAGGGCTCAAGATCAATCACAAAGGTGCACAATGCATCCATACATCTTTCCCTCAAAGAAATCCGGGGAGAAACCCACTCAAATCCGCGGAACCACACCAAGAACAAGAGCACCAAAAACAAGTACGAAAAAGACCACGAAAATCACAACGCCGAATCTTCTATACAAACCAGGAAAGATTCACAAGGTCTAGCATGCTGCCCTAGCATCCATCCCTCTCAACAAATCTCTCATGAAGCTCTCATGCTAGCCTAGAGAAAATGGAGAAGAAAATAGTCCAGGAAAATGAGAAAGAGGAAGGGGGAAATGAAACCCTAAGTCGCGGAGAGCAAGAGCCATCCACACACACTCATGGCTTATATATCGGGTCCCGCCAGTGTGGGAAATGACTCGACTACCCCTAACTCAAGTACTGGCGATACAACCCACGTAGGGGCATTTATGTAATGTTTGTGGGTCTTGCCATCGGACGGCCACGCCTTCGCCGCACCCCGCGTCTTCCCGACGCAAGCCATGTGACCCTGCCGCGTGTCCTCCGCTTCGAAGCTTCCCGACACGCCCGGATCCTGTCTCCATGTTAGGCCTTCGGACTTGGTTTTGAGGCCCAAACCAAGAAACCGTCCTCCGATGGTTTTGTGGGCAAACCACCAAACCCCGCGTGCTCGGCCCGGCCTCCCGCCAAGCCTCTTGACTCGACCGCCATCGTGCACCGGCTCGATCGTCCATGACTTCGTCTTGCTCGTCTCGCCACCATGTGGCCCGCACCTAGTCCCGCCGTCCACCGGGTCCCTCGAACCGAGCCTACTTGTCTCTCCATCTCCCGGAGGCCCCTCAAGGCTAAAGACCTTTCGCGCCCGTTCTTCACCTGCAACAACACGAACTAGGCCGCAGCCTACACCTGCGCACTGAGCCAAGAGTCAGTCCAACACCCGTTGTCAATCACTATTCACTGAGGAGCGGTCATCCACCGACCACCGGGACGCTCCTGGTCCTCAGTCTCCCCCTTGATGAGTGCATTGAGAACACACAACGCGAAATGAAAATCAGAGAAAGAAAGATAGAAGAAAGAAAAACAAAGAAGCGCAACTCATGACCAAAACCAAAGAAAGGCAAAGAAAGGTCACAAGCCGATCAGAGCACAAACTCCACACCGAAAACAGCAAGAAAGCTTCCCCTGAACAAATGCAAGCTCCCCCTGAACATGTGGATGCAAACTTCCAAAAGTTTAGCTCACCTCTTCTGAATTTTCATTAAGCTCACCTCTTCTCCCCCCTGTTGACAATGTATGAATCAAGGGGAAAATGCAGAAAGTAAGATAAAGCATATAAATATCTACATGAGCTTCTCAAATAGGCCAAATTTAGTGTTAAAGGCTAGAAATGAGACAAAGAGCACATATATGGATCATAACATAGTCAAATCATTGCCACAAGTAATAGATGAAAATATAGGCATGTGACAAAGCAAATTTTCAGATTTGAGCAGTTTTATCAAAAGATGGCTCACTTCAAATGTAAAAGCCTATCCATGTCATATTCGAGCCAAAAACATGCATATCATCCAGAGATCATACAAGGATATCCAATTCTCAGCAAAAGATCATTGCAAACACCCATAAAGCAAAGCTTGTCATGTTAAAGCTCATGAGCCATGTGTCCACTACGGGGAGACTTCTCCACTGGTGAACATCATGCAACATGGTTTGCACCCATGTGTGAAAGATAAGACATTTTAAGCGTAAACATGGTGGGTAGAAAATTTTTCAAGCATACACACTTCTTTTCAAGATTAATTCATTTCATGGTACATGAAGTGCCTTTGTGCAAAAAGAAGCTTATGCTCCCCCATGAATGCAACATAGGCTAAACATTCACAATGATATTCGGCCTTTGGCCCAAAAGCAAGAAAAAGACATCCAAGCACAATCTAAGCATAGAAAGCACATTTAACCAAAACATGACATGGATACACTACTACACATGAGTGGAGCACATTTCATCAAATTTAGTCAAGATTAGCATTTGATTCAAAAAGGGCTATCTCACAACATATATATCTCAAATATTCCAAGAGCATAGCCTCACATAGCCATTTCTCCACACACATGACCAAAATCTCACAAATAACCAAAAAGACTCAAACAAGGCATATAAAAGAAGCTCATCATCCTAAAATGCAATATGATACAAATGCAACATGATATATAACAAGATGGCTATCCTACCATGGTTTATACATCAAGCAAAGCATGTATATACATCAAAGTAAACATGGTATGATACATATGGTACAAAAAGGAAATCCACCAAGAATCAACTAGAAAGGGCAACTAACCCCAAGTTCCCCCCGCAAGCGCACAAATGTAGCTTGGCCGAGAGGCTTTGTAAAGATGTCTGCAAGCTGATCTTGGGTTGGGACATGGCTCAACACAATGGTCCCTTTCTCCACATTGTCTCTCAAGAAATGGTACCTCACTTCTATGTGTTTGGTTCTGGAATGAAGCACTGGGTTTTTGGCTACGCTTATGGCACTGGTGCTATCACAAAGAAGTGGGATCTGGGTGCACTCCTCACCAAAGTCTCTCAAAGTGTATGAAATCCACAATAGCTGGGAACAAGAACTCGCGGCTGCAACATACTCTGCCTCGGTGGTAGACTGAGCTACACTAGACTGCTTGCGGGAAGACCACAGAACCAACGAGGATCCAAGAAACAGACAAGAACCATAAGTAGACTTCCTCTCGACTCGACAACCAGCAAAACCCGCATCAGAAAAACCATGAAGAGAAAGAGTCGAGGAGGAAGAATACCAAAGGCCAAGACCGAGGGCGATCGTAGGTACCGATAATCCTCTTGACGGTCTGTCGATGTGATGTCCTCGGCGAAGCCTGAAAATGAGCGCACAGACACACACTGAACTGTATGTCTGGCCTCGTCGCCGTCAAGTAGAGGAGGGAGCCGATCATGCTCCTGTACTCCCGCTGGTCCACTGGTTCTCCGTCCTCGTCCGCATCCAAATTAGCCGTACTCCCCATGGGTGTTGACATAGGCTTCACAACTTGCATCTGGAACTTCCTCAGCATGTCTTTTGTGTACTTGGTCTGATGTACAAATGTTCCGTCCTTCACTTGCTTAATCTGCAACCCGAGAAAGTACTGCAACTCACCCATCATGCTCATCTCGAATTCCCTGCTCATCTCATCTGCAAACTTGGCAACAAGGTTATGTGACGAGCCACCAAAGACAATATCATCCACGTATATCTGCACAATCAACAAGTCATTCCCATGCTTGAGGAGAAACAAGGTCCTATCCACGGTACCCATCACAAACCCTCTGCTCACCAGAAAACCTCTCAATCTCCCATACCAAGCGGGGGCGCCTGTTTCAACCCATACAGATCCCTTTCAACCTGTACACCCTGTGTGGATACTTTTCACTCTTGAACCCTGGTGGCTGCTTCACATACACCTCCTCCTCTATGACCCCATTCAGAAGAGCACTTTTCACATCCATTTGAAACAACTTGAACCCTTTAGCCACGACAAAGGCTAGAAGGATCCGAATTGCCTCAAGACGGGCCACAGGAGCAAAGGTCTCCTCATAGTCGATCCCCTCCTTCTGACTATATCCCTGAGCAACAAGTCTGCACTTGTTCCTCACAACCATCCCATTCTCACCCTCTTTGTTCTTCCAAACCCATTTGGTTCCTATAGGATGGCAATTTGGAGGTGGTTCAACTAACTCCCACACCTGGTTCCTCTCAAAGTTTTCCAACTCCTCATGCATAAAATTGACCCAGTTTGCATCATATAAAGCGTGTCCAATGTCCTTGGGCTCTAAGGTGGCATGAAATGCAGCATGAGCGAAATGAGAGGAATTCCTAGACCTTGACCGTGTAGTACGTTCGTCGATGTCCCCAATGATCCTCGAAAGGGGATGCACTTCTTGAATCCGCCGGGGAGCCTCACGCCTCGAGACGACCTCCCCCTCAACTTCAGCTTCTCTCTCCTGGTCCTCTTGTCGCACCGTCGTTGTCCATGAAGTAGACGGTCCACCCTCCGTAGTGGTCGTAGGGGAAGTAGTGGGTACACCTTCAGCTTCAGGCGCATGGTTCTCTCCATCATCATCTCCCGCTTCATCCTTCTCCTCTTCAAAGAGGTCCTCGGCCATCTCCTCATCACCTGCATATTCAAAGCCAAGAGAGGTACATGGCATTGTCTCGTCGAAGGTTACCTCGCAAGTCTCCATGATTTTGTTAGTCTCAAGGTTAAGCACCCTATAGGCTCTAGAATGATTAGCATATCCAAAGAAAATCCCATCACTAGACCTAGCCTCAAACTTGTCGAGATTTCCCTTCTTAAGAATAAAGCACTTGCAGCCAAAGACTCGAAAATGAATCACCTTGGGTGCCCGACCATGCATAAGCTCATAACAGGTCTTCTTCTTGAAAGCTCGCAATAAAATCCTGTTAGAGACATGACAAACCGTATTGACCGCCTCAGCCCAATACCTCCTAGGAGTCCTGTGCTCATCGAGCATCGTCCTAGCCATCTCACAAAGAGTCCGATTTTTCCTTTCCACAACTCCATTTTGAGGGGGCACAAAAGGGGTCGAATACTGATGTTCAAGACCTACATCACGACAGAAGGCATCAAAACGAGAGTTCTTGAACTCTGAGCCATTATCACTATGGATAGCTCGAATAGCATTTCCATGCCTCTCATTTTTCAACCTCATGATCAGATCTCGAACAAAACCAAATGTCTCACTCTTGTCTTCCAAGAAAACAGCCAGGCATAGCGAGAGTAATCGTCCACCACAACAAGGACATACCACTTCCCACCCACCGAGCGAACTCGAGCTGGCCCAACAAGGTCCATATGCAACAGCTCTGTCGGACGCTCGGTCATGACATCGGTCAGGGGTGGATAGGGAGTGGCTACAATCTTGCCATGCCTACACGGAGCACAAACCAAATCCTTCTCAAGCTTCAACCTCGGCAATCCTCGGACAAGGTCAAGAACACTAAAGCGGGAAACCAAATCAAAGCTCAAGTGTCCCAACCACCTATGCCATTTCCACAAATCAGAAGAAGGACCGGCCATCAAACAACGAGCAGGACCCAAAGAATGAGAGAAATCAGCCCTGAAAATCTGGCCCTCGGGGATGATCATACAAACAAGATCACCTCGAGAATCCAGCAAATGAGACTCACCAGACTTGAAACGCACCTCAAAACCCTCATCAAGCAACTGAGAAACCGAAAGCAAATTGAAACCCAAAGACTTCACAAGAGAAACTCTCTTCAATGTTACCTTGTCACTCACATGCACAACACCCTCAGAAATCACCCTTCCTCGTCCGTTATCCCCAAATGTGATGTACATCTTTTCCTTCACTGGGGTGAGGCTGGAGAACCACTTCTTATCTCCGATCATGTGTCGGGAACATCCGGTATCGATCAACCAAATGTTCTCCAAGCCTCATGCTTGTAGTCAGAAACAAGAACGAGAATGAGCTAACGACTTGACACTGGGGTTAGCACACAGAAAGTTGAACCAGTGTCGAGCCATCTGCTCAAAAGAGGGGTTAGCAAACAACATTCCCTTGCCACCAAACTTCCCATGTCCTATGGAAGGAGTACGAGCATCACGAGGGGGAAAACGTGGTCCGTAGTTCCTCTGGAACCCAAAGCTGCGATCATCTCCCCTAAACTCGTATTGAGGACTAGTAGGGGGACGTCCAGCAAAACCACCACGAGCCCGACCAAACCTCTCACCTGGACGCACACCATCATCTCTCCTATCAAACCTCTCACTACCACCTCTCTGTGGGAACCTACCACCCTGAGCTCCAATTCTACCAACACTCCTCACACTTCCGCCACCCCGTGGGAGTGGAACTCTAGGCTCACGAATACCATGAGACTGGCGATACCTGTCCTGGTTTGCTTGCTTCCTAGCAAGCCTCTCATCCCTCTTCCTCTTGTAGCAAAACTATGCTAGATGTCTCTCCTTGCCACAATACTCACACCTGAAGGGGATGGGTTTTGGTTTTGGCTCTGGCTTCTCTCTAGGTTTCTCACCCTTCTCACTCACAAACTTCACGGGTTTCTGGAAGTCATTTGTCTTAGGTGGGAATTTGGTTGGATCTTGGGTTGTGTCAAGCTTGTTGCAAAGGTGGTTGGGCTTTGGTGTGAAAGAGTTCCTTGGTGCTTTTGGGAGTGGGACTTGGATGTCTCCGATCACCTCAAACTCAGGGTTAGACTCAACACACTTCTCATACACACTCTCCCCACTGTTCTCTCCCACTTTCTCACCCAACTTCTCAAAACCCAAACCACGACCATCAGCTCTCTTGAACTCCTCAATCATGATTTTCAATTGTGGTTCCTGCCTAGACAACCAACCCAACACCTTCCTCAAATAGTCATTCTCCTCATAGATGACATCCAAACGGGAAGTAAGTTCAAGATTGCGCAAAGTAACTTCATCATAGCTAGTGCATGCATTGACAACAGGAGATTTCAAAGAAGCTTCCAAAGTGCTAATAGTAGAACGAGCATCAACAAGCTTAGCATGCATAGTAGGACATGATTTACAGGCGCCAAGCAAAGTGGGTCTAGCCTTAAGCTCATCATACTCAGTCCTAAGAACATCTAGTTTAGCCAAAGTATAAGCATTCTTCTCATTGAGCAACTTGATCTCATTCAACCATGCATCACACTCAAGACATTCAACATCATCAGGAGTAGTAGGAGCAAGTTTCAAAGAGTCATTCTCAAGTTTCAATTCAAGCAATTTGGACTCTAACTCTCCTACTTTCTCACTAGCATTCTCAAGTTGAGCCCTAAGATCTTTCCTCATTTTCTTAGCATCTCTCAATACACTATCACGGTTGTCAATCAAGCCATTCAACCTAGTGATCTCAGCAAGCAAAGAGTCGGGGTCACGATTTACCTCATCCTCCGAGTCGGAGTCGCTGTCTTCCTTCTCGCTCTTCTTGCTACTTGAACTATGGGCCATCCCACAAAAGCCTTCAAGCGCCACACAGCTCAACCCACTGAGGTTCCGACTTGCACTCTTCTTGCCCTTGCGCCTCCCGAAGTCTTCATCTTCACTGCTTGAGCTTGACTGCGCGTCGCTTGAGCTTGAGTCGACGTCGCTTGCACCGGCCACCATGGCTCTTGCCTTGTCGTTCTTGTAGCCGCCGTTGCTCGGTCGCCGCTTTTCCTTGTCCTTGCTCTTGGACTTGCTGAAGTGCTTGCCCTTGGAGGAGTACTTGTCTTCACGCCTTGGGTGCGCCTTGTACTCACTCATCTTGTACTTGTTCTCCTCCGCTTCCGGGCACTCGGCGATGAAGTGTCCACGCTTGCCACACTTGTAGCATGTCCCCGAGCTCCGCCTTGCATTCCTCCGGCTCTCATGTAGTCGATCAAACCTCCTCGAGAGCAAGGCCAGCTCCTCCTCGCCCAGCACATCAAACTCCTCATCTGGAATAGACATAAGAGAAGACAAGGAAAACTGACCGAGGAAAACCGTCCATTAAAGCAAACAGAACCACCAGAACCGACCCGAGAAAAACGGACCGTCCGGGAAGGCCAGGCGGACCGTCCGCGCGGGTCCCGGACCGTCCGCTACTGAAGCTCGGACCGTCCGCAATCCGGCTGCAACGAAAACCTAAAACAAAACCGGATAAAACAGAAACAAAGCAAGAACACGAAGAAGACCCGACAAACAGGGACGACGCGGACTGTCTGCCTAGTCCTCGCGGACTGTCCGCGAGGTGTAGACAGAGCAGAAAACACACGACCCCGAATGTCAACTCCCCCAAATCATCGGATTTCCCAAACGGTAGAAGCTATAGAGACAAGGGTTTGGGGACTTGGAAAGCGTCACACAAGGATGCTATAGCCCAAAAATCTTGCCTCCTAACTCCTTATATCACCGGGAATCGCGAATCCTTTGAGCACCACCAAAAGCTAGAGCTTTGACCGAAAATCCTTGAATCTAAGTGGTTTCCCGGCGTTTGAGGGCACAAGATCAATCCAAAGGTGCACAAGGCATCCATACATCTTTCCCTCAAAGAAATCCGGGGAGAAACCACTCAAATCCGCGGAACCACACCAAGAACAAGAGCACCAAAAACAAGCACGAAAAAGACCACGAAAATCACAACGCCGAATCTTCTATACAAACCAGGAAAGATTCACAAGGTCCAGCATGCCGCCCTAGCATCCATCCCTCTCAACAAATCTCTCATGCTAGCCTAGAGAAAATGGAGAAGAAAATAGTCCAGGAAAATGAGAAAGAGGAGGGGGAAATGAAACCCTAAGTCGCGGAGAGCGAGAGCCATCCACACACACTCATGGCTTATATATCGGGTCCCGCCAGTGTGGGAAACGACTCGACTACCCCTAACTCAACGACTGGCGATACAACCCACGCAGGGGCAATTATGTAATGTTTGTGGGTCTTGCCATCGGACGGCCACGCCTTCGCCGCACCCCGCATCCTCCCGACGCAAGCCATGCAATCCCGCTGTGTGTCCTCCACTTCGAAGCTTCCCGACACGCCCAGATCCCGTCTCCGTCATGTTAGGCCTTCGGACTTGGTTTTGAGGCCCAAACCAAGAAACTGTCCTCCGATGGTTTTGTGGGCAAACCACCAAACCCCGCATGCTCGGCCCGTCCTTCCGCCAAGCCTCTTGACTCGACCGCCACCGTGCACCGGCTCGATCGTCCATGACTTCGTTTTGCTCGTCTTGCCACCATGTGGGCCGCACCTAGTCCCGCCGTCCACCGGGTCCCTCGAACCGAGCCTACTTGTCTCTCCATCTCCCGGAGGCCCCTCAAGGCTGAAGACCTTTCGCGCCCGTTCTTCACCTGCAACAACACGAACTAGGCCGCAGCCTACACCTGAGCACTGAGCCAAGAGTCAGTCCAACACCCGTTGTCAATCACTCATCACTGAGGAGCGGTCATCCACCGACCACCGGGACGCTCCTGGTCCTCAAAATTTTTCTAAAATAAAATAAATGAACTATAGGAATTTATTGTTGCATTCATGCTGGTGCATTGCTTTTGATTGTTTGAATTCAAATTTTGATTTGAATTCATTTGTTTTGTGCCTTTTCCAAATAGTTAAGCCTCTACCCTAACCCTCCCCACCTTTCAGCCAAGTTCGGCTCCGAGCCCAACCAGCAAAAGTCTGCTGGCGCCCCCACTTCTCTTCGGCCTGGTTCGCTTGCGTAGCAGCCCGCTTGCTCCTTTCCCCGCGGCAGCCCAACACCGCAGCTCAGCCCAGCCGGCCCAGCAGTGCCGCAAGCCCACCGCTCCTCTCTCCCGCACCCGCAACTACCGACAGGCGGGACCCGCCCCGTCATCCCCGACCCTGCGCCCATGGCCGAGCCGGACTCGAGTTCCAGTCCGATTGCGCGCCTGCGCTCGCCGTGCGCACGCCTCCCCGGCGTGGCCCGCACACCTAGGCTGGGGCCAGGCCTATTTCAGGCCGCCACCACCTCCTGGCCGGGCCAACCCAAAACCCTTGCCGCCCCTGAGCACCCTTGCTCGAGCCCGCCGGAACCCTAGCACGCTACCACCTCTATTCTCTGCCGCCGTTGCTGCTCCGCTGTCGAGAAGCCGTCCTGGAGCTGTGCAAGGAGGTGAGAAGCTCCCCGGTGCCGCTTGTTGTCGTCCCAGTGCCTCAAGTCGCCGAGGAGGGCTCACCGGAGTAGCACTGCTGCACCACTCTGCCTCACCGTGTCGCGCGCTGTCCTCACCGCGTCCTAGCTGACCGTGCCGCCCTTGTTGAGTTTGTCGTTTCGCGCGCCACCTCTCAGTGCAACCCATGCGCGAAATTGAGCACCCCAGCTCAATCCCATGTCATGCTGACAAGACCGCCACCGTCCGCCGCCGCTCGCCACTGGCCGTGCGCCCGCATGCGTCCGTAGCCTCCAGATCATGATCTGATGGCCCTGGACGATCTCCCCGCCACCGCTTGCGCAGCAGCCGCCGCCGGCCGTTGGATCAAGATCCAATGGGCTGGATTAGATCCAACCCGGGTCAATACCGGTCAAACCGGCATGATCCCGTCCTTTTTGCAGAAAACCCCCTGAGATTTTCCTTTTTAGAAAAATACCCTCCCACAGTAGTAAGTTTCCTTGCAGTTAGGTCCTTTTGTTACGTTTAGGCACAAAATCTTTAGGTTTCTTTACAGGTTAGTCCTTATACTTTCTTTAGTGTGTATCTTGGTTGTTTTAGCTCCGTTTTAGCACTCTTTATGTCCTCGCGATCGTCTCGAAGTGTAGGACAGTTTTACGTCTTTGTTTTGTTCTATTAGTACTATTTGGTTATTTTTTTCTTATTTCTTCTTGTTGTTTGCTTGTATGTGATTATTGTGGAGCGTATAGAGTGAAGCGTTCGAAGGCTTTGAAGATCAAGACGTGCCAGAGTTTGAGCAGCCGTGTCTTGTTGAAGGCAAGTCTTCCTTGATGCATGCCCACTTGTCCTACATAACATGCATTTAATTCACTGTATTGATTTTTCCTTGCTTGCATTAACTTTGATGGGAACCTACTAAGGATCATACCTAGTCTTCTACAACCTTTGCCTTGTAACCGGGGCAATATAATTAATCTTAATGGTAGCCATGGCTTAGCATGCTTAACTGGGATGATATTAATTGTTGACGCAAAATCTGCACCTTATGCCAAGCACACAGCAAGCCGAACAAGCTAGCTTCACACGCGCAAAGATTTCAAGACGTGCCAGTCAATTTTTCCTGAAAATTAACAAAAGACAAAGTAGTTAAATTCCAAAGCTTGGAACTTGCCGGGTGGTACCAGACAGTTCCATATTTACGGCTAGAAAGCCAAGTGAGATGACATATAGCTATAAAGAAGCTATCTGCCAGCAGACTAGAAACCATTCGGGAGCTCTAAAGTGCAAAACGCAACATAGCCGAACAGATGGTGTAAGCATGACGGAAATTGGTCTTTATTTGAATAAGATTGCACGTGCACGAAGCCATGACCGATCCTCCATGATAAATAACGATAAACAATAAATGAAGTAAAGCATGATCATAAACATGTAATAAACAAGCATGCATAGGCTCAAAGCACTAGTCTACCACATGTCCAGGCACTTTAAAACCCGTCAAGCATGATGTCACACAAATCTATCCACCGCATGATACGACTTGTTTGAAGATCACACCACTAACCACGAATAGATCTATCCACTGCACGATACAATCTATATATGGAAAGCTAGAAGCATACAATATTTAAAGCATAACTTATAAACATGTTTCACTCGTGAAAAGCATAACCGAATACGGCTGTACAGCCGAATCGGGGTCCATGAAGAAGGAACAAACATTACCAAAAAAGACAAATCTATCAGATTGAATCGAAATCTAATCCACCGGATGATTAGCTCCAAAACAACCCAAAAACCTGCATCTACCGCATGATACCCAATTCTTTCAAGATTTATACAAGATTTGGCAAGCTTGAACCCGCAACACGTAACAACCTAGATCGATTCGGTTTTGGCTATTAGGGAACATGTGATCCACGTGGTATTTAGGCCAAGAATACGAACTTGACTCGCATAAGGATCATTGAAAGATACAAAGCCGATCCAAACCAATCTAGATTGGGCAAAAGTGTGTTACATGAATTTAAACTTAAATAAAACTCAAAGCAACACAGGATAACTTAATGAATCTATTGAATCTTGCCAAGATCCAATAGAGCCGATAATTAGCTCCAAGCTAGACCTTAGCCTACCGCATGGCTTATGACCTAACAAGAAACCTTCTTGAACCAAGCTTGAATCTACCGCATGACACGAAGCATGGTAACAAGACTACTTGCATCACGATCTAAATCCACCGCATGATACTAGACATGATACAAGGTTGTCGATACTTACGGAGGTCGATGGATCGATGAACCCTCTCGCAAAAACTCGACGACACGACAAGGACTCAAGGTTTTGGTGTAAAGCCGGTTTGTTATGGGAATGTTTTCGAATACAATTACATACATCCAGGGTTTGTATTTATACCCTGTCATGGCTTGACTCCGAATGGACTACGAGCAAAATATTTGATACCTAATTTATCTCTAAGTGCGATCGCTTATCCATCCATTCGTCCCTTCCGCTCGGGCCACGTCATCACACAATCCCACAAAATCAACGCAAACAGATTCCTTGCCGAACGGAAGCCAACTGCCGACCGCGAGCTCCTTTGCTGAATCTTTCTGCAGAAACCTTCCTTCTTCCGGACGGATCCTTTTACCAAGTTGGGCTCACAACTCAGACTCCTTCCTGTGCCAAATTTTGGTGTTAACATATGCCCTTCAATTACGGGATAAAAGTGATTTTATTCCGAAATTGACTCCAATTGCCAACGTCTTCAAATTGAATCTATTCAACACCTATTCTCTCTCCCCGCAATCCATCGGAGCCTCCGTCCAGATCCAAACCCTAGGTCATCTTTTCCCCAAGCTCAGGTCTCCAATGGCTGGTCAAAATCAAGCCGCTTAGGTAAATTCCATCCTGTAAGCTTCATTCGGCACTAACTTTTCAATTGCTACCTGAGATTTCTTCTCCGCCTTCTCTTCAACAGGAGCTCTCCACCGAGCTTTTAATCTGTACTGAGGCCAATTCGACGTCTTACTTCCTTGGTCCTGTGGGAATCTTCGATCCCCGCGAGTTTATAGCAGCCGAATCCCAGAGAATCCCCTTCAAAGCAGCTTTATCCAAGCCTTCCTTGTGGCAGGACGCTTTCAAGAACTGGCCTTTGCCCCCAATTGCGGGCTGGAGGAACTGGTACAAAAGGGTGCTTGCGGATAACAGCGCCAAGACCCAATCTTTGGACAGCCTGCGCATTGCTTAATGTTTAGAGCTTTCTTTAGCCGAGACCCCGAAGAACGAAGACCTTTTAATAGCGGCTTGTCACTTCTGGTCAAATGGTGTCAATGCCTTCCTCTTTGGTCACGGCCCAATGTCCCGAACTCTGGCCGATGTCTACATGATTACCGGCCTTGATGTTTCAGGATCCATGTAACCCTGGGACTATAAAGGCTCCACAAGACAAACAGGGGTGAAACCAGGAAGTGGATATAAATTATATATCCAGAAACACATGAAGGACGGTCCCCAAGGTGACGTTGAGTACAGAGCGTTCCTGAACATGTGGTTGTGCAGATTCATTTTCTGTGGTAAAGCCAATGAGCCCACTCTGAATCACATTGTAATGGCTACTCAGTTGGCTGGTGGCAAACGCATTCCTCTTGGAAAATACCTCCTGGGCAGTGTATACCACATGCTTCATCAGACTGTCACCCAAATGTACACCGGCCAGAAGATAGCATGTGTCAACGGCCCTTTGTGGTTTGTACAGATGTGGTTGCAATTGCACATGCACCAGATTGTTGGCATTGACCTCAACAACCGGTTCTTTCCTTCATCCAGCTATCATGAAGGGGAACCTCAGATCACCAGAGGATGCCAAACCTATGGAGGGGCTACTTCAACTATTTCCATCAATCAGAATGACAGCCAGCTTTTCGAGCTCTTTTTTCAAAGGTTTCTCTAATCCTCTTTGGCTTCCTTATCTTGACAATGACAATTTAACCCTCCCCTGCGAATTCTCCTTTGAGACTGGACGCCAAGATGGAAGGTTCCTAGAAATCTTTAACATCTTGATCAACCCATGTTCTTTGCCAGCTGAATTTAGTGGAGGGAGGTTAAATCACAGCACCTATGAATACTATCAGCCAAACATGGTAGCTCGACAGCTCGGATGTGGCCAGATGCCTCCCAGGCTATTTCTTCATGAAGTCCTCAAACCCAGAGAGGAAATCAAAGAGAATGCTCAATCCAGAAGGGTTTTCCAGTATGAATGCAGCCCAACTATTTATACCTGGCCTTTCACACCCACAATAGTAGCTCATCCCACCTTCAACTCTTGGTGGCAAGAATTCCATGACCATATTTTCAGTGAGCCAGTGCACTCATTTTGTTTAGAGTTGATGCCTGATTTTCAGCCAACTTCAGAGGTAACATCACGATTTTTCTTCCCGGATCAAATATTTCCTTTACTAACCATGATCTTGACCATTCCCTACAGAACACAGTGCCTGCCTCTCAAGCCAGGACAATCACCTACAATGCAGTATATCCAGTTTCTGCCCTGGGATTCAAATCCCCAACCTTGGCTCAACTAATGGCCAGGTACGCCATAATGGACCCAACTCTGTCCAGTATTACTGCTGACAAGAGGAAAGGCCTGTCTCTCATTGCACCTCCAGCTGCCAAGAGGAAAAGAACCACCAAGAAAGTCCTTGTTGAGGTAAAATTTCCTCTTTTCTTGATCACAAGGTTACTCTTTACTGATAAATTTCATCTTGTGTAATTTCAGACTAAAATCCAGCAGCCTTCAGCTTCAGAACCTGCCAATGCTTCATCTACTGGTATGATCTTTTATCACCCTCTCTGACGGATTAACACTGGCATTTACCCCTAATTTGACATTCGCAGAAGAAACACTGGTAAATCATCCTGTGGATATCCCTGATCCTCAGTGTGCAAGTGCACCAATAGCTGAACCATCTGCCTAGGTAGAGATCTCATCTTCATCAGGGACCCAATCACCTCTTGCCCAAACAGAGGCACCAGCTTCACCAGAGATGAACCCCTCAATCCAGTCAGAAGCTTCTAGTCCTCTAAGGGTTCAATCCCCTATTGGCCAAGCAGAAAGCCCAACCATAACAGAAGTAAATCCACCTCCTCTTCAGCCAGAAGCTCCAGATATGCCAGAGATTGTACCAGCACCTTCTCAAATAGAAGCCTCAGCTTTGCAAAAAGTTCCTTAGGCTCCTCCTTCACTAGTGGCTCAAGAGATACCCCCTGAAACTGAACAAAACCTTGCCCCAGTCCAGGAAGTCAGGCATGAGGTAAGCAGATGCAATTAATTCTGTTATCTCATTTACTTTCAATGAACCACTTTTGATTCGGCAATGTTACCCTTTCAGGATCAAATTCCTTCATCATCAAGCTCATCAGTGGAGAATAATCCAGCTGCCGAAACAAGAGAAAGGGGAACTCAAGCCCTACTAGAGGAGATTCAAATCAGGCTGCAAGAAATCTTTGCCTGGCTGCAGAAAGATGCTCGAGACCAAATCAGAGACCTCGACTATTTCGAAGGAATGCTTGGGCCCATCAGCCAAGAACTTCCTGAGGACATCAAGTCTTCATTGGATCCCGTCTCTGATCTGGATATTCATTATGCGGCCATAAGGCGAGCTCTGAGGAATGTGTCTACTCGACCAGCTATTGAGCAAAAGAAAACCAAAGCTGAACAGGCTGTGAAAGGAGCACAATCCCAAGCTCAGACTCACAAGGGAACTCTGGCCAATTTGCAAGCTGCTCGTGAACTGAAGATTGCCAGGAAGGCTGCATTGGAGGCAGAGCTGAAAAATTTGTGTGCTGAAATAGAAGCTGATGACAAAAAAATAGCCGAACTTCCTGGTCTGATAGAGAAAACTCAAGAGGAAGCATCATCGGCTATAGCTGAAGTAAATCAATGCGAAGTAGAACTCACCATCCTGTCCAATGCCCAGAAAGATTACCAGGAACGGATGGAGGATATCCGCCAAACGATATCAAATGCCTCCGATGTAATCTCCAAATATTTAAACATTTAGCTACACTGAGCGACGTGTAACCAAACTGATCGTTCTCGCAACATTTGCCTTTTACAAGTTTGCTTTCCTTTTCTTTGCGTGACTTTAACTGTAGCTCTGAACGATCCATTCGGTAATCAACAACCAAACATTGCCAAACCCGAACGGCACCTCAGCCGCAACTTAGCCGAGCTAGTCAACCGAAGACGACTCAGCTTTGAATCCCAAACGACCCGATGGCGAGTTGGCTAAGGAAACCTCTCCACCTTCCAAACTTTTTGGGATATGCGCCACGATCTGAGGCCAGGATCTTTTCACCAGGCCTATAAAATAAACCGTGGGTGCCCCCAGCTCTTTACCAAGCCTTTAGCCTTCAAATATTCACCAGCCTCAAGCCTTTCTTTCCAATCGCCAGCACCACCCAAGAACCAATGGTGGGGAGCAACAACAGGCGTCGCGCCGCCGACGAGGCAGAAGGGAGCCACGCCAGTTCGCATCGGAGGCAATGATCGCCATCTTCTCTTCATTACTTGCCTAAGATTCCCTTTTATTTCTGACGATCCTATTTGTTTCAGGCTTGTGCAATGGAACCTATCTTCTGCGCCGGCTAATCAACCTCTGCCGGACGACTTCTCGGAGTCGGACCGCTACTCCCCCGTGCCCTACAAGGAACTTGACGCTCTCTGCTTCAAGGCGGAACTTGAGGTGGCCCGCGCGAGCTGGAAGACGTCTCCAAGAAGGCTGGCATAGCCGAACTGGAGTGGGAGGACCAGCGCAAGCAGCTGCTGGCAACCATCGACGGTACGGCTCTGGAACTGCTCCCGAATCCAATCTGGCTTTTGATACTAACCACCATCACCTTGTACTTTGCAGCCCGCGATGCTGAGCTCAACCAGCTGAAAATGCTGGTGGAGCAATTGGCCGACAAGGTGAACGCCCGCGGAGACACGCCGGCGGAGCGTCTTGCCGCGGTTGAAAACCGCGTGGACGAGGTGGCCACCCACGGCATCCGCTTGGGAACCACTTTGGGCTTGGCCGCCATGGCGATGCACACCGGCGTCGACTACTCCACCCGGCCGCGCGGCTTCCAGGGCGCCACGCCGGAAGACATCGACGAGATCGAGGTCATCCTGGAGCGCCTCGACGGCCACGGCGACGCCATTGCCGAACTCACTCATCCCCAGTCTGTGCTAAACAGGCTCTTTGATTAGATTGTACTAGGGATGTTTGATTATCGACAACAAATAAAGAACTTTCAATTTCAGTGCTTGTTTTGTGATGATTCCCTTGTATTTGCGACTGCGAGTCTCATTTTCCTTGAACGTATTCGGGAACTTGCTTGAGCCGAATACGCGGAAACAGATGCCCCTTGGCACACAATCCGCAGACAATCTTTGATTCGGTAATCCATAAGCACTGTTTAATCAAAACCCTTCGCATTCGGGAGGGAAGCCCTGCCGCTTGGTATTCCAATAACGCACGCCAGCCAATCATCACTCCCGATGCACTCTCTCAGTCAATAAAATAGCTTGCTGAGATGCCCTGCAAATCCACTCGCACACTCATCCATCACTTCTCATCTTCTCCCCTGCTCTAGAAGAGAAAACCCCAAGGCCATGGACAAAGGAAAGCAACCCAGGGAGGACAACGCCCCAAAGAAACGCACCATTCGAGAGTGAGTTTTCCTTCAACTTTCTCTTCGCTAACTTGTGTGATCTCATGCTTTACCTCCTCTTTGTTTTTTCTTCTAGCTTCGATCTGCTTCCTGAAGAAATCATTGGGACCGAAGCAGCACCTGAATACATCTGCTCTAACTCCTCCCTCGAAGCAGAGGATGCTACGCCCGAGCAGAGGATCAACCATCAACTGCACTGCCGCGTTCGGCATCTGGAGCATGACCTCTGGGACATCACCGCTCATTGCCAGGCCGAACGCGAGCGTCGCATGACTTTGGAGGTACTAGTAGGAGGTAAACGTTTCCAACTTCACCTTGTTTCCGCGCTTGTACCTGGATCTCTGTTTCTAACCACTGTTCCTCTGTCCTAGATGTCTCTGACAAGTACAATAACCTGAAAGCGGCTTGGGACAGCTTGGTGGAGGCAGCAAACCATGGTCATCCCCACAGCTTCCAATTTGCCGTCACGGCGGTCCTAGAACAACTGAAGAGGGAGCAGCTCGAGAAGCAAAGAAAAAAGGATTGAAGCACACTTTCGCTTCTTACGCCAGGCCTACTGCTTTCCACCTCCTCGTAGTTCTAGGTTGTTGGATGTAAACCTGCAAGAAGGATTTGCAATGTAGTTTTGTGCTAAGGGCAATACATCTAAGTATTGGCCATTCCCCCTGTTCGGGAATTTTTGTCCTAAAGGCGGCTTCATCCTTGAACGCCGGCTACCTCTGTATCAGATGCATGTAATCCCAATGTGATCAACGATCGATTTCAATACTAGGATAATATTTCTTCAAATATCTTCCATTTATTGAAGCAGAAAATTCCTCTCCTAGTAAAGTTTTTAACATGTAGGCATTACCGGGCACGCATCTGACCACCCGAAAGGGTCCTTCCCAGTTAGGGGACCATTTGCCGAATTCGCTGTATTTGGTTCCAATCGGCAGCAAAGCCTTCCAAACCAAATCCCCTTCTGCAAATTGCCTGACTTTTACTTTCTTGTTGTCATATTTAGCAACTCGCATCTTGTTCTTCTCAATATTTTCCAGTGCCCTAAGACGGATCATGTGCAAGTCCTCTAACTCATCCATCATTAAGCCACTGTAATCTTTGGAGCTTAAATCCTTTTGCAAAACCACTCTCCTAGAATCCGATTGTATTTCCCAAGACAAAACTACATGGTGCCCATAAATAAATTCATAAGGAGATGTCTTTGTGGCTCCATGAGGGGCCATTCGGTAAGCCCACAAAGCTTCATTGAGTACCGAATGCCACCTTCTTGGCTTTTGATTGATCTTCTTTTGTATAAGCTTGATCATGATCTTATTAGAAGCCTCTGCCTGACCATTAGCTTGGGCATAATATGGAGAAGAATTGAACAATTTGATCCCCATGTTTTCAGCAAATTCCCTGAACTCTGAAGATGTAAATTGAGTTCCTTGATCAGTTGTAATTGTTTGAGGAATTCCAAATCTGTAGATGATGTGCTTTTAAACAAATTCAACCATGTTTTCTGATGTTACTTTCTTCAACGGAATTGCCTCAACCCATTTAGTGAAATAATCTGTCGCCAAAAGAACAAACTTATGCCCTTTGCTAGATGGAGGATTTATTTGGCCAATCAAATCTATACCCCATCCTCTGAATGGCCATGGCTTGATAATAGGATTCAAAGCTGATGCTAGAACTCTCTGGATATTCCCAAACTTCTGACAATCTTGACACCCTTTGTAATACTCAAAGCAATCTTCCAGCATCGTCGGCCAATAACACCCAGTGTGCCTGATAACCCACTTCATTCGGTAAGCCGATTGATGCGCTCCACACAGCCCATCGTGCACTTCACTCATCGTTTTCTTTGCTTCTTCTTGACCCAGGCATTGTAGCAACACCCCATCTAATGATTTGTAAAACAAATGTCCATCAAGAAGAACAAACTTTATAGCTTTATACCTGAGCTTCCTAGAGACCTTTCGAGATGGATTTTCCAAATAATCAACCAATTATTTTCTCCAATCATCTTCTGCTAGTTCACTCCCGAAAGCACACACATCGTTGGCAAACACTTGTTGATTTTCTCTATAACCCAAAGCACTTGGAGCCAACCTTTTTGCCTCATCATTGTGTTCCCTAGGAATATGTTGTAGAATCACTAACTGAAAACTTTCTAAGATTTCCTTGCACTCCTTGTAGTAATTCATCGGATATCATATCTATATTCAAATTGGCCATTCAATTGTTTTATAACTAACTCTGAATCTCCATAAATTTCAACTGAAATAGCCTTTGCTTCTTTCAAATATTGAAGCCCTCTAAGCAATGCTTCATATTCAGCCCGATTATTTGTGACAGTAGGTTGAATAGGGATAGCAAATTCAAACATCTCACCTCTGAGTTAAATTAATAAAATCCATACTCCACCACCTTTGCCACATGAGGATCCATCAAAGAATAAAGCCCAGGGAGTGATTTCAAGCAAATCAATTGATGGATCACGATGTTCAGTAATGAAATCAGCAATAATCTAACCTTTAACAGCTTTTGCCGATTTGAATTTCAATTCGAACTCAGACAAAGCCAAAATCCACTTGCCAATCCTTCCATTCAAAATTGGAATAGATAACATGTGTTTAATTACATCAAACTTTGAATATACAACGCATTCGACATTCAGCAAATAGTGCCGAAACTTTGTACATGAGTAATAAAGACATAGGCAAAGCTTCTCCGCAGCCGAATATCTTGTCTCGGGATCAAGCAATTTTCGGCTAAGGTACGCAACTACTCGCTCCTTTCCCTCAAATTCTTGTATAAGGGCCGATCCAATGGTTTGGGCATCGGCCGCCATGTACAACTTGAAAGGCTTGTTCAATTGTGGAGGCACAAACACTGGTGGTTCCTTTTGTTATTCGTCACCCCATACAAACTTCTGATCCTTCTTGATCCTCAACAATGGAGAGAAAGGCAACACCTTTTGTGACAAATTTGAAATAAATCTTCTCACAAAATTGATCTTGCCGAGTAGTGATTGCAATTCCTTGAGATTGGTTGGAGGAACAATTTCATCAATAGCTTTCATGCTTTTCTTGCCAACTTCTATTCCTCCCTCATGCACCAAAAATCCCAAGAACTCTCCAACTGAATCCCCAAATGCACACTTGTTCGGGTTCATCTTAAGCCATGCTTTCGAGTGCACTCTAGAGTTTTCCTCACATCATTCAAGTGTGATTCATGATCCAGAGACTTGATCACGACATCATCAATGTATATCCACAATTTTGCCGATCAACTCATGAAAAATATAATTCATGGCTCTTTGATAAGTTGCACCGGCATTTGTCAACCCAAATGTCATAATAATCCACTCAAAAAGGCCTATATGTCTAGGACACCTGAAGGTTGTCTTTGATATATCTTTTATTGCCATAAAAATTTGATTGTACCCTGCATTGCCATCCATGAAACTAATAACTTTATGTCCAGCAGCGGCATCAACCAATAAATCAGCAACAGGCATTGGATATCCATCCATGGGTGTGGCTCTATTTAGATCTATAAAGTCTATGCAAACCCTCATCTTCCAGTTTTTCTTATAAACAGGGACAATGTTAGAGATCCACTCCACATATCTACATGGCCGAATGAAATTTGCTTCGATCAATCTCTCAACTTCCTTGTTCACGTCGGCCAATACTTCATCCTTGTAGATCTTTCGGGGTGGTTGCTTGTAAGGTTTGAAACTAGGCTTGATTGGCAACCGATGCTCAACAATGGTGAAGGACCGATACAGCGAACTAGAGAGGGGGGGGGGAGTGAATGGGAGCCGATAAAAATTCTTCTCGAAGGAGATGGAAACTCCAACAAGATGAACACGGCTTCCAACACACGTCTCCGACCCACTACCCAAGTTGGCCAAGCCCACGTAGCCACTGAAGTGCCACTGGACCTAGGAACCAACACCCAACCTTCCGACCAGAGAACGCAGCGGAACACCAAACCTCGAGTCCACTGACCAACATTGGTCAGACCGGTGAGCACCACCGATCAGACCAGTCCCTGCTGGTGAAACTTGGCGACTTCCACTAAGTGGCTCCACACCGGTCAGGCCAGTGCAACACACCGGTCAGACTGGTCACAGCCAGAAAACCCCAAATCACCAAACAGGCCAACCGACCTCCAAACAGACCCACACTCGAAACAGCCCCAACACAGGACAACAGCAAACTCACCTAGACATTCACCCGAGCAAAAACCCACCAAGCATTGCACCGGTCAGACCGGTGTAGCCTGGGCAGCTCAGGTTGAACAGCACTCGCGGGTCAACTCCCCCAAATCCAAACTTCGATCTCCCGAATCGCTCCACGGACTTGAACATGACTTTGGGGATAATAGGAACACCTAATGAGGAGTCCATAGCCAGGTTTAATCCCACCAAAACTTGTCCAAAAAGGAGTAATCGAAGAAATCCATCCAAGAACACCTCTAACCCTAGAACACGGAAAAACCCCAAAATCGAGCCCCTTTACTCACGGATTTGGGAGGGGAATCACAATCCAAAGATCCACGAAGGGTTCCCACAAATTTCCCCCATCAAGTGCCCAAGAGCAAGGTCTCGAAAACACCCCAAGAAAAACACCAAGAGAGGGCTCCGAAAATCACCACCAAGAACAACCGAGAACAACACAACAAGGCCTTGAGGAACCACGCCGAATCATCTATACATACCACAAAGGTTCATACAAGGTCTAGCTTGCTGCCCGATCATCCTACCCTGTCACAAGATCTCACCATGAAGCTCTCAAGCTAGTCCTATGAAAATCCTAAGAAAATAGGAAGAGAAAATAGGAAAGCAAATGAACTAGGGTTCCAAGAGAGTGGCTGCCATCCTCTCACCTCATGGGTTATATGGAGGCAGCCAAAAGTCTAAAATACCCTTTCTTAATAAGTAGGGATAAAAGCCCCTCAAGGTCGGTTTTGGAAGTCTTCATGCTTTCTCCACCAGACGGATACTCGGTGACCGCAACCTGCTTAGCCTCGACGCAAGCCTTGCGATCCCGACGCATGTCCTCCGCTTCGAAGATACCGAACTGCGTCGTCGCGTATTCTTTCAGTAGCTTGATCAACTCTTTTCTGAAACTTGAATCCAAGTTAGCACTGATAAATGTCGGCCTTGGTTTATCATAATCTCCAATATAAATTTCTTCCAATTTGTCAGCCGACATGAATCCACGTCCTAACTTTCCATCAGTTCCATCGATTGGATTATCCATTAAAAATTGCTATAAGAGTTGACTGCTTGAATCGGCTGTTGATCACTGCCGACTGGTTCAACAGGACCTTCTCCCTAGTCCTTGCCTGAGAAGCAATCTATACCTTGATACTCCCAGAAGGCTGGTTCCACATTATCCACGCTTACTGAATCATCTGCATGGACCACTTCTATATCATCATCCACCCACTGAACAAGTTGTTGATGCATGGTAGATGGGATGCAACAATTTGCATGGATCCAGTCCCGTCCAAGCAGCAAGCTATATGCCCCTTTGCCCTCTATGACAAAGAAGGTCGTGAGCAAGGTCTTAGACCCGATCATCAGATCCACATATACACAGCCCTTGGTATCTGAAGGATTCCGAGCAAAATCATTCAGAACTATACATGTTGGCGTTAAATCCCCAGGGCCCATGCCAAGCTTCCTGAACGTAGTATGTTGATGGATAAAAGACGTATCCCTCTACGATCCGCAAGGGTATGGACCCCACACCTTTTTCACCACAGGATTCCCAAGGTTCTTGTCAATCCGCGGAGCAAGTGGATTACAAGCGTTCCATCTACAACGACACACTAGCTACTAAAACCCTAACTATTATTATGCTAGAAAACAACTAAACTACACTAGAGAGAATGATTAAGACATCAAGATAAAAGACAGTCACCCACGGGTCAAGGATACTGGAGCATGCAATCACTTAAAGACATGAAAACCAATCTAATCTATCGGAGTTGTGACCACGGTTTCACCCTTTCCCTCCTCTCGTACTGTCACTACGCGAAGGTATTCATGACTAGACCTTTGATGCACACGGCGTATTGAATGGATCCAAGGAAGCATTGGAGCTCTACTCCCTTTACGGCATGGTAGCTAACCTTAAGCATTAAAGTATCTTCAACACAAGATGATAGATAGATAATCCGACAAAGTGCGATTACATCTCAAGATCGATTACAACCCATAGACGAATAAGAACCCCATCAAGGTGCTGATCATGGCACTGTTGATCATGTTTTCCCTTCCGACGGTGTCTTCCTTCTCCACGAGAGGGTGCTTCCTTCGAGGTGGTTGATCTCCCTCCGGGGATCCTCCTCCTCTCTCTCTAGCTTGTGGATGGCCTTCTGGTGCGAATGACTCTCCCTTCTGTCGAATGGCGGCGCCCAGGCTTTTAGCGTTCAAGATCCTTCGGGTGCAAGGAAAACAGGACCGAACCGGCCACCGAAGTGGGCTGGGCCGGCCGGCCCGGCCGACCGGCCTGGGCCCACCTCGGCCCGGTTCGGTCGCCCCTTTCGCTCTGTGGGTCCTTATGCATTTATGTACTTTGCCCCCTCCACTTGCATGATTTTGATGATGTTATCCTCGTGTCCAAGATGGAGGTTCTCTTCGCATGAAGTTCGGTCTTTTACGCTTCAATCCTCGGGGGTGTTCCTCGTAGCACTTCGGTCCTTGCCACCTTTGGAAGTGATTTCATCAAGCTCATAAACACAAACAAGACTCCGTAAATGCTCCTTTGAACTTGTTGCGACTCCGTCCTTTTTGTCCATGTTTTCCTACATAAACACAATACTTCCAAATGCATGCACAAAGATGAACTTGTTATATGATTAGTGTGCCTAGTGGCGGGTTAGTTCCATAATCAAATCCAAACCAAAGTGTAATGAAAATGCTAGGTGTACCAAAATACACCGTCAACATCTCCCCCACGCTTAGCTCTTGCTCGTCCTCGAGCAAGTACACGTAAAAGAACTTCGTCCAAGGTATTGTAATCGTGTACCACTTATCCTTCTTCACAAGTTAGTCAATCCTTTCATCTTTAATACATAAACATAAAGTAATGATTATCAAACATAAACATGGGCATTTAGAATCTTTACCACGTCAAGATTTACCCCACAACTCAAACTCTTCACTCGAAGTCTTCAATTTCAGCCATACTTACTTCTTTGCTTCCATCGGAGGGTTTTTATGATTTTTAAAAACAAAATTCCTGCAACAAGTATTGGACAAAAACCTTTCTCCAAGCTCTCGCAAGTCACTCATATGAGGTGGCTATCCTAAACCAATTTTATAAAACTCTCACCTCCCATTAATCTCTCATATATCATGTAAAGTGGAGCTATAGGTAGGGCTAGCGCAATCAACACAAGTATTGTCAAACTAAGAACTTCCTCTAATGGTTGTCTACCTTTCAAGCCAATGATCATGAGAATTAATCATACGTAGGGATATCAAGGATGAGAAGATTTAGAATGGTGGACATGTGCAAGGGCAAAAGAAAATTGTGACTACAAGGCACCGATGACGTCCTCGTTGTCGGATTGCACATGGTTGGAAAAAGAGTGAAAGTTTCATCTCTCAACAACGTGACATCCTTCCTTACACTTTTATTTTTCTTTTCTCTCACTTGATCCATCCCTCTCATATCTTTATTGCTACCTCATCTTTCTCTTTTTTTCATATTTTTTCCTTTCATTCTCATATATATATATTTTTCTTTCTTTCTTTCTTTTCCATACTCATACGTTTTCTCTTTATTTTTCTCTCTCTTGACAACTTTTCAAAGCTCTCAACTCCTATCTTTCTTGCATGCATACAATCTGAAATTTTAATTAAGTCATGCTAGAGACGAGACGAAACTTTTGAAAGTAGGTTGTGTTCAAGGAATGCTATGTACAAAAGAGATATATAGGGTTGGGTATGGAATTCGGCGATGCACGAGACTTCCAAGGTGAAAGTCTCATGACCGAATGAATGACGAGGCTAGCAATAAAAGATAAGCACAAGAACATGATCATTGCTCGAAATTAAAACTCTCAAGAGAGAAGGATCCTAGCCCAACTCATCGTGCTAATCACACTTATGGTGAAGCAAAAAAAATAAATTTGGCTTTGGATAGGAATTTTTTCTTACTCTCAACTTTGAAAAAGAGGTTTTGCTAACCTTTATTACCAGGGTTTTAATGTAATTTTCAGAACTGAAATCCTCCATCTTTTAGCATCGAACATAGCACAACTAACATGTGAAGCTCAAGATCGAAGTGCGGTATCAGTACTTTAAGTAGTAGCAATTCCACTAAGCACCACGGTAAACATTTTTCAAACCACACTTATGTTCATATATCAAGAATCAAAGATAAACAAACAAGTGAATAAAAATAAGCATTACACAAGACACAAAAATATAAAAAGACTCTATTTATTTGGTTTTCTTTGACTCAACACTAGTTTAATACACTTTCAAACTTGCAAAAATTTAAAAACACACTCCAAAACTAAGACTCATTAAACTCTAAGACTCTCGCTCGAAGATTAAACCGAACCTAAAATTTTGAAACTCAAAAGCTAAGGCTAGCTAGCTAGCTCTCCCCCACGCTAAAAACATACGATGTCCTCGTCGTATCTTACAAAAATCCTAAGGGAAAACTAGACCTAGTGGTACTTCAAGCAAGTATTGCACCACTTGCCTCTCATGTTTCCAACCATACCAAAAAGTTTGCGCACGTTACGGTTAAGGAACTCGTAGTCGTCTCCAACTACGTGCTCCAAATCCTCCATACGCTGCTTCATCACTTCCATGGCTTGGAGACATTCATCGACCGACATGTAGAGGTCTCCGATGGATTGATGGCATGTCCGACAACACATCGGATGCAATCCGAAGGGGTCTTCATCGCCATTGTCTCCACCATCGTCGCCACCGTCGTCGCCACCTCCATTGTCGTTGCCGCTGTCGTTGCCATCGATACCGTCGCCGTTGGGGCCTTCGGGCGTCCTCTCCTTGGGCTGCTCGTCCCAAATGTAGAGGTCGTTATCATCTCTTCCGGCGGCCACCCACGAGCTCGGGCTACGATCATCTCCTTCGATGGGGTTGCGAGATGCAAGAGCTCCGGTCGGGACACGCCCTCCGCAACGGATGCGGGCGATCCTCTTGACGGGTAGCTTGAGCTCGCATCGCATCGCCTCCTCCATCGATGGCTCCTTGGCTTATAGCTTCAACTGTAAGCTTCTTGGGGACACAATGGTTGCTGCAAGGGTGCAAAATATTGCTTGGAGGGGTTGATTCCCGAGCTCCCAATTCGGCCAAATAAATAGTCCGAAGAGAAAACCCTGAGAACCTCATTTTCCTTTTTTAAACTTCCCTTAAAATTTTCTGACCAAAGAAGGAAGTCAAAAAGGAGCAATTCAGGCGAAAATCGGGGACGACGGCCGCCGGGACCCACCTGGGACGGTCGGCCTGGGCCGGCCGGCCCACCCTGTCTCGGGGGCCGGGTCGGTCCAGTTTTACGCGTACCGTCCTTTTTTTCACCTCCTTAGCCCATGGGAAAAAGTTGGCCCAGTAAATCTTCACGAGAAACTCTAGAAAACTAAAAGAAAAACTATTTATAGAAATTCATGCCTTGTTTTTCGTCCTAGGCGGGACGTTCGGGCTCTTCCTCCATGGTGAAGACATCAACATGGTGAAGGGGCACAACGTCGGGTTCGTAGTAAACCTTAAGCCGCTGACCATTCACCACAAATTTATCGCCGTTTATATCAATAATGGTTACCGCTCCGTTGGAGAACACCGAATGCACAACATAAGGTCCGTCCCATTTGCTTTGCAATTTCCCCTTTCCGAAGGTTTTAAACCTCGAATTATAGAGGAGGACCTTATCTCCTTCTTTGAATTCTTTCTTTTTCAATCTTTTATCATACCACCTTTTGATTCCCTCTTTGTATATGCTTGCATTTTCATATGCTTTCAACCTTAACTCCTCTAGCTCGCTTATTTGGATCCTTCGTTTCACCACCGCGGGATCGAGATCGAGGTTCATCTCTTTAATCGCCCAATAGGCTTTATGTTCCAACTCAACCGGAAGGTGGCAAGCTTTTCCATAGACGAATTGATAAGGGGTCATACCTATCGGTGTCTTGAACGCCGTTCGGTAAGCCCATAAAGCTCCGTCTAATTTCTTTGACCAATCCTTGCCTCCCTTCTCTATGGTCTTGTTGAGTATGCTTTTTAATTGACTATTTGACGTCTCCGCTTGTCCGTTGGTTTGTGGATGATAGGCCGTAGAGACCCTATGCTCAATTCCCAACTTGGACAAGCACTTTTTGAAATTCTTCCCTGTGAAGTGAGTTCCTCCATCACTTATCAAGATTCTAAGTGTACCGAAACGAGGAAAAATCACGTTCTTGATCATAGTAATGGACTCCTCCGTGGAAGCTTTACGACAAGGTATAGCCTTGTCGTATGGACCTCCCTGGGCCCACTACCTCGGTGGGTACCAGGACCGACTACTCGGTGGGCCCTTGGGACTACCCGGCTTGCGCTACACGACACCTGGAGGCGTGGAGCACAAGGACTGCAGAGGAGAAGTACTCGGTTAGGAAGCTGTACATGTCCCGCACTGTATGGAAGACTCCTAGACGTACTTGACTAGTACTCTCTCCCTAGTCCGACTTGTAACCCTGCCTCCCGGACTATATAAGGCGAGGCAGGGACCATTCTTAGGAACACAACACATCTCATACAACTCACGACGCACCATCTTGTAATCGTGCCCAATCAATCTAGAGCTACGCAACATACAGGACGTAGGGTACACCTCGCGGCCCGAACCTGTCTAAATTGTGTGCCACGTGTCTCTTCCTTCGAGTTACCGATCTCGGAGGCCACATTCATCTACTTCGGGTACTCCCCTTAGTAGGTTGCTGGTCTAAAACACCGACAGCTGGCGCGCCAGGTAGGGGCACTCGCCCGAGATCACATGGCGAACTCAACGGCTCCCGTCTACTTCAAGCCAACCGTCGCCTTCAACAGCGGCGACAACTTCGTGTTCGGTGCCTGGGTCTGCACTGCTGACGGCGCTGGCTCCTTCTAGCACCGTCTAACCATGCAGCCCAACCCGAAGACCGGCTTCGTGACGCTTCCCAAAGTTGTCACAGGCGAACTCGCTGGCAAGTTCGGCGAAATTTCGCTCTTCAACCACTACGCTCACTTCGAGCTCTAGTCCGCTTCCAACTCGAACTCGACGTCTCCATGGGCCATCGCATGCGAGCCGGCTCCTCAGTCATCGCATGCGGTCCCCTCACCTCGTGAGCGCTCCGCGCGCGGCCCCCGCACCCTCAGCCGGGCCCGCACGGGGACTCCCACTTCGTGCCGGGCTGGTAAGGAGCCCGTACCCGAGTACAACTCGGACTCCGACACCGCCCCCGGCCACGCTTCGGACTCCAGCCCTCTCTCCGAGTTCTACTCGAACCCGGATTACGAGTTCGACTTCGGGTCGGACCCTGAGGAGCCCGAGTCCGAGGACAACTCCACTGAGCTTCCCTTGTCAGGGCCGGCCTCCGGGCTGGTTATAACGTCCACACCGGCCGGCAGATTCATCTACTGGCCACACCGCAAGCCTGCTGACCTGATAAGTGGAGACTCACGCTACGTCGCCTACATCGACTCGCTACCGTTCCAGGAGGGAACACCACTTGCCAGAGCCGACTCGAACACCCCAACCGAGGTGGCGGTTTCTGAGTCCAGGCTCGGCACCCCTGATTGCCAAGTCTTCATGGCTGCCGGCGACACCCCAGGACCATCAGGAACGGCTCAAGACAAGTACCTTGAAGACATCTCCGCCGACGAGCTCTCTGCTAACACCCCAGCAGACGAGACCACCGCCAACAGAGACGCTCGACGTGAGCGCAACCGGAGGCGCAGCGAACGTCGCTGACGCCTCCGCGACAACTTCCCCGTCCGCAACCTCGCGGAGGCTTTCGAGGCGGTCGAGAGCAGAGTACACACTACCCCTAAGCAATGCCTCATGTCGATCACAGCAATCGCATGCCAGGCTCAGGGCAAACGCGCTGGGGAGGTCATCGCCAAGCTCGCTGAAGACGCTTACTTCATGCGGGTCGACAACAGAGTCAACCAGCCTCCTCCAGCCAGACCCCGCAACAACGAAGCCACAAGTCGCAGCGCCAACAACGGTCCTAACCGTACTTGAGCTGACCTCCCAGCCGAGCCAAACCGTCGTCGCTCCAACGCCGGTGGACCTTCACAGCGCGACAACATCAACCGCGACATCGTCCCCCACCGTGCTCCGGCCGGCGGCGGCGGCAACGACCCCGACGGCGGCGGCGCCGACGAGGGAAGCTCCAACCATGGAGCCAACGGGCGGGCCGGTGGCGGCGGCGGTCGCGGCGGCCGAGGCCACGCGAACAGCCACGCCTCCGGCGCCTCACAAGGCGGCTATGATGCTCGCCAGAAGATTGAGGAGCTGCGGCAGAAGAAGTCGACCAGCGCAGCTGAGGGCGACGGCTTCCCCGCCTTCTCACCTCGACTTCGCAACTTGCTCCTCCCCAACAAGTTGAAACCCTTGGGGATCACCAAGTACGATGCGAAGCAGGATCCCATCCAGTGGCTCAGGTGCTACGCCCTCTCCATCGAGAACGCTGGCGGCAACAGCGACACCAAGTGCCTCTACTTCCCCTTCTGCTTGGACCAAGCTCAACTCACATGGCTCGAGTTGCTGAACAAGCACTCGATCGACAAGTGGGACCAGCTGAAGGAGCAGTTCACCAGCAACTTCGCGGGCGCCATGGGCCGATCGGGTACTCGCATGGACCTGGCCATGATCAAGCAGGAACAAGGCGAGACCCTCCGCAAGTACATGCGCCGCTTTTTCGACAAGCGCGCTACCTTCGTCGACGTCACCGACAAGGAGGTCATCGACCTTTTCCAAGATGGTCTCTACCACCACCGCACCTTCGAAGACTTCGGTCGCCGCCGCCCATGGTCCATCCCCCACCTCAAGGACATGATCACGCCCTGGGCGGATGAAGAAGACAAGGCCAACGCCAAGTACGATGCCATCCGTGGCAAGAGCAAGCAGAACCAGGGCGGCGCAGTGGCAGCAACGCGAACCAAGGCGGTCGCAACAACAACAACAACTACTACTACTCGGGTCCCAACCGCAAGCGCAAGCCAGACAACACTGTCGCGGCTATCTAGCGCCCTGCGAAGGAGAACTCGAAGAAGAACTCCGGCGGCTTCAAGGACCTGCTGAAGGAAAGGTTCCGTGGCATCCAAACGGCAACCACACCACCGAGCAGTGCTACCAACTCAGGCACGCACTCAAGGATACGCCGGAGCCACCGCACCCTCACGACAAAAAGGGCAAGAAGAAGGACGGCGACAACAACGACTTCCAGGAGCCTGACAAGACCGTCAACGTCCTCTTCGGCGGACTGCCCAGCAGGCGAGAGCAGAAGGCTACCCACCGCGAAGTCATGTCCATTGAACCAGCGGTCCCGACCCCTCTCTGGTGGTCGGAGGTACCCATCACCTTCTCCCGCGCGGACCAATGGACTAGCTTCTCCGAACCAGGATGGTTCCCTCTCATCCTGAAGCCGGTGGTCACGGGCTCCAAACTCAACAAGGTGCTTATCGACGGTGGAAGAGGGCTCAACGTCCTTGTCACCAAGACCTTGAAGAAAATGAAGCTCGACATCACCCACATGCTCACCAAGAGCAACACGCCCTTCTACGGCATCGTCCCCGGCAACGCGGCTATTCCACTGGTCCTGCTAGTTACCTTCGGGGCATCTCGGGACAACTACTGTACTGAGTACATCAAGTTCGAGGTCACGGACTTCGAGACTTCCTACCACGCCATCCTCGGCAGACCGGCCATCGCCAAGTTCATGGCGGTGCCCCACTACACCTACTTGGTACTCAAAATGCCAAGCCCAGCTGGTGTACTCTCCCTTCAAGGGGACTTGAAGATCTCTCATGACTGCGACACAGAAGCCGTGGAGATCGCCTCTACGAACCAAGTACCCAACGCAATGATTGAGGTCTATGCCGCGTCGAAGAAGCTTGCTACAAGTGAACTCGACATCCCAGAGAAGTCTGACAGCGCCAACAAGCCTCAGCCACCTGAGGAGGTACTCGTCAAGATGATCGACCTCGGAACAGGCGACCCCAGCAAGACCACCACCATCGGGGCTGGCCTCGACCCCAAATAGGAAGACGCGCTCATCAGCTTCCTTCGGGCTAACCGCGACATCTTCGCGTGGAAGCCAGCGGACATGCTAGGAGTGCCCAGGGAGCTGATTGAGCACTGCCTCAACGTCGATCCTAAGGCCACCCCCAAACGACAACACCTCCGACGCTTTGCCGACGACAGACGGGACGCCATAAAGAAGGAACTCGCCAAACTACTCACGACTGGCTTCATCAGGGAAGTCTTCCATCCTGAGTGGCTCGCCAACCCCGTCCTCGTCCGCAAGAAGAACTCGAACGAGTGGAGGATGTGCGTCGACTACACTGACCTCAACAAGCACTGCCCCAAGGACCCCTTTGGGTTGCCGCGGATCGATCAAGTCATCGACTCCACCAGATCGCGATCAAGGAAGAAGACCAGGAGAAGACCGCGTTCATCACCCAGTTTGGCACATACTGCTACACGACCATGTCCTTCGGGCTGAAGAACGCCGGCGCCACCTATCAACGAGCTATCCAGGCCTGCATCAAAAGGCAACTCAACAAGAACGTCGAAGCCTATGTGGATGACGTGGTCGTCAAGACCAGAAGTTCCAGTACCCTCATCGACGACCTTGAAGAGACTTTCGCATCACTGCGCGAGTACCGCTGGAAGCTCAACCCGAACAAGTGTGTTTTCGGCGTACCTTCGGGCAAACTACTCGGCTTCATCATCAGCCAGCGCGGCATCGAAGCCAACCCCGAGAAGATCTCCGCCATCACCAGAATGAAAGCTCCCACGAGCATCAAAGATGTCCGTAGTCGACGGGGGTGCATGGCGGCACCGACCGTATTTATCTCGAGGCTAGGAGAACGGGGGCTCCCCTTCTTCAAACTACTCAAGCATCAAGAGAAGTTCATGTGGACTCCAGAGGCGGATCAAGCCCTTGCCCAACTCAAGGACTTCCTATCGAAGCCACCGATCCTCACGGCTCCTCACAAGAGCGAGCAGCTACTGCTCTACCTCGCTGCGACTACCCACGTGGTCAGTACCGCCATCGTCGTCGAGCGGCAGGAAGACGGCCACGCCTACCCAGTCCAGCGCCCAGTCTACTTCGTCAGCGAGGTTCTATCAGAGTCCAAGGCCCGCTATCAGCCTGTGCAGAAGCTCCTGTACACAGTACTCATCACCTCGCGGAAGCTACGACACTACTTCCAGGAGTACTCGATCTCCGTCGTCACCGACTACCCGCTCGGCGACATCCTGCGGAACCAAGATGCTACTGGAAGAATCTCCAAGTGGGCGGTCGAGCTCGACGCCCTCACTATCGACTTCAAGCCACGCACAACCATCAAGTCGCAGGCACTAGTCGACTTCATGGCAGAGTGGCGGGAGAACCAGCTGCCTACTCCCACGGTGCGACCAGAGCATTGGGTGATGTACTTCGACGACTCACTCAACCTCGAGGGCGCAGGTGCAGGGGTACTCCTGATCTCTCCAACGGGCGAACAACTCAAGTACGTGCTGCAGATCTTCTGGAAGGTCTCAAACAACGAAGCCGAGTACGAAGCTCTCCTAAACGGGCTCCACCTCGCGGCTTCATTGGGCATCAAGCGGCTACTAGTCTACGGCGTCTCCGCAGTGGTCATCAACCAAGTCAACAAGTCCTGGGACCGCAACAAGGAGAACATGGACGCCTACTGCGTAGAAGTCCGCAAGCTCGAGAACAAGTTCTATGGTCTCGAGTTCCACCACATCGTCCGCGACAACAACGTTGCAGCGGACGTCCTCTCGAAGCTTGGATCCACCCGCGCTCAAGTACCAGCGGGTGTCTTCGTTCACGAGCTTCACGCGCCATCCATCCCGGAGCCGGCGCCACCGACCACTGTCCCAGCCCATCCACCGGGCGGGGCGGGAGGTCATGATGATCGACGTGGACTGGAGGCAACCCTTCATCGACTACCTCAGCGAGCAGAAGGTTCCCTCCGACAAGAACTCGGCTGAGCAGCTCGTCCGCCGCGCCATGTCCTACATCATCATCGGAGACAAGCTTTACAAGCGAGGCACATCTTCTAAAGTAATCATGAAGTGCGTCCCTCGTGAATAAGGCAAGGACATCTTGGAGGAGATCCACAAGGGCGTCTGTGGCAACCACGCGTCCTCACGCACGCTGGTCAGCAAGGCCTTCCGGCGAGCTTTCTGCGGCCCCACGGCTGCGGGGCGATGCCGAAGAACTCGTCGAAGGTGCCAAGGATGCCGGTACGTCGCCAAAGACAACACGTCCCAGCCTACAAGCTAGTCACCATACCGCCAACCTGGCCCTTTGCCTGCTGGGGGCTCGACATGATTGGGCCACTGCCTACGGCGCCAGGTGGTTTCAACAGAGTACTGGTGGCCATCGACAAGATCACCAAGTGGATCGAGGTCAAGCCGGTCACATGCCCCAAGGCTGACAGAGTGCTCGACTTCCTGGATGAACTCGTACATCGCTACGGACTACCCCACCGCATCATCACAGATCTGGGCTCCAACTTCAACAACCACCAGTTCTGGGAATACTGCGAGAACAGCGGAATCGACGTCCGATACGTCTTAGTTGCCCATCCTCGGGCCAACGGACAAGTCGAGCGTGCCAATGGGATGGTGCTCGACGCTCTCAAGAAGCGGCTACACGACGCTGCTAACTCCAAAGGGGGCAAGTGGATCAAGGAACTACCCAACGCACTCTGAGGGCTACGGACTCAGCCATCCAAGCCAATGGGGCAATCCCCTTACTTCCTGGTCTACGGCTCCGAAGCAATCCTCCCTGCCGACGTTATATGGAACTCGCCAGCAGTGGAGCACTACGACGAAGGCGTCTCAGAAGACAGCAGACGAGTTGACATCGACAGCCTCGAAGAAGCTCGCTGCACTGCCCTCGTCCAATCAGCAAGGTACCTAGAGGGTATCCGACGCTACCACGATCGCAACGTCAAGGAACACTCCTTCAACGTTGGTGATCTCGTCCTCCGTCGCATCCAGAACACGGAAGGACTACACAAGCTCAGATCCCCCTGGGAAGGCACCTTCACCGTTGCAAAGGTGACTGGGCCGGGCTCCTACCGCCTCCAGACACTTGAAGGCGAAGACATCAACAACTCGTGGAACGTCGACCAGCTCTGTCGATTCTACGCCTAGTCTACACGACTACTCCGGGGTTCAAGTCTATACGACTACATCAACACCCCTCTGCCGTAGGCGGCCTCCGGGTCCTGGCTCCAGTCTCCGGACTACTCTCCAGGATCCAGCCCGCGCGGCTACCTACGGATCCTGGGCTGCGACGAGCGTCAAGGACTCTAGCAGCGGTCTACTAAGAGACCATGTACTCCAAGATCCAGCCTACACGGCTACTTACGGATCTACTGCTATAAGCGGCTACCCACTCTAGCACTACTCAGCTGTAAGCGGCCTCCGGGTCCAGGCGATTACTCTGTAACTACGGCCCTAGCCACCCAGGTGTCCTTCTTCAGTAATAAAGTTTGATCGTTCATCAACTTCTTTACTGTCTACTCCCTACAACGGGACCACTACCGCCGAGTGTGACTACTCGCATTCACTCCACGATGGGGGCTCCGCACTCCGAGATCGCGACTACGAGTACTCATTGCTGGAAATTCTCTTTCATTAATACTTAAGCAATTCATTACAATTGTTTTTGTACAACTTTGGCTACTAGCTATCTATTACATGGCTACTGGAGATTAAGCTTATCAGCTACTTGCCCCGCGATGGGAGCCATCTGCTCCAGCAGCTCCGAGTACTCCTCATCGGTGCAGTTGACGGCTACCCCGCCAGCGACTACCTCCACTGGGGCCTTCGGGAAGTAGGACTTCATGAAGGCCAAGACCTGCTTTGGGATCGACCTCGCCATGTGCTTCACATAAGCCGCCAGCCGGCTTGGGGCTTCCTTGAGGCGATCCACCAGTGGAGCAATCTTGGGGCCGCCCGGGTGCGGCACCAAGAGCCTTGCGATCGGCAGCGCGGCTTCCTCAAGCTTCTTCAGTTGGGCCCGCAGCGCCTCGCAGTCTTCATTCAACTTCGCAATGATTTGTAGCGAGTTGACGAGATCGCGGTCAGATGCAATCCGGAGCTCCATGTGCTTCTCGCACTCGAAGGCAAGTTCTTTGTAGTCGAGCTCGAGTACCTGGCGGGCTTCTTGCTCCCGGTAGAAGAGATTCTTCATGCTCGTCTCCGAGGACTTCAACTGCTCCACCTGGCCCTCAAGCTCTGCAACACAGCAAAAGTACAGGGGGTCAGGCTACCTCTCGACCTCCAACAACTACCCGACAAGTCCAGCGGCCTACCTTTGTTCTTGTTGCGGAGGCTCTTGTTCTTCCGCACCAAGTCATCGCCCTTCGCCTGCAACTCTTCGACATCATTGTGATATTTGGCGAAGGCGGCGTCGAGCTTAGACTGCATGGCGGCCGCGTGCTTCCGTGACTTCAAAAGCTACTCTTCCAGCGCCTCAGCCCGGAGCACCGTGTCACCAAAGCCCTGCAGCATGTTGGACTTCTCGCGGGACCTCTCCGCAACATCCAGCACAGACAACACACGTCAACAAGTACTCAGCGACAGAGGATTGACTACTCAGAAGCTACGGCTACTTACCTTCATCCACTGCTCGTCCTGGCGGATCGCCTCTAGGTGCTTGGCCACCGTTGACGGGTCGACAAGATCGTCCGCGAGCAGCTCTATCCCGCCACGACTACTCGCGGCGGCCTCGGGTCATCGGCGCGAGAGCGGATGGGCTCCGCGTCCCGGATCTCCGGGAGCGGATAGCCACCTCCAGAGCGACCTCTGGCGACATGGTGACCCCCTCTCCTCCGGCCGCCATGGCGGCTTCCTTGACGACTTCCTCCATAGGCTCGGGGGCTCCTCCGGCAGCCTCCGGCACGCCTGGTGTCGACTTCTGCATTGGCACCCCCGCAGGGGTGTCACTCCTTTCGGCCTCGGCACCTGTCAAAGAGAAGACAAGTGTATTAGCGACCACGACTACTCCTCGAGGAGCTCTACAGCTTCAGAAGAGTACTCACCTTCGACTACGCTGGCCTCCGGCAAAAGCGCTTCGGTAGCCGGCGGCTCGGGCACCGCCTGGGAAGCAGGAGCGGACTCCTCGGTGGGCGGCGCGACTTCTTCCGCCACCGCCGAAGAGGGTTCATCCCCCTCCCAGGACAGATCCGTCGATTTCCTGCAGAAGCACACACAATTGGTCGTCAGTCAACCTCGACTACTACAACAAGTACTACTCGGGAAGATGCAGTACTTACAAGTTTGACCGGACTATTGTCACGGCCGGGGCACCGAGGATGCTGGCAATGTCTACCAGTCCACCCTCGGTGGGCGCCTCCTCCTGCGCCCCTGCGGCTACCGCCTCCTCTGCAAAGAACGGTGGCGGGCGCAGTGCCCTCCTGCGCTCCTGTAGTCACCACCTCTTCAACGGCGGCGGCTACGGGCTCCGTGCTCCCCTTTGGAGCAGGGGGCTGGCGCTCCAACTGCGCCAAGAGCTCCTCGACAGTGGGGGCTGGACTATGACTTCCGGCCGGCTCCCCCACTGTGTCCCATCCACCTTCGTCGCCCTCCTCGACGGGCTCCGCTGGCGGCACCTCCTGCATACAAGGAAGACTACTCATCAGCAAGCGTACTCGTACGATGGGTACTCGACTACTCTAGTCAAGACATCTTACCTCCTGAGGCGTGGTCTCTGAGACCTTCAGCTTCTTTGTCACCCGCTTGCGGGCGGGGTTGCGCGGCTTCCGTGGCGGCGCAGCCAGGCTAGCCTCCAGGCTAGCCGGGGGGTCTTGCACATGAGGCACATGAGGTAAGCCTGGACGGCTAAACCTCGACCGCAACTGAAAGCGGTCCTGCAACGTGTCGTCGTCGTCGTCGTCGTCGTCGGTGGTGTCCTCCACGATGATGGTGTCATCGCCTTCGCCGACTTCTCGCCGCTCTTTGTCTTTGGCCTTCCCTTCCTTCGGGATCTCGATCCCATGAGGGGGCGGCTGCGGCTCGGAGACGAACTTTTTCAAGTCATCCTGCAAGGAACAAGACATCAGCACATCTACTCCAAGTAAGGACTACTCGACTAGGGGAGCACGACTACTCACCTCCTTCGGCGGGCGCGCGGCGGAGTACTCCTGGACAGGGCACGCCGTGTACGGCGGCATATCCTTGAAGATCCGCGTCAGCCTCTCGATGATGTCGTCGTCGTCCATCTCGCCTCCGGGCATCCGCGACGTGTCGTCGTCACCGGTGAACTCGAAGCCCAAGGTGTCATGAGCCATCAGTGGCTGCACCCTCCGCTTCATGAAACTGAAGGCCACATGCTCGGCCCTCAGTCCAGTTTCCCTGAGCACCTTGATGTGTGCCAGCAGCTCGGGGAGCTGGATCCCTTCCTGCATGGTGGGCCTCGTGTTCCACCACTCGCGGTGCCTGGGCTGCCTTCCGCTTGGCTTCGGCAGGCCGGGGTGGTGGTTTGTGATGTAGAACCACCTCGTCTTCCAATCGGTGTTGGAGTCAACGAGCTTGTACGCCAGGTACTGCTCCGCGGCGTCTTCTCTCAACTGGATGCCGGCTCCTCCGTCTACTCTTGGATTGGTGGCGCTCGGCTGCGGCTTCACCCGGAAAAACTTCCGGAAGAGGATCCAGTGCGGCTTGATTCCAAGGAAAGCCTCACAAAAATGCACGAAGACCGCGGTATGGAAAATACCGTTAGGGTTCAGATTCAGGTACTCAATTCCATAGTACCTGAGGAGGCCCTTGAAGAAATCACTAGCCGGGAGCGCGAGTCCGCGCTCCACGAACCGCGCAAACATTGGAATATCGTCTTCGGCTTTCTCCATCGGATATGGATCTCCGGCAGCGGCCCTCCACATATCAACCTCCTTCTCCCGGATAAATCCGCTGTTCAGGAGGGCCAAAAGATCTTCGGTCTTCACTTTTGACTTCTTCCACTCGCGGCTTGGATCGGCCCGCGGTGGAGACATTGGCGGTGCTGCTCCAGTGGCAGCCGCGGCGGCCTCTTCGCGGCCCCTCTTCTTCCCGGTGGCCTTCGCAGGCTTCATTCTCCAAGTACAGGGCGTCTTCACACGCATCCGCTCAGGGGCTACCCTAAACACTTTGGGTGGCGGCGCACTTGGATCTACTACGGCGGCGGCATGCGCTAGAAGTGGATCTACCTCAGATGGAATCGAAATGACTACAGCACAGATGGGTGAAAAACCCTAAGGGTTTTGGCTTCTATTTATAAGTCAAACCGGCCCTCCAACGGCCAGATCGATAAGTCCGCGCTCGGCTGACTCAGCGGCCGCGCGTGACCCTTCCCATTCTACTAGTCGACGCGCCTCACCTCGGGGGCTCGGCTACTTCTACTCGACTACCTGGGAAGCGACACGGCTCAGGAGCATCTCAGGACACATTCTTCAAGATGACCCTTCAATTCGAGAGGAAGTACTCGACTCAAGACTCGGGGGCTCCGTGCCACGTGTCCTTCAGTTTTTTCTCTCCGGATTTTTCGGGATTTTCTTGCCAAGACTTCGGATGGACCCTCGGCCCGAGCTCGCGGCTCAACCTAAGGCTCGGGGGCTACTCCATATGGAGTGCGATTTTGCAATCGCACCTCCATATCAGCTCCGGCTTCAAGACAAGACGGGCATTTCTTGAAGACCTTCGAAGGCAGCACTCGAGGACGCTTGGGACTACTCGAGGAGACTTCAAGATTGCTCAAACATCAGCTGGAGTACATTCCAGCCTCGGGATGCTTCGACTTCTCTTGAGGACTTTTGACTTGTAGTACTCAGGGATGCTTGAGGACTACTCGTTAAGGCCATAAAGACTACTTGAAGCTATCCTTCTCGACTACAAAGTACTCGGGGGCTTGTCGTATGGACCTCCCTGGGCCCACTACCTCGGTGGGTACCAGGACCGACTACTCGGTGGGCCCTTGGGACTACCCGGCTTGCGCTACACGGCACCTGGAGGCGTGGAGCACAAGGATTGCAGAGGAGAAGTACTCGGTTAGGAAGCTGTACATGTCTCGCACTTTATGGAAGACTCCTAGACGTACTCGACTAGTACTCTCTCCCTACTCCGACTTGTAACCCTGCCTCCCGGACTATATAAGGCGAGGCAGGGACCGTTCTTAGGAACACAACACATCTCATACAACTCACGGCGCACCATTGCACCATCTTGTAATCGTGCCCAATCAATCCAGAGCTACACAGCATACAGGACGTAGGGTATTACGCACCTCGCGGCCCGAACCAGTCTAAATTGTGTGCCACGTGTCTCTTCCTTTGAGTTACCGATCTCGGCGAGGCCACATTCATCTACTTCGGGTACTCCTCTTAGTAGGTTGCCGGTCTAAAACACCGACAAGCCTCTACCCACTTGGATACATAATCCACCATGACTAGGATATACTCAAATCCAAATGAGTTTTTAAAAGGCCCCATGAAGTCTATACCCCATACATCGAATATGTCGATTTGTAGGTTGTATTTCAAAGGCATAGAATTTCTTTAAGAGATGTTTTCAGTTCTTTGGCATTCGGGGCATGATGCAACATATCTTTTAGTATCTTCATGCATCTCAGGCCAAAAAAATCTGCTCGACCATACTTTTGCTTGGGTTCGAAAATGGCTATAGTGTCCACCGTACTTCACCGAGTGGCACTTCCTTAGAATTTCTACCCTCTCTTCTCTTGGAACACATCTTGTCATTACTCCATCATTGCCAAGTTTGAAGAGGTATGGTGCATCCCAAAAGTATTTCCTACTTTCGGAGATTATTATTTTTTGCGAGTTTTTGTCTAGATGATCGAGGGGCATCTTCCGAATTGCTCCAATGATATCGATCATCCAGGTATCTTTATCAAGCACTCGATAGTGGTGATCATCTCTCATCTTATCTCCGATGGGCTTTTTATCATCTTGTCCATGATTTATCCTAGACAAATGATCGGCCACAACATTTTCCACTCCCTTTTTATCACGAATTTCAACATCAAACTCTTGGAGAAGAAGGATCCAACGAATCAAACATGGTTTAGCTTCCTTCTTAGCCAAGAGATACTTGATGGCTGTGTGATCGGTGTAAACAATGACCTTCGAGTTCACGATGTAAGATCTGAATTTTTCGAAAGCGAATACCACCGCTAGCAACTCCTTTTCCGTAGTGGCATAATTTAATTGTGCCTCACTAAGAGTTTTGCTAGCATAGTAAACGGTGTGAACTCGGCCTTCCTTTCTTTGACCCAAACTGCGCCTACGGCGTAGTCACTTGCGTCACACATGATCTCGAAAGGTTGTCTCCAATCCGGAGGTTGGATGATGGGAGCACTCACTAACGCATTTTTCAAGGTCCGGAACGCCGCTAGGCACTTCTCGTCAAAGTCGAAAGCCACATCCTTTTGAAGAAGATGCGTTAAAGGCTTAGTGATCCTCGAGAAGTCCTTGATAAATCTTCTATAGAATCTGGCATGGCCTAGAAAGCTCCTCAAGGACTTAACATTCGTAGGAGGTGGGAGTTGCTCAACAGTCTCTACCTTAGCCTTGCCCACTTCAATTCCTCTCTCGGATATAACATGTCCGAGAACTATGCCTTGCTTAACCATGAAGTGGCACTTTTCCCAATTTAATACCAAGTCTACCTCCGCACAACTCGTGAGGACCTTTTCCAAGTTTGCAAAGCAATCCATGAACGTCTTCCCATAAATGGAAAAAATCATCCATGAACACCTCGACAATTTTTTCGATGAATTCTGAAAATACGGCCATCATGCAACGTTGAAAAGAGGCCAGAGCGTTGCATAGACCGAAGGGCATCCTTCTATATGCAAACGTTTCGTAAGGGCACGTAAACGTTTTCTTGTGTGGGAATTTGCATCCTTCTATATCCTTCCGGGTGAATGGGAATTTGCATGAATTCCGAGTACCCATCGAGAAAGCAAAAATAAGCGTGGTTTGCTAACCTCTCGAGCATCTCGTCGATGAACGGTAGGGGGAAGTGATCTTTCTTGGTCGCTTTGTTAAGCTTACGATAATTAATACACATCCGCCACCCGGTCACGGTTCTTTGCGGTATCAATTCGTTCTTCTCATTATTCACCACGGTCAAACCTCCTTTCTTTGGTACACAATGTACCGGGCTCACCCATTCGCTATGCGGAACCGGGTAGATGATTCCGGCATCAACTAACTTGATGACCTCTTTCTTTACTACCTCTCGCATGGCATGAGTTAGCCTCCTTTGGTGGTCCACTATGGGCTTACATTGGTCTTCCATTGGTATACGATGAGTGCAAAAGTCTGGGCTAATACCTTTGAGATCATTAATTCAATATCCAATCACCTTCCTATGTTTTTTTCAATAAAATCAGCAACGCTTCATTTTCTTCGGGACTCAACTCGTCGCTCACGATGACTAGATAGGTCTTGTCTAGGCCCAAAAATTCATACTTTAATCCTTTGGGCAAAGGTTTAAGGTCTACCTCGGGTGCTTGTGGCTCCTCGGGTTTTATTTCTCCTATGTCTTCGAATCTTCCTTCCTCCACGCTTCCATCATGTGGCTCTAAGCCTTTTGTTGCTTCTTCTAGTTCTTCATCTTGTTGATCACTAATTTGATTTTCCATCGCTCTTTGCAGCGGGTATCTAAGAGTTTCAACAAAACAAAGACTATCTATCTCTTCAACTTCTTCATCTCCAGGAGGAAAGGGTGTAAGGTGTTTAGAAGCACGAAGAAAGTTATATGTGTACTTTGTTCCATTAAGGTTCATTGTTACTTTGCCTTCTCCGGCATCTAACACGGCATCAACCAACTTAATAAAAGGCCTACCTAAGATTATGTGATCATGATTACTATGGTAAGCATCAATAACAAAGAAATCGGTTGGTATGTAATTTCTAGAGATTTTTACTTTCATGTTGCAAGCAATACCTAGAGGTTTGATTACTTTCATGTAGTTCTACCATCTCCAATAATTAATTTCGTTGATGTTGGAGCTAAGTCTAGGTTGTGGTCTTGAACTTTATCGTAAATTTCAGAAGATAGAACACTTACTTGGGCTCTGATGTCTCATAAAGCTTTACATTGAACTCCGTTGTCTCGCAACTCAAGTGTGGTGTCATCTTCTCTTCTTCTTTGGATCCTATCGCGTAAATTTTGGCGAGGCGAGCATATGGTGATGCTTCGGGCTTGATCCCCATGATTCTCTTCACCTCAGCTATGTGTTCTGGATCCACTATGTCATCTCCAAACAGCTTTTGAAAAATCTCACCGGTGGTTTCAAGGTCGTATGAATTTTCTGCTTTCTTCTCCGGTGGGAAATCCACTTCTAATGCTCTCGCCATTCCCTTTTGATTAGGGAACGGTCTTCTCTTGTCGAATACTTCTCCGTAATCGATAGGAACCCAATCCACTGGTTCGAACTCCCTTAGTGGCTTCGCGCTTGACATGCTTCTCTTGTTCGTCTCATTTGGTACGGCGAAGTCGACGCTTGGTGTAGTTCTTGACTTGATGTGTTCTTGTTCAAGCTTTTCCATGATTGGCTCCTCTTTTGTGACTTCCGGGGTTGCCTCTTTAGAAAAATCAGCACAATTCTTCTTCCTCGAATTATATTCCGGCTCTTCCTCAAGTCTTGTTTCCCAATCTCTTCGCATGGCAGCCGCTTTACTAATTTTTTGTAGAAGTTGGGCGGCTTCCGTGAGTGTTTTCTCCATGAGATCCCCACCTGCACACATTTCAATGTGTTGCATGCAACTAGGGGTTAGGGAAAAGAAAAATGTATGCAAGAGTACGTCACCGGTGAAGCCGAGTTTTGGTCCTTGTTCGATTAACCCATTAAACCTATCCCAGGCTTGGTCTATCCATTCCTCTTCTCCTTGCATGAAATTGATCACTTGCCTCCTTAGATGTTGAACCTTGCTAATTGGAAAGAACTTCTCTCAAAACTTCTTTGTCAACTTGTTCCAATTGCCTTCAACTTCAAAGGACGCAACTGAATACCATGTCTTTGCATTGCCGGCAAGTGAGTAGGGAAAGAGATTCCATTTGAACCATTCATCGGGAACTCCTTCTTGATGCACCGTGTTGCATATCGTCATGAAATACCTTATGTGTCTATATGGGTTCTCCGTAACCATCCCTTCGAATGGGTTTGCCGCCAACATCTCGATGATCTTGGATTTAATCTCATACTTGGTCCCTTCGAGCTTCGAATCCGACTCTTGTACTTTTATGTCTTCACATCGAGGGCTAGCGTAATCCCTTAATGATTTCTCCGGTTCTTCCACGGGTTGATTAACAAACACCATCTAGACAATAAGATAAAAAAAACAAAAATGAAGCAAAGGTTTTTCTAGATAATATATGTTACATATAGCAAACGAAAGATAAACTAAATATAAAACTAAGCTAAATGCAAATCAAACGATGTAAACTAGCTTGCTCCCAGGCAACGGTGCTAGAAAAAGGGGCTAGTTGACGGATAAAAGACATATCCCTCTACGATCCGCAAGCGTATGGACCCCACATCTTTTTCACCACGGGATTCCCAAGGTTCTTGTCAATCCGCGGAGCAAGAGGATTACAAGCGTTCGATCTACAACGACACACTAGCTACTAAAACCCTAACTATTATTATTCTAGAAAACAACTAAACTACACTAGAGAGAATGATTAAGATATCAAGATAAAAGACACTCGCCCACAAGTCTACGATACTAGAGCATGCAATCGCTTAAAGACATGAAAACCAATCTAATCTATCGGGGTTGTGACCATGGTTTCGCCCTTTCCCTCATCTCGTACTGTCACTACGCGAAGGTATTCATGCCTAGACCTTTGATGGGCACGGCGTATTGAATGGATCCAAGGAATCATTGGAGCTCTACTCCCTTTACGGCATGGTAGCTAACCTTAAGCATTAAAGTATATTCAACACAAGATGATAGATAGATAATCCGACAAAGTGCGATTACATCTCAAGATCGATTACAACCCATGGACGAATGAGAAGATTACCCCATCAAGGTGCTGATCATGGCACCGTTGATCATGGTTTCCCTTCTGACGGTGTCTTCCTTATTCTCCACGAGAGGGTGCTTCCTTCGAGGTCGTTGATGTCCCTCCGGAGATCCTCCTCCTCTCTCTCTAGCTTGTGGATGGCCTTTTGGTGCGAACAACTCTCCCTTCTGTCGAATGGCGGCGCCCAGGCTTTTAGGGTTCAAGATCCTTTGGATGCAAGGAAAACGGGACCGAACCGACCACCGAAGTGGGCTGGGCCGGCCGGCCTGGGCCGACCGGCCTGGGCCCACGTCGGCCCGGTTCGGTCGCCCCTTTCGCTCCGTGGGTCCTTATGCATTTATGTACTTTGCCCCCTCCACTTGCATGATTTTGATGATGTTGTACTCGCGTCCAAGATGGAGGTTCTCTTCGCATGAAGTTTGGTCTTTTACACTTCAATCCTCGAGGGTGTTCCTCGTAGCACATCGGTCCTTGCCACCTTTGGAAGTGATTTCATCAAGCTCATGAACACGAACAAGACTCCATAAATGCTCCTTTGAACTTGTTGCAAATCCGTCCTTTATGTCCATGTTTTCCTACATAAACACAACCTTCCAAATGCATGCACAAAGATGAACTTGTTATATGATTAGTGTGCCTAGTGGCGGGTTAGTTCCATAATCAAATCCAAACCAAAGTGTAATGAATATGCTAGGTGTACCAAAATACACCGTCAACATAGTATACGGCATCACATTGACCGCAGCTCCACCATCAACGAACATCTTGGTCAATGGCTTCCCATTGACATATCCTCTCAAGTACAGCGGTCTCATGTGCCGATTCTTAGCTGGCTTGTCAAAGGTTGCTTGCTTGGCCAACACTAGCTGTGCAATCAGCCCAAGTTGTTCAGCCTCATCGCTGTTTAGCGACGCCTCTTCCTGCACAACCTGATTAGCTGGAGCCATGAATTCATTCCGCAAGAAGCATACCATGCACGCTCGAGCCGAACGATCAAATCCATCAGGCTTATCCTTGGGACACCACACCTGTTTCCTCTTGATCCCTGCCTGCTTCAACTCCTGATTCCTCAAGCATTCAACTCTTCTCTTTTGACTCCTCCTGAAGCCAGGTGGACACCACTGTCCTTTCTGCCAGACATATTCACGCTCTTGTTCTTCATGATCAACCCACCTATGATCAGCATATCTTTTTCTTGGGTGATCATCAACTTCATTTTTTTTTTTGCGCCGACCGTCACTAGAGTGTATCCTTCCAATTCTTTCATGGACGGATCGGCGATTGACAGTATCCTGCCTATACTCAGTATATTTGTCACTCCATTGAGGACAATTGTTTAACGTGGGGAGCTTCAAACCCTCATTCCAGCAGTGCCTGAAGAACGCACATCCCAAATGTGCACGCTCTTGCTCTCGTGCGTGCTCTTCTTGTTCCATCCTGTGCACTTCTTCTTCATATTTTCGCTTCTCCTCTTCGTATCTTTGTTTCTGGTAGCGTTCTTTCTCTTGCTAACGCTGCCACTTGTTAAGGAGAATACGCGAAGTCACTCTGGGTTTCGATTTGGAGGATTCCCCTACTTCAATCTGACTTTTCAGGATGCGAGGCACTTCCTTGTGGATTTGTTCCACTGTCACTTGCTGAGCAGGGTCAACTGATCCATCCTGCTTCGCCCTCGCTGAAGTCAAAACTTTCACTTTTGCTTTTTCCTCAGCAGTCACCATGTTGATTGAGAACCCAATCATGTTTTGAGGAAAAGGATTGCCATCCAACTTCATCTTATTGTCAAATTTTAGATGACCTTCTTGGATAGCCTTTTGAATTCTCATCCTGAAAACTCTGCACTCATTGATGGAGTGAGAATTCCTGTCGTGAAACCCACAGTATCTCTTTTCCTTGACTCCATTAGGCCGAAGCATAGAATGCCCCTCTAGTAACTTAATTCGGCCTTCCTTTACAAGGAACTCATAGAGCTTATCAGCCTTGGTCACATCAAAGTCATATGTGCCCTTGGCTTGCTTGATCCATCTCTGGTTCACTATTAACGGCTCTTTGCCCCACATTATTTCAGCTGTAGCTATTTCCTCTTCATCATCAAATTCCTCTCCTTGATCAGCCCTCTCGAGGAATTGGTTGTAGATGTCAGCTATATCACTGTGTTTGGCAAACCTGGAGTCTTTCTTGAAGCCATAAGCTTGGTTGCTCATTAATGACAGTCTGTGTGACAATTGGCCAAGATTGTCGAACTCCATGCCGAATAGCTTTTCCCGAATAGCTGGCAACATACCTGCTATAGCCATATCAGCCAATTGATCATCTAGTAGATTCAAAGAAAAGCACATGCTTTTAGTCTCTATGAACCTCCTGAGGAACTCCATGGGTGTTTCATTATGCCTCTGTCTCAGGGTGGTTAGATCAATTAGCTTTTTCTCATTACTGCCAATGAAGTAATGAGCGTGAAACTTTTGTTCCAGATCCTTCCAGGAACAGATTGATTGAGCAGGCAAAGAAGCGAACCATGTAAAGGCCGAGCCTGTCAGTGATAAGGGAAAGTATCTGATCCTGAATGCTTCATCAGCTGAAGCTTCCCCAAGCTGCATTGAATATCAGGCTATATGCTCCACAGTGCTAGTATCATCTTGCCCAGAAAACTTCCTGAAATCTGCAAGAGCTTTCACCCTGTGTGGCAAAGCCACCCTATTGTACCATTCTGGGAAAGGAGGCGTATACAGATGCCCTTGATTCTTGGGTTTCAGGCCGAATTGATTTTGTAATACATCAGCCATTTTCTGCACCATGAGATCAATGTTAGCATCTTGATCCCCTGGCCTTCCAGCAGGTCCAGTAGGCATTACTGTGGCCGTACCATATCCATGATTTGGGAAAGCATCAATGGCACTGTAATCCATGAATTCTGAATATCCATCCCCAAACATGTTCTTCTGTAACCTTTTATTCGCTGGGGCTATTCTGTAGGTAGAGCCAGGTGGAACTCCAGAAGAACAGAATGCCAATTCTCCATAAGTAGGCCTATTGGGCATTGCCTGATAACGGTTCTGCTGCTGGATTGGATGACCCCCAGTGCTTTGCAGGGGCGGCTAGATTGGCTGACCTCCTGTGCTTTGCGGAGGCGGCTAGATTGGTTGACCTCCTGTACTTTGCAGAGGTAGCTGAGCACTTGCATCTCGAGCTGGTTGGCTATTGACAAGCACTTGTTTCTCCTATCTCCACAGAAGACCCTTGGGGTGAAACTCGTCCAAGCACCCTTTCCATGTCTGGGCCAAAGACACCAACCATCATTTGTCTGAACATATTCAATAAAGCAGTACTGTGTTTGGCCATTATGCTTTCTATAGTTTGCTGAACCGCATTCATAACTTCTAGTTTCTCTTTAGCAGATGTAGTGTCAGGTTCTCCTGGTAGTAGAACTCTTGGCATGTCAGACTTAAGATATGGCACACCACTTCTGTTTTTACCAAACGACATTAAGCACTTCTGCAGAAATTGATCAATAGCATCCATCAATTGCACTTGCTATTCTGGAGACAACTCGTCCATGGTGACATCCATGACATCATGAATATCAGGCATCTTGATCAACTAGATTTGTCCCACCAGGCGTGCCAAAAAGTGTGTTGACGCAAAATCAGCACCTCGCGCAAAGCACACAGCAAGCCGAACAAAGCTGGGTTAACACACATGCTGGATCCGAAGCGTGCCAGTCAATTTTCCTAAAACTGACAAAGGATGAAAAGCAGTTAGATAAAACCTAGAACTTGTCGGGTGGTACCAGACAGTTCCGTATTTACGGCTAGAGAGCCAAATAAAAAGACATATTGCTACAACAAGCTATCTGTCAGCATTTTGAATATCATTCGAGAGCTTTAAAACATGAAAACAGGATATAGCCGAATGCATGACGTAAGCATGATGAAAGATCGGTCTTTGTTTAAACAACATTGCTCACACATGATCATGACCGATTTTCGAAGATAAATTACAATAAGATAAATAAGGTGAAAGCATGATTATAAATTCGAAGTAAACAAGCATGCATAGGCCAAAAGCACTAGTCTACCGCATGTCTAGGTACTTTCAAACCCATCGAGCATGACATCAAACAAGTTAATCCACTGCATGATACGACTTGTTTGAAACATCACCACCAACCAAGATTAGATCAATCCACCGCATGATACAATCTAAACGTGGAAGGCTAAAAGCATACATTATTTGAAACAAACCTGCAAACACGTTTCACTCATGGTAGAATTGCCGAATACGGCTGTACAACCAAATCAGGTTCCGTGGAGAAGGAACAAACGTTGCCAAGGATGACAAATCTATCAGATTGAATCGAAATCTAATCCACCGGATGACTAGCTCTAAGACAATCCACAAACCTGCATCTACCGCATGATACCCGGATCGGTCAAGATCTATGCAAGATCAACAAGCTTGAACCCACAACACGTGACAACCTAGATTAATTTGAGTTCGTCTATTAAAGAGCACATGATCCATGCACCACATCGAGTTGAAAATTTGAACGCGCATCGTATGGATCGTAAACAAGATAAAACCGAATCTAATCAATCTAAATTGGGCAATAAGAGTGTTACATGAATTAAACATAAAGCAAAATTCAAAGCAACACGTGGTAACTTAATGTATCTATTAGATCTTGCCAAATCTAATAGAGCCGATAACTAGCTCCAAGCTAGATCTTAGCCTACCGCATGGCTCATGATCTAACAAGAAACCCTCTTGAACCAAGCTTAAATCCACCGCATGATACTAAGCATGGTAACAAGGCTACTTGCATCACGATCTAAATCCACCGCATGATACTAGACATGATACAAGGTTGCCGGTACTTACGGAGGTCGATGGATCGATAGCTCCTCTCGAAGAACTCGACGACTCGACTAAAGGATTCAAATGTTGGCACAGGGCCGGTTTTGTTGTGAAATTGTTCGATCCTTATTGCAGACTCCAAGGGTTTATATTTATACCCTTGTCCTAACATGACTCCTGGTCGACTACGAGTACAACATTTATTACCTAAATTAATGTCATGGCACCAATGTCCATCTCGCACCTGTCATCAATTCGTCCCTTCCTTATGTCCGGGCCACGTCATCACGTATTCCCGAAAGCTTCCTTTTTTTAAGCGCAAACAACCCTTCTGCCGAATGATGGCGTACTGCCGACCGGAAGTATCTTTACCGAATCCTTTGAGGAGAATTTCTTGCCGAATGGCGCTTCTTTACCAAACTCGACCCACAAGTGAGTCCCTTACCTGTACCAATTTTTGGCGTTAACAGCTAGAAATGGTGTTTTGTGGTAATATTTTTTCATATCTCAAATATGTTTGCCTGCTGGTTCAGTGGCTATGAGTAGAGTTAGGAGCACCATCAATGTTTTTTTAAAGATTATTTTGATGAAGAAAAGTGGAGAAGCCATTTTACACTTAATAATAAGTTTAATTGGAAAAACCACCCCTTTTATCTTTTTGAACCCTATGGATGTGTTGTGGAAATGTGTTAAGAGTTGAAAACCACCTCCTTGTTGTTTGTGCAAATACTTTAATTATTTATTTAAATATGTACACAATGACTATAAAGAAAAGAATAAATAAAGCCCTTCATAATATGGTCAACCATGTGCTTCCTGTTGTCATGTATTGTTGTTGTAATTAGTAAATTAATTTCACCACTAGTTATTGCATATGCATCCTCAGTGTAGAAGTTCCCGACGATAGCTACACGCTCATATCGGCTGATGAGGACGAGGAAGCAGGAGGAGATGTGCACTATGTGTCCATAGATCAAGACCCGGACCAAAGTTCGGAAGCTTGTTTGACTGCTTGTGCTGACGAAGGCAAGCCCTGGTATAAACATTAACCTATGTGTTCTTTTAAGCTTCTGAATTTATCATTGCTTATCTATGTGCATTTACGTTCAGGAGTTGATTTGAAACCCTAGTTGCATGATCCCTAAGTACCTATGATCTTTTACTAGCATGCTAGGTCGCTAGTTGCTGCGCTCTAAGGATCCGGTACAAGTCAAGTGATGTTCGTCACTCGCGAGAATAGGATCTCATCTATGGAATCACCATATGAATTAATGGATTGCTCATGTGGTAAGAGCATGGGATTAGGCTCCGGTCCAGTGGCTTCATGGGTTAAGTGTTTGAATGTACTAAGAACTTTTGGAAATGGGCACGGTAAGCCTAGTACCTAAATGAGGAGGTACGAGATTTTACCGTCACTAATCTTCGGGTCGCGGCCCTAGGCTCGCCACCTGAGTGCATGCATGTGGCTGGGTAACCTTGGTGGCGTAGCCCAGATGAACCTTGTACTTATGACTGTGAGCTATGATTCCCAAACCGAAGAATGAAGGGAACAGCCTGGTTGGTGAACTCTTAGTGAGGGCACCTCACATGTGTTTAGGTCTACCTTGCAAGGTTTGAATCAATCGATTGTCGGCTACTCACCGTTATCTGAGATTAATTAATCTACTGGCCATGATATCCCTTTATGATGGAACTTTGTGAATATTGTTATTTGTTTAATTGTATTGTACAACTTATGATTTAAATTGTTGCTTATCTCGTAATGATTACTTCTATAGAACTTGAGCTAAAGTGTGAAAGTAATAATTCACTACTTAGTAGCTCTTTGGCAGATCAAACCCACTAGACAAAAGCCTTGCATGATTAGAGTTTAAGTCTCTTATTTTAGATAGGTAAGCCTTGCTGAGTTTGAGTATACTTAGCCTTGCTATTTAATTGTTGTTTCAAGGTAATGCATGTGATGTGTGGCCTGGAGGATTTCCACCTAGCTGGGAGCTGGAATGGGTGGATGATGACGAGTGATTGCATCATGGATAGCTTCCTAAGATGCTTATCATGTTGTTTAGTTAATTTTGTTGTTTTAATAAACTCTGATCCATTTACTTTCATGTTAAGAACCATGGTTGGTAGTAATGGACCCTACGGGGAAGTTTGTTGTTAATTTGTAAGGCACTATGAACTCTCCTTTGTGGGTGTTGACGGTGAAATTCCATCAACCTAGCCATGAGTTTACCTTCGGTGTTGGCATGACTTTTATATCTTATCCATTGGTACTAACCCCCTTGATATAACAAGTTCATTCGTGCATGTCGGTTTTGGAGTTTAGTGTTTATGCAGGGTTTTGACATTGAAAGCAAGACTTCCGGGATAAGTTCATCAAGCACCTTGACAAGACCTTGAAGCCCGGTACAAGTCATGCAATGAAGCAAACTTGACTCCTAGAAGCCCAGGGACCTAACCCGAGAAGATGACAAACTCCAAGGACCTAGCCAGAATAGTGCTGAGTCTTGCGGGACAAGGAGCTTCATCCAACTCAAAGAGAAACTGACGACAAGGGTCCACATGCAGAAGGGGAAGGATCTAGAAGACTCGGGAACCGACGCCACGTGAAGGAGGTAGGCAACTAGGCCAAGGTGGGCCCAGGCCAGCCGGCCCGGCCCATTCTGGGGCCCAGTCGCCTCCCCCTTTGACCTAGCCTCAATTCGGGCTATTTATAGCCCCGGGGCGAGAGCCACGCATCAAGCCATTCATCATCGGCCGCCAAGGAGCAGAGAAGAGAGAGACACCATCTCGGAGAGGAGAGGGTTGAGCTAGTTGACTAGGGTCTCCCTAGCTAACGTGGGAACCTTGCAAGGAAGACCACGTCAGAGTTCCTGGAGCTAGTTCTCGATGGTGATCTTGGTTCATTTATCATGTACTAGTTGATGTAACAAGTTGAACCGATTTCTAGCGATCAAGTGTTTCTCCGAAGTCTTCGTTTTCGATCAACTTTGCTTATCTTAGATCTATTATTGAGAAAGATCACACAGGATGTTCTTATAGCCGTGGTGGCTAGAGGTGCATGTCTGACCTTCCGAAAGATCTCGACTTGTCCTCGGACTCGCCCTAGACTAACCCGCACGAATAGGGGTGCGTTGTGATAGAACGATGGCTCCAAAAGGCGGGCGTTTTCGGAGTCGGACGGGAAACCATGGTTTAAAGATGCTTCTAATGAGATTTAACTTGCTACTTCTTCTTTTGCGTGGAACTTAAACAAAAGGCTTGATCCGATCTCTCTAGATCGGTTTATCTATCCCCCTCTATCTCTTACTACCTCCGGTCTTTAGTAGATTAGATTTGTTTTTGTGTTGATTCTTAAGATTAGATGCATTAGACTCACCTTTCAAAGATCGATGTTTCTTGGCCTTACTAGATCATATGTTGCATCACGCATTGTTCCACGGATTCGATACCTTGGGTTCACCACTCGAGGGAAGAAGGGTCCCTTGACTACGACGGGAGACTTGTCCGCTTGCAAGTCTAAACGAACTTTGATACAACTATTAACCGTCAACAAGCCCCTGTTTCTGGCGCCATTGCCGGGGAACAAGTGATCAAGATTTAATCTTTTATTGCTTTTTTGTGTAATTTTCAGTTTTCTTTTAGTTTTTCTTTTTGCATCTACTAACTTTTGATCATCCTCAAAATTAATCTAATCTAGTTTGTCTAACCCTAGTTTTCTTAGGTTTGTTTTTACTTTTTCATGAAAAACTTTACAGGCTAAGGAGACGCGAAGCACATCAAGCTAAAAAGCTGGATTTTGTAGATTCAAAGTCGGAAGACGAAGGATCATTGGAATCTCCGAAGAATTCACGACCTCAAAGTCCTCGGGAGAATCAACTTCCACCGATGGGTGAACAACCGCCGCAGGAACGCAAGATCAGGGAGCTATGCACCCCAGACATCGTCAACCTACCAATCTTGAACCTCGCGGAGATCGGAAGGCCGTTCGAGATCAAGACCTCAACAATCAGCATGGTGCAACATTCACCCTTCACCGGTAAAGAGGATCTGAACCTTCACCTCCAAGCATTCATTCAACTATGTTAGACATTCAACATGGACGGGGTGACTCAAGATCAAATGAGGGTGAGGCTCTTCCTGTTCTCGCTACTCGGGAAGGCTTTGCAATGGTTCCACACTCAACAGGCGAAGACGGTGCAAAATTGGAATGCGTTGATGAGGGCCTTCATGAAGGAATACTACTCGCTGGGTAAAACTCAAAGCTTGCGTAATAATATTGCTACTTTTGCTCAATATCCTACGAAGACTATCTTGGAGGCATTCGAGCGCTTCAATAAGTACACTCGGGTGGTTCCACATCACAAGTTTTCGAAGGAGAACCTCGTGCAAAAGTTCTACCAAGGACTCACCATGGTGTCAAGGATGATCATCAACACATCAGCGAGAGGATCCATCATCAAGCTTACGCCGACTCAAGCCTTCACTCTATTCAAGAAGGTCGCAGACAATGCCACGTGGGCGTCATCCGGACGCTTACTTCTGGTTCAACCCACAGGCAACGTCAAAGGAGTCTTGCAAGTGGAGAAGGAAAACATTCTTGAAGGCAAGATCGATTCACTCATGCGGGGTTGGAGAAGATGGAGATAGAAAAGAAAGAGGCTCAAAACTTAAAGGCTACCGAAGCAAGATCCACATGTGAAGAGTGAGGAGAATATGGCCATGTCCACAAGGATTGTCAGGAGGAAGCCAAGGTGCTCGACTACATGAGGAAGGGAGATTTGCCGAACTTCCGCTATGGGCAAGGTAGACCTCAATTTAATGCAAGCTCATCCATTTCGAATTCGATTCCGCTTCGTATACAATTGAAGGACTTCATGGACGAGCAAGCTAAGATCAACAAGGACACCGTCACCAAGTTCAAGGCCATAGACAAGGTGTTGGAGAACATCGATAGCGAAGTGACGGAGGTCGGAAGCTCCAACCATGAAGTGCTCAACATGATGAAGATGCTCGAGACGCAAGTGGGACAACTTGCCGGGCGCCTCACTACTAATGAAGCGAAGCTTCCGGAACAACCCAAAGGTCTCGAAACGGCAAAGGAAATTCAAACACATCCGGGAAAGGAGACCGAAGATCCGGAACATTCCATGGGAGCAAGGAAGCCTAAACCTTCCGTCGAGGCAGAGGAATTTGCTAGCGAAGAAGTTACGGAGATTGTCACCGAAGAGCCCGAGTTTGAGATGCCGGGAGAAGACACAAAGATACCGCAACTCAAGCCACACTACTTTCGAGGTAAACTTGATAATAACTTTGAGAAGTTTGTGGAGGTTGTGCGTAGACTTAGCATCAACATGCCGTTATTGGATGCCCTTCAAGTTCCTACATATTCTCGTTACTTCAAAGACATACTTGCAAATAAATATGAGATAGCAACACTCGGGGTAGATGATGTCAAGATGTCCGAGCAGTGTAGTGCCGCTATTGCAAATGGACTGGAGTAGCAAAAGGACCCCGGATGCCAAACAATTCCATGTTCCATTGGTTCGCTCAAGTTCGAGAAGGCGTTATATGACCTTGGAGCTAGTGTGAGCGTCATGCCAAGGGATGTGTTCAAGAAGCTACGCCTACCGTTGGAGCCTACGGGTATGTGTTTGGAGTTGGGTGATAACTCCATTCGCTATCACTTGGGCATCACCGAAGATGTGTCTGTGAAGGTTGGACATCACTTCATCCCCGTCGACTTCATGGTGCTTGAGATGGATGAGATGGAGAAGCCACCACTTATCCTTGGGAGGCCGTTCCTCAAGACCGTGGGAGCTACTATTGATGTTGGCAAGGGGGAAATCAACTTTGACATTAATGGCCAGAAAAGTTCCTTCAAGTTCGACTATGCCTCGAGGTATGCAATATGATTGAAGTTAAATATGTTCCACCTCATCATCGCATTGTTAAGGAAGAACTAGGGGAGAAGGAAGGGCTGAAGAAGAAGAAAGAGCCGAAGAAGAAGGACGTGAAGAAAATCAAGGAAGATGTTGCATCCGTCAAGACAAAGGAACAAAAGCCACCCGTGAAGACCAAAAAGATGACTAAGCCGGAGAATACGCCCGTGCCCAAGATGGTGCGGAAGTCGGTACCCAAGATTGCAATGCTCGCAAAGAGCATTGATCCGAAGTAATCAAGTGAAAAAGTCTAGCCATGGACTATAAACAAAGCGCTAGGCGCGAGGCAACCCGTTTCGTCGAGTCAAGAATAACCTACCGGGAGGACAACCCGATTCCAGGTTTTTCGAGTCTTTTTAAATAATTCAGTTTTAAATTTACTACGCAAAGACATTAGACTTGGAGGTGGTTGAACAATATTAGATACATAATTCTTGGTTGAATATTTTGCTTGATCATAAACCTTTTACATGAACCCTCCTATGTGTTTGTTTGCTTCTTTTCGAGAAACCACAACCAAATAAATTCAGAAGCTAACTCAACCATTCATCCTCCTTATGATATTGTGGTTGACTTGTTTTACATGCTAAAAACACATGAGTAGAGCCACGACTTGTACCTAGATGTTATTTAAATTTCAGCACGTGGTAGGACTCGCGTGAACCTAGAAAACTTGATTTTTGGTTGGTTTAAATATCTATATCCTTGGTTTCTCTAAGATTAGAATTTTTCTAAGCCTCATTTAATTTTATTTCGTTCAAAATCTCTCTCATTTAATAAAAATTAGAACCTAAAACTATGCCCCCATGATCAAGCCGGGAAAGTTTGCTCTCAACTAATGAAGGCAAGCATTACCGGTGAGATCGATATAAATGTAGCCGGAAAATATTTTCGACTTACATTTGTTTTTTATGGTTTAAAAACTTATATAAATTTATGCTTGAGCTCTTCCATAGCTCTGAAATTATTTTTATTTTTTGTTGGTGCGGAATGTGGTCCTGACACTAACCAGTAATAAGCGCCAAGGTCTATACCTCAATGGTCGATGCTAAGCAATTAGAGACACAAGGTTTATCCTGGTTCCGGCCGGGGGCCGTACGTCCAGCAGTGGTGTGCTCGGGGCACTATATTGCTCAGCACCGATGGTGCCTGTAGTGGGGCGGCTACAAGCAAGGCGGGAGAGAAGGCGTGGCCTCCAAGTCCCTGATGAAGTGGCCGAAGATGTTGTGGGAGAATTGGGAAGTGTGTGTGGGATGTCGTATGTTGTCTGTTATTCTCTGTCTTGTGTTGTGCGTTGTGTCCCCTGTCCCGTGCGGCGGGGGAGTTCACCTTCCTTTTATAGGCCAAGGAGAGGGCGAATTACAAGCATGCCGCACTATTCAGCTACATGGGGAAGTATGGTGCGCCGCGCCATAGAGTGGGCGGCCGCCTTGACGGTCCTTGTCGCGATCTGGCCATCATGACGTATCTTGTACCCGAACAGTGGTAGCTTCGAGGGTAGGAGCGCAGTGGTTGGCTGTGATGTCCCCAGGTGGCCTCGAGGGGGGTGCTGACGACGATCCGTACGGGATACAGTGGCAGGCGTGGTGGCGTCCCGTTCTCGCACGCTTCACAGCACCGGAGCTATTACCACAGTGCCCGGCGTGGGGTTGTACGCGCGGGGGCGGCCGCCTGCAGTTAACAGTGGCATGGATGGCGCGCCGCCGGCCTAGCGTCATGACCTGGCCCTGCAAGGTCACGGGAAAGCACTTCGAGGGTGCGGTCGGCCCCCCTTCGAGGGCTCGGCACGTTAGCCGTACGGGAGTAGGCGGCGCGGCGTCACGGGGCTGACACCGGCCATGTCGCACAGTCCCCCACAGTGGCGGGGATGGGTTCCCCCTAGGGAGTTGGTGCAACAGGACCAGGGCATGAGTCCCAGGCGCATGATCGCACCGCCCCGCTGTTGTCAGAGCATTAAATTCCCGTACCCGCGTGCGGGAACGGGCGTGTGCGTGCGGAGCGCCCTCTAGCGAGGCGGAACCTGTTCGAGGGAGGCGTGTACCCTTGAGCGAGACGGAGCCCACGCGAGGTAAGCGTGCACCCTCGAACGGGGCAGAGCCCGCTCGAGGGAGGCGTGTGCCCTCGAGCGAGGCGAAGCCTGCTCGAGGGGATCTTTGAGTGGGCCGCCTTGGTGGGCCGCCGGGGCCACCCCGGCGTGGGCCGTGCCCCGTGTGCGCGCTTAAGCAAGACGCGTTTGGCTTTGCGTTTTTGTAGATTTTAAGCGGGATTTCCCCATTTGTTTAGGGGGACCCCCAGGGCTGTCCCCGACAGTAGCCCCCGAGCATCTGCGGGTTCGCCGACCAGGCTCCCGCAGATGCTGAAGCCTACTGATAGGACGTCCTCCCCCCCCGGTTTGAAAATGCTTTCCGTGGGGCCGCGTCAGCGGACCCGCGGGTCTAGCCCCCGAAGCCCTGGAGGAGCGTGAGTGCTCTTGCAGGGGTTTTTCCGTAGGACTTAGCCAGAGGACGTGGTGCATATTCCAACCGGCGTCGGCGATGTTTCAGCCGGCTTCGGTGACGCACGCGCAGCTGGCACTATCCGCGGCCGGTGCAACCCAGGAGGTGTAGCCGTGCGTCGAGCCCCCGAGCCTGGGCCCGTTCGAGGCGATCAAGTAGAGCTCTACGACTTGTTTTTAACGCGCCCTCGCCGCCCCTCCGCGGGACGGAGGGTGAGGTTTCCGCAACCCCCATCGATCGGTCGCGGATTGCGGATTCCTCGTTGAGCTGTTAGTGGGTGGTTCGAGTGGATGCCCATGCCCCATTCGATAAGGGTAAGCTGCGCGGTTCGGAGATGCGTCCATTAAAGTGCTTGCGTGGGTTTGCTAGGTGGGGCTCGGTCCCGTTCGCTAGGGACCGAGGGCGAGAAAGCTCTCCCTCGGTGGGATCCCCCCGGCTAGCTGCCCTCGCTGGCTCTCGAACACGACATGTGGGGCACCTTCGAGCCGGCGGGCTCGAGGAACGGCTCGTATGCGTGTGCCCTCGTCGTCCCTGAATCTGGTTATCTGGGGCGCCTGTTCGAACCCGTCGAGGGTCAGGCTTCGAACCTCTGATCAGTAGGGCCGTGCGGGGTGGCGGCTAGGTGCTCCCGTCTTTGCATCTGCGGGTTTCGAGGGTCCCTGACCGTGTCAGCCCTCGAAACACTGATCAGTAGAGTAGTGCGGGATGGCAGCTAGGTGCCCCCGTATTTGCATCTGCGGGTTTCGAGGGTCCCTGACCGTGTCAGCTCTCGAAACGCTGATCAGTAGAGTAGTGCATCGAAGGTACCTGTGGTGCTTGTTTTACTTCAAACGAGCCCCGAGGTTACCAGCCGATGTTTGCACCCTTTGAGGGTCAAATTTTTTCTGAGCCAGGGGCTCGCGCCGCTCGAGGGTATTCCTTACTTAGTAAGGGACCGAGCCATTTAATGCCCGCAGTCGCGGCTGTAGTTTCGCGCCGCGAGCGCGCCTTTTTAGGCGCTGCAGCCGCGCGTGTTGTGGGCGGCGTGGGCAGGCGGATGTGACCGCCTGCCACGGCCCTCCCGTTTCTACGCCGTGATGATGGCTCGCGAGCGGTTACGTGGCCGCCGCGGTCGTGGTGGGGCCCGTCCGTTAGCGAGGGAATATTCCTCCCGCAGTTAATGCGCGCGGGGTGCACACTCCGGAGAGCACACCCGCGGCCTATAAATCTGACGAGAGGGGAAAACGACGGTTTTTTACCTTTGCATTCGCCATTCTTGCTCCTTGCGCCGCAGCCCCCGAGTTGTTCTTGCCCAAGCAGCTTTCTTCCTTCGGAGCTCTTCTCCTCCTTCCCGCTCCTTGTTCCTCGCCCCTTCGTCTACCCGTATGGCGCCCCAACCGCCTCTCGTTATCATCGACCCATTCGCGTGGGAGCGCTCGACGGTGACGCGGCTGGCCCTGAACCAGCTGGTGACCGCCGTCCAGCTGGCGGCGAACGAGGATGGACGGCCGGCCGAGTGGATCGTGCCGCCGGCAAGGGACCACGCGCCGAACCCTCCGAGCGGCTACGTGGTTAGCTTCATCCTCTTCCACGAGCGAGGCTTCACGGCGCCGGCGAGCCGCTTCATGCGGGCGCTCTGCCACCACTACGGCGTGGAGCTTCACAACTTTGCGCCGAACGCGATCTCGCAGGCGGCCACGTTCGTTGGCGTTTGCGAGGGCTACCTAGGGATCCCGGTGAACTGGGATCTCTGGATTCACCTCTTCCGCGCGGAGCTGTTCACGCGGCAGACGTCGGAGCAGAGGACCCGCCGCGCAGTGCGTGCAGGCGGCATGTCGCTCGCCTTGCGGGGTCAGCGCAAAGACGACTACATCCCCTGCACCATGACGACCAACAACGCAGGCCGGGAGCGGGGGTGGTTCTACCTTCGCAACGACGAGCCTGGTCTCCCCCATACACCGGTCTGGTGCTCCGGGAGAAGCCCGACTCCTGGCACCACGGGGTGTCCCCGCCCAAGACCAGGATCGGCTGGACTCGCTTCTGGCCGCGCTGAGGAATCTGGCGGACCGTGGGCTGACCGCGGGGACCGTCCTCGCCTTCCTCCACCACCGGCGGATCGTCCCCCTGATGGAGAGGCCGCTCCGCATCTTCGAGATGACCGAGACGGCGGACCCCATCGCGCTGGCGAGGTCGCGGATGCTGCAGAGCCCCCTCCTGCGGGAGTACGCGGCTACCCAGGCGCGGAGCGCCGTCGACCCCATGTCCGTGCGCAACGACTGGTCCCTGTGGGATCTTGAGATGCTCCCCACCGGCAAGCTGGTGAGTGGAGTTCTTGGTTCCGTTTCGATTATGCCAATACCTCGGGTTGTTGACGCACTTTGATGCTTCGCTCGCAGCTGGTGCGGTTGAGTGCCGCGAAGTCCGACCCGCCCACTCCCCGCTCTCGCGCGCTGGGTCGCGCAGCACAGCAGCGAGAGCGGGAGCGGGCGGCACGCAAGAAGGAGTGCGCGACGCGACATCGGGAGCGTCGCGAGCGGAGGAGTGAGGAGTACCGGCTGCGAGAGCAGCAGGGGCTCTCCTCACCGGGGACCGAGGAGTACTCATCCTCGGATGAGGAGGAAGAAGAGGAAGAGGTTGGGGGGCAGGGTCTCCCCGATAGGTGGGAGCCTGCGCCCCCGTCGCCGGAGCCGGCTCCGGCGGCAGGAGCAGCGTCGCCTGGGGTGGGTGCGGAGGTGCCCGCCGCCGGGCAATCGTCAACGAGGGCGGCGCGGGCCACGGAGGCGCCGGTGTGCGCCCCGAGGTTCCCGCGGCGGATGCGCCGCGCGCGGGGCGGGCCCGCGCGCGCGGTGGAGACGGCCGGGAGGCACGGCGGCGACCGCGCCGAAGTCGTCGGCCGGTACCTCGAGGAAGAGGAAGCGCGCCTTCTCCTCTTCGAGGTGAGAGATTTGTCCCTTCAAGAGGTTGCGTGTGAGATGAGCAGGGGCCTGATGGTTTGCTCGTGCTTGCGCAGGGTGGTGCCAACCGTGCCTCCCCTCGCACCGACCAAGGTGTTGAGGGCGGATGCGTCCATCCCCACCCGGCGGCGTTCGTCGAGGACGCCGCGGGCGGGGGCGAACGTGGCGGCGGCGGCGGGCGAGAGCTCGCAAGGTGCGGCCGAGGACTCGAGGTCGCGGCCATTGGTTTCGCCCACCACACCGCAGCCGGCGGCCCGTCGAGGAGCGGCGGCGCCGGTCGTTGTGGAAGCGCAACCGGCGGTTTCGGTTGCGGCGGCGCCGCCGCCGGCGCTGGCGCCCGTGGAGGGCCACCCGTGCCCGCGATCGCAGACGCGGCCGGAGGGCGGCGGCCGCGGCGCCGCGGCGGGAGCTCGCGGCCACGGAGGCGCGGGTGGAGGCGTCGGTGGAGGCGCGCGGCGGGGGCCCGCACCCGTCGGCGGCTCCTGGGCGGTGGTGGTGGAGATTTCGGACGACGACCCCCCGCCGCCCGGGTGGGACCAGTGGGTGAGCTTCCCCACGCCGTCCCCCGAGTCCCAGGAGGGGGCTCTTGTGGGGCGGTCGGACGGCCACATGGTGGCGGGAGTCCGAGGGCACGGCGCCGAGGCCTCTTCTTCCCGCGCCGGCCGCTCTGCTCCGGGAGAGGGGCGCGTTGACGGTCCGCCTGCCTTCGCCGACGCCCAGGAAGAGCAGGAGCTGTGGGGAGAGCTCCGAGACCATGGCGCCGCGCTCAACCGAGTGTTGAACGAGGCGCTGCGGATTCATGGCGGCCCCGCGTGGCGCGTTTTCCAGGTGAGGCGTTGTCGTCTACTTTCTTTGATTTCTTCGTCTTCACGCTCGATCCTTGCGGTGCGACGCTTGCTGGTATTGATCTGTTGGCGGCAGGAGCTCGAGCATCGGGCCCGCGATAAATACAGCGCCGAGAACCAGGGGGTCTGTGCGTGGCTTCTGGAGGCGCAGGCCCAGCAGAGCCAGACTGAGGAGCAGGCGCGCGCGGCCGAGCAGAGGGCCAAGGAGGCCGACGAGCTGAACGCCACCCTCGACGCCAAGGTTGCGGCGCTCGACATCGCGGAGGACCGGCTCCCCGCAAGAGCATACCGCCCGCCGTGGGCCGAGGGGCGGCTCCGGCGAGAGCGGGCCGCTCTTGCCGACGCCCGGTCGGCGCTCGAGCGGGAGCGTACCGCTCGCGAGGCGGCGCAAAAGTCGCTGGAGGAGCGGAACGTCGAGTTCTTGAAGCTCGAGGGCGAGCTGGTGGTCCTCAGCATCACGAGCGCGAGCCAGAAGCAGGCCCTCAAAGAGCAGAGCGACACCGTCAATGGCCTTCAGCAGGCGGTCGAGGCCGAGCGCCGCGCCCTCGAGGTGGAGAGGAAACAGGTCGAAGGTAGGTCGCTGTTTGTCTTTTGTTTTGCTGATATTCCCTTAGAGGGTTTGTCCCCTTTTATGATTTCTCTCTTGTTGGCAACGTTCAGGCCTGCGCACCGCGCTGGGGCACGCGACCGACCCTGCCGAGGTGCTGCAGGCCTCCTAGAACTCCTCCGAGCAGGAGCTGCTGGAGCTGCGTGCTGCGGCCCTCGAGATCTGCCAGGCCGTGGAGGAGGGCGAGGCGCGGGCCGGGAGCTCGGCCGGCCGCCCGCCCGCGCGCCTTTGGCGGGCACGTCTCCAGGCGCATACGGCGGGCGCTGCACCTCGGCGTCCAGAAGGCCCTCGGAGTGGTGCGATCTCATTATGAGATCAACTTCGAAGCCGTGGCGGAGGGCTACATCGTCCCCGAGGGCGTCGAGGACGAGGTGGCGATGGAGCGTGGACGCATTAGCCGCTGATGCCGCCGAGGCGCTCGCCGAGGCCTTCGAGGAGTTTCTATTCCCGGATGCCACCGACGCCGACGTTCCGCCAGCCTGAAGATTGCTGGGCGCCAAGCCCTTTTTATTTGTGTGTTAGTGTATGGGCCGCATGGCCATGTAAATGAACAGATCATTTTGTTTCAAACATTTGTGAAAGCGAGATGGTGTCTTTTATTCTATTGCGCTGTTTTGTTTCTCCTTCTTCCTGAGTAAATTCGAGTTAGGGAAGTTCGATTTTCGCGAGCACCTTGCTGGGCCGGAGGCAAGAGAGAACGGTCGTATCCTCGCGGAGGCGTAGGCTATCTCTGGCTTGCGCGTCCTTTCCGCTAGGCTGTCTGCGCCCTGTTCGAATTTTTCTCAAGGCTAAGGGCGAACCATACTTAGTGTGCGTGGATTTTTTTGCGAAAAAATGGGACCATTTTTTGGCGGGGGGGGGGGGGGTGCCCCCCGTAGTAGCCCCCGAGGGTAACTTGGGTTTCAGGGTAAAGCCAAGTTGCCCTTTTTATTGAACTGGTGATGTGTATATGGTCGTCGCCAACTGGGGTGTTGGGCACGTGATTTACAACAAAATACTTGGAAATCCTAGCTAGGGATAGAAGCGACGTAGCTGTTGGATGTTCCAAGCGTTTGTGAGTTACTCGCCGTCCTTGTTGGCTAGCTTGTATGTGCTGGGCTTGAGCACCTTCACCACGACGTAGGGTCCCTCCCACGGAGGTGATAGCTTGTGGCGTCCTCGGTTCTCTTGGCGTAGCCTTAGGACCAAATCCCCTTCGCTGAAGTCCCGTCGGCGTATCTTCCGTGCCTGGTAGCGCCTGAGGGACTACTGGTATCTTGCGGAGTGCATCAAGGCCACGAGGCGCGCTTCGTCCAGCTGGTCTAGTGAGTCCTCGTGGGCTCGCTGGTTGGCGTCCTCGTCATAGCCTCGTACCCTGGGTGAGCCATATTCTACGTCCGTGGGGAGGACGGCCTCCGCGCCATGGACTAGAAAAAACGGGGTGAACCCAGTGGCTCTGCTTGGGGTGGTCCTTAGGCTCCACAGGACCGCTGGCAATTCCTGGAGCCATTTTCGACCAGACTTATTCAGCTGGTCGAAAATTCTGGGCTTAAGGCCCTGTAGGATCATGCCATTGGCACATTCTACTTGGCCGTTGGTCTGTGGGTGTGCCACAGCTGCCCAATCCACACGGATGTGGAATTTGTCGTAGAACTCCAGGAATTTCCTGCCCGTGAACTGGGACCCGTTGTCGGTGATGATGGAGTTTGGCACTCCAAAACGATGGACGATGTCAGTGAAGAACGTCACTGCCTGTTCCGCTCTGAGATTCGTAATGGGGCGTACTTCTACCCACTTGGAAAATTTGTCGATTGCGACCAACAAGTGGGTGAAGCCCTCGGGCGCCTTTCGCAAGGGCCTGACGATGTCCAGCCCCCACACGGCGAAAGGCCATGTGATGGGGATGGTCTGCAGGACGTGAGCAGGGAGGTTGGATTTGCGGGCGTAGAATTGGCACCCCTCGCAGGTGTGTACGATCTCGCTGGCATCCGCGACTGCGGTGGGCCAGTAAAAGCCCTGGCGGAACGCGTTGCCTAAAAGGGTGCAGGGCGCAGCGTGGTGGCCGCAGACGCCCGCGTGAATGTCCCGGAGGAGCTCGCGCCCCTCGGGGATGGGCACGCATCGCTGCAGGATGCCAGAAGCGGCGCGCTTGTACAACTCGCCGTCGACGAGGGCAAAAGACTTGGCCATCCTGGTGATGTGCCTGGCCTCGGACCGGTCCAAGGGGAGTTCCCCTCGGGCCATCCAGGCGATATACTTGTCGCGCCAATCTGCCCTGATAGGGGCTGGCTCGACATCCATCACTTCGGCCTCGTCAGCGCCGTACCCCTCGAGGAGGGAGAGCACGTACGCCTCGTTCGAGGGGTCCTCATCCATGGGCTCTGCGCCTGCTGGATTTGAGGGAGCCCTCGAGGGTTCCGTGTGGTTCGAGGGGTGCGGCTCAAGGGTGACGGAGGGCTGGGCGATATCTCGGGCAAAAACGTTCGGGGGGACAGTGATCCGCCCAGACGCGATCTTTGCCAGCTCGTCCGCCTCCTCGTTGTACCGGCAGGGCATGTGATTGAGTTCGATGCCATAGAACTTGTCCTCGAGGGCTCGCACGGCCTTGCAGTATGCTTCCATCTTATCATCGTGGCAGCTCGCATTTTTCATGACTTGATCGATCACGAGCTGCGAATCCCCCCGCACGTCGAGGCGCTTGACGCCTATCTCGATGGCGATCTTGAGGCCACAGGGAAGGGCCTCGTACTCAGCCATGTTGTTCGACGCGGGGAAGTGGATTCGTACTGCATACCGCATGTGTTCCCCGAGGGGTGACACGAAGAGCAGGCCCGCGCCCGCCCCAGTCTTCATCACCGAGCCGTCAAAATACAGAGTCCAGCACTCTGCCCGGATCTGCGGCGGCGGCAATTGCGTGTCCGTCCACTCGGCAACGAAATCTGCCGGGATCTGGGACTTGATGGCCTTGCGCGGGGCGTAGGTGAGTGTCTCGCCCATCAGCTCCACCGACCACTTGGCGATTCTGCCTGCCGCGTCCGGATTGCGGATGATCTCCCCCAGCGGGAATGAGGAGACCACCGTGACAGGGTGGGCCTCGAAGTAGTGGCGAAGTTTGCGCCACGCAAGGACCACCGCGTACAGCAGCTTCTGGACTTGAGGGTAGCGTGTCTTGGTGTCGGACAAGACTTCGCTGATGTAGTACACCGGCCGCTGGACCGGCAGGGCGTGACCTTCCTCTGCGCGCTCTACCACGATCACGGCGCTGACCACCTGGGTGGTTGCAGCCACGTAGAGTTGCAGAGGTTCGCCGTCTCGCGGTGGTGTGAGGATTGGGGCGTGAGTCAATGACACCTTCAACTTGTCAAGCGCATCATGGGCCTCGGCGGTCCAGGAGAAGCGCTCGTGCTTCTTGAGGAGGCGGTAGAGGGGCAAGCCTTTTTCGCCAAGCCGAGAGATGAAGCGGCTCAAGGCGGCAAGGCACCCCAGCACCTTTTGTACCCCTTTGAGGTCCCAAATTGGACCCATTTGCTCGAGGGCTACAACCTTTTCGGGGTTGGCCTCGATGCCTCGCTGGGAGACTATGTATCCCAGGAGCATGCCCCGCGGCACACCAAAGACACATTTTTCGGGGTTCAATTTTACCCCGTTGGCCCGCAGGCAGCCGAAGGCGATGTTGAGGTCGCCAACCAGGTCGTCTGCCTTCCTGGTTTTCACGATGATGTCGTCTACATACGCCTTGACAGTTCGCTCAATGTGGTCTCCGAAAACGTGCTGCATGCACCGTTGGTACGTTGCACCTGCGTTCCGGAGGCCGAACGGCATCATGACGTAGCAAAACATCCCGAACGGCATGACGAATGAAGTCGCGAGCTGGTCGGACTCCTTCATCTTGATTTGGTGGTACCCGGAGTAGGCATCAAGGAAACAAAGTAGCTCACACCCGGCGGTCGAATCAACAATTTGATCGATACGTGGCAAAGGAAAAGGAACTTTGGGACATGCTTTATTAAGACTGGTGTAGTCTATACACATCCGCCACTTCCCGTTCTTTTTCTTTACTAGTACAGGATTGGCTAGCCACGTAGGGTGGAACACTTCCTTGATGAACCCGACCTCGAGAAGCTTCCGCAGCTCTGCTCCGATCGCCCGCTGCCGCTCCTCATCGAAGCGGCAGAGCCGTTGCTGCACGGTGCGGGAGTGAGGCAGGATGTCAAGGGATTGCTCGGCGACCTCCCTCGTTATGCCCGGCATGTCCGAGGGGCTCCACGCGAAGATGTCGGCGTTGGCGCGGAGGAAGTCGACGAGCACTACTTCCTATTTCGGGTCGAGGGCAGAACTGACCCTCAACACTTTGCCCTCGGGGGCAGCAGTGTCGAGGGGCACTTCCTTGGTCTGCTCTGCGGCCTCGAAGTTGCCGGCGTGCTTGGTGGTGGAGTCGAGGTCCTCGTTGACCATCTTCTCCAAGGTGGTCACCAGCGCTTCATCCAGCGCCAGTGCTTCCGCGTGCTCCACGCACTCGATGTCGCAGTCGAAGGCGTGCTCGATGGACGAGCCCACGGTGATGACGCCGTTTGGTCCTGGCATCTTCATTTTGAGGTAGGGGTAGTTGGGGACGGCCATGAACATGGCGTAGCAGGGCCGCCCAAGTATGGCGTGATAGGCGCCCCGGAACCCCACCACCTCGAAGGTGAGCATCTCCTTGCGGAAATTGCTTGGAGTGCCGAACCAAACAGGCAGATCGATCTGCCCGAGGGGCTAGACACGCTTGCCCAGCGCGACGCCATGGAACGGCGTCGTGCTAGGCCGCAACTGGTCCAACCCGATCCCCAGCAGGCGCAGCGTGTGCGCGTAGAGGATGTTGAGGTTGCTGCCTCCTTCCATCAGGACCTTTGAGAACCGCACGTTCCCAATGACCGGGTCGACCACCAGTGGGTACTGGGCCGGGTTAGGGATGCGGTTCGGGTGATCTTCTCTGCTGAAGGTGATGGCGTCCTCCGACAAGTCAAGGAAGGAGGGAGGCGCCTTCTCCACGGCGAGGACCTCGTGCCGCTCCCGCTTGCGCTGGCGGCTCGACATGTCGACGGTCGGCCCCCCGAAGATGAGGAACACGTTATCCACGGCGGGGAAGCCGCCGGCGTCGCCATCTCCTCCGTCCTTCTTGGCTTCTGCGTCCTTCGCGGCGGCGTGGCCGTAGAACTTCTTGAGCATATCGCACTGCTCGAGGGTGTGGTTCACCGGTGTCTTATGATAAGGACACGGCTTCTTCAGCATGTCATCGAACACCCCCGGACCTCGAGGGGCCGATCGAGGGCCCCGTCGAGCCGGATCGACAGCAAGGGCTTCGGCGTCGTTGCCGTCGCGTCCCTGCTCGCTCGCCTCGCGGCACGGCTTCTTCCCTTTCTTGCCCCACTCTTCATTTCGGTGGGGCTCCCTGGACTTGCTACCCTCCGCTGGCGCGTCGTTCGAGCGCTTGCCCTTCTTGCCGTCGAAGATCGCCCCCACGGCCTCTTCACCTGAGGCAAAGCTGGTGGCGATGTCGAACAGCTCGTTCGAGTCCGTCGCTGGTGGCCCCGCCCAGCTGGCATGCTAGGCGGTAGTCGTTAAGCCACACGCGGGGATTTGTTTCCCCGTTATACTTGACGATGGTCGTGGGTTGGCGAAAGCGCTGAGGGAAGGCCGCCGTGCGGATCTCCCGGCTGAACACACGGGTTCCCGGGGGTTCTGGCGTCGGCGAGCGGTCTTCATCGCTATCGTAGCGTCCACCCCACCGAGGGTGGTAGCCTGCCGCCGCTCGCGCATCCGCTTTGCTCGTCCGCCGAGCATTGATGACGTTGCGGGCGTCGCGGTCCCGCGCTTGCCCACGCGTGTCGAGGAGCCGTTCCTTAGCCGGTGTGCATCCCGGGTTGGCGGGTCGCTCCGCCGCTCCGCTCGCGTGGACCGAGGGTTCGCCCCCCTCGCGCGCCCCCATCGCCCCGCGCGTCCCCCGGCCGGCGGATGCGAGACGCCGAGCTCTCGGCCTGCTGGACGGCCGCTTGCTCGATGAGCGCCTGCGCCTCACGGTGCAGGTTCCGCGCCTCGGATGTCGATGGGGCGGGCATGGCCCACAGCAGCGTCGCGGCGGCAATGAGCTTCTGGCTCGCTCGCGGAGGCATGTCCGGGTTGTCGACGTTGAAGTCGGTGTTGATGCGGTCGCGGGCCAGTATGCCCAGCTCCCGTGCGCGCTCGCCGCGCGCAGAGGCTTCCCCCGCCATAGAGGCGCGGAGCAACCGCACCGTCCGATACTCCTCTGCCAGCTTGGCTTCGAGTTCGCGGGCTTGGGCTAACTGCGCATCGATGTCGGCCCCAGCAGGGGCGCTCGGTCCCGCTGCCAGGCGCGGAGCGATCCCTGGGGTGGGCGTAACTTCCCCGTCGCCGGCGCCCGCTGCGCCGGTGGAGTTTGCTGGGTCGTTGGCGACAACGACGCAGCATTCCCGCGCAGGGTCGTAGCTCCCGGTGCTGAAGTCGTCGGAGCAACCGAACCAGTAGTCCGTGGCGTTGAGAAATCGCCTTAACATTACCGGGTCCGGTACGCCGGAAAAGTCCCACTCCGCGTACCCGTGCAGGTTGGCGGGTGGCAACACGTCGAAAGAGCCTAGGGACGACTCATCACCGGCGGAGGTGCTAGGGTCCCTGGCGACGAAGACGTGACGGCCAGGGGGAACCCTGCGCATCGTGGTGTTGGCGTTGGCATTGTAGGCCGTCGTGGCGCTGCGCAGACCGATAGGAAAGCGCGGCTCGGAGACCGCGAGCTCTCCCACCGGGGCGGCGGTCATCGTGCTGACGGGCGCGCCGCGTTGGGAGGCGGCGCGCTCGGCTTGCCGCCGCTCGACCACGCCCGGCGTGAGCGCCGACCGGAGCGGCGGCGACGCGAGACGCCGACGGGCCCGCGCATCCGTGCCAGCGGGCGTTTGCGTCGTGGCGACGCGCGCAGCGTCGATCGAGGTGGACCCGGCCTGGCGCAGCGCACGGAGCTCCTCACGGTTGGTGAGGCACATCAGGTAGCTGTTCCCAGTGGTCTGAAAGTTTAGGCCCCCAAACCGGATTTCAAACCCGGCGGGGAGGGGGTCCGAGCTGCCCATGGAGTAGCGCATACAGCGGTACTCGGTGCAAATCACCATGGAGGGAGTTGACGGTGGATTGACCTTAGGCGCTCATTTGCCCCACGGTGGGCGCCAACTGTCGGTGCGGAATGTTGTCCCGACACTAACTAGTAATAAGCGCCAAGGTCTATCCCTCAATGGTCGATGCTAAGCAATTAGAGACACAAGGTTTATCCTGGTTCCGGCCGGGGGCCGTACGTTCAGCAGTGGTGTGCTCGGGGCACTATATTGCTCAGCACCGGGGGTGCCTGTAGTGGGGCGGCTACAAGCAAGGCGGGAGAGAAGGCGTGGCCTCCAAGTCCCTGATGAAGTGGTCGAAGATGTTGTGGGAGAATTGGGAAGTGTTGTGCATTGTGTCCCCTGTCCCCTGCGGCGGGGGAGTTCACCTTCCTTTTATTGGCCAAGGAGAGGGCGAATTACAAGCATGCCGCACTATTCAGCTACATGGGGAAGTATGGTGCGCCGCGCCGTAGAGTGGGCGGCCGCCTTGACGGTCCTTGCCGCGATCTGGCCATCATGGCGTATCTTGTACCCGAATAGTGGTAGCTTCAAGGGTAGGAGCGCAGTGGTTGGCCGTGATGTCCCCAGGTGGCCTCGAGGGGGTTGCTGACGATGATCCGTACGGGATACAGTGGCAGGCGTGGTGGTGTCCCGTTCTCGCACGCCTCACAGCGCCGGAGCTGTTACCACAGTGCCCGGCGTGGGGTTGTACGCGCGCGGGCGGCCGCCTCCAGTTAATAGTGGCAGGGATGGCGCCCCGCCGGCCTAGCGTCATGACCTGGCCCTGCAAGGTCACGGGAAAGCACTTCGAGGGTGCGGCCGGCCCCCCTTCGAGGGCTCGGCACGTTAGCCGTACGGGAGTAGGCGGCGCGGCGTCACGGGGCTGACACCGGCCATGTCGCATAGTCCCCCACAGTGGCGGGGATGGGTTCCCCTAGGGAGTTGGTGCAACAGAACCGGGGCGTGAGTCCCATGCGCATGACGGTGCCGCCCCGCCGTTGTCAGAGCATTAAATGCCCGTACCCGCGTGCGGGAACGGGCGTGTGCTTGCGGAGCGCCCTCGAGGGAGGCGGAACCTGTTCGAGGGAGGCGTGTACCCTCGAGCGAGGTGGAGCCCGCTCGAGGTAAGCGTGCACCCTCGAACGGGGCAGAGCCCGCTCGAGGGAGGCGTGTGCCCTCGAGCGAGGCAGAGCCTGCTCGAGGGGATCTTTGAGTGGGCCGTGCGCCGTGTGCGCGCTTAAGCAGGACACATTTGGCTTTGGCTTTTTGTAGGTTTTAAGCGGGATTTCCCCAGTTGTTTAGAGGACCCCCAGGGCTGTCCCCGACAATTTTCGAAATTAGAGGAGTGCTTAGCCTTAAGACATGCTTAGAGGGAGGTAATCTAGTTAAGTTAATCATTCATGCACCATAATGCATCATTGGATGCCCTTTCAACAACTTTCATCAAGACCACATGCAAAGGACAAGCATGGGTGGGCAGCAAGCATTGGTTTGCAGGAAATTCATGGTGGCATGTGAAGCAAGTGGAGCAAGGGAGCATGGACATGACTCAAAGCAAGAGCATCAAGTGGAAGGACCAATAATGCAAGCAAAGGAGTGGACGAGAGCGTTTGGGCGGTGCAACAAGTGGAGCACGCAGGCACAAAGGTCACAAAGGGGAGATGGTCGTGCTGGAAGAAAACCGATCCAGGGAGGGGCACACAGCCACTAGGGCTGGTCGGCCCAGGTCGGCCGGCCTGCCCTATAAAAGGCACCCCCCGGTGCCCGTCTTCTGCAGGCAAGTAGCTTTCTCCTTCCTCCATTTGTGTGCTCAAGTTTCCGAGTCCAGAACCACGATAGACATAGACATCCTTCCCAAGCTTGATTGCTCAAATAATTCACACCCTTAATCCACTCAAAGTCCACATTCCGAAGTAATCTTTGAAGCGCCTAGTTACCGGTTGAAACCCGGAATTTTATTAGAGAGAAGAGTGCTGCAATCATGTGGAAGAAAACCACAAGTCTCCTCACCAAGAAGAAGGGGTCGTCGTCATCCAAGCCATCTTCAACGACGTCTTCGAGGAGGCACTCGGTTTCCAAGTCTCCTCGGAGCATGGAGGAGGACACGGCACCGCCAAGAAGGAACGACACTCTCCTTCTCGGTGCCATAAGGGCTACAAGGAGCTCGTCCATGAGGTTTACTGAACCTTAAGGACGTACGGAGGAGCCGCTCGTCCCACCACGTCGATCGACCCTTTCATCCGCTCCACCTCCATACACTCTGTGGTACTCCACATATGGCTTCATCATCTTGTCGGAGGAGGAGAAGAATAAACTCTCTCGTCTCGAGAAGAGGCTTGTGGCAAACATCGATTTCGATGATCAAGCTCTCAACTCATTGGGTTTTGCCATGGACATTTATTATATGCTGGGGCACCTTGGATGGGTGCAATTCTTCAACGGGGTGTCGGCAAACACCCACAAGGAGTTTGCCTTGGAAATCTTGATGAGGGGGTGCCAAGTTTATCATTCCGTTTGGAGGGAATTTAGCAAGTGGTTCCCTATGAGCACATTAGGGAGCTACTTGGGTTCCAAAAGGGAGCTCCGGAGAAAGTTGACGAGCCGGAAGGCATGTTGGATGGGTTTTGGAATTTAATCTCCAGAGAAGAGCACCAACAATGAAATTCCATCTGGAACCCCATCATCCAAGTATTCCACTCATGGATGTGTAAGAGGATTATGGGGAGGATGAGGGAGACGAAGTTGACCGACATGGAGTTGAATTGGCTCTACTCGCCTTTAATTGCTAGGTAGCCAATAGACCCCTCATACCTTATGATCAACCGATGGTGTTGCGAGCCAACATCGGGATCAGGAGATATTGGTTCAGAGTGCTACCTCTCTATGTTGGCCATCTCATTAAGGCCAGGACTTCCAAGAAATCCTAAATATTTTCTACACGGGACCCCTCTCGGATTTGAATCCTTGAAGCAAGGAAAATATATTAGTGGAGATGAGAGAGGAGGCTTTCATGTGGCCAAAGTAAATTTACCCCTTCCGGATCCAAGACTTAGACTCTTAATTGAAGGGAAGGAAGATTGGTTGGAGGAGGGAATCCTTGTGCCGGCAAGGAAGAATAAAAGAGGAAGAATTATAGAGGAGGGATCCTCCTTTGCACAAGAGGGTGGTGCACAACAAAATTATGTGCCACCTGTCGGTGCGGAATATGGTCCCGACACTAAACAGTAGCAAGCGCCGAGGTCTCTCCCTCAATGGTCGATGCTAAGCAACTAATGACACGAGTTTTATCCTGGTTCCGGCCGGGGGCCGTACGTCCAGCAGTGGTGTGCTCGGGGCACTTTATTGCTCGGCAAGACCGGGTGCTCGTAGTGGGGCTGCTACAAGCAAGGCGGGAGAGGAGGAGTGGCCTCCAAGTCCCTGTGAAGTGGCTGAAGATGTTGTGGTAGAATTGAGAAATGCGTGTGTTGTGCGTTCTTCGGTGTCTGTTGTCTTGTGTCCTCTGTCCCCTGCGGCGGGGGAGTTCACCTTCCTTTTATAGGTCAAGGAGAGGGCGAATTACATGTATGCCGCACTATTCAACTACATGGGGAAGCGTGGTGCGCCGCGCCGTAGAGTAGGCGGCCGCCTTGACGGTCCTTGCAGCGATCTTGGCCATCATGGTGTATCTTGTACCCGAACAGTGGTATCCTCGAGGGTAGGGGTGCGACGGTCTTGCCGTGATGTCTCCAGGCGGGTTCGAGGGAGCTGCTGATGTCGATCCTTACGGGATGCAGTGGCAGGTACGGCGGCGCCCCATTCCCGCACGCTTCACGCGTGCGGAGCCGCTGCTACGGCGCCGGCGTGGGGTTGTACGCGCGGGGGCGGCCCGCCACGCCGTTAACAGTGGCAGGAATGGCGCCCCGCCGGCCTAACGCCGCAACCTAACCCTGCGAGGTCACGGGAAAGCAGATCGAGGGTGCGGCCGGCCCCCCTTCGAGGGCTCGGCGCATTAGCCGTACTGGAGTAGGCGGCACGGCGCCACGGGGCTGGCACCGGCCATGCCGCACAGTCCCCCACAGTGGCGGGGATGGGTTCCCTCCTTGGGAGTTGGTGCGACAGGACCGGGGTGCGAGCCCCAGGCGCATGATGGCGCCGCCCTGCTATTGTCAGAACATTAAATGCCCGTACCCGCGTACAGGAACGGGCGTGCGCGCGCGGAACGCCCTCGAGCGAGGCGGAGCCTGCTCGAGGGCGGCGCGGACCATCGAGCGAGGCGGAGCCCACTCGAGGGAAGCGTTCTCCCTCGAACGGGGCAGAGCCCGCCCGAGGGAGGCGTGTGCCCTCGAGCGAGGCGGAGCCTGCTCGAGGGGATCTACGAGTGGGCCGCCTTGGTGGGCCGTCGAGACTACTGCGGCGTGGGCCATGCCCCGTGTGTTTAAGCGAGACGTGGTTGGCCTTGGTTTTTTGCAGGTTTTAAGTGGGGTTTCCCCGGTTGTTTAAGGGGGCCCCTAGGGCTGTCCCCGACACCACCGTTCAGAGGAATTCCTACACCGCCAAGTTATTACGGAGGGCCAACAATGCAAGCATGGGGGAGTGGTCCAGCCATGCTTCCACAAAATTATGTGGTGCCCAACGTAACCGTTACGGAGCCCTATACACAATACCCCCAACCACAACAAAGCATGGCCATAATTGGAGGGTATGCTGCGAGAAATATGAAAAATGTAGCAGCCATCCAATCCAACGCGGCTCAACTTGGTGAAGGCAATGCAAATATTGCCATGAGCTTGGGCGTCTTCACCTAGTACTGCCGAATCAATTCGTTGGAGGGGATGTCCAATCCTACTATGAGCAAGGGTACAACTACCAAGATTTTCAACACCAACCGCCGGCAGAAGATTAGAAAGAAGGAGGAGCTTTAGTTTTCTTTTCTTTTCCCTTTTTTTTGTAATTTTCAGCTAGTGTTTTCTTGTGTTTGCGTAGTGTTTTCAGTTTTTATTTAAATTTCAGCAAATGTGTTAGTTTATTTTCAGCATGTGTGTTAGTTTGTTTTAATCATGAATAAAGACACCACCTTGTTTTTATCTTTGGTAAAGTTATGAAATTTATGCCATGATGATATATGATTATAATTGCCTCTTTGTTTATCTTTATAATTGATTTATGCATGTTAAACCTAGTGCTCTCTTAAAATACAAATCTTAATTTATCTAAATGCTAGCTTAATATGTAGTGGAGGTTATGATTAAAATAAAGACCCATAGTGTTGTCACACCTGTTTTTCTAAAGAACACCAAGTGCAAACCTATATGCATGCCAGGATCAATTTTCATGCATATAGTTGACATAAGTGAATAGCAGAAACAATATCACGTAAGAAAAAGGAAGATTATCAGAGTTTACGCTTAATCCCGGAAACGAAGACACCAAACTCCACAAGCAGTCGACTGGGGGTTGCGTACGCCTAGAACTCCACAACATCTTCACAAGACTTCATAGTAGCTTCCTCCTTCTGAGCAACATTGTTTATAGCAAGGGTGAGCACTTGTCATACTCAGCAAGTGTGGGGAAAGAATGAATGCAAAGGCTTTATAGTGGATTGGGCTATAAGCATTTAGCATTTTAGGTGATCAAGTTTTATTAGCAGCAGATTACTAATAAAAGTATAAGTTTATACCAACCCACAATTAAGCATAAATATAAGAGAAGCGCCATAAGCACATGGCAAGCATAACCGTAACCCAAATCACAATTTAAGTCCATCTTCAAGTTCAATTATCATGTGAGGGTCCAGGCCGCTCTTGACCGTGAGCACGGCTAATCGATTAGTTTTACACTCTGCAGAGGTTGTACACTTTCACCACAAGCAGCGTAAAAGCTCCGAAGAACTTTGAACCCAACCATGCGATGCTGATCAGGCACCATACCACACTACCGAGGTATGGTTGCAAAGGGACGCTACAAGGCCTTTACCTACGCTCGTGTCTTAGCTAAGCCCACACCTACGCCCGAGCAGGTCCATACGCCACTACCCGCCAGCCCCAAACCCTTATCAGGTAAAGCATACCAACACCTAGTTCACTAATTAATAAGCCAAGACAGAGCCATATGTCTTGTGGTAGCACTGTTTTCCTGGTGGTCGCTCCATGTTCCGATTAATGCACAGTGATCTTGTATTAAACAGAGATATAAAGCATCGAAGTAACGCATGTTCATCATTGTTGTTCATTAGAACCACCATATCCCAAGGTATAGCAACTAAGCATAACTACCCAACATAAAGATAAACCCGTTTGATCAAGGCACAGGATAAATAACACTAGTCGAACCTTAAACATGGGTCCCATCATATTAATGCAAGCATATGCAATGAGTGATTAAATATAGTTCTTAGGACAAACAATCAAGGACACACTTGCCTTTAACCAAAGTAATGTCATTTCTCAGAATATCTTCAACTTCAAGCTCTTCCAAACTTCTCGAATGACGTTCACTCTAAGCGCATCAATCATCGGGCACAAGCATACAAAACAAACAAACATGCATATACTAAGAACAATACACCAACCAAAAGAAAGATTTAAAAGGACGCACTAAAGGATAGGATCGATTAGATGGATCACTAAAGCACACAAACCGTGCTTAGAGGAAGAAAGGCTTGGTTAACTTTAAGGAGATGGTTGCGGAAGATTGAGCAAGGACCGGAAAGATCACACTGAGAGAGCTATGAAAAGAACGTCTAGCGAACCATTTGCATTTATGAGAGAACAAGGCTATGAGATAGGTTCATTTTAATTAAAAAAACAAATATAAAGGATATTTCAGAAATAAAATACCCTATGTTGACATTAATGCAATATTAAACTTTATTTATGAAACCGGTGTAAAGAACTAGTCAAGTTTTATTAATAAAGATTCATATATTGATTAAACCGATTAAACATTTAATTTAGAAAAACTAAACTATATGAACAATCTAAACGAAACTTTGTAATTCAAGTTCATCATATTATTATCAAAAACAGCATTAAATTGGTATTAATCAAGATTAACATTTATTTATAAAGCCGGAGTAAAATCCTAATGAACTTTTAATTAGAAAAGATTAATTAACTATTAACAAATTAACATTTGGTTTACAAAAACTGAGACAAAGATCTAATTAACTTTTATGTACAAAAATATGTGATAGAAACATTAATCAAATTAAATTTGCTTATGAAAAACAATACATAGATCTATATTGCTTTTACTTGGAAAAGACGTGTATAACTCGACATTAATCGAAATTAATATTATTTTTATTTTCAGAAAACAAAACATGGTGAAAACACATCACTAACGCGTGCTTTACATTATTATGGACCTAACGCAACTTGAACAGATTAAAACGGAGCTAAAACGAGAAAGATATGAGGAAAACAAAATGAAAAGGACCTGTTCGCGATAAACTATAAATAACAGGGAGTAGCTGAAAAGAATCGCAAGACCCATTAAATAGTGCTCACAAAAAGAGTAGATTGCATGGTTAGATCTATAAAAGGGTCGGGTGGGATTTATGTGTGATAGGTGGGGTCTTTACAGGGGGTTATGAGCAAGATTCACTACATAGTTTAGATCTAAAAGATTCAGGAGAACTCAAGGGGGTTATGTACAAGTTGCCACTTCATCTTCCTCCTACGGTTCAGAACAACGGACAGGGAAGTTCCTGCCGACGGCTCTGGCCGACGGCGGCTCCGACGACTGGACGGCGAGGACCTCAGCTAGATGGGGAAAAGGAAGAGGAGGGGAAGGGGATTGCGTGGAGGTGCTCACCTCGGACACGGGCAGACGGGGAGATGGCCGCCGGCGGTAGGCTTGGCCCGCGGGCTCGGCCTCACGGCAGGGGTGGCACTCCGGCGCTGTTGACGGTGTATTTTGGTGCACCTAGCATGTTCATTACACTTTGTTTTGGATTTGATTATGGAACTAACCCGCCACTAGGCACACTAATCATATAACAAGTTCATCGTTGTGCATGCATTTGGAAGTGTTGTGTTTATGTAGGAAAACATGGACATAAAGGACGGATTCGCAAAAAGTTCAAAGGAGCATTCATGGAGTCTTGTTCGTGTTCATGAGCTTGCTGAAATCACTTGCAATGGTGGTGAGGACCGAAGTGCTACGAGGAACACCCCCGGGGATTGAAGCGTAAAAGATCAAACTTCTTGCAAAGAGAGCCTCCATCTTGGACGCGAGGATAACAGCATCAAAATAATGCAAGTGGAGGGGGCAAAGTACATAAGTGCACGAGGACCCACGGAGCAAAAAGGGGCGACCGAACTGGGCCGGGTTGGGCACGGGCCGGCCGGCCCGAGGCCGGCCGGCCCAGCCCACTTTCGGCACCGGTTCGGTCCCGTTTTCCTTGCCCTTGAAGGATCTTCGACCCTAAAACCCCCGAGGTGCCGCCAACACCGGGAGGAGGAGTCATTCGCACCAGAAGGCCATCCACAAGCTAGAAGACACCGGCGGAAGGGAAACCATGATCAACGGTGCCATGATCAGCACCTTGATGGGGTAATCTTCTCATTCGTCCATGGGTTGTAATCGATCTTGAGATGTAATCGCACTTTGTCGGATTATCTATCTATCATCTTGTGTTGAATATACTTTCATGCTTAAGGTTAGCTACCATGCCGTAAAGGGAGTAGAGCTCCGATGCTTCCTTGGATCCATTAAATACGCCGTGTCCATCAAAGGTCTAGTCATGAATACCTTCGCGTAGTGACGAGACGAGAGGAGGGAAAGGGCGAAACTGTGGTCACAACCCCGATAGATTAGATTGGTTTTCATGTCTTTAAGCGATTGCATGCTCTAGTATCGTAGACCCGTGGGCGAGTGTCTTCTACCTTGATCGTTTATCATTCTCTCTAGTGTGTTTAGTTGTTTTCTAGTATAATAATAGTTAGGGTTTTAGTAGCTAGTGTGTCGTTGTTGATCGAACGCTTGTAATCCCCTTGCTCCGCGGATTGACAAGAACCTTGGGAATCCCGTGGTGAAAAAGGTGTGGGGTCCGTACGCTTGCGGATCGTAGAGGGATACGTCTTTTATCCGTCAACAGGCGCTCCACCGGCTGCGGGAAGGAGTTGAGGAGGTGCTTCTCGATGCGTGGATGGTTGTGGCGGCGTCGGTTTCACCCGTAGATTCCTCCGTCGCGACGAATCAGAGGAAGACAGTGCCGGCGGCGGCAAGCTCGGCTTGGTCCGGCGGCGGTGCTGGTCGGCCGGCGGCGTGGTCTTCCGACGGCGGCGCGCGGGGGCGGGCGCGCGAGGGGCTTGCGGGTCCCCCTTTATAGAGCGGGGCGCCGCGCCTAGCGTGCGGCGCACGCACGCCAAGGGAGGGCGGCGGCGGCGCACCCGGCCAAGCCGGCCTTAGGCTGCCGGGCCCCGATGGGCCCCTAGCGGGCCCGCGCGGGTCGGCGGCCGGGCCGGGGTGGACTGGGTCGGGCCTTCGGGCTCGGCCCAGGTAGGAAAGGATAGGTTTTGTTTTTTTCTGAAATATATTTTCAGTGCAAAAGAATTCCACAGAAACCCGAGTAATTCGTTTAAAGCACTAAAAATACTCAGAAAATCACAAAAATTCCAGGAAAATTCCTAGAGATAGATTAAGATATGAACAATCCAAATAAAGCATTTGATGCTCATGAAAAAGGTTTTAGAGCCTTCTAATAAATAGAAATAGATCAATGAAAATGAGAATAAATCCCAGAAAAATCCGGAAAATTCTCGGGAGAGTTTGGACAGCTCCTAAATGCACGTTTGAAACCTTTTTGCACTCAAAAACCACTAGATGCATCGGCATGGATGCAACACTTAAAACTTTTATTTAATTTAGAAATTCAAACAATGGATTTTTCCTATAATATATTCTCTGTAAAGAAAAATAAATGTAGGAAAAATTTTAAAATTATGAGAAAATCGTTATTTAATTATTCTCTCTATTCACATCCTGAAATTGGAAATTTCAGGGTGTGACAAATCTACCCCCTTAAACGGAATCTCGTCCCGAGATTCGAAGAAAGAAGAAGCAAGAAGGAGGGAGATAAACAAGAACATTGCGGTCGAAGTAGGTAGACGGTCATCCTCTTTTGTTGATCGGTGTGAAACCTTCAATCTTTTTCTTCGATGATTGTTGGAGTCTTCATCAGAGTGAGCTAGGTGGGACAAAAGCAAGCACAAGGTGGGAAGGAAGGTAGAGTGATGTCTTCTTTTCTTCATCTTGCATCTGCCTTTGACTTCCTTCCGGTAACACCTCTAGCGAGTTGAAACAAAGAAACATGACAAGGATGTGGGAGGTACAAAAGAGAAACCCAACTAGGCAACTGATGTTATTGCAGATGTAAGACCCACAATACACCAACACTCACTTCAAAGAACCAACACAAGCAATATCATAAAATGAAGCATCATCATGCAAGCACTGAATTCCACCAATCAAGGCATAGCTAAGGGAACGATACTACACGTTGTTAATTAAGTCAAAGGGTATCCTCCTAATAGATCAGATGTAGCTCCCAGCAAGGATCTCCATAAATAATGGATTTTTCCCAGATCAAGGAGTACAAAATTACGAGTTCATCCCAACTGGAATCACCTCAATCGGAGGTTTAGAACTCGAGACATGAATTAAACAAGATGGTCATGTCAGCAGTGTGGGCAGATTCTGAATGCTCCACTAATTCGTAGGTATCTCCTTGGATACAAAACGAATACTGCTGAATTTTGGACAGAGTGAAGCTGATGAAATTCCTGAACTACTCCAATCGGATTTACCTCAATCGGGGGTCTATAGTCCGATAGCCCGAGATATAGAATATTGAAGATAACTAGGTCAGCAGAGTTTACAGTTTCTGATAGCTCCAATGTTTCGAGCATAGCTCCTGGAACATATACTGGATAGGGCTGAATTTTTGATAGAGATTCACGTATCAAATTTAGGAACTAACCCAACTGGTTTCATGCCAATCGGAGTTCTGTAGCTTGAGAAAGAATTAAAACAGCTCTGATGTGTCAGAGAGCTGCGCGAATAGATAGAATGTTAAGGGCAACATTTCTACCAATAAATCAAGGGGGTGTTATTGCTTGAGAGAAAGGACAGGCGAGATCGAAAAAATGTTCAAGGTGAGTGAAGGTAAATATACAAGAATTCATGGTATGGAGAAAAGAAGATGGTTAAGATGTGAGATCCTTCATCAGAGAGGTCAAGGATAAGGTATGGAGGGATTGTAGAACAAAAGAGGCATTAAGAAATGACCAGTGCTAACTAGGCTTACGTCCTACAGTCGATACAGCTCTGATACCACTCTGTCACACCCGATTTTTCGAAGGAAACCAAGTGTATACCTATATGCATGCTAGGATCAAGTTTCATGCATATAGTGACATAAAAGTGTTTACAGAAAACAGTATCACGAAAGAAAAAAAGATTATCAGAGATTTACGCTTAATCCTGGAAACGAAGGCACCAAACATCACAGGCAGTCGGCTGGGGGTTGCGTACGCCTAGCACCAGCAACATCTTCACAAGACTTCAAGGTAGCATCCTCTTTCTGAGCAACAATGTTTATAGCAAGGGTGAGCACTTGTCGTACTCAGCAAGTGTGGGGAAAAGAATGAATGCAAAGGCTTTATAGTGGACTGGCTCAAAGAATTTAGCATTTTAGTTGGTGAAATTTCATTAGCACCTGATTACTAGTAAAGTATAAGTTCATACCAACCCACAATTAAGCATAAGGTAAGAAATACACCATAAGCATATGGCAAGCATAACCAGCGAACACTATTTAAGTCCATCTTCAACTTCAATTATCATGTGAGGGTCCAGGCCGCCCTTGACCGTGGGCACGGCTAATCGATTAGTTTTACACTCTGCAGAGGTCGTACATCTTTACCCACAAGTCGTGTAAAAGTACCGAAGAACTTTAGACCCAACCATGTGATGCTAGCTAGGCATCATACCACACTACCGAGGTGTGATTGCATAGGGACGCTACGAGGCCATTACAAAGATCCCCAGATGTAGGCTGCCCGCCAGGTTACCTGGTCAGTGCAACGTATAAAGCTCCCGGACGAGTACCGTGTCTTAGCTAAGCCCACACCTACGCCCGAGCAGGTCCATACGCCGCTACCCGCCAGCCCCCAACCCTTATCAGGTAAAGCATACCTAACACCTGGTTCACTAATTAATAAGCCAAGACAGAGCCATATGTCTTATGGTAGCACTGTTTTCCTGGGTGGTCGCTCCATGTTCCGATTAATGCACAGTGATCTTGTATTAAACAGAGATATAAAGCATCGAAGTAACGCATGTTCATCATTGTTGTTCATTAGAACCACCATATCCCAAGGTATAGCAACTAAGCATAACTACCCAACACAAAGATAAACCCGTTTGATCAAGGCACAGGATAAATAACACTAGTCGAACCTTGAACATGGGTCCCATCATATTAATGCAAGCATATGCAATGAGTGATTAAATATAGTTCTTAGGACAAACGATCAAGGACACACTTGCCTTTAATCAAAGTAATGTCGTTGCTCAGAATATCTTCAACATCAAGCTCTTCCAAACTTCTCGAACGACGTTCACTCTAAGCGCATCAATCATCGGGCACAAGCATACAAAACAAACAAACAAACAAACAAACATGCATATACTAAGAACAATACACCAATCAAAAGAAGGATTTAAAAGGACGCACTAAAGGATAGGATCGATTAGATGGATCACTAAAGCACACAAACCGTGCTTAGAGGAAGAAAGGCTTGGTTAACTTTAAGGAGATGGTTGCGGAAGATTGAGCAAGGACCGGAAAGATCACACTAAGAGAGCTATGAAAAGAATGTCTAGCGAACCATTTGCATTTATGAGAGAACAAGGCTATGAGCTAGGTTCATTTTAATTAACAAAACAAATATAATGGATATTTCAGAAATAAAATACCCTATGTTGACATTAATGCAATATTAAACTTTATTTATGAAACCGGTGTAAAGAACTAGTGAAGTTTTATTAATAAAGATTCATATATTGATTAACCGATTAAACATTTAATTTAGAAAAACTAAACTATATGAACAATCTAACGAAACTTTGTAATTCGAGTTCATCATATTATTATCAAAAACAGCATTAAATTGGTATTAATCAAGACTAACATTTATTTATAAAGCCGGAGTAAAAGCCTAATCAACTTTTAATTAGAAAAGATTAATTAACTATTAACAAATTAACATTTGGTTTACAAAAACCGAGATAAAGATCTAATTAACTTTTATGTACAAAAATATGTGATAGAAACATTAATCAAATTAAATTTGCTTATGAAAAACGATATATAGATCTATATTGCTTTTATTTGGTAAAGACGTGTATAACTAGACATTAATCAAAATTAATATTAATTTTATTTTCAAAAAACAAAACATGGTGAAAACACACCACTAACACGTGCTTTACATTATTATGGACCTAACGCAACTTGAACGGATTAAAACGGAGCTAAAACGAGAAAGATATGAGGAAAACAAGATGAAAAGGACCTGTTCGCGATTAACTATAGATAACAGGGAGTAGCTGAAAAGAATCGCAAGACACATTAAATAGTGCTCACAAAAAGAGTAGATTGCAGGGTTAGATCTATAAAAGGGTCGGGTGGGATTTATGTGTGATAGGTGGGGTCTTTACAGGGGGTTATGAGCAAGATTCACTACATAGTTTAGATCTAAAAGATTCAGGAGAACTCAAGGGGGTTATTTGCAAGTTTCTACTTCATCTTCCTCCTATGGTTCAGAACAACGGACGGGGAAGTTCCTGCCGGCGGCTCTGGCCGACGGCGGCTCCGACGACTGGGACGGCGAGGACCTCAGCTAGATGGGGGAAAAGGAAGAGGAGGGGAAGGAGATTGCGTGGAGGTGCTCACCTCGGACAGGGGCGGACAGGGAGATGGCCGCCGGCGGTAGGCTTGGCCGGCGGGCTCGGCCTCACGGCAGGGGTGGCACTCCGGCGCTCCACCGGACGCGGGAAGGAGTTGAGGAGGCGCTGCTCGATGCGTGGATGCTTGTGGCGGCGTCCGCTTCACCCATGGATTCCTCCATCGCGGCGAATCGGAGGAAGACAGTGCCGGCGGCGGCGAGCTCGGCTTGGTCGGCGGCGGCGGCCGGTCGGCCGGCGGCGCGTTCTTCCGGCGGCGGCGCGCGGGGGCGGGGACACGTGAGGGGCTTGCGGGTCCCCCTTTATAGAGCGGGGCGCCGCGCCCGGCGTGCGGCGCACGCACGCCGAGGGAGGGTCGGCGGTGGCGCGCCCCGGCCAAGCCGGCCTTGGCCGCCGGGCCGATGGGCCCCGGCGGGCCCGGCGCGGGTCGGCGGCCGGGCCGGGGTGGACTAGGTCAGGCCTTCTAGCTCGGCCCAGGTAGGAAAGGATAGGTTTTGTTTTTTTTTCTGAAATATATTTTCAGTGCAAAAGACTTCCAGAGAAACCCCAATAATTCGTTTAAAGCACTAAAAATACTCAGAAAATTACAAAAATTCCAGGAAAATTCTTAGAGATAGATTAAGATATGAACCATCCAAATAAAGCATTTGATGCTCATGAAAAAGATTTTAGAGCCTTCTAATAAATAGAAATAGCTCAAGGAAAATGAGAATAAATCCCAGAAAAATCCGGAAAATTCTCGGGAGAGTTTGGACAGCTCCTAAACGCACTTTTGAAACCTTTTTGCACTCAAGAACCACTAGATGCATCGGCATGAATGCAACACTCACAACTTTTATTTAATTTAGAAATTCAAACAATGGATTTTTCCTATACTATATTCTCTGTAAAAAAATAAATGTATGAAAAATTTTAAAATTATGAGAAAATCGTTATTTAATTATTCTCTCTATTCACATCCTGAAATTGGAAATTTCAGGGTGTGACATCGGACAATCTTAGGCTGGGGTTCGTCGGAACCAGATTCAGTACCATTATCTGCCCCTAGATGTGATAATTTCTTCTCTCGTCTTGTTCTACGGTTTTGTTTGTTAGATCGCTTGCGTCTACCAGGTTTGTATTCCTTGCAAATAATAATCCAATCATCAAGGTTTAGGGTTTGCGTATGACCTTCAGCTTGAGAACCTTCTTCTTGAATTGGATTTTGGGTGGACAACATCCTCTGCTTATTGATTTCTATAGGGTTACATTGGCGAGCTTCTGCTGTCATAAGACTAGCTTCCTTTTGGGGACATGAAAGAGTATCGTGCTCACCACTTGGACACCTATATGGATCCTTTGTTAACCTCATGCTTCATGCTTCAACATTGTTAGTTTTAGTGCTTCATGCTTCTTCTTCTTTCTTTGATTATTCCATGCTTCAACAACTTGCCTCTTCACTGGCCCAGTGGGAACTCTGTCTTCTGCCATCTCATTACGAAAGCAGGTTGTGCTAGGCTGCATCCTTCCTTGTTATACTTGGTTCTGCATAGCTGATAGCTTCTTTTTATCAAATGGTGGGGGAGTCATGTCTTGATGGTTATCATTGGTGACGGTATTGTGGTCTTCAGGGAGTGAAGCTTGCTCTGTAATGGACGGATGAATCTTAACCATGGTTTGGGCCATTGCTTGTAGAACCTGAGTTTGTGCAGCGATATACTCCATCATCTTGCGCTCCAATGATGAGGTTGCAAGAGGAATGTTGATGTTTCCTTCATTATCTTTATCTTCATGATTTATGTTGGAGCTCTCCATCAGACTGGGAATTTGTGTTAGGATCAGAAGAGATAGACTGAAGAGTAGAGAGAAAGAATGAGAAGAGCAAGGAGGTGGAAGATACAAAAGAAGAACCCAACTAAGCAACTGATGCCATTACAGATATAAGATCCACAATACACCAACACTCACTTCAAAGAACCAACACAAGCAATTTCATAACCAAGCATCATCATGCAAGCACTGAATTCCACCAATCAAGGCATAGCTAAGGGAACGACACTACACGTTGTTAACAAAGTCAGAGGGTATCCTCCAAATAGATCAGATGTAGCTCCCAGCTAAGAAATCCATAAATAATGGATTTTTCCCAGACCAAGGGGGCCGAAGTTATGAGTTCATCCCAACTGGAATCACCTAAATCGGAGGTTTAGAACTCGGGATATGAATTAAACAAGATGGCTATGTCGGAAGTGTTGACAGATTCGGGAACCTCCAAAGTTTCAGGCATAACTCTCTGTATATGCAACCAAAATTGATGAATTTTGGACAGAGTGAATCTTATGAAATTCATGAACTACTCCAATTGGATTTACCTCAATCGGAGGTCCATAGCCCGAGATATAAAATAATGAAGGTAGCTAGGTCAGCAGAGTTTACAGATTCTGATAGGTACAATGTTTCGAGCATAGCTCCTGGAATATATACTGGATAGGTCTGAATTTTTCATAGAGATTCACTTATAAAATTTAGGAACTAACCCAACTGGTTTCATGTCAATTGGAGTTCTGTAGCTCGAGAAAGAATTAAAACAGCACCGATGTGTCGGGGAGCTGCGGGAACAAATAGAATATTAAGGGTAACAATTCACCTTTTGACTTATTCGTGGAATTGCTTGAGAGAAGTGGAAAGAGAGACAAGATCAAGACCAAGGGGGAGTAAATAATTAGGCAAGGGTAGAGATCATAATCATTTGCGAAACAATGATGTGCAAATGAAAATGTGACAGTCAACGATGAGCAATCAAGGAGGTTCAAGAAGCGAGAATATTCATCACAAAGTTCAAGGCAAAGGTTGTGATGAATTTTAGATAAAAAAACCTTAAGAAACGACCATTGCTAACTAGGATTGCGTCCTTCAATCGATACAGCTCTGATACCACTCTGTCACACCTATTTTTCCAAAGAAAACCAAGTGCAAACCTATATGCATGCCAGGATCTATTTTCATGCATATAGTTGACATAAGTGAATAGCAGAAACAATATCACGTAAGGAAAAGGAAGATTATCAGAGTTTACGCTTAATCCTGGAAACGAAGACACCAAACTCCACAAGCAGTCGACTGTGGGTTGCGTACGCCTAGAACTCCACAACATCTTCACAAGACTTCAGAGTAGCTTCCTCCTTCTAAGCAACATTGTTTATAGCAAGGGTGAGCACTTGTCGTACTCAGCAAGTGTGGGGAAAAAATGAATGCAAAGGCTTTATAGTGGACTGGGCTATAAGCGTTTAGCATTTTAGTTGATCAAGTTTTATTCGAACCTGATTACTAATAAAAGTATAAGTTTATACCAACCCACAATTAAGCATAAAGATAAGAGAAACACCATAAGCACATGGCGAGCATAACCATAACACAAATCACAATTTAAGTCCATCTTCAAGTTCAATTATCATGTGAGGGTCCAGGCCGCTCTTGACCGTGAGCACGGCTAATCGATTAGTTTTACACTCTACAGAGGTTGTACACTTTCACCACAAGCAGCGTAAAAGCTCTGAAGAACTTTGAACCCAACTATGCGATGCTGATCAGGCACCATACCACACTACCGAGGTGTGGTTGCATAGGGACGCTACAAGGCCTTTACAAAGGTTCTCCAACAAGTAGTGACCCACAAGGTCCGGATCAGTTAGCAAGGTATAAAGTCCCCTAGCAGGTCGATACCCCACCATGAAAAGAAATAACTCACCCAACCCCCTGCTAGAGCGAGTCCATACCCCACAGTACCGCCGATCCCTTGTCCTTATCAGGTAAGATCACCCCAAGCTAAAGTTCCTAATTATTCAGCCAAGACCATTGCCCATTAGTTCTTGTGGTTGTACTGTTTTCCTGGGTGGTTCTCCATGTTCCGATTAATGCACAGTGATCTTGTATTAAAATTATCATAAAGGAACATAGAGCATAAAATGATAACCACATTGATTATTACCAACCCAGTTGAGCACAATAAGCAATATCTACCATCAAAATTAATTAAAACCGGGTTCAAGATAAAGGTCAAAAGAGGCTAGTCATCCTTAATAGGAACCCATCAAAATTAATGCAAAGCAATGCAACAGTGATTAATAAAATTGTTGGGACAAAAGATCAAGGACACACTTGCCTTTAACCACAATGTAGTTGCTCAAATTGTCTTCACCTTCACATTCTTCCAAGCTCTTGAACCACGTTCGTTCTACTCGCATCAATCATCGAGCACAAACATATGCAAAGCAAACAAACAAGCATACCAAGAACAAAGCACCACTCAAAAGAAAACTTTAAAAGAACGCACTAAAGCATAGGTTTGATTAGATAGATCACTAAAGAACGCCGAGTATGCTTGGAAGGGAAAGGCTTAGTTAACTTTGAAGAGATGGTCACGGAAAATTGAGCAAGGACCGGAAAGATCATACTGAGATAGAGCTCGATTCTTATGGTTACATAAGCGCAAGAAACGCTGAAACAGAAGTAAGGTCGAAACAATCGGAAGATGATTATCCATCAACAAGAGACTACGTGCTTGTCATGTTTTAATTAAGAAATCATTTGAAAGAATATTTCAGAGAAATACTCTATGTTACCATTAAACAAGTTATATTTAATTAAAGAAATCACGATAAACCTAATCATATTTTATTTATAACATTCAAGTGGAAGTTATGTCAAATTAACAATTACTTTAGAAAGATAAAGCAAGTACAAGATATCTAGACGAGTAACTTTATGTCACGTGTTCAACTAAAAATATTTAATATTGAAAAGGCATTTATGATGTCATTAGGAATATTAACTTTATTAAGAAAACCGATGTTTAACTCTAACATCTTTTATTTAGAAAAACTAGTTATGAGTAGGGATTAACCAATTACACCATGATTGAAGAAAACAGGATTAGAACCTAATCACTTTTTATTTATAAAAGCATTGGAATAAGAATTAGTCAGGATTAACATGCATCTTTAATGTTAAAACAAGTAACAGGTGATACACACGCTAACGTACAAGTTAAGGTGGAACGAACTGGAACGGTAGAAGCGAACTATAGCACGCACACAAACCTTAGGCTAGGGTTTAGGAGAACTATTCTACAAAGAGAACTTAGATGAACAACTGACACATTAACCACGGGTAAACTGATCTGACAGGTGAATTAGATAACAAGGTAAACTCTAAAGAAAGATAGCTACGATAGATTAGGTACAAGAACACAGCTGAATCAAAAAGAAACAACCAAACTGAGATGGAATAGACATCAACTAGCTAGATGTTGATAAACAAGATTCTAAGATAAACATGAAACAGGGGTGGTAAGATTACTTGATAGGCAAATGAGCAGTGCAAACTACTCACACAGATAAAGCTCTAAGTTAAGTAGAAACCCTAAGGATTGATTGGATGCACATGATTTAGCTCAGGCTAACACTAGAAAGGTTTAGAGCTTCTCATAGACTTGATCAAAAGAGACACTGAGGTAAAGAACGTCTAACGATTGATTTGTATATGAGAGATCAAACGATGAGCTAGGTTTATTTTTAATTAACAAAAAGTATGTAGGGATATTTCATAAAGAAAACACCGTAAGTTGGAATTAATGCAACATTACTTTTTATTCGTAAAAAACCGGAGTAAAGAACTAATCAAGTTTTTATTTATAAAGATTCATATAAGAATTATTCCAATTAAACATTTAATTTAGAAATAATAAACTATATGAATAATCTAAACGAAGCTTTGTGGTAGATCATGGTATTATTGAAAACAGTATTTACATTGATGCTAAACAAGATTTACATTTATTTATAAAGCCAGAGTAAAAGCCTAATTAACTTTTAATTAGAAAAGTTAATTAATCATTAGGAAAATTAATATTTGACTTATGGAAAACCGGGTAAAAGATCTAATTAGATTTTATTTATAAAAGCCTGTGAGAGAAACTTTAATCAAATTAAATTTGATTATGAAAAACGGTGCATGGATCTATATAGCTTTTATTTATAAAAGGCATGCATAACTAGACATTAATCAAAATTAATATTAATTTTATTTTCAGAAAACAAAACATGGTGAAAACACACCACTAACGCGTGCTTTACATACTGAGAAGATATGCAAGACACACTGAATGGTGCTCGCAAAAAGGTTAAAGATCGAGGTTAGATCTGATAAAAGGCTTGGGTTGGATCTGGGTGTGAAGGATCTAATCTTTTCAGGGGGTTACTCTCAAGATGTGCAAGACACAATATTTAGATCTAATCATTACAGGATCTTGCAGGGGCTTTTGCGAAAAAAGACACCTTCTTCTTCCTTAGGCCACAACAGAGGACAGGGGAGGCCGCGACTCAGGGAGGAGGGGGGCGGCGCCGGCGACCTGGAGACCTACGGGCTCGGTGGAAGGCGCGGGATGCAGAGGAGAGGGAGGGAAATCGCGCAGGAGAACTCACCAGCGGCGGAGACCAACAGGAGGCACTGATTTTTCGAAGGGGACGGCTTGACCGGCTGGCGGTTCGGTTGTTGTGCGGCGCCGGTGCTCCAGGGGTAGGATGGCGACGCGACCAGGCGGCGGAGCGTCGGCACGGTGTCGCGAGTCCCATAGTGGTGATGGTTTGCTCCGTTGGCTATCGCGTCGGCGGGACGGCGCGGCGGAGCTTGGCTACTATGGTGGCGGCGGCGCGGTGCGCGAGCGAGGAAGGTGCGGGGCGGCGGCGGCCGGGAGCGCGCGGGCGGCTCGGGCGCGACTTAAAAGGGGACGCGGCGCGGGAGTCCGGGGCGAGCACGACTCGAACGCCGAGGCGTGGAGGCGCCGAACTCCGGTGAGTCCTCGTGGCGTCGGCGCCGGGCGAGCCCGGATGGGCTCCACGCGGGCTGGCGCAGGGCGGCTGGTGGACCGGGTCGGGCGGGTCTGCGGTTTGGGCCAAGCTGGGCTAAGGCCTGTGAAGCAGCGGCTGACCAGCGGAAAAGACGAGGGGGCGTCGGCGGACTTCGGAGACTTGGGCCGCAACCGTCTGTGGGCCGAAAAAGGAAAGGAGAAAAGAAATTTCTTTTTATTTTCATAAAGCATTTTCGTGAAAAACAAAATAATATAGAAATAGCTAGATAATTCCTTAGAGCCACGAAAAATATTCTGAAAATCCCAAAAATTTCAAGAAAATTCCCAGAGCTATATTAAGACATGAAAAATCCAAATAAAGTGTTTGGCGCTCATAAAAAAGATTTTAGAGCCTTCTAATAAATAGAAATAGCTCAAGAAAAATGAGAATAAATTTCAGAAAAATCCAGAAAATTCTCGGGAGAGTTAGGACAGCTCCTAAATGCATTTTTGAAACCTTTTGCACCCAAGAAGCACCAAGATGCATCGGCATGAATGCAACACTGACAACTTTTATTTGATTCAGAAAATCAAACAAGGACTTTTCCTATACTATATTTCCTGTAAAGAAAAATAAATGTTGGAAAAATTTTAAAATTATGAGAAAATTGTTATTTAATTATTCTTTCTATTCATATCCTGAAATTGGAAATTTCAGGGTGTGACAAGTGTTTTATGTGCTCTCAAGTTTTAGATAGGTTAAAGATGATTTTATTCTTAAAAGTAATGCTAACCATGTCATAAATATCACTTGTGTGTTGCTCTACCTATCTAGAGCCATATTTATGTTTGAGTGCATAAACCTTAGTGCACAAGATTTATTTTTTAGTGAGTTATTGCAGGCCATAATTTCTCTGGCCTGAGACTAAGAAGTTGGTCATTCCGTTTTTGCATATCTATCTTATTGCTAGCCTCTTATCAGTGCATTGTGTATCCCCACATCGGAGATCTCACAAACGTCGCCGGATATCCACCCTTAAACCCAAATATCATCTTTTGTGATTACCTCCTTGACCACAACCTATTGGTGAGGATGGATCATCAATTCAAGGAAGATTGCAAGACGGTGATAACATTGAATATTTCAAGTATTTGTCCAAAGGAAAAGTATTTCCAGTACCTACCTTATCTTTATCACCTCTTTGCCCGAGGACGAGAAAACGTCTAAGCATGGGGGAGGAGGTAGGTGCAATGTAATTTTAGAGTTCAAGGGGAGCAAATAAAAAACTTGATGAGAAAGAACAATAAAAAAGGGGAGAAAAAGAAAAAAATGTGTATGAGAAAAAGAAAAAAATGTGAGTATGTGAAAAAAATAAAGTGAGCTCCCTGGTTCTTTAAAGTGCATTAGGAATTTCAAGGCTTCAAGATTAAAAGATCCATACTCATTTTCCAACCATGTGCAATCCGATAACGAGGACTTCCTTTGTGCCTCGGGATCATTCTTTGCCATTTGCACATGTCCACCTATCTCAAGTGTGTGTGTTTTTCTCTTTCCTCTCCTTGATATAACATTATTTTCCAATGACCTTTATGACGAGTCTCAGTAAGACCATGAGAAGCTTGTCTTGTTTTGACAACATCTCATTTATAATATATTAGTAAAACTAAACTTTCCCAAAAAGATCCATATAAAGCCTACCACATATATATGTTATGAGAGGGAAAAGAGTAGAATGAATAGGCTTGAGAGACAAGTGAGATGAGAGTTCATGAGCAATATGCAAGATGATTTAAATTTGTGAACTTGGTTTAGCTCTTTTTCATCTCGTTCTTTACTTCAAAATTTTTTAGACCTATTTAAACTTTGGGAGCATGTTAATACTTGTGGGATAAGATTAATTAATAATCTACCCTCCGTAGGGATGAAGGCTAGTACCCGATGAAACTTTAACAAATTAAATTTTGAGAGCACAATGTTTTCTCATGTATGATCAAGTGCAAGGTTTAAACAATGATGGGCAACGATGATATCCATCAAAGGCTTACTCGAGGACGAGCAAGGTTTAAGCATGGGGGAGATGTTGACGGTGAAATTCCGTCAACCTAGCCATGAAATTACCTTCGGTGTTGGCATGACTTTTATATCTTATCCATTGGTACTAACCCCCTTGGTATATCAAGTTCATTCATGCATGTCGGTTTTGGAGTTTAGTGTTTATGCAGGGTTTTGACGTTGAAAGCAAGACTTCCGAGATAATTTCATCAAGTACCTTGACAAGACCTTGAAGCCCGGTACAAGTCATGCAATGAAGCAAACTTGACTCCTAGAAGCCCAAGGACCTAACCCGAGAAGATGACAAACTCCGAGGACCTAGCCAGAAAAGTGCTGAATCTTGCGGGACAAGGAGCTACGTCCAACTCGGAGAGAAACTGACGACAAGGGCCCACATGCGGAAGGGGAAAGCATCTAGAAGAGTCGGGAACCGACACCACGCGAAAGAGGTAGGCAACTGGGCCGAAGTGGGCCCAGGACGGTCGGACCAAGCCGGCCAGCCCGGCCCATTCTGGGGCCCAGTCGCCTCCCCTTTGACCTAGCCACCATTCGGGCTATTTATAGCCCCAGGGTCGAGAGCCTCGCATCAATCCATTCATCATCGGCCGCCGAGGAGCAGAGAAGAGAGGGACACCATCTCAGAGAGGAGAGGGTCGAGCTAGTTGACTAGGGTCTCCCTAGCCGACGTGGGAACCTTGCAAGGAAGACCACGTCGGAGTTCCCGGAGCTAGAAGCAAGATCGAGGTAGGATCTCGGTAGTGATCTTGGTTCATTTATCATGTACTAGTTGATGTAAAAAGTTGAATCCGATTTCTTGCGATCAAGTCTTTCTCCGAAGTCTTCGTTTTGGATCGTCTTTGCTTATCTTAGATCTATTCTCGAGATAGATCACATAGGATGTTCTTGTAGTCGTGGTGGCTAGAGGTGCATGCCTGAACTTCCGAAAGATCTTGACTTGTCCTTGGGCTCTCCCTAGACTAACCCTCATGAATAGGGGTGCGTTCTGACAGAATGGTGGCTCCAAAAGGCGGGCGTTTTCGGAGTCGGACGGGAAACAATGATTTAAAGAGGCTTCTAATGAGATTTAACTTGCTACTTCTTCTTTTGCGCGGAACTTCAACAAAAGGCTTGATCCGATATCTCTAGATCGGTTTATCTATCCCCCTCTATCTATTGCTACCTCCGGTCTTTAGTAGATTAGATTCTTTTTTGTGTTGATTCTTAAGATTAGATGTATTAGATTCACCTTTCAAAGATCGATGTTTCTTGGTGTTACTAGATCATATCTTGCATCACGCATTGGTCTACGGATTCGATACCTTGGGTTCACCACTCGAGGGAAGAAGGGTCCCTTGACTAGGGCGGGAGACTTGTCCGCTTGCAAGTCTAAACAAACTTTGATACAACTATTAACCGTCAACAGTGGGAGTTTTAATGTATACATTTCGATCCTTTGTGTATGTTTCAAGTGATTTACCGAGCTTTGACCCGACAACACTCAACGGGATGATTATTTATTATCGCTTAATGACCAAATGGAGTGGTTTAGGTGATAGTACAGAATTATCTCATATGGGATTGTCACAGTTGGTATCAGAGCATCCGTATACACCAGAGTGATTAGATTATTTCTAATCACAAGATTTACAATTAAACTAGCCGAGATTGATTGGAATGATCTCGATCGAGAGGCCCTAGAGGGAATTTTTGGTTCTTTAAGGAGACTTAAGAATCTATGGTTTATTTTGCTAACTTCCAACACTTTACTTTATGTCAAACTTACTTTCTTGCACAACCAAACTAGATGAAGCCACGTGTTTTATACGTGTGACGTGCCACATCACGGGAATGCGAGGGTTGATGGAGTGATTTATTCCACAGATCCCATCTTCTCGTTAGGTTGCTCACGTGTCTTCTACGTGCGCTTTCTGTATGAAAGACATATGAAGGATGACATGCTCTATTCAAGATCAACATGTCATGGGGTGTGATGTCACCACATTTTGCCATACGTGTGCATTCCGCATGACGAATATGCAAGGATACACTCCATTCAAATGGAGGGTATCTGAGGTTGGACCCTGTCCATGCAGCGACTTGATGCATGGATACCGTTTCTATAGTGAACGGTAATGTATGTGGACACTTCCATGACATGCTGGCATGGAAGGTTCTTTTCTGCGGGTACAGTAACCATGTTAGTACAATCGCTAAAAGACGAGTAGCTCCGTCTAGTTATTATAGGGAGAGTGGATTATAAGCTTGCTGAGGACAATGTGTGCTTCGAGGACCGGTGGATGGTCGCTTCCTTGTGTGATGAGTGATTGACAACATTGTGTGGACTGATTCTTGGCTAAGTATTGCAGGTGCAGGTTGCGGCTTGACAAGTGTTGGTGCAGGTGAAGAACAAGTGCAAAAGGTCGTTGCTGGTGAGGCCTCCAGGTGTGGAGAAGACAAGTAGGCTTGGTTCGAGGGACCCGGTGGCTAGCGGAGTCAAGTGCGAACCGCACGGTGGGAAGAACAGCAAGATGAAGTCATGGACTGTTTCTTGGTTGAGCCTTAAAACCAAGGTCGAGCCGGGACTACGTGGGAGCCGAGTCATGAGTGGCGATTGGCGGAGGCTACACTGAGTTCGCGGGGTTTCAAGTGGTTCACTAGAAAACCCCTGGGTTCCTTGGTTGATCCACAAAGCCAAGACCGAAGAACCGAAGACGGAGGTGCAGAAGCATCAGATCGGTCTGACCGGTGGGTACCGGTGTGACCGGTGAAGAGCACTGATCTGACTGATGTGCGACGACGCAGTTCAGAGGCTTCAAAGCGGAGGACACATGTCGGGATCGCAAGGCTTGCGTCGAGGCTAAGCAAGTTTGCAGTCGCTGGGCATCCGTCCGATGGAGCGATGACAAAGACTTCTGAGTTCGCCCTTGAGGGGCATGTAACCCTAGTTAACTTGTAAGGGTATTTTAGACTTTCGGACGCCTCCATATAACCCAAGAGGTGAGAGGATGGCAGCCAACTCTTGGAACCCTAGCTCATTTGGTTTTCCTATTTTCCCTTCCTATTTTTCCTAGGATTTCTAGAGGACTAGCTTGAGAGCTTCATGGTGAGATCTTGTGAGAGGGTAGGATGATCGGGCGGCAAGTTAGACCTTGTATGAACCTCTTTCTGATGTATAGATGATTAGGCGTGGTTCCTCAAGGCTTGGATGTGTTGTTCCCGTTCATTCTTTTTGGTAATTTTCGCAGCCTTTTCTTGACGATTTTCTTGGAGTGATTTCGAGGCCTTTCTCTTTGGGATTTGGTGGGGGATGTATGCATGAACCCTTCGTGGTTCTTTTCCCTTTGATTCCCCTCCCAAATCCGTGAGCAAAGGGTCTCGATTTTGGGGTTTTAGGTGTTCTAGGGTTAGAGGAGTTCTTGGTAGGATTTCTTCAATTATTCTTGATTCAACGAGTTTTGGTGGACCATAACTTGTCTATGAGTGCCCATGAGGTGTTCCTACTATCCCTAAAGTCTTGTTCGGATCTATGGAGTGAATCGGGAGATCGGAAGTTGGATTTGGATGAGTTGACCCGCGGGTTCTGTTCATCCCGAGCTACCCATGTTACACCGGTCTGACCGGTGCTCTTGACCGGTCTAATCGATGTGAGCACTTTGTGGGATTTGACTCGGTTGAGTTGCTAATCTCGTGTGTTTTTGGGTTGTGCTGTTGCTGGTCAGTTCTTGGTCTGTTTGGAGTTGTTTTGCTAGGCTTTGTGAAGGGTTCTTCTTCAATGCAGGTTGAATTTTGATGGTGTTTTTGTTCCAGGGCCTAGAGAAGTCACTAAGGCTCTCTGGAACACTTGTTGTGCAGCTGCTGTAGCCACCGGCCTGGCCAGCTCTGTCCACCGGTCTGACCAGTGTCACCGGTCTAACCGGCGCAGGCCATCGGTTTGACCGGTGTAGCACAGGCAGCAAGCCGTGCTACTTTCCGTTGTGCGTGTTGGTGGGTTTTGGCTTGGAAGGTTGTTTGTTGGTTCCTTGGATCAGTAGCACTCCAGTGGCTACGTGGTCTTGACCAAGTTGGGTAGTTGAGTAGGAGACGTGTGTTGGAAGCCGTGTTCATCTTGTTGGAGCCTCTATCTCCTTCGAGAAGAATTTTTATCGGCTCCCATTCACTCCCCCCCTCTCTGGTTCTCCGTATCGGTCCTTCACTTGCCACCGGCACTAACTACGTCTTTTGAGATCCATGTGTGTGAGGTTGTTTAAGACGTGTGCATGATGTTAAAATCTTATTGAACCTAAAATTTGTTGTTGCATGTTGTGTTATGCTTCCTTGGGTGATTACTTGATCTTAGACAAGGTTGTCCTCTCATTTTGATCTTAGGTAGTTTCTGCTAGTTTTTGTTGCTGTCAGTTCATAATTTTAAGAGCCAAATCTATGATGAATCTGACTAGGCATCCTGTATGAAAGTTGTTTCTTATCAAATTTGGCATCTTCTGTGAATTTCTCATGATTTTAGGAAGTTTCAATCTGGAGTTATGATCAGTGTAGTAAGTCTTTGTCCTGCTGTTTTTGTGGGTAATGTTTCTCTGAAAATGGAATTTTTCGAGCATGTTCCCTACTAATCTAGATCTCCTTTTGAATACCAAAAATGTGCATAATTATATCACAAAGTTTCTGTAAAAAGTTGGAAATTTTTGGGGCTCTGGTTTTTATGTTGTGTATTTTTGTTCATACCTGCCAAAATTTTATGCCCTTATTCATGTTATACTCGATTCGAGGTCTAATATGTAATCCCTATTTTTGTACAGATGGAGTAGCCACCTTACTACAATATCAACGCGAACGGTATGATTTGTACGGACGGCCTCTAGTGGGAGGGTTTTCCCCACATTTTGTGGGAGACTCTCAGTGAGGTTGGCTACACTACACGGCCGTTGTACGAGGTGGTCCCTTTCTAGGACTAGGGGGCCCCCTACGCCTGCATGTTGACGGATAAAAGACATATCCACCTGCGATCCGCAAGCGTACGGACCTACACCTTTTTCGCAACGGGATTCCCTAGGTTCTTGTCAATCCGCGGAGCAAGGGGATTAAAAGTGTTTGATCTACCTCTACTCACTAACTTACCCAAACCCTATCTATGGTTAAACTAGAAAACGACTACACTACACTAGAGAGAACGATTAAGCTAGCAAGATAGAAGACACTCGCCCATGGGTCTATGATACTCGAACATGCAACCACTTAAAGCATGAAAACTAATCTAGTCTATCGGGGGTTGTGACCACGGTTTCGCCCTTTCCCTCCCCCCCCATACTGTTCACTACGCGGAGGTATTCGTGACTAGACCTATGATGGACACAGCGTATCGAATGGATCTAAGGGAGCATTGGGGCCTTACTCCCTTTACGACATGGTAGCTAACCTTAAACATTTAAGCATATTCAACACAAGATGATAGATAGATATTTGAACAACGTAGAGATTACATCTCAAGATCGATTACAACCCATGGACAAATGAGAAGATTACCCCATCAAGGTGCTAGACATGGCACTGTTGATCATGGTCACGCTTTCAACGGTGTCTTCTTCCTTCTCCACTTGAGGGTGCTTCCTTTGAGTTGAGCGATCCTCCTTCGAAGATCTCCCTCCTCTCTCTCTCTCTAGCTTGTGGATGGCCTCTCGGTGCGAATGGCTCTCTTTCTTGCGAATGGCGGCACCCCCATGAACTTAGGGTTGAATATCCTTTGGGTGCAAGGAAAGGGGGGGGGGCGAACCGACCCTGGAAGTGGGCCAGGCCGGCCAGCTTGGGCCGACCGGCCCAGGCCCATCCCGACCCAGCTCGGTCGCTCCTTCGCTCCCGTGGATCCTCATGTGTTTATGCACTTTGCCCCCTCCATTTGTACTATATTGACGATGTCATCCTCGTGTCCAAGATGGAGGTTCTCTTTGCATGAAGTTCGGTCTTTTACGCTTCAATCCTCGGGGATGTTCCTTCGTAGCACTTCGGTCCTTGCCACCATTGGAAGTGACTTCGTCAAGCTCATGAACATGAACGAGACTCCTTAATTACTCCTTTGAACTTGTTGTGAATTCGTCCTTTATGTCCATGTTTTCCTACATAAACATAACACTTCCAAATGCACACACGGAGATGAACTTGTTATATGATTAGTGTGCCTAGTGGTGGGTTAGTTCCATAATCAAATCCAAACCAAAGTGTAATGAACATGTTTGGTGTACCAAATTACACCGTCAACATCTCCCCCACACTTACATCTTGCTCATCCTCGAGCAAGTACTCGTAAAAGAACTTTGTCCAAGGTGTTGAAATCATGCTCTGCTAATTCTTTCTTCACAAGTCAGTCAATCTTTTATCTTTTATACAATAAACATAAAGCAATGATCATCATACATAAACATGGGCGTTTAGAATTTTTACTACATCAAGATTTACCCCACAACTCAAACTCTTCACTCGAGGTCTTCAATTTTAGCCATGCTTACTTCTTTTCTTGCATCGGAGGGTTCTCATGATTTTTGAAAAATAAATCCTGCAACAAGTATTAGACAAATACCTTTCTCCAAGTTCTCACATGTCTCTCATATGTGGTGGCTATCCTAAACATTTTTTATAAAACTCTCACCTCCCATAAGTCTCTCATATAACATGTAGAGTGGAGCTACAGGTATGGCTAGCGCAATCAACACAAGTATTGTCAAACTAAGAACTTCCTCTAATAGTTGTTTACCTTTCAAAGCCAATGATCATGAGAATTAAACCATATGTAGAGATATCAAGGATGAGAGATATAGAATGGTGGACATGTGTAAGGGCAAAAGAAAATAAGACTATGAGGCACCGATGACGTCCTCGTTGTCGGATTGCACATGGTTGGAAAAAGAGTGGAAGTTTCGTCTCTCAACAACGCAACATCCTTCCTTGCACTTTATTCATCTCTCTCTTGATTCATCCACTTCATATCTTTCTTGCCATTCCTCTTCCTTTCTTTTCATTTCTCCCTTTTTTCTTTTTATCTTTCATTATTTTTTTCTTTCTTTCTTTTCTTTCCCATATACATATTTTTATCTTTACTTTTCCTTCTCTTGACATCTTTATCTCTCTTTTCAAAGCTCTCAACCAATCTCTTTCTTGCATAAACACAATCTGAATTTTAAAATAAAACTATGCTAGAGACGAGATGAAACTTTGAAATAGGTTGTGCTCAAGGAATACGATGCACAAAAGAGATATAAAGGTTTGGGTATGGAATTCGGCGATGTAGGAGACTTCCGATGTGAAAGTCACGTTACCGAATGCATGACGAGGCTAGCAATAAAAAATAAGCACAAAGACATGATCATTGCTTGAAATTAAAACTTCCAAGAGAGAAGGATTCTAGCCCAACTCATTATGCTAATTGCACTTATGGTGGAGAAAAAATTAAATTAGGCTTTGTATAGGTTTTTTTTAAACTCTCAACTTGGAAAAAGAGAATTTGCTAACCTTTATTACCAGGGTTTTCTAATAATTTTCAGAATTGAACTCCTCCAAATTATAGCAACAAACATAGCCAACCAAAATATAAAGCTCTAGATCGAAGCATGATGCCGGTACTTTTAGAGGTAGAAACTCCACTAAGCACCGTGGTAGATGTTTCAAACCAAACACTTATGTTTATTTATCAAAAATTAAAGACGAACAAACGAGTAAAGTACGAAAAGCATCACAAGAGACAAAAATTTAAATGGCTCTTTTTATTTCATTTTCGTTGACACGGACACTAACTTTAAGACACTTCAAACTTTCAAAAATTTAAAAACTCCTAAAACATAAGACTCTTAGACTCTCTCACTCTCGCAAAAACTAAAACGAACCAAAACTAAACTTAAAGCAAAAGGCTAGCTAGCTAGCTCTCCCCCACGCTAAAATCATACGATGTCCTTGTCGTATGTTACAAAAAACATAAGGGGAAAACTAAAACTAATGTTACTTACCGGAACTATTGCACCACTTGCCCTTCATGTTCCCCACCATGCCGAATAACTTCCGCACGTTGCGATTCAGAAACTTATAGTCGTCTTCAACCATGCGTTCCAAATCTTCCATGCGCTGCCTCATCGACTCCATGGCCTGGAAACATTCGTCGACCGATGCGTAAAGCTCCGAGATGGAGTGACGGCAAGCCGCACAACACATCGGATGCATCCCGAAAGAGTCATCATCGCTAGAGTCTCCGTCGTCGTCATCGCCGCCGTCGTCGCCATCGTCGTCGCTGTCATCGTTGTCGCCGTCGTTGGGGCCTTCGGGAGTCATCTCCTTGGGCACCTCTTCCCAATAATACAAATCATTATCATCTCTTCCGGCGGCCGCCCACAAGCTCGAGCTACGATCATCGGAATAGTCATCTCTTCAGGCTCGGGCAACACCTCCTTGTAATCCTTCCTCTTCATGCCTCGGATGCGCGCCGACCTTCAAACAGGAGTATGGACCTTCTCCTCTTTGACGGGGTTGCGAGATGCAATTGCTCTAGTCTAGACACACCCTCCGCAACCGATGCGGGCGGTCCTCTTGATCTCCACTGGTAGCTTGAGCTTGCATCACTTCGCATCCTCCATCGATGGCTCCTTGGCGCCTAGCTTCAACTCTACGCTCTTCGGGGACGTCATAGTTGTTGCGTGGGTGCAAGAGAATGCGAGATGGGATGGATTCCCAAGCTCCCATCTCGGCCAATTAAATAGTTCGAAAAGGAATACTCTAGAAACTGTATTTTCTTTTTTCAAACTTCCCTCAAAAATTTCTGACCAAAGAAGCAAGTCGAAAATGCACGTCCAAGGGAAAAACCGGGGGAGAACCGCCGCTCGGGCCCCTTGGGCCGGTCGGACCGGGCTGGCCGGCCTGCCTCGGTTTGTGAGCCAGTTCAGTTCGGTTTTCCATGTACCCCTTTAATTTCGCATTTTCAGCCCATGAGAAAAATATGGCCCGGTAAAACTTCGCGAGAAACTCCAAAAAAAAAATAAAAGAAAAATTATTACAAAAATCTCCACCTTATTTTATGTCCTAGGCTAGACGTTCGGGCTCTTCTTCCATAGTGAAGACATCAATATGGTGAAGAGGCACAACGTCGGGTTCATAGTAAACCTTAATTCGTTGACCATTCACCATGAATTGATCACCTTTCACATCCATGATGGTTACCGCTCCATTGTGAGCACCGAATGAACAATGTAAGGCCCATCCCACTTGCTTTGCAATTTTCCCTTTCTAAAGGTTTTAAATCTCGAATTGTAGAGGAGGACCTTATCTCCTTCTTTAACTTTTCTTCAACCTTTTTTCATACCACCTTTTAATCCTCTCTTTGTATATGCTCGCAGTTTCATATGCCTTCAACCTCATCTCCTCTAGCTCGCTTATTTGGATTCTTCGCTTTACCACCACGGCATCTAGATCGAGGTTCATCTCTTTAATCGCCCAATAGGCTTCATGTTCCAACTCAACCGGAAGGTGGCAAGCTTTTCCATAGACGAATTGATAAGGGGTCATACCTATCAGTGTCTTGAACGCCGTTCGATATGCCCAGAATGCTCCGTCTAATTTCTTTGACCAATCCTTGCCTCCCTTCTCTATGGTTTTGTTGAGAATGCTCTTTAATTGCCTATTTGATGTTTCCGCTTGTCCATTGGTTTGTGGATGATAGCCTGTAGAAATCATATGTTCAATTCCTAACTTGGACAAGCACTTTTTCAAATTTTTCTTGGTGAAGTGAGTTCCTCCATCGCTAATCAAGATTCTCAGGGTACCGAAACGAGGGAAAATCATACTCTTGATCATTGCAATGGACTCCTCCGTAGAAGCTTTACGACATGGCATAGCCTTGACCCACTTGGATACATAATCAACCATGACTAGGATATGCTCAAATCCATGTGAGTTTTTGAAAGGCCCCATGAAGTCTATTCTCCACACATCGAATAAGTCGATTTGTAGATTACATTTCAAGGGAATAGAATTTCTTTGAAAAATATTCCCGGTTCTTTGGCATCATGGGCATGACGCAATGTATCTTTTAGTATCTTCATGCATCTCCGGCCAATAGAATCCACTGGACCACACTTTTGCTTGGGTCCGAAAATGGCTATAGTGTCCACCGTACTCTGCCGAGTGGCACTTTCTCAAAATTCCTAGCCTCTCTTCTCTTGGCACACATCTTCTCATGACTCCATCATTGCCAAGTTTGAAGAGGTAAGGTGCATCCCAAGAGTACTTTCGACTTTTCGAGATTATCGTCCTTTGAGAGTTTTTATCTAAATGATCAAGAGGCATCTTCTGAATTGCTCGAATGATATCAATCATCCAAGTGTCTTTATCGAGCACTCGATAGAGGTGGTCATCTCTCATCTTGTCTTCTATGGGCTCTTTACCATCTTGTCCACGATTCATTCTAGACAAATGATCAGCCACAACATTCTCCACCCCCTTGTTATCACGAATTTCAACAACGAACTCTTAGAGAAGAAGGATCCAACAAATCAATCTTGGTTTAGCATCCTTCGTAGACAAGAGATACTTGATGATCGCTTGATCGGTGTAAACAATGACCTTCGAGTTCACGATGTAAGATTTGAATTTTTCAAAGGCGAATACCACCGCTAGCAACTCTTTCTCTGTAGTGGCAAAATTTAATTGTGACTCATTAAGAGTTTTACTAGCGTAGTAAACGGCGTGAACTCGGCCTTCCTTTCTTTGACCCAAAACCGCTTCTATGGCGTAATCACTTGCATCACACATGATCTCGAAAGGTTGGCTCCAATCCGGAGGTTGAATAATGGGAGCACTCACCAAAGCACTTTTCAATGTTCAGAATGCCGCTAGGCATTTCTCATCGAAGTCAAAAGCCACATCCTTTTGAAGGAGATGCGTTAAAGGCTTAGTGATCTTTGAGAAGTCCTTAATAAATCTTCTGTGAAACCCGACATGGCCTAGAAAGCTCCTCAAGGACTTAACTTATGTTGGAGGTGGGAGTTGCTCAACAGTACCTACCTTAGCCTTGTCCACTTCGATTCCTCTCTCAGATATAACATGTTTGAGCACTATGCCTTGCTTCACAATGAAGTGACACTTTTCCCAAGTTAGCACCAAGTCTACCTCTGCACACCTCGTGAGGACCTTATCCAAGTTTGCTAAGCAATCCACGAACGTCTTCCCATAAATGAAAAATCGTCCATGAACACCTCTATATGCAAACGTTGAAAAGAGGCCGGAGCGTTGCATAGGCATCCTTCTATATGCAAACGTTTCATAAGGGCATGTAAACGTTGTTTTGTGTTGATCATCCGGGTGAATGGGAATTTGCATGAAGCCCGAGTACCCATCAAGAAAGCAAAAATAAGCGTGGTTTGCTAATCTCTCTAGCATCTCGTCAATGAATGGTAAGGGGAAGTGATCTTTCTTTGTTGCTTTGTTTAGCTTTCGATAATCGATACACATCCACCACCCGGTCACGGTTCTTTGTGGTATTAATTCATTTTTCTCATTCTTCACCACGATTAAACCTCCTTTCTTTCGTACACAATGTATCGGGCTCACCCATTCACTATGCAAAACCGGGTAGATGATTCCGGCATCAAGTAACTTGATGACCTCTTTGTTTACTACCTCTCGCATGGCATGAGTTAGCCTCCTTTGGTGGTCCACTACAGGCTTACATTGGTCTTCCATAGGTATATGATGAGTGAAGAAGGCTGGGCTAAATCCTTTGAGATCATTGATCGAGTATCCAATCACCTTCCTATGATTTATCAATAAATTCAACAACCTCTCATTTTCTTAATTTGTCGCTTACGATGACTGGATAAGTCTTGTACGGGCACAAAAATTTGTACTTCAATCTTTTGGGCAAAGGTTTAAGGTCCACCTCGGGCACTTGTGGCTCCTCGGGTTTAATTTCTCCTATGTCCTCGAAATTTTCTTCCTCCACGCTTCAATCTTGTGGTTCTAATCCTTTCGTTGCTTCTTCTAGTTCTTCATCTTGTTGATCATTAGCTTGATTTTTCTCCATTGCCCTTTGCAGCGGGTCTCTAATGGTTTCAAAAAAACAAAGACTATCTACCTCCTCGACTTCTCCGTCTTCAGGAGGAAAAGGTGAAGGGTGTTTAGAAATGCGAAGAAAATTATGTGTACTTCTTTCCATTAAGGTTCATTGTTACTTTGCCTTTTCGGGCATCCAACACAACATCAACAAACTTAAGAAAGGGCCTACCTAGGATTATGTGATCATGATTACTATGGTAAGCATCAATAACAAAGAAACCGGTTGGTATACATTTTCCAGAGATGTTTACATTCATATTGCAAGCACTACCTAGAGGTCTAATAGTTCTACCATCTCCCATGATTAATTTTGTTGATGTTGGAGCTAAGTCTAGGCTATGGTCTTGAACTTTATCGTAAATTTATAAGATAGGACACTTACTTGGGCTCCTATGTCGCACAAAGCTTATCATTGAACTCCATTGATCTTGCAACTCAAGTGTGGTGTCGTCCTCTCCTCTTCTTCTGATCCTATCACGTAAACTTCAGCGAGGCGAGCATATGGCGATGCTTCGGGCTTGATCCCCATGATTCTTTTCACCTCGGCAATGTGTTCTGGATAAACTTCATCACCTCCAAAGAGCTTTTGAAAGATCTCACCGGTGGTTTCAAGGTCGTATGAATCTTCCACTTTCTTTTCTGGTGGGAAATCTATTTCCAACGCTCTTGCCATCCCCTTTTAGTTAGGGAACGATCTTCTCTTGTCGAATAACTCTCCGTAATCGATTGGAACCCAATTCATTTGTTCGAACTCCCTTAATAGCTTCGTGCTTGACATAATCATCTTGTTTGTTTCATTTGATTCAGAGAAGTCAACGCTCGGGGTAGTTCTTGACTTGATGTGTTCTTCTTCAAGCTTTTTCCTGGATTGGCTCCTCTTTTTGTGACTTCTGGGGTTGCCTCTTTAGAAATGTCAGCACACTTCTTCATCCTTGAATTGTATTCCGGCTCTCCCGCAAGTCTTGTTTCCCAATATCTTCGCATGGCCGCCGCTTTACTAATCTTTTGTAAAAGTTAAGCGGCTTCCGTGAGTGTTTCCTCCATGAGATCCCCGCCTGCACACATTTGGACGTATTGCATGCAACTAGGGGTTAGGGAAAAGAAAAATGTATGTAAGAGTACGTCACCTGAGAAGCCGAGTCTTGGTCCTTGTTTAATCAACTCATTAAATCTATTCCAAGCTTGGTCTATACCTTCTTCTTCTCCTTGCATGAAAGTGATCACTTGCCTCCTTAGATGTTGAACCCTGCTAATTGGAAAGAACTTCTCGCAAAACTTCTTTGTCAACTTGTTCCAATTGCCTTCAACTTCAAAGGACGCAAACGAGTACCACGTCTTTGCTTCACTGGCAACTGAGTAGGGAAAGAGATTCCATTAGAACCATTCATCGGGAACTCTTTCTTGACGCACTGTGTTGCATAGCGTCATGAAATGCCTTCTGTGTCTATATGGGTTCTCCATTGCCATCCCTTCAAACGGGATTGTCGCCGCCATCTCGATGATCTTGGATTTGATTTCATACTTGGTCGCTTCGAGCTTCGAATCTGACTCTTGTACTTTTATGTCTTCAATCGAGGACTAGCGTAATCCCTTAGAGATTTCTCCGGTTCCTCCACGGGGTGGTTGACGAACGCTATCTAGACAACAAAATAAAAACAAAAACAAAAACAAAATGAAGTGTCTTTTCTAGATAATATGGGTTAGATATTAGCAAATAAACGATAAACTAAATATAAAACAAAGTTGGATGCAAAACCAAACGATGTAAACTAGCTTACTCCCCGGCAACGGCGCCAGAAAAAGGGGCTCGTTGACGGATAAAAGACGTATCCACCTACGATCCCCAAGCATATGGACCTACACCTTTTTCACCACGGGAGTCCCTAGGTTCTTGTCAATCCGCGGAGCAAGGGGATTACAAGCGTTTGATCTACCTCTACTCACTGACTTACCCAAACCCTATCTATGGTTAAACTAGAAAATGACTACACTACACTAGAGAGAACAATTAAGCTAACTAGATAAAAGACACTCGCCCATGGGTCTACGGTACTTGAACATGCAACCGCTAAAGCATGAAAAATAATCTAATCTATTAGGGGTTGTGACCACGATTTCGACCTATCCCTCCCCCGTACTGTAACTACGCAGAGGTATTCGTGACTAGACCTATGATGGACAAGGTGTATTGAATGGATCCAAGGGAGCATTGGGGCCTTACTCCTTTTACGGCATGGTAACTAACCTTAAACATTAAAGCATATTCAACACAAGAAGATAGGTAGATATTCGAACAACGTAGTGATTACATCTCAAGATCGATTACAACCCATGGACAAATGAGAAGATTACCCCATCAAGGTGCTAGACATGGAACCGTTGATCATGATGACACTTCCGATGGTGTCTTCTTCCTTCTCCACTTGAGGGTGCTTCCATTGAGTTGAGCGATTCTCCTCCGAAGATCTTTCTCCTCTCTCTCTAACTTGTGGATGGCCTCTCGGTACGAATGGCTCTTTCTCTCTTGCGAATGGCGGCACCTCCACGAACTTAGGGTTGAAGATCCTTCGGGTGCAATGAAAGAGGGGCCGAACCGACCCTAGAAGTGGGCCAGGCCGGTCGGCTTGGGCCGACCGGCCCAGGCCCATCTCGGCCCGGCTCGGTTGCCCTTCGCTCTCGTGTTTCCTCATGTGTTTATGCACTTTGCCCCCTCCATTTGCACTATTTTTATGATGTCATCCTCGCGTCCAAGATGGAGGTTCTCTTTGCATGAAGTTCGGTGTTTTACGCTTCAATCCTCGGGGGTGTTCCTTCATAGCACTTCGGTCCTTGCCACCATTGGAAGTGACTTCGTCAAGCTCATGAACACCAAGAAGACTCCTTAATTGCTCCTTTGAACTTGTTGTGAATCCGTCCTTTATGACTATGTTTTCCTACATAAATATAACACTTCCAGATGAACTTGCTATATGATTAGTGTGCCTAGTGGCGGGTTAGTTCCATAATCAAATCCAAACCAAAGTGCAATGAACATGTTTGGTGTACCAAAATACACTGTCAACACTGCACGACTGCGACCAAGCCACCACACCTAGAGCACCCAGAGTTGGTGGACTTGAGCATGGTGTTCTTTGCTCACCGTTGTGTTGAGTCGATCGAGTCTGCGGCCATGCAGATCCTCCACACCTTTTGCAAGGAGCACCCGGACGAGGTGATGCTCACCACACTGGGGTTGTCCTCGGCCATGGACCCGCACGATCCGGCTTGGTGTATGCGTATGTCGCTCACTGACGTGTTGCTCACTGCTGACCCTCCAGAGGTCACTGTGTGCCATCTTCTGAGGTTGTTGGAGGCAGTTTACAACATGTAGGTGTTCCATCTCTCTACTCAAGGCATGCTCTCTCTTTGTGCTGATGGACTCCACAACTATGAGGGATGTCCTCTCCTTTGACCTTTAGTTCGAGCGGCAGACTACCGCTCACCTCCAGCAGGAGATTGTCGCACTTCAGGACGAGTGTGTCCAACGGCACCAGGAGTGTGGCGAGTACATAGAGCAGTTGTATGCCAGGGACCATGCGATCGATATGCTGCAGTTGCAGTTAGCTCACACAGAGGCTCAGTGTTTTGCCTTGGTGCAGAACGTGGTTGAGATGCAGAACCAGGTCGTCGATTTGGAGGTAGAGGTGGAGGTTTGGCAGGCGATGGCACATTAGGGGCAGCAGCCGCTGATCGTTCCACTGGTTGCACCTACCGCTCTAGACGACCTGCAGGGAGCTTCGGGCTTGAGTGAGGACAGTGTCGACGGACCGCCACGCACTTCTCCTCAGTCTAGTGCTGGCTCCGCTACTGGCAACTAGCTTGCCCTAGTTGTTGTTGTAGGGAAAAATCATGTACTCTTGGTTTAGCCTTTTCAGCTAGCTTTTGTGGGAGTGGTACAGGCGATAGTATGAATTATCTCGGATGGGGTTGTCATAGTTGATCACAGTTGGCTAGGTGATCCAAAAACTTCGCATCATGTAATACTTGGATGAACACCTTTATGGTGTTTGTTTCGATGAATGAATTAGGGTTGTTGTGATAAAACTTTCACCTTGTGTTGAATACCAAAGTTGTGTGGAATGTTGTAGAAATCATGCTCTCCAAAATTCATCATGTTTGCATAAGCGTACCGAGAATTATGGCAAAAATTGTGCACCTCGGCCTACAGTAAAAATAGCTAGGCAGAACCTTGGTTACGGAATTTTTCGGGCATGATAATGTTGGAATTTGACCAAGAGTTGAATGATAATGTTGGAGCTTACAAAATTTTGCACTTGCTGACCAAAAATGAGAATTTTTCCCAGTAGGGGCTGAGAGTTATGAATTTTTCATCAACTCAGCTGCGTTGTTCGGTTTCCGAAGAAATGATGTTTATGAGTTTTCGTCTTGCATATTCTTCTTGTAGTTAATGTAAGAAAGCTTGCGAATATGTGGCTAATGAAAACTTCATAAATTTCAGATGGTGGGACCGACACGCACCTCCCCCAACAGTTTTGGTGCAAGTGGGAGTGACGCTCTGCCACCTCCTCCCAACATAACCATCCAGGAGCAATTCATCGCCACCCAAACTGAGTTTATGTGATAGCTCTTGCAGACGCAGCAGCAGATCGCCCAACAACTGCAGCAAAATCCCTGTGGGGAAAATCTTGATGGCCAGCCCCGGGTCACCAAGTATGAGCAGTTCTATACCATGAAGCACCCAACGTTTGAGGAGGCCAAGGAACCTCTAGCTGCCGATGCGTGGATCAAGGCCATTGAGGCAAAGATCTCAGTGTTTGTCCTGCCATGCTCCGAGGAGCGTAAGGCCAGTTTCGCTACCTTACAGCTCCGCGGTGCAGCGCTACTGTGGTGGGAGCATTATAAGTCCATGATTCCAAAGGGACATCAAGTCACATGGGCTGAATTGAAGAGTGCCTTTAAGGAACATCATATTCCTAAGGGTCTCATGGACAGAAAGAAGAAAGAGTTGCTTGCACTGAAGCAAGGTAGTGACACGATGTATGAGTAAGCCAAGAAATCCAATGCCTTGTGTCAGTATGGCAGGCATCATGTTGATAGTGATGCCAAGAAAATAAAGCATTTCCGTGATGGTCCGAGGCAAGGTGTCGTGGGCACTGTGTTCTTAAGGGGCATGGAGCGCGCCTGGCCATAGGCCAGTGACACGCGGCACGTCCGCACACGCCGGCGCCCGCAAGCCGAGACCGCCATTGGCCGGCGGTGCCTCCCCACGATGTGACCGCCTTGAGCCCATACCATCCTCCTATAAATCCCCTCCCCTTTTTGAGGACCATGTGTGGTTCGAGGACTAGTGGATGGCCACTTCGTGGTGTGATGAGTGATTGACAACGTTGTGTGGACTGATTCTTGGCTAAGTATTGCAGGTGTAGGTTGCGGCTTGACTGGTGTTGGTGCCGGTGAAGAACAAGCGTGAAAGGTCATTGCCGGTGAGGCCTCCAAGTGTGGAGAAGACATGTAGGCTTGGTTCAAGGGACCTAGTGGCCAACGGGGTCAAATGCGGGCCGCATCGTGGCAAGAACGGCAAGATGAAGTCATGGACGGTTTCTTGGTTAAGCCTCAAAACCAAGGTCGAGCCGGGACTACGTGGGAGCCACGTCATGAGTGGTGATTGGCGGCGGCTACACCGAGTTCGCGGGGTTTCCGGTGGTTCACCAGAAAACCATTGGGTTCCTTGTTTGATCCACAAGTCCAAGACCGAAGAACAGAAGACGGAGGTGCAGCAGCTCCAGACCGGTCTGACCGGTGGGTCTGACCGGTCTGACCGTTGGTACCGGTCTGACTGGTGAGGAGCACCGGTCTGATGGTGTGCGATGACACAGTCCGAAGTCTTCGAAGCGAAGGACACACATCGGGATAGCAAGGCTTGTGTCGAGGCTAAGCAAGTTTGCAGTCGCTGGGCATCCGTCCGATGGAGTGATGACAAAGATTTCCGAATTTTCCCTTGAGGGACATGTATCCCTAGTTAGCTAGTAATGGTATTTTAGACTTTCGGTTGCCTCCATATAACCCAAGTGGCGAGAGGATGGCAGCCATCTCTTGATACTCTAGCTCATTCTGGTTTTCCTTTTTCCCTTCCTATTTTCCTTAGGATTTCCATAGGACTAGCTTGAGAGCTTCATGGTGAGATCTTGTGAGAGGGAAGGATGATCGGGCGGCAAGCTAGACCTCGTATGAACCTCTTTGGTATGTATAGATGATCCGGTGTGGTTCCTCAAGGCATGGATGTGTTGTTCCCATTCGTTCTTTTTGGTGATTTTCGGAGCCTTTTCTTGGCGATTTTCTTGGAGCTATTTCGAGGCCTTTCTCTTTGGGATTTGGTGGGAGATGTATGTATGAACCCTGCGTGGTTCCTTTCCCTTCGATTCCGCTCCCAAATCCGAGAGCAAAAGGGCTCGATTTTGGGTTTTCAGTGCTCAAGGGTTAGAGGCATTCTTGGTGGGATTTCCTCAATTCCTCTTGATTTAGCAAGTTTTGGTGGACCAAATCTTGGCTATGGAGTTCCCATGAGGTGTTCCTACTATCTCTAAAGTCTTGCACAAATCCATAGACCGATTCGGGAGATCGGGGGTTAGATTTGGGGGAGTTGACTCGCAGGTGTTGTTCATCCCGAGCTGCCCAGGCGTGACCGTTCTGATCGGAGGTCTTGACCTGACTGACCGGTGCTAGCCATTAGCGGGATTTGTCTTGGGGAATTGATGTGCTCATGTGATGGTTTCCCATTTTCCTGCTTTCCAGTTCTTGGCTCGTTTGGAGTTGTCTTGCTAGGTTTTGTGAGGGGTTTTATTTCTAGGAAGGTTGTTCTTTGGTGGTGGTTTTTGTCTTAAAGCCAAGAGGAGTCACTGAGGCTTCCTGGAACTTCGTTGTGCATCTGCTGTTTGTCACCGGCCTGACCGGCAGGGTTCACTGGTCTCACCGGTGCCATCGGTCTGACCAGTGAGGCACAAGAAGTAGGGTGCTCAGTTTTCCGCTGTGCGTTTGGGCTGTTTAGTTCAGTTGGTTTAGTTGTTGGTTCTTAGGCTAGTAGCACTTCAGTGGCTACGTGGTCTTGGCCAACTTGGGTAGTTAAGTCGGAGACGTGAATTGGAAGCTGTGTTCATCTTGTTGGAGCCTCTATCTGCTTCGAGAAGAATTTTTATCGGCTCCCGTTCACTCCCCCCTCTCTGGTTCGCCTAATCGGTTCTTCAATTGGTATCAGAGCCGGTTCGGTGTTCATTGACTCTAGCCATTCTAAGATCCAAAGATTGCATACCTGGAACGGGGTTCGGGTCCTCCGCACTTCGATGGGAAGAGCTACCAGATGTGGCAGAGGCGGATGGAGGCGTTCCTCCGCGAAAAGGGTCAGATCCTTTGGGATGTCACGGTGAACACATATTATGTTCATCCTGTGAACTTCCTTGCTCCAGGATCGAGGGACATGTTCGATGCCAACAACAAGGCAGTCGACTACCTATACCGTGCTCTATGTCAATCCGAATTCGATCGGGTTCAGACAGAGGATTTGGCGTGCAGGATCTGGTTGGAGCTGAACAATGCTCATGCTGGGAATGCAGATGTTCAGGCACGATTTTATGCGACTTATTAGAGAGAGTATGAGAATTCACTCATCTCCCCGGTGAGTCAATAGATGCCTTGTCCCAGCGGTTCACGGTGGTTGTGAACAACATGAGGGCCAATGTCAACATTCTCCCGTACGATGACCATTATAGAGCGGTGAAGCTCTTACATGCCCTAGATCATATGGTGTGGGAGGGAAAGGTCGAGGCCATTCTTGAGTCTGAGAAGTACACCACTTTGATGGTGAATGAGCTGTTCTCAAAGCTCAAGTTTGCTGAGGTCGATCGGGGTTTGACAGCCCGTCTTGAGAGCCCGACTGATGCCCATAGTCTTGCTCTCGTCGGTGGTAGAGTGGCTAAGTCTAACGCTAATGCATATTCCAGGATGTACTCTTTGTCTTCTTTGATGTCTTTAACAGACGAGGAGTTCGACGTGCTTGGAGAGGACGAGCTAGCGTTGCTAACCAGATGGTTCAAGAGGCTGCACGAGAACCGGGTGAACACGAGGAGAACAGCACGGACGAGCTTTTAGTGCGGCAAGCCGGGACACTTCGTCGATGACTGCCCGGAAAAGACAGAGAATAAGAACGGCTACAAGCACCGGTCGAGCAAGGATGGCAAGTACAGATCGAGGTGCGATCAAAAGCACAAGAACAAGAACAAGCACAAGGAGGAGCGACGATCGAGGAAAAAGGCGGCCCGAGCGATGGTCAGAGCGAGTGACGTCGACTCCAGCTCTGCCTACTCTTCCTAGAGCTCGAGTAAAAGTGAAGATGAAGGTGATCAACGCAAGAACAAGAAGGCTTCCAAGAACTTGAGCGGGTTGAGCTTCTTCACGAGAGATGGCTTCTGCGACATGGCTCGTAGCTCCGGCAGCAAGAAGGGTCACCAAAGTGACTCGGACTCCGACTCCGAGGACGAGGTACGTGACGAGCTTCCATTATTGTGTGAGAAGAATGAGCATCTTGGCCAGTTGCTTGATAACCCTGATGATATGCTTCGAGAGGCCAAGAATATGAGGAAAGAACTTAGGGCCCCACTTGAAGATGCTAGGAATCGTGTGGCTGATCTAGAAACCCAGAACCTAGAAGCTAAGCTTGAGATTGATTCGCTTAAGGCTTCACCTGTGGTTTCTGATGATATTTATTGTGTTGATTCCTCTGTTTACCTAGCTGATCTTGCTAGTCTCAAGGATAAGCATGCTTCTACTTGTGATGAACTATATGTGCTTAGAGCTGGAGTGGCTAAGCTTAAGTCTAGACCTGCCTTGCTAGGTGCTTGAACTTCTTGCCCTGTTTTGCATGCAAAAATTGATGAGATGCATGCTTATACTGTTTCGCTTGAGGCTAAGTTGAAAGAACCTGTCCCCTCTTCTTGTTCTACATGTGAAGTGCATGCTTTAAAAAATCTGGAACTTGCGCACTATGTGAATCACTTGCAGGATGAGAATGATGAGTTGAGAAAAATGATGGGTTGGTTGTTGGGGCATGAACCCCAACTCAGGATGATGATGGAGACCTATAAGCGCCAAGATGGGCAAGCGCTTGGGTCGGAGAAGGTTTGAGAGTCTAGTGGTGAGGGAGGAGAGAAGATTGGTGATATCCTAGCTCCACCAAAAACCTACCACAAAAATGCCTTTCCTCCAAAACCCAACCCACTAAGAAACAAACTCAATACAAATCAAGATCCACCCATATTCCCTCACTCCACAAATTACTTCCAAAAGCCTATCAAGTTCAAGAGCACTTTGGGGAATGTGTTCTTTGGGAAAGAGAGTGAGAAGCCTAGTAAGGAGAATACGGTTGAGCAACCTAGTGGAGGGAAACCAAGTGAGCAGCCCCAACCCAAGCCTAAACCTAAGCTCGTGCGGTTTCATTGTGACTATTGTGGGAGAGTGGTCACAATGGTGAGTTTTGCTTCAAGAAAAAGCGTGAGGAGAGAATGGCAAAGAAGTGGGCTAACAAGGACAAGTACCACCCTTCCAATGGTGTACTGGAGCCTCGTGTGCATATGCTCAGGGCCAAAGCAATTGTGAGGACGGTTCCGACTTGGGGAGATCGAAAGGTGGCAGGTCGTGCTGCTAGCTGGGCTACACCGATCAGACCGGTGACCAGTGCACACCACCGGTCAGACCGGTGTAGGCTTGGGCAGATAGGGTTCTGTTTTCCGTGCTCGTGAGGAGGCTCGGTTTGGTTCGGGTGGTCGTGGTTCTGGTGGTTGGTATGGAAAGTCTGTAGGTGGTCAGTTTGCTAGGTGTTCTCCCCCTTGTGCTCAGAACGGGGATGGGAGGAGTCATATCTTTGAGATGGAGAGGAGGAACGGTCCACGCTCTTCCTTTCGTGGCTTTCGTCCTCCTCTAGCTAGAGAGGGTTGGTTCCCTCATAGTGCTTACCGTTGTGGTGTTCATGGAGGAAGCTTTGATAGGAGAAATGCTTTGGATTGTGCTAACCCCACTTTGGATGAAATGGCTCGGCACTGGTTGTACTCTTTTGGTACTAACTCCAATGCTGAGTCATTTGTTCACTAACGTGCTCGCTTTTGAATTTCAGGTGGGAGACTTGAGGAAGGTTTGGTTGATTGACTCCAGTTGCTCGAGGCACATAACCGGGGACAAGGGGTGGTTCTCAAGTCTCGTCCCGGTGTTGTCAAGGACATACATCACCTTTGGAGACAATGGGCGAGGGCGTGTACTTTCAGAAGGTGAGATCAAGGTAAGTGACAAGGTCACTCTCAGGCGTGTTGCTCTTGTTCAATCGTTGGGGTTCAATTTGCTTTCTGTGTCCCCATTGTTGGATGAGGGCTTTGAGGTGTTGTTTCGGCCTGGTGGTTCTCGGATTTTACATTCTCGATGGGACCTTGTTTGCATGGTCATTCCCGAGGGTCAAGTGTTCCGAGCTGATTTTTTTAGTCTTCTGGTGTGGAGCGTTGTTTGTTGGCTGGTTATTCGAGTGATTAGTGGAAGTGGCATAGAAAGTTGGGTCACTTGAACGTTGACCTTTTGTCTCGCTTGAGTAAACTCAATTTGGTCCGAGGATTGCCACGGTTGAGGTTTGAGAAAGAGTTGGTTTGTGTGTCGTGTAGGCACGTCAAGATGGTAGCTTCTTCTCACCCGCCTCTCACCGATGTGATGACTGAGTGTCCATGCGAGCTGCTCCATATGGACCTTGTTGGCCCAGCTCGTACGATCTGTGGGTGGGAATTGATACATCCTAGTTGTGGTGGACGACTACTCCCGATATGTGTGGGACTTCTTTCTTGAGGAGAAAGGGGAGACGTTTGGTTTTGTTCGAGATCTTATCTTGAGGTTGAAGAATGAGAGGCATGGAGATGCCATACGAGCAATCCGCAGTGACAATGGCTCGAACAAAAACTCTCGCTTCGAAACCTTTTGCCATGACTTGGGTCTTGAACATCAGTTTTCGAGTCCGTATAAGCCTCCCCGGAATGGTGTGGTGGAAAGGAAAAACAGAACCTTGTGTGAGATGGCTCGGATGATGCTCGACGAGCATAGGACTCCGTGAAGGTTCTGGGCTAAGACGGTCAATACCGCGTGTTATGTTTCGAACAGGATCTACCTTAGAGTCTACAAGAAGAAAACCTGTTATGAGTTGATGCACGGTCGCACACCCAAGGTGAGTCACTTCCATGTCTTTGGTTGCAAGTGCTTTATTGTTGACGGATAAAAGACGTATCCCTCTACGATCCGCAAGCGTACAAACCCCACACCTTTTTCACCACGGGATTCCCAAGGTTCTTGTCAATCCGCGGAGCAAGGGGATTACAAGCGTTCGATCTACAACGACACACTAGCTACTGAAACGCTAACTATTATTATACTAGAAAACAACTAAATTACACTAGAGAGAATAATTAAGATATCAAGATAAAAGACACTCGCCCACGGGTCTACGATACTAGAGCATGCAATCGCTTAAAGACATGAAAACCAATCTAATCCATCGGGGTTGTGACCACGGTTTCGCCCTTTCCCTCCTCTCGTACTATCACTACGCGAAGGTATTCATGACTAGACCTTTGATGGACACGGCGTATTGAATGGATCCAAGGAAGCATTAGAGCTCTACTCCCTTTACGGCATGGTAGCTAACCTTAAGCATTAAAGTATATTAACACAAGATGATAGATAGATAATCCGACAAAGTGCGATTACATCTCAAGATCGATTACAACCCATGGACGAATGAGAAGATTACCCCATCAAGGTGCTGATCATGGCACCGTTGATCATGGTTTCCCTTCCGACGGTGTCTTCCTTCTTCTCCACGAGAGGGTGCTTCCTTCGAGGTAGTTGATCTCCCTCTGGAGATCCTCCTCCTCTCTCTCTAGCTTGAGGATGGCCTTCTGGCGAATGACTCTCCCTTCTGTCGAATGGCGGCGCCCAGGCTTTTAGGGTTCAAGATCCTTCGGGTGCAAGGAAAACGGGACCGGCCCACCTCGGCCCGGTTCGGTCGCCCCATTCGCTCTGTGGGTCCTTATGCATTTATGTACTTTGCCCCCTCCACTTGCATGATTTTGACGATGTTATCCTCGCGTCCAAGATGGAGGTTCTCTTCGCATGAAGTTCGATCTTTTACGCTTCAATCCCCGGGGGTGTTCCTCATAGCACTTCAGTCCTTGCCACCATTGGAAGTGATTTCAAGCTCATGAACACGAACAAGACTCCGTAAATGCTCCTTTGAACTTGTTGCGAATCCGTCCTTTATGTCCATGTTTTCCTACATAAACACAACACTTCCAAATGCATGCACAAAGATGAACTTGTTATATGATTAGTGTGCCTAGTGGCGGGTTAGTTCCATAATCAAATCCAAACCAAAGTGTAATGAACATGCTAGGTGTACCAAAATACACCGTCAACATCTCCCCCACGCTTAGCTCTTGCTCGTCCTCGAGCAAGTACTCGTAAAAGAACTTCTTCCAAGGTGTTGTAATCATGTACCACTTATCGTTCTTTACAAGTCAGTCAATCCTCTCATCTTTAAAACATAAACACAAAGTAATGATCATCAAACATAAACATGGCTTTTAAAATTTTTACCACGTCAAGATTTACCCCACAACTCAAACTCTTCACTCTAAGTCTTCAATTTCAGCCATGCTTACTTCTTTGCTTCCATCGGAGGATTTTTATGATTTTAAAAACAAAATTACTGCAATAAGTATTAGACAAAAACCTTTCTCCAAGCTCTCTCAAGTCACTCATATGAGGTGGCTATCCTAAACCAATTTTATAAAACTCTCACCTCCCATAAGTCTCTCATATAACATGTAAGTGGAGCTATAGGTAGGGCTAGCGCAATCAACACAAGTATTGTCAGATTAAGAACTTCCTCTAATGGTTGTTTACCTTTCAAAGCCAATGATCATGAGAATTAACCATATGTGGGGATATCAAGGATGAGAAGATTTAGAATGGTAGACATGTGCAAGGGCAAAAGAAAATTGTGACTACAAGGCACCGACGATGTCCTCGTTGTCGGATTGCACATGGTTGGAAAAGGAATGAAAGTTTCGTCTCTCAACAACGTGACATCCTTCCTTACACTTTATTTTTTCTTTTCTTTCACTTGATCCATCCCTCTCATATCTTTATTGCTACCTCATCTTTCTCTTTTTCTTCTTTTTTTTCATTCTTTCATTCTCATATTTTTTCTTTTACATTTTCTTTCTTTCTTTCTTTCTTTTCCATACTCATACTTTTCTCTTTATTTTTCTCTCTCTTGACAACTTTTCAAAGCTCTCAACTCCTCTCTTTCTTGCATGCATACAATCTGAAATTTTAAATAAATCATGCTAGAGACGAGACGAAACTTTTGAAAGTAGGTTGTGTTCAAGGAATGCGATGTACAAAAGAGATATATAGGGTTGGGTATGGAATTCGGCGATGCACGAGACTTCCAAGGTGAAAGTCTCGTTACCGAATGTATGACGAGGCTAGCAACAAAAGATAAGCACAAGAACATGATCATTGCTCGAAATTAAAACTCCCAAGAGAGAAGGATCCTAGCCTAACTCATCGTGCTAATCACACTTATGGTGGAGCAAAAAATAAATTGGCTTTGTATAGGATTTTTTTCTACTCTCAACTTGGAAAAAGAGATTTTGCTAACCTTTATTACAAGGGTTTTAAGATAATTTTCAGAACTGAAATCCTCCAACTTTTAGCATTGAACATAGCACAACTAACATGTGAAGCTCAAGATCGAAGTATGGTATGAGTACTTTAAGTAGTAGCAACTCCACTAAGCACCACGGTAAACATTTTTCAAACCACACACTTGTGTTCATATATCAAGAATCAAAGATAAACAAACAAGTGAATAAAGATAAGCAACACACAAATATATATATATATATAAAGACTCTTTTTATTTGGTTTTCTTTGACTCAACACTAATTTAAGACACTTTCAAACTTGCAAAAATTTAAAAATACACTCGAAAACTAAGACTCATTAAAATCTAAGACTCTCGCTCGAAGATTAAACCGAACCTAAACTTAGAAACTCAAAATCTAAGGCTAGCTAGCTAGCTCTCCCCCACGCTAAAAACATACGACGTCCTCATCGTATCTTACAAAAATCCTAAGGGGAAAACTAGACCTAGTGGTACTTCAAGCAAGTAACCACTTGCCTCTCATGTTTCCAACCATGCCGAAAAGTTTGCGCACGTTACGGTTAAGGAACTTGTAGTTGTCACCAACCACGTGCTCCAAATCCTCCATACACTGCTTCATCGCTTCCATGGCTTGGAGACATTCATCGACCGACGTGTAGAGATCCCCGATGGATTGACGGAAAGTTCGACAACACATCGGATGCAATCCGAAGGGGTCTTCATCGCCATTGTCTCCACCGTCGTCGCCACCGTCGTCGCCACCTCCATTGTCGTTGCCGCTCTCGTTGCCATCATAACCATCGTCGTAGGGGCCTTCGGGAGTCCTCTCTTTGGGCTGCTCATCCCAAATGTAGAGATCGTTATCATCTCTTCCGGCGGCCGCCCACGAGCTTGGGCTACGATCGTCGGAGTAGTCGCTACCCCCATAATCCTTAGGCTCGGGTGACGCCTCCTTGTAGTCTTTGCGCTTCATGCCTTGGATGCGTGCCGGCCTTCGAACGGGCGTAGGGACCTTCTCTCCTTCGACGGGGTTGCGAGACGCAAGAGCTCCGGTCGGGACACGCCCTCCACAACGGATGTGTGCGGTCCTCTTGACGGGTAGCTTGAGCTCGCATCGCATCACCTCCTCCATCGATGGCTTCTTGGCTTCTAGCTTCAACTCTAAGCTTCTTGGAGGCACAATGGCTGCTGCAAGGGTGCAAAATATTACTTGGAGGGGTTGATTCCCGAGCTCCCAATTCGGCCAAATAAATAGTCCGAAGAGACAAACACTGAGAACCTCATTTTCCTTTTTTAAACTTCCCTTAAAATTTTCTGACCAAAGAAGGAAGTCGAAAAGGAGCAATTGAAGGACCGATACGGCGAACCAGAGAGGGGGGAGTGAATGGGAGCCGATAAAAATTCTTCTCGATGAAGATCGAAACTCCAACAAGATGAACGCGGCTTCCAACACACGTCTCCGACTCACTACCAAGATTTGCCAAGCCCACGTAGCCACTGGAGTGCCACTGGACCTAGGAACCAACACACACTGCCTACCGACTCGAGAACGCAGCGGAACACAAAACTCGAGTCTACAGACCCACACCGGTCAGACCGGTGAGCACCACCGGTCAGACCGGTCCCTGCCGGTGAAACTGAGCAACTTTCACTAAGTGGCTCTACACCGGTCAGACCGGTGAGACACACCGGTCAGACCGATGGCGACCGAAAGCCCCCAAGGCACCAAACAGGCCAACCGACCACCAAACTGACCCAAACTCGAAACAGCAGCACCACGGGACAACAGCGAACACACCAAGACGTTCACCTGAGAAAAATCCCACAAGGGCTTGCACCGGTCAGACCGGTCAAAAGCACCGGTCAGACCGGTGTAGCATGGGCAGCTCGGGATGAACAGCACCCGCGGGTCAACTCCCCCAAAACGAAATCTCGATCTCTCGAATCACTCCAAGGACCTGAACAAGACTTTGGGGATATCAGGAACACCTCATGAGGAGTCCATAGCCAAGTTTAATCCCACCAAACCTCGTCCAAAAAGGAGGAATCGAAGAAATCCCGCCGAAAGCACTTCCAACCCAAGAACTCAAGAAACCCCGAAATTGAGCACCTTTACTCACGGATTTGTGAGGGGAATCACAACCCAAAGAACCATGAAGGGTTCCCACATATTTCCCCCATCAAATCCCAAGAGAAAGATCTCGAAAACAACCCGAAGAAATCACCGAGAGAGGGCTCCGAAAATCACCACCAAGAACAACCGGGGAAAACACATCCAAACCTTGAGGAACCACGCCGAATCATCTATACATGAGACAAAGGTTCATACAAGGTCTAGCAAGCCGCCCGATCATCCATCCCTCTCTACAAGATCTCTCCGTGAAGCTCTCTTGCTATTCCTATGGAAAACCTAAGGAAAATAGGTGGAAAATAGGAAAACTAATGAGCTAGGGTTCCAAGAGTTGGCTGCCATCCTCTGACCTCTTGGGTTATATGGAGGCAACCGAATGTCTAAAATACCCTTCTCTACTAACTAGGGATACAAGCCCCTCAAGGGCGGATTTGGAATTCTTGATGTCTTCTCCATCGAACGGATGCCCGGCGACCGCACCCTGCGTAGCCTCGACGCAAGCCATGCGATCCCGACGCGTGTCCTCCGCTTTGAAGTCTCCGGACTGCGTCGTCGCACACCGGTCAGACCGGTGCTCCCCACCGGTCAGACCGGTCAGACCCACCGGTCAGACCGGTCTGGCGCTGCTGCAGCTCCGTCTTCGGTTCTCTTGTCTTGGCTTTGTGGATCAACCAAGGAACCCAGTGGTTTTCTGGTGAACCACCGGAAACCCCGCGAACTCGGTGTAGCCTCCGCCATTCTCCACTCATGACTTGGCTCCCACATAGTCCCGGCTCGACCTTGGTTTTGAGGCTCAACCAAGAAACCGTTCACGACTTCATCTTGTTGTTCATGCCACCATGCGGCCCGCACTTGACCCCGCTGGCCACCGGGTCCCTCGAACGAAGCCTACTTGTCTTCTCCACACCCCGGAGGCCTCACCGCAACGACCTTTCGCGCTTGTTCTTCACCCGCACCAACACCGGTCAAGCCGCAACCCGCACCCGCAATACTTAGCCAAGAATCAGTCCACACAACGTTGTCAATCACTCATCACACAAGGAAGCGACCATCCACCGGTCGTCGAACCACACATGGTCCTCAATCTCCCCCTTGATGAGTGCATTGACAACACCCACACGAAAGTAACAAGAGAGAAAAGAAAAAGAAAAGAAACGAACAAAAAGAAACTTCAACAAGCGATCGAAAGCCAAACAAAGGCAAAGAGCAAGATCACTTGAAGAAGACAAGTCTCGGACCACTTGGGCAAGGGCAACGGCTCGACACATCCGAGACAAAGCAAAGCTCAAGCAAAGAGCGCAAACCACCAAAGCAAAGCTCGAACAACCACAAAGAGCTCCCCCTGCACACATGCAAGCTCCCCCTGAACCAATGCACCTCCCCCTGGACGAATGCATGCAAAACACCACTTGAAACAGGCAGCCGCAACAACTCGGCCACCGACCGGTCGGACCGGTCAACACCACCGGTCAGACCGGTGTGCAACATGTGAACAGAACCAGCACTCACACCGGTCAGACCGGTGACCCTGACCGGTCAGACCGGTGCACAACAGAGCCCAGAAATGGCTCGAAACCACCTGAAAACCTTCTGAATGCGCCCAACAAGCCATTTCAAGCTCAAACTTCTCCCCCTTGTTGACAATGCATGAATCAAGCCAAAAATGCAAAAAATGCAACCTAGAGCTTCTCAAATAGACAAAATTCAACAAAGAATGCTACACATGTCCAAATGAGCAAGTTAGATACTCTAAGGCTTCGTATCGATCTCAACTACATGATCACCAAGTTTCACAACCATTGGACGAAGCTAAGATGGATTTTGGCAATTTTGCGAAAAACTTGCCTCTCATGAGCAAAGTCCTAAACATGATCAAAGCATATCAAAATGGCAAAGCCACACAAACTTCATGGTAGGACAACCATTCTAATCATAAGACCATCACAAACACCCACAAGCACCTCATGTCATGTCAAAGCCACCGAGCCATGTGCCTACTTCTATGTATGAGACTTCTCATTGGTAGGCATCATGCAACGGTTTAGCACCCAAAGCGAATTAAATTCAGCACATATGACATGGGAACATATTTTCCAAGCATTGTTCATTTCATTTTCAGATTTGTAAATGGTACATGAAATGTCTTTGCGACAAAAAGGAACTTATGCCCCTCCACAAGATAAATCAAGAGGGCTAAACATTCATGATGGCAAATGAGCCTTTGGCCCCATATGATCAATAAACTAGCTATCCAACCACAAATTAAGCATAGCAAGGCCACAAAAACATGTCAAGAGCATGTAAAGGCATTTACACATGAGAGAGCATACATGTGACATTTTTCAAAAGCATAGCTATCAACCATGGATTATTCATCAAGATCATCAAGAGTTAAGCCAAACTAACCGAAGCATACCAAACAAGCTCACAAAGACATATATCTCATTCCATGGTGAACAATGTATATGAGAGAAGCTTTTCCTAACCAATGAATATGATACAAAATGCATGCAATCTAAAATACAAGGATGCCTATACATCATGTTACATATGCCATGCCAAATGCAAGAAATGCACAAAGGAAAGCTATACATATGCTACAAAGGAGCTCCCAAACACAAAACTCACAAACCACCGGCTCCTCGAGGGGAGGCAAAAAAGGGCTCGACACCACCGGCAAAAGAGAGCTCCCACACACCCAACTCAAGAAATCAAACACACACCAAGTTCTCCCCGCAAACGGGTGAAAGTTGCTTGATCTAGGGGTTTGGTGAAAATATCGGCTAGTTGGTCATGTGTGGGTACATGGATCAAAGCTATCTTCCCTTTTTCTACGTTGTCTCTCAGAAAATGATACCTCACTTCTATGTGCTTGGTTTTGGAATGAAGCACTGGTTTCTTTGCAATGCTTATGGCACTGGTGCTATCACATTGAAGTGGGACATGGGTATACTCCTCACCAAAGTCACTCATGGTGTAGGTGATCCAAAGGAGCTGAGAACAACAACTAGCAGCGGCAACATACTCGGCCTCGGTCGTGGATTGAGCAACACTCGACTGCTTACGGGAAGACCAAGACACCAAAGAAGAACCCAAAAACTGGCAAGTCCCAGAAGTGGACTTCCTATCCAACCGACACCCGGCAAAATCCGCGTCTGAAAAACCATGAAGCGCCAAAGAAGAGGACGCGGAGTACCAAAGGCCGAAGTCGGGAGTGTGACGCAAGTACCTGAAAATTCTCTTCACACAAGTCCTCGGAGACGCTTGAAAACGAGCGCACAGACACACCGAGAACTGTATGTCCGGCCTCGTCGCCGTCTAGTAGAGGAGTGACCCGATCATGCTCCGGTACTCCTTCTGGTCCACGTGTTCACCTTCCTCGTCCGCATCAAGAGCTGTAGTCGTACTCATCGGCGTCGTCATAGCCTTGGAGTCCTCCATCTTGAATTTCCGCACAATGTCCTTGGTGTACTTAGCGTGGTGCACAAATGTTCCTTCCTTTGATTGCTTGATTTGTAGCCCGAGGAAGAACTGCAACTCGCCCATCATACTCATCTCAAACTCCCTGCTCATATCATCTGCAAACCTCGCAACAAGAGAGTTAGACGAGCCACCAAAGACAATATCATCCACGTACACCTGCACAATCAGGATATCTCTGCCCTGCCTCAGCAAAAACAAGGTCTGATCGACCTTGCCCATCTCAAAGCCTCTCGCAAACAAGAACCCCCTCAACCTGCCATACCAAGCTCTAGGCGCCTGCTTCAACCCATACAACGCCTTCCTCAACTTGTACACCCGGTGGGGGTACTTCTCACTCTCAAACCCCGGAGACTGCCTCACATACACTTCTTCCTCCAACACACCATTCAGGAAAGCACTCTTCACATCCATTTGGTGCAACTTGAACCCTTTAGCCACAGAAAAGGCTAGAAGGATCCTAATTGCCTCCAAACGGGCTACGGGAGCAAAGGTCTCGTAGTCGATCCCCTCCTTCTGACTGAACCCTTGAGCAACAAGTCTCGACTTGTTCCTCACAACCTCACCTTTCTCTCCCTCTTTGTTTTTCCACACCCACTTTGTACCAATCGGCTTACACCCTGGGGGAGGGTCAACCAACTCCCACACCTGATTCCTCTCAAAGTTCTCCAACTCCTCATGCATCGAATTAACCCAATTGTGATCAGATAGTGCGTGTCCAATGTCTTTGGGCTCGAAAGAAGCATCAAATGCAGCATGAGCGAAATGAGAGTTGTTCCGAACCCTCGACCGTGTAGTGCGTTGATCCATGTCGCCGATGATCCTCGAAGCTGGGTGATCCACTTGTACCCGCCGGGGAGGTTCTCGCCTCGAAGCTACCTCCCCCTCAACATCAGCTTCTCCTCGTTCTTGATTTGTCGTCGTAGGTGTAGCAGAGGGTCCATCCATCATCGTAGTCGAAGTAGTGGGTACATGTTCAGCCGGGGGCACCACACCGCCATCTTCATCATCACCATGTTCATGCTCCTCCTCCCCGAAAGATCTCCTCGCCAAGCTCATCATCACCTGCACACTCAAAAACAAGCTGACTACGTGGCTTTGTCTCGTCGAAGGTTACCTCGCAAGTCTCCACGATTTGGTTAGTTTCAAGATTGAGAACACGATATGCTCTAGAATGAGATGCATAACCAAAGAAAATGCCATCGACAGACCTAGCCTCAAACTTATCCAACTTCCTGCCTTTCTTCAGAATGAAACACTTGCAACCAAAGACATGGAAGTGACTCACCTTGGGTGTGCGACCATGCATCAACTCATAGCATGTCTTCTTCTTGTGCACTCGAGGTATATCCCGTTCGACACATAGCACGCGGTATTCACCCTGCCTCGGCCCAATACCTCCTCGGAGTCCTATGCTCATCAAGCATCGTCCGAGCCATCTCGCACAAGGTCCTGTTCTTCCTTTCCACAACACCATTCTGGGGAGGCGTATACGGACTCGAAAACTGGTGCTCAAGACCCAAGTCATGGCAAAAGGTTTAAAAACAAGAGTTCCTGAATTCCGAGCCATTATCACTGCGGATAGCTCGTATGGCATCTCGGTGCCTCTCGTTCCTCAACCTCAAGACTAGATCTTGAACAAAACCAAACATCTCCCCCTTATCCTCGAGAAAGAACACCCACGCATACCGAGAATAGTCGTGCACCACAACAAGGACATACCACTTCCCACCCGCAGATCGCACACGAGCTGGGCCAACAAGGTCCATATGGAGCAGCTCGCATGGACGCTCAGTCATCACATCGGTGAGAGGCGAGTGAGAAGAGGCTACCATCTTGGCATGCCTACAAGGCGCACAAACCAACTCTTTCTCAAGCCTCAACCGTGGCAATCCTCGGACCAAATTGAGTTTACTCAAGCGAGACAAAAGGTCAAAGCTCAAGTGACCCAACTTCCTATGCCACTTCCACAACTCACTCGAAGAACCAGCCAAGAAACAACGCTCCACACCCGAAGACTGAGAAAAATCAGCATGAAACACCTGACCCTCGGGAACGACCAGACAGACAAGGTCCCCTCAGGAGTCCACAATCCGAGAACCACCTGGCCGAAACAACACCTCAAAGCCCTCATCCAAAAACTGGGACACAGAAAGCAAATTGTACCCCAGCGATTGAACAAGAGCAACACGCCTCAGAGTGATCTTGTCACTCACTTTGATCTCACCTTCTGAAAGCACATGCCCACGCCCATTGTCCCCAAAAGTGATGTACCTCCATGTCACCACCGGGACGAGACTTGAGAACCACCCCCTATCTCCGGTCATATGCCTCGAGCAACCGGAGTCAATGAACCAAATGTTCTTCAAGTCTCCCACCTGAAATTCAAAAATAAGCACGTGAGCGAACAAACGACTCAGCACTGGGGTTAGCACCAAAAGAGGAAAACCAGTGCCGAGCCATTTGCTCGAAAGTGGGGTTAGCACCAACCAAAGCATCTCTCCTACAAAAGCTACCTCCACGAACACCACCACGGTAACCACCCTGAGGAACCACCCCTCTCTGCCTGGAGGAGGACCAAATCCACGCAAGAAGGCCCATGGAACGTCCCTCCTCTCCAACTCAAAGCTACGACCCCTCCGATCCCCGTATTGAGCACGAGGAGGAGAATGCCTAGCAAACTGACCACCTGCACCCTTTCCAGCCCAGCCACCAGAACCACGACCACCAGAAACAACCCTCGCACCTGTACGAGCTCGAAACCCAAACAACCGTTCCGTCTGTGCCCGCACCGGTCCGACCGGTGCCCCACACCGTCCGACCCAGTGTGACTCGCGGGCAAGCACCTCCAGCACCTTCTTCTTCTCTCCCCAAGCCCGAACTCGTCCTCACACGCGCCTTGGCCCCGGGCATCCGCATACGAGGCTCAAGTACACCATCGGAAGGGTGGTACTTGTCCTTGTTAGCCCACTCCTTTGCCATTCTCTCCTCTCGCTTCCTCTTGAAGCAAAACTCCTCCTTATGGCCATCTCTCCCACAATAGCCAAAATGGAACCTCACAAGCTTAGGATTTGGCTTGGGATGTGGCTGCTCACTCGGGTTCTCTCCAGTCAACTCATCCACCGGTTTCTTACCGCTAGCCTTCTCACACTCCTTCCCAAAGAACACTTTCCCGGAAGTGTCACAAACTTGATAGGCTTTTGGAGATCATTTGTGGGTTTAGGAAATGTGGGTGGAGCTGGGGTTGTGTCTAGTCGGTTCCTAAGATGGTTGGGTTTTGGAGGGAAATCATTTTTGTGGTGGGTTTTCGGTGGCTCCGGGATATTCTCTCCACTTCCCTCACCAACCTTGTTTGCCCCAAGTCTCTCACCATCTTGCCTCTTAAAGGCCTCGAACATCATCCTCAACTGAGGCTCATGACCGGACAACCAACCCATTTACTTCCTCAGCTCATCATTCTCATCCTGCAAACGATCAACATAGTGTGCAAGTTCCAAATTTTTTAATGCATGCATTTCACAGGTAGAGCATGATGTAGGAATGGGTTCCTTCAGCTTAGCCTCAAGAGAACTAGTGTATGCATGCATCTCATCAATCTTAGCATGCAAAACAAAGCAAGAAGTGCAAGCACCTAGCAAAGCAGATCTAGATTTCAGCTCAGCCACTTCAACCCTAAGCACATCTAGTTCCTCACACTTGGAGGCATGCTTCTCCTTAAACAAAGCAAGATCAGCAAGGAATATGGAGCAATCAGCACAATCATTCTCATCTGAGACAACAGGGCTAGCCTTAAGGGAATCAATCTCAAGCTTGCTATCAAGCACCTGTGTCTCTAGCTCAGCCACTCTAGTCCTAGCATCCTCGAGTGAAGCCCTAAGCTCTTTCCTCATTTTCTTGGCCTCTCTAAGCATGTCATCATGGTTATCAAGCAAAGAGCCAAGCCTCTCATTCTCCTGGCGCAATAAGGGAAGTTCATCACGCACCTCGTCGTCGGACTCAGAGTCCGAGTCTCTCTGTGTGCTCTTCTTGCTGCCGGAGCTCAACGCCATGGTGCAGAAGCCGTCTCTCGCGAAGCAGCTTAGCCCACTCAGGTTCTTGGACGACTTCTTGTTCTTGCGACGATCTCCCTCGTCTTCACTACTGCTCGAGCTCGAGGTGGAGTACGCGGAACTGGAGTCGACGTCGCTCGCTCCAACCATTGCTCGGGCCTTGCCTCGGCTCTCCTTCTTCCTCGATCGTCGCTCGTCCTTGTACTTGTTCTTGTGCTTGCTCTTGTGGTCACGCCTCGAACGGTACTTGCCGTCCATCCTCGGCTTGTGCTTGTAGCCGTCCTTGTTCTCGGCCTTCTCCGGCGCGGGCGACGAAGTGTCCCGCTTGCCGCACCGGAAGCAAGTCCTCGTGTTCCTCCTCATGTTCACGCGGTTCTCGTGCAGCCTCTCGAACCGCCTCGTCAGGAGCGCCGCCCTCGTCCTCTCCAAGCTCGTCGAACTCCTCATCTGGCATAGACATCAAAGAGGAGAAAGAGAACATCTTGGTGGATGGGTTAGAGTGAGCCTTTCCTTTGGAACCACCAACGAGGGCGAGACTATGGGAGTCAGTCGGACCCTCGAGCTTGGCAGTCATGCCCCTATCCACCTGAGCCGACTTGAGCTTCGAGAACAGCTCGTTCACCGTCAGAGTGTCATACTTCTCTGACTCCACAATGGCCTCGAACTTTCCGCCCCATATGGTACGATCCAAAGAGTGTAAGAGCTTGACCGCTCTATCATGATCATCGTACTGGAGCACGTCCACATTGGCCCTCATGTTGTTCATGACCACCGTGAACCTCTGGAACAAAGCATCGATGGACTCACCGGGAGATGAGTGAAGTTCTCGTACTCTCTCCGGTAGGTCGCATACATCCGTGCCTGAACCTAGGCGTTCCCAACATGAGCCTCCTTCAGCACCGCCCAAATCCTACAAGCCAAGTGCTCGGTGTGCACCCGATCGAACTCAGGCTGACACAAAGCACGAAACAAGTAGTCGACCGCCTTGTTGTTGGCGTCGAATCTGTCCCTCGATTTTGGAGCGAGGAAGTCCATCGGCTGGACATAGCCTGTGTCCACCGTGACATCCCAAAGGATCTGACCCTTTCCGCGGAGGAACGCACCCATCCGCTTGCTCCACATCTGGTAGTTCTTGCCATCGAAGTGTGGAGGACCCGAACCCCGTTCCTGGTACGCCATCCTTGGATCTTAGACTGGTTAGAGAAATAAAGACCCGAACCGGCTCTGATACCACTTGAAGGACTGATACGGCGAACCAGAGAGGGGGGAGTGAATGGGAGCCGATAAAAATTCTTCTCGATGGAGATCGAAACTCCAACAAGATGAACGCGGCTTCCAACACACGTCTCCGACTCACTACCAAGATTTTCCAAGCCCACGTAGCCACTGGAGTGCCACTGGACCTAGGAACCAACACACACTGCCTACCGACTCGAGAACGCAGCGGAACACAAAACTCGAGTCTACAGACCCACAACAGTCAGACCGGTGAGCACCACCGGTCAGACCGGTCCCTGCCGGTGAAACTGAGCAACTTTCACTAAGTGGCTTTACACCGATCAGACCGGTGAGACACACCGGTCAGACCGATGGCAGCCTGAAGGCCCCCAAGGCACCAAACAGGCCAACCGACCACCAACCGACCCAAACTCGAAACAAGAAGCACCACGGGACAACAACGAACACACCAAGACGTTCACCCGAGCAAAATCCCACAAGGGCTTGCACCGGCCGGACCGGCCAAGAGCACCCGCCGACCGGTGTAGCTCAGGCGGCTCGGGATGAACAAGCACCCGCGGGTCAACTCCCCCAAAACCAAATCTCGATCTCCCGAATCACTCCACGGACTTGAACAAGACTTTGGGGATATCAGGAACACCTCATGAGGAGTCCATAGCCAAGTTTAATCCCACCAAAACTCGTCCAAAAAGGAGGAATCGAAGAAATCCCGCCGAAAGCACTTCCAACCCAAGAACTCAAGAAACCCCGAAATCGAGCACCTTTACTCACGGATTTGTGAGGGGAATCACAACCCAAAGAACCACGAAGGGTTCCCACATATTTCCCCCATCAAATCCCAAGAGAAAGATCTCGAAAACAACCCAAAGAAATCACCGAGAGAGGGCTCCGAAAATCACCACCAAGAACAACCGGGGAAAACACATCCAAACCTTGAGAAACCACGCCGAATCATCTATACATGAGACAAAGGTTCATACAAGGTCTAGCAAGCCGCCCGATCATCCATCCCTCTCTACAAGATCTCTTCGTGAAGCTCTCTTGCTATTCCTATGAAAAACCTAAGGAAAATAGGTGGAAAATAGGAAAACTAATGAGCTAGGGTTCCAAGAGTTGGCTGCCATCTTCTCACCTCTTGGGTTATATGGAGGCAACCGAATGTCTAAAATACCCTTCTCTACTAACTAGGGATACAAGCCCCTCAAGGGCGGATTTGGAATTCTTGATGTCTTCTCCATCGGACGGATGCCCGGCGACCTCACCCTGCGTAGCCTCGACGCAAGCCATGCGATCCCGACGCGTGTCCTCCGCTTCGAAGTCTCCGGACTACGTCGTCGCACACCGGTCAGACCGGTGCTCTCCACCGGTTAGACTGGTCCCCACCGGTCAGACCCACCGGCCGACCGGCCTCCGCGCCGCCGCAGCCTCCGTCTTCGGTTCTTCTGTCTTGGCTTTGTGGATCAACCAAGGAACCCAGTGGTTTTCTGGTGAACCACCGGAAACCCCGCGAACTCGGTGTAGCCTCCGCCATTCTCCACTCATGACTTGGCTCCCACATAGTCCCGGCTCGACCTTGGTTTTGAGGCTCAACCAAGAAACCGTTCACGACTTCATCTTGTTGTTCATGCCACCATGCGGCCCGCACTTGACCCCGCTGGCCACCGGGTCCCTCGAACAAAGCCTACTTGTCTTCTCCACACCTGGAGGCCTCACCGGCAACGACCTTTCGCGCTTGTTCTTCACCTGCACCAACACAAGTCAAGCCGCAACCTGCACCTGCAATACTTAGCCAAGAATCAGTCCACACAACGTTGTCAATCACTCATCACACAAAGAAGCGACCATCCACCGGTCCTCGAACCACACATGGTCCTTAGCAATTCGGGCGAAAATCGGGGACGACGGCCGCCGGGACCCACCCCGGCTCGTCGGCCGGGCCGGCCGCCCACCCCCGTCTCGGGGGTCCGACCGCTCCGCTTTTTCGCGCACCGCCCTTTTTTCACCTCCTTAGCCCATGGGAAAAAGTTGGCCCAATAAATCTTCGCGAGAAACTCTAGAAAACTAAAAGAAAAACTATTTACAGAAATTCATGCCTTGTTTTTCGTCCTAGGCGGGACGTTCGTGCTCTTCCTACATGGTGAAGACATCAACATGGTGAAGGGGCACAACGTCGAGTTCGTAGTAAACCTTAAGCCGCTGACCATTCACCACAACTTGATCGCCGTTTATATCCACAATGGTTACCGCTCCGTTGGAGAGCACCGAATGCACAACATAAGGTCCGTCCCATTTGCTTTGCAATTTCCCCTTTCCGAAGGTTTTAAACCTCGAATTGTAGAGGAGGACCTTATCTCCTTCTTTAAATTCTTTCTTTTGCAATCTTTTATCGTACCACCTTTTGATTCTCTCTTTGTATATGCTTGCATTTTCATATGCTTTCAAACTCAACTCCTCTAGCTCGCTTATTTGGATCCTTCGTTTCACCACCGCGGCATCGAGATCGAGGTTCATTTCTTTAATCGCCCAATAGGCTTTATGTTCCAACTCAACTAGAAGGTGGCAAGCTTTTCCATAGACGAATTGATAAGGGGTCATACCTATCGGTGTTTTGAACGCCGTTCGGTAAGCCCATAAAGCTCCGTCTAATTTCTTTGACCAATCTTTGCCTCCCTTCTATATGGTTTTCTTGAGTATGCTTTTTAATTGCCTATTTGACGTCTCCGCTTGTCTGTTGGTTTGTGGGTGATAGGCCATAGAGACCCTCTGCTCAATTCCCAACTTGGACAAGCACTTTTTGAAATTCTTCCCGGTGAAGTGAGTTCCTCCATCACTTATCAAGATTCTCGATGTACCGAAACGAGGAAAAATCACGTTCTTGATCATAGTAATGGACTCCTCCGTGGAAGCTTTACGACATGGTATAGCCTCTACCCACTTGGATACATAATCAACCATGACTAGGATATACTCAAATCCAAATGAGTTTTTAAAAGGCCCCATGAAGTCTATACCCCATACATCGAATATGTCGATTTGTAAGTTGTATTTCAAAGGCATAGAATTTCTTTGAGAGATGTTTCCGGTTCTTTGGCATTCGGGGCATGAGTCAACATATCTTTTAGTATCTTCATGCATCTCCGGCCAAAAGAATCCGCTCGACCATACTTTTGCTTGGGTACAAAAATGGCTATAGTGTCCACCGTACTCCGCCGAGTGGCACTTTCTCAAAATCTCTACCCTCTCTTATCTGGGCACACATCTTCTCATTACTCCATCATTGCCAAGTTTGAAGAGGTATGGTGCATGCCAAAAGTATTTCCTACTTTCGGAGATTATCTTCTTTTGAGTGTTTTTATCTAGATGATCGAGGGGCATCTTTCGAATTGCTCGAATGATATCGATCATCCATGTGTCCTTGTCAAGCACTCGATAGAGGTGGTCATCTATCATCTTATCTTCTATGGGTTTTTTATCATCTTGTCCACGATTCATCCTAGACAAACGATCGGCCACAACATTTTCCACCCCCTTTTTATCACGAATTTCAACATCAAACTCTTGGAGAAGAAGGATCCAACGAATCAAACGTGGTTTAGCTTCCAACGAATCAAGAGAGGTATTTGATGGCTGTGTGATCGGTGTAAACAATGACCTTCGAGTTCACGATGTAAGATCTGAATTTTTCAAAAGCGAATACCACCGCTAGCAACTCTTTTTCTGTAGTGGCATAATTTAATTGCACCGCACTAAGAGTTTTTCTAGCATAGTAAACGGTGTGAACTCGGCCTTCCTTTCTTTGACCCAAAACCGCGCCTACGGCTTAGTCACTTGCGTCACACATGATCTCGAAAGGTTGGCTCCAATCCGGAGGTTGGATGATGGGAGAACTCACCAACGCACTTTTCAAGGTCCGGAATGCCGCTAGGCACTTCTCATCAAAGTCGAAAGCCACATCCTTTTGAAGAAGATGCGTTAAAGGCTTAGTGATCTTTGAGAAGTCTTTAATAAATCTTCTATAGAATCCGGCATGGCCTAGAAAGCTCCTTAAGGACTTAACATCTGTAAGAGGTGGGAGTTGCTCAACCATCTCCACCTTAGCCTTGTCCACTTCAATTCCTCTCTCGGATATAACATGTCCGAGCACTATGCCTTGCCTAACCATGAAGTGGCACTTTTCCCAATTTAATACCAAGTCTACCTCCGCACACCTCGTGAGGACCTTTTCCAAGTTTGCCAAGCAATCCATGAACGTCTTCCCATAAACGGAAAAATCATCCATGAACACCTCGACAATTTCTTCGATGAATTCCGAAAATACGGCCATCATGCAACGTTAAAAAGAGGCCGGAGCATTGCATAGACCGAAGGGCATCCTTCTATATGCAAATGTTCCGTAAGGGCATGTAAATGTTGTCTTGTGTTGATCGTCTGGGTGAATGGGAATTTGCATGAACCCCGAGTACCCATCGAGAAAGCAAAAATAAGCGTGGTTTGCTAACCTCGAGCATCTCGTCGATGAACGGTAGGGGGAAGTGATGTTTCTTCGTCACTTTGTTAAGCTTACGATAATCAACACACATCCGCCACCCGGTCATGGTTCTTTGCGGTATCAATTCGTTCTTCTCATTCCTCACCACGGTCAAACCTCCTTTCTTTGGTACACAATGTACCGGGCTCACCCATTCGCTATGCGGAACCGGGTAGATGATTCCGGCATAAAGTAACTTGATGACCTCTTTCTTTACTACCTCTCGCATGGCATGAGTTAGCCTCCTTTGGTGGTCCACTACGGGCTTACATTGGTCTTCCATTGGTATATGATGAGTGCAAAAGGCTGGGCTAATACCTTTGAGATCATTAATTGAATATCCAACCACCTTCCTATGTTTTTTCAATAAAATCAGCAACGCCTCATTTTCTTCGGGACTCAACTCGTCGCTCACGATGACTGGATAGGTCTTGTCTAGGCCCAAAAATTCTTACTTTAATCTTTTGGGCAAAGGTTTAAGGTCTAACTCGGGTGCTTGTGGCTCCTCGGGTTTTATTTCTCCTATGTCTTCGAATCTTCCTTCCTCCACGCTTCCATCATGTGGCTCTAAGACTTTTGTTGCTTCTTCTAGTTCTTCATCTTGTTGTTCACTAATTTGATTTTCCATCGCTCTTTGCAGCGGGTCTCTAAGGGTTTCAACAAAACCAAGGCTATCTATCTCTTCTACTTCATCATCTTCGGGAGGAAAGGGTGTAAGGTGTTTAGAAGCACGAAGAAAGTTATATGTGTACTTTGTTCCATTAAGGTTCTTTGTTACTTTGCCTTCTCCGGCATCTAACACGGCATCAACCAACTTAAGAAAGGGCCTACCTAAGATTATGTGATCATGATTACTATGATAAGCATTGATAACAAAGAAATCAGTTGGTATATAGTTTCTAGAGATTTTTACTTTCATGTTGCAAGCAATACCTAGAGCTTTGATAGTTCTACCATCTCCCATAATTAATTTTGTTGATGTTGGAGCTAAGTCTAGGTTGTGGTCTTGAACTTTAACGTAAATTTTAGAAGATAGAACACTTACTTGGGCTCCGATGTCGCATAACGCTTTGCATTGAACTCCGTTGATCCCGCAACTCAAGTGTGGTGTCATCTTCTCTTCTTGTTCGGATCCTATCGCGTAAATCTCGGTGAGGCGAGCGTATGGTGATGCTTCGGGCTTGATCCCCATGATTCTCTTCACCTCGGCTATGTGTTCCAGATCCATTATGTCATCTCCAAAGAGTTTTTGAAAAATCTCACCGGTGGTTTCAAGGTCGTATGAATTTTCCGCTTTCTTCTCCGGTGGGAAATGCACTTCCAATGCTCTCGCCATTCCCTTTTGATTAGGGAACGATCTTCTCTTGTCGAATACTTCTCCGTAATCGATAGGAACCCAATCCATTGGTTCGAACTCCCTTAGTGGCTTCGCGCTTGGCATGCTTCTCTTGTTCGTCTCATTTGGTGTGGCGAAGTCGACGCTTGGTGTAGTTCTTGACTTGATGTGTTCTTGTTCAAGCTTTTACGTGATTGGCTCCTCTTTTGTGACTTCCGGGGTTGCCTCTTTAGAAAAATCAGTACACTTCTTCTTCCTCGAATTATATTCCGGCTCTTCCGCAAGTCTTGTTTCCCAATCTCTTCGCATGGCAGCCGCTTTACTAATTTTTTGTAGAAGTTAGGCGGCTTCCGTGAGTGTTTTCTCCATGAGATCCACACCTGCACACATTTCGACGTGTTGCATGCAACTAGGGGTTAGGGAATAGAAAAATGTATGTAAGAGTACGTCACCGGTGAAGCCGAGTTTTGGTCCTTGTTCGATCAACCCATTAAACCTATCCCAGGCTTGGTCTATCCCTTCCTCTTCTCCTTGCATGAAATTGATCACTTGCCTCCTTAGATGTTGAACCTTGCTAATTGGAAAGAACTTCTTGCAAAACTTCTTTGTCAACTTGTTCCAATTGCCTTCAACTTCAAAGGACGCAAACGAATACCACGTCTTTGCATTGCCGGCAAGTGAGTAGGGAAAGAGATTCCATTTGAACCATTCATCGGGGACTCCTTCTTGACGCACCGTGTTGCATATCGTCGTGAAATCCCTTATGTGTCTATATGGGTTCTCCGTAACCATCCTTTCAAACGGGTTTGCCGCCACCATCTCGATGATCTTGGATTTAATCTCATACTTGGTCGCTTCGAGCTTCGAATCCGACTCTTGTACTTTTATGTCTTCACATCGAGGGCTAGCGTAATCCCTTAATGATTTCTCCGGTTCTTCCACGGGTTGATTAACGAACTCCATCTAGACAATAAGATAAAAATAAAACAAAAACGAAACAAGTGTTTTTCTAGATAATATATGTTAGATATAGCAAACGAAAGACAAACTAAAATATAAAAATAAGTTAGATGCAAATCAAACGATGTAAACTAGCTTGCTCCCCGGCAACGGCGCCAGAAAAAGGGGCTTGTTGACGGATAAAAGACGTATCCCTCTACGATCCGCAAGCGTACGGACCCCACACCTTTTCAACCACGGGATTCCCAAGGTTCTTGTCAATCCGCGGAGCAAGGGGATTATAGGCGTTCGATCTACAACGACATACTAGCTACTAAAACCCTAACTATTATTATACTAGAAAACAACTAAATTACAATAGAGATAATAATTAAGATATCAAGATAAAAGACACTCTCCCACGGGTCTACGATACTAGAGCATGCAATCGCTTAAAGGCATGAAAACCAATCTAATCTATTGGGGTTGTGACCACGCTTTCTCCCTTTCCCTCCTCTCGTACTGTCACTAGGCGAAGGTATTCATGACTAGACCTTCGTGGACACGGCATATTGAATGGATCCAAGGAAGCATCGGAGCTCTACTCCCTTTACGGCATGGTAGCTAACCTTAAGCATTAAAGTATATTCGACACAAGATGATAGATAGATAATCCAACAAAGTGCGATTACATCTCAAGATCGATTACAACCCATGGACGAATGAGAAGATTACCCCATCAAGGTGCTGATCATGGCACCGTTGATCATGGTTTCCCTTCCGACGGTGTCTTCCTTCTTCTCCATGAGAGGGTGGTTCCTTCGAGGTGGTTGATCTCCCTCTGGAGATCCTCCTCCTCTCTCTCTAGCTTGAGGATGGCCTTCTGGTGCGAATGACTATCCCTTCTGTCGAATGGTGGCGCCCAGGCTTTTAGGGTTTAAGATCCTTTGGGTGCAAGGAAAACGGGACCGAACCGGCCACCGGAGTGGGCTGGGCTGGCCGTCCTGGGCCGACCGGCCTGGGCCCACCTCGGCCCGGTTCGGTCGCCCCTTTCGCTCCATGGATCCTTATGCATTTATGTACTTTGCGCCCTCTACTTGCATGATTTTGACGATGTTATCCTCACGTCCAAGATGGAGGTTCTCTTCGCATGAAGTTCGATCTTTTACGCTTCAATCCCCGGGGGTGTTCCTCGTAGCACTTCAGTCCTTGCCACCATTGGAAGTGATTCCATCAAGCTCATGAACACGAACAAGACTCCGCAAATGCTCCTTTGAACTTGTTGTGAATCCGTTCTTTATGTCCATGTTTTCCTACATAAACACAACACTTCCAAATGCATGCACAAAGATGAACTTGTTATATGATTAGTGTACCTAGTGGTGGGTTAGTTCCATAATCAAATCCAAACCAAAGTGTAATGAACATGCTAGGTGTACCAAAATACACCGTCAACATTTATCCATAAGAAAGGGAAGAAGTTGGACAAGTTTGAGGCTATGTCAGTCGATGGTATTTTCTTTGGTTATGCATCTGATTCTAGAGCATATCGTGTGCTCAATCTTGAAACTAACCAAATCGTGGAGACTTGTGAGGTAACCTTCGACGAGGCACAACCACATAGTCAGCTTGTTTTTGAGTGTGCAGGTGATGATGAAATTGGTGAGGTGATATTTCATGAGGAGGAGCATGAACATGGAGATGATGAAGATGGTGGTGTGGTGCCCGCGGCTGAGCATATACCTACTACTTCGATGACGATCGAGGACAGGCCCTCTCCCACACCTACGATGACAAACCCAGATCGAGGCGAAGCTGCTGTTGAGGGAGAGGTAGCATCAAGGCGAGAACCTCCCCGGCGAGTGCAAGTGGATCACCCAGCTTCGAGGATCATCGGCGACATGAATGAACGTACTACACGGTAGAGGGTTCAAAACAATTCTCATTTCGCTCATGCTACTATTGTTGCCACCTTTGAGCCCAAAGACATTGGACACGCACTATCTGATCATAATTGGGTTAATTCGATGCATGAGGAGTTGGAGAATTTCGAGAAAAACCAAGTTTAGGTGTTGGTTGAACCTCCCCAAGGGTGTATGCCGATTGGGACAAAATGGGTGTGGAAGAACAAAGAGGGAGAGAAAGGTGAAGTGGTGAGAAACAAGTCAAGGCTTGTTGCTCAGGGTATAGTCAGAAAGAGGGGATCGACTACGAGGAGACCTTTTCTCCTGTAGCTCGTTTGGTGGTGATTAGGATCCTTCTAGTTTTTTCCGTGGCTAAAGTGTTCAAGTTGCACCAAATGGATGTGAAGAGTGCCTTCTTGAATGGTGTGTTGGAGGAAGAAGTGTATGTGAGGCAGCCACCGGGGTTTGAGAGTGAGAAGTACCCCCACTGGGTGTACAAGTTGAGGAAGGCGTTGTATGGTTTGAAGTAGGTGCCTAGAGCTTGGTATGGTAGGTTGAGGGGGTTTCTGTTTGAGAAAGGGTTTGAGATGGGGAAGGTCGATCAGACCTTGTTTCTCCTCAGACAGGGCAGAGATATCTTGATTGTGCAGGTGTACGTGGATGATATTGTCTTTGGTGGCTCATCTAACTCTCTTGTTGCAAGGTTTGCAGAAGACATGAGAAAGGAATTTGAGATGAGCATGATGGGTGATTTGCATTTCTTCCTCGGGCTACAAATCAAGCAATCAAAGGAAGGAACATTTGTGCACCAAGCTAATCACACCAAGGACATTGTGAGGAAGTTCAAGATGGAGGACTCCAAGGCCATGGTGATGCCTATGAGTACGAATACAGCTATTGATGCGGATGAGGAAGTTAAATACGTGGACCAGACGGAGTACCGGAGCATGATCGGGTCACTCCTCTACATGACGGTGATGAGGCCGGACATCCAGTTCTCGGTATGTCTGTGCGCTCGTTTTCAAGCGTCTCCAACGACTTCGGATCGGCAAGAGGTCAAGCGCATATTCAGGTACTTGCGTCACACTCCCAACTTCGGCGTTTGGTACTCTGTGTCTTCTTCTTTGGCTCTTCATGGTTTTCCAGACGCGGATTTTGCCAGGTGTCGGTTGGATAGGAAGTCCACTTCTGAGACTTGTCAGTTCTTGGGATCTTCTTTGGTGTCTTGGTCGTAAATTTTTTGCTTTTTGGTCCATTTTTCGTAAGATTTTTACATATAGACCCCTCAGGGAAAGAATCCCAGAAATGGACCCAATGCACGGTGCCAAGACCTTTGGCGCCATAGGCAGATAACACGGTGCCACAGGGTCTGGCGCCTTAGCTTGACACGTCAGCACCGCCGCGGCGCGGCGTGTAGGCACAGCGCCATGCCCTCTGGCGCCGTATCGTGTGACCACGGTGCTAACGGGCGTGGTGTCGTGCTTCAAGACTTAAGAACGCCCGCAGCCTTTTGCTCTCTGCCTCCTCCCTCTGTTCTCCCCGCCTCAAACACAGGGCCTCCGTCTGCCCCCGACGGCCAGCAGCTAGATCCGCCAGCGGCATCCTCCCCACGGCCTCCGCGGCCCTCTAGTGCAGTGTGGAAGGTTAGGCCTCTCCCCTCCCTATTTTTTCTTTGATTTGATTGGCTTTGTAGATAGTATTTGAAGAAACCCTAGATGGATATGGGTCTCGATCTATGAAATTAGTTGTTGATACGAGGATTGTGTCGTGGATATATGAAATGTAGTTACATATAGGTGAATCTGAATGATTTTTTGAATTTGTAGATGCCGAATTTATGATGAGTATTACCTAGGTTTTATTATTGCAGTAATAATTTATTAATGTATAATTTGTAGAACATGAATGAAATGTGGCGTGGGAACAAGTGGAAAGACCGGCCCAAGTAGGTCTCTCCTGATGTATCCTCCAAGGATACACCTGTACCACCTGCACTTCCTATCCCTAATTGTGATTGTGGGAAGTACGCCCATGTAACTCAATCCCTAAACCCTAAACCCAGCACCCTGACACGGCAGCTCGGGCATACTACTCGTGTCCTGATTATCGTGTAAGTACATTTCATGGTTTTTCTTGATTACAACAGTTCTTGGATTGAACGCTTGAATGATGAATTGAAATGTTTATATTGGTACAGGATTGGGGGATGTGCTATCTTTTCAGTGGATTGATGGCCCAGAGATGGTTGACCAAAGAATCTTGCTTTTTAGGCACAAGGCTAAAAAACTGACGACAAGTACAAGCGTTGGGTGCCTCCTCCAACAAACCCACCACCAATGATAGATGAAGAGAAGAAAATAGAAAACGTCACGTGTATGGCTAAACCACCATTGTGCTATTGTTGTGTGCCTACCAAGATGCGTTTGATGATGCCAAGGGCTCCTTACACCCATGAGTTTGAGTGCCCAAATACAAATAAAGTTCCTAAATTAGTATTTGATATTAAATCTGTGACACAAATTGTTATCTAGAAGTCCTAATTTCGATATGTGTTTGGTGCAGGGTCGGTACCTGCTTTGTGACTTCAACGAATATGATTATGGTCCTAAGTCATATTGGCCTGAGAGTAAAGAAAAGAAGGGCAAAGAAGTGGAGGTTGAGTTGATTCCTCTAGATAGAAACTGTCGATGTGGCATATCCGGGAACTATGATCTAATTCCATCAGAGCTGGGCATAGGTTATTATTGCGGGCACATGAGTGGAGATGATATGGTTGGTTTATTTAGTAATGCTTAATCCATTTGAAGACATTATGTAGACTTGTGACAAATTTGTTGATGTGGACAGGGAACATGGAGATGTGACTCGGAGCATTACTTGGACAAGCATGTAGTGGAAAAAGAGATTCTCATGAGAAGGCTAAAAAGTGTGTTGAGGAATTCCTTGAAGTGTCGGAAAGAGGCAACAAAGGAATTGGCAAGGCAAATGGGATATTGGCCTCGGCGAGAGAGAATAAGTGGTAAGCTGAAACGTGAATGGGAACAAATGCAGAACTTGGCAAGAGGAATGGATGAAATGTCAAGACAGGTTCAAACTGAAAAGAAAGGTAAGAGGATTGTGGATGGATGAATATCGAGTGAGAGGAATGTGGATGGATGCAACTCAGACCTTGTTGTGTACTTGTGAACAATTTGTATTTCCCTTGTTGTGGTGATGAACTATGTATGTGTGTTTGTATTTGTATGAACTATTATGTTTGTATGGTGAAGAAACTAATTTGATCTTCAGATGTGTGATATATCTTTGTTAATCGGAGTTTAACTTCTGGTTATGCTATTTGTGAAATTGTTTTTGTGTTTTTTGAACTTGTGGAAGTTAGTTATGATTTTGGCAAAGTTTCTATCCACAGTGCCAAAAGACCCGACGCCGAGACATACCACCATGGCACCAGGTTCATTGGCGTCGTGCATGGATTCCACAGCCGCGGGGTCGGCCGTACGGCGCCAAAAGGTTTGGCGTCATGTTAAGATACCACAGCGCCATGCCTTTTGGCGCTATGCTAGCTGGGATGGGCGCTAGGTCTTTTGGCGCTGTGTGTCGGTGCGGAATATGGTCCCGACACTAACCAGTAGATAGCGCCGAGGTCTATCCCTCAATGGTCGATGCTAAGCAATAAGAGACACGGGGTTTATCCTGGTTCCGGCCGAGGGGGCCGTACGTCCAGCAGTGGTGTTCTCAAGGCACTATATTGCTCAGCACCGGGGGTGCCTGTAGTGGGGCTGCTACAAGCAAGGCGGGAGAGGAAGCGTGGCTTCCAAGTCCCTAGTGGAGTGGCTGAAGATGTTGTGGGAGGATGAGTACGTGGTGCGTTGTGTGCTCTTGTGTGCGTGTTTTTGTATGTTTCTGTCCCTCGTCCCCTGCGGCTGGGGGGTTCGCCCCTCTTTTATAGATCAAGGGGGAGGCGAATTACATGCACGCCGCGCTATCTAGCTACGTGGGGAAGTGCGACGTGCTACGTTGTTGAGTGGGCGGCCGTCCGGACGATCCTTGCGGCGATCTGGCCATCATGGCCTACCTTGTACCCGAACAGTGGCGGTTCGAGGGTAGAAGGGCGGCGGATGGTGGGAGGTGCTGACGTTGGCCCGTACGGAGTACAGGAGTAGGTAGAACGGCTTCCCTTCCCAACGCGCTTCACAGTGCTGGAGTTGTTGCTACAGCGCTCGGCATGCGCCTGCACGCGCGGGGATGGCGGCCACGGCGCGTACGGTGGCGGGGATGGTGTTCCACCGGCCTAGCGCCTCCACCCTAACCTCGTAGGGTCACAAGAAAGTGAATCGAGGGTGCATCCGGCCCCCCTTCGAGGGGCTCGGCGCGTTAGCCGTCTTCGGAGCGGGCGCACGGCGTCACGGGACGACACCGGCCGCGGCCGCACGGTCCCTCCCCACGGTGATGGGGATGGGCTCCTCCCCGGGGAGTTGGTGCGGCGGCACGGGGGGCGAGCCCCGGCGCATGATGGCGCCGTCTCGCCGGCGTCGGGGCGTTAAATGCCCGTGTACGGGGGCCGGCGCACGCGTGAGGGGCACCCTCGAGCGTGGCGGACCCCGGCCGGCGCGGGGGCGTACCCTCGAGCGAGGCGGAGCCCGCTCGAGGGAGGTGCTACCCCTCGAACGGGGCGGAGCCCGCCCGAGGGGAGCGCGTATCCTCGAGCGAGGCGGAGCCCGTTCGAGGGGATCTCTAAGAGGGCCGCCTTGATGGGCCGTCGGAGTCCCTGCGGCGTGGGCTGTTCCCTGCATGGTTAGGCAAATTGTGTTTTGGCCTTGTTGTGGGTTTTAAGTGAGGATTTCCCCGTTGTTTAAGGGGACCCCTAGGGCTGTCCCCGACAGTAGCCCCCGAGCATCTGCGGGTTTGCCATTGAGGCTCCCGCAGATGCTGGAACCTACTGATAGGACGTTCTTCCCTCCTTGTTTTGCGAACGCTTTCCGTGGGGCCGCGTCAGCGGACCCGCGGGTCTAGCCCCCGAAGCCCTGCAGGAGTGTGGGTGCTCCTGCAGGGGTTAACCGCGAGAACTGGTCAGAGGGCGTGGCACATGTCTCAACCGGCATCGGCAGTGTTTCAGCCGGCTTCGGTGACGCACGCGCTGCTGGCGCTGTCTCCGGCGGGTGCAGGCCAAGGAGGTGTAGCCGTGCGTTAAGCCCCCGAGCCTGGGCCCGTTCGAGGCGATCGGGTAGAGCTTTATGACTTGTTTTTTTAACGCGCCCTCGCCGTCCCTCCGCGGGACGGAGGGTGAGGTTTCCGCAACCCCCATCGAGCGGGTCGCGAATTGCGGATTCCTCTTTGAGCTGCTAGTGGGTGATTCGAGTGGACGCCCATGCCCCGTTCGATAAGGGTAGGCTGCGTGGTCCGGAGACACATCCATGGAAGCGCTTGCATGGGTTTGCTAGGTGGGGCTCGGTCCCGTTCGATAGGGACCGAGGGCGCGAGAAGCTCTCCCTCGGTGGGATCCCCCGGCTAGCTGCCCTCGCTGGCTCTCGAACACGACATGTGGGGCACCCTCGAGCCGACGGGCTCGAGGAACGGCTCGAATGTGCGTGCCCTCGTCGTCCCCCGACTCGCGCGATCCGAGGCGCCCGTTCGAACCCGTCGAGGGTCAGGCTTCGAACCTCTGATCAGTAGGGCCATGCGGGGCGGCGCCTGGGCGGCCCCGTCTTTTGCGTTTGCGGCCGTCGAGGGGGTACGGGCGAGCCAGCCCTCGAGGCGCTGGTTGGTAGCACTGCGTGGCATGGGTGCTCGCAGTGCCTGCTTTGCTTCAAGCGGGCGCCGGGCGACCTTCTCACGCACGTGCCCCTTTTTTAGAGAGTTGATATCGTTTCGAGCCAGGGGCTCGCGCCGCTCGAGGGTTTTGCGTGGCATGGGTGCTCGTGGTGCCTGCTTTACTTCAAGCAGGTCCCGGGCGACCTTCTCACGCCGATGTCCCTCAATGGTCGAAAATTGTCTTGAGCCGAGGGCTCGTGCCGCTCGAGGGTTTTGCGCGGCATGGGCACCCGTGGTGCCTGCTTTACTTCAAGCAGGCCCCGGGCGGCCTTCTCGCGTCGATGTCCCTTCGAGGGCTGAAATCGTCTTGAGCCAAGGGCTCGTACCGCTCGAGGGTTTTGCGCGGCATGGGCACCCGTGGTGCCTGCTTTACTTCAAGCAGGCCCCGGGCGGCCTTCTCACGTCGATGTCCCTTCGAGGGCTGAAATCGTCTTGAGCCAAGGGCTCGTACCGCTCGAGGGTTTTACGTGGCATGGGTGCCCGCGGAGCCTGCTTTACTTCAAGCAGGCCCCGGGCGACCTTCTCACGCCGATGTCCCTTCGAGGGCTATCTTTGTCTCGAGTCAGGGGTTCGCCCCGCTCGAGGGACCTCCTTGCTTGGCAAGGGAGCGGGCCATTAAATGCCTTACAGTCGAGGCCGCGGCTCTGCAACGCGGGCGCGCCTTTTTAGGCGTTGCGGCCGCGCGCGCGTAGTGGGCGGCGTGGCAGGCGGATGTGACCGCTTGCCTCGGTCCCTGCTAGTCTTCGCCGCGATGATGGCTCGTCCGCGGTGATGTGGCCGCTGCGGTCGTGGTGGGGCCCGTTCGTCGGCGTGAAGAGAAGATTCCCTGCAGTTAATGCGCGCGGGGCATCCGCTCCGGAGAGCTCGCCCGCGGCTTATAAATCTGAGGGAAAGGGGAGACAGCGGTTTTTTACCTTTGCGCTCCGCCATCTTAGCCCCCTGCGCCTTCGTCTTCGTCTCGCCTTTGCTACCGTGCGGTGCCGCCATTAGAGCCTTTCTTCCACCTCTCGGCCTCCTCTCTCGCATTCCTTTGCTTTCTTCCCATGGCGCCGCTTCCGCCCCTCACGATCCTTGACCCGTATGCCTGGGAGCGGTCGACGGTGACCCCGCTGGCCCTTGGCGAGCTGGTCGCCGCCGCCGGCCGGTGTCGGCGAATGAGGATGGCCGCCCGGCGGAGTGGATTGTGCCGCCGGCGGCGGACCGCGCGCCCAACCCGCCGGAGGGCTACGTGGTCAGCTTCGTCCGTTTCCACGAGCGGGGCTTCAACGCGCCGGCGAGCCGCTTCATGCGGGCGCTGTGCTACTACTACAGCGTGGAGCTGCACAACTTCGCGCCCAACGCGATCTCGCAGGCGGCCACGTTCGTGGGCGTCTGCGAGGGGTACCTGGGGATCCCAGTCAACTGGGAGCTCTGGGTACACCTCTTCCGGGCGGAGCTCTTCACGCAGCCCACGACGGAGCCGAGGACCCGCCGCGCGGTGCGCGCCGGCGGGATGTCGCTTGCCCTGCGAGGGCAATTCAAGGACGACTACATCCCCTGCACCATGACGACGAACAACGCCGGCTGGGAGCGGGGATGGTTCTACTTGCGCAACGCCGAGCCCGGCCTCCCCCCCTACACTGGTCGGGTGTTCAAGGAGAAGCCCAGCTCTTGGGGCTACGGGGTGTCCACGGCCCGGCCACGAGGCGGCGAGGACTCGGTCTCGGCCGCCATGAAGAGCCTGGCGGCGCGCGGGGGCCGAACGCGTTGGGCGTCCTCGCCTTCCTCCATCATCGGCGGATCGTGCCTCTGATGGAGAGGCCGCTCTGCATCTTCGAGATGACGGAGGCGGCCAACCCCGTCGATACGGCGAGGTCGCGGATGCTCCCGACCCCGCTCGGGCGGGCGTACGCGCTCACGCGGGCGCGGAACGCCGTCGACACCCGGATGCCGATGCGTCCGGACTGGACCCCGTGGGACCTCGAGATGCTCCCCACCGGCCCATTGGTGAGTGTGATTCTTGTTTTTGTTTTTGTTCTTGGTGTTGCTTCTGCCTCCTGACGCGTCCTTGGTGTTCGTGCGTGCAGCTGGTGAGCTTTATCGCCTCCAAGTCCGTTCCGCCGACCCCCGACTCCCGCGCGCTTGGTCGGGCGGCGCGGCGAGCGGGGGACGGGGAGCGGGCGGCGCGCGGGGAGGGAGCGCGCGAGGCGGCGCAACGAGCGGCCGTGAGCGGCGGAACGCGGAGTACGGCGGCGCGAAGAACCGGGGCTCTCCTCCCGGGGAGCCGAGGATTTCTCGTCCTCGGGGATGATGAAGAGGAAGAGGGCGAGGGGGGAGGCCCCTCAGATAGGTGGGAGCCGTCGCCCCCGTCGCCGGAGCCGGCTCCGTCGGGGAGGGCGGCATCGCCGGGGCGGGTGCAACGGCGCCCGTCGTCGGGCATTCGACATCGGGGGCAACGCGCGCGCGCCGAGGCGCCGACGCGCACCTTGGGGGCGCGCGTGGTGAGCGCGCCCGTGCGCGCGGCGAGCGCGCGTCTCGCGCGCGGGGCGGGACCGCGCGCGCGGCGGCACCGTCGGGGAGGCGTGGCGGCGGGCGCGCCGGCCGCGCCGGCCTCATCCGCTGAGGCTTTGAGGAAAAGGAAGCGTGCCTTTTCCTCCTCGAGGTAAGGGGCTCGGTGCTTTACTTGGTTTGATTAGTTGATGATCAGGCGCTCTAACCCTCTGTTTGTGCCTGCGCAGGGTGGTGCCAACCGTGCCTCCCCTTGCACCGGCCAAGGTGCTGAGGACGGACGCGTCCATCCCCACCCGGCGGCGCTCGTCGAGGGCGTCGCGGGCGGGGGCAAGCACGGCGGCGGCGGGCGAGAGCTCGCGAGGCGCGCGGCGGGGCCCCGAGGCCTCGGTCGGCGGACCCGGCCGCCGCGGCGCGGCCGGCGGTTGTTGAGGAGCGACCGGCACCGGCCATTGTGGGGGCGCGGCCGCGGTAGAGGCCGTGGCGGAGGCGCGGCCCGCGAGGGGCGCGCTGTGGAGGCGCGGTCCGCGGCGCCGGGCCGCGGAGGAGGTGGAGCGGGTGCAACCCGCGGCGGCGCCCGTGGTTGCGGAGGCGCGGCCGAGAGGTGGTGGCCGTGGCGCCGCGTCGGCGCCCGCGGCCACGGAGGCGCAAGTGGAGGCGCCGGTGGAGACGGCGCAAGGGCCGGTGCCCGCCGTCGGTTCCTGGGCGGAGGTGGTGGAGGTCCTAGATGACGACTCCCCGCCGCCCGGGTGGGATCAGTGGGCTAGCTTCCCCACACGCTCCTCCGAGCCCCAGGAGGGGCCCTCGTGAGGCGGCACGAGGGGCACATGGTGGCGGGGGACCGAGGACGCGGTGCCAAGGCCTCATCCTCCCGCGCTGGCCACCCTGCCCAGGTGGAGGGGGCCATTGACGATCCCCCGGCGTTTGCGCGCCGCCGGGGGAGCGAGAGCTGCGGGGCGAGCTCCGAAGCCACGGCGCCACGCTCAACCGCGCGCTGAATGAGGCGTTGCAGGTCCATGGCGGCCCTGCATGGCGCGTCTTCCAGGTAGGGCGTCGTCGCTCGTTTTCTTCTTCTCCTTATATTTGTACGCTGCCTCTATGCCGTAGCGCTTATGGGTTTTGGTGTGTGGGTGCCAGGAGCTCGAGCACCGCGCCCACGATAAATACGACGCCTTCGACCGGGTGAACGCCGAGGTCCACTAGCTCCGGGAGCGGTGCAGCGCTTTCGACACGCTTGCTGACGCCCTCAGGTCCCCCCGGACGGTGGGCCGCGCGTCTTAGGGCCATGGCCTGGCACGACGAACTCCCCAAGAGCTCGAGGCGGGGACACGGCGCGCCGCTCGAGCCTCGAGCGGGTCCGCGCAGCCCTCATCGATCGTGATGAGGCGCCGTGGCATGCGCGCTCGGACTTGGAGAAGACGCGGACGGCCGGCCACCAACCGGGAGGCGGAGGTGGCTAACGTCCGCGGCGAGAACCGGAGCTTCGCTCGTCGCTTGAGGGCGCGCGGCGCGGCGGCGCCGGGCGAGGAGCGGGCGCGCGGGCGGGAGCGGCGCGGCCAAGGAGGCCGACGACTTGAAGGCCGCCCTCGACGCCAAGGCCGCGGCCCTCGTCGCCGGCCGAGGAGCGGCTCTGCAAGAGAGCACGCGCCGCCAAGGGGCCGAGGGGCGGCTCCGGCGGGGAGCGAGCCGCCCTCGTCGACGCCGGACGGCGCCGGAACCGGAGCGCGTCGCTCGCGAGGCGGCGGCGAGGTCCTTGGCGGAGCGGGACGACAAGCTCTCCAAGGCCGAGGGCGAGCTCATTGTGCTCGGCATTGCGAGCGCAAACCGAGAGATAGCCCTCCGGGAGCGCAGCGAGGCCGTCAAGCGCCTCGGCGGCGGTCGAGGCCGAGCGCCGTGCTCTCGAGATAGAGAGGAAACAAGTCGAAGGTGAGCCACCGTTTGACTCTTGCCTTGTTGGTTTTTCGTTAGAGGGCTCGCATTCCCCTTTCGATTTCTTTCTTGTCTTGGCGATTCCGAGGCTTGCGCACCGCCCGGGGCACGCGGGCGAGCGGGACGAGGCGGCCGGCGGGCTTCCTACAACTCCTCCGAGCAGGGGCTGCGGGGGGCGCGCGGCGCGCGGCCCTCGAGACTGCCACGCGCGTGGAGGAGGGCGAAGCACGGGCGGCGGCTCGGCGGCAAGCCGCTGCGTGCCCTCGGCGGCCATGTCACCGAGCGGATGCGCCGGGCGCTGCATCTGGGCGCCCAGAAGGCCCTCGGAGTGGTGCGGTCCCACTACGAGGTTAACTTCGAGGCGCTGGCGGAGGGCTACATCGTTCCCGAGGGCGTCGAGGACGAGGTAGCGATGGAGCGTGTGGACGCGCTCACCGCCGACGCCGCCGGGGGTCGCTCGCCGAAGCCTTCGAGGAGTTCCTCTTCCGGACGCCGCCGACGCCGCCGCTCCTCCCGCCCTCGAAAGCGGTTGGGCGCTAGGCCCGTTTTGATGTGTATCAGTACTCTGGCCTCGTGGCCTTTTGTAAATGAACAAGTTGTTCTTGGACATAAACATTTCTTTGTAATGAAGTCATTTGTTTATCACGCTTTTTGTTTCTCCTTCTTCTCGAGTAGATTCTAGTTAGGGGAGTTCGATTTTCGCGGGGGCCTGTTTGGGTTGGAGGCGAGAGAGAAGGGCCATATCCACGCGGCGTAGGCTATCTCTGGCTCGCACGCTCCTTCCGCTAGGCCGCCTGCGCCCTGTTCGAATCGTTGCTCGTAGTCGAAGTAGAAAACAAACTTAGCGCGCGTGAGTTGTTTCGTTTTTGCGCGAAAAAATGGGACCATTTTGGGGGGGGGCCGCAGTAGCCCCCGAGGGTAACTTGGGTTTCAGGGGAAAGCCGAGTTGCCCTTTCTATTAGACTTGAGGCGTTTACATAGTTGCCACCAACTGGGGCGTTTGCCGTGTGATTTTTACAACAAAAAAAATGCTTGGGAATCCTAGCTAGTGGTAGAAACGACGTAGTTGTTGGATGTTCCAAGCGTTGGTGAGCTCTTCACCGTCCTCGTTGGCCAGCTTGTATGTGCCGGGCATGAGTACCTTCACCACGACATAGGGTCCCTCCCATGGGGGCGATAGCTTGTGGCGCCCTCGGTTGTCTTGGCGTAGCCTTAGGACCAGATCCCCTTCGCTGAAATCCCGCCGGCGTATCTTGCGTGCTTGATAGCGCCTGAGGGACTGCTGGTACCTCGCGGAATGCATCAGGGCCACGAGGCGTGCTTCGTCCGGTCGGTCCAACGAGTCCTCGCGGGCTCGGCGGGCCGGCATCCTCGTCATAGCCTCGAACCACCGGGCGAACCGTATTCTAAGTCCGTGGGGAGGACGGCCTCCGCGCCGTGGACTAGGAAAAACGGGGTGAATCCAGTGGCTCTGCTCGGGGTGGTCCTTAGGCTCCACACAACCGCCGGTAATTCTTGGAGCCATTTTCGCCCGCAGTTGTTCAGCGGTCGAAAATTACTCGGGCTTTAGGCCTTGTAAGATCATGTCATTGGCACGTTCTACTTGGCCGTGAACCGGGACCCATTGTCGGTGATGATGGAGTTTGGCACTCCAAAGCGGTAGACGATGTCGGTGATGAATGTTACCGCCTTTGCTCGCCCTTAGATTCGTAATGGGGCGCACCTCCACCCACTTGGAGAATTTGTCGATCGCGACCAACAAGTGGGTGAAGCCCCCGGGCGCCTTCCGCAGGGGCCCGACGATGTCCAGCCCCCACACGGCGAACGGCCATGTTACGGGGATGGTCTGTAGGGCGTGGGCGGGCAAGTTGGACTTGCGGGCGTAGAACTGGCACCCTTCGCAGGTGCGCACGATCTCGCTGGCGTCCGCGACCGCAGTGGGCCAGTAAAAGCCATGGCGGAACGCGTTGCCGACGAGGGTGCGGGGCGCGGCGTGGTGGCCACAGATCCCCGCGTGGATGTCCCGCGGGGAGCTCGCGCCGCTCGGGAATGGGCACGCATCGGCCCCGTAGGATGCGGAGGCGGCGCGCTTGTACGGCTCACCGTCGACGAGGGCAAAAGACTTAGCCATCCCGGCGATGCGCCCGGCCGCGGCCGGTCCGCGGAGAGTTCCCCTCGAGCGATCCGGGCAATGTACTTTTCGCGCCGGTCCGCTTGGGCGGGGAGCGGCTCGATGTCCATTACGTCGGCCTCGTGGGAGCCGTACCCCTCGAGGAGGGAGAGCACGTACGCCTCGTTCGAGGGGTCCTCGTCCATGGGTTCCGCACCCGCTGGATTCGAGGGAGCCCCCGAGGGTTCGTTGTGACTCGAGGGGTAGAGCTCGAAGACGACCGAGGGTTGAGCGACGTCGCGCGCGAAAACGTTTGGGGGGACGGTGATCCGCCCGGACGCGATCTTGGCAAGCTCGTCCGCTTCCTCGTTGTACCGGCGGGGCACGTGGTTGAGCTCGATGCCGTAGAACTTGTCCTCGAGTGCTCGCACGGCTTTGCAGTAGGCCTCCATCTTGTCGTTGTGGCAGCTCACGTTCTTCATGACTTGATCGATCACGAGCTGCGAGTCGCCCCGCACGTCGAGGCGCTTGACGCCTAACTCAATGGCAATTTTGAGGCCGCAGAGGAGGGCCTCGTACTCAGCCATGTTGTTAGACGCGGGGAAGTTGAGGCGCACCGCGTACCGCATGTGTTCCCCGAAGGGTGACACGAAGAGCAGGCTCGCGCCCGCCCCTGTTTTCATCACCGAGCCGTCGAAGAACAGAGTCCAACACTCCGCTTGGATTTGCGGCGGCGGTAGCTGCGTGTCCGTCCATTCGGCGACGAATTCCGCCAAGATTTGGGACTTGACAGCCTTGCGCGGGGCGTAGGCGAGCGTCTAGCCCATCAGCTCTACGGACCACTTGGCGATCCTGCCCGCGGCGTCGGGGTTGCGGATGATCTCTCCCAGTGGGAAGGAGGAAACCACCGTGACGGGGTGGGCCTCGAAGTAGTGGCGGAGTTTGCGCCGCGCAAGAACCACCGCGTACAGCAACTTCTGGACCTGGGGGTAGCGCGTCTTTGTGTCTGAGAGGACCTCGCTGATGTAGTAGACCGGCCGCTGCACAGGCAAGGCATGCCCTTCCTCCATACGCTCCACGACGATCACGGCGCTGACCACCTGGGTGGTTGCGGCCACGTAGAGCTGCAGGGGTTCGCCGTCCTGCGGCGGCGTGAGGATCGGGGCGTGCGTTAGAGACGCCTTCAGTTTGTCGAGCGCATCCTGGGCCTCGGTGGTCCAGGAGAAGCGCTCGTGCTTCTTGAGTAGGCGGTAGAGGGGCAGGCCCTTCTCACCGAGCCGCGAGATGAAGCGGCTCAAGGCGGCGAGGCACCCCAACACCTTTTGCACCCCTTTGAGGTCCCGGATCGGACCCATTCGTTTGAGGGCCGCAACCTTTTCAGGGTTGGCCTCGATTCCCCGCTGGGAGACAATGTATCCTAGGAGCATGCCTCGCGGCACTCCAAAGACACACTTTTCGGGGTTTAATTTGACCCCATTGGCCTGTAGGCAGTTGAACGCGATGCCAAGGTCGCCAACCAGGTCGTCCGCCTTCCTGGTCTTTACGACAATGTCGTCCACGTATGCTTCGACCGTTCGCCCGATGTGATCCCCGAAAACGTGCTGCATGCAACGCTGGTATGTTGCACCCGCGTTTCTGAGGCCAGACGGCATCGTGACGTAGCAGAACGTCCCGAACGGTGTGATGAACGAGGTCGCGAGCTGGTCGGACTCTTTCATCTTTATTTGGTGGTATCCGGAATAGGCATCAAGGAAGCAAAGCAATTCGCACCCAGCCGTTGAATCAACGATTTGATCAATGCGTGGCAAAGGAAAAGGAACTTTAGGACATGCTTTATTAAGACTAGTGTAGTCTATACACATCCGCCACTTCCCATTCTTTTTCTTTACAAGCACGGGGTTTGCTAGCCACGTTGGGTGGAACACCTCCTTGATGAATCCGGCCTCGAGAAGCTTCCGCAGCTCCGCTCCGATTGCCCGTCTCCGCTCCTCGTCGAAGCGGCGGAGCCGTTCTTCTACGCCCGCGCGGGCGTTTGGCGGGGATGTCAAGGGAGTGCTCGGCGACTTCCCTCGGGATGCCTGGCATGTCCGAGGGGCTCCACGCGAAGATGTCGGCGTTGGCGCGGAGGAAGTCGACGAGCACCACTTCCTATTTGGGGTCGAGGGTGGAGCTGACCCTCAACGCCTTGCCCTCGGGGGCTAAAGGATCGAGGGGGACCCCCTTGGTCTGCTCCGCGGCCTCGAAGGTGCCGGCGTGCTTGGCAGCGGAGTTGAGGTCTTCGTTGACCATCTTCTCCAGCGTGTTCACCAACGCTTCATCCAGCGCTAGTGCCTCTGCGTGCTCTACGCACTCGACGTCGCAGTCGAATGCGTGCTCGATCGACGAGCCGACGGTGATGACGCCGTTTGGTCCGGGCATCTTCATCTTCAGGTAGGTATAATTGGGGACCGCCATGAATTTGGCATAACAGGGTCGCCCAAGTATAGCGTGGTAGGCCCCCTTGAACCCCACCACCTCAAAGGTGAGGGTCTCCTTGCGGAAATTCTTTGGGGTGCCAAACCAAACTGGCAGGTCGACCTGCCCGAGGGGTTGGACCTGCTTGCCGGGCGCGATGCCATGGAACGGCTTCGTGCTGGGCCGCAGCTGATCCAACCCGATCCCCGTCAGGCGCAAAGTATGCGCGTAGAGGATGTTGAGGTTGCTGCCTCCGTCCATGAGGACCTTCGAGAACCGGGCGTTCCCGATGATGGGGTCGACCACCAGCGGGTACTGGCCTGGATTGGGGACGCGGTTTGGGTGGTCTTCCCGGCTGAAAGTGATGGCGTCCTCCGACCAATTGAGGAAGGACGGAGGCGCCCTCTCAGCGGCGAGGACCTCGTGCCGCTCCTTCTTGCGTTGGCGTGTCGACATGTCGACTGTTGGCCCCCCAAAGATGAGGAACACATTTTCGACGGCGGGGAAGCCGCCTGCGTCGCCATCGCCTCCGTCTTTCTTGGCCTCTGCCTCCTTCGCGGCGGCACGGCCATAGAACTTCTTGAGCATATCGCACTGCTCAAGAATGTGGTTCACGGGAGTCTTGTGGTAAGGACATGGCTTTTTCAGCATGTCGTCGAACACCCCCGGGCCTCGAGGGGCCGGTCGAGGGCCCTGTCGAGCCGGGTCAACAGCAAGGGCCTCGGCGTTGCCACCGTCGCGCCCCTGCTCGCGCGCCTCGCGGTGCGGCTTCTTCCCCTTCTTGCCCCGCTTGTCATTGCGGTGGGGCTCCTTGGACTTGCTGCCCTCCGCGGGCGCGTCCTCGAGCGCTTGCCCTTCTTGCGTCGAAGATCGCCCCCCACGGCCTCCTCCCCGGAGGCGAAGCTGGTGGCGATGTCGAACAACTCGTTGGAGTCCGCGGGCGGGCTGCGTCCCAGCTCCCGCACGAGGTCCCGGCACGTGGTGCCCTCGAGGAAGGCGTCCACGATCTCGGACTGCGCAACGCTGGGGAGCTCCGTGCAGCGCTTAGAGAAGCGCCGTATGAAGTCCCGCAGCGACTCGCCGGGTTTCTGCGTGCAGGAGCGCAGGTCCCACGAATTTCCAGGGCGCACGTATGTGCCCTGAAAGTTGCCCACGAACATGTGGACCAGGTCGTCCCAGTTGTGGATCTGGCTGGCGGGCAAGTGCTCGAGCCATGTCCGGGCCGCGTCGCCAAGATGCAGGGGCAAGTTGCGGATGATGACCTCGTCGCTGGTGGCCCCGCCCAGCTGGCAAGCCAAGCGGTAGTCGTTGAGCCACACACGGGGGTCCGTCTCCCCGTTGTACTTGACGATGGTCGAGGGTTGGCGGAAGCGTTGGGGGGAACGGCCGCCGCGCGGATCTCCCGCCCGAACACACCGGGTGCACGGGGGCTCCGGCGTCGGGGAGCGGTCTTCGCCGGCCGTCGTAGCGTCCACCCCGTCGAGGGTGGTAGCCCCTTGCTTTGCTCGTGCGTCCGCCCCGCCGGTGCGCCCGGCGTTGATGACGTTGCGGGCGTTGCCATCCGGCGCCCTTGCGTGCGTCAAGGAGCCGCTCTTTGGCCGGCGTGCGTCCTTGGTCGGCGGGTCGCCCCGCCGGTCCTCCTCCGCGTGCACCGAGGGTTTGCCTCCCCGGCGCGGCTTCGTCGTCCCGCGCATCCCCCCGTTGGCGGATGCGTGAGGCCGAGCTCTCGGCCGTGGACGGCCGCCGCTTGCTCGATGAGAGTTTGCACCTCGCGGTGCATGTCTCGAGCCTCGGGGGTCAAGGGTGCGGCATGGCCCGCGGCGGCGTCGCGGCGGCGATGAGCTTTTGGCTCGCCCGCGGGGCGCGTCCGCGTTGTCGACGTTGGGGATGGTGTTGATGCGGTCGCGGACTCGTCGGCCCGGCTCCGCGCGCGTTCGCCGCGCGCGGAGGGGGCTTCCCCCCCGCCATTGAGGCGCGGAGCAACCGCACCGTCCGTATTCCTCCGCCAACTTGGCCTCGAGCTCGCGGGCTTGAGCTAGCCGCGCGTCGGCGTCGGCCCCGACGGGAGCGCTTGGCCCCCGCGGCCGGCGCGCGTGGCGATCCCCGGGGGCGGCGTGACTTCCCCCGTCTCCGGCGCCCACCGCACCGGTGGCATTGGCCGGGTCATTGGCGATGACGGCGCAGCACTCCCGCGCGGGATCGTAGCTCCCCGTGCTGGGAGTCGTCGGAGCAACCGAACCGCATGTCCGTAGCGTCGAGAAAACGCTGGAACATGACTGGGTCCGGTACGCCGGAGAAGTCCCACTCAGCGTATCCATGGCGGTTGGCGGGTGGCAATGCGTCGACGGAACCTAGGGACGACTCATCCCCTGCTGAGGCGCCGGGGTTCCTGGCGACGAAGACGTGGCGGCCAGGCGGAACCCTGCGCATCGTGGTGTTGATGTTGGCGTCGTAGGCCGACGTAGCGCCACGCAGCCCGATGGGGATGCGCGGCCCGGAGACCGTGCGTTGTCCGCGGGGGCGGTGGCGGTCGTGATGGCGGCGCGCGCCGCGGCGAGTGGCGGTGCGCTCGGCCGCCGCCGTTCGGACCGCGCCCGGCGCGAACGCCGCCCCGGAGCGAGCGACGACGGCGTCGTGGCGTCGACGGGCCCGCGGCATCCGTGCTGCGGGCGCCCGCGCCGTGGTGGTGCGTGCGGCGGGGGCCAAGGGCCGACCCGGCTCCGGCGCCGCGCGCGGGCTCCTCACGGTTGGTGAGGCGCATGAGATAGCCGTTCCCCGTGGCACCGAAAGTTCATGTCCCCGAAGCGAATTTCGAACCCGACCCGTGGGAGGGGGGTCCGAGCTACCCATGCAGTAGCGTGTAGCACGGTACTCAGTGCGGATCACCATGGAGGGAGTTGACGGAATGACCTTAGGCGCTCGATTGCCCCACGGTGGGTGCCAACTGTCGGTGCGGAATATGGTCCCGACACTAACCAGTAGATAGTGCCGAGGTCTATCCCTCAATGGTCGATGCTAAGCAATAAGAGACACGGGGTTTATCCTGGTTCCGGCCGAGGGGGCCGTACGTCCAGCAGTGGTGTGCTCAAGGCACTATATTGCTCAACACCGGGGGTGCCTGTAGTGGGGCTGCTACAAGCAAGGCGGGAGAGGAAGCGTGGCTTCCAAGTCCCTGGTGGAGTGGCTGAATATGTTGTGGGAGGATGAGTACGTGGTGCGTTGTGTGCTCTTGTGTGCGTGTTTTTGTATGTGTCTGTCCCTCGTCCCCTGCGGCTGGGGTGTTCGCCCCCCTTTTATAGATCAAGGGGGAGGTGAATTACATGCGCGCCACGCTATCTAGCTACGTGGGGAAGTGCGACGTGCTACACTGTAGAGTGGGCGGCCGTCCGGACGATCCTTGCGGCGATCTGGCCATCATGGCCTACCTTGTACCCGAATAGTGGCGGTTCGAGGGTAGAAGGGCGGCGGATGGTGGCGAAGTCCTCTGATAGGCTCGAGGGAGGTGCTGACGTTGGCTTGTACGGACTACTGGAGTAGGTAAAACGGCGTCCCTTCCCAACGCGCTTCACAGTGCTGGAGTTGTTGCTACAGCGCTCGGCGTGCGCCTGCACGCGCGGGGATGGCGGCCACGCTGTTACAGTGGCAGGGATGGTGTTCCACCGTCCTAGCGCCTCCACCTAACCCTGTAGGGTCACAAGAAAGTGAATCGAGGGTGCATCCGGCCCCCCTTCGAGGGCTCGGCGCGTTAGCCGTACTGGAGCAGGCGCACGGCGTCACGGGACTGACACCGGCCGCGCTGCACAGTCCCTCCCCACAGTGATGGGGATGGGCTCCTCCCTGGGGAGTTGGTGCGGCGGCACCGGGGGCGAGCCCCGGGCGCATGATGGCGCCGTCCTACCGGCGTCAGGGCGTTAAATGCCCGTGTACGGGGGCCGGCGCACGCGTGAGGGGCACCCTCGAGCGTGGTGGACCCCGGCCGAGGGCGGGCGTACCCTCGAGCGAGGCGGAGCCCGCTCGAGGGAGGTGCTACCCCTCGAACGGGGCGGAGCCCGCCCGAGGGGAGCGCGTATCCTCGAGCGAGGCGGAGCCCGCTTGAGAGGATCTCTAAGAGGGCCGCCTTGATGGGCCGTCGGAGTCCCTGCGGCGTGGGCTGTTCCCTGCATGGTTAGACAAATTGTGTTTTGGCCTTGTTGTGGGTTTTAAGTGAGGATTTCCCCGTTGTTTAAGGGGACCCCTAGGGCTGTCCCCGACACTGTGTGTAGGACCTTTGCCAAAATCATAACTGACAGCAGATTGTGTCCATCATCACAATCACAAGATCATAACCACGATCAGAAGATCATCACCACAATCAGAAGATCTTGACCACCAAAAGAAGTCATGACCACAGCCACCACAGCCACAAGTTCCACAAGATGATAATCACAACTTCCACAAGACGGTGACCACAACGACAAGTTCATGTCCACAAGTACAAGTTCACGACCACAGCCACAACTAGGATCTCCAAGATCACCCTCCCTTTGCTTTGCGCTTGCCCCAAGCCTTCCCAAGTGCATCTGTTCCTGGTGTGTGTCGCTCTAGCGGCCGGCGACGTCTCTGAGTCGGCTAAGTGCCAAGTGGTGCATCGAGTAGCTATGAAGCACGAAGCTCCTCCTGCTCGTCGTCGTGCCCGCCGTACTCGTTGTCCTTGTCCTCGTCTTCCTCATTGTCACTGAATGTGGCCGAGTGAGATGAAGACCGTGTGGATGCACCTCGGTGTGACGACGACGACCGTGTGGCTCTAGCTCGGTGTGACGACGACGACCTTGCCGCATGCGAGCTTCCAGACACGAAGACGTCGGCCGGAGCAAGAGTGTGGCGACCAGCTCGTGCGGCGGCTCGACTCAGACGGCGCCGCAACCTGTATGAATGACAAAATAAAACTGTGTTAGAAGGCATAACATGTGGAAAAATAGGTTTGGTGATGTATGTTTGGGAAGAGCAATACCTGAAGCAAGGTCCGGAAGCGACCTTCAGTTTCTGGGTGGCCCACCGGGTACTGAAGTGCTGCATCGATCTCAGTGACTGAGTCCCTCGTAGTCGTGCCCTACAAGGAAGTGTTGCAACATTAGAGTTACAATACAAGAAAGTTTCTAGTTTTTCGTCGAAGAGAACAAACCACTCTATCCACGATTGGGGCCAGCTCTACTGCCCGTCCCTCTCGACCTCTGACGTCGTAGGTGGTGTTCTCGTCGTCGGAGGAAGCTATGTCCACGTAGTCATCCTCTGTCCATCTCTGATGCAGCCTGTAACGAGTAGTAGTGTGGTACCAGGTCAAGTAGGCTTGGAAGTTTGTGTTGTTGTGTGGGCCCTCAACCGGTAGAACGTTCTCCTCCATCCTGTTCCACCAGTCAATTCTCTCATGATGGTAGTCGACGAAGTCGGTGACCTTGCGCTGCCTAACTAAATAGAACTTGCACAGATACCCAATGTTATTGAACTTGATTGAAAAGCGGTCAAAGGTAAAGGAAGTAGAAGGGGTAAATTGAGAATTACTTGTGCAAGGCTATTGACGTCGAAACCTCGTCCGGCGGCTGGGCCAATCCAAACTAGCGTGAATCTCGACCGCGTAGAAACAAATCAGGGGGCATCTCATCCTCCAAAGGTCCTCGTCGCGGTCACACATCGGGTTCAGAGGCATCGCCTGCACTACCGCTGTTTTGTATGGCTCCCACTCAACCTGTGAAAGGTATGTCATTGTAAGTTACGAAATCAAAATACTAATCAACGAAGTTGAAACATTTCATCTTTACGTATCGTGGAAGGAACGAGAGAGTCAATCTCGTTTGTGTAGTCATGGTACGCTCGGTGGTGAGTCGCGTACGGTGGGGTGACAACATCCCAAAGGTACGCCACAGTACGACCAAGGTGGGGGTTGCTATGGTCGTTCCAAGGGTTCGACGGAAGGACGTGAAGCCTACCCACCGTCAGTCGCGACCACATCCAGAGCTGAAGTAGGAGTGTGCAACCTGCCTTGGTAGAGGACTGAGCCCTGCGTCGGCATGCCTCACACAGCTGCCTGTAAAGGAAGCCTAGCACAGCAGAACCCTATCTATACGTACCTGCACAAATTCCATAATTCAAGTTAGTTCACATTCATAAGCAACAACAATGAGACAAGTCAAAAACACTGGCTCCACATACACACACCTGCATCATCCCAGTCCCACTAGCAGTGGATGTACATCCATGAAGCAGTGTCTCCCGTGGCATTCGGGAAAAGAATGGAACCAAAAAGGTTCAGGACCCACGCTCGGCAGTAGTGAGACATTGTGTAGACTTGCCAGTTCTTGGGATCTTTTTTGGTGTCTTGGTCTTCCCGCAAACAGTCGAGTGTTGCTCAATCCACTACCGAGGCAGAATATGTTGCCGTAGCTAGTTGTTGCTCTCAGCTCCTTTGGATCACATACACCATGAGTGACTTTGGTGAGGAGTATACCCATGTTTCACTTCAATGTGACAGCACCAGTGCTATAAGTGTAGCAAAGAACCCAATTCTTCATTCTAAAACCAAACACATAGAAGTGAGGTATCATTTTCTGAGAGACAATGTAGAGAAAGGGAAGATGGCTTTGATCCATGTACCCACACATGACCAACTAGCCGATATTTTCACCAAACCCCTAGATCAAGCAACTTTCACTCGTTTGCGGGGGGGGGGGGGGGTGCTTGGTGTTTGTTTGATATCTTGAGTTAGTGTGTGCGAGCTCCTTTGTAGCATATGTATAGCTTTCATTTGTGCATTTCTTGCATTTGGCATGGCATATGTAACATGCTGTATTGGCATCTTTGTATCTTAGGTTGCATGCATTTTGTATCATATGCATATGTTAGGAAAAGAATCTCCTATATAGATAATTCACCATGGAATTATATGTATGTCTTTGTGAGCTTGTTTGGTAAGCTATGGTTAGTTTGGCTTAGCTCTTGGTAATCTTGGTTTATATCCATGGTTGATGGCTATGTTTTTGAAAAATGTCACATGTATGCTTTCTTGTGAGTAATGCCTTTATATGATCTTGACAAGTTTTAGTGGTTTGGCTATGCTTAATTTGTGGTATGGATAATTTTTTTTTGATAATATGGGGCCAAAGGCTAATTTGCCATCATGAACGTTTAGCCCCCATGATTGATCTTGTAGAGGGACATAAGTTCCTTTTTGTCGCAAAGACATTTCATGTACCAAATATGAATCTGAAACTGAAATGTAAATTTCTTGGAAAATATGTTCCCATGTGTCGTTGGGTGCCGCGGCTTGCTTTGGGTGCTAAACCGTTGCATGATACCTACCAATGAGTGAAGGGCCCATTAGGCGACCAGAGAGGGGGGGAGTGAATGGGAGCCGATAAAAATTCTTCTCGAATGAGATTGAAACTCCAACAAGATGAACTCGCTCGGTCGGACCCCCAAAATCACACGCTCCGCACTTCTACCTTCCATTTGCCAAAACCACGTAGCCACTGGAGTCCTACTGGTCCTAGGAACAAACACTACCAGCAACATCAACACCTACATGCACACGACAGCGGAAACAACTCGGGAGCTAGCTGTCTGGAGGGGGGCGATTAGACCGGGTATGGGGGGCGGTTAGACCGCCTCCACCAGGCAACCAAGAAATCATCCAAAACACCTCTTCTGAGCACCAAACTGCACCACGGTTTCACCAACAGAAATCTCTGGTCAAGGCCAAGCTAGCTACCAGGAATTCTTGGCGAAAACCAAAACTTCACCTAGGGGCCTAGGGGCGGTTAGACCGGCTACCAGGGGCGGTCCAACCTCCTGTACCCAGCAAAGAACTCAAGGCAAGAACTCCTAGCAAACCGCACTAAAGCGAGCCAAGATTTCACCAGAACAATCCTCTGATCAAGGCGAACAAACTCACAGAGAAGGATCTGGTAAAATCAAACTTTCTTTGGAAAGGCCTAGGGCGGTTAGACCGGGTGCCAGGGCGGTTAGACCTCCCTCCCCTGAGCACAAAGATCCGAGTGAAAACCCGAGCAAACGGACTCGAAACGCTCCACGATTTCAATCATACAATCCTTTGGTCAAGGCCAACATGCTACCAGATGATCTCGGCCAACATCAAAACTTTCTCCGGCCGAGCCCGGGGAGGTTAGACCCCCCCTACACGGTTAAACCGCCCTCCCCAGACAGAACGGGAAAAGGGGAACCGCGGGTCAACCCTCAACTTTGCATCACCCGATCTCCCGATTCACCCAATGGACTGCAGCGAAACTTTAGGGATGCTTGGGTCACCTCATGTACAACCTCTCCCTCAAAGGAATTGCACCCAAATGCTCTCAATCATGGGGAATCGCAAATCTCGTGATCAAACCTCAAAAACTCGAGCTCCAACGAAAACCACCAAATCGGAGAGCTTTCCACGGGTTTGGAGGGGCAATATCACCAAGAAAAGAGGCACAAGGTCCTCATGTGTGACTCCCACACAAAATCCCACAAAGAAACACCTCCAAAACTCCGCCACGAAAATCCCAAGAAAAGGCTCCGAAAATCACCAAAAAGGGAAAATGGGAGAGACAACAAAAGCCTTGACGAACCATGCCGAATCATCTATACATACCATGAAGGTTCATACAAGGTCTAGCTTGCCTCCCAATCATCCTACTCTCTCTCAAGATCTCACCATGAAGCTCTCAAGCTAGTCCTCTAAAATCCTAAGGAAAATAGGAAGGGAAGATAGCAAAACAAATGAACTAGGGTTCCAAGAGTTTGCTGCCATCCATCCCCTCAAGAGTATATATGGAGGCACCCAAAAGACTAAATTACCCTTACTTAATAACTAGGGATACAAGCCCCTTAAGGGCGATTTTGGAAGTCTTCGGATTTTCTTCATCGGACGGATGCCCGGCAACAGCAACCTGCTTTGCCTCGATGCAAGCCTTGCGATCCCGACGTGTGTCCTCCGCTTCGAAGCATCTCAGCGCCAGCGACCAGGGCGGTCAGACCGCCCGTTAGACCGGCCAGGCGGTCAGACCGCCCCTCCTGGGCGGTTAGACCGGCCTGGGTGGTCGTACCTCCTCGTCGAGTCTTCGGCCTCGGTTTTGTGGCTCAACCGAGTAACCCAGTGGTTTTCTGTTGAACCACTACAAACCCCACAAACTCGGTGTAGCCTCTGCCAATCGCCACTCATGACTCGGCTCCCACGTAGTCCCGGCTCGACCTTGGTTTTGAGGCTCAACCAAGAAACCGTCCACGACTTCGTCCTGCTGTTCTTGCCACCATGCGGCCCGCACTTGACTCCGCTGGCCACCGGGTCCCTCGAACCAAGCCTACTTGTCTTCTCCACACCTGGAGGCCTCACCGGCGACGACCTTTCGCGCTTGTTCTTCACCTGCACCAACACAAGTCAAGCTGCAACCTGCACCAGCAATACTTAGCCAAGAGTTAGTCCACACAATGTTGTCAATCACTCATCACACCAGGAAGCGACCATCCACCGGTCCTTGAACTACACATGGTCCTCAATCTCCCCCTTGATGAGTGCATTGACAACACAGACATGATTTGTAACCAAAGAGAAAAGTAAAAGAAAAGAAACGACTAAAAGAAACTTCAACAAGCGATTGAAAGCCAAACGAAAGGCAAAGAGCAAGATCACTTGAAGAAGAACAAGTCTCGGACCCCTTAGGCAAGGGCATCCGAGAGAAAACATGGTCAAGCAAAGAGCAAATACCACCAAAGGCACACAAGGCCACGAGCCAAAAACTCACACAAGAGCTCCCCCTGCACATATGCAAACTCCCCCTGAACCAATGCATGCAAGAAGGTCACATGGAAATGCATGACAAAGAGCAAACCAAGCTCACACTGTATAGGGCGGTTAAACCGCCTACACAGGCCGGTTAAACCGCCCCTGGTCATGTGACCGCCCCCAGGGAGGTTAGACCGCCCCATCTGACCGCCTTGCAAAATATTCTCTGAAAACCGCCGAACCACTTTGGACACCTTCCATTAGCTCCCAGGTGCCTCAATCATGTATAAACTTATTAGCTCCAATTGTATAGGGCGGTTAAACCGCCTGCACAGGGTGGTTAAACTGCCCCTAGTCATGTGACCACCCCCAGGGAGGTTAGACCGCCCTGCAAAATTTTCTCTGAAAACTACTGAACCACTTCGGACACCTTCTATTAGCTCCCAGGTGCCCAAATCATGCATAAACTTCTACCCCTTATTGACGATGCACGAATCAAGGCAAAATGAGAAAAAATTTAACATATAGCTTCTCAAATAGACAAAATTCAACAAAGAATGCTACACATGTCCAAATGAGCAAGTTAGATACTCTATAGCTTCGTATTGATCTCAACTACATGAACACCAAGTTTCACAATCATTGGACGAAGCTAAGATGGATTTGGGCAATTTTGCGAAAATCTCCCTCTCATGAGCGAAGTCCTAAGCATGAGCAAAACATGTCAAAATGGCAAAGCCACACAAACTTCATGATTGGACAACCATTCTAATCATAAGACCATTATAAACACCCACAAGCACCTCATGTCATGTCAAAGCCACAGAGCCATGTGCCTACTTCTATATATGAGACTTCTCATTGGTAGGCATCATGCAATGGTTTAGCACCCAAAGCAAATTAAATTCAGCACATATGACATGGGAGCACATTTTCCAAGCAATTTTCATTTCATTTTAAGATTCATATTTGGTACATGAAATGTCTTTGTGACAAAAAGGAACTTATGCCCCTCCACAAGATAAAGCAAGAGGGCTAAACATTCATGATGGCAAATCAGCCTTTGGCCCAATATGATCAAAAATAGCTATCCAACCACAAATTAAGCATAACCAAGCCACTAAAACATGTCAAAATCATATAAAGGCATTTACACACAAAAGAGCATATATGCGATATTTTTCAAAAAAACATAGCCATCAACCATGAATTATAAATCAAGATCATCAAGACCTAAGACAAACTAACCATAGCATACCAAACTAGCTCACACGATCATATATAGTACATCATGGTGAACAATGTATATAGGAGCAGCATTTCCTAAACAATGCATATGATACAAAATGCATGCAACCTAAGATACAAAGATGCCTATACATCATGTTACATATGCCATGCCAAATGCAAAAAAATGCATAAAGGAAGCTATACATATGCTATAAAGGAGCTCCCACACATGAAGCTCACAACCGACTGGCTCCTCGAGGGGAGGCAAAAAGGGCTCGACACCACCAGCAAAAGAGCAAAGAAACACAAAAACCACAAGCTCCCCCTAGACTCATGCATTATGGTCAAAGAGCATACGAAGCTCACCTTACACACATGAGATAGGGCAAGAAGCGAAACAAACCAAGTGGCTTGGCCAAGGCCACACACTCGAAGGTCACAAAATGTCTTACCTTGATCATTTCTTCACAATTCACTCGTCCTTGTCCACCATCCCCGAAAGTGATGTACCTCCATGTCACCACCGGGGTATGAGGTCGGAGAACCACCCCCGATATCAACCAAATGTTCTCCGGGCCTCCCACCTGCAACTCAAAACCAAGAGCGCGAGCGAGCAAACGACTCAACACTGGGGTTAGTACCAACGGTGTCAAACCAGTGCCGGGCCATTTCCTCAAAAGTAGGGTTAGCAACATACATCCTACTGCGCCTATCAACACTGCGATCCATCCTGTCAAACCTATCAAACCTGGAACCACCATGGGAAAACCACTCCCGTCTCACTGGAGGAGTACGAGTACCACGAAAAGGAAAGTGTGGTCCGTAGCCCCTCTGAGACTCAAAGTTGTGACCTCTCCCAAACTCGTATTGATCACGAGGTGGAGAACGTCCAGGAAATTCAACACCACCAGACTCAAAGTATCTACCATCTGCACCATGACCAAGAGAACAGAAACTACCAGCATCACGACCTCGGAAACCAAACTGCCCAAAAATTTGGGGAGGGCCGGTCTGACTGCCTAGCCAGGCCGGTCTGACCGCCATGCCTGGCCGGTCAGACCGCCCTCTCCAGACCACCACCTCAACTATGGGATCTCTCATCTTCCCATGCCGGAAACTTACGCACAAAGCCCTTTCTATTAGGCAGTGGCATACGAGGCTCAGGCACACCATGAGAAGGCTGGTACCTGTCCTTGCTCGCCCACTCCTTTACCATTCTCGCCTCTCTCCTTTTCTTGTAGCAAAACTCTCTCTTGTGACCATCCTTTCCACAAAACTCACAATGGAAACGGATTGGTTTGGGCTTAGGCTTGGGGTGAGGCTCTTCACACAGCTTCTCACTAGGTTTCTCACTAGGCTTTTCACCTTCCTTCTCACTCGGTTTTTCTCTTGGCTTAAGCAACTGGTTTGGCTTGGATACACACTTGTCTTTGGGTGTAGGTTTTGGTGGAATCGGAACATTCCCAAATTTCCCTTCTCTCTCACCACACTTATCAGATCCCAAAGCCCAACCATCAAAGCCCTTATAATCGGCAATCATCATACCAAGCTGAGGTTCCTGACTAGACAACCAAGTCAGCACCTCATGCAACTTATTGTTCTCATCATGCAAATGATCAACACATTGTGCAAGTTCCAAATTCTTCATAGCATGCAATTCACAAGTAGAACAAGAAGTAGGAATAGGCACTTTCAAATCAGTCTCAAGCGAAACAATGCGAGATCGAAGCTCAACAATTTTTTCATGCAAACTAGGGCAAGAAGTACATGCACAAAGCAAAGTGGGTCTAGATTGCAGCTCAGCCAACTCAACCCTAAGCACATCTAGTTCCTCACACTTGGAAGCATGCTTTTCCCTGAGAGCAGTCAAATCAGCTAGGAAAACAGGGCAATCAGCACAATCAACTTCATCATAAACCACAGGGCTTGCCTTAAGAGAATCAATTTCAAGTTTGCCATCAAGAACCTGTGTTTCTGGCTCAGCAACTCTAGTCCTAGCATCTTCAAGCAAAGCTCTAAGCTCCTTTCTAAGCTTCTTAGCCTCTCTAAGCATGTGATCACAATTTCAAGCAAGTCAACCAACTCCTCATTCTCCTTGCGCAAAGAAGAGAGCTCATCACATACCTCATCCTCGGAGTCAGAGTCTAAGTTCGAGGCGTTCTTCTGGCTTCTCTTGCTGCCGGAGCTGCGTGCCATGCCGCAAAGACCATCCTTCTTGTTGTAGTTCCTCAAAGTCTTGCTTGCGGAACAGCAAAGGCCGTTCAAGTACTTGCCGAAGTCCTTCTTCTTTTTCTTCTTCTTGTCACCCTCTTCTTCTTCACTCGAGCTTGATGACGCGTCCTCAGAGCTGGAGTCGACGTCGCTCGATCTCTTGATATTCTCTCGTGTCCATGTCTTCCTCCTATGTTCATGCTCCTTCTTGGATCTTTTTCCTTTGTCCTTGGACTTGTACTTGTCGTGGTTGTTCAGCTTTGGACACTCGGCGAAAAAGTGTCCGGTCTTGCCGCACTTGAAGCACGTCCTCGAGTTCCTTCTTATGTTCACCCGGTTTTCGTGCAGCCTCTAGAACCACCTCGTCAACAACGCCAACTCGTCCTCTCCAAGCACGTCGAACTCCTCATCTGGCATAGACATCAAAGAGGACAAAGAGAACATCCTGGTGGATGGGTTAGCGTTAGCGTTTCCTTTTGAACCACCGATGAGGGCGAGACTATGGGAATCAGTCGGGCCCTCAATCTTGGCTGTCATGCCCCTATCCACCTCAGCCGACTTGAGCTTCGAGAACATCTCGTTCACGGTCAGGGTATCATACTTCTCCAACTCAACTATGGCCTCGAACTTTGCGCCCCAAACCGTACGATCCAAAGAGTGTAAGAGCTTAACAACCCTATCATGATCATCGTACGGGAGCACGTCCACATTGGCCCATGTTGTTCACCACAACCGTGAACCTCAGAAACAAGGCATCGATGGACTCACCGGGGAGATGAGTCAAGTTCTCGTACTCTCTCCAGTAGGTCGCATACATCCGAGCCTGAACCTGCGCATTCCCAACATGAGCTTCCTTCAACACCGACCAGATTCTACAAGCAAAGCTCTCCGTGTGCACCCGATCGAATTCAGGCTGACACAGAGCACAAAACAATTAGTCGACCACCTTATTGTTGGTGTCGAACATGTCCCTCGATCCTGGAGCAAGGAAGTTCATCGGCTGAACATAACCTGTGTCCACCGTGACATCCAAAAAGATCTGACCCTTTCCATGGAGGAACGCCGCCATCCGCTTACTCCACATCTGGTAGTTCTTCCCATCGAAGTGTGAAGGACCTGGACCCCGTTCCTAGTATGCTATCTTTGGATCTTAGACTGTCTAGAGTCAATAAAAACCCGGACCGGCTCTGATACCACTTGAAGGACCGATTAGGCGACCAGAGAGGGGGGAATGAATGGGGGCCGATAAAAATTCTTCCCGAAGGATATTGAAACTCCAACAAGATGAACTCGCTCGGTCGGACCCCCAAAATCACACGCTCCGCACTACTACCTTCTGTTTGCCAAAACCACGTAGCCACTAGAGTGCTACTAGTCCTAGGAATAAACACTACCAACAACCTCAACACCTACATGCACACGATAGCGGAAACAACTCGGGAGCCGGCTGTCTGGAGGGGGCAGTTAGATCGGGTATGGGGGGCGGTTAGACAGCCTCCACCAGGCAACCAAGAAATCCTCCAAAACACCTCTTCCGAGCACCAAAACGCACCATGGTTTCACCAACAGAAATCTTTGGTCAAGGCCAAGCTAGCTACACAGAAATCTTGGCGAAAACCAAAACTTCACCCAAGGTCCTAGCGGCGGTTAGACCGACTACGAGGAGTAGTCTAACCTCCTGTACCCAGCAAAGAACTCAAGGCAAGAACTCCTAGCAAACTGCACTAAAAACGAGCAAAGATTTCATCAGAACGCTCCTCTGATCAAGGAGAACAAACTCACAGAGAAGGATCCGACAAAATCAAACTTTCTTCGGAAAGGCCTAGGGCGGTTAGACTGGGTGCCAGGGGCGGTTAGACCAAACTCCCCTGAGCACAAAGATCTGAGTGAAACCCCAAGCAAACAGACTCGAAATGCTTCACGATTTCAACCATACAATCCCCTAGTCAAGGCCAACATGCTACCATAAGATCTCGGCCAAAATCAAAACTTTCTCCGGACAAGCCCGGGGCAGTTAGACCGCCCCCATACGCAGTTAGACCGCCCTCCCCAGAAAAAATGGGAAAAGGGGAACCGCGGGTCAACCCTCAACTTTGCATCACCCATTCTCCTGATTCGCCCAACAGATTGCAGCGAAACTTTGAGGATGCCTGGGTAACCTCATGGACGACCTCTCCCTCAAAGGAAATACACCGAAATGCTCTCAATCATAGGAAATCGCAAATCTCGTGACCAAACCTCAAGAACTCGAGCTCCAACGAAAACCACCAAATCGGAGAGCTTTCCACAGGTTTGGAGGGGCAAGGTCACCAAGAAAAGAGGCACAAGGTCCTCATGTGTGACTCCCAGACCAAATCCCGCCAAGAAATGCCTCCAAAACTCCGCCAAAAAAATCCCAAGAAAAGGCTCCGAAAATCACCAAAAAGGGAAAATGGGAGAGACAACAAAAGCCTTGACGAACCACGCCAAATCATCTATACATACCATGAAGGTTCATACAAGGTCTAGCTTGCCTCCCAATCATCCTACCCTCTCTCAAGATCTCACCATGAAGCTCTCACGCTAGTCCTCTAAAATCCTAAGGAAAATAGGAAGGGAAAATAGCAAAACAAATGAACTAGGGTTCCAAGAGTTGGCAGCCATCCATCCCCTCAAGAGTATATATGGAGGCACCCAAAAGACTAAACTACCCTTACTTAATAACTTGGGATACAAGCCCCTCAAGGGCGAATTTGGAAGTCTTCAGATTTTCTTCATCGGACGGATGCCCGGCGACCGCAACCTCCTTAGCCTCAACGCAAGCCTTGCGATCCCAACGTGTGTCCTCCGCTTCGAAGCATCTCGGCACCAGCGACTAGGGCGGTCAGACTGACCCCCTGGGTGGTTAGACCGGCCAGGCGGTCAGAGCGCCCCTCCTGGGTGATTAGACCGGCCTGGGTGCCCGCACCTCCTCGTCGAGTCTTTGACCTCGGTTTTGTAGCTCAACCGAGTACCCCAGTGGTTTTCTGGTGAACCACTGCAAACCCCGCGAACTCGGTGTAGCCTCCGCCAATCGCCACTCATGACTCGGCTCCCACGTAGTCCCGGCTCGACCTTTGTTTTGTAGCTCAACCAAGAAACCGTCCACGACTTCGTCCCGCTGTTCTTGCCACCATGCGGCCCACACTTGGCTCCGCTGGCCACCGGGTCCCTCAAACCAAGCCTACTTGTCTTCTCTACACCTGGAGGCCTCACCGACGATGACCTTTCACGCTTGTTCTTCACCTGCACCAACACAAGTCAAGCCGCAACCGGCACCTGCAATACTTAGCCAAAAGTTAGTCCACACAACGTTGTCAATCACTCATCACAATAGGAAGCGGCCATCCACCGGTCCTTGAACCACACATGGTCCTCAATGAGAAGTCTCATATATAGAAGTAGGCACATGGCTCGGTGGCTTTGACATGACATGAGGTGCTTGTTGGTGTTTGTGATGGTCTTATGATTAGAATGGTTGTCCTAACATGAAGTTTGTGTGGCTTTGCCATTTTTACATGTTTTGCTCATGTTTAGGACTTTGCTCATAAGAGGGTAAATTTTCGCAAAATTGCTCAATTCTATCTTGGCTTTGTCCAATGGTTGTGAACCTTGGTGATCATGTAGTTGATGTCATTACAAAGCTATAGAGTATCTAACCTGCTCATTTGGATATGTGTCGGGGACCGCCCTAGGGGTCCCCTTAAACAATGGGGAAACCCTCACTTAAAACCCCGGCATCGAAACACACTAAGCCTAACCTTGCAGGTAACTAACCGTGCAGGACATGGCCTACGCGGCGGGACTCCGGCGGCCCACCAAGACGGCCCGCTTAGAAGACCCCTCGAGCGAGCTCGCCTCGCTCGAGGGCGCGCTCCTCGAGCGGGCTCCGCCCCGTTCGAGGGGCAACTCTCCCCTCGAGCGGTCCCGCCCCGCTCGAGGGCTCGCACCCCCCTCGAGTGGATCTCGTCTCGCTCGAGGGTCCGCTCCGCCCTCGGCCGGGGCCCGCCACGCTCACGGGCGCCCCGCACGCGTGCGCCGGTCCCGTACACGGGCATTTAACGCCCTGACGCCGCAGGACGGAGCCATCATGCGCCCGGGCTCGCACCCCGTGCCACCGCACCAACTCCCCGGGGAGGAGCCCATCCCCACCACTGTGGAGATGGACTGTGCGGTACGGCCGGTGTCAGTCCCGTGACACCGAGCGCCCACTACAGTACGGCTAACGCGCCCGACCCTCGAAGGGGGGCCGGGCGCACCCTCGATTTCACTTTCCCATGACCCTGCAGGTTAGGTGGGGGGGCGCTAGGCCGGTGGATGGCCGCCGTACCCACGCGTACAGGCGCACGCCCGACACTGCAGGCGCACGCCCGGGCGCTGTAGCAACCACTCCGCTACCGCGGAGCGCATTGGGAAGAAACGCCGTTCTGCCTGCTCCTGTGCCCCGTACCAGCCGTCATCGGCACCTCTCTCGAAGCCTATCAGAAGACGCCACCACCATCTGCCACCCTCCTACCCTCGAACCGCCACTGTTCGGGTACGGGACAGGCCATCATGGCCGGACCGCAGCGAAGATCGCCCGGACGGCCGCCCACTCTATGGCATAGCACGACGTGCACCCCCACGTAGCTGGATAGCGCGGCGTGCATGTAACTCGCCGCCCCCTTGGCCTATAAAAGGGGAGGCGAGCCCCCAGCCGCGGGGGGGACGAGTTCAGTTCAAGGCAACACACCGTGCACTCACTCTCTTATTCTCCCACAACATCTTCAGCCACTCCACTAGGGACTTGGAAGCCACGCTTCCTCTCCCGCCTTGCTTGTATTTGCCCCACTACAAGCACCCCCGGTGCTGAGCAATATAGTGCCACGAGCACAACCCCTGTCGGACGTACGGCCCCCTCGGCGGAACCAGGATAAAACCTTGTGTCATTTGTTGCTTGGCATCGACCATTGAGGGATAGACCTAGGCGCTATCTACTGGTTAGTGTCGGGACCATATTCCGCACCGACAGTTGGCGCCCACCGTGGGGCAAACGAGCGCCTAAGGTCATTTCACCAACTCCCTCCATGGTGATTCGCACCGAGTATCGTGCTACGCGCTATAACATGGGTAGCTCGGACCCTCTCCCGGCCGGGTTCGAGATCCGCTTCGGGGACTTGAACTTCCAGGCCACAGGGAACGGCTATCTCATGCGCCTCACCAATCGTGAGGAGCTTCGCGCGCGCCGCCGGGCCAGTCCGCCCCGGTCCCCGCCGCACGCACGACACCGGCGCGGACGCCCGCGAGCACGGATGCGCGGGCCCGTCGACGCCGCGACGCCGTCGTCGCTCCGGGCTACGCTCACGCCGGGCGCGGTCCGAGCGGCGGCAGGCCGAGCGCGCCGCCGCCCAACGCGGTGCGCCCTCCGTCACAACGCCCGCCACCGCCCCGGTGGGACCGCGTGCGGTCTCCGACCACGCGTCCCCATCGGGCCGCGTGGCGCCACGACGGCCTACAACGCCAACGTCAACACGACGATGCGCGGGGTTCCGCCCGGCCGCCACGTCTTCGTCGCCGGGGGACCCGTGGCACCTCGGCGGCGGATGAGTCGTCCCCCGGGCTCCGTCGACACAATGCCACCCGCCAACCGCCATGGGTACGCGGAGTGGGGACTTCTCCGCGTGCCGGACCCGGTCCGTGTTCGGGCGCTTCCTCGACGCCACGGACTGCGGTTTGGCCCGCTCCGACGACTCCGGCACGGGAGCTACGACCCCACGCGGGAGTGTTGCGCCGTCATCACCAACGACCCGGCCAACGCCGCCGGTGCGGCAGCGCCGGAGACGGGGAAGTCACGCCCGCCCCGGGGATCGCCGCGCGCCCGGCCGCGGGGGCCGAGCGCTCCTGCCGGGGCCGACGTCGACGCACGGTGGCCCAAGCCTCCGCGAGCTTGAGGCCAAGGCGGCGGAGGAATACGGACGGTACGGCTACTCCGTGCCTCGATGGCCGGGGAGGCCTCCGCGCGCGGCGAACGCGCGCGGGAGGCGGGCCGACAAGTCCGCGACCGCCTCAACACCGCCCCCAACGCGGACAACGCGGACGTCCCGCCACGAGCAAGCCAGAAGCTCGTCGCCGCCGCGACGCTGCTGCGGGCCATGCCGGCACCCTCGACCCCCGAGGCTCGAGATATGCACCGCGAGGTGCAAACTCTCATCGAGCAAGCGGCCGTCCAACAGGCCGAGAGCTCGGCCTCACGCATTCGTCAACAGGGGGATGCGCGGGGCGATGAAGCCGCACCAGGAGGCGAACCCTCGGTGCACGCAGGCCAACCTGCTGACCAGGGACGCACGCCAGCCAAGGAACGACTCCTTGACACGCGCAGGGCACTGGATGGCGACGCCCGCAACGTCATCAACGCCCGGCGTACCAGCAAGGCGGACGCGCGTGCGGCAAGGGGCTACCACCCTCGAAGGGGTGGACGCTACGACACCGGTGAGGATCGCTCCCCGACACGGAGCCCCCGGCACCCGTGTGTTCGGCGGGAGATCCGCACGGCGGCGTTCCCCCCGCCGCTTCCGTCGGCCCTCGACAATCGTCAAATACAACGGGGAGACGGACCCCCGCGTCCGGCTCAACGACTACCGCCTAGCCTCGTCGGCGGGCGGGGGCCACCAACGACGAAGTGATCATCCGCAACTTGCCCCCGCATCCGGGCGACGCGGCCCGACATGGCTCGAGCACTTGCCCGCCGACCGCATCCATAACCGGGACGATCTAGTCCACACGTTCGTGGGCAACTTCCGGGGGCACGTACGTGCGCCCCGGAACTCCCGGGACCTCGCGCTCCCGCACGCGAGAATCCCGGCGAGTCGCTCGCGGGACTTCATACGGCGCTTCTCCAAGCGCCGCACGGAGCTCCCCGGCCGTGGCGCGAGCCCGAGATCGTGCACGCGTTCCTCGAGGGCACCACGTGCCGGGACCTCGTGCGCGAGCTGGGACGCAGCCCGCCTACGGACTCAAACGAGCTGTTCGACATCGCCACCAGCTTCGCCTCCGGAGAGGAGGCCGTGGGGGCGATTTTCGACGGCAAGAAGGGCAAGCGCTCCGAGGACGCGCCCGCGGAGGGCAGCGGGTCCAAGGAGCCGCGCCGCAACGACAAGCGGGGCAAGAAGGGGAAGAAGCCGCGCCACGAGGCGCGCGAGCGGGGCGCAATGGCGGCAACGCCGAGGCCCTCGCCGTCGACCCGGCTCGACGGGGCCCTCGACCGGCCCCTCGAGGCCCGGGGGTGTTCGACGACATGATGAAAAAGCCATGCCCCTACCACAAGACTCCCGTGAACCACACTCTTGAGCAATGCGACATGCTCAAGAAGTTCTACGGCCGTGCCGCCGCGAAGGAGGCAGAGGCCAAGAAAGATGGAGGCGATGGCGACGCGGGTGGCTTCCCCGCTGTCGAAAACGTCGACATGTCGACCCGGCAGCGCAAGAAGGAGCGGCATGAAGTCCTCGCCGCAGAAAGGGCGCCTCCGGCCTTCCTCAACTGGTCGAAGGATGCCATCACCTTTAGCCGGGACGACCACCCAAACCGCATTCCGAACCCGGGCCAGTACCCGCTGGTGGTCGATCCCATCATTGGGAACGCCCGGTTTTCGAAGGTCCTTATGGACGGAGGCAGTAGCCTCAATATCCTCTTCGCGCATACTTTGCGCCTGATGGGGATCGGACTGGACCAGCTGCGGCCCAGCACGAAGCCGTTTCACGGCATCGCGCCCGGCAAGCAGGTCCAACCACTCGGGCAGATCGACCTGCCAGTCTGGTTCGGTACCCCCAAGAATTTCCGCAAGGAAACCCTCACCTTCGAGGTGGTGGGATTCAAAGGGGCCTACCATGCCATACTTGGGCGACCTTGCTATGCCAAATTCATGGCGGTCCCCAACTACACGTACCTGAAGATGAAGATGCCGGGTCCAAACGGCGTCATCACCGTCGGGTCGTCGATCGAGCACGCATTCGACTGCGACGTCGAGTGCGTGGAACATGCAGAGGCACTAGCGCTGGATGAAGCGCTGGTGAACACGCTGGAGAAGATGGTCAACGACGACCTCAGCTCCGCCGCCAAGCACGTCGGCACCTTCGAGGCCGCCGAGCAAACCAAAGGGGTCCCCCTCGACCCGTCGGCCCCCGAGGGTAAGGCGTTGAGGGTCAGCCGACCCTCGACCCTAAATAGGAAGCAGTGCTCGTCGACTTCCTCCGCGCCAACGCCGACGTCTTCGCGTGGAGCCCCTCGGACATGCCAGGCATCCCGAGGGAGGTCGCCGAGCACTCCCTTGATATCCTGCCAAACGCCCGCGCTGTGCAGCAGCGGCTGCGCCGCTTCGACGAGGAGCGGCGACGGGCGATCGGAGCGGAGCTGCGAAAGCTCCTCGAGGCCGGGTTCATCAAGGAAGTGTTCCACCCTACGTGGCTAGCTAATCCTGTGCTTGTAAAAAAGAAAAATGGGAAGTGGAGGATGTGCATAGACTACACTAGTCTCAATAAAGCATGTCCGAAAGTTCCTTTTCCTTTGCCACGTATAGATCAAATCGTTGATTCAACAGCCGGGTGTGAACTACTCTGCTTCCTTGATGCCTACTCGGGATATCACCAAATAAAAATGAAGGAGTCCGACCAGCTCGCGACTTCGTTCATCACACCGTTCGGGACGTTCGTTACGTCACGATGCCTTTCGGCCTCGAAACGCGGGCGCAACATATCGGCGCCGCATGCGGCACGTTTTTGGGGATCACATCGGGCGAACGGTCGAAGCCTACGTGGACGACATTGTCGTCAAGACCGAGAAGGCGGACGACCCGGTTAACGACCTTGGTGTCGCGTTCGGTACCGCCACCGGCCAACGGGGTCAAGCTAAACCCGGAAAAATGTGTCTTTGGAGTGCCGCGGGGCATGCTCCTAGGATACATCGTCTCCCGGCCGGGGAATCGAGGCCAACCCCGAAAAGGTCGCGGCCCTCGAGCGAATGGGTCCAATTCGGGACCTCAAAGGGGTGCAGAAGGTGTTGGGGTGCCTCGCCGCCTTAAGCCGCTTCATCTCGAGGCTCGGTGAGAAGGGCCTGCCCCTCTACCGCCGCTCAAGAAGCACGAGCGCTTCTCCCGGACCACCGAGGCCCGGGACGCGCTTGACAAGCTGAAGGCGTCTCTGACGCACGCTCCAATCCTCACGCCGCCGCGAGACGGCGAACCCCCGCAGCTCTACGTGGCCGCAACCACCCGAGTAGTCGGCCGCCGTGATCGTCGTAGAGCGCACGGAGGAGGGACACGCCTTGCCCGTGCGGAGGCCGCGCCTACTACATCGGCGAAGTCCCGTCGGGACACGAAGACGCGCTACCCCCGTGTCCGTGGCCGTTGTACGCGGTAGTCCTCGCGCGGCGCAAGCTCCGCCACTACTTCGAGGCCCACCCGGTCACGATGGTCTCTTCCTTTGCGCTAGGAGAGATCATTCGCAACCCCGACGCGGCAGGCAGGATTGCCAAGTGGTCCGTGGAGTTGATGGGCGAGACGCTCGCCTACGCCCCGCGCAAGGCCATCAAATCGCAAATCCTAGCCGATTTCGTCGCCGAGTGGACGGACACGCAACTGCCGCCCCCTCAAATTCAAGCAGAGTGCTGGACTCTGTTCTTCGACGGCTCGGTGATGAAGACAGGAGCGGGCGCGGGCCTACTCTTCGTGTCACCCCTCGGGGAGCACATGCGCTACGCAGTGCGCCTCCACTTCCCCGCGTCCAACAATATGGCTGAGTACGAGGCCCTCCTCTGCGGCCTCAAAATCGCCATTGAGTTGGGCGTCAAGCGCCTCGACGTGCGGGGGGACTCGCAGCTCGTAATCGATCAAGTCATGAAGAACGCGAGCTGCCACGACGACAAGATGGAGGCCTACTGCAAGGCCGTGCGGGCCCTCGAGGACAAGTTCTACGGCATCGAGCTCAACCACGTACCCCGAAGATACAACGAAGAGGCGGATGAACTTGCCAAGATCGCGTCCGGGCGGATCACCGTCCCCCCGAACGTTTTCGCGCGTGACATCGCTCAACCCTCGGTCGTCTTCGAGCCCTACCCCTCGAATCACAACGAACCCTCGGGGGCTCCCTCGAATCCAGCGGGCGCGGAGCCCATGGACGAGGACCCCTCGAACGAGGCGTACGTGCTCTCCCTCCTCGAGGGGTACGGCTCCCACGAGGCCGTCGCGATGGACATCGAGCCGGCTCCTGTCCAAGCGGATTGGCGGGAAAAATACATCACCTGGATCGATCGAGGGGAACTCCCCGCAGACCGGGCTGCAGCCAGGCGCATCGCCAGGATGGCCAAATCCTTCACCCTCGTCGACGGCAAGCTGTATAAGCGCGCCGCGTCAGGCATCCTCCAGCGGTGTATACCCATTCCCGAGGGGCGCGAGCTCCTACGAGACATCCACGCAGGGATCTGTGGCCACCACGCTGCGCCGCGCGCCCTCGTTGGCAACGCGTTCCGCCAAGGCTTCTATTGGCCTACCGCGGTCGCGGACGCCAACGAAATCGTACGCACCTGCGAAGGGTGCCAGTTCTACGCCCGCAAGTCCAACTTGCCCGCTCATGCCCTGCAAACGATCCCCGTAACATGGCCGTTCGCCGTGTGGGGGTTGGACATCGTCGGGCCCTTGCGAAAGGCGCCCGGGGGCTTCACCCACCTACTAGCCGCGATCGACAAATTCTCCAAGTGGGTGGAGGTACGCCCCATCACGAATTTAAGGGCTGAGCAGGCGGTCACGTTCTTCACCGACATCGTCTACCGCTTTGGAGTGCCAAACTCCATCATCACAGACAACGGGTCCCAGTTCACGGGCCGGAAGTTCTTGGAGTTCTGTGATAAGTTCCACATCCGCGTGGATTGGGCGGCTGTGGCACACCCACAGACCAACGGCCAAGTGGAGCGTGCCAACGACATGATCCTACAGGGCCTCAAGCCCCGAATTTTCGACCAGCTCAACAAATCTGGGCGAAAATGGCTCCAAGAACTACCAGCGGTCGTGTGGAGCCTAAGGACAACCCCAAGCAGAGCCACCGGGTTCACCCCGTTCTTCCTAGTACATGGCGCGGAGGCCGTCCTCCCCACGGACTTGGAATACGGGTCACCCAGGGTTCGAGGCTACAACGATGATGCTAACCAGCGGGCCCGCGAGGACTCGCTGGACCAACTGGACGAGGCACGCCTCGTAGCCTTGATGCACTCCTCCAGGTATCAACAGTCCCTACGACGTTACCAAGCACGCAAGATACGTCGGAGGGATTTCAGCGAAGGGGATCTGGTCCTAAGGCTACGCCAAGACAACCGAGGGCGCCACAAGCTATCGCCCCCATGGGAGGGACCCTACGTCGTGGTGAAGGTGCTCAAGCCGGGCACGTACAAGCTGGCCAACGAGGACGGCGAAGAGCTCACCAACGCTTGGAACATCCAACAGCTACGTCGCTTCTACCCTTAGCTAGGATTTTTCCAAGTACTTTCTGTTGTAAAAACACATGGCCAACACCCCAGTTGGTGTCAACTATGTAAACGCTCCAAATCTAATAAAAGGGCAACTCGGCTTTCCCCTGAAACCCAAGTTACCCTCGGGGGCTACTGCGGGGGGCATCCCCCCCAAAAATGGTCCCATTTTTTCGCGCAAAAGTAAAAAACAACTCACACGCGCTAAGTTTGGTTCTTACTTCAACCTCGAGCCACGATTCGAACAGGCGCGGCGGCACGGTGGAAGGAGCGTGCGAGCCAGAGATAGCCTACGCCGCGTGGCTATGGCCCTTCTCTCTCGCCTCCAACCCAGCGGGCCCCTTGCGAAAATCGAACTCCCCTAACTAGAATCTACTCAGGAAGAAGGAGAAACAAAAAGCATAATAAACAAACGATTTCAGTTACAACAAATACCCATGTTCATGAAACAACTTGTTTACAAAAGGCCACGAGGCCAGAATTCTGATACACATAAACAAATGGGCCTAGCGCCCAACTGCTTTCAGGCGGGAGGAGCAGCAGCATCGGCGGCGTCCGGGAAGAGGAATTCTTCGAAGGCCTCGGCGAGCGACCCGGCGGCGCCAGCAGCGAGCGCATCCGCGCGCTCCATGGCCACCTCGTCCTCGACGCCCTCGGGCACGACGTAGCCTTCCGCCAGCGCCTCGAAGTTCACCTCATAGTGGGATCGCACCACTCCGAGGGCCTTCTGGACCCCCAGCTGCAACGCCCGGCGCATCCGCTCGGTGACATGGCCACCAAGGGCACGCAGACGGCTGGCCAGGGAGCTGCCGGCCTGGGCCTCGCCCTCCTCGACGACGTGGCAGGTCTCGAGGGCCGCATCGCGCAATTCCTGCAACTCCTGCTCAGAGGAGTCGTAGGAAGCCTGCAGCGCCTCGGCCCGCTCAGCAGCGTGCCCCAAGGCGGTGCGCAAGCCTGGAATCGACAAGACAAGAAGCAATCAGAAAAAGGGAATGCGAGTTCCCAAACAAAAAACCAGCAAGCAAGAGTCAAACAGCGGCTCACCTTCGACTTGCTTCCTCTCCATCTCGAAGTTCCGGCGCACGGCCTCGAGCGACAGCTCGAGGCGCTGGACGGTTTCGCCCTCGCTCGCGGAGGGCCGCCCTCCGGTTGGCGTTGCCGATGCCGAGCACGAGCGCCTCGTCCTCAACTTTGGAGAGCGCGGTGCTCGCTCCTCCAACGACTTCCGCGTCCCCTCGTGGGCGGCGCGCTCCCGCTCCGGGCCGCACGGGCATCGACGAGGGCGGCCTCGCCCCTCGCCGCAACCGCCCCTCGGCCCCTTGGCGGGCGGCACTCGTTGCAAGAGCCGCTCCTCGCCGATGACGAGGGCCGCGGCCTTGGCGTCGAGGGCGGCCTTCGGGTCGTCCGCCTCCTTGGCGCGCCGCTCCAACCCGCGCGCCCGCTACTCGGCCCCGGCGCCGTTGCGCCCGCGCCCCCTCGAGCGACGTGCGGAGCTCCCGGCTTCGGTGCGAGCGAGTGGCCACCTCCGCCTCCCGCTTGGCAGCCAACGTCCGCGCCTTCTCCGTGTCCGCGCGCGCATTCCACGGCGCCTCGTCGCGATCGAAGAGGGCCGCGCGACCCGCTCGAGGCTCGAGCGACGCGCCGCGTCCCGCCTCGAGCTCTCGGGGGAGCTCATCGAGCCGGGCCGGGGCCCCGGTACGCCAACCGCCTTGTCCGGCGTCCTAAGAGCGTCCGCAAGCGCGTCGAAAGCGCCGCATTGCTCCCGGAGCCGCTGGGCTTCGGCGTTCACCCGGTCGAACGCGCCGTATTTGTCGTGGGCGCGGCGCTCGAGCTCCTGGCATCCGCACGTCAGATCCCGTAAGCGCCAAGACTTGAGTGTAGCATGCGGAAACAAAAAGGGAAGAGGGGCGAGCAACCATGGCTCACCTGGAAGACGAGCCAGGCCGGGCCGCCATGGACCCGCAGCGCCTCGTTCAGCACGCGGTTGAGCGTGGCGCCATGGCTCCGGAGCTCGCCCAAGAGCTCCTGCTCCCCCCTGGCGTCGGCGAACGCAGGGGGATCCTCCACGGCCCCCTCCACCCGGCGGGGCGGCGCCGGCGTGGGAGGACGAGGCCTCGGCACCGTGTCCTCGGCCCCCCACCACCATGCGACCCTCGTGCCGCCCTCACGAGGGCCCCCTCCCCGGGGCTCGGAGGAGTTCGTGGGCCAGCTGGCCCACTGATTCCATCCAGGCGGCGGGGAGTCGTCCGAGAGCTCCACCACCTCCGCCTGCAAATCGCCGGCGGGCGCGGCTCCGCTCGCGCCGCCTCCGCCGGCACCTCCACCGCGCCTCCGCGGCCACGGGCGCCCGTTGTGCCGCCGTGGCCGCCACCTCTCGCCGTACCGCCACATCCGCGGGCGCTCCCACGGGTTGCGCCCGCTCCACCTCCTCCGCGCAGCAGCCACCGCGGGCGCACCTCCACCGTCGCCGCCGCCGCGGCACGCGTCTCCGTGACGACCGCGCCGGCCGTCCCCGGCGGCCTCCCCGCGGCCGCGCCTCGGCGGGCGATCCGCCGGCCGGGGCCTCGAGGCCCCGCCCGGGTCTTGCGAGCTCGCGCCCGCCGCCGCCGCTTGTCCCCGGCGCGACCCCCTCGACGAGCGCCGCCGGTGGGGATCGATGCGTCCGTCCTCAGCACCTTGGCTGGTGCAAGAGGAGGAACGGTGGGTACCGCCCTGCGCAGGAACGAACGGAGGGTCAGAGCACTTAGTCATCGACGAGCCAAACCAAACGAAAAAGGACAGGCTCCTTACCTCGCAGAGGAAAAGGCCCGCTTCCTTTTCCTCGAGGCCTCTGCGGACGAAGCCGGCGCGGCGGCCGCGCCTGCCGAAGCGCCTCCCGATGGCGCCGCCGCGCGCACGGGCACGCCCGCCCCATGCGCGGGCTCACCCGACGCCGCACCTCCCGAAGGCGCCACCGCGCGCGGGGGCACGCTCGCCCGCGCGCGCGCACGCCCGCCGTCGCGCCCCTTGATGATGACGCCGCTCGCGAGGGCACGCTCCCCCCGCGCGCGGGCACGCTTGACGCGCGCACGGGCGCGTCGCCGCGCGCACCTCCGTGGCGCGCGCCGGCACCTCCGCGCGCGCGTGCCGCCCCCGACGACGATGCCCCGGCGACGGGTGCCGGCGCACCCGCCCCGAGCGATGCCGCCCTCGACGCCGGCGCGGGCCCCGCGACGGGGGCGCGGGCGCCATCCGTCCGAGGGGCCCTCCCCCTCGGCCTCTTCCTCTTCGTCCTCCTCCGAGGACGAGCACCACTCGGTCCCGGGAGGAGAGCCCCGCTCTTCACGCCGCCGGTACTCCGCCGCCCGCCGGTCTCGACGCGCTTGGCGTCGCTTCGCGCGCGCTTTCTTGCGCGCCGCCTCCTCTTGCTGCCGCTGCTGCGCCGCTCGGCCCAGCGCGCGGGAGTCGGGGGTGGGCGGAACGGACTTGGCGATGTTGAACTGTAAGTGCAATCAAGCCCTATGAGGGTTTTGGTGATGTTGACCACACAATTAAAGAGCTAATGAGCCTTTGAGTATGTTGTGCAGCATAAAGTTATTATCACAGGTGCAAAAGATTAATTGGAGACCCCTCAACTTGTTACAAAAAGGGTTGCCTATGCTACTTGGAGGAGTTTATTTATTTTATCTTTTGAATTTGAGTATAGGACAATCCGTACTATCAAGAGGGATACTAATGGTGAGTTAGGGTGGTTTCAAGTGCTCATAATCCATCTTTCCAAAACCTTAATCCTCACCCCAAGGGAAGTAACCTGCAGCTGTTTTGCTTCTGCTGATTGCTGTTCGGAGGTTCCGAAGATTTTCTCGGAGGTTCCGACCGTACGGCACACGGGCTACGATCCAGCGAGTTTTCAAAAGTCGGAAGTTCCGAGATTTTTCTCGGAGGTTCCGAACTCTGGAATATAGCCGTTACTATTCTGGATCTGGGGGTATTTATACCCCACAGTCCCCCAACGGTTATCCCCCCCTCCTCTGGCACAGAACGCCGTTCCCACTGTTTTCTCTCACCTTGCATTCACTCCTAACCAACTCTCTTCCAAATCCTTGCCTAGCATTGATTGAGAGTGGATTCTTGAAGTGAGTTAGTGAGCCAATCATTTCTCCCTTGGTACTTGAGCACTTGGAAGAACCCTAGCAAGCTTGGTGGATCTATTACTCTTGGAGCCTTGCTCCTAGACGGATAGAGGTTCTTGGAAGCTCTCCAAACTGATTTGTGGAAGCTCCAAGGTGTTTGTATTACCCCTTGTGATTCTAGTGGAAAGCCTCCACCTATTACCCAAAGTGATAGGTGTGAGAGAGGAGTTGACCTTTGTGGTCCAAGCCTTTGGTGGCCTCCTCAACAACGTGGACGTAAGCAAGCCTTTGTGGCGAGCTGAACCACGGGATAAATCTTTGTCTCATGCGTGTTCTCATTTACTTACTTGTTCATGCTTGTGCTTGACTAGATCTATTAGGGTTTGCTCCCGATCTACTTTGTGGTGCCTTGCTAGCTTGTACTTTGCTTAGAAATCCTCTTGCTAGGTCCTAAGTACCTCTTAGAATTTAGTAGATCTGGTTTCCATCAAGTTTCTCGCAGCTCTTGTTATTTGTGCTCTGTTCTAACAGCTGTCGGAAGTTCTGAGTTTATTCTCGGAGGCTGCCTCGTTCGGAGGTTCCGAGAATAATCTCGGAGGTTCCGAGGTCTGACACTGTTTTCGCAGAAAAAGTTTAAATTCTGTGTGCAGGCCTATTCACCCCCCTCTAGGCCACATTGCCTCGATCCTTTCAATTGGTATCAGAGCGGGTCATCCTCGTAAACACCTAACCGTGTGAGGATATGGCAAGTGATGATGACAAGCACGAAGAAGAACAGTTTGAAGACATACCAAGCGAGGCTGAAAGTGATGCCTCGGAAGTGGGCGATACATCAACTCAAGAGAAGTTTGAAAAGCTTAAAAAGGCTGTGAAGGAAAGCTCAAAAGATGGAAGCAAGAAAAGCAAGAAAGAGAACAAGAAAAAGGAAGAAGAGGAAGAAAAGAGGAAAGAAGACAGCAAGCAAGAAAAGAAGAAGAAGAGAAAGAAAGAAGAAAAGAAAAGAAGAAAAAGAACACCTTCACCATCTCCATCACCATCCTCATCATCCTCATCGTCGTCCTCATCTAGTGAGAATGGAGATGATGATGATGAGTACTACGGCACAAGAATTCCCAAGCGAACAATCAAGCCAAAGTCAAAGTCTAAAGCAAAGAACGACTACAAAAGCGTATCCTTTAACTATGATTCTTTGGATGTCAAATCCAAGGATGAAGTGACTATTCCCCTTGGCAAATTACCCCAATTTGATGGGACTAATTTTGCTAAATGGAAGCATATGATGAAAGCTTATTTAATTGGCTTAAGCTTGGAATTGTGGAATATTGTGTGTGTAGGTTTTGAAGATCCCAAAGATTTTAGGAACCTCACTCCAATTGACCGACGCAACATTAGAAGGAATGGTCAAGCTACAAGCATACTCCTTAGTGCTTTGAATGCCCAAGAGTATAACCGTGTTAGTGGACTTGAGATTGCCAAGGAGATTTGGGACATTCTCCACATTGCACATGAGGGTGTTGACAAGGTCAAGAAATCCAAGATCAACATATTGATGGCCGAGCTTAATAGATTTACTATCTTTGATGGAGAGGGGCCACAAGAGATGTTTGATAGGTTGATGGTCATTGTTGGAAAGATAAGAGGTCTAGGTGGTGATGAGCTAGATGACCACTTTGTTGTGAAGGTGATGTTGGAAGCTTTTGCACCAAGGAACCCTACTCTAGTCACCTTGATTAGAGAGAAGAAAAGATTTGAGGAACTCTCTCCAAATGATGTTCTTGGTAGAATTCTCACACATGAGCTCATGGACAAGGAAATTCAACATAGAAAGAAGATTTGGGAGTTGGAGGCTAAGTTAAACAACTTGAAGGTTAAAGAGGTGGCTCTCCACTCTCACAAGTCAAGCAAACCCTCATCCTCAACCAAGCACACCACTTCTTCCAAGCCTCTCAAGTCAAAGACCAATAGGGTGGAAGTAGTGAGCTCCACAAGTGATTCAAGTGAAGATGAAGATGAAGGTTCTCATGTTGAGATTGGGGACATGGCCTTGTTCATGAAGACCTACAAGAGAGGGTTGAAGAAGCAAGGGTACAAGTTTGCCAAGAGGAAGTTTCCTAACAAGAAAAAGAGAACTTGTTACAATTGTGGAAGTACCGAACACTTTATTGCTGACTGTCCTAATGAGAAGAAAGAAAACAGAAATGACAAGGGTAAAGGGAGCTACAAGAAAGATCAAAAGTCACATTACAAGAGAAGACACTATGGTGGTGAAGCCCACATTGGTCATGAATGGAACTCCGGGGATGAAAGCTCTAGTGAAGAGGAAGGGAAGAAAGTTGCAACCGTGGCTATCAAGAAGCTTCCCTCCACCTCAAGATTGTTCAACAATTTGACCGATGATGAAGAGAGCACTTCCATTCATTGTCTCATGGCCAAGGGTGAGAAGGTAAAAACTGCCCCAAAACCCTTTCCCCAACCTAGTGATGAGTCGGAAATGGACTCTAGTGATGATACTAGTGATGAAGAAGCTAACCAACTTGTTCGTAAAATGGATGAGCAATCTAGGGATTTTATGGCTAAGTTAATAGTTGAACTAGAGAAAAGCCAAGACACCATTATCTCCGATAGAAGTGAGATTGAGACTTTGCGCTTGGAAATCAATCAAGCAAAGAGTGTCATAGCTACTCTCAAGGAGGACCTTCTTGTCACTCAAGCTCAATGTAATTCTCTCAAGTTGAGGAATGAAGAGCTTGAGGAGCAATATAGCCTCCTTTGGAGTAGCACCTCACATCCCTCGAAGGTAAAAGGCAACTCTAGTGCTTCTACTAGCAAGGGCTGTGATAGATGTCATAATATTGATATTGAATCTTATGCCACTAACCTTGCTAACATGGAAGCCTTAAAGAAAGAAGTTGCTAGGTTGAACTCAATCATAGCTAGAGGGTGCATGGGTAAAGAAAACAAAAGGCCAAGATTCACCAAGAGGAAAGTGTTAGAGAAAAGCAAGAATCCAGGCTTTGGATATATTGAAGGTGGCAAGACCAATGAAAGAAAAATCATCAAGGAAAAAGAATGCCTTGAATTCAAGAGTTCTGGATTTCTGTTCACCCAGACCCCGGAGGTTCCGACCTCCAAGCCCGGAGGTTCCGGAGTCTGGAAGCCCCGAGCAGCTCAGACAGTCCAACTCGGAGGTTCCGAGAAAATTCTCGGAAGTTCCGGAACTGCAAAGACAGGACAAAGAAAAGGAGTAAAACTCAGAAGCAGCATGGTTCCAGGGCCTCTAACACTTGTATGCAGGTTGAAAATCATCCAATGGTGCCTAGAAGAAACTTGAGTCCCAACAAAAGCAAAGCCCATGCATCTAGAGACATACCTCCTAGCTATGTGTTGAGACGCAACAATGTTGGTAAAGTTGTTGCCACGTATGTTGGAAATGAGTCCAACATATATGTGAAAAGATCACTATGGGTTCCAAAAGTTTTGGTTGCTAACGTGGAAGGCCCCAAGTCAAATTGGGGACCTAAAAGAAGGAACTAAATTATTTTGTAGGCATACTCCTCCGGTGGTTCAAGTTGGGTGCTTGACAAACGGATGTACACATCATATGACCGGAGAAAAGAGTATGTTCTCATCCTATCTCCATTTGGAAGGACCAAGGGAAACTATTGCATATGGAGGGGATACTAAAGGAGAAGTCATCGGTATAGGTGATATCCCTATATCTCAAAATTACTCAATTACAAATGTTCTTCATGTTGATCCGTTGGGTTACAATCTATTATCGGTTTCACAACTTAGTGAGATTGGTTTTGATTGCCACTTCACGGATAAGGATGTGTCCATCATAAAAAGGGAGGATTCCTCTATTGTCCTCACGGGTCGCTTGAGGGGGAGGCTCTACCTAGTTGATCTCAACAAAAGTAAAGTTTCTCCCAAGACTTGTCTAGTGGCAAAATCTAGCATGGGTTGGCTTTGGCATCGCCATCTAGCCCATGTTGGCATGAGGAACTTGGCCAAACTTTTGAAAGATGAACACATCCTTGGGCTAACAAATGTACATTTTGAGAAAGATAGGATTTGCAAAGCATGCCAAGCCGGAAAGCAAGTAGGAGCACCTCACCCACCAAATAGCATCCTCACTACTTCAAGCCCATTGGAGCTCATCCACATGGATCTATTTGGACCGGTGGCCTACATAAGTATTGGCGGTAACAAATATGGCTTGGTTATTGTTGATGATTATTCTCGCTTCACGTGGGTGTTCTTTGTGTTTGACAAGAGTGAAGTGCAAGGAAAGGTGAAGACCTTCATTAGAAGAGCACAAAGGGAATTCGGGCTACCAATCAAGAAAGTGAGAAGTGATAATGGCTGGAGTTCCGGAACACCTATGTTGAAGAATTTCTTGATGAAGAGGGCATCAAGCATGAATTTTCAGCACCTTATACCCCTCAACAAAATGGGGTGGTTGAGAGGAAGAATCGAACTCTTATCGAGATGGCAAGAACCATGTTGGATGAGTATAAGACTCAAGACATCTTTTGGGCCGAAGCTATCAACACGGCTTGCCATGCAATCAACCGCCTCTATCTTCACAAATTTCACAAGAAGACCTCCTATGAGCTTATTACCGGTAAAAAGCCCAAGGTGTCTTACTTTAGAGTGTTTGGGTGCAAATGTTTCATTCTAAACAAGAGACCCCGAACCTCTAAGTTTGCACCAAAGGTTGACGAAGGATTTCTTCTTGGTTATGGTCCAAATGAGCATGCTTATCGAGTCTTCAATCTAACCACCGGGAGGATTGAAGTCACGGTAGATTTGACCTTTGATGAATCTAATGGCTCTCAAGTGGAGCAAGTTGATTTGAATGTTGTAGGTAAAGAGAAGTCATCTTGTGAAGCAATCAAGCAAATGGCCATAGGTGATGTTAGACCAGTTGAGGCACAAGAGGAAGATGAAAACCAAGCACAAGCCTCAACACCACTCGAAGGGCCGAAGCCACCGGTTCGGGAAGCGGTGCGGACTTCGGAGGTTCCGAGAATTTCTTCGGAGGTTCCGGGAACTGACACTGGAATCCAACCTCCGAGAAATTCTCCGGAGGTTCCGGGGTCTGGAAGTTCAACACAACAAGACACCCTGAACCAGCAGACTGATCAGCAAGGGGATGTCCAAGGAAGTACATCTGAGCCCCAAGCTGATGAAGATGATGAAGATCAACCTCTACACCAACCTCTTGGACCATCACATCCTCGTGTACATCAAGTCATTCAACGGGATCATCCCGTTGACAATATTCTTGGGAGCATAAGGAGAGGGGTAACAACGCGTTCTCGTCTTAAGAATTTTTGTGCATTTTACTCGTTTGTTTCCTCTCTTGAACCAACCAAGGTAGAGCAAGCTCTCGAGGATCCGGATTGGGTGGTGGCTATGCAAGAGGAGTTGAACAACTTTGAAAGGAACCAAGTGTGGGAGTTGGTGGAAAGACCAAATACAAACATCATTGGCACCAAATGGGTCTTTCGGAACAAGCAAGATGAGTTTGGTGTGGTGACTAGGAACAAAGCAAGATTGGTTGCTCAAGGATACACCCAAGTTGAAGGGCTAGACTTTGGAGAAACATATGCACCGGTAGCAAGACTTGAAGCAATTCGGTTTTTACTAGCTTTCGCTGCTCATCATGACTTCAAGCTCTATCAAATGGATGTCAAGAGTGCATTTCTCAATGGACCACTCTCCGAAGAAGTATATGTTAAGCAACCACCGGGTTTTGAAGATCCCAAGCGTCCTAATCATGTCTACAAACTCCATAAGGCGCTCTATGGGCTAAAGCAAGCACCAAGAGCATGGTATGAATGCCTTAAGGATTTCTTGCTTAAGCAAGGCTTTGAGATAGGCAAAGCCGATGCTACTCTCTTTACTAGAAAAGTTGATGGTCATATTTTTGTGTGTCAAATATATGTCGATGACATAATATTTGGTAGTACTAATGAAACTTTTTGTGAAGAGTTTAGTAGGGTGATGACAAAGAGGTTTGAGATGTCCATGATGGGTGAGCTCAAGTTCTTTCTTGGATTTCAAATCAAACAAGCTAAAGAAGGGACGTTCATATGTCAAACCAAGTATACAAGGGATATGTTAAAGAAGTTTGACATGGACAAGGCAAAGCCCATCAAGACTCCAATGCCAACCAATGGACACATGGACCTCAATGAAGAAGGGAAATCCGTGGATCAAAAGGTATATCGCTCCATGATCGGCTCTCTTCTTTACTTATGTGCATCTAGGCCGGATATTATGCTTAGTGTGTGCATGTGTGCTAGATTTCAAGCTAACCCGAAAGAGTGCCATCTCATGGCCGTAAAGAGAATCTTGAGATATCTAGTGCATACCCCTAACCTTGGCTTGTGGTATCCTAAGGGCTCCACTTTCGATCTACTTGGTTATTCGGATTCCGATTATGCCGGTTGTAAAGTAGATAGAAAGAGCACATCGGGGACTTGCCAATTCCTTGGTAGGTCTCTAGTGTCTTGGAGTTCTAAAAAGCAAAACTCAGTAGCCCTTTCCACCGCCGAGGCCGAGTATGTTGCAGCCGGCGCATGTTGTGCTCAACTACTTTGGATGAAGCAAACCTTAAAAGATTACGGATGTCACTTTTCCCATATCCCACTTTTGTGTGACAATGAAAGTGCCATAAAGCTTGCAAACAACCCCGTAAGCCATTCTCGCACAAAACATATAGACATCCGTCATCATTTCTTGAGAGACCACGAAGCCAAAGGAGATATCGTTTTAAGCCATGTGAGCACCGACAAGCAACTAGCCGATATCTTCACTAAACCTCTCGATGAGTCAAGGTTTTGTAGTTTAAGGAGTGAACTAAATATTCTTGATTCTCGTTGCGTGGTTTGATTTCTAGCATGCCATATTTGTTTGCTTCAAATCTGTTAGTTTTCTCTGAAAATTTTGTTTGAAAAATGTGTATGAAAACTCTATCTTAAAGGTTTTTCAAAATCTATTTGCTTATCCCTAACTTGTCTTAAGTGGCTATAGTTGTGTGTGTGATTGCTTGTTTTCTAGCCACTTGAGTCAAGGGTACCATGACCTAAGAATCTCAGCTGATAGAAAGTTCAAAATCTCAAAAGGAGTAGAAGCTAGCTGTCTCTGGAATTTAATTTTTTCGGAAGCTCCGAGAAAATCTTTGGAGGCTCCGGGCCTCAGAAGTTCTGAGAAAATCTTCGGAAGCTCCAATCTTTATAGACTTAGCGCTCAGTCTCAACCGAAGGGGAGTTAAAAAGGGAATAAAGCATCTTTGAAGGATATTCCTTTACCTAGGGTAAACCAGACTTGCCTTTCACCGCGGTCAACCTCTCAGATCCACTTTCACCGCACCCTTCTCTCTCTCCCGACGCGAAACCGCAACACCCATCCATCTCCACCGCCTCACCGCCGCCGCCTCCCTCGCCGCCGGTGACCGCACCTCTTGCGGGCTACCCGCGCGAAGCCGTGCCACCCTTCTCGTTCGTGGGACGCCGCTGGGGAGTGCCAAGGAAGAGGTCGCCTTGGATCCCGTACGGAGAGGAAGAAGAAGGCTCCAATCCGCACGCGTTCCCGCTGGTTCTCTGGTGTGCACAAGCGTTGAAGATCTTCATCGTCCTTCTCCTTGATCCCAATCAAGGTAATCAGTGGCCGTATCCTAACCCTAACCCTAAATTCCTAGATCTACATGCTGTTAGGGTTCTCAATCTTGAAATCTGTAGAATGTTGCCCATCTGTCCTATTCCTGAATGCCTGAGTTGCAAGTAAAGCTAGGTTTAGTTGAAAATTGAATCAAATGTGAGAATGCAGTAAGGTTGACAGAGGCTCGGAGGTTCCGAGAAAATTCTCGGAGGTTCCGAACCCTGTAACCCACTGTAAGCTGACCTTGATTCAAAGTTCCACTGAACTTCACTTCACCTGTAACATCCTTTTTCACTTGTCCTAGCTAAATTGAGTCATGCTTGCTTTATTGATCTAAATTCAGTTGAAAGTTGAATCAACAGAACTGTCCTATGTCAGTACACTGACTTCGGAGGTTCTGAGAATTTTTCCGGAAGCTCCAACCTCTGGAGGTTCCGGAAACTTTCTCGGAGGTTCCGATGTCTGTACTGACAAGTGACAGACTGTGATTCAAAATTCCACTGAAAAGAAATCAATTGAACATCATGCTAATCTTGTTCCTCTATCCTTATCAGTCCTAACCCCACTCTTATCTACTGCTCACATGTCTCTCTAACAGATGTCTGGCACTCCTGTGGACAAGACATACACCAAGAGGCAGAGGCCTCCTTTTGAGACACCTGCTGGTGAGAGGGCCTTCAAGTTAGCAGCAAGAGCAGCAGCAGGGGACAGTAGCAGCAGAGGAAAGGCCACTCCTAGGAGGGGGAGAGGTGGCAGTTTGTCAGGAGGCAGAGGCTCAAGGTCTACTGCCCATGTGGATGATAATGGAGGGACTGAAGGCAAAACCATTCCTATAGAGCTAGAAGATGACATGCCCCTAGGAGAGATAGACTCAACCTATCTCAAGTACCACAAGGGGCTACTCAAAAGGCATCCTCCAACCAAATATGACAACTCAGTGTATATTGAGCACACCAACTATGATGGAGCTGGCTTCTTGGTCAAGAAAGCAAGAGAGGAAAATCCCTATGTGAACCCCAAGATGGCAGCCATTGATTACAGATTTTGGTCTGTCTTCCACTTCAAATTCTATGAAACTGTCCTCAACACCAAGATGAAGTTAATCAAGATGAAGTGGATAGATTTCACCCATTTGGAGGCAGCAGAGGAACCTGTCAAGGAGGAGGTGCTGGATTTGGTTGACAAGTATAGGATGAGGGACATCATGAGTTTCAAATATGATTGGAACATAGAGGTTTTAGCTCAGTTTCATGCCACTTTCTTCCATGAAGATAACAAGGAGACCATCCACTGGATGACAGAAGGAGTGCATTACAAAATAGATTTCCTCACTTTTGCTAGGTTGTTTGGGTTCAGCAAGGAGGACGGGGAAGCCGATATTATCCATTTTGAGGCCCACATGAACCCCAACAAAATTGCTGCAGACTTATGAGTATGAGGAGCCGGGCTGATGGCTCCACCACCGCTTCCGAAATCGGTGTTCTATGTGCTCAATAATATGTTCGGGGAAACCATTTACCCAAAGGGGGCGGTGACTCAACAAGTCTTAGGAGGTTTGCACCAAACCCGCTCGGCTAGGCCGTCGCCCGGAGCTAGGCCATTCTCTGTGAGCAGATTTATTTGGTACAACCTGGTAGAAGTGACAGAGAGTGGGAAGTGCAACCTGCCCTATGCCCCTTATCTTATGTACATGATAGAGATGGTTTCAGGGGTCAGCTACAAGAAAGATGTTGAGCATGCATCCTACCAAGTAAAGCAGTGGCAGCATCAGAAGAAGCAGCACATTGTGGAGGAGCACATCCTTAAGAAGGCCAGCACCAAGCCATCCAGATCTGGTCCAGCAGTAGGAGAAGAAGGATCCAGCAAGGCTCCCATGCCTGCTGGTCTGCACAAGCTGAGAGGGATGGTTAGGGACACCTGGAGGTACTGCAGATGGACTTCCCATCAGCTTTTTGAGCTCAGGGAAGACATGAACAGATTGCTGAAGCACCAGGGGCTGTCCTTTGATGCCATGCATCACCCCCTCCTCTCTTCCCTGACTTTCCAGAGTACACTACCAGTGAGGATGAGGGTGAGCAGGAGCCTGCTACTCCCATGGCTGAGGATACTCCCGCTGCCCACTTTGCTCTTTGCGAGATGAAGAAGATGAAGAACCACTTGGTGCTAAAATGGCCAGGCTGAGGAAAGAGGCTGCTGGCAAGAAGGCAATGGGGTCCTCATCTGGTGCAAGACTCAGGAGAAAGGCCACTGCTGGAAGGCCTGTCAGAAGACCCATAGATCTGTCATCTGGCTCTGACCTTGGCTCCGACAGCACTGTCCCTGAAGCAGAAGAGGAGGAATCTGACTTCAGTGATGAGGAGTGACTTCTCTAGGTTCTGTTATCACTTCCTCTCTTCTTTTCTTTCCTTTTTGTTAAATTGTTGACAAAGGGGGAGAGATGAAGATTGAGAAGCATCTGAAGACCTGGAGCTCCTTCTGGTGGTCTGCTAACCACAGATATTCTTTTGTGCTCCTTCTGGTGGTCTGCCAACCACAGATATTCTTTTGTTCTTTTGGTGAGATGAGAGTGCTAACTTCTCTCATAAACTCATGCTGGTATTTTGGTGAACTGCTGTAAAACATTTAGCTTGCCTCTGTTGGCAAGCAGGATCTGGTCATGGTTGTATGGGATTTGCAAAACTTTAAAACCTTGTGTTGGATGTAATAGGGCTAGATGTGTTGAATGCTGTTATCCTTATCTAGCTGCTATTTTCTGGTCTTATCTGTTGCTTTGCCTGTGTGTTATTGTTATCTGTTGGAGTATCTGTTGCAGACCTCGGAGGTTCTGAGGATTTTTCCGGAGGCTCCAACCCCTGGAGGTTCCGGAAACTTTCTCGGAGGTTCCGAACTCTGCTAACAGATAGCTCTCTAAGTGTTTTCACATGGCATATGCATCACGTATTATCTGCTACACTTCTTTTGCACCCCTCGATGGCTTGAGTACAATTTTCTTGACACTTTTACTCACAATGTATGCAACTTAATTGTTGGTTATGACAATTTTCCCTATTCAAAAGGTACATGCATACATTGAGGGGGAGACTTGTACTCAAATCAGCAAAAGCTCAATCTTTCAAATTAAATTGTAAACTTTAATTGGGTTGTCAACATTTACCAAAAAGGGGGAGATTGTAAGTGCAATCAAGCCCTATGAGGGTTTTGGTGATGTTGACCACACAATTAAAGAGCTAATGAGCCTTTGAGTATGTTGTGCAGCATAAAGTTATTATCACAGGTGCAAAAGATTAATTGGAGACCCCTCAACTTGTTACAAAAAGGGTTGCCTATGCTACTTGGAGGAGTTTATTTATTTTATCTTTTGAATTTGAGTATAGGACAATCCGTACTATCAAGAGGGATACTAATGGTGAGTTAGGGTGGTTTCAAGTGCTCATAATCCATCTTTCCAAAACCTTAATCCTCACCCCAAGGGAAGTAACCTGCAGCTGCTTTGCTTCTGCTGATTGCTGTTCGGAGGTCCCGAAGATTTTCTCGGAGGTTCCGACCGTACGGGCTACAGTCTGCAGAGTTTTCAAAAGTCGGAAGTTCCGAGATTTTTCTCGGAGGTTCCGAACTCTGGAATATAGCCGTTACTATTCTGGATCTGGGGGTATTTATACCCCACAGTCCCCCAACGGTTATCCCCCCCTCCTCTGGCACAGAACGCCGTTCCCACTGTTTTCTCTCACCTTGCATTCACTCCTAACCAACTCTCTTCCAAATCCTTGCCTAGCATTGATTGAGAGTGGATTCTTGAAGTGAGTTAGTGAGCCAATCCTTTCTCCCTTGGTACTTGAGCACTTGGAAGAACCCTAGCAAGCTTGGTGGATCTATTACTCTTGGAGCCTTGCTCCTAGACGGATAGAGGTTCTTGGAAGCTCTCCAAACCGATTTGTGGAAGCTCCAAGGTGTTTGTATTACCCCTTGTGATTCTAGTGGAAAGCCTCCACCTATTACCCAAAGTGATAGGTGTGAGAGAGGAGTTGACCTTTGTGGTCCGAGCCTTTGGTGGCCTCCTCAACAACGTGGACGTAAGCAAGCCTTTGTGGCGAGCCGAACCACGGGATAAATCTTTGTCTCATGCGTGTTCTCATTTACTTACTTGTTCATGCTTGTGCTTGACTAGATCTATTAGGGTTTGCTCCCGATCTACTTTGTGGTGCCTTGCTAGCTTGTACTTTGCTTAGAAATCCTCTTGCTAGGTCCTAAGTACCTCTTAGAATTTAGTAGATCTGGTTTCCATCAAGTTTCTCGCAGCTCTTGTTATTTGTGCTCTGTTCTAACAGCTGTCGGAAGTTCTGAGTTTATTCTCGGAGGCTGCCTCGTTCGGAGGTTCCGAGAATAATCTCGGAGGTTCCGAGGTCTGACACTGTTTTCGCAGAAAAAGTTTAAATTCTGTGTGCAGGCCTATTCACCCCCCCTCTAGGCCACATTGCCTCGATCCTTTCATGAACTCCACCAGCTGCGTAGAGGCGGTAGTGGCACGTCAGAAAACGAAAGCAAAACCAAGAACTGAAACGAAACCAAAAGACAGGCTCACCAGCGGGCCGAGGGGGAGCATCTCGACGTCCCACGGGGTCCGGCCCTCAGGCATCGGCGGCGTCCGGGTGTCGACGGCGCTCCGCGCCCGGGTGAGCGCATACGGCCGCTCAAGGGGCGTCGGGAGCATCCGCGACCTCGCCAGGTCGACGGGGTTGGCCGCCTCCGTCATCTCGAAGATGCAGAGCGGCCTCTCCATCAGAGGCACGACCCGCCGATGGTGGAGGAAGGCGAGGACGCCCATCGCGGTCACCCCGTGCTTCCTCAGCCGCTGCAGCGTGCCAAGCACCGACTCCTGCCGCGCCCGGTGCTGAGGCGTGGGCACCCCGTAGCCCCAGGAGCCAGGCCTCTCCTTGAACACCCGGCCGGTGTAGGGGGGAAGGCCGGGCTCGGCGTTGCGCAGGTAGAACCATCCCCGCTCCCAGCCGGCGTTGTTCGTCGTCATGGTGCAGGGGATGTAGACTTCCTTGAACCTCCCTCGCAGGGCGAGCGACATCCCGCCGGCGCGCATCGCGCGCGGGGTCCCTCGGCTTCCGTCGTGGGCTGCGTGACGAGCTCCGCGCGGAAGAGGTGTACCCAGAGTTCCCAATTAACTGGGATCCCCAGGTACCCTTCGCAGACGCCCACGAATGTGGCCGCCTGTGAGATCGTGTTGGGGGCGAAGTTATGCAGCTCCACCCCGTAGTAGTAGCACATTGCCCGCATGAATGTGCTCGCCGGCGCGGCGAAGCCCCGCTCGTGGTAACGGGTGAAACTCACCACGTAGCCCTCCGGCGGGTTGGACTCGCGGTCCGCAGCCGGCGGCACGATCCATTCCGCCGGGCGTCCGTCTTCGTTGGCCGCCAACTGGCCGGCGGCGACCAGCTCGCCCAAGGCGAGCTGGGTCACCGTCGACCTCTCCCAGGCGTACGGCTCCAAGACCCTAAGGGGAGGCTGAGGCGGCGCCATAAAGAGGACGAAGGCGAACAGGAGCGGGGAGCAAGGAGCGGAAGAAAAAGCTCTAACAGCGAGCCCGCACGGCAGCGAGAGCAAGACGAAGGCGAAGGGGCGAGGACTGAAAACGTTGAGAAACCAAGGTAAAAAACCGCCGCCCCTTCCTCCCCGCAGTTTTATAGGCCGACGGGCGAGCTCTCCGGAGCGGACGCCCCGACTAGCATTAACTGCAGGGAATCTTTCCATCGCGTCGAACGGGCGGGCCCCACCACGACCGCAGCAACAACTGCAGGCGGGTCATCATTACGGCAAAGACGGGCAGCGGCCGAAGCGAAGCCGTCACGTCCGCCCTCGCCGCGCCGCCCACTACGCGCGCGCGCGCACGGCGGCGGCGCCCGAAAGGCGCGCCCGCGGCGCAAAACCGCGGCCACGACCGCGAGGGCATTTAAATGCCGGGTCCCTTGCCAAGCAAGGAGCACCCTCGAGCGGGGCGGACCCCCGGCTCGAAGCAAAGGCGACCCTCGATGGGATATTAGCGTGAGAAGGCCGCCCGGGACCTGCTCGGTGTAGAGCAGGCGACCGCGGGCACCCATGCCACGCAAAACCCTCGAGCGGCATGACCCTCGGCTCAAAGCAAAGGCGACCCTCGATGGGATATTAGCGTGAGAAGGCCGCCCGGGACCTGCTCGGTGTAGAGCAGGCGACCGCGGGCACCCATGCCACGCAAAACCCTCGAGCGGCATGACCCTCGGCTCAAAGCAAAGGCGACCCTCGACAGGATATCAACGTGAGAAGGCCGTCGGGACTGCTCGGTGTAGAGCAGCAACCGCGGGCACCCATGCCACGTAAAACCCTCGAGTGGCATGACCCTTGGCTCGAGATGATGTCAACCCTCTAAAAAAGAAAGCACATACGCCGTGCCACCAACCAGCACCTCGAGGGTCGGCACGCCCCGGACCCCTCGACGGCCGCAAACGTAAAAAGACGGGGGCTGTCCGGACACGGCCCCGCACGGCCTTGCGATCGAGAGGTTCGAAGCCGACCCTCGACGGGTTCGAACAGGCGCCTCAGATCACAGAGTTAGGGACGACGAGGGCACGCGCATTCGAGCCGTTCCTCGAGCCCGTTGGCTCAAGGGTGCCCCACATGTCGTGTTCGAGAGCCAGCGAGGGCAGCTAGCCGGGGGGATCCCACCGAGGGAGAGCTTCCGCGCCCTCGGTCCCTAGCGAACGGGACCGAGCCCCACCTAGCAAACCCACGCAAGCGCTTCCATGGACGTGTCTCCGGACCGCGCGGCCCTACCCTTATCGAACGGGGCATGGGCGTCCACTTGAACCACCCGCTAGCGGCTCGACGAGGAATCCGCGATTCGCGACCCGCTCGATGGGAGTCGTGGAGACCTCACCCTCCGTCCCGCGGAGGGACGGCGAGGGCGCGTTAAAAAACAAGTCGTCGAGCTCGACCCGATCGCCTCGAACGGGCCAAGGCTCGGGGGCTTGACGCACGGCTACACCTCCCGTAAATTGCACCCGCCGGGAGACGAGTGACGGGGGAGCGTGCACCCCCGAAGCCGGGCGAAACACCGCCGATGCCGGTTGGCATATGTGCCACGCCTTTCGACCAAAGTTCTCGCGGTCAACCCCCCGCGGAGAACCCACACTCTGCGCAGGGCTTCGGGGGCTAGACCCGCGGGTCCGGCGACGCGGCCCCACGGAAAGCGTTCGCAAACAAGGAGGGAAGAACGTCCTATCGGTAGGTTCCGGCATCGCGGGAGCCTCAATGGCAAACCCGCGGATGCTCGGGGGCTCCTTGTCGGGGACCGCCCTAGGGGTCCCCTTAAACAATGGGGAAACCCTCACTTAAAACCCGGCATCGAAACACGCTAAGCCTAACCTTGCGGGTAACTAACCGTGCGGGGACATGGCCTACGCGGCGGGACTCCGGCGGCCCACCAAGACGGCTCGCTAGGAAGACCCCTCGAGCGGGCTCCGCCTCGCTCGAGGGCGCGCTCCCTCCTCGAGCGGGCTCCACTCCGTTCGAGGGGCAACTCTCCCCTCGAGCGGTCCCGCCCCGCTCGAGGGCTCGCACCCCCTCGAGTGGATCTCGTCTCGCTCGAGGGTGCCGCTCCGCCCTCGGCCGGGGGCCCGCCACGCTCACGGGCGCCCCGCACGCGTGCGCCGGTCCCGTACACGGGCATTTAACGCCCGACGCCGCGGGGACGGAGCCATCATGCGCCGGGGCTCGCACCCGGTGCCGCCGCACCAACTCCACAGGGAGGAGCCCATCCCCGCCACCGTGGAGATGGACCGTGCGGTACGGCCGGTGTCGGTCCCGTGACACCGAGCGCCCACTACGGTACGGCTAACGCGCCCGACCCTCGAAGGGGGGCCGGGCGCACCCTCGATTTCACTTTCCCATGACCCCGGGTTAGGTGGGGGGCGCTAGGCCGGTGGATGGCCATCCCGGTCACCGCGTAACGGCGCGGCCGCCGTACCCACGCGTACAGGCGCACGCCCGACACCGCAGGCGCACGCCCGGGCGCTGTAGCAACCACTCCGCTACCGCGGAGCGCATTGGGAAGGAACGCCGTTCTGCCTGCTCTTGTGCCCCGTACCAGCCGTCATCGGCACCTCTCTCGAAGCCTATCAGAAGACGCCACCACCATCTGCCACCCTCCTACCCTCGAACCGCCACTGTTCGGGTACGGGACAGGCCATCATAGCCGGACCGCAGCGAAGATCGCCCGGACGGCCGCCCACTCTACGGCATAGCACGACGTGCACCCCCACGTAGCTGGATAGCGCGGCGTGCATGTAACTCGCCGCCCCCTTGGCCTATAAAAGGGGAGGCGAGCCCCCAGCCGCGGGGGGGGGGGGGGGACGAGTTCAGTTCAAGGCAACACACCGTGCACTCACTCTCTTATTCTCCCACAACATCTTCAGCCACTCCACCAGGGACTTGGAAGCCACGCTTCCTCTCCCGCCTTGCTTGTATTTGCCCCACTACAAGCACCCCCGGTGCTGAGCAATATAGTGCCACGAGCACAACCCTGCTGGACGTACGGCCCCCTCGGCCGGAACCAGGATAAAACCTTGTGTCATTTCTTGCTTGGCATCGACCATTGAGGGATAGACCTAGGCGCTATCTACTGGTTAGTGTCGGGACCATATTCCGCACCGACAATATGTGTAGCATCCTGTGTTGAATTTTGTCTATTTGAGAAGCTCTCAGTTGCATCTTTTTGCATTTTTGGCTTGATTCATGCATTGTCAACAAGGGGAGAGTTTGAGCATGTTTTGGCCTTATGAATGCATTTAAAAGGTTTTTAGGTGGTTTTGAGCCATTTCTGGGCTTTGTTGTGCACCAGTCTGACCGGTTGAGGTCACCGGTCTGACCGGTCAGAGTGCTAGTTTTGTTCATATGTTGGACACCGGTCTGACCAGTGGTGTTGGCCGATCTGATCAGTAAGAGCAAAGCTGAAGTAGCTGCTCTGTTTGCAAGGTGGTTAGCATGCATTCATCCAGGGGGAGTTGCATTTGTTCAGGGGTGTCGGGGACAGCCCTAGGGGTCCCCTTAAACAACGGGGAAAACCTCACTTAAAACCCGCAACGAAACCCAAATACGCTAAGCCTAATCCTGCAGGTGCCTAACCATGCAGGACACAGCCCACAGGGACTCCGACGGCCCATCAAGGCGGCCCACGTAAGGATCCCCTCGAACGAGCTCCGCCCTCGTTCGAGGCCGCGCGCTCCCCTTCGGGCGGGCATCGCCCCGCTCGAGGGGCGGCACTCCCTTCGGGCGGGCATCGCCCCGCTCGAGGGGCAACACTTCCCTCGAGCGCAGTCCGCCTCGCTCGAGGGTACGCCCCGCCCTCGGCCGGGGTCCTCCACGCTCGAGGGTGCCCCTCACGCGTGCGCCGGCCCCGTACACGGGCATTTAACGCCACCGACGCCGCAGACGGTGCCATCATGCGCCCGGGCTCGCACCCCGTGCCGCCGCACCAACTCCCCGGGGAGGAGCCCATCCCCGCCCCCGTGGGAGGGGACCGGCGTGCGGCGGTCGGTGTCGGTCCCGTGACACCGTGCGCACGCCCCGATGCGGCTAACACGCCGAGCCCCTCGAAAGGGGGCCGGCGCACCCTCGATGTACTTTCTTGTGACCCTACGGGGGTTAGGTGGAGGCGCTAGGCCGGTGGACCGCCATCCCCGCCCGCGTAACGGCGTGGCCGCCGTACCCGCGCGTGCGGGTGCACGCCGGCCCCGTAGCAACAACTCCGGCCCCGTGAAGCGCGTCGGGAAGGAACGCCGTTCGCCTACTCCCGTACGCCGTACGGGCCCTCGCGTCGCACCTCCCTCGAGCCTATCGGAGGGACATCACCGCCATCCGCCGCTCTCTCCTACCCTCGAACCGCCACTGTTCGGGTACAAGTCAGGCCATGATGACCAGATCGCTGCAAGGATCGCCCGGACAGCCGCCCACTCTGCAGCGTAGCACGTTGCACTTCCCCACGTAGCTAGATAGCGCGGCATGCATGTAATTCGCCTCCCCCTTGATCTATAAAAAGGGGACAAACCCCCCAGCCGCGGGGGGACAGGAGACACAGAACAGCGACACGCTCAAGGCCACAGACCAAGAGCACGCCGTGCACTCACTCTCTTATTCTCCCACAACATCTTCAGCCACTCCACTAGGGACATGGGAGCCACGCTTCCTCTCCCGCCTCGCTTGTAGCAACCCCACTACAGGCACCCCCGGTGCTGAGCAATATAGTGCCGTGAGCACACCTCTGCTGGACGTACGGCCCCCTCGGCCGGAACCAGGATAAAAACCCTGTGTCACTTGTTGCTTAGCATCGACCATTGAGGGATAGACCTCGGCGCTATCTCTCGGTTAGTGTCGGGACCATATTCCGCACCGACGCTTGGCGCCCACCGTGGGGCAAACGAGCGCCTAAGGTCATTCCGTCAACTCCCTCCATGGTGATTCGCACCGAGTACCGTGCTACACGCTACGCATGGGTAGCTCGGACCCCCTCCCCCGCCGGGTTCGAAATCCGCTTCGGAGACCCGTACTTTCGGGCCACGGGGAACGGCTATCTCATGTGCCTCACCAACCGTGAGGAGCTCCGCGCGCGGCGCCGCGGCCGAGTCGGCTTTGGCCCCCGCCGCGCGCACCACCACGGCGCGAGCGCCCGCGGGCACGGATGCGCGGGGCCCGTCGGCGCCACGACGCCACCGTCGCTCCGGACGCCGTTCACGTCGGGCGCGGTCCGAGCGGCGGCGGCCGAGCGCGCCGCCGCCCGGCGCGGTGCGCCCGCCATCACGACCGCCACCGCCCCGGTGGGACAGCGCGCGGTCTCCGGACCGCACGTCCCCATCGGGCTGCGTGGCGCTACGACGGCCTACAACGCCAACGTCAACACGACGATGCGCAGGGTTCCGCCTGGCCGCCACGTCTTTGTCGCCAGGGATCCCGGCGCCTCAGCAGCAGATGAGTCATCCTTGGGCTCCGTCGACACAATGCCACCCGCCAACCGCCACGGATACTCGGAGTGGGACTTCTCCGGCGTGCCAGACCCAGTCGCGTTCCGGCGTTTCCTCGACACCGCGGACTACTGGTTTGGCTGCTCCGACGACTCCAGCACAGGGAGCTACGACCCTGCGCGGGAGTGCTGCGCCGTCATCACCAACGACCCGGCCAACGCCGCCGGTGCGGTGGGCGCCGGAGACGGGGAAGTCACACCCGCCCCGGGGATCGCCGCGCGCCCGGCCGCGGGGGCCAAGCGCTCTGCGCCGAGGCCGACGCCGACGCACATCTAGCCCAAGCCCGCGAGCTCGAGGCCAAGCTGGCGGAGGAATACCGAACGGTGCGGCTGCTCTGCGCCTCAATGGCAGGAGAAGCTTCCGCGCGCGGCGAACGCGCACGGGAGCTGGGCCGACAGGTCCGCGACCACATCAACACCGTCCCCAACGTCGAAAACGCGGACGTGCCCCCGCGGGCGAGCCAGAAGCTCGTCGCTGCCGCGACGCTGCTGCGGGCTATGCCAGCACCCTCGACCCCCGAGGCTCGAGACATGCATCGCGAGGTGCAAACTCTCATCGAGCAAGCTGCCGTCCAGTAGGCCGAGAGCTCGGCCTCACGCATCCGCCAATAGGGGGATGCACGGGGCGATGAAGCCGCACCAGGAGGCGAACCCTCGGTGCACGCGGGGGGACCAGCGGGGCAATCCGCCGAGCAAGGGCGCACGCCGGCCAAGGAGTGACTCCTTGACGCGCGCAGGGCGCTGGATGGTGACGCTCGCAACGTCATCAACGCCAGGCGCACCAGCAAGGCGGATGCACGAGCGGCAAGGGGCTACCACCCTCGGCGGGGTAGGCGCTACGACAGCGGCGAGGACCGCTCCCCGACGCCGGAGCCCCCAGGCACCCGTGTGTTCAGCCGGGAGATCCGTGCGGCAGCGTTCCCCCAACGCTTCCGCCAACCCTCGACGATCGTCAAGTACAACGGGGAGACGGACCCCCGCGTGTGGCTCAACGACTACCGCTTGGCTTGCCAGCTGGGCGGGGCCACCAGCGACGAGGTCATCATCCGCAACCTGCCCCTACACCTTGGCGATGCGGCCCGGACATGGCTCGAGCACTTGCCCGCCAGCCAGATCCATAACTGGGACGACCTAGTCCACACGTTCGTGGGCAACTTCCAGGGCACGTACGTGCGCCCTGGAAACTCATGGGATCTGCGCTCCTGCACGCAGAAGCCCGGCGAATCGCTGCGGGACTTCATACGGCGCTTCTCCAAGCGCTGCATGGAGCTCCCCAGCGTGGCGCAGTCCGAAATCGTGCATGCCTTCCTCGAGGGTACCACGTGCCGGGATCTCGTGCGGGAGCTGGGACGCAGCCCGCCTGAGGACTCTAACGAGCTGTTAGACATCGCCACCAGCTTCGCCTCCGGGGAGGAGGCCGTGGGGGCGATCTTCGACGGCAAAAAGGGCAAGCGCTCCGAAGACGCGCCCGCGGAGGGCAGCAAGTCCAAGGAGCCGCACCGCAACGACAAGCGGGGCAAGAAGGGGAAAAAGCCGCGCCGCGAGGCGCGCGGCGGGCGCGACGGCGGCAACGCCGAGGCCCTCGCTGTCGACCCGGCTCGACGGGGCCCTCGACCGGCCCCTCGAGGCCCGGGGGTGTTCGATGACATGCTGAAGAAGCCATGTCCCTACCACAAAACCCCAGTACACCACACCCTTGAGCAGTGCGACATGCTCAAGAAATTCTACGGTCCTGCCGCCGCGAAGGAGGTAGAGGCCAAGAAAGACGAAGGCGATGGCGACGCGGGCGGCTTTCCCGCCGTCGAAAATGTGTTCCTCATCTTTGGGGGACCAACTGTCGACATGTCGACACGCCAACGCAAGAAGGAGCGGCACGAGGTCCTCGCCGCTGAGAGGGCGCCTCCGTCCTTCCTCAATTGGTCGGAGGACGCCATCACGTTCAGCCGGGAGGACCACCCGAACCGCGTTCCCAACGGGAACGCCCGGTTCTCGAAGGTCCTCATGGACGGAGGCAGCAGCCTCAACATCCTCTACGCGCACACGCTGCGCCTAATGGGGATCGAATTGGAGCAGCTGCGGCCCAGCACGAAGCCGTTCCACGGCATCGCGCCCGGCAAGCAGGTTCAACCCCTCGGGCAGATCGACTTGCCGGTCTGGTTTGGCACCCCTAAGAACTTCCGCAAGGAGACCCTCACCTTCGAGGTGGTGGGGTTCAAAGGGGCCTACCATGCTATACTTGGGCGACCCTGCTATGCCAAATTCATGGCGGTCCCCAATTATACCTATCTAAAGATGAAGATGCCCGGCCCGAACGGCGTCATCACCGTCGGCTCGTCGATCGAGCACGCATTCGACTGCGATGTCGAATGCGTGGAGCACGCAGAGGCACTAGCGCTGGATGAAGCGCTGGTGAACACACTGGAGAAGATGGTCAACGAAGACCTCAACTCCGCCGCCAAGCACGCAGGCGCCTTCAAGGCCGCGGAGCAGACCAAGGGGGTCCCCCTCGACCCTTCGGCCCCCGAGGGCAAGGTGTTGAGGGTCAGCTCCACCCTCGACCCCAAATAGGAAGTGGTGCTCGTCGACTTCCTCCGCGCCAACGCCGACATCTTCGCGTGGAGCCCCTCGGACATGCCAGGCATCCCGAGGGAAGTCGCAGAGCACTCCCTTGACATCCTGCCAAATGCTCGCGCCGTGCAGCAACGGCTCTGCCGCTTCGACGAGGAGCGGCGACGAGCAATCGGAGCGGAGCTGCGAAAGCTTCTCGAGGCCGGATTCATCAAGGAGGTGTTCCACCCAACGTGGCTAGCAAACCCCGTGCTTGTAAAGAAAAAGAATGGGAAGTGGCGGATGTGTATAGACTACACTAGTCTCAATAAAGCGTGTCCTAAAGTTCCTTTTCCTTTGCCACGCATTGATCAAATCATTGACTCAATGGCTGGGTGCGAACTGCTCTGTTTCCTTGATGCTTACTTTGGATACCACCAGATAAAGATGAAAGAGTCCGACCAGCTCGCGACCTCGTTCATCACACCGTTCGGGACGTTCTGCTACGTCACGATGCCATTTGGCCTCAGAAACGCGGGTGCAACATACCAACGTTGCATGCAGCACGTTTTTGGGGATCACATCGGGCGGACGGTCGAAGCGTACGTGGACGACATCGTCGTGAAGACCAGGAAGGCGGACGACCTGGTTGGCGACCTTGGCGTCGCGTTCAACTGCCTACGGGCCAATGGGGTCAAATTAAACCCCGAAAAATGTGTCTTTGGAGTGCCGCGAGGCATGCTCCTGGGATACATCGTCTCCCAGCGGGGAATCGAGGCCAACCCTGAAAAGGGGGTGCAGAAGGTGTTGGGGTGCCTTGCCGCCTTGAGCCGCTTCATCTCGTGGCTCGGTGAGAAGGGCCTGCCCCTCTACCGCCTACTCAAGAAGCACGAGCGCTTCTCCTGGACCACCGAGGCCCAGGACGCGCTCGACAAGCTGAAGGCGTCACTGACGCACGCCCCGATCCTCACGCCGCCGCAGGACGGCGAGCCCCTGCAGCTCTACGTGGCCGCGACCACCCAGGTGGTGAGCGCCATGATCGTTGTGGAGCGCACGGAGGAAGGGCATGCCTTGCCTGTGCAGCGGCCAGTCTACTACGTCAGCGAGGTCCTCTCGGACACGAAGACGCGCTACCCACAGGTCCGAGGAAGTTGCTGTCGTACGCAAGGGTTCTTGCGCGGCGCAAACTCCGCCACTACTTCGAGGCCCACCCGATCACGGTGGTTTCCTCCTTCCCACTAGGAGAAATCATCCGCAACCCCGACGCCGCGGGCAGGATCGCCAAGTGGTCCGTGGAGCTGATGGGCGAGACGCTCGCCTACGCCCCGCGCAAGGCGGTCAAGTCCCAAATCCTGGCGGATTTCGTCGCCGAATGGACGGACACGCAGCTGCCGCCGCCACAGATCCAAGCGGAGTGTTGGACCCTGTTCTTCGACGGCTCGGTGATGAAAACAGGAGTGGGCACGGGCCTGCTCTTCGTGTCACCCCTCGGGGAACACATGCGGTACGCGGTGCGCCTCCATTTCCCCGCGTCTAACAACATGGCTGAATACGAGGCCCTCCTCTGCGGCGTCAAAATCGCCATTGAGTTAGGCGTCAAACGCCTCGACGTAAGGGGCGACTCGCAGCTCGTGATTGATCAAGTCATGAAGAACGCGAGCTGTCACGACGACAAGATGGAGGCCTACCGCAAAGCCGTGCGAGCCCTCGAAGACAAGTTCTACGGCATCGAGCTCAACCATGTGCCCCGCAGGTACAACGAAGAGGCGGACGAACTCGCCAAGATCGCGTCCGGGCGGATCACCGTCCCCCCGAATGTTTTCGCGCGCGACATCGCTCAACCCTCGGTTGCCTTCGAGCCCTACCCCTCGAATCACAACGAACCCTCGGGGGCTCCCTCGAATCCAGCGGGTGCGGAGCCCATGGACGAGGACCCCTCGAACGAGGCGTACGTGCTCTCCCTTCTTGAGGGGTACGGCTCCCACGAGGCCGACGTGATGGACATCGAGTCGGCCCCCGTCCAGGCGGACTGGCGGGAAAAATATATTGCCTGGATCGCTCGAGCGGAACTCCCAGCGGACCGGGCCGCGGTTAGGCGCATCGCTAGGATGGCCAAATCGTTCACCCTCGTCGACGGCGAGCTGTACAAGCGCGCCGCCTCCGGCATCCTACAACGGTGTGTGCCCATTCCCGAGGGGCGCGAGCTCCTGTGGGACATCCACGCGGGGATCTGTGGCCACCACGCCGCGCCCCGCACCCTCATCGGCAACGCGTTCCGCCAGGGCTTTTACTGGCCCACTGCGGTCGCGGACGCCGGCGATATCGTGCGCACCTGCGAGGGATGCCAGTTCTACGCCCGCAAGTCCAACCTACCAGCCCATGCCCTACAGACCATCCCCGTAACATGGTCGTTCGCCGTGTGGGGGCTGGACATCGTCGGGCCCCTGCGGAAGGCGCCCAGGGGCTTCACCCACTTGTTGGTCGCGATCGACAAGTTCTCCAAGTGGGTGGAGGTGCGCCCCATCACGAATCTAAGGGCAGAGCAGGCGGTGACATTCTTCACTGACATCGTCTACCGCTTTGGAGTGCCGAACTCCATCATCACCGACAACGGATCCCAATTCATGGGCAAGAAGTTCTTGGAGTTCTGCGACAAGTTCCACATCCGTGTGGATTGGGCAGCTGTGGCGCACCCACAGACCAACGGCCAAGTAGAACGTGCCAATGGCATGATCTTACAAGGCCTAAAGCCCAGAATTTTCGACCGCCTGAACAAATGTGGGCGGAAATGGCTCCAAGAACTACCAGCGGTTGTGTGGAGCCTAAGGACCACCCCGAGCAGAGCCACCGGGTTCACCCCGTTTTTCTTAGTCCACGGCGCGGAGGTCGTCCTCCCCACGGATTTAGAATACGGGTCGCCCAAGGTTCGAGGCTATAACGAGGATGCTAACCAACGAGCCCGCGAGGACTCGTTGGACCAGCTGGACGAAGCGCGCCTCGTGGCCTTGATGCATTCCGCGAGGTACCAGCAGTCCCTCAGGCGCTATCAAGCACGCAAGATACGCCGGCGGGATTTCGGTGAAGGGGACTCGGGTCCTAAGGCTACGCCAAGACAACCGAGGGCGCCACAAGCTATCGCCCCCATGGGAAGGACCCTACGTCGTGGTGAAGGTACTCAAGCCCGCACATACAAGCCGGCCAACGAGGACGGTGAAGAGCTCACCAACGCTTGGAACATCCAACGGCCTACGTCGCTTCTACCCTTAGCTAGGATTTCCAAGTATTTTTGTTGTAAAAACCGCACGGCCAACGCCCCAGTTGGCTACAACTATGTAAAAGCTTTAAGCTCAATAAAAAGGGCAACTCGGCTTTCCCCTGAAACCCAAGTTACCCTCGGGGGCTACTGCGGGGGGCATCCCCCCCAAAATGGTCCCATTTTTGCGCGCAAAAAACACAACAACCCATACACGCTAAGTTTGTTTTCTACTTCAACCCCGAGCCACGATTCGAACAGGGCGCAGGCGGCACAGCGGAAGGAGCGTGCGAGCCAGAGATAGCCTACGCCGCGTGGATATGGCCCTTCTCTCTCGCCTCCAACCCAGCGGGCCCCCTGCGAAAATCGAACTCCCCTAACTAGAATCTACTCAGGAAGAAGGAGAAACAAAAAGCGTGATAAACAAACGACTTCATTTACAGCAAATGCTCATGTTCATGAATTGTTCATTTACAAAAGGCCACGAGGCCGAATACCGATACACATAAACAAAAAATGGGCCTAGCGCCCAACCGCTCTCGGGCGGGAGAAGCAAGCGGCATCGCCGACGTCCGAAAGAGGAACTCCTCGAAGGCCTTGGCGAGCGACCCGGCGGCGTCGGCAGCGAGCGCATCCACACGCTCCATGGCCACCTCGTCCTCGACGCCCTCGGGAACGATGTAGCCTTCCGCCAGCGCCTCGAAGTCAACCTCGTAGTGGGATCGCACCACTCCGAGGGCCTTCTGGACGCCCAGCTGCAGCGCCCGGCACATCCGCTCGGTGACACGGCCACCGAGGGCGCGCGAGCGGGCCGGCCGCCGAACCGCCGGCATGTGCCTCGCCCTCCTCGACGGCGCGGCAGTCTCGAGGGCCGCATCGCGCAGCTCCCGCAGCTCCTTCTCGGAGGAGTTGTAGGAGACCCGCGCCGCCTCGGCCCGCTCGCCGCGTGCCCCGGAGCAAAGGCGCAAGCCCGGGAACACCAAGGCAAGAAATAAATCGAAAAAAGGGAATGCGAGTTCCCAATCGAAAAACCGACAAGACGAGAGTCAGACTGTGGCTCACCTTCGACTTGCTTCTTCTCCATCTCGAGGTCGCGGCGCACGGCCTCGACCGCCGCCTCGAGGCGCTCGACGGTCTCGCCCTCGCTCCCGCAGGGACCGCTCCCCGATTGGCGTTGGTGATGCTGAGCATAATCACCTCACCCTCGGCCTTGGAGAGCTTGGCATCCCGATCCGCCAAGGTCTTCTGCGTCACCTCGTGGGCGGCGCGCTCCTGCTCCAGCGCGACACGGGTGTCGGTGAGGGCGGCCTGCCCCTGCTGGATCCGCTCCTCAGCCCCTTGGCAGGCGGTGCTCTCTTGCAGGAGCCGCTCCTCTCGCGACGACGAGGGCCGCGGCCTTGGCGTCGAGGGCGGCCTTCGGGTCGTCGGCCTCCTTGGCCCGCCGCTCCGGCTCGCGCGCCCGCTCCTCGGCCCGGCGCCGCCGCGCCGCGCCCCCTCAAGCGATGAGCGAAGCTCCCGGGCTTCGGCGCGGACGGTCGCCACCTCCGCCTCCCAGTTAGCGGCCAACGTCCGCGTCTTCTCCAAGTCCTCGCGCGCGTGCGCGCGCGCCTCATCACGATCGATGAGGGCCGCGCGCACCCGCTCGAGGCTCGAGCGGCGCGCCGTGTCCCGCCTCGAGCCCTCGGGCGCCTCGTCGAGCCGGGCCGGGCCCGTACGCTAGCCGCCTATCCGGGGACCTGAGAGCGTCGGCAAGCGCGTCGAAAGCGCTGCACCGCTCCCGGAGCTGGTGGACCTCGGCGTTCACCCGGTCGAACGCATCATACTTGTCGTGGGCGTGACGCTCGAGCTCCTGGCAACCACAGAATCAAAACCCATAAGTGCCGTGACACGAAGGCAGCATGCGCAAATGAAAGAAAGAAGAGAACAAGCAACCACGGCTAACCTGGAAGACGAGCCACACCGGGCCGCCGTGGACCCGCAGCGCCTCGTTCAGCGCGCGGTTGAGCGTAGCGCCGTGGCTCCGGAGCTCGTCCCAGAGCTCCTGCTCCACCCGAGCGTTAGCAAACGCCGGGGGATCATCGACGGCCCCCTCCACCGGGCGGGGGCGGCCGGCGCGGGAGGACGAGGCCTCGGCGCCGTGTCCTCGACCCCCCACCACCGAGGTGACCCTCGCGCCGCCTCACGAGGGCCCCCTCCCTAGGGCTCGAGAGAGTTCGTGGGGCCGGCCGGCCCACCGGTCCCCACCCGTGGCGGCGGGGAGTCGTCCGAGACCTCCCACCACCTCCGCCCGCGAACGCCGGCGGGCGCCGCCGCTCGTGCCGCCCTCCGCCGGCGCCTCCACTCGCGTCTCCGCGGCCGTGGGCGCCGGATGCGGCGCCACGGCCACCACCTCCGGCCGCGCCTCCGCGGCCACGGGCGCCTCGGGTTGCTCCCGCTCCGCCTCCTCCACAACAACGACCCTCGCGGGCGCGCCTCCCCACCGCCGCCGCCGCGGCTTGCACCCCCCACGACGGCCGGCGGCGGCCGCCCTCGGCGACCGCCGGCCGCGCCGCGGCGGGTTGATGCGCTAGCCGAGGCCTTGAGGCCTCGGCCGCGCCCTGCGAGCTCTCGCCCGCCGCCACCGTGCTTGTCCCCGCCCGCGGCGTCCTCGATGAGCGCCGCCGGGTGGGGACGGATGCGTCCGTCCTCAGCACCTTGGCAGGCGCGAGAGGAGGCACGGTTGGCACCACCCTGCGCAGGCACGAACGGAGGGTTAGAACTCCTGATCATCAACAGATTAAACCGAGCAAAGCATCGAGTCCCTTACCTCGAGGAGGAAAAGGCGCGCTTCCTCTTCCTCGAAGCCTCAGCGGACGAGGCCGGCGCGGCGGCGCGCGCCGCCGCGCGTCTCCCCGACGACGCCGCCACGCGCGTGGGCGCGCCCGCCCGCGCACGGTCGCGCCCGATGTCGCGCCTCCCGACGGCGCGCGCCGCACGCGCGGTACGCTCGCCCCGCGTGCGGATGCGCCGCGCGCCGCGCTCCCCGACGACGCGCGCCGCGCGCGCGGACGCGCTTCCCCGCGCGCGCGCACGCTCGATGCGCGCGCCGGCGTGCTCGCCGTGCGCGCCCCCGACGAGCGCGGCGGCGCCTCTCGCGGCACGCGCCGCCCTCGATGTCGATGGCCGGCGGGCCGGCGCCGTTGCGCCCGCCCCGGGCGATGCCGCCCTCGCCGCCGGCGCCGGCTCCGGCGAAGGGGGCGCGAGGCCGCCACCGTCGGAGGGGCCCTCCCCCTCAGCCTCTTCCTCTTCGTCCTCCTCCGAGGACGAGAACTCCTCGGTCTCCGGGGAGGAGAGCCCCAGCTCTTCACGCCGACGGTACTCCTCGGCCCGCCGATCGCGACGCGCTTGACGTCGCCTCGCGTGCTCTCTCTTGCGCGCCGCCTCCTCTTGCCTTGTCGCTCGCCGCGCCGCCCGGCCCGGCGCGCGGGAGTCGGGGGTGGGCGGAACGGACTTGGCGATGGTGAAGGTCACCGACCGCACACAGGAGCAACAAGGGCGCGTCGGGGAGGCAAAGACAACACAAAGAACTAAAACGAAATCAAAAGCCAAACTCACCCGGCGGGCCGGTGGGGAGCATCTCGAGGTCCCACGGGGGTCCGACCCGCGAGCATCGGCGGCGTTCGGGTGTCGACGGCGCTCCGCGCCCGGTGAGCGCATATGGCCGCTCGAGGGGCGTCGGGAGCATCCGCGACCTCGCCGAGGTCGATGGGGTTGGCCGCCTCGTCATCTCGAAGATGCGGAGCGGCCTCTCCATCAAGGGCACGACCCGCCTATGATGGAGGAAGGCGAGGACGCCCACCGCCCTCGGCCCCATCGTCGCCGGCCGGCAGCGGCGCGGCCGGGACCGACTCTCGCCGCGCCCCGATGCTTTGGGGGCGTAGACACCCCGTAGCCCCAGGAGTCAGGCCTCTCCTTGAACACCCGGCCGGTGTAGGGGGGAAGGCCGGGCTCGGTGTTGCGCAGATAAAACCATCCCCGCTCCCAGCCGGCGTTGTTCGTCGTCATGGTGCAGGGGATGTAGACGTTCTTGAATTGCCCCCGCAGGGCAAGCGACATCGCGCCGGCGCGCACCGCGCGGCGGGTCCTTGGCTCCGTCGTGGGCTGCGTGACGAGCTCCGCGCGGAAAAGGTGTACCCGCAGCTCCCAATTGGGCGGGATCCCCGGTACCCTTCGCAAACGCCGACGAACGTAGCCGCCTGCGAAATCGCGTTGGGGGCGAAGTTGTGCAGCTCCACTCCGTAGTGGTGGCACATCGCCCGCATGAAGCGGCTCGCCGGTGCGTTGAAGCCCCGCTCGTGGTAGCGGGTGAAGCTGACCACATAGCCCTCCGGCGGATTGGGCGCATGGTCCGCCGCCGGCGGGACTATCCACTCAGCAGGACGTCCCTCTTCGTTGGCCGCCAGCTGGCCGGCAGCGACTAACTCGCCAAGGGCCAGCCGGGTGACCGTCGACCTCTCCCAAGCATACGGCTCCAAGATCGTGAGGGGAAGCTGAGGCGGCGCCATGAGGAAGGACGAAGGAATGTGAGGACGGAGGACAAGGAACGGAAGAAAAGCTCTAACGGCGACACCGCGCGGTGGCAAGAGCGAAGCGAAGACGAAGGGGCGGTGGACTGAAAACGGTGAGGCGTTAAGGTAAAAAACCGCCGTCTCCCCACTCCCTCAGATTTATAAGCCGATGGGCGAGCTCTCCGGAGCGGATGCCCCGCTCGCATTAACTGCAGGGAATCTTCCCTTCACGCCGACGGACGGGCCCCACCACGACTGCAGCGGCCACATCACTGCAGGCGGGCCATCATCACGGCAGAGACCCGCAGGGACCGAGGCGAAGCCGTCACGTCCACCTGCCACGCCGCCCACTACGCGCGCGCGCGCGGCCGCAGCGCCTAAAAAGACGCGCCCGCGCTGCAAAAACCGCAGCCTCGACTGCGAGGCATTAAATGATCGGGTCCCTTGCCAAGCAAGGAGAACCCTCGAGCGGGGCGAACCCCTGGCTCGAGACAAGGGCAGCCCTCGATGGGATATCGACGTGAGAAGGTACCGGGACCCGCGGATGTAAAGCGGGGCACCGCGGTACCCATGCCACGTAAAACCCTCGAGCGGCGCGAACCCCTGGCTCGAGACAAGGGCAACCCTCGATGGGATATCGACGTGAGAAGGTACCCGGGACCTGCTTGATGTAAAGTAGGCACCGCGGGTAGCCATGCCACGTAAAACCCTCGAGCGGCGCGAACCCCCGGCTCAAAACGAAAACAGCCCTCGATGGGACATCGACGTGAGAAGGTACCCAGGACCTGCTTGATGTAAAGCAGACACCGCGGGTACCCATGCCACGCAAAACCCTCGAGCGGCACGAACCCTCGGCTCAAAACGAAAACAGCCCTCGATGGGATATCGACGTGAGAAGGTACCCGGGACCTGCTTGATGTAAAGCAGGCACCGCGAGTACCCATGCCACGTAAAACCCTCGAGCGGCACGAGCTCCCGGCTCGAGACAAAATCAACCCTCTAAAGAGGGCACGCGCGTGAGAGGGTCGCCAGGGTCTGCTTGAAGTAAAGCAAACACCGCAAGCACCCACGCCGCGCTGTGCTACCAACCAGCGCCTCGAGGGCTGGCTCGCCCAGACCCCTCGACGGCCGCAAACGCGAAAAGACGGGGCCGCCCAGGCGCCACCCCGCACGGCCCTACTGATCAGAGGTCCGAAGCCTGACCCTCGACGGGTCCGAACAGGCGCCACAGATCGCAGAGTTAGGGACGACGAGGGCACGCGCATTCGAGCCGTTCCTCGAGCCCGTCGGCTCGAGGGTGCCCCACATGTCGTGTTCGAGAGCCAGCGAGGGCAGCTAGCCGGGGGATCCCACCGAGGGAGAGCTTCCGCGCCCTCGGTCCCTAGCGAACGGGACCGAGCCCCACCTAGCAAACCCACGCAAGCGCTTCCATGGACGTGTCTCCGGACCGCGCAGCCTACCCTTATCGAACGGGGCATGGACGTCCACTTGAACCACCCACTAGCAGCTCGATGAGGAATCCACAATCCGCGACCCGCTCGATGGGGGTTGCGGAAACCTCACCCTCCGTCCCGCGGAGGGACGGCGAGGGCGCGTTAAAAGAACAAGTCGCCAAGCTCTACCCGATCGCCTCGAACGGGCCAAGGCTCGGGGGCTTGGCGCACGGCTACACCTCCTTGAAACTGCACCCACCGGAGACAGTGCCAGCGGTGCGTGCACCCCCCGAAGCCGCTGAAATACCGCCGATGCCGGTTGGCATATGTGCCACGCCTCCCCGACCAAAATTCTCGCGGTTAACCCCTGCAGGAGTATCCACACTCTGCGCAGGGCTTCGGGGCTAGACCCGCGGGTCCGCCGACGCGGCCCCACGGAAAGCGTTCGCAGGACAAGGAGGGAAGAACGTCCTATCAGTAGGTTCCAGCATCTGCGGGAGCCTCAATGGCAAACCCACAGATGCTCGGGGGCTACTGTCGGGGACAGCCCTAGGGGTCCCCTTAAACAACGGGGAAAACCTCACTTAAAACCCGCAACGAAACCCAAATACGCTAAGCCTAATCCTGCAGGTGCCTAACCATGCAGGACACAGCCCACAGGGACTCCGACGGCCCATCAAGGCGGCCCACGTAAGGATCCCCTTGAACAGGCTCCGCCTCATTCGAGGCTGCGCGCTCCCTTCGGGCGGGCATCGCCCCGCTCGAGGGGCAGCACTCCCTTCGGGCGGGCATCGCCTCGCTCGAGGGGCAGCACTTCCCTCGAGCAGGGTCCGCCTCGCTCGAGGGTACGCCCCGCCCTCGGCCGGGGTCCTCCACGCTCGAGGGTGCCCCTCACGCGTGCGCCGGCCCCGTACACGGGCATTTAACGCCCTGACGCCGCGGACGGCGCCATCATGCGCCGGGGCTCGCACCCCGGTGCCGCCGCACCAACTCCCCAGGGAGGAGCCCATCCCCGCCACTGTGGGAGGGGACGTGCGGCGGCGGTGTCGGTCCCGTGACACCGTGCGCACGCCCCCGGTACGGCTAACACGCCGAGCCCTCGAAAGGGGGCCGGCGCACCCTCGATGTACTTTCTTGTGACCCTACAGGGTTAGGTGGAGGCGCTAGGCCGGTGGACCGCCATCCCCGCCCCCGTAACGGCGTGGCCGCCGTACCCGCGCGTGCGGGGGCGCACGCCGGCCCCCGTAGCAACAACTCCCCGGCCCCCCGTGAAGCGCGTCGGGAAGGAACGCCGTTCTGCCTACTCCTGTACGCCGTACGGGCCTGCGTCAGCACCTCCCTCGAGCCTATCAGAGGACATCACCGCCATCCGCTGCTCTCCTACCCTCGAACCGCCACTGTTCGGGTACAAGTCAGGCCATGATGACCAGATCGCTGCAAGGATCGCCCGGACAGCCGCCCACTCTGCAGCGTAGCACGTCGCACTTCCCCACGTAGCTAGATAGCGCGGCATGCATGTAATTCGCCTCCCCCTTGATCTATAAAAAGGGGACGAACCCCCCAGCCGCGGGGGGACAGGAGACACAGAACAACGACACGCTCAAGGCCACAGACCAAGAGCACGCCGTGCACTCACTCTCTTATTCTCCCACAACATCTTCAGCCACTCCACTAGGGACTTGGGAGACACGCTTCCTCTCCCGCCTCGCTTGTAGCAGCCCCACTACAGGCACCCCCGGTGCTGAGCAATATAGTGCCGTGAGCACACCTCTGCTGGACGTACGGCCCCCTCGGCCGGAATCAAGATAAAAACCCTGTGTCACTTGTTGCTTAGCATCGACCATTGAGGGATAGACCTCGGCGCTATCTACTGGTTAGTGTCGGGACCATATTCCGCACCGACAGGGGGAGATTGCATGTGTGCAGGGGGAGCTCTTTGTGGTTTTCGAGCTTTGGATTGGTGGCTTGCGCTCTTTGCTTGAGCATAGTTTTGTCTCGGATGTGTCGGGTCGTTGCCCTTGCCTAAGGGGTCCGAGACTTGTCTACTTCAGGTGATATTATTTTTTGCCTTTTCTTACTTTCGATCGCTTGTTGGAGTTTATTTTATTTGTTTTTTTCTTTTCTTCTTCTCTTAGGTTACTATATGTGTGTGTTGTCAATGCACTCATCAAGGGGGAGATTGAGGATCTTGTGTGGTTTGAGCATCAGTGGATGGTTGCTTCCTGGTGTGATGAGTGATTGACAATGTTGTGTGGACTGATTCTTGGCTAAGTATTGTGGGTGCAGGTTGTGGCTTGACTGGTGTTGGTGCAGGTGAAGAACAAGCGCGAAAGGTGGTTGTCGGTGAGGCCTCCAGGTGTGGAGAAGACAAGTAGGCTTGGTTCGAGGGACCCGATGACCAGTGGAGTCAACTGCGCGCCGCATGGTGCCAAGAACGGTTGTTAACACCAAAAAATGGTATAGGAGAGGGACTGACTTGTGGGCCGAGTTGGTGACGAAATACCATTCGGCTAGTAAAAATCTTCTCAAAGTATTCGGTAAAAGATGCTTGCGGTCGGCAATATGCCATTGTTTGGCAAAAGGACTGTTTGCGCTTTTAAAGGGAAGTTTTCGGGATTGCGTGGTGACGTGGCCCGATATAAAGAAGGAATGAGTTGATGGTGTGTACGAGATGAACATTGGCGTCGGAGCATTAACTTAGACATTAAATGTTGTACTCGTAGTCGACCAAGAGTCGTGTTAGGACAAGGGTATAAATATAAACCCTTGATGTCTGTAATAGGGATCGAACATCTTCACAACAAAAACCGGCCCCGTGCCAAACATCGAGTCCTTTAGTCGAGTCGTCGAGTTCTTCAAGAGGAGCCATCGATCCGTCGACCTTTGTAAGTACCGGCAACCTTGTATCATGTCTAGTATCATGCGGTGGATTTAGACCGTGTTGCAAGTAGTCTTGTTACCTTGCTTAGTATCATGCGGTGGATTTAAGCTTGGTTCAAGAGGGTTTCTTGTTGGATCATGAGTCATGCGGTAGGCTAAGATCTAGCTCGAAGCTAGTTATCGGCTCTATTAGATTTGGCAAGATCTAATAGATTCATTAAGTTACCAAGTGCTGCTTTGAGTTTTTACTTTATGTTTAAATTCATGTAACACTCTTTTGCCCAATCTAGATCGATTGGTTTCGGCTCTACATCTGTGAGATCCATGTGATGTGTTTTCAAAGTCTTTGTTTATTGTATAGGATCAAGTGCTCTCAATAGCCGAATTTAGATCAATCTAGATTATCACGTGTTGCGGGTTCAAACTTTGACTTTTCAAATGTTTGTTCCTTCTCCATGGAACCGGGATCGGCTGTACAGCCGTATTCGGCAATGCTCTCATGAGTAAAACGTGTTCATAAGTTTGTTTTAAATAATGCGTGCTTTTAGCCTTCCATATTTAGATTGCATCATGCGGTGGATTAATCTCTTTGCGGTCGGTGGTGTGGTTCCAAACAAGTTGTATCATGTGGTGGACTAACTTATTTGTTATCATGCTTGACGGGTTTGAAGTACCTAGACATGCGGTAGACTAGTGCTTTTGGCCTATGCACGCTTGTTTACTTCATATTTATAATCATGCTTTTACCTTGTTTATTTTATTTGTTATTTATCCTCAAAAATCGGTCATGATCATGTGCGAGTAACGCTATTTAAACAAAGAACGATTTTTTGTCATGCTTACGTCATCCATTCGGCTATATCCTGTTTTCATGTTTTAAAGCTCCCGGATGATATTTAAACTGCTGACAGATAGCTTGTTGTAGCTATATGTCATTTTAATTGGCTTTCTAGCCGTAAATACAGAACTGTCTGGTACCACCCGGCAAGTTCCATGTTTTATCTAACTATTTTCATTCCTTTGTCAGTTTCAGAAAAATTGACTGGCACGCTTCAGATCCGGCACGTGTTTTAAGCTAGCTTCGTTCGGCTTGCTGTGTGCTTGGCGTGAGGTGCTGATTTTGCATCAACACACTTTTTGGCACGCCTGGTGGGACAAATCTAGCTGATTCAAGATGCCGGACATTCAAGACGTCATGGATGTCACCATTAATGACCTGTCTCCAGAACAGCAATTGCAGTTGAAGGATGCCATTGACCAGTTTCAACAGAAATGTTTGATGTCATTTGGCAAGAACAGAAGTGGTGTGCCGTATCTCAAATCTGACATGCCAAGGGTTTTATTACCAGGGGAGCCTGACACCACGTCTGCTCAAGAGGAACAGAAGGCCTTGAATGCTTTTCGGGAGACTATAGAAACCGTAATGGTCAAACATCATACTGCTTTCTTGAATATGTTCAAGTTGATGATGATTGGAGTCTTTGTCCCAGGCATGGAGAGGACGCTCAGTCGAGTATTCCCTCAAACATCTACTGTGGAGGTTGGAGAAACTAGTACTGCTCAACCAGTTCGAGACGCGAGTGCTCAGCCACCTCTACAGAGTATGGGAGGCCAACCAATCCAACCGCCTTCGCAAATCGTGGGGAGTCAACCGATCCAGCCGCCTCTACAAAGCAATGGAGGTCGCCCAGTCCAACAACCGAACCTGTATCAGGCAATGCCCAATAGGCCTACATATGGGGATCTGGCATTCGGTTCATCTGGAGTTCCACCTAACTCCACTTACAGGATAGCCCCAGCCAACAACAGGCTACAGAAGAATATGTATGGTGAGGGGTATTCAGAAGTCATGGACTATGGTGCCATTGATGCTTTCCCAAACCCTGGATATGGTGCAGCTGCGGGAATGCTTAATGGACCTGTTGGAAGACCAGGGGATCAAGATGCTAATGTTGATCTCATGATGTAGAAAATGGCCGATGTTTTGCCAAATCAATTCAGCCTTAAACCTAAAATGCAGGGACAAGCTTACATGCCTCCTTTCCCAGAGTGGTACCACAGGGTGGTTTTACCACCAAGGGTGAAACCTCCTGCAGATTTCACAAAGTTGTCTAGGCAAGATGATACAAGTACTGTGGAACACATAGCGCGATACTTGATGCAGCTTGGGGAAGCTTCAGCTGATGAGGTGTTCAGGGTTAGATACTTGCCCTTGTCGTTGACAGGCCCGACCTTTACATGGTTTGCTTCTTTGCCTGCTCAATCGATCAGTACCTGGAAATATTTAGAACAGAAGTTCCATGCTCATTACTTCAGTGGTAGTACTGAGAAAAAGCTGATTGATCTGGCTACCCTGAGACGGAGGCACAATGAAACACCTATGGAATTTCTCAGAAGATTCAGAGAGGTCAAAGGCATGTGCTTCTCTTTGAATCTGCCAGATGATCAATTGGCAGACATGGCTGTTGCGGGTATGTTGCCAGCTATTCGGAGAAGCTGTTCGGCATGGAGTTTGACAATCTTGGTCAGCTGTCCCAGAGGTTGTCATTAATGAGCAATCAAGCTTATGGATTCAAAAAAGACTCCAGGTTTGCCAAGCACAACGATATAGCTGATATCTACAACCAGTTCCTCGAAAGAGCTGATCAAGCAGAAGAGTTAGATGATGATGAGGAAGTAGCAGCAGCTGAGATCATGTGGGCAAAGAGCCGATAACTGTGAACCAAATGTGGATAAAACAAGCTAAGGGCACATATGATTTTGATGTGACCAAGGCTGACAAGCTCTTTGAGTTCCTTGTAAAAGAAGGCCGAATCAAGTTGCCAGAGGGGCATTCTATGCTTCGGCCCGATGGAGTTAAAGAGAAACGATACTGTGGATTTGATGACAGGATTTCTCACTCCATCAATGATTGCATGGTTTTCAGGATGAGGATCCAGAAGGCTATCCAAGAAGGTCACTTGAAATTTGACAACAAGATGAAGCTGGATGGCAATCCTTTCCCTCAGAACATGGTTGGTTTCTCTATTAACATGGTAACTGCCGAGGAGAAGGGGAAAGTAAAGGTCTTAACTTCAGCAAGAGCAAAGCAAGATGGGTCAGTTGACCCTGCTCGGCAAGTGACAGTGGAACAGGTCCACAAGGAAGCACCTCGCATCCTGAAAAGCCAAATTGAAGTAGGGGAATCTTCCAGAACCAAACCCAGGGTGACTACAAGCATCCTCCTTAACAAGTGGCAGCGTCAACAAGAGAAGGAATGCTACCAAAAACAGAAATACAAGGAGGAAGCACGGAGGTTTGAGGAAGAAGCGCACAGGAGACAGCTAGAAGAACATGCACGAGAGCAGGAGCGTGCACATTAGGGATGTGCGTTCTTCAAGCATTGCTGAAATGAGGGCTTGAAGCTTCCTACATTGAACAATTGCCCTGAATGCAATGATAAATACACTAAGTATAGGCAGGATACTGTCAATCGTCGATCCGTCCATGAAAGAATTGGAAGGATTCATCCTAGTGATGGTCGGCGCGTAAAAATAAATGAAGTCAATGATCACCCAAGGAAGAGATACGTTGATCAAAGGTGGGTTGATCAGGAAGAGCAGGAGCGTGAATACATCTGGCAAGAAGGACAGTGGTGCCCACCTGGCTTGAGGAGAAGCCAAAAAAGAAGGGTTCAGCGCTTGAGGAACCAAGAGTTGAAACAAGCGGGAATCAAGAGGAAGAAGGTGTGGCGTCCAAAAGATAAGCCTGATGGATCGGGTCGTTCGACTCCAACATGCATGGTATACTTTTTGCCGAATGATTTCATGGCTCCAGCTAACCAAGTTGTGCAGGAAGAGGCATCCCCAGACATCAATGAGGCTGAACAACTTGGGTTAATGGCATAGCAGGTGTTGGCTAAGCAGACAACCTTCGACAAACCGGCCAAGAATCGACACATGAGGCCATTGTATTTAAGAGGATACATCAATGGCAAGCCATTGGCCAAGATGTTTGTTGATGGTGGAGTTGTAGTCAACGTGATGCCATATACCACGTTCAGGAAGCTTGGCATGGGCCCTGGAGATTTAACGCCGACGAGCATAGTTCTGAACGATTTTGCTGGGAATCCTTCAGATACCAAGGGCTGCGTGCACGTGGACATGATGGTCGGGTCCAAGACTTTGCTCACGACCTTCTTTGTCATTGAGGGCAAAGGGGCTTATAGCTTGCTGCTTGCATGGGGCTGGATCCATGCAAATTGTTGCATCCCATCTACCATGCACTAACAGCTTGTTCAATGGGTATATGATGATATAGAAGTGGTCCAAGCAGATGATTCAGTGAGCGTAGCTAACATCGAACCAGCTTTTTGGGAGTATCAAGGCATAGATTGCTTCTCAAGAAAGGACTGGGGTGAAGGTCCTGTTGAACCAGTCAGCAGTGATCAACAGCCGATTCAAGCAGTCGGCTCTTATAGCAACTTTTAATGGATAATCCAATCGATGGAACTGACAGGAAGTTAGGGCGTGGATTCATGTCGGCTGACAAATTGGAGGAAATTGACATTGGAGATGGTGACAAGCCAAGGCCAACATTTATCAGTGATTACTTAGATTCAAGTTTCAGAGAAGTATTAATCATGTTATTGAAAGAATATAAAGATTGCTTCGCTTGGGATTATTCGGAGATGCCTGGTTTGGATCGTTCCATTGTTGAGCATCGATTGCCAATTAAGCCTGGTTTTAAACCTTATAAGCAACCTCTCTGAAAAATCTACAAGGATGAAGTATTGGCCGACATGAAAAAGGAAGTTGAAAGATTGATCGGTGCAAATTTCATTCGGCCATGCAGATATGCGGAGTGGATCTCAAACATCATCCCTGTTTACAAGAAAAATGGGAAGATGATGGTTTGCATAGACTTTAGAGATCTAAACAGAGCTACTCCCATGGATGGATACCCGATGCCTGTTGCTGATTTATTGGTTGATGCCGCTGCTAGACAAAAAGTTATTAGTTTCATGGATGGTAATGCAGGGTACAATCAAATTTTTATGGCAATAGAAGACATATCGAAGACAACCTTCAGATGTCTTGGGCATATAGGCCTTTTTAAGTGGATTGTCATGACATTTGGGTTGAAAAATGCCGCTGCAACTTATCAAAGAGCCATGAATTATATTTTTCATGAGTTGATTGGCAAAATTGTTGAGGTATACATTGATGATGTCGTGATAAAATCTTTGAATCATGAATCACATTTGGAGGATGTAAGGAGAACTCTAGAGTGCACCCGAAAGCATGGGTTGAAGATGAATCCAAACAAGTGTGCTTTTGGGGTTTCAGCTGGAGAATCCTTGGGATTTCTGGTACATGAAGGGGGAATAGAAGTTGGAAAGAAAAGCATGAAATCTATCGATGAAGTTGTTCCTCCAACCAATCTCAAGGAGTTGCAATCACTGCTTGGCAAAATCAATTTTGTGAGAAGGTTCATTTCAAATTTGTCACAAAAGGTTTTGTCTTTCTCTCTGTTGCTGAGGATCAAGAAGGATCAGAAGTTTGTATGGGGTGACGAACAACAAAAGGCTTTCGATGAGATTAAGCAGTACATGAAGGAACCACCAGTGTTGGTGCCTCCACAGTCAAACAAGCCTTTCAAGTTGTACGTGCCGGCCGATACCCAAACTATTGGATCGGCCCTTATACAAGAATTTGAAGGGAAGGAATGGATAGTAGCGTACCTCAGCCGAAAACTACTTGATCCCGAAACCAGGTATTCAGCTGCGGAGAAGCTTTTCTTGTGTGTTTATTACTCGTGTACAAAGTTTCGGCACTACTTGTTGAATGTCGAATGCATTGTATATTTAAAGTTCGATGTAATTAAACACATGTTATCTATGCCAATTTTGAATGGAAGGATTGGCAAATGGATTTTGGCTTTATCTAAGTTTGAGTTGAAGTTTGAATCGGCAAAAGCTATTAAAGGTCAGATTATTGCTGATTTCATTACTGAACATCGTGATCCATCAATTAATTTGCTTGAAATTACTCCTTGGGCTTTATTCTTTGATGGATCTTCATGTGGCAAAGGTGGTGGGGTAGGAATTTTATTAATTTCACCTAGGGGTGAGATGTTTGAGTTTGCTATTCCTATTCAACCTACTGTCACCAATAATCAAGCTGAATATGAGGCACTACTTAGAGGGCTTCAATATTTAAAAGAAGCAGAGGCCATTTAAGTTGAAATTTATGGAGATTCAGAGCTGGTTATAAAACAATTGAATGGCCAATATGAGTGTAGAAGTGATATCCTGAGGAATTACTACGAAGAATGCAAGGAAATCTTGAAAGTTTTCAGTTAGTAATTCTACAACATATTCCTAGAGAACACAATGAAGAGGCAAATAGGTTGGCTCAAAGTGCTTCAGGTTATAGAGAAAACCAAGAATTGTTTGCCATGGAGGTGTGTGCTTTCGGGAGTGATTTAGCAGGGGATGATTGGAGAAAAGAGATTGTTGATTATCTGGAGAATCCGTCCCGAAAGGTTTCTAGGAAGCTCAGGTATAAATCTATAAAATTTGTTCTTCTTTATGGACGTTTGTTTTACAAATCATTAGATGGGGTGTTGCTGCAATGTCTGGGTCCAGAAGAAGCAAAGAAAATGATGAGTGAAGTGCACGATGGGCTATGTGGAGCGCATCAATCGGCTTATCGAATGAAATGGGTTATTAGGCACACTAGATGTTTTTGGCCGACGATGCTGGAGGATTGCTTTGAGTATTACAATGGTTGTCAAGATTGTCAAAACTTTGGGAATATTCAAAGCGTCCCAGCATCAGCTCTGAATCCAATTATCAAGCCATGGCCATTCAGAGGATGGGGTATAGATTTGATTGGCCAAATAAATCCTCCATCTAGCAAGGGGCATAAATTTGTGCTTTTGGCGACAGATTATTTCACAAAATGGGTTGAGGCAATTCCATTGAAGAAAGTAACATCAGAAAACATGGTTGAATTTGTTAAAGAACACATCATCTACCGATTTGGGATTCCTCAAACAATTACAACTGATCAAGGAGCACAATTTGTGTCTTCAGAGTTCAGAGAGTTTGCTGAAAGCATGGGGATCAAATTATTGAATTCTTCTCTTTATTATGCCCAAGCTAATGGTCAAGCAGAGGCTTCTAATAAGATTATGATCAAGCTTGTACAAAAGAAAAATTGATCAGAAGCCAAAGAGATGGCATTCGGTACTCAATGAGGCTTTGTGGGCTTACTGAATGGCTCCTCATGGAGCTACAAAAACATCTCCTTATGAGTTGGTTTATGGGCATCATGCTGTTTTGCCCTGGGAAATACAATCAGATTCAAGGTGAGTGGTTTTGCAAAAGGATTTAAGTTCCAAAGATTATAGTGGCTTAATGATGGACGAGTTGGAGGATTTGCATATGATTCGTCTTAAGGCCCTGGAAAATATTGAAAAGAACAAGATGCGAGTTGCCAAATATTACAACAAGAAGGTAAAGGTTAGGCAATTTGCAGAAGGAGATTTGGTTTGGAAAGCGTTACTGCCGATCGGGACTAAGTACAGTGCGTTCGGCAAATGGTCCCCGAATTGGGAGGGTCCTTTTCGGGTAGTCAGATGTGCGCCTGGTAATGCTTACATATTGAAAACTTTACTAGGAGAGGAATTTACTGCTGCTATAAATGGAAGATATTTGAAGAAATTTTATCCTAGTATTGAAGTTGATTGTTGATTACAAGCACCAGGATTACAGGCATCTGATACACAAAGACAGCCGGCGTTCGGGAAAGAAGTCACCTTTAGAACAAAAAAATCCTAACAGAGGAAATGGCCAATACTGATGTGTATTGCCCTTAGCATAAATATTCCACATTACAGATGTTTCTTGCAGGCTTTTATTTGACAACCCAGCTACTTAAAGTTACAAGAGGGTGGGAAGCAGAAGGCATGGAGGAAGAAGCGAAAGTATGCTTCATTCCTTTGATTCCTTGTTTTTCCTCTTCATCTCCTCTCTCTTCAATTGTTCCAGGACCACCGTAACAGCAACCTGGAAGCTTCGGGGGTTTCCATGAATTGCAGCTTCCATTAGGCTGTCCCAGGAAGCCTTCAAGTTGTTGTACCTGTCAGAGACATCTAGGAGGAGGGAACAGTTGTTAAATGTGAAGATCTGGGCTTAAGCATGAGAGTCAAATAAAGATGAAGACCTTACCCCCTATCAACGCTTCAAAACTCATGCGGCGTTCGCATTCGGCGTCGAAGCGGGCGGTGATGTCCCTCAAGTTGTGCTCTAGATGCCGAATACGGTGGCGCAGTTGGTGGTTTATCCTCTGTTCCGGCGTGGCGTTCTCTTCTTCAGAGGAGGAGTCGGAGAGGATGTACTCGGGAACCTCTTCAGTTCCAAAGATCTCTTCAGGAAGCAGGTCAAGACTGGAGAAAGCAGAGAGGGGTAAACTGTGAGATTACAAACAGGAGCAAGAAACGGATTGATAGAAAACTCACTCTCGAATGGTATGCTTCTTTGGTGGAGTGTTGTCCTCCTTGATGGGTTGCTTTCCCTTGTCCGCCATGGCCTTGGGGTTTTCTCCTCGGAGCAGGGGGAGAAGATGTGAGGTGATGGAAGTGTATGCGAGTGAATTTGCAGGGTACCAAGCCTATTTTATTGACTGTGAGAGTGCATTGGGAGTGATGATTGGTTGGCGTGCGTTATTGGAATACCAAGCGGCAGGGTTTTCTTCCCGAATGCGAAGGGTTTTCATTGAACAGTGTTTATGGTTCCCAAATTGAAGATTTTCTATGGATTCTATGCCAAGGGGCAGGAGTTTTTGCGTTTTCGGCTAAGATAAAGTTCCCGAATTCGTTCAAAAACAGTAAAGTTCGCATCCACAAGCAGATGGGGGTCATCACAATACAAACACAGAAGTTGAAATTTCATTATTTATTGCCGAAAATCCAAGCATCCCTAGCACAGACTGGGGATGGATGGTATCGGTAATGGCGTCGTCATGGCCGTCGAGGCGCTCCAGGATGACCTCGATCTCGTCGACGTCCTCTAGTGCACCGACCTGGAAGCAGTGCGGCTGTATGGAGTAGTCGATGACGGTGTGCGTCGCCATGGCGGCCAGGCCTAGGGTGGTGCCCAGACGGACATCGTGGAGGGCCACCTCATCGACATGATTTTCCACCGCGGCGATGCGTTCCGCCGGCGTGTCCCCAGGGGCGTTCACCTTGTCCACCAGTTGCTTCACCAGCATCTTCAGCTGGTTAAGCTCGGCGTCACGAGCTGCAACATTACAAAGCAATGGTGGTTAGTTCAAAGTTGAGCTGGATCAAAATCAATCAAGAGATTTACCGTCAATGGTCTCCAGCAGCTGTTTGCGTTGGTGCTCCCATTCGAGCTCGGCGATGCCGGCTTTCTTGGAAACCTCTCCCAACTCACGCCGGGTTTCGTCGTGCTCCGCCTTGAAACGAAGGGCGTCGCACTCGCCGTAGCGCGAAGGGAAGTAGTTGTACGACTCCGAGGAGTCATCTGGCAGGGCTGGATTCGCGGCCAACGCAGGGGCCGGATACCACTGGATGAGCCTGAAACAAAGAGGATCGTCAGTAGCAGAAAGAAATCTGGAAAGAATCGTAAAAGAAGTTGATGATCATCACCTCCGATGAGAGCCGGTGCGGCTTCCTACCGCCTCGTCGCTGGCACGGCGCCTGCTACCGCTACCCGCCATCAGGTTTTTTGGGTGTGCTAGTGATGAAGAAAGGAGGCTTAGATTGGAAAAGGCTTGAAGGCAAAAGACTTGGTGAAAGGCTGCGGGCACCTACGGTTTAATTTATGGGGATGGCGAAGAGATCGTGGCCCTGGATCGTGGCGCATATCCCGAGAAATTTGGAAGGTGGAAAGGCTTCCTTAACCGAGTCGCTGTTGGGTCGTTTGGAATTCCAGCTGAGTCGTATTCGGTTGACTGGCTCGGCTGAGTTGCGGTTAGAGTGCTATTCGGGTATGGTACTGTTTGACTAGAATGGATCGTTTAAAAATTGCAAATAAGAAGAGACAGAGAGTGGAAAATGAAGTTCATGGTAAACAAAATTACAAGGGCGATCAATCATTCAGCTACAAATTGTTTCGCACAGTCAGATGTTCAAATACTTTGCAATTAAACTAGAGGCATCTGATATTATTTTACAGATATTCTCCAACAGTTTCTGATCAGCTTCTTGAGTGTTGGACAGAGCGGAAATCTTTCTCTTGAGCTGGTTTGATTCGATCATGGCTACTGAAGTTTCCTTTGGGATTTTCTCTATTAATCAAGGAAGTTCGGCTATCTTTTTCCTATCAGCTTCAATTTCAGCTGACAGATTCTTCAGCTCAGTTTCTAATGCAGCTTTTCTAGCGATCTTCAGCTCAAGTGCGGGTTGCAGTTCAGTTAACAATTCCTTGTTGCTCTGAATCTGAGCATGTGATTCTTTCACGAATTGTTTAACTTTGGCCCTCTTTTGCTCAAGAACTGGTCGGGAGGATGGATTCTTTAAAGCTTGCCTCACCGCTGCATAGTGATTGTCTAGATGAGAGATGGGCTCCAGGGAAGCTTTGATATCACCGGGGAGTTCTTGATCAATGGATTCAAGTACTTCCTCCAAGCGATCAACATATCTAACTTGATCCTGGATATCCCTTTGCAACAAAGAAAAGACTTCTTTTAGTTTTTCCTAATTTTCCTCTGGTAAAGTTTGATTTGAAGATGCCTCATCTCCTTTTTCGGTAGTTGGGTCATTCACAATAAATGGGGGGCTTGATGATGATGCAGCCTGGTTTTAAAAAAAAGGAAAATTGCCGAATTAGGGATGATTTATTAAATGGAAATGAAAGTGCAGGTGTTTACACTTATCTCATTTCTGGTCTCCTGAATTGGAGAAGGGGATTGTTCAGGCTCAAGGGGGATTTCCTGGGTGATCAGCTGAAGAGGAGCTTGAGGAGTGCCTGGCAAAATTGAAGCTTCTAGCTGAGGGGAAGCTGGTGCAGTCCCTGGTAAATTCGAAGCTTCTGGCTGAGGCGAAGATGGGTTCACCCCTGGTGAAACTGGAGCTTCTACTCGAGAGGGGGATGATTGAGTCCTCGGTGAAGTTGAGGTTTCTGCTTGAGGGGAAGATGTTTGAGCCCTTGGTGAATTTGGATTTGAAGCATGTTGAGGAGAAGAAATCTCCACAGGTTGATTCACCAATGTTTCTTCTGCAAATGACAAATGAAGGGTAAATGCCAATGTAAATAATGGTCTTTAAAATAAAGTAAAGTAGTAGGGACCATACCAGCAGATGGGGCATTGGCAAGTTCTGAAGTTGTTGATGGTTGCTGAATTCTGGTCTAAAATTACACAAGATGAATTTGTAAGATGAAGAATGGTCTTGTGTTCAGGAAGGAAGAAGATATTACCTCAATGAGAACTCTTTTGGTGGTTCTTTTCTTCTTGGCAGCTGGAGGGGCAACTAGAGATGGAGCTTTCCTCTTATCAGAAGTTGAACTGATAAGATTTGGGCCTAATGTAGCAGATCTGGACATCAGCTGAGCCAGAGTTGTGGATTTAAATCCTAAAGAAAAAATTAGGCCTGCAACATTATAAGAAATTGTCCTGGCTCGAGGGGCAGGCACTGTGTTCTGTAAGAAGTGACAAAACCATGATCAGTAAAGAAGGGCATGCTTGGTAAAAAATAATAATAAGTGCATTACCTCTGAGGATGGATTGAAGTCAGGCATCACCTCACGGCAAAAGGAATGTACTAGCTCACTAAAGCTATGATCATGAAGCTCTTGCCACCAGGAGATGAAAAGAGGATGAACTATTGATGTCGGTACAAAGGACCAAGGATAAATAGTTGGACTGCATTGATATTCAATGACCCTTCTAGCTTGCAGGTTTTCTTTTATTTCCTCTCTGGGCTTGAGGAATTCATGAAGGAATAGCCTTGGGGGCACTTGGCCCATCCTAGCTGTCGAGCCACCATGTTTGGCTGATAATATTCATAGGTACTATGATTTTGCCTTCATCCACAAAATTCTGCTGGCAGGATGCATGGATGGATGAAGATGTTGAAAATTTCTATGGATTTTGCATCATTGCATCCATTCTCAAAAGTGAATTCGTAAGGAAGGGTCAAGTTATCATTGTTCAAATAAGGAAGCCAAAGGGGGTTGGTGAAACCTCTGAAAAAGAGTTCAAAGAGTTGACTGATGTTTTGGTCAATGGATATAGTTGAGGCAGCTTCACCATAGGTTTGGCATCCTTTTGTGATCTGAATTTCTCCTTTGTTATAGCCAGATGAAGGAAAATGCCGATTGTTAAGATTAATGCCAACAATCTGGTGCATATATAACTGCAGCCACATCTGTACAAACCACCAAGGACCATTGACGCAAGAAATTTTTTGGCGGGTGTACATCAGATGAGTGGTTTGATGGAGCATATGGTATACACTTCCTAAGAGGTATTTCCCGAGGGGAATGGAGTGACCAGTAGCCAAATCTTCAGCCATTGCAATATGGTTCAGGGTTGGCTCATTGGCTTTGCCACAAAAGATAAATCTGCATAGCCAGATGTTCAGGAAGGCTCGGTATTCAACATCAGTTAGAGGGCCATCAGACATATGGTTCTAGATATATTGTTTATATCCAGATCCTGTTATTACTCCTCTTTGCCTGATGGAGCTTTTGTACTTGTAAGGATACATGGATCCTGTGATATCAAGGCCGGTCATCATATATACATTGGCCAAAGTGGGGTACATTGGTCCATGACCAAAAAGGAAAGCATTGACGCCATTTGACCAGAAATGACAGGATGCAATTAGAAGACTCTCATTTTTGGGGGTTTCGGCCAGAGATAATTCCAAACACTGGGCAATACGAAGGCTGTCCCAATTGCTGGTTTTCACACTTTTATCTTTGAGTATCCTCTTATACCAGTTTCTCCGGCCTGCAATTGGGGGAAGGGGCCAGTTTTTGAAGGCGTCTTGCCACGCATGAGGTCTTGACAAAGCCGATTTGAAGGGTATTCTATTGGACTCGGCTTCAATAAACTCAAGGGGGTCGGAGATTCCCACGGGTCTGAGGAAATAGGATGATGATTTATCCTCTATGGGAATCAAAATCTCAGTGGATAGAGCCTATCAGAAAAACACAGAGGAAGAAATCTAAGGTGGGGATCGAAAAGGTAATACCGAATGGACCTTAAGTGGATGAGATTTACCTGAACAGCTTGATTTTGGTCTGCCATTGAAGGTTTGAGCTTGAAGATTGATGAACTAGGGTTTGGATCTGAACGGAGATTCCAACAGATTGCAAGAGGAAGGAATGGGTGTTAAACGGATTTAGCTCAAAGACGTTGGGCATTTATGGTCAATTCCGGAATAAAATTACTTTTATCTCGTAATTGAAGGGGCATATGTTAACACCAGAGAATGGTACAGGAGAGGGACTGACTTGTGGGCTGAGTTGGTGGCGAAATACCATTCAGCTAGTAAAAATCTTCTCAGAGGACTCGGTAAAAGGTGCTTGCGGTCTGCAATATGCCATCATTAGGCAAAAGGACTGTTTGCGCTTTTAAAGGGAAGTTTTCGGGAATGCGTGGTGACGTGGCCCGATATAAGGAAGGAACGAGTTGATGGTGTGTACGAGATGAACATTGGTGTCGGACCATTAATTTAGTCATTAAATGTTTTACTCGTAGTCGACCAGGAGTCGTGTTAGGACAAGGGTATAAATATAAACCCTTGATGTCTGTAATAGGGATCGAACATCTTCACAACAAAAACCGGCCCCGTGCCAAACATCAAGTCCTTTAGTCGAGTCGTTGAGTTCTTCGAGAGGAGCGAAGGACCGATTAGGCGACCAGAGAGGGGGGGAGTGAATGGGAGCCGATAAAAATTCTTCTCGAAGGAGATTGAAACTCCGACAAGATGAACTCACTCGGTCGGACCCCCAAATCACACGCTCCGCACTTCTACCTTCCATTTGCCAAAACCACGTAGCCACTGGAGTGCTACTGGTCCTAGGAACAAACTCTACCAGCAACCACAACACACATGCACCAACGACAGCGGAAACATCTCGAAAGCCGGCTAACCAGAGGGGGCGGTTAGACCGGGTACAGGGGGCGGTTAGACCGCCTCCACCTGATAACCAAGAAATCCTCTGAAACACCTCTTCCGAGCACCAAAAACGCACCACAGTTTCACCAATAAAGATCTCTGGTCAAGGCCATGCCAGCTACCAGAAAATCTTGGTGAAAACCAAAACTCCACCCAGGGGCCAAGGGGCGGTTAGACAGGCTACCAGGGGCGGTCTAACCTCCTGTACCCAGCAACGAACTCCAACCAAGAACACCTAGCAAACGGCACGAGAACGACCCGAAATTTCGCTCAGATGCTCCTCTGATCAAGGCGAACAAACTCACAGAGGAAAATCCGGCGAAACAAAACTTATTCGACCTGGAAACACCAAGGGCGGTTAGACCGCCCCCCCCCCAGGCGGTTAGACCGCCTCTTCCAGAAAAACAGCCCGCGGGTCAAACCCTAACTTCCTCGCGCCCGATCTCCCGAATCACTCCACGTATTGTAGCGAAACTTCGGGATTAGCTGGGTTACCTCCTGGGCAACCTCTACCTCAAAGGAATCGACCCGAAACGCTCACAATCAAGAGGAATCGACGAAATCGCTTCTCTAGGTCAATAACTCGCCCAACTCGAAAAACCACCAAATCGAGTCCGATTCAAGAAAGATTTGGGAGCAAAGTCACCAGCCAAAGAGGCACAAGAACCTCATACGTGACACCCACCAAAAACCCCAAGAAATCATTCTCAAAACACCGCCAACAAAGAGCTCCGAAAATCACCACCAAAAGAGACGGGAAAACAACCTTGAGGAACAACGCCGAACCATCTATACATACCATGAAAGGCTCGTACAAGGTCTAGCATGCCACCCAAACATCCATCCCTCTCTCTAGATCTCACATGAAGCTCTCAAGCTAGTCCTAGGAAAAACTAGGGAAAATGGAGAACGAAAATGGAAAAACAAAATGAGCTAGGGTTCCAAGAGTTGGCTGCCATCCACCCATTCAATGAGTATATATGGAGGCACCCAAAATACTAAACTACCCTTACTTAACGCTAGGGATACAAGCCCCTTAAGGGCAGATTTGGAAGTCTTCGGAATTTCTTCATCAGACGGATGCCCGGCGACCGCAACCTGCTTAGCCTCGACGCAAGCCTTGCGATCCCGACGCGTGTCCTCCGCTTCAAAGCATCTTGACGCCGGCGGCCAGGGCGGTCAGACTGCCCCCCTAGGCGGTTAGACCGGACCGAGAGATCTGACCGGCCCCAGGCGGTCTGACCGCCCCTCCTGGGTTTTCAGTCCACACATGGACCTGCAATACTTAAGCAAGTCCTCGTGTTCCTCCTCATGTTCACTCGGTTCTCGTGCGGTGGATGGTCGCTTCCTTGTGTGATGAGTGATTGACAACATTGTGTGGACTGATTCTTGGCTAAGTATTGCAGGTGCAGGTTGCGGCTTGACTGGTGTTGGTGCAGGTGAAGAACAAGCGCGAAAGGTCGTCGCCGGTGAGGCCTCCAGGTGTGGAGAAGACAAGTAGGCTTCGTTCGAGGGACCCGGTGGCCAGCGGGGTCAAGTGCGGGCCGCATGATGGCATGAACAGCAAGATGAAGTCGTGAACGGTTTCTTGGTTGAGCCTCAAAACCAAGGTCGAGCCGGGACTATGTGGGAGCCAAGTCATGAGTGGAGAATGGCGGAGGCTACACCGAGTTCGCGGGGTTTCCGGTGGTTCACCAGAAAACCACTGGGTTCCTTGGTTGATCCACAAAGCCAAGACAAGAGAACCGAAGACGGAGCTGCAGCAGCGCCAGACCGGTCTGACCGATGGGGACCGGTCTGACCGGTGGGGAGCACCGGTCTGACCGGTGTGCGACGACGTAGTCCGGAGACTTCGAGGCAGAGGACACGCGTCGGGATCGCATGGCTTGCGTCGAGGCTACGCAGGGTGCGGTCGCCGGGCATCCGTCCGATGGTGAAGACATGAAGACTTCCAAATCTGCCCTTGAGGGGCTTGTATCCCTAGTTATTAGGAAAGGGCATTTTAGACTTTCGGTTGCATCCATATAACCCAAGAGGTGAGAGGATGGCAGCCAACTCTTGGAACCCTAGCTCATTTGTTTTCCCATTTTCCTTCCTATTTTCCTTAGGTTTTGCATAGGACTAACTTGAGAGCTTCGTGGAGAGATCTTGTTGAGAGAGATGGATGATCGGGCGGCTTGCTAAACCTTGTATGAACCTTTGTTTCTTGTATAGATGATTCGGCGTGGTTCCTCAAGGTTTGGATGTGTTTTTCCCGGTTGTTCTTGATGGTGATTTTCGGAGCCCTCTCTTGGTGATTTCTTTGGGTTGTTTTCGGGACCTTTCTCTTGGGGATTTGATGGAGGAAATTTGTGGGAACCCTTCGTGGTTCTTTGGGTTGTGATTCCCCTCCCAAATCCGTGAGTAAAGGTGCTCGATTTTGGGGTTTCTTGAGTTCTTGGGTTGGAAGTGCTCTTGGTGGGATTTCCTTGATTCCTCCTTTTTGGACGCGGTTTGGTGGGATTAAACTTGGCTATGGACTCCTCATGAGGTGTTCCTAATATCCCCAAAGTCTTGTTCAAGTCCGTGGAGCAATTCGGGAGATCGAGATTTGGATTTGGGGGAGTTGACCCGCGGGTGTTGTTCATCCCGAGCTGCCCAGACTACACCGGTCTGACCGGTGCTCTTGACTCCGTCGACGGTGCGAGCCCCGGTGGGTTTTTGCTCGGGTTAACGTACGGGTGTGTTTGTTGTTGTCTGTGTTGCTGCTGTTTCGAGTTTGGGTCGGTTGGTGGTCGGTTGGCTTTGTTTGGTGATTTGGGGGCTTTCGAGGCTTGGACCGGTCCGACCGGTGTGTTACACCGGCCTGACCGGTGTGAAGCCACTTAGTGGAAGTTGCCAACTCTTACCAGCAGGAACCGGTACGGCCGGTGGTGCTCACCCGGTCGACCGGTGTTGGTCCGTAGACTCGAGGTTTGGTGTTCCGCTGCGTTCTCGGGTCGGAAGGTTGTGTGTTGGTTCCTAGGTCCAGTGGCACTCCAGTGGCTACGTGGGCTTGACCAACTTGGCTAGTGAGTTGGAGAAGTGTGTTGGAAGCCGCGTTCATCTTGTTGGAGTTTCCATCTCCTTCGAGAAGAATTTTTATCGGCTCCCATTCACTCCCCCCCTCTCTGGTTCGCCGTATCGGTCCTTCAAAAACCATGAAGCGCCAAAGAAGAGGACGCGGAGTACCAAAGGCCGAAGTCAGGAGTGTGAAGCAAGTACCTGAAAATTCGCTTCACTGCTTGCCGATGCGAAGTCCTCAGAGACGCTTGAAAACGAGCGCACAGACACACCGAGAACTGTATGTCCGGCCTCGTCGCCGTCAAGTAGAGGAGTGACCCGATCATGCTCTGGTACTCCTTCTGGTCCACATGTTCACCTTCCTCGTCCGCATCAAGAGCTGTAGTCGTACTCATCGGCATCGTCATAGCCTTGGAATCCTCCATCTTGAACTTCCGCACAATCTCCTTGGTGTACTTAGCCTGGTGCACAAATGTTCCTTCCTTCGATTGTTTGATTTGTAGCCCGCAGAAGAACTGCAACTCACCCATCATGCTCATCTCAAATTCCCTGCTCATATCCTCTGCAAACCTTGCAACAAGAGAGTTAGACGAGCCAACAAAGACAATGTCATCCATGTACACCTGCACAATCAGGATATCTCTACCCTGCCTCAGCAAAAACAAGGTCTGATCGACCTTCCCCATCTCAAAACCTCTCTCAAACAAGAACCCCCTCAATCTACCATACCAAGCTCTAGGCGCCTGCTTCAACCCATACAGCGCCATCCTCAACTTGTACACCTGGTGGGGGTACTTCTCACTCTCAAACCCCGGAGGCTGCCTCACATACACTTCTTCCTCCAACACACCATTCAGAAAAGCACTCTTCACATCCATTTGGTGCAACTTGAACCCTTTAGCCACGGAAAAAGCTAGAAGGATCCTAATCGCCTCCAAACGGGCTACGGGAGCAAAGGTCTCCTCGTAGTCAATCCCCTCCTTCTGACTGAACCCTTGAGCAACAAGCCTCGACTTGTTCCTCACAACCTCACCTTTCTCTCCCTCTTTGTTTTTCCACACCCACTTTGGACGAATCGGCTTACACCCTGGGGGAGGGTCAACCAACTCCCAAACCTAATTCCTCTCAAAGTTCTCCAACTCCTCATACATCGAATTAACCCAATTATGATCAGATGGTGCGTGTCCAATGTCTTTGGGCTCAAAAGTAGCAACAAATGCAGCATGAGCGAAATAAGAATTGTTCGGAACCCTCGAACGTGTAGTGCGTTCATTCATCTCGCTGATGATCCTCGAAGTTGGGTGATCCACTTGTACTCGCCGGGGAGGTTCTCGCCTCGATGCTACCTCCCCCTCAACATCAGCTTCTCCTCGTTCTTGATTTGTCGTCGTAAGTGTAGTAGAGGGTGCGTCCATCATCGTAGTGGAAGTAGTGGGTACATGTTCAGCCGGGGGCACCGCACCACCATCTTCATTGTCTCCATGTTCATGCTCCTCCTCCTGAAAGATCTCCTCGCCAAGCTCATCATCACCTAGACACTCAAAGACAAGCTGACTACGTGGCTCTGTCTCGTCGAAAGTTACCTCGCAAGTCTCCACGATTTGGTTAGTTTCAAGATTGAGCACACGATATGCTCTAGAATGAGATGCATAACCCAACAAAATACCATCGACAGACCTAGCCTCAAACTTATCCAACTTCCTGCCTTTCTTCAGAATGAAACACTTGCAACCAAAGACATGGAAGTGACTCACCTTGGGTGTGCGATCATGCATCAACTCATAGCATGTATTCTTCTTGTGCACTCTGAGGTATATCCTGTTTGACACATAGCACGCGGTATTCACCGCCTCAGCCCAATACCTCCTTGGAGTCCTATGCTCATCAAGCATCGTCCGAGCCATCTCACACAAGGTCCTGTTCTTCCTTTCCACAACACCATTCTGGGGAGGCGTATACGGACTCGAAAACGGGTGCTCAAGACCCAAGTCATGGCAAAAGGTTTCAAAACGAGAGTTTCTGAATTCCGAGCCATTATCACTGCGGATAGCTCGTATGGCATCTCCGTGACTCTCGTTCCTCAACCTCAAGACTAGATCTCAAACAAAACCAAACGTCTCCCCCTTATCCTCGAGAAAGAACACCCACGCATACCGAGAATAGTCATCCACCACAACAAGGACATACCACTTCCCACCCGCAGATCGCACACGAGCTGGGCCAACAAGGTCCATATGGAGCAGCTCGCATGGACGCTCAGTCATCACATCGGTGAGAGGCGGGTGAGAAGAGGCTACCATCTTGGCATGCCTACTAGGCGCACAAACCAACTCTCTCTCAAGACTCAGCCGTGGCAATCCCCGGACCAAATTGAGTTTACTCAAGCGCGACAAGAGGTCAAAGCTCAAGTGACCCAACTTCCTATGCCACTTCCACAACTCACTCGAAGAACCAGCCAAGAAACAACGCTCCACACCCGAAGACTGAGAAAAATCAGCACGAAACACCTGACCCTCGGGAACGACCATACAAACAAGGTCCCCTCGAGAGTCCAAAATCCGAGAACCACCCGGCCGAAACAACACCTCAAAACCCTCATCCAACAAGCCGGGACACGAAAGCGATTGTACCCCAGCGATTGAACAAGAGCAACACGCCTCAGAGTGATCTTGTCACTCACTTTGATCTCACCTTCTGAAAGCACACGCCCACACCCATTGTCCCCAAAGGTGAGGAACCTCTTCGTCACCACCGGGACGAGACTTGAGAACCACCCCCTGTCTCTGGTCATATGTCTCGAGCAACCGGAGTCAATCAACCAAATGTTCTTCAAGTCTCCCACCTGAAATTCAAAAACGAGCACGTGAGCAAACAAACGACTCAGCACTGGGGTTAGTACCAAAAGAGTAAAACCAGTGCCGAGCCATTTGCTCGAAAGTGGGGTTAGCACACATCAAGCCTTCTTTCCTACCATAACTACCACCACGAACACCACCTCGGTAACCACTCCGAGGAAACCACCCCTCGCTGCCTGGAGGAAGACAAAAACCACGGAAGACAACCCATGGACCGTCCCTCCTCTCCTTCTCAAAGCTACGACTCCTCCCATCCCCGTAGTGAACTCGAGGGGGAGAATGCCTAGCAAACTGACCACCTGCGGTCTCTCCAGACCAACCACCAGCAACACCACCTCTAGAACTGAAACCTCTCGACTCACCACCTCGAAAACCACTCCGCCCAGAATTCTAGGGGCGGCGGTTAAACCGCCTAGCCAGGCCGGTCTAACCGCCCCCCTCTGGCCGGGGCCGGTCCGACCGCCTAGCCGGGCCGGTCCGACCGCCCCCTCCGGGGATCGCTCCTCGGCTGCGGGAACTCACATCTCCCCATGCCGGAACACTTCTCACCACAGCTTTACCCCTGGGCAGTGGCATACGAGGCTTAGGTACACCATGGGAAGGGTTGTACCTATCCTTGCTCGCCCACTCCTTTGCCATCCTCTCTTCCCGCTTCCTCTTGAAGCAAAACTCATCCTTGTGACCCTCTTTCCACAATATCCACAACGGAACCTCACAAGCTTAGGCTTAGGCTTGGATTGGGGCTGCTCACTTGGTTTCTCTCCACTCAACTCCTCCACCGATTTTTCCTCACTAGCCTTCTCACTCACTTTCCCAAATAACACCTTCCCGGAAGTGCTCACAAACTTGATAGGCTTTTGGAGATCATTTGTGGGTGTAGGAAATATGGGTGGAGCTGGGGTTGTGTCTAGTCGGTTCCTAAGATGGTTAGGTTTTGGGGGAAAATCATTCTTGTGATGGGTTTTTGGTGGCTCTAGGATATTCTCTCCACTTCCCTCACCAACCTTGTTTGCCCCAAGTCCCTCACCATCCTTCCTCTTAAATGCCTCGATCATCATCCTCAACTGAGGCTCATGACCAGACAACCAACCCATCAACTTTCTCAAATCATCATTCTCATCCTTCAAACGATCAACATAATGTGCAAGTTCCAAATTTTTAAAAGCATGCATTTCACAAGTAGAGCATGACGTAGGCATGGGTTCCTTCAATTTAGCCTCAAGAGAACTAGTGTAAGCATGCATCTCATCAATCTTAGCATGCAAAACAGGGCACGAAGTGCAAGCACCTAGCAAAGTAGGTCTAGATTTAAGCTCAGCCACTTCAACCCTAAGCACATCTAGTTCCTCACACTTGGAGGCATGCTTCTCCTTAAACAAAGCAAGATCAGCAAGAAATATGGAGCAATCAACACAATCAACCTCATCCGAAACAACAGGGCTAGCCTTAAGGGAATCAATCTCAAGCTTGCTATCAAGCACCTGTGTCTCTAGCTCAGCCACTCTAGTCCTAGCATCCTCGAGTGAAGCCCTAAGCTCTTTTCTCATTTTTTTGGCCTCTCTAAGCATATCATCACGGTTATCAAGCAAAGTGCCAAGACTCTCATTTTCCTGGCGCAAGAAGGGAAGTTCATCACGCACCTCGTTGTCAGAATCGGAGTCCGAGTCGCTCTGTGTGCTCTTCTTGCTGCCGGAGCTCAGCGCCATGGTGCAGAAGCCGTCTCTAGCGAAGCAGCTCAGCCCGCTCAGGTTCTTGGACGACTTCTTGTTATTGCGACGATCACCTTCGTCTTCATTGCTGCTCGAGCTCGAGGTGGAGTACGCGGAACTGGAGTTGACGTGGCTCGCTCCCACCATCGCTCGGGCCTTGCCTTGGCTCTCCTTCTTCCTTGATCGTCGCTCGTCCTTGTGCTTGTTCTTGTACTTGCTCTTGTGGTTGCGCCTCGACCGGTACTTGCCATCGTTCCTCGGCTTGTGCTTGTAGCCGTCCATGTTCTCGACCTTCTCTGGGCAGTCGGCGACGAAGTGTCCCGGCTTGCCGCACTGGAAGCATGTCCTCGTGTTCCTCCTCATGTTCACTCAGTTCTCGTGCACCCTCTCGAACCGTCTCGTCATGAGCGCTAGCTCATCCTCTCCAAGCACATCGAACTCCTCATCTGGCATAGACATCAAAGAGGAAAAAGAGAACATCCCGGTGGATGGGTTAGTGTTAGCCTTTCCTTTCGAACCACCAACGAGGGTGAGACTATGGGAATCAGTCGGACCCTCGAGCTTGGCAGTCATACCCCTATCCACCTCAGCCGACTTGAGCTTCGAGAACAGCTCATTCACCGTCAGAGTGTCATACTTCTCCGACTCCACAATGGCCTCGAACTTTCCGCCCCATATTGTACGATCCAAAGAGTGTAAGAGCTTGACCGCTCTATCATGATCATCGTACGGGAGCACGTCCACATTGGCCATCATGTTGTTCACAACCACCGTGAACCTCTGAAACAAGGCATCGATGGACTCACCGGGGAGATGAGTGAAGTTCTCGTACTCTCTCCGGTAGGTTGCGTACATCTGTGCTTGAACATGGGCATTCCCAACATGAGCCTCCTTCAGCACCGACCAAATTCTACAAGCCAAGTGCTCGGTGTGCACCCGATCGAACTCAGGCTGACACAAAGCACGAAACAAGTAGTCGACTGCCTTATTGTTGGCGTCGAATCTGTCCCTCAATCCTGGAGTAAGGAAGTCCATCGGCTGGACATAGCCTGTGTCCACCGTGACATCCCAAAGGATCTGACCCTTTCCTCAGAGGAACGCACCCATCCGCTTACTCCACATCTGGTAGTTCTTGCCATCGAAGTGTGGAGGACCCGAACCTCGTTCCTGGTACGCCATCCTTGGATCTTAGACTAGTTAGAGTCAACAAAGACACGAACCAGCTCTGATACCACTTGAAGGACCGATTAGGCGACCATAGAGGGGGGGAGTGAATGGGAGCCGATAAAAATTCTTCTCGAAGGAGATTGAAACTCCGACAAGATGAACTCACTCGGTCGGACCCCCAAAATCACACGCTCTGCACTTCTACCTTCCGTTTGCCAAAACCACGTAGCCACTGGAGTGCTACTGGTCCTAGGAGCAAACTCTACCAGCAACCACAACACACATGCACCAACGACAGCGGAAACAACTCGAAAGCCGGCTAACCAGAGGGGGCGGTTAGACCGAGTACAGGGGGCGGTTAGACCGCCTCCACCTAGTAACCAAGAAATCCTCCGAAACACCTCTTCCGAGCACCAAAAACGCACCACGGTTTCACCAACAAAGATCTCTGGTCAAGGCCATGCCAGCTACAAGAAAATCTTGGTGAAAAACAAAACTCCACCCAGGGGCCTAGGGGCGGTTAGACCGGCTACCAGGGGCGGTCTAACCTCCTGTACCTAGCAACGAACTCCAACCAAGAACACCTAGCAAACGGCACGAGAACGACCCGAAATTTCACTCAGACGCTCCTCTGATCAAGGCGAACAAGCTCACAGAGGAAAATCCGGCGAAACAAAACTTCAACCTGGAAAAACCTAGGGCGGTTAGACCGCCCCCCAGGCGGTTAGACTGCCTCTTCCAGAAAAACAGCCCGCGGGTCAAACCCTAACTTCCTCGCGCCCAATCTCCCGAATCACTCCACGGATTGCAGCGAAACTTCGGGATTAGCTGGGTTACCTCCTGGGCAACCTCTACCTCAAAGGAATCGACCCGAAACGCTCACAATCAAGAGGAATCGACGAAATCGCTTCTCTAGGTCAATAACTCGCCCAACTCGAAAAACCACCAAATGGAGTCCGATTCAAGAGAAATTTGGGGGCAAAGTCACCAGCCAAAGAGGCACAAGAACCTCATACGTGACACCCACCAAAAACCCCAAGAAATCGTTCTCAAAACACCGCCAACAAAGAGCTCCGAAAATCACCACCAAAAGAGACGGGAAAACCACCTTGAGGAACAACGCCGAACCATCTATACATACCATGAAAGGTTCGTACAAGGTCTAGCTTGCCACCCAAACATCCATCCCTCTCTCTAGATCTCACATGAAGCTCTCAAGCTAGTCCTAGGAAAAACTAGGGAAAATGGAGAACGAAAATGGAAAAACAAAATGAGCTAGGGTTCCAAGATTTGGCTGCCATCCACCCATTCAATGAGTATATATGGAGGCACCCAAAAGACTAAACTACCCTTACTTAACACTAAGGATACAAGCCCCTTAAGGGCGGATTTGTAAGTCTTTGGAATTTCTTCATCAGACAGATGCCCGGCGACCGCAACCTGCTTAGCCTCGACGCAAGCCTTGCGATCCCGACGTGTGTCCTCCGCTTCGAAGCATCTTGACACCGGCGGCCAGGGCGGTCAGACCGCCCCCCTGGGTGGTTAGACCGGCCCGGGAGATCTGACCGGCCCCAGGCGGTCTGACCGCCCCTCCTGGGCGGTTGAACCGGCCTGGGTGGCCGCACCTCCTCGTCGAGGCTTCGGCCTCGGTTTTGTGGCTCACCCGAGTAACCCAGTGGTTTTCTGGTGAACCACTACAAACCCCGCGAACTCGGTGTAGCCTCCGCCAATCTCCACTCAAGACTCGGCTCCCACGTAGTCCCGGCTCGACCTTGGTTTTGAGGATGTACCAAGAAACCGTCTACGACTTCATCTTGCTGTTCATGCCACCAAGCGGCCCGCACTTGACCCCACTGGCCACCGGGTCCCTCGAACGAAGCCTACTTGTCTTCTCCACACCTGGGGCCTCACCGGCAATGACCTTTCGCGCTTGTTCTTCACCTGCACCAACACGAGTCAAGCCGCAACCTGCACCTGCAATACTTAGCCAAGAATCAGTCCACACAACGTTGTCAATCACTCATCACACAAGGAAGTGACCATCCACCGGTCCTCGAACCACACATGGTCCTCAAGGAGCCATCGATCCGTCGACCTCCGTAAGTACCGGCAACCTTGTATCATGTCTAGTATCATGCGGTGGATTTAGACCGTGATGCAAGTAGTCTTGTTACCTTGCTTAGTATCCTGCGGTGGATTTAAGCCTGGTTCAAGAGGGTTTCTTGTTGGATCACGAGTCATGCGGTAGGCTAAGATCTAGCTCGAAGCTAGTTATCGGCTCTATTAGATTTGGCAAGATCTAATAGATTCATTAAGTTACCGAGTGCTGCTTTGAGTTTTTACTTTATGTTTAAATTCATGTAACACTCTTTTGCCCAATCTAGATCGATTGGTTTCGGCTCTACATCTGTGAGATCCATGTGATGTGTTTTCAAATTCATTGTATATTATAAAGGATCAAGTGCTCTCAATAGCCGAATTTAGATCAATCTAGATTGTCACGTATTGCGGGTTCAAACTTTGACTTTTCAAATGTTTGTTCCTTCTCCATGGAACCCGGATTGGCTGTACAGCCGTATTCGGCAATGCTCTTATGAGTAAAACGTGTTCATAAGTTTGTTTAAATAATGCGTGCTTTTAGCCTTCTATATTTAGATTGTATCATGCGGTGGATTAATCTTTTTGTGGTCGGTGGTGTGGTTCCAAACAAGTCGTATCATGCGGTGGATTAACTTATTTGTTATCATACTTGACGGGTTTGAAAGTACCTAGACATGCGGTAGACTAGTGCTTTTGGCCTATGCACGCTTGTTTACTTCATATTTATAATCATGCTTTTACCTTATTTATTTTATTTGTTATTTATCCTCAAAAATCGGTCATGATCATGTGTGAGTAACGCTATTTAAACAAATACCGATCTTTTGTCATGCTTACGTCATCCATTCGGCTATATCCTGTTTTCATGTTTTAAAGCTCCCGAATGATATTTAAACTGCTGACAGATAGCTTGTTGTAGCTATATGTCATTTTAATTGTCTTTCTAGCCGTAAATACGGAACTGTCTGGTACCACCCGGCAGGTTCCATGTTTTATCTAACTATTTTCATTCCTTTGTCAGTTTCAGGAAAATTGACTGGCACGCTTCGGATCCGGCACGTGTTTTAAGCTAGCTTCGTTCGGCTTGCTGTGTGCTTGGTGCGAGGTGCTGATTTTGCGTCAACAACGGCAAGATGAAGTCATAAATGGTTTCTTGGTTGAGCCTCAAAACCAAGGTCGAGTCGGGACTACGTGGGAGCCACGCCATGAGTGGTGATTGGCAGAGGCTACACCGAGTTCGCGGGTTTTCCAGTGGTTCACCAGAAAACTATTGGGTCCTTGGTTGATCCACAAAGCCAAGACCGAAGAACTGAAGATGGAGGTGCAGCAGCTCCAGACCGGTCTGACCGGTCTGACCTGTGAGGAGCACTGGTCTGACCGGTGTGCGACGACGTAGTCCGGAGACTTCGAAGCGGAGGACATACGTCGGGATCGCAAGGCTTGCGTCGAGGCTAAGCAAGTTTGCGGTCGTTGGGCATCCATCCGATGGAGCGAGGACGAAGATTTCCGAATTCGCCCTCGAGGGACATGCATCCCTAGTTAGCTAGTAAGGGTATTTTAGACTTTTAGTTGCCTCCATAAAACCCAAGTGGTGAGAGCATGGCGTCATCTCTTGGAACTCTAGCCCATTTTGGTTTTCCTTTTTACCTTCCTATTTTCCTTAGGATTTCCATAGGACTAGCTTGAGAGCATCATGGTGAGATCTTGTCAGAGGGAAGGATGATCAGGCGGCAAGCTAGACCTTGTATGAACCTCTTTGTTTTGTATAGATGATTCGGCGTGGTTCCTCAAGGCTTGGATGTGTTGTTCCCGTTCGTTCTTTTTGTTGATTGTCGGAGCCTTTTCTTGGCAATTTTCTTTGAGCGATTTCGAGACCTTTCTCTTTGGTATTTGTTGGGGGATCTATGCATGAACCCTTCGTGCTTCCTTTCCCTTTGATTCCCCTCCCAAATCCGTGAGCAAAGGGGCTCGATTTTGGGGTTTCCGGTGCTCTAGGGTTAGAGGCGTTCTTGGTGGGATTTCCTCAATTCCTCTTGATTTAGAAAGTTTTGGTGGACCAAATCCTGGCTATGGAGTGCCCATGAGGTGTTCCAACTATCCCCAAAGTCTTGCACAAATCTGTGGAGCGATTCGAGAGATCAAGAGTTGGATTTGGGGGAGTTGACCCGCAGGTGTTGTTCATCCCGAGCTGCCCAGGAGTGACCGGTCTGACTGGTGCTCTTAAACGGTCTGATCGGTGCTCTTGACCAGTCTGACTGGTGCTAGCCCTTTGTGGGATTTGTCTCGGGGAACTGTTGTGCTCGTGTGATGTTGTCCCGTTTTCCTGCTGTCCAGTTCTTGGCTCGTTTGGAGTTGTCTTGCTAGGTTTTGCGAGGGGTTGCCTTCTTGGCAGGTTGTTCTTTGGTAGTGGTTTTTGTTCCAGGGCCTAGAGGAGTCACTGAGGCTTCCTGGAACTTTGTTGTGCATCTGCTGTTTGCCACCGGCCTGACCGGCAGGGTTCACCGGTCTGACCAATGCCATCGGTCTGACCGGCAGGAGCCATCGGTCTGACCGGTGAGGTACAGGCAGCAAGGTGCTCAGTTTTCCACTGTGTGTTTGGGGTGTTTAGTTCAGTTGGTTGAGTTGTTGGTTCTTAGGACCAGTAGCACTTCAATGGCTACGTGGTGTTGGCCAACTTGGGTAGTTGGGTCGGAGACATGAATTGGAAGTTGTGTTCGTCTTGTTGGAGCCTCTATCTCCTTCGAGAAGAATTTTTATCAGCTCCCATTCACTCCCCCCTCTCTAGTTCGCCTAATCGGTCCTTCACTTTCTTCCTTGCGCGAGCCCGCATATCGCCGCCTGCCGCCATTGCCACTGCCGCGGTGAACCCTTCCCTCCGCTCGCGCCCGTGACCCACAACCCACTCAGAGCTTCTCCCTGGCACCTCACCAAGCTTCCACACCTGCACATGGAGTAGCACGCCCCTGCATTTCGCTGGAGTGGCTCCGCCACCGCTGTCTCACCACCAGCCACCGACAGAGGCATCTACGACCACACCTCTGCCACCAATCGAGCCTACGTGAGCACACACACCGATCCCAGTCATTTGTTTGTCAAGTCCGACCGGCTATCGCCGCCGGCAAGCTCGCCCTGCAGCGGAAGGGCACGATTGTGAGGATTTCAGTCTTCGCAAGGGCCTTTGTGCAAACTAAGGGTAGTTCTGTGAAGTGTCCAAAAGTTCTAGGGTCTGAAATAGAAATAGATTCCTGTTTCTTTTGCCCATAGGTCCAGTGGCTTCTAAAATTCATATAAAATCATAGAAAAATCGTAAAATGTAAAACTAATTTTGTTGGCTTCCCTGTGAGTAGACCTACAACTTTTGCAAAGCCTGAGCCTACTTTTGAGTTATAATTTTTGCATGAAAAATTGAAAATCAGTTTAAGCCACTTTTGTTGTATTTCAAAATCTACATGTGATCGTGAGCTGAATTTTGGATATGTTGTTGTAGATACCATGTGTAGGCACTACGCAAAACTTTGCACACAGTTATGGAGTAAATATTTTATTATAATTTATCTTGCACTGATGCTGTTTTTGCCTGAATGATTTTTGTAGCAAGAATTAAATAGAATTTTGAGCTCAACTTCTGTTATAGTCATGAAATACCTAGATGCACCTATCCTATATTAATCATGATTTTTCGAATGTTACAAGTATTTGTTCCTGATTTTTGCTTGTTTTTAATCATAAATGCTTAGTTCAAGATCTAAAATAACTCTTGTTGTGTTTGTTGGTTTCCTAGCCTTGTTTTAGTTCAGAGATGGTGTAGGAGAAAGTTTGGATCCGAAAGTGATGTATTTATTTTGTATGCATTAATCTCTTTTTTTGTGGCTAGAAATGGTATTTTGTGGTAATATATATTTTTATAGCTCAAATATGTGTGCTTGCTGGTTTAGTGTCTATGACTAGAGTTAGTGAGCTCAGTGAGCACCATCAATGGCTTTTTATAAATTATTTTGATGAAGAAAAGTGGAGAAGCCATTTTACACTTACTAATAAATTTAATTGAAAAACCATCCCCTTTATCTTTTAGAACCCTATGGATGTGTTGTGAAAATGAGATAATAGTTGAAAACCACCTCCTTGTTGTTTGTGCAAATAAATAAATAAATTATTTATTTAAATATGTACACAATCACTATAAAGAGAAGAATAAATAAAGCCCTTCATAATATTCTTTTAAAAAAGTGATGAATATGTTTTTGTCAAGGTGAATATGGTCAACCATGTGCTTCTTGTTATCATGCATTGTTGTTTTAATTAATAAATTAATTTCACCACTAACTATTTCATATGCATTCTCTGTGTAGAAGTTCCCGACGGTAGCTACATACTCGTACCCGCTGACGAGGACGAGGACGGGGGAGCAGGAGGATACGTGCACTATGTGTCTCACTACAAGAAACTATTTAATCTGTGACGCATTCTCCGCGACGTTTTCAGAAAACATCACGAATGTGCATTGCAGCCCAGAACACTGTGACGATTTGTTAAATTCGTCGCGATTCTATGACGTATTCCTATGTTTCGTCACGGATGTGCATTGAAGCCCAAAACACTGCGACGATTTGTTTAATTTGTCGCGATTCTATGACGTATTCCTATTTTTTGTCACAAACACTGCGACGATTTGTTAAATTCGTCGTGATTCTACAACGTATTCCTGTTTTTCATCACGGATGTGCATTGAGGGATATTGAGGCCCAAAACACTGCGACGGTTTGATAAATTCGTCGCAATCCAGCCCACAACACTGCGATGTTTGAGCAGATTCATCACGATCAACAAATAAAAAATAGTCATGTTATGGATGCAAAAATTGATAAATAAGTTTTAAAAATCAACAAATAAAAATAGTCATGTCTTGGATGAAAAAATTGATAAATTAAATTAAAAAATCAAAAATAGAGAGAGGACCAAAGAACCAAACTCAATTAAAAAAAAGTGGGCTTGGGGAGGATTGTACCCTGACCTCTAACCACAAAGAGTAGCACCTTGCCACTAGGCTATGTTAACCTTTCTGATTTTGTCAAGGATTCTATTTTTAAAAACACATCATCTAACCTGGGAAAAATAAGTCTGCGCGGGAGGGGAAAAAAGGAGAGGGTAGTAGGACTCGAACCAACACCCTCAGATTCCAAGAATAGGATTTTACTACTGGGCTACATTTTTGTTTTTAATTTTGTTAGAGGATTTGGCTTTTTAATACTGTTTGACTTACCAGAACCCAATCATAGCCACGTCAGCCAGCCCAGTCACGCGGAAAAAGGGCCGGAGTGGGGGAGCCGCGGCCACGTCGGCCGCCTAGTCACGCGGAAAACAAGAGTGGTAACGGGGAGGGGAAAATGGAGCGCACTGGGCTCGAACCTGAGACCTCGCACACCAAGGGTACGCCTACTACCACTACAGCACTTCAGCATTTGTGATACTTTGACGATAGTTTGTTTCATATACGAACCCATGGATCTTCGGGACCACGTGGCAACACTGGGTTGGTCGAGTTGCTTCACCGGGACCACGTGGCTCACAGTAACCCCGTTTCTCCCATCATTTTTTCTTTTTAATCTATACTTCAAATTTGAAACTAGTGTTTCTCGGTCATAGTAACTCCAAATTCATTTATTCTTTTTTCTGATTTTTTGTAAAATCACAGTCTTTCACGTAATATCGCTCGTTTTCATATTAATTTTTTTTACATTTATCTTTTTCATAGAACTTCTTTTCTTCTACCGAAAGAGAATAAATAAAAGATATTTTTCAATAAGAAATGGTAGCATAACTTCATATTTACTAATGTTATGATAAACACAAGGTTATGGTAAAGTTTGAGGTGCATATGAATTCGAAAATTTCGAAAGGTATGATACACTTCAATGTTCAAGTAATGTTTCATGAAACTATGTGAGACATGTATCCATTTCTAAGCAACATAGGTTCCACTGTTACCGGAATCATTTGAAAGTTTGATCACAAGTTTATGTACCCAAATTATGTTACTACGTCAATTCGTAGAACCATTAGAGCATGTTACGATATTATTTGAATTATGATGGTGTAAATTCGAGATGTAAGTTTGAATTACCCCTAATAAACTGGTGTTGAAATCATTTTTCATTTGTTAAAGTTCCAGATCTTGGTAGAGAATGATTTTAGAAAATTTTAGAAAAAATAATCATCGAATTTGGAGTTAGTATGAGGCAGAAAAACTAGTTACAAGTTTTAGTCAAAGATTAAAAAGAGAAAACACACTTGTTCATCTCAGTTCATAGCAAGTGCAATTTCTGTTTTTAATCTTTGGATTAAAATTGTAAACTGTTTTTCTTCCTCATACGAACTCCAAATCGGTTGATTCTTTTTCCTAATTTTGTCTTAAATCGAGATGTTTTACTCAGTGCCATTTGTTTGTATCTTAATTACTATGTCTTGATTGCTTTTCATACAATATATCTTTTCCAACTAAAAAGAGAATATAAAAAACATGTTTTTTCATAATAATTGCTAATATAACTTAATATTTTTTAATGTTATGGTCAACATGAGATGGTGTCAAAAATTGAGGTGCATATAAGTTCGGTCACGTTATTAGTTGTTCAAATCTCAAAGTTTGTTTTCAATTGTAGGAAACTGTGAGTCTTGTGTCCTATTTGTGAACATCTATAATCTCACTTTATCAAAACCATCTGAATTTTTTATATGAGCATTATACACTTAAAATATGGTTTCATGTCAATTTGTAGAATATTTTGAACAAAATTAAGTATTGTTATCATTATTTTACAACAAGGTGACTAGTACAAGTTTGAGCTTTAGAAAAAAATGGAAAAACAACTTTTTCACATGATAATTGGAAATCTAAATCTTAAAATACTAGTAGGATATTAAGGTTGTGGTTTCATCAAAATTTAAGGTGTACAAGGGGTAAAAAAGTACTTGAGTGTGTACAAACATTGAAGCTTAGGTTGAGTTCTATTAGAAAATGTGATGAACTATCAAGTTTATGAACAATGTATACTCTAATTTTCACAAAATCTTATTAAACTTTTTTGTCGAACTTTTACATCCATAAAATGATTCAATGCCAACTTACATAATTTTTTGATAAGTTTTAGGTATTATTATCATTATTTTATAACAAGGTGACTAGTAGAAGATCGAGTTTCCCTACAAGTCAATTAAATTTTTCATCAATATCTTAGATGTGGCCTAGAATGGACCATATGCGCCTAAATGTAGTTTTTTTTGAATTTTTTGAATCTTATTAGAGGTACATATAGATCAATTTAGAATTACTTTCGATTAACACGTAGAAATTCATTTATATGATAGAAAATAGCAAATGTACTTGAAAATTTTTGAAACTCCTATATTAAAACTTATATGCATACTATTATGTATAAAAAATATATATGTTCGTATAAGATAATTATTTTTAAATGTTACTTAACATTGGTACAATAAAAAGAAAAAGAAAAAGAATAATGTTAGACAGTGAGTAAATAAACCAAAGCCTGTTTTGGCCCAAATAGTCCAACTATATCTGGTCGTCCGTTGCTGATTCAACGACTAGGAACGCATCTTCACATTATATAAACTCCTCCTCAACCAAACCCTAACCCTTCCTCCCCTCCTCTCCTTTCACTTATTGCCAGTCGCAGCCACCCTCTCTTCTTCCTCTGCCTCTCCTCTCCTCCTCCTCTCTCCTACCGATCCCATCTATGCGCACATCCAGCAACGAGCGAGAGGGGGATCCATCCACATCCACCGAGCGAGCGAGAGGGGGATCCATCCACATCCAGCGCCGTGTTCGTGTCCTGGTCACTCCTCCCCCTCCATGGCCACGGTGGCCGTGGCGAGGCACAACCATACCCACACCGAAGCCTCCTGCTCCGGTCGACAGGCGTCGCCCTCATCGTCTTCCCCGCCCTCTGCTGGTGCCTGGGCTTTCGCGACGCGGGGATCCGTCCTCGCTGACCTAGATCGGCACTCCACCTCTGCCGGTGAGTTATCCAAAGCTTTTCTCTGATCCGGTAGGATTTTGGTTTTGTCTTGGACTAGTTCTGAATCTTCTCGTTCCTTTCCCTATTCAGTTAGATGTGGACTGCGCGATGCCCTGGGAATCCGATCTGTTGATTAGATACCTTATGTTTTTGGACTTAACGTGGCATTGTCTTTCTACAGTTTAACACATTATTGTGTAATAGTTCAATGCTTGATCTTGATTTGATGCCTTATGTTTGATTACCATTGGGTGGGTGCGTGTGTTGGGGGAGGAGGGGATTGATAAGGGGATTGCATAGCAAATGAGATCATGGATTTTTGTAGTTGGCAAGTATTTTGTTTCACAGTTCTCAACCAATGAATTTAACAAATTCAATCAGCAGATCGATGCCGTGGATTTTAGAATAGTTGATATTACGGTGAAACTCTAGTGAACCACTTTGGGCCAAGTTCCTGGCACTTCAAGTGTGGTCTAAACTATTTATGACACTTATACATGTTGCTTAGTTGGGGTGGAATGGATTAAATTATACTTTCACAGTACTTATTCCCTGCTGTTCTAGAACAGTCCTAAGCCGACAATCTGACATCTTCATTCATTTGCAGTTGTGCGATCTTCTCCAATCAAGGGTCCAATCAAGGGTTTCGATCTAGCTGCGGCCTGACTCTGTTGTCGGTGGACAGGTGCAGGACGGCGACAGTTCGAACCTCGACGCAGTGATTGAGTCGCTCCTCAATGTCGAGAAGCAGATGAGCCTGGCCGGCGAGGTCGCTGGCACGTGGAAGGTCGTCATCGACATCGTCGAGCTTTGCTACAAGGCCGGCGCGTGGAAGACACTCAATGACCAGATCGTTCTCCTCTCCAAGAGGAGAGGCCAGCTCAAGTAGGTTAGGCTTCGCGAGAATTTCGCCTCCCCCTTCTCATATTACATGTCTATCAGACCTTTTTGTCGTGTGGTTTAGCAATTAGTTTACTTGCAATGGCCGATTTGTGGTATTTTCTCTAAAACACATGCAATTGAAGTGACTTAAGAAGTTTGCTGCTGCTGTAAATTTTTTTCCATGCTCTTGGCCTGTTCAGGATCTGAACATCTGTTCAACTAATTGTCTGCCAGAAGTTGTAATCGAGAAGGATTTCCTGATCAAAGTTGCATGTGCAAACTACTTATGGTTAAAGTTGCCTGCGCAATCACCTCGGGCAAATGTTTTTTCCATAACCAAAATGCTTTATTAGATCATTACAACATGTAGTTCTTTACTCTCTTTGATTGATTCAACAAAGAATAGAAAGTCTTCTTATGGCATATGTTGTACCAAAGTAGTACAACTTGCTTCGCTCTACTTTCTTGTTTTTTCAGATTCATATGCCATCGTTGTTTATTTGCTTACTTATTTTATATTGATGCTTTGCTCATGCTATTCATATTTGAATGGCCCCTTTCTTGCTTTTCTATTTCATTCGTAGATCTGATTCCTAGTAGCCCGTTGAATAGTTATAGTAGAACACTATCCCACTTATCCATTCATGTAGTTGTTCTAGCTCGAATTTTGAGTGATGGAAATATAATTTGGTCTGATTTTCAGTAGCGGCAAGCCATTGAAGGTGGTTGTCTTGTCATGGTTCTTTTGTTGTGTGTGTCAAATCTTATAAGTTCCTTCTGATTGCTTGTAGGATGCCAATCTTTGAGGCTGATGCAACTTAAACAGTCAGAGATAAATATCTTTGTTTTGTTCAAGAGTGCTAGTTAATGTTTGTACAAGAAGAAGATGCAGCCTATGAGAAAACTAAGGAACTAAGGTAAAGATCAGGTGCACTAACTGAATACTTGAAGTGTCATTGACCGTGAATAGTGGTGCAATACTTGCTTTGAAAAGTTAATCGCTTGGCCCCTAAATTGACATCTTCTTTTGCTTGTGTCTGATAGTAATTAGCTTCTTTTTAATAAATTAGTAATCTTTTCTCTTTCTTTTATCAACTTGAATAGTTCAATGGTTTTCATGTGCCTAGTTGGATGTACTGCATGAAATGATTTACTAAGTTCTTTTTAAATGGATGTACTACATGGATTGCATTTCAAACTACTGCCAACACTTCAGTATCTTAGCCTTATTTGTTTCAGAATGTGTAACCTATATCTCACTTTTGTAACCTTATGGTTGTTTACTTGTAGATAATATTTATCTGATTTACTTAATAGTGGCTCCATCACAAGGGGTGGCTTCTGCTCATGAATGAAGCTTCAGGCTGTCTCTATTAAGTTTATGTACAGTTTTAGATTTCAGTTCAGTCCTTATGCAGCAGAAGACTCCTTGTAGAGATTAGCTACCTAACTTAGTTCTTTTCTCCATGACACTCTGACTGAACTTGTTTAGCACAAGCAGTACCACGAATTTTGATGTTGCCTAGTTTCATTGTTTGAAAAATATTATTTACTCATGTGCACTTCTGTCATGTGACTGAATGTGAATATTAATGCAGTTTGGTTCAGCTTGGAATATTTATGTACTAGTAGTAGCATTTTAACTAAGGCATGACAATAGTATAATCTTATTTTCTATCCTTGGTAAATGCTTACTTATTTCTATTTTTTATTTTTCTGTTATGCTTGCCAGAAAAACTAAATTTTCTCAATTTGTTGAAAATTAGGTGCAGGAAAATTGGCAAGGATCAAAGAGCATGAAGAGATGAAAAGCTTATGTTGGTGCTGACCTATCTTTTGTTTCTGGTGGTCAATTTGCCATATTGTATTTGACAAAAACATGTATGTGATTTAATATGTAAAATTGTATTATTTTCTGTAATGCAATTATGAAAAATGGGCTGAAAATCAGCCTTAATTTGGTGTGTTGAATTTTTTGTGGGCTGTAATAATTCGGGCCCAGAATTTTTGTGAGCGGATTCTAAAATGTTTATGGGCTCAAATTTTACAGATGAATTTGTACTGAAATTTAGTTTTATTCTAAAATCGGCCCATTAATAAATGGCTCATGACAGAAAAGTCAACGTCCATGTCAGTGGCCACGTCATCGTCCATGTATGATGCCACATCATCGTCCACGTAGGATGCCACGTCATCGTCCACGTTGGATGCCACGTCATTGTCCATGTAGGATGCCACGTCATCGTCCACGCAGGATGCCATGTCATCGTCCATGTAGGATGCCACGTCATTGTCCACGTAGGATGCCACATCATCGTCCATGTCAGCTGCCATGTCAGTAGCAATCCGTGATGATTTTATTTTGTCACGGATAGTGAGCCATGGGTTGGGCTGCATGGGCCTCGGGCTGCTCCGTGACGATTCAGATACGTCATGGATTGCGACGTTTATTAAGGGAACGTCGAGAGATTTAATCAATGACACTCATTCCACCATGAAAACGTAAATCGTCGCGGATGCTGATTTGCGATGAATTTTATTTAATCCGCGACAGAATGGTTATGTCACAGATTAAATAGTTTCTTGTAGTGTTTGTAGATCAAGACCCAGACCAAAGTCCGGAAGATTGTGTGACTGCTTGTGCTGACAAAGGCAAGCCCCGGTTTAAACATTAACCTATGTGTTCTTTTAAGCTTCTGAATTTATCATTGCTTATCTATGTGCATTTACGTTCAGGAGTTGATTTGAAACCCTAGTTGCATGATCCCTAAGTACCTACGATCTTTTACTAGCATGTTAGGTCCCTAGTTGCTATGCTCTAAGGATCCGGTACAAGTCGAGTGACGTTCGTCACTCGCGAGAATAGGATCTCATCTATGGAATCACCATATGGATTACTGGATTGCTCATGTGGTAAAAGATGGGATTAGGCTCTGGTGCAGTGGCTTCGTGGGTTAAGTGTTTGAACGTACTAAGCACTTGTCAGAAATGGGCACGATAAGCCTAGTACCTAAATGAGGCAGTACGGGATTTTACTATCACTAATCTTAGGGTTGTGGCCCGGGCTCGCCACCTGAGTGCATGCCTAAGGCTGAGTGACCTTGGTGGCGTAGCCCAAATAAACCTTGTACTTAAGACTGTGAGCTATTATTCCCAAACCGAAGAATGACGGGAACGGCCTGGTTGGTGAACTCTTAGTGAGGGTACCTCCTGTGTGTTTAGGTCTACCTTGCAAGGTTTAAATCAATCAATTGTCAGCCTCTCACCGTCATCTGAGACTACTTAATCTATTGGCCATGATATCCCTTTTATGATGGAACTTTGTGAATATTGTTATTTGATTAATTGTATTGTACAACTTATGATTGAAATAGTTGCTTATCTAGTAATGATTACTTCTATTAGAACTTCAGCTAAAATGTGAAAGTAAGGATTCACTACTTAGTAGCTCTTTGGCAAAACAAACCCACTAGCCAAAAGCCTTGCATGATTAGAGGTAAAGTCTCTTATTTTAGACAGGTAAGCCTTGCTGAGTATTGGTATACTCAGCCTTGCTATTTAAATGTTGTTTCTAGGTAATGCATATGATGTGTGGCCTAGAGAAATTCCACTCGGCTGGGAGATGGAATGGGTGGATGATGACGAGTGATTGCATCATGGACAACCTCCTATGATGCTTATCGTGTTGTTTAGTTAATCCGTTGTCTTAGTAAACTCTGAACCATTTACTTTCATGTCAAGAACCATGGTTGGTAATAACGGACCCTATGGGGAAGTCTGTTGTTAATTTGTAAGGCACTCTGGACTCTCCTTCGCGGGAGTTTTAATGTATATGTTTCGATCCTCTGTGTGTTTCGAGTGATTTACCGAGCTTTGACCCGGCAACACTCAACAGGATGATTCTTTATTATCACTTAATAACCAAATGGACTGGTTTAGGTGATAGTACGAAATTATCTCAGATGGGAATGTCACAGTACTGCACAGCTTCAGGAACTGTTGCAAGTGGGCGCTCGTGTCTTCATTGGGCTTGCCACAAAATGGCCTAGCCTGTACCATCACAATGAGGCTAGTCTTGATCTTGAAGTTTCCGTTCCCGGTGTTGATCTCGGGGCTAGTGGGCACCTGATCAACAGAGGGAGTAGAGTATTCGCGAAGAGTCTTCTATTGATTGGCCATGGAAGTTGATGTAGATAGCACAAAGGAAGCTGGGTCCACTTCCGTACGTACACGCTGGGGAGAACCGAAATGAATTCTAGCTCTCCTTATGAATGACTCAAGATCTTCAGTGAAATTCGGCGGTAAGTTGAAACCAGTCATACACTACCTGTCATCATCATCAGTAGACAAAGAAGACATTCAAAGTTAGCCTGCATTGAGAACTGTTTTATTCGTGTCATGATTATAAACATTACAAAGTGTTGACATGTTATCCTTAGCCTTCCCCGGCAACGATGCCAGAAATGCTTGTTGGCATTTCTTAACGTTGATGCTAAGTTATGAGTTCGTCGCAACGATGCTAGAAATGACCAAATGGTAATCCTAACGATTACAAGAGTCTGCAAGCGTACAGAAGTACCATTGTAGCATTTCCCCAAAGGATTATTCCAAAAGGTATCGAATCCAAGGAAGGCCGGGCGGATTAACAAGTTCAACACTATTGCAACGAGTATAAATCACAGACGGGAACAAACCAGACACTCAAGTACAAGGGTAAGGTATAATAGATAAGATGGTAGTGTGAACACACAAATACACTCTCTCTAAAGGTCCTAGACTTAGGAGGCAACATACGAGTTAGTTCTAGGTTCTAAAGTACTAAACACACAAAGTTAGTCAAACGAGATACACACTAGCATTGCATGATTGCTGGCTCAAGCACCCTGGTACAAACGGGGAGCTAACCTCCCGCGTCGCTTACGCACGACTCCGGTTGTTAGACTTTAGACTCCAACAACGTATCCGAACGTGGGGGATTCCGGAAGGGTCCAACGGCTATCACCACCACAGCCTACCCCAAGACAAACTGCGGGATACACTCGTAAGCAACGTAGCTACGCAACCCAAGCACCACGCTTATGTTGTTAGCAGGACCCTGACCGGCCCGGGCTATTGTGACCCAGGTCAGAGCCACCAGATAAACCGGCCAATTACACTGAGTACCGTAGCTTGAGCACGAACTTCATACAGCAAAAACATGGGATCTAACTAGATCAAACTAGGCTAGGTACACAAACGAATTCGTGCTTTCCTATGTGTATTCAACAAGATCATAGGGTCGTGTTCGTGAAGAACACGAGCCTCTAACTTATGAACAAACACCGAAAACATGTATAAGTCACTCGTCAACTGGATCGAAAGGCCTTGATCATCAAGAATGTGAGCCTCTAAATGATGAACAAGCGAAGAATACATGAACAAATCACCCATGTATACAAGTGCAACTTTATATGAAATAGATGAATAACTGAAGTAGATCAAAGTCACACAATAAAATAAAGATACAAGAGAACTCATACCTAGATCCCAAAGTAGACTTGGAACCTCAAGTAGAACTACTCTAGCCTACCGCCTAGCCTTAGAAACCAAAAGTGAGAGAGGAGGAGTAAGGTGTGTTGGTAAGAAATGAACCCCCTCCCCTTCTGTTTATAGGCCTGAGCACTGGCGCAAAGAGGAGTGGAACACCCCGGGAACGGCCTCTAGGACCAATGGACAAGCACCACGTGGAAGCCCAGGATCAGCCGACCCAAGGTCGGTTGGGCCGATCCTAGGGTCGGCCGACCCCAGGTGGGCCCCACTCGGGGTGTGCTTCCTCGGGGTGGTTGTCCTGTGGGCCCTTAGGTCGGTCCCCGGTGTATACGTGCTCTTGAGGCGGTTTAGGCGCTCTAGTGGGCCTATGGATCCATGTAAAGTCCACGTGTCACACTCTGATTCGCCGGGGCTTGCGTCTCTTGGACCAGCGACATGGCGTGCATGCATGGCACCTGAGGTGGCTTAGCTTGCATGCATGGCACCTGAGGTGGCACCCACTCCTTGAGGTGATGTGGTATGAATCATAGAATGTGAGTTTGCCACTTCTTTTATGCTTCTTTTCTTGCAATCACATAATCTCGAAGGACAAGTTGAACTACATTATTCTTAACTAAAATGCGTGTAAGAAATGCCTCTTGCTCCTTTATTTATGAATAAATTGACAACTAAAGTAAGCACTTAACAGCCGTCAACAATCATGCATATTTTATTCAAACTAAAGTGGTATTCATTCTTTCTATTGCCTATGTGATTTGATTATAAGTAAGATCGGGTCCATACTCGCGGGGTTCGGCTTCGTACTGTATAGAGTACTATGGCAGGGCTACATGCATGCAAACGTAATCAAGTTATAGTAGTGATCGGTGGTGTAGACGTGGTGTTTAGACTACAGGTTATCCTTCGTTTGCCTTGTATCCCATATTATCCCATATTTAGACAGAGGTAGGCCGCGATAGTGACAGCCGTTGAACCCTTTGTATTCATCCACGTTCAGACGTAGCATAAAGCCAAAGGTCGGAGTTACCTGTTAGAGCTAGGGGTGAGCCGGTGCTCAAAGCGAGTTCCATAAGACGCTCATTTCTATCTCCCTGTCTTAGATGTGGTTTGGTGCCCTTAGACCATTAGGCTAGAGTACAAGATAGTGCACATACGTTTCTTAGATTCAATACCTTTTGAAATACTTCTCACTTCCACAGCAAAAATTAGGTTTGCCGAGTGTTTTTCTTTGCCGTGTGTCAAAAGACTCTTTTGCCGAGTGCATTTTTTTGGACTCGGCAAACCCAATTTTTCACCGAGTGTTTTTTTTTTGGCAGCACTCCACAAAGTGGTTGTTTACCGGGTGAGCATCCAACGTGATGATCGTACCCACTAGACAAAAATGGTGACCTAATTGTGATGTCAGATCATATAGATGTTGATAAATATTTTCATACGAGCATTCGGCCCAACATTGTTCCATCCTCTCCTGCAATTTCTCAATCAAACGAAACATGGTTTCTACGTAACAATTCCACTTTGCATTCATCAAACAGGCAACTAATTTCAGGTGGCATCATGTGGTGGGAAACCAAACTAATATTCCATTTGACATCACTCTCCCCTATAGTAGAAATAAACCACGTAATCAATTTCGGCAACCATCTCCACACTTTTAGATTTTTCAGGTGACAGCTATCTCTCCAGGTAACTTGCCTAAACTAAAAGGTACTGTATCAGCTATGAACAAGTATCAGGCCCTGCAGAACTGATCAAACTTGAGACTGGGTTTGGAGTACTGAGAGCTAAGTATGGCTTTGGCCACGGCGGCATTGGCGCCCTCTGTCAGGTGCACACCGTCCCAGCTGACGTACTTTGTGCCATCGTCGCATGCTGTCACATCCTTAGATTGGCAGCCCTTCTTGAAATCATAGTTGTAGGGAGGCCCTCCATACCCGCAGCATGTCATCAATGGCTTGTCGAAGCCTGAGGAAAAGGAATGTTAAGCTGAGTTACCAAGGTTTTCTGAATTTTCTGATTGTGAGTGTGAGTAAATGGTCGAAAAAGATATTTTGTTTGCTCACCATATTTGGTGTGGTTGGCAACAAGGTCATACTTGATGGGGAACAGATCTGTGTACACTATCGTTGCATCATTCATCTGCGCACTAAGCTGATCGCAGAGGCTGCCCAACGCTGTGTTGAATGCAACTGCAGCTCTGTTGTAGGTCTTGAGACAGCCATACTGATCAAGATCACTATCATTCTTCCTCGGTATGGCAAGCTTCTGAGGCAGGCAACCGAGAGCCCCTGTCCCGTGTATCCAAAAGTTTCGGCTCCCGTTGCTATACAGAGTCTGAGTTTGACCCAAAAAAAAAGGATGCAGAAAAATTGGTAGAGTGAGACTATGCTTTAAAATAAACTTGTAAACTAAACAGGTATAAAAAAACATTGTGATGAAATCATCATTTAGCAAGTTTATGCTTCAGAAAAACATTTGTCATAAGAAGGTAACAGTCAAAATCATATATGCGAGAAAATGATAAAACGTAAACTTTACCTGAACGGCATCCTTGATCTCAGCAAGTATTGGTGGGAATTTGGCAACAACTTGATCATAGGGCAAGTTGGACAGAAGAGCGTTTACATCATTCTGTCCTATGTCTATCATATATAGAGCATTTTGGAATCCTTGTGCATCTATTGGACCACTCAGACCTGCATTTGAAGAAAATTGAAGCCGGAAAATGTACAGTCAACTGTTCAGTAGATCCGTCACTCATTGTATGCACAAGGGGTTCTCATCTTCGTTACATTTGTATTGATCGGTTCGAGGGAGAGGGAATGATCAGATTCCAACAAACCTTGATCGATGAGTTCCAAGGATCTATCTCTGAAGTACAAGAATTCCTGGACTTGTATGTGCAATGCAAATGGAACATCTCGTGGTTGTGTTGCTGCACCAGCACTGGCAAAATTTGCACCATTGCTGTAATTGGAACCCAACGCCTTCAAAAATGGGCTCAAATAGCTGATGTTCAAGCTTTCACCTGGACGCAATTTAGACCAAACTCAATATTAGCCAGAAGAATAACTATCTCTAGCATCAATCAGTGTTTCTCAGACACATAGAAAAGACACATGATCTGATACAAGGTTGAAGAACGGAGCTATCTGAATGTATAATGCAGTATTGCCCACCACATATTAAGAACTCTTGCATGGAACCCAGAAATATAACTTACGCCTCAAACAAAAATTTTAGGCAGTCGTTGCACCTTTATATTCCAAAGATGCTTACAAGATACTATATGCAATAGCATGACAGTCTATTTGGGATTATTCTGAAGCTCCTGCTGATCTTAAATCAGTACAGAAGAAGAGCCTAGGCAGATTATTACATGCAACTCGAGCAGTATGGTTTATTGGAGGATAAATTGGCAAACCACAATCCCAATAGGCAAGGCTTGCCGATTCATGAAAGCGAAAGAAGTATCCAGTTTGTTTTAGATAATCAGGTTGTGCAGCAGGTTGGTTTCACCAGTATCTTGAGATGAGCAAGCTAAGCCCTCCTCCAATAGTTGGTTGGAAAACTGTAATATATGCATCATTGTAGCGTGAAATCAAAAAATTATAAGTGTATCCAATCAAGATATTTATAAAAGATATTCATATTATCAAAATACCATTTCTTTTATACCCCTTGTGTTCAAAAGAAAATTAAAACTACTACTTTCTAATGGAAGCCCGTCAAAGGGTGCTAAAATATGTGCAGCAGCTGAAATGAAGCCGTGAGTGCATGAATGCCACCAGTCCATGGATGCAGGCTGCGCCATACAAGAGGAAAGCTCACAAGTATTGAATGCCCACAGCAAAAAAAGTTGACACATTTAGCACCACCAGCCTCATTTCTGCCCATCCTTGCAAAGTTTGGGCATGCTGGACTTGTGTCACGTGCATCAGCAACGACCAACATTATTCGTAACTGGGTATTTTGTGAGACAGGCAGAGAGAGGCTGGATTCTCCTCCATCTCCCGTGTCAAAAGAAGCTGCAGCTGGGGAAGAACCTGCTGTGACCATGAATGTTCACGAGGACAGGGGACTAAATGAAACTAGACACTGAAGCCTGACGGGACACGGAGCAGCTAAGGTAGACTGCTCCAGTCCAGAGTGCTTCAAATGACAGCCCAAGATGATCTGATCTTTGATTAGCCGTATTGCTTAGTAGGTGAGTGAGTACACTCTGGTGGGCAGTACACATGATTAATTTTAGCAAATAATACATGAGCATTTACACCTGATGCTGTTGGACACAAAGGATGCCCCACCGCATCTGTAGTTTGTAAGAACAAGAGCTGCTGACCGGCTGATAGTAAATGGGCATCTGTCGGTGACTCAATCTGTAGCTTCCCGACAGTGCAAGAGCTACTCAGATGTTGTTGCTACAGATACCTTAGTACGATGCAATGTATTCATTTACAGGAATGATTTCACAAAAATGCGGATACGCTTTAATCCGAAAAAACTGATGGATGACATGGCTGAATGCTCTGCAGATTGATATACTCAGGGGATAAGGATGAAATAATGAGAGGAGGCGGAGTGGACTCACAGAGGAAGTCGATGGTGAGGCGGCCGTCGCAGAAGCGGCCCGTGGGGCGGGGGAAGAAGGCGCGGCCCTCCGGCCGCGTGAGGTGCCAGCCTCGGGCCGCCGCCATGCCGCCGGTGTCCGAGTTGGAGTCGCCGAAGTTGAAGAGCACCGGCCGGGAGCCCGGACGGCACCTGAACCCAGACCCCGCCGTCGGCAGCGCGAGCGCCGACGCTGCCAGCGCCAGCAGCAGCGCTGCAGCCGCCGCGAGGAGTACGGCGCGGCGCCGCGGTCGCAGGGCACTACCCCCGCCCGTGCCCGCCGCCGACATTGGTGACCGCGGCGTCGTGTGGGCGCTAGCTAGCTGGCCTGGCTTGACCCCTGTCCGCGGTGGCACGTGACGCGCTGCGGCGCGCAAGGAGATATGGGTGGTGGTCGCTGTCTGGTAGTACCGGATGCTCATGGGGGTGGCCGTATATATGCTGCTACGGTATGCCGGGAGGGGACGGATGGAGCTGCCCCCGTTACGACACGGCTAGCTGCGACCTGCGAGAGTAACGCGCACTGCAATCATGGCGGCGTGAGTGCTGTCGGTTGTCACTGTTTTTTTTAAGAAACATGCTATATTAACTTAGCAGCAAGAAACTGCCAGATGGGATACATTATCCCCAAAGTACATGGTCAACAGCATCCCGTGGAGGGCAGCTAATGAGAGGTATTGTTACATTCAAATGATACATGTGAGTAATAATTTTGATGCCGATGAGCCTGGGTAGCAAGAGTATGAGCAGTGGCATTGAGGTGTCTATGGATTTTGTAGACTTTGTAGCTTCTTACATGCCCTGCATTGATGAAGGTTTGAGTGTAGAATTTAGCATCCCATCGAGGCACAACAGGAAACTGTGGCTTCGCAAACATCCCAGAGCTTTCTCAACAGCTAAGACCTGAGTTGTTGGCGAACAAACTCTTTCCCAACAGGAAAATTCCGCTGTCGGGGAAGAAATCTTCGCCAACAGCCCAAAATCCAATGACTGATGGCAAAGTTCGGCTGTTGGCGAAGGGGTTCTTTCCCAACAGCATTCCTGTTGGGAAAGAAAAGTTGTTGGCGAAGCCCCGGCGCGGCCAAACGGTACCGCCGCCGTCCGCTTCGCCAACAGCTTCGCCGTTAGCTGTTGGCAAAGGAAGCAGCCCTTCGCCAACAGGGCTACCAGGCTGTTGGCGAAGAGCCTTCTTTCCCAACAGACTTGTAGGGGCTGTTAGGGAAGATTGCGGCTGTTGGCAAAGAATTTTCATTTTTTTCGAATTTTGAATTCAAACTTTTTTGGTGGCCTTGCTACATTGTTCACAAGCACATGGTTAAATGTGGGCCCATTTTGCAACATTTAGCTATATTTCGTTAATTATTTTCGTTCACTTGAATTTTCCGGCATAATTCAAATTTGAACTGCAAGTGCGTGAAATAATGAAACTTAGGCGTTCGAAAAAAAATATTCATGTCGGGGAGTGTGTTTTGAGGCCGTGTCCCAAAGCTCACCCGAAATTTCGAAGTCCTTGTCCACGTAACACGACGGTCCAGGCGTGGTACAACTGTTTTTTAATTATATAAAATCCAAACGAAATCGAAAAATCACGAAACTTGTCGGGGTGTCTTGTGATCGCATGTGGAGGCTGCGATAAACATTTGAGAAAGTTTGGAGCAAGTTACCGCGTCGATGCTCAAAACCTAGACAGCTCCACATGTGCGAACAAGTGATCACATGGTAGAGATGTCTAGGTTTTGATCATTTGACGCGGCAACTTGCTCCAAACTTTCTCAAATGTTTATCGTAGCCTCCACATGCGATAACAATACACCCCGACAAGTTTCGTGATTTTTCGACTTCGTTTGGATTTTATATAATTAAAAAACAGTTGTACCACACCTGGACCGTCGTGTTACATGGACAAGGACTTCGAAATTTCGGGTGAGCTTTGGGACACGGCCTCAAAACACACTCCCCGACATGAATATCATTTTTCCAACGCCTAAGTTTCATTATTTCACGCACCTGCAGTTCAAATTTGAATTATGCCGGAAAATTCAAGTGAACGAAAATAATTAACGAAATATAGTTAAATAGCTCAAAACATCCCCAAGTTTTGAAGTTGAGATGTAGTTATAGTAGGAAGGACCCACAAAAAAGTTGAAAGGAAAAAAAAACAAAAATGCAAAAATTCTTTCCCAACAACCTTTGTGGTGTCGTTGGCAAAGTGCCTTCGCCAACGCGCATTAATGCCGCACCGTTGGCGAAGGATGGCGCAAGAAAAATAAAAAAGGCTTTGCCAACACCGCACCTATAGGCGTTGACAAAGAACTTTAACCCTAAAACAAAGCGACCCCCTCCCTCCCCACCGCACCCGCCCCCTCCCTCGCCCTCCCCACCCAACCCGCGCGCCTCCGCCCTTCTCCATCCCGCCACCCCCCGCGGCCGCCGCCGGCGGATCCGCGCCCGCCGGCCCCGCGGCGCCCGACGGCCCCGCCACGCCCCACCCCCGCCCCGCCCCCGCCCCACCCCGCCGCCCCCGCCCCGCCCCTCCGCCCCCGCCCGCCGGCCCCGCGCCGCCCGCCCCCGCCCCCGCCGCCCACCCCCCCCCGGGCGCCGCCGGCGGATCCGTGCCCGCCGCCCCCGCCCGCCGACCCCGCCGCGCCCGCCGGCGCCGCCACGCCCCCACCCCGCCCCGCCGCCCCCGCCCCCGCCCGCCCCCGCCCCGCCCGCCGGCCCCCGCCGGGCCACCACGCCGACGGTTTCAAGTAACATTCTATACAAGTTGTGTTAATTCTGCAAGATTTCTGTTGTGACAAATACTAGCGACTAGTGAACCTTCAAAACAGTTGGTTATTCTACTGCCATGCAAATCAGTTTATGGATCTCATTGGTAAACAATCCATTGGTAAACAATCAAAGGTTGGTCTGATATCCTAGATGAGGTGGATGGCTTTGCGTTGATGTTGATTAGTGAACTAGTCACGAATAGCTAGTGATTGTTGCTTGCACTCCCAATTTCGTAGATATACAATAATCTCTTGTAGACAGACACTGTTTTGTAGTTAATTTAGTATAACTTATAATTAGAGGTGTCTGATTAGAGCAAGAATGCCTGATGATGGTCAGGATACACTAAGCTTTTTTTGGTTAGGCTCTAATGGATGTGTCTTAATGATTAGTTCCTTTTCATATAAAGTCCTAGCCGTATGTGCTTCTTTGGAAAATGGGGTGCGTATATATATATCAAGTGATCACATGCTTCTATATCTGTTACTTAAGGCCAATTATTTCACTATCTCAGATTATTTTCTCTTATTCTAGGTACTTGTTAAGGTGTTGTGCAAGGCCTTCAAGAAGGGTGCAAGGAACTCGATATGCCGAGGAATTGATACATTGTAAGTTCAAAGAGTCGTGAATGGATCCTTTTAGGTGAAAATCATAGTTTTTGGTCCTTTTGAAATGTCACCTCCAAAATGTGATGGTTGTCAAATTTGTGGATGTGTGTGCCTTTGTGCCGTGAATTGTGGATGTCGGCCTTCGTGTCGACTTTTCTTGCAGGTTTTGGGAAACCACCCCGTGCAGGGGAGGTTCTGCCGAAAATTTTACTTATAGTATTGTTTTTCTCCTTTTGCAGAGTAGGAGCTACCGGAGGGGATTCGGAGGACCCAAAGGACCCGCTAGCTTCACTGCCCCCCTAGGTATAACCCCTCTATCCGTATCAGGGTCTTAGGTTGCGTAACTGAGTTAGGCGTCTCCCGTCCGAAAGTGATACGCGGTCGTTGGTACTCTGATCAGTGCATATTCGCGACAGTATCTCTTTCGGATTGTCCACGTTTTTTGGACAGCCTGAGGATGCGTACATGGGTTAGCTTCCATGTTCCGCCCCCGTCATAGTCGGAGTTTCGCAAAGACCTCCCCCGTTGTTCTTCGGATGCACACTCTCCCCGCCGGACGTGTATCGGGAGAACACGGGGGGGGAGGTGCGCCGAAATTCCGTCTCGTACGGGCGCGGAGCATGGAAGCTAACCTCATCTACGCATCGTCGGGTGGGATTAGGACCTATCATTCACCTATTAGATGGTAGGAACGCCTTGTAGATGCAGATGGTGGTTTTATTGCTCGCTTACCTTGGCCCATGGCAGAGGATGGCTGACCGTCAGTGGATTTACACTGGTTGGACAAGGGAGAAACAGAGCAATGAATGGGTTAGGGGGACTAGCGCTTTCTTGGACCAGGCATTTGGCCCAGCTGCTAGAGGGTCGATTCGGATGCGGTGTCCGTGCAGCTAGTGTAAGAACAAGAAATGGAGAGAAAGGCGTATTGTTATGCAAGATCTTTTCAAGAATGGATACGCTCGAAACTGTACACGCTGGGTCCACCATGGTGAACCCGATGTTATTAGGCAAGAGTCGGTGAGACCCCTCCTCGAGGAGTTGGATGCAGATGTCGGGATGGCAGACATGTTAGAAGACTTCCAGGAAGGGGCATTCCCTCGAGGAATGGAGGCGGAGGAGGATCCGGAGGAAACCGCAAAGGCGTTCTACACCATGCTGGACTCGGCACAGAAGCCCCTTCACGAGAAGACAAGGGTTTCACAGCTAGATGGCATATCACGCCTAATAGCGTTGAAGTCGCAGCTTGGGATTAGTCGAGACGGCTTCTATCTCGTGTTGTCAGTTTTTGGCGGGCTGCTTCCGGAGGACCACATCCTACCGAAGAACACGTATGAGTCACAGAGGCTCCTTCGTGCACTTAAGATGCCGTACAAGCCGATCCATGCTTGTCCGAATGGGTGCGTCTTGTTCAGGGACGACCACGAGGACGCAACACACTGTCCAACGTGCAAAGTCTCTAGGTATGTGGAGGTAGAAGGCAGTGATGGCATCAAAAGACAGTCAAAGATCCCCGAGATGGTCATCCGACACCTTCCTTTCACACATCGGCTCCAACGGATGTTTATGACAGAGGATATCGCGAAAATGATGATGTGGCACAAGAAAGGCAAGAGGTACACTAACAAGATGGTACACCCATCGGATGGTGATGCATGGAGGTACTTCGATGCCATGTATCCTGACAAGGCAGAGGATGCCCGGGATGTACGCGTAGCGCTAGCAACAGATGGGTTCAACCCGTTTGGAATGATGGCGGCCCCGTACACTTGTTGGCCGGTGTTCGTGATCCCCCTCAATCTTCCCCCCGGCATCATGTTCGAACCGAGGAACGTGTTCTTAACGCTGATCATACCTGGACACCCGGGCAAAAATATGGGTGTGTTCATGCAGCCAGTGTGGGATGAATTGCAACATGCTTCGGACGAGGGGGTGCGGACGTATGATCGAGCTACGAAGAGGAACTTCACAATGCATGTGTGGTACCAGTATTCGTTGCATGACTTCTTGGCGTATGGCTTGTTCAGCGCATGGTGTGTTCACAGGAAGTTCCCTTGCCCAACATGCAAGACATATGTGATGTTCACCTGGCTAAAAAAGGGTGGCAAGTATTCTTCTTTCGACAAACATCGGCAATTCCTGCCCGAGGACCATGAATTGAGGCGAGATGAAAAGCACTTCACGAAAGGTGTTCAAGTCACCGACCCCATTCCTGAGCCTAGGAGCCCCGAGGATGTTCTTGCCGAGTTAGAGGCTCTCCAAGTTGATGAAGTGAACGGTGGTTTTATTGGATATGGTACCACGCACATGTGGACTCATATATCGGGCTTGCATAAGCTACCGTACTTCAAGCACCTTCTTCTTCCACACAACATCGATGTAATGCACACAGAAAAGAATGTCGCTGAGGCACTCTGGGCAACACTCATGGACACCGGTAAGAAGTCGAAGGACAACGTTAAGGCTAGACTGGACATCGAAACGATGTGTGATAGACCAAAGCTTGTGATGAAGACCCCTGCGCGAGGCAAGAGGTGGAAAAGGGGCCCGACCGATTACGTCCTCGAAAGGCCAGTTAGGAAGGACATATTGAGGTGGATGAAGACGGTGCGGTTCCCTGATGGGTATGCTGCGAATCTGGCTCGAGGAGTGAACGTGGACACTATGAAAGTGCTAGGGATGAAGAGTCACGACTTCCACATATGGATTCAGCGGATCCTTCCCGCGATGACACGTGGATACCTCCCCGAGCCAGTGTGGCGCGTCCTGGCAGAGTTGAGCTATTTCTTCTGACGCCTTTGTGCCAAGCGCTTATCTCGAGAAGTGTGTCTTGAACTCGGAGAAGGGTGCACCCTCTCGTTGCTCGCAAATTGGAGATGATATTTCCACCCGGCTTCTTCCTATCTATGCAAAGATTCGATTCTCCGCACCTACCCCGCGAGGCACGGCTCAGGGGTCCCGTGCAGGCCTGTTGGTGCTATCCAATCGAGAGGTGTCTGAAGTTACTTCGGCAAAAGTGTAAAAATAAAGCCAAAATCGAGGCTTCCGTGGCGGAGGCATTCGTTATTGAGGAGGTGTTGACCTTCACACAGGCGTACTATACTGAGAAACTTCCTAGTGTGCATAATCCAACCTCTCGTTACAACGTCGAGGAGAACTCATCGACTCTTAGCCTTTTCAAAGGGGATCTCGGAAAAGGAAGCGCAGGTGTCAACAAGAACTTGACCCATGAGGAGTGGACCAGTATCATGATGTACTTGTTGTTGAACCTTGATGAGTGCCTGGATTATCAGAAGTAAGTTCTCAGTATGCTTGTTTCACACGCTGTCACTATAACCTCTTACCTAGCAATTCAACTCCCATGTCTCTTGTTTTTCAGGGAATTTATTAATATTCATTGGAGCGGGAATACTGCTCCTACCTCGGAACAAGAGGACCATCTTCTTAGACATGGCAAGCCCAACTTCATTTCCTGGTTCTGTTCAAAGGTACCATCCGAGTAACCTCGTTTCCACTTTGCTCCTAGGAGCGAGTAATTTAACGATCGAACTGTCGTAACCCTGCAGGCCCAGGAAGATGCGCTAATGAGTGCTGAATTGAGAGAGGTGGGCCTTGGCATCAACCGTAAGGTCAAGTCATTCACCGTTTATGATGTCAATGGCTATCCCTTTCGCACTAGAGGCTACAAGGAGAGCAGGCCCCAACAGAAAACCACGTGCAGCGGTGTTTGTACGCCCGGCAATGATAAGAAGAACTATTACGGCATAGTCGAAGAGATATACGAGCTCGAATTCAGGGGTGGTAGTTCTTTGAAGCCAGTGGTATTCAAATGCCATTGGTTCGATCCTAATGTCACGAGAGAAGACCTTAAGATTGGGCTAACCAAAATTCGACAGGATTCCAAATATAATGGAGATGATGTCTATATTGTGGCTAACTGAGATGCCACGCAAGTTTATTACCTTCCATGGGCGTGCCAAACTGACCCAAGGCTTGCGGGTTGGAGCCTTGTGCACATGGTATCGCCGCGCAGTAAAGCACCTCTCCCAAAAGATGATGATTACAACTTTGACCCAACGATAGATGAGTTCTATCAACCTGAGGGGCTAGATGGGCGATTTGAGATAGACATTTCTACGCTAATGATGATGAGCATGGAAGAAGAAAACGACATCGATGAGGACAAGGGTGATGACGTGCTGGATGCTAAGGACTTACAACTCCTTGAGCGATGGCAGAGGAAGCGCGATGGAGCTGTTCTGGACGATGACGATGACTCTGGCGATGACGATGGCGATGACGATGAGGATGATCGAGAGCTCGACAATATTGATAGTGATGACGAGGACAGTGGTGATGAAGTCGCACAAGTCGTATTGCCATACGCGGAGATTATGTCGCCTCCACGTAATACAACTACTTGTCATTTGCAATTATATTTCTTTATTTACAACTAATTGTCATTTACAATTTTGTTTCTTTATTTACAATTATTATTGTTACCTTGCAATAAATGCTAATTGTTTTAATCGTTGTCATTGCAGGCACTCGACGAAATGCCAGGCGGAAGGAAGAAGCTACCGAAGCGGACCTGCCCCTCGCTCTACGGCGGTCGCGGCGAGCTGGAGGTAGACGTGGAGGAGCAGGCCGGTAGGGAGGAGGAGCCGGCCCGGATGGAGGAGCCGGCCCGCAGTAGACGTTGTCGGTGCGGAATATGGTCCCGACACTAACCAGTAGATAGCGCCGTGGTCTATCCCTCAATGGTCGATGCTAAGCAACAAGTGACACAGGGGTTTTATCCTGGTTCCGGCCGCGGGGCCGTACGTCCAGCAGAGGCGTGCTCGGGGCACTATATTACTTAGCACCGGGGGTGCTTGTAGTGGGGCAAATACAAGCAAGGCGGGAGAGGAAGCCTGGCTTCCAGGTCCCTTGAAGGGTGGCTGAAGATGTTGTGGGAGAATGAGAAGTGAATGTGTGTTGTGTGAAGTGTTGTCCGTCTGTCCCCCCCCCCCCCCCCCCGCGGCCGGGGGCTCGCCTCCCCTTTTATAGGCCAAGGGGGTGGCGAGTTACATGCACGCCGCGCTATCCAGCTACGTGGGGGTGCACGTCGTGCTACGCTGTAGAGTGGGCGGCCGTCCGACGATCTTCGCAGCCGATCCGGCCATGATGGCCTACTTCGTACCCGAACAAAGGGCGGTTCGAGGGTAGGAAGGCGGGGCCGGTGGTGGCGTCCCCCGATAGGCTTCGAGGGAGGCGCCGATGATGGCCGGCACGGGGTACAGGAGCAGCGCACCGGCGTTCCTTCCCAATGCGCTTCACGGTGGTGGAGTGGTTGCTACGCGCCGCCGGCGTGCGCCCGCACGCGCGGCACGGCGGCCACGCCGTCACAAAGGGCCGGGATGGCGGTCCACCGGCCTAGCGCCTCCACCTAACCCCCGTAGGGTCACAAGAAAGTGAAATCGAGGGTGCGCCCCCGGCCCCCCTTCGAGGGCTCGGCGCGTTAGCCGTACCGTAGTGGGCGCGCGGTGTCACGGACCGACACCGGCCGTACCGCGCGCCCCCTTCCCACGCGGGTGGGGATGGGCGCCTCCCCCGGGGAGTTGGTGCGGCGGCACCGGGCGCGAGCCCCCGGCGCATGATGGTGCCGTCCCGCGGCGTCGGGCGTTAAATGCCCGTGTACGGGGCCGGCGCACGCGTGCGGGGCGCCCGTGATCGTGGCGGGCCCCAGCCGAGGGCGAGACGGACCCTCGAGCGAGACGCGACCCGCTCGAGGGGGAGTGAGCCCTCGAGCGGGGCGGGACCACTCGAGGGAGGATTTGCTCCTCGAACGGGGCGGAGCCCGCCCGAGGGGGAGTGCGCCCTCGAGCGGGGCGGAGCCTGCTCGAGGGGACTACTAAAGGGGCCGTCTCGGTGGGCCGTCGGAGTCCCGCGGCGTGGGCCATGTCCTGCATGGTTAGTCACCTGCATGGTTAGGCTTAGCGTGTTTTGGTGTAGTTGCGGGATTTAAGTGAGGATTTCCCCGTTGTTTAAGGGGACCCCTAGGGTCGTCCCCCGACGCAGCCCCCGAGCATCCGCGGTTTGCCATCGAGGCTCCCCGCGATGCCGGAACCTACCGATAGGACGTTCTTCCCTCCTTGTTTGCGAACGCTTTCCGTGGGGCCGCGTCGGGCCGACCCGCGGGTCTAGCCTCCGAAGCCCCGCGCAGAGTGTGGGTTCTCCCGCAGGGGTTAACCGCGAGAATTTCGGTCGCAGAGACGTGGCACATATGCCAACCGGCATCGGCGGTATTTCAGCCGGCCGGGGTGCACGCACCGCCGACACCGTCTCGGCGGGTGCAATTTCAAGGAGGTGTAGCCGTGCGTCAAGCCCCCGAGCCTTGGCCCGTTCGAGGCGATCGGGTAGAGCCCGACGACTTGTTTTTTAACGCGCCCTCGCCGTCCCTCCGCGGGACGGAGGGTGAGGTTTCGCAACTCCCATCGAGCGGGTCGCGAATTGCGATTCCTCTTCGAGCCGGTAGCGGGTGGTTCAGGCGGACGCCCATGCCCCGTTCGATAAGGGTAGGCCGCGCGGTCCGAGACACGTCCATGGAAGCGCTTGCGTGGGTTTGCTAGGTGGGGCTCGGTCCCGTTCGCTAGGGACCGAGGGCGCGGAAGCTCTCCCCCTGGGGGATCCCCCCCGCTAGGCGCCGCCCCCCGCCGGCTCTTGAACACGACATGTGGGGCACCCTCGAGCCGACGGGCTCGAGGAACGGCTCGAATGCGCGTGCCCTCGTCGTCCCTAACTCGCGATCCGTGGCGCCCGTTCGAACCCGTCGAGGGTCGGCTTCGAACCTCCGATCGCAGGGCCGTGCGGGGGGTGGCGCCCGGGCGGCCCCGTCTTTTCACGTTTGTCGCCGTCGAGGGTTCCGGGCGAGCCACCCTCGAGGTACCGGTTGGTGGTACAGCCGCGGCATGGGTGCTTGCGGTTCTCCGCTTTATTTCAAGCGGGCCCCGGGTGACCCCTTCTCACGCGCGTGCCTTCTCGTAGAGGGTTGACATTGTCTCGAGTCGGGGCTCGCTCCGCTCGAGGGTTTTGCGTGGCATGGGTGCCCGCGGTTGCTCGCTCTACATCGAGCAGTCCCGTGCGACCTTCTCACGTCGATATCACATCGAGGGTTGACGTCATCTTGAGCCAAGGGCTCGTGCCGCTCGAGGGTCTTACGTGGCATGGGTGCTCGCGGTTGCCTGCTCTACATCGAGCAGGTCCCGGGCGACCTTCTCACGCTGATATCCCATCGAGGGTCGCTTTTTGTCTGGAGCCGAGGGCCCGTGCCGCTCGAGGGTTTTACGTGGCATGGGTGCCCGCGCGTTGCCACGCTCTACATCGAGCGGGTCCCGGCGACCTTCTCACGCTGATATCCCATCGAGGGCCGCTTTTGTTTCGAGCCGGGGCTCGCCCCGCTCGAGGGTTCTCCTTGCTTGGCAAGGGCCCCCGGGCATTTAAGTGCCTTGCGGTCGTGGCCGCGGTCTTGCAGCCGCGGCGCGCCTTTTTAGGCGCCGCGCCGCGCGCGCGCGCGCGCGTGGGCGGCGTGGCGGGCGGACGTGACGGCTTCGCCTCGGTCGGCCGCCGGCCTTTGCCGTAATGATGGCCCGCCCGCAAGTGTTGTGGCGGCCGACGGCCGTGGTGGGGCCCGCTCGTCGACGCGATGGAAAGATTCCCCGCAAGCACGCTAGCGGGGCGTCCGCTCCGGAGAGCTCGCCCGTCGGCCTATAAAACTGCGGGGAGGAGGGGACGGCGGTTTTTTACCTTAGTGTCTCACCGTTTTCAGTCCCCCGCCCCTTCGCCTTCGTCTTGCTCTTGCCACCGCGCGGGTTCGCTGTTAGAGCTTTTTCTTCCGTTCCTTATCCTCCGCTCCTGTTTTCCTTCGTCTTCTTCATGGCGCCGCCTCAGCCTCCCCTTAGGATCCTGGAGCCGTATGCCTGGGAAAGGTCGACGGTGACGCCGTTGGCCCTTGGCGAGCTGGTCGCCGCCGCCGCCGGCGGCCAACGAAGACGGACGTCCGGCGGAGTGGATCGTGCCGCCGGCCGCGGACCGCGAGCCCAACCCGCCGGAGGGCTACGTGGTGAGCTTCACCCGTTACCACGAGCGGGGCTTCGCCGCGCCGGCGAGCACCTTCATGCGGGCGATGTGCTACCACTACGGGGTGGAGCTGCACAACTTCGCCCCCAACGCGATCTCGCAGGCGGCCACATTCGTGGGCGTCTGCGAAGGGTACCTGGGGATCCCAGTTAATTGGGAACTCTGGGTACACCTTTTCCGCGCGGAGCTCATCACGCAGCCCCACGACGGAAAGCCAAGGACCCGCCGCGCGATGCGCGCCGGCGGGATGTCGCCACCCCGCGGGGGCAATTCAAGGACGTCTACATCCCCCGCACCATGACGACGAACAACGCCGCCGGGAGCGGGGATGGTTCTACCCGCGCAACGCCGAGCCCGGCCTTCCCCCCTACACCCGCCGGTGTTCAAGGAGAGGCCCGCCTCCCCGGGGCTATGGGGTGTCCACGCCCCAAAGACGGCGCGGCAGAGTCGGTGGCCGGGCGCGCCGCGCCGATCGAGGAAGCACGGCCGAACGCGATGGGCGTCCTCGCCTTCCTCCACCATCGGCGGGTCGTGCCTCCGATGGAGAGGCCGCTCCGCATCTTCGAGATGACGGAGGCGGCCAACCCCCGTCGACCCGGCGAGGTCGCGGATGCTCCCGACGCCCCTTGAGCGGCCATATGCGCTCACCCGGCGCGGAGCGCCGTCGACACCCCGACGCCGCCGATGCCTCGAGGGGCCGGACCCCGTGGGACCCTCGAGATGCTCCCCCCCCCTCGGCCCGCCGGTGAGTCCGGCTTTTGATTTCGTTTTAGCTCTTGGTCTTGCTTTCGTTTTCCGATGTGCCATTACCGCTCCCCGCGTGCACCGGTGGAGTTCAACATCGCCAAGTCCGTTCCGCCCACCCCCCGACCCCGCGCGCCGGGCCGGCGCGCGCAGCGACCGGCAAGGAGAGGAGGCGCGCGCAAGAAGGAGCGCGCAAGGCGACGTCAAGCGCGTCGCGACCGGCGGTCCGCGGAGTACCGGCGGCGTGAAGAGCTGGGGCTCTCCTCCCCGGGATCGAATGGTGCTCGTTCTCGGAGGAGGACGAAGAGGAAGAGGCTGAGGGGGAGGGCCCCTCAGAAAGGTGGCGCCCCTCGCGCCCCGTCGCCGAGCCGCGCCGCCGGCGAGGGCGGCATTGCTCGGGGCGGCGCACCGGCGTCCGCCGCCGGCCATCGACATCGGAGCGGCGCGCGCCGCGGAGGTGCCCGCGCGCGCCATGGAGGCGCGCGCGGGGAGCGCGCCCGTGCGCGCGCCCGCGTGCCCGCGCGCGGGCGAGCGTGCCCGCACGCGCGGCACCATCGTCGGGGGCGCGACGGCCGGCGCGTCCGCACGCGGGGCGAGCGTGCCCCCGCGCGCGGCGGCGCCCCGCGGAGGTGCGGCGTCGGCCGCGCCCGCGCACGGGGCGGGCGTGCTCGCGCGCACGCCGGCGCCGGCGGGGAGGCGCTACGGCAGCGCGGCAGCCGTACCCCCCCTCGTCCGCAGCAGGCCTCGAGGAAAAAGAAACGGGCCTTTTCCTCTTCGAGGTAAGGAGCTCGTCTTTTTTTTTGCTTGGTTTGGTTCGTTGGTGATCGACCGATCTAACCCTCCGTTCGTGCCCGTGTAGGGTGGTGCCAACCATTCCCACTCTTGCACCGCCCAAGGTGCCGAGGACGGACACGTCGATCCCCACCCCGCCGGCGCTCGTCGAGGGGGGGCGCGCCCGGGGACAAGCACGGCGGCGGCACGGGCTCGCAAAGCCCCGGCCGGGGCCTCGAGGCCCCGGGCCGGCGCATCGGCTCGCCGTGGCGCAGCCGCAGGCCGCCGGGGCGGCCGGCGCCCGGTCATCGCGGAGACACGGGCGCGGCGGCGGCCGTGGTGGGAGGTGGAGCCGGCGCATCCCCACGGGGCGCCCACGGACGCGGCGGCCGCGGCCGGAGGCGGCGGCCGCGCGCGCCGCGCCGGTGCCCGCGGCCGCGGTGGCGCGAGTAGAGGTGCCGGCGGAGGCGGCGCGGCGGCGCGCGTTGGCCGTCCATCCCCGTGCGGAGGTGGTGGAGGTCTCGACGACTCCCCGCCGCCCGGGTGGGATCGCGGGCCGCCCGGCCCACGAACTCCCCCCCGAGCCCCGGAGGGGGCCCTCGTGAGGCGGCACGAGGGTGACATGGTGGTGGGGGGCCGAGGACACGATGCCGAGGCCTCGTCCTCCCCGCGCCGGCCGCCCCCGCCCGTGTGGAGGGGGCCGCCGAGGATCCCCCCCGCGTTCGCCGACGCCGTGGGGGAGCAGAGCTCGGGGCGAGCTCCGGAGCCACGGCGCCACGCTCAACCGCGCGCTGAACGAGGCACTGCGGGTCCATGGCGGCCCGGCCTGGCTCGTCTTCCAGGTGAGCCATGGTCGCTCGTCCTTTTCCCCTTTCATTTTCGTACGCTGCATTCAAGTCTTGGCGCTTATGGGCTTCGATTCTGCGTTGCCAGGAGCTCGAGCGTCGTGCCCATGATAAGTACGACGCCTTCGACCGGGTGAACGCTGAGGTTCACCGCCCTCCGGAGCGGTGCGGGCCGCCTTCGACGCGCTTGCGGATGCTCTCGGGACACCGACGACCGGGCCGGCGTACGGCGATGGCATGGTGCGACGAGCTCCCGGAGAGCTCAGGGCAGGATGCGGCGCGCCGCTCGAGCCTCGAGCGGGTCCGTGCAGCCCTCGTCAATCGTGACGAGGCGCTGTGGAATGCGCGCGCGGACCTAGAGAAGACGCGGACGCTGGCCGCCAACTGGGAGGCGGAGGTGGCCACCGCCGCGCCGAAACTCGGGAGCTCCGCACGTCGCTCGAGGGGGCACAGGCGCAACAGCGCCAGGCTGAGGAGCGGGCGCGCGGGTTGGAGCAGCGCGCCAAGGAGGCCGACGCCCGAGGGCCGCCCTCGACGCCAAGGCCGCGGCCCTCGTCGCCGCCGAGGAGCAGCTCCGCAAGAGCGCATCGCTCGCCGTGGGGCGGAGGGGCGACTCCGGGCGGGAGCGGCCGCCCCGGCGACGCCCGACCCGCGCCGGGAGCGGGAGCGCGTCGCCGCGAGGCGGCGGAGAAGTCACTGGAGGAGCGGAACGCCGCGTTCTCCAAGGTCGAGGACGACGCGCTCGCGCTCAGCATCAGCCACGCCAACCAGGAGCTGGCCCTCCGCGAGCAAGGCGAAACCGTCCAGCGCCTCGAGTTGGCGATCGAATCCGTGCGCCGCGACTTCGAGTTGGGGAGGAAGCAAGTCGAAGGTGAGCCACTGTTTGACTCTTGCTTGTTGGTTTTTTGTTTGGGAACTCGCATCCCCTTTTTCTGATTTCTTCTTCTCTTGTCGATTCCAGGCTTGCGCACCGCCTTGGGGCACGCGGCAGAGCGGGCCGAGGCGCTGCAGGCTTCCTACAACTCCTCCGAGCAGGAGTTGCGGGAATTGCGCGATGCGGCCCTCGAGACCTGCCACGTCGTCGAGGAGGGCGAGGCCCATGCCGCGCGGCCTCCCCGGCCGCCCGTCCGCGTGCCCTTGGTGGCCATGTCACCGAGCGGATGCGCCGGGCGCTGCATCTGGGTGTCCAGAAGGCCCTCGGAGTGGTGCGATCCCACTACGAGGTAGACTTCGAGGCGCTGGCAGAAGGCTACGTCGTACCCGAGGGCGTCGAGGACGAGGTGGCCATGGAGCGCGCGGATGCGCTCGCTGCTGACGCCGCCGGGTCGCTCGCCGAGGCCTTCGAAGAATTCCTCTTCCAGGACGTCGCCGATGCTGCTGCTCCTCCCGCCTGAAAGCAGTTGGGCGCTAGGCCCATTTTTTGTTTATGTGTATCAGAATTCTGGCCTCGTGGCCTTTTGTAAACAAACAAGTTGTTTCGTGAACGCGAGCAGTTTCTGTAAATGAAGTTGTTTGTTTATCACGCTTTTTTGTTTCTCCTTCTTCCTGAGTAGATTCTAGTTAGGGGAGTTCGATTTTCGTAGGGGCCCCGCTGGGTTGGAGGCGAGAGAGAAGGGCCATAGCCACGCGGCGTAGGCTATCTCTGGCTCGCATGCTCCTTCCGCTGTGCCGCCTGCGCCCTGTTCGAATCGTGGCTCGAGGTTGAAGTGGGAAACAAACTTAGCGCGTGTTGTTTTGTTTTTTGCGCGAAAAAATGGGACCGTTTTGGGGGGGATGCCCCCCGCAGTAGCCCCCGAGGGTAACTTGGGTTTCAGGGGAAAGCCGAGTTATCCTTTTTGTTAGACTTGAAGCGTTTACATAGTTGACACCAACTGGGGCGTTGGCCATGTGTTTTTACAACAGAAAGTACTTGGAAAATCCTAGCTAAGGGTAGAAGCGACGTAGCTGTTGGATGTTCCAAGCGTTGGTGAGCTCTTCACCGTTCTCGTTGGCCAGCTTGTATGTGCCCGGCTTGAGTATCTTCACCACGACGTAGGGTCCCTCCCATGGGGGCGATAGCTTGTGGCGCCCTCGGTTATCTTGGCGCAGCCTTAGAACCAGACCCCCTTCGCTGAAATCCCGCCGACGTATCTTGCGTGCCTGATAAAGTCGTAGGGACTGTTGATACCTCGCGGAGTGCATCAAGGCTACGAGGCGTGCCTCATCCAGCTGGTCCAGCGAGTCCTCGCGGGCTCGCTGGTTAGCATCCTCGTCGTAGCCTCGAACCCTGGGTGACCCGTATTCCAAGTCCGTGGGGAGGACGGCCTCCGCGCCATGTACTAGGAAGAACGGGGTGAACCCGGTGGCTCTGCTTGGGGTTGTCCTTAGGCTCCACACAACCGCCGGGTAGTTCTCGGAGCCATTTTCGCCCAGATTTGTTGAGCCGGTCGAAAATTCGGGGGCTTGAGGCCCCGTAGGATCATGCCGTTGGCACGCTCCACTTGGCCGTTGGTCCGTGGGTGTGCCACGCCCGCCCAATCCACGCGGATGTGGAACTTATCACAGAACTCCAAGAACTTCCGGCCCGTGAACTGGGACCCGTTGTCTGTGATGATGGAGTTTGGCACTCCAAAGCGGTAGACGATGTCGGTGAAGAACGTGTCCGCCTGCTCAGCCCTTAAATTCGTGATGGGGCGCACCTCCACCCACTTGGAGAACTTGTCGATCGCGACTAGCAAGTGGGTGAAGCCCCCGGGCGCCTTCCGCGAGGGCACGACGATGTCCGGCCCCCCACACGGCGAACGGCCATGTGACGGGGATGGTCCGTAGGGCGTGGGCGGGCAAGTTGGACTTGCGGGGCGTAGAACCGGCACCCTTCGCAGTGCGTACGATTTCGCCGGCGTCCGCGACCGCGGTAGGCCGCAGAAAAGCCTTGGCGGAACGTGTTGCCGACGAGGGTGCGGGGTGCGGCGTGATGGCCACAGATCCCCGCATGGATGTCCCGTAGGAGCTCGCGCCCCTCGGGAATGGGCACGCAACGTTGTAGGATGCTGGAGGCGGCGCGCTTGTACAGCTCGCCGTCGACGAGGGTGAACAACTTGGCCATCCTGGCGATGCGCCTAGCCGCGGCCCGGTCTTCGGGGAGTTCCCCTCGAGCCATCCAGGCAATATATTTCTCCCGCCAGTCCGCCTGGACGGGAGCCGGCTCGATGTCCATTGCGTCGGCCTCGTGGGAGCCGTACCCCTCGAGGAGGGAGAGCACGTACGCCTCGTTCGAGGGGTCCTCGTCCATGGGCTCCGCACCCGCTGGGTTCGAGGGAGCCCCCGAGGGTTCGTTGCGATTCGAGGGGTAGGGCTCGAAGACGACCGAGGGTTGAGCGATGTCACGCGCGAAAACGTTCGGGGGGCGCGTGATCCGCCCGGACGCGATCTTGGCGAGTTCGTCCGCCTCTTCATTGTACCTGCGGGGCACATGGTTGAGCTCGATGCCGTAGAACTTGTCTTCGAGGGCCCACACGGCCTTGCGCAGGCCTCCATCTTGTCGTCCGTGGCAGCTCGCGTTCTTCATGACTTGATCGATCACGAGCCGCGAGTCGCCCCTTACATCGAGGCGCTTGACACCCAACTCAATGGCGATTTTGAGGCCGCGCAGAGAGGGCCTCGTACTCGCCCATATTGTTGGACGCGGGGAAGTGGAGGCGCACTGCGTAGCGCATGTGCTCCCCGAGGGGTGACACGAAGAGCAGGCTCGCGCCCCGCTCCCGTTTTCATCACCGAGCCGTCGAAGAACGCAGTCCAAGACTCGCCCGGATTTGTGGAGGCGGCGCCCGCGTGTCCGTCCACTCAGCGACGAAATCCGCCAGGATTTGCGATTTGATGGCCTTGCGCGGGGCGTAGGCGAGCGTTTCGCCCATCAGCTCCACGGACCACTTGGCGATCCTACCCGCGGCGTCGGGGTTGCGGATGATTTCTCCTAGTGGGAAGGAGGAAACCACCGTGACCGGGTGGGCCTCGAAGTAGTGGCGGAGTTTGCGCCGCGCAAGAACCACTGCGTACAGCAGCTTCTGGACCTGTGGGTAGCGCGTCTTCGTGTCCGAGAGGACCTCGCTGATGTAGTAGATCGGCCGCCGCACCCGCAGGCGTGTCCTTCCTCCGTGCGCTCCACAACGATCACGGCGCTCACCACCTGGGTGGTCGCGGCCACGTAGAGCTGCAGGGGGCTCGCCGCCCCGCGGTGGCGTGAGGACGGGGCGTGCGTCGCGGACGCCTTTAGCTTGTCGAGCGCGTCCCGGGGCCTCGGTGGTCCGGGAGAAGCGCTCGTGCTTCTTGAGTAGGCGGTAGAGGGGCAGGCCCTTCTCACCGAGCCGCGAGATGAAGCGGCTCAAGGCGGCAAGGCACCCCAACACTTTCTGCACCCCCTTGAGGTCCCGGATCGGACCCATCCGTTCGAGGGCCGCAACCTTTTCAGGGTTGGCCTCGATTCCCCGTTGGGAGACGATGTATCCCAGGAGCATGCCTCGCGGCACTCCGAAGACACATTTTTCGGGGTTTAACTTGACCCCGTTGGTCCGTAGGCAATTGAACGCGACGCCAAGGTCGCCAACCAGGTCGTCCGCCTTCCTGGTTTTCACGACGATGTCGTCCACGTACGCTTCGACCGTCTGCCCGATGTGATCCCCAAAAACGTGCTGCATGCAACGTTGGTATGTTGCACCCGCGTTTCTGAGGCCAAATGGCATCGTGACGTAGCAAAACGTCCCGAACGGTGTAATGAACGAAGTCGCGAGCTGGTCGGACTCCTTCATTTTTATTTGGTGATATCCGGAATAAGCATCAAGGAAACAGAGCAGCGATTCGCACCCACATAGCTGAGTCAACAATTTGATCAATGCATGGCAAAGGAAAAGGAACTTTGGGACATGCTTTATTAAGACTAGTGTAGTCTACACACATCCGCCACTTCCCATTTTTCTTTTTTACAAGCACAGGATTAGCTAGCCACGTAGGGTGGAAAACTTCCTTGATGAATCCGGCCTCGAGGAGCTTCCGCAGCTCCGCTCCGATTGCCCGTCGCCGCTCCTCGTCGAAGCGGCGGAGCCGTTGCTGCACGGCGCGAGCATTTGGCAGGATGTCAAGGGAGTGCTCGGCGACTTCCCCTCCGATGCCCGGCATGTCCGAGGGGCTCCACGCGAAGATGTCGGCGTTGGCGCAGAGGAAGTCGACGAGCACTCGCTTCCTATTTGGGGTCGAGGGTGGAGCCGACCCTCAACGCCTTGCCCTCGGGGCCGAAGGGTCGAGGGGGACCCCCTTGGTCCGCTCCGCGCCCTCGAAGGTGCCCTCGCGTGCTTGGCGGAGGAGTTGAGGTCCTCGTTGACCATCTTCTCCAACCGTGTTCACCGCCGCTTCGTCCGCCGCTAGTGCCTCTGCGTGCTCCACGCACTCGACGTCGCAGTCGAATGCGTGCTCGATGGACGACCCGACAGTGATGACGCCGTTCGGACCCGGCATCTTCATCTTCAGGTAAGTGTAGTTGGGGACCGCCATGAACTTGGCATAGCAGGGTCGCCCAAGTATTGCGTGGTCGGCCCCCTTGAACCCCACCACCTCGAAGGTGAGGGTTTCCTTGCGGAAATTCTTTGGGGTGCCAAACCGCACCGGGCAGTCGATCCGCCCGAGGGGCTGAACCTCGCTTCCGGGCGCGATGCCGTGGAACGGCTTCGTGCTGGGCCGCAGCTGGTCCAACCCGATCCCCATCAGGCGCAATGTATGCGCGAAGAGGATGTTGAGGCCATCGCCTCCGTCCATAAGGACTTTTGAGAACCGGCGTTCCCAATGATGGGATCGACCACCGCGGGGTACCGGCCCGGTTGGGGATGCGATTCGGTGGTCTTCCCGCTAAAGGTGATGACGTCCTCCGACCAATTGAGAAAGGCCGGAGGTGCCCTCTCCGCGGCGAGGACTTCGTGTCGCTCCTTCTTGCGCCGCCGGTCGACATGTCGACGCGTAGGTCCCCCAAAGATGAGGAACACATTTTCGACGGCGGGGAAGCCGCCGCGCCGCCCTCGCCCCCGTCTTTCTTGGCCTCCGCCTCCTCCGCGGCGGCGCGGCCATAGAACTTCTTGAGCATGTCGCACCGCTCGAGGGTGTGTTGCACCGGGGTCTTGTGGTAGGGACATGGCTTCTTCGAGACATGTCGTCGAACACTCCCGGCCCTCGAGGGGCCTGGCCGAGGGCCCCGTCGAGCCGGTCGACGGGGCCGAGGGCCTCGGCGTTACCGCCGCCGCGCCCCTTGCTCGCGCGCCGCGGCGCGGCTTCTTCCCCCTTATTGCCCCGCTTGTCGTTGCGGTGCGGCCCCTTTGACTTGCCGCCCTCCGCGGGCACGTCCTCGTGGCGCTTGCCTTTTTTGCCGTCGAAGATCGCCCCCACGGCCTCCTCCCCGAGGCGAAGCTGGTGGCGATGTCGAACAGCTCGTTGGAGTCCGCAGCGGGCCGCGTCCCGCCCTCCCCGCACGAGATCCCGCACGTGGTGCCCTCGAGGAAGGCGTGCACGATTTCGGATCGCGCCACACCGGGGAGCTCCGTGCAGCGCTTGGAGAAGCGCCGTATGAAGTCCCGCAGCGACTCGCCGGGCTTCTGCGTGCAGGAGCGCAGGTCCCAAGAGTTCCCGGGGCGCACGTATGTGCCCCGGAAGTTGCCCACGAACGTGTGGACTAGATCGTCCCGCCATGCGGATCCGGTTGGCGGGCAAGTGCTCGAGCCATGTCCCGGCCGCGTCGCCCGGATGCGGGGGCAAGTTGCGGATGATGACCTCGTCGTTAGTGGCCCCGCCCACCGGCAAGCCAAGCGGTAGTCGCTGGAGCCGCACACGGGGATCCGTCTCCCCGTTGTACTTGACGATCGTCGAGGGTTGGCGGAAGCGTTGGGGGAACGCCGCCGCCCGGATCTCCCGGCCGAACACGCGGGTGCCCGGGGCTCCGCGCCGGGGAGCGGTCCTCGCCGCCGGCCGTAGCGCCCACCCCGTTGAGGGTGGTAGCCTCTTGCCGCTCGTGCGTCCGCCTTGCCGGTGCGCCGGCGTTGATGACGTTGCGAGCGTCGCCATCTAGTGCCCCCGCGCGCGTCGAGGAGTCGCTCCTTAGCCGGCGTGCGCCCTTGCTCGGCGGTTGCCCCGCTTGTCCCCCCCCGCGTGCACCGAGGGTTCGCCCTCCCGCGCAGCCTTCGTCGCTCGAGCATCCCCCCCCGCCGGCGGATGCGTGAGGCCGAGCTCTCGCCCGCCGGACGGCCGCTTGCTCGATGAGGGTTTGCACCTCGCGGTGCATGTCTCGAGCCTCGGGGGTCGAGGGTGCTGGCATAGCCCGCAGCAGCGTCGCGGCAGCGACGAGCTTCTGGTTCGCCCGCGGGGGTACGTCCGCGTTTCCGACGTTGGGGACGGCGTTGATGTGGTCGCGGACCTGTCGTCCCAGCTCCCGCGCACGTTCGCCACGCGCAGAGGCTTCCCCCGCCATTGAGGCGCGGAGCAACCGCACCGTTCGGTACTCTTCCGCTAGCTTGGCCTCGAGCTCGCGGGCTTGGGCCAGCTGTGCGTCGACGTCGGCCCCAACAGGAGCGCTTGGCCCCGCGGTCGCGCGCGCGGTGATCCCCCGGGGCGGTGTGACCTCTCTCCGTCTCCGCGCCCACCGCGCCGGCGGCATTGGCCGGGTCGTTGGTGATGACGGCGCAACACTCCCGCGTGGGGTCGTAGCTCCCGTGCCGGGAGTCGTCGGAGCAGCCCGAACCGCAGTCCGCGGCGTCGAGGAAACGCCGAACGCAACCGGGTCGGCACGCCGGAGAAGTCCCACTCCGCGTAACCGTGGCGGTTGGCGGGTGGCATCGTGTCGATGGAGCCCGTGGATGACTCATCCGCCGCCGAGGTGCCGGGTCCCCGGCGACGAAGACGTGGCGGCCGGCGGAACCCTCGCGCATCGTCGTGTTCACGTTGGCGTTGTGGGCCATCGTGGCGCCACGCAGCCCAATGGGGACGCGCGGTCCGAGACCGCACGCCGCCCCGCCGGGCGGTGGCGATCGTGGTGGCGGGCGCACCGCGCCGGGCGGCGGTTCGCTCGCCCGCCGCCGCCGGATCGCGCCCGACGCGAGCGCCGCCCGCAGCGACGGTGGGCGTCATGGCGCCGACGGCCCGCGGCATCCGTGCCCCGGCGGCGCCCCGCGCCGTGGTGGTGCGCGAGGCGGGGGCCACGTCGACCTAGCCCGACGCCGCGCGCGGAGCTCCTCACGGCTCGTGAGGCGCATGAGATAGCCGTTCCCCGTGGCCCGAAAGTTCAGGTCCCCAAAGCGGATTTCGAACCCGGCCGGGAGGGGGTCCGAGCTACCCATGCAGAGCGTGTAGCACGATACTCGGCGAATCACCATGGAGGGAGTTGGTGGAATGACCTTAGGCGCTCGTTTGCCCCACGGTGGGCGCCAACTGTCGGTGCGGAATATGGTCCCGACACTAACCAGTAGATAGCGCCGTGGTCTATCCCTCGATGGTCGATGCTAAGCAACAAGTGACACAGGGGTTTTATCCTGGTTCCGGCCGCGGGGCCGTACGTCCAGCAGAGGCGTGCTCGGGGCACTATATTACTTAGCACCGGGGGTGCTTGTAGTGGGGCAAATACAAGCAAGGCGGGAGAGGAAGCCTGGCTTCCAGGTCCCTGGAAGGGTGGCTGAAGATGTTGTGGGAGAATGAGAAGTGAATGTGTGTTGTGTGAAGTGTTGTCCGTCTGTCCCCCCCCCCCCCCCCGCGGCCGGGGGCTCGCCTCCCCTTTTATAGGCCAAGGGGGCGGCGAGTTACATGCACACCGCGCTATCCAGCTACGTGGGGGTGCACGTTGTGCTACGCTGTAGAGTGGGCGGCCGTCCGGACGATCTTCGCAGCGATCTGGCCATGATGGCCTACTTCGTACCCGAACAGTGGCGGTTCGAGGGTAGGAAGCCGGCACGGTGGTGGCGTCCCCCGATAGGCTTCGAGGGAGGCGCCGATGATGGCCGGCACGGGGCACAGGAGCAGTGCACCCGCCGTTCCTTCCCAATGCGCTTCACGGTGGTGGAGTGGTTGCTGCGGCGCCCCGCGTGCGCCCGCACGCGCGCAGTACGGCGGCCACGCCGTCACAAAGGGGCCGGGATGGCGGTCCACCGGCCTAGCGCCTCCACCTAACCCCCGTAGGGTCACAAGAAAGTGAAATCGAGGGTGCGCCCCGCCCCCCTTCGAGGGTCGGGCGCGTTAGCCGTACCGTAGTGGGCGCGCGGTGTCACGGACCGACACCGGCCGTACCGCACGCTCCCTTCCCACGCGGGTGGGGATGGGCGCCTCCCCCGGGGAGTTGGTGCGGCGGCACCGGGGCGCGAGCCCCCGGCGCATGATGGCGCCGTCCCGCGGCGTCGGGGCGTTAAATGCCCGTGTACGGGGCCGGCGCACGCGTGCGGGGCGCCCGTGATCGTGGCGGGCCCCGCCCGAGGGCGAGACGAACCCTCGAGCGAGACGCGACCCGCTCGAGGGGGAGTGAGCCCTCGAGCGGGGCGGGACCACTCGAGGGAGGATTTGCTCCTCGAACGGGCGGAGCCCGCCCGAGGGGGAGGCGCCCCTCGAGCGGGGCGGAGCCTCGCTCGAGGGGACTACTAAAGGGGCCGTCTCGGTGGGCCGTCGGAGTCCCGCGGCGTGGGCCATGTCCTGCATGGTTAGTCACCTGCATGGTTAGGCTTAGCGTGTTTTGGTGTAGTTGCGGGATTTAAGTGAGGATTTCCCCGTTGTTTAAGGGGACCCCTAGGGCTGTCCCCGACAGACGTCTCCGATAGAGGAGGCTGGAGTTCGTAATGAGGATGACGACGACGATGACCGGGAACGGTGGCAGCGGTGGCAGCGGTGGCGGCCACGACGACGAGGACGAGTGTCACGACGTCGTGGTGCCTTCCTCAGGTTTGAGGAAGCCCTACGAGCGCGGGCCCTCAACGCTCCCTACCCAGAAGCCGCTCCCCCACCAGCGCAAGGTGATTGCGCCCGTCGGGAAAGAGTAAGTGAACTACTTTTTTCATATTGTTCACATAGCATGTTGAAAACCGAATTTCAGACTAATAATTTTTGTTAATGACTCGTGCAGGGCCTGGGTGTTTACGGAGGGGGATACCGGTGCACGCCATATCAATGGCATCCTCTCCCTGCTGATTAAGGAGTACTACCCTGGCTTGGTCACCATCGACGGCGTTCGAAAGCCGCCAATGAAGTGGGAACACTTCCACCTGCACACCGTCCCCGCGCTCGAGCCCGAAGGCAACGATCTTGCTGGTTCACCTGCACGCGAGTCACTTGCGGAGAAGACCAAGAGGGAGTTTTGGGTGAGTGTTTTCATCGCAACGCATTTCTCAATACTACACATTCGTTGGACGTTCTTGAAATAATGAAATGATACATGATGTGTGCGTGCAGGGGTACTGGAAGTGCGCAGATGGGAAAGAGGCGGAGGCGGCGATCGTGTTGGAGAACGCCTGCCGTGCACGTCTCAGGGACATGTACCACGATGCGCGCATCCAGTGCGTCATCAACCACTACCACAATTGTCTTGGCGAGGTGATCAAGAAGGAACGAGTCAGGCAGGAGATCATCCTCCAGAGGGAGACCGACCTCACCGAGGATGAGTACTTGACGGTAATTAAGCAGTAAACATTCGTTCTGTTTGCTTCCATGAAACATTCAATTCATCTTCTGACATGTCAAATACTTGATGTTTCTTAGTGGATACCGGGGTGGTGCGACAAGGACCCAGAATGCTGGGAGGCTATTGTGCGCTGGTGGAGATCGGACAAGTGCTACGAGGAGAAGAAAGAGCGTCGGGAGTGCCGGGCAAAGGCTGCAAGGGTGGCACACCACCAAGGGAACCGGTCCCTCCCGCAATTCATGGACGCATGGGTATGATAATGTTGATCTATTTACTGTAGTGCTCAATCTATTTACTTGTAACCATGTTTGTGTTTTCCTCGCAGAGGGCATCTCATGGTGGGGAGGAGATCAACGAGGTGGTGGGGTACGCCCTTTCTCACAAGGGCAAAGCGAAGGACCCGGCCAACAGGTGGAACCCGGAGGACAGGCCGGATGCGTACACCAACGCGAACGTGCAGCCCAAGCTCGTCGAGTACAGCGCTGCGTTTCGCCAGAGCCATCCGGAAGAAGACAAGGACCCCTTCAAGGAGCCCCTAGACACGGAGATCGTGATGAGGTTGGGAGGAGGGAAGCAGCACGGCTCCTACTGGATGGCCAACAACGCCATCAGCCCGTCCACTACTCCCACACTGAGGGAGATTCGAAAGGCCGGGTCCAGTAGCTCCTCCGGCATCCTGATAGCGCCCCGACGGCCGACCACGTACCAGCAGATGGAGGTAAGTGCGGTTTCATTCGTTGTGCACTCGTTTCAAACACCTTGGCTTCACATACGATGCAGGTGTAATATTGCAGGCCAGGTTCCAGGAGATGATGCTGGCCCAGCTGGCGGCCCAGGACGCGGCCCACCAGCAGAGCTTAGCGGTTATGGCGGGGCACTACCAGCGTCAGATAGCGGACCTGGCCGGCTTCGTCAAGTCCAAGTTCCCGGACGAGCAGGAGCTTCCTCCCTCGCTCTTTGCTGCACCACCACTCCCAGTGCCTCCTCCTGTTCACGCTCCAGTCAGTATATTACCTTTTTGCTTTAGCTTGTGCGGCCATCCTGCAGGTACTAATTACATCACTTGTCCTTTGTGCAGCTCGCCCGGCGGGTTCGAACCCGACTCCGTGTGTTAGCCCTCCACTAGGTCTTTCTCCACAAAGACCCGACCTACCCCACACGCCCGTACACGTGGGCTCCACCTGCCGCGGACCTACTCGTCGTGGCCGGGGCGCAGACGCGCCGGGGGCCTCGCCCGCCCCCATCGGCACTACGACCCGCCGCAGGGGTCAGGGTGGACTCAGGCACAGCCAAGCTACAAGCTCAGTCAGGGTGGTGTGCGTTGGAGCAAGGTGGGGGCGCTGGGACCTTTGGGGACGGTGCCGGGACCCCTGGGGACGGCGCCACGAGCTAGGTACCTGTGACTACCTCTTATGGACTAGTAGCGATGCATGTTAGACCCCTGGACATGTATGTTGGACTTGTCGGACATTTTGGACATGTGTGTTGGACATCCTGGTGTATGTTGGACATGTATGCACTCGTTTCGTGACTTTATGTGTATTATGGACATGTATCGAAGGATTTGATGTGTGGATTCATGTTGAGATCGAAACCGATGCCGAAATGTGGTTCATATGCTATATTGTTGATATATATGTGGTATTCTCGTTCATATGCCGATGTGTGGATTTGATATGTGAATTAAATGCTAGAAAAGAGAAAAAGGGGGGGGGGATTCCCGCTTTGCCAACAACAGAGGCCAAAGCCGCATGGCAAAGCCGGGCTTTCCTCACCAGCCTTCCCGCTTTGCCAACGCTTTGGGCCGTGCCGTTGGCAAAGATGGGCTTCCCCCGAAGCACGCGCCCGCCTTGCCAACAACGGGCCAAAGTCGTTGGCAAAGCTAGATGTTGGCAAAGCCGGGCTTCTTTGCCAACAACCTTGTCCAAATGGATTTGCCAACGCCTTCAATCGATGTCGTTGGCAAAGCCGCCATTCCCTTTGCCAACCGGACTTTGCCAACGACTCGTCGCTTCCCCGTTGGCGAAGGTAACGACATCCGAGCCGACGGCGTCCCCTCTTCGCCAACGGCACACATGGCCGTTGGCGAAGCATTCCCAACAGGGGCCGGGAGTTCCCGTTGGCGAAGAGCTCTTTCCCATCACTTAAAACGCCAACGGTTCTTTCCCAACAGAACTCGTAAACCCCCGCCGGGAAAGCCTTCGCCAACAGGGTTGGAGTCTTCGCCAGCAGCTTAGCGCTGTTGGCGAAGCACGCGTTTCCTGTTGTGAGGGATGGACTTCTCATGCACCAAGTTAAGATAAGAGACCAATTGCTGGCTGTTAGAGAGGAAAGTGGCCTCCATAATATTCAACTTGCTGACAATAGTAGAAGCAAAGGCTAGGGTTGCTGCTTCTGCTGAGAAAACAGAAGGAAATATTGAGTAGAGAAATCTTTATGTAGACATTTATATTATAGTGCTCAGTGGAGCCAAAAAGGAAGACTCCAATTCCAGCATTTCGATATTGTAAAATATTTAGATCAGGGGTTAGGGAAGTATCAGTATAAATTCTCAAACCATGTAACAAAGCTGGCATGGCAAGCCTGTAGAGAGGAGGCTGCGGTTGAACACAGTGTTTTCAAATCGTCCGATTTATCGCGATTTATCACGATTTATCACCCTTATCGCTCAGTGCATACCGATAAGGACCACCGATCCGAGTTGCACGATTAGAAATCATATCGTCTGATAAATCGTCCACTTATCGCGATTAATCGTCCGATAAGACTGGGGACGATAAGTTTTGAGGGACAAAATTTCAGCTTGAAATACATATGGAGATGAAGAGGGTTTTGCTTTAGATGAAACTTTACTTTCTTAGACTTTAAATGTGTTGTACTGTTAATGTGATGCCCAACTTTTGATGTATTAGACATTTAGACTTCATGTGTCATCATTTGAGACCTTGTTTCATTATGTGCTTGTTGCCTGTTATGGTTGGCTAGTTGCTCAGCCTTCAAAATTATATATTATATACTATATGATATGTATATTAGTCCTATACTCCTTAGGATGATTATACTACCGATAAGGTCGATTAGCCTCTATTTATCGGGCTTATCGACGACTTATCACGATTAATCATCTTATCGGTACCCTTACGATAAGGTTCGATAATACGATTTGAAAACTCAACTTGAGCATTAAAGAATTGAAGGTTAGTATTTATAGGATTATGCCGACTTGATTCGTGAGCAGCCTGTTCGCCGTTGTCGCCTTGTTCATCGTTGAGGGAATGATCATGCTCCTGCAAAACACTTTGAGCAATTGTGAAGTCTGCATTAGCCACATGATGTAGTTGCCTAGTAGTCCAACATTTGTTATTAAATCTTTTGTCATTCCTAGCCTTCCATAAATACCAAAGGATATTAAGAATTTTAATCAGATGGTCATCGTTTGTTTGAGGGGTTATAATTGTAGAAAGAATGTTTTGAATGCCATCATCTTCATGTGGGAGGCTAGAAGTATTAATAGGAGTCTCAGCAGATAACCAAACAGCATTAGGGAGATTGTAGAAAAAGAATAAGTGAGCATCAATTTCTACTGAGTTGCAATCAGAGCAAGCCTGACTTATGTTGTTGGAGTAAGTTCCAGCTCTTTTCCCAGAAGCTAAAGCTCTTCTGATGAGTCTCCATGCGAAGGTTTTTAGGACAGGAGGGCACATTTTGAGCTTCCATATTCTCTTCATTATTAGCATAGTCTCTGGGGAAACACACCTAGCTCCTTGGGCTGGTAGCTGTACTTGGGAAGCTGTATTTAAAAAGGAGAAGGCATTCTTTGCTGAGCAGAGACCATTAGGTGCTGGTACCCAAATAAGGATATCTTTTTCATGTGATGGAATAACATCAATATTTGATATAATATGAGCAGCATGAGGAGAGAAAAATTGATTAATAAGATCAATGTTCCAAGTCTGAGTGAGATGATTCCATAATTGGTTAACTGTGAGAGGTAAAGGTTGAACAGTAACAGGGAGGTTGAGAGTGGAATGAATAGTGCCCCGTACCTCACACCATGGAGTGTTCCATATATTTGAATTACCTTTATGAAGTTGCATAATAGTGTTGGAAGACATTATATCTTGTACCTGCAAAATAGAGGACCAAAAGATGGATTTTGGCACATTTTTGTCAGTTGTCCAATAGGATATGTTAGGATAATACTTGGATTTAAGACTCAGATGCTAAATATTCATCCTTCTCAGTGGCAATCCTCCACGCAGCATTAAGAATAAGACTTCTGTTAACAGTATGCATGTCTTTGATGCCCAAACCTCCATTCTCCTTGGATTGACAAATATCCTTCCAAGCTCTAAAAGGAATAGGAGAAGTAGCATTATCTTCTTGGACTCCTGCCCACCATAATTTCCTTATGATGGATGTTATTTTTCCAATGAAAGCTTTAGAAAATAGGACAATGGAAAAGTAGTAAACAGGTATAGAAACCAAAACTGAATTGATATAGGTAAGACGACCTGCATGATTGAGTTTATTAGCTTTGACATTAGTGAGCTTGGATCGAAATTTATTGAGAATAAAAGCATAAGCTCTATTTTGTGTCCTTATGACTAAAAAGAAGAGGATGTCTAAGGTGAATGGTATTGGATTCATAGTGGGAACAGGGAAAATAGCATTAATTGAAGAGACCTTGGTTGAATGAACATTTTTGCTAAACAAAATAGGTGACTTACTTAAGTTTGGAGTTTGCCCTGAGGCTTGACAGAATTGATCAATCACTAATTTTATAGCATGAGCCTCTTCATCTGTTGCTTGACCACAGATAATAAGGTCATCGACAAATAACAAAGAATGAATATTTGGGCCACCAGGACCAAGAGTGACACTTGCAATATTACTGTTTTGAATAGAGGACTAAAGCATATTAGATAATTTATTAATAGCAACGACAAAGAGATATGGAGATAAGGGGCATCCTTGTCTAATACCCCTGGTTGGGTATATGTAGTGAGAGGACTTCCCGTTGACTAGGACCTGCATAGAGGTAGAGGAGATACAAGCGTGCAGGAGGGAAATGAGATGTTCATTAAAATGGTGTTTTTGAAGTGTTTGGCAAATGAAACTCCAGCTGATACGATCAAAAGCTTTGGCCAAATCCAATTTAAGGAGGAAAGCCTTTTGATTCCAGGATTTAAGATGAAAAGAGTGAATAATTTCCTGAGTAATGATAATGTTAGTGGAGATGCTCCTACCTTGGACAAAAGCAGCCTGAGTGGGGTGAATGATATGAGGCAGATGATTCTTTAACCTGTGAGCAAGAGATTTAGCAATAGTTTTGTAGATAACATTGCAAAGACTAATGGGCCTAAAATCTTGTGGAATAGTGGGCCCAGACTTTTTCGGAACAAGGGCAAGAAAGTGTTATTCAGATTTGTAGGAAGAGCGCCAGAGCGATTGAAATATTTTACTACATGCAAAACATCAGCCTTGATCCAATCCCAAGAGGCTTAGTAGAAGGCTGCATTCAAACCATCTGGTCCAGGAGCCGCATTACTTTTCATACCTTTGATTATGTTGTGGATTTCCTGTAAGGTAGAAATGGAGTTGGTGAAATCATCATTGTCTCCATTTGCATCATGTGTCTGAGTTTGGTCAAACACAGGCTGTGTCCCTGCAGAGTTAATCTCTTGTTGAATGGTGGGATAGTCCTGCACTTGCAAAATATCAGTAAAGTAAGAATTAAACATAGATTCAATTTGTTGTGGTGTAGTAGCAGAATAACCATCCGGGTTGAGAAGGTAAGTAATGTTGTTTTTTCTAGCTTTTTTAATAATAGATTGGTGAAAGAAATTGGTGTTTTTGTCACCTTTTGAGCGCCCAAACCTTTTTATAACGTCATCTGTGAAAAATCACCTGCTTTGCCAAAATTGTATGGTGTTAATGGATAAGCTCACTTTGTGTTGAATGATTTTGGAGATGAGGGGGTCGAGCCTGGTGCTATAATAGCTGATCCTCAATATCCTGCAATTGGTCTTCTAATCTATGTTTCCTCCTGCGCCATGCCTTAAGATCAGAGGTGAGGAAGGACAGCTTCTGGTGAAAAGGTCTTCTCTGTGAAAGTTGCCAACTCGCTTTTGCCACCTATTTGAAATCATTTTCAAGAAACCAGTAGTTTTTGAACCGAAAAGGTTTTTTAATTCGATCTCGGTTGGAGTTGAGGACCGCCAAGATCGGTGCATGATCACTACTTTTCATGGGAAGATGGTAAACAATGGTCGTTGGAAACTTAGTGCACCATTCTGCATTCGCTAAAAACGATCAAAACGCTCATAAGTTGGATTAGTATTAAACCCTTTGTTAGTCCAAGTATAAGCAGGCCAATTATATCCCAAATCGAAAAAACCACAATCTTTAACCATACCACAGATATTAGAGATACGCCTATAATTTGCAGGACGAGGCCCCTTCTTTTCACTATGAGACATTATATTATTTAAGTCTCCCATACATATCATAGGCAAACAAGGATATTTTCCAACAAAATCTTTAACAGAAGCCCAAATGGTAGCAGTGTTTTGATGGGTAGGATCACCATACATATAGACTAAACCAAACTTAAACATGGACTGCTTAAAATTACAAGAGGCTAAGATAAGTGTTGATGTAAAATCAGCACCTCACGCCAAGCACACAGCAAGCCGAACAAAGCTTGCTTAACACACGTGCTGAATCCGAAGCGTGCCAGTAAATTTTCCTGAAACTGACAAAGGATGAAAAGTAGTTAGATAAAACCTGGAACTTGCCGGGTGGTACCAGACAGTTCCGTATTTACAGCTAGAAAGGCAATTGAAATGACATATAGCTACATCAAGCTATCTGTCAGCAGTTTGAATATCATTCAGGAGCTCTAAAACATGAAAACAGGATATAGCTGAATGCATGACATAAGCATGATGAAAGATCGGTCTTTGTATAAACAATCATTGCACGCACGTAGTCATGACCGATTTTTGAGGATAGATTACAATAAAATAAAATAAGGTGAAAGCATGATTATAAATTTTAAGTACACAAGCATGCATAGGCCAAAAGCACTAGTCTACCGCATGTCTAGGTACTCTCAAACCCGTCGAGCGTGACACTGAAGGACCGATACGGCGAACCAGAGAGGGGGGAGTGAATGGGAGCCGATAAAAATTCTTCTCGAAGGAGATGGAAACTCCAACAAGATGAACACGGCTTCCAACACACGTCTCCGACTAACTACCAAGGTTGGTCAAGCCCACGTAGCCACTGGAGTGCCACTGGACCTAGGAACCAACACACCACCTTCCGACTCGAGAAACGCAGCGGAAAAACCAAACCTCAAGCCTACAGACCCATACCGGTCAGACCGGTGAGAACCACCGGTCAGACCGGTCCCTGCTGGTGAAACTGAGCAACTTTCACTAAGTGACTCTACACCGGTCAGACCGGTGAGACACACCGGTCATACCGATGGCAGCCTGAAAGCCCCCAAGGCACCAAACAAGCCAACCGACCACCAAACAGACCCAAACTCGAAACAGCAGCAACACGGGACAACAACGAACACACCAAGACGTTCACCCGAGCAAAATCCCACAAGGGCTCGCACCGGTCAGACCGGTCAAGAGCACCGGTCAGACCGGTGTAGCCTGGGCAGCTCGGGATGAACAACACCCGTGGGTCAACTCCCCCAAAACCAAATCTCGATCTCCCGAATCACTCCACGGACTTGAACAAGACTTTGGGGATATCAGGAACACCTCATGAGGAGTCCATAGCCAAGTTTAATCCCACCAAATCTCGTCCAAAAAGGAGGAATTAAAGAAATCCCGCCGAAAGCACTTCCAACCCAAGAACTCAAGAAACCCCAAAATCGAGCACTTTTACTCATGGATTTGGGAGGGGAATCACAGCCCAAAGAACCACGAAGGGTTCCCACAAATTTCCCCCATCAAATCACCAAGAGAAAAGTCCCGAAAACAACCCAAAGAAATCACCGAGAGAGGGCTCCGAAAATCACCACCAAGAACAACAGGGGAAAACACATCCAAACCTTGAGGAACCACGCCGAATCATCTATACATGAAACAAAGGTTCGTACAAGGTCTAGCAAGCCGCCCGAGCATCCATCCCTCTCTACAAGATCTCTCCGTGAAGCTCTCTTGCTAGTCCTAGAGAAAACCTAAGGAAAATAGGTGGAAAATGGGAAAACTAATGAGCTAGGGTTCCAAGAGTTGGCTGCCATCCTCTCACCTCTTAGGTTATATGGAGGCAACCGAATGTATAAAATGCCCTTCTCTACTAACTAGGGATACAAGCCCCTCAAGGGTGGATTTGGAATTCTTGATGTCTTCACCATCGGATGGATGCCCGACGACCGCACCCTGCGTAGCCTCGACGCAAGCCATGCGATCCCGACGCGTGTCCTCCGCTTCGAAGATTCCGGACTGCGTCGTCGCACACCGGTCAGACCGGTGCTCCTCACCGGTCAGACCGGTCCCCACCGATCGAGCCGGTCGGACCCACCGGTCGGACCGGCTCCCGTGCCGCCGCACCTCCGTCTTTGGTTCTCCGGTCTTGGCTTTGTGGATCAACCAAGGAACCCAGTGGTTTTCTGGTGAACCACCGGAAACCCCGCGAACTCCGTGTAGCCTCCGCCAATCTCCACTCATGACTTGGCTCCCACGTAGTCCCGGCTCGACCTTGGTTTTGAGGCTCAACCAAGAAACCATCCACGACTTCATCTTGTCGTTCATGCCACCATGCGGCCCGCACTTGACCCCACCGGCCACCGGTCCCTCAAACGAAGCCTACTTGTCTTCTCCACACTTGGAGGCCTCACCGGCGACGACCTTTCGCGCTTGTTCTTCACCTCGCACCAACACAAGTCAAGCCGCAACCCGCACCCGCAATACTTAGCCAAGAATCGCTCCACACAAACACAACGTTGTCAATCACTCATCACACAAGGAAGCGACCATCCACCGGTCCTCGAACCACACATGGTCCTCAATCTCCCCCTTGATGAGTGCATTGACAACACCCACACGAAAGTAACAAGAGAGAAAAGAAAAAGAAAAGAAACGAACAAAAAGAAACTTCAACAAGCAATCGAAAGCCAAACAAAGGCAAAGAGCAAGATCACTTGAAGAAGACAAGTCTCGGACCCCTTAGGCAAGGGCAACGGCTCGACACATCCGAGACAAAGCAAAGCTGAAGCAAAGAGCGCAAACCACCAAAGCAAAGCTCGAATAACCACAAAGAGCTCCCCCTGAACCAATGCACCTCCCCCTGGACGGATGCATGCAAGACACCACTTGAAAACAGGACAGCTGCAGCACTTTCAGCTCACACCGGTCAGACCGGTCATCACCACCGGTCAGACCGGTGCCTAACATGTGTACAGGACCAGCACTCACACCGGTCAGACCGGTGCTCTTCACCGGTCAGACCGGTGTACAACAGAGCCCAGAAATGGCTCGAAACCACCTGAAAACCTTCTAAATGCGTCCGGTAAGCCATTTCAAGCTCAAACTTCTCCCCCTTGTTGGCAATGCATGAATCAAGCCAAAAATACAAAAAATTCAACCTAGAGCTTCTCAAATAGACAAAATTCAACAACGAATGCTACACATGTCCAAATGAGCAAGTTAGATACTCTACGGCTTCGTATCGATCTCAACTACATGATCACCAAGTTTCACAACCATTGGACGAAGCTAAGATGGATTTTGGCAATTTTGCGAAAAACTTGCCTCTCATGAGCAAAGTCCTAAACATGATCAAAGCATATCAAAATGGCAAAGCCACACAAACTTCATGCTAGGACAGCCATTCTAATCATAAGACCATCACAAACACCCACAAGCACCTCATGTCATGTCAAAGCCACCGAGCCATGTGCCTACTTCTATGTATGAGACTTCTCATTGGTAGGCATCATGCAACGGTTTAGCACCCAAAGCAAATTAAATGCAGCACATATGACATGGGAGCACATTTCCAAGCATTTTTCATTTCATTTTCAGATTTGTAAATGGTACATGAAATGTCTTTGCGACAAAAAGGAACTTATGCTCCTCCACAAGATAAATCAAGAGGGCTAAACATTCATGATGGCAGATGAGCCTTTGGCCCCATATGATCAATAAACTAGCTATCCAACCACAAATTAAGCATAGCAAGGCCACAAAAACATGTCAAGAGCATGTAAAGGCATTTACACATGAGAGAGCATACATGTGACATTTTTCAAAAGCATAGCTATCAACCATGGATTATTCATCAAGATCATCAAGAGCTAAGCCAAACTAACCATAGCATACCAAACAAGCTCACAAAGACATATACCTCATTCCATGGTGAACAATGTATATGAGAGAAGCTTTTTCCTAACCAATGCATATGATACAAAATGCATGCAATCTAAGATACAAGGATGCCTATACACCATGTTACATATGCCATGCCAAATGCAAGAAATGCACAAAGGAAAGCTATACATATGCTACAAACCGGCTCCTCGAGGGGAGGCAAAACGGGCTCGACACCACCGGCAAAAGAGAGCTCCCACACACCCAACTCAAGAGATTAAACACACACCAAGTTCCCCCCGCAAACGAGTGAAAGTTGCTTGATCTAGGGGTTTGGTGAAAATATCGGCTAGTTAGTCATGTGTGGGTACATGGATCAAAGCTATCTTCCCTTTCTCTACGTTGTCTCTCAGGAAATGATACCTCACTTCTATGTGTTTGGTTTTGGAATGGAGCACTGGGTTCTTTGCAACGCTTATGGCACTGGTGATATCACATTGAAGTGGGACATGGGTATACTCCTCACCAAAGTCACTCATGGTGTAGGTGATCCAAAGGAGCTGAGAGCAACAACTAGCAGCGGCAACATACTCGGCCTCGGTCGTGGATTGAGCAACACCCGACTGCTTACGGGAAGACCAAGACACCAAAGAAGAACCCAAAAACTGGCAAGTCCCAGAAGTGGACTTCCTATCCAACCGACACCCGGCAAAATCCGCGTCAGAAAAACCATGAAGCGCCAAAGAGGAGGACGCGGAGTACCAAAGGCCGAAGTCGGGAGTGTGATGCAAGTACCTGAAAATTCTGACGCTTGAAAGCGAGCGCACAGACACACTGAGAACTGTATGTCCGGCCTCGTCGCCGTCAAGTAGAGGAGTGACCCGATCATGCTCCGGTACTCCTTCTGGTCCACGTGTTCACCTTCCTCGTCCGCATCAAGAGCTGTAGTCGTACTCATCGGCGTCGTCATAGCCTTGGAGTCCTCCATCTTGAACTTCCGCACAATGTCCTTGGTGTACTTAGCCTGGTGCACAAATGTTCCTTCCTTTGATTGCTTGATTTGTAGCCCGAGGAAGAATTGTAACTCGCCCATCATGCTCATCTCAAACTCCCTGCTCATATCATCTGCAAACCTCGCAACAAGAGAGTTAGACGAGCCACCAAAGACAATATCATCCACGTACACCTGCACAATCAGGATATCTCTGCCCTGCCTTAGCAAAAACAAGGTCTGATCGACCTTCCCCATCTCAAAGCCTCTCTCAAACAAGAACCCTCTCAACATGCCATACCAAGCTCTAGGCGCCTGCTTCAACCCATACAGCGCCTTCCTCAACTTGTACACCCGGTGGGGGTACTTCTCACTCTCAAACCCCGGAGGCTGCCTCACATACACTTCTTCCTCCAAAGACACCATTCGGAAAAGCACTCTTCACATCCATTTGGTGCAACTTGAACCCTTTAGCCACGGAAAAGGCTAGAAGGATCCTAATCGCCTCCAAACGGGCTACGGGAGCAAAGGTCTCCTCGTAGTCGATCCCCTCCTTCTGACTGAACCCCTGAGCAACAAGTCTCGACTTGTTCCTCACAACCTCACCCTTCTCTCCCTCTTTGTTTTTCCACACCCACTTTGTACCAATCGGCTTACACCCTGGGGGAGGGTCAACCAACTCCCACACCTGATTCCTCTCAAAGTTTTCCAACTCCTCATGCATCGAGTTAACCCAATTGTGATCAGATAGTGCATGTCCAATGTCTTTGGGCTCAAAAGAAGCAACAAATGCAGCATGAGCAAAATGGGAATTGTTTCGAACCCTCGACCGTGTAGTGCGTTCATTAATGTCACCGATGATCCTCGAAGCTGGGTGATCCACTTGAACTCGCTGGGGAGGTTCTCGCCTCGAAGCTACCTCCCCCTCAACATCAGCTTCTCCTCGTTCTTGATTTGTCGTCGTAGGTGTAGCAGAGGGTCCGTCCATCATCGTAGTCGAAGTAGTGGGTACATGTTCAGCCGGGGGCACCACACCACCATCTTCATCATCACCATGTTCATGCTCCTCCTCCTGAAAGATCTCCTCGCCAAGCTCATCATCACCTGCACACTCAAAGACAAGCTGACTACGTGGCTCGTCTCGTCGAAGGTTACCTCGCAAGTCTCCACGATTTGGTTAGTTTCAAGATTGAGCACACGATATGCTCTAGAATGAGATGCATAACCAAAGAAAATGCCATCGACGACCTAGCCTCAAACTTATCCAACTTCCTCGCCTTTCTTCGAATAAAACACTTGCAACCAAAGACATGGAAGTGACTCACCTTGGGTGTGCGACCATGCATCAACTCATAGCATGTCTTCTTCTTGTGCACTCGAGGTATATCCCGTTCGACACATAGCACGCGGTATTCACCGCCTCGGCCCAATACCTCCTCGGAGTCCTATGCTCATCAAGCATCGTCCGAGCCATCTCGCACAAGGTCCTGTTTTTCCTTTCCACAACACCATTCTGGGGAGGCGTATACGGACTCAAAAACTGGTGCTCAAGACCCAAGTCATGGCAAAAGGTTTCAAAACGAGAGTTCCTGAATTCCGAGCCATTATCACTACGGATAGCTCGTATGGCATCTCCGTGCCTCTCGTTCCTCAACCTCAAGACTAGATCTCGAACCAAACCAAACGTCTCCCCCTTATCCTCGAGAAAGAACACCCACGCATACCGAGAATAATCGTCCACCACAACAAGGACATACCACTTCCCACCCGCAGATCGCACACGAGCTAGGCCAACAAGGTCCATATGGAGCAGCTCACATGGACGCTCAGTCATCACATCGGTGAGAGGCGGGTGAGAAGAGGCCACCATCTTGGCATGCCTACACGGAGCACAAACCAACTCTTTCTCAAGCCTCAACCATGGCAATCCTCGGACCAAATTGAGTTTACTCAAGCGTGACAAAAGGTCAAAGCTCAAGTGACCCAACTTCCTATGCCACTTCCACAACTCACTCGAAGAACCACCAAGAAACAACTCTCCACACCCGAAGACCGAGAAAAATCAAGACGAAACACCCGACCCTCGGGAACGACCATACGGACAAGGTCCCCTCGAGAGTCCACAATCCGAGAACCACCTCGGCCGAAACAACACCTCAAAACCCTCATCCAACAACCGGGACACGAGAAAGCAAATTGTACCCCGGCCGATTGAACAAGAGCAACACGCCTCGCAGTGATCTTGTCACTCACTTTGATCTCACCTTCCGAAAGCACACGCCCACGCCCATTGTCCCCAAAGGTGATGTACCTCTTTGTCACCACGGACGAGACTTGAGAACCACCCCCCGTCTCCGGTCATATGCCTCGAGCAACCGGAGTCAATCAACCAAATGTTCTTCAAGTCTCCCACCTGAAATTCAAAAATAAGCACGTGAGTGAACAAACGACTCAAGATCGGGGTTAGCACCAAAAGAGGAAAACCAGTGCCGAGCCATTTGCTTGAAAGTGGGGTTAGCACCAACCAAAGCATCTCTCCTACCAAAGCTACCTCCACGAACACCACCACGGTAACCACCCTGAGGGAACCACCTCTCTCTGCCTGGAGGAGGACCAAATCCACGCAAGAAGGCCCGTGGAACGTCCTTCCTCTCCAACTCAAAGCCACGACTCCTCCAATCCCCGTATTGAGCACGAGGAGGAGAACGCCTAGCAACCGACCACCCGCACCCTTTCCAGCCCCAACCACCGTAACCACGACCACCCGAAACAACCCTCGCACCCGTACGAGCTCGAAACCCAAATAGCCGTTTGTCTGTCCCTCGCACCGGTCCGACGGGTGCCCCACACCGTCCGACCGGTGTGACTCGGATAGCAAGACCACTGCAGCCTTCTTCTCTCCCCAAGCACGAACCGTCCTCACACTCGCCTTGCCCCCCGGGCATCTGCATACGAAGCTCAAGTACACCATCGGAAGGGTGGTACTTGTCCTTGTTAGCCCACTCCTTTGCCATTCTCTCCTCACGCTTCCTTTTGAAGCAAAACTCCTCCTTATGGCCATCTCTCCCACAATAGCCACAATGGAACCTCACAAGCTTAGGCTTAGGCTTGGGATGTGGCTGCGCACTCGGTTTCTCTCCACTCAAGCCCTCCACCGGTTTCTCACCACTAGCCTTCTCACTCTCCTTCCCAAAGAACATTTTCCCCGAAGTGCTCACAAACTTGATAGGCTTTTGTAGGTCATTTGTGGGTGTAGGAAACACGGGTGGAGCTGGGGTTGTGTATAGTCGGTTCCTTAGATGGTTAGGTTTTGGTGGGAAATCATTTTTGTGGTGGGTTTTTGGTGGCTCCGGGATATTCTCTCCACTTCCCTCACCAACCTTGTTTGCCCCAAGCCCCTCACCATCTTGCCTCTTAAAGGCCTCGATCATCATCCTCAACTGAGGCTCATGACCGGACAACCAACCCATCAACTTCCTCAAATCATCATTCTCATCCTGCAAACGATCAACATAATGTGCAAGCTCCAAGTTTTTCAATGCATGCATTTCACAGGTAGAGCAAGATGTAGGCATGGGTTCCTTCAATTTAGCCTCGAGCGAACTAGTGTAAGCATGCATCTCATCAATCTTAGAATGCAAAACAGGGCAAGAAGTGCAAGCACCTAGCAAAGCAGGTCTAGACTTAAGCTCAGCCACTTCAACCCTAAGCACATCTAGTTCCTCACACTTGGAGGCATGCTTTTCCTTAAACAAAGCAAGATCAGCAAGGAATATGGAGCAATCAGCACAATCATTCTCATCCGAGACAACAGGACTAGCCTTAAGCGAATCAATCTCAAGCTTGCTATCAAGTACCCGTGTCTCTAGCTCGGCCCACTCTAGTCCTAGCATCCTCGAGTGAAGCCCTAAGCTCTTTCCTCATTTTCTTGGCCTCTCTAAGCATGTCATCATGGTTATCAAGCAAAGAGCCAAGCCTCTCATTCTCCCCGGCGCAAGAAGGGAAGTTCATCACGCACCTCGTCGTCGGACTCGCAGTCCGAGTCGCTCCGTGTGCTCTTCTTGCTGCCGGAGCTCAACGCCATGGTGCAGAAGCCATCTCTCGCGAAGCAGCTCAGCCCGCTCAAGTTCTTGGACGACTTCTTGTTCTTGCGGCGATCTCCCTCGTTTTCACTGCTACTCGAGCTCGAGGTGGAGTACGCGGAACTGGAGTCGACGTCGCTCGCTCCAACCATCGCTCGGGCCTTGCCTCGGCTCTCCTTCTTCCTCGATCGTCGCTCGTCCTTGTACTTGTTCTTGTGCTTGCTCTTGTGGTCGCGCCTCGAACGGTACTTGCCATCGTTCATCCTCGGCTTGTGCTTGTAGCTGTCCTTGTTCTCGGCCTTCTCCGGGCAGTCGGCGACGAAGTGTCCCGGCTTGCCGCACTGGAAGCAGGTCCTCGTGTTCCTCCTCATGTTCACGCGGTTCACGTGCAGCCTCTCGAACCGCCTCGTCAATAGCGCCAGCTCGTCCTCTCCAAGGTCATAAAACTCCTCATCTGGCATAGACATCAAAGAGGAAAATGAGAACATCCTGGTGGATGGGTTAGAGTTAGTCTTTCCTTTGGAACCACCAACGAGGGCAAGACTATGGGAATCAGTCGGTCCCTCGAGCTTGGCAGTCATGCCCCTATCCACCTCAGCCGACTTGAGCTTCGAGAACAGCTCGTGCACCGTCAGAGTATCATACCTCTCCGACTCGACTATGGTCTCGAACTTTCCGCCCCATATCGTACGATCCAAAGAGTGTAAGAGCTTGACCGCTCTATCATGATCATCGTACGGGAGCACGTCCACATTGGCCCTCATGTTGTTCACCACCACCGTGAACCTCGCGAAACAAGGCATCGATGGACTCACCGGGGAGATGAGTGAAGTTCTCGTACTCTCTCCGGTAGGTCGCATACATCCGTGCCTGAACCTGGGCATTCCCAACATGAGCCTCCTTCAACACCGCCCAAATCCTACAAGCCAAGTGCTCGGTGTGCACCCGATCGAACTCAAGCTGACACAAAGCACGAAACAAGTAGTCGACCGCCTTATTGTTGGCGTCGAATCTGTCCCTCGACCCTGGAGCAAGGAAATCCATCGGCTGGACATAGCCTGTGTCCACCGTGACATCCCAAAGAAGCTAACCCTTTCCGCGGAGGAACGCACCCATCCGCTTGCTCCACATCTGGTAGTTCTTGCCATCGAAGTGTGGAGGACCCGAACCCCGTTCCTGGTACGCCATCCTTGGATCTTAGACTGGTTAGAGTCAACAAAGACCCGAACCGGCTCTGATACCACTTGAAGGACCGATACGGCGAACCAGAGAGGGGGGGGGGGGGGAGTGAATGGGAGCCGATAAAAATTCTTCTCGAAGGAGATGGAAACTCCAACAAGATGAACACGGCTTCCAACACACGTCTCCGACTCAATACCAAGGTTGGTCAAGCCCACGTAGACACTGGAGTGCCACTGGACCTAGGAACCAATACACCACCTTCCGACTCGAGAAACGCAGCGGAAAAACCAAACCTCGAGCCTACAGACCCACACCGGTTAGACCGGTGAGCACCACCGGTCAGATCGGTCCCTCCTGGTGAAACTGAGCAACTTTTACTAAGTGGCTCTACACCGGTCAGAACGGTGAGACACACCGGTCAGACCGATGGCAGCCTGAAAGCTCCCAAGGCACCAAAAAGGCCAACCGACCACCAAACAGACCCAAACTCGAAACAGCAGCAACACGAGACAACAACGAACACACCAAGACGTTCACCCGAGCAAAATCCCACAAGGGCTCGCACCGGTCAGACCGGTCAAGAGCACCGGTCAGACCGGTGTAGCCTGGGCAGCTCGGGATGAACAACACCCGCGGGTCAACTCCCCCAAAACCAAATCTCGATCTCCCGAATCACTCCACGGACTTGAACAAGACTTTGGGGATATCAGGAACACCTCATGAGGAGTCCATAGCCAAGTTTAATCCCACCAAATCTCGTCCAAAAAGGAGGAATCAAAGAAATCCCGCCGAAAGCACTTCCAACCCAAGAACTCAAGAAACCCCAAAATCGAGCACTTTTACTCACGGATTTGGGAGAGGAATCACAGCCCAAAGAACCACGAAGGGTTCCCACAAATTTCCCCCATCAAATCCCCAAGAGAAAAGTCCCGAAAACAACCCAAAGAAATCACCGAGAGAGGGCTCCGAAAATCACCACCAAGAACAACCGGGGAAAACACATCCAAACCTTGAGGAACCACGCCGAATCATCTATACATGAAACAAAGGTTCGTACAAGGTCTAGCAAACCGCCCGATCATCCATCCCTCTCTACAAGATCTCTCCGTGAAGCTCTCTTGCTAGTCCTAGAGAAAACCTAAGGAAAATAGGTGGAAAATGGGAAAACTAATGAGCTAGGGTTCCAAGAGTTGGCTGCCATCCTCTCACCTCTTGGGTTATATGGAGGCAACCGAATGTCTAAAATGCCCTTCTCTACTAACTAGGGATACAAGCCCCTCAAGGGTGGATTTGGAATTCTTGATGTCTTCACCATCGGACGGATGCCCGACGACCGCACCCTGCGTAGCCTCGACGCAAGCCATGCGATCCCGACGCGTGTCCTCCGCTTCGAAGATTCGGACTGCGTCGTCGCACACCGGTCAGACCGGTGCTCCTCACCGGTCAGACCGGTCCCCACCGGTCAGACCGGTCAGACCCACCGGTCAGACCGGTCTGGTGCTGCTGCACCTCCGTCTTCGGTTCTCCGGTCTTGGCTTTGTGGATCAACCAAGGAACCCAGTGGTTTTCTGGTGAACCACCGGAAACCCCGCGAACTCGGTGTAGCCTCCGCCAATCTCCACTCATGATTTGGCTCCCACGTAGTCCCGGCTCGACCTTGGTTTTGAGGCTCAACCAAGAAACCATCCACGACTTCATCTTGCTTTGTTCATGCCACCATGCGGCCCGCACTTGACCCCCGCCGGCCACCGGGTCCCTCGAACGAAGCCTACTTGTCTTCTCCACACTTGGAGGCCTCACCGGCGATGACCTTTCGCGCTTGTTCTTCACCTGCACCAACACAAGTCAAGCCGCAACCTGCACCTGCAATACTTAGCCAAGAATCAGTCCACACAACGTTGTCAATCACTCATCACACAAGGAAGCGACCATCCAGCGGTCCTCGAACCACACATGGTCCTCAGACACCAAACAAGTTAATCCACCACATGATACGACTTGTTGGAAACCACACCACCAACCAAAAATAGATCAATCCACCGCATGATACAATCTAAATATGGAGGGCTAAAAGCATACATTATTTTAAACAATTTTATGAGCATGTTTCACTTGTGATAGAATTGCCGAATACAGCTGTACAGCAGATCCGGGTTCCGTGGAGAAGGAACAAACTATGCTAGATCAACACGCTTGAACCCGCAACACGTGGCAATCTAGATTGATTCGAATTCGGCTATTAAAGAGCACGTGATCCATACGCCACATCGAGTTGAAGACTTGAACATACATTATATGGATCGTAAACAAGATAAAGCCGAAACCTAACCAATCTGAATTGGGCAATGAGGGTATTACATGAATTAAACACAAAGCAAAATTCAAAGTAACACATGGTAACTTAATGAATCTATTAGATCTTGCCAAATCTAATAGAGCCGATAACTAGCTCCAAGCTAGATCTTAGCCTACCGCATGGCTCATGATCTAACAAGAAACCCTCTTCAACCAAGCTTAAATCCACCGCACGATACTAAGCATGGTAACAAGACTACTTGCATCACGGTCTAAATCTACCGCATGATACTAGACATGATACAAGGTTGCCGGTACTTACGGAGGTCGACGGATCGATGATTCCTCTCGAAGAACTCGACGACTCGACTAAAGGACTCGAAAGATGGCACAGGGCTGGTTTGTTGTGAAATTGTTCGATGCATATTACAAACACCAATGGCTTATATTTATACCCTTGTCCTAACATGACTCCTGGTCAACTACGAGTACAACATTCATTGCCTAAATTAATGTCCCGGCGCCAATGTCCATCTCGCACCCGTCATCAATTCGTCCCTTCCTTATATCCGGGCCACGTCATCACGTATACCCGAAAGCTTACCTTTTCAAGCGCAAGCAGCCCTTCTGCCGAATGATGGCGTACTACCGACAACAACTATATTTGCCGAATCCTTTGAGGAGAATTTCCTGCCGAATGGTGCTTCTTTACCAAACTTGGCCCACAAGTCAGTCCCTTTCCTGTACCAATTTTTGGTGTTAACATATGCCCCTTCAATTACGGGATAAAAAGTGATTTTATTCCGGAATTGACTATAAATGCTCAACGTCTCCGAGCTAAATCTGTTCAACACCCGTTCTTTCCTCTAGCAACCCATTGGAGTCTTTGCTCAGATCCAAACCCTAGTTCATCAATCCTCCGAGCTTAAATCTTCAAATGGCGGACCAAGACCAAGTTCTTCAGTTAAATCTCATCTCCCTAAGGCTCATTCGGTATTACTTTTTCGAATTCCACCTTAGATTTTCTTCTGCCTTTTCTTGTTCTTAATAGGCTCTAGCCGCCGAGATTTTGATTCCCATTGAGGACCAATCACCATCCTATTATCTCGGGCCCGTGGGAACCTCCGACCCTCTCGAGTTTATTGAAGCCGAATCTCAACGAATCCCTTTCAAAGCAGCTTTGTTGAAACCCCATGAATGGCAAGATGCCTTCAAAGACTGGCCCCTGCCCCCAATTGCAGGTTGGAGGAACTGGTATAAGAGGATGCTTGATGATGACAGCGCTAAAACAAGCAATTGGAACAGCCTTCGCATTGCCCATTGTTTGGAATTATCTTTGGCCGAAACACCCAAAAATGACGATCTTCTGATTGCGGCGTGTCATTTTTGGTCTAATGGTGTTAATGCTTTTCTTTTTGGTCATGGACCAATGTCTCCCACTCTGGCCGATGTATATATGATAACCGGCCTTGATATCACAGGATCCGTGTACCCTCACAAATACAAAGGCTCCTCCAGGCAAAAAAGAGTACAACAGGAGTTGGATATAAGAGGTATATCCAAAAACATATGTCTGATGGCCCCTTATGTGAAGTTGAGTACAGGGCCTTTCTGAACATGTGGCTATGTAGATTCATCTTCTATGGAAAAGCCAATGAGCCAACCCTAAACCATATTGTAATGGCTGAGGACTTGGCTGTTGGTAATCTTATTCCCCTTGGAAAATACCTCCTAGGAAGTGTAAAGCACATGCTCCATCAGACCACCCATTTGATGCACACCAGCCAGAAGATCTGTTGTGTCAACGGCCTTGGGTGGTTTGTTCAAATGTGGCTGCAGCTATACATGCACCAGATCGTTGGTATTTTTTTTGAAAACAACTGTGGGGCAAAGCCCCCCAGCAACATAATATATTAATAAAAGTGGAAGAACCAGCAAACTTACAAAGTACCTCAAAGGAGGGAGGGAAGAGGATACCTAACCAGCAGTTAGGTGGGGAGGAGTCTACCAAAAAAGGCTACACAAGTGAGAAGGAAAACAAAACAGGGAAGAGAGGAGCTGGAGAGCCTCAAGCCAAAAAACAAGAAGAGAGCGCTATCCTATAGAGCCTCAAGCCAAGCTAAAATGCACTGATGCAGGGAGCTTTTGATTCTGATCATGTGCCGAAGAACTTCGTCCTTGAAAGAAAGCTTCCAAGTAGAGAAACCAGGGGGCTTGTTACTGAAGATGAGCTTATTTCTTTCAGTCCAAATGCACCAAGCAACAATCATAAAGATTTCCATGAAGAAGGGGTGAGGAAAGGCTTGCTTGGCCAAGTAAATCTTCTGGTGAGAACTGCCGGAATTGCTCCAAGAAATCCCCAACGCAAACCACCGACAAACAGCAGCAAAACACTCAAAGAACAGATGCTCAAAGGTCTCCTCAGTCTCCTCTTGGCATAAAACACAGTTATATCCTTCCTCAAGGAATTTCTTTCTTCTTCTCAGAATGTTTCTTGTGTTTAGCCTATCATTCAGAAGGAGCCAAGCAAAGAATTTTATTGTGGGAATATAGTTTGATTTCCAAACCCAAAGGATCACCCTCCTAAGCGTCAGGTTTTTGAATTGATACTGATAGTATTTACTGGAAGAGTAAACCTGCTGCCCCCAAATGAACTTCCAAGAGTCCTTCTCACAAAGGTCAGGGGATGGAAGTGAATCAAAGTATTGTTGTAGAAGGAGGTATTCGTTGTATGCAGCTCTAGACATGGGAATATTGAAACAGTTAATGAGATTGCCTTCATTTCTAAGCTTCCAAAGGGAAGCCTTAGGATCCTTTACATAGCCAACAAGGTTTGGGAAGGTGACAGATTGCAAAGCTCCATTGATAATATCCTCCCAGAAAGCAACAGTATCTCCCCTGGAAGGCAAGTAGATTGCAACTCCTCTATAAAGAACATGTAATCTGAGAATGTCCTTCCACCAAAATGACCCTTTTTCTCTAGCCAGATGAGGGACTGCATTCTGATAGTACTTGTGCCATATGAGACGAACCCATTGCACATCAGCTTTCCTATAAAATTTATCAAGCTGTTTCAGTAGAAGAGCGTTGTTCTGAACACTAAGATTAACCACACCAAGTCCCCCTTTGCTCTTCCGCCTTCGTACTAGGTCCCATGCTACAAGATTATATTTTTTTGGTTGAACTCTTTCCCTCTCCAAAGATAGTTTTCCTGTATTTATCTATGGCATCAATCACAGTCACATGGAGCTTGAGGGAGCACATGTAATAGGTTGGCAAAGAGGAGAGCACTGAGTTGATCAACTGAAGCCTTCCATCATACGAAAGAAACTGAGAAGAAGCCGCCAACCTCCTTTCCACTCTGCATATGAGAGGGGCAAAGTCTCTGACCAGAGGCTTAGTAAGTCCCAAAGGCAAACCTAGGTACATAAAAGGAAAGGATCCCACAATACATCCAAAAGCTGCAGCTAGCAATTCAGTTTTCTGAGCATCAACATTAATAGGCACAAGGCAGGACTTGTGGTAATTCACCTTCAGACCACTGGAGATCGCAATTTTTGTAGAATGTCTTTTAGAATGAGCAATTGTTGTTCATCCCCCTACATAATAATGATGGTGTCATCTGCATATTGGACCACAGGGAAGGGGAGATCAGCATTCTGGGGAAATGGTGGGACCAATCTACCCAGCTGAAATTCATGGTTAATGGCACACTGGATTAAGTCAGTCGCGATAGCAAATAAGATAGGGGAGAGAGGATCCCCCTGACGAACACCTCTTTTGCACAAAAATTCTTTCCCGGCAGTGCCATTAAGCAGAACTGAAGTAGTGGCTGAGTTCAAGAGGGATTCGGCCCACAGGATCCATTTGGCAGGAAAGCCTTTGGCTCTGAGCATATCCAGCACTATTGAGAATTCTACAAGGTCAAACGCCTTTTCAAAGTCAAGCTTCAGAATAACAATTTCTCTTTTAGATTGGTGGCATTAGTGCAGAAATTCAAAAGATCATCCTAGACAATCTTGTATGGTTTTACCCTTGACAAACCCATATTGATTCTCATGCACAACCTGAATAGCCACCTTTTGTAATCTATTCGCCAGAATCTTAGCAACCAGCTTGGAAGCAGAATTAATGAGAGAAATGGGCCTGAAGTCAGAAACCTTCTCAGGATTGTCAACCTTTGGGACTAGAGTGATGTATGAGTGGTTAACACTTTTTAGGTCAACATCATGATTAAAGAAATCTGTGCACAACTTAAAGAAATCTTCCCTTATGATATGCCAAGCTCGTTTAAAGAACAGATTACTGAATCCATCAGGCCCTGGGGCTTTGTCAAAGGGCAAGTCTAGAATAATATTATCAATTTCCTTCTGACTAAAAGGCAGACAGAGATGATCCAAATTGCCACAGAAGGGAACAATGTTGTCAAGCTGGAACTGCAGACTGGTAGGAACAAAACATCCCATTCTACTTTTAAATTCCTGATAGAAAAGTGCACTTTTCTCTGTGTGATCAGCAATCATTCGACCAGAAGTATCCACAATTTGACTGATCACATTTTTTCTGTATCTCTCAGAGGCCATGGCATGAAAAAATTTTGTGTTCTCGTCCCCAAACTGAACCAACTTTTGAGTAAATCTTTGTCTCTAGTAGGTATTTTGCATGGCAATAAGATTATGAATTTGCCCTTTAATGATCACCCTGAACTTGAATTCATGATGGGAAAGAGGCCTGAACTCCTCAAGCTTATCAAAAAAGCGATGGTCATGTTACAGTTAGCTATCAAATTGGAGAGGTTGGATATATTTCTGGCCCATAGCTTAAGCATTCTTCTAAGCAGTTTGAATTTTGCACTTATGGTCCTGGCACTATCCAGAGTGCCAACAGTGGGGGTGGACCATGCATTCTTAATCAGCTCAAAACAAGAGGGATGACTAAGCCAATAGTTTTCAAATCTAAAGATGTTAGCCTTGGGGATATTGGTACCAATCTGAATTTTACAGGGTAAGTGATCAGAGGTGGTCTTAGCTAAAGGGAGCACCATTGTCAAAGGGAACTGAGAAGTCCAAGAAGGGGAAGTGAAAACCCAGTCAAGTTGCTCCAGAAGTGGACTTGATTGCATATTGCTCCAGGTGAAGCTCCGGCCCTTGATTGGGATCTCAACAAGACCCAGGTGGCTTATAATGTTGTTAAAAACCAATGAATCATTGAAATTTCCACCCGACCTATTTCTATTTTCAGCTTACCTGTAGAAGTTGAAAACACCCATGAACATCCACAAATCTTCCTCATCCAAGTCCAGATTATAAAGCCAGTTGACAAATTGATCACGATCTGGTTGTCTACAGGGACCATATACAACAACCAAGTTCCACGAAATGGAGTTGATAATAGAGGTGAATGTGAGTCTGATAGCAAAAGAGTGTTTTTCATGAATAGTCACAGTGAAGAACCTGGAGACCCAAGCCACCAGAATGCCCCCAAAAGCACCAGAGGAGGGACAAAACTAAAAATTATCAAACCTCTTGGGGACAAAGTTTTTCAGAAAACGAATATCAATAAGATCGCTTTTGGTTTCCTGAAAACAGAAAATATTCGCCCCACTCTCTTCAATTTTGTTTCTCAGCAAGCTCCATTTGTCCTTATCATTTTTCCATGGAACATTCCAGCATAAGATATTCCAAGATCTATTCATTGTTAGGCAACAGAGGAAGGAGAAGATAGCAAGCAAGGGGGCAAAGCCTCCAAGACTTCCAAAAAATAGAGAACATAAAGTAAACACACCACCAACAGATATTGTTCCAAGTTTGTAGGACAACAAACCCACCAAGGACAGAAAATAAGATATGCTCTACACAGCATGAGCCAGACAAAATAAAGTCACACCAGAGCCCAAAAAACAAGATTGTTTGTAGATCATTAGGTCATTCTTCAGAAGAATCCTGCAGAGTGGAGGTGTTCAGCTCCATAGGAGGAACCCCACAAAAGCCAGTCCCCAACTCCACAAGGAGGGTTGCATTGATGTCTTCAATCTCACAGTCTTCAACATCATGGTGATCAATCTTCCTAGTGATGATGGCCACTTTGAGTTCCTCGACCTCCGAGTATCTAACAGTCTTCCTGCAGCTCCTCTTCTTTTCCTGGGCTCGTTCTCCAACTGAATATGAATGACATCAGTGTTTCTTCTGAGTCTAGCATTCTTCCTCACCTCGTCCTCAACGACAGGCGTCCTAGCTCCGGTCTTCCTCTTGTGGTGCTGCGGGGAGGGAGTGCTAATAGGAGGAGCAAAGTCTAGTGGCAAAACCGAACCACTAATTGCATCAGCTGAATCATTTAGCTCATCCATGCCCTCAACCAGAGGTACAACACTTAAAAGGCCATCTCCAATCTCAGATGTGGACTGTCCAGTCTTTCTAACATTATGCTGTGGGTCAGCTTGCAGTGCCTGATCAGTTGGGGCCAAGTGCTCATCAGGACTGTGCATAAGTTGCTGACTGGTGCCAAGATTAACTATTTCATATTCTTCTGTGATCTGATGGGTGCTGCGGAGACCAGTCCCAATCCCACTGGAAGAGGATTGCAACTCAAGATGTGCTGGACTTAACAGTTGCAGCCTAGGTATACTCTAATTCCTGTGGAGCTAGAAGCTTCTGCATTATTACCCCAATTAGGATTGTTAACATTAAAGAACCAGTTTTCTGGCATAAACCATGACTGAGGAAAAGAATTCCACTCATGGGCTTGCAAGGGTGCTTTCAGAGGAAGCATAGCCTGGAGAGAAGAGGCCCTCTGGGCCAATTCCTTGATCAACATATCAACTAAAAGGCTTGGGCCAAAACCAGGATGTAGCCCAATTCTATCTGCCATTTGCCTGATGAGGAAATCACTGTCAAACTCAATGCCAGTTAACTGAGGCAGATTAGCAGTTCTTGATACATCCCCATTAATGGGGAGAGGAAGTTCAAGTGTGACAGGAACCCCTTGTGCTCTGAAAAAAGCTGTGGCCTCGCTGCTGACAGAGAAACTGTCTTGTGGTATTTCGGGGTGCTGCATAAGACCATTTTCTATGGCGTTCACAACAACTTGATTAGCAAGATTATTAACAAGATTCAGCTCATTGTCACCCACCAGCTCCCCTTCATGCTGCAGCCACTCATCCCATCCATCATTTTGGGCAGGATGGGGAGGAGATGAGATTTGCCAACCCTGATCAAGATTACCTTGTTGGACTTCTTGTAAATCCCCAACATCTTCAAAGCGCTCCTGGTGATCCTCATTCATCTGCTGATTAACCACTGGGTGGGGTTCCCATTGGGGGGAATGGGGTCCTCATCCCCAGGAAGGACATCATTTGGGTTTCTATCCAGCACAAAAACAGGCACAGTCCAAGAGTGCCCACCATCAGCCACCGTACCACTTTCAGAGATGACAATGCTTCTAGGGATCCTGCTTACAAAAGTAACTCGGCATCTGAGTAAAATTCTGGACCGAAACCTGGTGTTATCTGTCCAAGTGACAACTGAACCAAAGAGTCCAACAGCTTGCTGCAATGTTTCCCGGGTCTGAAAATCCAGCGGGAAAGTGAGGAACATGAGCCAGCAAGTTCGAGAGAACGGAGAGTTTCTCAGATTAATCCCCCTATCATGCTCCACCACCCTCAACACTCTACCATTTCCAAAATGATGCGGACTCAAGTTGATCATGGCCTGTCGAGCAATGGCCGAGGGGAAGCTGAGCAAGACAAAGACCCAGCGGAGATGGGCAGCAAGAACAGAAACGCACACGATGCTCATCCTCAAAATATTCCAGAACTTCATCAATTACTTCATAAATCTGATTTGCTGGAGGAGGGGGGTCAATCGAGATGATAGCATACTCTTCATGACAACGCGGAGGATTGGCCGTGATGATGATCCTCCCACGAGCTGGACGGGCCCAATCTTCGACATTCATCCCCTCTTGGACGAATGGAGCAGGGTCGACTTCAAAGTTCGCCATCTCTTCGGTAGTTTTGCCACCCGGAGCTTCAGTGCTAGAAGGGCGGGGTGCTTCTGGCTCTAATGGCGGGGTGAGTTCTCCATTGCTGTTGGGGTTTTCTACAGATGTACTATATATTAGGGCGAAACACTGTTAACCCCCGACTCATCGTCTTCCACGGGCGACTGTTGGGTTTCCTTCCTGGGCCTTAAAACGTGGGTGGACTTAGGCCTCCAATAAATCTTGAGCCGGGCAACCGTAGAGCAAAATTTGAACACATGCCCAAATTTTAAACAGGCAGCACATCTAAACGGCGCACGACAATCCATCCGCCGGTGATTAAAGCTAAAGCATCGAGTGCACTTTCCAAGACGGCTCAATGAACTCGAGATGAACAGGAGTCTTAATGTTCCTGTTGGCAGTAAAACAGTTGGGCTTTAGGAAGCTTCTGGAATCTTCCAAGGGAGATGAATCGTTGCCTGAACAATTGGGGTTAGGGAAGAATCTAGAACCTTCTGGAGAAGGAGAAACATTGCCAGAGCCTTGAGCCTTAGAACAATCCGAAGACAGAAGATGAGTACTGTTACCCTCTTTGTGAAAAAACACCTCATCATCAGGAAGAAAACCAGGCTTCTTGAGAATGCCACAATTCTCATGAGTGGATCTCGCAGTTTCTGCTTCAGAATGGAGATCAAAAACAAAACTGCCAAACTTAATGGTCAAGGGCTTCACAGAAGGGATAGATTTAACAATTGGAGAATCCAAAATGAGTTTATCAGCAAAATGAACCTTCTTGGTATGCTTTCTGGGAGATTGAGAAGACTTGTACATCAAACGTTTTTGATTTCTAGACATGACCTTCTCCCATTTCTTAGCTTCCTCAGCTTCCCACAATCTCTTTTCACGCTCCCAATGAGGGGCGCCACTACTCCAGAGATGAAAATACACATCAAAAGAAGTCCCAATAAATCTTCTCAGCTTATAAATGGCAAAACCCACTTTATTACAAGAGACTGTGAATCTGAAATGGTTATGGCTCTGAAATGAAACACAGTAATGTTGAGCAAGGCCACCAAGGCAGGATTGGAGAGCAATAGCAACCGAATCTTCATTAAGCTGGAACAGATATCGCCGGAAGGTGGCCAAAGTATGAAACCCACTATCATTACAAACTGAGTCATGAATACATCTGCCAGTTGATCATAGAATGTTCTTTTCAAAATCCATACCAATCTCGAAGTCCAGCTTCGACCATAAGTAATCCATGGCCAAAAACCAAAGCCCAGAGAGAAAAGAAGAGCGATTGCCAGGAAGAAACTATGAACGCGGAGCAAAGAAGGGCAGAAACAGCAAACCAAACCAAACCACAACTCTAAAGAGCAGGAAAAGGCAAAGGAGATCTCACAAGGGGCACGGCTTAGAATAGGGCTCCACATACCACTGACCGTAGAGATGTCTCGCTGGAGATGCAAGCTCGCCAATAGGGGGAGAACACCGGAGGAGAGGAGGGGAACGCAATCTCCCTCCTGTAATTTTCTCTATTCCAGATCGTTGGTATTGACCTTAACAACCGGTACTTTCCCTCAGCCAACTACAAGGAAGGGGAAACTCAGATCACCAAAGGTTGCTAGACTTATGGAGAAGCTGCCTCAACCATATCTATCGACCGAAACATCAGCCAACTTTTTGAGCTCTTCTTCAGAGGCTTTACCAATCCCCTTTGGCTTCCATATCTGAATAATGACAACTTGGCTCTCCCTTGTGAATTCAGTTTTGAAACTGGATGCAATGATGTAAAATCCATAGCAGTTTTCAACATCTTCACTCATCCATGCATCCTGCCAGCAGAATTCAGTGGAGGAAGGCAAAATCAGAGCACCTTTGAATATTATCAACCAAATATGATGGCCAGACAGCTAGGATGTGGCCAATGCCCCCAAGGCTATTCCTTCATGAATTCCTCAAACCCAGAGAGGATATTAAGGAATCCCTGCAAGCCAAAAGAGTCTTTGAGTATCAGTGCAACCCAACTGTTTATGCACCTAGGCCCTTTGTACCAACAACAATAGCTCATCCCTCCTTTACTTTTTGGTGGCAAGAATTCCATGATCACACCTTCAATGAGCCAGTACATTCCTTTTGTGTTGAACTAATGCCTGATTTCCAGCCAATTTCAGAGGTAATATACTTATTTTCCCCTCTTTATCAATCATGCCCTTCTTTGCTGATCATGATCCTTTGCAATTTTTTGCAGGATACAGTGCCTGCCCCTCGTGCTAGGACAATCTCTTACAACATTGCAGGCCCAATCTCTGCCTTGGGATTTAATTCCACCACCTCGGCTGAACTGATGTCCAGATATGCCACATCAGACCCAACTCTCATCAGTTTAGCCTCTGATAAAAGGAAAACTCCATCCCTGGTTGCTCCTCCAGCTGCCAAGAAGAAAAGAACATCTAAAAGAGTTCTTATTGAGGTTAACAATTTTTCCTTCCTGAGCATAAAACCACTCTTCATCCTGATAATTTTATCTTGTGTAATTTCAGACCAGAGCTCAGCAACCAACAACCACTACAGAATCTGCCAATGCCCCATCTACTGGTAAGGTCTTCACCATATCTTTTCCTTTTTAAAACCATTTTCTTCATTGGCATTTACCCTCTACTTATTATTTGCAGAGGATACATTGGTGAACCAAACTGTGGGGAGTTCTCCTCCTCAACATGTTTCAAATCCAGCTTCACCAAGGATCCAACCATCCTCTCCTTAAGCAGAAAAGCTCCAGCTTCACCAAGAATTCAACCATCCTCTTCTCAAGTAGAAGTTTTAGCTTCACCAGGGATGGATCCATCTTCTCCTCAGCCAGAAACTTCAAACCTACCAAGGACTCCACCAGCTTCTCCTCAGTTAGAAGCTTCGGCTTTACCAGGGACCTCTCAAGCTTCTCCTCGACTGATCATCCAGGAACCTCTTCCTGAGCTTGAAAAAATCCCTTCTCCAACTCAGGAGGCTAGGAATGAGGTAAGCATGAATATTTATCTCTTTTATTTTCATTTAATAAATCATCCTTGATTCGGCAAGCCTTTCTTTTCAGGATCAGGCTGCATCACCACCAAGCTTTTCTTTTCCTGTGGATGACTTAACTGCCGAAAAAGGAGATGAGGCATCTTCAGGCCAAGCTCTATCAGAGGAAAACCAAGCAAAGCTAAAAGAAATCCTCCCTTTGCTGCAAAGGGATATCCAGGTGTCGTATGGACATCCCTGGGCCCACTACCTCGGTGGGTACCAGGACCGACTACTCGGTGGGCCCCTGGGACTACCCGACTTGTGCCGCACGGTACCTGTTGGCGTGAGGCGCAAGGACTATGGTGGAGAATTACTCGGATAGGAAGCTACGCATACCATACTGTGTAGGGGACTCCTAGACGTATACCACTAGTACTCTCTCCATAAACTGATTTGTAACCCTGCCTCCCGGACTATATAAGGTGAGGCAGGGACCCTCCTCCTCATACGCATCAGATTACGCCATCTTGTAATCACATCCAATCAATCCAGAGCTACGCAGCATACAGGACGTAGGGTATTACGCACCTCGCGGCCCGAACCTGTCTAAATTGTGTGCCACGTGTCTCTTCCTTCGAGTTACCGATCTCGGTGAGGCTACATTCATCTACTTTGGGTACTCTGCTTAGTAGGTTGCCGGTCTCTAACACCGACAGTTGGCGCGTCAGGTAGGGGATCTCGCCGAAGATCATATGGCGAACTCGACGGCTTCCATCTTCATCAAGCCAACCGTCGCCTTCAACCGCGGCGACACCTTCATCTTCGGCTCCTGGGTCTGCACTGCTGACGGCGCTGGGTCCTTCCAACGCCGCCTCACCATGTCGCCCAACCCGGAGACTGGGCTCCTGACGCTTCCTGAAGTAGTCACAGGCAATCTCGCCGGAAAATTCGGCGAAATTTCGTTGTACAACCAACCCGCTGACTTCGAGCTTGGATCTGAATCCAACTCGAACTCAACGTCCCTGTGGGCTATCGCATGCGAGCCAGCTACCCAACCATCGCGTGCAGCCTCCCCACTCCGTGAGCGCTTAACACCGTCCCCGGCGCCAGGCTACAACTCGGACTCCAACCCTCTCTCTGGCTTCTACTCGGATTCCTCCTACGAGTTGAACTTCGGGTCGGACCCTGACGAGCACGAGTCCGATAATAGCTCCACAGAGCAACCCCTGTCATGACCAGCTTCCGGCCTGGTTATAACATCTACACCCACCGAGAGATTTGTCTATTGGACAGACCGCAAGCCCGCAGACTTGATAGGAGGGAACTCACGCTGCGTCGCCTACCTCGACTCACTTCCCTTCCAGGAGGGAACACCGCTTGCTCCAGCTGGGGAGCACACTCCTATAGAGGTGGCAATCAACGACTCCAGCCTTGGCTCTCCCGATCGACAAGTCTTCATCATTACCAACGAGACGCCAGGGCCCTTAGGGACAGTCCCTGACCAATACCTTGAGGACATCTTAGCGGACGAGCTGTCCGCCAACGCGCCCGCCGACGAGACCGCCGACAACAGAGACGCCCGACGTGAACGCAACAGAAAGCGGAACGAACGGCGCCGACGTCTCTGTGAGTCCCTCCCCATCTGCAACCTCGCAGAAGCACTCGACCAAGTCGAGAGCCGGGTACACACTACCCCAGAGCAATGCCTCATGTCTATCACTACGATAGCACGTCAGGCTCAGGGGATGTGCGTGGGACAAGTCATCGCCAAGCTCGCGGAAGACGCCTACTTCATGCGAGTCAACACCAGAGTCGCTCAACCGCCCCCCGTCAGGAACCGCGACAACGAAGCCACAAGTCGCAGTGCGGACATCGGTCGCAACCGTACTCGAGGGGAGCTACCAGCTAACCCCAACCGTACTCGGGCAACAGCTGGTGGACCCTCTCAGGGTGGCAACAGTGCTGGTGGTGACCGGGAGATCGTCCCTCACCGCGATCCTGGCGGTGGAGGCAGCGACGGCGGGAGCTCCAACCATGGGGCTAACAGGAGAGCTGGGGGCGGTGGCGACCGCGGCAGCCGAGGCCACGCGGACAGTCACGTCTCCGGCGCCTCACGTGGCAGCTTCGACGCCCGCCAGAAAATCGAAGAACTACGGCGCAAGAAGACCTCCACGGCAGGCGACAACGACGGCTTTCCTGCCTTCTCTGCGCGACTTCGCAACCTACTCCTCCCAGAGAAATTCAAGCCTCTGGGAATTACCAAGTACGACACGAAGCAAGATCCAGTGCAGTGGCTCAGATGCTACGCCCTCTCCATCGAGAACGCTGGCGGCAACAATGACACCAAGTGCCTCTACTTCCCCTTCTGTCTGGACCAAGCCCCGCTCACATGGCTCGAGTCACTCGAGAAGTACTCGATCGACAAGTGGGAACAGCTGAAGGAGCAGTTCACCAGCAACTTCGCGGGCGCTATGGGCCGCTCGGGTACTCGCATGGACCTGGCTATGGTGAAGGAGGAACGAGGCGAGACCCTACACAAGTACAAGCGGTGCTTCTTCGACAAACGCGCCATAGTAGTCGATGTCTCTGACAAAGAAGTCATCGACCTCTTCCAAGACGGTCTCTATCACCGTCGCACCTTCGAAGACTTTAGCCGTCGCCGCCCAAGCTCCATCACCCACCTCAAGGACATGATCACCTCCTGGGCTGATGAAGAAGACAAGGCCAACGCGAAGTACGACGCCATTCGTGACAAGAGCAAACAGAACACGGGCAGCGGCAGCAGCAACAACGGGAACCAAGGTGGTCACAACAACAACTACTCGGGTCCCAACCGCAAGCGCAAGCTAGACAACACTGTCACGGCTATCCAGCGCCTTGTGAAGGAGAACTCGAAGAAGACCTCCGGCGGCTTCAAAGACTTGCTGAAAGAGAAGTGTCCGTGGCATCTGGACGGCAACCACACCACCGAGCAGTGCTACCAACTCCGGTGAGCACTCAAGGACACTCCAGAGCCACAGCACCCTCTCGACAAGAAAGGCAAGAAGAAGACCGACGAAGGCAACGGCGACTTCCAGGAACCCGACAAGACGGTCAACATCCTCTTCGGCGGACTACCCAACCGACGGGCTCAGAAAGCTACCCGTCGAGAAGTCATGAGCATTAAACCAGTGGTCCCGACCCCTCTCCGGTGGTCGGAGGTACCCATTACCTTATCCCGCGCGGATCAATGGACAAGCTTCTCTGAACCAGGACGGTTCCCACTCATCCTGAAGCCGGTGGTTGTGGGCACCAAGCTCAACAAGGTCCTTATCGATGGTGGAAGCGGGCTCAATGTCCTTTTCACCAAGACCTTGAAGAAGATGAACCTCGACATCACCCACATGCTCACCAAGAGCACCTCTCCCTTCTACGGCATCGTCCCCGGAAATGCGGCTATCCCACTAGGCTCAGTGGTTCTGCCAGTCACCTTCAAGGAAACAAGGGACAACTACCGTACCGAGTATGTCAAGTTCGAAGTCGCGGACTTCGAGACGTCCTACCATGCCATCCTCGGCAGACCAGCTATCGCCAAGTTCATGGCGGTACCCCACTACACCTACTTGGTACTCAAGATGCCAAGCCCAGCGGGTGTACTCTCACTGCAAGGGGACTTGAAGATATCCTTCGACTGTGACACAGAAGCTGTGGAACTCGCAGCTACGAATCAAGTACCCAATGCAATGATGGAGATCTACGCTGCATCAAAGAAGCTTGCCCCAAGTGAACTCGACATCCCAGAGAAGTCGGACAAAGCCAACAAGCCTCAACCAGTTGAGGAGGTTCTAGTCAAGACAATTGACCTCGAGACAGGCGACAACAGCAAGACCACCACCATCGGGGCGGGTCTCGACCCCAAATAGGAAGACGCGCTCATCAACTTCCTCCGGGCTAACCGCGACATCTTCGCGTGGAAACCAGCGGACATGCCAGGGGTGCCCAAGGAGTTGATTGAGCATTCACTCAACGTCGACCCTAAAGCTACCCCGAAGCGACAACACCTCCGCCGCTTCGCCAACGACAGACGGGACGCCATCAAGAAGGAACTCGCCAAACTACTCGCGGCTGGCTTCATCAGAGAAGTCTTCCATCCTGAGTGGCTCGCCAACCCCGTCCTCGTCCGCAAGAAGAACTCGAACGAGTGGAGGATGTGCGTCGACTACACCGACTTCAACAAGCACTTCCCCAAGGACCCCTTTGGGTTGCCGCGGATCGATCAAGTCATCGACTCCACGGCGGGCTGCGACCTGCTCTGCTTCCTCGACTGCTACTCCGGGTACCACCAAATCGCAATCAAGGAAGAAGACTAGGAGAAGACCGCGTTCATCACCCCGTTTGGCGCGTACTGCTACACGACCATGTATTTCGGGTTGAAGAACGCCGGCGCTACCTACCAACGAGCTATCCAGGCCTGCTTCAAGAGGCAACTCAACAAGAACGTCGAAGCTTATGAGGATGACGTGGTCGTCAAGACCAGAAACTCCAACACGCTCATTGCCGATCTTGAAGAGACTTTCGCATCCCTGCGAGAGTACCGCTGGAAGCTCAACCCGAACAAGTGCGTCTTCGGCGTACCGTCGGGCAAACTACTCGGCTTCATCATCAGCCACCGCGGCATCGAAGCCAATCCCGAGAAGATCTCCGCCATCACCAGCATGAAAGCTCCCACGTGCATCAAAGACGTGCAGAAGCTGACCGGGTGCATGGCGGCTCTGAATAGATTCATCTCGAAGCTTGGAGAACGGGGGCCCCCCTTCTTCAAACTACTCAAACATCAAGAGAAGTTCGTGTGGACTCCAAAGGCAGACCAAGCCCTTGCCCAGCTCAAGGACTTCCTATCAAAGCCACCAGTCATCACGGCTCCTTGCAAAGGAGAGCAGCTACTGCTCTACCTCGCTGTGACTACTCATGTGGTTAGTACTGCCATCATCGTCGAGCGGCAGGAAGACGGCCACGCCTACCCAGTCCAGCGCCCAGTCTACTTCGTCAGCGAGGTCCTGTCAGAATCCATGGCACGCTACCTGCCAGTACAGAAGCTTCTGTACGCAGTGCTCATCACCTCGCGGAAGCTACGACACTAATTCCAGGAGTACTCGATCTCCGTCGTCACCGACTACCCACTCGGCAACATCCTGCGGAACCAAGATGCTACTAGAAGAATCTCCAAGTGGGCAGTCGAACTCGGCGCCCTCAACATCGACTTCAAGTCACGCACAGCCATCAAGTCGCAGGCACTAGTCGACTTCATGGAGGAGTGGCGGGAGAATCAACTACCTACTCCAACCGAGCGTCCAGAGCACTGGGTGATGTACTTTGACGGCTCGCTCAAGCTCGAAGGCGCGGTGCAGGGGTACTCTTGATCTCTCCAAGGGGCGAACAACTCAAGTACGTCCTGCAGATCTTCTGGAAGGTCTCAAACAACGAAGCCGAGTACGAAGCTCTGCTACACGGGCTCCGCCTCGCGGCTTCACTGGGCATCAAGCGGCTACTAGTCTACCGCGACTCCGCAGTGGTCATCAACCAAGTCAACAAGTTATTGGACCGCAACAAGAAGAACATGGACGCCTACTGCCTAGAAGTCCGCAAGCTTGAGAACAAGTTCTATGGTCTTGAGTTCCACCACGTCGTCCGCGACAACAACGTCGCAGCAGACGTCCTGTCGAAGCTTGGTTCTACTCGCGCTCAAGTACCAGCGGGTGTCTTCGTCCATCCTGGAGCCGGCGCCACCGACCACTGATTCAGCACATCCCCCGGCTGGCCAGGAGGTCATGATGATCGACGTGGACTGGAGGAAACCCTTCATCGACTACCTCAGCGAGCAGAAGGTTCCCTCGGACAAGAACGTGGCCGAGAAACTCATCCGCCGCGCCAAGTCCTACGTCCTAGTCGGAGACAAGCTCTACAGGTGGGGTGCATCTTCTGGAGTACTCATGAAGTGTGTTCCCCGAGAAGAAGGCAAGGGCATCTTGGAGGAGATTCACAAAGTCATCTGCGGCAACCACGCATCCTCTCGCATGCTGGTCAACAAGGCCTTCCGACGAGCTTTCTATTGGCCCACAGCTCTGGGCGACGCCGAAGAACTCGTGAGAAGGTGCCAAGGGTGCCAATACTTCGTCAAGCAACAACATGTCCTGGTTTACAAGCTAGTCACCATACCGCCAACCTAGCCTTTCTCCTGCTGGGGGCTTGACATGATTGGGCCACTCCCAACTGCGCCAGGTGGATTCAATAGAGTATTGGTGGTCATCGACAAGTTCACCAAGTGGATCGAGGTCAAGCCGGTCACATGCCCCAAGGCTGATAGAGTACTTGACTTCCTGGATGAACTCATACATCGCTATGGACTACCCCACCGCATCATCACAGACCTGGGCTCCAACTTCAATAATTACCAGTTCTGGGAGTACTGCGAGAACAGCAAGATCGACGTCCGATATGTCTCAGTTGCCCATCCTCGAACCAATGGACAAGTCGAGCGCGCCAATGGGATGGTGCTCGACGCTCTCAAAAAAGCGGCTACACGACGCTGCCAACACCAAAGGAGGCAAGTGGACCAAGGAACTACCCAATGCGCTCTGTGTCGGTGCGGAATATGGTCCCGACACTAACCAGTAGATAGCGCCTAGGTCTATCCCTCAATGGTCGATGCCAAGCAACAAATGACACAAGGTTTTATCCTTGTTCCGGCCGAGGGGGCCGTACGTCCAGCAGGGTTGTGCTCGTGGCACTATATTGCTCAGCACCGGGGGTGCTTGTAGTGGGGCAAATACAAGCAAGGCGGGAGAGGAAGCGTGGCTTCCAAGTCCCTGGTGGAGTGGCTGAAGATGTTGTCGGAGAATAAGAGAGTGAGTGCACGGTGTGTTGCCTTGAACTTCCCCTCTTCCCCCCGCGGCTGGGGGCTCGCCTCCCCTTTTATAGGCCAAGGGGGCGGCGAGTTACATGCACGCCGCGCTATCCGGCTACGTGGGGGTGCACGTCGTGCTATGCTGTAGAGTGGGCGGCCGTCCGGGCGATCTTCGCTGTGGTTCGGCCATGATGGCCTATCCCGTACCCGAACAGTGGCGGTTCGAGGGTAGGAGGGCGGTAGATGGCGGTGGCGTCCTCTGATAGGCTTCGAGGGAGGTGCTGACGATGGCTGGTACGGGGCACAGGAGCAGGCAGAACGGCGTTCCTTCCCACGCGCTCCGCGGTAGCGGAGTGGTTGCTACAGCGCCCGGGCGTGCGTCTGCGGTGTCGGGCGTGCACCTACACGCGTGGGTACGGCGTCCGCACCGTTACAGTGACCGGGATGGCTATCCACCGGCCTAGCGCCCCCCACCTAACCTGTAGGGTCACGGGAAAGTGGAAACGAGGGTGCGCCCGGCCCCTTTCGAGGGCTCGGGCGCGTTAGCCGCACCGTAGTGGGCGCTCGGTGTCACGGGACCGACACCGGCCGTACCGCACGGTCCATCTCCACGGGGCGGGGATGGGCTCCTCCCCGGGGAGTTGGTGCGGCGGCACCGGGGTGCGAGCCCCGGCGCATGATGGCTCCGTCTCCGCGGCGTCGGGGCGTTAAATGCCCGTGTACGGGACCGGCGCACGCGTGCGGGCGCCCGTGAGCGTGGCGGGCCCCGCCGAGGAGGACGGAGCGGACCCTCGAGCGAGACGAGATCCACTCGAGGGGGTGCGAGCCCTCGAGCGGGGCGGGACCGCTCGAGGGAAGAGTTGCCCCTCGAACGGGGCGGAGCCCGCTCGAGGAGGAGCGCGCCCTCGAGCGAGGCGGAGCCTACTCGAGGGGTCTTCTAAGCGGGCCGTCTTGGTGGGCCGCCGGAGTCCCGCCGCGTAGGCCATGTCCTGCACGGTTAGTTACCTGCAAGGTTAGGCTTAGCGTGTTTCGATGCCGAGATTTAGGTGAGGGTTTCCACATTGTTTAAGGGGACCCCTAGGGCGGTCCCCCGACGCAGCCCCCGAGCATCCGCGGGTTTGCCATTGAGGCTCCCGCAGTGCCTGGAACCTACCGATAGGACGTTCTTCCCTCCTTGTTTGCGAACGCTTTCCGTGGGGCCGCGTCGCGGGCGACCCGCGGGTCTAGCCCCCGAAGCCCCGCAGAGTGTGGGTTCTCTGCGGGGGTTGACCGCGAGAACTTTGGTCGAAAGGCGTGGCACATATGCCAACCGGCATCGGCGGTGTTTCGGCCGGCTTCGGGGGTGCACGCTCCCCCTCGTCACCGTTCTCCGGCGGGTGCAATTTCAAGGAGGTGTAGCCGTGCGTCAAGCCCCCGAGCCTTGGCCCGTTCGAGGCGATCGGGTCGAGCCTGACGACTTGTTTTTTAACGCGCCCTCGCCGTCCCTCCGCGGGACGGAGGGTGAGGTCTCCACGACTCCCATCGAGCGGGTCGCGAATCGCGGATTCCTCGTCGAGCCGCTAGCGGGTGGTCTCGTGGACGCCCATGCCCCGTTCGATAAGGGTAGGCCGCGCGGTCCGGAGACACGTCCATGGAAGCGCTTGCGTGGGTTTGCTAGGTGGGGCTCGGTCCCGTTCGCTAGGGACCGAGGGCGCGGAAGCTCTCCCTCGGTGGGATCCCCCCCGGCTAGCCGCCCGCCGGCTCTCGAACACGACATGTGGGGCACCCTCGAGCCAACGGGCTCGAGGAACGGCTCGAATGCGCGTGCCCTCGTCGTCCCTAACTCTGTGGTCTGAGGCGCCTGTTCGAACCCGTCGAGGGTCGGGCTTCGAACCTCTGATCGCAAGGCCGTGCGGGGCCGTGTCTGGACAGCCCCGTCTTTTCACGTTTGCGGCCGTCGAGGGGTCTGGGCGTGCCGACCCTCGAGGTGCTGGTTGGTGGCACAGCGTATGTGCTTTCTTTTTAGAGGGTTGACATCATCTCGAGCCAAGGGTCATGCCACTCGAGGGTTTTACGTGGCATGGGTGCCCGCGGTTGCCTGCTCTACACCGAGCAGGTCCCGGACGGCCTTCTCACGTTGATATCCCGTCGAGGGTCGCCTTTGCTTTGAGCCGAGGGTCATGCCGCTCGAGGGTTTTGCGTGGCATGGGTGCCCGCGGTCGCCTGCTCTACACCGAGCAGGTCCCGGGCGGCCTTCTCACGCTGATATCCCATCGAGGGTCGCCTTTGCTTCGAGCCGGGGGTCCGCCCCGCTCGAGGGTGCTCCTTGCTTGGCAAGGGACCCGGGCATTAAAATGCCTTTGCGGTCGTGGCCGCGGGGTTTTGCGACGCGGGGCGGCGCCTTTTTAGGCGCGCGCAGCGCGCGCGCGCGCGTAGTGGGCGGCGCGACAGGCGGACGTGACGGTTTTGCCTCGGTTGCTGCCGGTCTTCGCCGTAATGATGACCCGCCCGCAAGCGGTGTTTTAGCCGCTGCGGTCGTGGTGGGGCCCGCCGCTCGATGCGATGGAAAGATTCCCCCGCAAGCTAATGCTAGTCGGGGCGTCCGCTCCGGAGAGCTCGCCCGTCGACCTATAAAACTGCGGGGAGGAAGGGGAGGTGGTTTTTTACCTTGGTTTCTCACCGTTTTCAGTCCCCGCCCCTTCGCCTTCGTCTTGCTCTCACCGCCGTGCGGGCTCGCTCGTTAGAGCTTTTTCCCTCCGTTTCTTGTCCTCCGCCTCTCGCTCGCTTTCGTCCTCTTCATGGCGCCGCAAAGGTCACAAGCCAAGCAAAGCACGAACGCCACACCGAAAACAAGAAGAAAGCTCCCCCCGAACAAATGCAAGCTCCCCCGATCATGTGGATGCAAACTCCAAAATTTCAGCTCACCTCTTTCCGAATTTTCATTAAGCTCACCTCATCTCCCCCTTGTTGACAATGTATGAATCAAGGTGAAAAATGCAAAATGCAAAACAAAGCATATAAACATCTACATGAGCTTCTCAAATAGGCCAAATCATGTCAGGCTAAAAATGAGACAAAGATCACACATATGAATCATAGCATAGTCAAAGCATCGCCACAAGTAATATATGGAAATACAAGCATGTGACAAAGCAAAATTTTCGGGGATTTAAGCAAATGCTTTTACCAAAAGAAAGCTCTCTTCACATGTAAAAGCCTATCCATGTCACAATGGAGCCACAAACATGCATACCATTCAAAGATCATACAAGGATATCAAATTCTCGCCAAAAGATCATGCAAGGAAACAATCATAAAGCAAAGCATGTCATGTCAAAGCTCATGAGCCATGTGTCCACTTCGGGGAGACTTCTCCACTGGTGAACATCATGCAACATGTTTTGCACCCATATGTGAAAGATAAGACATTTTAAGCATAGACATGATGGATGGAGCATTTTTCAAGCATACACACTTCTTTTCAAGATTAATTCATTTTATGGTACATGAAGTGCCTTTGCGGCAAAAGAAGCTTATGCTCCCCCATGAATGCAACATAGGCTAAACATTTACAATGATATTCAGCCTTTGACCCAAATGCAAGAACAAGGCATCCAAGCACAATCTAAGCAATAGAAAAGCACATTTAGACCAAACTCGTGACATGGATACACAACTACACACGAGTGGAGCATATTTCATCAAAAATTAGTCAAGATTAGCATTATTTTCAAAAGGGCCATTCCCACCACACATATATCTCAAATATTCCAAGAGCATAGCCTCACATCACCATTTCTCCACACATATGACCAACATCTCACAAATAGCCAAAGAAACTCAAATATGGCATATGAAAGAAGCTCATCATCCTAAATGCAATATGATACAAATGCAATATGATATATGACAAAATGGCTATCCTATCATGGTTTATACATCAAGCAAAGCATGTATATACATCAAAGTAAAACATGGTATGATACATATGATAAAAAAATGAAATCCCCCAAGAATCAACTAGAAAGGCAACAAAACCCCAAGTCCCCCCGCAAGCGCACAAAAGTAGCTTGGTCGAGAGGCTTTGTAAAGATGTCGGCTAGTCGATCTTGGGTAGGGACAAGGCTCAACACAATGGTTCCTTTTTCCACATTGTCTCACAAGAAATGATACCTCACTTCTATGTGTTTGGTTCTGGAGTGAAGCACCGGGTTTTTAGCTATGCTTATGGCACTGGTGCTATCACAAAGAAGTGGGATCTGGGTGCGCTCCTAACCAAAGTCTCTCAAAGTGTATGAAATCCACAACAGTTGGGAACAACAACTGGCGGCGGTGCCAACATACTCCGCCTCGGTGGTAGACCGAGCTACACTAGACTCGCTTGCGGGAAGACCATGAGACCAACGAAGACCAAGAACCGGCAAGTACTCGAAGTAGACTCTCTCGACTCGACAACCAAGAAATCCGCATCTAAAAACCATGAAGAGAAAGAGTCGAGGGAGGAAGAATACCAAAGGCCAAGAACAAAGGGGACCGTAGATAATTGAAAACTTCTTGACGGCCCGTCGATGTGATGTCCCTCGGCGTGCCTGAAACGAGCGCACAAACACACGCCGAACCGTATGTCCGGGCCTCGTCGCCGTCAAGTAGAGGAGGGAGCCGATCATGCCCCGTATTCCCGCTCGGTCCACCGGTTCTCCGTCCCCGTCCACATCCAAAGTGGCCGTACTCCCCATGGGAGTCGACATCGGCTTCACATCTTGCATCCGGGAACTTCCCGCATGTCTTTCGTGTACTTGGTCCGGGTGCATGAACGTTCCATCCTTCACTTGCTTGATCCGCAAAATTTCCCGAGAAAATACCGCAACTTGCCCATCATGCTCATCTCGAACTCCTCGCTCATCTCATCCGCAAACTTGGCAACAAGGTTATGTGACGAGCCACCAAAGACAATATCATCCACGTATACCTCATTGTGTGTTTTGATCAGTAACCTACTACGGGGAGTACCCGAAGTAGATGAATGTGACTCGCCGAGATCGGTAATCGAAGGAAGAGACACGTGGCACACAATTTAGACAGTTCGGGCCGCGAGGTGCGTAATACCCTACGTCCCGTATGCTGCGTAGCTCGGATTGATAGGGCACGCACACAGGATGGTGCAATAGTGCGCCGTGAGTTGAGATTGGATGAGATGATCCCGAGATCGGTCCCCGCCGCCTTATATAGTCCGGGAGTGCGGTGGTTACAAGCCTGGAAAGTAGAAAGGAGTACTAGTCGAGTACGTCTAGGAGACCTCTACACAAAGCGAACATGTAGCGCAGTCCTAACCGAGTACTACTTCCCGTAAAGAACTCTTGTGCTCCACGCCTTCAAAGCCGTGTAGCGCAAGCCGGTAGTCCTGTGGGCCCACCGAGTAGTCGGTCCCCGGTACCCACCGAGGTAGCGGGCCCAGGGAGGTCCATACGACAAGCCCCCGAGTACTTTGTAGTCGAGAAGGATAGCCTTCAAGTAGTCTTGGAAGGCCTTAACAAGTAGTCCCTTGCCGAGTCTCGAGTGCTACAACTCAAAAGTCCTCAAGAGTAGTCGAAGTATCCCGAGGCCGGAATGTACTCCAAACTCGATGTTTGAGCAATCTTGAAGTCTCTCGAGTAGTCCCAAGCGTCCTGAAATCCGCCTTCGAAGGTCTTCGGCAAAAGCCCGCTTTGCCTTGAAGCCGAAGCCGCTATGGAAACGCGATTTGCGTAACCGCAATCTACATGGAGTAGCTCCCCGAGCCTCGAGCCGCCGGCTCGGGGCCGAGGATCTATCCGAAGTCTTGGCAAGAAAATCCCGAAAAAATCTCGAGGAGAAAAACCGAAGGACACGTGGGCACGAGCTCCCGAGCCTTGAGTCGAGTACTTCCTCTCGAATTGAAGGGTCTTCTTGGGAGAATGTGTCCTCGGATGTTCTTGAGACTAGCCGCGTCCCGCAGTCGAATAAAAGTAGCCGAGCCCCCGAGGTGAGGCGCGTCGACTAGTGGAATGTGGCGAAGAGTCACGCGCCCGCCGAGTCACCCGCGTGTGGACTTATCCAAACCGCCCGCTTGCGGGAGGCGTTTTGGCTTATAAATACAAGCCGAAAACCCTTATTTCACCCAAGTGAGCTGCGGGGGTCATTTGCCACTTGAATCTTGAAGTAGATCCACTCCCGGCCAGCGCCGCCGCCGTAGTAGATCCAAGCGCATATTATGCAACCCGAAAGGTTGTAGGGTAGCCCGGCCGATGCGGAGTGAAGAACTCCCATTGTTCTTGGAGGATGAAGCCCGTCCGTCGAAGGCCGGCGGGAAGAAGAGGGGAGCCATGCGAGGCTGGCCGCGGCCGGGCACCGGAGCGGGCGCCGCCCACACTCCACCGCGCGGCCCGACCCGGGCCGCGAGGAGTGGAAAAAAAAGTCGAAGGTGAAGACCGAAGACTTGCCGAGCTTTGTTGAATAGCGGGTTCATCGGGGGAGAAGGAGATCGATATGTGGAGATCCGCCGCAGGAGATCCCTATCCAATGGAGAAGGCACAAGACGAGAGATCCCGATGTTCTCGCGCTTCGTGGAGTGCGGCCTTGCGCTCCCAGCGAGTGACTTCTTCAAGGGGCTTCTCAGGTACTATGGCATCGAGTACCTCAACTTGAACCCCAACGGAATATTCCACACCTCTCCGTCTTCGTCCATTTCTCGCGAAGCATTCTTGGGGATCAAGCCACATTGGGTTCTCTTCCGGGAATTCTTCCGCGTGAAGCCGCAGCCCAGCGCCTCCAACCCCGGAGTAGTCTGGAGGGGCCGGGATCCGGTTGAGGGGAAGATGCCGCCGAGCATGACGAGGCGTACAAGCTCGTGGACTCCAACACGGATTGGAAGACGAGGTGGTTCTACACCACGAACCACCATCCCGAGTTCTCGAGGCCGAGCGACGGCGAGCCAGGCACCAAGAGTGGTGGAGCACAGAACCCACCATGCAAGAGGGGGATCGCGCCTTCTCCGGAGTTTCCTTCGGGCTCGCTGGAAGACCCCCCGAGCGGGATGCGGGATCGAGGGCTTTCGAACATGTGGCCTTCGGTTTCATGAAGCGCCGATCCACCAGCGTCGGGGTCGCGGAAATGGCGATGGGCTTCGAGCCACCGGCGACGACGACACGTCGCCCGGATCTTGTCGAGGCGAAATTGAAGACAACGACATCGTCGAGAGGTTGTCGAGGATCTTTAAGGACATGCTTGCGAGTACACGGCGTGCCTGTCGAGGAGTTCTGCGCCGCGCGCCCGCCCAGCGAGGTAAGTAGTCGTGCCCGCCTCGTCGAGTAGTAGGCACTTGTAGCGAGAGTTGCCGACGCTTTTGTGTCCACATTGCGCGAGATGATGTGAGAAGCGGTTTGTCTCGAGCCACAGCCACCACCGGGAGCGGGAATTGAGATCCCAACGGGGTGGATAAGGTGAAGGAGCGCCGGGAGTAGTCGGAGGCGACGACGATCCCGTCATCGTGGAGGATACCTCCGATGACGGAAGAAGACGAGGAGACGGCTCAGGGACCGCTTCCAGGAGTTGCGGTCGGAGGACCCAGCCGTCGGGCTTGCCTCCCCTATGTCCCTCTCATCCAAGACCTCTGCTAGCCTAGAGGCTAGCCTTGCCGCGTGGCGAGGAAGCGCGCAACCCCGCCAAGAAGCGGGTAGCCAAGAAGATGAAGGTCTCGGAGACCACGCCTCCGGAAGGTAAGTCATCTTGAGCAAAGTAGTCGAGTACCCGGTGATCGAGTACGTTGCGACGAGTAGTCGTCCTTGTGTGCGGGGAGGCCGCCGGCGAGGCCCGTGGAGGAGGGCGATGAGGGCGAATGGCCCACGGTTGGGGGAAACCGTAGGAAGCGAAGTCCGGCTCCCCGCCCGTCGAAGAACTACGGCGCGGTCGGAAGCCGGCCCCGCCCCGAGAGGGGAGCGAGTACCGCGGCCGCCGCCGGCCGAGGAGGTGGAAGCGCGGGGGAGCGAGAAGACGTACGCGCCGGGCGCCGCCACCGTAGAGGAGAGCGGTAGTCGAGGAGGCGCAAGAAGAAACGCCCGCCGAGGCGTGGACCGGTTGACATCGCCGAGCATCCTCGGTGCGGCAAGCCCGTGACTATCGTGGCCCTGGTCGAACTTCTCTTGTAAGTATCACGCCTTCATGAGTGGTACTCATTGTAGTAGTCAATCTTGTCCGATGAACCTCTTGTAGATACTTGTGCGTAAAATCCCCCCAGAGCTCGGGGGCGGGACGGAGAGGAGCCCACGTCGGCGCGTAGAGCGAGAGGCCGCGCCGCCGTCGAGGAACCCGCTCCCGAGAGGTGTCCATGCCACGACCGAGCCCCACAGCAACCGAAGCGCGCTGCCCGAGGCGGTCATAATCGAAGGTGAGTACTCTTCCTACCGAAGGCAGAGAGCCCAAAAAGAATAGACGAGAATGCGATGCGCGTGTTCCTTGGTGACGGAGCGGGGAAGAGGGTGACACCTGCCGCAGGTGCGTGCAAGAAGTTGACACCAAGAGGCCAGAAGGCACCGTAGGAGCCCCGAGCCCGTGGGGGGCGGTCGAGAAGTCCGCCGAGGAGAGGCGACCGCACGTCGCCAAGGGTTGCCCGGAGGTGGCGATCCGATCTCCCGAGATCCAAGACGCTGAGCCTATCCGCTCGGCGCCAATGACCGAGGCTACGCGAGTGCCAGAAGGGATTGAGGGCCGCCGCCGACGATCTCGTCGAGCGGCGTGTTGGCGCAGCATTCGGAGGCGATGCGACGAGCCGAACAATGGATGAAGGTACGTAGCCATTGCCTCTAGAGTAGTCAATCCTTTCGTTGAGTACTGCGCTGACTTGGATTTGTCTTTTGCGAGACGTCGCGAGCGATCCCGCGAGAAGTCCAATGCGCATAGCTTGCTGTGGCGACACGTGCATCGGGGGCGAGGCCTTGAAGGAGCGGCTCATGAAGTCGAGGAGCACGCGGCCGCCATGCGTCGAAGCCCCACGCCGCCTTCGCCAAGTACCACAACGACGTGATGGACTTGCAGGCGAAGAGCGCGCTAGGGCGGGTGCGGAAGAACAAAGGGCTCTCCGCAACAAGAATAAAGGTATGTCTCTTGACTTGTCGGGTACTTGTTGGGAGTCATCAGGTTCGACCCCGTTTGTTGTGTTCTAGGGGTGCAGAACTCGAAGGCCGTGGAGCGGCGAAGGGCTCGGAGATCGGCATGAAGAATCTCTTCTACCGGAGCGAAGCCCGCCGTGTACTTGAACTCGACTACAAGGAGATGGCTCCTTCGAGTGCGAGAAGCACATGGAGTTGGAATTGCACCGACGGGATCTGCGTCCAAGCTCGCTACAAATCTTTGCGATGTTGAACGAAGACCGGCGAGGCGCTCGAGGGCCGCTGAAGGACCTAGAGAGGGGGGTTGCCCTCCCGATCGCGAGGCTCTCAGTGCCGCACCCCGGCGCACTAAGATTGCTCCGTTGGCGGATCGACTTCGTGAGGGCGCCAAGCCGGCGGGCCGCCTACGTGAAGCACTTGGCCAAGTCGATCCCCAGAGGCAGGGCGGCCTTCATGAAGTCGTACTTCCCGAAGGCTCCCTGTGGGAGGTAGTCGCCGGCGGGGGTAGCCGCCAACGCTCTGATGAGCAAGACGCGCAGTTACCGAGCGGCATGGCTCCCATCGCGGAGCGTGTAGCCGATAAGTTGAACCTCCGGTAGCCTCCATAGACAGCTAGTCCATCGCATAGATAGTCATCCCCCCCCCCCAAAAAACCCGCGATTCGTGAGTGCGGAGCGCCCATCGTGGAGTAGGTGCGAGTAGTAGTACTCGGCTTAGTAGTCCCGTCGCTAGGAGTAGACGAAGAAAGAAGTTGATGAACAATCAAACTTTATTACGAAGAAGTACACCCAGGTGGCCAGGGCCGTAGTTACAAGTAGTCGCTGGACCGAAGGCCGCTTACGACTGAGTAGTACTAGAGCGGGTAGCCGCTTAGCGTGAGTGATCGACGTAGGTAGCCGTGTAGGGCCGGATCGCAGATCCGTAAAGTAGCCGCGCGTGTTCGGATCTTGGAGTGTGGTCTCTTGGTAGACCGGCTAGTTAGAGTCCTTGATGCTCGTTGCGGCCCGGGGGTCGTAGGTAGCCGCAGGGCCCGGACCCCGAGAAGAGTAGTCCGGAGACTTGGAGCCGGGACCCGAAGGGTCGCTTGCGGCAAGGGGTGTTGATAGCCGTCGTGTAGACTTGAACCCCCGAGTAGTCGAGTAGACTAGGCGTAGAATCGACAGAGCCGGTCGACGTTCCACGAGTTGTTGACTTCTTCGCCTTCAAGTGTTTGGAGGCGGTAGACCTCAGCCCGGTCACCTTAGCCACTGTGGGAGGGCCTTCCCGTGGGGAGGGGGAGTTTGTGAAGTCCTTCCGTGTTCTGGATACGGCGGAGGACAGATCTCCAACGTTGAAGGAGCGTTCCTTGACGTTGCGATCGTGGTAGCGCGGATACCCTCCGGTACCTTGCTGATGGGACGAGGGCGGCACAGGCGAGCTTCTTGAGGAGCTATCGATATCAACTCGTCGGGCGGTCCTCTCGAGACGCCTTCGTCGTAGTGCTCCTTCGTTGGCGAGTTCCATACTGGCGTCGCGTCGGGAGGATGGCCCCGAGCCGTAGAGCCGAGAAGTAGGGGGATTGCCCGTTCGCTTGGATGGTTGAGTCCGCGGCCCCCGAGTGCGTGGGTAGTTCCTTGATCCACTTGCTCCCTTTTGAGTTAGCGGCGTCGTGTAGCCGCTTCTTGAGGGCGTCGAGCACCATCCCGTTGGCGCGCTCGACTTGTCCGTTGGGCCGTGGGTGGGCGACGGAGACGTATCCCCGACGTCGATTCGTTTCTCGCGGATAACCGGGCGGTGGTTGTTGGTTGGACCCCAGTCCGTGATGATGCGGTGGGGTAGCCGTAGCGGTGCACAAGTTCATCCGGGGAAGCCGAGTACTCTTGTCGGCCTTGGGGCATGTGGCCAGGCCTCGACCTCGATCCACTTGGTGAACTTGTCGATAGCCACCAGTACTCTGTTGAATCCTCCTGGCGCGGTTGGCGGTGGCCCAATCATGTCGGAGCCCCCGGCAGGCGAAGGGCCGGGTTGGCGTATGGTGACTAGCTTGTAGGCGAGGACGTGGTCGCTTGGCGAAGAAGCCCGACATCCTTGGCACCTTCGACGAGTTCTTCGGCATCGCCCTGGCCGTGGGCCGAGCGAAGGCTCCCCGAAGGCCTTGCGCCGACCGGCGGCGGGGAGGACGCGTGGTTGCCGCACACCCCTTGTGGATCTCCTCCAAGATGTCCTTGCCTTCTTCGCGAGGGACGCATTTCATGAGTACTCCCGAGAAGATGCGCCTCGCTTGTAAAGCTTGTCGCCCACGAGGACGTAAGACTTGGCGCGGCGGACGAGTTGTTTGGGGCCGCCGTTCTTGTCGCGAGGGGACCTTACGCTCGCCCGCGAGGTAGTCGATGAAGGGTTGCCTCCCGTCCACGGCCGATCATCATGACCTCTGCCCCGGGCGGGGTTGGATTAGGCGGGGACAATGGTCGTGGCGCCGGCTCCGGGATGGGGATGGCGCGTGAAGCTCATGGACGAAGACGCCCGCGGGTACTTGGGCGCGGGTGGATCCGAAGCTTCAGAGGACGGGCTCGGGCCGCAACGTTGTTGTCGCGAACGATGTGGTGGAACTCGAGACCATAGAATTTGTTCTCGAGCTTGCGGACTTCTAGGCGTAAGCGTCCATGTTCTCCTTGTTGCGGTCCCAGGACTTGTTGACTTGGTTGATGACCACTTCGCGGAGTCGCCGTAGACTAGAGGCCGCTGGATGCCGTGAAGCCGCAAGGCGGAGCCCGTGTAGGAGAGCTTCGTACTCGGCTTCGTTGTTTGAGACCTTCCGTAAGATGCGGGACGTACTTGAGTTGTTCGCCCGTTGGAGAGATCGCAGTGCCCCTGCGCACTCGCGCCCTCGAGGTTGAGTGAGCGTCGAAGTACATCACCCGTGCTGCGAGTCGCACGGTGGGAGTAGGTAGGCTGGTTCTCCCGCCACTCTGCCAGGAAGTCGACTAGAGCTTGCGACTTGATGGCCGTGCGTGGCTTGAAGTCGATGGTGAGGGCACCGAGCTCGCCCGGCCATTTGGAGATCCTTCGGTGGCGTTCGGGTTCCTCGAGATGTCGCGAGCGGGTAGTCGGACGACGCAGACCGAGTACTCCTGAAGTAGTGTCGTAGCTCGCGAGGTGATGAGTAGAGCGTACGAGAAGCTCGCACGGTGGTAGCGAGCCTTGGACTCCGATAGAACCTCGGCCGACGAAGTAGGCCAGGCGGCGGAGCTAGGGTAGGCGTGGCGGGTCTTCCCGCCGCTCGACGACGATAGCGCATCGACCACGTGAGTAGTCGCGGCGAAGGTAGAGCAGATGGTCGCTCGCCCTTGTAGGGAGCGCGGGGACCGGCGGGCCGACGCCGAAGTCATCGAGGCGGGCAAGGGCTTGGTCCGCTCGCCGCCCACACGAACTTCTCGTGGTGCTTGAGTAGTTTGAAGAAGGGGAGACCCCTAGTTCTCCTAGCTTCGAGATGAATCGTCACGGCGCCATGCACCCCGTCGCGCTCTACGGACGTCCTTGATGCTCGTGGGAGCTTTCATCTTTGGTGATGGCGGATATCTTCTCGGGGTTGGCTTCGATGCCGCGCCGTCGATGATGAAGCCGAGTAGTTTGCCCGAAGGTACGCCGAAGACGCACTTGTTCGGGTTGAGCTTCCGCGGTACTCGCGTAGCGATGCGAAGGTCTCTTCAAGGTCGTTGATGAGGGTGCGGAGTCCTCGGTTTTGACAACCACGTCATCCACGTAGGCCTCGACGTTCTTGTTGAGTTGCCGTTTGAAGCGAGGCTCGGATGGCCCGTTGGTAGGTAGCGCGGCGTTCTTCAACCGAAAAGACATGGTCGTGTAGCAGTACGCGCCAAACGGGGTGATGAACGCGGTCTTCTCCTGGTCTTCCTCCTTGATTGCGATCTGGTGGTACCCGGAGTAGCAGTCGAGGAAGCTGGAGCGGTGTCGCGGCCCGCCGTGGAGTCGATGACTTGATCAATCCGCGGCAACCCGAAGGGGTCCTTGGGCAGTGCTTGTTGAGGTCGGTGTAGTCGACGCACATCCTCCACTCGTTCGAGTTCTTCTTGCGGACGAGGACGGGGGTTGGCGAGCCACTCGAGATGGAAGACTTCTCGATGAAGCGCCAGCAAGTAGCTTGGCGAGCTCCTTCTTGATGGCGTCCGTCCGTCGCCGGCGAAGCGTCGGAGGTGTTGTCGCTTGGGGGTAGCCTTTGGGTCGACGTTGAGGCAAGGGCTCGATCGGCTCCCCGGGCACTCCTTGGCATGTCCGGCGGTTTCCACGCGAAGATGTCGCGGTTAGCCCGAAGGAAGCCGATGAGCGCGTCCCTCCTATTTGGGGTCGAGGCCGGCCCCGATGGTGGTGGTCTTGGTGGGGTCGCCTGTTCCGAGGTCGCCCGCGACGAGCACCTCCTCGGGTGGCCGAGGCTTGTTGGCGGTCGTCGACTTCTGCGGGATGTCGAGTTCACTTGTGGCAAGCTTCTTCGACGCGGCGTAGACCTCCATCATTGGGGTGGGTACTTGATTTGTTGAAGCGATCACCACGGCCTCTCGTATCGCGACGCCGTGAGAGATCTTCGTGTCCCCTTGGAGGGAGAGTACGCCAGGTACCGGACTTGGCATTTTGAGTACCAAGTATGTGTAGTGGGGCACCGCCATGAACTTGGCGATGGCTGGTCCGTCGAGGATGGCATGGTAGGAAGTCTCGATATCCGCAACCTCGAACTTGATGTACTCGGTGCGGTAGTTGTCGCGAGACGCCCCGAAGGTAACGCGCACCACTGAGCCTAGTGGGATAGCCGCGTTGCCTGGGACGATGCCGTAGAAAGGCATGCTGCTCTTGTCGAGCATGGGGGTGACGTCGAGGTTCATCTTCTTCGAGGCTTGGTGAAGAGGACGTTGAGCCCGCTTCCGCCGTCGATGAGCACCTTGTTGAGCTTAGAGCCCGCCCGCATCGTTGGTTTCGAGACGAGAGGGAAATGTCTGGTTCGGGAGAGAGCCGGTCCATTGGTCCGCGCAGGAGAAGGTGATGGGTGTCTGCGACCACCGAGAGGGGTCATAACCGCTGGTTCAATGGACATCACTACTCGGCGAGTAGCCTTCGCTCCCTTCGCCCGTGTAGTCCGTCGAAGAGGACGTGACGGTCTTCTCGGCTCCTTGGGAAGTCGTCGCCGTCCTTCTTCTTGTTCTTCCGATCGTGAGGGTGCGGTGGCTGCGGCGTATCCTTGAGTGCATGCCCGAGCCGGTAGCATCGCTTCGGTAGTGTGGTTGCCGGTTGGATGCCACGGGCACTTCTCCTTCGGCTGGGTCTTTGAACCCGCCGGAATTCTTCTTCGAGTTCCCTTTCGTGAGGACGCGGATAGCCGCGACGGTATTGTCCTGCTTGCGCTGCGGTTGGAACCCGAGAAGTTGTTGTTGTTGTTGTTGTTGCTGCAGCCGCCCGTGGTTTGGATTGCGCTCGGCCGCCGCCACCTGGGTTCCGCTTGGACTTGCCGCCGATGGCGTCGTACTTGGCGTTGGCCTTGTCCTCTTCGTCCGCCCCCGAGACGTGATCATGTCCCTTGAGGTGGGGAATGGACTTGGGGCGGCGTCGGCCGAAGTCCTCGAAGGTGCGGCGATGGTAGAGCCCGTCCCGGAAGAGGTCGATGACCTCCTTGTCGGTGACGTCCACGACGGTAGCGCGCTTGTCGAAAAAGCGCGCGCATGTACTTGCGGAGGGTCTCGCCTTGTTCTTCGCCGGATCATGGCAAGGTCCATGCGAGTACCCGAACGGCCCATGGCGCCCGCGAAGTTGCTTGGGAACCTTGTTCCTTCGACCGGTCCCACTTGTCGATTGAGTGCTTGTCCGAGCGACTCGAGCCACGTGAGTGGGGCTTGGTCCAGACAGAAGGGGAAGTAGAGGCACTTGGTGTCGCTGTTGCCGCCAGCGTTCTCGATGGAGAGAGCGTAGCATCGGAGCCACTGGATGGGATCCTGCTTCGCGTCGTATTTGGTGATCCCCAAAGGCTTGAACTTGTCGGGGAGGAGCAGGTTGCGAAGCCGGGGTGAGAAGGCAGGGAAGCCGTCGCCTTCAGCAGCGGTCGTCGACTTCTTCTGCCGCAACTCTTCGATTCTCTGGCGAGCATCGTACCCGCCCTGAGAGGCGCCGAGGCGTGGCGCGCGTGGCCGCGGGCCGCGGCGCCACCGCGGCGGCCGCCGCCCCCGGCCTTCTTGTTGGCTCCGTGGTTGGGAGCCGCCGCCGGGCCGCCGCCGTCGCGGTCGTTGCCGCCGCCACGGGGCCGGAGCAAGGTGGGGGACGACTTCTCGGTTGACGTTGTCTTGTCGTGAGGGTCCGCCGCTGTGGAGCGTCGACGGCTTGGTTGTTGGAATGTCGCCCCGAGTACCGGTTAGGGCCGGGGTCAACACCGGCGACTAGTAGCTTCGTTGTCGCGAGGCTTGGCCGGGGAGAGGTTGGCCGACTCTCTTGTCGACCCGCATGAAGTAGGCTTCTTCGGCCGAGCTTGGCGATGACCTCTCCCGCCCGTATGCCCCCGAGCTCGACGTGCGATCGTTGTGATCGACATGAGGCATCGCTCGAGAGTGGTGTGGACTCGCTCTCAACCGCCGAGAGCTTCCGCTAGGTTGCGGATGGGAAGGTTGTCTGCGAGCCGCCGGCGGCGCTCGCTGCGCTTCTCGGCTACGTTCGCGCCGGCGTCCGTCGTTGGCGTCGGGCTCGTCCGCCGGGGGCATCGGCAGACAGCTCGTCTGCGGAGATGTCCTCCAAGTACTTGTCCGCGGCCGTGCTCGAGGTTCCTGGGTGTCGCCGGCAGCCATGAAGACTTGACGATCGTGGGTACCCAAGCTTGGCTCGAAGGTGCCACCCCGGCTGGTGTGCTTGAGTGAGCTTGGGCTAGTGGTGTTCCCCCCTGGAATCCGTAGCGAGTCGATGTAGGCGACGTAGCGTGAGTCCTCCTTTGTCAGCTCAGCGGGCTTGAGGTACGGCCGGTAGACGTATCTTCCGCCCGGCGTCGATCTTATAGCGGCCCCGCAGGCCGGCCCCGACAAGGGAAGCTCGGAGGAGTCGTCTTCGGACCCTCGGGCTCCTCGGGGTCCGACCCGAAGTCGAACTCGTAGTCCGGGGTTCGAGTAGAACCTCGAAGAGAGGGCCGGAGTCCGAGACGCGGTTGGAGACGGCGTCGGAGTCCGAGTTGTACTCGGTCTACGGCTCCTTGCCGGCCCGGCGTGGTGTAGAGGCCTCCGTGCGGGCCGGCGAGGGCCACGCGCGGAGCGCCGGCGTGGAGATGGACCGCCCGCGATGGGCGAGGAGCGGCTCGCATGCGATGGCCCATGGCGACGTCGGGTTCGAGTTGGAGACGGACTCGAGCTCGAAGTCGCCGTGGAGGTTGGAAAGCGGGGATTCCGCCGAACTGCCGGCGAGCTTGCCCGTGACAACCCTCGGGAAGCGTCCACAGGGCCCGGTCCTCGAGTCGGGTTGCATGATCCGCGCCGGCGGAAGGAGCCGCGCCATCGGCGGTGCGGCACCCGGGCGCGCCGAAGACGAAGGTGTCGCCGCGGTTGAAGGCGACGGTTGGCTAGATGTGAACGGAAACCGTCGAGTTCGCCATGTGATCTCGAGCGAGAGCCCCTACCCGGCGCGCCCGGTGTCGGTGTTTTGGACCGGCAACCTACTACGGGGGAGTACCCGAAGTAGATGAATGTGACTCGCCGAGATCGGTAACTCGAAGGAAGAGACACGTGGCACACAATTTGGACGAGGTTCGGGCCGCGAGGTGCGTAATACCCTACGTCTGTATCTTTGCGTAGCTCGGATTGATGGGGCGCGATTACGGGATAGTGCAATGGTGCGCCGTGAGTTGAGATTGGATGAGGTGATCCCGAGATCGGTCCTGCCCTCGCCTTATATAGTCGGGAGCGCGGGGTTACAAGTCGGAGTAGGGAAGGAGTACTAGTCGGGTACGTCTAGGAGATCTCTACACAGTGTGGAACATGTACAGAGTCCTAACCGAGTACTACTCCTGTGTCGTCCTCGTGCTCCACGCCTTCAGGTGCCGTGTAGCGCAAGCCGGGTAGTCCCAGGGGCCCACCGAGTAGTCGGTCCTGGTACCCACCGAGGTAGTGGGCCCAGGGAGGTCCATACGACACGTACGGCCCCGCGGCCGGAACCAGGATAAAATCTCTGTGTCACTTGTTGCTTAGCATCGACCATTGAGGGATAGACCACGACGCTATCTACTGGTTAGTGTCGGGACCATATTCCGCACCGACAGTTGGCGCCCACCGTGGGGCAAACGAGCGCCTAAGGTCATTTCACCAACTCCCTCCATGGTGATTCGCACCGAGTATCGCGCCGCACGCTACTGCATGGGTAGCTCGGACCCCCTCCCGGTCGGGTTCGAAATCCGTTTTGGGGACACGAACTTTCGGAGCCACGGGGAACGGCTATCTCATGCGCCTCACCAACCGTGAGGAACTCCGCGCGCGCGTCGGTGCCTCGGACCCCCGCCGCGCGCACGACTCGGCGCGGGCGCCGCCGAGCACGGATGCCGCGGGCCCGTCGGCGCCGCGGCCCCCGTCGCTGCAGGCGGCGCTCACGTCGGCGCGATCCGGCGGCGGGGCCGGCGAGCGCCGCCCGGCGCGGCGTACGCCCGCCACCACGATCGCCACCGCCCCGGCGGGGCGGCCGCGCGGGCTCGGGACGCGCGTCCCCATTGGGCTGCGTGGCGCCACGACGGCCCATAACGCCAACATGAACACGACAATGCGCAGGGTTCCGCCCGGCCACCACGTCTTCGTTGCCAGAGACCCTGGCACCTCAGTAGCAGACGAGTCATCCCTGGGCTCCGTCGACACAATGCCACCCGCCAACCGCCACGGTTACGCGGAGTGGGACTTCTCCGGCGTTCCCGACCCAGTTGCGTTCCGGCGCTTCCTCGACGCCGCGGATTACTGGTTCGGGCGCTCTCGACGACTCCAGACGCGGGAGCTACGACCCCACGGGAGTGTTGCGCCGTCATCACCAACGACCGGCCAATGCCGCCGGCGCGGTGGGCGCGGGAGGCGGGGAGGTCACACCTGCCCCGGGGGATCGCCGCGCCGCCGGCCGCGGGGCCAAGCGCTCTGTTGGGGCCGACGGCGACGCACGTGTATGTCCCAAGCCCGCGAGCTCGAGGCCGGGCGGCGGAAGAGTACCGACCGGTGCGGTTGCTCCGTGCCTCAATGGCGGGGGGGGGGAGGCTTGCGCGCGGCGAACGCGCGAGGGAGCCGGGCCGACGGGTCCGCGACCACATCAACGCCGTCCCCAACACCGGAAACGCGGACGTACCCCCGCGGCGAGCCGGAAGCTCGTCGCTGCCGCGAGCCGCTCTTTGCGGCGATGCCGCACCCTCGACCCCCGAGGCTCGAGACATGCACCGCGAGGTGCAAGCTCTCATCGAGCAAGCGGCGAGTCCGGGCCGAAAGCTCGGCCTCACGCATCCCGCCGCCGGGGGGGATCCCCGCGCCAGACGAAGCCGCACGGGGAGGCGAACCCTCGGTGCACGCGGGGCACAAGTGGGGCAACCCACCGAGCAAGGGCGCACGCCGCCAAGGAGCGACTCCTCGACGCGCGGGGCACTAGATGGCGACGCTCGCAACGTCATCAACGCACGGCGCACCGGCAAGGCGGACGCACGAGCGGCAAGAGGCTACCACCCTCGACGGGGTGGGCGCTAGGCCGACAGCGGCGAGGGACCGCTCCCCGCCAGCCGAGCCCCCCGGGCACCCGCGTGTTCGGCGCCGGGAGATCCGAGCGGCGTTCCCCCCAACGCTTCCGCCAACCCTCGACGATCGTCAAGTACAACGGGGAGACGGATCCGGGCTGGGACGGCTCAACGACTACCGCTTGGCTTGCCGGTCGGGCGGGGCCACTAACGACGAGGTCATCATCCGCAACCTGCCCTTACATCTGGGTGACGCGGCCCGGACATGGCTCGAGCACTTGCCGCCCGCCCAAATCCATGACTGGGACGACCTAGTCCACACGTTCGTGGGCAACTTCCAGGGCACATACGTGCACCCTGGGAACTCTTGGGACCTGCGCTCCTGCACGTAGAAGCCCGGCGAATCGCTGCGGGACTTCATACGGTGCTTCTCCAAGCGCTGCACGGAGCTCCCCAGTGTGGCGCAGTCCGAAATCGTGCACGCCTTCCTCGAGGGCACCACGTGCCGGGATCTCGTGCGGGAGGCCGGGACGCAGGCCGCCTGCGGACTCCAACGACCGCATTCGACATCGCCACCGCGGCTTCGCCTCGGAGAGGAGGCCGTGGGGGCGATCTTCGACGGCAAAAAAGGCAAGCGCCCACGAGGACGTGCCCGCGGAGGGCGCAAGTCGAAAGGGGCCGCACCGCAACGACAAGCGGGGCAATAAGGGGGGAAAAGCCGCCGCCGCGAGGCGCGCGAGCAAGGGCGCGACGGCGGTAACGCGGGAGGCCCTCGCTATCGACCCGCTCGACGGGGCCCTCGACCGGCCCCTCGAGGCCGGGAGTGTTCGACGACATCTCCCGAAGAAGCCATGTCCCTACCACAAGACCCCGAGTGCAACACACCCTTGAGCAATGCGACATGCTCAAGAAGTTCTATGCGCCGCGCCGCGCGAAGGAGGCGAAGCCAAGAAAGACGGGCGAGGGCGACGCCGGCGGCTTCCCTCGCCGTCGAGAATGTGTTCCTCATCTTCGGGGGGACCTACCGTCGACATGTCGACCCGACGCCGCGCAAGAAGGAGCGACACGAAGTCCTCGCCGCGGAGAGGGCGCCTTCGGCCTTTCTCCAGTTGGTCGGAGGACGTCATCACCTTTAGCAGGAAGACCACCCGAATCGCATCCCCAACCGGGCCGGTACCCACGCGGTGGTCGATCCCATCATTGGGAACGCCCGGTTCTCAAAAGTCCTTATGAACGGAGCGGCAGGGCCTCAACATCCTCTTCGCGCATACATTGCGCTCGATGGGGATCGGGTTGGACCACTTGCGGCCCGGCCACGAAGCCGTTCCACCCGCATCGCGCCGGCAAGCGAGGTTCGGCCCCTCGGGCGATCCGACCCGCGTTGGGTTTGGCACCCCAAAGAATTTCCGCAAGGAAACCCTCACCTTCGAGGTGGTGGGGTTCAAAGGGGCCTACCACGCAATACTTGGGCGACTCGCTATGCCAAATTCATGGCGGTCCCCAACTACACTTACTCGAAGATGAAGATGCGGGTCCAAATGGCGTCATCACCGTCGGGTCGTCCATCGAGCACGCATTCGAGCGCGACGTCGAGTGCGTGGAGCACGCGAGGCACTAGCGGCCCCGGACGACGCCGCCGGTGAACACGGCTCGGAGAAGATGGTCAACGAGGACCTAAACTCCACCGCCAAGCACGGGGCACCTTCGAGGCCGCGGAGCGGCGGACGAGGGGGTCCCCCTCGACCCTTCGGCCCCCGAGGGGCAAGGCGTTGAGGGTCAGCTCCACCCTCGACCCCAAATAGGAAGCCGGTGCTCGTCGACTTCCTCCGCGCCAACGCCGACATCTTCGCGTGGAGCCCCTCGGACATGCCAGGCATCCCGAGGGAAGTCGCCGAGCACTCCCCGACATCCCGCCAAACGCTCGCGCCATACGACGCGGGCCGCGCCGCTTCGACGAGGAGCGGCGACGGCAATCGGAGCGGAGCCGCGGAAGCTCCCTCGAGGCCGGATTCATCAAGGAGGTGTTCCACCCGACGTGGCTAGCTAATCCTGTGCTTGTAAAAAAGAAAAATGGGAAGTGGTGGATGTGTATAGACTACACTAGTCTCAATAAAGCATGTCCTAAAGTTCCTTTTCCTTTGCCACGCATTGATCAAATTGTTGACTCAAGCGCCGGGTGCGAATCGCTCGTTTCCTTGATGCTTATTCCGGATACCACCGATTAAGATGAAAGAGTCGCGGCCGGCTCGCGACCTCGTTCATCACACCGTTCGGGACGTTTTGCTACGTCACGATGCCGTTTGGCCTCGGGAAACGCGGGCGCGACATACCAACGTTGCATGCAAGCACGTTTTTGGGGATCACATCGGGCGGACGGTCGAAGCGTACGTGGACGACATCGTCGTGAAGACCGGGTGAAAGGCGAACGACACGGTTGGCGACCTTGGCGTCGCGTTCAACTGCCTACGGGCCAACGGGGTCAAGTTAAACCCCGAAAAATGTGTCTTCGGAGTGCCGCGAGGCATGCTTCTGGGGTACATCGTCTCCCAACGGGGAAACAAAAAGCGTAATAAACAAACAACTTCATTTACAGCAACTGCTCATGTTCACGAAACAACTTGTTTGTTTACAAAAGGCCACGAGGCCAGAATTCTGATACACATAAAACAAAAAATGGGCCTAGCGCCCAACTGCTTTCAGGCGGGAGGAGCAGTAGCATCGGCGGCGTCCGGGAAGAGGAATTCTTCGAAGGCCTCGGCGAGCGACCCGGCGGCGTCAGCAGCGAGCGCATCCGCGCGCTCCATGGCCACCTCGTCCTCGACGCCTTTGGGTACGACGTAGCCCTCAGCCAGCGCCTCGAAGTTAACCTCGTAATGGGATCGCACCACTCCGAGGGCCTTCTGGACCCCCAACTGCAACGCCCGGCGCATCCGCTCCGTGACGTGGCCGCCAAGGGCGCGCAGCGGCGGCCGGCCGAGCCGCGGCCCGGGCTTCGCCCTCCTCGACGACGAGGCGGTCTCGAGGGCCGTATCGCGCATTTCCCGCAACTCACCGGCCGGAGGAGTTGTAGGAAGCTGCGGCGCCTCGGCCGCTCGGACGCGTGCCCCCCGGGCGGTGCGCAAGCTCGGGATCGACAAGACAAGAAGAAATCGGGGGGAAAAAGGGGATGCGAATTCCCAAACGAAAAGCCAACAAGCAAGAGTCAAACGGTGGCTCACCTTCGACTTGCTTCCTCCCCCAACTCGAAGTCGCGACGCACGGATTCGAGCGCCGGCTCGGCGAGGCGGAACGGTTTCGCCCACCGCTCGCGGAGGGCCGGCTCTGGTTGGCGTTGCGCGTGCGGCGCGAGCGCCTCGCCCTCGACACGGGAGAACGCGGTGTTCCGCTCCTCCGGCGACTTCCGCGTCACCTCGTGGGCGGCGCGCTCCCGCTCCCGGCCGCCGCACGGGCGTCGACGAGGGCGGCCCGCCCCCCGCTGCCCCGCTCCTCGGCCCCTTGGCGGCGGCGCTCTCTTCTTGCCGGAGCCGGTCCTCATCGGTGACGAGGGCCGCGGCCTTGGCGTCGAGGGCGGCCTTCAGGTCATCGGCCTCCTTGGCGCGGCCCGCTCCGCCGCGCGCGCCGTTCCTCGGCTGGCGGTCTTGCGCCTGTGCCCCCTCGAGCGACGTGCGGAGCTCCAGGAGCTTCGGCGCGAGCGTGGCCACCTCCGCCTCCCGGTTGGCGACCGAGCGTCCGCGCCTTCTCTAGGTCCACGCGCGCATTCCACAGCGCCTCGTCACGATCGACGAGGGCTGCACGGACCCGCTCGAGGCTCGAGCGGCGCGCGCATCCACCGCACGAGCTCTCCCGGGAGCTCGTCGCACCATGCCATCGCCGGCACGCGGCCCCGGTCGTCCGGTGTCCTGAGAGCATCCGCAAGCGCCTCGAAGGCGCTGCACCGCTCCCGGAGCTGGTGAACCTCAGCGTTCACCCGGTCGAAGGCGTCGTACTTATCGTGGGCACGACGCTCGAGCTCCTGGCAATCACAGAATCGAAGCCCGTAAGCGCCAAGACTTGAACGCAGCGTACGAGAATGAAAGGGAAAAGGACGAGCGACCATGGCTCACCTGGAAGACGCGCCAGGCCGGGCCGCCATGGACCCGCAGCGCCTCGTTCAGCGCGGTTGAGCGTGGCGCCGTGGCTCCGGAGCTCGCCCCGAGCTCTGCTCCCCCGGCGGCGGCGAACGCGAGGGGATCCTCGACGGCCCCCTCCACCCCGGGCGGGGCGGCGGCGCGAGAGGACGAGGCCTCGGCACCGTGTCCTCGTCCCCCCACCACCATGTGACCCTCGTGCCGCCTCACGAGGGCCCCCTTTGGGGCTCGGGGGGAGTTCGTGGGCGCGCCCGGCCCACCATCCCACCCGGCGGCGGGGAGTCGTCCGAGACCTCCACCACCCCCGCACTTTGGGGATGGACGGCGGACGCCGCCGCCCGCGCCGCCTCCGCCGGCGCCTCTACTTGCGCCACCGCGGCCGCGGGCGCCCGGCGCAGCCGCCGCGGCCGCCACCTCCGCGCCCGCGCCGCCGCGTCCGTGGGCGCCCCGTAGGATGCGCCCGCTCCACCTCCACCCACGGCCGCCGCCGCGCCCGTGTCTCCGCGACGCCAGCGCGCAGCCGCCCCCCGGCGGCCTGCGGCCGCGCCACGGCGGGCCGATCCGCCGGCCGGGCCTCGAGGCCCCAGGCCCGGGCTTTGCAAGCCCGTGCCCGCCACCGTGCTTGTCCCCGGCGCGACCCCCTCGACGAGCGCCGCGGTGGGGATCGACGCGTCCGTCCTCGGCACCTTGGCCGGGTGCAAGAGGGGGAACGGTTGGCACCACCCTACACAGCACGAATGGAGGGTTAGATCACCTGATCACCAACGAACCAAACCAAGCAAAAAAAGACGAGCTCCTTACCTCGAAGAGGAAAAGGCCCGTTTCCTTTTCCTCGAGGCCTCGCGGACGAGGCCGGGGCCGCCGTAGCGCGCCGCGGTAGCGCCTCCCCGACGGCCCCGCCGTCCGCGCGGCGCGCCCGCCCGTGCGCGGGCGCGACCGACGCCGCACCTCCCGAAGGGCGCCGCCGCGCGCGGGGGCACGCTCGCCCGCGCACGGACACGCCCCGCCGGTCGCACCCCCCCCGACGATGGTGCCGCGCGTGCGGCACGCTCGCCCCGCGCGCGCAGCACGCTTGCGCGCGCGCACGGCGCGCGCCGCCGCGCGCGCCTCCATGGCGCGCGCGGCACCCTCCGCGCGCGCGCCGCCCCGACGTCGATGGCACGGCGGCGGGCGCCGGTGCGCCCGCCCTGCATGCCGCCCTCGCCGCCGGCGCGGCCTCCGGCGACGGGGGCGCGAGGGGCCGCCATCCGTCCGAGGGGCCCTCCCCCTCGCCCCTTCCTCTTCGTCCTCCTCCGAGGACGAGCACCACTCGGTCCCGGGGAGGAGAGCCCCGGCTCTTCACGCCGCCGTACTCCGCAGACCGCCGGTCGCGACGTGCTTGACGTCTCCTCGCGCGCGCGCCTTCTTGCGCGCCGCCTCCTCTCGCTGCCGCTGCTGCGCCGCCCGGCCCAGCGCGCGGGAGTCGGGGGTGGGCGGAACGGACTTGGCGATGGTGAACTCCACCAGCTGCACGCAGGAGCGGTAATGGCACATCAGAAAACGAAAGCAAGACCAAGAACTAAAACGAAATCAAAAGCCAGACTCACCAGCGGGCCGAGGGGGAGCATCTCGAGGTCCCACGGGGTCCGGCCCTCAGGCATCGGCGGCGTCCGGGTGTCGACGGCGCTCCGCGCCCGGGTGAGCGCATACGGCCGCTCAAGGGGCGTCGGGAGCATCCGCGACCTCGCCAGGTCGACGGGGTTGGCCGCCTCCGTCATCTCGAAGATGCAGAGCGGCCTCTCCATCAGAGGCACGACCCGCCGATGGTGGAGGAAGGCGAGGACGCCCATTGCGGTCAGCCCGTGCTTCCTCGGTCGGCCGCCGCGCCGCCACCAAAGACCGTCTCGCCGCGCCGCCGTGCCGAGGCGTTGACACCCCGTAGCCCCCGGGAGCCGGCCTCTCCTTGAACACCCGGCGGTGTAGGGGGGGAAGGCCGGGCTCGGCGTTGCGCGGGTAGGAACCATCCCCGCTCCCGGCCGGCGTTGTTCGTCGTCATGGTGCGGGGGGATGTAGACGTCCTTGAACCGCCCCTCGCAGGCAAGCGACATCCCGCCGGCGCGCATCGCGCGGCGGGTCCTTGGCTCCATCGTGGGCTGCGTGATGAGCTCCACGCGGAAAAGGTGTACCCAGAGCTCCCAATTAACTGGGATCCCCAGGTACCCTTCGCAGACGCCCACGAATGTGGCCGCCTGCGAGATCGCGTTGGGGGCAAAGTTTGGGCGGCTCCACCCCGTAGTAGTAGCACATCGCCCGCATGAAGGTGCTCGCCGGGCACGGCGAAGCCCCGCTCGTGGTAACGGGTGAAACTCACCACGTAGCCCTCCCGGCGGGTTGGGCTCGCGGCCCGGCCGGCGGCACGATCCACTCCGCCGGACGTCCGTCTTCGTTGGCCGCCGGTGGCCGGCGGCGACCAGCTCGCCCGTGGCGAGCTCGGTCACCGTCGACCTCTCCGGTGCGTACGGCTCCAAGATCCTAAGGGGAGGCTGAGGCGGCGCCATGAAGAGGACGAAGGCGAGCAGAAGCGGAGGACAAGGAGCGGAGGAAAAAGCTCTAACGGCCGAGCCCGCGCGATTGGCAAGAGCAAGACGAAGGCGAAGAGGCGGGGGACTGAAAACGGTGAGAAGCTAAGGTAAAAAACCGCCGTCCCTTCCTCCCCGCAGTTTTATAGGCCGACGGGCGAGCTCTCCGGAGCGGACGCCCCGACTAGCATTAACTACAGGGAATCTTTCCATCGCGTCGACGGGCGGGCCCCACCACGACCACAGCGGCCACAACACTGCAGGCGGGTCATCATTACGGCAAAGACGGGCAGCGACCGAGGCGAAGCCGTCACGTCCGCCCGCCACGCCGCGCCCACTACGCGCGCGCGCGCGCCGCGCCGCCTAAAAAGGCGCGCCCGCGCCGCAAAACCGCGCCACGACCGCGAGGCACTTAAAGTCGGGTCCCTTGCCAAGCAAGGGGAACCCTCGAGCGGGGCGAACCCTCGGCTCGAAACAAAAGCGACCCTCGATGGGATATCGGCGTGAGAAGGTCGCCGGGACCTCGCTCGATGTAGAGCGGGCGACCGCGGCACCCATGCCACGTAAAACCCTCGAGCGGCACGAGCCCTTGGCTCAAGATGACGTCAACCCTCGATGGGATATCGACGTGAGAAGGTCGCCCGAACCTCGCTCGATGTAGAGCGAGGCAACCGCGGGCACCCATGCCACGCAAAACCCTCGAGCGGAGCGAGCCCCCGGCTCGAGACAATGTCAACCCTCTACGAGAAGGCACACGCGTGAGAAGGTCGCCCGGGACCCACTCGATGTAGAGCTGGCAACCGCGGGCACCCATGCCGCGCTGCACCACCAACCAGCACCTCGAGGGCTGGCTCGCCCAGACCCCTCGACGCTCGCAAAACGTGAAAAGACGGGGCCGCCCAGGCGCCACCCCGCACGGCCCTACTGATCAGAGGTTCGAAGCCTGACCCTCGACGGGTTCGAACAGGCGCCACAGATCGCAGAGTTAGGGACGACGAGGGCACGCGCATTCGAGCCGCTCCTCGAGCCCGTCGGCTCAAGGGTGCCCCACATGTCGTGTTCGAGAGCCAGCGAGGGCGCCTAGCGGGGGGATCCCACCGAGGGAGAGCTTCCGCGCCCTCGGTCCCTAGCGACCGGGACCGAGCCCCACCTAGCAAACCCACGCAAGCGCTTCCATGGACGTGTCTCCGGACCGCGCGGCCCTACCCTTATCGAACGGGGCATGGGCGTCCACTCGAACCACCCGCTACCGGCTCAAAGAGGAATCGACGCAGTCGCGACCCGCTCGATGGGAGTTGCGAAACCTCACCCTCCGTCCCGCGGAGGGACGGCGAGGGCGCGTTAAAAAACAAGTCGTCGGGCTCTACCCGATCGCCTCGAACGGGCCAAGGCTCGGGGGCTTGACGCACGGCTACACCTCCTTGAAATTGTACCCGCCCGAGACAAAGTGTCGGCGGTGCGTGCACCCCCGAAGCCGGCCGAAATACCGCCGATGCCCGGTTGGCATATGTGCCACGTCTCTCTCGACCTCTCGTGGTTAACCCCCGGCAGAGAACCCACACTCTCCCGTGGCTTCGGGGCTAGACCCGCGGGTCCGCCGGCGCGGCCCCCACGTAAAGCGTTCGCAAACAAGGAGGGAAGAACGTCCTATCAGTAGGTTCCAGCATCTGCGGGAGCCTCAATGGCAAACCCGCAGATGCTCGGGGGCTACTGTCGGGGACCGCCTTAGGGGTTCCCTTAAACAACGGGGAAACCCTCACTTAAATCCCAGTACCGAAACACGTTAAGCCTAACCATGCAGGACATGGCCCAAGCCGCGGGACTCCGACGGCCCACCAAGACGGCCCTCTTAGAAATCCCCTCGAGCGGGCTCCGCCTCACTCGAGGGCGCACTCCCCCTCGGGCGGGCTCCGCCCCGTTCGAGGAACAACTCCCCCCTCGAGCGGGTCGCGTCTCGCTCGAGGGTCGCGTCCCGCCCTCGGCCGGGGCCCGCCACGCTCATGGGCGCCCCGCGCGCGTGCGCCGGCCCCGTACACGGGCATTTAACGCACCGACGCCGCGGGACGGGCGCCATCATGCGCCGGGGCTCGCGCCCCGGTGCCGCCGCACCAACTCCCCGAGGGAGGCGCCCATCCCCGCCACCGTGGGAAGGGACCGTGCGGTACGGCCGGTGTCGGTCCGTGACACCGAGCGCCCACTACAGGTACGGCTAACGCGCCCGACCCTCGAAGGGGGGCCGGCGTACCCTCGATTTCACTTTCTTGTGACCCTACGGGGGGTTAGGTGGAGGCGCTAGGCCGGTGGACCGCCATCCCGGCCACTGAGACGGCGTGGCCGCTGTACCCGCGCGTGCAGGCGCACGCCGGGCGCTGAAGCAACCACTCCACTACCGTGAAGCGCATTGGGAAGGAACGCCGTTCTGCCTGCTCCTGTACCCCGTACCAGCCATCATCAGCACCTCCCTCGAAGCCTACCGGAGGACGCCACCACCAGCTACCGCCATCCTACCCTCGAACCGCCACTGTTCGGGTACGAAGTAAGCCATCATGGCCAGATCGCTGCGAAGATCGTCCGGACGGCCGCCCACTCTACAGCGTAGCACGACGTGCGCCCCCACGTAGCTGGATAGCGCGGCGTGCATGTAACTCGCCGCCCCCTTGGCCTATAAAAGGGGAGGCGAGCCCCCAGCCGCGGGGGAAGAAGGCGGACAACAGAGAACACTTCACACACCACGCATACACTTCTCATTCTCCCACAACAACTTCAGCCACCCTTCCAGGGACTTGGAGGCCACGCTTCCTCTCCCGCCTTGCTTGTATTTGCCCCACTACAAGCACCCCCGGTGCTAAGTAATATAGTGCCCCGAGCACGCCTCGTCGGACGTACGGCCCCGCGGCGGGAACCGGGATAAAATCTCGTGTTTTTTTGTTGCTTAGCATCGACCATTGAGGGATAGACCACGGCGCTATCTACTGGTTAGTGTCGGGACCATATTCCGCACCGACAGTACTAAGCACTTGTCGGGAATGAGACCGGTAAGCCTAGTACCTTAATGAGACGGCTAGGGATCTAACTGTCACTACTCTTGGGGTTTGTCTCACGGCTAGCTACCGGTGGTGTATGGTGAGTCCGGGTACTTCGCAGGGTATTTCAGATATCCTGCACCAAAGACTGTGGCCTTTTATCCCGACCTGAGGATTTTTGGGAACTGCTTGGGAAGTTGTCCTTTCGGGGGCAGCCTACCGTGTGTTTATGTCTACCTTGCAAGGTTTGAATCAATCGATTGTCGGCCTCTCACCGTTATCTGAGACTACTTACTCCACTAGACATGAGATCCCTAATGATGGAAGTTGATGAACACTATGCTTGATTAATTGTATTGTTCAACTTTGACTGTATTAGATGACTAATGTAGTAAAGATTAAACCACTAGAACTTGTGCTAAAATCTTGAAAGTAAGGACATACTCTTTGTTACTTTTCAGCAAAAGAAGCTCAGTGGCCAAAAGCCGTTCATGTCTAGAGTTGGTGAAGTAGTTATCACCGACGGGTAAGTCTTGATGAGTATTAGTATACTCAGCCTTGCTATAATATGTTGATCCAGGTAATGCTTTAGGTGATGTGTGGCCCGGAGAGATCCCGCCCGGCTGGGAGCTGGAGTGGGTGGAGGATGATGACTGAGAGCATCATGGATGGCCTCCCATGGTGTTTACGCTTCTCATTAGTTTAATTCCGCTGTTTCAAAACTCTGAACTACGTCATAGTGACAAAAACTTCGGTTTGTAATAATTAAACCCTTCGAGGTACAAATTTGGTTGTTAATGATGTTGTATCTCTGGACTCGCCTTCGAGTGAGTTTTAATGCGTATGTGTCGATCCTTGTTGCTATTCGAGTGATTTACTGGGCGTTAACCCGACAACTAACGACAGGATGATACTTTATTATCGCTTAGTGACCAACGAGGATTGGTTTAGGCGATAGTACGATATTTTCCTGGGCGGGTTGTCACAGTTGGCATCAGAGCAATTATATGCACCAGAGATTAATTAATAACCTTAATCACTGTTTTTGAATAAAATTTGCCAAGATTGTCTGATTTTCCAAAACACGTTGGTCCCTTAAGGACAAACTAGACCGAGAGGCCCTAAAGGAAATTTTTGGGTTCTTTCAGGTGGCTTATTTAACTTATGGTTTATTTTGCTAACTTCCAGCACATTACTTTATGTCAGACTTACTTTCTTGCACAACCAAACTAGATGAGCCACGTGTTTTTACGTGTGTTGTGCCGCATCACGGGAATTGCGAGGGTTGATGGAGTGATCCGTTCCATGGATCCCATCTTCGCGTCTGTTTATGAGTTGCGTTGTCGCCACATGTTTCATACGTGTGCATTCCGCATGTCGATCATGCAAGGCAACGATACACTCCATTCAAATGGAGGGTGTCCGAGGTTGGACGCTGTCCATGCAGCGCTTAACGCATGGATGTCGTTTCTATAGTGAACGGTAATGTATGTGGATGCTTTAGTGACGTGCTGGCACGAAAGGTTCGTTTTCTGCAGGTACATAACAGCGCTTCATTAGTCGTTAAGCGAATACCGTATAGCTTTCAACTAGATAATATAGGGAGAGACGAACAAAAGCCTTGCCACCGGCACTAACTTTGATTTTTGGCTTGATTGCCATGTGAGGTCGAATAGGACGTCTTGCATGCATATTAAAAATCGAAACAACTAAAATGGACCCAAAACCGAACTTCTATATGCTCTCTAAGGAAGATTTTGCTAGTGTGTGCTTTTTATAAACTAGAATACCTCTCATGTTTAGCTGTCGTGATGCCAAAATTTTGAAAAAGCTTGTTCACCCTATTGTACCACGTGCTTGGAATTCTAATTAAACCAGTTGTTAAGAACAGTTGCTCCTTACCCAGTTTAGCTTGTAGTCGCAAGTTCCGATCATAGCTTCTTTCGGCTTGGTTTACACTTTGCTAGGCACATCTAGGTCTTGTATTCGTCCACCTTGTTATCCTTGTTCGAGCTCAACCTTGAAAACCAAAAGTGTGTAAAAGAACTTTTGTAGTAGCCGGGAAACTTGGGGGAAGATTTTTGGGGGTTCTAGATTTTTGGTTATGAATTTTTATTCACAGCTGCCAGAACTTCACCATTTGACATGCCGTTCTCCTTGAGACCTGAAATGTGTTACATTTTTGTACAGATGGCTTTCCCCGTGTTTCACGAGTTCGACGCTGATGGTACGATCCGTACCAACGGGTTGCACTGGGAGGGTTTTCCATGCCTTGCGTGGCAAGCACTCAGCGCCGCTGGCTACCTCACACCGCCGACTTATGAGGTGTCCGAGTTCGAGCGTTATGGCGTTCCTTGTTGCAAAGTGATCGTCACTGTTCTACCACACCCGGACCACGTCGACTGGTTCAACTTGAGTTTTATCTACTGGGGATTCATTACCCACGAGGCTGTTGAGTCAACAGCACTCAGAGTGCTAACGGACTTCTGTGACCACAACCCCACTGTGGTAGCTCTCTCTCCGTTCGGGTTGTTTCCTGCTGTGAGTCCTCACGACCCGGCATGGTTGGACCGTATGGATCACCTACGGGAGCTGTTGACGCTAGCGAAGCCGCTGGATGTCACTCAGACGCTGGCTCGCTGTCTTAACGTGGTCTTCACACTTCAGGGGCTGCGCTATAATACCGCAGCGATTATTGGGCAGCGTTTGGAGGCATCTAGGCGGGATTGGCAGCAGCTATCAGCAGCCCATCAGCAGCTGAACTTTACACTTACTCAGATGCAGCAGGAGAATGACATGTTGCGTGCCAAGAGATTCCAGTTAGAGCTAGAGAGAGGCGACCGCCTACAGAGGATTGTAGATCTAGAGGCGGAGAATCACACCCTAGAGGAGAATGCTGATGCGTATGAGATTGAAAGGTTGATGCTACTTCAGAACATTGCTGATATTCAGCAGCAGGTGGAGGAGGCTGAGGTACAGGTGGCAGCCTTGCAGGCTATAGTGGCCTTACAGCCACGCGCCTCCGCATGTGCACACCGGAGGAGCAAAGCAGGGTGCGTCCGGTCCGGATCGACGAGCCGAGCAGACCCACCGTTACCGACTCCCCCAGCTTCGCCTACGGACAGTGGTGCTTCGGTGGGCAACTAGGTTGCCGGCAGCGATAATAAAAAGGATTGTGATCCTATGGTGTTACATTCGAGATGTTTGGAGTAGTTAGCTTTTGAGCACATCTACATGAAGAGTAACTGCTTGTAACCTTTTCGTACTGTGGTGTTTTCAAATTCAAGCCTTGTAATGTCCTTGGACCTTATTCCATCTTGTTGTAATAATGAACGCTTAGGCATGTGGTGTTTCAATTGAAAATTCGCTTGTTCACCCCAGATGTTGAAGTTTTATTGCGTATGATTGCCGAATTTTTGAGCAGATCGTTGCAATGACCACGCTTGTCAAACCTTGCATTTCACATAAGCGTTGGGAAACCAAAGTATTTTTAGGGGCGTCACTCGTCTTCCAAGCATTTAGGCGCTCTTTTGTATACCACCTTCGTTAGTACCCGAAGTGGCAGAAATTGCCCTGAGGGTGAATATTGGCTCGTGTTACTCGAGTGGTCGCAATTCCTAACTATGTCGAAGAACGATTCTATGAATCCTTTGTTGAATATGCGATACCTTTCGACTGTTGCTGTCATCATCATATGAATGCTAATGAGCTGTGGTTATGTATGATCATACTTGTCACTATTTCCGAGTAAGGTTTTGGTTATGTGACTAACAAGGCTCACATTTCAGATGGTGGGAACCACCCGCAGCTCTCCCAACGGGTTCGGAGTGAGCGGTAGTGGTGACTTGCCGCCACCACCGCCCATGATGCCCTCGGAGTCCTTCATGGCCACGCAAACCGAGGTGTTGCACCAGATCCTGCACACGCAGCAGCAGATCGCTCAGCAGATGAACTGAGGGCCGCCACACGCGGCCAACCACGAGGGGCCTAATCAGGTTACCACGTATGCTCAGTTCATCGCGATGAAGCTGCCGACCTTCTCCAAGGAGGAAGACCCCCTGGAAGCCGAAGCTTGGATCAAGGCCATAGAGGCGAAGTTCTCCGCCTTTGTGCTGCCTTGCTCCAAGGAGAACAAAGCCAACTTCGCAGCTCTTCAACTGCGGGGAGAAGCTTTGATGTGGTGGGAACATTTCAAGTCAATGCAGCGAGGGCGTGCTGTAACTTGGGATGAGTTCAAGCAAGCCTTCAAGAGCCATCACATCCCCAAGGGACTTATGGATAAGAAGATGAGGGAGCTGTTGGCCCTTAGGCAGGGGTCCGACACGGTGTACCGTTATGCCCAGAAGTTTAACAGCTTGTGCCAGTATGGTGGGCATCACGTTGACACTGATGCGAAGAAGATGGAAAGATTCCGCGACGGGCTAGATGGCAAGTTGTACGAGCGACTGAACCTGCTCGAGCCCGCAAACTTCCATGAGTTAGTAAACAAGGCTATCTCCCAAGAGGATGCCATGAAGAAGGCCCACAGGGACAAGAAGAGGGCATCTGGTTTTGCTCCGGGCAGCGGAACTGGTAAAAAGTTTCGCTTTGTGAAGAAGAACGTTCCAAACCCATCCCAGCAATCTTCAACTGGATGCTGGACGATGAAGCCATCCCAGAGCAAACCCGCAGGGAACTTCCAGCTCCACAATGCTCAGCAGCAGGCTCCAAAGCCTAATGCACCTCCTCGCAACGTTCGTGATCATCGTTGCTACAACTGTGGTCAGCTGGGGCATTACATCAGTGAATGTCCCAAGCCCAGGCAGATCAAGCCCAACTCCTAGAATCAAGGTGCAGGAAACAAGCCTGCCAATCCGGTTAAGAAGCCTATGGTGCAAGTACGCCAAGGGAAACTGAACTTCACCACCATGAGTGATATTCCAGAGGGAGCTTCAGTGCTCACGGGTACCTTCTCTATCAATAGCACTCCTGTTAAGATTTTATTTGATTCAGGAGCTACCCATAGTTTCATTAGTGAAAAAACTATTAGGCAAATTGGGTTTGAAGGGTTCTCATACCACTTCCGGTTATGAGATAATTACTCCGAGATGTCAAATCACCTCTAATATCTTAATCCGTGGAGTATGTTTGGGATTGGGTAATAAAATCTTTCCAACAAACCTTATCGTCATAAACTTGGTTGGTATGGATGCTATCTTGGGCATGGATTGGATGACCCAACATAAGGTGATTCTAGATATATCAGATAGGGTCGTCGAGATCAATTCTCCTAAGGTCGGGCACACTACCTTGTACCTACCTTTCAAGGACGGTACCAACTCTTGTGCCTATGTGACCATTATCTCCCCTCTTGATGAAATTCCAGTAGTGTGTGAGTATCTGGATGTCTTTCCTGATGAGTTGCCTGGTATGCCGCCAGACAGAGATGTCGAGTTTGTAATCGAACTCCAACCGGGTACAGCCCCAATTTCCAAAAGACCTTATCGTATGCCACCCAAAGAATTAGCCGAACTGAAAAATCAACTCCAGGAGCTATTAGATAAGGGTTATATTCGCCCGAGCTCTTCTCCTTGGGGTTGCCCCGCTCTTTTCGTCAAGAAGAAAGATGGTAGCTTGAGACTGTGTGTGGATTACCGACCGCTCAATGCAGTCACCATCAAGAACAAATATCCTCTTCCCCGAATCGATGTTCTTTTTGATCAACTGGCAGGAGCCAAAGTTTTCTCCAAGATCGACCTTCGTTCTGGTTATCATCAAATCAAAATTCAACCTTGTGACATTCCTAAAACCGCTTTCTCCACTCATTATGGTCTTTACGAGTTCTTGGTGATGTCCTTTGGTCTCACGAATGCTCCAGCCTACTTCATGTACCTCATGAACTTCGTGTTTATGACGGAGCTCAACAAATTCGTAGTGGTTTTTATCGATGATATCCTCATCTACTCCAAAAACGAGAAAGAACATGCCAAACACCTCCGAATTGTCCTTCAGCGTTTGCGAGATCATAGGCTTTATGCTAAGTTCTCCAAATGCGAATTCTGGTTGAAAAGTGTGAAATTCTTGGGGCACACCATTTCCCAAGATGGTACCTCCGTAGATCCTAGCAAAGTTCAAGAGGTGATGGATTGGAAACCACCCAAGTCCGTACACCAGATCCGTAGTTTCCTAGGATTGGCGGGATACTACAGTCGATTCATTCATGACTTCTCTGGAATCGCAAAACCTATGACCGAACTACTCAAGAAAGGAGTGAAGTTCGTGTGGAGCGAAGCATGCGAGAAAGCCTTCCACACCTTGAGGCAACACTTGACCTCAGCCCCAGTGCTAGTGCAACCAGATAATTCCAAACCTTTTGAAGTCTTTTGTGACGCATCAGGTACGGGTCTCGGTTGTGTTCTTATGCAAGAAAGCCGAGTCGTTACCTATGCTTCACGGGCACTTCGACCTCATGAGATCAATTATCCTACCCACGATCTTGAGTTAGCTGCTGTTGTCCACGCTCTCAAGATATGGAGGCATTACCTGATGGGTAATCGTTGTAACATCTTCACTGATAACAAGAGTCTCAAATACATCTTTACTCAGTCAGCGTTGAATATGAGGCAAAGAAGATGGCTTGAGTTGATTAAGGATCATGACCTATAAGTGCACTACCACCCCGGCAAAGCGAATGTTGTTGTGGATGCTCTTAGCCGCAAAGTTCACTGCAACCACCTAGAGTTAGAGCCAGTTAGTGACCCGTTATGTGAAGAAATGAGAAGGCTCAACTTAGAAGTGGTACCTCAAGGAAGTCTTTATGCCTTAATGGCAGAGTCCAATCTTTATGATAGAATTGTCACTGCTCAATGCAATGATGAAGACATATAAACCATCAAACAGAAACTAGCAGAGGGAGATCCCAAGTATACTTGTTTCCAAAAAGATCACCAGGATGTGGTCTGGTTTGGGAAACGTTTTGTGGTCCCCGTTGATCCGGAAATTAAGAAGATCATCCTAGATGAGGCACACAAGTCCAAATCTTCTATTCATCCCGGCAGTACCAAGATGTATCAAGATCCGAAACAGAATTTCTGGTGGTACAATATGAAGGTGGATATAGCCAAGTATGTAGTCGAGTGCGATACTTGCCACCGAATGAAAGCAAGGCATTTGAAATCGGCAGGTGTACTCCAACCCATGTCGATACCCATGTGGAAGTGGGATGACATTAGTATGGATTTCATTGTGGGTTTACCCCTAACAGCCAGAAAGAAAGATTCCATTTGGGTAATCGTAGACAGACTCACCAAGACCACTCACTTCATTGTCGTACATACCACTTATTCAGTACAACAATATGCAGAGTTGTATATGGACCACATAGCTCGCTTGCATGGAATTCCGAAGACCATAATCTCTGACAGAGGAACTCAGTTTGTAGCTCGCTTCTGGGAACAATTGCATGAGTGCTTAGGAATCAAGCTAATTCGTAGTTCCAGCTATCATCCGCAAACCGATGGTCAGACGGAAAGAATAAATCAGATTTTGGAAGATATGCTGCGAGCGAGCATCTTACACTTTGACAAGAGTTGGGACAAGTGTTTGTCTTTGGCAGAATTCTCCTATAACCATAGTTATCAGGCCAGTTTGAAGATGGCACCATTCGATGCTCTTTACGGACAAAGATGTCGCACCCCATTGAATTGGTCAGAAGCCGGAGAGAGGACACTCTTTGGTCCGGACTTAGTTAAGGATGCCAAATAAAGAGTGCAAGTGATAAGAGAGAATTTGAAGATGGCTCAGATGAGACAAAAGAGTTACCACGACAAGGGAACCACACCCCGACACTTTGAAGTGGGAGATTACGTGTATTTGAAGGTGTCCCCCACCAAAGGTGTGCAAAGGTTCGGTGTCAAAGGGAAGTTAGCTCCGCGCTACATTGGACCTTATGAAGTCATAGAAGTATGTGGGCCAGTGGCTTATCGTATCCAGTTGCCAGAACGGTTTTCCGCAGTCCACAATGTGTTTCATGTAACGCAGTCCACAATGTGTTTCACATAAGCTAATGCTTGGATTGAGCCGGATTTCTCACTCATCGAGCACCCATTGAGAGTATTAGACCAAAAAGAGGGACAGACCCGAAGGAAAACAGTACGAATGTACAAAATTCAATGGAGTCATCACACGGAAGAAGAAGCAACTTGGGAGACGGAAGACTGCCTCAACAATAAGTATCCGGGCTTCCTGCAATCTTGAAACCATGAGTTCTTCTCCCCATCTTATTGTTATCGAATCGAATCTCGGGACGAGATTCCGTTTAAGGGGGGTAGGCTGTGACGCCCCAGGTTTTTAATTAACCCTAACAGCTGGTCAACCCAGCTAACAGTGGTCAAATCACTGTCAACCTGGGTCCTCACCTCGAAAAACTCACTAACCCACTCTATTGAACCCTTTTGGCTAGTAGACACACTTGTGGGGCCAACCCATGGTCAAAGACTTGGTCAAACCCCCTTCACCCTTAGTGTCCATAGCTGTCTGTCGGAACTTTTGCCGCGTTCTCCGAAATTCACCTAAACATTTAAAAATCTACCTTTATGAAAGTTGTCCACCTTGTGGAGGGACACAACTTTCCTGTAGATTTGCATTTCAAATTTTGAGTGGAAAAGCTTGAAAAACTTGATCCAAAAGCAACATCTACTGTTCAGGCAAACAGGCTGAAGATCAAAGTTGGCAACTGTTTATTTCAAAATCTGTGGAGAAAAACCCCATAGAGCCTTTTTGGATTTGATAGAGGGTAGCTAGATCTGTAACTTTCATATTCAAAGTTTGGTCGAGTTGTATTCATTTTTTTGGAGAAAATCAATTTCAAAAGCAGGCTCCGCTACAACACTTTGTTCGTAGCCGGCGCCGGCGGGCCGCGACGTCGCGCGCGCGCGCGCCGCGCGCGTCGCCGGTCGACCCTCGACGGTCGTGCCCGCGCGCCTTCCCGATGACCTCTGCCTCGAGGCCATGCGCCGCCCGAGGTCCACGCACCCCCGACGCGCGCCTCGCCCAAGATGCCTCGAGCCGCGACGCCACGCCGCCGTACGCGCGCCGGTCGAGCCGCCGTAGCACGACAGATACCTTCCCGTCTTCACCCGTCGTCACCCGAGCTCACGTGTATTTAAGGCCGCCCTGTTCTCCCCTCTCCCCACGCCATCCCGAACCGCCGTTCCCGCCGCGCCGCGCCATTGCTGCCGCCGCCGGTGAACTCCCTACCCCGCTCGCGCTCACCGCCGTCCAAGCATTCCTAGGACTTACCTAGACATCCCTCGAGCCTCCCGAGCCGCGCATTGTGCTGCATCGCCGTGGGCCTCGCCGGAGTCCATGCGACCGCGGGCGCGCCGCCGCGGTCTCGTTGCCGCCGCTTGCCGGAGCTCTCCCCAACCCCGCCACCGCCACCAATCGGCTAGGGGTGAGCCCCAATTGCGCCCTCGTGCCGCTTGTTGCCCTGGTCCAGCCCTACCTCGCCACCGGCGAACACCCCCGCCGCCACAAGGGCGTAGTTGTGAAATCCAGGGGCATATGTGTGAACTAGGGACTTGTTTGCAACGAAAGTTATCTAGGTTTCTTTACCAATTAGTCCAGCGTATTAGAAAATCTCTAGAAAATTGTAGAAAATTCAGAAAATTTCAAACCAATTTTGTTCGATTCGCTGTGATGAATACTACACCTTTTGTTATTCTCACAAGTTCTGATTCTGGCTATTTTTAACATGAAAAATAGGAATGTGAAATATCTAGATCTGCCATAACTCAAAAAATATAATTCCTCTGCATCCAAATTTTGGATATGTTGTGTGTCTTGTCATGGCTAGCTCCTGTGCCAAAAATTGCACAAAGTTATGCAGTAAATCTTTCTATATAAATTGTTTTCCTTTTATGCAGAATCTGCCTAGATGATTTTTGTAGCGACAAATATTTAAGTTTTTGTGCCCAACTTATGCATGCTATCTTGTTATTTCAAAACACACCTCTGGTGAATTAATCATGATTTTTGGTTTGTCAGAAATAATTATTATTAAATTGTGCATGTTTTTCGTTGTAATTTAATAAAGCAAGTTCAGTAGAGATTCTAGGTGCACTTGCTGGTTCTTTAAGTTGGTTTAGGACCAGAGGACATGCGTGAGAAAGATTGAAGCAGTTTGATGCCTATTTATTTTTGTATGCATTTAAATTGTTTCACTAGTTAGTCTTTGTTATTTTCCAAGGTATTTTATTTTCTAGCTTCCAAGCTTTGCATGTAGGTCCAGTGGTTCAGCATGGGTGCTGTTATGATTAAGAAACACTTATTTAAAATTTTAGTGATTTATTGCCTAATAAAAAGTTTAAAGCCCCTTTAAAGATTAAAGATTAAATAATTAAGGAAAATGCATTTTTAATTCTTTTCCTTTTTGGAAAGTATAACCTAACTTAATTAAAGGCTAAGAAACCACTCTTGCTGATAAAGGAATCAAGTTATAAATAAATATCCTTGTACACACCTTGTTAGTGAGAGGTAAAAGGATTAAACCCTCACATGAAATGACAAGTATAAAAGAGACATTAATTCAAGTGTGCAATAAAATAATAAACCTCAGGTAACTAATAACCTTCCTAAAAGGAATGTAACGTTTAAATATTGTTAAGGTGAATATGACCAACAAGAGTTGGATAAGACGAACAAACTGTCACATCACCTGAACATTGCATTGCATTCAGTGTAGATCTTCCTGACGGTGACTACTCACTCGTCCCGGAATCCGAGGAAGGAGGAGCAGAAGCTTCGCTGCAGTATGTGTAAGTACTCGACGACACCGAGGGTGCTCAGGCTAACATAGGTGACGAAGGCATGCCCCGGTGCATCTAACCTAGTGTTCAAATTTTGTTATTCAATTATTTATGGATGCTTGTGCATTTAAGTTCAGGAATTGTATGGAACCTTAGATGCATGATCCCTAGGTACCTTTGTCCTTACTAGTATGATAGGTCGATAGCCGCTAAGCTACAGGACCGTTACAAGTCGGGTGATGACATCACTCGCGAGAATAGGTTCCTAGATAGGAATCACAATATATCCTTAATTGGATTGCTCATGTAGTAAGAGCATGGGATTTGGGCTTTGGTCCAATGGCTATTGTGGGTTAAGTGTTTGAACGTACTAAGCACTTGTCGGGAATGGGATCGGTAAGCCTAGTACCTTAATGAGACGGCTAGGGATTTAACTGTCACTACTCTTGGGGTTTGTCTGACGGCTAGCTACCAGTGGCGTATGGTGAGTCCGGGTACTTCGCGGGGTATTTCAGATAGCCTGCACCAAAGACTATGGCCTCTTATCCCGACTCGAGGATTTTTGGGAACTGCTTGGGAAGTTGTCCTTGCGGGAGCAGCCTACCGTGTGTTTAGGTCTACCTTGCAAGGTTTGAATCAATCGATTGTCGGCCTCTCACCGTTATCTGAGACTACTTACTCCACTAGCCATGAGATCCCTAATGATGGAAGTTGATGAACACTATGCTTGATTAATTGTATTGTTCAACTTTGACTGTATTAGATGGCTAACGTAGTAACGATTAAACCACTAGAACTTGTGCTAAAATCTTGAAAGTAAGGACATATTCTTTGTTACTTTTAAGCAAAAGAAACTCAGTTGCCAAAAGTCATTCATGTCTAGAGTTGGTGAAGTAGTTATCACCGATGGGTAAGTCTTGCTGAGTAGCCTTGCTATAATATGTTGATCCAGGTAATGCTTTCGGTGATGTGTGGCCCGGAGAGATCCCGCCCGGTTGGGAGCTGGAGTGGGTGGAGGATGACGACTGAGAGCATCATGGATGGCCTCCCGTGGTGTTTACGCTTCTCGTTAGTTTATTTCCGCTGTTTCAGAACTCTGGACTACGTCATGGTGACAAAAACTTCGGTTTGTAATAATTAAACCCTTCGGGGTACAAATTTGGTTGTTAATGATGTTGTATCTCTGGACTTGCCTTCGAGTGAGTTTTAATGCATATATGTCGATCCTTGTTGCTATTCAAGTGATTTACCGAGCGTTAACCCGACAACTAACGACAAGGTGATACTTTATTATCGCTTAATGACCAAAGAGGATTGGTTTAGGAGATTGTACGGTATTTTCCTGGGTGGGTTGTCACGGGGAGCCATGAACACTGTTCAATAAAAAACCCTTCGCATTCGGGGAGAAAACCCTGCCGTTTGGTATTCCTATTAATGTACGCCAGCTAGTCATCACTCCCAATGCGCTCTCACAGCTAATAAAACAGCCCCCTTGGTGCTCTGCAAATCCACTCGCATACACTTCCATCACCTCATGTCTTCTCTCCCTGCTTCTCCAGAGGAAAAAAATCCCAAGGTCATGGCGGACAAGGGAAAGTAGCCAATCGAGGAGAGCAGCACCCCACCAAAGAAACGAACCATTCGAGAGTAAGCTTTCCTTCTCAATCCTTTCATTTGCTCTCGATTGCAATCTCATGATTTACCTTCCTTTGTTTTCAGCCTTGACTTCCTCCCAGAGGAGATCTTTGGAACTGAAGAGGTTCCCGAGTACATCCTCTTTGATTCCTCTACTGAAGAAGAAGACGCCACGCCGGAACAGAAGACCAACCATCAACTGCGCCGTCGCATCCGACATCTAGAACACAACCTGCGGGACATCACCGCTTGCTGCAGTGCCGAACGCGAATGTCGCATGAGCTTGGAGGCGTTGGTAGGGGGTAAGATCTTCATCCTTGTTCGGTTCTCATGTTTAAGTTTCAGATCCCGAACTTAACAAGAACATGTTCCCTTTCTTCAGATGTTTCTGGCTTCTTGGGATAGCCTGATGGAAGTTGCAAGTCACGACAACCCTCGAAGCTTCTACATCGCTGTCACGGTGGTTCTGGAATAGCTGAAGAGGGAAGAGCTGAAGAGGAAAAACACGGAATCAAAGAAATGAAGCATACTTTCGCTTCTTCCTCCAGGCCTTCTGCTTCCCATAGGCTCCCTCTTGTAATCCTAGGTGGTTGGGTTGCCAAACAAAGAACATTTGTAATGTAGAACATTTTTTGCGCTAAGGGAATACACTTCAGTATTGGCCATCTCCTTTGTTAGGACTTTTGTTCTGAAGGCGGCTTCTTGAACGTCGTCTGTTTCTATATTTCTGATGCTTGTAATCAATGATCAACTTCAATACTAGGATAATATTTCTTCATGTATCTCCCATTTATAGCAGCAGTAAACTCTTCTAGTAAAGTTTTCAAGATACACGCATTTCCAGGCGTACACCTAACTACCCGAAAAGGACCTTCCCAATTCGGAGACCATTTGCCAAACGTACTATACTTAGTCCCAATCGGCAGTAATGCTTTCCAAACAAAATCCCCTTCTGCAAATTGCTTGACTTTTACTTTCTTGTTGTAATATTTAGCAACTCGCATCTTGTTCTTCTCAATACTTTCCAAGGCTCTAAGACAAATCATATGCAAATCCTCTAACTCGTCCATCATTAAGCCACTGTAATCTTTGGAACTCAAATCCTTTTGCAAAACCACTCTCCTTGAATCTGAATGCATTTCCCATGGCAAAACAGCATGGTGCCCATAAACCAACTCATAAGGAGATGTTTTGGTAGCTCCATGAGGGGCCATTGAGGACCATGTGTGGTTCGAGGACCGGTGGATGGTCGCTTCCTTGTGTGACGAGTGATTGACAACGTTGTGTGGACTGATTCTTGGCTAAGTATTGCAGGTGCAGGTTGCGGCTCGACTGGTGTTGGTGTAGGTGAAGAACAAGCGCGAAAGGTCGTCGCAAGTGAGGCCTCCAGGTGTGGAGAAGACAAGTAGGCTTCGTTCGAGGGACCCGGTGACCAGCGGGGTCAAGTGCGGGCCGCATGGTGGCATGAACAGCAAGATGAAGTTGTGGACGATTTCTTGGTAGAGCCTCAAAACCAAGGTCGAGTCGGGACTACGTGGGAGCCGAGTCATGAGTGGACATTGGCGGAGGCTACACCGAGTTCGCGGGGTTTCTGGTGGTTCACCAGAAAACCACTAGGTTCCTTGGTTGATCCACAAAGCCAAGACCGAAGAACCGAAGACGGTCTTTGCAAAGCAAGGTGCGGACCGGTCTGACCGGTGGGGAGCACCGGTCTGACTGGTGTGCGACGACGCAGTCCGGAATCTTCAAAGCGAAGGACACGCGTCTGGATCGCAAGGCTTGCGTCGAGGCTAAGCAGGTTGCGGTCGCCGGGCATTCGTCCGATGGAGAAAGCTTCAAGTCTTCCAAAACCGCCCTTGAGGGGCTTGCATACCTACTTGTTAGAGAAGGGTATTTTAGGGTTTCGGTTGCCTCCATATAACCCAAGAGGTGAGAGGATGGCAGCCAAGCCTTGGAACCCTAGTTCGTTTGCTTTCCTAATTTCCCTTCCTATTTTCTTAGGATTTCTATAGGACTAGCTTGAGAGCTTCATGGTGAGATCTTTTGAGAGGGTTGGATGATCGGGCGGCAAGCTAGACCTTGTATGAACCTTTGTGGCTTGTATAGATGATTCGGCGTGGTTCCTCAAGGCCTTGTTGTGTTGTTGTCGGTTGTTCTTGGTGGTGATTTTCGGTGCCCTTTCTTGGTGTTTTTCTTGGGTTGTTTTTGGGACCTTTCTCTTGGGGATTTGATGGGGGAAATTTGTGGGAACCCTTCGTGGTTCTTTGGGTTGTGATTTCCCTCCCAAATCCGTGAGTAAAGGGGCTCGATTTTGAGGTTTTCCGAGTTCTAGGGTTAGAGGTGTTCTTGGCGGGATTTCTTTGATTCCTCCTTTTTAGACAAGTTTTGGTGGGATTAAACTTGGCTATGGACTCCTCATGAGGTGTTCCTAATATCCCCAAAGTTTTGTTCAAGTCCGTGGAGCGATTCGGGAGATCGAGGTTTGGATTTGGGGAAGTTGACCTGCGGGTGCTGTTCATCCCGAGCTACCCAGGCTACACCGGTCTGACCGGTGCTCTTGACCGGTCTGATCGGTGCAACCCTCTGTGTGTTTTTGCTCGGGTGAACGTCTGGGTGTGTTCGCTATTGTCCTGTGTTGGGGCTGTTTCGAGTCTGGGTCAGTTTGGAGGTCGGTTGGCCTGTTTGGTGCTTTGGGGGCTTTCAGGCTGTGACCGGTCTGACTGGTGCGTCTCATCGGTCTCACCGGTGTGGAGCCACTTAGTGAAAGTTGCCCAGCTTCACTAGCAGGTACCGGTCTGACCGGTGTTGGTCAATGGACTCGAGGTTTGGTGTTCCGCTGCGTTCTCGGGTCGGAAGGGTGTGCGTGTTGGTTCCTAGGTCCAGTGGCACTCCAGTGGCTACGTGGGCTTGGCCAACTTGGGTAGTGAGTCAGAGACGTGTGTTGGAAGTTGTGTTCATCTTGTAGGAGTTTCCATCTCCTTCGAGAAGAATTTTTATCGGCTCCTATTCACTTTCCCTTTCTCTGGTTCGCCGTATCGGTCCTTCAAGTGGTATCAGAGCCGGTTCAGTCTTTATTGACTCTAACCATTATAAGATCCAAGGATGGCGTACCAGGAACAGGTTTCGGGTCCTCCACACTTCGATGGCAAGAACTACCAGATGTGTAGCAAGCGGATGGGTGCTTTCCTCCGGGAAAGGGTCAGATCCTTTGGGATGTCACAGTGGAAACAGGCTATGTGAGGACCATGTGTGGTTCGAGGACCGGTGGATGGTCGCTTCCTTGTGTGATGAGTGATTGAAAACGTTGTGTGGACTGATTCTTGGCTAAGTATTGCAGGTGAGGTTGCGGCTTGACTGGTGTTGGTGCAGGTGAAGAGCAAGCGCGAAAGGTCGTCGCCGGTGAGGCCTCCAGGTGTGGAGATGACAAGTAGGCTTCGTTCGAGGGACCCGGTGGCCAGCGGGGTCAAGTGCGGGCCGCATGGTGGCATGAACAGCAAGATGAAGTCGTTGACGGTTTCTTGGTTGAGCCTCAAAACCAAGGTCGAGCTGGGACTACGTGGGAGCCAAGTCATGAGTGGAGATTGCCGGAGGCTACACCGAGTTCTCGGGGTTTCCGGTGGTTCACCAGAAAACCACTGGGTTCCTTGGTTGATCCACAAAGCCAAGACCGGAGAACCGAAGACGGTGCTGCAGCAGCTCCAGACCGGTCTGACCGGTGGGTACCGGTCTGACCGGTGGGGAGCACCGGTCTGACCGGCGTGCGACGACGCAGTTCGGAGACTTCAAAGCGGAGGACATGCGTCGGGATCGCATGGCTTGCGTCGAGGCTACGCAGCATGCGGTCGCCGGGCATCCATCCGATGGTGAAGACATGAAGACTTCCAAATCCGCCCTTGAGGGGCTTGTATCCCTAGTTATTAGGAAAGGGCATTTTAGACATTCGGTTGCCTCCATATAAGCCAAGAGGTGAGAGGATGGCAGCCAACTCTTGGAACCCTAGCTCATTTGTTTTCCTATTTTCCTTCCTATTTTCCTTAGGTTTTCCATAGGACTAGCTTGAGAGCTTCATGGAGAGATCTTGTTGAGAGGGATGGATGATCGGGCAGCTTGCTAGACCTTGTATGAACCTTTGTTTCATGTATAGATGATTCGGCATGGTTCCTCAAGGTTTGGATGTGTTTCCCCGGTTGTTCTTGGTGGTGATTTTCGGAGCCCTCTCTTTGTGATTTCTTTGGGTTGTTTTCGGGACCTTTCTCTTGGGAATTTGATGGGGGAAATTTGTGGGAACCCTTCGTGGTTCTTTGGGCTGTGATTCCCCTCCCAAATCCGTGAGTAAAGGTGCTCGATTTTGGGGTTTCTTGAGTTCTTGGGTTGGAAGTGCTCTTGGCGGGATTTCCTTGATTCCTCCTTTTTGGACGAGTTTTGGTGGGATTAAACTTGGCTATGGACTCCTCATGAGGTGTTCCTAATATCCCCAAAGTCTTGTTCAAGTCCGTGGAGCGATTCGGGAGATCGAGGTTTGGATTTGGGGGAGTTGACCCGCGGGTGTTGTTCATCCCGAGCTGCCCAGGCTACACCGGTCTGACCGGTGCTCTTGACCGGTCTGACCGGTTCAACCCTCGGTGGGATTTTGCTCGGGTGAACGTCTTGGTGTGTTCGCTGTTGTCCTGTGGTGCTGCTGTTTCGAGTTTGGGTCAGTTTAGTGGTCGGTTGGCCTGTTTGGTGCCTTGGGGGCTTTCTGGCTGTGATCTGTCTGACCGGTGTGTCTCACCGGTCTGACCGGTGTAGAGGCACTTAGTGAAAATTTCTCAGTTTCACCAGCAGGGACCGGTCTGACCGGTGGTGCTCACCGGTCTGACCGGTGTGGGTCTATAGACTCGAGGTTTGGTGTTCCGCTGCGTTCTCGAGTCGGAAGGTTGTCTGTTGGTTCCTAGGTCCAGTGGCACTCCAGTGGCTACGTGGGCTTGGCCAACTTCGGTAGTGAGTCGGAGACGTGTGTTGGAAGCCTTGTTCATCTTGTTGGAGTTTCTATCTCCTTCGAGAAGAATTTTTATCGGCTCCCATTCACTCCCCCCTCTCTGGTTCGTCGTATCGGTCCTTCAAGTGGTATCAGAGCCGGTTCGGGTCTTTATTGACTCTAACCAGTCTAAGATCCAAGGATGGCGTACCAGGAACGGGGTTCGGGTCCTCCACACTTTGATGGCAAGAACTACCAGATGTGGAGCAAGCGGATGGGTGCGTTTCTCCGCGGAAAGGGTCAGACTCTTTGGGATGTCATGGTGGACACGAGGGCTATGTCCGGGCTCGATGGACTTCCTCGCTCCAGGATCGAGGGACAGATTCGACGCCAACAATAAGGCAGTCGACTACTTGTTTCGTGCTTTGTGTCAGCCTGAGTTCTATCGGGTGTACACTGAGCACTTGGCTTGTAGGATTTGGGCGGTGTTGAAGGAGGCTCATGTTGGGAATGCCCAGGTTCAGGCACGGATGTATGCGACCTACCGGAAAGAGTACGAGAACTTCACTCATCTCCCCGGTGAGTCCATCGATGCCTTGTTTCAGAGGTTCATGGTGGTTGTGAACAACATGAGGGACAATGTGGACGTGCTCCCGTACGATGATCATGATAGAGCGGTCAAGCTCTTACACTCTTTGGATCGTACGATTTGGGGCGGAAAGTTCGAGGCCATTGTGGAGTCGGAGAAGTATGACACTCTGACGGTGAACGAGCTGTTCTCGAAGCTCAAGTTGGCTGAGGTGGATAGGGGCATGACTGCCAAGATCGAGGGCCCGACTGACTCTCATAGTCTCGCCCTCATCGGTGGTTCAATTGGAAAGGCTAACACTAACCATCCACCAGGATGTTCTCTTTGTCCTCTTTGATGTCTATGCCAGATGAGGAGTTTGACGTGCGTGGAGAGGACAAGCTGGCGCTCCTGACGAGGCGGTTCGAGAGGCTGCACGAGAACCGGGTGAACATGAGGAGGAACACGAGGACATGCTTCAAGTGCGGCAAGACTGGACACTATTTCGCCGAGTGTCCAAAGGTGAACAACCACGACAAGCACAAGTTCATGGACAAGAGGAAGAAGTCCAAGAAGAAGGATCATGAACATGGGAAGAAGGCTCGGTCTTGAGAGAAGATGAAGAGATCAAGCGACATCGAGTCCGATTCCGAGGACACATCTTCAAGATCAAGTGATGAAGACCAAGAGGATGACAAGAAGAAGAAAAAGAAGAATAACCTTGGCAAGTATCTCAACGGACTTTGTGTGACGGGCTTAAGCCTCAAGGACGACTTCTGCGGCATGGCTCGCAGTTCGAGCAGCAAGAGAAGCCAGAAGGACGCCTCGGACTTGGATTCTGAGGATGAGGTATGTGATGAGCTCTCTTCTTTGCGCAAGGAGAATGAGGAGTTGGTTGACTTGCTTGATAATCGCGACCACATGCTTAGAGAGGCTAAGAATCTTAGGAAGGAGCTTAGATCTTTGCTCGAGGATGCTAGGACTAGAGTGGCTGAGCTAGAAACACAGGTTCTTGATAGCAAGCTTGAAATTGATTCTCTTAAGGCTAGCCCTGTTGTTTCCGATGAGAATGATTGTGCTGAGTGCTCTGCTTTCCTAGCTGACTTGGATCGATCTTAGGGAGAAGTATGCCTCCAAGTGTGAGGAACTAGATGTGCTTAGGGTTGAGTTGGCTGAGCTACAATCTAGACCCACTTTGCTTGGTGCTTGCACTTCTTTCCCTAGTTTGCATGAGAAAATTGCTGAGCTCTGTTCTCGCATTGTTTCGCTTGAGGCTGATTTGAAAGTGCCTATTCCTACTTCTTGCTCTACATGTGAGTTGCATGCTATGAAGAATTTGGGTCTTGCAAAATGTGTTGGTCGCTTGCAAGATGAGAATGATAAGTTGTGTGAAGTGCTGAGTTGGTTGAGTCAAGAACCTCAGCTTGGTATGATGATTGCTAGCTGTAAGCGCTTTGACGGTTGGGCTTTGGGATTGGATAAGGTTGGTGAGGGCAGTGGTGAGAGAGAAAGGAAATTTGGGAATGTTTTAGTTCCACCACAACCCACACCCAAAGACAAGTTTACATCCAAGCTAAACCAATCAAGGGAAAAACCGAGTGAGAAGGCAAGTGAAACGCCTAGTGAGAAACCAAGTGAGAAGCCTTGTGAATAGCCTCATCCCAAGCCTAAGCCCAGATCAATCCGTTTCCATTGTGAGTTTTGTGGAAAGGATGGTCACAAGAGAGCGTTTTGCTTCAAGAGGAAGCGTGAGGAGAGAATGACGAAGGAGTGGGCTAACAAGGACAAGTATCACTCTTTTGTTGGTGTACTTGAGCCTCGTGTGCAGTTGCCCAGGGCCAAGGCGATTGTGAGGTCAGTTCAGGCTTGGGGAGAGCGGAAGGCTGTTGGAGGTGCTGCTGCCCAGGCTACACCGGTCAGACCGGTGTGGGGCACCGGTCAGACCGGTGCAGGCCTGGACAGGCAGCAGGTTGGGTTTCGTGCTCGTACAGGTGCGAGGTTTGGTTCTGGAGTTCGTGGTTATGGTGGTTAGGCTGGAGAGTTTGCAGGAGGTCAGTTTGCTAGGCATTCTCCTCCTCGTGCTCAATACGGGGATGGGAGGATCCGTAGTTTTGAGAAGGAGAGGAGGGACAGTCCACGGGTTTTCTTTCGTGGTTTTGGTCCTCCTCCAGGTAGAGAGGTTTGGTTACCTCATGGTGGTTACCGTGGTGGTGTTCGTGGAGGTAGCTTTGGTAGGAAAGATGGGTTGGTTTGTGCTAACTCCACTTTCAAGCAAATGTCTAGGCACTGGTTTTACACTTTTGGAACTAACCCCAGTGTTGAGTCGTTTGCTCGCTCTCGCTCTCGCTCTTGGTTTTGAGTTGCAGGTGGATGGTCCGGAGAACATTTGGTTGATATCGGGGGGTGGTTCTTCGGCTTCATATCCCGGTGGTGACATGTAGGTGCATCACTTTCGGGGATGGTGGACAAGGATGAGTGACTTCTGAAGAAATGATAAAGGTAAGTGATTTTGTGACCTTCAAGTGTGTGGCCTTGGTCAAGCCACTTGGTTCTTATAGCTCTTTGCCCTATCTCATGTGTGTAAGGTGAGCTTTGTGTGCTTTTTGGCCTTAATGCATGAGTTTAGGGGGAGCTAGTGAGTTTTGTGCTCCTTTGCTCTTTTGCCGGTGGTGTCGAGCCCTTTTTGCCTCCCCTCGAGGAGCCGGTGGTTTGTGAGATTTGTGTGTGGGAGCTCCTTTGTAGCATATGTATAGTTTCCTTTGTGCATTTGTTGCATTTGGCATGGCATATGTAACATGATGTATAGGCATCCTTGTATCTTAGATTGCATGCATTTTGTATCATATGCATTGGTTAGGAAAACCTTCTCTCATATACATTATTCACCATGGAATGATATATATGTCTTTGTGAGCTTGTTTGGTATGCTATGGTTAGTTTGTCTTAGCTCTTGATGATCTTGATGAATAATCCTTGGTTGATAGCTATGTTTTTGAAAATGTCACATGTATGCTCTCTCATGTGTAAATGCCTTTATATGATCTTGACATGTTCTAGTGGCTTCGTTATGCTTAACTTGTGGTTGGATAGCTAGTTTATTGATCATATGGGGCCAAAGGCTCATTTGCCATCATGAATGTTTAGCCCTCTTGCTTCATCTTGTGGAGGGGCATAAGTTCCTTTTTGTCGCAAAGACATTTCATGTACCATTTATAAATCTGAAAATGAAATGAAAAATGCTTGGAAAATATGCTCCCATGTCATATGCGCTGAATTTATTTTGCTTTAGGTGCTAAACCGTTGCATGATGCCTACCAATGAGAAGTCTCATTCATAGAAGTAGGCACATGGCTCAGTGGCTTTGACATGACATGAGGTGCTTGTGGGTGTTTGTGATGGTCTTATGATTAGAATGGCTGTCCTAGCATGAAGTTTGTGTGGCTTTGCCATTTTGATATGCTTTGATCATGTTTAGGACTTTGCTCATGAGAGGCAAGTTTTTCGCAAAATTGCCAAAATCCATCTTAGCTTCGTCCAATGGTTGTGAAACTTGGTGATCATGTAGTTGAGATCGATACGAAGCCGTAGAGTATCTAACTTGCTCATTTGGACATGTGTAGCATTCTTTGTTGAATTTTGTCTATTTGAGAAGCTCTAGGTTGAAATTTTTGCATTTTTGGCTTGATTCATGCATTGCCAACAAGGGGGAGAAGTTTGAGCTTGAAATGGCTTCTTTGGACGCTTTTAGAAGGTTTTCGAGTGGTTTCGAGCCATTTACGGGCTCTCGTTGTGCACCGGTCGACCGGTGAAGAGCACCGGTCTGACCGGTGTGAGTGCTGGTTCTGTTCACATGTTGCACACCGGTCTGACCGGTGGTGTTGACCGGTCTGACCGGTCAGGGCTGAGTTGTTGCAGCTGCCCTGTTTCAAGTGGTGTCTTGCATGCATTTGTCCAAGGGGAGGTGTATTGGTTCAGGGGGAGCTTGCATGTGTGCAGGGGGAGCTCTTTTTGGTTTTTCAAGCTTTGCTTTGCTTTGCTAGACCTTGTATGAACTTTTGTGGCTTGTATAGATGATTCGGCGTGGTTCCTCAAGGCCTTGTTGTGTTGTTCCCTGTTGTTCTTGGTGGTGATTTTCGGTGCCCTTTCTTGGTGTTTTTCTTGGGTTGTTTTCGGGACCTTTCTCTTGGGGATTTGATGGGGGAAATTTGTGGGAACCCTTCGTGGTTCTTTGGGCTGTGATTCCCCTCCCAAATCCGTGAGTAAAGGGGCTCGATTTTGGGGTTTTCCGAGTTCTAGGGTTAGAGGTGTTCTTGGCGGGATTTCTTCGATTCCTCCTTTTTGGACAAGTTTTGGTGGGATTAAACTTGGCTATGGACTCCTCATGAGGTGTTCCTAATATCCCAAAGTCTTGCTCAAGTCCGTGGAGCGATTCGGGAGATCGAGGTTTGGATTTGGGGAAGTTGACCCGCGGGTGTTGTTCATCCCGAGCTGCCCAGGCTACACCGGTCTGACTGGTGCTCTTGACCGGTCTGACCGGTGCAACCCTCGGTGGGTTTTTGCTCGGGTGAACGTCTGGGTGTGTTCGCTATTGTCCTGTGTTGGGGCTGTTTCGAGTCTGGGTCAGTTTGGAGGTCGGTTGGCCTGTTTGGTGCTTTGGGGGCTTTCAGGCTGTGACCGGTCTGACCGGTGCGTCTCATCGGTCTGACCGGTGTGGAGCCACTTAGTGAAAGTTGCCCAGTTTCACTAGCAGGTACCGGTCTGACCGGTGTTGGTCAGTGGACTCGAGGTTTGGGGTTCCGCTGCGTTCTCGGGTCGGAATGGTGTGTGTTGGTTCCTAGGTCCAGTGGCACTCCAGTGGCTACGTGGGCTTGGCCAACTTGGGTAGTGAGTCGGAGACGTGTGTTGGAAGTCGTGTTCATCTTGTAGGAGTTTTCATCTCCTTCGAGAAGAATTTTTATCGGCTCCTATTCACTCCCCCCTCTCTGGTTCGCCGTATCGGTCCTTCAAGTGGTATCAGAGCCGGTTCGGGTCTTTATTGATTCTAACCAGTCTAAGATCCAAGGATGGCGTAGCAGGAACGGGGTTCGGGTCCTCCACACTTCGATGGCAAGAACTACCAGATGTGGAGCAAGCGGGTGCTTTCCTCCGCGGAAAGGGTCAGATCCTTTGGGATGTCACAGTGGACACAGGCTATGTCCAGCCGATGGACTTCCTCGCTCCAGGACATTAATTCAAGTGTGCAATAAAAGAATAAACCTCAGTTAACTAATAACCTTCCTAAAAGGAATGGAACGTTTAAATATTGTTAAGGTGAATATTACCAACAAGAGTTTGATAAGATGAACAAACTGTCACATCACCTGAACCTTGCATTGCATTCAGTGTAGATCTTCCTGACGGTGAGTACTCACTCATCCCGGAATCCGAGGAAGGAGGAGCAGAAGCTTCGTTGCAGTACGTGTAAGTACTCGACGACACCAAGGGTGCTCAGGCTAACATAGCTGATGAAAGCAAGCCCCAGTGCATCTAACCTAGTGTTCAAATTTTGTTATTCAATTATCTATGGATGCTTGTGCATTTAAGTTCAGGAATTGTATGGAACCTTAGATGCATGATCCCTAGGTACCTTTGTCCTTACTAGTATGATAGGTCGATAGACGCTAAGCTACAGGACCGTTTCAAGTCGGGTGATGACATCACTCGCGAGAATAGGTTCCTAGATAGGAATCACAATATATCCTTAATTGGATTGCTCATGTGGTAAGAGCATGGGATTTGGGCTTTCGTCCAATGGCTATTGTGGGTTAAGTGTTTGAACGTACTAAGCACTTGTCGGGAATGGGACCGGTAAGCCTAGTACCTTAATGAGACAGCTAGGGATTTAACTGTCATTACTCTTGGGGTTTGTCTCACGGCTAGCTACCGGTGGCGTATGGTGAGTCCGGGTACTTCGCGGGGTATTTCGGATAGCCGGCACCAAAGACTATGGCCTTTTATCCCGACTCGAGAATTTTTGGGAACTGCTTGGGATGTTGTCCTTGCGGGAGCAGCCTACCGTGAATTTAGGTCTACCTTGCAAGGTTTGAATCAATCGATTGTCGGCCTCTCACCGTTATCTGAGACTACTTACTCCACTAGCCATGAGATCCCTAATGATGGAAGTTGATGAACACTATGCTTGATTAATTGTATTGTTCAACTTTGACTGTATTAGATGGCTAATGTAGTAAAGATTAAACCACTAGAACTTGTGCTCAAAATCTTGAAAGTAAGGACATACTCTTTGTTACTTTTCAGCAAAAGAAACTCAGTTGCCAAAAGCCGTTCATGTCTAGAGTTGGTGAAGTAGTTATCATCGACGGGTAAGTCTTGCTGAGTAGCCTTGCTATAATATGTTGATCCAGGTAATGCTTTCGGTGATGTGTGGCCCGGAGAGATCCCGCCCGGCTGGGAGCTGGAGTGGGTGGAGGATGACGACTGAGAGCATCATGGATGGCCTCCTGTGGTGTTTACGCTTCTCGTTAGTTTATTTCCGCTGTTTCAAAACTCTGAACTACGTCATGGTGACAAAAACTTCGGTTTGTAATAATTAAACCCTTCGGGGTACAAATTTGGTTGTTAATGATGTTGTATCTCTGTACTCGCCTTCGAGTGAGTTTTAATGCATATATGTCGATCCTTGTTGCTATTCAAGTGATTTACCGGGCGTTAACCCGGCAACTAACGATAGGATGATACTTTATTATCGCTTAATGACCAAAGAGGATTGGTTTAGGAGATAGTACGGTATTTTCCTGGGCGGGTTGTCACACGGAGCCATGAACACTGTTCAATAAAAAACCCTTCGCATTCGGGGAGAAAACCCTGCCGTTTGGTATTCCTATTAATGTACGCCAGCTAGTCATCACTCCCAATGCGCTCTCACAGCTAATAAAACAGCCCCCCTTGGTGCTCTGCAAATCCACTCGCATACACTTCCATCACCTCACGTCTTCTCTCCCTGCTTCTCCAGAGGAAAAAATCCCAAGGTCATGGCGGACAAGGGAAAGTAGCCAATCGAGGAGAGCAGCACCCCACCAAAGAAACGAACCATTCGAGAGTAAGCTTTCCTTCTTAATCCTTTCTTTTGCTCTCGATTGCAATCTCATGATTTACCTTCCTTTGTTTTCAGCCTTGACTTCCTCCCAGAGGAGATCTTTGGAACTGAAGAGGTTCCCGAGTACATCCTCTTTGATTCCTCTACTGAAGAAGAAGACGCCACGCCGGAACAGAAGACCAACCATCAACTGTGCCGTCGCATCCGGCATCTAGAACTCAACCAGCGGGACATCACCACTTGCAGCAGTGCCGAACGCGAACGTCGCATGAGCTTGGAGGCGTTGGTAGGGGGTAAGATCTTCATCCTTGTTCGGTTCTCATGTTTAAGTTTCAGTCCCGAACTTAACAAGAACCTGTTCCCTTTCTTCAGATGTTTCTGGCTTCCTGGGATAGCCTGATGGAAGCTGCAAGTCACGGCAACCCTCGAAGCTTCTACATCGCCGTCACGGTGGTTCTGGAATAGCTGAAGAGGGAAGAGCTGAAGAGGAAAAACACGGAATCAAAGAAATGAAGCATACTTTCGCTTCTTCCTCCAGGCCTTCTGCTTCCTATAGGCTCCCTCTTGTAATCCTAGGTGGTTGGGTTGCCAAACAAAGAACCTTTGTAATGTAGAACATTTTTTGCGCTAAGGGCAATACACTTCAGTATTGGCCATCTCCTTTGTTAGGACTTTTGTTCTGAAGGCGGCTTCTTGAACGTCGTTTGTTTCTATATTTCTGATGCTTGTAATTCTGATGCTTGTAATCAATGATCAACTTCAATACTAGGATAATATTTCTTCAAGTATCTCCCATTTATAGCAGCAGTAAACTCTTCTAGTAAAGTTTTCAAGATATACACATTTCCAAGCGTACACCTAACTACCCGAAAAGGACCTTCCCAATTCGGAGACCATTTGCCAAACGTACTATACTTAGTCCCAATCGGCAGTAATGCTTTCCAAACAAAATCCCCTTCTGCAAATTGCTTGACTTTTACTTTCTTGTTGTAATATTTAGCAACTCGCATCTTGTTCTTCCCAATACTTTCCAAGGCTCTAAGACGAATCATATGCAAATCCTCTAACTCGTCCATCATTAAGCCACTGTAATCTTTGGAACTCAAATCTTTTTGCAAAACCACTCTCCTTGAATCTGATTGCATTTCCCATGGCAAAACAGCATGGTGCCCATAAACCAACTCATAAGGAGATGTTTTGGTAGCTCCATGAGGGGCCATTGAGGACCATGTGTAGTTCGAGGACCGGTGGATGGTCGCTTCCTTGTGTGACGAGTGATTGACAACGTTGTATGGACTGATTCTTGGCTAAGTATTGGAGGTGCAGGTTGCGACTTGACTGGTGTTGGTGTAGGTGAAGAACAAGCGCGAAAGCTCGTCGCCGGTGAGGCCTCCAGGTGTGGAGAAGACAAGTAGGCTTCGTTCGAGGGACCCGGTGACCAGCGGGGTCAAGTGCGGGCTGCATGGTGGCATGAATAGCAAGATGAAGTCGTGGACGATTTCTTGGTAGAGCCTCAAAACCAACGTCGAGTCGGGACTTCGTGGGAGCCGAGTCATGAGTGGACATTGGCGGAGGCTACACCGAGTTCGCGGGGTTTCTGGTGGTTCACCAGAAAACCACTAGGTTCCTTGGTTGATCCACAAAGCCAAGACCGAAGAACCGAAGACGGTGCTTTGCGGCGGTGCGGACCGGTCCGGCCGGTGGGTACCGATCCCGACCAGGTGGGGAGCACCGGTCTGACCGGTGTGTGACGACGCAGTCCGGAATCTTCGAAGCGGAGGACACGCGTCGGGATCGCAAGGCTTGCGTCGAGGCTAAGCAGGTTGCGGTCGCCGGGCATCCGTCCGATGGAGAAAGCTTCAAGTCTTCCAAAACCGCCCTTGAGGGGCTTGCATCCCTACTTGTTAGAGAAGGGTATTTTAGAGTTTCGGTTGCCTCCATATAACCCAAGAGGTGAGAGGATGGCAGCCAAGCCTTGGAACCCTAGTTCATTTGCTTTCCTATTTTCCCTTCCTATTTTCTTAGGATTTCTATCGCACTAGCTTGAGAGCTTCATGGTGAGATCTTTTGAGAGGGTTGGATGATCGGGAGGCAAGCTAGACCTTGTATGAACCTTTGTGGCTTGTATAGATGATTCGGCGTGGTTCCTCAAGGCCTTGTTGTGTTGTTCCCGGTTGTTCTTGGTGGTGATTTTCGGTGCCCTTTCTTGGTGTTTTTCTTGGGTTGTTTTCAGGACCTTTCTCTTGGGGATTTAATGGAGGAAATTTGTGGGAACCCTTCGTGGTTCTTTGGGATGTGATGCCCCTCCCAAATCCGTGAGTAAAGGGGCTCGATTTTGGGGTTTTCCGAGTTCTAGGGTTAGAGGTGTTCTTGGCGGGATTTCTTCGATTCCTCCTTTTTGGACAAGTTTTGGTGGGATTATACTTGCCTATGGACTCCTCATGAGGTGTTCCTAATATCCCCAAAGTCTTGTTCAAGTCCGTGGAGCGATTCGGGAGATCGAGGTTTGGATTTGGGGAAGTTGACCCGCGGGTGCTATTCATCCCGAGCTGCCCAGGCTACACCGGTCTGACCGGTGCTCTTGACCGGTCTGACCGGTGCAACCCTCGGTGGGTTTTTGCTCGGGTGAACGTCTGGGTGTGTTCGCTGTTGTCCTGTGTTGGGGCTGTTTCGAGTCTGGGTCAGTTTGGAGGTCGGTTGGCCTGTTTGGTGCTTTGGGAGCTTTCAGGCTGTGACCGGTCTGACCGGTGCATCTCATCGTCTGACCGGTGTGGAGCCACTTAGTGAAAGTTGTCCAGTTTCACCAGCAGGTACCGGTCTGACCGGTGGTGCTCACCGGTCTGACTGGTGGTGCTTACCGGTCTTATCGGTGTTGGTCAGTGGACTCGAGGTTTGGTGTTCCGCTGCGTTCTCGGGTCGGAAGGGTGTGTGTGTTGGTTCCTAGGTCCAGTGGCACTCCAGTGGCTACGTGGGCTTGGCCAACTTGGGTAGTGAGTCAGAGATGTGTGTTGGAAGCCGTGTTCATCTTGTAAGAGTTTCTATCTCCTTCGAGAAGAATTTTTATCGGCTCCTATTCACTCCCCCCTCTCTGGTTCGCCGTATCGGTCCTTCAACCATTCGGTAAGCCCACAAGGCTTCATTGAGTACCGAATGCCACCTTTTTGGCTTTTGATCAATCTTCTTTTGTATAATCTTGATCATGATCTTATTAGAAGCCTCTGCCTGACCATTAGCTTGGGCATAATAAGGAGAAGAATTCAACAATTTGATCCCCATGCTTTCAGCAAATTCCCTGAACTCTGAAAATGTAAATTGAGTTCCTTGATCAGTTGTAATTGTTTAAGGAATTCCAAATCTGTAGATGATGTGCTCTTTGAAAAACTCAACCATGTTTTCTGATGTTACTTTCTTCAATGTAACCGCCTCAACCCATTTAGTGAAATAATCTGTTGCCCAAAGCACAAACTTATGCCCCTTGCTAGATGGAGGATTTATTTGGCCAATCAAATCTATACCCCATCCTCTGAATGGCCATGGCTTGATAATAGGATTCAAAGCTGATGCTGGAACTCTTTGGATACTCCCAAACTTCTGAAAATCTTGACACCCTTTGTAATACTCAAAGCAATCTTCCAGCATCGTCGGCAAATAACATCCGGTCTGCCTGATAACCCATTTCATTCGGTAAGCCGATTGATGTGCTCCACATAGCCCATCGTGCACTTCACTCATCATTTTCTTTGCTTCTTCTTGACCTAGGCATTGTAGCAACACCCCATCTAATGATTTGTAAAACAAATGTCCATCAAGAAGAACAAACTTTATAGCTTTATACCTGAGCTTCCTAGAGACCTTTCGAGATGGATCTTCCAGATAGTCAAAAATTTCTTTTCTCCAATCATCTTCTGCTAGATCACTCCCGAAAGCACACACATCATTGGCAAATGTTTGCTTCTTCATTGTGTTCCCTAGGAATATGTTGCAGAATCACTAACTGGAAACTTTTCAAAATTTCCTTGCATTCCTCGTAGTAATTCCTCAGGATATCATTTCTACATTCATACTGGACATTCAATTGTTTTATGACTAGCTCCGAATCTCCATAAATTTGAACTGAAATAGCCTTTGCTTCTTTCAAATACTGAAGCCCTCTAAGCAATGCCTCATATTCGGCTTGATTATTTGTGACAGTAAGCTGAATAGGAATAGCAAACTCAGACATCTCACCTCTAGGTGAAATCAATAAAATCCCTACTCCACCACCTTTGCCACATAAGGATCCATCAAAGAACAAAGCCCAAGGAGTGATTCCAAGCAAATCAATTGATGGATCACGATGTTCAGTAATGAAATCAGCAATAACCTGACCTTTAACAGCTTTTGCCAATTCAAATTTCAACTCAAACTCAGACAAAGCTTATTAATCCATTTGCCAATCCTTCCATTCAAAATTGGAATAGACAACATGTGTTTAATTACATCAAATTTTGAATATACAACGCATTCGGCATTCAACAAATAGTGCCGAAACTTTGTACATGAGTAATAAACACACAGGCAAAGCTTCTCCGCAGCCGAATATCTTGTTTCGGGATCAAGCAATTTTTGTCTAAGGTACGCAAATACTCGTTCCTTTCCCTCAAATTCTTGTATAAGGGCCGATCTAATGGTTTGGGTATCGGCCGCCACGTACAACTTGAAAGGCTTGTTCAATTGTGGAGGTACCAACATTGGTGGTTCCTTCATGTACTTCTTGATCTCATCGAAAGCCTTTTGTTGTTCGTCACCCCATACAAACTTCTGATCCTTCTTGATCCTCAACAACGGAGAGAAAGGCAACACCTTTTGTTATAAATTTGAAATAAACCTTCTCACAAAATTGATCTTGCCCTGCAGTGATTGCAATTCTTTGAGATAGGTTGGAGGAACAACTTCATCAACAGCTTTCATGTTTTTCTTGCCAACCTCTATTCCTCCTTCATGCACTAAAAATCCCAAGAACTCTCCAGCTGAAACTCCAAAGGCACATTTATTCGAGTTCATCTTAAGCCCATGCTTTCGAGTGCACTCTAGAGTTTTCCCCACATCATTCAAGTGTGATTCATGATCCAAAGACTTGATCACGACATCATCAATGTATATCTCAATAATTTTGCGGATCAGCTCATGAAAAATATAATTCATGGCTCTTTGATAAGTTGCACCGGCATTTTTCAACCCAAATGTCATAACAATCCACTCAAAAAGGCCTATATGTCCAGGACATCTAAAGGCTGTTTTTGATATATCTTCTATTGCCATAAAAATTTGATTGTACCCCGCATTGCCATCCATGAAACTAATAACTTTATGTCCAGCAGCGACATCAACCAACAAGTTAGCAACAGGCATTGGATACCCATCCATAGGTGTAGCTCTGTTCAGATCTCTAAAGTCTATGCAAACCCTCATTTTCCCGTTTTTCTTGTAAACAGGGACAATGTTAGAGATCCACTCCACATATCTGCATGGCCGAATAAAATTTGCTTCGATCAATCTCTCAACTTCTTTTTTCACGTCGGCCAATACTTCATCCTTGTAGATCTTTCGGGGAGGTTGCTAGTAAGGCTTAAAACCAGGCTTGATTGGAAACCGATGATCAACGATGGAACGATCCAAACCAGGCATCTCCGAATAATCCCAAGCGAAGCAATCTTTGTGTTCTTTCAGTAGCTTGATCAACTCTTTTCTGAAACTTGAATCCAAGTTAGCACTGATAAATGTCGGCCTTGGCTTATCACCATCTCCAAATCAATTTCTTCCAATTTGTCAGCTGACATGAATCCACGTCCTAACTTTCCATCAGTTCCATCAATTGGATTATCCATTAAAAATTACTATAAGAGCCGACTGCTTGAATCGGCTGTTGATCATTGCTGACTGGTTCAACAGGACCTTCACCCCAGTCCTTGCCTGAGACGCAATCTATACCTTGATACTCCCACAAGGTTGGTTCCACGTTAGCCACGCTTACTGAATCATCTGCTTGGACTACTTCTATATCATCATCCACCCATTGAACAAGCTGTTGATGCATGGTAGATGGGATGCAGCAATTTGCATGGATCCAGTCCCGTCCAAGCAGCAAGCTATATGCCCCTTTGCCCTCAATGACAAAGAAGGTCGTGAGCAAGGTCTTAGACCCGATCATCAGATCCACATGTACACAGCCCTTGGTGTCTGAAGGATTCCCAGCAAAATCATTCAGAACTATACTTGTTGGCGTCAAATCCCTAGGGCCCATGCCAAGCTTCCTGAACGTAGTATACGACATCACATTGACCGCAACTCCACCATCAACGAACATCTTGGTCAATGGCTTCCCATTGACATATCCCCTCAAGTACAGCGGTCTCATCTGCTAATTCTTGGATGGCTTGTCAAAGGTTGCTTGCTTGGCCAACACTAGCAATGCCATCAACCCAAGTTGCTCAGCCTCATCGATGTCTGGCGACGCCTCTTCCTGCACAACCTGATTAGCTGGAGCCATGAATTCATTCGGCAAGAAGCATACCATGCACACTGAGGCCGAATGATCAAATCCATCAGGCTTATCTTTGGGACACCACACCAGTTTCCTCTTGATCATCAATTTTTTCTCCTTGATCAGCTCTTTCAAGGAATTGGTTGTAGATGTCAGCTATATCACTGTGTTTGGCAAACCTAGAGTCTTTCTTGAAGCCATAAGCATGGTTGCTCATCAATGATAGCCTGTGCGACAATTGGCCAAGATTATCGAACTCCATGCCGAATAGCTTTTCCCGAATAGCTGGCAACATACCTGCTACAGCCATATCAGCCAATTGATCATCTGGTAGATTCAAAGAGAAGCACATGCTTTTAGTCTCTCTGAACCTACTGAGGAACTCCATGGGTGTCTCATTATGCCTCTGTCTCAGGGTGGTTAGATCAATTAGCTTTTTCTCATTACTGCCAATGAAGTAATGAGCATGAAACTTTTGTTCCAAATCTTTCCAGGAACAGACTTATTGAGAAAGCAAAGAAGTGAACCATGTAAAGGCCGGGCCTGTCAGTGATAGGGGAAAATATCTGATCCTGAATGCTTCATCAGCTGAAGCTTCCCCAAGCTGCATCAAATATCAGGCTATATGCTCCACAGTGCTAGTATCATCCTGTCCAGAAAATGTTGACGGTGTATTTTGGTGCACCAAGCATGTTCATTACACTTTGGTTTGGATTTGATTATGGAACTAACCCTCCAATAGGCGCACTAATCATATAACAAGTTCATCTATGTGCATGCATTTGGAAGTGTTGTGTTTACGTAGGAAAATATGGACATAAAGGACGGATTCGCAACAAGTTCAAAGGAGCATTTACGGAGTCTTATTCGTGTTATGAGCTTGATGAAATCACTTCCAATGGTGGCAAGGACCGAAGTTTTACAAAGGAACACCCCCGGGGATTGAAGCGTAAAAGACCGAACTTCATGCGAAGAGAACCTCCATCTTGGACGCGAGGATGACATCGTCAAAATCATGCAAGTGGAGGGGGCAAAGTGCATAATCACCTGAGGACCCACGGGAACGAAGGGGTGACCGAACCGGCCGAGATGGGCTCGGGGCCGGTCGGCCCAAGCCGGCCGGCCCAGCCCACCCCGGTGGTCGGTTCGGCCCCCCTTTCCTTGCACCCGAAGGATCTTTAACCCTAAAAGCCTGGAGGTGCCGCCATCAGGGAGGGGAGAGCCATTCGCACCAGGAGGCCATCCACAAGCTAGAGAGAGAGGAGGAGGATCTCCGGAGGGAGATCAACCACCTCGAAGGAAGCACCCTCTCGTGGAGAAGAAGGAAGGCACCGTCGGAAGGGAAACCATGATCAACGGTGCTATGTCCAGCACTTTGATGGGGTAATCTTCTTATTCGTCCATGAGTTGTAATCGATCTTAAGATGTAATCATACTTTGTCGGATTATCTATCTATCATCTTGTGTTGAATATACTTTAATGCTTAAGGTTAGCTACCTTGCCGTAAAGGGAGTAGGGGCCCGATGCTTCCTTGGATCCATTCAATACGCCGTGTCCATCATAGGTCTAGTCATGAATACCTTCTCATAGTGACAGTACGAGAGGAGGGAAAGGGCGAAACCGTGGTCACAACCCCCGATAGATTAGATTGGTTTAATGTTTTTAATTGATTGCATGATCGTAGACCCATGGGCGAGTGTCTCCTACCGTGATCGCTTATTGTTCTCTCTAGTGTAGGTTAGTTGTTTTCTAGTTTAATAATAGTTAGGGTTTTAGTAGCTAGTGCGTAGAAGTAGATTGAACGCTTGTAATCCCCTTGCTCCGCGGATTGAGAAGAACCTTGGGAATCCCGTGGTGAAAAAGGTGTGGGGTCCGTACGCTTGCGGATCGTAGAGGGATACGTCTTTTATCCGTCAACAGAAAACTTCGTGAAATCTGCAGGAGCTTTCACCCTAAGCGGCAAAGCCACCCTGTTATACCATTCTGGGAAGGGAGGTGTATACACATGCCCTTGATTCTTGGGTTTCAGGCCGAATTAATTTTGTAATACATCGGCCATTTTCTGCACCATAAGATCAACGTTAGCGTCTTGATCCCCTGGCCTTCCAGTAGGCCCAGTAAGCATTCCTGTGGTCGTACCATATCCAGGATTCGGGAAAGCATCAATGGCACCGTAATCCATGAATTCCGAATATCCAGCCCCAAACATGTTCTTCTGTAGCCTATTATTTGCTGGTGATATTCTGTAAGTAGAGCCAGGTGGAACTCCAGTAGAGCCGAATGCCAATTCTCCATAAGTAGGCCTGTTGGGCATTGCCTGATAAGGGTTCTACTGCTGGATTGGCTGTCCTCCTGTACTTTGCAGAGGCGGCTGGATTGGTTGACCTTCCGTACTTTGCAGAGGCGGCTGAGCACTTGCATCTCGAGCTGGTTGGTACTGACAGCAGCACTTGATTCTCCTATCTCCACACTAGGCCCTTGGGGTGATACTCGACCAAGCACCTTTTACATGCCTGGGCCAAAGACACTAACCATCATTTGTCGGAACATATTTAAGACAGCAGTATTGTGTTTGGCCATTATGTTCTCCATAGTTTGCTGAACTGCATTCATAACCTCCTGTTTCTCTTCAGCAGATGTGGTGTCAGGTTCTCCTAGTAGTAGAACTCTTGGCATGTCAGACTTAAGATATGTCGTACCACTTCTGTTTTTAGAGAATGACATGAGACACTTCTGCTAAAATTGATCAACAGCATCCTTTAATTGCAGTTGCTGCTCTGGAGACAGCTCCTCTATGGAGACATCCATGACATCATGAATATCAGGCATCTTGATCAACTAGATGGTCCCACCGAGCGTGCCAAAAAGTGTGTTGACATAAAATCAGCACGTCACGCCAAGCACACAGCAAGCCGAACAAAGCTGGCTTAAAACACGTGTCGAATCCGAAGCGTGCCAGTCAATTTTCCTGAAACTGACAAAGGATGAAAACCAGTTAGATAAAACCTAGAACTTGCCGGGTGGTATCAGATAGTTCCGTATTTACACCTAGAAAGCCAATTAAAATGGCATATAGCTACAACAAGCTATCTGTCAGCAGTTTGAATATCATTCGGGCGCTCTAAAACATGAAAACAGGATATAGCCGAATGCATGACATAAGCATGATGAAAGATCGATCTTTGTATAAACAATCATTGCACGCACGTAGTCATGACCGATTTTCTAGGATAGATTACAATAAAATAAAATAAGGTGAAAGCATGATTATAAATTTGAAGTAAACAAGCATGCATAGGCCAAAAGCACTAGTCTACCGCATGTCTAGGTACTCTCAAACCCGTCGAGCGTGACACCAAACAAGTTAATCCACCGCATGATACGACTTGTTTGAAACCACACCACCAACCAAAAATAGATCAATTCACTGCATGATACAATCTAACTATGGAGGCCTAAAAGCATACATTATTTAAAACAATTTTATGAGCACATTTCACTTGTGATAGAATTTCCGAATACAGCTGTACAGCCGATCCGGGTTCCGTGGAGAAGGAACAAACTATGCTAGATCAACACGCTTGAACCCACAACATGTGGCAATCTAGATGATTCGAATTCGGCTATTAAAGAGCATGTGATCCATACGCCACATCGAGTTGAAGACTTGAACATACATTATATCGATCGTAAACAAGATAAAGCCAAAACCTAACCAATCTAAATTGGGCAATGAGGGTATTACATGAATTAAACATAAAGAAAAATTCAAAGTAACACATGGTAACTTAATGAATCTATTAGATCTTGCCAAATCTAATAGAGCCGATAACTAGCTCCAAGCTAGATCTTAGCCTACCGCATGGCTCATGATCTAACAAGAAACCCTCTTGAACCAAGTTTAAATCCACCGCATGATACTAAGCATGGTAACAAGACTACTTGCATCACGGTCTAAATCCACCGCATGATACTAGACATGATACAAGGTTGCCGGTACTTGCGGAGGTCGACGGGTCGATGATTCCTCTCGAAGATCTCGACGACTCGACTAAAGGACTCAAAAGATGGCACGGGGCCGGTTTGTTGTGAAATTGTTCGATGCCTATTACCAACACCAAGGGTTTATATTTATACCCTTGTCCTAACACGACTCATGGTCGACTACGAGTACAACATTCATTGCCTAAATTAATGTCCCTGCGCCAATGTCGATCTCGCACCCGTCATCAATTCGTCCCTTCCTTGTATCCGGGCCACATCATCACGTATTCCCGAAAGCTTCCTGTCGGGGACAGCCCTAGGGGTCCCCTTAAACAATGGGGAAAACCTCACTAACCCGCAACGAAACCAAAATACGTTAAGCTTAACCATGCAGGTGCCTAACCATGCAGGACACAGCCCGCAGGGACCCCAACGGCCCATCGAGGCGGCCCACGTAAGGATCCCCTCGAACAGGCTCCGCCTCGTTCGAGGATGCGCGCTCCCTTCGGGCGGGTTTCGCCCCGCTCGAGGGGCAGCACTTCCCTCAAGCGAGCTCCGCCTCGCTCGAGGGTACGCCCCGCCCTCGGCCGGGGTCCGCCACGCTCGAGGGTGCCCCTCACGCGTGCGCCGGCCCCCGTACACGGGCATTTAACGCCCCGACGCCGCGGGGACGGCGCCATCATGCGCCGGGGCTCGCACCCCGGTGCCGCCGCACCAACTCCCCAGGGAGGAGCCCATCCCCGCCACTGTGGGAGGGGACTGTGCAGCGCGGCCGGTGTCAGTCCCGTGATACCGTGCGCACGCCCTAGTACGGCTAACGCGCCGAGCCCTCGAAAGGGGGCCGGCGCACCCTCGATTCACTTTCTTGTGACCCTACAGGGTTAGGTGGAGGCGCTAGGCCGGTGGACTGCCATCCCCGCCACTGTAACGGCGTGGCCGCCGTACCCACGCGTGCAGGCGCACGCCAGGCCCTGTAGCAACGACTCCAGCCCCGTGAAGCGCGTCGGGAAGGAACGCCGTTCTGCCCACTCCTGTACGCCGTACGGGCCTGCATCAGCACCTCCCTCGAGCCTATCAGAGGACATCACCACCATCCGCTGCTCTCCTACCCTCGAACCGCCACTGTTCGGGTACAAGTCAGGCCATGATGACCAGATCGCTGCAAGGATCGCCCGGACGGCCGCCCACTCTATAGTGTAGCACGTCGTGCTTCTCCACGTAGCTAGATAGCGCGGCATGCATGTAGTTCGCCTCCCCCTTGATCTATAAAAGGGGGACGAACCCCCCAGCCGCGAGGGGACAGAAGACACAGAACAGCGACACGCTCAAGGTCACAGACCAGGAGCCCTTCACATACACCGTGCACTCACTCTCTTATTCTCACACAATATCTTCAACCACTCCACCAGGGACTTGGAAGCCACGCTTCCTCTCCCGCCTTGCTTGTAGCGACCCCCACCACAGCACCCCCGGTGCTGAGCAATATAGTGCCGTGAGCACACCCCCTGGCCGGACGTACGGCCCCCTCGGCGGAACCAGGATAAAAACCCTGTGTCACTTGTTGCTTAGCATCGACCATTGAGGGATAGACCTCGGCGCTATCTACTGGTTAGTGTCGGGACCATATTCCGCACCGACAGTTGGCGCCCACCGTGGGGCGATCGAGCGCCTAAGGTCGTTCCGTCAACTCCCTCCATGGTGATCCGCACTGAGTACCATGCTACACGCTACTGCATGGGTAGCTTGGACCCCCTCCCAGCCGGGTTCGAAATCCGCTTCGGGGACCTGAACTTCCAGGCCACGGGGAACGGCTATCTCATGCGCCTCACCAACCGTGAGGAACTCCGCGCGCAGCGCCAGGCCAGGTCAGCTTTGGCCCCCGCCGCGCGCACCACCACGGCACAGGCGCCGCAGGCACGGATGCCGCGGGCCCGTCGGCGCCACGACGCCACCGTCGCTCCGGGGCGCGTTCGCGTCGCGCGCGGTCCGAGCGGCGGCAGCCGAGCGCGCCGCCGCCCGGCCGCGGTGCGCCGACCATAACGACCGCCACCGCCCCGGCGGGGGGGGGCGCGCGGTCTCCGGACCGCGCATCCCCATCGGGTTGCGTGGCACCACGACAGCCTACAACGCCAACGTCAACACGACGATGCGCAGGGTTCCGCCTGGCCGCCACGTCTTCGTCGCCAGGGACCCCGGCGCCTCAGCAGGGGATGAGTCATCCTTGGGCTCCATCGACACGTTGCCACCCGCCAACCGCCACGGATACGCGGAGTGGGACTTCTGCGGCGTGCGGACCCGCCGCGTTCCGGCGTTTCCTCGACGCCGCGGACTACTGGTTTGGCTGCTCCGACGACTCCAGCACAGGGAGCTACGACCCGGCGCGGGAGTGCTGCGCCATCATCACCAACGACCCGGCCAATGCCGCCGACGGGGAAGTCACGCCTGCCCCAGGGATCGCCGCGCGCCCGGCCGCGAGGCCAAGCGCTCCCCGCCGGGGCCGACGCCGACGCGGCAACTAGCCCAAGCCCGCGAGCTCGAGGCCAAGCCGGCGGAGGAATACCGAACGGTGCGGCCGCTCCGCGCCTCAATGGCGGGGGGAAGCCTCCGCACGCGGCGAACGCGCACGGAGCCGGGCCGACGAGTCCGCGACCGCATCAACACCGTCCCCAACGTCGAAAACGCGGACGTGCCCCCGCGGGCGAGCCGAGCCGAAGCTCGTCGCCGCCGCGACGCCGCCGCGAGCCATGCCGCACCCTCGACCCCCGAGGCTCGAGACATGCACCGCGAGGTGCAAACTCTCATCGAGCAAGCGGCCGTCCGGCGGCCGAGAGCTCGGCCTCACGCATCCGCCAAAGAGGGGGGATGCACGGGGCGATGAAGCCGCACCGGGAGGCGAACCCTCGGTGCACGCGGGGGGGGACCGGCGGGGCGACCCACCGAGCAAGGGCGCACGCCGGCCAAGGAGCGACTCCTTGACGCGCGCAGGGCGCTGGATGGCGACGCTTGCAACGTCATCAACGCCAGGCGCACCAGCAAGGCGGACGCACAAGCGGCAAGGGGCTACCACCCTCGACGGGGTGGGCGCTACGACAGCGGCGAGGACCGCTCCCCGACGCCGGAGCCCCCAGGCACCCGCATGTTCAGCCGGGAGATCCGTGCGGCAGCGTTCCCCCAACGCTTCCGCCAACCCTCGACGATCGTCAAGTACAACGGAGAGACGGACCCCCGCGTGTGGCTCAACGACTACCGCTTGGCTTGACAGCTGGGCGGGGCCACCAGCGACGAGGTCATCATCCGCAACCTGCCCCTACATCTTGGCGACGCGGCCCGGACATGGCTCGAGCACCTGCCCGCCCCCCGCATCCATAACTGGGACGACCTGGTCCACACATTCGTCGGCAACTTCCAGGGCACATACGTGCGCCCTGGAAACTCATGGGACTTGCGCTCCTGCACGCGTGGGGCCCCGCGAGTCGCCGCGGACTTCATACGGCGCTTCTCCAAGCGCTGCACGGAGCTCCCCAGCGTGGCACAGTCCGAAATCGTGCATGCCTTCCTCGAGGGCACCACGTGCCGGGACCTCGTGCGGGAGCTGGGACGCAGCCCGCCTGCGGACTCCAACGAGCTGTTCGACATCGCCACCAGCTTCGCCTCCGGGGAGGAGGCCGTGGGGGCGATCTTCGACGGCAAAAAGGGCAAGCGCTCCGAGGACGCGCCCGCGGAGGGCAGCAAGTCCAAGGAGCCGCACCGCAACGACAAGCGGGGCAAGAAGGGGAAGAAGCCGCGCCGCGAGGCGCGCGAGCGGAGGACGCGACGGCGGCAACGCCGAGGCCCTCGCTGTCGACCCGGCTCGACGGGGCCCTCGACCGGCCCCTCGAGGCCCGGGGGTGTTCGACGACATGCTGAAGAAGCCATGTCCCTACCACAAAACCCCAGTACACCACACCCTTGAGCAGTGCAACATGCTCAAGAAATTCTATGGCCGTGCCGCCGCGAAGGAGGCAGAGGCCAAGAAAGACGGAGGCGATGGCGACGCGGGCGGCTTCCTCGCCGTCGAAAATGTGTTCCTCATCTTTGGGGGACCAACTATCGACATGTCGACACGCCAACGCAAGAAGGAGCGGCACGAAGTCCTCACCGCTAAGAGGGCACCTCCGTCCTTCCTCGATTGGTCGGAGGACGCCATCACATTCAGCCGGGAGGACCACCCAAACCGCGTCCCCAACCCGGGCCAGTACCCGCTGGTGGTTGACCCCATCATCGGGAACGCCCGGTTCTCGAAGGTCCTCATGGACGGAGGCAGCAGCTTCAACATCCTCTACGCGCATACGCTGCGCCTGATGGGGATCGGATTGGACCGGTCGCGGCCCGAAGACGAAGCCGTTCCACGGCATCGCGCCCGGCAAACAAAGTCCAACCCCTCGGGCGCATCAACCCGCCTGGGTCCGGTTTGGCACCCCTAAGAACTTCTGCAAGGAGACCCTCACCTTCGAGGTGGTGGGGTTCGAAGGGGCCTACCATGCTATACTTGGGCGACCCTGTTATGCCAAATTCATGGCGGTCCCCAATTATACCTATCTAAAGATGAAGATGCCCGGCCCGAACGGCGTCATCATCGTCGGCTCGTCGATCGAGCACGCGTTCGACTGCGATGTCGAATGCGTGGAGCACGCAGAGGCACTGGCGCTGGATGAAGCGCTGGTGAACACGCTGGAGAAGATGGTCAACGAAGACCTCGACTCCGCTGCCAAACACGCTGGCACCTTCGAGGCCGCGGAGCAGACCAAGGGGGTCCCCCTCGACCCTTCAGCCCCCGAGGGCAAGGTGTTGAGGGTCAGCTCCACCCTCGACCCCAAATAGGAAGTGGTGCTCGTCGACTTCCTCCGCGCCAACGCCGACATCTTCGCGTGGAGCCCCTCGGACATGCCAGGCATCCCGAGGGAAGTCGCCGAGCACTCCCTTGACATCCTGCCAAACGCTCGCGCCGTGCAGCAAAGGCTCCGCCGCTTCGACGAGGAGCGGCGACGGGCAATCGGAGCGGAGCTGCGAAAGCTTCTCGAGGCCGGATTCATCAAGGAGGTGTTCCACCCAACATGGCTAGCAAACCCCGTGCTTGTAAAGAAAAAGAATGGGAAGTGGCGGATGTGTATAGACTACACTAGTCTCAATAAAGCATGTCCTAAAGTTCCTTTTCCTTTGCCACGCATTGATCAAATCGTTGACTCAACAAAGCGGGTGCGAACTCGCTCCGTTTCCTTGATGCCTATTCCGGGTACCACCGGATAAAGATGAAAGAGTCCGACCAGCTCGCGACCTCGTTCATCACACCGTTCGGGACGTTCTGCTACGTCACGATGCCATTTGGCCTCAGAAACGCGGGTGCAACATATCAGCGTTGCATGCAGCACGTTTTTGGGGATCACATCGGGCGGACGGTCGAAGCATACGTGGACGACATCGTCGTGAAGACCAGGAAGGCGGACGACCTGGTTGGCGACCTTGGCATCGCGTTCAACTGCCTACGGGCCAATGGGGTCAAATTAAACCCCGAAAAATGTGTCTTTGGAGTGCCCCGGGGCATGCTCCTCGGATACATCGTCTCCCAGCGGGGAATCGAGGCCAACCCTGAAAAGGTCGCGGCCCTCGAACGGATGGGTCCAATCCGGGACCTCAAGGGGGTGCAGAAGGTGTTGGGGTGCCTTGCCGCCTTGAGCCGCTTCATCTCGCGGCTCGGTGAGAAGGGCCTGCCCCTCTACCGCCTACTCAAGAAGCACGAGCGCTTCTCCTGGACCACCGAGGCCCGGGATGCGCTCGACAAGCCGAAGGCGTCTCGACGCACGCCCGATCCTCACGCCGCCGCGGGACGGCGAGCCCCCCGCAGCTCTACGTGGCCGCGACCACCCGGGGTGGTGAGCGTCGTGATCGTTGTGGAGCGCACGGAGGAAGGGCATGCCTTGCCTGTGCGGCGGCCGCCTACTACATCAGCGAGGTCCTCTCGGACACGAAGACGCGCTACCCCCAGGTCCAGAAGTTGCTGTACGCAGTGGTTCTCGCGCGGCGCAAACTCCGCCACTACTTCGAGGCCCACCCCGTCACGGTGGTTTCCTCCTTCCCACTAGGAGAAATCATCCGCAACCCCGACGCCGCGGGCAGGATCGCCAAGTGGTCCGTGGAGCTGATGGGCGAGACGCTCGCCTACGCCCCGCGCAAGGCTGTCAAGTCCCAAATCTTGGCGGATTTCGTCGCCGAATGGACGGACACGCAGCTGCCGCCGCCACAGATCCAAGCGGAGTGCTGGACTCTGTTCTTCGACGGCTCGGTGATGAAAACGGGGGCGGGCGCGGGCCTGCTCTTCGTGTCACCCCTCGGGGAACACATGCGGTACGCGGTGCGCCTCCACTTCCCTGCGTCTAACAACATGGCTGAATACGAGGCCCTCCTCTGCGGCCTCAAAATCGCCATTGAGTTAGGCGTCAAACGCCTCGACGTAAGGGGCGACTCGCAGCTCGTGATTGATCAAGTCATGCAGAACGCGAGCTGCCATGACGACAAGATGGAGGCCTACTGCAAAGCCGTGCGAGCCCTCGAAGACAAGTTCTACGGCATCGAGCTCAACCATGTGCCCCGCAGGTACAACGAAGAGGCGGACGAGCTCGCCAAGATCGCGTCCGGGCGAATCACCGTTCCCCCAAACGTTTTCGCACGCGACATCGCTCAGCCCTCAGTCGCTTTCGAGCCCTACCCCTCGAATCACAACAAACCCTCGGGGGCTCCCTCGAATCCAGCGGGTGCGGAGCCCATGGACGAGGACCCCTCGAACGAGGCGTACGTGCTCTCCCTTCTCGAGGGGTACGGCTCCCACGAGGCCGACGTGATGGACATCGAGCCGGCCCCCGTCCAGGCGGACTGGCGGGAGAAATACATTGCCTGGATCGCTCGAGGGGAACTCCCCGCGAACCGGGCCGCGGCTAGGTGCATCGCTAGGATGGCTAAGTCTTTTGCCCTCGTCGACGGCGAGCTGTACAGGCGTGCCGCCTCCGGCATCCTACAACGGTGCGTACCCATTCCCGAGGGGCGCGAGCTCCTGCGGGACATCCACGCGGGGATCTGTGGCCATCATGCCGCGCCCCGCACCCTCGTCGGCAACGCGTTCCGCCAGGGCTTTTACTGGCCCACGGCGGTCGCGGACGCCAGCGAGATCGTGCGCACCTGCGAAGGGTGCCAGTTCTACGCCCGCAAGTCCAACTTGCCCGCCCATGCCCTACAGACCATCCCCGTAACATGGTCGTTCGCCGTGTGGGGGCTGGACATCGTCGGGCCCCTCGCGGAAGGCGCCGGGGGCTTCACCCACTTGTTGGTCGCGATCGACAAGTTCTCCAAGTGGGTGGAGGTGCGCCCCATCACGAATCTAAGGGCGAAGGGCGGTGACATTCTTCACTGACATCGTCTACCGCTTTGGAGTGCCAAACTCCATCATCACCGACAATGGATCCCAATTCACGGGCAAGAAGTTCTTGGAGTTCTGCGACAAGTTCCACATCCGTGTGGATTGGGCAGCCGTGGCGCACCCACAGACCAACGGCCAAGTGGAACGTGCCAATGGCATGATCTTACAAGGCCTAAAGCCCAGAATTTTCGACCAGTTGAACAAATCTGGGCGGAAATGGCTCCAAGAACTACCAGCGGTTGTGTGGAGCCTAAGGACCACTCCGAGCAGAGCCACCGGGTTCACCCCGTTTTTTCTAGTCCACGGCGCGGAGGCCGTCCTCCCCACGGATTTAGAATACGGGTCGCCCAAGGTTCGAGGCTATAACGAGGATGCTAACCAACGAGCCCGCGAGGACTCGTTGGACCAGCTGGACGAAGCACGCCTCGTAGCCTTGATGCACTCCGCGAGGTACCAGCAGTCCCTCAGGCGCTATCAAGCACGCAAGATACGCCGGCGGGATTTCAGTGAAGGGGACCTGGTCCTAAGGCTACGCCAAGACAACCGAGGGCGCCACAAGCTATCGCCCCCACGGGAAGGACCCTACGTCGTGGTGAAGGTACTCAAGCCCGGCACATACAAGTTGGCCAATGAGGACGGTGAAGAGCTCACCAACGCTTGGAACATCCAACAGCTACGTCGCTTCTACCCTTAGCTAGGATTTCCAAGTATTTTTTGGTTGTAAAAACCGCACGGCCAACGCCCCAGTTGGTTGCAACTATGTAAAAGCTTTAAGCTTAATAAAAAGGGCAACTCGGCTTTCCCCTGAAACCCAAGTTACCCTCGGGGGCTACTGCGGGGGGCATCCCCCCAAAATAGTCCCATTTTTTCGCGCAAAAAACGCAACAACCCACACGCGCTAAGTTTGTTTCCTACTTCAACCTCGAGCCACGATTCGAACGGGGCGCAGCGGCACGGCGGAAGGAGCGTGCGAGCCAGAGATAGCCTACGCCGCGTGGCTATGGCCCTTCTCTCTCGCCTCCAACCCAGTGGGCCCCCTGCGAAAATCGAACTCCCCTAACTAGAATCTACTCAAGAAGAAGGAGAAACAAAAAGCGTGATAAACAAATAACTTCATTTACAGCAACTGCGCATGTTCATGAAACAACTTGTTTATTTACAAAGGGCCACGAGGCCAGAATACTGATACACATAAACAAAAAATGGGCCTAGCGCCCAACTGCTTTCAGGCGGGAGGAGTAGCGACATCGGCCGACGTCCGGAAGAGGAACTCCTCGAAGGCCTCGGCGAGCGACCGGCGGCATCGGCGGCGAGCGCATCCACACGCTCCATGGCCACCTCGTCCTCGACGCCCTCGGGAACGATGTAGCCCTCCGCCGCCGCCTCGAAGTTAACCTCGTAGTGGGATCGCACCACTCCGAGGGCCTCTCGGACGCCCGAGCGCCGCAGCCGCCGGTGCATCCGCTCTGGGACATGGCCACCAAGGGCGCGCAGCGGCCGGCCGGCCGAGCCGCCGCCCGTGCCTCGCCCTCCTCGACGGCGCGGCGGTCTCGAGGGCCGCATCGCGCAGCCTCCCGCAACCCTGCTCGGAGGAGTTGTAGGAAGCTGCGCAGCCGCCTCGGCCCGCTCAGCCGCATGCCCCAGGGCGGTGCGCAAGCCTGGAAACGCCAAGGCAAGAAAGAAATCAGAACAAGGGAATGCGAGTTCCCAATCGAAAAACCAACAAGACGAGAGTCAGACTGTGGCTCACCTTCGACCTGCTTCCTCTCCATCTCGAGGTCGCGGCGCACGGTCTCGACCGTCGCCGCCTCGAGGCGCTCGACGGTCTCGCCCTGCTCCCGGAGGGACAACTCCTGATTGGCGTTGGTGATGCTGAGCATAATCACCTCGCCCTCGGCATTGGAGAGCTTGGCGTCCCGATCCGCCAAGGACCCTTCGCGTCACCTCGTGGGCGGCGCGCTCTCGCTCCCCGCCGCACGGGCATCGGTGAGGGCGGCTCGCTCCCCGCCGGGAGCCGCTCCTCGGCCCCTTGGCGGGCGGTGCTCTCTTGCGGGAGCCGCTCCTCTCGCGACGACGAGGGCCGCGGCCTTGGCGTCGAGGGCGGCCTTCGAGTCGTCGCCCTCCTTGGCCCGGCCGCTCCGCCCGCGCGCCCGCTCCTCGCCCCTAGCGCCGCTGCGCCGCCCCCTCAAGCGACGAGCGAAGCTCCCGAGCTCGGCGCGGACGGTCGCCACCTCCGCCTCCCCGGTTAGCGGCCGGCGTCCGCGTCTTCTCCAAGTCCTCGCGCGCGTGCCGCGGCGCCTCATCACGATCGATGAGGGCCGCGCGCACCCGCTCGAGGCTCGAGCGGCGCGCCGTGTCCGCCCTCAAGCCCTCGGGCGCCTCGTCGGGGCCAGGCCAAGGCCCGGTACGCCAGCCAGCTATCCGAGGACCTGAGAGCGTCGGCAAGCGCGTCGAAAGCGCTGCACCGCTCCCGGAGCTGGTGGACCTCGGCGTTCACCCGGTCGAACGCATCGTACTTGTCGTGGGCGCGACACTCGAGCTCCTGGCAACCACAGAATCAAAACCCATAAGTACCGTGACACGAAGGCAGCATACACGAACGAAAGAAAGGAGAGAACAAGCAACCACGGCTAACCTGGAAGACGAGCCATGCCGGGCCGCCATGGACCTGCAGCGCCTCGTTCAGCGCGCAGTTGAGCGTAGCGCCGTGGCTCCGGAGCTCGTCCCAGAGCTCCAGCTCCACCCGAGCGTCAGCAAACGCTGGGGGATCATTGACGGCCCCCTCCACCTGGGCAGGGCGGCCGGCGCGGGAGGACGAGGCCTCGGCGCCGTGTCCTCGACCCCCCACCACCAGGTGACCCTCGCGCCGCCTCACGAGGGCCCCCTCCTGGGGCTCGGGGGAATTCGTGGGCCAGCTGGCCCACTGATCCCACCCAGGCGGCGGGGAGTCGTCCGAGACCTCCACCACCTCCGCTTGCAGAACGCCGGCGGGCGCCGCCGCTTGTGCCGCCTCCACCGGCGCCTCCGCCGCGTCTTCGCGGCGCGGGCGCCGGCACGGCGCCACGGCCACCACCTCTCGGCCGCGCCTCTGCAGCCCACGGGCGCCGCGGGTTGCTCCCGCTCCGCCTCCTCCACGCAAAAGCCCATGCGGCCGCGCCTCCACCACCGCCGCCGCCGCCCCCCCCCCCCCGCGACGGCCGGCGCCGGCCGCTCCTCGCCGACCGCCGGCCGCGCCGCGGCGGGCGATCCGTTGGCCGAGGCCTCGGGGCCCCGCCCGCACCCCCGCGAGCTCTCGCCCGCCGCCGCCGTGCTTGTCCCCGCCTGCGGCGCCCTCGACGAGCGCCGCCGGGTGGGGATAGACGCGTCCGTCCTCAGCACCTTGGCAGGTGCGAGAAGAGGCACGGTTGGCACCACCCTGCGCAGGCACGAACGGAGGGTTAGGACGCCTGATCATCAACAAGTCAAACCGAGCGAAGGATCGAACCCCTTACCTCGAGGAGGAAAAGGCGCGCTTCCTCTTCCTCGAAGCCTCAGCAGATGAGGCCCGCGCGGCCGGCGCGCGCCCGCCGCCGCGTCTCCCCCCGACGCGCGCCGCCGCGCGCGTGGGCGCGCCCGCCCCGCGCGCGGTCACGCCCGATGCCGCGCCCCCCGACGGCGCGCCGCGCGCACGGGTACGCTCGCCCCGCGTGCGGGCGCGCCGCCGTCGCGCCTCCCCGACGACGCCGCGCGCGCGCGGCACGCTTCTCTCGCGCGCACGGGTGCGCTCGCCGTGCGCGCCCCCGACGGGCGCGCCGGGCGCCCGCGCGCGCGCCGCCCTCGATGTCGATGGCCGGCGGCGGGCGCCGCCGCGCCCGCCCCAGGCGATGCCGCCCTCGCCGCCGGCGCCGGCTCCGGCGACGGGGGCGCAGGCTGCCACCTGTCAGAGGGGCCCTCCCCCTCAGCCTCTTCCTCTTCGTCCTCCTCCGAGGACGAGTACTCTTCGGTCCCCGGGGAGGAGAGCCCCAGCTCTTCGCGCCGCCGGTACTCCGCGGCCCGCCGGTCGCGGCGCGCTTGATGTCGCCTCGCGCGCTCCCTCCTGCGCGCCGCCCGCTCCTCGCCGCCGCCGCCGCGCCGCCCGCCCATCGCGCGGGAGTCGGGGGTAGGCGGAACGGACTTGGCGATGGTGAAGTTCACCAGCTGCACACAAGAGCAACAAGGGCGCGTCAGGAGGCAAAGGAAACACAAAGAACTAAAACGAGAGCAAGAACTACGCTCACCAACGGGCCCGTGGGGAGCATCTCGAGGTCCCACGGGGTCCGACCCGCCGCATCGGCGGCGTCCGGGTGTCGACGGCGCTCCGCGCCCGGGTGAGCGCGTATGGCCGCTCGAGGGGCGTCGGGAGCATCCTCGACCTCGCCAGGTCGATGGGGTTGGCCGCCTCTGTCATCTCGAAGATGCAGAGCGGCCTCTCCATCAAGGGCACGACCCGCCTATGATGGAGGAAGGCGAGGACGCCCATCGCGTTCAGCCCCATCGTCGCCAGGCGATGCAGCGCGACCGGGGACCGACTCCGCCGCGCCCGATGCTGGGCCGTGGACACCCCGTAGCCCCGGGAGTCGGCCTCTCCTTGAACACCCGCCGGTGTAGGGGGGGAAGGCCGGGCTCGGCGTTGCGCGGATAAAACCATCCCCGCTCCCGGCCCGGCGTTGTTCGTCGTCATGGTGCGGGGGATGTAGACGTTCTTGAATTGCCCCCCGCAGGCAAGCGACATCCCGCCGGCGCGCACCGCGCGGCGGGTCCTTGGCTCCGTCGTGGGCTGCGTGAAGAGCTCCGCGCGGAAAAGGTGTACCCAGAGCTCCCAGTTGACTGGGATCCCAAGGTACCCTTCGCAGACGCCGACGAACGTAGCCGCCTGCGAAATAGCGTTGGGGCGAAGTTGTGTATCTCCACTCCGTAGTGGTGGCACATCGCCCGCATGAAGCGGCTCGCCGGTGCGTTGAAGCCCCACTCGTGGTAGCGGATAAAGCTGACCACATAGCCCTCCGGCGGGTTGGGCGCGCGGTCCGCTGCCGGCGGCACTATCCACTCCGCCGGACGTCCGTCTTCATTGGCCGCCAGCTGGCCGGCGGCGACCAGCTCGCCAAGGGCCAGCGGCGTCACCGTCGACCTCTCCCAGGCATACAGCTCTAGGATCGTGAGGGGAAGCTGAGGCGGCGCCATGAGGAAGGACGAAGGAATGCGAGGACGGAGGACAAGGAACGGAAGAAAAGCTCTAACGGCGACACCGCGCGGTGGCAAAAGCGAGGCAAAGACGAAGGGGCGGGGGACTGAAAATGGTGAGGCGTCAAGGTAAAAAACCGCCGTCTCCTCCACCCCTCAGATTTATAAGCCGACGGGGCGAGCTCTCCGGAGCGGATGCCCCGCTCGCATTAACTGCAGGGAATCTTCCCTTCACGCCGACGGACGGGCCCCACCACGACTGCGGCGGCCACATCACCGCAGGGCGGGCCATCATCACGGCGAAGACCTGCAGGGACAGAGGCGAAGCCGTCACGTCCACCTGCAACGCCGCCCACTACGCGCGCGCGCAAGGCCGCAGCGCCTAAAAAGACGCGCCCGCGCTGCAAAAACCGCAGCCTCGACTGCGAGGCATTAAATGATCGGGTCCCTTGCCAAGCAAGGAGAACCCTCGAGCGGGGCGAACCCCTGGCTCGAGGCAAGGGCAACCCTCGATGGGATATCAACGTGAGAAGGCCACCCGGGGCCTGCTTGATGTAAAGCAGGCGCCGCGGGTACCCATGCCACGTAAAACTCTCGAGCGGCACGAGCCCTTGGCTCAAAACGAAGGCAGCCCTCTATGGGATATCGACGTGAGAAGGCCGCCGGGGCTCGCTTGATGTAGCGGGGCACCACGGGTACCCATGCCACGTAAAACCCTCGAGCGGCACGAGCCCTTGGCTCAAAACGAAGGCAGCCCTCGATGGGATATCGACGTGAGAAGGCCGCCCGGGGCCTGCTTGATGTAAAGCAGGCGCCGCGGGTACCCATGCCACGTAAAACCCTCGAGCGGCACGAGCCCTTGGCTCAAAACGAAGGCAGCCCTCTATGGGATATCGACGTGAGAAGGCCGCCCGGGGCCTGCTTGATGTAAAGCAGGCACCACGGGTACCCATGCCACGTAAAACCCTCGAGCGGCACGAGCCCCCGGCTCGAGACAATATCGACCCTCTAAGGAGGGCACGCGCGTGAGAGGGTCGCCCAGGGTCTGCTTGAAGTAAAGTAGGCACCGCAAGCACCCATGCCGCGCTGTGCTACCAACCAGCACCTCGAGGGCTGGCTCGCCCAGACCCCTCGACGGCCGCAAACGCGAAAAGACGGGGCCGCCCAAGCGCCACCCCGCACGGCCCTACTGATCAGAGGTTCGAAGCCTGACCCTCGACGGGTTCGAACAGGCGCCACAGATCGCAGAGTTAGGGACGACGAGGGCACGTGCATTCGAGCCGTTCCTCGAGCCCGTCGGCTCGAGGGTGCCCCACATGTCGTGTTCGAGAGCCGCCGAGGGCGCCTAGGCGGGGGGGATCCCACCGAGGGAGAGCTTCCGCGCCCTCGGTCCCTATCGAACGGGACCGAGCCCCACCTAGCAAACCCACGCAAGCGCTTCCATGGACGTGTCTCCGGACCGCGCAGCCTACCCTTATCGAACGGGGCATGGACGTCCACTTGAACCACCCGCTAGCAGCTCGACGAGGAATCCGCAATCCGCGACCCGCTCGATGGGGGTTGCGGAAACCTCACCCTCCGTCCCGCGGAGGGACGGCGAGGGCGCGTTAAAAAACAAGTCGCCAAGCTCTACCCGATCGCCTCGAACGGGCCAAGGCTCGGGGGCTTGACGCACGGCTACACCTCCTTGAAATTGCACCCGCCGGGAGACAAGCGGTGCCGGAAGTGCGTGCAACCCCGGCCGCCGCTGAAATACCGCCGATGCGGTTGGCATATGTGCCACGCCCTCCGACCAAAATTCTCGCGGTTAACACTGCGGGGAGTACCCACACTCCCCGCAGGCTTTGGGGGCTAGACCCGCGGGTCCGCCGACGCGGCCCCACGGAAAGCGTTCGCAGAACAAGGAGGGAAAAACGTCCTATCAGCAGTTTCCAGCATCTGCGGGAGCCTCAATGGCAAACCCACAGATGCTCGGGGGCTACTGTCGGGGACAGCCCTAGGGGTCCCCTTAAACAATGGGGAAAACCTCACTAACCCGCAACGAAACCAAAATACGTTAAGCTTAACCATGCAGGTGCCTAACCATGCAGGACACAGCCCGCAGGGACCCCAACGGCCCATCGAGGCGGCCCACGTAAGGATCCCTCGAACGTGCTCCGCCTCGTTCGAGGATGCGCGCTCCCTTCGGGCGGGTTTCGCCCCCGCTCGAGGGGCAAGCACTTCCCTCGAGCGAGCTCCGCCTCGCTCGAGGGTACGCCCGCCCTCGGCGGGGGTCCGCCACGCTCGAGGGTGCACCTCACGCGTGCGCCGGCCCCCCGTACACGGGCATTTAACGCCCCGACGCCGCGCGGACGGCGCCATCATGCGCCCGGGGCTCGCACCCCCGTGCCGCCGCACCAACTCCCCGGGGAGGAGCCCATCCCCGCCACCGTGGGAGGGGACGTGCGCCGCGGCCGGTGTCGGCCCCGTGACACCGTGCGCACGCCCTAGTACGGCTAACGCGCCGAGCCCTCGAAAGGGGGGCCGCGCACCCTCGATTCACTTTCTTGTGACCCTACAGGGTTAGGTGGAGGCGCTAGGCCGGTGGACTGCCATCCCCGCCACTGTAACGGCGTGGCCGCCGTACCCACGCGTGCAGGCGCACGCCGAGCCCCTGTAGCAACGACTCCAGCCCCGTGAAGCGCGTCGGGAAGGAACGCCGTTCTGCCCACTCATGTACGCCGTACGGCCTCGCACGCACCTCCCTCGAGCCTATCAGAGGACATCACCACCATCCGCTGCTCTTCTACCCTCGAACCGCCACTGTTCGGGTACAAGTCAGGCCATGATGACCAGATCGCTGCAAGGATCGCCCGGACGGCCGCCCACTCTACAGTGTAGCACGTCGTGCTTCTCCACGTAGCTAGATAGCGCGGCATGCATGTAGTTCGCCTCCCCCTTGATCTATAAAAGGGGGACGAACCCCCCAGCCGCGAGGGGACAGAAGACACAGAACAGCGACACGCTCAAGGCCACAGACCAGGAGCCCTTCACATACACCGTGCACTCACTCTTTTATTCTCACACAATATCTTCAGCCACTCCACCAGGGACTTGGAAGCCACGCTTCCTCTCCCGCCTTGCTTGTAGCAGCCCCACTACAGGCACCCCCGGTGCTGAGCAATATAGTGCCGTGAGCACACCCCTGCTGGACGTACGGCCCCCTCGGCCGGAACCAGGTTAAAACCCTGTGTCACTTGTTGCTTAGCATCGACCATTGAGGGATAGACCTCGGCGCTATCTACTGGTTAGTGTCGGGACCATATTCCGCACCGACACTTCCCTTTTCAAGCACAAACAGCCCTTCTGCCCAATGATGGCGTACTACTGAGCGCAACTATCTTTGCCAAATCCTTTGAGGAGAATTTCCTGTCGAATGGTGATTCTTTACCAAACTCGGCCCACAAGTCAGTCTCTTTCCTGTACCAATTTTTGGTGTTAGCAATAAGATTGTGATTAGAGGACTCCAGTGTAACTTGAACATCATGATCCCAAAGAAGCCAAAGACCACCAGACAAACCTTGTGGTGAAACAATGTACGTATCATACATATTGAATCGATTAATTAAACTAGATTTTGTAGCTTTGGAATTTCTAGTTTCTGAAATTAAAGTTACCTTAGCTTTAGTGGAAGTGAGTAAGTGTTGAAGGTGCCTCATCGTGGAGCTAGCCAGGGTGCCTCCTGAGCCCTGACAGTTCCAGGCAAGAAGATTGATGGCTTCCCCTGTATTTTGTTGGTTTGTGCCAGAGCTATTTGAAATCGGTCTTAAAGCATTTGAGGATGGATCAAAGGGGCTCAGAGGCACTGATGTAGGTGGAAAAGGAGGACTTGGGGTAGTGGGAATGGTTGCAGAGCCAACAGGAAGGCAAAGGTTTAGTGCAGGCGGGTGAGGGTGAGGATTCGGCGGTGGCGGTTGCATGGGAGCAGGAGCTGTGACAGTGGTGGAGTGGTTATCCATGGAGGGAAGAGGACGAAGGAAACAAACAACCCGGTGAACAATACAGGAGCCCGACGCCTCATCCACCGGGTACAGCATGACGAACCTCGGATTCCCACGCAGATCGAGTGGGTTGTAGTCTTGTAGATGGATAGAAGACAGACGGCGGAGGGGAGTGCACAGCCGCCGCTGGAGCAACAGGATTGGCCGCGGAGAAAGGAGATAGAGAAGAGGAAAAGATAAATACGGCATATGCCCAATACTACACAGAGTTTACCAAGGAGCACGCGAGATGGATGGCTGGGTAGAGCGCACGAAGGGGATTCAGGATCTATGCTCAGATGGGTGGGAGGTAGCCGGAGTAGGGAGGTCGCCAGCGGTCGTTGTCGCTGTTGTTGCTACGCTATGCCGGAAGAGGGTGATGGATGTCATACTCCAAGGTTAAATTAAATTCTTTGTTTGCAAACTGCAATTCTTCTTCTTTTTCTTTAATCAACGTTTTTTTGAGAGAAATTCTTGCTCTTTTTTCAATCACGATATCTCGTGCAAGTTGAATTCTTTCTTATGCGTGAGATATGCAACCGATGATTGCTTTAAGAAGGGTCACTAATCTCTGGATGGGCACCACAAGCCAAGTTACACATCGTAAGATGTAGCACCAGAATCTATTAGAATAAGAAGATATCACGCGTGTTGTTGTGAAAACTTTTATACAATTTTTGATGAAATTTAAAATTAGAAACAATAAAGTAATTTCATGACCATATTCTTCTTCAAAATACATATTTATTTTATCCAGACTTTCAGACTCAAATCTTAATCAGATTTGCTTGCCATCAAACAATTGATTTTTGGCAAATCCATCAATCACCGGCTATGGGCGGTTCCTCCCTCCCTCTCTTCTTCCCCATCGACTTCAAACCCACTACTGAATGCATGTGACGACGGTGGCGGTGGCTAGGGTTCTGGTGAGCATTACCTCATTCTTCTCCAACTCCAGTGGCTATAGAATGGGTCGACCAGGGGAGGTAGGCAAGCCTGGCGGTGGGGATGGTGGCCGGGCGGCTTAGGGTCCTGGCGGTGGTAGAGGCGGTCGAGCCAGGTCTGGGCAGGGGAGTTTCGTTAGAGTTTGTGAAGATGACGGCAGGCAAGGTTGCTGAAGATGGAGAAGATATCAACGGTAGAAGGGCGCGGGAGGTGGCGCGGATGGAGAGACCCTACCGTGCCGTGGCGGTGGGCGGTGGCTGACGGGGCGGTAACCGGTGATGGAGAGCGGGGGATGGAGGGTGGATACGTCAGACGTGGGAATGAAGATGGGGAGCTCGGCCCAATGGGTTAGCGCTAGGCGGCGAAGGACGGCGGAGGCGGAGGCGGACGCCGTCGGAGTCAGGGTAGGAGGTGGCGGCGCAGACTAGCGTGCCTGCATCAGGCGGGATTCGACACCCACATGTGGATGAGGATGAAGCAAGGGAGGAAAGAGAAAGGAGGGGGAGGCGCATGGGCTGTTGGATCAAGTTCTAACGTCTGTGCACATTGATTGATACAAAAGCAAAAAAAAATCATTCATAAGAGCAACTTCAATAGTTTGACAAATCAACTTGGCATCCATCTAATTTTGGCAAAACAAGACAAATTGACCTCCAACAGTTTGGCAAACCAACTTGGCAAAAATAGAAACTTGGCAAAACTCACATCCCCACGCGCATATATGCGTGTGCGAATTGTGGTCGCCATCGGTGTTTCCCTGTAGGTGGAGGGTGAAAAGAAATAAAGAATAGAGAAGTATTCCTAATGTAAGTTTTTCAAAAGGTGGAAAGACACAAACATAATTTTGTTTCTCTTAGGATTCCTGATGTAAGTTAGATTTTGATTTGGCAAGTAATTATGTTAAACAGTTGGAGATGAACTCTTTTTCTACTTTGCATAACTTTTTAGAAGTTGGCAAAACACAAGATTTGCCAAGCAAATTTTGGCAAACTCATGGAGTTAATAAAAGGATACAGATTCTATTTTATTGGGTTGTGCGACTTCGGGCGATTAACCTTCGGGACTCGGGAGCTGTGCTGATTCGCCCGGCAAGAGCGCAAAACATCTGTGTCGGCTACCGAGTACTGACCCCTGATGACGAATGCACGTGATCCTGCTTCTCCTTCGAACCTTTGTCGTATGCGGACACGTGAGCTGGTGGGTATAGGATACTACTCAAGTATGAACCGCGATGGAATTTATTTATATTTTTTAATTTAATTTGCAAAAATATAAGTCCATTTCAAAATTTATCAGTTGTGATCACCAAACGCCGTGACGCAGGGCGGCCACCGTGGGCCACGGCGGTTGGCTTTTTTTTAAATTTTTGTAAACGGCCTCAGAACACGAAAGTTGTGTGTCTCGAAAAGTTATGAAACTTAGTTGTTTACAACTTTTTCATTTGATGTCGTTTATGTCGGGGACAGTCATGTGGTCCCCTAAATAACCGGGGGGAAACCCATTTTCTTTCGCAAATAACAAAACACAAACGAGCTCACAAATCATAAATCACACCCAAAACAATCACGGCCCAGTGACAGGAGCCCACGGCCCTGGCAACCTCAGCGGCCCACCAAAACAGTCGGCCCCGGCACCCCTCGGGCGAAACTCCGCTTCGCTCGAGGGGCACAACGCCGTACTGCCGAGACTCCTCCTCGCTCGAGGGTGGGACGCCTCCTCGGGTGAGACTCCGCCTCGTTCGAGGGCAGCACGCCCCCTCAGGTGAGACTCCGCCTCGCTCGAGGGTTGGACGCCCCCTCGAGTGAGACTCTGCCTCGCTCGAGGATCTCGCGGGTCCGTCTCTCCCGCATCCACTCCCCCGACCGGAGCATTTAATGTTCTGACACAACGCAGGCGCTCGAGTCAAAGACGAATCTCCGCCATGCCGTCCCTCTGACACCGCCTGGGAATCATATCCCGGCGCTGTTTCGCCAACCCTCCTGGTGAGGCCATCCCCGCCACTGTACGGCACTGTGTGGTAAGGCCAGTGTCAGCTCCATTACACTTTGCCGTCCACTCTCGTACGGCCCGCACGCCACACCCTCGAAAGAGGACGGTGGAACCCTCGAAAAGCGTACGGACGCCTTCCTCGCGCCCGCACGGGACGAAGCCGTGACGTTGGACCAGTGAGGTGCATCTCCTCCGTCGCCATTGACCCTGTGTTGCCATCCCCGCCGCTACGCCACCATCCTGAGCACTGCAGCACCATCCCCAGCGTTGTGGGAGCCCAGGACGACAAGACGTCACCACGTCCGCCACTGTGCGGCCTCCAGCCCTCCGTCAGCCCGACCCTCGAGTTGATGCCTGCACAACGACTAAAGGGCAAGCTCCCATGCCGCTACCCTCGAAGCCGCTCCTGGACGGATCCAGAACTCGCCGTGACGCTTTGCCAGAACCAAGATTCGCCAGGACGACCGTCAGCTCCGTAGCAATGTACACCATACTGCCATACGTAGCTAAAACTTTGCGGCACGATTATAAACTGCCTCCCCTTAGCCTATAAAAGGAGGAGGTAGTCCCCCGGCCGCGAGGGGGACGACGGTGAGAACACACTCACATGCCTTCCGCCTTCACCACGATATTGGCATCTCGCCTCAATCAAACCTCAAGGACCTGGAGGAACCGCCTCCTCTCTCGCCTCGCTTCTAGCTCCCCTCTGCAAGCACCACGGTGCAGCGCAATACAGTGCCTCGAGCACAACCCTGCTAGACGTACGGCCCCGGCCGGAACCAGGATAAAACTTGTGTCACTTAGTTGCTTAGCACCGGCCATCGAGAGATAGATCTCAGCGCTCGTACTAGTTAGTGTCGGGACTACTTTCCGCACCAAAAGTTGGCGCACCAGGTAGGGGAGCTGCGCTGAACATCATCTTTCCACCAGCCATCTCGATGGTGATCTGCACCGAGTACAGATCCCAGAGGTACTCCATGGGTAGCTTGGACCCCCTCCCAGCCGGGTTCGAAATCCGGTTCGGCAGCCTGAACTTCCAGGCCACGGGGAACGAATACCTCATGCGCATCACCAACTGTGCCGAGTTTCACCTGTGGCGGTTCTCACCACTCCTGCTGCCGACACGCCCTAGCGCGCGCGTAGGCGGATGCTGCGGGCCCTTCGGCACCCCGACGCCAACGGCGCTCCGGCCAGCGCTCCCTCTAGGCGCGAATGGAACGACGTCGGGCTGCGCGCGTCACCTCACAACGCAACGCACCTGCTAGCGCGACGACGGCGGTGCCCATAGGGGAGCGCGTGGCTCCCGAGCCACGGTTCCCCCACGGGATGTGCAACGCCGCGACAGCCAACGCCTCGTCCGCTAGCACTGACGTGGCAGCGTACGAGGACCTTCCCGGCCACCACCTCCTGGCGGTCAGGAACCTCATCGCCACCACCAATGACGAGTCGTACCACTGCTCTGCCAGCGAGCTTCCACCTGCCACCTCGCATGGGTACGCGGAGTGGGACTTCTCCAGCGTGCCGGACCTAGTGATGTTCCAGCGGTTCCTCGACGCCGCGGACTACTGGTTCGGCTGCTCCGACGACTCTAGCACCGGGAGCTACGACCCCGCACGTGAGTGCTTTGTGGTGGTCGTCGATGACCAGGCCAGCGACACGAACATGACAGGGGCTGGTGACGGAGAAGCCCCCCAAAATCCGGGGACCATGATACCGAGGAACTCGGGACCAACCGCCCCTCCCACCTCGCCGGCGAGAGGCGCCGACATCAATGCACAGCTGGCTCAAGCGCGCGAGCTCGAGGCTAAGCTCGCAGAAAAGTACCACGCGGTGCGACTGCTTCGCGCCTCCATTGCTGGAGAAGCCTCCGCATGTGGCGAACGCGTGCGTTAGTTGGGAAGGCAAGCCCGCGAGCGCATCAACACCGACTTCAACGTCAACGACCCGAACACGCCCTCGCGCGCGAGTCAGAAGCTCATCGCAGCCACGATGCTACTACAGGCCATGTTTGCTCTCTCGTCGCCCGAGGCGCAGAACCTGCACCGCGAGGCGCAGGCTCTCATCGAGCAGGTGGCCGTGCAACAGGCCGAAAGCTCGGCGCCCCTCATACGCCAGCAGGGTAGCACCTGGGATGACAGCAGTGCGCAGGGCCCGGAAGCGTCTGTTCACACAGGTGGCGTGGTAGCTCAGGCGACCAACCAGGGCCAAGCGCCGGTCAGGGAGCAGATTCTTTATACGCGCGGACAGGCTCACGACAGCGATGCTCGCAATGTCATCAACGCGCGCTGAACGGGCAACGCAGAAGCACGAGTGGTGGCATGCTACCACCCCCGGTGGGGCGGATGCTATGATAGCCGCGAGGATCGCTCACCGACGCCGGAGCCCACGGGGACCCGTGTGTTCAGCCGGGAGATCCGCACGGCGAGCTTCCCTCTGCGCTTTCGTCAGCCCACCTCGATCGACAAGTACACGGGAGAGACGGACCCTCGTGTGTGGCTCAACGACTACCGCCTGGCGTGCCAACTGGACGGCGCCACCACCAATGAGGTCATCATCCGCAACCCAGCCAGATCCACAACGGGGACGACCTGGTGCGCACGTTCGTAGGGAACTTCCAGGGCACATATGTGCACCCTGGGAACTCCTGGTACCTGCGGGCGTGCACCCAGAAGATCGACGAGTCACTCCAGGACTTCATACGACGCTTCTCAAAGCGCTGTACTAAGATCCCGAGCGTAGCCCAGTCCGAAATCGTGCACGCCTTCCTCGAGGGCGCAACTTGTCGAGACCTCGTGCGCGAGCTCGGGCGCAGCCCGCCAGTCGACTCCAACGAGCTGTTCGATATCGCCACCAACTTTGTTTCTGGTGAGGAGGCGGTAGGGGCCATATTCAACGGCAAGAAGGGAAAGCGTGTGGATGACGCGCCCGCGGAGGGCAGCAAATCCAAGGAGCCCCAGCAGAAACACAAGCGGGGCAAGAAGGGTAAGAAGCCACACCTCGAGGCATGCACGCAGGAGCACGACGACGACGAGTACGAGGCCCTCGCAGTTGACCCGGCCCGAAAGGCCCCTCGAGCAGGCCCTCGAGGCCCCGGCGTGTTCGACGACATGCTGAAGAAGCCGTGCCCGTACCACAAGACACCGGTCAACCACACCCTCGAGCAGTGCGACATGCTCAAGAAATACTACAGCCGCGCCGCCGCGAAGGATGTCGAGGCCAAGAAAGATGGTGGTGACAGGGACGCCGGTGGCTTTCTGGCGATGGAGAACGTCTTCCTCGTCTTCGGGGGACCGACTGTGGACATGACCAACAGCCAGCGCAAGCGAGAGCGGCACGAGGTCCTCGCTGCAAAGAAGGCTCCTCCCTCCTTCCTTGACTGGTCAGGGGACGCCACCACTTTCAGCCGCGAGGATCACCCGAACCACATCCCCAACCCAAGCCAGTACCCGCTGGTTGTCGATCCAGTCATCGGCAACTCAAGGTTCTCCAAGGTGTTGATGGACGGAGGCAGCGACCTCAACATCCTCTACGTGCACACCCTACGGCTGATGAGGATCGGGTTGGACCAGCTGCGGCCCAACACGACGCCATTCCATGGCGTCGCGCTGTGAGAAATGGGTACCCCTGGGTCCCCACCAACCAGGCTCACGGCCATCCCCGACAAGTGGGTCCGGCCTACCAGAAGACCCGCCGACCTTTCAGTGGGCCCAACCAACCTAGTTGGTCGCCACATGACCTCCTAAAGACCTTCGAGAAGATTCCCTAGACGACCTAATCCATCACAACCTCAAGACTCGACATACAAGACAAGACCTCGGTGGATTACGACCAAAGCAGATCGACAGGATATGGCAAGATGTGTAACATAGACTTAGGTCTCCTGGTCGTAACCGACCAGGAGTCTGGGAACCAACCTCATCCGCTGACCAATATAAGGCGGACGAGGTGACCCTTGTACAATCATCCAATCCACAAGCAATCTACACCAACAACCGGACGTAGGGTATTACTCTCCGGAGGCCCGAATGAGTATAAACTCGCCGTGTTCTCTGTGTTCCCTGTACTTGTGTGCGACCTTCGAGTTCCCAGCCTTAGACTCCTCCCCGCCGAACAACTAAACCACAGGGATTAACACCCCCATGGGCTGTCCAGATCTCACCATCTGATAGTTGGCGTGCTAGGTAGTGGCTGAGTCAAGGTTCTTCGTGCAACTCGATGGCTTCGACCAACGGCGTCCCTTCCCGGAGAGCATGGCGGACTTCATTGCTAATCCCGTCGACATCCGCTTTGGCTCGATGCCGGCGAAATCTACCACTCCAGCCGCCTACCTCGTCATCGAAGGCAACGCGGTCAACACCGACCAACAGATCGAAATAGATCGTTACAGGAAACCCACCCACTCCTAGCGACCTGATTGCTGAGATCGATCATGTCGAGGGCATGCTCTCCGACATGATCAAGATCTGCGAACGCGTCAAACGCCCTCGCATGACTTCATCGCCCTCTAGCATGCCTCTCGGCTTGTGCAATGCAGCTCACATGGCATCACGCGTAAGATCCAGATCGAATCTGGACCCAAGACCCAAGATCGTGGAAGCCGCATGAGCCTCCTTGACGAACCCTGCCCTATCCATGAGAACCCCAAACACACTGCACGCCAGTGCCGTGTCCTCAAGAAGTTCCGTCGACCTCTTACTGCGGCCCACCGCCACCAGCTAAACTGAGAGACATCTCCGGATCGCGTCGCGTTTCAGGTCACCCTCACAACCATCTCCCTGAACTATCCTGGAGAGGAGTTTGAGACTTTAGATCGTGAGATCTTGGTCGTCTCTGCGGATGTACCGCTGCAAGATGGAGAAACAGATGAACAACGTCAAGAGTGTGAAAACGCCAATGCTGCTAGAGCTATCCGACGACAACAAGAGATCACTGCTGCTGCCCCAGGTGCAGGCCAACAACCAGGTCAACAACTGCTCAATGCGGGACAGGTCAACACCAACGCCGGGCAACAAGCACCTGCGGCACCAGCTGCCCCGCAGCAGCGGCGCCACGATGACCCACCTCGTGCCAACAAACTACGTGCACGAGACCTCCTCAGGGACTTCGAGCGCGACGGACTCGAAGTTTACAACTCGCCGCAAACCAACTTGGGAGCTGTTGATGCAAAATCAGCACCTCGCGCCAAGCACACAGCAAGACGAACGAAGCTAGCTTAAAACATGTGCCGGATCCGAAGCGTGCCAGTCAGTTTTCCTGAAACTGAAAAAGGAATAAAAATAGTTAGATAAAACATGGAACTTGTCAGGCGGTACCAGACAGTTCCGTATTTATGGCTAAAAATCCAATTAAAATGACATATAGCTACAACAAGCTATCTTCCAGCAGTTTAAATATCATTCGGGAGCTTTTAAACATGAAAACAGGATATAGCCGAATGGATGACGTAAGCATGACAAAAGATCGGTCTTTGTTTAAATAGCGTTGCTCGCACATGATCACGACCGATTTTTGAGGATAAATAACAAATAAAATAAATAAGGTAAAAGCATGATTATAAATATGAGATAAACAAGCATGCATAGGCCAAAAGCACTAGTCTACCGCATGTCTAGGTACTTTCAAACCTATCAAGCATGACAACAAACAAGTTAATCCACCGCATGATACGACTTGTTTGAAACCACACCACCAACCACAAAGAGATTAATCCACCACATGATACGATCTAAATATGGAAGGCTAAAAGCACGCATTATTTAAAACAAACTTATGAACACGTTTTACTCACGAGAACATTGCCGAATTCGGCTGTACAGCCGATCCGGGTTCCGTGGAGAAGGAACAAACATTTGAAAAGTTAAAGCTTCAACCCGCAACACGTGACAATCTAGATTGATCTAAATTCGGCAATTGAGAGCACTTGATCCTTTATAATAAACAAAGACTTTAAAAATACATCACACGGATCTCAAAGAGATAAAGCCGAAACCAATCAATCTAGATTGGGAAAAAGAGTGTTACATGAATTTAAACATAAAGCAAAAAACTCAAAGCAACACGTGGTAACTTAATAAATCTATTAGATCTTGCCAAATCTAATAGAGCCGATAACTAGATTCGAGCTAGATCTTAGCCTACCGCATGACTCATGATCCAACAAGAAACCCTCTTGAACCAAGCTTAAGTCCACCGCATGATACTAAGCAAGGTAACAAGACTACTTGCATCACGATCTATATCCACCGCATGATACTAGACATGATACAAGGTTGCCGGTACTTACAGAGGTCGACGGATCGATGGCTCCTCTCGAAGAACTCGACGACTCGACTAAAGGACTCGATGTTTGGCACGGGGCCGGTTTTTGTTGTGAAGATGTTCGATCCCTATTACAGACATCAAGGGTCTATATTTATACCCTTGTCCTAACACGACTCCTGGTCGACTACGAGTACAACATTTAATGTCTAAATTAATGCTCCGACGCCAATGTTCATCTCGTACACACCATCAACTCATTCCTTCCTTATATTGGGCCACGTCACCACGCTTTCCCGAAAACTTCCCTTTAAAAGCGCAAACAATCCTTTTGCCGAATGATGGCACATTGCCGACCGCAAGCATCTTTTACCGAATCCTCTGAGAAGAGTTTTTCTAGCCGAATGGTATTTCGTCACCAACTCGGCCAACAAGTCAGTCCCTCTCCTGTACCATTTTTTGGTGTTAACATATGCCCCTTCAATTATGGAATAAAAGTGATTTTATTCCGGAATTGACCATAAATTCCCAACATCTTTGAGCTAAATCCGTTTAACACCCATTCCTTCCTCTTGCAATCTGTTGGAGTCTCCGCTCAGATCCAAACCCTAGTTCATCAATCTCCAAGCTCAAACCTTCAATGGCGGACCAAAATCAAGCTGTTCAGGTAAATCTCATCCCCTTAAGGTCCATTCGATATTACCTTTTCGATCCCCACCTTAGATTTCTTCCTCTGTCTTTTCCTGATAGGCTCTATCCACTGAGCTTTTGATTCCCATCGAGGATAAATCATCATCCTATTTCCTCGGACCTGTGGGAATCTCCGACCCCCTTGAGTTTATTGAAACCGAATCCAATAGAATACCCTTCAAATCGGCTTTGTCAAGACCTCATGCGTGGCAAGACGCCTTCAAAAACTGGCCCCTGCCCCCAATTGCAGGTTGGAGAAACTGGTATAAGAGAATACTCTAAGATAAAAGTGTAAAAACCAGCAATTGGGACAGCCTTCGTATTGCCCAGTGTTTGGAATTATCTCTGGCCGAAACCCCCAAAAATGAGAGTCTTCTAATTGCAGCCTGTCATTTCTGGTCAAACGGCGTCAATGCTTTGCTTTTTGGTCATGGACCGATGTCCCCCACTTTGGCCAATGTACATATGATGATCGGCCTTGATGTCACAGGATCCATGTATCCTTACAAGTACAAAAGCTCCATCAGGCAAAGACGAGTAAGAACAGGATCTGGATATAAACAATATATCCAGAACCATATGTCTGATGGCCCTCTAACTGATGTTGAATACCGAGCTTTCCTGAACATGTGGTTATGCAGATTTATCTTTTGTGGCAAAGCCAATGAGCCAACCCTGAACCATATTGCAAGGGCTGAAGATTTGGCTACTGGTCACTCCATTCCCCTCGGGAAGTACCTCTTAGGAAGTGTATACCATATGCTCCATCAAACAACTCATCTGATGTACACCAGCCAAAAAATCTCTTGCGTCAATGGTCCTTGGTGGTTTGTACAGATGTGGCTGCAGCAATATATGCACCAGATTGTTGGCATTAATCTCAACAATCGACATTTTCCTTCATCTGGCTATAAGGAAGGAGAAATTCATATCACAAAAGGATGCCAAACCTATGGTGAAGCTGCCTCAACTATATCCATTGACCAAAACATCAGTCAACTCTTTGAACTCTTTTTCAGAGGTTTCACCAATCCCCTTTGGCTTCCTTATTTGAACAATGATAACTTGACCCTCCCTTACGAATTCACTTTTGAGAATGGATGCAATGATGCAAAATCCATAGAAATTTTCAATATCTTCATCCATCCATGCATCCTGCCAGCAGAATTTTGTGGAGGAAGGCAAAATCATAGTACCTATGAATATTATCAGTCAAACATGGTGGCTCGACAGCTAGGATGTGGCCAAGTGCCTCCAAGGCTATTCCTTCATGAATTCCTCAAGCCCAGAGAGGAAATAAAAGAAAACCTGCAAGCCAGAAGGGTCTTTGAATATCAATGCAGTCCACCTATTTATCCTTGGTCCTTTGTACCAACATCAATAGTTCATCCTCTTTTCATCTCCTAGTGGCAAGAGCTTCATGATCATATCTTCAGTGAGCCAGTACACTCCTTTTACCTTGAGCTGATGCCTGACTTCCAACCAACCTCAGAGGTAATGCACTTATTATTTTTTTACCAAGCATGCCCTTCCTTATTGATCATAGTTTTTTGTCACTTCTTACAGAACACAGTGCCTGCTCCTCGAGCCAGGACAATTTCTTATAATGCTGCAGGCCCAATTTCTGCTTTAGGATTTAAATCCACAACTCTGGCTTAGCTGATGTCCAGATATGCTACATTAGACCCAAATCTTATCAGTTCAACTTCTGATAAGAGGAAAGCTCCATCTCTGGTTGCCCCTCCAGATGCCAAGAAGAAAAGAACCACCAAAAGAGTTCTCCTTGAGGTAATATCTCTTCCTTCCTGAACACAAGACCATTCTTCATCTGACAAATTTATCTTGTGTAATTTCAGACCAGAATTCAGCAACCATCAACAACTTCAGAACCTGCCAATGCCCCACCTGCTGGTATGGTCCTTACTACTTTACTTTCTTTTAAGGACCATTATTTACATTGGCATTTACCCTTCATTTGTCATTTGTAGAAGAAACATTGGTGAATCAACCTGTGGAGATTTGTTCTCCTCAACATGCTTCAAATTCAAATTCACCAAGGGTTCAAACATCTTCGCCTCAAGCAGAAACTTCATCCTCACCAAGGATTCAATCATCCCCTACTCAAATAGAAACTCCAGTTTCAACAGGGATGAATCCATCATCGCCCCAGCCAGAAGCTTCAAATCTACCAGGGACTGCACCAGCTTCCCCTCAATTAGAAGCTTCAGCTTTGCCAGGAACTCCTCAAGCTCCTCTTCAGCTGATCACCCAGGAAATCCCCCTTGAGCCTGAACAACCTCCTGCTCCAATTCAGGAGACCAGAAAATGAGGTAAGTGTAAACACCTGCACTTTCATTTCCATGTAATAAATCATCCCTAATTCGGCAAATTTTTTTCTTTTTTAGAACCAGGCAGCATCATCATCAAGCCCTCCATTTATTGTGAATGACCCAACTGCCGAAAAAGGAGATGAGGCATCTTCAAATCAAACTTTATTAGAGGAAAATCAGGCAAAACTAATAGAAGTCTTTTTCTTTGTTGCAAAGGGATATCCAGGATCAAGTTAGAGATGTTGATCGCTTGGAGGAAGTAGTTGAATCCATTGATCAAGAACTTCCCAATAATATCAAAGCTTCTCTGGAGCCCATCTCTCACCTGGACAATCACTATGCAGCGGTGAGGTGAGCTTTAAAGAACCAATCCTCCCGACCAGTCCTTGAGAAAAAGAGAGCCAAAGTTAAGCAATTCGTGAAAGAATCACAGGCCCAGATTTAGAGCAACAAGGAATTGTTAACTGAACTGCAACCCGCACTTGAGCTGAAGATCGCTAAAAAATCTGCATTAGAAACTGAACTGAAGAATCTGTCAGCTGAAATTGAAGCTGATAGGAAAAAGATAGCCGAACTTCCTGAATTAACAAAGAAAATCCAAAAGGAAACATCAGCAGCCATGATCAAATCAAACCAGCTCAAGACAAAGATTTCTGCTCTGTCCAACACTCAAGAAGTTGATCAGCAACGGTTGGAGAATATCAGTAAAATAATATCAGATGCTTCTAGTGTAATTGCAAAGTATTTGAACATTTGACTGTGCCAGACAATTTGTGGCCGAATGGTTGATCATCCTTGTAATTTTGTTTACCATGAACTTCATTTTCCATTCTCTGTCTCTTCTTGTTTGCAATTTTTAGACGATCCATTCAAGCCAAACAGTACCATACCCGAATAGCACTCCGACCGCAACTCAGCCGAGCCAGTCAACCAAATACGACTCAGCTTGAATTCCAAACGACCCAACGGCGACTCGGTTAAGGAAGCCTTTCCACCTTCCAAATTTCTCGGGATATGCACCACGATCCAGGGCCACGATCTCTTCTCCACCCCCATAAATAAAACCGTAGGTGCCCCTAGCCTTTCACCAAGTCTTTTGCCTTCAAGCCTTTGCCAATCTAAGCTTCCTTTCTCCATCACTAGCACACCCAAAAACCTGATGACGGGTAGTGGTAGCAGGCACCGTGCCAGCGACGAGGCGGAAGAAAGCCGCGCCGGCTCTCGTCGGAGGTGATGATCATCAACTTCTTTTACGATTCTTTCCAGATTTCTTTCTGTTTCTGATGATCCTCTTTGTTTCAGGCTCATCCAGTGGAATCCGGCCCCTGCGTCGGCCGCGAATCCAACCCTGCCGGACGACTCCTCGGAGTCGTACAACTACTCTCCCTCGCGCTACTGCGAGCGTGACGCCCTCTGTTTCAAGGCGGAGCGCGACGAAACTCGGCTTGAGCTGGGAGAGGTTTCCAAGAAAGCTGGCATCGCCGAGCTCGAATGGGAGCACCAGCGCAAACAGCTGCTGGAGACCATTGATGGTAAATCTCTTGATTGATTTTGATCCAGCTCAACTTTGAACTAACCGCCATTGCTTTGTAACATTGCAGCCCGCGACGCCGAGCTTAACCAGCTGAAGATGCTGGTGAAGCAATTGGCGGACAAGGTGAACGCCCTTGGGGACACGCCGGCAGACCGCATTGCCGCAATGGAAGACCGTGTCGATGAGGTGGCCCTCCACGGCGTCCTCCTGGGCACCACCTTGGGCCTGGCCGCCATGGCGACACACACAGGCGTCGACTACTCCATACAGCCGCGCGGCTTCCAGGGCGGCGCACCAGAGGACGTTGACGAGATCGAGGTCATCCTGGAGCGCCTTGACGGCCACGGCGACACCATTGCCGATACCATCCATCCCCAGTCTGTGCTAAACAGGCTTTTTGATTAGTTTGTAGTAGGGATGCTTGGATTTTCGGAAATAAATAATGAAATTTCAACTTCTGTGTTTGTATTGTGATGATCCCCTTCTGCTTGTGGATGCGAACTTTACTGTTTTTTGAACCAATTCGGGAACTTTATCTTAGCCGAACACGCAAAAAACTTCTGCCCCTTGGCACAAAATCCATAGAAAATCTCCAATTCGGGAACCATAAACACTGTTCAATGAAAACCCTTCGCATTCGGGAAGAAAACCCTGCCGCTTGGTATTCCAATAACACACGCCGACCAGTCATCACTCCCAATGCGCTCTCACAGTCAATAAAATAGCCCCCTTGGTACCCTGCAAATCCACTCGCATACACTTCCATCACCTCACATCTTGTCCCCTGCTCCAGAGGAGAAAACCCCAAGGCCATGGCGGACAAGGGAAAGCAACCCATCAAGGAGGACAGCACTCCACCAAAGAAGCGTACCATTCGAGAGTGAGTTTTCTATCAATCCGTCTCTTGCTCTTGTTTACAATCTCATGGTTTACACCTCTCTGCTTTTCTCCAGTCTTGACTTGCTTCCTGAAGAGATCTTTGGAACTGAAGAGGTTCCCAAGTACATCCTCTCCGACTCCTCCTCTGAAGAAGAGAACGCCACACCGAAACAGAGGATAAACCACCAACTGCGTCGCTGTATTCGGCATCTAGAGCACAACTTACGGGACATCACCGCCCGCTGCAACGCCGAACGCGAACGCCGCATGAGTTTCGAAGCGTTGATAGGGGGTAAGATCTTCATATTTATTTGACTCTCATGCTTAAGCCCAGATCTTCACATCTAACAACTGTTCCCTTCTCCTAGATGTCTCTGACAGGTACAGCAACTTGAAGGCTTCCTGGGACAGCCTAATGGAAGCTGCAAGTCATGGCAACCCCCGAAGCTTCCAGGTTGCTGTTACAGTTGAAGAGGGAGGAAATGAAGAGGAAAAACAAGGAATCAAAGGAATGAAGCATACTTTTGCTTCTTCCTCCAGGCCTTCTACTTCCCACCCTCTTGTAATTTTAAGTAGCTGGGTTGTCAAATAAAAGCCTGCAAGAAACATCTGTAATGTAGAATATTTGTGCTAAGGGCAATACACATCAGTATTGGCCATTTCCTCTGTTAGGATTTTTGTTCTAAAGGCGACTTCTTTCCCGAACGCCGGTTGTCTCTGTGTATCAGATGCCTGTAATCCTGGTGCTTGTAATCAACGATCAACCTCAATAGTATGATAATATTTCTTCAAATATCTTCCATTTATAGCAGCAGTAAATTCTTCTCCTAGTAAAGTTTTCAATATGTAAGCATTACCAGGCGCACATCTGACTACCTGAAAAGGACCCTCCCAATTCGGGGACCATTTGCCAAACGCACTGTACTTAGTCCCGATCGGTAGTAACGCTTTCCAAACCAAATCTCCTTCTGCAAATTGCCTGACCTTTACCCTCTTGTTGTAATATTTAGCAACTCGCATCTTGTTCTTTTCAATATTTTCCAGGGCTTTAAGACGAATCATATGCAAATCCTCTAACTCGTCCAACATTAAGCCACTGTAATCTTTGGAACTTAAATCCTTTTGCAAAACCACTCTCCTTGAATCTGATTGTATTTCCCAGGGCAAAACAGCATGATGCCCATAAACCAACTCATAAGGAGATGTTTTTGTAGCTCCATGAGGAGCCATTCGGTAAGCCCACAAAGCCTCATTGAGTACCGAATGCCACCTCTTTGGCTTCTGATCAAATTTCTTTTGTATAAGCTTGATAATAATCTTATTAGAAGCCTCTACTTGACCATTAGCTTGGGCATAGTAAGGAGAAGAATTCAATAATTTGATCCCCATGCTTTTAGCAAACTCCCTGAACTCTGAAGACACAAATTGTGCTCCTTGATCAGTTGTAATTGTTTGAGGAATCCCAAATCAGTAGATGGTGTGTTCTTTAACAAATTCAACCATTTTTTCTGATGTTACTCTCTTCAATGGAATTGCCTCAACCCATTTTGTGAAATAATCTGTTGCCAAAAGCACAAATTTATGCCCCTTGCTAGATGGAGGATTTATTTGGCCAATCAAATCTATACCACATCCTCTGAATGGCCATGGCTTGATAATTGGATTCGGAGCTGATGCTGGGACCCTTTGAATATTCCCAAACTTTTGACAATCTTGACAGCCCTTGTAATACTCAAAGCAATCCTCCAGCATCGTCGGCCAAAAACATCCAGTGTGCATGATAACCCATTTAATTCGATAAGCCGATTGATGCGCTCCACATAGCCCATCGTGCACTTCACTCATCATTTTCTTTGCTTCTTCTGGACTCAGGCATTGCAGCAATAACCCATCTAACGATTTGTAAAAAAACATCCATCAAGAAGAACAAATTTTATAGCTTATACCTGAGCTTCCTAGAAACCTTTCGGGACGGATTCTCCAGATAATCAACAATCTCTTTTTTCCAATCATCCTCTGCCAGATCACTCCCGAAAGCACACACCTCCATGGCAAACATTTCTTGGTTTTCTCTATAACCCGAAGCACTTTGAGCCAACCTGTTTGCCTCTTCATTGTGTTCTCTAGGAATATGTTGTAGAATTACTAACTTAAAACTGTTCAAGATTTCCTTGCATTCTTCGTAGTAATTCCTCAGGATGTCACTTCTACATTCATATTGGCCATTCAATTGTTTTATGACCAACTCTGAATCTCCATAAATTTCAACCGAAATAGCCTTTGCTTCTTTTAAATATTGAAGCCCTCTGAGCAGTGCTTCATATTCAGCTTGATTGTTTGTGACAGTAGGCTGAATAGGGATAGCAAACTCAAACATCTCACCTCTGGGTGAAATTAATAAAATTCCTACCGCACCACCTTTGCCACATGAAGATCCATCAAAGAATAAAGCCCAAGGAGTAATTTCAAGCAAATTAATTGATGGATCACGATGTTTAGTAATGAAATCAGCAATAACCTGACCTTTAATAGCTTTTGCCGATTCAAACTTCAGCTCAAACTCAGATAAAGCCAAAATACATTTGCCAATCCTTCCATTCAAAATTGGCACAGACAACATGTGTTTAATTACATCAAACTTTGAATATACAACGCGGTCGGCATTCAACAAGTAGTGCCGAAACTTTGTACACGAGTAATAAGCACACAAGCAAAGCTTCTCTGCAGCCGAATACCTTGTCTCAGGATCAAGCAATTTTCGGCTAAGATATGCTACTATCCGTTCCTTTCCTTCAAATTCTTGTATAAGGGCCGATCCAATAGTTTGGGTATCGGCCGCCACGTACAACTTGAAAGGCTTGTTCAATTGTGGAGGCACCAACACTGGTGGTTCCTTTATGTACTTCTGATCTTTCTTGATCCTCAGCAGCGGAGAGAAAGGCAAAACCTTTTGTGACAAATTTGAAATAAATCTTCTCACAAAATTAATTTTGCCAAGTAGTGATTACAACTCCTTGAGATTGGTTGGAGGAACAACTTCATCGATAGCTTTCATGCTTTTCTTGACAACTTCTATTCCCCCTTCATGTACCAGAAATCCCAAGAACTCTCCAGCTGAAACTCCAAAGGCACACTTGTTTGGATTCATCTTCAACCCATGCTTTCGGGTACACTCTAGAGTTCTCTTTACATCCTCCAAATGTGATTCATGATCCAAAGATTTGATCACAACATCATCAATGTATATCTCAACAATTTTGCCAATCAACTCATGAAAAATATAATTTGGCTCTTTGATAAGTTGCACCGGCATTTTTCAACCCAAATGTCATGACAATTCACTCAAAAAGGCCTATATGCCCAGGACATCTAAAGGCTGTCTTCGATATGTCTGGATATGTCTTCTATTGCCATAAAAATTTGATTGTACCCTGCATTACCATCCATGAAACTAATAACTTTATGTCCAGTAGTGGCATCAACCAATAAATCAGCAACAGGCATTGGGTATCCATCCATGGGAGTAGCTCTATTTAGATCTCTAAAGTCTATGCAAACCCTCATCTTCCTATTTTTCTTGTAGACAGGAACAATGTTTGAGATCCACTCCGCATATCTGCATGGCCGAATGAAATTTGCATCGATCAACCTTTCAACTTCCATTTTCACATCGGCCAATACTTCATCCTTGTAGATTTTTCTGGGAGGTTGCTTATAAGGTTTAAAACCAGGCTTAATTGGCGACCGATGCTCAACAATGGAACGATCCAAACCAGGCATCTCCAAATAATCCCAAGCAAAGCAATCTTTATACTCTTTCAATAACTTGATTAATCCTTCTCTGAAACTTGAATCTAAGTTAGGACTGATAAATGTCGGCCTTGGCTTGTCACCATCTCCAATGTCAATTTCTTCCAATTTGTCAGTCGACATGAATCCACGCCCTAACTTCCCGTCAGTTCCATCAATTGGATTATCCATTAAAAATTGCTATGAGAGCCGACTGCTTGAATCAGTTGTTGATCACTGCTAACTGGTTCAACAGGACCTTCACCCCAGTCCTTTCCTGAGAAGCAATCTATGCCTTGATACTCCCAGAAAGCTGGTTCGACGTTAGCCACGCTCACTGAATCATCTGCTTGGACCACCTCTATATCATCATCTACCCATTGAACAAGTTGTTGGTGCATGGTAGATGGGATGCAGCAAGCTATAAGCCCCTTTGCCCTCAATGACAAAGAAGGTCGTGAGCAAAGTCTTAGACCCGATCATCAGGTCCACATGCATGCAACCCTTGGTGTCTGAAGGATTCCCAGCAAAATCGTTCAGAATTATGCTCATTGGCGTCAAATCTCCAGGGCCCATGCCAAGCTTCCTGAACGTGGTGTATGGCATCACGTTGACTGTAGCTCCACCATCAACAAACATCTTGGTCAATGGCTTGCCATTGACGTATCCTCTCAAATACAATGGCCTCATGTGTCGATTCTTGGCCAGTTTGTCGAAGGTTGCCTGCTTAGCCAACACCAGCTGTGCCATTAACCCAAGTTGTTCATCCTCATTGATGTTTGGGGACGCTTCTTCCTGCACAACTTGGTTAGCTGGAGCCATGAACTCATTCGGCAAAAATCATACCATGCATGTTGGAGCCGAACGACCCGATCCATCAGGCTTATCTTTTGGACGCCACACCTGCTTTCTCTTGATTCCTGCTTGTTTCAACTCTTGATTCCTAAAGCGCTGAAGCCTTCTCTTTTGGCTTCTCCTGAAGACAGGTGGGCACCACTGACCTTCTTGCCAGATGTATTCACGCTCCTGCTCTTCCTGATCAACCCACCTTTGATCAGCGTATCTCTTCCTTGGGTGATCATTGACTTCATTTATTTTTAGCGCCGACCTCACTAGGATGTATCCTTCCAATTCTTTCATGGACGGACCGACGATTGACAGTATCCTGCCTATACTCAGTGTATTTATCACTGCATTTAGGGCAATTGTTCAATGTAGGAAGCTTCAAGCCGTCATTCCAGCAATGCCTGAAGAACGCACATCCCCAATGTGCACGCTCCTGTTCTCGTGCATGTTCTTCTAGCTGTCTTCTATGCGCTTCTTCCTCAAACCTCTGTGCTTCCTCCTCGTATTTCTGTTTTTGGTAGCGTTCCTTCTCTTGTTGACGCTGCCACTTGTTGAGGAGGATGCGTGTAGTCACCCTGGGTTTGGTTCTGGAAGATTCCCCTACTTCAATTTGGCTTTTCAGTATGCGAGGTGCTTCCTTGTGGACCTGTTCCACTGTCACTTGCCGAGCAGGATCAACAGACCCATCTTGCTTTGCTCTTGCTGAAGTTAAGACCTTTACTTTCCCTTTTTCCTCAGCGGTTACCATGTTAACAGAGAAACCAACCATGTTCTGAGGGAAATGATTGCCATCCAGCTTCATTTTATTGTCAAATTTCAAGTGACCCTCCTAGATAGCCTTCTGGATCCTCATCCTGAATACCCTGCAATCATTGATGGAGTGAGAGTTCCTATCATGAAATCCACTGTATCGTTTCTCTTTAACTCCATCGGGCCGAAGCATAGAATGCCCCTCTGGCAACTTGATTCGGCCTTCCTTTACAAGGAACTCAAAGAGCTTATCAGCCTTGGTCACATCAAAATCATATGTGCCCTTAGCTTGTTTTATCCATCTTTGGTTCACAGTTAGCGGCTCTTTGCCCCACATGATCTCAGCTGCTGCTATCTCCTCATCATCATCGAACTCTTCCCCTTGATCAGCTCTTTCGAGGAATTGATTGTAGATATCAACTATATCATTGTGCTTGGCGAATCTGGAGTCTTTCTTGAATCCGTAAGCTTGATTGCTCATTAATGACAACATCTGGGACAACTGACCAAGATTGTCAAACTCCATGCCGAACAGCTTCTCCCGAATAGCTGGCAACATACCCGCAACAGCCATGTCAGCCAATTGATCATCTGGCAGATTCAAAGAGAAGCACATGCCTTTGACCTCTCTGAACCTTCTGAGAAATTTCATGGGTGTTTCATTGTGCCTTTGTCTCAGAGTAGCCAGATCAATTAGCTTTTTCTCAGTACTACCACTGAAGTAATGAGCATGGAACTTCTGTTCCAAATCTTTCCAGCTACTGATCGATTGAGCAGGCAAAGAAGCAAACCATGTGAAGGCTGGGCCTGTCAACGACAAGGGGAAGTATCTGACCCTGAATGCCTCATCAACTGAAGCTTCCCCAAGCTGCATCAAGTATCGTGCTATGTGTTACACAGTACTTGTATCATCTTGCCCAGAGAACTTTGTGAAATCTGCAAAAGGTTTCACCCTTGGTGGCAAAACCACCCTGTGGTAACACTCTGGGAAAGGAGGCATGTAAGCTTGTCCCTGCATCTTAGGTTTAAGGATGAATTGATTTTGCAAAACATCGGCCATTTTCTGCATCATGAGATCAACATTAGCATCTTGGTCCCCTGGTCTTCCAACAGGTCCATTAAGCATTCCTACAGCTGCACCATATCTAGGGTTTGGGAAAGCATCAATGGCGCCATAATCCATATCTTTCAAATACCCCTCACCATACATATTCTTCTGTAGCCTGTTGTTGGCTGGGGCTATCCTGTAAGTGGAATTGGGTGGAACTCCAGATGAACCAAACGCCAGATCTCCATAAGTAGGCCTATTGGGCATTGCCTAATACGGGTTCGGTTGTTGGACCGGGCGACCTCCATTGCTTTGTAGAGGCGGCTGGATCGGTTGACTCCCCACGCTTTGCGGAGGTGGTTGGATTGGTTGGCCTCCCATACTCTGTAGAGGCGGCTGAGCACTCGCATCTCGAACTGGTTGAGTAGTACTAGTTTCTCCAACCTCCACAGTGGATGTCTGAGGGGATACTCGACTAAGCGTCTTCTCCATGCCTGGGCCAAAGACTCCAATCATCATCTGCTTGAACATATTCAAGAAAGCAGTATGATGTTTGACCATTACGGTTTCTATAGTCTCCCGAAAAGCTTTCAAGACCTCCTATTTTTCTTGAGCAGACGTGGTATCAGGCTCCCCTGGTAACAGAACCCTTGGCGTTTCAGATTTGAGATACGACACACCACTTCTATTCTTGCCAAATGACATCAAACACTTCTGTTGAAAATGGTCAATGGCATCCTTCAACTGCACTTGTTTTTCTGGAGACAGGTCATTAATGGTGACATCCATGACGTCTTGAATATCAGGCATCTTGAATCAGCTAGATTGGGCCCACTGGGCGTGCCAAAAAGTGTGTTGACGCAAAATCAGCACCTCGTGCCAAGCATACAGCAAGCCGAACGAAGCTAGATTAAAACATGTGCCGGATCCGAAGCGTGCCAGTCAGTTTTCCTGAAACTGACAAAGGAATAAAAATAGTTAGATAAAACATGGAACTTGCCGGGCGGTACCAGACAGTTCCGTATTTACGGCTAAAAAGCCAATTAAAATGACATATAGCTACAACAAGCTATCTGCCAGCAGTTTGAATATAATTCGGGAGCTTTTAAACATGAAAACAGGATATAGCCGAATGGATGACGTAAGCATGACAAAAGATCGGTCTTTGTTTAAATAGCGTTGCTCGCACATGATCACGACCGATTTTTGCGGATAAATAACAAATAAAATAAATAAGGTAAAAGCATGATTATAAGTATGAGATAAACAAGCATGCATAGGCCAAAAGCACTAGTCTACATCAATCTATATTAGGCAAAAGAGTGTTACATGAATTTAAACATAAAGCAAAAACTCAAAGCAACACGTGGTAACTTAATGAATCTATTAGATCTTGCCAAATCTAATAGAGCCGATAACTAGCTTCGAGCTAGATCTTAGCCTACTGCACGACTCATGATCCAACAAGAAACCCTCTTGAACCAAGCTTAAATCCACCGCATGATACTAAGCAAGGTAACAAGACTACTTACATCACGATCTAAATCCACCGCATGATACTAGACATGATACAAGGTTGCCGGTACTTACGGAGGTCGACGGATCGATGGCTCCTCTCGAAGAACTCGACGACTCGACTAAAGGACTCGATGATTGGCATGGGGCCGGTTTTTGTTGTGAAGATGTTCGATCCCTATTACAGACATCAAGGGTCTATATTTAAACCCTTGTCCTAACACGACTCCTAGTCGACTACGAGTACAACATTTAATGTCTAAATTAATGCTCTGACGCCAATGTTCATCTCGTACACACCATCAACTCGTTCCTTCCTTATATCGGGCCACGTCACCACGCATTCCCGAAAACTTCCCTTTAAAAGCGCAAACAATCCTTTTGCCGAATGATGGCACATTGCCGACCGCAAGCATCTTTTACCGAATCCTCTAAGAAGATTTTTTCTAGCCGAATGGTATTTCATCACCAACTCGGCCCACAAGTCAGTCCCTCTCCTGTACCATTTTTTGCTGTTAACAGGAGCCACTCTTGCCGCTCTAAACCACCTCGAAGATTTTCCAGCGGTTCGACGTCTCCAAGCCAATGTTCACGTCGCCGCTGCTCAGATCGAAGAAAGAGGTCCTGGATAGAACAGATCTGCAGCAAGTTCCTACTCCAGAGTAGATCAGAACATCCTCGCTGTCATATGGACCTCCCTAGGCCCACTACCTCGGTGGGTACTAGGACCGACTACTCGGTGGGCCCCTGGGACTACCTGACTTGCGCTGCACGGCACTTGATGGCGTGAAGCACAAGGACTACAGAGGAGAAGTACTCGGTTAGGAAGTTGTACATGTTCCGCATTGTATAAAGGATTCCTAGACGTACTCGACTAGTACTCTCCCTGAACTGACTTGTAACCCTGCCTCTCGGACTATATAAGGCGAGGCAGGGACCCCTCTCTCCCTCGTCTCATCTCACGGCGTAAGATTGCATCATCTTGTAATCGTACCCAATCAATCTAGAGCTACGCAGCATACAGGACGTAGGGTATTACGCACCTCGCGGCCCGAACCTGTCTAAATAGTGTGCCACGTGTCTCTTCCTTCGAGTTACCGATCTCGGTGAGGCCACATTCATCTACTTCGGGTACTCCTCTTAGTAGGTTGTCGGTCTAAAACACCGACAGCTGGCGCGCCAGGTAGGGGCTCTCGCCCGAGATCACATGGCGAACTCGACGGCTCCCGTCTACATCAAGCCAACCGTCGCCTTCAACCGCGGCGACACCTTCGTCTTCGGCGCCTGGGTCTACACTGCTGACGGCGCTGGATCCTTCCAACGCCGCCTCACCATGCCGCCCAACCCGGTGACCAGCTTCGTGACGCTTCCCGAAGTAGTCATGGGCGAACCCGCCGGCAAGTTCGGCGAAATTTCGCTTTTCAACCAACACGCCGACTTCGAGCTCGGATCCGCCCCCAACTCGAACTCGACGTCCCTGTGGGCTATCGCATGCGAGCCGGCTTCCCAGCCATCGCATGTGGTTTCCCCACCCCGCGAGAGCTTCAGCGTGGCCCCTGCAACCTCAGCAGGGCCCGCACAGAGGCTCCCTCTACACGCCAGGCCGGCAAGGAGCCCGTACCCAAGTACAACTCGGACTCCGACACCGCCTCGGCCACACCTCAGACTCCAACCCCCTCTTCGGCTTCTACTCGGACTCTGCGTACGAGTTCCACTTCGGGTCGGACCCTGAGGATCCCGAGTCCGAGGACAACTCTACTGAGCAACCTTTATCGGGGGGGACGTCGCGGGCCGGTTATAACGTCCACACCTGCCGGGAGATTCGTCTACTGGCCAGATCGCAAGCCCGCCGACCTGATAAGCGGGGACTCACGCTATGTCGCCTACCTCGACTCGCTTCCCTTCCAGGAGGGAACACCACTCGCTCGAGCTGAGGAGTATACCCCAACTGAGGTGGCGAGCTCTGACTCCAATCTTGGCAACCCCGATCGCCAAGTCTTCATGGCTGCCGGTGACACGCCAGGACCTTCTGGGACGGCAGAGGACCGGTACCTTGAAGACATCTCCATAGACGAGCTGTCTGCTGAAGCACTCGCGGATGAGACCGACGCCAACAAGGACGCTCGACGTGAGCGTAACAGAAAGCAGAACGAACGACGCTGGCGTCTCCAAGACAACCTCCCCATCCGCAACCTCACAGAAGCCCTCGAACAAGTCGAGAGCAGGGTACACACCACCCCAGAGCAATGCCTCATGTCGATCACGGCGATCGCACGCCAGGCTCAAGGGATACATGCTGGAGAAGTCATTGCCAAGCTTGCAGAAGATGTTTACTTCATGCGAGTCGACAACAGGGTCACCCAGCCGCCCCCACTAGGAACCGCGACAATGAAGCTACAAGTCGCAGCGCGGACCTCGGCCGTAACCATACTCGAGCCGAGCTGCCGGCTCAGCCCAACCGTACTCGTGCAAACGCCGGCGGACCCTCACAAGCTGGCAACAGCACCGCAGCTGCTGCCGGCGATCGTGAGATCATCCCCCACCGCGACCCTGGCGGCGGAGGCAGCGACGACGGAAGCTCCAACCATGGCGCCAACAGAAGGGCCGGTGGCAGAGGCGGTCGCAGCGGCAGAGGCCACGCGAACAGCCACGCCTCCGGAGCCTCACAGGGCGGCTACGACACCCGCCAGAAGATTGAGGAACTACGGCGCAAGAAGACCTCTACGTCAAGCGACAACGACGGCTTCCCCGCCTTCTCTGCGCGACTTCGTAACCTCCTCCTCCCAGAGAAATTCAAGCCTCTGGGAATCACCAAGTACGACACGAAGCAGGATCCCATCCAGTGGCTCAGATGCTACGCCCTCTCCATCGAGAACGCTGGTGGCAACAAAGACACCAAGTGCCTCTACTTCCCCTTCTATCTGGACCAAGCCCCGCTCACATGGCTCGAGTCGCTGGACAAGCACTCGATCGACAAGTGGGACCAGCTGAAGGAGCAGTTCACCAGCAACTTCGCGAGCGCTATGGGCCGATAGGGTACTCGCATGGACATGGCTATGGTGAAGCAGGAACAGGGCGAGACCCTTCGCAAGTACATGCGGCGCTTCTTCGACAAGCGCGCCACCGTAGTCGACGTCACCGACAAGGAGGTCATCGACCTCTTCCAAGACAGTCTCTACCACCGTCGCACCTTCGAAGACTTCGGTCGACGCCGCCCCAGGTCCATCACTCATCTCAAGGATATGATCACCTCCTGGGCGGATGAAGAAGACAAAGCCAACGCCAAGTACGATGCCATCCGTGGCAAGAGCAAACAGAACACGGGCGGTGGCAGCAGCAACAACGGGAACCAAGGCGGTCGCAACAACAACAACTACTCAGGTCCCAACCTCAAGCGCAAGCCAGACAACACTGTCGCGGCTATCCAGCGCCCTGCGAAGGAGAACTCGAAGAAGACCTCTGGCGGCTTCAAAGACTTGCTGAAAGAGAAGTGCCAGTGGCATCTGGACGGCGACCACACCACCGAGCAGTGCTACCAACTTAGGCGAGCACTCAAGGGTACTCCAGAGCCACCGCACTCTCATGACAAGAAAGGCAAGAAGAAGAACGACGACGGCAACAGCGACTTCTAGGAACCCGACAAGACGGTCAACGTCCTCTTCGGTGGACTACCCAGCAGACGGGAACAAAAGGCTACCCGTCGAGAAGTCATGAGCATTGAACCAGCGGTTCGGACCCTCCTCAGGTGGTCGGAGGTACCCATTACCTTCTCCCGCGCGGATCAATGGACTAGCTTCTCCGAACCAGGGCGGTTCCCTCTCGTCCTGAAGCCGGTGGTCATGGGCTCCAGGCTCAACAAGGTCCTCATCGATGGTGGAAGCGGGCTCAACGTCCTTTTCACCAAGACCTTGAAGAAGATGAAGCTCGACATCACCCACATGCTCACCAAGAGCACCTCGCCCTTCTACGGCATCGTCCCCGGGAACGCGGCTATCCCACCGGCTCGGTGGTCCCGCCCGGTTACCTTTGGGGAATCTCGGGACAACTATCGTACCGAGTACGTCAAGTTCGAAGTCGCGGACTTCGAGACGTCCTACCATGCCATCCTCGGCAGACAGGCTATCGCCAAGTTCATGGCGGTACCCCACTACACCTACTTGGTACTCAAGATGCCAAGTCCAGCAGGTGTACTCTCACTGCAAGGGGACTTGAAGATCTCGCATGACTGCGACACGGAAGCTGTAGAGATTGCCTCCACAAATCAAGTACCCAACGCAATGACGGAGATCTACGCTGCGTCGAAGAAGCTTGCCCCGGGTGAACTCGACATCCCAGAGAAGTCGGACAAAGCTAACAAGCCTTAGCCAGCTGAGGAGGTCCTGGTCAAAACAATTGACCTCGGGACAAGCGACAGCAGCAAGACCACCACCATCGGGGTGGGTCTCGACCCCAAATAGGAAGACACGCTCATCAACTTCCTCCGGGCTAACCGCGACATCTTCGCATGGAAGCCAGCGGACATGCCAGGGGTGCCCAGGGAGTTGTTCGAGCATTACCTCAATGTCGATCCTAAAGCTACCCTGAAGCGACAACACCTCCGCCGCTTCGCCGACGACAGACGGGACGCCATCAAGAAGGAACTCGCCTGTCACACCCGATTTTACAAGGAAAACCGAATGCATCTCACGTGTGCGCCAGGATCATTTTACACACACATGATAGACAAAACGAGAGTAATACCATTGTAGTAATAAAACGTTCAAGAGTTAAACCAGTATGATATCCATTATTACATCCAGAGAGGTGGACTCGAAGGTCCAAACACAACGATAACTAAGCGACGAGCTGCTCCATCTTTGACTTCCACAGGCATGATGACTGGGGGATCCGCATGCCCTAGAACTCCTCGTAGTCACTCCAGTACTCGTCCTCGCCTCCGACGTTCTCCTCCGAACGGCGGTAAGCAAGGGTGAGCACACTTATGGTTGGTGCTCGGCAAGTGGGGGAAACAATGCAAGGCTATCAAGGACAAAGCTATGGTTCACGGCGGTAAGCATTTTATAAGTTGGTCAAGTTTTATTAGCAAGCACCTAATTACTAGGTGTAAGTGTATACCAACCCACTTAACCTTAAAAGAAACCTCAAACCAAACCACAAACCCATGATTTGCATTAATCTTCAAGTTTATTAATCATGTGAGGGTCCAAGCCGCTCATGACCGTGAGCACGGCCGATCGATCGCGTTTACACTGCGAGAGGTTGTACACTTTACCCACGGCTCGTGTTCCCCATCCCTGCCCGGGTTAGCCGGACCCTTAAACACTTCCAAGGTGAGTGGCTAGGGGTCCACTACGAAGCCTTTACAAAGGAAAGAAGAGAAACCAACGGCCCGCAACGATTACGGCGACGGAGCGGACCATAACCCTCCCTAATGGTCAGCACCTTAGCCAAGGCTGCTACCCCAAAAGAACCGGGCTATACCCCTTCAACTCCGGCCCCCTGTGCCCCTCTCGGAAAAGAGCTATAAGCTAACCCACTCTCCTAACTAATCGGCTAAGCCAGAGCCATGTGGACTGTGGTTGTACTGTTATCTTGGGTGGTTCTCCATGTTCCGATTATAAATCAAGTTATCTTGTTTTAAGCACAAAGTTCATTATATAAACGAAACTGAGATGTATAACATAAACAGAGCATAACCACACTCATGTAAAGCAAACTAAGCATTTATCTACCCCAAGCATTTGTTTAAACAGGGTTGATCAAGGTAAAGTGGTAAAGTATCTAGTCAAGTCCTTAACTAGGTGTTTGCCCATCAGGTTTATGCATAGCAACATGAATAGAAAACATTGTTTAGCATGCAGTGACATAGGTCAAAAAGATTATGCAGAGGGGGAAAGCCACTTGCCTTCCTCTACGAGCTGAGTGAAATCCTCCTCGAAAACAGGCTCTTCCTGATCACCTCCGACAGGGAGCTCAGACAAAATAGGCACGATATCTACGAGTCAAACATGAAAACCAAACAATAAATAAAACAGTACACCAAACAGTAATAAAACTGGTAAATTTACTGTTTAAAAGTGTCTACTCGTCGAGATGATCATTTCGGTATATAGAACGCTAAAAACGGAGTTAAAATGAGAAAGATATGATTAAAACAGTTTACAGGGACCTATCTGCAAGAAAACTAAGTTTACAGGGCTTTTTATAAATAAAAACAGGGCTAAAACATTAATATAAAATAAAACAGAGGGGTCTAATTGCTAAAAGGATGAAAAAGGACCTATAATAAAGAAAACTAGGCTGGCCAGGGGCTATAATATAAAACACAGGACCTAACCGTAAAGATTCTCAAAGGTGGAAGGACCGGCTTGTGAAACTGTAAAAACACAGGGGGTCTTAGAGGAAATCGGCTCGGCTGAGCCATGGTTCTTCGATCCAACGGCTGAGGGTGCCGTGGACCCAGCCGTGGGCGCGGTCCACAAGCCCACGGTGGACCGGTCTTTAAACGCGAAGGGGTACGCGCCCCAGACCGTCCATCGTAGATCCAAGGGTCCTGGACGCGTGCGTGCGGGATGCGGCGGCGACGTCGCCGGAGACGGGGGCGGCACGGCGGCGCCTCGCCGGGGACTCGCCGGCGTACCCTATCTTGCTGCTCAGGGCGCCATTTCGCGTGCACGTGGGCTCTACGCGTAGCTGGGGAGCATGCGAGCAAGCCTACGGGGTCAGGGGGTGGCGCGGGCATCCACGGCGGCCGGCTCCGGAAGGGGGCGGATGGCCTCACCGTCGAACTCGCAGGGCGGCTTAAACGTGCAAGGAAGGGAAATACGAGTGTGGAAAACCTTGCTCACCACGTCATGAAGCATCGGGCGAGCTCACGGGCGAAGAAGAAGCGGCAGTAGAGGGGTTCGACGACGACGGCGGCTCGGGTGGTGCTCCGGCAGGCGGGGACCCAAGCTCCAGGTGCAGCTCGTCTCCTGTGGCGGCTTCCCCTGGTCAACAAGCATCACGTGAGGGTCAAGATCGTGCACGGGGAAGAAAAGGGCAAGGCGGCGATGCACTTCACCGACGGCGACGTTTGCACGGCGGCGGGAAGAAGCAGAGGCAACGACGCCGGTGGAATTGGTGCTCGAGCGCATGTGTAGGTGTGTTGCAGAGGCAAAGGGAGGCGCAGGGGCTCGTGCGCGAGCTTAAATAGGGCGCAGGGCAGCAGGCGAAGCGGGGAGAGGACGGGGTGGCCGACGGCTTGCCTTTGATGGCCGTGGCCATCACGGCTAGGGTTTAAGGATGGGAAGTAACGGTCCCAATTGATCACGAGGGGGTTTGATTGCCTTAATTGGCTGCGGGGAGGGGAAAGGAAGGTGGGGAGGCGGCCGGGCGCGGCGGGGATCGCGCGGCGGCGCCGGGTCGGGTGCGGCAGCGAGAGGAAGAAGAAAGGAAAGGGCGGAGGGGAGGCTGACACGCGGGCCCTGGATGTCAGCGCCGCAGGGGAAAAAGAAAAGGGGAAGAAGAGAGGTGGGCTGGTGCGGGTCGCTTGACGGGCCGCTTGGGCCGTCTGGGCTGAAAGGGAGCCGACACGATTTTTCTTTTTTTTTCTTTTTCTTTTTCAAACTTCATTTTCAAACCATTTTTCATTTCAAATTCAAATCAAACCTTTTCAAACTTTTCCTCCAGAATTTTATAAACTTTTTAGAAACCACACAAGCAACCAAAAACCATGAAAGCCAACTGATGATGCACAAACACTTGTTGTCTCTAAGTTTATTAAATTATATTTAATATTTTAGAGCTCAATTTAAATAGCAATTTAAATTCTTTAAATCCTTAAGTCTAATTTTAAGTTGCTAAGTGATTTTAGTGATGGAATTTTTAGGGTGTCACAAATCCTACCCCCTTAAAGAGAATCTCGTCCCGAGATTCAGAAGACTTAGAGAACAGCTGAGGAAAGTCTTCCTTAAGTTCATCCTCTCTTTCCCAAGTTGCCTCTTCCTCAGTATGATGACTCCACTGTACTTTACACATTCTGATGATCTTACTCCTGGTAACTCTTTCTGATACATCCAAGATCTTAACAGGGTATTCTTTGTATGTCAGGTCATTTTCCATTTGAATATCTTCTAACTGTACCGGTTCTATCCTAACCTCACTTGTACATTTCTTCAGTTGTGATACATGGAACACATCATGAACTCCCGATAACTGTGCTGGTAACTCTAACTGGTATGCTACTTCTCCTTTCCGTTCCAGAATCTTAAAAGGTCCGATAAATCGAGGTGATAACTTCCCTCTGACATTAAACCTTCGTAATCCCCGAATAGGTGACACCCTGAGGTATGCATAATCACCGACTTCCAAAATCACCTCTCTTCTCCGAGGATCAGCATAACTCTTCGACGTGAGCGTGCCGCTTTAAGGTTCTCCCTTATGATTTCAACTTGCTTTTCCGCTTCTCGTATCTTGTTCGGTCCAAAGAGTTGTCTTTCACCGGTCCGGTTCCAAAACAACGGTGTTCTACACTTCCTTCCATACGAGCCTCAAAAGGTGCCATTTTGATCTTTGGACTGATAGCTGTTGTTATAAGCAAACTCTGCATAAGGCAAACTCTTATCCCAACTGCCACTGTTCTTCAACGCACAAGCTCTCAACATATCCTCAAGAATCTGATTTGTTCTCTCCGTCTGCCCATCTGTCTGAGGATGGTATGCTGAACTGAAGTTTAACTTTGTATCCATCGATTCATGCAGCTTCTGCCAAAACCGTGAAGTGAACTGTGTGCCTCGATCTGACACTATCTTCTTCGGTACCCCGTGCAAACACACTATCCTTGAATTATACAACTCAGCTAGCTTTACTCCTGTATAGGTCGTCTTCACTGGGATAAAGTGCGCTACCTTAGTTAATCTATCCACAATAACCCAATAGAGTCATACCCGTCACGAGTACGAGGTAATCCCACTATGAAATCCATACCAATTTCTTCCCATTTCCACTCAGGTACCTTCAAAGGCTGAAGCAACCCTGCTGGCCTTTGATACTCAGCCTTCACTCTTTGACACACATCACACAAAGCTACATGAGCTGCTACATCTTTCTTCATCCCATACCACCAGTATCTCTGTTTCAAGTCCTGATACATCTTGGTACTCCCAGGGTGTATAGAGTAAGCTGAATCATGTGCTTCCTTCAAGATAGCTTCTCTCAACTCCTTGATCTCAGGTACACAGATTCTGTTCTTAAACCACATTGTTCCTTACTCATCTTCTCTGAATTCCGGAACTTTGCCTAACTTAATCAAGCTCCTGTATTCTGCAATCTTGTCATCAGTCAACTGTCCTTTCCTGATATCCTGCTCAAGTGTCAACTCAATTTCTAATGTCAAAGTCTCACTCGAAGCAACCATTCCCAAGTTAAGCTGTGCCATCTCCCAACATAGCTCCTGAGGTAACAGGTGTCCTATCAGCATGCTAGTCTGTCCCTTCCGACTCAAACCATCTGCCACAACATTTGCCTTCCCTGGATGGTACTAGATATCCAAATCATAATCCTTGATTAACTCCAACCACCTTCTCTGCCTCAAATTCAAATCCTTCTGAGTAAAGATATACTTTAGACTCTTATGGTCAGTAAAGATCTTGCACTTGTTTCCAATCATGTAATGTCTCCAAATCTTCAATGCATGAACAACCGCAGCTAACTCAAGATCATGAGTAGGGTAGTTCTGCTCATGCTTCCTCAGCTGTCTTGAAGCATAAGCTACTACCTTTCCTTCTTGCATTAACACACATCCCAAACCTTGCCAAGAGGCATCACAGTATACATCAAACCCTTTGTGTATGTCTGGCATGATCAACACAGGTGCTGTGGTCAGCCTCTTCTTCAATTCCTCAAAGCTAACCTGACACTTCTCATCCCACTTGAATTCTCTTCCTTACTCGAGCAGAGTGGTAAGTGGATTCACTATCTTAGAAAATCCTTCAATGAACCTCCGATAGTATCCTGCAAGTCCAAGGAAGCTTCTGATTTCCGGTACATTGTTAGGCAGATTCCAGTTCAATACATCCCGAACCTTGCTTGGATCAACTGCAATTCCTCCATCCGTGATGATGTGTCCGAGAAAAGAGACCTCCTTCAACCAGAAAGCACACTTGCTGAACTTGGCATACGGCGATGTTCCCGTAGCTTCGTAACACAAGCCTCGGATGTTCTTCATGTTCTTCCTCACTCCGAGAGAATACCAATATGTCATCTATGAATACCACAACGAACTTATCCGGATACTCCATGAATACCTTGTTCATCAAATACATAAAGTATCTTTGGTGCATTGGTCAAGCCAAAGGACATCACGGTGAACTCATACAACCCGTATCTAGATGTGAATCTTGTCTTTGGTATATCCTCCACTCGGATTTTTAAGCGGTGATAACTTTGATCTAAGATCTATCTTAGAGAAGGCCTTAGCTCCTCTCATCTGATCAAACAAATCCTCAATCCGAGGTAAAGGGTATTTATTCTTGATAGTAACCTCATTAACTGATCGATAGTCTATACACAACCTCCTAGATCCATCCTTTTTATCAACGAAGAGTGTGGGGGCTCCCCATGGTGATGAACTAGGACGGATAAACCCTTTACTAAGTAGTTCTTCGATTTGTTTCTTTAATTCAGCTAGATCTTTAACATCCATTCTATATGGTATTTTCGATATGGGAGCAGTACCAGGTATAAGTTCAATACTAAATTCAATGTCACGATCAGGTGGCATACCTGGCAAATCCTCTGGAAACACATCAGGGAATTCATTCACTACCCTTATATCCTCCAAGGCCTTGCCTTCAACAGAGTTCACAACTCCTTTGCTGGATGAGGGTGCACTCACATATTCTACTCTCTCCCCTTGAGGACCGGTTAACAGTACTGACCTCTTCTGACACTGAATAACTCCATCACAACTTCTTAACCAATCCATACCAAGAATGACATCTATTCCCCATTATTTTAGAACTACCAGATTAGCAAGAAAGTCTACCACCATGATATTAATCTTTACTTGTGGGCATATATGACCAGTTTTCATTTCTCCCCCAGGAGTGCTAACTATCAGTGGGTTCTTCATTGAGCTCATAGATAAGTTATATTTTGCCACAAATTGATCAGTTATGAATGAATGTGATGCTCTTGAATCAAATAATATGGTAGGAGGTACAGAGTTGATGGAAAACGTACCCAATACCACGCCGGCGTCATTCTGAGCTTGCTCCACTGATACATGATTAACTCGGCCACGCACATGACTCTGCTGGCCTCTTTTGCTGGGTGTCTGTGGAGTACGAGCCTGCGAAGATGGCTGCCTAGTCCTGTTTCCATTGTCTCTCTGCGGAGTTTGCATCACCCTCTTGGGACAATTGTTAGCATAATGCCCTAGCTCTCCACACTTGAAGCATCGACCAGGCTGAACAGGATTAGTGTTTCTGACAGGTGCCCCATAGTTATTGCTAGGACGACTCAGCTGAGGTGTAGGAGCTCTGGGTGTCTGAGGATTGAAGCGTTGTGGCTGAAACGAGCGCTGCAGCTGCATGTTCTGTGGGTACCTCCCACCTTGACCACCTGGACGATATGGAGTCAGGCTCTGCTGAGAACTATAACGGGGACGGGTGTTGCTGCTAGACTGTCCATGAGACTGAAACTTGCGTTTCTGTTCACCCATCTCCTTTCTCTTGCTTTCCAGCCCAATAGCTTTGTTCACCAGCGTCTGAAAGTCTGGGAAGATGTGACTCTGCAGTTTATAGTTCAAAGGACCAATCAAGCCATCCAGGAACCTTTCCTGCCTCTTTGGATCAGTGTTGACTTCATCAGGTGCATAGCGTGACAAGTGAGTGAACTTGTCCAGATACTCAGTCACTGACATATTGCCTTGCCTCAGTGACAAAAACTCCCTCTGCTTAAGCTTGAAAACCCCTGAAGGAATGTGGTAGGTACGGAAGTTGTCACGGAACTCCTGCCAAGTAATGTTCTGCCTGTAGGGATGAGCAGTTGAGTATGCATCCCACCAGTCTGCGGCCTGCCCCCAGAAGCCTTCCAGCAGTATACAGGACCATCTCTCTGTCAGCGCATTGCACGATCTCCAGCTTCTTGGTGATAGTTTTCAGCCAGTCGTCAGCATCCAGTGGATCAGACGAGTGGGAAAACGTAGGAGGATGGTGGCTCATGAACTCCTTGTGCCTGTCTCTTGGTGGCGGGGGTGGTGGAGGGATCGGCTGTGGTGGCTGGTTCTGTTGAGCATGCATCTGCTGCACAGTGTTGGTAAGATTCTGAATCAGTTGCATTTGCGCCGCCGGAAAGCTGGCCGCATGTTTGGGTCCATTGCTTGGTTGATCGGTGGGGGTGGTGCTGGGTTTTGTTGATTTGCGATATGTGCCCGGATCACAGGCGGCACGTCTTGACCTCCTCCGGACCTGGTGTTTACCATCTGACCGTTAGAAAAATCATATCTCAGATAATTGTACTTGAATCATTGCATAAGAGGATAACTCAAAATAAAATAACAGCACATTCTTCAGTTAAGACAGATTCTGTTGACCTCAAATAATTATGTCTAACTTTCTGTGTAATTATCCAATGACCACGAATTTTTACCAGATTATGCTGTATAAACTTTTGGAACTATCCCAACTGGATTAACCTCATTTGGACATCTATAACTCGAGATAAAATTCAAACAGTACAGCTGTATCAGCAGAAATTTACAGATTCTGACATGTTCATTACTTCGTGCATAATTCCCAGAATATGTATTATATACCATTGAATGTTTGACAGAAATTCATCCTCTAAATTTGTGAACTAACCCAACTGGTTTCATGTCATTTGGAGTTCTGTAGCTTGAGTTATAACCAAAACATTACTGGTATGTCATATGACTGCGAAAACAGATTCGATCCAACCAAACTTGCATAAGAGATTAAGCAATGACAACCGATAAAATCCAAACCATCCTTTAATTAACTTAACAATTCAGATTGCATAGTGGCCATCACTCTACCATACAATTCACAATCAAGCAAAGATCCAACTCAAACATATTTGCAAACAGCATTCATTATTACAAGCAATTACGTTCACGCAGGAACGATCTATCGAAAGGTAAATGATAAGGGCGAGTATCCTAGGATCCTAGCCAAGACGAGTAGTAGCTTCATCGGATCCGTAACGGAGCCTCTTGCTCGGAGGGGAAGCTGTGGTCTGATATGGCATAACTTCTTGAGGAAGTCGCTGTCCTGCCAGTTGTGCTTCCAGACGTGCTATCTTCACCTGAGCAGCCTGCAACTCTTCATGATACTTGTTCATCTCAGTAGTTGCTCCCTCCAGATCTGTGTTCAGAGCAGCAGTCACCCGTGCCAAGACGTCGATGCGATCATTGCCTCCTGCTGGCACCACAGTCACTTCTGTGCCACTTGCACGACGAGGCACATGGCGATACTCCGATTGGAACAACTGCACCCGATTTGCATTGCAGATCGACCAGAGTGCCCTCCTTGCTGCATCATTCACCGCAGCATCATCTGTGGAGAACTGAGCCGTGCTATGGTGAGATGAGCGATACCTCCATCCTTCGTATCATTCGAGAGGCTTCCCGATGTAGACTGCGCGGTGTAGTAGTCTCTCATTCCTGGCTCGCTAAAGTGCTTAGTCACATAGAGAGGCCTTATGGTATATCCCAGGTACCGCAGAACGTCCCACAGAAGAATGCAGAACTGTCCATTCTCAGCTTCAGTAGAATGTTTGTGGTATTCCGCTCCGTGATAGCGGGGGTTTTCTTCCTCATCTTCCTCTGGGTTGCCAACAACATTGTCACCATCATCCTCACCCACACTGTCATCACTAGTGTCATCTTTGTCACCTCCTTCACCATCAGGCACTGGATCAACTTGTGCAGGGGGTGCTTCTTCATTGGCCACAGGCGCCGGTGGAATCACAATGTCCCCATCGGCGTCTGCCTCTAGCACGGTGCCATCGTACAGTTGTGGATGTTCCAATGGCTCATCTGGCTCCTCTTCCTCCATCTCAAGCTCCTCAGGATCCTCCTCTTCTGGTTTCGGCTGGACCTCTTCTGGGTCTTCCTCCACCTCAACCTCTGGTTGGAACTCCTCCTGTTCCTCCTCAACATCCTCAAGACGCTGGCGAGGGGCCAGCTGTCCAGAAGGAAAGCGCCCACCAGTGCTCTTGCAAGGGGTCATGTAGGTTCTGGCCATCTGTCAAAGCAAAACTGATCTCAGAGTACAGAATAAATCAAAATGACAGTTTAAAAATGATAAACAAAATTAAATTAGATTTTTAATGCGTAAATAAGATGATTTGAAGAATGATAAGGTTCTCTAGATCATGAATCCTTAATTTCGTCCATTTCTAACTAAGGCTGCGACCTACAGTCATCACGGCTCTGGTACCACTTTGTCACACCCGATTTTACAAGGAAAACCGAATGCATCTCACGTGTGCGCCAGGATCATTTTACACACACATGATAGACAAAACGAGAGTAATACCATTGCAGTAATAAAACATTCAAGAGTTAAACCAGTATGATATCCATTATTACATCCAGAGAGGTGGACTCAAAGGTCCGAACACAACGATAACTAAGCGACGAGCAGCTCCATCTTTGACTTCCACAGGCATGATGACTGGGGGATCCGCATGCCCTAGAACTCCTCGTAGTCACTCCAGTACTTGTCCTCGCCTCCGACGTTCTCCTGCGAACGGCGGTAAGCAAGGGTGAGCACACTTATGGTTGGTGCTCAGCAAGTGGGGGAAACAATGCAAGGCTATCAAGGACAGGCTATGGTTCACAGCGGTAAGCATTTTATAAGTTGGTCAAGTTTTATTAGCAAGCACCTAATTACTAGATGTAAGTGTATACCAACCCACTTAACCTTAAAAGAAACCTCAAACCAAACCACAAACCCATGATTCGCATTATTCTTCAAGTTTATTAATCATGTGAGGGTCCAAGCCGCTCATGACCGTGAGCACGGCTGATCGATCAGTTTTACACTCTGCAGAGGTTGTACACTTTACCCACAACTCGTGTTCCCCATCCTGCCCGGTTAGCCGGACCCTTAAACACTTCCAAGGTGAGTGGCTAGGGGTCCACTACGAAGCCTTTACAAAGGAAAGAATAGAAACCAACACCGCAACGCATTACAACGGCGGAGCGGACCATAACCCTCCCTAATGGTCGCACCTTAGCCAAGGTCGCTACCCCAAAAGAATCGGGCTATACCCCTTCAACTCCGGCCCCCTGTGCCCCTCTCGGAAAAGAGCTATCAGCTAACCCACTCTCCTAATTAATCGGCTAAGCCAGAGCCATGTGGACTGTGGTTGTACTGTTATCTTGGGTGGTTCTCCATGTTCCGATTATAAATCAAGTTATCTTGTTTTAAGCACAAAGTTCATTATATAAACGAAACTGAGATGTATAACATAAACAGAGCATAACCACACTCATGTAAAGCAAACTAAGCATTTATCTACCCCAAGCATTTGTTTAAACAGGGTTGATCAAGGTAAAGTGGTAAAGTATCTAGTCAAGTCCTTAACTAGGTGTTTGCCCATCAGGTTTATGCATAGCAACATGAATAGTAAACATTGTTTAGCATGCAGTGACATAGGTTCAAAAAGATTATGCAGAGGGGGAAAGCCACTTGCCTTCCTCTACGAGCTGAGTGAAATCCTCCTCGAAAACAGGCTCTTCCTTATCACCTCCGACAGGGAGGTCAGACGAAATAGGCACGATATCTACGAGTAAAACATGAACAACAAACAATAAATAAAACAGTACACCAAACAGTAATAAAACTGGTAAATTTACTGTTTAAAAGATTCTACTCGTCGAGACGATCATTTCGGTATATAGAACGCTAAAAACGGAGTTAAAATGAGAAAGATATGATTAAAACAGTTTACAGGGACCTATCTGCAAGAAAACTAAGTTTACAGGGCTTTTTATAAATAAAAACAGGGCTAAAACATAAATATAAAATAAAACAGAGGGGTCTAATTGCTAAAAGGATGAAAAAGGACCTATAATAAAGAAAACTAGGCTAGCCAGGGGCTAAAATATAAAACTCAGGACCTAACCGTAAAGATTATCAAAGGTGGAAGGACCGGCTTGTGAAACTGTAAAAACAAAGGGGCTCTTAAAGGAAATCAGCTCAGCTGAGCCATGGATCTTCGATCCAACGGCTGAGCGTGTCGTGGACCCAGCCGTGGGCGCGGTCCACAAGCCCACGGTGGACCGGTCTTTAAACGCGAAGGGGTACGCGCCCCAGACCGTCCATCGCAGATCCAAGGGTCCTGGACGCGTGCGTGCGGGATGCGGCGGCGACGTCGCCGGAGACGAGGGCGGCGCGGCGGCGCCTCGCCGGGGGACTCGCCGGCGTACCCTATCTTGCTGCTCGGGGTGCCATTTCGCGCGCACGTGGGCTCTACGCGTAGGCGGGGAGCACCCGAGCAAGCCTAGGGGGTCGGGGGGGGTGGCGCGGGCATCCACGGCGGCCGCGCCGGAAGGGGGCGGATCGGCCTCACCGGCGAACTCGCGGGGCGGCTTAAACGTGCAAGGAAGGGAAATACGAGTGGGGTAAACCTTGCTCACCACGTCACGAAGCGTCGGGGCGAGCTCACGGGCGAAGAAGCGGCGGGCGGCCGGGGTTCGACGACGACGGCGGCTCGGGCGGTGCTCCGGCAGGCTGGGACCCAAGCTCCAGGCGCAGCTCGTCTCCTGTGGTGGCTTCCCCTGGCCAACAAGCATCACGTGAGGGTCATGATCGTGCACGGGGAAGAAAAGGGCAAGGCGGCGATGCACTTCACCGACGGCGACGTTTGCACGGCGGCGGGAAGAAGCAGAGGCGGCGGTGCCGGTGGAATTGGTGCTCGAGCGTGTGTGTAGGTGTGTTGCAGAGGCAAAGGGAGACGCAGGGGCTCGTGCGTGAGCTTCAATAGGGTGCAGGGCAGCAGGCGAAGTGGGGAGAGGACGGGGTGGCCGGCGGCTTGCCATTGATGGCCGCGGCCATCACGGCTAGGGTTTAAGGATGGGAAGTAACGGTCCCAATTGATCACAGGGGGGTTTGATTGCCTTAATTGGCTGCGGGGAGGGGAAAGGAAGGTGGGGAGGCGGCCGGGCGCGGCGGGGATCGCGCGGCGGCGCCGGGTCGGGTGCGGCAGCGAGAGGAAGAAGAAAGGAAAGGGGGGAGGGGAGGCTGACAGGCGGACCCCGTATGTCAGCGCCGCGGGGGAAAAAGAAAAGGGGAAGAAGAGAGGTGGGCCGGCGCGGGGTGGCTTGACGGGCCGCTTGGGCCGTCTGGGCTGAAAGGAAGCCGACGCGGTTTTTCTTTTTTTTTCGTTTTCTTTTTCAAACTTCATTTTCAAACCATTTTTCATTTCAAATTCAAATCAAACCTTTTCAAACTTTTCCTCCAGAATTTTATAAACTTTTTAGAAACCACACAAGCAACCAAAAACCATGCAAGCCAACTGATGATGCACAAACACTTGTTGTCTCTAAGTTTATTAAATTATATTTAATATTTTAGAGCTCAATTTAAATAGCAATTTAAATTCTTTAAATCCTTAAGTCTAATTTTAAGTTGCTAAGTGATTTTAGTGATGGAATTTTTAGGGTGTCACAAAAAACTACTCGCGGCTGGCTTTATCAAAGAAGTCTTCCATCCTGAGTGGCTCGCCAACCCCGTCCTCGTCCGCAAGAAGAACTCGAACGAGTGGAGGATGTGCGTCGACTACACCGACTTCAACAAGCACTGCCCCAAGGACCCTTTCGGGTTGCTGCGGATTGTCCAAGTCATCGACTCCACGGCGGGCTGCGACCTGCTCTGCTTCCTCGACTGCTACTCCGGGTACCACCAGATCGCGATCAAGGAAGAAGACCAGGAGAAGACCGCATTCATCACCCTGTTTGGCGCGTACTGCTACACGACCATGTCATTCGGGTTGAAGAACGCCGGCACCACATATCAACGAGCTTTCCAGGCCTGCTTCAAGAGGCAACTCAACAAGAACGTCGAAGCCTACGTAGATGACGTGGTCGTCAAGACCAGAAACTCCAGCACCCTCATCGACGATCTTGAAGAGACTTTCGCATCCCTGCGCGAGTACCGCTGGAAGCTCAATCCGAACAAGTGCATCTTCGAAGCCAATCCCGAGAAGATCTCCGCCATCACCAGCATGAAGGCTCCCACGTGTATCAAAGACGTCCAGAAGCTGACCGGGTGCATGGCGGCCTTGAACAGATTTATCTCGAAGCTTGGAGAATGGGGCCTCCCCTTCTTCAAACTACTCAAGCATCAAGAGAAGTTCGTGTGGACTTCAGAGGCGGACCAAGCCCTTACCCAGCTCAAGGACTTCCTATCAAAGCCACCAGTCCTCACGGCTCCTCGCAAAGGCGAGCAGCCACTGCCCTACCTCGCTGCGACTACTCACGTGGTCAGTACTGCCATCATCGTCGAGCGGCAGGAAGACGGCCACACCTACCCAGTCCAGCGACCAGTCTACTTCGTCAGCGAGGTCTTGTCAGAATCCAAGGCACACTAACAGCCTGTACAGAAGCTTCTGTACGTAGCGCTCATCACCTCGCGGAAGCTACGACACTACTTACAGGAGTACTCGATCTCTGTCGTCACCGACTACCCGCTCGGCGACATCCTGCGGAACCAAGATGCTACTGGAAGAATCTCCAAGTGGGCAGTCGTACTCGATGCCCTCAACATCGACTTCAAGCCACGCACAGTCATCAAGTCGCAGGCACTAGTCGACTTCATGGCGGAGTGGCGGGAGAATCAGCTACCTACTCCAATCGAGCGCCCAGAGCACTGGGTGATGTACTTCGACGGCTCACTCAACCTCGAGGGCGCAGGTGCGGGAGTACTCTTGATCTCTCCAACGGGCGAACAGCTCAAGTACGTCCTGCAGATCTTCTGGAAGGTCTCAAACAACAAAGCCGAGTACGAAGCTCTGCTACACGAGCTCCGCCTTGCGGCTTCACTGGGCATCAAGCAGCTACTAGTCTACGGCGACTCCGTAGTGGTCATCAACCAAGTCAACAAGTCCTGGGACCGCAACAAGGAGAACATGGACGCCTACTGCCTAGAAGTCCGCAAGCTCGAGAACAAGTTCTACGGTCTTGAGTTCCACCACGTCGTCCGTGACAACAATGTTGCAGCGGACGTCCTGTCAAAGCTTGGTTCTACTCGCGCTCAAGTACCAGCGGGTGTCTTCGTCCACGAGCTTCACGCGCCATCCATCCCGGAGCCAGCGCCACCGACCACTGTCCCAGCGCATCCCCCGGCTGGCCAGGAGGTCATGATGATCGATGTGGACTGGAGGCAGCCCATCATTGACTACCTCAGCGAGCAGAAGGTTCCCTCGGATAGGAATTTGGCCGAGCAGCTCATCCGCCGCGCCAAGTCCTACATCCTCGTCGGAGACAAGCTCTACAGGCGGGGCGCATCTTCAGGAGTACTCATGAAGTGTGTTCCCAGAAAAGAAGGCAAGGACATCTTGGAGGAGATTCACAAAGGCGTCTGCGGCAACCACGCGTCCTTCCACACGCTGGTCAACAAGGCCTTCCGACGAGCTTTCTATTGGCCCACAGCTCTGGGCGACGCCGAAGAACTCGTCAGAAGGTGCCAAGGGTGCCAATATCGCCAAGCAGCAACACGTCCCAGCCTACAAGCTAGTCACCATACCGCCAACCTGGCCTTTCGCCTCCTGGGGGCTCGACATGATCGGCCCACTCCCAACTGCGCCAGGTGGATTCAACAGAGTATTGGTGGCCATCGACAAGTTCACCATGTTGATCAAGGTCAAGCCGGTCACATGCCCCAAGGCTGACAGAGTACTCGACTTCCTGGATGAACTGGTACATCACTACGGACTACCCCAGCACATCATCACAGACCTGGGCTCCAACTTCAACAACCACCAGTTCTGGGAGTACTGCGAGAACAGTGGGATCGACGTCTGATATGTCTCCGTTGCCCATCCTCGGGCCAACGGACAAGTCGAGCGCGCCAACGGGATGGTGCTTGACGCTCTCAAAAAGCGGCTATACGACGCTGCCAACTCCAAAGGAGGCAAGTGGATCAAGGAAGTACCTAAGGCACTCTAGGGGCTATGTACTCAACCCTCCAAGCCAACGGGGCAATCTCCTTACATCTTGGTCTACGGCTCCGAAGCAATCCTCCCTGCTGATGTCATGTGGGACTCACCAGTAGTGGAGCACTATGACGAAGGCGTCTCAGAAGACAGCAGACGAGTTGACATCGATGGTCTCGAAGAAGCTCGCTGTGCCGCCCTCGTCCAATCAGCAAGGTACCTGGAGGGTATCCGTCGCTACCATGATCGCAACGTCAAGGAACGCTCCTTCAACGTTGGTGATCTTGTCCTCCGTCGCATCCAGAACACGGAAGGACTACACAAACTCAGCTCGCCCTGGGAAGGTCCCTTCACAGTTGCAAAGGTGACTGGACCGGGCTCCTACCGCCTCCAGACACTTGAAGGCGAAGACGTCAACAACTCGTGGAACATCGACCAACTCTGTCGGTTCTACGCCTAGTCTACACGACTACCCTGGGGGCTCAAGTCTACACGACTACATCAAGACCCCTTCGCTGTAAGCGGCCTCCGGGTCCAAGCACCAGTCTCTGGACTACTCCTCTCCAGGATCCAGCCCATGCGGCTACCTACGGATCCTGGGCTGCAATGAGCAACAAAGGACTCTAGCAGCGGTCTACTGAGAGACCATGTACTCCTAGATCCAGCCTACACAGCTACTAACGGATCTACTGTTGTAAGCGGCTACACGCCCTAGCACTACTTAGCCGTAGGCGGCCTCCGGGTCCTGGCGATTACTCTGTAACAACAGCCCTGGCCATCCAGGTGTACTTCTTCAGTAATAAAGTTTGATTATCCATCAACTACTTTACTGTCTTCCTCCCTCAACGGGACTACCGGCGAGTACGACTACTCGCGACGACTCTAGGATGGGACTCCGCACTCACAGATCGCGATAACGAGTACTCATTCACGGAAGTTTTCTTCATTCATACTTAAACAATTTCATTACAATTGTTTATGTACAACCACTGCTACGAGCTAACTATTACAGGACTACTAGAGATTGAGTTTCTCGGCGACTAGTTCAGCAATGGGCGCCATCTGCTCCAGCAGCTCCGCGTACTGATTGTCGGTGTAGTTGGCGGCTAGCCCGCCGGCGACTACGTCCATAGGAGCTTTTGGGAAATACGACTTCATAAAGGCCAGCACCTGGTTCAGGGTCGACTTCGCCAAGTGCTTCACGTAGGTCGCCAGGCGGCTGGGGGCTTCCTTCAGCCAGTCCGCCAGTGGCGCTATCTTCGGACCGCTAGGGTGAGGCACCAGCAGCCTCGCGATGGGGAGCACGGCTTCCTCGAGTTCTTTGAGTTGAGCCCGCAGCTTCTCGCAGTCCTCGTTCAGCTTCTGCAAGGATTTGTAGCAATTGACAAGGTCACGATCTGATGCAATACGGAGCTCCATGTGCTTGTCGCACTCGTAAGCAAGCTCCTTATAATCGTACTCCAGTACCTGGCGGGCCTCTTGCTCTCGGTAGAAGAGGTTCTTCATGTCGGTCTCTAAAGCCCTCAGCTGGTCGACGCGAGTCTCAAGCTCTGCAATCAACAAGGCACAGCGGGTCAGACTACTTCAAGGTACTTCCAATAAGTACTCAACAAGACAATGGTGTACCTTTGTTCTTGTTGCGGAGAGACTTGTTCTTCCGCACCAACTCGTCGCTCTTCGCCTGCATGTCCTGGATGTCATTATGATACTTGGCGAAGGCGGCGTCTAGCTTGGACTGCATCACGGCAGCATGCTTCCGGGACTTCACGAGCTGCTCTTCCAAGGCTTCCGCCCGGAGTACTGTGTCGCCGAACCCTTGAAGCATGTCGGACTTCTGACGGGACCTCTCCGCGACGTCCTGCAACAGACAACAGATATCAACTGGGTACTCAACACTGAAGGATTGACTACTCAAAGGTGTTGATTCCTCACCTTCATCCATCGCTCGGCCTGGCGCACTGCCTCCAGGTGACGAGCCACCGTCGCTGGGTTGACCAGATCGTCGATCAGCAGCTCGGCCTCTCCACGACTACTCATTGCGGCCTCGGTCATTGGCACCGAGCGGATTGGCTCCACGTCCTGGATCTCCGGCGAGCGAACGACCACCTCCAGAGCGGGTTCTGGCAGCACGTCGTCGCCCTCCCCTCCAGCCGTCATGGCGGCTTCTCCGACGGTCACCTCCATTGGCTCGGAGGCTCCTCCAGCAGCCTCCTGAGTCTCTGGTGCCACCTCTTCAATAGGCACCGCCGACGGGATATCGCTTCCCTCGGCCTCAGCACCTGTCGACAAGAGGACAAGTGTATCAGTCATACCTAGCGACTACGACTACTCTTCGGGGCTAATTGCACCTGAGAGAGTACTCACCTTCAACGACGCTGGCCTCAGGCAACGTAGCATCAGCGGCCGGCGCCTCGGGCTCTGCCTGAGGGGCGGGAGCGGACTCCTCAGGGGGCGGTGCGGCTCCCTCTTCCGCCACCGCTATGGTGGGTTCATCCCCCTCTCAGGACAGGTCTGTCGACTTCCTGCAGAGTACTCAAGCTGGCTGTCAACCAAGTACGACTACCGCATCCAATGTACTACTCGGGAAGGATCAATACTTACAAGCTCGACCGGACCACCGTCACGGTTGGGGCGCCGAGGATACTGGCGATGTCGACCAGTCCTGCCTCGGCAAGCGCCTCCCCTTGCGCCTCTGTAGCCTCTGCCTCTTCAGTAGCAGCGGTGGCAGGTTCTGTGCTCCCCTGAGCAACAGGGGGCTAGCGCTCCATCTGCGCCAAGAGCTCTTCTATGGTGGGGACTGGGCTACGACTACCCCCAGTTGCCTCCCCCACTGTGTCCCAATCGCCTTCGTCGCCCTGCTCAACGGGGTCGGAAGGTGGCATCTCCTGCAAGCAAGGAAACTTCGTCGTCAACACACAAACTCGAGACATCAGTACTCGACTACCTTATTCAAGATGGCTTACCTCTCGGGATGTGGTCTCCGTGACCTTCAACTTCTTGGCCACGCGCTTGCGGGCCACATTGCGCGGCTTCCTTGGCGGCGCCGGCAGACTAGCCTCTAGGCTAGCCGGTGGATCCTGAATGAGAGGAATATGAGGCAATCCAGGGCGGCTGATCCTCGACCGCAGCTGGAAGCGCTCCTGCAGCGTCTCCTCATCGTCGTCCTCATCGAACGTGTCTTCAACGACAATTGTGTCGTCTCCCTCGCCAACTTCATGCCGCTCCTTGGTATTGGCCTTCCATTCCTCTAGGACCTCGACCAGCTGAAGAGGCGATGCCAGCTCGGAGACGAACTTCGCCAAGTCATCCTGCAAGAAGCAAAACTCATTAGTGCGACTACTCTTACGTAATGAGTACTCGACAATGGATGCGGCTACTGACCTCTTTTGGTGGGCGCGCGGCGGAGAACTCTGGTACTGGGCACGGTGTGTATGCCGGCATATCTTTGAAGATTCTGCCCAGCCTGTCAACAATGTCGTCGTCGTCAACTTCATCTCCAGGCATCCGCGACGTGTCGTCGTCGCCGGTGTACTCGTACCCTAGGGTGTCGCGGGCCATCAGCAGCTGCACCCTTAGCTTCATGAAGCTGAAGGCCACATGTTCGGCCCTCAGCCCGGCTTCCCTCAACGCCTTGATCTTCACCAATAGCTCGGGCAACTGAAGACCTTGCATTGTCGGCTCCGAGTTCCACCATGGCCGATGCTTGGGCTGCTTCCCGCTTGGCTTCGGCAGCTCCGGGTGGTGGTTCGTGACGTAGAACCACTTCGCTTTCCAATCTTGATTGGAATCAATCAACTTGTAGGAGAGGTACTACTCTGCCGCGTCCTTCCTCATCTGGATCCCCGCTCCTCCGACTACTCGGGGATTACTGGCGTTGGGTTGAGGCTTCACCCGAAAGAACTTCCGGAACAAGATCCAATGGGGCTTGATCCCCAAGAAGGCTTCGCAGAAATGTACAAAGACGACAGTGTGGAAGATACTGTTGGGGTTGAGGTTGAGGTACTCGATGTCGTAGTACCCCAATAGCCCCTTGAAGAAGTCGCTGGCAGGGAGGGACAGTCCGCGCATCGCGAACCGGGTGAACATCGGGATCTCGTCCGGATTCTTCTCCATGGGGTACGGATCCCCTGCAGTGGCTCTCCACATGTCCACCTCCTTCTCCCGCAAGAACCCACTATTGAGAAGGGACAGCAGGTCTTCGGTCTTGGCCTTGGACTTTTTCCACTTGCGATTTGGATCTGGCCGCGGCGGAGACAGCGGCGGCGATGTCCTCGCAGCAGATCCGGCGGCCTCTTCACGAGCCCTTTTCTTCCCACCGGTGGCCTTCGCGGTCTTCGACGGTGAAGGCTTCATTCTCTAGGTGCACGGTGTCTTTACGAGCATTCGCTCGGGGCAAGAGCGGTGGCTTCCTACGGCGGCGCGCTCGGATCTACAATCCTCTCAACGGCGGCAGTGGGCACTGGCTGTGATTTCTGGCTAGATCCGCTGGAATGGCTACGAATGAGTGGGGTGAAAAAACCCTAAGGGTTTTGTCTTCTATTTATAAGTCAACGCGGCCCCTCCAACGGTCGGATGGATAAGTCTGCGCTCAGCCGACTCAGCGGCGGCGCCTGACTCTTCAACTTCTACTAGTCGACGCGCCTCACCTCGGGGGCTCGACTACTTCTACTCGACCTCCTCGGTAGCGACAATACTCAAGAGCAACTCAGGACACATTCTACAAGATGACCCTTCAATTCGAGAGGAAGTACTCAACTCAAGGCTCGGGGGCTCCGTGCCACGTGTCCTTCGGTTTTTTCTCTGGATTTTTCGGGATTTTCTTGCCAAAACTTCAGATGGACCCTCAGCCAGAATCTGCAACTCAACCTAAGGCTCGGGGGCTACTCTATATGGAGTGCGATTTTGCAATCGCACTTCCATATCAGTTTCGGCTTCAAGACAACACGGGCATTGTTGAAGACCTTCAAGGGCAGCACTCGAGGACGCTTGGGACTACTCGAGAAGACTTCAGGATTGCTCAAACATCGGTGGAGTACATTCCAGCCTCGGGATGCTTCGACTACTCTTGAGGACTTTTGACTTGTAGCACTCGGGGACGCTTGAGGACTACTCGTTGAGGTCGTCAAGACTACTCGAAGCTATCCTTCTCGACTACAAAGTACTCGGGGGCTTGTCGTATGGACCTCCCTGGGCCCACTACCTCGGTGGGTACCAGGACCGACTACTCGGTGGGCCCCTAGGACTACCTGACTTGCGCTGCACAGCACCTAATGGCATGAAGCACAAGGACTACAGAGGAGAAGTACTCGGTTAGGAAGCTGTACATGTCCCGCACTGTATAGAGGATTCCTAGACGTACTCGACTAGTACTCTCCATGAACCGACTTGTAACCCTGCCTCCCAGACTATATAAGGTGAGGCAGGGACCCCTCTCTCCCTCATCTCATCTCACGGCGTAAGATTGCATCATCTTGTAATCATACCCAATCAATCCAGAGCCACGCAGCATACAGGACGTAGGGTATTACGCACCTCGCGGCCCGAACCTGTCTAAATTATGTGCCATGTGTCTCTTCCTTCGAGTTACCAATCTCTGCGAGGCCACATTCATCTACTTCGGGTACTCCCCTTAGTAGGTTGCCAGTCTAAAACACCGACACTCGCCAGTGATGTCGTAGCCAGGGTCCCATCGATCCAGTGGTCGAAGAGGGACGAGGTGAAAACGAAGTGGTGCAGCCAGTCAATCCTGTTGCTAACACTGCAGCTAATGCTCCAGCCCACTCTGCAGCTGATGCTCCAGCAAACGGTCCGGCCAATGTTGCTGGCAATGCCGTCAACAACACAGCCAACGCTGCCAACATCCAGGGGAACGCCGCTCCAAACCCAAGACAAAACGCAGGAGCTCAACCTCCTCTGGTCCAGGCCAATCATGCAGAAGGAACCCAACATCACCGCATAAGAGACGAAGTGGAGATAGCACAGCGTGCTAACTACGACCGTGAATACGGGGTCCCTGCCGCCATCGATGCTAACAACCCCGTCCAAGCAGCAGATCTCCGGATCATGCACGACTAGGAACTCCTGCGTCGTTCCCAATACCACCAAGACAATGGCCCTCCCGACAACCTCTACGTCATTCCTGCGGCTCATGCCCCATCTACAAGCCCGAGAGCGGTCAACAACTTCCCTGCATTTTCACGTCGTCTCTCCGGACGATCAGATACCCCAAAGATTTCAAGCCAACCAGTGAAAAGTACGACGGTCGCTCTGACCCGAGTATATGGCTCAAGATGTACAACATCACGGCACGTGCCTCTGGAGGCAATGAAGACCACATGGCGGGATACTTCCCCCTTGTGATGGGCAAGGCACCACTCCTGTGGCTCGATAATCTCCCAGCAGAGTGCATCACCTCCTGGGCAACATTGTCTCGCTTTTTCACGACCAACTAACAGGGGACCTATAATCGTCCTGGCAACACTCACCACCTCACCAGAGTGAGAATGAGACGTGATGAAACTCTCTGAGAGTACACCAACCGCTACTTTGAGAACCGTAACACCCTTGCAGGTGTCAAAGACGAAGACGTCATTGCTTATTACAAGAAGGGGATTACCAACATCAAGCTTATTACATGAAGCTGACGCACACACCATCGGTGATCTCAAGGCCTACGTCGACAAACTGGTCGACACTCAAGACGCGGTGATGCACTACTTCAACGGAGAAGACCACGACGACGGAAGCACCAGGTCGTGCAAATGATCTGGTGAAGCTTATGTGGCGGATCCACCAAGATCTTCCTCCTTCCTCTAAGGTGACTTCAACATGGTCATGCACGACCAATGCCAATTCTACCGCGACGCTAAACACAACATGAGGGAGTGCGAGCAGCTAAAGCGCGCCTTGGGTGTTCTGTCTACCTCCAAGAGGACCAGGAGCAACAAAAACGACGACCGGAACGATGGCCAACGCTTCGACAACCGTAAATGTCGACCTGATCGATGAGACTACCGTGACCGCAGACCCTATCCTCGCAATGATGACAGGGATCGACGTGATTATCGCCGCGACTACCGCCACGATGACAGGCGTGACGACTACCGTCGCGATGACTGCAATGATAGGCGAGACGACCACAGCAGTGATCATCGTGATGATCGCCATAATGACCAGTGCAACGACCGGCGAGATGATCCACGCAACGATCGACGTTGCCAGGACGACCACAATCACCAGGACAATAATCGGAAGGAACAGACTCGACCACCACCGCCCAAATGGGGCAACTCCAATGGCGCATTCCAGAAGGCCAACCGTGAGATCAACTTCATCGTCAGCGGTCGCCAAGCGATCAAAAGCAACAGACAGACCCGATCAAACACCTGGGAGATCAGGCACGTCAACACCGAAAACCCGCGACCTCTGCGTTGGCTTGAATTCCCAATAACTTTCTTTAGGAAAGATCATTGGGTCCACATCCCTGCCCCGGGAATTACCCGCTGGTCGTCAACCCCATAGTCAACGGGGCCTTCCTGCCTAAGACCCTTATCGACGGGGGGCAGCAGCTTGAATATCATCTTCACAGAGACGTTGCGCAAGATGGAGTTTGACTTCAACAAGATGACCGCCTGTGATGAGCCCTTTTACCGGGTCGTGCCCGACAAGGCTGCGTACCCCATAGATCGTGTATGCTTGCCGGTCACGTTCGGCACAGAGGAGAACTTCCGTATAGAGTATTTGACGTTCCAGGTCGCCGATTTCCGCTCTTCATACCATGCCATTTTCGGACGACCTATGCTCGCCATGTTCATGGATATACCACACCACACCTACCTCATCATGAAGATGCCAACGCCAAACGGAATCCTTTCTGTCCTCGGGGACATCATGGTCTTCTACAACTGTGAAAGTGCCACTGTCGAGCTCTCCAAAGACTCAGCGATCAAAGCCGCAGCAATGGTCATGGTCGCCCATGCAGCCAAGATCAACCAAACTACTCTACAAGTACAGGAGCAGAAGCGTACAAGTACAGCTTTGGACCCAAGTCTAGCTGTCAAGAAGGTTTGCCTCGGCCTGCCCGACGCATCCAAGGAAGTCGTCATCGGGGCCGACCTCGACCCCAATTAGGAACTCGCGCTCACCAGTTTCCTCAGGGACAACGCTGACATTTTCGCATGGAGTCCATACGATATGCCTGGTGTCCCCAGGGAGCTGGCTGAGCACAAACTTGAAGTCAACAAGACTGCACGACCTATCAAGCAAAAGCTCTGGCGATTTGAAAACGATAGAAAACAAGCTATAGAAGTAGAAGTCTGTAAGCTCTTAGTTGCAGGTTTTATCAGAGAATGTCAACACCCGGTTTGGCTCGCAAACCCGGTTCTTGTACCAAAGAAAACTGGCAGATTAAGGATGTGTATCGATTACACCGACCTCAACAAGCACTGCTTAAAGGATCCTTTCCCTCTTCCTCGTATCAACCAGGTCGTGGACTCCACGGCTGGTAGCGTCCTACTCTGCTTCCTCGACTGCTACTCAGGGTATCACCAGATAGCCCTGCATCCCGACGACAAAGATAAAACGACGTTCATAACGCCTCACGGCATCTATTGCTACAAGGTCATGACCTTTGGCCTGAAAAACATTGGAGCAACATACCAGAAGGCAATTCAAAAGTGCCTAAAGTCCCAAGTCGGGAACAACGTCGAAGCCTACGTAGACGATGTGGTCATCATGACCACAGAGGAAGATAAGCTCATCGCCGACCTCACCGAAACCTTTGCCAATCTACGAGAGTTCTAGTGGAAGCTCAACCCAACAAAGTGCGTCTTCGGTGTGCCTTCCGGATTGCTCCTGGGCTTCATGGTCGGACACCGAGGCATTGAGGCCAACCCCGCGAAGGTCGACGCTATTCGCAAGATGGCCAAGCCGTCCAACAAGAAAGATGTCATGAAGCTCACAGGCATGATGGCGGCTCTAGGTCGTTTCATCAGCAAGCTCGGTGAAAAAGTCTTACCCTTCTTCAAGCTATTGAGGAAGGCCGACAAGTTCGTATGGGACAACGAAGCCCATAAAGCGTTCGAGGCTCTCAAAGAGTCCTTGACAACGACGACTGTCATGACACCTCCAATTCCAAAGGAAACACTACTACTTTACATCTCTGCCACCACTAATGTGGTCAACACGATTCTCGTCTCCGAGCGAGAAGAAGAAGGGTAGGCCTATCCTGTTCAACGACCTGTGTATTACGTAAGCGAGGTCCTGGCCGACGCTAAGACACGTTACACACAACCTCAGAATCTACTCTATGCGCTCCTGATTACGTCCAGAAAGCTTCATCACTACTTCCAAGCTCACAAGATCGTGGTTCCGTCATCATTCCCCTTAGGAGAGAGCATCCGCAACCGCGACGCCAACAGCCGCATTGTCAAGTGGTCGGTCGATCTTGGAGAATTCGACATAGAGTTTTGCCCCAGGCAAGCGATCAAGTCACAGATCGTCGCAGACTTTGTGTCTGAGTGAACAGAGATCCAGATGCCTCCTCCCAAGGAGCGGCCTGAACACTAGATAATGAACTTCGACGGCGCCCTCAACCTCGAAGGAGTAGGCGCAGGCATGGTATTAATCTCTCCTCAGGGGGAGCAGCTTAAGTACGTCCTGCAAATTCACTACAAGTCCTCCAACAATGGCGCAGAGTACGAAGCCCTAATCCATGGGCTCTGTATAACAGTGTCCCTTGGCATCAAGCGACTACTGGCTTTTCGTGATTCCAAGGTGTTGACGGTGAAAATCCGTCAACCTAGCCATGAGTTTACCTTCGGTGTTGGCATGACTTTTGTATCTTATCCATTGGTACTAACCCCTGTGGTATAACAAGTTCACTTGTGCATGTCGGTTTTGGAGTTAAGTGTTTACGCAGGGTTTTAACGTTGAAAGCAAGACTTCCGGGATAAGTTCATTAAGCACCTCATGAAAAGACCTTGAATCCCGGTACAAGTCAAGCAATGAAGTGAACATGACTCCAAGAGCCCAAGGACCAAGCCCAAGAAGATGACAAACTCCGAGGACCTAGCCAGAAAAGTGCTGAATCTTGCAAGACAAGGAGCTTCGTCCAATTCGAAGAGAAACCGACGACAAGGGCCCACATGCAAAAGGGGAGAGGATCTAGAAGACTCGGGAAGCAATACCAGACGAAGGAGGACACGGACTGGGCTGGGATGGGCCCGGGCCGGTCGGCCCAGCCTGTTCCGAGGCCCAGTCGCCCCCCCTTTGACCTAGTTGCATCTCGGGCTATTTATAGCCCCCTGACCGAGAGCCACGCATCAACCAATTCGTCATCCGCCGCCGAGGAGCCGAGAAGCTTGAGGGACACCATCTCGGAGATGAGGGTCATGCTAGTTGTCTAGGGTCTCCCTAGCCGACGTGGGAACCTTGCATGGAAGACCACGTCGGAGCTCCGGAGCAAGGATCAAGATCGAGGTAGGATCCCGGTGGTGATCATGTTCATGTAATCATTCATGGTGAAGTCTTTAAGTGAATTCGATTTCTAGCGATCAAGTGCCTTCTCGATGATTTTGTTTTCTTCTTGGTTTTGCTTCTTCTACGATCTAGTATGTAGCTAGATTACACAGGGTGCTCTTGTAGCCGCGATGGCTAGAGGTGCATACCAGACCGGCCAAGTGATTTCAACTTGTTCTTATCGAACTCGCCCTAGACTACCCGCATGAGTAGGGATACGTTGTGACAGAACGGGGGTTCCGAAAGGCGGGCGTTTTTGGAGTCGGATGGGAGGCCACGATTTAAAGATGTTTTAATGAGCTTCGCTTTTCTATCTTCATTTATCTTGTTTGGAGCTACAACATAAGCATGATCTAGACTCTCTAGATCAGTTATCTCTTGCTTTATCTTGCTACCTCTTTAGTAGATTAGATTAGATGTGTTTCCTTTATGAGTTAGTAGATTAGATGCAACTTGTCTTCATAAGATAGCTTGCCTTGTTTTACTAGATTGAATCCTTGCGTTGCACATTGTTCCACGGATTCGATACCTTGGGTTCCCCACTCGAGGGAAGAAGGGTCCCTTGACTACGACGGGAGACTTGTCCGCTTGCAAGTCTAAACAAACTTTGATACAACTATTAACCGTCAACAAGCCCCTTTTTCTGGCGCCGTTGCTGGGGAACAAGCAATCAAGATCCAATCTAGTATCGCTTATTTTTCAGTTTTTCTTTTGATTTTCTTTTGCATCTCTTAAGTTTGATCATCCTCCAAAAGAAAAAAATCAATCTAACCTAGTTTTTATTAACTCTAATTTTTCTTTTTTAGATTTTTGTTTTATTACTAACCCTAATCGGAGATGGTTGGCTACCTCTCCAAGAAACCCAAACTTTCTTTTGTGGATGATCCAGGAAAACTTTACAAGCAAAGGAGACGTGCAACACAAGCTAAAGGGTTGGAAACCCTAGATTGAAGGACCGATTAGGCGACCAGAGAGGGGGGGAGTGAATGGGAGCCGATAAAAATTCTTCTCAAGAACTTGGCTTATGCCCCCAAATCACTTCCGAAGAATCTCGCACACACTTGCCAAGATCACGTAGTCACAATGGACCTACTGACCCTAGGAACAAGTTAGATCAAGCCTAAGAACAAAGCGGAAGCAAGCGGCAAACGAACCGAGAGAAAAAGCTAGCGCGAGGCAAACTGCAGCAGAAATTGTCGGTACTACCGGCCCCAGGTCGGTACTACCGATATGGGCTTACTGGCACCTAAAAACCAGGTTATCGGTACTACCGGCACTGGGTCGGTACTTCCGACTATCGGTACTACCGACCTTGTGTCGGTACTACCAATAAGGACTCTCTGGCAGCTGAAAATCAGGTCATCGGTACTACCTGCACAGTGTCGGTAGTACCACCCCCCCCTAAAAATCAGCCCGCGAAACAGCCCCAAACTTTCGATCGACGGATCTCCCAAACCACTTGGAGTCTTGAAATGAAATTTGGAGGAGATGTTAAGCACCCCTAGGTGAGATTATACCCCAAAAATTTCGTCTCCAAACCCACCAAAACACTGGGAATCACGGATCACACAAGCTCAAGTTCTACACACGAGTTCATCCAAAGAATCACGAATCTAGGACGATTTGAGGAGTTTGGGGGCAAGAGATGACTGGGAAAAGAGGCACAAGGCACTCATGGATGAATCCCCCAAACAAATTCGAGCCAAAACCGTCTAGAAAACGAGAATCAAGAAGAGCACGAAAATAGCACAAAAATGACTCCGAAAATCATCACGGGAACCACAACGCCGAATCTTCTATACAAACCAGGAAAGATTCACAAGGTCTAGCATGCCGCCCTAGCATCCATCCCTCTCAACAAATCTCTCATGAAGCTCTCAAGCTAGCCTAGAGAAAATGGAGAAGAAAATAGTCTAGGAAAAAGAGAAAGAGGAAGGGGAAATGAAACCCTAAGTCACGGAGAGAGAGCCATCCACACACACTCATGGCTTATATATCGGGTCCCGCCGGTGTGGAAAATGACTCGACTACCCCTAACTCAACTACTGGCGATACAACCCACGCAGGGGCATTTATGTAATGTTTGTGGGTCTTGCCATCGGACGGCCACGCCTTCGCCATACCCCGCGTCCTCCTAACGCAAGCCATGCGATCCTGCCGCGTGTCCTCCGCTTCGAAGCTTCCCGACACGCCCGGATCCCATCTCCGTCGTGTTGGGCCTTCGGAATTGGTTTTGAGGCCAAACCAAGAAACCGTCCTCCGATGGTTTTGTGGGCAAACCACCAAACCCCTCGTGCTCGTCCCGGCGTCCCGCCAAGCCTCTTGACTCGACCGCCACCGTGCACCGGCTCGATCATCCACGACTTCATCTTGCTCGTCTCGTCACCATGTGGCCCGCACCTAGTCCCGTTGTCCACCGGGTCCCTCGAACCGAGCCTACTTGTCTCTCCATCTCTTGGAGGCCCCTCAAGGCTGAAGACCTTTCGCGCCCGTTCTTCACCTGCAACAACACGAACTAGGCCGCAGCCTACACCTGCGCACTGAGCCAAGAGTCAGTCCAACACCCGTTGTCAATCACTCATCACTGAGGAGCGGTCATCCATCGACCACCGGGACGCTCCTGGTCCTCATAGATTCAAAAACCGAAGTTGAAGGACCGTCGGAATCTCCAAGGGAATCGCCACCTCCAAGTCCAAAGTCAAGAGGAGGATGGAGAAGATGGAGATAGAGAAAGAAGCTCAATACCTAAAGGCTGCCAAAGCAAGATCCACATGCAAGGAGTGTGAGGAGTACGACCATGTCCAAGGACACCGTCACTAAGTTCAAGGCTATGGAGAAAATATTGAAGAATTTAGATGGCAAGGTGACGGAGGTCAGAAGCTCTATACATGAAGTGTTCATCGTGATGAAGATGTTAGAGACGCAAGTGGGACAACTTGTCAGACAACCGATGGGTAACAAAGAAGAATTTCCGAGACAACTCCAAGGTCCCAAGACGGCGAAGGCTACTCAATCTCATTCGGGAGAGATGAGGATCACGCTAAGGAGACCATGAAGATTACGACCGAAGGACCAGAGTTTGAGATGCCGAGCCACTACATGAAGGAAGTTGTTGCATCCGTCAAGACCAAAAGACAAAGCCAGCCTGTGAAGACCAAAAATATGACTAAGCCGAAGAATAAGCCCGTGCCCAAGATGGTGCGGAAGTGGGTACCCAAGATTGCAATGCCCACAAAGAGCATTGATCCGAAGTAATCAAGTGAAGAAGTCTAGCCATGGACTATAAACGAAGCGCTAGGCGGGAGGCGACCCGTTTCGTCGAGTCGAGAATAAGCTACCGGGAGGACAACCCGATTCCAGGTTTTTCGAGTCTTTTTAATAATTCAGTTTTGAATTTTACTACGCAAGACATTAGACTTAGAATGGTTCAACAATGTTAGAGACATAATTCTTGGTTGAATATTTTGCTTGATCATAAACCCTTTACATGAACCATCCTATGTGATTGTTTGCTTCTTTTCGAGAAACCACAACCAAAAAAATTCAGAACCTATCTCAACCATTCATCCTCTTTATGATGTTGTGGTTGACTTATTTTACATGCTAAAAACACACGAGTAGAGCCACGACTTGTATCTAGATGTTGTTTAAATTTCAGCACGTGGTAGGACTCGCGTGAGCCTAGAAACTTGATTTTTGGTTGATTTAAAAATCCATATCCTTGGTTTCTCTAAGATTAGAATTTTACTAAGCCTCATTTTATTTTATTTCATTCAAAATCTCTCTCATCTAATCAAAATTTGAACCTAAACCTATGCCCCCATGGTCAAGTCGGGAAAAGTTTGCTCTCAACTAATGAAGGCCAACGATACCGGTGAGACCAACATAAAAGTAGTCGGAAATATTTTTCAACTTACATTTGTTTTTAATGCTTTAAAAACTCCTCTAAATTAATATTTGAACTCATTAATAGCTCTGAATTTATTTTTATTTTTTGAAATTAGAGGACTGCTTAGCATTAAAACATGCTTAGAGGGAGGCAATCTAGTTAACCTAACCATACATGCACCATGATACATCACGGGATGCCCCTCCAACATCTTTTCAAACCACATGCAAAGTACAAGCATGGGGGGCAGCCAAGGCCTTGTTTTGTAGGAATATCATGGACGCATGTGAGGCAAGGTAGTATGGAAGTGAGTCAAGCGAAAACATCAAGTGGAAGGAGCAATAATGCAAGCGAAGGAGTGGACGGGAACGTTTGGAAGGTGCACGCGGTCACAAAGCAACAAGCATGAATGCACTAGAGAAGAACCGAGCCAAGAGGAGGAGAGAGGTAAGTCCCCCATCCAGCTCTTTGTTCGTGTGCTCTAGTTTGTAGGCCGGAACCACCTTAGACTTAGCCATCCACCGCGTTTGTTTCGTGCAACAAATCACATCCTAAATCCACTCAAAGTCCAGACTCCAAAATAATATTTGTGTACCTTGTTACCGGGTGAAAACCTCGGATTTATATTTGTGAGGGAGAGTGCTGCAATCATGGAAGAAACCTACAAGCCTTTTCACCAAAGAAGAAGGGATCATCGTTGTCTAAGCCATCATCGACAACCTCTTCGAGGAGGCGCTCGGTTTCCGAGTCTCCTCGGAGTATTGAGGAGGACATGGCACCGCCGAGGAGGAACCACACACTTCTCCTCGGTGGCATGAGGTCTACACGAAACACATTCATGAGGTTCACCAAACCTCAAGAACATATGGAGGAGCCGCCCGTCCAACCTCACCACTCGACACGATCATCCGCTCCACCTCCATAGGCTCCGTGGTATTCCGAGGGGTATGTCATCATGACGGAGGAGGAGGAGAAGAAGCTTGCTCGCCTTAGGTAGAGGCTTGTAGCGAACGTCGACTTCGACGACCAAGCTCTCCACATATTGGGTTTTCATACGGGACACCGGTGCAATTCTCTAACGGGGTGTCGGCAAACACCCACAAGGAATTCGCCTAGGAAATTCATGACCATGGCGCATATCCTTGATGAAGGAATGCTGAGTCTCTCATTCTGTTTGGAGGGAGCCCACAAGTGGAGAAGAAGGAAGACACCGTCGGAAGGGTAACCTTGATCAACGGTGCTATTTCTAGCACCTTGATGGGGTAATATCCTTTCATCCATGGGTTGTAATCAATCTTGAGATGTAATAACACTTTGTTGGATTATCTATCTATCATCTTACACCGTGACAATCATAGGTCTAGTCATGAATACCTTCGCGTAGTGAGAGTACGAGAGAAGGGAAAGGGCGAAACCGTGGTCACAACCCCCGATAGATTAGATTGGTTTTCAGGATCAAAACGATTGCATGTTCTAGTATCGTAGACCCATGGGCGAGTGTATCCTATCTTGATTGAACAAGCGGTTCCCTATGTTTTAGGGAATAGCTCGGTTTTAAAAAGGGAGCTCCGGAACAAGTGGATGAGCATGAAGGCACATGGGAAGGTTTTTGGAGTATGATCACGGGAGGAGACCATCAACGAAAAAATACTATCCGGAACCCCATCATCCAAGTGTGTCACTTTTGTGCAAGTGGATTTTTGGGAGAATGAGAGAGACAAAGATAACCAACACGGAGTTGAATTGGCTTTACTCGGCTTTGCCAGGTAGCCAATCGACCCCACTCACCTATGATCAACCGGTGATGTTGTTTAGCAACATCGAGTTCGGGAGATATTGGTTCGGGGTGTTGCCTCTCCATATTGGATATCTCTTTAAGACCGGGTATTACAAGGAACCCGAAGCATCTCCTACCCGGACTTCCTTAAGATTTGAAGATGAGAGAGGAGGCTTCAAAGTGGCCAAAGTAAATTTGCCCCTATCGGATGGAAGATTAAGACTTTTTCTTAAGGGGAAAGAAGATTGGTTAGAGGAAGGACTTTTTGTGCCGGCGAAGAAAAAAATAAAAAGAAGGATTATGGGAGAAGGATCTTCTATGGCCCAAGAAGGAGGTGCACAACAAAGTTATGGAGGAACCCCGGCGCCGCCAAGTTACTACGGTGGTGTACCAATGCAAGCATGGGGGAGTGGTGCAGACATACCCCCACCAATTTTTGCGGTGCCCAACGTAGCCTTTGCGGAACCATAGGCACATCTTCCTCAACCACAACAAAGTGTGTCCACCATTGGAGGATACTCTGCAAGAAACATGCAAAATATTGCAGCCATCCTAACCAATGCAAACCAAATAGGTGAAGAAAATGCAAACGTCGCTTATGTGCTTGGACACCTTCACCTAACACCGTCAGACAATTCATAGGAAGAGAGGTGCAATCTTATTATGAGTAAGGGTACAACAACCAAGACTATCAATATCAACCACCGGCGGAAGATTAGAGAGAGGAGGGGCTTTAGTTATCTTTCCTTTACCCCCTTTTCTTTAATTTTCAGCTTGTATGCGCCTATGTATGCGTAGTGTTTTTAGTTTTTATTTAAATTTTCAGCATGTGTCTTAGTGTTTATTTTCATCATGAATAAAGTCACCACCAAGTTTTTACCTTTGGTAAAGTTATGAAATTTATGCCATGATGATATATGATTATAATTTCCGCTTTGTTTATCTTTGTAATTGTTTTATGCATGATTAAGCTAGTGCTCTCTTAAAAAACAAATCTGAAATTACCTAAATGTTAGCTTAATCTTTAGCGGAGGTTATGCTAAAAATAAAGACCGATAGTGTTCTATGTGCTCTCAAGTTTTAGATGGATTAAAGATAATTTATTTATGTTCTTAAAAGTAATGCTAACCTTGTCATAAATACCACTTGCGCGTTGCTCTACCTATCCAGAGCCATATAAATATTTGAGTGCAAAAACTTAGTATACAAGGTTTATTTTTGGGTGAGTTATTTCAGGCCTTGATTTCTCTGGCCCGAGACAAAGAAGCTGGCCATTCCGTTTTTGCGTATCTATCTTTTTGCTAGCCTTTCTATCCGTGCATTGTGTATCCCCACATCAGAGATCACACAAACCTCGCCGGATATCCACCCTTAAAACCAAATATCATCTTTTGTGATTACCTCCTTGACCACAACCTATCATTGAGTATGGATCGTCAATTCAAGGAAGATTGCAAGATGGTGCCAAGATTGAAGATTTCAAGTATCTCTCCAAAGGAAAAGTATTTCCGGTACCTACCTTATCTCTATCACCTCTTTGCTCGAGGACGAGCAACGTCTAAGCATGGGGGAGGAGGTAGGTACAATGCAATTTTAGAGTTCAAGGGGAGCAAATAAAAAAATTGAGAAAGAAAAAATGAGAAAAAGGAAGAAAGAAAAAAAGTGAGTATGAGAAAAAGAGAAGAAAAGAAAAAATATATGAGTATGTATGTGTAAAAATAAAATAAAGTGAACTCCCCGGATCTCTAAAGTGCATTAGGAATTTCAAGGTTTCAAGATTAAAAGATCCATACTCATTTTTCAACCATGTGCAATCTGATAACGAGGACTTCCTTTGTGCCTCGGGATCACTCTTGCCATTTGCACATGTCCACCTATCTCAAGCGTGTGTATTTTTCTCTTTCCCCTCCTTGATTTAACATTATTTTCCAATGACCTTTTTGACGAGTCTCGGTAAGACCATGAGAAGCTTGTCTTGTTTTGACAACATCTCATTTATAATATCTTGGTAGGACTAAACTTTCCCAAAAAGCTCCATATAAAGCCTACCACATAAATGAATGTTATGAGAGGGAAAGGAGTAGAATAAATAGGCTTGAGAGACAAGATGAGATGAGAGTTCATGAGCAAGATGCAAGGCGGTTTAAATTGGTGAACTTGGTTTAGCTCTTTTTCATCTCGTTCTTTATTTCAAAATTTCTGAGATCCATTTGAATTTTGGGAGCATGTTAATACTTGTGGGATAAGCTTAATTCTTAATCTACCCTCCGTAGGGATGAAGCCTAGTACATTATGGAACTTTAATGAACTAAACTTTTGAGAGCATTATGTTTTCTCATGTATGACCAAGTGCAAGGTTTAAGCATTGATGGGCAACGATGATATCCATCGAAGGCTTACTCGAGGATGAGCAAGGTTTAAGCATGGGGGGCTGTTGACGGTGAAAATCCGTCAACCTAGCCATGAGTTTACCTTCGGTGTTGGCATGACTTTTGTATCTTATCCATTGGTACTAACCCCCGTGGTATAACAAGTTCACTTGTGCATGTCGGTTTTGGAGTTAAGTGTTTACGTAGGGTTTTAACGTTGAAAGCAAGACTTCCGGGATAAGTTCATTAAGCACCTCATGACAAGACCTTGAAGCCCGGTACAAGTCAAGCAATGAAGTGAACATGACTCCAAGAGCCCAAGGACCAAGCCCGAGAATATGAAAAACTCCGAGGACCTAGCCAGAAAAGTGTTGAATCTTGCAAGACAAGGAGCTTCGTCCAATTCGAAGAGAAACCGACGACAAGGGCCCACATGCAAAATGGGAGAGGATCTAGAAGATTCGGGAAGCAATACCAGACGAAGGAGGACACGGACTGGGCCGGGATGGGCCCGGGCCGGTCGGCCCCGAGCCGGCCGGCCCGGCTGTTCCGAGGCCCCGCCGCCCCCCCCCCCCCCCTTTGACCTAGTTGCATCTCGGGCTATTTATAGCCCCCTGACCGAGAGCCACGCATCAACCAATTCGTCATTCGCCGCCGAGGAGCCGAGAAGCTTGAGGGACACCATCTCGGAGATGAGGGTCGTGCTAGTTGTCTAGGGTCCCCTAGCCGACGTGGGAACCTTGAATGGAAGACCACGTCGGAGCTCCGGAGCAAGGATCAAGATCGAGGTAGGATCCCGGTGGTGATCTTGTTCAAGTAATCATTCATGGTGAAGTCATTAAGTGAATTCGATTTCTAGCGATCAAGTGCCTTCTCGATGATTTTGTTTCTTCTACGATCTAGTCTATAGCTAGATTACATAGGGTGCTCTTGTAGCCGCGGTGGCTAGAGGTGCATACCAGACCGGCCAAGTGATTTCAACTTGTTCTTATCGAACTCGCCCTAGACTACCCGCATGAGTAGGGATACGTTGTGACAGAACGGGGGTTCCGAAAGGCGGGTGTTTTCGGAGTCGGATGGGAGGCCACGATTTAAAGATGCTTCTAGTGAGATTCGCTTTTATATCTTCATCTATCTTGTTTGGAGCTACAACATAAGCATGATCTAGACTCTCTAGATCGGTTATCTCTTGCTTTCTCTTGCTACCTCTTTAGTAGATTAGATTAGATGTGTTTCCTTTATGAGTTAGTAGATTAGATGCAACTTGTCTTCATAAGATAGCTTGCCTTGCTTTACTAGATTGAATCCTTGCATTGCACATTGTTCAACGGATTCGATACCTTGGGTTCACCACTCGAGGGAAGAAGGGTCCCTTGACTACGACAGGAGACTTGTCCGCTTGCAAGTCTAAACGAACTTTGATACAACTATTAACCGTCAACACAAGGTCGTCATCGAGCAAGTCAACAAGGAGTGGGATTGCGTCAAGGACACGATGGATGCATACTATGCTGAGATTCGCAAGCTCGAAGGCCACTTCGAGGGAATCGAGTTCCAGCATGTCCCACGGAACAACAACGTAGCTGCCGATGTACTCTCCAAACTAGGCTCTCGATGAGCTCTAGTCCCAGCAGGCCTGTTCGTCCAAGACCTACGCAAGCCTTCAATCAAGATTTTGGATCCCGATAATCTAGAACCACCTCCAAACGATCAAAACTCAGCACCTCCCTGCGACGTGCTCATGTCAGAAAAAGAAGATGATTGGTGCAAGCCCTTCATAGACTTTATACTCGACCAGCTCGTCCCTGATGACAAAACTGAAAGAGAGTGTATCACACGGCGAAGTTCTAACTACATCGTGATTGGTATCGACCTATATAGAAAAGCCACCTCTACTGGCGTCCTGATGAAGTGCATTCTACGATCAGAAGGTCTACTGCTCCTAGCTGAAATCCATAGTGGGGAGTGCGGTTGCCACGCGGCATCCACCAACTTGGTCAGCAAAGCATACCGATCTGGATTCTACTGACCCACGGCCGTGACCGACGCCAAAGACCTCGTTAAGATGTGCAAAAGATGTCAATTCTTACCAAACAGCAACACCTGCCAGCTCAGGTCCTGCACACTATTCCTCCGTCTTGGCCCGTCGCTATGTGGGGCCTTGATGTTGTAGGACCGTTTTGTACCGCCCCCGGTAGCTACAAACATATCCTGGTCGCCATCGACAAATTCACCAAGTGGATTGAAGTCCGACCTGTTGCAAAAGTAACATCGAAAGAAGCCGCAAAGTTTATCAGAGACATCACGCATCGCTTCGGTGTGCCCAATAGGATCATCACTGACCTAGGTGCAGCTTTCACTGGCTCGGTCTTCTGGGACTTTTGCCAAGATAACACTATCAACGTCTACTACTCCTCGGTCGCCCACCCCCGGTACAACGGCCAGGTCGAACGAGCCAACGGCATGGTCCTCCAAGCCCTTAAAGATCGTATCTACGATGACGCCTCCAACTACGCCACCAGGTGGTTAGCCGAGCTACCACACGTGATCTGGGGTCCAGGACTCAAGTCAGCTCTGCCACAGGATTCTCACCCTTCGTTCTGGTCTAATATTTAGAAGTTGTACTACCTACCGACGTTGCCTTCAGCGCTCCACGGATCTAGTTCTACGAGGAAGAAGAGGCCGAACAAACACACTACATCGACCTCGACAGCCTCGAAGAACAAAGACTCGCTGCCGTCATGAGACAAGCTCGTCATGACCAACAACTTCGTCGCTACCATGATCGCAATGTTAAGGAAACTTCCTTCAACATTGGCGACCTCGTCCTTAGGCGCATCCAAAAGACCGACGTCATGCATAAACTCTCTTCCCCCTGGGAAGGACCTTTCATCGTCACCGAAGTGATCAGCCCGTCAACATATCGACTCCAGTGGGGTGACGGACAAGGAGTACCAAATCCTTGGAACGTGGAGCATCTACGTCAATTCTACCCGTAGAATAGTTTCTTAAATTCCAGCTATGTATTCCCTTCCCTTGTACTTTTTCAGATTAAATAAAAAAATATTTCAAGCAGTCATCTGCTATGAGTCGAGCACTACCTTCTCCTCTTTCATGTCGCAAAAACCCTCCCCCTCGACATGCTCGGGGGCTTGGCTAAATCCAATACATGGGTTGCAAAACCTGAGGATCACATATTTTTCGCTTACTCCTCCCCCTCGACATGCTTGGGGGCTTGGCTCCAAGCCAACCTAAGGGTCCTACGACCTGAGGAGACTACCCCTAATGAGCACGAAGCCTTCTATCGCCGCGATGCATGCTTGGTCGAAAAAGGGTCGCCAGACCTGAGCCCTAGGCTCCATACTCACGCGCCGACCTCACGTAAGCATCCACGCTGAGCTGTGGAGGTCGGTATGCCAGCCTCTCTGTGAGAAGTGGTCAGCGAGACAAGAAGCAAGACATCATCATCTACAAGACTACCAGGCTCGCATAGACAGAAAGCAAAGTGTTTCATTCCGTCTCAGCAAGTGTTCATCCAAAGGACCTGGTTTACAAGACAGAGAGGGGGGAAGGTACAACTCCTAGCCCAAGACTACTGGTCGCCACCATCACCTTCATAATCAATGTTGTCCATCACCTCCATGGCTGCATCTTCAACTTCAAGCTCCAAGGCCTTGAGGTCCTTTATGGTGTCAGCACCTCCCTTGACCTTAGCCATGTCGACGTCAGGATAGTGAGACTTAACTCTCACCAACGCATCAATCACCGCCGCCAAGCTTGTCGCCCTCAACAATGTCAAGAGCCTGTTGGGAGTGTCTATAAGGCGGTCCACAATGGACCTTGCCTCATCTCCTTCGGACGGAACAGCTATGCAATCTATTGCATAGTTGGCAGCACCCTTCAGGTCATTCAGCTCCACCTCATACCCTGTAATGGTGTCACTCTCACTCTGCAATGACTTCAAAACAACCTCGAATTCGGCTTCAAGGCCCCGACGAGATCCTTTCTCATAAGCCAGCTTTTGAGATACAACATACTCACTGTCAGTACCTTCTTTCATCGCTCGTTTGAGCTCCAGGCCACCGGCCTCGACCTCCCGAAGTGATATCTCCAGGTCCCGAACCTTGCTCTTGGAGGCCGCGAGAGAATTCTTCAGCTCCTCTTCATAGCTAAACAACCCCCTCTCAAAAAAGACCATCAGCATGAAGATTCGACCTACCAGTAGCCATAGTATTGAATTGCGCAGTAGCCTCCACGGCCTTGCGCTTCTCCTCGGCGAGCTCGTCCTCGAGCCTTTTCTTCTCGGCGGCTGCCGCTTCACGGACCTCCTTGAGTTCTCGCTCAAGGTCGACAATCCGTTGTTCCTTCTCGGTCGCATTCTTCAGCAGGTCGGCCCGGCCTTTGGCCCGGTCTGCCAGCGACTGTCGCAGTACAACAAGGTCGTCAGTACCATTTCAACCATACAAAATCAAGTAATAACAACACGTCGTAGACAACTCACCGTCAGCGCGGTATTGATGGTAACGATGCTCGTCTGCAAGGCCTGCATGTCCTCGTTTCTTCAAACCAGTCCTCCTGCCAAGGGGTGTGATTCCAGTTAATTGTCCGCCGTGGCAACCTCGAACTTGAAGGCAAAGGTTGAGGTACCTGTGCGCCAGATGTTTCTGGACCTACTAGCGCCTGGTCAATCTGAGGCTGGTGCCTCACCAGATCCTCAGCCCTAACAGGTCGAGCGTTGATGGGGTCGATGTCAATAATCATTGGGGAGGTCGTCGCTCTGATGTCCCCAGTAGAAGTTATGCCTCCAGCGTCAGCAACGGGTGGTGGAGTCTCCACCCTTGCGTCGGCCACGGGCGGTGAAGTCGCCCTGCTCTCAACTACTCCCCGCAGCGGATTAGCGGTATGCTCATTGTCCGTAAGCACCTCCCCCACGACCTTTGGTTCATCCGACCTCGTCCAGGACGGGGAAGCCGGGGCACCCAGGTCGCCTTGTGGCGCTACCGTCGGCCTGCACGTCAACAACACCACATCAATACAAGAATTCAATAGTAAGAAACAAAGATTGAGTCTTCAAGATTTTACCTTGCAGAGATCGGGATGCGAAGCTTGGGCCTGAATGGCCGAGGCTTAATCATCGCATGCATCCTTTCCCGTGTTGCAGCAGCAGCTCGCTGCGCCTCCAAACCACGCCGGAGGGCATCCTCTGACGTTTTCTCCACCAGCTCCCGCTACCTCTTGGCAGCAGGACTCTCTGACCTTCTTGCTGGTCGATCCACAGTGACCGACAACTCCTCGATCGCTTCATCCTTCTCCGACTCCTCCTCCTCTTCTTCCGATTCGACCTCCCTTGATCGGGGTGTCGGAATTATTGGCGTCACGACCGCTGGAGGGGAAGTCGCCTTCCTCTTCCTCTTTTTCTTCTTTTCTGCGGACTTCATCGCAGAAACTGTAGCAGCAACAGCCGAAGCTGACTGCTTCCCCACCATTGACCTGGTCCTGCGCCGTGGCTTCGCGACGCCACCAGCATCCGAACCCGTCCCGGCATCTCCACCTCCGGCTTCATCACTGGTGTCCTCGTCGGCCTCCACCAACGAGTCTGATTCGTAAAACTCCAGCAGACGGCCTACTGGAGGCTTGTAATTATCCGACCTGAGTTTTCTTTGGTGCTGCTCACCCTCAAGGAGAGGTGCCGGGCACCACATTTGAAGCTCGCGCTCCTACAAACAGACGATAAGGAAGTTTATACGACCTAACAACAAACAAGCAATGTAAAATGACCAAAGGGGCAGATCTCATGATCTTACCAGATTAGACGGCCTCTTCAACGAGTGTGCCTTAGGGCACTTCCTCACTCTCACTTTCCCAGAATACATCTGGGAAGCTCTAGCCGCCATCTCCTCCTTGGAGACCTTGCGGTTCACCGTGCGTGGGGTCCGACTACCCCTAGTACTCATACGCCTAGTGGACCCGATCCTTGATCAGTTGGATCATCCGCCGGCAGAACAACCTAGCCACTGTGGCTCCTGTCACCCCCTGCTTCTTCAACTTGTTGACGAGCTCGAGGACAGGCTTGAGCTCCCCAAGATCGCGGGATGACAACTATCAGATGGTGAGATCTGGACAGCCCATGGTGGTGTTAGTTGTTCAGCGGGGAGGAGTCTAAGGCTAAGAACTTGAAGGTCGCACACGAGTACGCGGAACACAGAGAACACGACGAGTTTATACTGGTTCGGGCTTCCGGAGAGTAATACCCTACGTCCAGTTGTTGGTGTAGATTGCTTGAGGATTGGATTGATTGTACAATGGGTCGCCTCGTCCGCCTTATATTGGCTAGCGGATGAGGTCGGTTCCCAGACTCCTGGTCGGTTACGACCAGGAGACCTAAGTCTATGTTACACATCTTGCCATATCCCGTCGATCTACTTTGGTCGTAATCCACAAGGTCTTGTTCCGTGTGCCAAGTCTTGAGGTCGTGATGAATTAGGTCGTCTTGGGAATCTTCTGGACGGTCTTCAGGAGGTCGTGTGGGCTGCCAACTAGGTCGGTTGGGCCCACTAACAGGTCGGCGAGTCTTCTGGTAGGTCAAACCCACTTGTCGGGGACGCCCGTGAGCCTGGTCGGTGGGGACCCAGGGGTACCCATGTCTCACAAGCCCCCGAGCGAGGTGTAGGCGCAGCGACCTTAGAAAGGTCATGACGAAGTCGTAGAGCTATCGACAGGTCGAATAGCATGCACGTCGGTCCAAAAGAAAAAAGAACAAATTAGCTTGGCAGCCGACCTGTTTGTAGTCTTGCCGAATGTAGAGAGGTCGAGTGACGACCTATATGAAGCAAACTTCCAATAGATCGAAACGACAATGAAAAAATTTAGAGGCCATCAAAGATGCACTCATAGAGTAGTATCCGAGCATCATGGTGGGCAGGATGGCCGATATGATGGTCCAAAAAAGAAGAAGATGAAAAAAACGTAGATCGAATAACGACATGATGAGAAACTGGTTTCCCAACAAGTCGGTATGACGAGGAAAACAAGAGGGCGTCGAAGACACACTCGTAGAGTAGTCCTCGAGCTTTGAAGCAAGCAACATGGCTGGTTTGATGCTCCAAAAAAAGAGAAGAAAGTCGAGTCATGGTCTTGGATCGAACGAAGGATAGAGACACCCAAATCTCCTAGCATAGCTGCAAGGAGTCTGGCAGGGCCAACCTCAAAGAGGCCTCAAGTTGATGATGTCTAGTATCCTAGGATACCCAATAGGATCTTGAAAGGTGCGTCGTGTGAAGAAGTCGTCGATGACGTCGTAGTTGAAGTTGTGATGAAACCAGATATTTGCTGATCTTGAACGTATGGAATGTAGAGAACCCAAATATCCTACATAGCTGTAAGGAGTCTGGCAGGGCCACTCGAGGCATGCCGACCTAAAGAAGGTCTCAAGTCAAAAGCGCCCAAGCACCCAGAAGTACTTGGCAGGGCCATCAAGCGCGCACCCCATAGGGATGCCTTCATTCCTGACGTAAAATCCTGAGTGTCCAGAGCAGGCTGGCAAGGCTACAAGAGCGCACCAACCTCAGAAGGTCACACATCCGGGGCGCCCAACTAGGTTGGCAGGGCCGTAGACATACCGAGGTAGTTCAAGACCTAGGTATTAAGGCACGCCGACTTCAAGGAGGTCGTTTTGGTGTCCAAACGACCAACATAGCTGCTAGCCATCCAGGGGAGCCATGGTACCAAGGTATTGACGACCTTAGTGATAAGCACACCGACCACGGAGGCCCGACAAAAATTGTAGACGCGAGGCATCTGATCTCCATGGTGCCACTAATCTCCAGGCGCCCAGATGGATCTGGCAGAGCAGCAAGGCATGCCTACCTCAGAAGGTCTTCAATCGAACCTACGACCATTCTGCTCAGGAAACAGAAATATAGGCTGATTGGAATAGGTCCATTTACGTGCAGAGCCATAGCGGGTGCACCAGGACGCAGAGCCTAGCGGGTGCAGATAATAGACATCAGGTCGTAGAGGCAGGTCGTGGAGTTGTCATCGAAAAGGGGGGCTAAATTAGGCGCGGAGCCATCTGATGCAGGGTCACCTTTTGTCTTGTAGTGTAGACTGCAGGGTCACGGGTTAACAGTGGTCCGAGATTCTCTTGCCACCCAGAAAACGACAAACTGCCCACTGATCGAAGGGGGTTACTGTAGCCATGTGACCTCTGCGGTGGGGCTCAGGCATCATTGATGCACAAACGACAAAGATGTCGTGAGTCAGAAGGCGTAATGTCATCGCCTTTAATCATGCATAGGCTATAGGTCCGGATATCACGTGGTGACAGTGTCATTACCTTGCCAGCTGCCCGGGGCGCGACTTTGGCTATAAATAGCACGCCTGTGACTGAGGGAGGCAAGCTCTGAGCGCTGTTGAGCTATGAAACCGCAGTGTAGTATTCCCACCATGCCATGGGCATGTGTTCGTCCACCAGATTGTAGAGCTTTGTTCTTGTAGATGCTTGGAGCTAGGAGAATTCTCGCGAAAAGGAAGCAACACCTTTGCTCTACATGCCCTACCTCTACGGGGTATCAGGTAGAGTTTGGAGGTGATGCTATTCGAGATGGAGCTATAGCAGGACGTCTCTGGTGAGCACCGGGAGCTCACTAGGGCTTTGTTTTCAACATCGAAGAGCAAGCTTGTGTCTCCATTACAATAGTTGGAGCCAAGCGTGCCTTAGATTGCGTGTCGTCCTGCAGTTGTCTCACGCAGGGCCGCCATCAAGGTCCTGGTGCTAGGAGAAGTCTCGCGATGTACTCTGCTCTGGCAAAATAGGTCATGGTGACACCTCTGGGTGGCCCAGGCCTTGTAGTATGTTTACTTTGTGTGTCAGGTTCTGATCCAGTGAGGTCGCAGGCGACTTGTGTACCTTCGGATTCTAGATCCAATGAGGTTGTAGGAGGTTTGTACACCTTCAAGTGGTCATGTAATGTTCGCTCTCTTCTGTCATGTATTTGGTCGGTTTGGCAAAATGATTTGTCAAAGACCTGAATTAACGTGATGCAGGGGCTTTCTAAATGATTTGCCATCAGGACGATCTGATGTTGTCTTTTTGGCTAACGACCTAAACTTGGATTTAGGTCATAGCTGTAACCTGTTGGCGAAAATTCTGCCTTAATCTTCTCGCGAACTTCTCGGGATAGAGTCATTGAGGCGTATTGTACGGTGGAAGGAACCGCAACAGATAGATTCGGTGGACCACCCTATAAATAGGACGGCCCGAGGTGAAGTTGACCCCATTCCCCTTCATCTTCCTCCGTCGTTGTCGCTTCCGCTTCTGTCGCTTTCTCTCTCCCGCGCGCGCCGTAGCGATCTTGCGGTCGCCTTGCTCCCGCGCCCACCCGTCCAACTTCCAGCTCCGGCCGGGCTCATGCTAGCGTCGCCGTTCCGCGTTGTGCTCCTCTTGCGCATGTGTGTAAAAACCTTGTGCAATATTAGATCCAACACCAACCCTAGTGGCGAAATGGCGGCGGAGGGAGCTTCCATCCCACACCCGCAGGCGGCGTGGGTCCGGTCGACGATGACCGAGACCAAGATCCAGGCGCTGGTGGACCTTGGGCTGCTCCGGCCGAAGGCAGAGGTGGAGTGGTGTGAGGACCATGTGTGGTTCGAGGACTGGTGGATGGTCACTTCCTGGTGTGATGAGTGATTGACAACATTGTGTGGACTGATTCTTGGCTAAGTATTGCAGGTGCAGGTTGCGACTTGACTGGTGTTGGTGCAGGTGAAGAACAAGCGCAAAACGTCGTCGCCGGTGAGGCCTCCAAGTATGGAGAAGACAAGTAGCCTTTGTTCAAGGGGCCGGTGACCAGTGGAGTCAAGTGCGGGCCGCATGGTGCCATGAACAGCAAGATGAAGTCATGGACGGTTTCTTGGTTGAGCCTCAAAACCAAGGTCGAGCCGGGACTACGTGGGAGCCGAGTCATGAGTGGAGATTGGCGGAGGCTACACCGAGTTCACGGGGTTTCCAGTGGTTCACCAGAAAACCACTAGGTTCCTTGGTTGATCCACAAAGCCAAGACCGAAGAACCGAAGACGGAGATGCAGCAGCTCCAGACCAGTCTGACCGGTCGGTCTGACCGGTCTGATCGGTGGGTACCGGTCTGACCGATGAGGAGCACCGCTCTGACCGGTGTGCGATGATGCAATCTAGAGACTTCGAAGCGGAGGACACTGAGTACCATGTGTGGTTCGAGGACAGGTGGATGGTCGCTTCCTTGTGTGATGAGTGATTGACAACGTTGTGTGGACTGATTCTTGGCTAAGTAATGCAGGTGCAGGTTGTGGCTTGACTGGTGTTGGTGCAGGTGAAGAACAAGCGCGAAAGGTCTTCGCCGGTGAGGCCTCCAGGTGTGGAGAAGACAAGTAGGCTTCGTTCGAGGGACCCGGTGGCCAGCGGGGTCAAGTGCGAGCCGTGTGGTGGCATGAGCAGCAAGATGAAGTCATGGACAGTTTCTTGGTTGATCCACAAAACCAAGGTCGAGCCGGGACTTCGTGGGAGCCAAGTCATGAGGGTGATTGGCGGAGGCTACATCAAGTTCGCGGGGTTTGCGGTGGTTCACCAGAAAATCATCGGGTTACTCGGCTGAGCCACAAAGCCGAGGCCGAAGACCGGGTGTCGCTGTCTGGCCGAAACCGGCCTGACCGGTTTGGAGAACCGGTCTGACCGGTTTAGGGTCGCTGGGCGCCGGAAGCTTCGAGGCGGAGGACACGCGTCGGGATCGCAAGGCTTGCGTCGAGGCTAAGCAGGGTGCGATCGCCGGGCATCCGTCCGATGGAGAAAATCTGAAGAATTCCAAAACCGCCCTTGAGGGGCTTGTATCCCTAGTTATTAAGTAAGGGTATTTTAGACTTTTGGTTGCCTCTTATATAACCCAAGAGGTGAGAGGATGGCAGCCATCTCTTGGAACCCTAGCTCATTTCGTTTTGCTATTTTTCTTCTCCTATTTTCCTTAGGATTACTAGGACTAGCTTGAGAGCTTCATGGTGAGATCTTGTGAGAGGGAAGGATGATCGGGCGAAAGCTAGACCTTGTATGAACCTTTCTTGGTATGTATAGATGATTCGGCGTGGTTTCTCAAGGCTTGTTTATGTTCCTCCCGTTTTTCCTTTTTGGTGATTTTTGGAGCTTTTTCTTGGATTATCCGTGGAGAGGATTTGAGAGCGTTTCTTTTAGGGATTCTTGTTGGATGTCACGTATGAGGACCTTATGCCTCTTTGCTTGGTGACCTTGATCCAACAAACCCTCCGAAACGGCTTTGATTTGGGTGTTTTCGGTGGTTTCCATGGGAAGGTGTTCTTGAGGGTTGACTTTCGATTCCTCTTGATTTAGCAAGTTTTGGTGGACCAAATCATAGCTATGGGATGCCCATGAGGTACTCCTAGTATCCCCAAAGTCTTGTACGAATCCGTGGAGCGAATCGGGAGATCAGTGGTTTTAAGGAAAAAGGTCTCTCTCTAGGGTTCATAGCCTAAATCTGGTGGTGATGGCTTGATCTTCTTGGGAATATCCTTTGGGAAAAGCTTCTTTGTGGTGTTGAGAGGCCTTGGTTCAAATCTCGTGATTTTTGGAGGTCATTTGATCAAGTTTTGCCTCTCGAAGGCTGAAATTTTACTCCGGGCTTTTCTCTGGGGAAAAACCCGGAATCTCCGGAACTTTTTCTCCGGACTTTTACTCCGGAAACCCCGAAGACTCCAGGAAAAGTGCGGAGATTCCGGACCTTCCAGTGGGGTTTTCCTAGGCTTGTTCGATTGTGCTTCCGCTTTGCTTCTAAGCTTGCTCTAACTTGTTCCTAGGGTCAGTAGGTCCGTTGCGACTACGTGATCTTGGCAAGTTTGTGTAGAGGTCCTTGGAAGTGACTTTGGGTCATAAGTCGAGTTCCTGGAGAAGAATTTTTATCGGCTCCCATTCACTCCCCCCCCCCCCCCTCTCTGATTCGCCGTTTCGGTCCTTCAAGTGGTATCAGAGCCGATTCGGGTCTTTATTGACTCTAACCAGCCTAAGATCCAAGGATGGCGTACCAAGAACGGAGTTCGGGTCCTCCACACTTCGATGGAACGAACTACCAGATGTGGAGTAAACGGATGGCAGCGTTCCTCCGTGGAAAGGGTAAGATCCTTTGGGATGTCACAGTGGACACAGGCTATGTCCAGCCGATGAACTTCCTTGCTCCAGGATCGAGGGACATGTTCGACGCTGACAATAAGGCGGTCGACTACTTGTTTCGTGCTTTGTGTCAGCCTGAGTTCGATCGGGTGCACACCGAGCACTTGGCTTGTAGAATCTGGTCGGTATTGAAGGAGGCTCATGTTGGGAATGCCCAGGTTTAGGCTCGGATGTATGCGACCTACCAGAGAGAGTACGAGAACTTCACTCATCCCCCGGTGAGTCCATCGATGCCTTGTTTCAGAGGTTCACGGTGGTTGTGAACAACATGAGGGCCAATGTGGACGTGCTCCCGTACGATGATCATGATAGAGCGGTCAAGCTCTTACACTCTTTGGATCGTACGATTTGGGGCGGAAAGTTCGAGGCCATTGTGGAGTCAGAGAAGTATGACACTCTGACGGTGAACGAGCTATTCTCGAAGCTCAAGTCGGCTAAGGTGGATAGGGGCATGACAACCAAGCTCGAGGGCCCGACTGACTTTCATAGTCTTGCCCTCGTCGGTGGTTCAAAAGGAAAAGCTAACACTAAACCATCCACCAGGATGTTCTCTTTGTCCTCTTTGATGTCTATGCCAGATGACGAGTTCGACGTGCTTGGAGAGGACGAGCTGGCATTGCTGACGAGGAGATTCGAGAGGCTGCACGAGAACCGGGTGAACATGAGGAGGAACACGAGGACATGCTTCCAGTGCGGCAAGCCGGGACACTTCGTCGCCGACTGCCCGGAGAAGGTCGAGAACAAGGATGGCTACAAGCACAGGTCAAGGACGGATGGCCAGTACCGGTCGAGGCGTGACCACAAGAGCAAGCAAAAGAACAAGCACAAGGATGAGCGACGATCGAGGAAGAAGGAGAGCCGAGGCAAGGCCCGAGCAATGGTTGGAGCGAGCAACGTCGACTCCAGTTCCGCGTACTCCACCTCGAGCTCAAGCAGCAGTGAAGATGAAGGTGGTCGTCGCAAGGGTAGGAAGTCATCCAAGAACCTGAGCGGGCTGAGCTGCTTCGCTAGAGACGGCTTCTGCACCATGGCACTGAGCTCCGGCAGTAAAAAGAGCACACAGAGCGACTCGGATTCTAATTCCAACGACGAGGTGCGTGATGAACTTCCTTTCAGGAGAATGAACGTCTTGGCTTGTTGCATGATAATCGTGATGACATGCTTAGAGAGGCTAAGAAAATGATGAAAGAGCTTAGGGCATCACTCGAGGATGCTAGGACTAAGTGGCTGAACTAGAAACTCAGAATTTGGATGCTAAGCTTGAAATTGACTCTCTGAAAGCTTCACCTGTTGTTTCTGATGATGTTGAATGTGCTGATTGCTCTATTTTCCTTGCTGATCTTGCCCTGTTTAAGGAAAAGCATGCCTCCAAGTGTGAGGAACTAGATGTGCTTTGGGTTGAAGTGGCTGAGCTTAAGTCTAGATCTGCTTTGCTAGGTGTTTGCACTTCTTGCCCTGTCTTGCATGCCAAAATTGATGAGATGCATGCTTACACTGTTTCTCTTGAGGCTAAGCTGAAAGAACCAATTCCTACATCTTGCTCTACCTATGAAATTCATGCTTTGAAGAATTCGGAACTTGCACATTATGTTGATCGTTTGCAGGATGAGCTGAGAAAGTTGATGGGTTGGTTGTCTGGTCATGAGCCTCAGTTGAGGATAATGATTGAGACATTCAAGAGGCAGGATGGTGAGGGACTTGGGGCAAACAAGGTTGGTAAGGGAAGTGGAGAAAACATTCCAGAGCCACCTAAAACCCACCACAAAAATTATTTCCCTCCCAAACCTAACCATCTTAGGAACCGACTAGACACAACCCCAGCTCCACCCGTGTTTCCCCCACAAACAAATGATTTCCAAAAGCATATCAAGTTTGTGAGCACTTCGGGGGAAGTGTTATCTGGGAAAGAGAGTGAGAAGGCTAGTGACGAGAAACCCGTGGAGAAGTCGAGTGGAGAGAAACCAAGTGAACAGCCCCAACCCAAGCCTAAACCTAAGCTTGTGAGGTTTCATTGTGGCTATTGTAGGAGAGATGGCCATAAGGATGAGTTTTGCTTCAAGAGGAAGCGAGAGGAGGGAATGGCGAAGGAGTGGGCTAACAAGGACAAGTACCACCCTTCCGATGGTGTACTTGAGCCTCGTGTGCAGATGCCCAGGGCCAAGGCGAGTGTGAGGACAGTTCCAGCTTCGGGAGAGCGAAAGGCTATTGGAGGTGCTGCTGGCCAGGCTACACCGGTCAGACCGGTGAGGGGCACCGGTGCAGGCCTGGACAGGCAGCAGTTCAGGTTTCGTGCTCGTACAGGTGCGAGGTTTGGTTCAGGAGGTCGTGGTTCTGGTGGTTGGGCTGGAGAGTTTGCAGGAGGTCAGTTTGCTAGGCGTTCTCCTCCTCGTGCTCAATACGGGGATGGGAGGATCCATAGCTTTGAGATGGAGAGGGGGGACAGTCCACAGGCCTTCTTTTGTGGTTTTGGTCCTCCTCCACATAGAGAGGGTTGGTTCCCTCATGGTGGTTACCCTCGTGGTGTTCGTGGAGGTAGCTTTGGTAGGAAAGATGGTTTGGTTTGTGCTAACCCCACTTTCAAGCAAATGGCTCGGCACTGGTTTTACTCTTTTGGTACTAACCCCAGTGTTGAGTCGTTTGTTTGCTCACGTGCTCGTTTTTTAATTTCAGTTGGGAGACTTGAAGAACATTTGGTTGATTGACTCCGGTTGCTCGAGGCATATGACCGGAGACAAGGGGTGGTTCTCAGGTCTCTTCCCGGTGGTGACAAGGAGGTACATCACTTTTGGGGACAATGGGCATGGGCGTGTGCTTTCAGAAAGTGAGATTAAGGTGAGTGACAAGATCACTCTCAGGCGTGTGGCTCTTGTTCAATCGCTTGGATACAATTTGCCTTATGTGTCCCAGCTGTTGGATGAGGGTTTTGAGGTGTTGTTTTGGCCTGGTGGTTCTCGGATTTTGGATTCTCGAGGGGACCTTGTCTGTATGGTCGTTCCCGAAGGTCAAGTGTTTCTAGCTGATTTTTCTCAGTATTCTGGTGTTGAGCGTTGTTTCTTGGCTGGTTCTTCGAGTGAGTTGTGGAAGTGGCATAGGAAGTTGGGTCACTTGAGCTTTGACCTTTTGTCTCGCTTGAGTAAACTCAATTTGGTCTGAGGATTGCCAAGGTTGAGGCTTGAGAAAGAGTTGGTTTGTGCGCCGTGTAGGCATGCCAAGATGGTAGCCTCTTCTCACCCGCCTCTCACCGATGTGATGACTGAGCGTCCATGCGAGCTGCTCCATATGGACCTTGTTGGCCCAGCTCGTGTGTGATCTGCGGGTGGGAAGTGGTATGTCCTTGTTGTGGTGGACGACTATTCTCGGTATGCGTGGGTGTTCTTTCTCGAGGATAAGGGGGAGACGTTTGGTTTTGTTCGAGATCTTGTCTTAAGGTTGAGAAATGAGAGGCACGGAGATGCCATACGAGCAATCCGCAGTGACAATGGCTCAGAATTCAGAAACTCTCGTTTTGAAACTTTTTGCCATGACTTGGTCCTTGAACACCAGTTTTTGAGTCCTTATACACCTCCCCAGAATGGTGTTGTGGAAAGGAAAAACAGGACCTTGTGTGAGATGGCTCGGACGATGCTTGATGAGCATAGGACTCCGAGAAGGTTCAGGGCTGAAGCGGTGAACACCACGTGCTATGTGTAGAACAGGATCTACCTCAGAGTGCATAAGAAGAAAACATGCTATGAGTTGATGCACGGTCGCACAGCCAAGGTGAGTCACTTCCGTGGCTTTGGTTGCAAGTGCTTTATTCTTAAGAAAGGGAAGAAGTTGGATAAGTTTGAGGCTAGGTCGGTCGATGGTATTTTCTTTGGTTATGCATCTCATTCTAGAGCATATCATGTGCTCAATCTTGAAACTAACCAAATCGTGGAGACTTGCGAGGTAACCTTAGACGAGACACAGCCACGTAGTCAGCTTGTCTTTGAGTGTGCAGGTGATGATGAGCTTGGCGAGGAGATCTTTCAGGAGGAGGAGCATGAACTTGGAGATGATGAAGATGGTGGTGTGGTACCCCCGGCTGAACATGTACCTACTACTTCGACTACAGTGGTTGACGGCCCCTCTCCTACACCTACGATGACAAATCAAGATCGAGGAGAATGTACAGTGGAGGGGGAGGTAGCATCAGGGCGAGAACCTCCCCGGCGAGTACAAGTGGATCACCCAGCTTCAAGGATCATCGGCGACATGAATGAACGTACTACACGGTCAAGGATCCGAAACGATTCTCATTTCGCTCATGCTGCATTTGTTTCCACCTTTGAGCCCAAATACATTAGACACGCTCTATTTGATCATAATTGGGTTAATTCGATGCATGAGGAGTTGGAGAACTTTGAAAGAAATCAGGTTTGGGAGTTGGTTGACCCTCCCCCAGGGTGTAAGCCGATTGGTACAAAGTGGGTGTGGAAGAACAAAGAGGGGGAGAAAGGTGAAGTGGTGAGAAACAAGTCAAGGCTGGTTGCTCAGCGGTTCAGTCAGAAGAAGGGGATTGACTATGAGGAGACCTTTGCTCTCGTAGCCCGTTTAGAGGCGATAAGGATCCTTCTAGCCTTTTCCGTGGCTAAAGGATTCAAGTTGCACCAAATGGATGTGAAGAGTGCTTTCCTAAATGGTGTGTTGGAGGAAGAAGTGTATGCGAGGCAACCACCGGGGTTTGAGAGTGACAAGTACCCCCACCGGGTGTACAAGTTGAGGAAGGCGTTGTATGGGTTGAAGCAGTCGCCTAGAGCTTGGTATGGTAGGTTGAGGGGGTTCTTGTTCGAGAGAGGTTTTGAGATGGGGAAGGTTGATCAGACCTTGTTTCTACTTAGGCGGCGAGAGATATCCCGATTGTCTTTGGTGTACGTGGATGATATTGTCTTTGGTGGCTCGTCTAGCTCTCTTGTTGCAAGGTTTGCAGAGGATATGAGCAAGAAATTTGAGATGAGCATGATGGGCGAGTTGCAGTTCTTCCTCGGGCTACAAATCAAGCAATCAAAGGAAGGAACATTTGTGCACCAAGCTAAGTACACCAAGGACATTGTGCGGAAGTTCAAGATGGATAATTCCAAGGCTTTGACGACGCCGATGAGTACGACTACAGCTCTTGATGCGGACGAGGAAGGTGAACACGTGGACCAGAAGGAGTACCGAAGCATGATCGGGTCACTCCTCTACTTGACGGAGACGAGGCCGGACATCCAGTTCTCGGTATGTCTGTGCGCTTGTTTTCAAGGGTCTCCGATGACTTCGCATCGGCAAGCGGTGAAGCGAATTTTCAGGTACTTGCGCACACTCCCGACTTCGTCCTTTGGTACTTTGTGTCCTCTTCTTTGGCGCTTCATGGTTTTTCGGATGCGGATTTTGCCGGGTGTCGGTTGGATAGGAAGTCCACTTCTGGGACTAGCCAGTTTTTGGGATCTTCTTTGGTGTCTTGGTCTTCCTGCAAACAGTCGAGTGTTGTTCAATCCACTACTGAGGCAGAGTATGTGGCCGCAGCTAATTGTTGCTCTCAGCTCCTTTGGATCACATACACCATGAGTGACTTTGGTGAGTATACCCATGTTCCACTTCAATGTGACAGCACGAGTGCCATAAGTGTTGCAAAGAACCCAGTGCTCCATTCCAAAACCAAACACATAGAAGTGAGGTATCATTTTCTGAGAGACAATTTAGAGAAAGGGAAAATAACCTTGATCCATGTAGCCACACATGACCAACTAGCCGATATTTTCATCAAACCCTAGATCATGCAACTTTCACTCGTTTGCGGGGGGGGCTTGGTGTGTGTTTGATTTCTTCAGTTGGTGTGTGGGAGCTCCTTTGTAGCATATGTATAGCTTTCCTTTGTGCATTTCTTGCATTTGGCATGGCATATGTAACATGATGTATAGGCATCCTTGTATCTTAGATTGCATGCATTTTGTATCATATGCATTGGTTAGGAAAAGCTTCTCCTATATGCATTGTTCACCATGGAATGCTAGTTATGTTTTTGTGAGCTTGTTTGGTATGATGTGGTTAGTTTGGCTTAGCTCATGAAAATCATGATTTATATCCATGGTTGATGGCTATGTTTTTGAAAAATATCACATGTATGCCCTCTTGTGAGTAAATGCCTTTATATGATCTTGACATTTTTAGTGGCTTGGTTATGCTTAATTTGTGGTTGGATAGCATATTTTGATCATATGGAGCCAAAGGCTCATTTGACATCATGAAAGTTTAGCCCTCTTGCTTTATCTTGTGGAGGGGCATAAGTTCCTTTTTGTCGCAAAGACATTTCATGTACCAAATATGAATCTGAAAATGAAATGTAAAATGCTCGGAAAATGTGCTCCCATGTCATATGTGCTAAATTTAATTTGCTTTGGGTGCTAAACCGTTGCATGATGTCTACCAATGAGAAGTCTCATATATAGAAGTAGACACATGGCTCAGTGGCTTTGACATGACATTAGGTGCTTGTGGGTGTTTGTGATAGTCTTATGATTAGAATGGTTGTCCTGGCACGAAGTTTGTGTGGCTTTGCCATTTTGACATGTTTTGCTCATGTTTAGGACTTTGCTCGTGAGAGGGAAATTTTTCGCAAAATTGCACAATTCTATCTTAGCTTCGTCCAATGGTTGTGAAACTTGGTGATCATGTAGTTGATGTCAATACGAAGCTATGGAGTATCTAACTTGCTCATTTGGACATGTGTAGCATCCTATGTTGAATTTTGTCTATTTGAGAAGCTCTAGGTTGAATTTTTGGCATTTTTGGCTTGATTCATGCATTGTCAACTAGGGGGAGAAGTTTGAGCTTGTTTTGGGCTACTGGATGCATTTAGAAGGTTTTCATGTGGTTTCGAGCCATTTCTGGGCTCTGTTGCACACCGGTCTGACCGGTCGAGGTCACCGGTCTGACCAGTCAGAGTGTTGGCCCTGTTCATATGTTGAGCACCGGTCTGACCGGTGGTGGTGACCGGTCTGCGGTGAGCAAGATTCAGCAATTAAATCAATGCAAGAAGTTGAAGCATCTACCTTGGAGATAGGAATTGCACAAGGGATAGATGATTCATCAAGCTAAAAGGAATTACTTGTTTTAGTCTCATTGCTCTCAAGCTTAGATTTTAGCTCATCACACTCCTTGCTAAGCAATTTGAATTTGCATAACAAATGTTCATAATTTGTAGCAAGGGTTGCACTAAGATCATTGAGAGTGTTGAGTTCTTTAATTTCATTAGCTTGTTTCTCAAGAATTCCTTTTTGCTCATGGACTAGCTCAACAAGATCATCAAGAGAGGTGGTGTCGGATTCATCATCACTTACATTGCTTTCCATACCTTTGGCCATAAGGCACATGTGTAGTGATGATGAAGGACCTTGCATGAAGCGGGTGGTGAAGTTCTTTCTTGATTCAACACTTGAGTTAGAAGAACTTGATTCTCCACCACCTGTCCACTCACGGACGGTGATAGTTGCTTTTTGCCTTGGTCTCCTCTCCTTTACCACCTTCTTCTTGGGCTTGTGCTCGATCTCGATGAACATGATGTGTTGATGATGATGCCCTTCTCTCAAGTGGACGTTGTAGTCGTACATGTTGACTTTCTTCACGTACTCGGCCACCATGGATTCAACCTCTTCATCACTTGAGGAGTCTTCATCGTCACCATCATCACCATCATCCTCGCTTGAGCTTCCATGAGTAGTCATCCTACTCAACATCTTCTCTTGTTGGCTTGAAAGAGCATGGCTTGTAGTTGGAGAGGATGGTTCTTGGGGCTTTTCTTGGGGCGCCTTCTTTGACTTGGGCATGACTTGAAGCTCATGTGCCATGATCTTGCTCAAGATATGAGATGGCCTCAAATCTTCGAGCTTCTTCTCGTAGATGATTGCCTTCACCAAGTCATAATCAGGCTTCTGGTGACTTTGAAGGATCTTGCGGTTGATGTTCAAGTCCGTGATATCCTTCACACATAAAGCATTGATCTCATTGACAAGAACATTTCGGCGTGAGTACATAGATTCGATATTTTCATTTGCAAGTTGCTTAAAGCTATTGAATTCCTCAAGGAGACAACCGTAGCGTTCATTAGCAATTTCTTTTGAACCCTCATTTTGCTCCTTGATGGTTTTCAATAGCTCATGAGCATTTTCACAAGTAAAAACTCTATTGAAAACGCCTACATCTAGTGAGGATAAAATGATACTCTTAGCAATCACATCAAATTGTTTTTCCTTCTTAGTACCATTTCTCATGCCCTCATCGGTGACTCTCCAAACATCAAGGTCCTTTGCTTGGAGATAGGCCTCCATGAGAACCTTCCACCAAGGATAGCCCGTGCCATCGAAATGTGGAGCCAAACCTAGGGTATCCACCCCTTTCATACCTCTAAAGAGCAATTCACTAGGCGGTGAAGTCTAACCGTTCCAATTGAGCCGGTTTTCACAATTTACCAATCAAATTGGTGTTTTCTTGTGAAGGAAGTGAGTCCCGGCTCTAATACCACTTGTAAGGAATCGGATGCTCGTTAGCCTAAGAGGGGAGGGGGTGAATTAGGCAACTTAAAACCTTAACCTATGGCTTCACTATTTTTACACAAAGGTAAACTAGAACATACTATCTATATGTGCAACTAGGGTTGTTCTAGTGTGAAACTCCCATCCCAAAACAAGGTTTGCAACCTATAGTCAATCCTAGCATGATACTACTCTAGGAAAGTAAAGGCAAGCAAAGATTGCAATAGAGTAAATGCGGAAACGTAAAGGGGATGAGAGGAAGCAAACTCTTGACACGCGATTTATCTCGTGGTATCGGTAGGCACTAAGCCACCCCTAGTCCACGTTGAAGCACTCACACAAGAGTATTGCTTCCCGGTCACCAAGTCTCTCCCAAGAGCACCACTTGACTCGCCACAAAGGCTAGCCACTTAGGCACTTGCCAAGCTCCCTTGGTCACCTTGATGCCGCCTCCACTAAGGAGCTTCTCCACCAAGGAAGGGGGTCTCCACGTCCCCCGCACAAAGTGTCCTCACCGCTCCACACCAAGCCGGAGGGTCGATGACGATTGCCGGTGAGCCACTTAGGCCCCAAGGCTTCCGGCAAACCTTGTACAACTTGATTCACTCAAGAATCACCTCACAAGGTTGGCACAACCTTGCACTCACTCAACTCTAAGCTAAGCCTAGCACTAAGCACATACACAAAGCATATGCAAGTCTAAGGATGATCAATTAAGCACTTGGATGGATTGGACATGATCTTCAATGTATCTTCAACTCCTCTGCACTTCCACACAATCCAGCAGCCTCAAATGGGTGGGTGGAAGAGGTATAAATTGTCCAAGGCATCAAACTAGCCGTTGGCTAAAAGCTGCTGAAAGTAGTACCGTCGGATGATCCGACGCTATCTTTTTCTGGGCGTCAGTTCATCCGGTGCTACTAGCCGTTGCCTCCACCACACTTGACTTCTCTGACACAACTGCTCCGACGCTATGCACCGACGGTGCGTCGGTTCATCCGGTGCTGAAAACCCCACGTCCAAGTCGCCTCTGTTAGTTTTCACGCGGCCGTCGGATAGACCGATGCTTCACCTTGACCAAGGCGTCGGATCATCCGTTGCTGAAGGCTTTGTTTTGGTGCGTCTCTGTATGAATTCAAACTGAGCGTCGGATAGACTGACGGTGTCCCCACTCAGACCATCGGATCATCCGGTGCTACTGTCTTCCCTGCTCTTCCTCTGCAACTCGTCCGACGCTACTAAAAGATGGACCGTCGGTTCATCCGACGGTGCCTAGGGTTTCACCATGTGTGCCAACTCGTCCGACGATTGCACCGACGCTTGCTAAATTGATACCGTTGGTTCATCCAACGGTGTCTTTTCTTTTCCTTTTCTTGCTCGGTTTTGACCCTTGATTTTCTCATTTTGACATGTGGTTTTCTTGCATTCTTGGGACCTAGAAGTGTCTGCAAAAACATGCTAAAACAATATGGTTAGTCCCAATGATCATGTTGTCATGAATCACCAAAATCAAACTCGAACTAATGGCTTAAGAGGCCATGTTCGCTACAGCAAGACATGACGGTCCGCGAGCCGCTGCTCCCGACTGCGGACGAATGGTGCCGGCAGGGTCTCGCCGCAGCCGAGGCGAAGCGGTTGGTTCGCCTCGCCGGGCCGATGATCACGAGCTGCTTGCTGCAGAACATCATCAACATATTGTCCCTCATGTTCGTCGAACACCTCGGCGAGCTTCCCCTCGCCGGCGCCTCCCTCGCCAACTCCGTCGCCAGCGTCACCGGCTTCAATATCATCGTACGACCATTTCCCTACTCTCATCATACACGCACTCTCTTCGAGAACTGGGCTCTGTTCTGATTCTTGCTTGGCATGCATGAGCAATATAATGGTTGTCGCAGATCGGCATGGCGACTGCGCTGGACACGCTGTGCGGGCAGGCGTTCGGCGCGCGGCAGCACCACCTTCTCGGCATCTACAAGCAGCGCGCCATGGTGGTGCTCGGGCTCACCTGCGTCCCCATCGCCGTCGTCTGGGGCGCACGCCGGCCGGATCCTTGTGCTCCTCGGCCAGGACCCGCGCATCACCGCTGATGCCGGGGCCTACGCGCAGTGGCTCGTCCCGTCGCTCGCCGTAAGCGTGCCGCTGCAGTGCCACGTCCGGTTCCTGCAGGCGCAGAACCTCGTCCTGCCCGTAACGGCCAGCTCGGGCGCCGCGGCGCTCTGCCACCTCGCCGTGTGCTGGGCGCTCGTGTTCAAGGCCGGCATGGGTGCCAAGGGCGCCGCGCTCAGCAACGCCATCTCGTACGCCGTGAACCTGGTGATGTTGTCCGTGTACGTCAGGCTGTCGAGCTCCTGCAAGGACACGTGGAATGGGTTCTCAAGGGAAGGGTTTAAGGATCTGCGCAAATTCGCTGATCTCGCCGTGCCGTCTGCGATGATGATCTGGTATGTAAGGCAATTGATTCTCAAAAATACTCACCCAGGTTCAAAACGTAGTCTGTTTTGTTTTGCAATAGACTAGGATTTCAGTTACAGGTGAAAATTTGATAGAAACGATGTCATTTGTTGGGTGCAGCTTGGAGTGGTGGGCTTTTGTGCTGCTGTCTGGTCTTCTACCGAACCCTCAGCTGAAGACTTCAGTGCTGTCAATTTGGTATAACCCCACATCAACCTTCAGAAATTAGGACACACTTTGATAGATCCAGCTAACCGAGTGTTTAATTATTCTGCAGCCTTAACACTGGGATTCTTCTCTTCATGATACCATCGGGGCTTGGGTTTTCCGTGAGGTAACTTACTGCTATATGTTACCACTCTATACCTACAAGCATTACACTTCTGGAAATTTGATCGGCTAATCGTCTGGTTTCTTCACCCCACAGCACGCGCGTTTCCAACGAACTTGGTGCTGGACAGCATCAGGCAGCAAAGTTGGCAACGAGGGTAGTCGTGTACATCGCCCTGTTTTCAGGCTTGGTCCTGACCCTGGCCATGACCCTGCTACGTCACGTTTGGGGGTACATGTACAGCAACGAACAGGAGGTCGTGGCATACATTGCCAAGATGCTGGCGGTTCTTGGGATATCTTTCTTCATAGATGGCCTGCACGGCTCCCTCTCAGGTGACCACCGGCCAAATTATACACAAAACTGACTGCATCATGGGTAATAATCTTGAGAAATTAGAGCTGTAATAATCTTTGCTGCTTCAACCTTTAATTTCCAGGCGTGCTCACAGGCTGCGGCAAGCAAAAGATCGGCGCCGCCGTGAACCTGGGCGCGTTCTACTTGGCAGGCATCCCTATGGCGGTGTTTCTTGCGTTTGTCTTCCATCTCAATGGAATGGTGCATACACCAAAGCTCAGCTTCTCATCTGAAAAAAAACTTAGAATGTAGTATAGGGAAACTACATGAACATCTCTCTGAACTCAGATGCTGATGATGTGCTTCTCCCAACAGGGCCTTTGGCTTGGCATCGTCTGCGGCAGCCTCCTCAAAGTGCTCTTGTTTGCTAAGGACCATGTGTGGTTCGAGGACCGGTGGATGGTCGCTTACTGGTCTGATGAGTGATTAACAACATTGTGTGGACTGATTCTTGGCTAAGTATTGCAGGTGCAGGTTGCGGCTTAACTGGTGTTGGTGTAGGTGAAGAACAAGCGCGAAAGGTCGTCGCCGGTGAGGCCTCCAGGTGTGGAGAAGACAAGTAGGCTTCGTTCGAGAGACTCAGTGGCCAGCGGAGTTAAGTGCGGGCCGCATGGTGGCATGAACAACAAGATGAAGTCATGGACGGTTTCTTGGTTGAGCCTCAAAACCAAGGCCGAGCTGGGACTACGTGGGAGCCGAATAATGCGTGGCGATTGGCGGAGGCTACACCGAGTTCGCGGGATTTCCGGTGGTTCACTAGAAAACCACTGAGGTTCTTGGTTGATCCACAAAGCCAAGACCGATGAACCGAAGACGGTGATGCAGCAGCTCCAGACCGGTCTGACCGGTGGGTACCGGTCTGACCGATGAGGAGCAACGGTCTGACCGGTGTGCGACGACGCAGTCCGGAGACTTCGAAGCGGAGGACACGCGTCGGATCGCAAGGCTTGTGTCGAGACTAAGCAAGTTTGCGGTCGTTGGGCATCCGTCCGATGGAGCGATGACAAAGATTTTCGATTTCACCCTCGAGGGGCATGTATCCCTAATTATCTAGTAAGGGTATTTTAGACTTTTAGTTGCCTCCATATAACCCAAGAGGTGAGAGGATGGCAGCCATCTCTTGGAACCCTAGGTCATTTGGTTTTCCTATTTTCCCTTCTTATTTTTCCCTAGGATTTCTATAGGACTTGCTTGAGAGCTTCATGGTGAGATCTTGTGAGAGAGAAGGATGATCGTGCGGCAAGCTAGACTTTGTATGAACCTCTTTGTGATGTATAGATGATTCGGCGTGGTTCCTCAAGGCTTAGATGTGGTGTTCCCTTTCATTCTTTGTGGTGATTTTCGGAGCCCTCTCTTGGTGGATTTCTTGGAGTGTTTTCGGGACCTTTCTCTTGGGGATTTGGTGGGGGATGTATGTGTGAACCCTTCGTGGTTCTTTTCCCTTTGATTCCCCTCCCAAATCCGTGAGTAAAGGGGCTCGATTTTGGGGTTTTCGGTGTTCTAGGGTTAGAGGAGCTCTTGGCGGGATTTCTTCGATTCCTCTTGATTTGGCAAGTTTTGGTGGACATAAACTTGGCTATGGACTCCCCATGAGGTGTTCCTAATATCCCCAAAGTCTTGCGCAAATCCATGGAGCGATTCGGGAGATCGGGAGTTGGATTTGGGGGAGTTGACCCGCAGGTGCTGTTCATCCCGACGAGCTCAGGTCACACCGGTCTGACCGGTGCCTCTCACCGGTCTGACTGGTGTAGACCGCTGTTGGGTTTTGCTCGGGTGAACGTTTGGGTGAGTTCATTGTTGTCCCGTGTTGCTGCTGTTTCGAGTTTGGGTCATTTTGGAGCTCGGTAGGCCTGTTTCGTGTTTTGTAGCTTTCTGGCTTGGACCGGTCTGACTGGTGTGCTACACCAGCCTGGCCGGTGTAAGGGCTGTTCTGTGGAAGTCGCCAGGTTTCACCAGCAGGGACCGGTCTGACCGGTGGTGCTCACCGGCCTGACCGGTGTAGGTTAGTAAGGCTCGAGGTTTGTGTTCCGTTGCGTTCTCGGGTTTGTGAGGTTGGTTGTTGGTTCCTAGGGCCAGTAGCACTTCAGTGGTTGCGTGGTCTTTGCCAACTTGGATAGGGAGTCGGAGACATGTGTTGGAAGTCGTGTTCATCTTGTTGGAGCCTCCATCTCCTTCGAGAAGAATTTTTATCGGCTCTCATTCACTCCCCCTCTGGTTCGCCATATCGGTCACATGGTCAATAGAAGACTGGAGCATAGAAGTAAGTAGAGAGAACACCAACAAAATTCTACCATGACGCTGCTGTAGAGTCTAAAACCTAGCAAGGCAAAAATTCTACCATGACATCTCTTTCCCTTCCTGTTTTGAATTGCAGGCTACCAAGGCAAAGCACAGGGTGTTCGGCTCATCTCTGCCAGTAGCATGAAATTTCAAGCATCACATGGTACAAGTTTCAACTAACTGTTAGGATGCTATGTGTCTTCTTTTAAAAAAAATCGCCTTAGGTCCCATCTACTCTGGTCTCCGTGGAAGTTATTGGATTTTTTTCTGTAAAAAAATGTTATTGGAATATGTAAGAAACCAAAGAACACAGACTAGACTACGATTTTTTATTTCAGAGCAGAGTCTGGTCCAGCACTTAGGGACTCTGGGCTTGCCTATAGTGATCTGAGGTTTGCTCACAAGAGAGGAGAAGATGTAGACTTGGTCTTATCAAAATCTCTATCTCTATCTCTACTTCTAAAAATTATGAAGAGGAGAAAAAACACGATAGTACTTTCATTCGCTCCCCCGTGCGTTCGCCCCCTCCCCTACGTGCGTCCGCCCCCTCCCCTGCTTGTGGGCCCCAGTCGCCCTCTTCCTTTCCTTCCGCCATGCCTTCCCAGTCTCCATCCAAACACTTCCACTCCACCGCGCGCCCGCCACCCCCTCCACGAGCGCGCCCGCCGCCGCCGCTGCCCGTAGCCCCGGTCGCTCGCCCGCCTGCATTCCTCCCCCAGTCGCGCACCTCCCCCTTCCACCGTCGCCGCCCCCTGCCCTCCCAATCTAATCCAGTGCGCCGCCATCCACGCCATCCCGCGCCTCCTTCATCCACGCCATCCTCGATCCCGCACCTCGACGCCATCCGCCAAGCGCCGCCATCCGTCGTGCCCTCCGCCTTCCGCTGTGCGCCGACCTTCGCCGCCCGCCCACGCAACACCGTGCGTCCGCTCCTGCACCTCGACGCCATCAGCCAAGCGCCGCCATCCACCGAGACGCCTTCGCCTATCTCACGCGCCGCCGCCGTCCACCGAGCCACCTTCGCCTCTCTCACGCGCCGACGCCGTCCACCGAGCAATCCACCCTCGCCTCCCTCCCGCGCCCCCACTCTCGCCTCCCTCTCACGCCCCCGCTATCTCCTCTACTTTTTCTTGCCCCCGGCGTTCACTCTCCCCTGCCGCCGAGGCGCGGATCCAGTGCCACCAACATCATCGGCCGCCATCATTTCGGCTGCAGCATCTCCTCCTCTGTTTATCTCATGGTAATTAACTTTTCTGCTCAAGTATCATTAACCCTAGGAATATGCCTGTGCGTAGGTTGTTTAGATCTTAATTAGGTTGAGGTTTGAAGAGTTGGTCACTTTGCAGATTTGTGGTAGGTTGCCCCCATGTAGCATTCACCTGCTTTTTTTTTTGTCAGCCCTCCATGAAAGCATATGTTGCCACAGTTATTAGTACTGAGATGCCGCTTTCAGTTGGCAACGAACATAGGGCAAAATAATATAAATAATATATATGGGTCGATATATATATATTTATTTATTTATTTATTTTACAATTTGGTTTAGATGGACATTTGCTGAAGATCAGAATTCTAGGCATGTTCCGGTTATATGAATAGTCTTCCAAATTGGTGATCACATATCAGTTGAGAGAATCATCCTAGGGCTGCCATTTTCACTAGAATCTGCTAACCACCATGTGAAGAACTTCAAGGAAATGCGTGTCTGAAAATCTGCAGCATGATCTGCCTTCAAGAAAGATAATGCAGATTTGAGTGCCTTCCTTACAAGGTGTCTATCTTGTTGAGATCCCTGGCATTATTGCATAGCAGTGACCAGAGAGAAGTCAAGGACAACCAGAGAAAAATTCCAACCTTCCATATATAAATAGTGGCTTTTCAATAAAAAAATAAAGCTGGCAGATTACCACTGGCTGGCTCCAATGCATGAGAGCAACACATTTTATCCCATAGTTATGCAGATTTAGAAAGAAGTTGAGCACTTCCTGGACAACATGAACTTGCTGATACCTTACTCGTGCTAGACTCTAGCATGGTCCATGCTAAGTTCCACCTTTTTATATTCATTTGATTGCTTAATTTCCATCATGCCTTTTCTCTGATTTCATGAGATCTATCCATTTCCCTCTCTCTAATGACTACACATATGTGTGCAGCATATGTATCTATTTTCCTAAATTGTTTATATTAGAGATCGTGCATCACTACTATAATAATATACAATGAACTACCATTTAATCGATTCTTCATCTACGTGCAGATTTGCATGTGGTGCTCCCACCACAACATGGACATGCATGCCTCACTTGCTATGACAAGGAGGATTGCCAAGATGGCTGTCACTTTATGAGAGGTCCGTCACAAACTTTCAGCAATAATGCTGCCATGCCAACGCTTTCTTACCAATCAATTTGTGTTTACCTGTTATGGACTACTACAACATTTGGGATTATCCTTTAGGAAACATGCGAGTATCAAACCATTTGACTTATATTTCAGTTCAGTAAACTACAAACCTGATCCACTTGTGAAATATGTATTGTAATGACAAGCTCCAAGTTTATTTTCTTGGACAAAGGATGATAGCAGAGAAAACTGCATGGTTTATCTCTGTCAGTAGCTGAACTCTATTGTCAGCTTACCAACAGTTTAGTCGCTTGTCTCTCTGTTTGCTTTTTCTAGCTAAAGTTCCTTTTCCTGGATTTTAATTCTTATTCATGTTGGTTGACAATGAGTTCTACAACAGCAGATTCCCAATTTAAGACACTTTAAGACAAGTAGTATATCTTGCTACACTTTCTTTTCTGCACAAAATTTTATACTCTAATCTATAATCCTGATGACATTTTGTTATCGATCTTATTTCTACTCCAGTGAACAACATCATTGACTGGCAGATTCTAATGGCTACCAATGGAAGTTCCCATGTTCATTGTTTTGCTTGAGAAGACAACCATTTTTATATACACTGATTTGTGCATGATTCGTCCATATAAAGATAATTTATTTTGACTCCATCAACGCATTATCATTTGGTATTGCTTATTTTTCACACCATTATTGTCTTGTTGAACCTCCGTATGTTCCATTATAACCGTTTTGTTGCCCTTGTGCTGTTGTGCAGTTGTATAGGATCTGCTTATAAGCAAATGGAGTACAAGTATAAAGCACCATGTGTGCATTATATGAAGAAAGCTCTCTGTTGAATATTCAGTTATCTAACGAACAAACTGGTTATTTGTTGGGCATCCATCAAATATTTGTAAATTTCAGATTATCATTGTAAAGCTTTAACTTTCCTGTTCTATAACAATCTGATCATAAATTGATGCTTTGCCATATCTCCACCAAGGAGTAGAAATAAGATTGCACATTGAAAAGAAACCATTGCACTACTTTGAGTTAAATGTAGTACAGATTATTAGTGTCTAAACAACATGTGCTAGGGTTCCCAAAAACAAATGTATTCACAAAAATAGGAGGTTGTCCTGAGATCACAAAAATCAATTCCTCGAAATCTGAAACATAATTGTGCTGTTAAATCTGAAATGAATTGGCTTTGTTTGCTAAATTCTTTGTAGGCCAGGTACCTCTCAATCCAAGTGTGATTGTATTACTTGGCTCACAGATGGAGTATATCTGAAATTATGTATGCATACAGCCACTCAAAAAATTGTGTATCCTATATCTGAAATTGCACAAGAGCCTGTTCGGCTGGTATAGTCTCGGCTTATTTTGGCTTGTTACGCACTATTTTTCTCTCATAAATATATAAGCCGAGATGAGCCAGCCGTAAGCCAGCCGAATAGCCTCTAAGTATATTCCGCTTTTGGATTTCATTTTCTTTCAGGATCCAAGTTCATATGTTTCATTTAGTTAACTTATCAGTATGCATCTCTGAATGTTTCCAGTTACTTTTTCTTACCAGGGATTGGAGCGCATGGTAAATGCTAAGACACTACTTAATTTCAAGCTGGAATTCGATTTTATTCGTGATGTAGTGCACAACAAGCTTATGAATGTATAGGTGATTTAAAAAACATTATATATCATGTCACCATAAAAGTTTTAATCATGGTTATCTGAAGCCCAACCTAGCCGTTCATAATGTGAAGGGTTCCTTGATTTGTAGGTTCAGCAGAATATAGATTCATGATCTCATGGTAGAAAATTTTTACTACCATTGAAATTTAGGTAGCAACCCTGACACAAATTTCAATAGCTTCTTTTTATGAGTTAATATATTATCCTATTATGATGGATGTAATGAATTTCTGTTTTGTTAATAGATTAATAGAATCCTATTAGGGTGGATCTAATGAATTTCTGTTTTAGAAAATAAGTAGTATTAATTAGTTTACTTTCACAACAAGAATGTATGATTTCAGTTCTGAAACCAAACCTTGTTATAATTTCTGCCTTGAGTATCTGCACATGACATCTTAAAAATATTTGTAATTCAACAAAGTTTCAGATTGCTTCAACTATTTTCTGCTTTTTTCAGATGAGAAGGAAAAACACAAGACATCTCAGTTACTGTTGAAATCCTATAACATGGTAAATTGGTAACTGCATGTGGATTGCTTCTCTCAGCCCTAAGTATAGTTTTGCTATGAACGGTAAATCCATACATTTTCACTCTTTCCATAAATTTTCTGTAGAGAAAACCTCTTGCCACGCTTATTTATCATTAGAATCTAACTATTATTTCTTTACCTTGCTCGTTAGCATCACACTATACAAAAAATTATTTGCCTACATAGAAATTAAGTAAAAAAATAATTGCCTTTTAGTGGGGCATAGACTAACTTTATTGTGTGAGGTTTTATACAATTTTGACTATGCTTATGGAAATATACTTGTAGCAATGCACCGGCATGATCCTATAGTAGCTAAAATTTAAGCTATACAGTTAGCCTTTTGAGTACTTTTTTTCTTTCACTACACTATATATGTGGTTGTAATCTCTCGGTCATCTGAATGTGCTCCTTATGGATTGATCAATGGCGCCTTCCATTTGATTAACTACTATTGGCACCCACGGTGAGTTCCTATATATATATATTAATTGGTCTTTGCATGACTTTTTTTCAACACTAGAAATTGTGCAGTACATTTTAAAGGATGGGAGGAACATTTTCCCAGAGGCGTTCAAGGGGATCGAGCAAATTGGAGTGACAGGTTCAACACAAATGAGGTGGCACATTATTGTGGTCAGTAGATAACACTAATGTCACATGGATTTCAACTACTATTTGGGTTTAGGGAAACATAACCACACTTACTCTTAACTCCATGTGTTGTTCCTTTTAACCGATCAAGTTCTTTTGCAGGGTTCTGCTCAAGCTCTGAACCTGAGGGAGCCACTCGCTGAAGCAAGCAAAGTCAGACATTTTTTAAGGTTAGTTCTCCAGTAAGGAGCATTACTGTGTCAGTATAAGCAGGCCTCAAGGTAGCATTACTGCATCGTCTCTTTCAAATCTCATGCATTCTCATTAGTAAATTAACCTTTTTCTCATCAGCAAGTTAATGCTAGACGAGAAAATTAAACGTGGTTCATGCCTACAATTCAAGTGAGCTTTCTTGTCTCCTCAATGTCAAAAAATTTAGTTAATCTGTGGAGCATCCTTTCCTCTATATATGCTAATGCAATGAGGTAAACATGTTACTCAGAAACTAAGTCAGACATCCATCTCTTCATTTGTGGTATTATTGGAGGGTCTTAAGGGTTGGATTTCTGAGTGAGAGGACAATCTGCAGAATCATGAGTTTCACTGGCTGCTAGCAGGTGAGGTTGTTTGTTGTTTTCGGCGTACTTCGAAAAATGGCAAAGATACTGCAAGGATACAAAGGTGACCTGATTTTGAATTTATTTAGGAAGGAAAGATGACGTTTTTCAATTTGTCTTGTTTGGCTGTTCAGCACAAATTTTGATTGTCCGCAGCAGCATCGGGATCCTTCTTAGAGACCAGAGTATCAGCAGTTCGACTTTTGAACCACAGACTCGGAAGCATCAAATGTGAGTGATTGTGACTTCAGAAAGAAGCAATTTCTTGGATTTGTAAGAGGGAACGTGATAGCTGTTACAGTATCCACTAGCTAGGAGTGAGGAACATAGCTGTGTTTGATTTGCACAGTCTTGATTTAATGCCTATTCTCCTAGATGCAAAAGAGGTTCATGCCAAGTGTTTGTTGACATTATATGTCTATGTACATGTATGGCCACGGAGCTGAAATTTTTTCAATGCTATATGTCGTGCTCATTTTAACATTGTTATGTAAAGTTAATATCATGTATTTTGATGAGCCTTCAAAATACTACGATGTGAACATTAATACATAATACCATATATTATTCATGTTGAAAATTTTGAATAGCTCGTAGCAACGCACGGGTACGACCCTAGTATTATATAAATTAGCCTTTTTATTTAGTTTTTTGCTGTCTTGGGGGTAACAAGAGGTACCACCGAATTATAACTACAGAGTCATATATAACTTCGAGTCGGCAACTGCCAACTTTGCCAATCTAATTTGAACCTGGCTAATTTACAGCCGGCTGTAATATTGACTTCTGTACAGCCTATCCATTTTTAGAAAGGAGACAAACATAACAAGTCAGTATTCCTTTTCCTAGTAGATCGAACACCTGACTGCATTTAGTGCACAGTCTACCACGCACACACAACCACCCACACAAAATTAAACCACCAGAAGCAATATAAACATGCAAAAGGCACGGATCCGAGATTTATTTCTGGTGCAAATGCACATACCCGGGAGCACTGGTGTGCTGGTGTTTCCAGCAGCCCAATCTAAGACATAAAATTGCACAAATTATAGACACAAAATTTAGGTAATGACTTCATAACAGTTGTCTGTCCCGGAGGAACAAATTACAGCCGCAAGCTGTCGGTGTTTTAGACCGGCAACCTACTAAGGGGAGTACCCGAAGTAGATGAATGTGGCCTCGCCGAGATCGGTAACTCGAAGGAAGAGACACGTGGCACACAATTTAGACAGGTTCGGGCCGCGAGGTGCGTAATACCCTACGTCCTGTATGTTGCGTGGCTCCGGATTGATTGGGTGCGATTACAAGATGATGCAGTCTTAAGCCGTGAGAGAGAGAGAGGGGTCCCTGCCTCGCCTTATATAGTCCGAGAGGCAGGGTTACAAGTCGGTTCAGGGAGAGAGTACTAGTCGAGTACGTCTAGGAGTCCTCTATACAGTGCGGGACTTGTACAGCTTCCTATCCGAGTACTTCTCCTCCGTAGTCCTTGTGCTCCATGCCATCAGGTGCCGTGCAGCGCAAGTCGAGTAGTCCCAGGGGCCCACCGAGTAGTCGGTCCTGGTACCCACCGAGGTAGTGGGCCCAGGGAGGTCCATACGACAAGCCCCCGAGTACTTTGTAGTCGAGAAGGATAGCTTCGCGTAGTCTTGATGGCCTTAACGAGTAGTCCTCAAGCGTCCTGAGCGCTACAAGTCAAAAGTCCTCAAGAGTAGTCGAAGCATCCTGAGGCTGGAATGTACTCCAGCTGATGTTTGAGCAATCCTGAAGTCTTCTCGAGTAGTCCCAAGCGTCCTCGAGTGCTGCCCTTGAAGGTCTTCAACAATGCCCGTGTTGTCTTGAAGCCGAAACTGATATGGAAGTGTGATTGCAAAATCGCACTCCATATGGAGTAGCCCCCGAGCCTTAGGTTGAGTTGCAGACTCTGGCTGAGGGTCCATCTGAAGTTTTGGCAAAAAAATCCCGAAAAATCCGGAGAAAAAACCAAAGGACACGTGGCACGGATCCCCCGAGCCTTGAGTCGAGTACTTCCTCTCGAATTGAAGGGTCATCTTGTAAAATGTGTCATGAGTTGCTCTTGAGTCTTGTTGCTACCTAGGAAGTTGAATAGAAGTAGCCGAGCCCCCGAGATGAGGCGCGTCGACTAGTAGAAGTTGAAGAGTCAGGCACCGCCGCTGAGTCAGCCGTGCGCAGACGTATCTATCCGGCCGTTGGAGGAGCCGCCGTTGACTTATAAATAGAAGCCAAAACCCTTAGGGTTTTTCACCCCACGTATTCGTAGCCATTCCCAGCAGATCGGGCCAGAAATCGCCACCAGTGCGCACTGCCGTCGTTGAGAGGATTGTAGATCCGAACGCGCCGCCGTAGGAAACCACCACCGTAGCCCCCGAGCGAATGTGAGTGAAGACACCTTGCACTTGGAGAATGAAACCCTCGCCATCGAAGACTTCCAAGGCCGCCAGGAAGAAGAGGGCTCGCGAGGGGGCCGCCGGATCTGCCGCGGGGACATCGCCGTCGGTGTCTCCGTCGCGGCCAGATCCGAATCGAGAGTGGATTCTTGCAGGAGAAGGAGGTGGACATGTGGAGAGCCGCCGCAGGGGATCCGTACCCCATGGAGAAGAACCCGGATGAGATTCCGATGTTCACCCGGTTCGCGAAGCGTGAATTGTCTCTCCCGGCCAGCAACTTCTTCAAGGGCCTGCTGGGGTACTACGGCATCGAGTACCTCAACCTCAACCCCAACGGTATCTTCCACACCTCAGTCTTCGTACATTTCTTTGAAGCTTTCTTGGGGATCAAGCCCCATTGGATCCTGTTCCGGAAGTTCTTCCGAGTGAAGCCTCAGCCCAGCGCCAACAATCCCCGAGTAGTGGGGGGAGCTGGGATCCAGATGAGGGAGGACGCCGCGGAGCAATACCTCTCGTACAAGCTCATCGATTCCAACTAGGATTGGAAGGCGAAGTGGTTCTACGTCACCAACCACCACTCGGAGCTGCCGAAGCCAAGCGGAAAGCAGCCCAAGCACCGGCCGTGGTGGAACTCGGAGCCAACGATGCAGGAGGGTATCCAGCTACCTGAGCTACTGGCGAAGATCAAGGCGCTGAGAGAAGCCGGGCTGAGGGCCGAACATGTAGCCTTCAGCTTTATGAAGTGAAGGGTGCAGCCACTGATGGCCCGCGATACCCTAGGATACGAGTACACCGGCGACGACGACACGTCGCGGATGCCCGGAAATGAAGTTGACGACGATGACATCGTCGACAGGCTGGGCAGAATCTTCAAAGATATGCCGGCGTACACGCCGTGCCCAGTGCCCGAGTACTCTGCCGCGCGGCCGACCTCGACAAGTTGGTAGCCGTACCCATTGTCGAGTACTCGTTACAGAAGAGTAGTCGTGCTGATGTATTGTGCTTCTTGCAGGATGACTTGGTGAACTTCGTCTCCGAGCCAGCGTCGCCTCCTCAACTTGTCGAGGTCCCAGAGGAAGAGAAGGCCAAGGCCAAGGAGCGGCGCGAGGTTGGCGAAGGAGACGACACAGTAGTCTTCGAAGACACGTCTGAGGAGGACGACGATGAAGAGACGCTACAGGAGCGCTTCCAGCTACGCTCAAGATTCAGCCGCCTTGGATTGCCGCACATTCCTCTCGTTCAGGATCCGCCGGCTAGCCTGGAGGATAGTCTGCCCGCACCGCCAAGGAAGCCGCGCAACGTGGCCCGCAAGCGCGTGGCCAAGAAGTTAAAGGTCACGGAGACCACATCCCAGGAGGTAAGCCGTCTTGAATAGGGTAGTCGAGTACTTATGTCTTGATGTTGTGTATTAACGACGAGATTCCCTTGCTTGCAGGAGATGTCGCCTTCCGACCCCGTTGAGCCAGGTGACGAAGGCGATTGGGACACAGTGGGAGAACCAGCTGGGGGTAATCGTAGCCCAGTCCCCACCGTAGAAGAGCTCTTGGCGCAGTTGGAGCGCCAGCCCCCAGTTGCTGAGGGGAGCACAAAACCGACCGCCGCTGCCACTGAAGAGGCGGCGGCTACTGAGGGGCAGGAGGAGGCGCCTGCCGAGGCAGGACTGGTCGATATTGCTAGTATCCTCGGCGCCCCAACCGTGACGGTGGTCCGGTCGAGCTTGTAAGCGTTGATCCTTCCCGAGTAGTACATTAGATGTGGTAGTCGTACAGGGTTGACAATCAGCTTGTGTACTCTTGCAGGAAATCAATTGACTTGACCTGGGAGGGGGATGAACCCGCCACAGCGGTGGCAGAAGAGGAAGCCGCGCCGCCCGCTGAGGAGTCCGCTCCCGTCCCTCAGGCGGAGTCCGAGGTGCCGACCGCGGAGGCTACGTTGCCTGAGGCCAGCGTCGTTGAAGGTGAGTACTCTGATCAGGTGCAAGTAGCCCCGAAGAGTAGTCGTAGCCGCTAGGTATGACTGATCCAGTTGTCCTTTTGTTAACAGGTGCTGAATCTGAAGGAAGCGATATCCTGTCGGCGGTGCCAGTTGAGGATGTGACACCGGAGACTCAGGAGGCTGCCGGAAGAGCCCCCGAGCTGATGGAGGTGGCCGTCGGAGAAGCCGCCGCGACGACTGGAGGAGAGGGCGACGACACGCTGCCAGAACCCGCTCTGGAGGTAGTCGTTCGCTCGCCGCAGATCCATGACGCAGAGCCAATCCGCTCAGCACCAATGACTGGAGCCGCGACGAGTAGTCGTGGCGGGACCGAGCTGTTGGCAGATAATCTAGTCGACCCAGCGACGGTAGCTCGTCACCTGGAGGTTGTGCGTCAAGCCGAGCGATGGATGAAGGTGAGTAGTTGACACCCTTGAGTAGTCAATCCTTTAGCGTTGAGTACCCATTTGACGTGTGTTGTCTGTTGCAGGACGTCGCGGAGAGGTCCCGGCAGAAGTCTGAGATGCTTCAAGGGTACGACGACACGGTACTCCGGGCCGAGGCCTTAGAAGAACAGCTTGTGAAGGCCCGGAAACACGCCGCCGCGATGCAGTCGAAGCTGGACACCGCCTTCGCCCAGTATCACAACGACATCCAAGATATGCAGGCGAAGAGTGATGAGCTCGTGCGGAAGAACAAATGTCTCCGCAACAAGAATAAAGGTACGCGACCGCCTTGTCGGGTACTTGTTGATGGTAGCTTGAGGTAGTCTGACCCACTTTGCCTTTGTTGATTGCAGAGCTTGAGACCCGCGTCGATTAGCTGAAGGCTTCAGAGACCGATCTGAAGAACCTCTTCTACCGAGAGCAAGAGGCCCGTCAGGTACTGGAATATGATTATAAGGTGCTTGCTTACGAGTGCGACAAGCACATGGAGCTCCGTATTGCGTCGGATCGTGACCTCGTCAACTGCTACAAATCCTTGCAGAAGCTGAACAAGGACTGCGAGAAGCTGCGGGCTCAACTCAAGGAACTCGAGGAAGCCGCGCTCCCCATCGCGAGGCTACTGGTGCCTCACCCTGGCGGTCTGAAAGATAGCTCCACTGGTGGACCGGCTGAAGGAAGCCCCCAGCCGCCTGGCAACCTACGTCAAGCACTTGACGAAGTCGATCCCCAACCAGGTCCTGGCCTTCATGAAGTCGTACTTCCCAAATGCCCCAGTTGACGTAGTCGCCGGCGGACTAGCCGCCAAGTGCACCGATGAACAGTACACGGAGCTGATGGAGCAAATGGCGCCCATCGCTGAACAAGTCGCCGAGATGTTGAATCTCCAGTAGTCCTGTAAAGTTAGCTCGTAGCAGTAGTTGTATGTAAACGGAGTTGTAATGAACTTGTTTAAGTGTGAATGAAGGAAACTTCCATAGATGAGTACTCGTTGTCGCGATCTGTGAGTGCGGAGTCCCATCATGGAGTCGTCGCGAGTAGTCGTACTCGTCAGTAGTCCCGTTGAGGGAAGAAGACAGTAAAGTAGTTGATAGATAATCAAACTTTATTACTGAAGAAGTACACCTGGATGGCCAGGGCTGTTGTTACAGAGTAGTCGCCAGGACCCGGAGGCCGCCTACGGCTAAGTAGTGCTAGGGCGTATAGCCGCTTACAGCAGTAGATCCGTTAGTAGCCGTGTAGGCTGGATCTAGAAGTACATGGTCTCTCAGTAGACCGCTGCTGGAGTCCTTTGTCGCTCGTCGCAGCCCGGGATCCGTTAGTAGCCGCATGGGGCCGGATCCTGGAGAGGAGTAGTCCGGAGACAGGAGCCTGGACCTGGAGGCCGCTTATGGCGAAGGGGTCTTCGAGTAGTCGTATAGACTGGAGCCCCCTGAGTAGTCGTATAGACTAGGCGTAGAACCGACAGAGTTGGTCGATGTTCCACGAGTTGTTGACGTCTTCGCCTTCAAGCGTCTGGAGGCGGTAGGAGCCCGGTCCGATCACCTTTGCAACTGTGAAGGGACCTTCCCAAGGCGAGCTGAGCTTGTGTAGTCCTTCCGTGTTCTGGATACGACGGAGGACAAGGTCACCAACGTTGAGCGTTCTTAACGTTGAGATCGTGGTAGCGCCGGATACCCTCGAGGTACCTAGCTGAGTGGACGAGGGCGGCGTAGCAAGCTTCTTCGAGTCCGTCGATGTCAACTCGTCTGCTGTCTTCGGAGACGCCTTCGTCGTATTGCTCCACTGCTGGTGAATCCCACATGACATCAGCAGGGAGGATTGCTTCGGAGCCATAGACCAAGAAGTATGGAGATTGTCCCGTAGACTTGGAGGGTTGAGTACATAGCCCCCAGAGAGCATTGGGTAGTTCCTCCTTTGGTGTTGGCAGTGTCGTGTAGCCACTTCTTGAGAGCATCGAGCACCATCCCATTGGCGCGCTCGACTTGTCCGTTGGCCCGGGGATGGGCAACTGAGACGTATCGGATGTCGATCCCGCTGTTCTCGCAGTACTCCCAGAACTGGTGATTGTTGAAGTTGGAGCCCAGGTCTGTGATGATGTGATGGGGTAGTCCGTAGCGATGTACGAGTTCATCTAGGAAGTCGAGTACCCTGTCAGCTTTGGGGCATGTAACCAACTTGACCTCGATCCACTTGGTGAACTTGTCGATGGCCACCAGTACTCTGTTGAATCCACCTGGCGCAGTTGGTAAGGGCCCAATCATGTCGAGCCCCCAGCAGGCGAAAGGCCAGGTTGGCGGTATGGTGACTAGCTTGTAGGTTGGGACGTGTTGTTGCTTGGCGAAGTATTGGCACCCTTGGCACCTTCTGACGAGTTCTTCAGCGTCGCCCATAGCTGTGGGCCAATAGAAAGCTCGTCAGAAGGCCTTGCTAACCAGCGTGCGAGAGGACGTGTGGTTACCGCAGACGCCTTTATGGATCTCCTCCAAGATGTCCTTGCCTTCTTGTCGAGGAACGCACTTCATCAGTACTCCGGAAGATGCGCCTCGCCTGTAGAGCTTGTCTCCAACTAGGACGTAGGACTTGGCCCAGCAAATGAGTTGCTTGGCCAAGTTCTTGTCCGAGGGAACCTTCTGCTCGCTGAGGTAGTCGATGAAGGGTTGCCTCCAGTCCACGTCGATCATCATGACCTCCTGGCCAGCCGGGGGATGCGCTGGGTCAGTGGTCGGTGGCGCCAGCTCCGGGATGGATGTCGCGTGAAGCTCGTGGATGAAGACACCCTCTAGTACTTGAGCGCGAGTATAACCAAGCTTTGACAGGACGTCCGCTGCAACGTTGTTGTCGCGGACGACGTGATGGAACTCGAGACCATAGAACTTGTTCTCGAGCTTGCGGACTTCTAGACAGTAGGTGTCCATGTTCTCCTTGTTGCGGTCCCAGGACTTGTTGACTTGGTTGATGACCACTGCGGAGTCGCCGTAGACTAGTAGCCGCTTGATGCCCAGTGAAGCCGCGAGGCGGAGCCCATGTAGCAGAGCTTCGTACTCGGCTTCGTTGTTTGAGACCTTCCAGAAAATCTGCAGGACGTACTTGAGTTGTTCGCCCATTCAAGAGATCAAGAGTACCCGTGCACCTGCGCCCTCGAGGTTGAGTGAGCCGTTGAAGTACATCACCCAGTGCTCTGGGCGCTCGGTTGGAGTAGGTAGCTAATTCTCCCGCCACTCCGCCATGAAGTCGACTAGTGCCTGTGACTTGATGGCTGTGCGTGGCTTGAAGTCGATGTTGAGGGTGCCAAGTTCGACTGCCCACTTGGAGATTCTTCCAGTAGCATCTTGGTTTCGCAGGATGTCGTCGAGCGGGTAGTCGGTGACGATGGAGATCGAGTACTCCTGGAAATAGTGTCGTAGCTTCCGCGAGGTGATAAGCATTGCGTACAGAAGCTTCTTACTAGCTGGTAGCGTGCCTTGGATTCTGATAGGACCTCGCTGACGAAGTAGACTGGTCGCTGGACTGGGTAGGCATGGCCGTCTTCCTGCCGCTCGACGACGATGGCAGTACTGACCACATGAGTAGTCGCAGTGAGGTAGAGCGAAGGGCGCTCGCCTTTGCGAGGAGCCGTGAGGACTGGTGGCTTCGATAGGAAGTCCTTGAGCTGGGCAAGGGCTTGGTCTGCCTCTGGAGTCCACACGAACTTCTCTTGGTGCTTGAGTAATTTGAAGAAAGGGAGCCCCCGTTCTCCAAGCTTCGAGATAAATCTGTTCACTGCCGCCATGCACCCGGTCAGCTTCTGGACGTCTTTGATGCACGTGGGAACTTTCATGCTGGTGATGGCGGAGATCTTCTCGGGATTGGCTTCGATGCCGCGATGGCTGATGATGAAGCCGAGTAGTTTTCTCGATGGTACGCCGAAAACGCACTTGTTCGGGTTGAGCTTCCAGCGGTACTCGCGCAGGGATGCGAAAGTCTCTTCAAGGTCGTCGATGAGCGTGCTAGAGTTTCTGGTCTTGACGACCACGTCATCCACGTAGGGTTCGACGTTCTTGTTGAGTTGCCTCTTGAAGCAGGCCTGGATAGCTCGTTGGTATGTAGCGCCGGTGTTCTTCAACTCGAAGGACATGGTCGTGTAGCAGTACGCGCCAAACGGGGTGATGAACGCAGTCTTCTCCTGGTCTTCTTCCTTGATCGTGATCTGGTGGTACCCGGAGTAGCAGTCGAGGAAGCAGAACAAGTCGCAGCCCGCTGTGGAGTCGATGACTTGATCAATCCGCGGCAACCCGAAGGTGTCCTTGGGGTAGTGCTTGTTGAGGTCGGTGTAGTCAACGCACATCCTCCACTCATTCGAGTTCTTCTTGCGGACGAGGACGGGGTTGGCGAGCCACTCAGGATGGAAGACTTCTTTGATGAAGCCAGCCGCGAGTAGTTTGGCGAGTTCCTTCTTGATGGCGTCCCGTCTGTCATCGGCGAAGCGGCGGAGGTGTTGTCGCTTCGGCGTGGCTTTAGGGTCGACGTTGAGTGAATGCTCAATCAACTCCCTGGGCACCCCTGGGATGTCTGCTGGTTTCCACGCGAAGATGTCGCGGTGAGCCCGGAGGAAGTAGATGAGCGCGTCTTCCTATTTGGGGTCAAGGCCTGCCCCGAAGGTGGTGGTCTTGCTGCTGTCGCCTGTCCCAAGTTCAATTGTCTTGACCAGAACCTCCTCAGCTGGCTGAGGCTTGTTATCTTTGTCCGACTTCTCTGGGATGTCGAGTTCACTTGGGGCAAGTTTCTTCGACTCAGCGTAGATCTCCATCATTGCATTGGGTACTTGATTTGTGGAGGCGATCTCCACAGCTTCCGTGTCGCAGTCGTGCGATATCTTCAAGTCCCCTTGCAGTGAGAGTACACCTGCTGGACTTGGCATCTTGAGTACCAAGTAGGTGTAGTGGGGTACCGCCATGAACTTGGCGATAGCCGGTCTGCCGAGGATGGCATGGTAGGACGTCTCGAAGTCCGCGACTTCGAACTTGATGTTCTCGGTATGGTAGTTGTCCAGAGATTCCCCAAAGGTAACTAGTAGGACCACCGAACCCAGTGGGATAGCCGCGTTCCCAGGGACGATGCCGTAGAAGGGCGAGGTCCTCTTGGTGAGCATGTGGGTGATGTCGAGCTTCATCTTCTTCAAGGTCTTGGTGAAAAGGACGTTGAGCCCACTTCCACTGTCGATGAGGACCTTGTTGAGCTTGGAGCCCGTGACCACCGGCTTCAGGACGAGTGGGAACCGTCCTGGTTCGGAGAAGCTAGTCCATTGATCCACGCGGGAGAAGGTGATGGGTATCTCCGACCACCTGAGAGGGGTCGGAACTATTGGTTCAATGCTCATGACTTCTCGACGGGTAGCCTTTTGGACCCGTCTGGTGGGTAGTCTGCCGAAGAGGACGTTCACCGTCTTGTCGGGTTCCTGGAAGTCGCCGTTGCCTTCGTCGTTCTTCTTCTTTCCTTTTTTATCATGAGGGTGTTGTGGCTCTGGAGTATCCTTGAGTGCTCGCCTGAGTTGGTAGCACTGCTCGGTGGTGTGGTTGCCGTCCAGATGCCACGGGCACTTCTCTTTCAACAAGTCTTTGAAGCCGCCGGAGGTCTTCTTCGAGTTCTCCTTCGCAGGGCGCTGGATAGCCGCGACGGTGTTGTCTGGCTTGCGCTTGCGGTTGGAACCCGAGTAGTTGTTGTTGTTGCGACCGCCTTGGTTCCCGTTGTTGCTGCTGCCGCCGCCCGTGTTCTGTTTGCTCTTGCCACGGATGGCATCGTACTTGGCATTGGCTTTGTCTTCTTCATCCGCCCAGGAGGTGATCATATCCTTGAGATGGGTGATGGACCTGGGGCGGCGTCGATCGAAGTCTTCGAAGGTGCGACGGTGGTAGAGACCGTCTTGGAAGAGGTCGATGACCTCCTTGTCGGTGACGTCGACTATGGTGGCGCGCTTGTCGAAGAAGCACCGCATGTACTTGCGAAGGGTCTCGCCTTGTTCCTGCTTCACCATAGACAGGTCCATGCAAGTACCCGAGCGGCCCATAGTGCCCGCGAAGTTGCTGGTGAACTACTCCTTCAGCTGGTCCCACTTGTCGATCGAATGCTTTTCCAGTGACTCGAGCCATGTGAGCAGAGCTTGGTCCAGGCAGAAGGGGAAGTAGAGGCACTTGGTGTCATTGTTGCCACCAGTGTTCTCGATGGAGAGGGCGTAGCACCTGAGCCACTGGATGGGGTCTTGCTTCGCGTCGTACTTGGTAATTCCCAGGGGTTTGAACTTGTCCGGGAGGAGTAAGTTGCGAAGCCTAGGAGAGAAGGCGGGGAAGCAGTCGTTGTCGCCTATGGTGGCAGACTTCTTCCACCGCAGTTCTTCAATCTTCTGGCGGGCGTCAAAGCCACCCTTCGAGGCTCAGGAGGCGTGGCTGTTCGTGTGGCCTCGGTCGCCGCGATCGCCTCCGCCACCGGCCCTCCTGTTGGCCCCATGGTTGGAGCTTCCGCCGTCCCTGCCTCCGCCGCCAGGGTCGCGATGAGGAACGATCTCATGATCGCTGCCAGCAGCTGCAGCGCTGTTGCCAGCTTGAGAGGGTCCGCCGGCTGTTGCACGGGTATGGTTGGGCTGGGCCGGCAGCTCGGCTCGAGTACGGTTATGGCCGAGGTCTGCGCTGCGACTTGTGGCTTCGTTGTTTTCGGTGGGGGGCGGCTGAGCGACCATGTTGTCAACTCGCATGAAGTAAGCGTCTTCTGCAAGCTTGGCGATGACTTCTCCGGCGCGCATCCCCCGAGATTGGCGTGCGATCGCTGTGATCAACATGAGGCATTGCTCTGGGGTGGTGTGTACTCTACTCTCGACTTGGTCAAGAGCCTCTGCGAGGTTGCGGATGGGAAGGTTGTCTCGAAGACGCCGGCGTCGTTCGTTCCGCTTTCTGTTGCGCTCACGTTGAGCGTCCCTGTTGGCGTCAGTCTCATCCGCGGGTGCTTCAGCAGACAGCTCGTCTGCGGAGATGTCTTCGAGGTATCGGTCGTCTGCTGTCCCTGAGGGTTCTGGCGTGTCGCCGGCGGCCATGAAGACTTGGCGGTCGGGGTTGCCAAGACTGGAGTCAGAGCTCGACACCTCTGTTGGGGTGTACTCCTCATCTCGAGCGAGTGGTGTTCCCTCCTGGAAGGGAAGCGAGTCGAGGTAGGAGATGTAGCGTGAGTTCCCGTTCGTCAGGTCAGCAGGCTTGCAGTCCGGCCAGTAGACGAATCTCCCGGCAGGTGTGGATGTTATAACCAGCCCGGAAGCTGGTCCTGACAAGGGTTGCTCTGTAGAGTTGTCCTCGGACTCGGGATCCTCAGGGTCCGACCCGAAGTCGAACTCGTACGCGGAGTCTGAGTAGAAGCTGAAGAGGGGGTTGGAGTCCGAGGCGTAGCCGGGGGCGATGTCGGAGTCCGAGTCGTACTTGGGTACGGGCTCCTTGCCGGCCCGGCGCATGGTGGGAGCCTTCGTGTGGGCCCTGCTGGCATCGCGGGGGCCACGTGTGAAGCGCTCGCGGGGTGGGTTGTCCACATGCGATGGCTGAATAGCCAGCTCGCATACGATGGCCCACGCGGACGTCGAGCTCGAGTTGGAGGCGGATCCAAGCTCGAAGTCGGCGTGCTGGTCGAAAAGCAAGATTTCGCCGAATTTGCCGGCAAGTTCGCCCGTGACTACTTCGGGAAGTGTCACGAGACCGGTCTCCGAGTTGGGCGGCATGGTGAGGTGGCGTTGGAAGGATCCAGCGCCGTCAGCAGTGCAGACCCAGGCGCCGAAGAAGAAGGTGTCGCCGCGGTTGAAGGCGACGGTTGGCTTGGTGTAGACAGAAGCCGTCGAGTTCGCCATGAGATCTCGGGCGAGAGCCCCTACCCGGCGCGCCAGCTGTCGGTGTTTTAGACCGGCAACCTACTAAGGGGAGTACCCGAAGTAAATGAATGTGGCCTCGCCGAGATCGGTGACTCTAAGGAAGAGACACGTGGCACACAATTTAGACAGGTTCGGGCCGTGAGGTGCGTAATACCCTATGTCCTGTATGCTGCGTGGCTCCGGATTGATTGGGTGCGATTACAAGATGATGCAATCTTAAGCCATGAGAGAGAGGGGGGTCCCTGCCTCTCCTTATATAGTCCGGGAGGCAGGGTTACAAGTCGGTTCGGGGAGAGAGTACTAGTCAAGTACGTCTAGGAGTCCTCTATACAGTGCGGGACTTGTACAGCTTCCTATCCGAGTACTTCTCCTCTGTAGTCCTTGTGCTCCACGTCATCAGGTGCCGTGCAGCGCAAGTCGAGTAGGCCCAGGGGCCCACCGAGTAGTCGGTCCTGGTACCCACCGAGGTAGTGGGCCCAGGGAGGTCCATATGACACAAGCCCCACTAGGCCACCACCACCTACTTCTACTACGCACCCCCTCCCCTGCGGGGCCCACCTTATCCCGAAGCCCCTCCTGTCGGGCATCACCCCGGGTACTCACGCAAGGAAGGAAGAAGAGTAGAAGACGGACTCCTACTAGAATTCCCCTGTACTCCTACTAGGACTCGCTCCGTGTAATCCTACTAGGACTCCTGCCTTGTAACCGACTAGGAACCTGCCCCCTAGACTATATAAAGGAGGGCCGGGTACCTAGCCAAACATCCACAATCCCTCTGGGGAACAACACCAGGCGCAGGGCGTAATACTACTCTAAACAGGACGTAGGGTAGCTACTCTGGCTACCCGAACCTGTATAAATCTCGTGTCTTGTGTCCTCGCGCGTACCTTCGGGTTCCAGATCATGGCGATCCTCACCTTCTACCTTGCTGCGGGTACCTCCCATGGAGGTCGAGAGGTTTAAACACCGACAGCTGGCGCCCACCGTGGGGCCATCGTCACGATCATCAGGCGAATTCGAAGGACCAACTATCAAGATCAATCTACTCGGCGTGGTGTGCCGGCTATTCAAGATTAATAAACCAGTCCGCGCGAACCTGCAGTCGAGTTGAAGCATGCACTCCAGTATCAATCAAAGAAATGTCTCCTCGAAATAGCAATCGCCATCTCTGCGAGGATTGGACTCCAGTCCGCAATGGATTCTTGTTCAATGACTTCTATAGTGCCCGATCTGAATCAGGCAAAAATTGTTTCTCCTAATCAAGTCTGAGGCACAGGATTGTATGTTTGCACTGTTATCAAGTCCGAAGCTAAGTCGTCACCGAGTGCTAAGTCGAGGCGGAATCAGTTTCCTTGCTCCTTTTGGCGTGCTAAAATTCGCCGAGCTCGAAATCAAAACGGAAACAGCCTGACCGAACCGAAGTCCAATTCGACCGCCGTACCCGCATGTGACTACAAGCACTGACAAGTCAAAGATCCATCAAGCACCAGCCACGTGGGCAATCAAGTTTGCAGCATAAAGCAGCAGTGCACGCATCATGATGGAGCAAACAGACTACTCGAAGCTTGTTTTTAATCATGTGGATGTTGTGACGTGCACACATCCCAAGAAGCTCCCACAAGAATTTAAGATCATTGCTTGATGCACACGGAAGGCGTAAACGCGCCACGACTACTTGTCACCCGGCCGCACGGGCTCTACGTCAACCTTGCCGTGCGCCGCGACTACTCGTCACCCGGCCGCGCGGGCTCTACGTCAGCCTCGTCGTGCGCCGCGAGTACTCGTCTCCCGGCCGCAGCAGCTCTACATCGACTACGCCATACGCCGCCGCGACGTCGTCTTCTGGGCGTACGACTACCTTGACTACTTACCTCGACTAGTCTCAACCAGAAAACTAGTTGAGGACGGCTCCCGCGACATCAACAACTAGTCGGATCCACCTCCAACTAGTCGACTTCAGCTCCAACCATCGCGGCTCCATCACTGACCGCCACGGCTTCGTCGACACTCGTCCACGAATCAAGCTAAGTCACTTATTTCAATAATTATTTTTCTTCGGCTTTTTTTCCACATACAGGAACCAACGCCGAAGACTACATCGTGTACGCCTCTCGACGGCTACCTGCCAGCAGAGCTACACCGTGCCAATTATTCCTCGGGGATGTAGACCGACTGTCACAGGCTTGGTGCACCAAATTAGGAGGCTCTTGCCACGACGTTTTGTGTACCGAGTGCTGGAGGCGCGCAACGGCTACACCCTGAGGAGGCACTGCGCAATCTTGCTCTCCACCATGCGGAACAACGAGCAAACGCGCTCTCTCTTGTCTCCATGCCGACTACCTTTTGTCTACCTCTTAATGGTCTCGCTACAGTAGCACACGCCTTGATCCACGCAAAGCCTCGGCTCTCCTGTCATGCCTCCATGCCCCCAGCGGCTATGGCTAAATAGGCTCCTCAGAGACCGGGCACTTAAACCAGCTCTCCTGTCATGCCTCCACGCCCCCAGCGGCTATGGCTAAATAGCGACCACAGAGACTGGGCGCTAAACGGCATGAGGCTAACTACTCGACGCCTAACGACCACAACAAGAGCATGACACATGACATTTACATCTATATTTATCTGTATTTGTCATTTTTATATTCAATTTCTACAAAAATGCTACATAATGTACGCATCTCTACTTTGAGGACAAGCTTCGGCAACGACTTCCAGTACGCTCCACGTACCTCCACCGGCGCGGCTAGTTCCCAAACTCGGGGGCTACGCACCAAATTACTACTCGATGACAACTCGAGTAGTCTCCGCTAGCTCTCTAGCTCGGGGGCTCAGCACCAACAACTACTCGACGTGGCTCCTACGGCTCACCTGGCGACGAGCTCGGGGGCTGAACGCTACAAGAGTATTCAAATGATGACTTCCGCAAACACTGAAGACCCTCGGACTGATTCTTCAATCGTTCCAAGGCTCGGGGGCTACTAGGCTACACTCATCAGTTGATTTTTTTCAAGATGGAAGCAGAATCAAGATTGACCCTTAGCCAGAGTCTACAACTCAACCTAAGGCTACGGGGCTACTCCATATGGAGTGCGATTTTGCAAATCGCACTTCCATATAAATCTCGACTTCAAGACAAATGAGCTGGACCACCTTCCAGCCTCGCGGCAGTTCAAGTACTATTGAAGACTTCTCCAAGCAGTACTCGAGGACGCTCAAGAACTACATGAAGAGGCTTCAAGACTACTCGAACTACTACTCTCGACTCCAACGTGCTCGGGGGCTTGTCGGGCATACACCCCGGGTACTCACGCAAGCAAGGAAGAAGAGTAGAAAACGGACTCCTACTAGAATTCCCCTGTACTCCTACTAGGACTCGCTCCGTGTAATCCTACTAGGACTCCTGCCTTGTAACCGACTAGGAACCTGCCCCCTGGACTATATAAAGGAGGGCTGGGTACCTAGACAAACATCCACAATCCCTCTGGGGAACAACACCAGGCGCAGGGCGCAATACTACTCTAAACAGGACGTAGGGTAGCTACTCTGGCTACCCAAACCTGTATAAATCTCGTGTCTTGTGTCCTCGCGCGTACCTTCGGGTTCCAGATCATGGCTATCCTCACCTTCTACCTTGCTGCGGGTACCTCCCATGGAGGTCGAGAGGTTTAAACACCGACACCTCCCATCTCTATCCACGACTCGCTCTCTTCCTCTCGAGTTGCGACCTCCTGCTCGCGCACGCGCGGCGGCGCCGAGGCGAGCGCCCGCACCGCAACATCCCGGCGGCGGTGGTGGCTCCGGGCGGACGAAGGCGGCTCTCTCTCTCTCCTCGATTCCTCCACTAAATCTTATCCTCTTCACCCCTCCTATCTCTGCGTCTTCCCCGTGGTGACGGAGGGAGCGGCGCCGCCGACGGCCTTCGGCAAGTTCGCTCGCGGCGGCCCTCGCGAGGGAGCGGCGCGGCAATCCCCCCGCCCCCCCGGTGGCGGCGCCGTGGACATCCCTACCGACAGAGCTGTTGCCTTGGTGTGGTGACCCTCGGCGCGCATTAGGGAGCGGTGGCGGTGACTCCGAGTCTTTGCGGGAGCGCCGACTACCCGGCAAGCGGTGCACGCGGCTGCCCCGGCAACCGGTAAGGGCGCACATGGCATAGTCCCCCCGGCAAGTGCGCTCACAGCGGCATCCCCCGTCCATCTATGAACCTCCAAGGGTGCACGCTGCACCACGACAAGGAAGCGGCACGGTGCATCTCCCGATCATCGAGGTGAGCTAATACCTTGATCTGGTGTGGATTTTGGCCGGCCATGTAGGAGTTTGGTACTCGGAGCTGTTAGTTTGGGGTGAATGGTAGTGGAAATTACATGGTTTACTATGCTCTGGATGGATTTGATATGAGCTGATGGGCATTTGGTGTTTTGAGGTTGATATTGTTTTGGGACATTTGTTGTGTGCGATTTTACTATCTGAACAGTTTCTGACCTCCTTGCCATGTGCTGTGATTTCTTATCTACTGTCCCGACTCCTGACTAGTGACCACTATTTGGTAATACTAGTAATTGATATTTCAATTGGTTCATTAGGCTATCAAATTAAAGCTCATGCTTCAGGCATTCAGGCAGCTCAGTTGATGGAGATGGGAAGCTTTTTAGATAGTAATTTCTTGCAAAAGATCATTCATAATAATCGATAGCTCTAGTTATATTTTGCAAGGTTTAGGTTAACCGGATCAGAAAACTTTGCAGTCGATTTGTGCTAGTAAAGTTAGCAATACTTAAGTCTTGTTTCCGTGCATGTTTAGATGATGGTTTCTTCATGGGTCGAAAATGATGTCTATGCTCTAGTTTGTTTACCAAAAGGTTGCTTATTCTAACCATTGAGTTGAATTACCAATATTAAGAGCTAAAAACTAAAGACATATAAAGTATTTTTTTAATTTTCTTATGATTTTCATTGGCTGTTGTCAGTAGTAGGTCACATGTGCTGGTATTTAGATAGAGAAGCTAATTCTTCAGGCTCACCAAACTGTTCTTGCTTGCACCACATGGGAATGGATGCTATGTACGATCAACCCAAAGCAGGCAACAATATGGGCGAGAATCAAGCAATATTTTGTTCTTAGTTAGGCACTAATATGTTTCGAAATACATGTGATAGTTTATTTTGCACTAGTATTCTTGATTGGGCAATAATATGGTTCCAATTTGGCAATAATATAGTTTCGAGAATAGGCAAAACAATATTCTTCATTGGGCAATAAAAAGTTCGTATATACACGAATTATGTCTCTTTTGGTCAAGGAATTATTTTTGTATTCTTCGATGCAAATTGATTACTTTTTCAAATAGTAAGCTCATTAGTTGGGTTGATTAGAAAATGCGGAGGGAATTTCTTAAATAGTGACATGCTTCTTGTTGATCATGCTCATCCCTCGTATAAAGTAGACTAAGTAGTCTTTTCTTTTGTGCGAGTTTTCCATTACAATTCACCCACTTGGCCAACCGGCACCATTAACTAGTTTGCTTGCATGAATTCAAAATTTTCCAGTACCTCAAGCCCATAGAGTGCTTTACAGATTGATTTTCTAGGGGAGAAATCTATGCCAAAATTGTTTTTATATCTTCTCTGATTTAGAACTTATGAAAATGGCATGAATAAATTTAGGGACCAACAAAAGCAACATATGCCTATTTCAGTTTTTACATTCATATGTGTTTGCTGTAGTGAATAATATCACTACAGAGATGCCTTTTTTAAGAAAAGGCCACATTATTTTGTGAACATTTATGTGTTCATGGTTTAGGATTTAAGAAACTTGCTGTTATTTTTATAGCTAATTAAAGACAGGTGGTACGTAGTACTGCTTCCTAAGTGTTAGATACATGCCTTTGAACACTACGGGAAATGGTTTACAAGGAGATAAAAAGGCAACTGTGAGTTTCGGATAGGCCTTTTGTCTAATTCATACTGATCTTGTAATTTTTCATAAGGCTATAAATGTGTGGTACTACTACGTCTACTACCACTAGTTTCAGTTCATTTTTCTACATAGGTGCATACAATTTATATGGTCTAGCATTTTATCAGATACAAATAAAAAGTTTATTTGTTATCCTTTACCATTTGTTTAGTTTCACTCGAGCAATTTATCTGTTGTCATTTAAACATTTTCAGTTCCAATTAAGCAATTTATTTGTTATCCTTTACTATTTTATAGTACTACTTTTACATTTTGCACTATTAGTTAAGCAAATTATTGTTATTACTTGGGCAGAGTAAAAGTTTTAGTTAGGCAAAATAATGTGTGGTGGTGTACAACAATTGTTTGAGGCCACACATGTTTCCCACATGTGAGGACCATGTGTGGTTCGAGGACCGGTGGATGGTCGCTTACTTGTGTGATGAGTGATTAACAACGTTGTGTGGACTGATTCTTGGCTAAGTATTTCAGGTGTAGGTTGCGGCTTGACTTGTGTTGGTGCAGCTGAAGAACAAGCGCGAAAGGTCGTCGCCGGTGAGGCCTCCAAGTGTGGAGAAGACAAGTAGGCTTCGTTTGAGGGACCCGGCGGCCAGCGGGGTCAAGTGCGGGCCGCATGGTGGCATGAACAACAAGATGAAGTCGTGGACGGTTTCTTAGTTGAGCCTCAAAACCAAGGTCGAGCCAGGACTACGTGTGATCCAAGTCATGAGTGGAGATTGGCGGAGGCTACACCAAGTTCGCGGGGTTTCCGGTGGTTCACCAGAAAACCACTGGGTTCCTTGGTTGATCCACAAAGCCAAGACCGAAGAACCGAAGACGGAGGCTGCGGCAGCTAGCCGCCGGATCGTCGGCGGGGTGGGTGCGGCCGGTCGGCCGGTGGGGACCGGTCTGACCGGTGTGCGATGACGCAGTCCGGAGACTTCGAAGCGGAGGACATGCGTCGGGATCGCATGGCTTGCGTCGAGGCTACGCAGGGTGTGGTCGCCGGGAATCCGTCCGATGGAGAAGACATCAAGAATTCCAAATCCGCCCTTGAGGGGCTTGTATCCCTAGTTAGTAGAGAAGGGTATTTTGGACATTCGGTTGCCTCCATATAACCCAAGAGGTGAGAGGATGGCAGCCAACTCTTGGAACCCTAGCTCATTAGTTTTCCTATTTTCCTTAGGTTTTCCATAGGAATAGCAAGAGAGCTTCACGGAGAGATCTTGTAGAGAGGGATGGATGATGGGGCGGCTTGCTAGACCTTGTACGAACCTTTGTTTCATGTATAGATGATTCGGCGTGGTTCCTCAAGGTTTGGATGTGTTTTTCCCGGTTGTTCTTGGTGGTGATTTTCGGAGCCCTCTCTCGGTGATTTCTTTGGGTTGTTTTCGGGATCTTTCTCTTGGGGATTTGATGGGGGAAATATGTGGGAACCCTTCATGGTTCTTTGGGCTGTGATTCCCCTCCCAAATCCGTGAGTAAAGGTGCTCGATTTCGGGGTTTCTTGAGTTCTTGGGTTGGAAGTGCTTTTGGCGGGATTTCTTCGATTCCTCCTTTTTGGACGAGTTTTGGTGGGATTAAACTTGGCTATGAACTCCTCATGTGGTGTTCCTGATATCCCCAAAGTCTTGTTCAAGTCCGTGGAGTGATTCGGGAGATCGAGATTTGGATTTGGGGGAGTTGACCGCGGGTCGTTGTTCATCCCGAGTCGCCCACGCTACACCGGTCTGACCGGTGCTCTTGACCGGTCTGACCGGTGCAAGCCCTTGTGGGATTTTGCTCGGGTGAACGTCTTGGTGTGTTTGTTGTTGTCCCGTGGTCTTCTTTCGTTTCGAGTTTGGGTCGGTTTGGTGGTCGGTTGGCCTGTTTGGTGCCTTGGGGGCTTTCGGTCGCCATCGGTCTGACCGGTGTGTCTCACCGGTCTGACCGGTGTAGAGCCACTTAGTGAAAGTTGCTCAGTTTCACCGGCAGGGACCGGTCTGAACGGTGGTGCTCACCGGTCCCCCGACCGGTGTGGGTCTGTAGACTCGAGTTTTGGTGTTCCGCTGCGTTCTCGAGTCGGTAGGCAGTGTGTGTTGGTTCCTAGGTCCAGTGGCTCTCCAGTGGCTACGTGGGCTTGGCCAATCTTGGTAGTGAGTCGGAGACGTGTGTTGGAAGCCGCGTTCATCTTGTTGGAGTTTCGACCTCCATCGAGAAGAATTTTTATCGGCTCCCATTCACTCCCCCCCCCCCCCTCTGGTTCGTCGTATCGGTCTTTCAAGTGGTATTAGAGCCGGTTCGGGTCTTTATTGACTCTAACTAGTCTAAGATCCAAGGATGGCGTACCAGGAACGGGGTTCGGATCCTCCACACTTCGTTGGCAAGAACTACCAGATGTGGAGCAAGCGGATGGATGTGTTCCTCCGCGGAAAGGGTCAGATTCTTTGGCATGTCACGGTGGACACAGGCTATGTCCAGCCGATGGACTTCCTCGCTCCAGGATCGAGGGACAGATTTGACGCCAACAACAAGGCAGTCGACTACTTGTTTCGTGCTTTGTGTCAGCTTGAGTTCGATCGGGTGCACACCGAGCACTTGGCTTGTAGGATTTGGGCGGTGCTGAAGGAGGCTCATGTTGGGAACGCCCAGGTTCAGGCACGGATGTATGCGACCTACTGGAGAGAGTACGAGAACTTCACTCATCTCCCCGGTGAGTCCATCGATGCCTTGTTCCAGAGGTTCACGGTGGTTGTGAACAACATGAGGGCCAATGTGGACGTGCTCCCGTACGATGATCATGATAGAGCGGTCAAGCTCTTACACTCTTTGGATCCTACCATATGGGGCGGAAAGTTCGAGGCCATTGTGGAGTCAGAGAAGTATGACACTCTGACGGTGAACGAGCTGTTCTCGAAGCTCAAGTCGGCTGAGGTGGATAGGGGCATGACTGCCAAGCTCGAGGGTCCGACTGACTCCCGTAGTCTCGCCCTCGTTGGTGGTTCCAAAGGAAAGGCTCACTCTAACCCATCCACTAGGATGTTCTTTTTCTCCACTTTGATGTCTATGCCAGATGAGGAGTTCGACGAGCTTGGAGAGGAAGAGTTGGCGCTCATGACGAGGCAGTTCGAGAGGCTGCACGAGAACCGAGTGAACATGAGGAGGAACACAAGGACTTGCTTCCAGTGCGGCAAGCCGGGACACTTCGTCGCCGACTGCCCGGAGAAGGCCGAGAACAAGGACAGCTACAAGCACAAGCCGAGGATGGACGGCAAGTACCGTTCGAGGCGTGACCACAAGAGCAAGCACAAGAACAAGTACAAGGACGAGCGACGATCGAGGAAGAAGGAGAGCCGAGGCAAGGCTCGAGCGATGGTTGGAGCGAGCGACGTCGACTCCAGTTCCGCGTACTCCACCTCGAGCTCGAGCAGCAGTGAAGACGAGGGAGATCGCCGCAAGAACAAGAAGTCGTCCAAGAACACGAGCGGGGTGAGGCGCTTCGCGAGAGACGGCCACGCACCATGGCGCTGAGCTCCGGCAGCAAGAAGAGCACACAGAGCGACTCGGACTCTGAGTCCGACGACGAGGTGCGTGATGAACTTCCCTTCTTGTGCCAGGAGAATGAGAGGCTAGGCTCTTTGCTTGATAACCGTGATGACATGCTTAGAGAGGCCAAGAAAATGAGAAAGGAGCTTAGGGCTTCACTCGAGGATGCTAGGACTAGAGTGGCTGAGCTAGAGACACAGGTGCTTGATAGCAAGCTTGAGATTGATTCGCTTAAGGCTAGCCCTATTGTTTCAGATGAGAATGATTGTGCTGATTGCTCCATATTCCTTGCTGATCTTGCTTTGTTTAAGGAGAAGCATGCCTCCAAGTGTGAGGAACTAGATGTGCTTAGGATTGAAGTGGCTGAGCTTAAGTCTAGACCTGCTTTGCTAGGTGCTTGCACTTATTGCCCTGTTTTGCATGCTAAGATTGATGAGATGCATGCTTACACTAGTTCGCTCGAGGCTAAATTGAAGGAACCCATGCCTACATCTTGCTCTACCTGTGAATTGCATGCATTGAAAAATTTGGAGCTTGCACATTATGTTGATCGTTTGCAGGATGAGAATGATGACTTGAGGAAGTTGATGGGTTGGTTGTCCGGTCATGAGCCTCAGTTGAGGATGATGATCGAGGCCTTCAAGGGGCAAAATGGTGTGGGGCTTGGGGCAAACAAGGTTGGTGAGGGAAGTGGAGAGAATATCCCGGAGCCACCAAAAACCCACCACAAAAATGATTTCCCTCCAAAACCTAACCATCTAAGGAACCGACTAGACACAACCCCAGCTCCACCAGTGTTTCCTACACCCACAAATGACCTACAAAAGCCTATCAAGTTTGTGGGCACTTCGGGGAAAGTGTTCTTTGGGAAGGAGAGTGAGAAGGAAAGTGGTGAGAAACCGGTGGAGGATTTGAGTGGAGAGAAACCGAGTGAGAAGCCACATCCCAAGCCTAAGCCTAAGCTTGTGAGGTTCCATTGTGGCTATTGTGGGAGAGATGGCCATAAGGAGGAGTTTTGCTTCAAGAGGAAGCGAGAGGAGAGAATGGCAAAGGAGTAGGCTAACAAGGACAAGTACCACCCTTCCGAGGGTGTACTTGAGCCTCGTATGCAGATGCCCAGAGCCAAGGCGAGTGTGAGGACAGTTCGGGCTTGGGGAGAGAAGAAGGCTGCTGGAGGTGCTTCTTTGCCAGTCACTGCCGGTCGGGCCGGTGTGGGGCACCGTCGAGGCCGGTGCGGGCACAGACGGGACGGTTGTTTGGGTTTCGAGCTCATACGGGTGCGAGGGTTGTTTCGGTGGTCGTGGTTCCGGTGGCCGGGCCGGAAAGGGTGCGGGTGGTCGGTTGCTAGGCGTTCTCCTCCTCGTGCTCAATACGGGGGATCGGAGGGGTCGTAGCTTTGAGTTGGAGAGGAGGGACGTTCCACGGGCCTTCTTGCGTGGATTTGGTCCTCCTCCAGGCAGAGAGGGGTGGTTCCCTCAGGGTGGTTACCGTGGTGGTGTTCGTGGAGGTAGCTTTGGTAGGAGAGATGCTTTGGTTGGTGCTAACCCCACTTTCGAGCAAATGGCTCGGCACTAGTTTTCCTCTTTTGGTGCTAACCCCAGTGCTGAGTCGTTTGTTCGCTCACGTGCTTATTTTTGAATTTCGGGGTGGGAGACTTGAAGAACATTTGGTTGATTGACTCCGGTTGCTCGAGGCATATGACCGGAGACAGGGGGTGGTTCTCAAGTCTCGTCCCAGTGGTGACAAGGAGGTACATCACTTTTGGGGACAATGGGCGTGGGCGTGTGCTTTCAGAAGGTGAGATCAAAGTGAGTGACAAGATCACTCTTAGGCGTGTTGCTCTTGTTCAATCGGCCGGGGTACAATTTGCTTTCGTGTCCCCGGTTGTTGGATGAGGGCTTTGAGGTGTTGTTTCGGCCGAGGTGGTTCTCGGATTGTGGACTCTCGAGGGGACCTTGTCTGTATGGTCGTTCCCGAGGGTCAGGTGTTTCGTGCTGATTTTTCTCAGTCTTCGGGTGTGGAGCGTTGTTTCTTGGCTGGTTCTTCGAGTGAGTTGTGGAAGTGGCATAGGAAGTTGGGTCACTTGAGCTTTGACCTTTTGTCTCGCTTGAGTAAACTCAATTTGGTCCGAAGATTGCCACGGTTGAGGCTTGAGAAAGAGTTGGTTTGTGCGCCTTGTAGGCATGCCAAGATGGTAGCCTCTTCTCACCCGCCTCTCACTGATGTGATGACTGAGCGCCCATGCGAACTGCTCCATATGGACCTTGTTGGCCCAGCTCGTGTGCGATCTGCGGGTGGGAAGTGGTATGTCCTTGTTGTGGTGGACAACTACTCTCGGTATGCGTGGGTGTTCTTTCTCGACGATAAGGGCGAGACGTTTGGTTTTGTTCGAGATCTAGTCTTGAGGTTGAGAAACGAGAGGCACGGAGACGCCATACGAGCTATCCGCAGTGATAATGGCTCGGAATTCAGAAACTCTCGTTTTGAAACCTTTTGCCATGACTTGGGTCTTGAGCACCAGTTTTCGAGTCCGTATACGCCTCCCCAGAATGGTGTTGTGGAAAGGAAGAACAGGACCTTGTGCGAGATGGCTCGGACGATGCTTGATGAGCATAGGACTCCGAGGAGGTATTGGGCTGAGGCGGTGAACACCGCGTGCTATGTGTCGAACAGGATATACCTCAGAGTGCACAAGAAGAAGACATGCTATGAGTTGATGCATGGTCGCACACCCAAGGTGAGTCACTTCCATGTCTTTGGTTGCAAGTGTTTCATTCTGAAGAAAGGCAGGAAGTTGGATAAGTTTGAGGCTAGGTCTGTCGATGGTATTTTCTTTGGTTATGCATCTCATTCTAGAGCATATCGTGTGCTCAATCTGGAAACTAACCAAATCGTGGAGACTTGCGAGGTAACCTTCGACGAGACAGAGCCACGTAGTCAGCTTGTCTTTGAGTGTGCAGGTGATGATGAGCTTGGCGAGATCTTTCAGGAGGAGGAGCATGAACATGAAGAGGATGAAGATGGTGGTGTGGCGCCCCCGGCTGAACATGTACCCACTACTTCGACTACGATGATGGATGGACCCTCTGCTACACCTACGACGACAAATCAAGAACGAGGAGAAGCTGATGTTGAGGGGGAGGTAGCTTCGAGGCGAGAACCTCCCCGGCGAGTTCAAGTGGATCACCCAGCTTCGAGGATCATCGGCGACATGAATGAACGCACTACACGGTCGAGGGTTCAAAACAATTCCCATTTCGCTCATGCTGCGTTTGTTGCTTCTTTTGAGCCAGAGACATTGGACACGCACTATCTGATCACAATTGGGTTAACTCGATGCATGAGGAGTTGGAGAACTTTGAGAGGAATCAGGTGTGGGAGTTGGTTGACCCTCTCCCAGGGTGTAAGCCGATTGGTACAAAGTGGGTGTGGAAAAACAAAGAGGGAGAGAAGGGTGAGGTTGTGAGGAACAAGTCGAGACTTGTTGCTCAAGGGTTCAGTCAGAAGGAGGGGATTGACTACGAGGAGACCTTTGCTCCCGTAGCCAGTTTGGAGGCGATTAGGATCCTTCTAGCCTTTTCCGTGGCTAAAGGGTTCAAGTTGCACCAAATGGACGTGAAGAGTGCTTTTCTGAATGGTGTGCTGGAGGAAGACGTGTATGTGAGGCAGCCTCCGGGGTTTGAGAGCGAGAAGTACCCCCACCGGGTGTACAAGTTGAGGAAGGCGCTGTATGGGTTGAAGCAGGCGCCTAGAGCTTGGTATGGCAGGTTGAGGGGGTTCTTGTTTGAGAGAGGTTTTGAGATGGGGAAGGTCGATCGGACCTTGTTTTTCTTGAGGCGGGCGGGGAGATATCCCGATTGTGCGGGTGTACGTGGATGATATTGTCTTTGGTGGCTCGTCTAACTCTCTTGTTGCAAGGTTTGCAGATGATATGAGCAGGGAGTTCGAGATGAGCATGATGGGTGAGTTGCAGTTCTTCCTTGGGCTACAAATCAAGCAATCAAAGGAAGGAACATTTGTGCACCAGGCTAAGTACACCAAGGACAAGATGGAGGACTCCAAGGCTATGACGACGCCGATGAGTACGACGACAGCTCTTGATGCGGACGAGGAAGGTGAACACGTGGACCAGAAGGAGTACCGAAGCATGATCGGGTCACTCCTCTACTTGACGGCGACGAGGCCGGACATACAGTTCTCAGTGTGTCTGTGCGCTCGTTTTCAAGCGTCTCCGAGGACTTCGCATCGGCAAGCGGTGAAGAGAATTTTCAGGTACTTGCGTCACACTCCCGACTTCGGCCTTTGGTACTCCGCGTCCTCTTCTTTGGCGCTTCATGGCTTTTCAGACACGGATTTTGCCGGGTGTCGGTTGGATAGGAAGTCCACTTCTAGGACTTGCCAGTTTTTGGGTTCCTCTTTGGTGTCTTGGTCTTCCCGCAAGCAGTCGAGTGTTGCTCAATCCACGACCGAGGCCAAGTATGTTGCCGCTGCTAGTTGTTGCTCTCAGCTCCTTTGGATCACCTACACCATGAGTGACTTTGGTGAGGAGTATACCCATGTCCCACTTCAATGTGATAGCACCAGTGCCATAAGCGTTGCAAAGAACCCAGTGCTCCATTCCAAAACCAAACACATTGAAGTGAGATATCATTTCCTGAGAGACAACGTAGAGAAAGGGAAGATAGCTTTGATCCATGTACCCACAAATGACCAACTAGCCGATATTTTCACCAAACCCCTAGATCAAGCAACTTTCACTCGTTTGCGGGGGGAACTTGGTGTGTGTTTGATTTCTTGAGTTGGGTGTGTGGGAGCTCCTTTGTAGCATATGTATAGTTTCCTTTGTGCATTTCTTGCAATTGGCATGGCATATGTAACGTGATGTATAGGCATCCTTGTATCTTAGATTGCATGCATTTTGTATCATATGCATTGGTTAGGAAAAGCTTCTCTCATATACATTGTTCACCATGGAATGAGATATATGTCTTTGTGAGCTTGTTTGTTATGCTTCGGTTAGTTTGGCTTAGCTCTTGATGATCTTGATGAATAATCCATGGTTGATAGCTATGCTTTTGAAAAATGTCACATGTATGCTTTCTCATGTGTAAATGCCTTTACATGCTCTTGACATGTTTTTGTGGCCTTGCTATGCTTAATTTGTGGTTGGATAGCTAGTTTATTGATCATATGGGGCCAAAGGCTCATTTGCCATCATGAATGTTTAGCCCTCTTGATTTATCTTGTGGAGGGGCATAAGTTCTTTTTTGTCGCAAAGACATTTCATGTACCATTTACAAATCTGAAAATGAAATGAACAATGCTTGGAAAATATGTTTCCATGTCATATGTGCTGAATTTAATTCGCTTTGGGTGCTAAACCGTTGCATGATGCCTACCAATGAGAAGTCTCATACATAGAAGTAGGCACATGGCTCGGTGGCTTTGACATGACATGAGGTGCTTGTGGGTGTTTGTGATGGTCTTATGATTAGAATGGTTGTCCTAGCATGAAGTTTGTGTGGCTTTGCCATTTTGATATGCTTTGATCATGTTTAGGACTTTGCTCATGAGAGGCAAGTTTTTTCGCAAAATTGCCAAAATCCATCTTAGCTTCGTCCAATGGTTGTGAAACTTGGTGATCATGTAGTTGAGATCGATACGAAGCCGTAGAGTATCTAACTTGCTCATTTGGACATGTGTAGCATTCTTTGTTGAATTTTGTCTATTTGAGAAGCTCTAGGTTGCATTTTTTGCATTTTTGGCTTGATTCATGCATTGTCAACAAGGGGGAGAAGTTTGAGCTTGAAATGGCTTGCTGGGCGCATTCGAAGGTTTTCGAGTGGTTTCGAGCCATTTACGGGCTCTCGTTGTGCACCGGTCGACCGGTCGGGGTCACGGTCCGACCGGTGTGAGTCTTGGTTCTGTTCACATGTTGCACACCGGTCGACCGGTGGTGTTGACCGGTCGACCGGTCGGGAGTTGTTGCAAGCGCCTGTTTCAAGTGGTGTTTTGCATGCATTCGTCCAGGGGGAGGTGCATTGGTTCAGGGGGAGCTTGCATGTGTGCAGGGGGAGCTTTTTGTCGTTGTTCGAGCTTTGCTTTGGTGGTTTGCGCTCTTTGCTTGAGCTTTGCTTTGTCTCGGATGTGTCGAGCCGTTGCCCTTGCCTAAGGGGTCCGAGACTTGTCTTCTTCAAGTGATTTTGCTCTTTGCCTTTGTTTGGCTTTCGATCGCTTGTTGAAGTTTCTTTTTGTTCATTTCTTTTCTTTCTCGTTTCTCTCATGTTACTTTCGTGTGGGTGTTGTCAATGCACTCATCAAGGGGGAGATTGAGGACCATGTGTGGTTCGAGGACCGGTGGATGGTCGCTTCCTTGTGTGATGAGTGATTGACAACGTTGTGTGGACTGATTCTTGGCTAAGTATTGCAGGTGCAGGTTGCGGCTTGACTTGTGTTGGTGCAGGTGAAGAACAAGCGCGAAAGGTCGTCGCCGGTGAGGCCTCCAAGTGTGGAGAAGACAAGTAGGCTTCGTTCGAGGGGACCCGGCGGCCGGCGGGGTCAAGTGCGGGCCGCATGGTGGCATGAACGACAAGATGAAGTCGTGGACGGTTTCTTGGTTGAGCCTCAAAACCAAGGTCGAGCCGGGACTACGTGGGAGCCAAGTCATGAGTGGAGATTGGCGGAGGCTACACCAAGTTCGCGGGGTTTCCGGTGGTTCACCGAGAAAACCACGCGGGTTCCTTGGTTGATCCACAAAGCCAAGACCGAAGAACCGAAGACGGAGGCTGCGGCGGCGCGGACCGGTCCGGCCGGTGGGTCCGACCGGTCGGCCGGGGTGGGGACGGGTCGGCCGGGTGGGGAGCACCGGTCCGGCCGGTGTGCGACGACGCGGTCGGAGACTTCGAAGCGGAGGACACACGCCGGGATCGCATGGCTTGCGTCGAGGCTACGCGAGGTGCGGTCGCCGGGCATCCGTCCGATGGAGAAGACATCAAGAATTCCAAATCCGCCCTTGAGGGGCTTGTATCCTTAGTTAGTAGAGAAGGGTATTTTGGACATTCGGTTGCCTCCATATAACCCAAGAGGTGAGAGGATGGCAGCCAACTCTTGGAACCCTAGCTCATTAGTTTTCCTATTTTCCACCTATTTTCCTTAGGTTTTCCATAGGAATAGCAAGGGAGCTTCACGGAGAGATCTTGTAGAGAGGGATGGATGATCGGGCGGCTTGCTAGACCTTGTACGAACCTTTGTTTCATGTATAGATGATTCGGCGTGGTTCCTCAAGGTTTGGATGTGTTTTTCCCGGTTGTTCTTGGTGGTGATTTTCGGAGCCCTCTCTCGGTGATTTCTTTGGGTTGTTTTCGGGATCTTTCTCTTGGGGATTTGATGGGGGAAATATGTGGGAACCCTTCGTGGTTCTTTGGGCTGTGATTCCCCTCCCAAATCCATGAGTAAAGGTGCTCGATTTCGGGGTTTCTTGAGTTCTTGGGTTGGAAGTGCTTTTGGCGGAGTTTTGGTGGGATTAAACTTGGCTATGAACTCCTCATGAGGTGTTCCTGATATCCCCAAAGTCTTGTTCAAGTCCGTGGAGTGATTCGGGAGATCGAGATTTGGATTTGGGGGAGTTGACCGCGGGTCTTTGTTCATCCCGAGTGCCCGTGCTACACCGGTCGGCCCGACGGTGCTCTTGACCGTCCGACCGGTGCAAGCCCTTGTGGGATTTTGCTCGGGTGAACGTCTTGGTGTGTTCTTTGTTGTCCCGTGGTCTGCTTTGTTTCGAGTTTGGGTCGGTTGGTGGTCGGTTGGCATGTTTGGTGCCTTGGGGGCTTTCAGGCTGCCATCGGTCTGACCGGTGTGTCTCACCGGTCTGACCGGTGTAGAGCCACTTAGTGAAAGTTGCTCAGTTTCACCGGCAGGGACCGGTCTGAACGGTGGTGCTCACCGGTCTGACCGGTGTGGGTCTGTAGACTCGAGTTTTGGTGTTCCGCTGCGTTCTCGAGTCGGTAGGCAGTGTGTGTTGGTTCCTAGGTCCAGTGGCTCTCCAGTGGCTAGGTGGGCTTGGCCAATCTTGGTAGTGAGTCGGAGACGTGTGTTGGAAGCGCGTTCATCTTGTTGGAGTTTCGATCTCCATCGAGAAGAATTTTTATCGGCTCCCATTCACTCCCCCCCCCCTCTCTGGTTCGCCGTATCGGTCTTTCAACATGTAAGCAACCTTTTTCCTGCATACACCATTTAGGTTCTAGCTCATTTTTTCCTTCCATTTAGGCTAATGGTGCAGTGAGTTTTAACTGTATATTTCATTTTGTATGCAACTCATACTACATGAACAAGCATTCTATATCTTTTATTCTACCATTTTCTGTGTGGAAAATCATTCCTAAAACATAAAAAATTAATATTTGTGGAAAGCAATAACCAAATTGTGCATAATGTATAACAGATATATTCAGAGTAGTTTTTGTTGGTATGTTCTTGGTGTAGTTGTATTGGTCTGGATAACAAACTGTTTTTTGCTATGCCCCTGTTGTCGAGCTAGGTAGCCCCATATTGAAAAAACACAGTATAGTACCATTGGCAATAACAAGGTTATGATTAACCAATTTTATAGTTATGAATAAGCAAAACAGTATTCTTTTGTAGTGCTATGATTCTGAAGTAGACAATATGAACATAAATTAGACAAATGTATGATTCCTGAGTAGTCAATAATATGGGCAGGACTATAATATGGGTAGGAATTAGGAAATATTATGGTTTTGAATTATACAAAACTTATACTTTATTAGGCAATAATATGATTCTGATTAGGCAATAATATGCAGCCCGTTCGTTCAGCTTATCAGCCACCAGCCAGCAGTAATTTTCTCTCAGAACAAATCAGCACCAGCCATCAGCCACTAGCCAAACGAACAGGCTGATGGTTCTTGAAGAGGAAAAATAATATACTTCATTAGGCAACATCCACTTTATGATTCTGATTAGGCAATAATATGGTTCTTGAAGAGGAAAAATAATATACTTCATTAGGCAACATCCACTTTTATTTTTCCTAATTTTGATTGGTCACTTTCATTTATGTCACAACTACCAGCCTTGAGAAGATATAGTTTATATTGCTTCTCGGATCCGTGCGTTGAGTCGTGGATAGAGATGGGAGGGGGTGCGTAGTAGAAGTAGGTGGTGGTGGCCTGGTGGGGCTTGCGGCTGTAATTTGTTCCTCCGCGACATGTTATGAAGGCTCTGTTTGGATACTCCAGCATGGTTAGAGTTAGAGCTAGTTTCTAACTCTAGCTCTAGCCCTAAACTAACTCTAGCTCTAGAGGTGTTTGGATGAAAGAGTTAGAATGACATTAAATGTACTTTTTCAATCATTAGGTGTGGGTGAAGGGAGAGAGAAAAGTCACTTTTTGGTGGACCCAACATGAAACTAGCCCCAATAAACACCTCTTGGGTGGGATAGTTTTTTGGGTAGGTTAGATGCAAAATAGCTCAATCTAGCCCTCATGTTTGGATACTTTGTGGCTAGTTGAGCTCCAACTAGCCAAAACTAACTCTAGCCCATGGATCCAAACGGGGCCGAAGTCATTACCATCTAATTTTACTGCTAACCGCAAAACAATTCAAGTCTCTCTGAAACTGCCCGTGACGCTCACCAACAGAAGCATTCAGAGGCACAGAGCCGACTACGGTTGTCAGAGTTACAATAATGTCCGGGTCTAAATTACAACTACATAAAAGAAGTAAGATGTAGATGAACAGTTGGAAACCCTAGCTTATATTAGCTGCGCTTGCTTATGGCTTTTGCAACCTTTAATCTGCTGTACAAACCCGCTGCTAGCTAGCTGATCAATCACAAAAGAGATCGATTGGGGTTCACGGGTGGCCTCGGGCGCTCCCACATCGTCTCAGTTCAGATGAGTGATGATTACTCAGTGTACTCTTAATAAGCAATGTTATAATGGGAATATTTCTGGTCCGTCTGCTGTCTAATGTGTGTCAGCGACTTATTCTCTTGCTTTCAGGCAAGCGTACTGTCCCGTGACTCCAGCCGCTAATGGAGGCGGATGGATGGCCATGGCCGGCACAAGGGTATGTGTACCACTAGATCCTCACATGCATCCACATAGGCTGCACCGGTCCTATCCTTTCCCTTGGCGTTTTGGTTGCATGTTTCCTGCTATGTGTGTTTATTATTAATTGGCAACAAAAAGAAGCTTTAGAATTCATTACTAGCTAAAATGTACCTACTAGAGGTATTTCAGTATTTACAAACCCACAAAAAAAGCACCACAAAAACACATAGATGAATGGTTAGATTGACATTATTCCACATTTGGATCAGCTATGAAAAACTCCATGGAATTGCACTTCTTGTTTCTTCTCCAATCTCCATCGCAACAAATCCAGAGGGAAATCCAAGCGCATTTTTGCCCCCACCGTCTGATGACCATCTCGTGAAGAGCTAGAAGCTTCCTGAGCGTGTAATATACGTGCATTGAATTTCTTGGCGGCAGTAAACTAATCACTACGCAAGTGAGTTAAACTACAGTGACATTCGTTTCGATGCGACAGTCACGTCAAAAGAATCCAGTGATGCTTGAGATCTTGAGGCTCATGTGAAGTGGCATAATCCAAGTTAACAATCATAAGGTATTCGTGCATACAGACGAAATTAACCGTTCATAGAGGCTTTAAACAGCAGATTATTGGAGCTGTAGCTCGTATCAGGCACAGCTACTATAGCATCTAGCATGTCCTTCACAAATGGGCGTTTAGCAATCCACTTGCCACTAATGGATTCGGGGTCTTCGCCGAGAGTGGGGATCCTCTCAGCGAAGGCCCTTTCCCACTCGTTGAAGGCTTCGCCGAGAGGAAGCTCTCGGCGAAGGCCACACATTGAAGCCCCACCGGTGAAGCGGGCTTCGCCGAGAGCGCTACTGGATCCTCTCGGCGGACATGCGCCGAGAGGCATCTTTGGCACTTGTCGAAGGCCCTCTTACCGTCACGGCACACCCCTCCGTTAGGAGTGGGGGCCACTCCCTCGCCGATATTTGGCTCTCGTTGAAGAAGGGCTCTTCGCCGAGAGCCAAATATTTTGCTCTCGTTGAAGGAGGGCTCTTCGCCGAGAGCCAAATATTTGGCTCTAGTTGAAGGGGTGCTCTTCGCCAAGAGCTGTGCCTTCTGCTCTCGGCGAAGGTCTGTACACCCCACAGTGATGGGTGCCCCCTTCGCCGAGAGCAGTGGCTTTTGCTCTCGGCGAAGAATTTTTTTCTTTTTTTTCTTTTTTCCAGCAGCCTCAAATATTCACACAAATCACATATATCATCGCAAGCATATATAATATTCATCAAAGGCATATAATATTCATCAGATGCATATATATTCATCACAGGCATATATATTCATCACATAGTCCACGAACGATCACATAATCGACAAATTCATCACATAGTCACGAACTGCAAGTCACAATGGTCCAGTGAAAGTCACTAATGTCCAAATGCAAATAAAAATAGCTAAGTCCACGAACTCACTCGTCCGCCTACTGATCATGCGGCGACTGGGATCCCCACCCCCCCCCCCTCCCCGGGCGGCTGCTGTGGCCACGGGACCCACCCAGACGTCTGTGGCATCCCCTGTGAACTGCGAGCCGGCTGCTGAAGGCCAGGTCTCGGCCACGGGCCAGGTGGCACCCACTGCATCCCACCCCAAGGAGTCTGCTGAGCTGGCGAGGACCCGTCGAATGCTGCAGGCCCATCATTTGATGCCGCTGATAGATCCTGCGTAGAATTTAAAGTGTCAATTAGAAACTTCAACAGCACCTCCCCTGCACTGTGAGGTATCCAGAACCTGCAAGAAAAGCCACAACACGAAGGTCGGGCCACACAGTAAATATCTTCTCACGGTTCGATGGCCGGACACATGCCATGTGGTGCCGTATGACACGTGGTCAAATTGACATAAATGAATGTATAAGGTTTTCAGCATTTGTATGAAGTCAGTCTAGGTCACTACTAGAAAAAATAGCAAGGTTCAAAGTAACTCACCGGAGAAATAGCGGTCGGTCGAGCGAGTGGAGGAAAGAACGCCTGTGGTAGTGGAGGGAGTTGCACCTACGGTAGTAGAGGGAGTTGCACCTGTGGCGCCACCGCGTGACCAAGGTTTTCCAAGTACTGAAGCACGGAGGCAAACTGCTGATTGTGGGCCGACTGTAACGCCTCCATCTGCTTCTGGTGGACCTCGGTCATCTGCCGCAACTGCTCATTGGATTGCCTTTGCGTCTCTTCTACCTGCCTCTCCCGCTCGGCCTTCTCTGCTGCAAGTTGGGCCTACAATATTTGATCCAAAAATTAGAATACAAAGCAATCATATGTAAATATCAATGGACGACAAAGACAACAGAAATAACCTAGAACTGCTCGTTCAACGTCTGCGTAGCAGTGGGCCGCCTATGTATGGGCGGGGCTGAGCTCGTGCCCCTATCTCGAGATCGAACTGCCGCGAGCCTCGGAACAGCGGACGGAACCAGGAGACTATCACCCACATGGTACCGTCCATGCATCCTACCTTCTCCGCTCCTCACGACACTTTCTCCATCAAGAAGCTTTGTCACTGGATCGAAGTCTGGCCCACGAACCTCCCTTGTCGTCGTGACGCACCTTGTGATGCGGGACTGGATTATCGGGTTACTGTACGCCTCGGGTGGGTCGTCCACATTGAAGGTGACGTCGGCCTTGGCCTTGCCCTTGTGTGCTATGCCATATGCCTGGAGCTCGTTGCAAGGCTGATTCTCATGTGCCTGAGACTGCAAGAAAACAACAAATTGGGTGTTAGAAAACAACAAAGTGGGTGTTAGAATAATTGAGAGTTAGACAACAACAAATCGAAATAAAGAAATAAATAAATGTACCCATCTACGACCGAACTCGCGAAGGTTAATGGGGCCTTGGTGGTGTGCCGGACCTACCATCTTCAAACGCCACTCCCGGCGCTCGAGGTGCTTTGCCTCCCAATCCGGCTCAAACCACTTGTTCACAATTGCCCTCCAAATGTGAGGCCGGTCGGCACACCACCACGGAGGCACCTGCAAGTCATCAAGTGCATACCATACAAAAACATCAAATTGAGAAAATGTAATCTAAGAAAAATGAATTGAGCATATTTACCTCCATGTATTGTTCTGGAGTGAACCAGAGGTTTCGCATATGACAGGTTTAAGAGGTTTGCAACCATGATACTCGAGTTCATATATTTCTTGAAGTCTTCCAAAGTAATCTACCCCATCGGATGAGCTACGTGTACAAACTCCATTATTTGTGGTTCTTCGATTGGGAATTTCCTCCTCGTATTTTGTCGTGTGAAAGCGATGCCCATTCACATCATAAACATTATATGAGTTCACCCTGAAGGCGAAACCTCCCGAAAAAACCTGCCTCACCACAGGATTCATCAACGGATCGGTTAGACCCTGCAATTTCAGGGAGGATAGTGGTTAATGCGATACTAAGTATGAGCTAAAATACTTTTAATGTACTGAGTACGAGCTAAATTACCTTCTGTTTGAACCATGCAATGAAATCGATATTTCTGGTTCCCGGTGGTATGTCCGGCGAAATCCTATCAACTGCACCATGGCAAAGAAGGGTTTCCTCCTCGTGGTCATTAGGTGGCCTTGAATGACCCTAGAATTGCCCAATAAATTCACTGCACCAAATCAAATGAGTTTGGATGCAGATGAGGCAACATACAAGAAAGGAAATGATGAGATTTAACGACAACTTACTTTATGTATGGTCGTACTTCCTCAAGATTGAGCAAAATGTATATCATGATAGTGCGCCACTCTTCAAGAGATAAGGTCTTTCGCGTCCGAACACTTGCACTTCCAAGTTGTCCTCGGAAAAGGCTGAGGCATTTTCTCCAGTATTGTATCGAGGAGGGCGATTATGCACGCTGGGAAGGTGCTCCGCATAGTATTTGGTTGTGAAGTTTGACACCTCCTGCAGAATTTGTGCCTCTGCAATGCAAGCTTCAATTTTATTTTTATTTTTACATGTGCTTCGAAGAACCTTGCAAACCCTCTCAATTGGATAGCACCAACGGTTTTGCACAGGCCCCCCCAATCGTGCCTCACGCGGGAGGTGCAAAATCATATGTTCCATCTGGTTGAAGAAGCCAGGTGGAAAGATCTTCTCTAGCTTACAGAGCAACACATGTGCAATTTGTTCTAGTTTGTCAATCACAGTACGAGATAATTCCTTAGTGCAAAGCTGACAGAAGAAATAGGGCGGCTGCAAAGAGAATGAAATTTGCCTCACCTTGCTGGTGAAGACAAGGGCGGATGCAGCTACGGACCTCTGGCGGAGGAAGGCACCGGGAACCTGAAATAAATGATCATAATAGTGTCAAATATAAATTTCGACAGCACCCCCTGTAAGGTGAGGTTTCCAAAACCTACAACAAAAGCCACAACACGAAGGCTAGGCTACAGACGTGTTTTCTTCCAACGGCTCGATGGTCGGACAAATCACATGTGCCTTGTAGATGATGCCTCACCTTGCTGACTTGAAGAAGATGGAAGAAGGCAGCAGGAAGCCGATGGCGGAGCCCGGTGGCTCGGTGCTCAACTCCTGAAAAAATGAACATAATAGTTTCAATTAAAAATTTTGACAGCACCTCCCCTCTCTGAGAGGTTTTCAAAACCTGCAAGAAAAGCCACAACACGAAGGTCGGGCCACACAAAAAATTTCTTCACACGGCTCCTCGATGGCCGGACACATGACAAGTATTACAATTCAAATTGAGAGGCCCGACAAGTTCAAATTCTATATCTTAATTTCTAAATCCAATTTAAGTTTCTATACTTATCTATAATTCTATATCAAAAATTCTAACTATACATTTCTATACATACATGTCTATATGCATCTATAATTAGATATCCAACATCACTAATTCATCACTAATTTGTAACTAAATTACTGAAGTCGAGAGAGCACTCACAAGGGGTGAAGCACCGATGCTGGATGCGTCTATGGCAATGGATCCTTCGACGTCTCCTAACCCTCCTCCCCGTCGACCTTCTCCATCTCCTCCTCCTTCTCCCTCCTCCTCCTCCTCCTCCTTGGCTGCCGACGAGGCCCGACGGGGGCTAGGGGTGGCGGGTCCCCTCTCCTTCCTCCTCGACCACTCTTCTCCTCAAGAGAGGGCAGCCGAGGGAGGGGGCGGTGGGCGGAGGCGGGGGGGAGGGGGGCGGGGCGGGGTGGGGGCGGGGCGGGGGCGAGCGCCGCGGTGTGGGGGGCGGGGCGGGGCGGGCGCGGCGGTGTGGGGGTTGGGGCGAGGGCGGGGGCGGCGGTGCCTTGCGGGCGGGGGCGGCGGAGCGAGGTCGGTGGCGGCGCGGCGGGGGGGCGGCGGAGCGGGGTGGGGGCGGCACGGCGGGCTATGCGGCGGCGCGGTGTGTGTTGTGGTGTTCTGTGTGTGTGCGCGCGGTGTGTGAGTGGTGTATTGAAAAAAACCCTTCGCCGAGAGCCCAGATCCAAGGCTCTCGGCGAAGCTGCAGAGCGGGCCCCACAATGTACCCGGCCAAAATAAAAAAATTGAACCTTCGCCGAGAGCCCAGATCCACTGCTCTCGGCGAAGCTGACAAGTGGGCCCCACTATGTAACAGACCAAAATTAAAAAAACAAAATTCACCCATCGCCGAGGTCGCAGTCCCAAGGCTCACGGCGATGCTGCGGAGAGGGCCCCACGCGGAGTAATTCTAAATTCAAAAAAAATTGGAGACCAATATTTAAAAAAATTACCTCTGCGCCGAGAGCCACTAGGATCGGCTCTCGGCAAAGAGTCCCTCTTCTCCGAGAGCTTTGCTCTCACTGAAGCTTATTTTTATCAAATTTTATTTAAAAATAGCAAACAAATTCAAAATTTCGCCAAAACTTAATATGTCACTAGATATGTTGTGTATTACTTATAAAAAAGTGGTTGTACTCAAATTCAAAATGAAATTTCACCAAGAGACCAAACCAAGTGATATCAGTTCAAATTCTCTGAAACTTCTCGTGAGATGTTCCGGTTTCTAAAGAGTGTACGTGTCAACTGGTTCAAAACGCTCTCTACTATTTATCACAATCTCTATGTATGATATCACGACCACTCGACAAAATTCGTGATTTTTCAACTTCATTTGAATTTTATATAATTTTTTTACCTTTCTACCACACGATCTTCATCCTGACACGAGAACCAAATGCAAGAAAAATGAGCTTCATTTCATGTACATGGTCTTAGAGATGTCTCATGAACATGAATACCATTTTTCGAACAAATTTGCTCTATGATTTTATGCACTTGCAGTTCATATCGGGCGTATAAGAAACAAATACAAAGAAAGAAGTGAAATTGTTAAATATAGCAAACAAAGACAAAATGGCACCAATTTTAAACATGTACATTGTATGAGTGTATGTGGATCAAGGAAAAAGTTTGGACTCGAAAATGTGAAGTTTTTTTGGAAAATTCGCCGTGAGCAGAAACAAAACACTCACCGAATATGTAATGCTCTCGGTGAAAGTCCCCCTGCGCTGTGTGTATTTTCTTCGCTGAGAGCCACGTACTCCAGGCTCTCGGCGAATTTAACGGACGTAGGCGGCCGTTACGTCTGTGGCGGTGGAGCCGTCAGCCGAACCCTTCGCCGAGAGCTGAAAGCAGAAAGCTCTCGGCGAAGGGGCTCTTCACCGTGGGCCAGTCCTTCGCCGAGAGCCAAAACATTTGTTCTCGGCGAAGAGAGGCTTCACCGTGAGTTGGAGGTTTGGCTCTCGGCGAAGCTCCTGACTCACGGTGAAGACTCTGTTTCCGGTAGTGTGCAATGCTAAAGCCACAGCAAAAAATGATTGATGGCTGATTGGTGGTGTTGATTTGTTCTAAAATAAAAATGTATTGTTGGCTAGTGGTTGGTGACTGATATGTTCTAGAGAAAAATACTGCTGACTGGTGGCTGATAAGGCAGATGAACATAGCGAAACTCGATGTGATATTTTTGGGAAGTTTCTTCGGCTAACTAAATAAGGCCTCAATCCGCAAAAGAAAATTGAGTTTCAGCAGACCCTAAACCTCCTCTAACTTGAGTCTTTTACCTCTATGCCATTACAAAAGTTGTTTGTGACCTGTGTGCCATGAAAAAGTTTACTCGCACCTGTGTGTCATTCACCTGAACTTCTTTTCCCTCTACTATTTATCACAATCTCTATGCCTTCTCCTCAAGGTGGAGCCCCCTGGAGGTGGCAGATGAGGCGGAACAGCATACAGGAGAGGAGGTACACGGCGCTGCGGTATGTGGCCTCGGCGGCAAAGCAGGGGGCGATGAGGGACGCGAGGAGGCAGAAGGAGAAGGCGAGGCGCGCGGTGTAGTGGATCAGACGCGATCGCTCTTGGTGCGGAGCTTGTCAGAGATAGAGGAGGCGGTGGCCGGGACGAGTACACTGAGGGTGAGGAAGAGAAGCCAGGAGAGCACGGACTGGAGGGCGGCCACCCTCGTCCCGGGTTCGCCGTAGAGGCGCGAGAGGAAGGCGCGGCCGCGGCACATTTGAGTAACGAAGGAGGGCATTTCAGGGACCAGAGATGTTGGGTCCACATGTCAGGCGACTTAACGATGGAAAATGGAAGGAGTTGGGACGGAATGGCATAGAGGGCAAAGAAGTTCAGGTGGATGGCACACAGGTGTGAGCGAACTTTTTAGTGGCACACAGGTCACAAGTAACTTTTGTAATGGCATACAAGTAAAAGACTCCTCTAACTTCTACCTCTACCACCTAACAACAAGACCATCTTTTCAGGTCACGTCGACGATATTCCCCGTCATCCATGAATCAGAAAAGGTGTGAGCAAAAACATGGAATCAGCTGGACGCCGGATCGATCGGAGCTACTGTATATCACATGATTGGTTCCATCACTGGCCTCACATACGTGCAAAGTACCATATCCAAGTACACTGGGTCCGTATACTGGTATAAATAGCGTCTTCGATCCATCATTTCCCTCAACCGAGCACCATAGCAGCAAATCTTATACTACCTGATACACGCCGCCATTACTTACAATGCCGCCGCCGCCGCCGCTGCCGTCGACGAGACCGGTGCCGGTGACAAGAACGCGATCGCAGTTGCGTCCTCCGGTGTCATTGTTGACGACGGTGGTCATTTCCATGGCTCTCATCTCACTGACGTGCCTTCCTGTCGCCGCGGACGCAAGCAGAGCTCTGCACTACCACCGGAAGCACCGGAGGCACCACAGGCGCCACCGCGCGCCGGAGAGCAGCAGCACCTCCTTCCCTCCGGCCGCGCTTCCTCCCGGCGTCGACGGCGATTATTCTCCGGCCGAGCCTCCGGACGCCGGCGAAGCGCCGGTGCCGAGCCGTCGACACGACAAACAACCATGCTGCGCATCGTCGCGTCCCACTCCTTCAGTAGCACCAGCGCCCGCAGCAGCCAAGCCACCGGCAACTCATTATCATGGCAAGCCACCGACTCGCGCAAAGCCGCCGTCGTCGTTGCCTCCGGCCAAGCCACCTGCATTCTCCTTGGCAAAGCCACCGTCGCCGTCTCCAGCCAAAGCACCATCTCGTTCTCATGCTAAGCCACCGTCGTCGTTATCACCGGCAAGGCCACCGTTACCCTCTCCAAGGAAGGCGCCGGCACCTACGTCGTTCCCCTCCAAGCCGCCGTCACTGTCACCGTCGCATGCCAAGCCACCATGCACTCCGGTTAAGGCGCCACCGGCCCAGCCACCGAGACTGGCCCAGACCATGCCACCAAGGCCATCTCCAGCTCGGCCACCACCACCGTTCTCCCCGGCGAGTCCACCGGCACATCCTCCGGCCAAGCCATCAAAGAGAGCTCCTGCACAGCTACCGCGACTTGCCACGGCCAAGCCGCCGACGCCGTCGCTGTCGCCTACCCAGTCGCCGCGACTCGCCCCAGCCAGGCCGCCAACGCCGTCGCCAGTCCAATCACCGCGTCCTTCCCCCACGAAACCTCCAATTGTATCAGCGACGCCACCGGCGCTCCCTCCTGCGGCCATGTCAAAACCAATTCCGCCGCCACCGCCTGCCAACAACAGCTCGTCACCCTGCAGCAACGTGTTCGACGTCAGGGCGTTCGGGGCGTCGGGCAACGGCTCGGTCGACGACACTCACGCGTTCCGCGCGGCGTGGAAGGCGGTGTGCTCCTCCGACTCATCCACGACGAGCACACTGCTGGTGCCGTCGGACGGCGTGTTCACCATCACCTCCACTATCTTCGCCGGGCCGTGTAGGTCAGAGCTCATCTTCCAGGTAAATGGCATGAAGTCGACCTGCCCACCCACTGTACGTTCTTAATTCAATACGCGTTAATCAATATCACCGCGCGCGCTGCAGATCGACGGCGTGCTAATGCCGCCGGACGGGCCGGCGAGCTGGCCGGCGGCCGACAGCCGGAGGCAGTGGATAGTCTTCTACAAGGCCGACGGCATGACGCTGGCGGGGAAGGGCACCATCGAGGGAAACGGCGAGGAGTGGTGGGACCTCCCGTGCAAGCCTCACCAGGTACGTACGTGGCTCGCTCTCCTCTCTCTCTCTCTGTCTGCCACCTTGCAATATGCCATGGCGTACGTCTACCTCGAGCAGCAACAAGCATGTGTGACGTGTCATTGATCATGTCTGTGTTTGTGGATCAGGGCCCCAACGGATCGACGCTGCCCGGACCATGTGACAGCCCTGCGGTAAGCTCGCCGTCGCCGACCACCACGTGGACTTGGATTTCGCTCTGTTTTTTCTGTCGGGGTCCGTGGCCTTACTCTGTTCGTGTGTTTCTGCCACAGCTGATACGATTCTTCCTGAGCAACGGCGTGACGGTGCGCGGCCTGCGGATCGAGAACAGCCCGCAGTTCCACCTCAAGTTCGACGACTGCGCGGGGGTGCTCGTCGACGGCCTCTCCGTCAGCTCGCCGGCGTTCAGCCCCAACACCGACGGTGTCCACGTCGAGAACACCACGGCAGTTCAGATCATCAACTCCAGGATCTACAACGGTATGCACGGTGGTGAACCAGCAACCAAATTTGTAGTGCCAGATTGGTGGCGTCGACCTCTGATCGAGTTGAGCTCGACTGTCTGTCGCTGCAGGCGACGACTGCGTCTCCATCGGCGCCGGCTGCTCCGACATCCACATCGAGAACATAACATGTGGCCATGGCCACGGTATAAGGTAACTGCTGCTTCTCGATGTCCTTCTGCATGGGCGCTGGCGTTTCTAGTGCCAGCTGACGTGGCAAGCTCTCTTTGTTGTCCGTCCGTCGCCGCAGCATCGGCAGCCTGGGCGTGCACAACACGCGCGCCTGCGTGTCCAACGTCACGGTCCGGAACGCGCGGATCCTCGACTCCGACAACGGCCTCCGGATCAAGACGTGGCAGGGCGGCGCCGGCGCCGTCTCCGGCGTCGAGTTCGCCGCCGTGCGGGTGCAGAACGTCAAGAACTGCATCGTCATCGACCAGTACTACTGCCTCGGCAGCCGGTGCGCCAACCAGACCACCGCGGTGCGCGTCGCCGGCGTCGCGTACCGGGACATCCGGGGCACGTACAACCCGCGGGGCGGCGCCCCCATCCGCCTCGCGTGTAGCGACGCCGTCGCGTGCACGGGCATCACCATGTCCGGCGTCGAGCTGCTGCCGGCCGGCGGAAGCGGCGAAGGTGGTGGCGCGGGGACGCGGCTCGCGGACCCCTACTGCTGGAACGCGTACGGGGTGATGGAGACGCTCACGCTGCCGCCGGTACTCTGCTTGCAGGAAGGCCGCCCGGAGTCTCTGCAAGATCAGCTGACGAGTTGCTGAGATGACATCTTTTTTTCTATTCTCTAACATCGTTTGCTTCCTATGAGTTATGCTAATTCACTTGATATTCTGTACATGACAAATCGAAATGCGTCAACAATGTGACAGTTCCTCGATTGGCATGCTCTCTATTCTCGAGAGTCGAGATGGATGCTGATGAGAACCAGATGATAAATACCCTCTTCTGTTTTGAAACTTTGCCATTCAAGTACAGAACGCCATAATGAGATACACAAATAACGAACAATCTTGGTACATTCCAAGCAGGGTGTGAGCAGCAGGAAACGGACAACTGCAGAACTCATTATTCAACCAAAAGGATGCTAAATTCGTAGCCAAAATTTTGCTGAACCGTTAACAGGTACAGCCATAAGGTGCCCCATTAGCCATGAAAAGCCTGTGGGCCTGTTTCGATTGCACCCTAGAGAGGTTGACTACAACATCCCGAAAAGGGGGCCTTTAGCACAGATATATACATATCGCAAGTCTCATACAGAAGCATGTTATGCAACTAAGTGGTAACTCTGCATCCTACTCTATCATAATACTTGCCAGACAGTTTTCGTGCAGCAAACACACTATATAGCCTGTGTTGACCACCGCAGTTGGGTGACCTTGAACTAACCACCACAGTTGGGAAATAAGTCAAAGAAGTATTATTATTCCGACTTCACCGAGAGCCTCTCTGCAGTTTTGGAATATGAAAAGAAAGTTAATAAAACTTCAGACTCAATATCTATTGGTAATGACTTTTTTTTCTGAAAACTGACTTATGAGCTCATATGTCACAATCATTGATGTGCCCCAGAGAGACATGTTAAGAAACCTAGGTCCAAAACCTCTATAAAAGCCCCTCCAGCCATCCTCGTCTAGCAGGAGCCTGGTAGTTTTCATAACAGATGGCCTGCCACTACCATAATTGTCCATAACCTGAAACCACATGCAGTTATTAAGACTTGATGATGCGATTATTATTGCAATCTTCATAAGCACCATGTAAAACAGTTCCTTCTTGGACAACAGTTAGGTAGGGGTATATCCTACCGTAGCAAAGATGCTACTTCAAAAATCCAACTCAATGACAATCTGCATACCTAAGGTATGATTATCATCATCTCAGTACTGTTGACATTGAAGTGCCAGACTTGAAGTCTCATATTGATATATAGAAGTGTGGTAGCAAAATTGAGGCAGTTGCCTACAGAGGAACAATAAGCTAACAACACAATCAAATTCACTCAGGTCAAGAGCTCAAAACACTATCATACAAGCTACCTTGAATAACAGATATTTGGTCCTTCTCCATCCAAAATTTAGGTGCTAAATGATATAGTTATGATGCTGTATGTTAAAACTATCCGTATTTCAGGGAGTAGGAAATACAACAATGGACCTATCTTATACCAACCAGGGGCCCTAGGTCCACAGCCCTTTAACCTCTGTTGCACAATCATCTCTTATTATGATTCCTGGCCAATAAGAAGGCCGGGGAGCGTGTTGTAAGTGCAATCAAGCCCCTAAGTGGGTTTGGTGATGTTGACCACTTAATTAAAGGTCTAATGAGTTTTTGAGTATGAGTAACAGGTTTAAATTTGAAGAAAGGTGGAAAAGGGAAGAAAGGTGACCCCTCATTGTTTGAAGTGGCTTCCTAGAGCTCAAGACAAGCTTTAAATTCATTTTCTATTTCGAATTTGAGTATAGGACAAGCCATACTATCAAGGGGGATACTAATAGTAGCATGGATGAAACCAAGTGATTAAGAGTCCTCTCTAAGAGCAAAATCATCCCAGCCACAAATGACCTATCAGCTAGCTGCCTTAGCCTTGAAAACATCTTTCCCGGAACCTCTGAGTTTTTTCCCGGAAGTTCCGGGCTGCACCCAAGTCAGCCTGCTGAAGTCACCAGTTCTCAAAGGTTCCACGATCTTGCCCGGAGGTTCCGGGATTTCGAAAGTAGCCGTTGCAGATCTAGATCTGAGGGTATTTATACCTCCTTGTCTCCCAATGGTTATTCCTTCTTCCTCCCTGTGCCAAACAGTAGCTTTTGCTCCCCATCTCTCCCAAGCATTGATTCCCACCTACTTGAATCCAAATCCAACCCATGCATTCAAGTGTGGGGTGATTCCTTGTGAGAATAAGAAAATCCAAGCCCCTTCTTGTGTCCTTGAGCACTTGGTGGACCCCTATCTCCTTGGTGGATCTTTTACTCTTGGTGCCTTGCTCCTAGACGCCTAGAGGTTGCTTGGAAGCTCTCCAATCGATTGTGGAAGCTCCAAGAAGTTTGTATTACCCTCACTCTCTTCGTGGAAACCCTCCATCTATTACTTTGGTGATAGGTGTGAGAGGGGAGTGGATCTAGAGAGATTCCATAGCCTTTGTGGCTAACCTCAACAACGTGGATGTAGGCCAACCTTTGTGGTGAGCTGAACCACGAGATAAATCGTTGTCCCTTGTGCTTGATCTTTATATATTGTTGTTGTTTGATCTCTTTAGGTTGCTTAATCACTAGATCTATTAGGGTTTGCTTTGTTACTTGCTATTCCTCTAACCCTAAGGTTGCTAGTGTGTTTAGGATCTTCCCTCCAGTACTTGTAACCAATTTCCTGCTATCTTGTTGCTCTCTAATCTTGTCATCCACAACAAATCGACAGAGGAACAAATTCCCGGAAGCTCCAGCACATAAGTGCATTTTCCCGGAGGCTCCCGGAGGTTCCGGGGTCTGGGCAGAAATTGGTTGATTTTGTTTTGCAGGCCTATTCAACCCCCCCCCCCTCTAGGCCACTTGCATTGATCCTTTCACGTGTCCACGTCGGCAGCTTTGCCCGGCCAACGGATCAGGCACGCCCAAGGTCAGGATCGGGCAGGCAACAGGCATTTTGCAAAAAAAACCCCAATCTTCCGTAGAATCACCCCGCAGTCCAAGGAAGGATGTCGAGCCCGACCACCGTGTGACACCTGAGCACCGGTGAGGCGGCAGCTGTCCGAGGAGGGGCGCTCAAGCAGCGGTGCAGAGCTCGAGCAGCGACTCGAGCAACACCGGGCACAAGACCGCAAGGGTGGGGAAGGGAGAAGAAGAGGGGAGGGAGAGTGGCGGGTGGCGGCCGGGGCAAGCATCGACCTCGAGGAAGCGGACGATGACATCCTGCTTCAGCTCGATGCTGCTCCCGCTCGACCTCGAGCTCGGGGACGCCGCTGGTGGGGAGAAGAAAGCTGTGTCAGTCTGCCTGCTGACCTGGGGTGACCGCACTACTCCCTTGGCCACCGTCGCACCGCTTGCGGTTCAACAGCTCGCAGTGCAAGCGGTGTGCAAGCGGTTCAACAGCTCGTGGTGCTGCCGGCTAGGAAAGGCGTTGAGGTCGAGGTGATTCAGGGTCAACGCACACGGTGCAGAAGCGACGACATTATTGGGGCTCAGATCCTGCTCCTCCTTGTGGCCATCATCATTACTACGTCTTAGCGTTCCTCCCGACGGCGACGGCCTTAGCCCGATGGCTGTGGCGTCGTCGGCGTAGCTCTTCGCGCGGTGACCCCTCCTCTCCTCTACGGCCTTGTCCTTTCTCTCTGGATTGTGGTTGTAGAAAAGGAATAGGGACGGCATGGAAGGAGTTGCGGTTGAGGGATAGAGCTCGATCAGAGGGACAGACTCAAGGTGGTGGCTTGCGAACGAACAGGGACGAAAGAAATGGTAGGGAGGCAGCGGAGGCGACTTGGATTTGGGATTTCCCCCGCGCAACAGGAAAAAATGGCGACAGATGCTGCTTTTGGCTGCTTCTTGCTGCTCAACTGGACAAAATAGAAAAAAGTAAGCAAATAGGAAGGGAGCTGCGGGCGTGCGGCAGCCGTAGATAAAAAAACAGAGGAAAGAAGAGGTCTAGAGGAGATGGGCCATGGGCGTGAGGGGAAACGAAATGGCCCAAGGGGAAACGAGATGCCCAGATTATTGTTTACATTAGATTGCAAAACACACTGTTCCCTTTCGTTGCATCAAGTCATATTTTCACTAATTTTTCAAATTAAGTACCATCATAAAAAACATTGTTCTCATCCTTTCACCCATCACATTCTTTCTCACAACACACGACTCAATGCACTGTTCCCCAATCACTACTTCACCACTTTTTCCAAATTAAACACTTAATCCAAATTTCCGCTATTCATTAGGGATGCAAAGTGAATACGATGTGGTGCACCTCCGAACCTCTTTAGTTTAATTATTTGTACTACTTCAGCTCAATTTTGAAGTAGTGCAAGTAATTGAACTAAAAAGGTTCGAAAGTGCACCTAACGGTTACCCTTTTGCAGCCTTACTATTCATCATCTTTTCTCCACCTCTTTCACCCATTTAAACAAGCCCTAATTCAAATGAATTTTTAGATGAGTGTCAAGATTCAGGCAAGAATATCTATATCCAACTAAATAAATTGATAGTGATTTATTTCATATTTTTGCAACAAATTTCCTAAAATGAATTAAATAGTAAAGACTTAATTTAAGAAGCCAAAAAATATCAATTAATCTATTTTCCGAAATTGAACCAATTATTAATTCTAAGAATCAAAATAATCTAACAATTCAATTAAGAATTTCCATAGCATTTTGGAAAGAGGTTGCATGAAAAGTTAGCGAGTCCACTGGTTAAAGAGTTTTAGCGATTCAAATTCGTGGAAGCACATAAGCTTATGGATCACACAGCAATGAGAAGATGCAGCGATCATAGGATCCGTATCAATTTTGTGGAAGTCTAACAAAAAACAGTAAAATTAGACGTTGACATGCGCAAAGCAAAATTAAATCAATTTTTTGTTATACTAAATCAGTGTTAATCAAAGATCATCTGCTTTTGAATTCAAAATACCACTTCATATCTAAGATCGAATCGACATCCAACATACTCCTGACTCAAAATCTTTAAATACAATGTCTTCATCAGGTGTGTGGAGTCGGAGCCGGCATGTTCACCGGCATGCAACCACATGTATGAGTATGACCCATCATATTAAGTGGTCTATGAAATTAAAACCATATTCTTCCATAGCATGCTGCAAGAAACAACAAAATTTGGAACAAAATCGTACCACATGGGAGACATCAAAAGTATATGAAACTGATGTACACATGCAACACCATTGTTGCCGCGAGGCTTTCTAGTGTCTACTAAAAAGGCGTTTGCAAGCATAATTTTGCTACCTTTTATGATATGTGGCTGAGAAATTAGCAGGAAGAACCACCACTAGGAAACCCATTGTTGCCGCGAGGCTTTTTAGTGCCTACTAAAAAGGGGTTTGCAAGCATAATTTTGCTACCTTTTATGATATGTGGCTGAGAAATTAGCAGGAAGAACCACCACTAGGAAACCCCTGTGATCTTCTGACACTCAGAAAATGAATTAACCTCCTACTCCGAAAAACTAGTCTAATAAGAGAAGATTTCAAACAGTTGTAATGCTAGGTACGAAACACCAGAAAATAACATGCTATCAAAAGAAAACACGATAATGTCACAGAAAAGTACACTATGCAAAGATACATAACCACTTGTTCAGAAGAACAAATCAAACTAACCTGAAGTCGTGTCTTGATGGTATCTACTGGCGTGGTGATAATTGATGAGCAAGCACCAGCAATTGTTCCTGCTGTTGCTTGGACAGCAACAAGTTCTGACTCAGATGGTTTTGTTTGCGAGTCATTTCCATAACCCAAGCTCCTATTTAAGATTGCAAGAATATCAAGCATGTCACTAATCCATTTGCGGACTCGAGGAACAATAAATGTTAGACAAAACAATCGCACGATTCACACCTCCAGATAGCATGCTGAGCACCACTATATGCACTCCACCAAAGGGCAGAAGCTGGTGACTGGGTCAACATAGTGATTCCAAAACCTCGGTAAAGACCCCGAATCCCTTCCATTCTGACAACCTTATTTATCACATCAAATGGGCCTCTATATGTTGCCATCCCTGGCAATCCTTGAACCATGAGCCTTTGGCAAATCTGAAAGTTCAGAGATATGAAAGAGCATTATGTAGATTAGATAGCAAAATAAAGGATACAACAACAACAACAACAACTTAGCCTTTTGTCCCAAGCAAGTCGGGGTAGGCTAGATATGAAACCCAAAGGTACCACCAACATAAAGACACGTAGAAGAAGTCATGGCTCAGGAACGTTGATGGCTAGTCTCCAAGCGCCCCTATCCAAAGCTAAGTCCTTAGAGATATTCCACTCCCTAAGGTCTCTCTTGACCGACTCATCCCGGGTCGGCTTAGGTCGACCTCTAACTTTCTTCACATTGTCGTCCCGCTCTAGGACCCCACTACGCACCGAGCCTCGGGAGGCCTTCGTTGGACATGTCCAAACCATCTCAACCGATGCTTTGGATCGGTTTCTCCTCAATTGGCGCCACCCCGACCCCCGTCCCGAATATCATCGTTCCGTACTCTATCCCTCCTCGTGTGCCCACAAACCCAACGCAACATACGCATCTCCGCCACACTCAATTGCTGGACATGTCGCCTTTTTGTAGGCCAACACTCCGCACCGTATAACATCGCCGGGCGAATCACCGTCCTATAAAACTTACCTTTTAGCTTCGAGGCACCCTTTTGTCACGGAGGACGCCGAGGCTTGACGCCATTTCAACCAACCAGGTGAAATTCTATGCCTAACATCTTCGTCGATGTCGCCATCCTTCCGTAGTATCGAACCTAAATACCGAAAAGTATCCTTCTTGGTCACCACTTGCCCATCAAGGGTGACGTCTCCCTCCTCACGCGTCGTACCGCTAAAGTCGCACCTCATGTACTCGGTCTTGGTCCTACTAAGTCTAAACCCTTTCGATTCTAACGTATGCCTCCACGCTCTAACTTCCTATTTACCCCCGCCCTACTCTCATCAACTAGCACCACATCATCGCAAAGAGCATACACCAGGGGATATCACCTTGAATGTCCCTTGTGACCTCATCCATCACCAAAGCAAATAGATAAGGGCTCAACGCCGACCCTTGATGTAGTCCTATTTTAATTGGGAAATCACTAGTATCGCCATCGCATGTCCGGACACATGTCACCACATCCCCGTACATATCCTTGATGAGGTTAACATACTTAGTTGGGACCTTGTGCTTCTCCAAAGTGCCCACCACATGACGTGTCTCGGCACTTTGTCGTATGCCTTCTCGAGGTCAATAAATACCATGTGCAAGTCCTTCTTCTCGCTCCCTATATCTCTCCATCAATTGGCGTATTAAGAAAATCGCCTCCATGGTCGACCTACCTGGCATGAACCCAAACCGATTTTGGGTCACACTCGTCCCTCTTCTTAGGCGATGCTCGATAACCCTCTCCCGCAGCTTCATCGTATGGCTCATCAACTTAATTCCACGGTAGTTCGTACAACTCGAACGTCTCCCTTGTTCTTGAAGATCGGTACTAATATGCTTCTCCTCCATTCTTTAGGCATCTTGTTTGACCGAAAAATAAGGTTAAAAAGCTTAGTTAACCAAACTACCGCTCTGGCACCCAGGCATCTCCACACCTCAATGGGGATACCATCAGGTCCCAATGCCTTGCCTCCCGTCATCCTCTTCAAGGCCTCTGCGGTCTCTGCCTCTTGAATTCTCCTCACAAAGCGTCTGTTGGTATCATCAAATGAATCATCCAAATAAAGGATACCATGCAGAAAAATGCTGTCACATATGCATGTAGAGAGAAACTATAATACTGTCTAATAGAACGGATCTAAATGGTGAACTATAAATACAGTATCATTGAACGGATCTAATTGGACAAACTTTAGTACTTTTGAACAGAACTTGATCTAAATGGACAAACTGTTAAACCTTAAAGCTGCCTGGAAAGAAAACAATAACAGTTCATAGGGGTTCAAGCAATTGTAACATGCACAGCTTAACCTCGAGAAATATTGCCCACTCAAAAGCAAAGTCTCAATCAACTGAGTTTCTGTGATGATTGCTACTTATCAGATTTATGTTGTTGTGCTTACTCCTTTGGAAGTAAATAATGTTTGCATACAGAAACATATTAGCAGTGATATTAGTTATTTGATTCAAAGGCACCAGCCACCAAGTACATCAGGTCAACTTATGACCATATAGAGCTAACAAGAAAAATACTCACCACGTCTAGAGGCACAAAATATGCACATGAACAGATACTCGACACTAGGCCTCCCACGCCATTTGCTACAGCAATTCTTGATGCCTCTGACATATCGAAACGTTCTGAGTATTTGAAAGTCATTTCTTTGGAGACCTCCAGTGATGTTAGAGCTAATACTCGCCCAGGTAGAGCTCCAAATGCAGATGTGCCAAAGCCTCTGAAAGCACCAGGGATGCCATCACTTCTCAGTATCCTCCTAAAAACAGCAAATCCAGACATGTGTGCAAGCCCTCCCTCAGCAACTTGCATCCTAGTCTTCACAACAGCCGTTGGGTGCAGAGCACCTTGCTGGGCAGTAAACAGGATGGCTCCAATCACATGAAACCTTGTCTTGTCCAACCTTCAGTGTGATACAAGTATAAAGCTATGTGAGTTCCAAGAGAATGTGAACAAGGATATACCATTTATACATCTGAATATTGTTTTTTCAACATAAATAACTGACCCTAACATCACAGATGACACAATAAAAACAGAGAACGAAATAAGCATAGTGAAAAATTATAATTTTCTTAAGGCACATGAAATTTATAAACCAACAATCAGATACACGCTTTAGGTATATAAACTTCTACATACCAATAATTCCTACAAAAGTCTGTAGTCTGTACATGTACAACACACATGCAAAATATTTTTATTCGGATGCTGTACAGAAAACAAAGTGATCAGGATTATATGATTGGAAAACCATTAACACCTAACGGGTGTAAATGAACTGATGTTAATGGATGCATGTTTGTTTTCTTAGCGCCAAGCTTAGTAATGTGCAGTGATCCCATCAAATATTCCCATGTTAATTAATATGCATGTAGGGACACAATAAAACATGTACAAGCTATTGTAGGAATCCATATAAAAATTAATGACTCATAAACGATGTTTAAGATGTGATACTGCTGTATAAGAATTTGGTTCTCCTTGGTATTCAGTTACCCTTAACAAGTACAAATTTCCATACCAGCTGACCACTTAGTTGCACTAATCATTTTGTAACCATAAGTAGAACCACCATCCTGAACTATTAGCAGCCGTTACGCACAGGGGGGCCTTTCGGCAAATCATCATCTATACTTGTTAAGTGTTAACTGTATCTGAACAAAGTTTGCAGCTTACTGAAGAAGTTAGTATCTGTTCCCCATCCAAATGAACCGCAACTTTCTCGTGATCCTCCACCTCGCCCCCAACCAAAATAAACACACAAAAAAGGCTAGTGGTGGGGGGGGGGGGGGGGGGGGGTCCAATGCGCCCGTGAATCAGGCTCCTCGAACCAACCCGTGCCCCCACCGGTTCCCCATTTCTCATCCGAACCCCATACCACCTCGCCGTAGATGACAACATCTGAACATCCAACCCGCACGCTAGGACAGGAACAAAAAGATTCCTCCTCTGTAACTGGGCAAGGGATCTCCGGCGCGTACCTCTCCCAGTTGATGTTGGCCTCCGCGAGCGCGAGCCCCGCCGCGGACGCCTCCGAGGTATCCGCCGCCGCCATGAGTACTGTCACCACCACACGAGACGGGGGACTCCGCGAGAGGGAGGGAGTATATGTAGATATACTCCGTAGAGGAGATGAGGTGCTGGCCTTCCTCGCTGCCCGTGCGCGTTTCTGGTGAAGCGATGTCGGCCGCACCGATTGGGGGCTGGTGAGGCGAATACGCGCGGGGGAAAGAAGGCAGGCAGGGCACCGGCGCCGCGGCGGGGGAAGGAGGGAGGAGGCAGGGGGGGGGCGAGGAGCGCAGTTTTGTTTGGGTGCTCGAGTCATTAGGGGTTTGGAAGTTTCCAGCAGGGTCGGGTTCGGGTCGGCACCCGCCGGAGCGCCGTTGCCCGACTCGCCACTCGGTGGCCTCGCCTCGCTGACATGCGGGGCCGAGACGGACGCGGGTCGAAGTGGGGCCGGTCAGTCGGCCGCTTGGGGTGGGGCCTGGTGGAGCGTGTGGTGGGTGTTGCTCGATTTCCTCCTGCTTGCGGGGAGAGCCGGGCGGGGGTGGTGTATACAGTACTGGTGTCGTGGGCTTCCCAGCCAAGGTGGCTCTGCCAGCGCGGCGTGGCGGGGGCACGTGTCAGTCGCTGATTGCGCCTTTCTGTCCCACTCGGCCTCGTGGGTCAAAAAAAAATGGGGGCGGGTGCCGGTGCGAGTGAACGCTTCAAAGGACACCCCCCCCCCCCCCCCCGCCGGCTCACATTCGTTTTCGCTTTGAATTCTCAGCTTTATTGGAAGGAGTTGTGATCCGGTGTCCTCTTTGCAAAATTTGCACGAAAATAAAAGCATGGGATGATTAATTATCTTGAATCTCGCTTGGATCCTATCGGTCCTTGTGATGCCCCCAACAGTACACTCCTGGAACATCTCGGCTCAAGGCTTAATAGGATTGATAATGATATACATATCAAGGAGTTGCAACTTTTTTCCAGAAGCCCATCTCCAAAGAACTCCAAACTTAAGTGTGCTTAGCTTGGAGCGATAGGTGACCGACCGGGAAGTCATTCCCGGGTGTGCATGAGTGAGGACAAAGTTCGCAAAACAGACATGTGTTGGTCTGTGAGGAGAATCTTAGGGTCCTATAGAGAGCTACTAGGTATAAGCGGGCCCGGCCTCAAGGAGGCAGGTCGTTACAAATGGTATCACAACTGACTTTCGCGGTTTCACGGGCACGTGTGTGGTCGCAGTTGTGCAGGTATGGTGTGCATGGCTGGTGCTAGCACTGAACCCACGAATGTGGCCAAGAGAGGACATTCCTGGCTTGGGGTTGATCGACGAGGGCGTCGATCTTCTAGGGGTGTATGTGACATCCCGACCCAAGGCTTAATAAGATTGATAGGGATACTCGTACCAACAAGTAGCAAATTCTTTTTTGGAAGCCCATCTCGAATGAACTCCAAAGTTAGGTGTGCTTAGCTTGGAGCGATGGGTGATCGATTGGGAAGTCTTTCCTGGGTGCGCGTGAGTGAGGACAAAGTACGCAGAAAAGACATGTGTTGATGCCATCAGGTGGCTTCCGCAGCTCAGAACCCCTTCAACGTTGTTTTGTTCTCATCACGTTCTCCCTCTCGCCGCTAGTTCTACCTCGCACCAACTGCAGAAGAACCGACGTTGTTTAAATCCTGGCTCCACCCAGGAGGTCGGCAACGGGAGGCGCAGGGGACGACATGATATTTAATTATTTGTCATCCTAAGAAAGGTCGCTCCTTCAAAAGTCACTTTTAGAATTTAGCTTACAGAATTGCCACCGAAGAGAAGTTTTAGCTACATATTTGCTATTTTGTCCTATGTGGCAGTCCAGAGCACCGCACCACGCTGGAATGATGATGCGAAATGACTCATGTGCCCCTAATCTTCCCCCCTCAAGCCACTGACGTGTGGGACCCACACGTCAGGACCTTCTTCAACCTCTGAATGACCAGTCATATGGCTGGTGATGCCCACCATGGGAGCTTGCGCCTTCGTCACCCTAGGTCACCACTGCAACGTCGTCCTAGCTCCTCCGTCGACCAGGAGCTCTAGAGGTCGTGCCTGTCCGTGGAAGGCTCCAGGCGCCGCTTCCGTTCGTGGGATGGGGGAGTTGAACCGGAGCGCCACCACCACTCCCGTTCATGGGATGGAGTCGACCTGGAGCGCCACCGCGGCTCGCATTTGTGGGAGGGAGGAGCCGAACCGTAGTGCCTCCGCTGCTCCCGTTCATGGGAGGGTCCGCGCGACATGTGCCCAGCTTCGGTGGCAAGCCAGCTCGCTGCGGGGAGCGTGGTGGAGAGCTCTGCGCCGCCGCCTTGGCCCCGACCGCTCGCCACCGGGGGCGCTCAATCCCGTCGTCCTGGGCCGCCCCGAGGAGGCTAGCGGGCTCGACTCGCGCCATGGGGGACACTTTCCCTACCCCGCTGCAGGCCATGCCCACCCCTTCCAAGGTTGAAGAAGGCCCTGATGTGTGGGTCCCCAACGGACGATGCAGAGGAGACGACAGTTTTGAACGCCACGTGTGGGGAGCAGAAAGATAAGGCCAGGGGCAAAGGGGTCATTGCACGTCATAAATCCAACGTGGCGAGGTAATTTGGACTGTCACGTAGGACAAAATGGCAAATGTGTTGTTAAACCTCTCTCCAGTGGTAATTTCGTAAGGTAAAGAGAGTAAATTCTGAAAGTGGCTTTGGATAGTGCGACCTTTCTTTTACACTAGTAAATAATTAAATATATCCCGGGGATGACAGGAGCGAATGAGCGGCCGCCATGGCAACTAGCGATTGGTGCAGCTGCAGCTGCAGCAGGATGGCCACGAGCCCGCATCGGTCTCCGACGCCGCCGCCAGGGACGGCGACTCCGACGAGGGGAGGCGGCGGCGCAGGAGCGGATCCTGAAGCGGGATGTCGTCGACGATATGGATCGCGTCGCCGCGCCATAGCAGCAGAAGGCGGTGGGCCCGGTGGAAATTATCCGCGGGAACTGATCCGCTCGGAAAGGAAGGATGGATGCGGGGGGCAAGGTTACGGGAGCTGTTGGAGACTTGGAGGTCAGTTTTTCCCTTTTTTACTATCCTATAAATCCCATTACTTTTCGCAGCTGGAGTTGGAGACAGAGTCCTACAAGAACACAACCAAAGAGCAGATATACATACACTACAATAAATTACGGGTGGTCGCCAGATTGTTTTTCTTTCTCGGTTGAGTTTTGCTTCTTATTCTGTTATTATTATCCCAACGAATCTAGGCCATCCTACCTTTACTGCTTGCGTAGTTGCATTGTTTGTTTTCGTGCGAAAGTGTTACAGCTTTGTTTGCTGTTCTTTGAGGTACGTGTTGCCTTGCCGTGAAAATACAAAGCTGTAAGTTATCAAGGTGCCAGTTTCTGTGCAAGTAGTGTCTGAGCGGTTTGAAGTTATTCATCAACACAATTATCCGTCTTTTTCTTATATATAACTGCCAATTGAATCTTTCTTGACAGGCAGCAATGGAACTGGATGATGACGACAAAGATGGTCTGCCCAAAATTCTTTTCGAATTCGTGCCCAACTCCAGGATACATTCGTGGTCCTGCACCCTCCATTGTTGCCGCCCAGCATGACTCTCACACCACTTCTCTCCCGAGGATTCTGCCTGCCCACCCCAAAAAAACATTGACAGCAATCCAAAATATCCAACTATTCTCCTTGTTGGGGGAAAATGACATTCGGAAGCTCTGTCCACGTCCGGTCAGGCTGACGGTTTCGGCTCGCATGCAGCTTCGGCTACTCGAGTTATGTGAGTTTTGTTGTGCAGGAGCAGCCTATCTAAGCGGCGTTGGCCTTCGGTGCCGAAGGCACGGGCGGTTGTGTTTTGGCGCCGAAGGTCTGCAGGAGCCAGAAGTGCCACGCACCTAAAACACCTCGGCCCGGGGCTGGAGGCGGCCCAGGCGAGATGTCCCTGTTGGTGTAAATTTGGTACCGAAGGGGGGGCACCAACACCACAGTCCTCTTCCCCTCCGAAGGGGCAAGAACCAAAGAGCCCCTTCGGAGGACTACACCTTTTCCATTACTACTGTTATCTCCACTTCTACCTCTACTACTATTGCAGCTAGCTCTACTACTTCTACCACTACGAAGCAGAAAGTAAAATAGGTAGCAGAAATAGTAAGCTGCAACTTCGGAGCTCTCTACTCATTTATTGCTCTCTCTTCATTTATTACAATGACCCTCCTATATATAGGGATGGGGGTAGATGGCAATTTTTCCCCAAGCCCCTAGTGGTTATTTACTTCTGAGCCCCTGGTGGACGCGGTATTTACAAGAAGCTCCTCGAGCCACACAAAGGCCCACTAACCCTTACATGGGCTGGGCCACTCCCCCAACAGTAGCCCCTCGGCTACTCCGGTTTAGCTGGCACAACAAAGCGGAGTAGCTGAATACATACGGAATGGCCCAGACCTTCCTACACCTTCGGCCATGAGGAACTCCCTCAGGACCCTCCGCTCGTACGCCTCACTAAAAACTCCATTCCGAAAAACCCAGTGGGAAAAACCGAAATGGAGAAAAGAGCACATACGCCTAGCGGATTTACACACACACCGACCTTGCTAATGGTCGTCTTCGGACTCGCTCCAACGGTGAAGGGCGCCTTCAGTGATGATGTCAGCTTCGGCGTTGTCACTAAGACGGCTTTTATCCTCAATGCTTCTCCTCCATTTGCTTTGGCCTTGCCTTCGGGGCCTCCATGCATTTTCGCTCTTGTTCTTTCAGACGCTGTCGAATGATGATTAGCCGCCTCTTCCCCTTCGGTCACAATCACCGGGCAAGACTTCATGCTTCGGGGTGACGCCGCTCATCCCGATGCCACTAGCCCCTCTTGTCCGGTGATTGTGACGAAGGCCCTGGTCCTGTGCAACGCATGAGACGAAGTACGTGTTGATGAAGACGATGCTGGAGTCGACGTCGGTGAGGTAGACGATGAAGCCCCTTGAGCCACAGCCCAGTCGGCGTCGGTGTAGTAGACGCCGAAGATGAAGTCGAAGGTCAATGTCGACAAGGTAGGCGACGAAGCCCCACGAGCCGGACACATGTCGACGAAGATGTGGTTGAAGAAACCCCTCATGCCGAACCATGTCGACGACGAAAGTGGTGGTGTAGTTGTTGAGGTAGTCGAATAACGTTGATGAAGTACTCGAGGAAGCCCCTCGTGCTAGATATTCGAGTTGAACGTGTCGGTGACGAAGTAGACAATATAGACGACGTCCACTTCCTGTTCAACACTCCATTCGAGGCAAATCATTTTTGTTCAAGGAACTCAAGAACTTGTTAGACAAGAAACAATCTATCTCAATTTGCATCGCACAAACAAATCCGAAGCCACTCTCGGGCCTTCGGGGTGTCTCAGATCCGAAGCCACTCTCGGGCCTTCGGTGTGTCTCAACTCAACTCCGGTCATCACACGACCGGTCGTTTGCTTCCTGCAAACGGAATCCGAAGCCACTCTCGGGCCTTCGGGGTATCTCAGCTCCGAGGCCACTCTCGGGCCTTCGGGGTATCTCAGCTCCGAGGCCACTCTCGGGCCTTCGGGGTATCTCAGCTCCGAGGCCACTCTCGGGCCTTCGGGGTATCTTAGCTCCGAGGCCACTCTCGGGCCTTCGGGGTATCTCAGCTCCGAAGCCACTCTCGGGCCTTCGGGGTATCTCAGCTCAACTCCGGTCATCACATGACCGGTCGTTTGCCTCCTGCAAACGGAACCTCGGCTATAACAAAGCCAGATACTTGCCTTTGCAAGTTCAACTCCGGTCATCACGGGACCGGTCGTTTGCCTCATGCAAACGGAATATGACCAAACTCAGGTCTCCGGCGCGAGCGCTCCCGGCTCCACACTTCGGTGTTATGCACATATATATGTATGAAAGCGTGCATGAAAGTATGCTGTTGCATGAAGGCTAGTACGAAAATGTTAGCCAAAATAGCACAAAATGCGACTATTGGTCAAATTCTCAACCTCAGTGGTGAAACCATGAGATGACTGAAATCCGATAAAACCGAAGTCCATATGGAAATCGCAGCAACCACCTGATGAAGTTAAGTAGACATTGATACCAATTGATATGGCCTAGCCATTCCCAAATCAATAATAGAGTCACTATCTTCGGGGTGAAAACCGATGACTCAAAAGCCATAACCTGCAATAGACGTGACGAAGTGGCCACACAAAACATAATAGCTGCATACAACCAATCATTATGAACAGGGTACGAAGTATAACTAAGAACATGCGCTTAGCATATTTGAGATGAAGGTGCGACAACATGTGATATACGAAGGGTTAGAGTGCCCACAAAAAATGGAGTGCAAGTATGAGAGAAGGGAGCATGATACTTACATATGGTAGTTGACCCTTCATTCAAGAGGTATAAAAACTTCATATGAAGGGTTAGATTACAAAGGCGAAGCAAACTTCGGTCAAATTGACACAACCACTTTTTGTTTAGCCGAGCTTCAGTCATAACGGGACCGACACAATTTCGTTATACGAAGTAAGTGACGGGCGGCCCTTGGATGCGTCCAACGGCCTCCGAGGGGCGCCGTTACTTACCCACAAAATATAAACTCCGAAGACTACACCCCCCGCACCATGGAGGGGGGATGTTGCTTCGGAAACGTGCGAACGGATAAATACATGAAACTTTCGGGAAAAAACGTCTTGCGGTGAGCATCAACATGTGATTAACGCTAAGTACCCGCAAGCTAGGGATTGGTCTGTTAAAAACAGAGACGAAGGGTACTTCGTCACTACACCGAAAAAGGTTTATTAGCAGCCGAAAACAAAACGTCAACCACACCAAGCCCTACCTCAGACGGTGGTAAAGTTGTATATAATAAAATAAAAGCATGATGCCCCTTTGGTTGCTAGATGAAGGGTGAGCAAGTAGTTTGCAGACGGTACTGTTTAGTAGAAAATACCATAGAGAAAAAACTGTGCTGCAAGTTCTTCATGAAATGTTAGAGAAAAAAAACTCTAGCTATGAATCCACCGAAGTGTGCACCAGCAAAATGGACCATCCCCTTCGTATGCTTACTTTACTCAATAAAAGATAGAAAAATTTAATCTTGATGGAAGGATGTGCTAACTGGTTAGCTTACTCTAACAAAAAGATGTATTGACTTACTTAAAAGCAAAAAAGGACACTAGTGCAATCCTTCGGTGCCGAAGCCAAATTTGCACCTCGCCGCTACGAAGGGGGGGGGGGGGGAAGGTACGGAGAAGCGCTCCGCTGCTGGTCCCCTCGCCCCCGGCGTGTCGCGTGAGGGGGGAGAGAGAGGAGTGGGGGGGCTACAGGGCTAGCACACAGCAGCCACAGCCCACACAACACAGGCAGAGAAGAGGAGGCGATTTTTTCCTCTGTCGCGAACGAGTCGAGTCGAGGGGGGAAGAAGAGAAGAGAGGCGGAGGAGATCGCTAGAACGATGCAGGTGGCGCGACGAATGCCCGGAATGCCCCTCTACGCGGACCGGGGCCGGATCTCGGAGGCAGCGGCCCTGTGTGCCGCGCGGAGGTCGGCGGTGGATCGCGCTCGTAGGGGGGGCGGAGCGTGGGACGACTCGGCCGACGAGGCGGTCGAGGTCGTCGATGGCGGCGCGCGCGGCCGGCCGGGGAGGCCGCCGCGTCGCCTTCGGATAGCGCCGACTCTGCGGCGAGCTTGGCAGCGGCGAAGCGGGTGAGGAAGGACTCGACGGGGGAGGCGTGGAGTCCGAGGAAGCGCCAGAAGCAGCGGCGGAAGAGGAGGAGCGCTTGGAGAGGCGCTCGAGCATGGCCAGGTGCTTGCGGTGCCCCCCGCCGGCGGCGGTCTCGGTACTGGGGGAAGAGGGTGGAGAAGGAGCTGACTTCGAGCATGCCTCCCTCGTTCCAGGACGGGTCGAACCTCTCGATCTTCCAGTGGTCGATGTTGGGGTCCTCGTCCCATGGCTTGGGCTTGTCGTGCTTCCCCTTCCGCCGCCAGGTCTTCCCCTCCGCATCCTCCGCCACCGCGGCGGCGGCGTTCGCTTCGTCATCCGACGCCATGGCTGGACCGAAGAGGGGCTAGAGTTTGGTGGGGGCTAGAGTCCGCCGCCGGGGGGGGGACTCAAGTCGTCTGTCGTGGTTACACGCACACACGGGCGTTCTGCCCGGAAATAATCCAAAGTGGGCCTTGAAGGCCGAAGTGGGCTGAAAAGTGACCTTCGGAGTAACGGAGCCGAAGTGGCCTTCGGAGCCGAAGGCCGGAGTGGGCTTCAGAGCCTCTCTCGGCTCTCTTTTCCCCATCTGCTTCAGCTGATCCACGACGTCAGGCGCGCATGATCATTATCCATGGATGGCAGTGAAGCCAGGCGGAGACACTGCGTGGAACCTTCGTTCGTTTCCCTTCGGCGCCGAAGTACTAGCATCATCAATAGTTCGTGGTTTGGATTATTACTCTTGGTAATGCACTTTGCAAAATCAAATAACAAGAGGATAGGAACTTAGCTTATGCTATAGGTTGTGTACTGGTGTCCTTCGTCCACGAAGTGCCCTTCGTCCTCATGTGCTCGTGTAAGGTTGCCTCTTCCTCACCATGTGGTCACGGATCCTTCCACGAGGTGGGCGCCAAACTGTTGGTGTAAATTTGGTACCGAAGGGGGCGCACCAACACCACAGTCCTCTTCCCCTCCGAAGGGGCAAGAACCAAAGAGCCCCTTCGGAGGACTACACCTTTTCCATTACTACAGTTATCTCCACTTCTACCTCTACTACTATTGCAGCTAGCTCTACTACTTCTACCACTATGAAGCAGAAAGTAAAATAGGTAGCAGAAATAGTAAGCTGCAACTTCGGAGCTCTCTACTCATTTATTGCTCTCTCTTCATTTATTACAATGACCCTCCTATATATAGGGATGGGGGTAGATGGCAATTTTTCCCCCAAGCCCCTAGTGGTTATTTACTTCTGAACCCCTGGTGGACGCGGTATTTACAAGAAGCTCCTCGAGCCACACAAAGGCCCACTAACCCTTACATGGGCTGGGCCACTCCCCCAACAGTCCCCAAGGGCACGACGCGTCCAGGGCGAGATCTTGAGCTGTTCTGGTGCCGAAGGTGCGGCGCGCTGCGACACGTGGCTGTGGCGAACGTGTAAAGGGGGCGTCGTACGAGGCAGAGACAAGGGGCGCCGCGTGTAAAGGTGTTTCGGCCGTACGAAGACACGCTGGAGGCTTGTACGACGCGGGGAGTTACTGTTATACCCTTGTAAAGTGTTTAAAGCCGTTTGTCAGGAACGGAAAAGGTGTAATTGAGGCAAATGACCATACCCAGGGGTCTCCTATAAATAGTGAACCCCTTGTAATGGAACGGACACACTGTAATGAGAAGAGAGCACCGAAGGCAATTGCCTGACTTTCGGTCTTCGGTCTGCTAAGTGTTTCCTTGTTTCATTTCCTGTTCTGTTAAGTATTTCCTCGTTTCCTTTCCTCATCTACAGTAGTGGAAGTAGCTTCGGGACAATAGTGAAGGAAGGGAAACAATCAGGGGGCTGTTGTGTCGGCGTCCACCTTCGGGCCCGATTTCCACCAACAGTTTGGCGCCCACCTCGTGGAAGAATCCAAGACCGCATGGCGAGGACCCGTCCCGGCAGCGCCGAAGCTACCACGGCTCAGGCGTCAACCCCTCCGCTAGCACCGGAACCTGCCAACCCGTCGGCTTCGGCCATTCAGCCTTCGGCGGGGACCGGTGCTGGGCTGAGCGCTCCGGAGGTCGAGCACACCGCCTCGGGGATGTTCGAGGTCAGCCTCGAGGGGCAGGGGGCTTCGGCGCAAGACATCAAGGCTCTCTGAAGGATCCGGCTCTCATCGCGGGCAAGACCGTAGCGGCCCAGCAAGAGCAAGAGACGCGTCCGTCTTCGTCGCAAGCGCAGCCGTCCCAGCAGTAGGACGCGGTTCCACCGCACACCGCTCCTGACTCCATCGACTTCAACATCAGGCAAGCCGAGCGCTACCTCACCCTGCTTCAAAGCCAGATCGCCGGAACCTCACCGCCGCAACAAGCCATTCCTACGCCACCTGCCCCAGCACCGACGCCTGCCGCGCACGCTGCGCCGACGGCCTCGAGCGCATGCCCGGCACACCCCCGCAGCCATGCGGTGCTCGGGCCCGGATCAATGGAGGCAGCAGAAGGACGCATCCGAAGGGCAAAGCATCGGCCACCGCCAGGAGAGGAGGCAGGCACAGGAGCACTTCGCGCCCAACGACACATCGCTTCGCAACGTCGTCCCGGTGCGCTCTCCGTCGACCTCGAGAGCGCGTTGTGGCCCCGTCGTTTCAACGCCAACACTCTGCCTCAGTACGACGGTGACTATGATCCCAAAGAGTTTCTTATGAAGTTCGAAGCGGCAGTGGAGTCCAACGGAGGCGATGCCACAACGAAGGCAAAGGCTCTTGTGTTGGCCCTCCAGGGAGAGGTTCAGTATTGGTATGCAAACATTTCGAAGGGGCCCATAACATCCTGGTTCCAGCTGCGAAACAAGTTGCTGTCCAGTTTCAAGGGCATGCAAGTCGAAGAGCTAGACTCCAATGACCTCGTCAACATGTGTGTCCAGGGAGACAGGGAGTCACTGCAAGAGTACATGCACAGGGTGGTCAAGCTGACAGCGCGCACGCCCGGGGTGTCCGAAAGCAGCATCATCGACGCCATTGTTGGGGGCCTGAGGGTTGGAAACTGCCAGGATGTGCTTGATAGAGTCAAGTCGAAGTCTCTGCAAGAACTCTTTGAAGTCATGCAAGAATATTGCAAGTCCGACAAAGGCCGCCGCCGAAGGCTTGACAGAGCCAATGCGACGAAGAAGCAAAAGCAACAGGGGCAGTGGGACCAACAGAAGGGATGGCAAAATCACCCGTCGAAGCAAGCAAATCGTCAGATCAACAACGTATCGGCACCCCCTGACCAGAACCAGAACCGGAACGGTGGTGGGCACAAGGGCGGATACAAGAATGGCAGAGGGCCGAAGCCGCAGCAGCAAAACCCGCCTCAGCGAAGCGGTGGTGAGCGGTTTTTCTGTTAGCTCCATGGGATCGACGCCCAACATCACACACACCAGTGCCCCTCGGCGGTCAAGATGAAGTTGGAGTGGGAAGCTGAGGAGAAGGCAAAGGCAGCGGGGATGGCTGTGAACCACGTCATGAAGTACCAGAACGCGGGCCAATTTAGGGCCCTGCCACCACCATATCATCACCAATCCTTCCAGCCTTCGACACCCGCGCATGCATTCCACCCACCGCAGTCATACACACCTTCGGCGCCGCAGCTGCCGCCGCCCCCTCCCATGCACGCGCAGCAATCGTCGGTTTTTGTGAAAGACCTAAGCGGCGAACCAGAGAGGGGGGGAGTGAATGGGAGCCGATAAAAATTCTATTCAAGAATTCGGCCTATGAACCCAATTTCACTCATGCACCTCCACACGCTTCTCTTGCCAAGTCCACGCAGCCACTGGAGTGCTACTGGACCTAGGAGCAAGACCCAACAAAGCAACACTCGAAACACGCAGCGGAAAACAACTTGAGCACTTGCTGCCAGAGTAAAACCGCCGGACCTCTTTCCGAAAACCGGTCACACGGTTTCGCCTGTGGAGCTCAAACTCAAAGACCCAAAACTAGAGCAAACGGACTCGAACCTTAGCGAAACTTGGACCAGAGCTTCTTCTACCAAAGGAATACTTGTTCCAAGAAGATCTCCTCCAAAACACACCTTTGACCAAACCGGTCGGACCGGTTTTGCAAACCGGTCACACCGGTTTCGCCCAGAAAACCCCCAAAGAACAACAAGGCCAAAAACCAAGCAAACGAACTCCAACTACGACGAAACTTGGACCAGAGAACTTCTTAGGCAAAGAACAACATGCCTGCCAAAAATCTTCCTGAACGGCCACTGTGACCAAAACCGGTCGACCCGTTTCCCCAAACCGGCCGACCGGTTTCGCCCGTACGACAGAAAAAACGCCCCCGCGGGTCAAACCCCAACTTCTTCGTGCCCGATCTCCCGAATCACTCCACGGATTGCAGCGAAACTTCGGGATTAGCCGGGTTACCTCCTGGGCAACCTCTACCTCAAAGAAATCGACCCGAAACGCTCACAATCAAGAGAAATCGAAGAAATCGCCTCTATTGGTCAAGAACTCGCCCAACTCGAAAAACCACCAAATCGAATCCGATTCAAGGGAGATTTGGGGGCAAAGTCACCAGCCAAAGAGGCACAAGAACCTCATACGTGACACCCACCAAAAACCCCAAGAAATCGTCCTCAAAACACCGCCAACAAAGAGCTCCGAAAATCACCACAAAAGAGACGGGAAAACCACCATGAGGAACAACGCCGAACCATCTATACATGCCATGAAAGGTTCGTACAAGGTCTAGCTTGCCACCCAAACATCCATCCCTCTCTCTAGATCTCACATGAAGCTCTCAAGCTAGTCCTAGGAAAAACTAGGGAAAATGGAGAACGAAAATGGAAAAACAAATGAGCTAGGGTTCCCAGAGTTGGCTGCCATCCTCTCACCCCTTGGGTTATATGGAGACCAGCTGAAAGACTAAAATGCCCCTAAAGCCTAAACTAAGATACACGCCCACCGAGGGCACTTTGGGAATTTGTCTTCGTAGCACCATCGGACGGATGCCCGGCGACCGCACTTCGCGTAGCCTCGACGCAAGCCTTGCGATCCCGACGCGTGTCCTCCGCCTCGAAGCTTCCGGCGCCCTGCGACCCCAAACCGGTCAGACCGGTTCTCCAAACCGGCCAGACCGGTTTTGGCCAAACAGCCACGTCCGGTCTTCAGCCTCGGCTTTGTGGCTCAGCCGAGTAACCCGGTGATTTTCTGGTGAACCACCGCAAACCCCGCGAACTTGATGTAGCCTCCGCCAATCACCACTCATGACTTGGCTCCCATGAAGTCCCGGCTTGACCTTGGTTTTGTGGCTCAACCAAGAAACCGTCCACCGACTTCATCTTGCTGTTCTTGCCACCATGCGGCCCACACTCGACCCCGCTGGCCACCGGGTCCCTCGAACGAAGCCTACTTGTCTTCTCCACACATGGAGGCCTCACCGGCAACGACCTTTCGCGCTTGTTCTTCACCTGCACCAACACGAGTCAAGCCGCAACCTGCACCTGCAATACTTAGCTAAGAATCAGTCCACACAACGTTGTCAATCACTCATCATACAAGGAAGCGACCATCCACCGGTCCTCGAACCACACATGGTCCTCAATCTCCCCATTGATGAGTGCATTGACAACACACACATTTGGTAAATAAAGAGAAAAGGAAAACAAATAAGAAACAAAAAGAAAAACTCCAACAAGCGATCGAAAGCCGAGAAAGGCAAAAGACAAGATCACTTGAAGAAGACAAGTCTCGGACCCCTTAGGCAAGGGCAACGGCTCGACACATCCGAGACAAAAACCATGCTCAAGCAAGGAGCACAAACCACCAAAGCACACAAGAGCTCCCCCTGCACATATGCAAGCTCCCCCTGAACAAGTGCCAACTCGGGCACAAACCTGGCCGACCGGTTCCCATAACCGGTCAAAGCCGGCTCCACCAAACCCACAAGGCCGGTTTCCAAAACCGGCCAAAGCCGATTTCACACAAGCCAGACCACACCCCCAAAAGCCAAAAATGCAAAAGAAATGCACAAGCTCCCCCTTGACACTTGGGATAGGTTCCAGGGATACAAAGCAACTTTTCTCCACATTCCTTTCTCCCCCTTGTTGCCAATGCATGAATCAAGGCACAAATGCAACCTAGAGCTTCTCAAGTATACAAAATTCATCACAAGATGCTACACATGTCAAAATGAGCAAGTTAGATACTCTACAGGTTCGTAATGACCTCAACTACATGATCACCAAGTTTCACAACCATTGGACAAGGTTAAAAAGGATTTGAGTAATTTTGCGAAAAGTTACTCTCTCACAAGCAAAACCTAAACATGAGCAAGACATGTCAAAATGGCAAAGCCACACAAACTTCATGCTAGGACAACCATTTTAACCATAAGACCATCACAAGCACCCACAAGCACCTCATGTCATGTCAAAGCCACCGAGCCATATGCCTACTTCTATGTATGAGACTTCTCATTGGTAGGCATCATGCAACGGTTTAGCACCCAAAGCAAATTAAATTCAGCACATATGACATGGGAGCATGTTTTCCAAGCATTTTACATTTCATTTTCAGATTCATAATTGGTACATGAAATGTCTTTGCGACAAAAAGGAACTTATGCCCCTCCATAAGATAAAGCAAGAGGACTAAACATTCATGATGGCAAATGAGCCTTTGGCCCCATATGATCAATAAACTAGCTATCCAACCACAAATTAAGCATAACCAAGCCACTAAAACATGTCAAGATCATATAGAGGTATTTACACATGAGAGAGCATATATGTGACATTTTTCAAAAGTATAGCCATCAACCATGGATAAAAATCAAGATCATCAAGAGCTAAGCCAAACTAACCATAGCATACTAAACTAGCTCACAAGATCATATATAGCACATCATGGTGATCAATGTATATGAGAGAAGCTTTTCCTACAAAATGCATATGATACAAAATGCATGCAATCTAAGATACATGGATGCCTATACATCATGTTACATATGTCATGCCAAATGCAAGAAATGCACAAAGGAAGCTATACATATGCTACAAAAGAGCTCCCACACACCCAACTCAAGAAATCAAACACACACCAAGTTCCCCTGGCAAACGAGTGAAAGTTGCTTGATCTAGGGGTTTGGTGAAAATATCGGCTAGTTGGTCATGTGTGGGTACATGGATCAAAGCTATCTTTCCTTTCTCTACGTTGTCTCTCAGAAAATGGTACCTCACTTCTATGTGCTTGGTTTTGGAATGGAGTACTGGGTTCTTTGCAACGCTTATGGCACTGGTGCTATCACATTGAAGTGGGACATGGGTATACTCCTCACCAAAGTCACTCATGGTGTATGAAATCTAAAGGAGCTGAGAGCAACAACTAGCAGCGACAACATACTCGACCTCGGTAGTGGATTGAGCAACACTCGACTGTTTGCGGGAAGACCAAGACACCAAAGAAGAGCCCAAAAACTGGCAAGTCCCAGAAGTGGACTTCCTATCCAACCGACACCTGGCAAAATCCGCGTCTAAAAAACCATGAAGCGCCAAAGAAGATGACGCGGAGTACCAAAGGCCGAAGTCGGGAGTGTGACGCAAGTACCTGAAAATCCGCTTCACCGCTTGCCGATGCGAAGTCCTCGGAGACGCTTGAAAACGAGCGCACAGACACACCAAGAACTGTATGTCCGGCCTCGTCGCCGTCAAGTAGAGGAGTGACCCGATCATGCTCCGGTACTCCTTCTGGTCCACATGTTCACCTTCCTCGTCCGCATGAAGAGCTGTACTCATACTCATCGGCGTCGTCATAGCCTTGGAGTCCTCCATCTTGAACTTCCGCACAATGTCCTTGGTGTACTTAGCCTGGTGCACAAATGTTCCTTCCTTTGATTGCTTGATTTGTAGCCCGAGGAAGAACTGCAACTCGCCCATCATGCTCATCTCAAATTCCCTGCTCATATCACTTGCAAACCTTGCAACAAAAGAGTTAGACGAGCCACCAAAGACAATACCATCCATGTACACCTGCACAATCAGGATATCTCTGCCCTGCCTCAGCAAAAACAAGGTCTGATCGACCTTCCCCATCTCAAAACCTCTCTCAAACAAGAACCCCTCAACCTACCATACCAAGCTCTAGGCGCTCGCTTCAACGCATACGCCGCCTTCCTCAACTTGTACACCCGGTGGGGGTACTTCTCACTCTCAAACCCGGAGGTTGCCTCACATACACTTCTTCCTCCAACACACCATTCAGAAAAGCACTCTTCACATCCATTTGGTGCAACTTGAACCCTTTAGCTACGGAAAAGGCTAGAAGGATCCTTATCGCCTCCAAACGGGCTACGGGAGCAAAGGTCTCCTCGTAGTCGATCCCCTCCTTCTGACTGAACCCCTTAGCAACAAGCCTCGACTTGTTTCTCACAACCTCACCTTTCTCTCCCTCTTTGTTCTTCCACACCCACTTTGTACCAATCGGCTTGCACCCTGGGGGAGGGTCAACCAACTCCCAAACCTGATTCCTCTCAAAGTTCTCCAACTCCTCATGCATCGAATTAACCCAATTATGATCAGATAGTGCGTGTCCAATGTCTTTGGGCTCAAAAGTAGCAACAAATGCAGCATTAGCGAAATGAGAATTGTTTCGAACCTCGACCATGTAGTGCGTTCATTCATGTCGCCAATGATCCTCGAAGCTGGGTGATCCACTTGTACTCGCCAGGGAGGTTCTCGCCTCGATGCTACCTCCCCCTCAACATCAGCTTCTCCTCGTTCTTGATTTGTCGTCGTAGGTGTAGTAGAGGGTCCGTCCATCACTGTAGTCGAAGTAGTGGGTACATGTTCAGCCGGGGGCACCGCACCGCCATCTTCATCGTTTCCATGTTCATGTTCCTCCTCTTGAAAGATCTCCTCGCCAAGCTCATCATCACCTGCACACTCAAAGACAAGCTGACTACGTGGCTCTGTCTCGTCGAAGGTTACCTCGCAAGTCTCCACGATTTGGTTAGTTTCAAGATTGACCACACAATATGCTCTAGAGTCAGATGCATAACCAAAGAAAATACCATCGACAGACCTAGCCTCAAACTTATCCAGCTTCCTGCCTTTCTTCAGAATGAAACACTTGCAACCAAAGACATGGAAGTGACTCACCTTGGGTGTGCGTGTCGGTGTTTTAGACCGGCAAACCTACCAAGGGGGTACCCGAGGTAGTAGATTGTGCGGTGAGGATCGTGATTGGGAGACCGAGAACTCGAAGGTATGCGCAAGGACACGGGACACAAGATTTATATAGGTTCGGGTCGCCAAGGTGGCGAGCCCTACGTCCTGTTTGGGGGATCAAGTATGGCGCCCTGCGCTTGGTGTTGGGTTGTCCCCGGAGGGATTGGGGATGTGCGGCTAGGTACCCGACCCTCCCTTATATAGTCCAGGGGGCGGGTTCCTAGTCGGTTACAAGGTAGGAGTCCTAGTAGGAGTACACAGAGCGAGTCCTAGTAGGAGTACAGGGGAATTCTACCAGGAGTTCGTCTTCTACTATTCCTCCTTCATTGCATGAGTACCCGGGGAGTATGCCCGACAAGCCCCCGAGCACGTTGGAGTCGAGAGTAGTAGTTCGAGTAGTCTTGAAGCCTCTTCGAGTAGTTCTTGAGCGTCCTCGAGTACTGCTTGGAGAAGTCTTCAATAGTACTTGAACTGCCGCGAGGCCGGAAGGTGGTCCACTCATCGGCCTTGAAAAAATTTGAATGATGGGTGTAGCATAGCAGCCCCCGAGCCTTGAAATGATTAGGTAATCAATCCAAGGGTCTTCGTGTTCGCGAAGCCATCATCCGAGTACTCTTGCAGCCGTGTAGCCCCCGAGATAAGAGAGCCGTATGAGCCACGTCGAGTAGTGATTGGTGAGGAGCCCCCGAGCTTGAGAGCGAGCGAAGCATCGTCGAAGTTATCTTCAAGTAGCCCCCGAGCCGGGAGAGATTCCAAGTAGCGCTTGGCGTCGAGCCGTGGAGCTTGAGAAGTAGTCGTGCCGTCAGAGCGGACTTTAGAATGCGACTTAAAAACCGAAGTCGACTTTGTGCCGCGCGGAGCGGACTTTGAGATGCGACTTGAAAACCGAAGTCGACTTTGTGCCGCGCGGAGCGGACTTTGAGATGCGACTTGAAATCCGAAGTCGACTTTAGTTGCCGCGTCGAGTGGACTTTGATATGCGACTTTAGAAGTCGACTTTAGTTGCCGCGTAGAGCGGACTTTGATATGCGACTTTAGAAGTCGACTTTAGGATGCCGCGCGGAGCGGACTTTGATATGCGACTTTAGAAGTCGACTTTAGTTGCCGCGTAGAGCGGACTTTAGGTGCGACTGCAGTAGTCGACTTTGTGCCACGCGGGGTGGACTTAAGATGCAAAAAACGAAAAGCACTTTTCCGGAAAGCCAAAGCGAATAAAAAATCGAAAAAACGAGTAGTTTTGCCGCCGGAGCGGGCTTAAGATTGCGACCGGAGTCGGCTTGTGCCACCGGGGGGGGCTTAAGTACCGAGCCATAGACCCAAGGTGCGCTGCCGCCGGAGCGGGCTTGTGCCACCGGGAGTGGGCTTGGATGCGACCGTTAGCGTCGACTTGTGCCACCGGAGTGGGCTTAAGTACCCGAGCCATGGATTTCGGCACCCAAGGTACGCTTGCCGCCGCAGCGGGCTTGAAGGTGCGACCGGAGTCGACTTGTGCCACCGGAGTGGGCTTAAGTACCGAGCCATGGATTTCAGACCCAAGGTACGATTGCCGCCGGAGCGGGCTTGAAGGTGTGACCGGAGTCGGCTTGTGTACCTAGGCCATGGATTTCAGACCCAAGGTACGGGTGCCACCGTAGTGGACTTGAAGGTGCGACCGTAGTCGACTTGCGTGCACCGGGCCATGGATTTCGCACCCAAGGTACGGGTGCCACCGTAGTGGACTTGAAGGTGTGACCGGAGTCAACTTGCGTGCACGGGCCATGGATTTCGGACCCAAGGTACGAGCGCGAGTACTTAGGGCACTTGGACCCATGGTACGCAGCGTGAAGACCACGTGCAGCTAGGTTCCATCGTCGCCAGGACCCGAGGGCCGCTTACAACTAGGTTCCATCGAAGCTTACACACGTAGTATGCCACTGAAGCAGGCGAAGATGCGACCGGAGTCGACTTTAAGATGCCGCACGGAGCGGACTTTAGAATGCGACTTTAGAAGTCGACTTTAGATTGTCGCGCGTAGCGGACTTTAGAAACTGCCTCCTAGGGATAGCCCGCGAGTGGATGAAGTAGACTCGCGGCGACTTGATTGATATGCCCCAAGAGTAGTCAGCAGAGTGTAGCTCCCGTGAAAACCCGCCGAGAAGCATACACAAATGAGTAGTCGGCAAGCAGTCCTACATGATGAGGAGAACAAGCCAAGAAAACAGTAATCATTTAGATAAATGACTTAGCCGTTGTCGCCCACGGCGTACTTGTAGATGAAGCCGTGGCGATCGGAGATGGAGCCGCGACGGTTGTTGTTGAAGTTGACTAGTCAGAGTTGATTCCGACTAGTTGTTGGGGGCGTGATTGCCGTTCTCGACTAGTTTGGAAAACTAGTCGAGATGAATGGTCGACGCGATGCGACCGGGGAAGATGACGTCGTGGCGGCGCGCGGCGTACTCGAAGTAGAGCCAGTGTTGCCGCGAGACAAGTAGTCACACCCCACGGCGTGGCCGGGAGAGCCGCCGTGGCCGCAAGACGAAGTCGCGGCACACGAAGTAGTCGACGACGAGACTGCGCGACGCGGAGTAGTCGACGACGAGCGGCGCGACGTGCCGAGGCACCCGGACGCGCGGCGTAGGCGAAGTAGTCGACGACGAGCTCGCGCGAGGCGGAGTAGTCGATGACGAGCGGGCCGTGGACGAGCCGCGTGACGAGCCGCACGACGTGCCGAGGCACCCGACGCGCGGCGGAGGTGAAGTAGTCGACGACGAGCCCGGAGTAGTCGACGATGAGCGAGCGACGAGCCGCAAGACGAGCCGCGCGACGTGCCGAGGCACCCCGGACGCGCGGCGGAGGTGAAGTAGTCGACGACGAGCCCGAGTAGTCGACGATGAGCGGCGCGACAAGCCGCGTGACGAGCCGCGCGACGTGCCGAGGCACCCCGGACGCGCGGCGAAGACGAAGTAGTCGACGACGAGCCTGGGCGAGGCGGAGTAGTCGACGACGAGCGGCGCGACAAGCCGCGTGATGAGCCGCGCGACGTGCCGAGGCACCCCGACGCGCGGCGAAGACGAAGTAGTCGACGACGAGCTCCGGGCGAGGCGGAGTAGTCGACGACGAGCGGCGTGACAAGCCGCGTGACGAGCCGCGCGACGTGCCGAGGCACCCGCACGCGCGACGAAGGCGAAGTAGTCGACGACGAGTAGTCGACGACGAGCGGCGCGACAAGCCGCGTGACGAGCCGCGCGACGTGCCGAGGCACCCGGACGTGCGGCGAAGACGAAGTAGTTGACGACGAGTAGTCGACGATGAGCGGCGCGACAAGCCGCGTGACGAGCCGCGCGACGTGCCGAGGCACCCGGACGCGCGACGAAGACGAAGTAGTCGACGACGAGCCGCGCGACAACCCGCGTGACGAGCCGCGCGACGTGCCGAGGCACCCGCACGTGCGGCGAAGAGGAAGTAGTCGACGACGAGTACTCGACGACGAGCGGCGCGACAAGCCGCGTGACGAGCCGCGCGACGTGCCGAGACACCCGGACGCGCGGCGAAGACGAAGTAGTCGATGATGAGCGGAGCAACGAGCTGCAAGACGAGCCGCGCAACGTGCCGAGGCACCCGGACGCGCGGCGGAGGTGAAGTAGTCGACGACGAGCCCGGAGTAGTCGACGATGAGCGGCGCGACAAGCCGCGTGACGAGCCGCGCGACGTGCCGAGGAACCCGGGACGCGCGGCGAAGACGAAGTAGTCGACGACGAGCCTAGGGCGAGGCGGAGTAGTCGACGATGAGCGGCGCGACGCGCCGTGACGAGCCGCGCGACGTGCCGAGGCACCCGGGACGCGCGGCGAAGACGAAGTAGTCGACGACGAGCCCGGGCGAGGCGGAGTAGTCGACGACGAGTGGCGTGACAAGCCGCGTGACGAGCCGCGCGACGTGCCGAGGCACCCAGACGTGCGGCGAAGACAAAGTAGTCGACGACGAGTAGTCGACGACGAGCGGCGCGACAAGCCGCGTGACGAGCCGCGCGACGTGCCGAGGCACCTGGACGCGCGGCGAAGACGAAGTAGTCGATGACGAGTAGTCGACGACGAGTGGCGCGACAAGCCGCGTGACGAGCCGCGCGACATGCCAAGGTACCCAGACGTGCGGCGAAGACGAAGTAGTCGACGACGAGTAGTCGACGACGAGCGGCGCGACTAGCCGCGTGACGAGCCGGGCGACGTGCCGAGGCACCCGGACGCGCGCGAAGACGAAGTAGTCGACGACGAGCCCGGGCGAGGCGGCGAAGATGAAGTAGTCGACGACGAGCCCGGGCGAGGCGGAGTAGTCGACGACGAGCGGCGCGACGAGCCGTGTGACGAGCCGCGTGACGTGCCGAGGCACCCGGGACGCGCGGCGAAGACGAAGTAGTCGACGACGAGCCCGGGCGAGGCGGAGTAGTCGACGACGAGCGGCGCGGCGAGCCGCGGGGACGAGCCGCGCGACGTGCCAAGGCACCCCGGGACGCGCGCGGGAGATGAAGTAGTCGACGACGAGCCGCCGCGAGGCGAGTAGTCGATGAGCGGCGCGACGAGCCGCGTGACGAGCCGCACGACATGCCGAGGCACCCCGGGACGCGCGGCGGAGACGAAGTAGTCGACAACGAGCCAACGCGAGGCGCGAGTAGTCGACGAGCGGCGCGGCGAGCCGCGTGACGAGCCGCACGACGTGCCGAGGCACCCGACGCGCGCCGGAGACGAAGTAGTCGACGACGAGCCGCCGCGAGGCGGAGTAGTCGACGAGCGGCGCGCGGCGAGCCGCGTGACGTGCCGAGGCACCCGGACGCGCGCGCGAGACGAAGTAGTCGATGACGAGCCGGGGCCGCGAGGCGGAGTAGTCGACGCGCGCGGCGCGCGAGCCGCGTGGACGAGCGCCGCGCGACGTGCCGAGGCACCCCGGACGCGCGGCGGAGATGAAGTAGTCGACGACGAGCCAGCATGAGGCGGAGTAGTCGACGAGCGGCGCGGCGAGCCGCGTGACGAGCCGCGCGACGTGCCGTAGCAACCGGAAGCGCGGCGTAGAAAGATTGATTCCGCTTTGACAAGAGCAAGGCGACTTGCTTCAATGGATCTCGGCGAGTCGATGAGTGGATTGATCTTGTTGACGAGGGTCCTTCGAATTCGCCCGGTGGTGATGATATCCCCTACCTGGCGCGCCGGTATCGGTGTTTTAGACCGGCAAACCTACCAAGGGGGTACCCGAGGTAGTAGATTGTGCGGTGAGGATCGTGATCGGGAGACCGAGAACTCGAAGGTATGCACAAGGACACGGGACACAAGATTTATACGAGTTCGGGGTCGCCAAGGTGGCGAGCCCTACGTCCTGTTTGGGGGATCAAGTATGGCGCCCTGCGCTTGGTGTTGGGTTGTCCCCGGAGGGATTGGGGATGTGCGGCTAGGTACCTGGCCCTCCCTTATATAGTCCAGGGGGCGGGTTCCTAGTCAGTTACAAGGTAGGAGTCCTAGTAGGAGTACACAGAGCGAGTCCTAGTAGGAGTACAGGGGAATTCTACCAGGAGTCCGTCTTCTACTATTCTTCCTTCCTTGCATGAGTACCCGGGGAGTATGCCCGACAGTGCGACCATGCATAAACTCATAGCATGTTTTCTTCTTGTGCACTCTGAGGTAGATCCTGTTTGACACATAGCACGCGGTACTCACCGCCTTAGCCCAATACCTCCTCGGAGTCCTATGCTCATCAAGCATCGTCCGAGCCATCTCGCACAAGGTCCTGTTCTTCCTTTCCACAACACCATTCTGGGGAGGCGTATACGGACTCGAAAACTGGTGCTCAAGACCCAAGTCATGGAAAAAGGTTTCAAAACGAGAGTTTCTGAATTCCGAGCCATTATCACTGCGGATAGCTCGTATGGCATCTCCGTGCCTCTCGTTCCTCAACCTCAAGACTAGATCTCGAACAAAACCAAACGTCTCCCCCTTATCCTCGAGAAAGAACACCCACGCATACCGAGAGTAGTCGTCCACCACAACAAGAACATACCACTTCCCACCCGCAGATCGCACACGAGCTGGGCCAACAAGGTCCATATGGAGCAGCTCGCATGGACGCTCAATCATCACATCGGTGAGAGGTGGGTGAGAAGAGGCTACCATCTTGGCATGCCTACACGGCGCACAAACCAACTCTTTCTCAAGCCTCAACCGTGGCAATCCTCGAACCAAATTGAGTTTACTCAAGCGAGACAAAAGGTCAAAGCTCAAGTGACCAAACTTCCTATGCCACTTCCACAACTCACTCGAAGAACCAGCCAAGAAACAACGCTCCACACCCGAAGACTGAGAAAAATCAGCACGAAACACCTGACCCTCGGGAACGACCATACAGACAAGGTCCCCTCGAGAGTCCAAAATCTGAGAACCACCTGGCCGAAACAACACCTCGAAAGTCGGGTTAGCACCAACCAAATCATCTCTCCTACTAAAGCTACCTCCACGATCACCACCACGGTAACCACCCTGAGGGAACCACCCCTCTCTGCTTGGAGGAGGACCAAAACCACGAAAGAGAACCCGTGGACCGTCCCTCCTCTCCTTCTCAATGCTACGACTCCTCCCATCCCCGTAGTGAACTCGAGGGGGAGAACGCCTAGCAACCTGACCACCTGCAAACTCTCCAGCCAACCACCAGAACCACGACCTCTAGAAATAACCCTCGCACCTGTACGAGCACGAAAACCAAACTTGTCATTCTGCAGACCCCAAACCGGTCTGACCGGTTCCAAAACCGGTCTGGCCGGTTTCACTCCCCCAGCAGCACCTCCTGCACTCTTTCGCTCTCCCCAAGCCGGAACTATCCTCACACTCGCCTTGGCCCTGGGCATATGCACACGAGACTTAAGTACACCACTGGAGGGGTGATACTTGTCCCTGTTAGCCCACTCTTTCGCCATTCTCTCCTCTCGCTTCCTCTTGAAGCAAAACTCATCTTTATGGCCATCTCTCCCACAATAGCCACAATGAAACCTCACAAGCTTAGTTTTGGGCTTGGATTGGGGCTGCTCGCTTGGTTTCTCTCCACTCAACTCCTCCACCGATTTCTCCTCACTAGCCTTCTCACTCACTTTCCCAAAGAACACTTTCCCGGATGTGCTCATAAACTTGATAGGATTTTGGAGATCATTTGTGGGTGTAGGAAATATGGGTGGAGCTGGGGTTGTGTCTAGTCGGTTCCTAAGATGGTTGGGTTTTGGAGGGAAATCATTTTTGTGGTGGGTTTTTGGTGGCTCTGGGATATTTTCTCCACTTCCCTCACCAACCTTGTTTGCCCCAAGTCCCTTTTCATCCTGCCTCTTAAATGCATCAACTTTCTCAAGTCATCATTCTCGTCCTGCAAACGATCAACATAATGTGCAAGTTCCAAATTTTTCAAAGCATGCATTTCATAGGTAGAGCATGATGTAGGCATGGGTTCCTTCAATCTAGCCTCAAGAGAACTAGTGTAAACATGCATCTCATCAATCTTAGCATGCAAAACATGGCAAGAAGTGCAAGCACCTAGCAAAGCAGATCTAGACTTAAGCTCAGCCACTTCAACCGTAAGCACATCTAGTTCCTCACACTTGGAGGCATGTTTCTCCTTAAACAAAGCAAGATCAGCAAGAAATATGGAGCAATCAGCACAATCAACCTCATCCGAAACAACAGGGCTAGCCTTAAGGGATTCAATCTCAAGCTTGCTATCAAGCACCTGTGTCTCTAGCTCAGCCACTCTAGTCCTAGCATCCTCGAGTGAAGCCCTAAGCTCTTTTCTCATTTTCTTGGCCTCTCTAAGCATGTCATCACGGTTATCAAGCAAAGTGCCAAGCCTTTCATTCTCCTGGCGCAAGAAGGGAAGTTCATCATGCACCACATCGTCGGAATCAGAGTCCGAGTCGCTCTGTGTGCTCTTCTTGCTGCCGGAGCTCAGCGCCATGGTGCAGAAGCCGTCTCTCGCGAAGCAGCTCAGCCCGCTCAGGTTCTTGGACGACTTCTTGTTCTTGCGACGATCACCTTCATCTTCACTGCTGCTCGAGCTCGAGGTGGAGTACGCGGAACTGGAGTCGACGTCGCTCGCTCCAACCATCGCTCGGGCCTTGCCTCGGCTCTCCTTCTTCCTCGATCGTCGCTCGTCCTTGTACTTGTTCTTGTTCTTGCTCTTGTGGTCGCGCCTCGACCGGTACTTGCTATCGTTCCTCGGCTTGTGCTTGCAGCCGTCCTTGTTCTCGACCTTCCCCGGGCAGTCGGCGACGAAGTGTCCCAGCTTGCCGCACTGGAAACACGTCCTTGTGTTCCTCCTCATGTTCACTCGGTTCTCGTGCAGCCTCTCGAACCTCCTCGTCAACAGCACCAGCTCGTCCTCTCCAAGCACGTCGAACTCCTCATCTGGCATAGACATCAAAGAGGAAAAAGAGAACATCCTGGTGGATGGGTTAGTGTTAGCCTTTCCTTTTGAACCACCAATGAGGGCGAGACTATGGGAATCAGTCAGACCCTCGAGCTTGGCAGTCATGCCCCTATCCACCTCAGCCGACTTGAGCTTCGAGAACAGCTCGTTCACCGTCAGAGTGTCATACTTCTCCGACTCCACAATGGCCTCAAACTTTCCGCCCCATATTGTACGATCCAAAGTGTGTAAGAGCTTGACAACTCTATCATGATCATCGTACGGGAGCACATCCACATTGGCCCTCATGTTGTTCACAACCACCGTGAACCTCTGAAACAAGGCATCAATGGACTCACCGGGGAGATGAGTGAAGTTCTCGTACTCTCTCCGGTAGGTCACATACATCCGTGCCTGAACCTGGGCATTCCTAACATGAGCCTCCTTCAGCACCGACCAAATTCTACAAGCCAAGTGCTCGGTGTGCACCCGATCGAACTCAGGCTGACACAAAGCACGAAACAAGTAGTCGACCGCCTTATTGTTGGCGTCGAATCTGTCCCTCGATCCTGGAGCGAGAAAGTCCATCGGCTGGACATAGCCTATGTCCACCGTGACATCCCAAAGGATCTGACCCTTTCCGCGGAGGAACGCACCCATCCGCTTACTCCACATCTGGTAGTTCTTTCCACCGAAGTGTGGAGGACCCGAACCCTGTTCCTAGTACGCCATACTTGGATCTTAGACTGGTTAGAGTCAACAAAGACCCGAACCGGCTCTGATACCACTTGAAAGACCGAAGCGGCGAACCAGAGAGGGGGGAGTGAATGGGAGCCGATAAAAATTCTATTCAAGAATTCGGCCTATGAACCCAATTTCACTCATGCACCTCCACACGCTTCTCTTGCCAAGTCCACGAAGCCACTGGAGTGCTACTGGACCTAGGAGCAAGACCCAACAAAGCAACACTCGAAACACGCAGCGGAAAACAACTCGAACACTTGCTGCCAGAGTAAAACCGGTCAGACCTCTTTCCGAAACCGGTCACACCGGTTTCGCCCAGGGAGCTCAAACTCAAAGACCCAAAACTAGAGCAAACAGACTCGAACCTTGGCGAAACTTGGACCAGAGATTCTTCTACCAAAGGAATACTTGTTCCAAGAAGATCTCCTCCAAAACACACCTTTGACCAAATCGGTCAGACCGGTTTTGCAAACCGGTCACACCGGTTCCGCCCAGAAAACCCCCAAAGAACAACAAGGCCAAAAACCAAGCAAACGAACTCCAACTGCGACGAAACTTGGACCAGGGAACTTCTTAGGCAAAGAACAACATGCCTGCCAAAAATCTTCCTGAACGACCACTGTGACCAAAACCGGTCAGACCTGTTTCCCAAACCGGTCAGACCGGTTTCGCCCAGACAGACAGGAAAAACAGCCCGCGGGTCAAACCCCAACTTCCTCGCGCCCGATCTCCCGAATCACTCCACGGATTGCAGCAAAACTTCGGGATTAGCTGGGTTACCTCTTGGGCAACCTCTACCTCAAAGGAATCGACCCGAAACGCTCACAATCAAGAGGAATCGAAGCACCTCTCTAGGTCAAGAACTCGCCCAACTCGAAAAACCACCAAATCGAGTCTGATTCAAGGGAGATTTGGGGGCGAAGTCACCAGCCGAAGAGGCACAAGAACCTCATACGTGACACCCACCAAAAACCCCAAGAAATCGTCCTCAAAACACCACCAACAAAGAGCTCCGAAAATCACCACAAAAGAGACGAGAAAACCACCATGAGGAACAACGCCGAACCATCTATACATGCCATGAAAGGTTCGTACAAGGTCTAGCTTGCCACCCAAACATCCATCCCTCTCTCTAGATCTCACATGAAGCTCTCAAGCTAGTCCTAGGAAAAACTAGGGAAAATGGAGAACGAAAATGGAAAAACAAATGAGTTATGGTTCCAAGAGTTGGTTGCCATCCTCTCACCCCTTGGGTTATATGGAGGCTAGCCGAAAGACTAAAATGCCCCTGAAGCCTAAACTAAGATACACGCCCACCGAGGGTACTTTGGGAATTTGTCTTCATAGCACCATCGGTCGGATGCCCGGCGACCACACTTCGCGTAGCCTCGACGCAAGCCTTGCGATCCCGATGTGTGTCCTCCGCCTCGAAGCTTCCGGCGCCCTGCGACCCCAAACTGGTCAGACCGGTTCTCCAAACCGGTCAGGCCGGTTTTGGCCAGACAGCCACGCTCGGTCTTCGGCCTCGGCTTTGTGGCTCAGCCGAGTAACCCGGTGATTTTCTGGTGAACCACCGCAAACCCCGCGAACTTGATGTAGCCTCCGCCAATCACCACTCATGACTTGGCTCCCATGAAGTCCCCGCTCGACCTTGGTTTTGTGGCTCAACCAAGAAACCATCCACCGACTTCATCTTGTTGTTCTTGCCACCATGTGGACCGCACTCGACCCCGCTGGCCACCGGGTCCCTCGAACGAAGCCTACTTGTCTTCTCCACACCTGGAGGCCTCACCGGCAACGACCATTCGCGCTTGTTCTTCACCTGCACCAACACGAGTCAAGCCGCAACCTGCACGTGCAATACTTAGCCAAGAATCAGTCCACACAACGTTGTCAATCACTCATCACACAAGGAAGCGACCATCCACCGGTCCTCGAACCACACATGGTCCTCAATTTGTGCCTTCGTGGCCGAACCCAGCCACCCACCATCAAACGCATTACACCCAGCCACCCCACCACCTCCACCAAAGCAAGAGGCTCCTGATTCTAGCAGCTCGGGGATGATGGGCATGGTCAATATCATCAATGCAATCTCCGGCGGGTCCAATGAGCCAGTGCACGAGACGAAGAGGCAACGGTAAGAGTACTACCGAAGCATGTCGCACATTTGCTCCGGCAAGTACTTTCATTTGCCATGGTCCCACATCCCAATAACTTTCACGGCAGCTGACATTCGGCTGCATCACTACCCTCACAATGATCCTCTCGTCATAAGAGCAAACATTGGCAAGAACACGAAGTACTACTTCGGCAATGACGTGGGGAGGGTCCTGGTGGACAATGGCAGTTCAGCGGACATATTGACCTGGCAGTGCTTCTCCGGCATGGGCTTCAAAAAAGAAGACTTGAAGAAAACAGAGCACCCGCTGTACGACTTCGGCAACAAGAGGATCGAAGCTCTGGGCAAGATTGACGTCAATGTGACCTTCGGTCAGGACGCTACTATGAGAACGGAGGTCATAACCTTCGACGTTGTTGACTTCGTGTACCCGTACAATGCCATCTTCGGCCGCAACACCATCAACAAGTTTGCAGCGGCCATCCACCAAGGATACCTGCTGATGAAAATACCAACGGCAGCTGGGGGTGATTTCGGTGTATGGCAGCCAGGAGGAGGCCTAAAGAGCCGAGCGCAACACGTCAGTGCATAACAGGCAGGTCCATGTCATCAACGAAGATGAGGGCAATGAAGCTGCAGTAGCCGAAGAGCAGAGGGCCGAGGCCCAAATGAGACAGTCCATGAAAGAGGCTGAAGCCGAGAGCATGAAAGTGGTCGATGTCACGAAGACAGTCCCCTTGTGCACGGACGTGCCAAGCAGGACCGTCATGATAGGCACCGAAGTCAGCGCGGAGGACGAAGGCAAGGTCTTGCAGTTCCTTCGTAATAACCAGGATGTGTTCGCATGGTCCAAGTCGGATTTGACGGGTGTCCACCGGTCGGTCATAGAACATGCTCTGAACACCGACCCGAAGGTCAAACCGAAGCTGCAGAGGCAGCAGCCGATGTCGCGCGACAGGGTCAAGTCTGCGGAAGCCGAAGTGCAAAAGCTGCTCGACACGAGAATCATAAGAGAAGTACAGTACCCAGTCTGGGTGGCCAATGTGGTGATGGTGCCGAAGAAGAATGGGAACATGCGCATGTGTATTGACTTCACAGAGCTCAACAAGGCATGCCCGAAGGACCCCTACCCGCTGCCAAGGATTGACGTCATCATTGATCAGGCAGCTGGATGTGATATGCTGAGCCTCCTGGATTGCTTTTCTGGATACCACCAGGTGTGGATGCGAAGGGAGGACAAAGCTAAGACCGGGTTCACAACCCCCTTCGGCATTTTTTGCTTCGTCAGGATGCCAGAGGACCTTCGCAATGCTGGATCAACCTTCAACCGCATGATGAAGCTGATTTTGGGCAACCAGCTGGGGCGCAATGCCTGGCCTTATGTTGATGACATCATCATTATGAGCGAAAGAGAGAAAGATCACATTGCGGACCTGACCGAAACTTTCGACAACATGAGGCGGAATGGCCTCAAGCTTAACCCATAGAAGTGTATCTTCGGCATCCGGAAAGGGCAATTGTTGGGATGCATGGTCTCCAAGTGGGGCATTCAGGCAAACCCCCAAAAGATCGAAGCTCTACGAAGAATGCAGCCCCCGAGCAGCAGATTTGAGGTCCAAAGGCTCACAGGCAGAATAGCATCGCTAAACCGCTTCATCTCCAAGGCCGCTGAGCGAAGCCTACCCTTCTTTAAGGTGCTTCGCGCGAACTCAACTTTTCAGTGGGGCCTAGAGCAACAGCAAGCCTTCGATGACCTCAAGAAATATCTAGAAGATGCAACAGTCATGACCAAACCATCGCCGAAGGCTGAGCTACTGCTGTACATTGCAGCAACCGACACATCGGTTAGTGCAGTACTTGTGGAAGAACGGAAGGAGGCAGATGCTCTAAAGCAGTTTCCCATCTACTATGTCTCCGAAGCCTTGAGCGGCTCGAAACTCTTCTACTCCGAAATGGAGAAGATGGCATATGCTGTGGTGATGGCAAAAAGGAAGCTTCGGGATTATTTCCAGAGCCACAATGTATCAGTCCCCACAGCTTTCCCTCTTCGGGACATGTTTGAGAACAAGGAATCCATGGGGAGAATGGGCAAATGGGCCACAGAGTTGGCGGAGCACGTTATAAACTTCGTTGCTCGCAGTGCAATAAAGTCTCAGGTCCTCGCTGATTTTGTAGCCGACTGGACGCCTTCGGCACCGAAGGGGGAAGCCGTAGTCACGGAGCCAGTATGGGAGGTCCAATGCGATGGTGCATATTGCCATCTGGGGTCAGCGGCAGCAGCAGTCCTAAAATCCCCTTCGGGCATCAAGCTTCGTTATGCCCTGCGGCTGAACTGTGACAACTGCACAAACAACATGGCAGAGTACGAAGGTTTGCTGCTTGTGCTTCGGAAGGCCAGGGCCGTGGGAGCAAGGAGGCTTGTCATCTTGACAGACTCCGAACTCGTTGCTGGCCACATCGGGAAAACTTACAAGGCAAAGAAACTAGATATGATGAAGTATCTGCAGGCTGTTCGAATTTTTTCATTGGCATCACAGTGCGAAACTTTCCCAGAAACTACAACAAGGAAGCCGATGCCATTGCAAAGGCAACCGCTCTACTTGAACCTTTGCCCCCGTATGTGTTCTACGAGACAACAACTATGAGATCTGCCACCGACGAAGCGGCGCCCCCCAAGTTTGTGAATGCCATACAGAGTGAGGACTGGCGCGCCCCAATAGTAGCGGCGGTCAGGGGTTACTATGAGGCCGAAGATGGCGTCACCAATAAGAGAGTGGCCATCAGGGCGAGGAACTACCACATCATTGATGGCAACCTATACCGAAAGGGGGTGTGCGCCCCATTGCTAAAGTGCATATCAGTGACCGAGGGCAAGCAACTAGTCCATGAGATCCACAGTGGCATGTGCTCACATCACCTCGGCACGAGAGCCTTAGTGCAGAAGGCTTTTCGCCAGGGTTTCTTTTGGCCTTCGGCAGTCGCAGACGCACACGAAATAGTGCGCCAGTGTCCAGAGTGTCAGCGCCATGTGCCTTACAGCAAGTTTGCATCAAACGAGATACAACTGATACCACCAGTGTGGCCCTTCGCTCGATGGGGTGTTGACATCGTCGGCCCGCTACCGACGGCACCCGGGAATTACACTCACGCTGTAGTGGCGGTCGAATACTTCTCCAAATGGGTTGAAGCGAAGCCATTGTTGAGCATTACTTCGACCACAATATAGAAGTTCTTCTGGCAGAACATCGTATGCCGCTTTGGTGTGCCGCACGTAGTCACCGTGGACAACAACAAGCAATTTGACAACACCGACTTCAAGGAATTCTGTACGTACCTGGGGACCAAGCTGTGCTTCGCTTCGGTCTACCACCCGCAGTCCAATGGGGCGGTGGAGCGGGCAAATGGAGTCATCTTCGCCGGTATAAAAAGGAACATCACCGATCTGCCTAAGAGCAAGTGGGCCGAAGAGCTACCAAGGGTGATCTGGTCTCATAACACCACTACATCCAGGACCACTCAGTTCTCGCCATTCAAGCTGATGTAGGGGAAGAAGCCATGTTGCCCGAAGAACTGTGTCTGGGCACTTGGAGGGACCACCCCTCCAGTGACGAAGACCTCAAAGCTTCGGTCCAGAACATTGAGGATGTGCGCTTGCAAGCAGCAGCGAACCTGTCGGCTTACCAAGATGAGACCAGGAGGTGGAAAAACAAGAAGATTAGACCGAAGCTCATACGGTCAGGGGATCTGGTGCTGCGTAAGGTACCGAAGGGAAAGCTGAAAGGCAAGATGCACGGGAAGTGGGAAGGCCCGTTTACAGCAACCGCAACAGCGAACGAAGCAGCATTCAAGTTGCATCGGTTGACCGGTGAAGAAGAGCCTTACACTTGGATTGTGGACATGCTTCAGAAATACTTCGTCTGAAGTCGCCATGAGCAGCTAGTGTAGTTTGAGTTGTAGCAGTTCCTTTTCTCTTTCGTTGTGTTCAGGAGTTTGTAACATATGTACATTAAGTAGGGGGGACGTACTCTTTTCCTCACGGGGGAGACTTCGTGGTTCCCTTCTGGACCCACGAAGTGTGAGGTTTTTAACGAGGCGGCCCCTTGTATCCTATTTCTGACGTGTAATATAAGTCAGTGTTCCCCCAACCCTTCGTGCCAACATTTTTTCTTTTTGAGCATGCTTTCGCAATGTTGTCGAAGCTATGCCACCCCCTTGAGGGGGGCATAGTCTTCGAGGTGGCCTTCGGCGGGGTAAGTGACGGCGTGGGCACGAACCGCATTGAGTGCGCGCGAGCAAGCCCGTCACTTATCGTTGTGACCGAAGGTGAAGTCCGCTTGATGCGGCGTAAGGCCCCGATTTGGCCTGAGTAAGCGCACGCCTGGAGCGTGGCATCGGTCCCGATTTGACCAAAGATGAAGTCTGCTTGATGCGGCGTGGAGGCCCCGATTTGGCCTGAGTAAGCGCACGCCTGAGCGCGGCGTCGGTCCCGATTTGACCGAAGATGAAGTTCGCTTGATGCGATGTGGAGGCCCCGATTTGGCCTGAGTAAGCGCATGCCTGAAGCGTGGCGTCGGTCCCGATTTGCCCGAAGATGAAGTTCGCTTGATGCGGCGTAAGGCCCCGATCTGGCCTGAGTAGGTGCACGTGGGGCCGCTGCGTCGGTCGCGATTTGACCGAAGGTGAAGCCCGCTTGATGCGGCCTAAGGGCCACGACTTGGCCTGAGAACACGCACGCCTCGAGCATGGCATCAGTCTCGATTCGAATGATTTGGTCTTTGTCAAAGCACATCAAAGGCGATGCGATCCGTTCAGCCGTGACTGGAGGGAAAGCGCGGCGGCACTTCGTTTCGATACGACTAGGGGACAGCTCTGTTCGAGGGAGACGCAAGGATAATGTCACCGGCCGGAGGCAACACTACTCCTAATAAAAGTCACGATGACGGCGCAGGGCGCAAATGCAAAAACGAAGGGGACAAATGATGGTCACGGACCCCCTTGTTTTTCTCTTATTACACATTGGATATACAATGTACTTCGGTACAATAATACAGTATTACACTCTGACACAGTAATACAATCACAATACATTTCTTCACAAGCATACACTTTATAAGTCAGTTGGCGCCGCGCCGCCCCAACGTGCCGCGAACACTTCCAGGGGGGAGTTCCGAAGTAAATCGCTTCAAGTCTTCGCGGCAACTCATGGCGCGACGCGGAGCCATGACCAGTCAGCCCCCCCGAGCGATCAATCTTCATTAAGTACGTCTTCGCAGATCTCATCGATTAAACGAAGATATGCCGTGTCTATGATGTCCAACGCCATCTGCCGGAGCTCGCTGTCGGTAGGCATCCGCCCTGCGCCGAAGACAGGATCATAGTCAGTGTGCGGGTGACCACTCCGGTTCAGCCTTCGTAGCCACTAAACTGTCTGACGAGGTGTCAGGAATCAAATACACATATTCGGGCGGTCCAAGGACCCCCTCTTCGATCGGCTCCGGTTTCAGAATGACCCCTTCGGGCACGAAGGGGTCCACTAAGTTTCGCTTAGCCGCCCTACGGGTGGCTCGTTCTCTAAGGATGGCCTCCCGGCGCATGGGATCCTTCGAAAAATCCACAAAGAAACGCTTAGCGGCTTTGTTGTGGAGACGGTAGCGTTCCGCGCGATACGATAAAAATTCTGAGTACGACACGCCTGGGTGACATATACTAAATTTCGTCCACACGTTTGGCGCAACGAAAAAAGAGCTCAAGGGCAAGGGCGAGTCGCTCGCACCTTCGGCTCTCTGCGCAGGCACCACCGAAGGAACCTGCGCAGAGATACCTTACATTAGTGTTTTTACACAATCACGGCTCTAGAAGGAAGCATTTTGTTTGTTTACAAGGTCAAGCTCGGTGTGCTTCAGACCTCAGCTTCTTCGGTGACGACCGGGGCCTCGGTTGGTGCGGCGACTGAGGTGCTGCAGGCCCTGCGGGGTCCTCGCGCCCGGGAGAGCTGGCGGCTAACAGTACAGCCTCAAGCTCCGCGACGTGCGCCGCCTCCAAAGCGTCTGCTCCGGTGTTTTCTTTGGTGACGACGGCGACCGCGACGGCCTCGTTGGGCACGGGTGCAGAGTCAACTTCGGGGACGGAGGCGGCTCCGGGGGAGACAGGCGCAGGACTCCTCGGCAGCCTCGGTGCGCTCGACTTCGACCGAAGGTCCTGTTGCCCTGTCCACGCGCTCCTCTTCGGTCGTCGGCCCCGTCGTCTCTTCAGAAGCGCGAGCCTCATCGCCGAGAGCGCTGGTCACCTCGCCCTCTTCCCTTTCTGTGGCTTCGGGACCTCCGGCGGTGATAAGGGGAACCCCGGGCATGGTGATCCAGTTGCCCTCCGTCATGAACCGGGGCAAGGGAGGGGTGCCACCGAACCGAATCTGGAGGCGTTCGTAAACGCGATCCTGCAGCCGAGGCCTTATCTGCGGAACACCGAGGGCAATATGTCAGCATGGGTGCGAGGCGACACCACAAGTAGAGTTTTAAAGCGAGAATAGAAGTGGCTTCGGCGAACCTGAGCACTTAGACGAACAGATTCGTCCAATGTGAGGCGGTACCCGCGCTGGGCGAAGAATGTGTTCATGAAGTTCTTGGCGAGATTTTTGGCGAGCACGGGGAGCTGCGCAACGTCGAGATCCGCGTCGGTGGGCCACTCAAAGTTATCCTTCGTCAGCCGTCGAAGATCGCTCTTGCTGATTGTCTTCTCTGAAGAGGAGCGATCCGCGGGAACCAGTGAGCATACGGAGTATGCCAGCGTACGAACCCCCACCGCGGCCCCAAGCTCCCTGAAGATCTTCGTGTTCATCGCGACGAGGTCGAAGCAGGCATTTACCCATTCGTAAAATGCCTCGACGGTGCACTGGGGGAACGGGATAGGCGGCGCACCAAGGTTGCATTGCCACAACAACTCCAAGATGTCAGTACGAAGGGCTTCGGCGCTCCGGATATGATCTGCTCGGTACCGTTCCAGCGTGCCGCTCAGCTCGCTCGCCTTCTTCTGTGCTTCGGCCAACTTGGCCTCCTTGTCGACGAGCTGAGCGTGCAAGCCCTCCTTGGCACTGCTTAAGGCCTCCACATCGAGGCGCAGTGTTTTAAGGGCAGCTTCGGAGGACTTCGCTGCATCTTCTTTCTCTTGCAGCAGCCTTCGGGTGCGCTCTTGCTCAGCAGCCAGCCGCCCCTCCAACTCCGCCACACGATTTTGAAGCGAGGTATTCGCGGCAGCTGACAACTCCTTCGCCTCTCTGCTTTCTTGTTCCAGCCTTCGGGCGAGGCACCGAGATGCGACGAAGGCTTTCAGGGACAGATCCCCGCATGCAGTAGTGAGCTCAGCCGCGCTAAGCTTCCCGAAGTATTCCTCCTCGTGGGGAATAGAGAAGCTCGCCCCCGCCTCTTCCAGGAATTGGCGCTCGTGTCCGCCACTTGTCAGGCACAGGAAGCGAATCTTTTTTCCACCTATCAGCTTGGCTTCGGCGGGAACTTGAAGGCAGACAGCGGCGGCTCAGGGCTTCTCCGGTGTCACCCAATAGCTGCTGCTGTCGGGTTCCTCTTCTTCGTCTTCCTCAACGGCGGCGACAAAACCGTCCTTTTCAGCAGCCGTGGCCGAAGCGGAGGCGGACTGCTCGGTACCTTCAGATGAGGAGCTGGATGAACTGGTGGAGGTGGAGCTGGGTTTGTCTTCGTCTTGAGGGGCTTCGGGGCCGAAGGTGGTTGGGCTGTGCCCGCGAGGGGCATCGCCAACAGAAGACACGATCATCGTTGTCGTCGTCGCTGTCTTTCTCCTTCGGGCTGAGGGGAACGAGCAGCGGCCCGCCAGCGTCCCCACCGGCCTGAACGGGAGGTGCGGCCGACCGCAGCGGCACGACGGCAATCACGTCCTCAACGAGGCCGGTCTCGACGTCGACGACTCGGGTCCTCTTGGGTGATGGGGGAGAGTCCGCCGGCCGCCCACCACGTTTCTTCCGGGCCCTCCCTTCGGCGGTGGCAGTGGCCGCAGCGGGGGCGCTCCTTTTGCTAGTCTTCTTCGGAGCGGCGCGCGGCGAGGTCGCCGTCTCGTCGACGTCTGCTTCGGCGGCCGCAAGCGCGGCAACCTTCCTCTCGGCTGCCTCACGATGCTTGGCAAATCTGACGCGTTCAGGCAGATTGATCTTGAAAAACTCGAACACCCGGTTTGTTCGAGATCCGTTCAGCTTCGCAACGGTGTCTTTGTATTCCTTCGGCGACACAGGACCGAGGATGAAATCTTCGTGAGCCTCTACCTTCCTTTTCTTCAGCACTGTGAATAAATTTTTTTTCAAACGCTCAACACTTGAAGCTTCCGAAGCACAAAAAGAATGTAAAAACCCACCGAAGGACACAAGACTACTCACAGTCAGAGGTGAAGCCAAAAGCCTTCGTCCAATCGGGGCACGGGATGCCGCCGATGTCGTCCGCCCAGGCGTCGTCGGTCACAACCCAGCCGTCCACTAGTGGACACACTAGGATATTGCGATATTCCTCCACGATATCGCGGGTGTTGTACTTGCGCGCGAACCGACGAAGCATCATCACAAATTCGTCGCCTTCGGGGCATGAGGGGTTCTTCGCGTAAGACTCATGAAGGGGTGGCAGCTCCTTCGTGGCCAGGGGGTGAGACTCTCCGGGAGAAAGGGGGCTCACCGTGTGGTAGAACCAGTGTTGCTGCTAGTCCGAAGGCCATTTGTTCCGATAGGCGGTCACGGGGCTCACCACGCCGGATTTGTATGAAAAATTTAGACAGCCGAATTGGCAGTCTTTCTCCACAGACTGGTCCCCCTACTCTTCGAAGACCGTCCGCCGCTGGTGATGGACTTGATGCGCCGAAGCGAACCCCTCGGCGGAAGGCTTGATTTTTGTGGTCTGACATATCCACATGTACACCGACAGACGAAGGATAGCGTTCGGCGTGAGCTGGTGCAAGTAGATGTCGAAGTACCGAAGGATGTCGACAACGGCGGGGTGCAGGGGAAACCGAAGCCCCGCGTACAGCAGGTTGCGGAAGATGACGACCTCGTTATCGCGCGGCCGCGGTACAGTTTCCCGGCCAGGGGCTCGGCCGGCCCCGACCATGCGGTTCTTCACCAGGGAGCCCACGTCGGTATTGTCAATTTGGCTTCGGCCGAACGTGTATGTCTTCGGGATCTCCTTCACGACAGCATCGCGTCTCCTCTTCAGGGCCATGTATGCAATCTAAGAGTGGAGTAGAAACAAAAGCAGCGGGGGCCGAAGGAAATCTTACGATAGTGCCTTCGGAGCTCTCACGCGTCGTGGTTGCAGATCGCAGCCGCAGTGTGGGGTAGCGCAAGGGTCAGCCTCCTTTTTATAGTACATAAGCGCCGATAATCGCGCCGGTAACGAGTAAATTTACCTTTTTACCCCGACGACAATCTCTCACAACAGTAAAATTTTCAAAGGGCAGCACGCGTCTTTTACTCGGATTTGCGCCAGCGTGGGCCGTCCGTGGGAGTTCCGAAGCCCGTTTTTCGCCCTGAGAAGAGTTGGTCGTAAGTTCGGCCCATCTTGAGGACGGGACGACCCTCACTGACGAGGGGTTACTGTTGGGGAAAATGACCTTCGGAAGCTCTGTCCACGTCCGGCCAGGCTGACGGTTTCGGCTCGCATGCTGCTTCGGCTACACGACGGAGTTCTGGCAGTGCTGGTTTAACGGAAACACTAATGCTACTCGACTTATGTGAGTTTTGTTGTGCAGGAGCAGCCTATCTGAGCGGCACTGGCCTTCGGTGCCGAAGGAACGGGCGGTTGTGTTTTGGCGCCGAAGGTCTGCAGGAGCCAGAAGTGCCACACACCGAGAACACCTCCCAGGCGAGATGTCCCCAAGGGCACGACGCGTCCAGGGCGGGATCTTGAGCTGTTCTGGTGCCGAAGGTGCGGCGCGCTGCGACATGTGGCTGCGGCGAACGTGTAAAGGGGGCGCCGTACGAGGCAGAGATAAGGGGCGCCGCGTGTAAAGGTGTTTTGGCCGTACGAAGACACGCTGGAGACTTGTACGACGCGGGGTGTTACTGTTATACCCTTGTAAAGTGTTTAAAGCCGTTTGTCAGGAACAAAAAAGGTGTAATTGAGGAAAATGGCCATACCTAGGGGTCTCCTATAAATAGTGAACCCCTTGTAATGGAACTGACACACTGTAATGAGAAGAGAGCACCGAAGGCAATTGCTTGACTTTCGGTCTTCGGTCTGCTAAGTGTTTCCTTGTTTCATTTCCTGTTCTGTGAAGTATTTCCTCGTTTCCTTTCCTCGTCTAGAGTAGTGGAAGTAGCTTCGGGACAATAGTGAAGGAAGGGAAACAATCAGGGGGCTGTTGTGTCGGCGTCCACCTTTAGGCCCGATTTCCACCAACACTCCTCCTTCCGCCCTCCCCACCGCCTGAGGTTGCTTTCAACGTCTGCTGGTACCGCTGCAGATGGAACAAATGCCGCAACAGGTGTATAATTCTGTTGATGAATTTTCTTATCCATAGTATAAGAACTTTTAGTCAACAAATTAAGGCAGGGCTCTGCCCACTTTATTAAACTGCGAGACCGGACTTATTTTCCAATAATTGGTTGGTACAGGTGGTGATGGAAAGATGGTTACCGCCACAAAGAAGGGTGCGGCGGTGCTGGATCAGCACATTCCTGATGACATAAAAGAGGCCTATCATGTCTTGCAAGTGGTGTGTGGATTCGTTTACCCCTTATTTTGGAACAACGGTTATTCAGTTCTTACTATGCACCCACATCACTTACTTTTAAGACATAATTGTTTGTATTGCTCATGCCAACACGGTAGTTTCATAAGTCATTAAATGACTGCTGCATTCCTTTATGTTCATCATCTTTCAAGAGATATTGTGTTACCCAATAGTAACAGGAGTAATTATGTCAGGAGACGGTAGGTGTTGTTGCAACAAGCTGAAGACATTGCTAAGATCCAATCGCAGAACATATGCATGGGCATATGCACCTAAGCGTCCTCGCCCAGTTCCCGTAGCCTGATCGAACATTTATCATACTTTGAAACATGGTTTGTAACAATGAACCTCTTGTGGGAAGATTTGGATTGAAGCTATTTAATGTACTCTGGACTCGTCTTCCGGTGAGTTTTAACGCATACTTGTTCGATCCTCTGTTGTTATGTAAGTGATTTCACAAGGCTTGACCCGGCAACAACGACAAGCTACTCCTGTGCTATTGCTTAAGTGTCAAATGGATTAGTTTATGTAATAATATGGGATTATCTTGGGCGGGTTGTCACAAATTCGGGTTTCAAGTTTTGTCTCTTTATCTTATCAGTAATGGAATCTTTCTTCTCTGTCCTATTCTGGGGTGAATAAGAACAAAGGATTAAACCTTAGACATTAAAGTGCAAATCATTTTCTGAGTAAAACTTACCATTGATGTGATAGGACACTTTTGTACTCGTACCGGTTCGCATTCGTCCCACGTGGGCGACCGCGGCGGGCTCCCTAGCTAACCCTAGCCTGCCGCCACCCTCTCCTTGCTTCCCGAGCGGGTTGTCGGCAACTCGCGTGTCCTGCAGGGAAGGTGGCGGCAGGGCCTTTTCCCTTCTCCGTGGCCCAGGGCGGGCGTGGCCCCTTGGCCCTCCCGGAGTACCTCTGGTCGACACCGGCTAGCTGGTGGTGGAGGCCGAGGCTCCCAAATTCGGGGTGTCCCCTGTTCTCCTCTGGTGGCGTTGTTGGTCTGACTTCATCTTGGTGGTGGGGCTGGGGGACCGACTGGTGCTTGCTGGAGGCGTCATGGTGGTGCTTCTGGGGCCCGCGTGGAGGACCACGGAGGCGATGCGGCCCGCGGCGGGGACGACGAGGTGGCAGTGACACGCCATAGCGGCCCGGTACTACAAAGAACAAAACTACAACTACTATAGGACGCAGAGCCGCCCTCCCCTCCCGTTGCGGCGAGGTCGCCAGAGCCAGGAGGGAGGGCTGTGAGATCTGGATCTAGGTGGAGAGAGAGAGAGGCGCGGGAGAAGGGAAAGAGGCAAGTCCATTAGTCTGGTTCAAGGTGACACCGTAGATATAATCTCCCTGTAGAAAAAACATGCCAACTAGAAATATAAGAAAATATTTATTGAAGCATAAAAAATCCAATTCATCGAGGATCAGTTTGAAAGTATTTAATGACTTGCAAGATTACATAGCTTGGCCTAAGTAACAGAAATATAAGAAAAGATTTATAGAAGCATAAAAAATCCAATTTATTGAGGATCAGTTTCAAAGTATTTAATGACTTGCAAGATTCCATAGCTTGGCCTAAGTAATACAAATGCGAGTTAGATACTTTAAAGGAGGTCAGGTAGTTGCTCTAAATTCAACTTATTTGCATACCGGATAGAAATTGAATAAACCATGGTTAACATACCCTCAAGAAAAATTAAATGAATAAACCATGGGAAGTGAATGTACACACAAAAGGCAAAATGAAACTACATACCACTTGCAAGACATGATAGTTCACTTTTATGTGATCAGGAATGTGCTGATCCAGCACTGCAGCACCCTTCTTCGTGGTTGTAACCATCATCTTCTCCTTTTTCACATCCTCCTGCAATCTTCTCAACACCACCTGCAGCAAACAATTACAGAAACAAACAATTACACCGTCTCTTTAATGAATGGGCATACTTCCTGGTTCCTGCCATGTGCCATCCGATCGCAGTCATAAAAAATAAAAGAAAATACATCAAAAGACCTTTCGCAGCCCTCTTATGGTCCGAAACACCATCTGTTGCATTAGCAGGAGTCTTTTTACCTGTATGCCATTACAAAAGTTACTTCCGACTCGTGTGCTACTAAAAAGTTGGTTCGCACCAGTGTGTCATCCACCTAAACTTTTTGTCCTCTATGTCATTCCGTCTCAATCTGTTAGCTTTTCACTGTTTCGGAACCCTGACATGTGGGACTGGACGACTAAAATGTTTATAATGTCCTTTGGGCCACTGCACAATGGGTCCAACTGTCTTCGACGCAGTGCTACTGTTCCTGGGTTCCATGGTTTTAATCTTTAAAAATGGAAAGTCTCCCACACACTTGCTCTTCTCCTCCCACGCGCCCGCCCGCCATCCTCCAACACCGCGCTGGCGGCGTGCCAGCGTGCGGCGTGCCCCACACCGACTGCTCCCCAGGGCGGCGACGCAGCCCCCAGGAGCCCAATCTCGCCTTGGCTCTCGGTGGAGGCCGGAGTCCAACCTTTGCTCGGCAGGCGGCATAACTTTCTTGGCATCCTTGCAACTCCCGCTTGCCTTGAGCTGCGGCGCTCTTTGCCACGGTCAAGTGTTTGCGGGTCACAGAACACCGGCGTCAGCGGGAAGAGGCACGACTGCGGCGAGCATGCACAGCAGGCGAACTCACGCTGGCGGGCGAACAGAGGCACGACTGCGGCCAAGGCGAGCTCACCTCTCGCACGCACACACTCCTTATTGCCAAGGAACCGAAGTTCAACCGCCGCCTTGATTCGTCGAGCTCCGACCACCCCACGTTGAATTCACAACGCCACCACACTCTCACTCGCCTAAGCCACCTCCCCATTCTGTCACCGTCGCTTGCCATCCATTCCATCACCCAGGATTTGAAAATTGCCTTCCGCTTGACCACCACCGAATGAACTGCCTCCAACATTGGTTAAATACGAGGACCTTCGGCCATCCCCGTCCAATAGCCGCCGGTCTTTGCCTTGCCTCCCGCGCGACCACCCCAACCCACGGAGTAGCGCGTACCTCGGCGTTCTGGGGCAGGCCATCACAACCGCCGCGACCACAGCCCACACGCTATTCGCGCCGCCGTGCTCAAGCTCTGCGCCATGGCTTGAAGCCCACTGCGCATGCAGCTTGGATGCGAGCCGACCGCATGCTCCTGTGGCCTCTCTGTAGCGGCGCAAGTGCAGGGGGCTGGCGGCTCGTGCGCAGCACGGGCCATCCGGAACGACACGCGCGGAGATGATGGCCAACCGTGGGAGGAGCCGGGTGAGAGACATAGGCACCCATGAGTACTCACCGTCTAGGGTGGTTCAGGTCTATACCAAGTGAACCTGACCTGTCAGAAGTCCCGCCGACCTGCAAGTGGGCCTGAAGGCCTTATCCACAAGTTCGACGATCTTGGAAGACTCCAGGCGACCTTATCCCGATCCCGGAGGATCCGCAGTGCTCGGAGTACAAGGCAAGCAACTAGATTGCGGCCCAGCGCCGCCTGTAGGTTCGAGAATCACGGAATACTACTTGTAATCTGGGCAAATAGTCTCCCCTTTTGTAAACGACCCAGATATGGGTCCACCGACCTCGAATGGAAACTCTAACCTGTTGTCCATATAAGGCGGCTTAGGGCTCCATTCGAGGGGACGACTTCTATTCTCTCCGCATAATTCCACCACCATACTGGATGTAGGGTTTACTCTCTGGAGGCCTGAACCAGCCAAAACCCATGTGTACCTCGCCATTCTTGCCGTGTTCCGAGTTCATCGCGTGAACTACCACCTACGCTCTTAGTTTCCGATCCTCCCATCAACCTACAAACTGCTTGGGTAGTCCCCTTGCAGATCTGTCCAGGTCTTACCCCCTGACAGTTCGCGCACCAGATAGGGGCGATTGGGAGCTCGTTGTGCAGCATGGTGGCCCGATCTGGTGTCGTATTCCCGGCAAGCATGGCGGCCATCCTCACCAACCACGAGGAGATCTGCTTCGGCTCCTTCACAATGATCTCTCCCGTTCTGGCGGCTGCGACCTCTCTGGAGGTCGTGGAACAGGTTGCCACAGTGCTAGTCACCACCGCCGTTTCCAATCTAGCGACGGAGACCCACCCGCCCAAACCCTATGATATCGTTTAGGGATGGAGCGTGTCATTAGCATGATGGAGGACACCCTTGAGATCTGCGAGCGAGCCCAACACTCGACGCGAACGGCGCCACGCCACTGGACCTTCCCCTTTGGTCTCCGACCTCCTGCCGACGTCTACGCTCGCCAAATGCCCAAGATCTCCCAGATTCAATCTGAGCGGCAGCACTCTGGCGACCTCAAACCTGAACCTCACATCCGCCATGATCCACTCGACGTACCTTGCACCTACCACAAGGGTGCGAGGCATACCCTCCGTGGATGTCATCTGCGGAAAAGGATCGACCAAGAGCGCCTCCCCCGCACTACACAAACTCCCCTGTCTAAGGAAGACGACGAATTCCAGAAGATTCGAGTCCACATCTCCCCTAACGACTCGTGTTCCATCTTCCGCCGGGTGCTTGTGGTTTCTGAAAACGACCCACCACATCACGGCGTGACGAACTCCGAAGAGGCGACACGCATCCAGAAGAATGCCCTGCGTGCCCAGCGACGTGTAGAGGAGCAGCGCCGCACGATTCCACCTTGCGCTCGAGACCTTCGCCTCGAGTTCGAGGAGGTGGGGCTCCCAAATGTTCAACAGCCCCCATGCCAACCTGGGTGCTGCCATGGGGCGTCTTCAGCAAGCTGACCTTCCACCCGAAGCCGAAGCGGCCATGGCCTACCTCCGGGTCGCCATGACCTTGGTGGAAGAAAAAAGCATGACCACCAAGTTCGTCGCATCTTCATCATGACATCACTCCTGCAGTCGATCTCATCGATCTCGGCGCACCGATCTCCAGCGATCGCGGAGGAGGTCGACCAACACAACCCCGACCAGTCCAGAGGTTGGGCTAACGGTGCCAAGGATGGCAACCTCCACGACAACCTCGACAATAACAGGCGTGCCCGCGATGCCTGCGGCTACATCGACCAGCGTCACCACGAGTGTGAAGAGTACGACCACGAGTACGACCCTCCTGGCACCGTTCATCACATCATGGAGCAAGAGGAGCACAATCGCCATGACGTCCAGAACAGGCACCATGTACTGTACGAGGTGGAGTACGGCCACCCGGAGGTCGTCGCTCCGAATCGGGATCGCCAGCCGCGTTCCTAGGTTGCCGTTCAAGGGTGGCGTCGACGACATAGCCATCACTACCTTCCCAGCATTGGCCCCTCACCTTAGGTCGATGGTCTATCTCGACAATTTCAAGCCAAACATCCAGAAGTACGATGAGCGCTCGGACCCCAACATCTAGTTGTCGACCTACTACGTCACCATCAAGGCAGCCAGTGGCGGCTTCGACCACATGGCAGCCTACTTCCCACTGGTGATGGGTGACGCCCCGTCACTCTGGCTTAACAACCTCCCGGCCGGCAACATCAACTCCTGGGTCGACCTATCCCAAGCCTTCACCTCCAACTTCCAGGTGACCTACAATCACCCTGGAAACGCCTTCAACCTCGAGAGGATCATCATGAAGCCCAAGGAGCGGCTCTACAACTACACCAACCGGTTCTTCGAGAACCGCAACACCTGCGTTGGCGTCAGGGACGACTAGGTCGTCGAAAGCTACAAGAAAGGCATTAGAGATCACAAGGTGTTTGAGAAGATCCAGGAGTCCGGTGCTACCACCGTCGCTGCCCTCATGGAAGTCATCAACAAGCTCATCAACACCGACGAGGTGATGGTGAATCAGTTCGACTTTGATATCGGATGTGACGCCGGTACGTCCGGCACCGCAGGGGACTCCAGCTCCAAGATACGAAAGCGACCTTCCGAGGTGCCGGCAACGGAGGGACATCGAGATTCAATGTTCAACCTGGAGGAGTTCAACGCGACGCTCGACAACCCCTGCGGGTTTCAGGAGGGAGCCCCTCATACCGTTCGCGAGTGCTCGCAGTTCAAGAGGGCCTTCAGCACACCTGAGGACCCCAAGTGACCAATGAAGGATGACGACCGATCCTCTTCACGCCGCTACAACAACAAGTACCGCCGCGATGACCAACATGACCGGCGCGACGACCACGACGATCGCCGCTATGACCAACCACCCGAGGCTTATCGTGACGAGCACGACCTACTTCCTCCACCGAAGACAAGCAACCCCAACGGGCCCTTCCAGCCTGCTAACCGATTGATCAACATGATTGTCGGAGGATCTCAAGTCTCATGTGAGCAGATGACGCTACTGCAAGGATAAGCGCGAGGTCCACCTCATCCACACCCAGCCGACACAGCCTCTGCATTGGTCTGAGTAGCCAATCACATTCTCCAGAGCTGACCACTGGGTTCACATCCCAGATCCTGGGTCCTACCCACTCGTCGTAGAGCCTACGATGGAGGGAGCCCTCCTCCCCCAAACCCTCATTGATGGGGGGGGGAGCGGACTCAACATCATCTTCATCGTGACGCTGAAAAAAATGCAGTTCAACTTCAATAAGCTTACAACGTGCGACGAGCCCTTTTATGGCATCGTCCCTGGCAAGGCGGCCTACCCCTGGGTCGAGTCTCCCTCCCTGTCACCTTTGGCACGGAGGATAACTTTCACATAGAGTACCTCAACTTTGAGGTCACTGACTTCAAGTCCTCCTACCACGCAATCCTAGGTCGCCCGATGTTGGACCGATTCATGGCCATCCCACACTACACCTACTTGTTGTTGAAGATGCCTGCTCCGAACGGGGTCCTCTCCATCTATGGTGACCTCATGGTCGCCTTCAAGTGCAACTCCTAGGCCCTCGACATCATCGTGACGACCACCTGCACTGATGCTTCCGCGGTCCTGGTCACTAAAGCCGCCATGGTCGCTCTGAGCAACCTAACCGTCCCGGAGAAGCGACGCACCGACACCACCATGGACGCCATACTGTCGACAAAGAGGGTCCGCCTCGACCTGCCTAACCCGAAGAAGATGGTTGTCATCCTTGATGACCTCGAGGAGAAATAGGAACTCGCTCTCTCCAGTTACCTTCGGGATAACATGGACATATTTGCATGGAGTCCATCGGATATGCCGGTTGTCCCAGGGAGTTGGTTGAGCACTCCTTGGATGTAAGCAAGACAGCCAAGCCTGTCAAGCAAAAGCTGCACCGCTTTGCGAAGGATCGCAAGGAGGTCACTGGGGTAGAGATAATAAAGCTCCTAGCTGCCGGATTCATCTGCGAATGTAAAAACCCAGGTTGGCTCGCCAACCTAGTGCTTATACCCAAGAAAATCGGTCAATGGAAAATGTGTATCAACTACACTGATCTCAACATTCACTACCCTAAGGACCCCTTCCCTCTTCCTCGCATCGACCGGGTCGTGGACTCCACGTCCGGAAGCGTCCTGTTATGCTTCCTCGACTGCTACTCAGGGTATCACTAGATAGCCCTGAAGGTCTCTGACCAAGACAGGATGGCTTTCATAACGCCACACGACATCTACTGCTACACGACCATGACCTTTGGTCTCAAGAATGCTGGAGCGACCTATCAGAAGGCCATCCAGAAGTGCTTGGAATCCCAGATCAGTGACAACGTAGAAGCCTACGTCGACGACGTGGTCGTCAAGACCACCATGGAGGACAACCTCATCGCCGACCTTGCACTGATCTTCACGAACCTCCACCGCTACCACTGGAAGCTCAACCCAGTGAAGTGCATCTTCAGCGTCCCATTTGGCAAGCTCCTAGGCTTCATGGTCAGCCACCGGTGCATCGAGGCGAATCGTACCAAGGTCGACGCCATCCGCAGGATGAAGTGGCCTACAGAGAAGAAGGATGTCATGAAGCTCACCGGCATAATGGCCACCCTAGGTCGCTTCATCAGCAAACTTGGGGAGAAAGGCCTGCCCTTCTTCAAGCTGCTAAAGAAGGCAGACAAGTTCGTCTGGACTGAGGAGGCCGACCAGGCCCCAGAGGAGCTAAAGACCTTCCTCACGACTCCCCCGGTGATGGTGCCCCAGAAACCGAAGGAAACTCTGTTGCTCTACATCTTCACGTCCACCCTGGTGGTTAGCTCAGTTCTGGTGGCAGAGCGATCTAAGGGAGGAAAACCTTATTCAGTCAAGCGGCCCATCTACTACGTCTGTGAGGTCCTATCAGACAGCAAGGTCAGATACTCGCATCCCCCAGAAGATGCTCTACACACTCCTCGTCACCTCGCACAAACTCTAGCATTACTTCCAGGCGCACAAGATCAAGGTCTTCTTGGCCTTCCCTCTCGGAGAGATTCTGTGCTGCCGCGACACCACTAGGCGCATCGTCAAGTGGTCTATCGAACTACTAGGCGAGTTCAACCCCGCGGCTATAAGCACATACTGGTGGTGGTGGAAAAATTCACCAAATGGGTCGAGGTCCGGGCTGTAGCTAGCGTCACGTCGAAGAGGCGACCAAGTTCATTGAAGAGATCACCCACCGCTTTGGGGTTCCCAACAGGATCGTCACTGACTAGGCCCGGCCTTCACTAGGGTCGAATTTTGGGACTTCTGCCAAGACAGCCTCATCGACATCTACTACTCTTTGGTGGCGCACCCTCGGTGCAATGGTCAGGTCGAGTGAGCCAATGGCATGGTACAGCAGTCCATCAAGGATCACATCTTCGACGACGCATCTCCCTACGTCACCAGGTGGCTAGCAGAGCTTCCTCACATTATCTGGGGCCTCCAGACCTAGGTCAGGTCGGCCATAGGGTACTCACCATTCTTCTTGGTGTATGGGTCGGAGGCTATCCTCCCAACTGACCTTTCCTTCGGAGCTCCTCGCATTCAACACTACAAATAGGGCATGGTAGAGCAAACACATAGGGTCGACCTTGACAACCCTGAGGAACATCATGTGGCCGCGCTCATGCGCCACACCCATCACGAGCAGCAGCTACGTCGCTACCACCACCACAAACATTCCTTCAATGTTAGGGACCTGGTTCTGTGGCGAATCCAGAACACCAAGGACATGCACAAGCTCTCCGCACCTTGGGAAGGCCCCTTCATAGTCAAGGAGGTCATTGGACCAACAACCTATTGTCTCTAGTGGGCTGATGGTCAGGGTGTCCCGAACCCCTGGAACATCGAGCACTTACATCGCTTCTACCCTTAGAAGATCTGTACCAAAATAAAAAGCTACGTACTCTACTTTCTTGTTGTTGACGGTTAAAAGTTGTATCAAAGTTCGTTTGTGACTTGCAAGCGGACAAGTCTCCCGTCGTAGTCAAGGGACCCTTCTTCCCTCGAGTGGTGAACCCAAGGTATCGAATCCGTGGAACAATGTGCAACGCAAGGATTCAATCTAGTAAAGCAAGGTAAAGCTATCTAATGAAGACAAGTTGCATCTAATCTACTAACTCATAAAGAAAACGAATCTAATCTAATCTACTAAAGAGGTAGCAAGAGAAAGCAAGAGATAACCAATCTAGAGAATCTAGAACATGCTTATGTTGTAGCTCCAAACAAAATAGATGAAGATAGAAAAGCGAATCTCATTAAAAGCATCTTTAAATCGTGGCCTTCCCATCCGACTCCGAAAACATCCGCCTTTCAAGACCCCCGTTCTGTCACAACGTATCCCTATTCATGCGGGGAGCTTAGGGCGAGTTCGATAGAACAAGTTGAAATCACTTGGCCGGTCCGGTATGCACCTCTAGCCACCGCGGCTACAAGAGCACCCTATGTAATCTAGCTATAGACTAGATCGTAAAAGAAGCAAAACCAAGAAGAAATCAAAATCATCGAGAAGGCACTTAATCGCTAGAAATCGGATTCACTTACAAACTTCACCATGAATGATTACATGAACAAGATCACCACCGGGGCCCTCCCTCGATCTTGATCCTCGCTCCGGAGCTCCGACGTGGTCTTCCATGCAAGGTTCCCACGTCGGCTAGGGAAACCCTAGACAACTAGCACGACCCTCATCTCCGAGATGGTGTCCCTCAAGCTTCTCTCGCTCCTCGGCGGCGGATTACGACTTCGGTTCTACGTGGCTCTCGGTCGGGGGGATATTTATAGCCCGAGAAGCAATTAGGTCAAAGGGGAGGCCGATTGGGCCCCGAGGTGGGCCGGGCCGGCCGGCCTCGGGCCCAATTCGGCCCATCCCGCGGCCTGCTTCGCCCGGTGTTGCTTCCCACGTCTTCTAGATGTTCTCCCCTTTTGCATGTGGGCCCTTGACGTCGGTTTCTCTCCGAATTGGACTCAACTCCTTGTCTTGCAAGATTCATCACTTTTCTGGTTCAGTTCTCGGAGTTTATCGTCTTCTCGGGCTTGGTCCTTGGGCTCTTGGAGTCATGTTCACTTCATTGCTTGACTTGTATCGGGCTTCAAGGTCTTGTCATGAGGTGCTTAATGAACTTATCCCGGAAGTCTTGCTTTCATCGTTAAAACCCTGCGTAAACACATAACTCCAAAACCGACATGCACAAGTGAACTTGTTATACCACGGGGGTTAGTACCAATGAATAAGATACAAAAGTTATGCCAACACCGAAGGTAAACTCATGGCTAGGTTGACGGATTTTCACCGTCAACACTTGTAATTCATAGTCAATAAAGATAAGATTCCCTCTTCGACAGATCCCCTGTCGACCTACATCTGGGTCTCTCTTTTACTTTCTCTTCATCCTTCCCCCCTGAAGTGCTCGTGGGCTTGGTCTAAGTTAGGCCCGACACACTCGGGGGCTTGACTTTGCCAACCTAAGGGTCTTGCGACTTGAAGGGGTTCTTATGTCTTCCCTCCTTTAAAGTGTTATCCCTTAGCATAGCCTTTACACTTTTTATGTGTATTCCTAGGTCATGTGGTTGTGAGACTTAGGGTCCAAGACCCCCCTCCGCGCGTCGGCAACACCTAAGCCTCCACGCTGAGCCATGTAGTTGGTAAGCCATTCCTCCACTAAGTTGGGTCAACGGAGGGAACTTGTTTTACAACTTCATTACTTTTGGGTCCTCATAAATGAGCGTTTTTGCTATATAAGGGGTTATGCTCTTCAGATAAGCGACACCTCTTTCATTCATGCAAAGTTCTTTTACATTCGATAAAAAGGGTCGCGGCCTTATGTACATTGACACCCTAATGCATCCTAAACCTTTTTTTCAGAGGTCGACCTTCTTGATGATCTCCTTCGCGGCGGCCTGGACGTCTTCAGAGTTCACCATCTTTGCCAGGTCAACACCCTTCGCGACCTTCTGTAGGTTGAACGTTGTCTCGTGAAACTTCACTGTAACCAAATCCGCGGCCGCATCAAGCTTGCTGGTGTCAAGCAGTAGCGCTTTCACCCGACCTTCTGCCTCATCCAGGCGGGTGACCAGGTCCTTGGGCTCCACCCCTTTCTCCTGGGGGACGTAGATGGCCATCAAGTACTTAGTAGGCTCCTTGAGGTCGGTGAGCTGCTTCTCCAGACCTGCAATTACCGCCAGAGGGTCAGCAACAACCCACAAGTCTCGGCGTAACCCTGGTAAAGCTCACCAGGATAGTCATTACTCACCATCCTGGGTCTCCTTGGTCTTCTCCTTAAGGACCCTCACTTGGTCCTTGGTCTCGGCGAGGTCCTTCCTCAAGGTCTCCTTCCTCTCCCTGGCGTCTGGGGCAATCAAAGTTCAAAGTTAGGGAACAACCCAACTGCTAGAAGCCAATGTCTCAGGCCCGTTCAAGCATACCTCTACTATGATCGTGAGGTCTTCTTCAGCGTCCCTCGCCTTCTTCTGGGAAGCTGCCAGCTCCTTCTTCAGGGTGGCTACCTCCTTCTCCGCTTGCCGGGCCATGGCAGTTTTCACACGCTGGATCTCCACCGCGACTTCGACCTGGGCCTGCAACATGTCTCCCGAGCTGTGGTCACCTCCATGTGGGCCTTGGCACCTTCCTTCACCAGGTGCGCCTGGGCCTGTGCTCGCTCGGTGAGGGACTGCATTACAATAAAGACCCAGTCAGCCTAATCCCCCTAGGAACAACAGTCGGAAATCAACGAGGTCGATAGCTAGAACTCATCGAGAGCATCCACGCGGTTGTACTCTACTCTGCCTTGAACTCATCAAGGTCATGGCGGTCAGCGACGACCTCGTCCTCCCATGGGGTGTAGGAGTAGAAGCACCTGTCATTGTCATCCGCCCCTCTAGGTGCGCTCGCCCCCTTGGCTCACGGCTCTATACTGGTGGTGGGTCGGCCACAAGCAAGTCACTCTGAAGACCTTCGACCTGCTGTGCGCCACCGGCTACGACCTTCACCGCCTCCAATGTTGTCGTCCCCATGGCTCCAAGGGCCTAGCTCGAGAGGTCCGCCGCCAACATCACCGGTGACTGCTCCACCGGCGCCTTCCCTTCCTTGTGCCGAAATGCCTCTCGGCCTGAGGCATTTTTGGTACCCTCCGAGGTGGCAGGCATCCACTTATAATGACATGAAAACCCTCAATAACGAAGAACACAAGACACACAAAACCAAGCCTGAACCTCACGCCTGCCGTGATCCACTCGACGTACCTTGCACCTACCAAAAGGGTCTGAGGCATACCCTCCGTGGATGTCGTTTGCGTAAAAGGATAAACTAGGAGCAGTTCCCTCAGACTACACGAACCCCCTTGTCCCCAGACTACGGCGAGTTCCAGAAGGTCCGTGTCCATGTCTCCCCTAATGACTCGGGTTCCATCTTCCGCCTGGTGCTCGTGGTTTCTAAAAACGAACCATCGCGTCACGATGTGACTGTCGGGGACCGCCCTAGGGGTCCCCTTAAACAACGGGGAATCCTCACTTAATCCCGGTATCAAAACACGCTAAGCCTAACCATGCAGGTAACTAACCATGCAGGACACGGCCCACGCCGGGATCCCGACGGCCCACCGAGACGGCCCACGGAGAAGACCCCTCGAGCAGGCTCCGCCTCGCTCGAGGACGCGCTCCCCCTCGGGCGGGCTCCGCCCCGTTCGAGGGGCAACCCCTTTCCCTCGAGCGGTCCCGCCCGCTCGAGGGATCGCCCCCCCTCGAGCGAGGTCTCGACTCGCTCGAGGGTTCGCTCCCGCCCTCGCCCGGGGCCCGCCACGCTCACGGCGCGCGCCGCACGCGTGCGCCGGCCCCGTACTTGGGCATTTAGCGCCACGACGCCGCGAGGACGGCGCCATCATGCGCCACGGGCTCACGCCCGGTGCCGCCGCACCAACTCCCTAGGGAGGAGCCCATCCCCGCCCGCGTGGGGGATGGACTGTGCGTACGGCGGTGACGGTCCCGTGACACCGCGCGCCCACTACGATGACGGCTAACGCGCCCGACCCTCGAAAGGGGGGGGCGCACCCTCGATCTCACTTTTCCGTGACCCTACGGGTTAGGTAGGGGGCGCCGGGCGGTGGATGGCCATCCCGGTCGCGCGCGGTGCGGGCGCCGTACCCACGCGTGCGGACGCACGCCCGGCACCGCGAGGGCGCACGCCGGCACTGCGAAGCAACCACTCCGCTGCCGCGGAACGCATTGGGAAGGAACGCCGTTCTGCCCGCGCCTATTCCCCGTACCAGCCATCATCAGCACCTCCCTCGAAGCCTATCAAAGGACACCACCGCCATCTGCCGCCTTCCTACCCTCGAACCGCCACTGTTCGGGTACGGGGTAGGCCATCATGGCCGGATCGCGGCGAAGATCGTCCGGACGGCCGCCCACTCTACACCGTAGCGCGACGTGCTCCCTCACGTAGCTAGGTAGCGCGGCGTGCATGTAACCCGTCGCCCCCTTGGCCTATAAAAGGGGGAGGCGAGCCCCCGGCGCGGGGGGGGGGGGGGGGGGGGGGAAGAGGTTCAGAGGAACACAACACACCGTGCACTCACTCTCTTATTCTCCCACAACATCTTCAGCCACTCTCCCAGGGACTTGGAAGCCACGCTTCCTCTCCCGCCTTGCTTGTACTTGCCCCACTACAAGCACCCCCGGTGCCGAGCAATATAGTGCCACGAGCACGCCCCTGCTGGACGTACGGCCCCCTCGGCCGGAACCAGGATAAAACCTTGCGTCATTTGTTGCTTAGCATCGACCATTGAGGGATAGACCTAGGCGTTATCTACTGGTTAGTGTCGGGACCATATTCCGCACCGACAGTTGGCGCCCACCGTGGGGCACACGAGCGCCTAAGGTCATTTCACCAACTCCCTCCATGGTGATTCGCACTGAGTACCGTGGTACCCGCTACAACATGGGTAGCTCGGACCCTCTCCCGGCCGGGTTCGAGATCCGCTTCGGAGACTTGAACTTTCAGGCCACGGGGAACGGCTATCTCATGCGCCTCACCAATCGTGAGGAGCTTCGCGCGCGCAGCGCGAGGCCGAGTCCGCTACGGTCTCCGCCGCACGCACGACACCGGCGCGGGCGCCCGCGGGCACGGATGCGCGGGTCCGTCGACGCCGCGCCGCCGTCGTCGCTCTGGGCCGCGCTCACGCCGGGCGCGGTCCGAGCGGCGGCAAGCCGAGCGCGCGCGCCGTCCAACGCGGTGCGCCCACCGTCACAACGGCCGCCACCGCCCCGGCGGGACCGCGTGCGGTCTCGGGACCGCGCATCCCCATCGGGGCTGCGTGGCGCCACGACGGCCCATAACGCCAACGTGAACACGACGATGCGCGGGTTCCACCTGGCCGCCACGTCATCGTCGCCAGGGACCCCGGCACCTCAGCAGCAGACGAGTCGTCCCTGGGCTCCGTCGACACGATGCCACCCGCCAACCGCCACGGGTACGCGGAGTGGGACTTCTCCGGCGTGCCGGACCCAGTCGCGTTCAGGCGCTTCCTCGACGCCACGGACTACTGGTTTGGCTGCTCCGACGACTCCAGCACCGGGAGCTACGACCCCACGCGGGAGTGTTGCGCCGTCATCACCAACGACCCGGCCAACGGCTCGCCGGCGCGGCGGGTGCGGGAGACGGGGAAGTCACGCCCGCCCGGGGGATCGCCGCGCGCCGGCCGCGGGACCGAGCGCTCCGCGCGGGGCCGACGTCGACGCACGGTGGCCCAAGCCCGCGAGCTCGAGGCCAAGGCGGCGGAGGAGTGCGGACGGTGCGGCCGCTCCGCGCCTCGATGGCAGGGGAGGCCTCTGCGCGCGGCGAACGCGCGCGGGAGCTGGGCCGACAGGTCCGTGACCGCCTCAACCCCGTCCCCAACGTCGACAACGCGGATACTCCGCCACGGGCGAGCCAAAAGCTCATCGCCGCCGCGACATTGCTACGCGCCATGCCGGCACCCTCGACCCCCGAAGCTCGAGACATGCACCGCGAGGTGCAGACTCTCCTCGAGCAAGCGGCCGTCCAGCAGGCCGAGAGCTCAGCCTCACGCATCCGCCCACAGGGGGGACGCACGGGGTGATGATCCTGCACCAGGTGGCGAACCCTCGGTGCACGTGGGTCAACCCGCTGACCAGGGGCGCACGCCGACCAAGGAACGGCTCCTTGACACGCGCAGGGCACTGGATGGCGACGCCCGCAACGTCATCAACGCCCGGCGCACCAGCAAGGCGGACGCGCGTGCGGCAAGGGGCTACGACAGCGGTGAGGATCGCTCCCCGACACCGGAGCCCCCGGGCACCCGTGTGTTCAGCCGGGAGATCCGCACGGCGGCGTTCCCCCAGCGCTTCCGTCAGCCCTCGACAATCGTCAAATACAACGGGGAGACGGACCCCCGCGTCTGGCTCAACGACTACCGCCTAGCCTGTCAGCTGGGCGGGGCCACCAACGACGAAGTGATCATCCGCAACTTGCCCCTGCACCTGGGCGACGCGGCCCGGACATGGCTCGAGCACTTGCCCGCCAGCCAGATCCATAACTGGGACGATCTAGTCCACACGTTCGTGGGCAACTTCCAGGGCACGTACGTGCGCCCTAAGAACTCCTGGGACCTGCGCTCCTGCACGCAGAAGCCCGGCGAGTCGCTGCGGGACTTCATACGGCGCTTCTCCAAGCGCCGCACGGAGCTCCCCGGCGTGGCGCGATCCGAGATTGTGCACGCGTTCCTCGAGGGCACCACGTGCGGGACCTTGTGCGCGAACTAGGACGCGGCCGCCCACGGACTCGAACGAGCCGTTCGACATTGCCACCGGCTTCGCCTCGGAGAGGAGGCCGTGGGGGCGATCTTCGACGGCAAGAAGGGCAAGCGCTCCGAGGACACGCCCGCGGAGGGCGGCGGGTCCAAGGAGCCGCGCCGCAACGACAAGCGGGGCAAGAAGGGGGAAGAAGCCGCGCCGCGAGGCGCGCGAGCGGGGCGCAACGGCGGCAACGCCGAAGCCCTCGGCGTTGACCCGGCCGACGGGGCCCTCGACCGGCTCCTCGAGGCCCGGGGGTGTTTGACGACATGATGAAAAAACCATGCCCCTACCACAAAACTCCCGTGAACCACACTCTTGAGCAATGCGACATGCTCAAGAAGTTCTACGGCCGTGCTGCCGCGAAGGAGGCAGAGGCCAAGAAAGATGGGGGCGATGGCGACGCGGGCGGTTTCCCTGCTGTCGAAAATGTGTTCCTCATCTTTGGGGGACCTACTGTCGACATGTCGACCCGGCAACGCAAGAAGGAGCGGCACGAAGTCCTCGCCGCAGAGAGGGCACCTCCGGCCTTCCTCAACTGGTCGAAGGACGCCATCACTTTTAGCCGAGATGATCACCCAAACCGCATTCCGAACCCGGGCCAGTACCCACTGGTGGTCGATCCCATCATTGGGAACGCCCGGTTTTCGAAGGTCCTTATGGACGGAGGCAGTAGCCTCAATATCCTCTTCGCGCATACATTGCGCCTGATGGGGATTGGGCTGGACCAGCTGCGGCCCAGCACGAAGCCGTTTCATGGCATCGCGCCGGCAAGCGAGGTTCAACCCCTCGGGCGGTCCCGTGCCCGTATGGTTTGGGACCCCCAAGAATTTCCGCAAGGAAACCCTCACCTTCGAGGTGGTGGGATTCAAAGGGGCCTACCATGCCATCCTTGGGCGACCATGCTATGCCAAGTTCATGGCGGTCCCCAACTACACGTACTCGAAGATGAAGATGCGGGTCCAAACGGCGTCATCACCGTCGGGTCGTCGATCGAGCACGCATTCGGCCGCGACGTCGAGTGCGTGGAACATGCGAGAGGCACTAGCGGCCGGATGAAGCGCCGGTGAACACGGCGGGAGAAGATGGTCAACGACGACCTCAGCTCCGCCGCCAAGCACGTCGGCACCTTCGAGGCCGCCGAGCAAACCAAAGGGGTCCCCCTCGACCCGTCGGCCCCCGAGGGCAAGGCGTTGAGGGTCAGCTCGACCCTCGACCCTAAATAGGAAGCAGTGCTCGTCGACTTCCTCCGCGCCAACGCCGACGTCTTCGCGTGGAGCCCCTCGGACATGCCAGGCATCCCGAGGGAGGTCGCCGAGCACTCCCTTGATATCCTGCCAAACGCCCGCGCTATACAGCAGCGGTTGCGCCGCTTCGACGAGGAGCGGCGACGGGCGATCGGAGCGGAGCTGCGGAAGCTCCTCGAGGCCGGGTTCATCAAGGAAGTGTTCCACCCTACGTGGCTAGCTAATCCTGTGCTTGTAAAAAAGAAAAATGGGAAGTGGAGGATGTGCATAGACTACACTAGTCTCAATAAGGCATGTCCAAAAGTTCCTTTTCCTTTGCCACGTATAGATCAAATCGTTGATTCAACAGCCGGGTGTGAACTGCTCTGTTTCCTTGATGCCTACTCGGGATATCACCAAATAAAAATGAAGGAGTCCGACCAGCTCGCGACTTCGTTCATCACACCGTTCGGGACGTTCTGTTACGTCACGATGCCTTTCGGCCTCAGAAACGCGGGCGCAACATATCAGCGCTCGCATGCGGCACGTTTTTGGGGATCACATCGGGCGGACGGTCGAAGCCTACGTGGACGACATCGTCGTCAAGACCAGGAAGGCGGACGACCTGGTTAACGACCTTGGCGTCGCGTTCAGCTGCCTACGAGCCAACGGGGTCAAGCTAAACCCTGAAAAATGTGTCTTTGGAGTGCCGCGGGGCATGCTCCTAGGATACATTGTCTCCCAGCGGGGAATCGAGGCCAACCCTGAAAAGGTCGCGGCCCTCGAGCGAATGGGTCCAATTCGGGACCTCAAAGGGGTGCAGAAGGTGTTGGGGTGCCTCGCCGCCTTAAGCCGCTTCATCTCGAAGCTCGGTGAGAAGGGCCTGCCCCTCTACCGGCTGCTCAAGAAGCACGAGCGCTTCTCCTGGACCACCGAGGCCCAGGACGCGCTTGACAAGCTGAAGGCATCTCTGACGCACGCTCCAATCCTCACGCCGCCGCGAGACGGCGAACCCCTGCAGCTCTACGTGGCCGCAACCACCCAGGTGGTCAGCGCCGTGATCATCGTAGAGCGCACGGAGGAGGGACACGCCTTGCCCGTGCAGAGGCCAGTCTACTACATCAGCGAAGTCCTGTCGGACACAAAGACGCGCTACCCCCAGGTCCAGAAGCTGTTGTACGCGGTAGTCCTCGCACGGCGCAAGCTCCGCCACTACTTCGAGGCCCACCCGGTCACGGTGGTCTCTTCCTTCCCGCTAGGAGAGATCATTCGCAACCCCGACGCGGCAGGCAGGATTGCCAAGTGGTCCGTGGAGTTGATGGGCGAGACGCTCGCCTACGCCCCGCGTAAGGCCATTAAATCGCAAATCTTAGCCGATTTCGTCGGCGAGTGGACGGACACGCGAGCTGCCGCCCCCTCGGATTCAAGCGAGAATGTCGGACTGCGTTCTTCGACGGCTCGGTGATGAAGACGGGAGAGCGGGGCGCGAGCCTGCTCTTCATGTCACCCCTCGGGGAGCACATGCGCTACGCAGTGCGCCTCCACTTCCCCGCATCCAACAATATGGCAGAATACGAGGCCCTCCTCTGCGGCCTCAAAATCGCCATCGAGTTGGGCGTCAAGCGCCTCGACGTGCGCGGGGACTCGCAGCTTGTGATCGATCAAGTCATGAAGAACGCGAGCTGTCATGATGACAAAATGGAGGCCTACTGCAAGGCCGTGCGGGCCCTCGAAGACAAGTTCTACGGCATCGAGCTTAATCACGTACCCCGCCGGTACAACGAGGAAGCGGATGAACTTGCCAAGATCGCGTCCGGGCGGATCACCGTCCCCCCGAACGTTTTCGCGCGCGACATCGCTCAACCCTCGGTCGTCTTCGAGCCCTACCCCTCGAATCACAACGAATCCTCGGGGGCTCCCTCGAATCCAGCGGGCGCGGAACCCATGGACGAGGACCCCTCGAACGAGGCGTATGTGCTCTCCCTCCTCGAGGGGTACGGCTCCCACGAGGCCGTCGCGATGGACATCGAGCCGGCTCCCGTCCAGGCGGACTGGCGGGAGAAGTATACTGCCTGGATCGCTCGAGGGGAACTCCCCGCGGACCGGGCCGCGGCCGAGCGCATCGCTAGGATGGCCAAATCCTTCACCCTCGTCGACGGCGAGCGCGTACAAGCGTGCCGCGTCGGGCATCCTACAACGGTGCGTGCCCATTCCCGAGGGGCGCGAGCTCTGCGGGACATCCACGCGGGGATCCGCGGCCACCACGCCGCGCCCCCGCACCCTCGTCGGCAACGCGTTCCGCCAAGGCTTTTGCGGCCTACCGCGGTCGCGGACGCCGCCGAAATCGTACGCACCGCGAAGGGTGCCAGTTCTACGCCCGCAAATCCAACCTGCCCGCTCACGCCCTGCAGACCATCCCCGTCACATGGCCGTTCGCTGTGTGGGGGCTGGATATCGTCGGGCCCCTCGCGGAAGGGCCCCGGGGGCTTCACCCACCTGCTAGTCGCGATCGACAAATTCTCCAAGTGGGTGGAGGTGCGCCCCATCACGAATTTAAGGGCTGAGCAGGCAGTCACGTTCTTCACCGACATCGTCTACCGCTTTGGAGTGCCAAACTCCATCATCACAGACAATGGGTCCCGGTTCCCGGCCGGAAGTTTTTGGAGTTCTGCGACAAGTTCCACATCCGCGTGGATTGGGCGGTCGTGGCACACCCACGGACCAACGGCCAAGTGGAGCGTGCCAACGGCATGATTCTCGCAAGGCCTCAAGCCCCGAATTTCCGACCAGCTCAACAAATCCGGCCGAAAATGGCTCCAAGAACTACCGGCGGTCGTGTGGAGCCTAAGGACAACCCCAAGCGAGCCACCGGGTTCACCCCGTTTTTCCTAGTCCATGGTGCGGAGGCCGTCCTCCCCACGGACCCGGAATATGGGTCGCCCGAGATTCGAGGGTACGACGAAGATGCTAACCGGCGAGCCCGCGAGGACTCGGTGGACCGCCTAGACGAAGTACGCCTCGTGGCGTTGATGCACTCCGCAAGGTATCAACGGTCCCTACGACGTTACCAAGCACGCAAGATACGTCGGAGGGATTTCGGCGAAGGGGGATGCGGTCCTAAGGCTACGCCAAGACAACCGAGGGCGCCACAAGCTATCGCCCCCATGGGAGGGACCCTATGTCGTGGTGAAAGTGCTCAAGCCGGGCACGTACAAGGCGGCCAACGAGGACGGCGAAGAACTCACCAACGCCCGGAACATCCAACGCCTACGTCGCTTCTACCCTTAGCTAGGATTTTCCGAGTGTTTTTTGTTGTAAAATCACATGGCCAACGCCCCGCTTGGTGTCAATTATGAAAATACTACGGGTCTAATAAAAGGGCAACTCGGCTTTCCCCCCGAAACCCAAGTTACCCTCGGGGCTACTTGCGGGGGGGGCACCCCCCCCAAAAATGGTCCCATTTTTGGCGCAAAAAACATAACAACACGCGCTAAGTTTGTTTCCTACTTCAACCTCGAGCCATGATTCGAACAGGGCGTAGGCGGCACAGCGGAAGGAGCGTGCGAGCCAGAGATAGCCTACGCCGCGTGGCTATGGCCCTTCTCTCTCGCCTCCAACCCAGCGGGCCCCCTGCGAAAACCGAACTCCCCTAACTAGAATCTACTCAGGAAGAAGGAGAAACAAAAAGCGTAATAAACAAGCAACTTCATTTACAGCAATTGCTCATGTTCACAAGACAATTTGTTTATTTACAAAAGGCCACGAGGCCGAATTCGATACACGTAAACAAAAAATGGGCCTAGCGCCCAAGCGCTTTCGGGCGGGAGGAGCGAGCGGCATCGGCGGCGTCCGGGAAGAGGAATTCTTCGAAGGCCTCGGCGAGCGACCCGGCGGCGTCAGCAGCAAGCGCGTCCGCGTGCTCCATAGCCACCTCGTCCTCGACGCCCTCGGGCACGATGTAGCCCTCCGCCACCGCCTCGAGGTTGACCTCGTAGTGGGATCGCACCACTCCGAGGGCCTTCCGGACGCCTAGGTGCAACGCCCGGCGCACCCGCTCCGTGACGTGGCCGCCTAGGGCGCGCGGGCGGCCGGCCGGCGAGCCGCCGGCCCGGGCCTCGCCTTCCTCGACGACGCGGCGGGTCTCGAGGGCCGCGTCACGTAGCTCCCGCCGGCTCTGCTCGGAGGAGTTGTAGGAAGCCCGCAGGCCTCGGCCCGCCCGGCCAGCCGTGCCCCAAGGCGGTGCGCAAGCTCGGAATCAACAAGACGACAAGAAATCAGAAAGGGAGAAACGAACCCTCTAAAGCAAAAAACCAACAAACAGAGTCAAAAAGTGACTCACCCTCGACTTGCTTCCTCTCCAAATCGAGGTCGCGGCGCGCGGACTCGAGCACCAACTCGAGACGCTGGACGGTCTCGCCTTGCTCGCGGAGGGCCAGCTCCTGGCTGGCGTTGCTGATGCTGAGCGCGAGCGCATCATCCTCAACCTTGGAGAATGCGGCGTTCGCTCCTCCGGGCGACTTCTCCGCCGCCTCGCGCGCGACGCGCTCCCGCTCCAGCGCCGTTCGGGCGTCGCCAAGGGCAGCCTGCTCTCGCGGAGCCGCCCCTCGGCCCACGGGCGGGCGATGCGCTCTCGCCGGAGGCTGCTCCTCGGCCGGCAACGAGGGCCGCGACCTTGGCGTCGAGGGCGGTCCTCGGGTCATCGACCTCCTTGGCGCGTTGCTCCAACCCGCGCGCCCGCTCCTCGGCCGGCGGCGCGCGCTGCGCCCCCTCGAGCGACGTGCGGAGCTCCCGGGTCTCGGCGCGAGCGGTGGCCACCTCCGCCTCCCAGTTGGCGGCCAGCGTCCGCGTCTTATCCAGGTCCGCACGCGCGTTCCACAGCGCTTCGTCGCGATCAACAAGGGCTGCGCGGATCCGCTCGAGGCTCGAGCGGCGCGCCGCATCCTGCCCTGAGCTCTCCGGGAGCTCGTCGCACCACGCCATCGCCCGTATGCTAGCCGGCCGTGCGGCGTCCCTAAGAGCGTCCGCAAGCGCGTCGAAAGCGCCGCATCGCTCCGGAGCCGGCGGGCCTCGGCGTTCACCGGTCGAACGCGTCGTATTTGTCGTGGGCGCGACGCTCGAGCTCCTGGCATCCACACATCAATTCTCGTAAGTGTCAAGGCTTGAATGCAGCACACCGAGACGAAAAAGGAAGTGGGACGAGCAAGCGTGGCTCACACGGAAGACAAGCCGGGGCCGGGCCGCCGTGGACTCGCGCCGCCTCGTTCAACGCGCGGTTGAGCGTGGCGCCGTGGCCCGGCTCGCCCCCGAGCCTCCTGCTCCCCCACGGCGTCGCCGAACGCAGGGGGATCCTCCACGGCCCCCCACCGGGCGGGGCGGCCGGCGTGGGAGGACGAGGCCTCGGCACCGCGTCCTCGGCCCCCCACCACCATGTGACCCTCGTGCCGCCTCACGAGGGCCCCCTCCCGGCGCTCGGGGGAAGTTCGTGGGCCGGCCCGGCCCACCGATTCCACCCGGGCGGCGGGGAGTCGTCCGAGAGCTCCACCACCTCCGCACCGCATAGTCGCCGGCGGCGCGGCCGCTCGCGCCGCCTCCGCCGGCACCTCCACCCGCGCCTCCGCGGCCACGGGCGCCGGCCGCGCCGCCGTGGCCGCCACCTCCCGGCGCTACCGCCGCATCCACGGGCGCTCCCGCGGTTGCGCCGCCCTCCACCTCCTCCGCGGTGGCAGCCACCGCGGGCTCCACCCACTACCGCCGCCGCCGCCGCGGCCCGCGCCTCCGTGGCGACCGACGCCGGCCGCCCCCGGCGACCGCCGGCCGCGCCACGGCGGGCCGATCCGCCGGCCGGGGCCTCGAGGCCCCGGGCCGGGCCTTGCGAGCTAGTGCCCGCCGCCACGCTTGTCCCGGGGCGTGACCCCCTCGACGAGCGCCGCCGGGGTGGGGATCGATGCGTCGCGTCCTCGGCACCTTGGCCGGTGCAAGAGGAGGAACGGTTGGCACGCGCCCGCGCGCAGCACGAACGGAGGGTTAGAGCATCTAATCACCGGCAAATCAAACCAAACAAAGAAGGACGAAGTTGCTTACCTCGCGGAGGAAAAGGCCCGTTTCCTTTTCCTCGAGGCCTCGCGGAAGAGGCCGGCGCGACGGCCGCGCCGCCGCGGCGCCTCCGACGGCGCCGCCGCACGCACGGGCACGCCCGCCCCGTGCGCGGGCGCGCCCGATGCCGCACCCCCCGAAGACGCCACCGCGCGCGGGGGCACGCTCGCCCCGCGCGCGCGCATGAGCGCCGACGCGCCCCCTTGACGATGACGCCACGCGCGCGGGCACGCTCCCCCCGCGCGCGCGGCACGCTTGACGCGCGTGCGGGCGCGTCCGCCGCGCGTGCCTCCGCGGCACGCGCGCGGCACCTCCGCGGCGCGTGCCGCCCCAGATGACAAGTGCTGGCGGCGGGCGCCGGTGCGCCCGCCCCGAGAAAGCCGCCCCTGACGCCGGCGCGGGTTCCGGCGACGGGGGCGCAGGCTGCCACCTGTCTGAAGGGCCCTCCCCCTCAGACTCTTCCTCCTCGTCCTGCTCCGAGGACGAGGGCTCCTCGATATCCGGGGAGGAGAGCCCCAGCTCCTCGCGTACTCCGCAGACCGTTGGTCGCGGCGCGCTTGGCGCTGCCTCGCGTGCTCCCTCTTGCGCGCCGCCCGCTCCTGCTGCTCCCGCTGCGCCGCCCGCCGAGCGCACGGGAGTCGGGGGTGGGTGGAACGGACTTGGCGGTGTTGACCTTCACCGGGGGCCGTACACGGGAGCAACAAAGACGTGTCGGAGGCGAGAGGCAACGCTAAAGAACCAAAACGAAATCGAGAACCACACTCACCAACGGGCCGATGGGGAGCATCTCGATGTCCCACGGAGTCCGCCCCTCAGGCATCGGCGGCGTCCGGGTGTCGACGGCGCTCCGCGCCCGGGTGAGCGCATACGGCCGCTCAAGGGGCGTCGGGAGCATCCGCGACCTCGCCAGGTCGACAGGAATGGCCGCCTCTGTCATCTCAAAGATGCAGAGCGGCCTCTCCATCAAAGGCACAACCCGCCGATGGTGGAGGAAGGCGAGGACGCCCATCGCGGTCAGCCCGTGCTTCCTCAGTCGCTGCAGCGCGCCCAGCACCGATTCCTGCCGCGTCCGATGCTGGGGTGGGGACACCCCGTACCCCCAGGAGGCGGGCCTCTCCTTGAACACCCGGCCGGTGTAGGGGGGAAGGCCTGGCTTGGCGTTGCGCAGATAAAACCATCCCCGCTCCCAGCCGGCGTTGTTTGTCGTCATGGTGCGGGGGGATGTAGACATCCTTGACCGCGCCCTTGCGGGCGAGCGACATCCCGCCGCGCGCATCGCGCGCGGGTCCTTGGCTCTGTCGTGGGCTGCGTGACGAGCTCCGCGCGGAAAAGGTGCACCCGAGCTCCCAATTCGCCGGGATCCCCCGGTACCCTTCGCGGACGCCCACGAACGTGGCCGCACGTGAGATAGCGTTAGGGGCGAAGTTGTGCGGCTCCACCCCCGTAGTAGTGGCACATCGCCCGCATGAAGGTGCTCGCCGGCGCGTTGAAGCCACGCTCGTGGTAGCGGAGGAAGCTCACCACATAGCCCTCCGGCGGGTTGGGCTCATGGTGCGCCGCCGGCGGCACGATCCATTCCGCCGGGCGCCCGTCTTCGTTAGCCGACAGCTGGCCGGCGGCGACCAGCTCGCCAAGGGCGAGCCGGGTCACCGTCGACCTTTCCCAGGCGTACGGCTCCAGGATCCTAACGGGAAGCTGAGGCGGTGCCATGAGGGGGGGCGAAGGAGTGCGAAGGCGGGGGACCAGGAAACGGGAAAGGAGCTCTAATGGCGAGACCGCGCGGTGGCGAGAGCGAGGCGAAGGCGAAGGGACGGGGGACTGAAAGTGGTAAGATGCCAAGGTAAAAAACCGCCGTCCCCTCCTCCGTGCAGTTTTATAGGCTGACGGGCGAGCTCTCCGGAGCGGACGCCCCGCCGACGTGATCGCAAGAATCTTTCCATCGCGTCGATGGGCGGGCCCCACCACGACCGCAGCGGCTCTAACACTGCAGGCGGGTCATCATTACGGCAAGGACCGGCCGCGACCGAGGCAAAACCGTCACGTCCGCCCCGCGCCGCGCCGCCCACTACGCGCGCGCGCGCGCGGCGCCGCCAAAAGGCGCGCCCGCGGCCGCAAACCCGCGGCCACGACCGCGAGGCATTTAAATGCCCGGTCCCTTGCCAAGCAAGGAGCACCCTCGAGCGGGGCGGACCCCCGGCTCGAAGCGCAGGCGACCCTCGATGGGATATCAGCGTGCGAAGGTCGCCCGGGACCTGCTCGATGTAGAGCGAGGCAACGCGCGGCACCCATGCCACGTGAGACCCTCGAGCGGCATGACCCTCGGCTCCAAACATAGGTGACCCTCGATGGGATATCAGCGTGAGAAGGTCGCCGGCACCCGCTCGATGTAGAGCGGACGGCCGCGGGCACCCATGCCACGCAAAACCCTCGAGCGGCCGGGCCCCCGCTCGAGACAATGTCAACCCTCCAAAGGGAGGCACGCGCGCGGGGGACCGCCCTGAGGTCACGCTTGAAATAGAGCGACACCGAAAGCACTCATACCGCGCCGTGCCGCCAACAAGCGCCTCGAGGGGCCGACTCGCGCGGACCCCTCGACGGCCGCAAACGCGAAAAGACGGGGCTGTCCATGCACGGCCCCGCACGGCCTTCCGATCGGAGGTTCGAAGCCCGACCCTCGACGGGTTCGAACAGGCGCCCCAGATCACGAGTTAGGGACGACGAGGGCACGCGCATTCGAGCCGTTCCTCGAGCCCGTCGGCTCGAGGGTGCCCCACATGTCGTGTTCGAGAGCCGCCGAGGGCGGACTAGCGGGGGATCCCACCGAGGGAGAGCTTCCGCGCCCTCGGTCCCTAGCGAACGGGACCGAGCCCCACCTAGCAAACCCACGCAAGCGCTTCCATGGACGTGTCTCCGGACGGCGCGCGCCTACCCCTTATCGAACGGGGCATGGACGTCCACTTGAACCACCCGCTAGCGGCTCGACGAGGAATCCGCGATTCGCGACCCGCTCGATGGGAGTCGTGGAGACCTCACCCTCCGTCCCGCGGAGGGACGGCGAGGGCGCGTTAAAAAACAAGTCGTCGGGCTCGACCCGATCGCCTCGAACGGGCCAAGGCTCGGGGGGCTTGACGCGCGGCTACACCTCCTTGAAATTGCACCCGCCGGAGACGATGACAGGGGGAGCGTGCACCCCCGAAGCCGGCCGAAACACCGCCGATGCCGGTTGGCATATGTGCCACGCCTTTCGACCAAAGTTCTCGCGGTTAACCCCCCCAGAGAACCCACACCCTGCGGGGGCTTCGGGGCTAGACCGCGGGTCCGCCGACGCGGCCCCACGGAAAGCGTTCGCAAACAAAGAGGGAAGAACGTCCTATCGGTAGGTTCCGGCATCCGCGGGAGCCTCAATGGCAAACCCGGATGCTCGGGGGCTACTGTCGGGGGACCGCCCTAGGGGTCCCCTTAAACAACGGGGAATCCTCACTTAATCCCGGTATCAAAACACGCTAAGCCTAACCATGCGGGTAACTAACCATGCGAGACACGGCCCACGCCGGATCCCGACGGCCCACCGAGACGGCCCACGGAGAAGACCCCTCGAGCGAGGCTCCGCCTCGCTCGAGGACGCGCTCCCCCCTCGGGCGGGCTCCGCCCGTTCGAGGGGCAACCCTTTCCCTCGAGCGGTCCCGCCCGCTCGAGGGATCGCCCCCCTCGAGCGGGTCTCGACTCGCTCGAGGGTTCGCTCCGCCCTCGGCCGGGGCCTCGCCACGCTCACGGGCGCGCCCGCACGCGTGCGCGGCCCCGTACTTGGGCATTTAACGCCCGACGCCGCGCAGGACGGCGCCATCATGCGCCCGGGCTCACGCCCGGTGCCGCCGCACCAACTCCCCGGGGAGGAGCCCATCCCCGCCACGCGTGGGGGATGGACCGTGCGGTACGGCGGTGACGGTCCCGTGACACCGCGCGCCCACTACAGGACGGCTAACGCGCCCGACCCTCGAAAGGGGGCGGGGGCGCACCCTCGATCTCACTTTTCCGTGACCCTACGGGTTAGGTAGGGGGCGCCGGGCCGGTGGATGGCCATCCGGTCACCGTAACGGTGCGGCCGCCGTACCCACGCGTGCGGACGCACGCCCGGCACCGCCGAGCGCACGCCCGGCACCGCAAGCAACCACTCCGCCGCCGCGGAACGCATTGGGAAGGAACGCCGTTCGCCCGCGCCTATTCCCCCGTACCGGACATCATCGCACCTCCCTCGAAGCCTATCAAAGGACACCACCGCCATCTGCCGCCTTCCTACCCTCGAACCGCCACTGTTCGGGTACGGGGTAGGCCATCATGGCCGGATCGCAGCGAAGATCGTCCGGACGGCCGCCCACTCTACACCGTAGCGCGACGTGCTCCCTCACGTAGCTAGGTAGCGCGGCGTGCATGTAACCCGTCGCCCCCTTGGCCTATAAAAGGGGGGAGGCGAGCCCCCGGCCCGGGGGGGGGGGGGGGGGGGGAAGAGGTTCAGAGGAACACAACACACCGTGCACTCACTCTCTTATTCTCCCACAACATCTTCAGCCACTCTCCCAGGGACTTGGAAGCCACGCTTCCTCTCCCGCCTTGCTTGTACTTGCCCCACTACAAGCACCCCCGGTGCTGAGCAATATAGTGCCACGAGCACGCCCCTGCTGGACGTACGGCCCCCTCGGCCGGAACCAGGATAAAACCTTGCGTCATTTGTTGCTTAGCATCGACCATTGAGGGATAGACCTAGGCGTTATCTACTGGTTAGTGTCGGGACCATATTCCGCACCGACAGTGACGGACTCCAAAGAAGCAACGCACATCCAGGGGAACGCCCTGCACGCCCAGTTGAAGGACCGATACGGCGAACTAGAGAGGGGGGAGTGAATGGGAGCCGATAAAAATTCTTCTTGAAGGAGATGGAGGCTCCAATAAGATGAACACGGCTTCCAACACACATCTCCGACTCACTACCTAAGTTGACCAAGCCCACACAGCCACTGCAGTGCCACTGGACCTAGGAACCAACTCTCAACCTCACAGACCCGACGACGCAGCGGAACACAAAACTCGAGCCTCACTGACCTACACCGGTTAGGCCGGTGAGCACCACCGGTCAGACCGGTTCCTGCTGGAGAAACTTGGCGACTTCCACAGAACAGCCCTTACACCGGTCAGGGCGGTCCAAGCCAGAAAGCCCGAAAACACCAAACAGGACTACCGAGCTCCAAAACGACCCAAACTCAAAATAACAGCAACACGGGACAACAACGAACTCACCCAAACATTCACCCAGCAAAACCCAATAGGGGTCTGCACTGGTCAAACCGGTGAGAGGCACCGGTCAGACTGGTGTGACCTGAGCTCGTCGGGATGAACAACACCCGCGGGTCAACTCCCCCAAATTCAACTCCCGATCTCCCGAATCGCTCCACGGATTTGTGCAAGACTTTGGGGATAGTAGGAACACCTCATGGGGAGTCCATAACCAAGTTTATGTCCACCAAAACTTGCCAAATCAAGAGGAATCAAAGAAATCTCGCCAAGAGCTCCTCTAACCCTAAACACCGAAAACCCCAAAATCGAGCCCCTTTGCTCACGGATTTGGAAGGGGAATCAAAGAGAAAGGAACTACGAAGGGTTCACAAATACATCCCCCACCAAATCCCCAAGAGAAAGGTCCCTAAAACACTCCAAGAAATCCACCAAGAGAGGGCTTCGAAAATCACCACAAAGAACAAACGGGAACACCACATCCAAGCCTTGAGGAACCACACCGAATCATTTACACATCACAAAGAGGTTCATACAAGGTCTAGCTTGCCACCCGATCATCCTTCCCTCTCACAAGATCTCACCATGACGCTCTCAAGCTATTCCTATAGAAATCCTAAGGAAAATAAAAAGGGAAAATAGGAAAACCAAATGACCTAGGGTTCCAAGATATGGCTGCCATCCTCTGACCTCTTGGGTTATATGGAGGCAACCAAAAGTCTAAAATACCCTTACTAGCTAATTAGGGACACATGCCCCTCGAGGGCGAAATCAGAAATCTTTGTTATCACTCCATCAGACGGATGCCCAGCAATCGCAAACTTGCTTAGCCTCGACGCAAGCCTTGCAATCCCGACGCGTGTCCTCTGCTTCGAAGTCCCCGGGCTGCGTCGTCGCACACTTGTCAGACTGGTGCTCCCCACCGGCCGGACCAGTCAGACCCACCGGTCAGACCGGTCTGGAGCTGCTGCATCTCCGTCTTTGGTTCTTCGGTCTTGACTTTGTGGATCAACCAAGGAACCCAGTGGTTTTCTGGTGAACCACCGGAAACCCCGCGAACTCGGTGTAGACTCCACCAATCACCACTCATGACCTGGCTCCCACATAGTCCCAGCTGGACCTTGGTTTTGAGGCTCAACCAAGAAACCGTCCATGACTTCATCTTGTTGTTCATGCCACCATGCGGCCTGCACTCGGGTCCCTCGAATGAAGTCCACTTGTCTTCTCCACACATGGAGGCCTCACTGGCGATGACCTTTCGCGCTTGTCCTTCGCCTGCACCAACACCAGTCAAGCCGCAACCTGCACCTGTAATACTTAGCCAAGAATTAGTCCACACAACGTTGTCAATCACTCATCACCTCAGTAAGCGACCATCCACCGGTCCTCGAACCACACATGGTCCTCACCAGTGATGTGCAAAGGAGCAGTGTCGCATGATACCTCTTTGTGTTCGAGACCTTTGCCTCGAGTTCGAGGAGGCGGGGCTCCCAATGTTCAACAGTCCCCAAGCCAACCTGGGTGCTGCCATGGCGCGCCTCCAGCAAGCTGACCTTACACCTAAAGCCAAAGTGGCCATGGCTTACCTTCGAGTCGCCACGGCCTCAGTGGAAGAAAAGAGCTCAACCGCCAAGTCCGCCTCATCTTCATCAAGCCATCATTCACGCAGTCGATCCCATCAACCGCGATGCACTGATGTACAACACATCGCAGAAGAGGTCGATCAGCACAACCCCAAGCAGCCTAGAGGTCGGGCTAATGGCACCAAGGATGGTGACCTCCGCAAAACCTCGACAACAACAGGCGTGCCCGCGACGCCCGCGGCTACATCGACCAGCATCACCGCGAGTGCGAGGAGCGGGTGTTGCGCCGTCGCGCGGTGTAAGACCGTGAGTATGGCCCTCCTGGCGCCATTCATCGCGTCATGGAGTGGGAGTAGTGCGATCACCATGACGTCGAGAATAGGCATCGTGCAGTATATGAGGTGGAGTATGGTCACCCGAAGGTCGCCCCTCCCAATCGGGATCGCCAGCCGCATTCCCAGGTGTTGTTCAAGTTGGCGGTGGCGTCATCGACATAGCCATCATCACCGCCTTCCCCGTGTTGTCCCATCATCTTAGGTCGGTGTTCTACCCCGACAACTTCAAGCTGAACATCTAGATGTATGACGGGCTCTCCGACCCAAACATCTGGCTGTCGACCTACTATGTCTCCATCAAAGCAGCCGGCGACGGCTTCGACCACATGGTGTCCTACTTCCCGCTGGTGATGGGTGACGCCCAATCACTCTGGCTCAACAACCTCCCGGCCGGCAACATCAACTCCTGAGCTGACCTGTCCCAGGCCTTCACATCCATCTTCCAGACGACCTACAATCACCTTGGAAACGCCTTCAATCTTGGGAGGATAGTCATGAAGCCCAAGGAGTGGCTTCGTGACTACACTAATCGGTTCTTTGAGAACCGCAACACCTGTGTCAGTGTCAGAGATGACCAGGTCGTCGACAGCTACAAAAAAGCCGGTGCCACCACAATTCCCGCCCTCATGGATGTTGTCAACATGCTCATCAACACCGACAAGGCGATGGTGAACCAGTTTGACTACAACATTGGACGTGACACGGGCACATCCGACACCACAGGAGACTCCAGCTCTAAGCTACACAAGAGACCTTTCGAGGTGCTCGCGACTGAATGACGTCGACCCTCGATGTTCAACCTAAAAGAGTTCAACGTAGCGCTTGACAGCCCCTGCGGGTTCCATTAGGGAGCCACTCATACCGTTCGTGAGTGCTCACAGTTCAAGAGGGCCTTCGGCACCCCTAAGGACCCCAAGCATCCAAGGAAGATGGCGATCGATCCTCTTCGTGCTACTACAACAACTATTATCGCCGCGATGGACGACGTGACCACTGCGACTACCAACCACCCGAGGCTCGTTGCGATGAGCGCGACCTACCTCCTCCACTGAAGACAGGCAACCCTAATGGGCCCTTCCAATCTGCTAACCGATCGATCAACATGATCGTCGGAGGTCCCAAGTCTCATGTGAGCAGAAGGCGTTACCACAAGGATAAGCATGAGGTCCACCTCATCCACACCCAGTCGACGCAGCCTCTGCGTTGGTCTGAGCAGCCGATCACATTCTCCAGAGTTGATCACTGGGTCCTTATCTTAGACCTTGGGTCCTACCCACTCGTCGTCGAGCCTACAGTAGATGGAGGCCTGCTTCCCAAGACCCTCATTGATGGAGGGAGCGGGCTCAACATCATCTTCATTGAGACGTTGAAGAAAATGCAAATCGACTTCAAAAAGCTTACGATGTGCGATGAGCCCTTCTATGGCATCGTCCCTGGCAATGCGGCCTACCACCTGGGTCGAGTATCCCTTCCTATCACCTTTGGCACATAGGATAACTTCAGCACAGAGTACCTCAACTTTGAGGTTGCTGACTTCAAATTTTCCTACCACACGATCCTAGGTCGCCCGATGTTGGCCTGATTCATGGCCATTCCACACTAGACCTTATTGGTGTTGAAGATGCCTGCTCCAAACGGGGTCCTCTCTGTCTTTGGCGACCTCATGGTCACCTTCAAGGGCGACTCCGAGGCCCTCAACATCGCCATGATGACCGCTTGCACCGACACTTCCGCGGTCCTGGTCGCTGAGGCCACGAAGGTCGCTCTGAGCAACCTAACTGTCCCGGAGCAGCAACGCACCTACACCGCCCTGGACGCCACACCGTCAACAAAGAGAGTTTGCTTCGGCCTGCCCGACCTGGAGAAGATGATGGTCATTGGAGACGACCTCGGGGAGAAATAGGAACTCACGCTCACCAGTTTCCTCCGGGATAATGCAGACATATTCGCATGGAGTCCATCGGATATGTCGGGTGTCCCCAGGGAGCTGGCTGAGCACTCCTTGGATGTGAGATGGACAAGCCTATCAAGTAGAAGCTGCACCGCTTTGCGAAGGATCGTAAGGAGGTCATTAGGGTAGAGATAATAAAGCTCCTAGCTACCGGATTCATCCGTGAATGTAAAAACCCGGTTTTGCTCGCCAACGCAGTACTTGTATCCAAGAAAACTGGTCAACAGAGAATGTGATCGACTAGACTAATCTCAACAGGCACTACCCTAAGGACCCCTTCCCTCTTCCTCGCATCAACGAGGCGTGGACTCCTTGGCCGGAAGCGTCCTGTTATGCTTCCTCGACTGTTACTTAGGGTATCACTAGATATCCCTAAAGGTCTATGACCAGAATAAAACAATGTTCATAATGCCACACAACATCTACTGCTACACGACCATGACCTTTGGTCTCAAAAACTCTGGAGCGACCTACTAGAAGGCCATCCAGAAGTGCTTCAAATCCCAGATTAGCGACAGTGTAGAAGCCTACATCGACGAAGTGGTCGTCAAGACCACTAGGGAGGACGATCTCATCACCGACCTCGCTCAGACCTTCGCAAACCTCCGCCGCTATCCCTGGAAGCTCAATCCAGAGAAGTGCGTCTTTGGTGTCTTGTCTGGCAAGCTCTTAGGCTTCATGGTCAGTCATCGGGGCATCAAGGCGAATCTGACCATAGTCGACGCCATCCACAAGATGAAGCAACCTACTAGAAAAAAGGACGTCATGAAGCTCACGGGCATGATGGACGCTCTAGGTTGTTTCATCAGCAAACTTGGAGAGAAAAGCCCGCCCTTGTTCAAGCTGATAAAGAAGGCAAACAAGTTCGTCTAGATGGAGGAGGTCGAACAGGCCCTGGAGGAGCTAAAGACCTTCCTTATCGTCCCAGTGATGGTGCCCTCGTCACCAAAGGAAACTCTGTTGCTCTACATCTCCACGTCCACCCTGGTAGTCAGCTCGGTCTTGGTGGCAGAGTGACCCGAGGAAGGCAAACCTTTCCCGGTCCAGCGACCCATCTATTACGTCAGCGAGGTCCTATCAGATAGCAAGATTAGATGCACGCAGCCTCAAAAGATGCTCTATGCCCTCCTCGTCACTTCGCACAAGCTCGGACATTACTTCCAAGTCCACATGATCAAGTTCGTATCGACCTTCCCTCTCGTAGAAATTTTGCGCAGCCACGACACCACTGGGCACAACGTCAAATGGTCCATCGAACTAGGTGAGTTCGACCTCGTGTTCTGCCCAAGGCAGGCCATCAAGTCTCAGGTCATCGCTGATTTCATTTCAGAGTGGATAGAGACCCAACAACCTCCTCCATTGGAGCAGCCAGAGCATTAGAAGATGTACTTTGATGGTTCCCTGAACCTCAAAGGAGCGGGAGCAGGCATGCTCTTGATCTCTCCTTAAGGTGACCACTTGAAGTACGTCTTCCAGATCCACCACAAAGCGTCTAACAACAGCGTTGAGTAAGAAGCCCTCATCCACGGGCTGCACATCGTTGTATCTCTAGGGATAAAACGCCTCATAGCTTACGGTGACTCCAAGGTCATGTTTGACCAAGTCAATAAGTCTTGCGACGTCAAGAAAGATATGATGCATGCATACTGCGCCTAGGTACGCAAGCTTGAAGGCCACTTTGAAGGAATCGAGTTCCACAACGTCTACGATGACAACAATGTGGCAGCCGACATTCTCTCCAAGCTGGGCTCCAAGCGCATTCTGGTTTCGTCTGGCGTGTTCGTCCAAAACCTACGCAAGCCCTCCATCAAGGTACTCAGTGACCTAGAACCGACGACCAGTGACGCACATCCGCCAGGTAGCCGTGACGTCCTCATGGCTGAGGTCGAAGCTGACTGGCGCCTCAACATTATCGCCTACATCCTCAAGCATCGGGTCCCCGAGGAGAAGGCAGAACGTGAGAAGGTCACAAGGCACAATGCCAACTATGTCATCATCAGCACGGAGCTCCATCGTAGGTCTGCCTCCACCGCCGTATTGATGAAGTGCATCCTACGCTCCGAGGGCCTCAAGCTCTTAGAGGAGATCCACGGCGGTGAATGCGGCAACCACACCGCCTCCACCAACCTGGTAGGAAAAGCCTACGGGTTGGGTTCCTACTGGCCTACTGCTATGGCTGACGCTCAGGACCTTGTCTGATGATGTAAAGGGTGCTAGTTCTTCGCCAAGCAGCAGCACATGCCGGCTCAGGCCTTGAGAACAATTCCTCCATCGTGGCCCTTTGCTATATGGGGACTTGACTCGGTGGGGCCTTTCATGACCGCCCCTGGAGGCTATTAGCACATACTTGTGGCGGTGGAAAATTTTACCAAGTGGATGGAGGTCCGGCTCATAGCTAGCATCACGTCGAAAGAGACAACCAAGTTCATTGATCACCCGCCGCTTTGGGTTTCCAACAGGATCATCACTGACCTAGGCCCGACCTTCACAAGGGCTGAGTGTTGGGACTTCTGCCAAGACAGCCTCATCGACGTCTACTACTCTTCAGTGGCACACCCTCGGGGCAATGGGTAGGTCGAGCGAGCCAACGACATGGTATTGCATGCCATCAAGGATTGCATCTTCAATGATGCATCTCCCTACACCACCAGGTGGCTAGCAGAGCTTCCTCATGTTATCTGGGGCCTCTGGACCCAGGTCAGCTCGGCCACGGGGTACTCGCCATTCTTCCTGGTGTACAGGTTGGAGGCTATCTGGAGGACCGAAACTGGCGACTAGAGGGGGGGGAGGGAATGGGAGCCGATAAAAATTCTTCTCGAAGGAGATGGACACTCCAACAAGACAAACACGGCAACCAAGCACGTCTCCGACTCAACTACCCAAGTTGGTCAAGACCACGTAGACACTGGAGTGCTACTATTCCTAGGAACCAACACACAGTTTTCCGAACTGAAGGATTGATTAGGCGAACCAGAGAGGGGGGAGTGAATGGGAGCTGATAAAAGTTTTTCTCGAAGGAGATTGAAACTCCAACAAGATGAACCCAACAACCAAACACGTCTCCGACTCAACTACCCAAGTTGGTCAAGACCACATAGCCACTGGAGTGCTACTAGTCCTAGGAACCAACAACTGAACCAAACGCTCCAAACGCACAGCAGAAAACTGAGTAGCCTGCTGTCTGTATCACACCGGTCGGACCGATGGCTCCTGCCGGTCAGACCGATGGCACCGGACAGACCGGTGGACTCTGCCGGTCAGGCTAGTGGAAAATAGCAGATGCACAACAACATTCCAAGAAGCCTCAGTGACTCCTCTAGGCCCTGGAACAAAAACTACCACCAAAACACAACCTGCAAGGAAGGAAAACCCCTCACAAAACCTAGAAAACCAACTCCAAACAAGCCAAGAACTGACCAGCAGGATAACGGGACACAACCACACGAACACAATAGTTCCCCGAGACAAAAACCCACCAGGGGCTTGCACCGGTCAGACCGATCATGCCTGGGCAGCTCGGGATGAACAGCGCCCGCGGGTCAACTCCCTCAAATCCAACTCCCGATCTCCCGAATCGCTCCACCGATTCACACAAGACTGGGGATATTAGGAACACCTCATGAGCACTTCATAGCCAAGTTATGGTCCACCAACACTCATTGAATCAAGAGGAATCGAAGGATTTCCGCCAAGAACACCACGAACCCTAGACCAATGAAAACCCCTAAATTGAGCCCCTTTGCTCACGGATTTGGGAGGGGAATCAAAGGGAAAATAACCACGAAGCGTTCAAGCATACATACCCCACCAAATCCCAAAGAGAAAGGTCTCAAAACCACCACACGAAAATCGCCAAGAAAGGGCTCCGAAAATCACCAAAAAGGAGAAACGAGAACAACAACACAAGACCTTGAGGAACTATTGACGCTTACTAGCATCGCACCAGGTTTATATCCCTGGCAATGGCGTCAGAAAGCTTGTTGGCACTCTCTGTTGGTATTTATTAAGTGCAATAAGAATTTTAAGGATTCCAGAGTATCGTTATTTATATTTTCGATAGGGAAGCAAAGGGTAGAGACCATGATAAATCTCAATCATGTATCGACTAACTTAATAAACCAACTAGACTAAAGTGAGGGGGTAAAAGGTATATAAAAAAGATTTATAATTATAGCGCATAACCAGGAGAATATATGATATAGAGTAGCATAGCCTAGGATGAGAGGACAATGAGAGAAATCTAGGTTCCTATATACTTCTCTAGTACTGTGGTTCTATGATAACTGAAACATGAATAGATCTAGTCACTACGCGAAAGCACTTTGGAGCAACGGTACCTTTCCAACTCTCGAATCGACTGGAAGGAGTAGCTAGGAGAAGGCCGCCAAAAAGCTCTATGAAACACCAACCCGAATGTGGTGGACTACAAATACCTGACAGGGCTGTCACCCCTGGGGCTACCACAACTATCCGTGGGATTGGGCGCAACCTTAGGTAACCTCTAGCCTAGACACCATGTCTACACTATCGATTACTACTCTAGTCAACTAGTATAACTAGAGCACTCAATACGAGCGAAGATCCCATGCAATTATATAACAACTGTATTCTAAACAATTATGTGAAAGGCATAAAAGTAACTAGAGAACATAAACATTAATCATAGCATAAGTCTTAGTAAAGTTCAGATACAAAGATATACTAGAACACTGAAGACTTCGCCAAAATCGAAGTGTAGCTCCGCTCTCCCTAACTTTCTACTAGATCTATTCTACTACATTGTAATGTCTAGTCATAACTCTCTAATATTGATGAGAGGTCATCCTTTCATGGGACAACTCTCAAATCTATATGGTCTGTCCCCAACCAGGGGGTCTGGGGCTGCTTATATAGTCCTGAGGAGGTGCCTCGCCACCATAAGATCCAACCGACCTTGATCTGCGGCCAAGATGTGGTTTTATAGGTCGGTGGAGGAACCTTCTGGAACATACCAGAAGCGGGGCCCGTTTGGCAGCAGGGCCAGTCCGATCGGCCCTGTGAGGAGGCCGGTCGGCATCCCATTGTGGTGCTTCAGGCCCATCTTTGGTGGGTGCGTGCGCGTCATCGTGCCGTTTCCGAAAAACTATAATTTGCATCAAACGGAGTCCGGATGAGAAAGTTATGCCCATTTTACCGAACCCCGCTCTGTGATTGATATCTTCTGATTCTGGACTCCGAATATGGCAATTGATATATCTGTTTCGATCATCTCGATGAGATGTTTGCAACATTGCACTTTAATTCTTCATTTGGAATGCTTCTATGATGCTCTTTTGTAGGAGTTGGATTGGAGTACGATTGGGACACGTCTTGGAGTCCTATGACTTGACAGTTCTTGCTGTTTTTGCCGTTTAGTCCCTGCAAATCATAACTTCATCAAAACTCATGGAAATCATTAGTAGCAAACCCCTAAGTCTATATTGATATTCATTTATGCCCTTTTCCATGCTTAATTGATTACTTAATATTAACGTTAACAAGCGTCAACACTCTCCAGCGTCGCTACTAAATATGCAACGATGCGAGAGGGCTAGTTGGTATAAATAACGATTGTAGAAAAGTCCGCAAGCGTACGGATACCGGTGTAGCTTTCACCCATGAGTATTCCAGGGTATCGAATCCACAGGATATGTGTGTGCACTAGTGAAGAATCAAGGTCGGCCTTGGATGAGAGAAGATATGGTAGTAGTTTAGGAGCGGTAGAGAGGGTTTCGAAGGATTCCGGATACTAAAGATAAGATCAGTGTTTACTACGATGTTTGCTTCGGGACAATCAACCTCCTAACCCGGAAAGGGATGAAAGGGGCTAGGCAAGCCAAGAAGGGGTCCTACTACGCTCTAGTGGATCTCACGTGGTGGACTATGTAGGCCGTTAGGGCTGTCACCACCTGGGGCTATCACAACAATCCGTGACACTAGGTGTACTCCGAGGTAATCACAAGACTAAACACCACGTCTACTCTAGTGACTACTATTCTAGATTTTCAATTACTAGAACACTAATCAATGCAAGAAGCCCACAAGCAAAAATAATAAAGCTGAACCTAATTAATTAAATAAATCTAGAGTGCGTAAGAGTTGCCTGGATGTTACTCGAAGTGGAGCCGCATCCGCGGAGGTACAAGAGGAAGGGAGGAAGAGACAACTCCGGCTTCTCCCAGACTCGCACCTCAACTCTCACCTAATTCTAACACTAATTTTGGTAGAGCTTCGCCTTGATCTCTGCTTCTCTTTTTCGTATCTTGAAGTGGGGAGGATGGCTTCTATTTATAGGCGGGGGGGACTTGGAGAACTATAGGACCTCCCCCTCTTTCTTGGGGTCAAACCGACCTTCCCAGGGTGGTGGGCGGTCGTGAACAGTGCTCTGTACGACACTGGAGGCGGTGGAAGAAAGAACCTGGCGAAAACCCGTCTTTAGGGGCCTGAACCGGACACGAATCGGGCTCTGGGTCGCTGAAACAACGCAGAAGACAGGAAATACGGGCGGCTCAGGTGCGAACCAGTGCGGGTCAGTGAACCAACCCCAGGCGCACCGCTCCGCACGCACCACCTGTCCTCTCGGTCGGTGGCCGCGGCTTCTCTCGCGCACTCCCGCACGATCCGCGTGAGGGGGAGAGGTGCCCAACGGGCAACTGCCGCGTGTCCAGGCGGGACGGCCTCCCGCGTGCGCTTGCTGCGATCTGCGGCTGCGGTGGCAGGCCAATGGCCGCCCACCACATGGCAGCCCCTGGCTCCCTCCCGCGCGGCTGGCGTACGACGGATGGGATGCTGACGTCATGCTGATGTCAGCATCCCATAATTTCTTGAACATTTAATATCTTTTGCATCTGAACTCCAAAGTAGACAAATGATATGTCCATTTTGATCATCTCGACGAGACCGTCACAATGGCATAGTTCGAATTGGCATTTGAGGTTGTTTGTGATAGTGCCATATTTTATTCTTTATTTTCACATTGCACCTGCAACCAAATATACACAAAAGCTCATGGAATCTGTTAGATTATAACCCTATAGCTATGGTGCACACTTTCATGGAGTAACTTTTATCCGAAGTTGATGGTCAAAAATAGGGACTTAACGACCGTCAACAAGCTCCCCCACACTTAGCCCTTTGCTCGTCCTCAAGTAAAGGTTAAGGACTAGGGTGGAAAACATGAATCCCAAAATGATATAATGCAAGCATGTACCAAGACATACCTGTACTTGTGATTCTTTGGGGGTGTCTACCATGTCATCTTGGATGGTTGAAGAACGGAACGATTGAATCTGAATCACCTCAACTCCTTCTGTAAAGTAGCTTGGGTTATATATATATATATATATATTTCAAAACTTATCCTTACTTGACTCCTCAAATGATGCTCTCAGATCGCTCAGTGTATGTGATTCCTCACCAAGGCATTAAACTTGCCTTTCTTCATCCTACTTCTAATGATGGCTATATGTGGAGCTCAAGGTAAGGTTGAAGATATAAGGCATACTTGTAATACATAATATTGCAAAGTAAAAAACAGAATCCAAGAAGAAGACTCGTCATACAATCTGATCAAGATGCGAAGTGTGTGGAAAGTGGATGATATGGAAATATGTAACTCCTTGTATGATCTCTCTCCCTTTGAACTTTTTTTTGAGAACATGGCTATCTTTTTTCTTCTTTGTTTCTTTGTTTTTTTGCATCATGCTTGAGAAGAGTTTCTCTTTAGCATGTGTCTCTATCTTTTTTTCTTTAGCCCATGTCTCTTTTGAAGGAAAATTCTAGGGAGAGAGATTCATATGAATGGAGTATTTATTTTGTGGATGGATGGATGTTGCTAACTTCCAGTGTAGAAGTTTAGCATATGAAGGTGGAGTGTACTTGATCTTGATCATGAAAGCATGAAAAGCTTCTAGCAAGAGTCACAACAGTTCGACAAAGCTCAATGTAATAACAAGTAGCATATGTGTGAGGTTTTATAATGTAAACAACATATGACTTTGGTAGGAATATATCATCACTGAGGAGCTTGCAAGGCTAAAATATGTTTTTTCAAATAAAACATCCCAAGCACTTCGTCAGATAGAGTAAGGTTCATCTCATCGTACCATATCTCATCAATTAACCATTTATATGAACATGTTTTCCTAATCATATTTGATCACAAGCAACATATATATGTGCTAGGAATATAGAACATGCAAGCCAATCAATTGAAAACATGTATAACAATGGAGCATCGAGATTCATTGAGTTTAAATTAAAGATTGCCTCATGAAAGGAATTATAACTCATGAATCATGGGGTTAGGAGGATAAAATTGTTCAAACCATGATGTCCCTTTGAATGTCAGGAGAAGTTGACTCGGTACCTCCCCCACACTATCTTTTGTTGCATTTTTTCCTGCACACTCTTAGACAAAGATGAGATACATGGATTTGTCTAGTACAAATTGTACTAGCCAAATCAAAGCACAATTTTATTTTTTATTTGTTTATTAAAGAAGAAAGAGAAAATTTTATTTATTCAAGGGTGAGACAGTTAATCGCTAATGTTGAGAAATTCGATCACATCGACGTCCTCAATCTTTTTCGGTTCAAAATAAATTTTTAAGCGATGGCCGTTTACCTTAAATATATTACCTGAGTCATTTTGAAGAGTAATGGCTCCATGGGATGAGGTGTCAATCACGTTGAATGGTCCTTCCCATTTTCTTTTGAGTTTGCCATGGCCGAAAAGCTTCACTCTTGAATTGAAAAGGAGGACCTTGTCTTCGGGTTTGAATTCCTTGTGCTTGAGTCTCTTGTCATGCCATCTTTTTTGTTCTTTCCTTGTAAATTCTGGAGTTGTGGCATGTTTTCTCCCTCCATTCTTCAAGATTAGATATTTGCAGCTTTCGATTATTTCTAGCGAGATGGAGATCCATATTCCATTTCTTGATAGCCCAATGAGCTTTGAACTCCAACTGAACTTTCAGATGGCATGTTTTCCCATACACAAGCTGATATGGGGACATACCAATAGGTGTCTTGAATGTTGTGAGGTATGCCCATAACGCTTCTGGGAGTTTGTTCTTCCAATTTCTTCCCATTTCATCGACGGTCTTCTGCAGTATATTCTTGATTTGTTTATTGGAGGTTTCTGCTTGACCGCTGGTCTGTGGGTGATAAGGTGTTGCCACGTTATGGCAGATCCCAAGTCTGCTAGGTATTTCTTGAAAGTCTTGTCCGTAAAATTGGATCCTCCATCACTTATCACCATCCTGGGTGTGCCAAAATGAGGGAATATGATCTCATGGAACATCTTCTTGGCATTCAGGGAGTTGGCAGCCCAACATAGTATTGCTTCTACCCATTTAGACACATAGTCCACTGCCACTAAGATGTACTCTCAATCATAGGACTTTGGGAAAGGTCCCATGTAGTCAATACCCCACACACCAAAGAGCTCAACTTGGAGGTTGTTTGTCAATGGCATGACATCTCTTGTATTGATATTGCCTTGGTGCTAACATGTGCTGCACCTCCTGATGTACTCCTTCGTGTCATTGTACATGGTTGGCCAGAAAAATCCAGTTTACCAAATTTTGGCATGAGTTCTTGTCAGATGGTGAGATCCAGACAACCCACAGGGGTGCTAATCCCAGTGGTTTAGTTGTTCGGTGGGGTGGAATCTAAGGCTGAGAACTCGAAGGTTGCGCACGAGCATGCGGTACACAAAGAACACGACAAGTTTATACTGGTTCGGGCCTCTAGAGAGTAAAACCTTACATCTAGTTGTCGGTGTAGATTGCTTGAGGATTGCATATTGGTACAAGGGTCGCCTTGCTCGCCTTATATTGGCCAGCAGATGAGGTCGGTTCCCAGACTCCTGGTCGGTTACGACCAGGAGACCTAAGTCTAATTGATTACATCGCTTTCCATATCCTGTTGATCTGCTTTCGTCGAAATCCACTGATGTCTTGTCTTGTACGCCAAATCTTGAGGTCGTGTTGAACTAGGTCGTCTGGGAATCTTCTAGAAGGTCTTCAGAAGGTCGTGTGGGCTGTCAACTAGGTCGATTGGGCCCACTGACAGGTCGGCGGGTCTTCTAGTAGGCCGGACCCACTTGTCGGGGACGACCGTGAGCCTGGTCGGTGGGGACCCAAGGGTATCCATGTCTCACAAGCCCCCGAGCGAGGTGTAGGCGCAGCGACCTTAGAAAGGTCATGACGAAGTCATAGAGCTATCGACAGGTCGAATAGCATGCACGTCGGTCCAAAAGAAAAAATAACTAGCCAGCTTAGGAGCCGACCTGTTTGTAATCTTGCCGAATGAAGAGAGGTCGAGTGACGACCTATAGGAAGTAGGCTTCCAATACATCGAAACGACATTGAATAAATTTAGAGGGCATCGAAGATGCACTCATAGAGTAGTATCCGAGCATCGTGGCGGGCAGGATGGCCGGTATGATGATCCAAAAAAGAAAGAAGAAAAAAAGTAGGTCGAGTAACGACGTGATGGGAAACGGGTTTCCCAATAGGTCGGTTCGACGAGGAAAACAAGAGGGCGTCGAAGACGCACTCGTAGAGTAGTCCCCGAGCATTGAAGCAGGCAGCATGGCTGGTTTGATGCTTGAAAAAGAGAAGAAAACTGAGTCATGGTATTGATCGAACGAAGTGTAGAGACACCCAGATCTCCTAGCACAGCTGCGAGGGAGTCTTGGCAGGGCCGACCTCAAGGAGGCCTTGTAGGCGTACCGACCTCGAAGAGGCCTTAAATCAACGAAGTCTAGTATCCGAGGATACCCAGCATGATTTTGAAAGGTGTGTCGCATGAAGGGGTTGTCAATTACGTCGTGGCTGAAGTTGCGATGTCCAGGGTCGGTCGACGATGAAGCTGTAGAAAAATATTGATCTTGAAAGCATGGAGTGTAGAGACACCCAGATATCCTGCATAGCTGCAAGGAGTCTGGCAGAGCCAGTCGAGACATGCCGAACTCAAGAAGGTCTCAAGTTTATAATGCCCAAGCACCCAGAAGTGCTTGACAAGGCCATTAGGCGCGCACCCCATAGGGAGGCCTTTATCCCCGACGTAAAATCCTAAGTGTCTAGAGCAGGCTGGCAAGGCTACAAGAGCACACCAACCTCAGAAGGTCATGCATCCAGGGTGCCCAACTAGGTTGGCAAGGCCATAGTCATACCTAGGTATTGCAGGACCTAAGCATTGAGGCACACCAACTTAAGGAAATCATTTGGGTGTCCAGATGATCAACATAGCTGCGAGCCATCCAGCGGAGCCATTGTACTAAGGTATTGGTGACCTCAGTAATAGGCACACTAACCACGGGGGCCCGACGAAAATCTTAGACGTGAAGCTTCTGATCGGCATGGTACTACTAATCTCCAGGCGACCAGACAGATCTGGTAGAGCAGCGAGGCACGCCTACCCCGGAAGGTCTTTAATTGAACCTACGACCATTCTGCTCAGGAAACATAAATATAGGCTGATTGGAATATGTCCGTTTATGTGCAGAGCCATAGCGGGTGCACCAAGACGCAGAGCCTAGTGGGTGCAAATAAAGGTCATCAGGTCGTAGAGGAAGGTCATTGAGTCATCGTCGTATGAGATTGAGTTAGGCCCTAGGCCCTCTGACACGGGGTCAGGTTTTGTCGTGTAGCGTAGACTGCAGGGCCACAGGTCAACAGTGGTCGGAGATTCTCTTGCCACCCAGAAGACGACAAACTACCCACGAATCAAGGTGGTTACTGTGGCTATGTGACTGCGGCGGGGCTCAGGCATAATTGACGCACTAGCAACAAAGACGTCGCGAGACAGGGTAATAAAGTCATCGCCTTTAATCATACACATGTCTGCAGGTCCCAGGACTACGTGGTGACAGTGTCATCACTTCACCAACTGCCCAAGGCTCGGCTTTGGCTATAAATAGCACTGTGAGGCTGGGGGTGGCAAGCACCGAGCATTGTTGAGCTATGAAGCCGTAGAGTAGTAATCCCACTATGCCATGGGCATGTTTTTGTCCACCAGATTGTAGACTATTGTGTTTGTAGGAGCTTGAAGCTAGGAGAACTCTCACGAAATGTAGGCAACACCCCCATTCTTTGTACCCTGCCTCTGCGTAGTACCAGGTAGAGTTTGGAGGTGATGCTGTACCAGCTGAAGGTGCAGCAGGACGTCGTTGGTGAGCATCGGGTGCTCACCGGGGGTCGAAATCCCACGCCGAAGAGCAAGCTTGTACCTGCATTCCAATAGTCTGGGCCAAGCATGCCTTAGGTTGCGCGCCGTCCGACAGTTGTCTCCCGCAAGGCCGCCATCAAGGTCCTGGCGCCAGGAAAAATCTCGCGACGTGCTCTGCTTCGGCGAAGTAGGTCACAAGGATTGCTTTGGGTAGACCGGGCCTTGTAGTATGTTTATCTTTTGTGTCGGGTTCTGGATACAATAAGGTCGCAGGTGACTTATGTACCTTCGGACGGTCCATGTAATGTTCGCTCTCTTCTGTCATGTACTTGGTCGTTTCGACAAATTGATTTGTCAAAGACCTAAATTAATGTGACGTGGAGCCTTGTCAATCTTTGTTTGTCATCAGGGTGACCTGATAATGTTTTGTTTGCGGCTGACGACCCAAACTCAGAGTTTAGGTCGTGGCTTAGTCTGTTAACGATGAATCCAGCGCAATCATCTCGTGAAATTACCAGGATAGAGCCGTTGTAACACGTTGTACGGTGGAAGGAACCGCAACGGGCAGATCCACTGGACCCCCTATAAATAGAGTGGCTCGGGTTGGGGTTGACCCCCATTCTCCCTCTTCTTCCTCCCGTCGTTGTTGCTCTCGTCACCGTAGCTCCTCGCAGCCTTGCGACTGCTTCCCTCGCGCGCGCTTCCATCCAGTCACCGACTCCAGCCATCAGCGCACTAGCGCCACCACTCTTGCATCGTGCGCCACCGCGCATGCGCATCAAAACCTTGTGCTCCATTAGATCCAGTTCTAACCCTAGCGGTGAAATGGTGGCGGAGGCGTTTCCCATCCTGGACCCGTGCACTATGTGGGTCCGGTCGACGATGACGGAGGCCAAAATCCAAGCCTTGGTGGAGGTGCGAGCTACTACGATCGAAGGCGGAGGTGGAGTGGAAGGCGGCAGTTGGGGAGGAGTTCCCAACTGAGGACGTGAAAGAGCAGGTCGTGTTCGCGTCGTATTTCGAGCGTGGCTTCAACCTCCCCGTGGGGGATTTCTTCCGTGGTCTGCTCTACTACTACAAGCTGGAGCTGGTACATCTCGTCCCTAAGTCCATCACTTTAGTCTCGACGTTCATCCATTTTTGTGAGGCGTACCGGGGATATTGTCTCACTTCTTGTTGTGGAGGTATCTGTTTTGTGTGAAAAGCACTGGCAAGAGGTCGGAGCCAGTGGGGGCTGTGATGTTTTGCTTGAGGTCGGGCCTCAATTCAGAGTGGATAGTTAGCGACCTCCCCGTCAACAACTCTCGGCGGAGGTCGGAGTAGTTTTATATTGTAGATCAGCTACCGGGGCTTCCATGTCGTTCTGGCCATAAGCCACTGAAGATATCTGAGTGGGACTTAGGGCTATCGTCCCGTGACACCAAGGACCTCAAGGAGATCCTGGAGCTGGTCAGGGACCTGAAGAAACGGGGGGTGACGGGAGCTTCAGTTGCCAGGTCGTTTTGCCGGTGGCTGATTCAATCGATCAAGGATCGGGTTCGCCCCGCGTACGAGTACTGGGGGAAATTGGACCCCACGCGTGAAGTGTAGATCAAGAAGTGCCTCAAGGCACACTCGCTGAAGAGGCCGACTGACCCAGTAAGATCCTGGGACCTACTTTAAGGTCATTTACTCTATTTCTCGTTGCTATGTCGTGTAACTCTTTTGGTCATTGGTTGCTCGCAGGAACGTGAGCATCAGTTCTGGTGCCCATCACCTCTTCGTGAAGGCGAGCACCACCGACGGAAGTTGAGGTTGGACAAGTATCAGCCTCCAGCATCACGACTGCTGGAGTTTTATGAATTTGACTCGTTGGTAGAGGCTGACGAAGATACCGATGTTGAGGTCGGTGGTGATGTCAGGACAAGCCCAGATGCTGGTGGTGCCGTGAAGTCCTGGTGCAAGACCAGATCGACGGTGGCGAAGCAGTCGGTCAAAACGGCTGCCGCTATGGTCTCTGCGGTTAAGGCCGCAGAGAAGAAGAAGAAGAGGAAGAGGAAGGCCAGTCCTTCGCCAACAATTGACACACTGGCAATTTCGACACCTCACTCAAGGGAGAGTGTGTCGGAAGAAGAAGAAGAAGATGAAGCCACCGATGAACCTCCGATCGTGGAGGATCAGTCGACGAGGAGGTCGGAGAGCCCCGCTGCCAAGAGGCAGCGGGAGTTGGTGCAGAAGACGACGGAGGGTGCCCTCCGTCAAGGTTTGGAGGCGCAACGAACCACTGCCGCGGCGCAGGAAAAGATGCCTGCATCAATTAGGCCTCGGTTCTTCAGGCCGAAGCCTCGTGCCTCAGCCATGATAAGGTGAAATCCTGAACGCTCAATATCTTTAACTCATTGCTGTCGTGTATATTTATGGCTTGATCGTGATGTTCTTATGCAGGTCTGTAGTAGAGCCTCAGCGAGACCTGGGCGCTCAGGCTTCGCCCTCCCGCATGAGGTCACCCGACCCTAAGGTCGTGGTGGACTTGTTGGCTGACGACACGAGGACGGCCACCCTGCCGCTAGGAGCAGGTGAAAGAGGACAACTTCGTCACCGGTGGTGTGAAGGACCGATACGGCGAACCAGAGAGGGGGGGAGTGAATGGGAGCCGATAAAAATTCTTCTCGATGGAGATGAGAACTCCAACAAGACGAACACGACTACCAACACACGTCTCCGACTCACTACCCAAGTTGGCCAAGCCCACGTAGCCACTGGAGTGCCACTGGACCTAGGAACCAACACACACAACCTTCCGACTCGAGAACGCGGCGGAACAAAGAAACCCCGAGTCTACAGACCCACACCGGCCGGACCGGTGAGCACCACCGGCCGACCGGTCCCTGCTGGTGAACCTGAGCAACTTCCACTAAGTGGCTCTACACCGGTCGGGACCGTGAGACGCACCGGTCAGACCGATGGCAGCCAGAAAGCCCCCAAGGCACCAAACAGGCCAACCGACCACCAAACGAACCCAAACTCGAAAAAGCAACACCACGGGACAACAAAGAACACACCAAGACAATCACCCGAGCGAAAACCCACAAGGGCTTGCACCGGTCAGACCGGTCAAGAGCACCGGTCAGACCGGTGTAGCTCGGGCGACTCGGGATGAACAAAGACCCGCGGGTCAACTCCCCCAAATCCAAATCTCGATCTCCCGAATCGCTCCACGGACTTGAACAAGACTTTGGGGATATCGAGAGCACCTCATGAGGAGTCCATAGCCAAGTTTAATCCCACCAAATCTCGTCCAAAAAGGAGGAATCGAAGAAATCCCGCCGAAAGCACTTCCAACCCAAGAACTCAAGAAACCCCAAACTCGAGCAACTTTTCTCACGGATTTGGGAGGGGAATCACAGCCCAAAGAACCACGAAGGGTTCCCACAAATTTCCCCCACTGAATCACCAAGAGAAAAGCCCCGAAAACACCCCAAAGAAATCACGAAGAAAGGGCTCTGAAAATCACCACCAAGAACAACCGGGGAAAACACATCCAAACCTTGAGGAATCACGCCGAATCATCTATACATGAAACAAAGATTCGTACAAGGTCTAGCAAGCCGCCCGATCATCCATCCCTCTCTACAAGATCTCTCCGTGAAGCTCTCTTGCTAGTCCTAAGGAAAACCTAGAGAAAATAGGTGGAAAATAGGAAAACTAATGAGCTAGGGTTCCAAGAGTTGGCTGCCATCTTCTCACCTCTTGGGTTATATAGGCGGCAACCGAATGTCTAAAATGCCCCTCTCTACTAACTAGGGATACAAGCCCCTCAAGGGCGGATTTGGAATTCTTGATGTCTTCACCATCGGACGGATGCCCGGCAACCGCACCCCTCGCGTAGCCTCGACGCAAGCCATGCGATCCCGACGCGTGTCCTCCGCTTCGAAGATTCCGATCGCGTGCGTCGCCGCACACCGGCCGACCGGTGCTCCTCACCGGTCGACCGGTCCCCACCGGCCGACCGGTCGACCCACCGGTCGACCGGTCCGGGCCGCCGCACCTCCGTCTTCGGTTCTCCGGTCTTGGCTTTGTGGATCAACCAAGGAACCCGGTGGTTTTCTCGGTGAACCACCGGAAACCCCGCGAACTCGGTGTAGCCTCCGCCAATCTCCACTCATGACTTGGCTCCCACGTAGTCCCGCTCGACCTTGGTTTTGAGGCTCAACCAAGAAACCGTCCACGACTTCATCTTGCCGTTCATGCCACCATGCGGCCCGCACTTGACCCCGCCGGCCACCGGGTCCCTCGAACGAAGCCTACTTGTCTTCTCCACACCCGGAGGCCTCACCGGCGACGACCTTTCGCGCTTGTTCTTCACCTGCACCAACACGAGTCAAGCCGCAACCTGCACCTGCAATACTTAGCCAAGAATCAGTCCACACAACGTTGTCAATCACTCATCACACAAGGAAGCGACCATCCACCGGTCCTCGAACCACACATGGTCCTCAATCTCCCCCTTGATGAGTGCATTGACAACACTCACACGAAAGTAACAAGAGAGAAAAGAAAAAGAAAAGAAACGAACAAAAAGAAACTCCAACAAGCGATCGAAAGCCAAACAAAGGCAAAGAGCAAGATCACTTGAAGGAAACAAGTCTCGGACCCCTTAGGCAAGGGCAACGGCTCGACACATCCGAGACAAAGCAAAGCTCAAGCAAAGAGCGCAAACCACCAAAAGAAAGCTCAAACACCACAAAGAGCTCCCCCTGCACACATGCAAGCTCCCTCCGAACCAATGCAACTCCCCCTGGACGAATGCATGCAAAACAACGAAAACAAGCAGCCGCAAAGAATTTCAGCTCACACCGGTCGACCGGTCATCACCACCGGTCGGACCGGTGCCTAACATATGTACAGACCTGAAGCACTCACACCGGTCGGACCGGTGCTCTTCACCGGTCGACCGGTGTACAACAGAGCCCTTAAATGGCTCGAAACCACCGAAAACCTTCCAAATGCGTCCGGCAAGCCATTTCAAGCTCAAACTTCTCCCCCTTGTTGGCAATGCATGAATCAAGCCAAAAATGCAAAACTTTCAACCTAGAGCTTCTCAAATATACAAAATTCAACAAAGAATGCTACACATGTCCAAATGAGCAAGTTAGGTACTCTACGGCTTCGTATCGATCTCAACTACATGATCACCAAGTTTCACAACCATTGGACGAAGCTAAGATGGATTTTGGCAATTTTGCGAAAAAACTTGCCTCTCATGAGCAAAGTCCTAAACATGATCAAGGCATATCAAAATGGCAAAGCCACACAAACTTCATGCTAGGACAGCTATTCTAACCATAAGACCATCACAAACACCCACAAGCACCTCATGTCACGTCAAAGCCACCGAGCCATGTGCCTACTTATATGTATGAGACTTCTCATTGGTAGGCATCATGCAACGGTTTAGCACCCAAAGCAAATTAAATTCAGCACATATGACATGGGAGCATATTTTCCAAGCATTTTTCATTTCATTTTCAGATTTGTAAATGGTACATGAAATGTCTTTGCGACAAAAAGGAACTTATGCTCCTCCACAAGATAAATCTAGAGGGCTAAACATTCATGATGGCAAATGGGCCTTTGGCCCCATATGATCAATAAACTAGCTATCCAACCACAAATTAAGCATAGCAAGGCCACAAAAACATGTCAAGAGCATGTAAAGGCATTTACACATGAGAGAGCATACATGTGACATTTTTCAAAAGCATAGCTATCAACCATGGATTATTCATCAAGATCATCAAGAGCTAAGCCAAACTAACCGAAGCATACCAAACAAGCTCACAAAGACATATATCTCATTCCATGGTGAACAATGTATATGAGAGAAGCTTTTCCTAACCAATGCATATGATACAAAATGCATGCAATCTAAGATACAAGGATGCCTATACATCATGTTACATATGCCATGCCAAATGCAAGAAATGCACAAAGAAAAGCTATACATATGCTACAAAAACCGGCTCCTCGAGGGGAGGCAAAACGGGCTCGACACCACCGGCAAAAGAAAGCCCCCACACACCCAACTCAAGAAATCAAACACACACCAAGTTCCCCCCGCAAACGAGTGAAAGTTGCTTGATCTAGGGGTTTGGTGAAAATATCGGCTAGTTGGTCATGTGTGGGTACATGGATCAAGGCTATCTTCCCTTTCTCTACGTTGTCTCTCGAGAAATGATACCTCACTTCTATGTGTTTGGTTTTGGAATGGAGCACCGGGTTCTTTGCAACGCTTATGGCACCGGTGCTATCACATTGAAGTGGGACATGGGTATACTCCTCACCAAAGTCACTCATGGTGTAGGTGATCCAAAGGAGCTGAGAGCAACAACTAGCAGCGGCAACATACTCGGCTTCGGTCGTGGATTGAGCAACACTCGACTGCTTACGAGAAGACCAAGACACCAACGAAGAACCCAAAAACTGGCAAGTCCCAGAAGTGGACTTCCTATCCAACCGACACCCGGCAAAATCCGCGTCTGAAAAGCCATGAAGCGCCAAAGAAGAAGATGCGGAGTACCAAAGGCCGAAGTCGGGAGTGTGACGCAAGTACCTGAAAATTCTCTTCACCGCTTGCCGATGCGAAGTCCTCGGAGACGCTTGAAAACGAGCGCACAGACACACTGAGAACTGTATGTCCGGCCTCGTCGCCGTCAAGTAGAGGAGTGACCCGATCATGCTCCGGTACTCCTTCTGGTCCACGTGTTCACCTTCCTCGTCCGCATCAAGAGCCGTAGTCGTACTCATTGGCGTCGTCATAGCCTTGGAGTCCTCCATCTTGAACTTCCTCACAATGTCCTTGGTGTACTTAGCTCCGGTGCACAAATGTTCCTTCCTTTGATTGCTTGATTTGTAGCCCGAGGAAGAACCGCAACTCACCCATCATGCTCATCTCGAACTCCCCGCTCATATCATCCGCAAACCTCGCAACAAGAGAGTTAGACGAGCCACCAAAGACAATATCATCCACGTACACCCGCACAATCGGGATATCTCCGCCCCCGCCTCAAGCAAAAACAAGGTCCGATCGACCTTCCCCATCTCAAAACCTCTCTCAAACAAGAACCCCCTCAACCTCGCCATACCAAGCTCTAGGCGCCCGCTTCAACCCATACGCCGCCTTCCTCAACTTGTACACCCGGTGGGGGTACTTCTCACTCTCAAACCCCGAGGTCGCCTCACATACACTTCTTCCTCCAACACTCCATTCGAAAAGCACTCTTCACATCCATTTGGTGCAACTTGAACCCTTTAGCCACAGAAAAGGCTAGAAGGATCCTAATCGCCTCCAAACGGGCTACGGGAGCAAAGGTCTCCTCGTAGTCGATCCCCTCCTTCTGACTGAACCCTTGGGCAACAAGTCTCGACTTGTTCCTCACAACCTCACCCTTCTCTCCCTCTTTGTTTTTCCACACCCACTTGGTACCAATCGGCTTACACCCTGGGGGAGGGTCAACCAACTCCCACACCTGATTCCTCTCAAAGTTCTCCAACTCCTCATGCATAGAGTTAACCCAATTGTGATCAGATAGTGCGTGTCCAATGTCTTTGGGCTCGAAAGAAGCAACAAACGCAGCATGAGAAAAATGGGAATTGTTTCGAACCCTCGACCGTGTAGTGCGTTCATTCATGTCGCCGATGATCTTCGAAGCTGGGTGATCCACTTGAACTCGCCGGGGAGGTTCTCGCCTCGAAGCTACCTCCCCCTCAACATCAGCTTCTCCTCGTTCTTGATTTGTCGTCGTAGGTGTAGCAGAGGGTCCATCCATCATCGTAGTCGAAGTAGTGGGTACATGTTCGCCGGGGGCACCACACCGCCATCTTCATCATCACCATATTCATGCTCCTCCTCCCCGAAAGATCTCCTCGCCAAGCTCATCATCACCCGCACACTCAAAGACAAGCCGACTACGTGGCTCGTCTCGTCGAAGGTTACCTCGCAAGTCTCCACGATTTGGTTAGTTTCAAGATTGAACACACGATATGCTCTAGAATGAGATGCATAACCAAAGAAAATGCCATCGACAGACCTAGCCTCAAACTTATCCAAATTCTCGCCTTTCTTCGAATGAAACACTTGCAACCAAAGACATGGAAGTGACTCACCTTGGGTGTGCGACCATGCATCAACTCATAGCATGTCTTCTTCTTGTGCACTCGAGGTATATCCCGTTCGACACATAGCATGCGGTATTCACCGCCTCGCCCCAATACCTCCTCGGAGTCCTATGCTCATTAAGCATCGTCCGAGCCATCTCGCACAAGGTCCCGTTCTTCCTTTCCACAACACCATTCTCGGGGAGGCGTATACGGACTCGAAAACTGGTGCTCAAGACCCAAGTCATGACAAAAGGTTTCAAAACGAGAGTTCCTGAATTCCGAGCCATTATCACTGCGGATAGCTCGTATGGCATCTCCGTGCCTCTCGTTCCTCAACCTCAACACTAGATCTCGAACAAAACCAAACGTCTCCCCCTTATCCTCCCGAAAGAACACCCACGCATACCGAGAATAGTCATCCACCACAACAAGGACATACCACTTCCCACCCGGATCGCACACGAGCCGGGCCAACAAGGTCCATATGGAGCAGCTCGCATGGACGCTCGCTCATCACATCGGTGAGAGGCGGGTGAGAAGAGGCCACCATCTTGGCATGCCTACACGGAGCACAAACCAACTCTTTCTCAAGCTTCAACCGTGGCAATCCTCGGACCAAATTGAGTTTACTCAAGCGAGACAAAAGGTCAAAGCTCAAGTGACCCAACTTCCTATGCCACTTCCACAACTCACTCGAAGAACCGCCCAAGAAACAATGCTCAACACCCGAAGACCGAGAAAAATCAAGCACGAAACACCCGACCCTCGGGAACGACCATACAAACAAGGTCCCCTCGAGAGTCCACAATCCGAGAACCACCAGGCCGAAACAACACCTCAAAACCCTCATCCAACAACCGAGACACGTAAAGCAAATTGTACCCCAGCCGATTGAACAAGAGCAACACGCCTCGCAGTGATCTTGTCACTCACTTTTATCTCACCTTCCGAAAGCACACGCCCACGCCCATTGTCCCCAAAGGTGATGTATCTCTTCGTCACCACCGGACGAGACTTGAGAACCACCCCCGTCTCCGGTCATATGCCTCGAACAACCGGAGTCAATCAACCAAATGTTCTTCAAGTCTCCCACCCGAAAATTAAAAATAGGCACGTGAGCGAACAAACGACTCAAAGATCGGGGTTAGTACCAAAGGAGGAAAACCAAAGGCCGAGCCATTTGCTCAAAAGTGGGGTTAGCACCAACCAAAGCATCTCTCCTACCAAAGCTACCTCCACGAACACCACCACGGTAACCACCCTGAGGGAACCACCCCTCTCTGCCTGGAAGAGGACCAAATCCATGCAAGAAAGCCCGTGGAACGTCCTTCCTCTCCAACTCAACGCCACGACTCCTCCAATCCCCGTATTGAGCACGAGAAGGAGAACGCCTAGCAAACTGACCACCTGCACTCTTTCCCCCCCAACCACCGTAACCACGACCACCGTAAACACCCCTCGCACCCGTACGAGCTCGAAACCCGAACACTTGTCCGTCTGTGCCCGCACCGGTCCGACCGGTGCCCCACACCGGTCCGACCGGTGTGACCCGGACAAAGAAGACCACCCGCAGCCCTTCTTCTCTCCCCAAGCCCGAACCGTTCTCACAATCGCCTTGCCCCCGGGCATCCGCATACGAGGCTCAAGTACACCATCGGAAGGGTGGTACTTGTCCTTGTTAGCCCACTCCTTCTTCATTCTCTCCTCTCGCTTCCTCTTGAAGCAAAACTCCTCCTTATGGCCATCTCTCCCACAATAGCCACAATGGAACCTCACAAGCTTAGGCTTTGGCTTGGGATGTGGCAGCTCACTTAGTTTCTCTCCACTCAAACCCTCCACCGGTTTCTCACCACTAGCCTTCTCATTCTCCTTCCCAAAGAATACTTTCCCCGAAGTGCTCACAAACTTGATAGGCTTTTGTAGGTCATTTGTGGGTGTAGGAAACACGGGTGGAGTTGGGGTTGTGTCTAGTCGGTTCCTTAGATGGTTAGGTTTTGGTGGGAAATCATTCTTGTGGTGGGTTTTTGGTGGCTCCGGGATATTCTCTCCACTCCCCTCACCAACCTTGTTTGCTCCAAGCCCCTCACCATCTTGCCTCTTAAAGGCCTCGATCATCATCCTCAACTGAGGCTCGTGACCGGACAACCACCCCATCAACTTCCTCAAATCATCATTCTCATCCTGCAAACGGTCAACATAATGTGCAAGCTCCAAATTTTTCAATGCATGCATTTCACAGGTAGAGCAAGATGTAGGCATGGGTTCCTTCAATTTAGCCTCGAGCGAACTAGTGTAAGCATGCATCTCATCAATCTTAGCATGCAAAACAGGACATGAAGTGCAAGCACCTAGCAAAGCAGGCTAGACTTAAGCTCGACCACCTCAACCCTAAGCACATCTAGTTCCTCACACTTGGAGGCATGCTTCTCCTTAAACAAAGCAAGATCAAGCAAAGAATATGGAGCAATCAAGACAATCATTCTCATCGAAACAACAGGCTAGCCTTAAGCGAATCAATCTCAAGCTTGCTATCAAGCACCCGTGTCTCTAGCTCACCCACTCTAGTCCTAGCATCCTCGAGTGAAGCCCTAAGCTCTTTCCTCATTTTCTTGGCCTCTCTAAGCATGTCATCACGGTTATCAAGCAAAGAGCCAAGCCTCTCATTCTCCCGGCGCAAGAAGGGAAGTTCATCACGCACCTCGTCGTCGGACTCGCAGTCCGAGTCGCTCCGTGTGCTCTTCTTGCCGCCGGAGCTCGCGCCATGGTGCGGAAGCCATCTCTCGCGGCGCCCTCACCCCCGCTCGTGTTCTTGGACGACTTCTTGCTCTTGCGGCGATCTCCCTCGTCTTCGCCGCCGCTCGAGCTCGAGGTGGAGTACGCGGAACCGGAGTCGACGTCGCTCGCTCCAACCATCGCTCGGGCCTTGCCTCGGCCCTCCTTCTTCCTCGACCGCCGCTCGTCCTTGTACTTGTTCTTGTGCTTGCTCTTGTGGTCGCGCCTCGAACGGTACTTGCCATCGTTCATCCTCGGCTTGTGCTTGTAGCCGTCCTTGCTCTCGGCCTTCTCCGGCGGCCGGCGACGAAGTGTCCCGCTTGCCACACCGGGAAGCAGTGTCCTCGTGTTCCTCCTCATGTTCACGCGGTTCTCGTGCGGCCTCTCGAACCGCCTCGTCAACCGCCGCTCGTCCTCTCCAAGGTCATCAAACTCCTCATCCGGCATAGACATCAAAGAGGAAAACGAGAACATCCCGGTGGATGGGTTAGAGTTAGTTTTTCTTTTGGAACCACCAACGAGGGCAAGACTATGGGAGTCGGGCCGGTCCCTCGAGCTTGGCGGTCATGCCCCTATCCACCTCGGCCCGACTTGAGCTTCGAGAACAAACTCGTTCACCGTCGTAGTATCATACCTCTCCGACTCGACTATGGCCTCGAACTTTCCGCCCCATATCGTACGATCCAAAGAGTGTAAGAGCTTGACCGCTCTATCATGATCATCGTACGGGAGCACGTCCACATTGGCCCTCATGTTGTTCACCACCACCGTGAACCTCGAAACAAGGCATCGATGGACTCACCGGGGAGATGAGTGAAGTTCTCGTACTCTCTCCGTAAGTCGCATACAACCGTGCCTCGAACCTCGGGCGTTCCCAACATGAGCCTCCTTCAACACCGCCCAAATCCTACAAGCCAAGTGCTCGGTGTGCACCCGATCGAACTCGAGCCGACACAAAGCACGAAACAAGTAGTCGACCGCCTTATTTTTGGCGTCGAATCCGTCCCTCGACCCCGGAGCAAGGAAATCCATCTACCGGACATAGCCCGTGTCCACCGTGACATCCCAAAGCAAAGCCTCGACCCTTTCCGCGGAGGAACGCACCCATCCGCTTGCTCCACATCTGGTAGTTCTTGCCATCGAAGTGTGGAGGACCCGAACCCCGTTCCTGGTACGCCATCCTTGGATCTTAGACTGGTTAGAGTCAACAAAGACCCGAACCGGCTCTGATACCACTTGAAGGACCGATACGGCGAACCTAGAGGGGGGGGAGTGAATGGGAGCCGATAAAAATTCTTCTCCATGGAGATGAGAACTCCAACAAGACGAACACGACTACCAACACACGTCTCCGACTCACTACCCAAGTTGGCCAAGCCCACGTAGCCACTGGAGTGCCACTGGACCTAGGAACCAACACACACAACCTTCCGACTCGAGAACGCAGCGAACAAAGAAACCCCGAGTCTACAGACCCACACCGGTCGACCGGTGAGCACCACCGGCCGACCGGTCCCCGCCGGTGAACCCGTGCAACTTCCACTAAGTGGCTCTACACCGGCCGACCGGTGAGACGCACCGGTCGACCGATGGCAGCCGTAAAGCCCCCAAGGCACCAAACAAAGCCAACCGACCACCAAACGAACCCAAACTCGAAAAAGCAACACCACGGGACAACAAAGAACACACCAAGACACTCACCCGAGCGAAAACCCACAAGGGCTTGCACCGGTCGACCGGCCAAGAGCACCGGCCGACCGGTGTAGCTCGGGCGCTCGGGATGAACAAAGACCCGCGGGTCAACTCCCCCAAATCCAAATCTCGATCTCCCGAATCGCTCCACGGACTTGAACAAGACTTTGGGGATATCAGGAGCACCTCATGAGGAGTCCATAGCCAAGTTTAATCCCACCAAATCTCGTCCAAAAAGGAGGAATCGAAGAAATCCCGCCGAAAGCACTTCCAACCCAAGAACTCAAGAAACCCCAAACTCGAGCAACTTTTCTCACGGATTTGGGAGGGGAATCACAGCCCAAAGAACCACGAAGGGTTCCCACAAATTTCCCCCACTGAATCACCAAGAGAAAAGCCCCGAAAACACCCCAAAGAAATCACGAAGAAAGGGCTCGAAAATCACCACCAAGAACAACCGGGGAAAACACATCCAAACCTTGAGGAATCACGCCGAATCATCTATACATGAAACAAAGATTCGTACAAGGTCTAGCAAGCCGCCCGATCATCCATCCCTCTCTACAAGATCTCTCCGTGAAGCTCTCTTGCTAGTCCTAAGGAAAACCTAGAGAAAATAGGTGGAAAATAGGAAAACTAATGAGCTAGGGTTCCAAGAGTTGGCTGCCATCCTCTCACCTCTTGGGTTATATAGGCGGCAACCGAATGTCTAAAATGCCCCTCTCTACTAACTAGGGATACAAGCCCCTCAAGGGCGGATTTGGAATACTTGATGTCTTCACCATCGGACGGATGCCCGCAACCGCACCCTCGCGTAGCCTCGACGCAAGCCATGCGATCCCGACGCGTGTCCTCCGCTTCGAAGATTCCGGACCGCGCCGCCGCACACCGGCCGACCGGTGCTCCTCACCGGCCGACCGGTCCCCACCGGCCGACCGGCCGACCCACCGGTCGACCGGTCCGGTGCCGCCGCACCTCCGTCTTCGGTTCTCCGGTCTTGGCTTTGTGGATCAACCAAGGAACCCGGTGGTTTTCTCGGTGAACCACCGGAAACCCCGCGAACTCTGTAGCCTCCGCCAATCTCCACTCATGACTTGGCTCCCACGTAGTCCCGGCTCGACCTTGGTTTTGAGGCTCAACCAAGAAACCGTCCACGACTTCATCTTGCCGTTCATGCCACCATGCGGCCCGCACTTGACCCCCGCCGGCCACCGGTCCCTCGAATGAAGCCTACTTGTCTTCTCCACACCCGGAGGCCTCACCGGCGACGACCTTTCGCGCTTGTTCTTCACCCGCACCAACACGAGTCAAGCCGCAACCTCGCACCCCGCAATACTTAGCCAAGAATCAGTCCACACAACGTTGTCAATCACTCATCACACAAGGAAGCGACCATCCACCGGTCCTCGAACCACACATGGTCCTCATGGTGGATTCGAGAGTGGCGAGTCCCCCGCGTGCTGCTGGCGCGCGAGCGGGAGGTGCTATTGGGGACGTCGGAACTCCGGCTTCCCCGAGAATTATTGATGTGGACCCCATCAGCTCAAGACCTGTTGGGGCTGATGACGACCTGGTCAAGGACCATGCTCAAATTGGCTAGGCGCTGGGAGGCTTGGGGACGTCTGGAGCACAGGTACTTGATTCTTCCCCGATGAGCTCGAGGTTGTCGCGACGAGAGATTGACTGGAATAACACTCCTTTGCAGGATGATATCTTCGATGACAATGAGGATATGTAGGCCTTGCGGACCAGCATTGTGACCATCAATGATGCGCTGATGGTAGGTTTACTTACGATGTACTTTGTTGAAGTGTTGCTGACAAGCTTGTTGTGTTGTGATAGTCTTTGGCAGACCGGGCCAAGAGCTGGGTCGAGCTGCTGAAGAATGCAGTGGTGAAGGAGCAGCAGATCACGGAGCTTGAGCAGGAGCTCAAACATGCCTGGGAGGCGGCGGCTACCGATAAGAAGAGGCTCGAGGACGAGCTCGTCGAGGAGAAGCACAAGGCTAAGGAGGCTACTGCGCAGTTCAATGTTGTATCCATTGGTAAGGTCGAAGTTTCGTGTTGATAGTCTTCTTCCAGCAGTATAGATGTATTTTTGTGGAATGCTAATTTTGATATCTCGTAGGCTTCCGTAATAGTGAGGAGGAGCTTAATAACGACATGAAGAATACCAGGGAGAAGGTCCGAGACTTGCAGGTGACGCTTCGAGAGGTCGAGGCTGGGGGCCAAGAGCTCATGCGGGTGATGAAAAAAGCTGCTGACAGTGAGTATGCCGTATCTCAAAAGCTGGCTTATGAGAAACGAGCTCGTCGGGACCTTGAGGTCGAATTCGAGGTTGCTTTGAAGTCATTGCAGGATGACCAAGTGACCATTGCAAGTAAGGATGGCAGTCGGGCGGGTTTAGACCCGAAACCCACGGGTTTTAGACCCGATGGGGGCGGGCGTGGGTCTATTTTTCTCTCGCGGGTTTGCGGGTTCGGGTACCCGACACTGTGCGGGGGCGGGGGCAGGTCCAAAATTCCCCCGCGGGTGACCCGCGGGCCCCGAAGTATACATTTCAATCCAAAAATGGAGTCCAGCCCCCAAGCACCAATTAGAAACCCCGGGCCAATTAGATGCGCCCGTACTCTAAAGGCCCACACACTTCTCCCCCCGGCCCCCTCTCGCCCTCACGGTCTCTCACTCTCTCCCCTTCTCCCCTATCCACGATTCCCGCGGCGGCGGCAGCCAGGCCGACCGGCCGCCCTTCCCCCACTCCCCGCGACGGCGGCGACAACCAAGGCCGGGCGTGCTCCCACACGGCTTGGACCCCCCGGCCGGCCGCAACCCCGCGCGGCCGGCCCTCCCAAGCGGCGATGGCGTCTGGCAAGAGCCGGGCCCCCACTCGGTCGGACCCTCCCCCGACGGCCGTGCCGCAGCGACCCCGCACCGGCCGGCCCTCCTCGTGGTGGCGACGACGATGGCGGCCGTGCCCGTGCACCCCCGCGCGGCCGCCTTTCCCGGCGGGGCAAGCTTGTCGCTCCATTGGTGGCTTGGGAGGAGGGAGGTCGGGGTGCGGCTCGCCCGTGGCCCGCCCGTGGGGGTCGCAACACCTGGGACTTGGGAGGAGGGAGGTCGGGGACTCGAGGTGCGGCCGCCGGTCAGGAGGAGGGTGCGCCGGCGTTGGCGCCTTGGCGGACAGAGCCGCAGAGGTGAGGGAGCCGGGTTTCGAGGGACCCGTCGGGTTTCGGGCACCCGCGGGTTTCGGTGTCGGGGCAGAGTTTCCACCCGAATGGGATTTCGGGTTCGGGGCGGGTTTACTGTTCGGGTTTCGGGGGCGGGTCCGCGAACGCTCCACCCGAACCCGACCCGCCCCGTTGCCATCCATAATTGCAAGGTATGAGGTGGAATTGAACGACCTGAAGTGCGCCGCCAACTATGCAATGGATTGCATAGCAGTACCGGCTCAAGGGGAGGAGCCACAGTCTATTGTTAATCGTCTCATAGACACCCCTAACAGGCTGCTGACGCTGCTGAAGGTGACGAGCTTGGCGGCCGCTATGGATGCATTGGTGAGGGTGAAGTCTCACTACCCTGACGTTGACATGGCCAAGGTCAAAGCTGGTTCTGATGCTGAGAAAGACCTCGCAGCCCTAGAACTGGAGGTTCAAGAAGCTACGTTGGAGGTGTCTGACTCCTTGGACTATGAAAGCGATGATGGCGAAGAGTAGTCTTGGACTAGGAGCTATACCTTCTCCCCTTCTCAGTCTTGTAAACAGGGCTTGTGGATGAATATTTTGTTGAACCTAAATGAAGCACTTGCCTTGCGCCTGCACGAGCTTGGTAGTCTTCTAGCTGACGACGTCTTGTTTCTTGTCTCGCTAAGCACTACTCACGGAGAGGTTGTCTTACCGATCTCCACAGCTAAGTGTGGAGGCTTACGTGAGGTCGGCGCGTGAGGAGGGAGCCTAGGGCTCGAGTCTGGCTACCCTTTTCGACCAAGCATGCTCACAGCGATAGGAGGCATTGTACTTATTAGGGATAATGTCCTCAGGTCGAACGACCCTTAGGTTGGCTTTGAGCCAAGCCCCCGAGCATGTCAGGGGGGCAGAGGAGTGGGAGAAAAAATTACGACCTTCAGGTTTTGCAACCCATGTGCTGGCTTTACCCAAGCCCCTGAGCATGTTGAGGGGGAGGGTTTGTGATATGAGAGAGAAGGTAGGGCCCGGCACATAGCAGATGACTGCTTGAACTAATATTTATTTTGATCTGAAAAAAGGTACAAGGAAAAGAAATACATGGCTAAGATTAAAAACTATTCTACAGGTAGACTCATTGTAGGTGCTCCACGTTCCACGGGTTTGGCACTCCTTGCCCGTCACCCCATTGGAGGCGATATGTGGATGGGCTGATGACTTCGGTGACGATGAAAGGTCCTTCCCAGGGGGCAAAGAGCTTATGCATGTCGTCGGTCTTCTGGATGCGCCTAAGGACGAGGCCGCCAACGTTGAAGGAAGTTTTCTTAATGCTGTGATCGTGATAGCATCGAAATTGTTGATTGTGACGAGCTTGTATCATGATAGCAGCAAGCCTCTGCTCTTCGAGGCTGTCGAGGTCGACGCGGCGTGTTTGCTCGGCATCTCCTTCCTCGTAGAATTGGATGCGTGGAGCTCCAAAGGCGACGTTAGTGGGTAGTATGGCTTCCGATCCGTGGACCAGAAAGAAGGGTGAAAAGCCCGTGGTGGAGCTGACTTGAGTCCTTAGACCCCAAATCACGTGTGGTAGATCGGCTAACCACCGGGTGGCGTAGTTTGAAGTGTCATCATAGATGTGATCGTTGAGGGCCCGAAGGACCATGCCATTGGCACGCTCGACCTGGCCGTTGCACCGAGGGTGGGCGACCGAGGAGTAGTAGACATAGATGGTGTTCTCTTCGCAGAAATCCCTGAAGGCGGAGCCAATGAAGGCTGTGCCCAGGTCAGTGGTGATCCTGTTGGGTACACCAAAGCGATGTGTAATGTCTCCTATGAATTTTGCCGCTTCTTCCGATGTTACTTTAGCAACAAGTCGGACTTCAATCCACTTGGTGAATTTATCGATGGCGACTAGGATATGTTTGTAGTTGCCAGGGGTGGTTCGAAACGGTCCCACAGAATTGTGCGCAGGGCCTGAGCTGGTAGGTGCTGCTGTTTGGCAAAAAATTGGCATCCTTTGCACCTCTTTACGAGTCTTTAGAGTCGGTCATGGCCGTGGGTCAGTAGAATCCTGATCGGTACGCCTTGCCGACCAAGTTAATGGATGTTGCGTGGCAGCCACACTCGCCACTGTGAATCTCAGCTAGGAGCTGTAGACCTTCTGATCGTAAGAGGCACTTCATCAAGACGCTAGTGCAGGTGGCTTTTCTGTATAGATCAGTACCAAGCACGACGTAGTTGGCACTTCATCGTGTGATGCGCTTGCGCTATGTTTTGTCGTCTGGGACGAGTTGGTTGAGTATGAAGTCTATGAAGGGCTTGCGCCAATCATCTACTTTTTCTGACATCAGCACGTTGCGGGGAGGTGCTGCAGTTTGGTCGGGTGGCGGTAGTTCTGGATTGTCTGGGTCTAGAAGCTTAATTGAAGGCTTGCATAGGTCTTGGACGAACACGCCTACTGGGCCTAGAGCTCGTGGAGAGCCTAGTTTGGAAAGTACGTCGGCGACCATGTTATTGTTTTGTGGGACGTGCTGAAACTCAATCCCCTCAAAGTGGCCTTCGAGCTTACGGATCTCAGCACAATAGGCATCCATCGTGTCTTTGACGTAGTCCCACTCTTTGTTGACTTGTTAGATGATAACCTTGGAATCACCAAAAGCCAGTAGTCGCTTGATGCCAAGGGCACTGCTATACGGAGTTCGTGAATCATGGCTTTATACTCTGCACCGTTGTTGGAGGCCTTGTAGTGTATCTACAGGACGTACTTGAGTTGTTCTCCCTAGAGAGAGATGAGCAATACGCTTGTGCCTGCACCTTCGAGGTTGAGGGAACCGTCGAAGTACATTATCTAGTGTTCAGGCCGCTCCTTGGGAGGGGGCATCTGGATTTCTGTCCACTTAGACATGAAGTCTATGAGGATCTGCGACTTGATTGCTTGCCGGGGGCCAAAAGTCGATGTCAAACTCTCCAAGCTCTACCGACCACTTGACGATATGGCCGTTGGCGTCACGGTTGCGAATGATTTCCCGTAGTGGGAACGATGACGGGACCATGATTTTGTGGTCTTGGAAGTAGTGTCGAAGCTTTCTCGATGTGATCAGGAGTGCATAGAGCAACTTCTGAGGTTGTGCATAACGTGTCTTAGCATCAGCCAGGACCTTGCTTACGTAATACATAGGTTGTTGAACAGGATAGGCCTACCTTCTTCTCGTTCAGCGACGAGGACAGTGCTGACCACATTATTGGTGGTGGAGATGTGGAGGAGTGTTTCTTTCGGAACTGGTGGAGTCATGATTGGTGGCGTCGTCAAGGATTCTTTGAGAGCTTCAAATGCCTTTTGAGCCTCGTCGTCCCACACGAACTTGTCTGCCTTTTTCAATAGCTTGAAGAAGGGTAGGCCTTTCTCGCCGAGCTTGTTGATGAAATGACCTAGATCTGCCATCATTCCTGCGAGCTTCATGACGTCTTTTTTGTTGGATGACTTGGCCATCTTGCGTATAGCATCGACCTTCGCAGGGTTGGCTTCAATGCCTCGATGCCCAACCATGAAGCCCAGGAGCAATCCAGAAGGCACCCCGAAGACACGTTTGGTTGGGTTGAGCTTCCATTGGAACTCTCGTAGATTGGCGAAGGTTTCAGTGAGGTCGACGATGAGCTAATCTTCCTCTATAGTATTGACGACCACATCGTCTACGTAGGCTTCGACGTTCTTCCCGATCTGCGACTTCACGCACTTCTGAATTGCTTTCTGATATGTTGCTCCAGCGTTTTTCATACCGAAGGTCATGACCTTGTAGCAGTAGATGCCGTTGGGTGTTATGAACGTCGTTTTGTCTTTGTCGTCGGGGTGCAGGGCTATCTGGTGATACACTGAATAGCAGTCAAGGAAGCAGAGTAGAACGCTACTAGCCATGGAGTCCACGACCTGATCGATGTGAGGAAGAGGGAAGGGATCCTTCGGACAGTGCTTGTTGAGATCAGTGTAATCGATACACATCCTTAATCCACCAGTTTTCTTTGGTACAAGGATCGGGTTTGCGAGCCAAACCGGGTGTTTACATTCTCTGATAAATCCTGCAACTAAGAGCTTACAAACTTCTACTTCTATGGCTTGTTTTCTATCTTTTGCAAATCGCTAGAGCTTTTGCTTGATCGGTTGTGTGGTCTTGTTGACTTCAAGTGCGTGCTTAGCCAGCTCCCTGGGGACACCGGGCATGTCGGACGGGCTCCATGCGAAGATGTCAGCGTTGTCCCTGAGGAAACTGGTGAGCGTGAGTTCCTATTTGGGGTCCAGGTTGGCCCCGATGACGACTTCCTTGGATGCGTCAGGAAGGCCGAGGCATACCTTCTTGACAGCTGGACTTGGGTCTAAAGCTGTGCTTGTGCGCTTCTGCTCTGGCACCTCCAAAGTGGTTTGGTCAATCTTGGCTGCCTTGGCGACCATGACCGTTGCTGCAGCTTTGACTGCGGAGTCTTTGGAGAGCTTGACGGTGGCGCTTTCGCAGTTGTAAGAGACCATGATGTCCCCGATGACAGAGAGAATTCCATTTGGCGCCGCAATCTTCATGATGAGATAGGTATGATGAGGTATGGCCATGAACCTGGCGAGCATAGGTCACCCGAGGATGGCGTGGTAAGAGGAGCGGAAGTCCACAACCTCGAACGTCAAGTGCTCCGTGCGGAAGTTCTCCTTTGTGCCGAAGGTGATTGGCAGGCTGTGACAACCCGCCCAGGAAAATACCGTACTATCGCCTAAAACCAATACACTTTGGTCATTAAGCAATAGTAAAGTATCATCCTGTCGTCAGTTGCCGAGTTAACACCCGGTAAATCACTTGGGGTTCATACAGAGGATCGACATATGCATTAAAACTAACATGAAGGCGAGTCCAGAGTACAACACGATTAAAGCCAATTAATTACAAACCATTATTCATGACATGGAGTAAAGGTTCAGAGTTTGAAACCAGCGGAAATAAAATAACTAGCACAACGGTAAACATCATAGGAGGCCATCTGTGATGTCATCGCTTGTCGTCATCCACCCGGTCGACAACACCTGCACAACAGTTTTAAAGCAAGGCTGAGTATACTAATACTCAGCAAGACTTAACCGTCGGGTGATAACTACATCACCAAACTCAAGACATGAAAGGCTTTTGGCCGGTGGAACTTTTTTCGCTGAACAGCCACTAAGAGTAGATCCTTACTTTCAATGTTTTAGCACAGCTTCCAGTTGATTACCATTTCTAAGTGTGCCAACTAATTCAATCAAGAATTTTACAAGCAATTAATTCATACAACAATATTCACCGAGTTCCATTATCACGGGATATCATGGCCAGTTGATTAAGCAGTCTCGGATAACGGTGAGAGGCCGACAATCAATTGATTTAAACCTTGCAAGGTAAACCTAAACACACGGTAGGCTTCCCCCGAAAGGACAACTTCCCAGGCAGTTCCCAAAAGTCCTCGGGTTGGGAACAAAGCCTACAGTCCTGGGTACAAGGTTAGCTGGCATACCCCGCGAGGCATCCAGTCTCACACATGCACCCCCCTTCCCGATAGCTAGCCGGTTAGGTGAACATTCAGGAGTAGTAGGGAAAAGTTCTCGCGCCGTCTCATTAAGGTACTAGGCTTACCGGTCCCATTCCCGACAGGTGCTTAGTACGTTCAAAATCTTAGCCCACGAAAGCCACTGAACCGGAGCCCAAATCCCATGCTCTTACCACATGAGCAATCCATTTATAAAGATCTTATGATTCCAACATAAGAACCTATTCTCGCGAGTGACAAACATCACTCGACTTCTATCGGGTCCTATAGCATAGCAGCTATCGACCTAGCATGCTAGTGATAGAGCATAGGTACCTAGGGATCATGCATCTAGGGTTTCAAATCAACTCTTGAAATATAAATGCACAATCATAGCAAACATAATTGCAAAATTTTAAAATACGGGATTAATGATCCGGGGCTTGCCTTTTATAGCAAGGTTGGCCTTGGGCCCTTCTGGACTTGGGTCCAAGCCTTGAGCTACGTCCACGAACTGCAGCTCTTCGTCGGCGCCTCTGTCTCCTCCTTCCGGTACGAGCGTACGTCTACCGGCGGAAAGTTCTACACAAAGATGCAAATGCAAGATTTACTCGACGATTTTTAATTTAATTAATTACAAACAATAAATGACAGTCATGGGGCGCATGGGTTGGACACATTCACCTAGATAAGAAATACATTCAGCATACTCTTCCAAAAAGGAACGATATGCAGCTCTTTAGTAAATATTCTTTTTGATAATGACTGTGTACATATATATGTAAGTAATTTGAGTTAACTTCACAAACGGTAGTGGGTGAGTACATTTAGCCTTTTAAATCGATTTACATCCACACATGGGGTTATTAAAGATGAGTTGATGAATTTCCCATTTAAATGACTATTAAGCTCTAAATTGCTTCTAAAGCTAATAATTAATAAAATGCAGTGGAAGGGTGTGTTAAACACTAAACACTTATAACAAGCTTCTGGACATACCTAAATGCTTTGGATAGCTAGAAATTAATTATTTTTGAAAATAACAAAAGTTAGCTAGAAGGACATGGTAAATGCACACAAAAATAATTACTCAACAAAATGATCCTAACTTTCTCACACCTGATATAAGGTCCAAAACTAACCTAGGAATGCAGCATAAACACCTATAACTATTATGAATCTTGACTTATGTAATTACAAAAAACAAGCATAATTCAAGAATAAATAATTATGGTAATTATAAAATTGTGATTAATTCACCAGAGGTGTGTTTCGGAATAGAAAGACAGTATGCAGATTCTACAGAAATGGAAAACAATTTTTATAAAAAGATTTACATCATAACTTTGTGCAATTTTTGGCACAGGAGCTAGTCATGACATAACACACAACATGTCCAAAAAATAGCTACAGAGTATTTATGCATTTTGAAATATAGCAGATCTAAGGGTTTTCACCTTTCTATTTTTCATGCAAAAACTATCAGGAACTATCTTAGGCAAAAATAAGAAAAGCTGTAGGATTTTTCACAACGAATCCAACAAAATTGGGTTTTCATTTTTCTGATCTTTCTACGATTTTCTACGCAATTTACAAGATTCAGCAAAATGGCTTTACTATTTGAGATTCACTTTTGCAACCCAGCCCCTAAAAGTTTTAGATTCCTTACGAGTAGGTCCTTACTTTGCACTCAAGACCTTGGAAAGAATAGGGACGATGCAGTTGGGTCCCTGGGGGCAAACCGCCGGCGGCCTTGCCGGATTCCGTCGAGGTGGCGGCCGGGGTCGGTGGGGAGAGGGTGGGGGAGGCCCTGCGGCTCACCTATGGATCGATTTGCGTGCTCGGAGGGGGGTAGGGAGGCACCTAGCGGCGGCGGTCGCCGACACCAGCAGGTAGCGGCCGCGGCCTCCCTGTTCCGGCACGGTGGAGGCTTCCTTGGGAGCGTGGGCGAATCAAAGAGCTCTAGCAGCCAGGAGAGGTGGGGAACGCCTAGTAGGGTAGTGCGGCGGGTCAGCCTTGTGCTCGCCGCGGCGGCCTCCAATGGCGTCGGCGGACGGCTATGGCCGGGGCATGGCGCACGAGGAGCGCGGCGGCCTTAAATAGGAGAGCCACCCTGTGCAGCGGAGCTAGGCGACGGACCGCACCGTGGTATGGGGCCTCGGGATGGCGCGTACGGGAAGGCGGGGCCGGCGGTCCGGCGGTCCGTCGGACGCTCGTCCGGCCGGTTCGACGTGGTGCACCCGGCCGGCGCGCGACGCGAGGGGGGGGGAGGACTTCGAGGCGGCCTCGCACACGCATTTCCCTCGGGAAGGCGCGGCCTCGGGCGGCGCGAGCGGACGCCGAGGCGGCGGCGCGGCGGGCGGCGCGACGCGGCGCGGCGCGGGCGCGGCGCTCGGCTCAAACGTGCCAATGTGCCTCGGTTTGACAGCGTTTTTCTCACAAATTTTGAATAGAAGTGCACAAAGTGGTAAATAGGAAAGTTGTAGATCTCACTACCCTCTACAAGTTTCACAAAGGCTCTATTGTGTTTTTCTCAACGGATTTTGCATAAATCGCAGCCAAACTTTGAATGCCACCACATTCCAGAGAACCGGAGCTGCTGTCGGTTGACCACATTTTTCATAAATTTTCTCTTAAAAATTGAAATGCCAATCTACATGAAAGTTGTGTCCCTCGACAAAATGGACAACTTTCGTATTGGGAAATTTTGAAGTGTTTAGGTGAAATTTGGAGAACGCGGCAAAAGTTCCGGAAGACATTCGCCGACATCAGTTCTTAAGCGGGGTTTGATCGTGTCTTTGTGTTGATGCAAAATCAGCACCCGCGCCAAGCACACAGCAAGCCGAAACGAAGCTGGCTTAAAACACGTGCCGGATCCGAAGCGTGCCAGTCAATTTTCCTGAAACTGACAAAGGATGAAAAGTAGTTAGATACAAACTTGGAACTTGCCGGGTGGTACAAGACAGTTCCATATTTACGGCTAGAAATCCAATTAAAATGACATATAGCTACAACAAGCTATCTGTCAACAGTTTAAATATCATTTGGGAGCTTTAAAACATGAAAACAAGATATAGCCGAATGCATGACGTGAGCATGACGAAGGATCGGTCTTTGTTTCGATAGCATTACTCGCGCGTGATCGTGACCGATTTTCGAGGATAAATAACAAATAAAATAGATAAGGTAAAAACATGATTATAAATATGAAGTAAACAAGCATGCATAGGCCAAAAGCACTAGTCTACCGCATGTCTAGGTACTTTCAAACGCGTCAAGCATGATAACAAACAAGTTAATCCACCGCATGATACGACTTGTTTAAAACCAAGCCACCAACCACAAATAGATTAATCCACCACATGATACAATCTAAATATGGAAGGCTAAAAGTATACATTATTTAAAACAAGACTTATGATCACGTTTCACTCATGATAGGACTACCGAATACAGCTGTACAGCCGAATCGGGTTCCGTGGAGAAGGAACAAGCATTATCAAAGATGATAAACCTATCAGATTGAATCGAAATCTAATCCACTGGATGATTAGCTCTAAAACAACCCCAAAACCTGCATCTACTGCATGATACTCAGTTCTTTCAAGATTTGCACAAAATCGATAGGCTTGAACCCGCAACACGTGACAATCTAGATTGATCTAAATTCGGCTATTGAGAGCGCTTGATCCTTTATAATAAACAAAGACTTGAAAGTACATCACATGGATCTCGAAGAGGGTAAAGCCGAAACCAATCAATCTAGATTGGGCAAAAAGGTGTTACATGAATTTAAACATAAAGCAAAAACTCACAGCAACACGTGGTAACTTAATGAATCTATTAGATCTTGCCAAATCTAATAGAGCCGATAACTAGCTCCAAGCTAGATCTTAGCCCACCGCATGGCTCATGATCTAACAAGAAACCCTCTTGAACCAAGCTTAAATCCACCACATGATACTAAGCATTGTAACAAGACTACTTGCATCACGGTCTAAATCCACCGCATGATACTAGACATGATACAAGGTTGCCGGTACTTACGGAGGTCGACGGATCGATGGCTCCTCTCGAGGAACTCGATGACTGGACTAAAGGACTCGATGTTTGGCACGGGGTCGGTTTTGTTGTGAAGATATTCGATCCCTATTACAAACATCAAGGGTTTATATTTATACCCTTGTCCTAACAGGACTCCTGGTCGGCTACGAGTACAACATTTAATGCCTAAATTAATGTTTCGACACCAATGCCCATCTCGTATACGCCATCAACTCGTTCCTTCCTTATATCGGGCCATGTCATCACGCATTCCCGAAAACTTCCTCTTATAGGCGCAAACAGTTCCCTTGCCGAGTGATGGTGTATTGCCGACCGCAAGCACCTTTGCCGAATCCTCTAAGGAGATCTTTTCTAGCCGAATGGTATTTCATCACCAAACTCGGCCCACAAGTCAGTCCCTTTCCTGTACCATTTTTTGGTGTTAACATATGCCACTTCAATTACAGGATAAAAGTGATTTTATTCTGGAATTGACCATAAATGCCCAACATCTTTGAGCTAAATCCGTTTAACACCCATTCCTTCTTCTTGCAATCTGTTGGAGTCCTCGCTCAGATCCAAACCCTAGGTCATCAATCTCCAAGCTCAAACCTTCAATGGCGGACCAAAATCAAGCTGTTCAGGTAAATCTCATCCCCTTAAGGTCCATTCGGTACTACCTTTTCGATCCCCACCTTAGATTTCTTCCTCTGTCTTTTCATGATAGGCTCAATCCACTGAGCTTTTGATTCCCATCGAGAATAAATCATCATCCTATTTCCTCGGACCTGTGGGAATCTCCGACCCCCTTGAGTTTATTGAAGCCGAATCCAACAGAATACCCTTTAAATTGGCTTTTTCAAGACCTCATGCATGGCAAGACGCCTTCAAAAACTGGCCCCTGCCCCCAATTGCAGGTTGGAGAAACTGGTATAAGAGGATACTCGAAGATAAAAGTGTAAAAACCAGCAATTGGGACAACCTTCGTATTGCCCAGTGTTCAGAGTTATCTCTGGCCGAAACCCCCCAGAATGAGAATCTTCTAATTGCAGCCTGTCATTTCTGGTCAAACGGCGTCAATGCTTTCCTTTTTGGTCATGGACCAATGTCCCCCACTTTGACCGATGTATATATGATGACCGGCCTTGATGTCAAAGGATCCATGTATCCTTACAAGTACAAAAGCTCCATCAGGCAAAGAGGAGTAAAACCAGGATCCAGATATAAACAACATATCCAGAACCATATGTCTGATGGCCCTCTAACTGATGTTGGATACCGAGCCTTCCTGAACATGTGGCTATGCAGAATTATCTTTTGTGGCAAAGCCAATGAGCCAACCCTGAACCATATTGCAATGGCTGAAGATTTGGCTACTGGTCATTCCATTCCCCTTGGGAAGTACCTCTTAGGAAGTGTATACCATATGCTCCATCAAACCACTCATCTGATGCACACCAGCCAAAAAATCTCTTGCATCAATGGTCCTTGGTGGTTTGTACAGATGTGGCTGCAGCTCTATATGCATCAGATCGTTGGTATTAATCTCAACAATCGGCATTTTCCTTCATCTGGCTATAAAGAAGGAGAAATTCAGATCACAAAAGGATGCCAAACCTATGGTGAAGCTGCCTCAACCATAATTATTGACCAAAACATCAGTCAACTCTTTGAGCTCTTCTTCAGAGGTTTCACCAATCCCCTTTGGCTTCCTTATTTGAACAATGATAGCTTGACCCTCCCTTACGAATTCACTTTTGAGAATGGATGCAATGATACAAAATCCATAGAAATTTTCAATATCTTCATCCATCCATGCATCCTGCCAGCAGAATTTTGTGGAGGAAGGCAAAATCATAGTACCTATGAATATTATCAGCCAAACATGGTGGCTCGCCAGCTAGGATGTGGCCAAATGCCTCCAAGGCTATTTCTTCATGAATTTCTCAAGCCCAGAGAGGAAATAAAAGAAAACTTGCAAGCCAGAAGGGTCTTTTAATATCAATGCAGCCCAACTATTTATCCTTGGTCCTTTGTACCAACATCAATAGTTCTTCCTATTTTCATCTCCTGGTGGCAAGAGCTTCATGATCATATCTTCAGTGAGCCAGTGCACTCCTTTTGTCTCGAGCTGATGCCTGACTTCCAACCAACCTCAGAGGTAATGCACTTATCTTTTTCTTTTGCCAAGCATGCCCTTCTTTACTGATCATGATTTTTGTCACTTCTTGCAGAACACGATTGCTCGCCCCTCTAGCCAGGACAATTTCTTACAATGCCGCAGCCCAATTTCGCTTTAGGATTTAAATCCACAACTCGGCTCACTCGATGTCCAGATATGCTACATTAGACCCAAATCTTATCAGTTCAACTTCTGATAAGAGGAAAGCTCCATCTCTGGTTGCTCCTCCAGCTGCCAAGAAGAAAAGAACCACCAAAAGAATTCTCATTGAGGTAATATTTCTTCCTTCTTGAACACAAGACTATACTTCATTCTGACAAATTATCTTGTGTAATTTCAGACCAGAATTCAGCAACCATCAACAACTTCAGATCCTGCCAATGCCCCATCTGTTGGTATGGTCCTTACTACTTGTTTCTTTTAAAGACCATCATTTTCATTGGAAAACATTTGTCATTTGCAGAAGAAACATTGGTGAATCAACCTGTGGAGGTTTCTTCTCCTCAACATGCTTTAAATCCAAGTTCACCAAGGGCCCAAACATCTTCTCCTCAAGCAGAAACCTCAGCTTCACCAAGGATTCAATCATCCCCCTCTCAAGTAGAAGCTCCAATTTCACCAGGGATGAATCCATCTTCACCTCAGCCAGAAGCTTCAAATTCACCGGGGACTCCACCAGCTTCCCCTCAAATAGAAGCTTCAGCTCTACCAGGAACTCCTCAAGCCCCTCCTCAGCTAATCACTCAGGAAATCCCTCTTGAGCTTGAACAAACCTCCTCTCCAATTCAGGAAGCCAGAAATGAGGTAAGTGTAAACACCTGCACTTTCATTTCCATTTAATAAATCATCCCTAATTCGGCAATTCTTCCTTTACAAAACCAGGCTGCATCATCATCAAGCCCTCCATTTATTGTGAATGACCCAACTGCAAAATAAGAAGATGAGGCATCTTCGAATCAAGCTCTATCAGAGGAAAATAAGGCAAAACTGAAAGAAGTCTTTTCTTTGTTGCAAAGGGATATCCAAGATCAAGTCAGAGATGTTGATCGTTTGGAGGAAGTACTTGAATCCATTGATCAAGAACTTCCCAGTAATATCAAAGCTTCCCTGGAGCCCATCTCTCATCTGGACAATCACTATGCAGCGGTGAGGCGAGCTTTAAAAAACCAATCCTCTCGACCAGTTCTTGAGCAAAAGAGAGCCAAAGTCAAGCAGTTCATGAAAGAATCCCAGGCTCAAATCCAGAGCAACAAGGAGTTAATAGCTGAACTGCAGCTTGCACTTGAGCTAAAGATTGCCAGGAAAACTGCATTAGAAGCTGAGTTGAGGACTTTGACAGCTGAAATTGACGCCGATAGGAAGAAGATAGCCGAACTCCCTGGATTAACAGAGAAAATCCAAAAGGAAACTTCAGCAGCCATGATTGAATCAAACCATCTCAAGACAAAGATTTCCGTTGTGTCCAATACTCAAGAAGCTGACCAGAAACTGCTGGAGAGTATCAGCAAAATGATATCAGACGCTTAGTGTAATTGCAAAGTATTTGAACATTTGACTGTGCCAAACAATTTGTAGCTGAATGATTGATCGTCCTTGTAACTTTGTTTACCACAAACTTCACTTTCCATTCTCTGTCCCTTCTTGTTTGCAATTTTTAGACGATCCATTCAGCAACTCCAGCCAAACAGTACCATACCCGAATAGCACTCCAACCGCAACTCAGCTGAGCAAGTCAATCGAATATGACTCAGCTTGAATTCCAAACGACCCAACGACAATTCGGTTAAGGATGCCTCTCCACCTTCCAAATTTCTCGGGATATGCACCACGATCCAGGGCCACGATCTCTTTTCCACCCCCATAAATAAAACCATAGGTGCCCCCAGCCTTTCACCAAGTCTTTTGCCTTCAAGCCATTGCCAATCTAAGCTTCCCTTCTCCATCACTAACACACCAAAACCTGATGGCGGCTAGCGGCAGCAGGCGCCGTGCCAGCGACGAGGCGGAAGGAAGCCGCACCGGCGCTCGTCAGAGGCAGTGATCGTCAACTTCTTTTACGATTCCTTCCAGATTTCTTTCTATTTCTAACGGTCCTCTTTGTTTTAGGCTCATCCAGTGGAATCCGGCCCCTGCGCCGGCCGCGAATCCAGCTCTGCCAGACGACTCCTCGGAGTTGTACAACTACTCCCCCTCGCGCTACGGCGAGCGCGACGCCCTCCGTTTCAAGGCGGAGCGTGACGAATCCCGGTGCGAGCTGGGAGAGGTTTCCAAGTAAGCTGGCATCGCTGAGCTCGAATGGGAGCATCAGCGCAGGCAATTGCTGGAGACCATTGACGGTAAATTCCTTGATTGACTCTGATCCAGTTCAACTTTCGAACTAACCGCCATTGCCTTGCAACTTTGCACCCCGCAACGCCGAGCTTAACCAGCTGAAAATGCTGGTGAAGCAACTAGCGGACAAGGTGAACGCCCCCGGGGACACGCCGGCGGACCGCATCGCCGCGGTGGAAGATCGTGTCGATGAGGTGGCCCTCCACGGCGTCAGCTAGGGCACCACCTTGGGCCTGGCCGCCATGGCGACGCACACCAGCATCGACTACGCCATACAGCCGCGCAGCTTCCAGGGCGGCCCACCAGAAGACGTCGACGAGATCGAGGTCATCCTGGAGTGCCTCGACGGCCATGGCGACGCCATTGCCGAAATCATCTATCCCCAGTCTGTGCTAAACAGGCTTTTTGATTAGTTTGTACTAGGGATGTTTGAATTTTCGGCAACAAATAATGAAATTTTGACTTCTGTGTTTGTATTGTGATGATTCCCTTCTGCTCGTGAACGCGAACTTTACTATTTTTGGACGAATTCAGGAACTTTTTCTTAGCCGAACACGCAAAAACTCATGCCCCTTGGCACAAAATCTGCATAAAATTTTCAATTTGGGAACCATAAACACTGTTCAATGAAAACCCTTCACATTCGGGGAGAAAACCCTGCCGCTTGGTATTCCAATAACGCATGCCAACCAGTCATCACTCCCAATGCGCTCTCACAGTCAATAAAATAACCCCCTTGGTGCCCTGCAAATCCACTTGCATACACTTCCATCACCTCACATCTTCCCCCTGCTCCAGAAGAGAAAACCCCAAGGCCATAGCGGACAAGGGAAAACAACCCATCAAGGAAGGCAACACTCCACCAAAGAAGCGTACCATTCGAGAGTGAGTTTTCTGTCAATCTGTTTCTTGCTCTCGTTTGCAATCTCATGGTTTACCCCTCTCTGCTTTTTCAGTCTTGACCTGCTCCCTGAAGAGATCTTTGGAACTGAAGAGGTTCCCGAGTACATCCTCTCCGATTCCTTTACTGAAAAAGAGAACGTCACGCCGGAACAGAGGATCAACCACCAACTGCGCCGCCGTATTCGGCATCTAGAGCACAACCTGTGGGACATCACTGCCCGCTGCAACGCTGAACGCGAACGCCACATAAGTTTGGAGGCGTTGGTAGGGGGTAAGATCTCCATCTTTATTTGACTCCCATGCTTAAGCTTAGATCTTCATATTCTAACAACTATTCCCTTTTCCAGATGTCTCTGACAGGTACGGCAGCTTAAAGGCTTCCTGGGACAGTCTAATGGAAGTTGCAAGTCATGGAAACCCTCGAAGCTTCCAGGTTGCTGTTACGGTGGTCCTGGAACAGTTGAAGAGGGAGGAGCTGAAGAGGAAAAACAAGGAATCAAAGGAATGAAGCATACTTTCGCTTCTTCCTCCAGGACTTCTTCTTCCCACCCTCTTGTAGTCTTAAGTAGCTGGGTTGTCAAATAAAATCCTACACGAAACATATGTAACTTGGAATATTTGTGCTAAGGACAATACACATTAGTATTGGCCATTTCCTCTGTTAGGATATTTTGTTCTAAAGGAGGCTTCTTTCCCGAACGCCGGCTGTTTCTGTGTATCAGATGCCTGTAATCCTGGTGCTTGTAATCAACGATCAACTTCAATACTAGGATAATATTTCTTCAAATATCTTCCATTTATAGCAGCAGTAAATTCCTCTCCCAGTAGAGTTTTCAATATGTAAGCATTACCAGGTGTACATCTGACTACCCGAAAGGGACCCTCCAAATTCGGGGACCATTTGCCGAATGTACTATACTTAGCCCCGATCGGCAGTAACGCTTTCCAAACCAAATCTCCTTCTGCAAATTGCCTGACCTTTACCTTCTTGTTGTAATATTTAGCAACTCACATCTTGTTCTTTTCAATATTTTCCAGGGCTTTAAGACGAATCATATGCAAATCCTCTAAATCGTCCATCATTAAACCACTGTACTTTCGAACTTAAATCCTTTTGCAAAACCACTCTCCTCGAATCTGATTGTATCTCCCAGGGCAAAACAGCATGATGCCCATAAACCAATTCATAAGGAGATGTTTTTGTAGCCCCATGAGGAGCCATTCGGTAAGCCCACAAAGCCTCATTGAGTACCGAATGCCACCTCTTTGGCTTCTGATCCATTTTCTTTAGTATAAGCTTGATCATGATCTTATTAGAAGCCTCTGCTTGACCATTAGCTTGGGCATAATAAGGAGAAGAATTCAGTAGTTTAATACCCATGTTTTCAGCAAATTCTCTGAACTCCAAAGATACAATTTGAGCTCCTTGATCAGTTGTAATTGTTTGAGGAATCCCAAATTGGTAGATGATGTGTTCCTTAACAAATTCAACCATGTTTTTTGATGTTACTTTCTTCAATGGAATTGCCTCAACCCATTTGGTGAAATAATTAGTTGCCAAAAGCACAAATTTATGCCCCTTGCTAGATGGAGGATTTATTTGGCCAATCAAATCTATACCCCATCCTCTGAATGGCCATGGCTTGATAATAGGATTCAGAGCTGATGCTGGGACCCTTTGAATATTCCCAAACCTTTGACAATCTTGACAACCTTTGTAATATTCAAAGCAATCCTCCAGCATTGTCGGCCAAAAACATCCAGTGTGCCTAATAACCCATTTCATACGATAAGCCGATTGATGCTCTCCACATAGCCCATCGTGCACTTCACTCATCATTTTCTTTGCTTCTTCTGGACCTAGGCATTGCAGAAATACCCCATCTAATGATTTGTAAAACAGACGTCCATCAAGAAGAACAAATTTTATAGCTTTATACCTGAGCTTCCTAGAAACCTTTCGGGATGGATTCTCCAGATAATCAACAATCTCTTTTCTCCAATCATCCTCTGCTAGATCACTCCCGAAAGCACACATCTCCATGGCAAACACTTCTTGGTTTTCCCTATAACCCGAAGCACTTTGAGCCAACCTGTTTGCCTCTTCATTGTGTTCTCTAGGAATATGTTGTAGAATTACTAAGTGAAAACTTTTCAAGATTTCCTTGCACTCTTCATAGTAATTCCTTAGGATATCACTTCTACATTCATATTGGCCATTCAATTGTTTTATAACTAACTCTAAATCTCCATAAATTTCAATTGAAATAGCCTTTCCTCTTTTAAATTTTGAAGCCCTCCAAGCAGTGCTTCATATTCAGCTTGATTGTTTGTGACAGTAGGCTGAATAGGGATAGCAAACTCAAACATCTCACCTCTGGGTGAAATTAATAAAATTTCTACCCCGCCACCTTTGCCACATGAAGATCCATCAAAGAATAAAGCCCAAGGAGTAATTTCAAGCAAATCAATTGATGGATCACGATGTTCGGTAATAAAATCAGCAATAACCTGGCCTTTAATAGCTTTTGCCGATTCAAACTTCAGCTCAAACTCAGACAAAGACAAAATCCATTTGCCAATCCTTCCATTCAAAATTGGCATAGATAACATGTGTTTAATTACAACAAACTTTGAATATACAACGCATTCGGCATTCAACAAGTAGTGCCGAAACTTTGTACATGAGTAATAAACACACAGGCAAAGCTTCTCCGCAGCCGAATACCTGGTCTCGGGATCAAGCAATTTTCGGCTAAGGTACGCTACTATCCGTTCATTTCCTTCAAATTCTTGTATAAGAGCCGATCCAATAGTTTGGGTATCGGCCGCCATGTACAACTTGAAAGGCTTGTTCAACTGTGGAGGCACCAACACTGGTGGTTCCTTCATGTACCGCTTGATCTCATCGAGAGCCTTTTGTTGTTCGTCACCCCATAGAAATTTCTAATCTTTCTTGATCCCCAGCAGCGAAGAGAAAGGCAAAACCTTTTGTGACAAATTTGAAATGAATCTTCTCACAAAATTGATCTTGCCAAGCAGTGATTGCAACTCTTTGAGATTGGTTGGAGGAACAACTTCATCGATAGCTTTCATGCTTTTCTTGCCAACTTCTATTCCCCCTTCATGTACCAGAAATCCCAAGAATTCTTCAGCTGAAAACCCACAGGCACACTTGTTTGGATTCATCTTCAACCTGTGCTTTCGGGTACACTCTAGAGTTCTCTTCACATCCTCCAAATGTGATTCATGATTCAAAGATTTGATCACGACATCATCAATGTATATCTCAACAATTTTGCCGATTAACTCATGAAAAATATAATTCATGGCTCTTTAATAAGTCACACCGGCATTTTTCAACCCAAATGACATGACAATCCACTCAAAAAGGCCTATATGCCCAGGACATCTGAAGGCTGTCTTTGATATGTCTTCTATTGTCATAAAAATTTGATTGTACCCTGCATTACTATCCATGAAACTAATAACTTTATGTCCAGCAGCGGCATCAACCAATAAATCAGCAACAGGCATTGGGTATCCATCCATGGGAGTAGCTCTGTTTAGATCTCTAAAGTCTATGCAAACCCTCATCTTCCCATTTTTCTTGTAAACAGGGATGATGTTTGAGATCCACTCCGCATATCTACATGGCCGAATGAAATTTGCATTGATCAATCTTTCAATTTCCTTTTTCACGTCGGCCAATACTTCGTCCTTGTAGATTTTTTGGGGAGGTTGCTTGTAAGGTTTAAAACCAGACTTGATTGGCAACTGATGCTCAACAATGGAATGATCCAAACCAGGCATCTCCGAATAATCCCAAGCGAAGCAATCTTTATATTCCTTTATAGCTTGATTAATCCTTCCCTGAAACTTGAATCCAAGTTAGCACTGATAAATGTCGGCCTTGGCTTGTCACCATCTCCAATGTCAATTTCTTCCAATTTGTCAGCCGACATGAATCCACACCCTAACTTTCCATCAATTCCATCAATTGGATTATCCATTAAAAATTGCTATAAGAACCGACTACTTGAATCGGCTGTTGATCACTGCTGACTGGTTCAACAGGTCCTTCACCCCAGTCCTTTCCTGAGAAGCAATCTATGCCTCGATACTCCCAGAAAGCTGGTTCGACGTTAGCCACGCTCACTTAATCATCCGCTTGGACCACTTCTATATCAACATCTACCCATTGAACAAGCTGTTGGTGCATGGTAGATTGGATGCAGCAATTTGCATGGATCCAGTCCCGTCCAAGCAGCAAGATATAAGCCCCTTTGCCCTCAATGGCAAAGAAGGTCGTGAGCAAAGTCTTAGACCCGATCATCAGGTCCACGTGCACGCAACCCTTGGTATCTAAAGGATTCCCAGCAAAATCATTCAGAATTATGCTCGTTGGTGTTAAATCTCCAGGGCCCATGCCAAGCTTCCTGAACGTGGTGTATGGCATCACATTGACTGCAGCTCCACCATCAACAAACATTTTGGTCAATGGCTTTCCAATGACGTATCCTCTTAAGTACAGCGGCCTCATATGTCGATTCTTGGCCGGTTTGTCGAAGGTCGCCTGCTTAGCCAACACCAGCTGTGCCATTAACCCAAGTTGTTCATCCTCACTGATGTCTGGGGACACTTCTTCCTGCATAACTTGGTTAGCTGGAGCCATGAATGCATTCGGCAAAAGGATACCATGCATGTTGGAGCCGAATGACCTGATCCATCAGCCTATCTTTTGGACGCCACACCTACTTCCTCTTGATTGCTGCTGGTTTCAACTCTTGGTTCCTCAAGCACTGAACCCTTCTTTTTTGGCTTCTCCTCAAGCCAGGTGGGCACCACTGTCCTTCTTGCCAGATGTACTCACGCTCCTGCTCTTCCTGATCAACCCACCTTTGATCAGCGTATCTCTTCGTTGGATGATCATTGACTTCATTTATTTTTACGCGTCGACCGTCACTAGGATGAATCCTTCCAATTCTTTCATGGACAGATCGGCGATTGACAGTATCCTGCCTATACTCAGTGTACTTATCGCTGCATTTAGGGCAATTGTTCAATGTAGGAAGCTTCAAGCCCTCATTCCAGCAATGTCTGAAGAACGCACATCCCCAATGTTCACGCTCCTATTCTCGTGCATGTTCTTCTAGCTGTCTTCTGTGCGCTTCTTCCTCAAACCTCCGTGCTTCCTCTTCGTATTTCTATTTTTGGTAGCGTTCCTTCTCTTGTTGATGCTGCCTCTTGTTAAGGAGGATGCGTGTAGTCACACAGCCGGTCAACTTGGTCAAATCACGGTCAACCTGGGCCCTCACCTCGAAAATCTCACTCACCTACCCTAGTGACCCCCTTTGAATAGTAAACACACTTGTGGGGCCAACCCATGGTCAAAGACTTGGTCAAACCCCCTTGCCACCCTAGTGCCCATGGATGTCTGCCGGAACTTTTGCCGCGTTCTCCGAAATTCACCTAAACACTTAAAATTCTACCTTTACGAAAGTTGTCCATCTTGATGAGGGACACAACTTTCATGTAGATTGGCATTTCAAATTTTGAGTGGAAAAGCTTGGAAAAGTGGTTGTAAAGCAGGATTCACTGTTCAAAGGAACAGGCTGACATTCAAAGTTGGCATTGGTCTAATTCAAAATTCGTGGAGAAAAAACCCCTTATGGCCTTTCTAGAAGTTGTAGAGGGTGATTAGATCTACAACTTTCGTATTCACAGTTTAGTCGAGTTCTATTAAAAAATTTGGAGTAAATTTGATTCAAACAGAGTGCCAGAAAATTGAATCAGGGCAGAGCGCCATGCGCCCAGACGTCGCGCCGGCCGCGCGCCGTGCCGGAGCGCCGGCCACCCTCGGCGTCCGCGCCCGCGCGCCCTCCCGACGCCGCCCTCCACCCGAGGCACGCGCCGCCCGAGCCCCACGCGCCCCGACGCGCCCCCGCCCGAGGTGCCTTGAGTCAACGCCGCCACGCCGCCGCACGCGCGCGCGCGCGCGCCGGACCGCCGGTCCGTCGGCGGCGTCGCCACCGTACAAGCGCCGCCCGAGCCGCCGTAGCACGGCGGGAGCATCTCCTCGCCGTCACCCATCGTCACCAAGTGCAAGAGCGCCTATAAAAGCCGGCCTTTCTCCCCTCCGCGCGCCATCCATGCCGCACCACCCGCCATTGCCGCCGCAGCCGTGAGCTCGCATCCCCGCTCGCACTCGCCGCCGGCCGACCACTTCCCTAGCTTCTCTAGACCTCAGTGCATCTCCCAGGGTCGCTTGTTGTCCAAGCCCGCGCCTCCCTCGCCGTGTCCCCCCGAGCCGCCGCGGCACCCGCCGCCGGCCGCCGTCGATCCCCCCTCACCGCCGTCCCTTCCGCCCCAACTCCGACCCCCCAACGCCCCTAGGTGAGCCCCCGGCCGAGCCTAGCCGCTTGCCCGGCCGGGAGCGCCGCCGGCTCACCGGGATTTGGCCAGAGCCGCGCCGCCTCCCCGGCCAGGGACCCAATTGCTCGGTTCCAGATCTTATCAGGGTGTCTTGTGTAAATTTTAGGACCTGTTCATGATGAATCCTATCTAAGTTTTCTTGCTAGTTGGTCCAGTGCAGTAGAAAATTCCTAGAAAATTGTAGAAAATTCAGAAAAATGCCAAACCAATTTTTTTGGATTCATGTAGAAAAATCCCACAACTTTTGTTATTCTCACACATGGTCTAATTCTAAATAGTTTTAACAAGAAAAATAGGATTGTGAAATACCTAGATCTGCCATAACTCAAAAACTACAACTCCTCTGTATCAAAATTTTGGATATGTTGTGTGTCTTTCCATGACTAGCTTCTGTGCCAAAAATTGCACAAAGTTATGAAGTAAATCTTGCTAGATAAATTGTTTCCCATTTCTGCAGAAACTGCCTAGATGATTTTTGTAGCTAAAAATATTTATGTTTTTGTGCTCAACTTGTGCATGCTGTCATGTTATGTCGAAACACACCTCTTGTGAATTAATCATGATTTTTGGCTTAACAGAAATATTTATCCTTAATTTGTGCATGTTTTCCTTTGTAAATTGTTGAAGCAAGATCAGTAGAGTTTTTAGGTGTACATGCTGGTTCTTTAGGCTTCTTTAGGACCAGAGAGCATGCAAGAGAATGTTTGGATCATTTTGGTGCTTAATTATTTGTGTATGCATTTAAATTGAATCACTAGCTAGTCCTTGTTATTTTCTATAATATTTAATTTACTAACTTCCAAGCATTACATGTGGGTCCAGTGGGCCAGCATAGGTGCTGATATGCTTAAGGAGCACTTCTTTAAATTTTTGGTAATTTATTTATTAATAAAAAGCTTAAAAGCCCTTTTAAATATTAAAGAGCAATTTAATAAGGAAAATCCCTATTTAATTCATTTTCCCTTTTTGGGAAGTATTACCTAACTTAATTAAGATTAATAAAACACCCTTGCTGGTAAGGAATCAATTCATGAATAAAAATATTGTTCATACCCTTGCTAGTGAAAGAAAAAGGACTAAACATTCACATGAAATAACAAGTACAAAAGAAACATTTATTCAAATGTGCAGTAAAAGAATAAATCACACATGATTAATAACCTTCCTAAAAGAGATGTACTATCTAGGTACTTGTTAAGGTGAATATGACCAACAAGAGTTGGATAAGATAACAAACTGTCACATCACCTGAACTTGCATTGCATTCCGTGTAGATCTTCCGGACGGTGACTACTCCCTTGTCCCAGACGCCGAGGAAGGAGGAGCGGAAGCTTCGCTGCAGTATGTGGAAGTGCCTGACGACACCGAGGGTGCCCAGGCTAACCTAGCTGACGAAGGCAAGCTCCGGTGCATCTAACCTAGTTTTCAAATTCTTTATTCAATTATCTATGGATGATTGTGCATTTAGGTTCAGGAGTTGAATGGAACCCTAGATGCATGATCCCTAGGTACCTTTGTCCTCATTAGTATGATAGGTCGATAGCTGCTAAGCTATAGGACCGTTACAAGTCGGGTGATGACCTCACTCGCGAGAATAGGTTCCTAGATAGGAATCACAATATATCCTTCATTGGATTGCTCATGTGGTAAGAGCATGGGATTTGGGCTCCGGTCCAATGGCTACTGTGGGTTAAGTGTTTGAACGTACTAAACACTTGTCGGGAATGGGACCGGTAAGCCTAGTACCTTAATGAGACAGCTAGGGATGGAACTGTCACTACTCTTGGGGTTTGTCTCACGGCTAGCTACCGGTGGTGTATGGTGATTCCGGGTATCTCGCGGGGTATTTCATATAGCCTGCACCAAAGACTGTGGACTTTCATCCCGACCCGAGGATTTTTGGGAACTGCCTGGGAAAGTTGTCCTTGCGGGGGCAGCCTACCGTGTGTTTGGGTCTACATTTCAAGGTTTGAATTTGAAGGATCAGATGGCGACTAGAGAGGGGGGGGGCAGTGAATAGGAGCCGGTAAAAATTTTTCTCAAAGAACCTGGCCTATACCCTAGTCAAATCCCGGTCACACACAAGCGATGGATCGAATCACACACCAATCGCCAAGACAACGAGGTTATAGATCAATCTCTAGTCTTAGGAACGATTCCTTGAAGCACACGCGGAAGCACGAAAGAAGGAAGGGAGGAATCGAACCAAGGAACAAAGCACTCAGGCTCTGGCGGACCGTCCGGCCAGATGGGGCGGACCGTCCGCACTGGCCACGCGGACCGTCCGGCTTGCTGCCGCGGACTGTCCGCACACACAACGCGATCGTTCGGCCCTGCACCGCGGACCGTCCGAAAAAGCAAATAGAACCTCCAGAGATGACCCCGAATAACGGACCGTCCGCGGGGAGCACGCGGACTGTCCGCCAGGCACCCGCGGACCGTCCGCCCGGTACACGCGGACCGTCCGAAACTTCGCCCAACTTAAACTCAAAGCCACGACAGATCGAAACAAAAGGCGAGCAAGAACACGAAGAACACCCGACGAACAGGGACGGTGCGGACTGTCCGCCTGGTCCTCGCGGACCGTCCGCGAGGTGCAGACAGAGCAGAAAACGCAGGACCCCGAAAGTCAACTCCCCCAAATCATCATCGGATTTCCCAAATGGTAGAAGCTATAGAGACAAGGGTTTGGGGACTTGAAAAGCGTCACACAAGGATGCTATAGCCCAAAAATCTTGCCTCCTAACTCCCTAAATCACCGGGAATCGCGAATCCTTTGAGCACCACCAAAAGCTAGAGCACCGAACGAAAATCCTTGAATCAAAGTGGTTTCCCGGCGTTTGAGGGCACAAGATCAATCACAAAGATGCACGAGACATCCATCCATGTTTCCCTCAAAGAAATCCGGGGAGAAACCCACTCAAATCCGCGGAATCACACCAAGAACAAAGGCACCAAAAACAAGCACGAAAAAGACCACGGAAAACACAACGTCGAATCTTCTATACAAACCAAGAAAGATTCACAAGGTCTAGCATGCCGCCCTAGCATCCATCCGTCTCAACAAATCTCTCATGAAGCTCTCATGCTAGCCTAGAGAAAAATGGAGAAGAAAATAGCTACGAAAATGAGAAATGGGAGGGGGGAAATGAAACCCTAAGTCGCGGAGAGAGAGCCCCATCCACACACACTCATGGCTTATATATCGGGTCCCGCCGGTGTGGGAAATGACTCGACTACCCCTAACTCAACTACTGGCGATACAACCTACGCAGGGGCATTTATGTAATGTTTGTGGGTCTTGCCATCGGACGGCCACGCCTTTGCCGCACCCCGCGTCCTCCCGACGCAAGCTATGTGATCCCGCCGCGTGTCCTCCGCTTCGAAGCTTCCCGACACGCCCGGATCCCGTCTCCATCGTGTTAGGCCTTCGGACTTGGTTTTGAGGCCCAAACCAAGAAAGCATCCTCCGATGGTTTCGTGGGCAAACCACCAAACCCCGCGTGCTCGGCCCGGCCTCCCGCCAAGCCTCTTGACTCGACCGCAACCGTGCACCGGCTCGATCGTCCATGACTTCGGCTTGCTCGTCTCGCCACCATGTGGCCCGCACCTAGTGTCGTATGGACCTCCCTGGGCCCACTACCTCGGTGGGGATCAGGACCGACTACTCGGTGGGCCCCTGGGACTACCCGGCTTGCGCTACACGGCACCTGAAGGCGTGGAGCACAAGGACTACACAGGAGTAGTACTCGGTTAGGGAGCTGTACATGTTCCGCACTGTATAGAGGACTCCTAGACGTACTCGACTAGTACTCTCTCCCTACTCCGGCTTGTAACCCTGCCTCCCGGACTATATAAGGCGAGGCAGGGACCGATCCCCTTATCCAATCTCCTCTCATACAACTCACGGCGCACCATTGCACCATCTTGCAATCGTGCCCTATCAATCCAGAGCTACGCAGCATACAGGACGTAGGGTATTACGCACCTCGCGGCCCGAACCTATCTAAATTGTGTGCCACGTGTCTCTTCCTTCGAGTTACCGATCTCGGCGAGTCACAATCATCTACTTCGGGTACTCCCCGTAGTAGGTTGCCGGTCTAAAACACCGACACCTAGTCCCACCGTCCACCGGGTCCCTCGAACCGAGCCTACTTGTCTCTCCATCTCCCGGAGGCCCCTCAAGGCTGAAGACCTTTCGCACCCGTTCTTCACCTGCAACAACACGAACTAGGCCGCAGCCTACACCTGCGCACTGAGCCAAGAGTCAGTCCAACACCCGTTGTCAATCAATCATCACTGAGGAGCGGTCATCCATCGACCACCGGGACGCTCCTGGTCCTCAATCTCCCCCTTGATGAGTGCATGGACAACACACAACGTGAAATGAAATTCAGAGAAGGAAAGTAAGAAGAAAGAAAAACAAAGAAGCGCAACTCATGACCAAAACCAAAGAAAGGCAAAAAAAGGTCACAAGCCGAGCGAAGCACAAACTCCACACTGAAAACAGAAAGAAAGCTCCCCCTGAACAAATGCAAACTTCCAAATTTTAGCTCACCTCTTCTGAATTTTCATTAAGCTTACCTCTTCTCCCCCTTGTTGACAATGTATGAATCAAGGTGAAAATGCAGAAATGCAAAACAAAGCATATAAACATCGACATGAGCTTCTCAAATAGGCCAAATTTAGTGGCAAAGGCTAGAAATGAGACAAAGAGCACAGATATGGATCATAACATAGTCAAAGTATTGCCACAAGTAATATATGAAAATATAGGCATGTGACAAAGCAAAATTTCAGATTTGAATAATTAAACCAAAAGATAGCTCACTTCAAATGTAAAAGCCTATCCATGTCATATTCGAGCCAAAAACATGCATATCATCCAGAGATCATACAAGGATATCCAATTCTCAACAAAAGATCATTGCAAACACCCATAAAACAAAGCATGTCATGTCAAAGCTCATGAGCCATGTGTCCACTTGGGGGAGACTTCTCCACTAGTGAACATCATGCAACATGTTTTGCACCCATGTGTGAAAGATAAGACATTGTAAGCATAAACATGACGGATGGAGCATTTTTCAAGCAAACACACTTCTTTTCAAGATTAATTCATTTCATGGTACATGAAGTGCCTTTGCGGCAAAAAGAAGCTTATGCTCCCCCATGAATGCAACATAGGCTAAACATTCACAATGATATTCGGCCTTTGGCCCAAATGCAAGAAAAAGAGATCCAAGCACAATCTAAGCATAGAAAGCACATTTAGACCAAAACATGACATGGATACGCTACTACACATGAGCGGAGCACATTTCATTGAATTTAGTCAAGATTAGCATTTGATTCAAAAAGGGCTATCTCGCAACACATACATCTCAAATATTCCAAGAGCATAGCCTCACATAGCCATTTCGCCACACATATGACCAATATCTCACAAATAGCCAAAGAGACTCAAATAAGGCATATAAAAGAAGCTCATCATCCTAAATGCAATATGATACAAATGCAACATGATATATAACAAGATGGCTATCCTACCATGGTTTATACATCAAGCAATGCATGTATATACATCAAAGTAAACATGGTATGATACATATGGTACAAAAAGGAAATCCCCCAAGAATCAACTAGAAAGGGCAACAAACCCCAAGTTCCCCCTGCAAGCACATAAATGTAGCTTGGTCGAGAGGCTTTGTGAAAATGTCTGCAAGCTGATCTTGGGTAGGAACATGGCTCAACACAATGGTCCCTTTCTCCACATTGTCTCTCAAGAAATGGTACCTCACCTCTATATGTTTGGTTCTGGAGTGAAGCACAGGGTTTTTCGCTACACTTATGGCACTGGTGCTATCACAAAGAAGTGGGATCTGGGTGCACTCCTCACCAAAGTCTCTCAAAGTATATGAAATCCACAACAGTTGGGAACAACAACTTGCGGCTGCAACATACTCTGCCTCGGTGGTAGACTGAGCTACACTAGACTGCTTGCGGGAAGACCACGAAACCAATGAGGACCCAAGAAACTGACAAGAACCAGAAGTAGACTTCCTCTCGACTCGACAACCAAAGCAAAATCCGCATCGGAAAAACCATGAAGAGAAAGAGTCGAGGAGGAAGAATACCAAAGGCCAAGACCGGGGGCGGATCGTAGGTACCTGAAAATCCTCTTGACGGCCTGTCGATGTGATGTCCTCGGCGAAGCCTGAAAACGAGCGCACAGACACACACTGAACTGTATGTCTGGCCTCGTTGCCGTCAAGTAGAGGAGGGAGCCAATCATGCTCCTGTACTCCCGCTGGTCCACTGGTTCTCTGTCCTCGTCCGCATCCAAAGTAGTCGTACTCCCCATGGGAGTCGACATCGGCTTCACATCTTGCATCTGGAACTTCCTCAGCATGTCTTTCGTGTACTTGGTCTGGTGCATGAATGTTCCATCCTTCACTTGCTTGATTTGCAGCCCGAGAAAGTACTGCAACTCGCCCATCATGCTCATCTCGAATTCCCTGCTCATCTCATCTGGAAACTTGGCAACAAGGTTATGTGACGAGCCACCAAAGACAATATCATCCACGTATATCTGCACAATCAACAAGTCATTCCCATGCTTGAGGAGAAACAAGGTCCTATCCACGGTACCCATCACAAACCCTCTGCTCACCAGAAAACCTCTCAATCTCCCATACCAAGCCCGAGGCACCTGTTTCAACCCATACAGAGCCCTTTTCAACTTGTACACCCTGTGAGGATACTTCTCACTCTCAAACCCCGGTGGCTGCTTCACATACACCTCCTCCTCTATGACCCCATTCAGAAAAGCACTTTTCACATCCATTTGAAACAACTTGAACCCTTTAGCCACGGCAAAGGCTAGAAGGATTCGAATTGCCTCAAGACGGGCCACAGGAGCAAAGGTCTCCTCATAGTCGATCCCCTCCTTCTGACTATATCCCTGAGCAACAAGTCTGGACTTGTTCCTCACAACCATCCCATTCTCTCCCTCTTTGTTCTTCCAAACCCACTTGGTTCCTATAGGATGGCAATTTGGAGGTGATTCAACTAACTCCCACACCGGTTCCTCTCAAAGTTTTCCAACTCCTCATGCATAGAATTAACCCGGTTTGCATCGGATAAAGCATGTCCAATGTCCTTGGGCTCAAAGGTGGCAACAAATGCAAGCATGAGAGAAATGAGAAGAATTTCTAGACCGGACCGCGTAGTACGTTCGTCGATGTCCCCAATGATCCTCGATAGGGGATGCACTTCTTGAATCCGCCGGGGAGCCTCACGCCTCGAGACTACCTCCCCCTCAACTTCGGCTTCTTTCGCCTGGTCCTCTTGTCGCACCGTCATTGTCCATGATGTAGACGGTCCACCCTCCGTAGTGGTCGTAGGGGAAGTAGTGGGTACACACTCAGCTTCAGGCGCATGGTTCTCTCCATCATCATCTCCAGCTTCATCCTTCTCCTCTTCAAAGTGGTCCTCGGCCATCTCCTCATCACCTGCACATTCAAAACCAAGAGAGGTATATGGCATTGTCTCATCAAAGGTTACCTCGCAAGTCTCCATGATTTTGTTAGTCTCAAGGTTAAGCACCCTATAGGCTCTAGAATGGTTAGCATATCCAAAGAAAATCCCATCACTAGACCTAGCCTCAAACTTGTCGAGTTTTCCCTTCTTAAGAATAAAGCATTTGCAACCAAAAACTCGGAAATGACTCACTTTGGGTGCCCGACCATGCATAATCTCATAACAGGTCTTCTTCTTGAAAGCTCGCAATAAAATCCTGTTGGAAACATGACAAGCCGTATTGACCGCCTCAGCCCAAAACCTCCTAGGAGTCCTGTGATCATTGAGCATCGTCCTAGCCATCTCACAAAGAGTCCGATTTTTCCTTTCCACAACTCCATTTTGAGAGGGCACAAAAGGGGTCGAATACTGATGTTCAAGACCTAGATCATGACAGAATGCATCAAAACGAGAGTTCTTGAACTCTGAGCCATTATCACTGCGGATAGCTCGAATAGCATTCCCATGCCTCTCGTTTTTCAACCTCACGATCAGATCTCGAACAAAACCAAATGTCTCACTCTTGTCTTACAAGAAAAACACCCAGGAATAGCGAGAGTAATCATCCACCACAACAAGGACATACCACTTCCCACCCACCGAGTGAACTCGAGCTGGCCCAACAAGGTCCATATGCAACAGCTCTGTCGGACGCTTGGTCATGACATCGGTCAGGGGTGGATGGGGAGTGGCTACCATCTTGCCATGCCTATACAGAGCACAAACCAAATCCTTCTCAAGCTTCAACCTCGGCAATCCTCGGACAAGGTCAAGACCACTCAAGCGGGAAACCAAATCAAAGCTCAAGTGTCCCAACCGCCTATGCCATTTCCACGAATCAGAAGAAGGACCAACCATCAAACAGCGAGCAGGACCCAAAGAACGAGAGAAATCAGCCCTGAAAATCTGACCCTCGAGGATGATCATTCGGACAAGATCACCTCGAGAATCCAGCAAACGAGACTCACCAGACTTGAAACGCACCTCAAAACCTTCATCAAGCAACTGAGAAACCGAAAGCAAATTGAAACCTAAAGACTTCACAAGAGCAACCCTCTTCAATGTTACCTTGTCACTCACATGCACAACACCCTCAGAAATCACCCTTCCTCGTCCATTGTCCCCAAATGTGATGTACATCTTTTCATTCACTGGGGTGAGGCTGGAGAACCACTTCTTATCTCCGGTCATGTGTCGGGAACATCCGGAGTCGATCAACCAAATGTTCTCCAAGCCTCCTGCCTGTAGTCAGAAACAAGAACGAGAATGAGCTAGCGACTAGACACTGGGGTTAGCACAAAGAAAGTTAAACCAGTGTCGAGCCATCTGCTCAAAGGAGGGGTTAGCAAACATCATTCCCTTGCCACCAAACTTCCCATGTCCCATGGAAGGAGTACGAGCACCACGAGGGGGAAAACGTGGTCCGTAGTTTCTCTGAAACCCAAAGCTGCGATCATCTTCCCTAAACCCGTATCGAGGACGAATAGGGGGACGTCCAACAAAACCACCATGAGCCCGACCAAACCTCCCACCAGCACGCACACCATCATCTCTCCTATCAAACCTCTCACCACCACCTCTCTGTGGGAACCTACCACCCTGAGCTCCTACTCTACCAACACTCTTCACACTTCCCACACCCCGTGGAAGTGGCACTCTAGGCTCAGGAATACCATGAGACTGGCGATACCTGTCCTGGTTTGCTTGCTCCCTAGCAAGCCTCTCATCCCTCTTCCTCTTGTAGAGAAACTCTGCTAGATGCCTCTCCTTGCCACAATACTCACACCTGAAGGGGATGGGTTTTGGTTTTGGCTCTGGCTTCTCTCTAGGCTTCTCACCCTTCTCACTCACAAACTTCACCGGTCTCTGGAATTCATTTGTCTTAGGTGGGAATTTGGGTGGATCTTGGGTTGTGTCAAGCTTGTTGCAAAGGTGGTTGGGCTTTGGTGTGAAAGAATTCTTGGGTGCTTTTGGAAGTGGGACTTGGATGTCTCCGGTCACCTCAAACTCGGGGTCAGACTCAACACACTTCTCGTACACACTCTCCCCACTGTTTTCTCCCACTTTCTCACCCAACTTCTCAAAACCCAAACCACGACCATCCGCTCTCTTGAACTCCTCAATCATGATTTTCAATTGAGGTTCCTGCCCAGACAACCAACCCAACACCTTCCTCAAATAGTCATTTTCCTCATAGATGACATCCAAACGAGAAGTAAGTTCAAGATTGCGCAAAGTAACTTCATCACAGCTAGAGCATGCATTGACAACAAGAGATTTCAAAGAAGCTTCCAAAGTGCTAATAGTAAAACGAGCATCAACAATCTTAGCATCCATAGTAGGACATGATTTACAAGCACCAAGCAAAGTGGGTCTAGCCTTAAGCTCATCATACTCAGTCCTAAGAGCATCTAGTTTAGCCAAAGTGGAAGCATTCTTCTCATTAGGCAACTTGATCTCATTCAACCATGCATCACACTCAAGACACTCAACATCATCAGGGGTAGTAGGAGCAAGTTTCAAAGAGTCATTCTCAAGTTTCAATTCAAGCAATTTGGACTCTAACTCTCCTACTTTCTCACTAGCATTCTCAAGTTGAGCCCTAAGATCTTTCCTCATCTTCTTAGCATCTCTCAACACACTATCACGGTTGTCAATCAAGCCATTCAACCTAGTGATCTCAGCAAGCAAAGAGTCGGGGTCATGATTTACCTCATCCTCCGAGCCGGAGTCGCTGTCTTCCTTGTCGCTCTTCTTGCTGCTCGAGCTATGGGCCATTCCACAAAAGCCTTCAAGCGCCACACAGCTCAATCCACTAAGGTTCCGGCTTGCACTCTTCTTGCCCTTGCGCCTCCCGGCGTCTTCATCTTCACTGCTTGAGCTTGACTGCGCGTCGCTTGAGCTTGAGTCGACGTCACTTGCACCGGCCACCATGGCTCTTGCCTTGTCCTTCTTGTAGCCACCCTTGCTCGGTCGCCGCTTGTCCTTGTCCTTGCTCTTGGACTTGCTGAAGTGCTTGCCCTTGGAGGAGTACTTGTCTTCACGCCTCGGGTGCACCTTGTACTCGCTCATCTTGTACTTGTTCTCCTCAGCTTCCAGGCACTCGGCGATGAAGTGACCACGCTTGCCACACTTGTAGCATGTCCCCGAGCTTCGCCTTGCATTCCTCCGGCTCTCATGTAGTCGATCAAACCTCCTTGAGAGCAAGGCCAGCTCCTCCTCGCCCAGCACATCAAACTCCTCATCTGGAATAGACATAAGAGAAGACAAGGAAAACTGTCGACAGGAAGGGTTAGATTTGCCCTTTGATCCGCCCACAAGAGCAAGACTATGGTCAGTCGAGCCCTCATGCTTGGATTGCAACTTCCTGTCAACCTCAGCCGACTTGAGCTTAGAAAAGAGGTCATCCAACTCAATGGTCTAATATTGCCTAGACTCCTTGATGGCCTCAACCTTAGCACCCCAAACATTTGGGTCCAAGACATGCAAGAGCTTCAAAGCTTGATCATGCTCAGTGTAAGGGAAATCCTCAACATTAGCCTTCATGTTGTTCACGATGGCGGTGAACCTCTGAAACATCGCATCAATGTCCTCACCGGGAAGTTGAGTGAAGTTCTCATATTGCATCCGGTAAGATACAAAGAGTCGAGCCTTCACATGGTTATCACCACCATGAGCAACCAACAACTTCTCCCAAATTTGCCAAGCAAGATTCAAATGGCGAACACGCTCAAACTCAGGATCACACAAGCTCCGGACCAAGTGATCAACGGCTTTTGCATTTGCCTCATACTTGGCCTTAGCACCGGCATCGGTCACCATAAGAGTATGGATGTTGACCGGAATAGCATAGGTCTTGTCAAGCACAATAAAATCCAACAACTTGCCACGAAGAAAGATCATCATACGAGCCGCCCACTTGTGGTAACCCTTCCCATCGAAGTGCGGCGGACCGCCCCGCTCAACGTACGCCATCTTAGGATTCAAGACTTGTCAAAGTCACAAAGAATCCGGCACCAAGCTCTGATACCAATTGAAGGATCAGATGGCGACTAGAAAGGGGGGAGTGAATAGGAGCCGGTAAAAATTCTTCTCAAAGAACCTGGCCTATACCCTAGTCAAATCCCGGTCACACACAAGCGATGGATCGAATCACACACCAATCGCCAAGACAACGAGGTTATGGATCAACCTCTAGTCTTAGGAACGATTCCTTGAAGCACACACGGAAGCACGAAAGAAGGAAGGGAGGAATCGAACCAAGGAACAAAGCACTCAGGCTCTGGCGGACCGTCTGGCCAGGTGGGGCGGACCATCTGCACTGGACACGCGGACCGTCCGGCCTGCTGCCGCGGACTGTCCTCACACACACCGTGGACCGTCCGGCCCTGCACCGCGGACCGTCCGGAAAAGCAAACAGAACCTCCAGAGACGACCCAGAATAACGGAGCGTCCGCGGGGAGCACGTGGACTGTCCGCTAGGCACCCGCGGACCGTCCGCCCGGTACACGCGGACCGTCCGAAACTTCGCCCAACGAAAACTCAAAGCCATGATGGATCGAAACAAAAGGCGAGCAAGAACACGAAGAACACCCGACGAACAGGGACGGCGCGGACTGTCTGCCTGGTCCTCGCGGACCGTCCGCGAGGTGCAGATAGAGCAGAAAACGCACGACCCCGAAAGTCAACTCCCCCAAATCATCATCGGATTTACCAAACGGTAGAAGCTATAGAGACAAGGGTTTGGAGACTTGAAAAGCGTCACACAAGGACGCTATAGCCCAAAAATATTGCCTCCTAACTCCCTCAATCACTGGGAATCGCGAATCCTTTGAGCACCACCAAAAGCTAGAGCACCGAACGAAAATCCTTGAATCGAAGTGGTTTCCCGGCGTTTGAGGGCACAAGATCAATCACAAAGATGCACGAGACATCCATCCATGTTTCCCTCAAAGAAATCAGGGGAGAAACCCACTCAAATCCGCGGAATCACACCGAGAACAAAGGCACCAAAAACAAGCACGAAAAAGACCACGGAAAACACAACGCCGAATCTTCTATACAAACCAGGAAAGATTCACAAGGTCTAGCATGCCGCCCTAGCATCCATCCCTCTCAACAAATCTCTCATGAAGCTCTCATGCTAGCCTAGAGAAAAATGGAGAAGAAAATAGCTACGAAAAATGAGAAATGGGAGGGGGAAATGAAACCCTAAGTCGCGGAGAGAGAGCCCCATCCACACACACTCATGGCTTATATATCGGGTCCCGCCGGTGTGGGAAATGACTCGACTACCCCTAACTCAACTACTGGCGATACAACCCACGCAGGGGCATTTATGTATTGTTTGTGGGTCTTGCCATCGGACGGCCACGCCTTTGCCGCACCCCGCGTCCTCCCGACGCAAGCTATGCGATCCCGCCGCGTGTCCTTCGCTTCGAAGCTTCCCGACACGCCCGGATCCCGTCTCCGTCGTGTTAGGCCTTCGGACTTGGTTTTGAGGCCCAAACCAACAAACCGTCCTCCGATGGTTTTGTGGGCAAACCACCAAACCCCGCGTGCTCGGCCCGGCCTCCCGCCAAGCCTCTTGACTCGACCGCCACCGTGCACCGGCTCGATCGTCCATGACTTCGTCTTGCTCGTCTCGCCACCATGTGGCCCGCACCTAGTACCGCCGTCCACCTGGTCCCTCGAACCGAGCCTACTTGTCTCTCCATCTCCCGGAGGCCCCTCAAGGCTGAAGACCTTTCGCACCCGTTCTTCACCTGCAACAACACGAACTAGGCCACAGCCTACACCTGCGCACTGAGCCAAGAGTCAGTCCAACACCCGTTGTCAATCACTCATCACTGAGGAGAGGTTATCCATCGACCACCGGGACGCTACTGGTCCTCAGAATCAATCGATTGTCGGCCTCTCACCGTTATCTGAGACTACTTACTCCACTAGCCATGAGATCCCTAATGATGGAAGTTGATGAATATTATGCTTGATTAATTGTATTGTACAACTTTTTTTGTACTAGTTGGCTAATGTAGTAAAGATTAAACCCACTAGAACTTGTGCTAAAATCTTGAAAGTAAGGACATACTCTTTGTTACTTTTCAGCAAAAAGGCAACCCAGTAGCCAAAAAGCCTTTCATGTCTAGAGTTGGTGAAGTAGTTATCACCGACGGGTAAGTCTTGCTGAGTATTAGTATACTCAGCCTTGCTATAATATGTTGATCCAGGTAATGCTTTCAGTGATGTGTGGCCTGGAGAGATCCCGCCCGGATGGGAGCTGGAGTGGGTGGAGGACGACACTGAAGGCATCATGGATGGCCTCCCGTGGTGTTTCCACTTCCGTTAGTTTATTTCCACTATTTCAAACTCTGAACTATTTTGTTATGGCAAAAACTTCGGTTTGTAATAATTAAACCCTTCGGGGTAAATTTCGGATGTTAATTATGTTGTATCTCTGGACTCGCCTTCGTGTGAGTTTTAATGCATATATATCGATCCTTGTTGCGATTTAAGTGATTTACCAGGCGTTAACACGGCGACTAACGATAGGATGATACTTCATTATCGCTTAATGACCAAAGTGGATTGGTTTAGGCGATAGTACGGTATTTTCCTGGGCGGGTTGTCACAGTTGGCATCAGAGCAATTATATGCACCAGAGATTAATTAATAACCTTAATCACTAGTTTTTGAATAAAATATACCAAGATTGTCTGATTTTCCAAAATACGTTGGTCCGCTAAGGATAAACTAGATCGAGAGGCCCTACAGGGAATTTTGGGTCTTTCAGGTGGCTTATTTAACTTATGGCACATTAGTTTATGTCAAACTTACTTTCTTGCACAACCAAACTAGAGGAGTCACGTGTTTTATACGTGTGATGTTCCACATCACGGGATTTGCGAGGGTTGATGGAGTGATCCATTCCACGGATCCCATCTTCGCGTCTGCTTATGAGTTGTCTGTCGCCACGTGTTTCATACGTGTGCAGTCCGCATGTCGCTCATGCGAGGCAAGGATACACTCCATTCAAACGGAGGGTGTCCGAGGTTGGACACTGTCCATGCAGCGGCTTAACGCATGGATGCCGTTTCTATAGTGAACGGTAATGTATGTGGACGCTTTCGTGACATGCTGGCACGAAAGGTTCATTTTTTGCAGGTACATAACAGCGCTTCGTTAGTCGTTAAGCGAGTACCGTATAGCTCTCGACTAGATATTATAGGGAGAGACGAATAACAGCCTTGCCACCGACACTAACTTCGATTTTTGGCTTGATTGCCATATGAGGTCGGATAGGACGTCTTGCATGCATATTAAAAATCGAAACAACTAAAATGGACCCAAAACTAAATTTTCATATGCTCTCTAAGGGAGATTTTGCTAGTGTGTGCTTTTTATAAACTAGAGTACCTCTCATGCTTAGCTGTCATGCTGCCAACATTTTGAAAAAGCTTATTTACCTTGTTGTACCTTGTGCTAGATTTAATTAAACAAATAGTTAAAAGCAGTTGCTCTTTAACCAGTCTAGCTTGTAGTCGCAAGTTCCGAACCTAGCTTCCTTTGGTTTGGTTTACAATTTCCTAGGCACATCTAGGTCTTGTATCGTCCACCTTGTTTTCCTTGTTCGAGGTCAACCTTAAAAATCAAATATGTGTTAAAGAACTTTTGTAGTAACCGGGAAACTTCGGAAAGATTTGAGGATTCTGGATTTTTGGTTATGAATTTTTATTCACAGCTACCAGAACTTCACCATTTGACATGCCGTTCTCTTTGAGACCTGACATGTGTTACATTTTTGTACAGATGGCTTTCCCCGTGTTTCACGAGTTCGATGCTGACGGTACGATCCGTACCAATGGGTTGCACTGGGAGGGTTTCCACGCCTTGCGTGGGAAGCACTCAGCGCTGTAGGTTACCTCACACCACCGACTTATCAGGTGTCCAAGTTCGAGCGCTATGGCGTTCCCCATTGCAGAGTGATTGTCACTGTTCTACCACACCCGGACCACGCCGACTGGTTCGACTTGAGTTTTATCTACTGGGGATTTATCACCCACAAGGCCGTTGAGTCAGCAGCCCTCAGAGTGCTGACGGACTTCTTGAGGACCATGTGTGGTTCGAGGACCGGTGGATGGTCGCTTCCTTGTGTGATGAGTGATTGACAACGTTGTGTGGACTGATTCTTGGCTAAGTATTGCAGGTGCAGGTTGCGGCTTGACTAGTGTTGGTGCAGGTGAAGAACAAGCGCGAAAGGTCGTTGCCGGTGAGGCCTCCAGGTGTGGAGAAGACAAGTAGGCTTCGTTCGAGGGACCCGGTGGCCGGCGGGGTCAAGTGCGGGCCGCATGGTGGCATGAACAAGAAGATGAAGTTGTGGACGGTTTCTTGGTTGAGCCTCAAAACCAAGGTCGAGCCGGGACTACGTGGGAGCCAAGTCATGAGTGGAGATTGGCGAGAGGCTACACGGAGTTCGCGGGGTTTCCGGTGGTTCACCGAGAAAACCACCGGGTTCCTTGGTTGATCCACAAAGCCAAGACCGGAGAACCGAAGACGGAGGTGCAAGGCGGCACGGACCGGTCGACGCGGGTGGGGACCGGCTCGACCGGTGAGGAGCACCGGTCGACCGGTGTGCGACGACGCGGCCGGAATCTTCGAAGCGGAGGACACGCGTCGGGATCGCATGGCTTGCGTCGAGGCTACGCAGGTGCGGTCGCCGGGCATCCGTCCGATGGTGAAGACATCAAGAATTCCAAATCCGCCCTTGAGGGGCTTGTATCCCTAGTTAGTAGAGAAGGGCATTTCAGACATTCGGTTGCCTCCATATAACCCAAGAGGTGAGAGGATGGCAGCCAACTCTTGGAACCCTAGCTCATTAGTTTTCCTATTTTCCACCTATTTTCCTTAGGTTTTCTCTAGAACTAGCAAGAGAGCTTCACTGAGAGATCTTGTAGAGAGGGATGGATGATCGGGCGTCTTGCTAGACCTTGTACGAACCTTTGTTTCATGTATAGATGATTCGGCGTGGTTCCTCAAGGTTTGGATGTGTTTTCCCCGGTTGTTCTTGGTGGTGATTTTCGGAGCCCTTTCTCGGTGATTTCTTTGGGTTGTTTTCGGGACTTTTCTCTTGGGGATTTGATGGGGGAAATTTGTGGGAACCCTTCGTGGTTCTTTGGGCCGTGATTCCCCTCCCAAATCCGTGAGTAAAAGTGCTCGATTTTGGGGTTTCTTGAGTTCTTGGGTTGGAAGTGCTTTCGGCGGGATTTCTTCGATTCCTCCTTTTTGGACGAGTTTTGGTGGGATTAAACTTGGCTATGAACTCCTCATGAGGTGTTCATGATATCCCCAAAGTCTTGTTCAAGTCCGTGGAGCGATTCGGGAGATCGAGATTTGGATTTGGGGGAGTTGACCGCGGGGTGTCTGTTCATCCCGAGTCGCCTGTGCTACACCGGTCGACCGGTGCTCTTGACCGGTCCGACCGGTGCAAGCCCTTGTGGGATTTTGCTCGGGTGAACGTCTTGGTGTGTTCGTTGTTGTCCCTTGTTGCCGCTCGTTTCGAGTTTGGGTCCGTTTGGTGGTCGGTTGGCCTGTTTGGTGCCTTGGGGGCTTTCGAGTCGCCATCGGTCCGACCGTGTGTCTCACCGGTCGACCGGTGTAGAGCCACTTAGTGGAAGTTGCTCGGTTTCACTGCAGGGACCGGTCGACCGGTGGTGCTCACCGGTCCGACCGGTGTGGGTCCGTAGACTCGAGGTTTGGTTTTTCCGCTGCGTTTCTCGGGTCGGAAGGTTGCGTGTTGGTTCCTAGGTCCAGTGGCACTCCAGTGGCTACGTGGGCTTGACCAACCTTGGTAGTGAGTCGGAGACATGTGTTGGAAGCCGCGTTCGTCTTGTTGGAGTTTTCATCTCCTTCGAGAAGAATTTTTATCGGCTCCCATTCACTCCCCCCCTCTCTGGTTCGCCGTATCGGTCCTTCACTTCTGTGACCACAACCCCACTGTGGTAGCTCTCTCTCCATTCGGGTTGTTCCCTGCTGTGAGTCCTCACGACCCGGCATGGTTGGACCGTATGGATCACCTACAGGAGCTGTTGTCACTAGCAGAGCCACTGGATGTCACTCGAACGTTGACTCGCTGTCTTAACGTGGTTTTCACACTTCAGGGGCAGCGCTATAATACCACAGTGGTCATTGGGCAGCGTTTGGAGGCATCTTGGCGTGATTGGTAGCAGCTATCAGTAGCACATCAGCAGCTGAACTTTACACTTACTCAGATGCAGCAGGAGGATGACAGGCTGCGTGCTAGGAGATTCCAGTTAGAGCTAGAGAGAGGCGACCGCCTGCAGAGGATTGTAGATCTGGAGGCGGAGAATCACACCTTAGAGGAGAATGCCGATGCGTATGAGATTGAGAGGTTGACACTGCTTCAGAACATCGCTGATATGCAGCAGCAGGTGGAGGAGACTGAGGTACAGGTGGCAGCCTTGCAGGCTATAGTGGCCTTACAGCCACTGCCTCCGATACGAGCACACCGGAGGAGCGAGCAGGATGCCGTCGGTCGGGATCGACGAGCTAGGCAGGACCATCGTTGCCGACTCCCCCAGCTTCGCCTACGGAAAATGGTGCTTCAGTGGGCAACTAGGTTGCCGGCAGCGAGCATAAGAAGGATGCCGATCATATGGTGTTGTCTTCGAGATGTTGGAGTAGTTAACTTTTTAGCACGTCTTCGTGCAGAGTAACTACTTGTAACCTTGTCGTGTTGTGGTGTTTTCAAATTCGAGTCTTGTAATGTCCTTGGACCCATGTTCCATCATGATGTAATAATGAATGCTTAAGCACGTGGTGTTTTAATCGAGATTCACTTGTTCACCTAAAAGTTGAAGTTTATTGCGTATGATTGCCGAATTCTCGAATAAATCATTGCAATGACCAAGCTGGTCAAAGCTTGCATTTCACAAAAGCACGAGTAACCCAAAGCAATCTAGGGGCATCACTCGTCGGCCCAACGATTAAGTGCTTGTTCGAATACCACTTTCATTGGTACCCGAAGTGACAAAAATTGTCCGAGAATGAATGTTGGCTCATGTATTCGAGTGATCGCATTCCTAACCGTGTTAAAGGACGATTCTATGAATTCTTGTTGGCTATGTGATACCTTTCGACTGTTGCTGTCATCATCATATGAATGCTAATGAGTTGTGGTTATATATGTCATGCTTGTCATCATTTTGGAGTAAGCTTTTGATCATGTAACTAATAAGACTCGCATTTCAGATGGTGGGAACCAGGCGCAGCTCACCCAACGGGTTCGGAGCGAACGGTAGCTGAAACGACCCGAATTTCCGCGAACAGAAACCCGACTCTCTGCGCCTCCGTGATAGTCCCAGGAAGAGGCTATCACGTGCATTCCCTGTCTCAAGTGGTACAAATCCATACAACACGGGAATAAAAGAAGAATTACATAATATTATTATTACAACATCAGAGTACAACTCTTCGGCACAAGCCGGGTACAAGTCCAATAGGACTGAATCAAGAAAGGTAAAACACCTACGCAGCGGATCTACATAAGCGAAGTGTCTCCGACTCCACAGGCAAACTCGAGCATAGGACCAGCTCTAGTCTTCACACCTTCGTCACAGAAGTTGTAGTCGTAGACGGTCACCGTGTCTGAAATGCCAGCATCTATCCGACCAGCGGGTAGGTCATGTCAGCTTCCCAACAAAGAGCAAAAGCGGTGGTTGAATCTAGTATGCATGGATAAAACCTGTATTGGGCTGTAGAAAGTTATGCATGCAGCAACGCGGTAGCAACAATCAAGGTATGCAGAATATGCAGCGAGGTCCACACCTCCGGGAGGTCCACACCTCTGAGGTCCACACCTCCGGGGTCCGCACCCCTCAACAAGGATGTCCACACCAAAGCACTGAATCACAACCACGATCCAGCTCCCAACTCTCATCTGCGATGTGGGGCCCACCTGCTCCTATCCCCACATCTCAACGGCCAAAGGCCGGGCTCACACACTCGGGGGAGAGAAAAAGCACAAGAAAAGAGTCTAGCCAGGTGAGAGATCAGAGGACTGTCCATGACCAGTGGACACGGACTATAGCTATAGGTTTAACACTCTGCAGAGGTTGTACAACTGTACCCGCCCGAGTAGAGCCGGAAATGGTGGCCGCCGTCCCAAACCCTACCATACGGCTGGAGTCCAAGTAAGTGGATAGTACCCTCCTGCGTCTCCGAGTCTGGCGCAGCCCCTGCTGTAGAGCTCATACTGCCAGCGAGGGGTCCCTCGAAGCTGTGGAACCCTTCCCCGGCCTCGCCGGGGCGAAGTCTTCTAAGGAGGAAAGCCGTCTCCCGACACGATCACACCGATCCGCCTACAGGAGGGGTGCTATCCACTACGAGTCTCACCCTGCACCCCCGCCCAATACAAGGCGGGCGGTTTGTACGGTAAAAGTCCACTGAAAGCAAGGTCAACTGACGATCGGTCCTTAAGGGCCGAGAGCGAGCACTCACCATCTCCATCCCATCCGACACGCCGCTCGGGCGAGAGGCTAGATCGCATCTCCCCGAGGTAGGCGTTCACAAGTAACCAAATGGCTCGCTCCCACCAGTAACACGTCAAGGAAGAACACACCCAGAACTCACGCTAGAACACACCGAGATCTCCCACATCTCGGTCAAACCCGAGAAAACCATCCATAATCAAGCAACAAAAGTATGGATAGTTGGTATATGGGACTAGCTAGGGGTCTGTAGCTAGCCCCGAGGTAGGTAAAGCCAGGAATCAGGATATATCAAATAACAAGGCAAGGCTAATCAAATGGCTATGCAATCCATCAAATCAAGTAACATAAATATAGCACTAGCAACTAATAGCATGCATGGGTTCTACATGGTTGGGAGTGACATGACACCTGCGCAGTAGTCGTCATAGAGTAGTAGAGGTTGAGCGTCCTCTTGGGCAAAGTCGGGGTAGTCGCATCTCCTCAGACGTCGCAGCTCGGGTCTTCAACAAGAACACAAGCCTACACGAGATGCGACGTGGAAATAAATAACGAGCATTCATCTAATGCAAAAACATCAATAAGAACCAATTTAGAAGATCCAAATAAACTCCAGAGTAAATACAAGCAAGACCTTGGTTTAATTAATGAATATAAAGCAATTGGTTTTAAAACAAAAGTAGTTTAAGCAACTAGTTTTATATACTAGTAAACGGGGTAGGATCAAGAGTTAGTTCAAAGTTAGCTTACGGGTCTTACGGCTAAGATCTTAGGTAATCAAGCACATAGCGGGGAAAGCGGAGAGGCTGAGATCAAGTACTTGCTAGGTTTTAGCTCTTGGATGATCAAAGCGGTAGCACGAAGGGTGATGAAAGCAGAGCGAAGCAAAGATAACTAGGAAAGGCATTATCATGCCAAGATATGCGGCGACAGCTCAGACGGGATGAAAGGATCATCTTGTGACTGACATCGGGTGGCGATGAGGTAAAGTGTGTTTAAGAGCGCTACGAGGCGTGTACTGATGATGCGGCAACGTCCATGGCAAGGCAGCTAGGTTGCGGCTCGGGGTTGCCGTTCGTGAAGCAGTGGCCACTGCTCACGACACGGCCATCCATCACGGGCGACATCCTGGCTTCAAGCACATGGCACGGTACACGCTTCACAACACATAGCTTCGTAGAGCAGAAGCGGGTTAAGCGTGAAGCAGCAAAAAGGGGAGGCAAGGGTGTAGGAAAGGTAAGTGATGCAAACATGGGGTAGGATTCGTGTCCACGACATGTCAATGGCTAGTTGCGGGGCTCCGGCGTCCCAGACCCACATTAGCACAGTGGCGGGCAGAGACCACGAATTCTACACCATGAACGCGGGGTATAAAGGTCTCGGTTTAAGGGAAAGAGCAGAGAAAGACAAGATGGCGGCGAGGGCCTCGAAATTATGAAACCAACGCAAGTGGTTTCATAATTTTCGGAGCTCTAGATAATTAGTTATGAATTTTTGAAGGAAAGGGGATATATAAAACATTTATTAAAACCTTTTATAAATCAGAATATAATTTTATTAAAATATTGCTGACGTCAGCAGGACGTCAGCAGTCAGCGGGTTTAGTGGGCCGAAGTTGGGCCCAAAGTGTTTGTGGCCCAAAGGGCTGGCCCAGTTCGGCCCAAGGTTCAGTAAGTCTAGGAGAAGTCCTCTAACTCCTTGGTTCGGCCTGGTTAACTTGTTGGGCTAAGCAGGCTTCCGTGGGCCAAAGCCCACACTGGGTTTCGTACGTAAGTCCAGGGATGCACCCCGAACTACTCCGGGGTTCGTCTGATTCCCTGGATCTGGGATCCTTTGCGGCTTCGTGTGGCTGTGCGCGTGTGGCCTAGCGTGTGGCTCCACTCTCACCTCAGGAAAACAAGGGTGCCCACAAGGTGTTCGGCAAAATGCCAGAAAGGGGGCGGCGACGCGGCAAGGGCTGGCCGGCGACGGATCCTAGCTGCTGCGGCTGTGCGCGCACCTGCAGGGAGAGAACATCACGGCGCGAAGGCCGAGCCTCAGAATGACGGCACGTGCGGGCTCTACGTCGGCGGCCCGGTCACGGCGCCGGCGTGAGCGGTGGTGCGATGCAGAGCGCGGCGGGATCGGCGAGAGGCGGAGCAGCTCGACGCGAGAATAAATGGCACGGTGCGAGAAGAAGTAGCGCATCGCGCGGTGTCGCAGTGCGGCACGACGATGGGAGGGTCATGCGGTGTGGCACCTGAACTCATGGGGGTGAGCTCCTTGGCGCGCACACCGGCACCCACACACTTGCAGACCAAAGCGGCGCCAGTGCGGTGCACGCACACGAGCGAGGCACCCGCCGCGACGACGTCCCGGCATGTCGCGGCGGCACGGGTTCGGGTGAGGTAGTGGCCTACGGCCCTACCGGCTCGTGGCCGGGGTGCACGGCGGCGGAACGGAGACGGGATCCTGCAGGAAATCAGCGGCGCGAAGGCCGGACATGGGATGAATGGCGAGCTGAGCACGGCGCGGCGGCCGGCGCGGCGTGACACTGGGGCACGCCCCCTTGGGTAGTTAGCAGGGGCAGGAGGAGGACACGGAGAGGCTCACGTTGAGGCGGAGGTGAAGACGTAGCAGTGGCGGCCGCTGCGGGGAAGTTGTCGATGATGGATGCGACATGAGGCGGCGAAGCGTCATGATCCTCTGCTCCTGTCCTCTCCCGCTCGTGGATGGCCCTTTTCCGGTCACGGACGGCTCCGGCTTCTGTACCCTCGACTCCGGCAAGGCGGCGCGGTGGCGATGTGCGCGTTGATTCCTCTTCTCCCTTTCCCCTCCTCCTCTCTTCTCCCTTTTCCCTCCCGGTGGTGAACAGAGAAACCAAAGGGGAAAATCCCCAAGTGTGCGATGTCTTGCAGCAGGGGCCTCGCCCGGGGGATTAGAGGCTCGCGCAAGACGAGGCAAGGGTAGAAGGGTCATGGATGGGTCTCTATTGGCTTGCCAGGGTGTGGTCGCCGACGTAGAGGCACGGGTATGGCTGACGGGCGTGGATGCGCGTCGACAGGTGAGGGTAAAAAGGGAAAGGGTCGGGCGGAGCCTGGGTGCGGCCGCCTGGCTTGGCGTCCGTGCCATGGGCGAGGTCGGAGCCCCGCCCCCGCCCGGGGTGGCACGCACGCGCGCGTGCGCGCTGCGTTGGTGCGGCGGCGCGGCCAAGAGATTGAGACTGGGTGGAAGAAAGGAGAGAGGAAGAGGAACACACACGGGTCCACTGGTCAGTGAGGGAAAGGAGAGGGAAGGCCAGCGGGCCTTGCTGGGCTGCGGTGCTAGGCATCACTGGGCCACCTTAGGCTGGAAAGGTTGGGCCGCGCAGATGGTCAAGGTGAGCGTGTGGCCACGGTCTGAGGGATGAGGGTGGTCCGATGGACTTCGAAGACGGTCAGCTGGCCCAAGATAGCTGGAAGAGTTTTGATTATAGTTTTGAATTCAGTCTAAACCATATATTTGAATTTGGATACTTTCAAATTCAAACACACTCAAATAAAAACCAAATAAAATTCATAAACTCCAAATCGCATACTACCATATTTTGAAATTATATTTTTATATTGGTTTAATTTATATGGAATTTGAGATGAGAGGCTAGCAATTTGGAATCAAACTTGGTAGCACACAAGTTCAAACAAAAAGTTTTAAATTTTTGAGAAAATTCAAACATGGTAAATCATTCAAATTTCTGGTATGTTACAGTAGTGGTGACTTGCCGCCACCACCGCCCATGACGCCGTCGGAGGCCTTCATGGCCACCCAAACTGAGGTGTTGCGCCAGATCTTGCAGACGCAGTAGCAGATCGCCCAGTAGATGAACCGAGGGCCGCCACACGGGGCCAACCACGAGGGGCCTAATCAGGTCACCACGTATGCTCAGTTCATCGCAATGAAGCCGCCGACCTTCGCTAAAGCGGAAGACCCCCTGGAAACTGAGGCTTGGATCAAGGCCATAGAGGCAAAATTCTCTGCCTTTGTGCTACCTTGCTTCGAGGAGAACAAAGCTAACTTCGCAGCTCTGCAACTGCGTGGAGAAGCTTTGATGTGGTGGGACCATTTCAAGTCGATGCAGCGAGGGCACGCTGTAACTTGGGATGAGTTCAAGCAAGCCTTCACGAGTCACCACATCCCCAAGGGACTTATGGATAGGAAGATGAGGGAGCTGTTGGCCCTCAGGCAGGGATCTGACACAGTGTACCGCTACGCTCAGAAGTTTAACAGCTTGTGCCAGTATGGTGGGCATCACATTGACTCTGATGCGAAGAAGATGGAGAGGTTCCGTGATGGGCTAGATGGCAAGTTGTACAAGCGACTGAACCTGCTCGAGCCCGCAAACTTCCATGAGCTAGTGAACAAGGCTATCTCCCAAGAGGACGCTATGAAGAAAGCCCACGGGGACAAGAAGAGGATGTCTGGTTTTGCTCCAGGCAGCGGAACGGGCAAGAAGTTTCGCTTTGTGAAGAAGAACGTTCCAAGCCCATCCCAGCCATCTTCAACTGGATGCTGGACGATGAAGCCATCCCAGAGCAAACCCATAGGGAACTTCTAGTTCCGCAATGCTCGGCAGCAGGCTCCAAAGCCCAATGCACCTCCTCGCAACGTTGGTGATCGCCGTTGCTTCAACTGTGGCCAGCCGGGGCATTACATCAGCGAGTGTCCCAAGCCCAAGCAGATCAAGCCCAACCCGCAGAATCAAGGTGCAGGAAACAAGCCTGCCACTCCGGCTAAGAAGCCTATGGTGCAAGTGCGCCAAAGCAAGCTGAACTTCACCGCCACGAGCGATATCCCAGAGGGAGCTTCAGTTCTCACGGGTACATTCTCTATCAACGACACTCCTGTTAAGATTTTATTTGATTCAGGAGCTACCCATAGTTTCATCAGTGAAAAACTATTAGGAAAACTGGGTTTGAAGGGTTCTCATACCACTTCCGCTTATAAGATAATTACTCCAGGAGGGCAAATCACCTCTAATATCTTAATCCGCGGAGTATGTTTGGGATTAGGTAGCAAAATCATTCCAATGAACCTTATTGTCATAAACTTGGTTGGTATGGATGTTATCTTGGGTATGGAGTGGATGACCCAGCATAAGGTGATTCTAGATATATCAGATAGGGTCGTAGATATCAATTCTCCTACGGCCGGGCACACTAACTTGTACCTACCTTTCAAGGACGGTACCGATTCTTGTTCCTATGTGACCATTATCTCCCCTCTTGATGAAATTCCAGTAGTGTGTGAGTATCCGGGTGTCTTTCCTGATGAGTTGCCTGGTATGCCACCAGATAGAGATGTCGAGTTTGTGATCGAACTCCAACCAGGTACCGCACCCATTTCCAAAAGACCGTATCGTATGCCACCCAAAGAATTAGCCGAGCTGAAAACTCAACTCCAGGAATTGTTAGATAAGGGTTATATTCGCCCAAGCTCTTCTCCTTGGGGTTGCCCCGCTCTTTTCGTCAAAAAGAAAGATGGTAGCTTGAGAATGTGTGTGGATTACCGACCGCTCAATGCAGTCACCATCAAGAACAAATACCCTCTTCCCCAAATCGATGTTATTTTTGATCAATTGGCTGGAGCCAAAGTCTTCTCTAAGATTGACCTTCGTTCTGGTTATCATCAAATCAAAATTCGACCTTGTGACATTCCTAAATCTGCTTTCTCCACTCGTTATGCTCTTTACGAGTTCTTGGTAATGTCTTTTGGTCTCACAAATGCCCCAGCCTACTTCATGTACCTCATAAACTCCGTGTTCATGACGAAGCTCGATAAATTTGTCGTGGTCTTTATTGATGATATTCTCATCTATTCCAAAAGTGAGAAAGAACACGCCAAACACCTCCGAGTGGTCCTTCAGCGTTTGCGAGATCATAAGCTTTATGCTAAGTTCTCCAAATGTGAATTCTGGTTGAAAAGTGTGAAATTCTTAGGGCACACCATTTCCCATGATGGTATCTCCGTAGATCCTAGCAAAGTCCAAGAGGTGATGGATTGGAAACCACCCAAGTCCGTACACCAAATCCGCAGTTTCCTAGTATTGGCGGGATACTACCGTCGATTCATTCCTGACTTCTCTAGAATCGCAAAACCTATGACGGAACTACTCAAGAAAGGAGTGAAGTTCGTGTGGAGCGAAGCATGTGAAAAAGCCTTCCACACCTTGAGGCAACATCTAACCTCAGCCCCAGTGCTAGTGCAACCGGATAATTCCAAACCGTTTGAAGTCTTCTGTGACGCATCAGGCACGGGTCTCGGCTATGTCCTCATGCAAGAAGGCCGAGTCATTGCCTATGCTTCACGGGCACTTCGACCTCATGAGCTCAATTATCCTACCCACGATCTTGAGTTAGCTGCTGTTGTCCACGCTCTCAAGATATGGAAGCATTATCTAATGGATAATCATTGCAACATCTTCACTGATCACAAGAGTCTCAAATACATCTTCACTCAGTTAGAGTTGAATACGAGGCAAAGACGATGGCTTGAGTTGATTAAGGATTATGATCTAGAAGTGCACTATCACCCCGGCAAGGCAAACGTTGTTGCGGATGCTCTTAGCCGCAAAGATCACAGGAACCACCTAGAGTTGGATCCAATTAGTGAACCATTATGTGAAGAAATGAGAAGGCTCAACTTAGAAGTGGTACCGCAAGGAAGTCTTTATGCCTTGACGGCAGAGTCCGATCTTTATGATAGAATTGTCACTGCTCAACGCAATGATGAAGATATACAAACCATCAAGCAGAAACTAGCAGAGGGAGACCCTAAGTATACTTGTTTCCAGAAAGATCACCAGGGTGTGGTCTGGTTTGGAAAACGTCTTGTGGTCCCCGTTGATCCAGAAATTATAAAGATCATTCTAGATGAGGCTCACAAGTCCAAATTCTCTATTCATTCCGGCAGTACCAAGATGTACCAAGATCTTAAACAGAACTTTTGGTGGTCCAATATGAAGGTGGATATAGCCAAGTTTGTAGCCGAGTGCGATACTTGCCACCGGATGAAAGCAAGCCATTTGAAATCGGCAGGTGTACTCCAACCCCTGTCGATACCCATGTGGAAGTGGGACGATATTAGTATGGATTTCATTGTGGGTTTACCCCTAACGGCTAGAAAGAAAGATTCTATTTGGGTAATCGTGGACCGACTCACCAAGACCGCTCACTTCATTGCCGTGCACACCACTTATTCCGTACAACAATATGCAGAGTTGTACATGGATCACATAGTTCATTTGCATGGAATTCCGAAGACTATAATCTCTGACCGAGGAACTCAGTTTGTAGCTCGTTTCTGGGAGCAATTGCATGAGTGTTTAGGAACCAAGCTGATTCGCAGTTCCAGTTATCATCCGCAGACCGATGGTCAGACGGAAAGGATAAACCAGATTTTGGAAGATATGCTACAAGCCAGCATCTTGCATTTTGACAAGAGTTGGGACAAGTGTTTGTCTTTGGCAGAATTCTCTTACAACAATAGCTATCAAGCCAGTTTAAAGATGGCACCGTTCGATGCTCTTTACGGACGTAGATGCAGCACTCCGTTAAATTGGTCGGAAGCCGGAGAGAGAACACTATTTGGTCTGGATTTTGTTAAAGATGCCAAAGAAAGAGTGCAAGTGATAAAAGAGAATTTGAAGATGGCACAGATGAGACAAAAGGGTTACCATGACAAGGGAACCACACCTCGACACTTTGAAGTGGGAGACTACATGTATTTGAAGGTGTCCCCCACCAAAGGTGTGCAAAGGTTCAGTGTCAAAGGAAAGTTAGCTCTGCGCTACATTGGACCCTATGAAGTAATAGAAGTATGTGGGCCAGTGGCTTATCGTATCCAGATGTCAGAACAGTTTTCCGCAGTCCACAATGTATTTCATGTAACTCAATTAAAGAAGGGAATGCCTGTGCCGGAGAATGAAGTTATCACAGAAGCTAATGCTTGGATCGAGCCGGATTTCTCGCTCGTCGAGCACCCATTGAAAGTACTAGACCAAAAAGAGCGAAAGACCCGATAACAGACCGTACGGATGTACAAGATCCAATGGAGTCATCACACGGAAGAAGAAGCAACGTGGGAGATGGAGGACTATCTCAACACTAAGTATCCAGGCTTCCTGCAATCTCGAAACCATGAGTTCTCCTCCCCATCTTTTCGTTATCTAATCGAATCTCGGGACGAGATTCCGTTTAAGGGGGCTAGGTTGTGACGCCCCAGGTTTTTAATTAACCCTAACAGCCGGTCAACTTGGTCAAATCACGGTCAACCTGGGCCCTCACCTCGAAAAACTCACTAACCTACCCTAGCGACCCCCTTTGAATAGTAAACACACTTGTGGGGCCAACCCATGGTCAAAGACTTGGTCAAACCCCCTTGCCACCCTAGTGCCCATGGATGTCTGCCGGAACTTCTGCCACGTTCTCCGAAATTCACCTAAACACTTAAAATTCTACCTTTATGAAAGTTGTCCATCTTGATGAGGGACACAACTTTCATGTAGATTGGCATTTCAAATTTTGAGTGGAAAAGCTTGGAAAAGTGGTTGTAAGGCAGGATTCACTGTTCAAAGGAACAGGCTGACATTGAAAGTTGGCATTGGTGTAATTCAAAATCCGTGGAGAAAAACCCCTTATGGCCTTTCTAGAAGTTGTAGAGGGTGATTAGATCTACAACTTTCGTATTCATAGTTTAGTCGAGTTCTATTCAAAATTTTGGAGTAAATTTGATTCAAACAGAGAGCCAACAAATTGAATCAGGGCAGAGCGCCCTGCGCCGCGACGTCGCGCCCGCGCGCCTCCCGACGCCGTTCTCCGCCCGAGGCACGCGCCGCCCGAGCCCCACGCGCCCCGACGCGCCCCCGCCCGAGGCGCCTCGAGTCGGCGCCGGCCACGCCGCCGCACGCGCGCGTGCCCCACGGACCGCCGGTCCGTCGGCGGTGTCGCCGCCGTACGCGCGCCGCCCGAGCCGCCGTAGCATGGCGGGAGCATCTCCTCACCGTCACCCGTCATCACCAAGTGCATGAGCACCTATAAAAGTCGGCCTTTCTCCCCTCCGCGCGCCATCCCCGCCGCACCACCCGCCATTGCCGCCGCCGCCGTGAGCTCGCATCCCCGCTCGCGCTCGCCGCCGGCCGACCACTTCCCTAGCTTCTATAGACCTCAATGCATCTCTCGGGGTCGCTTGTTGTCCAAGCCCGCGCCCCACTCGCCGTGTCCCCCCGAGCCGCCGCGGCACCCACCGCCGCCGCCGTCGATCCCCCTCACCGCCGTCCCTTCCGCCCCAACTCCGACCCCCCAACGCCCCTAGGTGAGCCCCTGGCCGAGCCTAGCCGTTTACCCGGCCGGGAGCGCCGCCGGCTCACCGAGATTTGGCTGGAGCCGCGCCGCCTCCCCGGCCAGGGACCCAATTGCTCGGTTCCAGATCTTATCAGTGTGTCTTGTGTAAATTTTAGGACCTGTTCGTGATGAATCCTATCTAAGTTTTCTTGCTAGTTGGTCCAGTGCAGTAGAAAATTCTTAGAAAACTGTAGAAAATTCTGAAAAAATGCCAAACCAATTTTGTTGGATTCATGGAGAGAAATCCCACAACTTTTGTTATTCTCACACATGGTCTGATTCTAAATAGTTTTAACATGAAAAATAGGATTGTGAAATACCTAGATCTACCATAACTCAAACACTACAACTCCTCTGTATCTAAATTTTGGATATGTTGTGTGTCTTGCCATTACTAGCTTCGGTGCCAAAAATTGCACAAAGTTATGAAGTAAATCTTGCTAGATAAATTGTTTCCCATTTCTGCAGAAACTGCCTAGATGATTTTTGTAGCTTAAAATATTTATGTTTTTGTGCCCAACATGTGCATGCTGTCATGCTATGTCAAAAAACAGCTCTTGTGAATTAATCATGATTTTTGGCTTAACAGAAATATTTATTCTTAATTTGTGCATGTTTTCCTTTGTAAATTATTGAAGCAAGATCAGTAGAGTTTTTAGGTGTACATGCTGGTTCTTTAGGCTTGTTTAGGACCAGAGAGCATGCATGAGAAAGTTTGGATCATTTTGGTGCTTAATTATTTTTGTATGCATTTAAATTGAATCACTAGCTAGTCCTTGTTATTTTCTATAATATTTAATTTCCTAAGTTCCAAGCATTACATGTGGGTCCAGTGGGCCAGCATAGGTGCTGATATGCTTAAGGAGCACTTCTTTAAATTTTTGGTAATTTATTTCTTAATAAAAAGCTTAAAAGCCCTTTTAAATATTAAAGAGCAATTTAATAAGGAAAATCCCTATTTAATTCATTTTCCCTTTTTGGCAAGCATTATCTAACTTAATTAAGATTAATAAAACACCCTTGCCGGTAAGGAATCAATTCATGAATAAAAATATTGTTCATACCCTTGCTAGTGAAAGAAAAAGGACTAAACATTCACATGAAATAACAAGTACAAAAGAAACATTTATTCAAATGTGCCGTAAAAGAATAAATCACACATGATTAATAACCTTCCTAAAAGAGATGTACTATCTAGGTACTTGTTAAGGTGAATATGACCAACAAGAGTTGGATAATATAACAAACTGTCACATCACCTGAACTTGCATTGCATTCCGTGTAGATCTTCCGGACGGTGACTACTCCGTTGTCCCGGACGCCGAGGAAGGAGGAGCGGAAGCTTCGCTGCAGTACGTGGAAGTGCCTGACGACACCGAGGGTGCCCAGGCTAACCTAGCTGACGAAGGCAAGCTCCGGTGCATCTAACCTAGTTTTCAAATTCTTTATTCAATTATCTATGGATGATTGTGCATTTAAGTTCAGGAGTTGAATGGAACCCTAGATGCATGATCCCTAGGTACCTTTGTCCTTACTAGTATGATAGGTCGATAGCTGCTAAGCTATAGGACCGTTACAAGTCGGGTGATGACCTCACTCGCGAGAATAGGTTCCTAGATAGGAATCACAATATATCCTTAATTGGATTGCTCATGTGGTAAGAGCATGAGATTTGGGCTCTGGTCCAATGGCTATTGTGGGTTAAGTGTTTGAACGTACTAAACACTTGTCGGGAATGGGACCGGTAAGCCTAGTACCTTAATGAGACGGCTAGGGATGGAACTGTCACTACTCTTGGGGTTTGTCTCACTGCTAGCTACCTGTGGTGTATGGTGATTCCGGGTATCTCGAGGGGTATTTCAGATAGCCTGCACCAAAGACTGTGGACTTTCATCTCGACCCGAGGATTTTTGGGAACTGCTTGGGAAAGTTGTCCTTGCGGTGGCAGTCTACCGTGTGTTTGGTGTCGGTGTTTTGGACCGGCAACCTACTACGGGGAGTACCCGAAGTAGATGAATGTGACTCGCCGAGATCGGTAACTCGAAGGAAGAGGCACGTGGCACACAATTTAGACAAGGTTCGGGCCGCGAGGTGCGTAATACCCTACGTCCCGTATGCTGCGTAGCTCGGATTGATAGGGCACGATTACGGGATGGTGCAATGGTGCGCCGTGAGTTGAGATTGGATGAGGTGATCGGGGATCGGTCCCCGCCTCGCCTTATATAGTCGGGAGGCAGGGTTACAAGTCGGAGTAGGGAAGGAGTACTAGTCGAGTACGTCTAGGAGACCTCTACACAGTGCGGAACATGTACAGAGTCCTATCCGAGTACTACTCCTGTGCTGTCCTTGTGCTCCACGCCTTCAGGTGCCGTGTAGCGCAAGTCGGGTAGTCCCAGGGGCCCACCGAGTAGTCGGTCCTGGCACCCACCGAGGTAGTGGGCCCAGGGAGGTCCATACGACAAGCCCCCGAGTACTTTGTAGTCGAGAAGGATAGCTTCCAGTAGTCTTGACGGCCTTAACGAGTAGTCCTCAAGCGTCCCTGAGTGCTACAAGTCAAAAGTCCTCAAGAGTAGTCGAAGCATCCCGAGGCTGGAATGTACTCCACCGATGTTTGAGCAATCTTGAAGTCTTCTCGAGTAGTCCCAAGCGTCCTTGAAATCCGCCTTCGAAGGTCTTCAAAAATGCCGTCTTGTCTTGAAGCCGGAGCCGTCAAGAAGATACGATTTGCGGAACCGCAATCCACGTAGGGTAGCCCCCGAGCCTCGAGCCGCGGGCTGCGGGCCGAGGATCTATCCGAAGCCTTCGCGAGAAAATCCCGAAAAATCCGGAGAGAAAAAACCAAAGGACACGTGGCACGGAGCCCCCGAGCCTTGAGTCGAGTACTTCCTCTCGAATTGAAGGGTCTTCTTGAAGAATGTGTCCTGAGATGCTCTTGAGACTAGCCGCGTCCCGGGTAGTCGAGTAGAAGTAGCCGAGCCACCGAGGTGAGGCACGTCGACTAGTAGAATACGAAGAGTCACGCGCAGCCGCTGAGTCGGCCACGCGCGGACTTATCCGGCCGCCCGTTACAGAGGCGATTTGGCTTATAAATTCAAGCCGAAACCCTTAGGGTTTTTCACCCAAGTGAGCCGCGGTCATTCGCCACTTGAATCTTGAAGTAGATCCACTCCAACGAGCACCGCCGCCGCAAGAGATCCAAGCGCATCGCCACCCGAAAGCCGTAGGGTAGCCCCCGAGCGGATGCGAGTGAAGACTCCCCGTTCTTGGAGGATGAAGCCGTCCCCGTCGAAGACGTTGAAGGCCGGCGGGGAAGAAGAGGAGCCATGCGAAGCCGCCGCGGCCGGCCGGAGCGGCGCCGCCCACGTCTCCACCGCGCGCCGACCCAAGCCGCGAGTGGAAAAGGTCGAAGGTGAAGACCGAGGACTTGCGACCCTGTTGAACTCCGGTTCATCGGGGAGAAGGAGATCGATATGTGGAGATCCGCGCGAGGAGATCCCTATCCAATGGAGAAGGCGCAAGACGAGATCCCGATGTTCTCGCGCTTCGTGGAGCGCGGGCTTGCGCTCCCAGCGAGCGATTTCTTCAAAGGGCTTCTCAGGTACTATGGCATCGAGTACCTCAACTTGAACCCCAACGGAATCTTCCACACTTCGTCTTCGTCCATTTTCGCGAAGCATTCTTGGGGATCAAGCCGCATTGGATTCTCTTCCGGAAATTCTTCCGCGTGAAGCCGCGACCCGGCGCCTCCAACCCCAGAGTAGTCGGCGGGGCCGGGATCCGGTTGAGGGAAGATGCCGCCGAGCGCACTCGGCGTACAAGCTCGTGGACTCCAACACGGATTGGAAGACGAGGTGGTTCTATACCACGAACCACCATCCCGAGCCGCCGAAGCCGAGCGGACGGCAGCCCAAGCACCAAGAGTGGTGGAACACGGAACCCACCATGCAAGAGGGGATCCGGCTCCCGAGTTGCTGGGACGAATCAAGGCCCTGCGTGATGCAGGACTGAGGGCCGAGCATGTGGCCTTCAGTTTCATGAAGCGTCGGATCCAGCCGCTGTCAGCGCGGGATACGATGGGCTTCGAGTACACCGGCGACGACGACACGTCGCGGATGCCGGGGGGCGAAATTGAAGACAACGACATCATCGAGAGGTTGTCGAGGATCTTCAAGGACATGCCGGAGTACACGGCGTGCCCTGTCGAGGAGTTCTCCGCCGCGCGCCCGCCCAACGAGGTAAGTAGCCGTACCCGCCTCGTCGAGTAGTAGGCACTTGTAGCAGAGGTGCTAACGCCTTTTGTGTCTTTTTGATGCAGGACGATGTGAAGCGGTTTGTCTCCGAACCGCAGCCACCACCGAGCGGAATTGAGATTCCAGCGGTGGAGAAGGTGAAGGAGCGCCGAGTAGTCGGAGACGACGACGATCCCGTCATCGTGGAGGATACCTCCGATGACGAAGAGGACGAGGAGACGCCGGCAGATCGCTTCCGATCGCGGTCGAGGTTTAGCCGTCCGGGCTTGCCTCATGTGCCTCTCATCCAAGACCCTCCGGCTAGCACGGAGGCTAGCCTTGCCGCGCCGCCGAGGAAGCCGCGCAACCCTCGCTAAGAAGCGGGTGGCCAAGAAGATGAAGGTCTCGGAGACCACGCCTCCGGAGGTAAGTCATCTTGAGCGAGAAGGCGTCGAGTACCCAATGATCGAGTACGGTGGCCGACGAGTAGTTATCCCCATGTGCGGGGAGAGGCCGCCGGCGGAGCCCGTGGAGGAGGGCGATGAGGGCACGTGGCCCACGGTGGGGGAACCGGGCCGGAAGCCGAAGTCCGGCTCCCACCGTCGAAGAGCTTCCGGCGCGGTGGAGCGCCGGCCCCCGCCCCGGGAAAGGAGCGAGTACCCGCGGCCGCCGCCGCCGGAAGAGGTGGAAGCCGCGGGGGCGCGAGAGAACGTCCGCGCCGGCCACCGCCGCCGTGGAAGAGGCGGTAGTCGGAGAGGCGGAGGAGGAAACGCCCGCCGAGTGTGGAGCGGTTGACATCGCCGGCATCCTCGGTGCGCCGGCCGTGACTATCGTCCTGGTCGAACTTGTAAGTACCACACTTCATGAGTAGTACTCATTGTAGTAGCCGATGTTGTCCGATGAACCTTTGTGGATACTTGTGCGAGAAAATCCACCGACTTGAGCCGGGACGGAGAGGAGCCCGCGGCGGCAGAGGTAGAAGAGGCCGCGCCGCCCGTCGAGGAACCCGCTCCGAAGCCCAAGCCACGACCGAGCCCCCGACCGCCGAAGCGGCGCGCGCGCAGGCGGTCATAGTCGAAGGTGAGTACTCTTCCCGAAGCCGTAGAGCCCAAAAAGAGTAGTCGAGAATGCGATGCGCGTGTTCCCTAGTGACAAGGGCGCGAAGGTGGTGACATCCCCTGCGGGGGTGCCCGTGCAAGAGTTGACACCGAGAGGCCCCGGAGGGCGCGACGAGAGCCCCCGAGCCCGTGGGGGAAACCGTCGAGAAGTCCGCTGAGGAGGAGGCGACTGCCACGTCGCCAGGGGTTGCCCTGGAGGTGGCGATCCGGTCTCCCGATATTCAAGACGCGAAGCCTATCCGCTCGGCGCCAATGACGGAGGCTACGACAAGTAGCCGTGGCGGGATTGAGCTGCTTGCCGACGACCTCGTCGAGCCGGCGGTGTTGGCGCAGCATCTGGAGGCGATGCGGCGAGCCGAACAGTGGATGAAGGTACGTAGCCGTTGCCTCCCGAGTAGTCAATCCTTTCGTTGAGTACTCTGCTTGACTTGAATTGGTTTTGTGCAGGACGTCGCGGAGCGATCCCGCGAGAAGTCAAATCTGCTGCAAGGCTACGGCGACACGGTGCTGCGAGCTGAAGCCTTGGAGGAGCAGCTCATGAAGTCGAGGAAGCACGCGGCCGCCATGCAGTCGAAGCTTGACGCCGCCTTCGCCAAGTACCACAACGATGTGATGGACTTGCGGGCGAAGAGTGACGAGCCGGTGCGGAAGAACAAGGGCCTCCGCAACAAGAATAGAGGTATGTCTCTTGACTCGTTGGGTACTTGTTAGGAGTCATCAAGCTCGACCCGTTGTGTGTGTTCCGATGTTGCGAACTCGAAGGCCGGGTGGAGCGACCGAAGGGCTCGGAGATCGGCATGAAGAATCTCTTCTACCGGGAGCGAGGAAGCTCGCCGGGTACTTGAACTCGACTACAAGGAGCCGGCCTTCGAGTGCGAGAAGCACATGGAGTTGCGAATTGCTTCTGACCGGGATCTTGTCAACTGCTACAAATCCTTGCGAGGTTGAACGAGGACCGTGAGGCGCTCCGGCCCAAGTTCGAAGGACCTTGAAGAGGCTGCCCTCCCGATCGCGAGGCTCCCGGTGCCGCACCGGGCGGCCCCAAGATTGCTCCGTTGGCGGATCGACTTCGTGAGGCGCCAAGCCGGCTGGCCGCCTACGTGAAGCACATGGCCAAGTCAATCCCGAAGCGAGTGGCCGGCCTTCATGAAGTCGTACTTTCCGAAGGCCCCGGTGGAGGTAGTCGCCGGCGGAGTAGCCGCCAACCGCTCGGACGAGCAAGACGCGAGTTGCTGGAGCGAGATGGCTCCCATCGCGGAGCGAGTAGCCGATAAGTTGAATCTCCGTAGCTCGCATAGATAGCTAGTAGCCATGGTTGTATAGGAAACGGCTTGTAATGAACTATCTCATATATCAATGAAATGTGAAGTTCCATCAATGAGTACTCGTAACCGCGATCTCGAGTGCGGAGCGCCCATCGTGGAGTAGGTGCGAGTAGTAGTACTCGGCTTAGTAGTCCCGTCGCGGGGAGTAGGCAAGAAAGAAGTTGATGAACAATCGAACTTTATTACCGAAGAAGTACACCGGGTGGCCGGGGCCGTAGTTACAAGTAGTCGCCCGGACCCGAGGGCCGCTTACGGTCGAGTAGTACCGGAGCGGGTAGCCGCTTACGGTGAGTGATCCGTAGATAGCCATGCGGCTGGATCGCGGATCCGTAAGTAGCCGCGCGGGGCTGGATCTTGGAGTGTGGTCTTCTTGGTAGACCGCCGCTAGAGTCCTTGACGCTCATTGCGGCCCGGGTCCGTAGGTAGCCGCACGGGCCGGACTCCGGAGTAGAATAGTCCGGAGACTTGAAGCCGGGACCTCGAGGGTCGCATGCGGCTAGGGTCTACCTTGCAAGGTTTGAATCAATCGATTGTCGGCCTCTCACCGTTATCTGAGACTACTTACTCCACTAGCCATGAGATCCCTAATGATGGAAGTTGATGAATATTATGCTTGATTAATTGTATTGTACAACTTTGTTTGTACTAGTTGGCTAATGTAGTAAAGATTCAACCCACTAGAACTTGTGCTAAAATCTTGAATTTAAGGACCTACTCTTTGTTACTTTTCAGCAAAAAGGCAACCGAGTAGCCAAAAAGCCTTTCATGTCTAGAGTCGGTGAAGTAGTTATCACCGATGGGTAAGTCTTGCTGAGTATTAGTATACTTAGCCTTGCTATAATATGTTGATCCAGGTAATGCTTTCGGTGATGTGTGGCCCGGAGAGATCCCGCCCAGCTAGGAGCTGGAGTGGGTGGAGGACGACAACTGAAGGCATCATGGATGGCCTCCCGTGGTGTTTCCGCTTCCGTTAGTTTATTTCCGCTGTTTCAAACTCTGAACTATTTTGTTATGGCAAAAACTTCGGTTTGTAATAATTAAACCCTTCAGGGTAAATTTCGGATGTTCATTATGTTGTATCTCTGGACTCGCCTTCGTCTGAGTTTTATGCATATATGTCGATCCTTGATGCTATTTAAGTGATTTACCGGGCGTTAACCCGGTGACTAACGATAGGATGATACTTTATTATCGCTTAATGACCAAAGTGGATTGGTTTAGGTGATAATATGGTATTTTCCTGGGCGGGTTGTCACACTCCCCTACTTCAATTTGGCTTTTCAGGATGCGAGGTGCTTCTTTGTGGACCGGTTCCACTGTCACTTGCCGAGCAGGATCAACTGATCCATCTTGCTTTGCTCTTGCTGAAGTTAAGACCTTTACTTTCCCCTTCTCCTTAACGGTTACCATGTTAACGGAGAAACCAACCATGTTCTGAGGGAAAGGATTACCATCCAGCTTCATTTTATTGTCAAATTTCAAGTGACCCTCCTGGATAGCCTTCTGGATCCTCATCCTGAAAACCCCGCAATCATTAATGGAGTGAGAGTTCCTGTCATGAAATCCACAGTAACGTTTCTCTTTAGCTCCATCAGGCTGAAGCATAGAATGCCCCTCTGGCAACTTGATTCGGCCTTCCTTTACAAGGAACTCAAAGAGCTTGTCAGCCTTGGTCAAAATCATATGTGCCCTTAGCTTGTTTTATCCATCTTTGATTCACAGTTAGCAGCTCTTTGCCCCACATGATCTCAGCTGCTGCTATATCCTCATCATCATCAAACTCTTTCACTTGATCAGCTCTTTCGTGGAACTGGTTGTATATATCAGCTATATCATTGTGCTTGGAAAATCTGGAGTCTTTCTTGAATCCATAAGCTTGATTGCTCATTAATGACAACCTCTGGGACACCTGACCAAGATTGTCAAACTCCATGCCAAACAGCTTCTCCCGAATAGTTGGCAACATACCTGCAACAGCCATGTCAGCTAATTGATCATCCGGCAGATTCAAAGAGAAGCACATGCCTTTGACCTCTCTGAACCTTCTGAGAAATTCCAAGGGTGTTTCATTGTGCCTCTGTCTCAGGGTAGCCAGATCAATTAGCTTTTTCTCAGTACTACCTCTGAAGTAATGAGCATGGAACTTCTGTTCCAAATCTTTCCAGGTGCTGATCGATTGAGCAGGCAAAGAAGCAAACCATGTAAAAGTCGGGCCTATCAATGACAAACGAAAGTATCTAACCCTGAACGCCTCATCAGCTGAAGCTTCCCCAAGCTACATCAAGTATCGTGCTATGTGTTCCGCAGTACTTGTATCATCTTGCCCAGAAAACTTTGTAAAATCTACAGGAGGTTTCACCCTCGGTGGCAAAACCACCCTGTGGTACCACTCTGGGAATGGAGGTGTGTAAGCTTGTCCCTGCATCTTAGGTTTAAGGCTGAATTGATTTTGCAAAACATCGGCCATTTTCTGCACCATGAGATCAACATTAGCATCTTGGTCCCCTGGTCTTCCAACAGGTCCATTAAGCATTCCTGCAGCTGCACCATATCCAGGGTTTGGGAAAGCATCAATGGCGTCATAGTCCATGACTTCTGAATACCCCTCACCATATATATTTTTCTGTAGTCTGTTGTTGGCTGGGGCTATCCTATAAGTAGAGTTAGGTAGAACTCCAGAAGAACCGAACGCCAGATCTCCATAAGTAGGCCTATTGGGCTGATAAGGGTTCGGCTGTTGGACTGGGCGACCTCCATTGCTCAATAGAGGTGGCTGGATCGGTTGACTCCCCACGCTTTGCGGAGGTGGTTGGATTGGTTGACTTTGCAGAGGCGGTTGAGCACTTGCATCTCGAGCTGGTTGAGCAGCACTAGTTTCTCCAACCTCCACAGTAGATGATTGAGGTGTTACCCGATTAAGCGTCCTCTCCATACCAGGGCCAAAGACTCCTATCATCATCTGCTTGAACATATTCAAGAAAGCAGTATGATGTTTGATCATTACGGCCTCTATAGTCTCCCGAAAAGCATTCAAGGCCTCCTGTTTCTCTTGAGCAGACGTGGTGTCAGGCTCCCCCGGTAGCAGGACCCTTGGCATGTCAGATTTGAGATATGGCACACCACTTATGTTCTTGCCAAATGACATCAAGCACTTCTGTTGAAACTGGTCAATGGCATCCTTTAACTGCACCTGATGCTCCGGAGACAGTTCATCAAAGGCGACATCCATGACGTCGTGAATGTTAGGCATCTTGAATCAGCTAGAGTGTCCCACCAGGCGTGCCAAAAAGTGTGTTGACGCAAAATCAGCACTCGCGCCAAGCACACAGCAAGCCGAAACGAAGCTGGCTTAAAACACGAGCCGGATCCGAAGCGTGCCAATCAATTTTCTTGAAACTGACAAAGGATGAAAAGTAGTTAGACACAAACTTGGAACTTGTCGGGTGGTACAAGACAGTTCCATATTTACGTCTAGAAAGCCAATTAAAATGACATATAGCTACAACAATCTATCTGTCAACAGTTTAAATATCATTCTGGAGCTTTAAAACACGAAAACAAGATATAGCCGAATGCATGACGTGAGCATGACGAAGGATCGATCTTTGTTTAGATAGCATTACTCGCGCGTGATCATGACCGATTTTTGTGGATAAATAACAAATAAAATAGATAAGGTAAAAACATGATTATAAATATGAAGTAAACAAGCATGCATAGGCCAAAAGCACTAGTCTACCGCATGTCTAGGTACATTCAAACCCGTCAAGCATGATAACAAACAAGTTAATCCACCGCATGATACGACTTGTTTAAAACCAAGCCACCAACCACAACTAGATTAATCCACCGCATGATACAATCTAAATATGGAAGGCTAAAAGCATACATTATTTAAAACAAGACTTATGATCACGTTTCACTCATGATAGGACTGCCGAATACAGCTGTACAGCCGAATCGGGTTCCGTGGAGAAGGAACAAGCATTATCAAAGATGATAAACCTATCAGATTGAATCGAAATCTAATCCACCGGATGATTAGCTCTGAAACAACCCCAAAACCTGCATCTACCGCATGATACTCAGTTCTTTCAAGATTTGCACAAAATTGATAGGCTTGAACCCGCAACACGTGACAATCTAGATTGATCTAAATTCGGCTATTGAGAGCGCTTGATCCTTTATAATAAACAAAGACTTGAAAGTACATCACATGGATCTCGAAGAGGGTAAAGCCGAAACCAACCACAGAACTTTGACTTGCTCGCAACTAGCATAAATAATAACTTACGAAGATCACTGCGGAAAAGAGATGTTTAATCAAGACATTACATCGACGAGGGGTTTTTTTCGAAGTTACCAAACAACGTGTGGGATTACAGTGCAGACTAGCTGCACAAAGAAGCTCCTAGTTCGACCAAACGCAATAGCTAACCAAACGCGGTTATTGTACACTAGGGTTCTTTTCAAATACTACACTCGTACGGCTTAGAATTTTATTTCCCACGTCCCAACTTCCTAGGGTTGGTCTTCCACGCTGAAGGACTATGGTGACTCGGATCCAGACTCAAGTCCAGATTCTCCTTTGATGTCCTCAGCATCTTTTTCTGCTGGTCCAAGAATGACAGGTTCCGGAGGTGGAACTGCTACAGCTTCCAGTTGATTTTCTAGTTCACGCATATACTGGTCGTTATGCTGCAACAGGAAGTTCTGCTCATGTATGATCTCACTCAACTCTTGTATCTTTTCCTTGTCCTTGCGTCTTTCCTTCTTGAGAGTAGCTATCATGGCTCATGTATGATCTCACTCAACTCTTGTTCCTTCAACGCTTGAGTCGTACACTCTGTTTCTTTAACTCGGTACCTATAGATCTGGTGTCTATAGAATACGCTTTTCCCCACCATCCGTCGGTAAGTGTCTTACATGGCTTCCGAAAAGCGGACTGAGGTGACGAGATCAGGACTATAGTGCGAGTTGCTCTGGGCTGGAAGGACAGCTTCACGTTCAACCCAAGGTACAGCGTGCCGCTCAGGTACCGGAATTACTTTGGCTGCAGATCCGTCTACCTCATCAGGGTGCTTCCCACAGAAAGTCGTGAGCGCTTCGAGAGCAGCCTTTTGCACCGTGTCGGTCAAGTTTCGCCCTTGTGCCCTACATTCCCACTCTTCCCAAGCAGGATTGGTCGGACACACGGAAATCTTCACCTTCACTTGACAACGCAGGAGCTGGCCTGTGGTCATGATCTCACGTGTCGAGTACTCTGGGTAAGTGGTGTACCCAAAGTCCTTCAGGGTGTCCCACAAAAGTGCAGGAAATCCACCCTCCTCGAGGTAGTTCACGAGAGTCCATGCTTCCACATCAGCCGACGCAGATCCAGTGTTGTCCATCTGGACATACGACAAAAGTGAGAATCAGTCGGGTGCGAGTGTACAAGGGTAACTCGATTCACGAATAAGGGTAGGTGGTTAAGGTATGGGGTACCCATGTATACTAAAATACCATCGTATGTTGAACTCAAACGAGCAGGCATACCTAATGATACAAGGTTCAGGGAATCGGAAACCGAGCTTCCTAACTCAAACCAGAGTCCAAAATTTCTCAACTTGCGTAGTAACTTGGCAAGGTTATGAGACTCAAGTTGGGTATGCAAGGTTAAGCTAGCAGATTAGAAAGGGGCTTATCTAAGCAAGATTTCAAATGGTTCTAGGAAGATAGCAAGACAGGAGTTGACTAACCGAGCATAACTTGCGGTAGACCTAAGTTATGATCGTGAACTTCGGCTAGCAGAAAATAGATTAGATCGTAGTAGCCTAGGTAGAGATCAACTAGACAAAAGATTCTTAGACGAGGACAACAATCTAAGACACAACTTTAATAAATTTATGTACAACAACACGTCTACACTTGAGAGGCTAGACAGGACAAAACATACTATCACAATTTTTACCTTAGAGAGCCCGTAAACAAATATGAGTTCAGTTTTAGGTTCTTCCCACGACCTTTAGTATGATGTAAGATGTCCTATTCATCCTCACAAGGCGTTCAAGCCAAAACTCGAAGTTAGCGCCGGTGGCACGGCACATACACGTATCTCCCTATAATAACTACTCGAGAACTAGTCGATGCTCACTTAGCGACTTACGAAACAAGGTTAGGGTACCTACAGAAGATCACAGAACACAACGAACCTTTCATGCCATCACTCATGAAAGTGTCCACATACATTACCGTCTACTATAGAAACGGCATCCATGCGTTTAGCCGCTGCATGGACAGCGTCCAACCTCGGACACCCTCCGTTTGAATGGAGTGTATCCTTGCCTCGCATATTCGACATGCGGAATGCTCACGTATTAAACACGTGGCGACACACAACTTACAACTAGATGCGAAGATGGGATCCGTTGAAGGATCAGATGGCGACTAGAGAGGGGGAGTGAATAGGAGCCGGTAAAAATTCTTCCCAAAGAACCCGGCCTATGCCCTAGTCAAATCCCGGTCTCACACAAGCGATGGATCGAATCACACACCAATCGCCAAGACAACGAGGTTATGGATCAACCTCTAGCCTTAGGAACGATTCCTTGAAGCACACGCGGAAGCACGAGAAAGGAAGGGAAGAATCGAACCAAGAAGCAAAGCTCACAGGCTCTGGCGGACCGTCCGGCCAGGAGGGGCGGACCGTCCGCACTGGCCTCGCGGACCGTCCGACCTGATGCCGCGGACCGTCCGCACCAACCCTACGGACTGTCCGGCCCTACGCCGCGGACCGTCCGTTAAATCACACAGAACCAACAGAAGCGACCCTGGAACACGGACCGTCCACGGGGAGCACGCGGACTGTCCGCCAGGCACCCGCGGACCGTCCGCCCGCTGCTGCGGACCGTTCGAAACTCCGTCCAACGAAAACTCAAAGCTCCGACGGATCGAAACGAAGGACGAGCAAGAACACGAAGAACACCTGACGAACACTGTTCACGCGGACCATCCGCCTAACCCTCGCGGACCGTCCGTGAGGCACGGACAGAACTGAAAACAGCCCGACCCCGAAAGTCAACTCCCCCAAATCATCATCGAATTTCCCAAACGGTTGAAGCTGTGGAGACAAGGGTTTGGGGACTTGAAAAGCGTCACACAAGGATGCTATAGCCCAAAAATCTTGCCTCCTAACTCCCTAAATCACCGGGAATCGCGAATCCTTTGAGCACCACCAAAAGCTAGAGCACCGAACGAAAACTCTCGAATCGAAGTGGTTTCCCGGCGTTTGAGGGCACAAGATCAATCACAAAGATGCATGAGACATCTATCCATGTTTCCCTCAAAGAAATCCGGGGAGAAACCCACTCAAATCCGCGGAATCAGACCGAGAACAAGAGCACGAAAACAAGCACAAAAGACCACGGAAAACACAACTCCGAATCTTCTATACAAACCAGGAAAGATTCACAAGGTCTAGCATGCCGCCCTAGCATCCATCCCTCTCAACAAATCTCTCATGAAGCTCTCATGCTAGCCTAGAGAAAATGGAAGAAAAATAGCTACGAAAATGAGAAATGGGAGGGAGGAAATGAAACCCTAAGTCGCGGAGAGCCAGAGCCATCCACACACACTCATGGCTTATATATCAGGTCCCGCCGGAGTGGTAAATGACTCGACTACCCCTAACTTAACTACTGGCGATACAACCCACGTAGGGGCATTTAGGTAATGTTTGTGGGTCTTGCCATCGGACAGCCACACCTTTGCCGCACCCCGCGTCCTCCCGATGCAAGCCATGCGATCCCGCCGCGTGTCCTCCGCCTCGAAGCTTCCCAACACGCCCGGATCCCGTCTCCGTCGTGTTGGGCCCTCGGACTTGGTTTTGAGGCCCAAACCAAGAAACCGTCCGCTGATGGTTTTGTGGGCAAACCACCAAACCCCGCGTGCTCGGTCCGGCCTCCCGCCAAACCACTTGACTTGACCGCCACCGTGCACCGGCTCGCTTGACCATGACTTCGTCTTGCTTGTGTCGCCACCATGTGACCCGCACCCAGTCCAGTTGTCGACCGGGTCCCTCGAACCGAGCCTACTTGTCTCTCCATCTCCCGGAGGCCCCTCAAGGCTGAAGACCTTTCGCGCCCGTTCTTCACCTGCAACAACACGAACCAGGCCGCAGCCTACACCTGCGCACTAAGCCAAGAGTCAGTCCAACACCCGTTGTCAATCACTCATCACTGAGGAGCGGTCATCTGTCGACCACCGGGACGCTCCTGGTCCTCATCCGTGAAATGGATCACTCCATCAACCCTTGCAATTTCCATGATGCGGCACAGCACACGTATAAAACACGTGGCTCATCTAGTTTGGTTGTGCAAGAAAGTAAGTCTGCCATAAATAAATGTGCTGGAAGTCAGCAAAATAAACCATAGGTTAATAAGCCACCTGAAAGAACCCAAAAAAATTCCCTCTTAGGGCCTCTCGGTCTAGTTTATCCTTAACGGACCAACGTGTTTTTTTGGAAAACCAAACAATATTGGCACTTTTTATTCGAAAATCAGTGATTAAAGTTATTATTTAATCTCTGGTGTATATAATCGCTCTGATAACAGCTGTGCCAACCCGCCCAGGAAAATACCGTACTATCACCTAAAACCAATCCACTTTGGTCATTAAGCAATAGTAAAGTATCATCCTGTCGTCAGTTGCTGGGTTAACGCCCGGTAAATCACTTGGGGTTCATACAGAGGATCGACATATGCATTAAAACTCACGCGAAGGCGAGTCCGGAGTACAACACGATTAAAGCCAATTAATTACAAACCATTATTCATGACATGGAGTAAGGTTCAGAGTTCGAAAACAGCAGAAATAAAATAACTAGCGCAACGGTAAACATCACAGGAGGCCATCCGTGATGTCATCGCTTGTCGTCATCCACCCGGTCGACAACACCTGCACAACAGTTTTAAAGCAAGGCTGAGTATACTAATACTCAGCAAGACTTAACCGTCGGGTGATAACTACATCACCAAACTCTAGACATGAAAGGCTTTTGGCCGGTGGAACTTTTTCGCTGAACAACCACTAAGAGTAGATCCTTACTTTCAATGTTTTAGCACAAATTCTAGTTGATTACCATTTCTAAGTGTTCCAACTAATTCAATCAATAATTTTACAAGCAATTAATTCATACAACAATATTCACCGATTTCCATCATTACGGGATATCATGGCCAGTTGATTAAGCAGTCTCGGATAACGGTGAGAGGCCGACAATCGATTGATTTAAACCTTGCAAGGTAAACCTAAACACACGGTAGGCTGCCCCCGCAAGGACAACTTCCCAGGCAGTTCCCAAAAGTCCTTGGGCTAGGAACAAAGCCTACAGTCCTGGGTACAGGGTTAGCTGGCATACCCTGCGAGGCATCCAATCTCACACATGCACCCCCTTCCCAGTAGCTAGCCGGTTAGGTGAACATTCAGGAGTAGTACGGAAAAGTTCCCCCGCCGTCTCATTAAGGTACTAGGCTTACCGGTCCCATTCCCGACAAGTGCTTAGTACGTTCAAAAGCTTAGCCCATGAAAGCCACTGGACTGGAGCCCAAATCACATGCTCTTACCACATGAGCAATCCATTTATAAAGATCTTATGATTCTAACATAAGAACTTATTCTCACGAGTGACAAACATCACTCGACTTCTATCGGGTCCTATAGCATAGCAGCTATCGACCTAGCATGCTAGTGATAGAGCATAGGTACCTGGGGATCATGCATCTGGGGTTTCAAATCAACTCCTGAAACGTAAATGCACAATCATAGCAAACATAATTGCAAAATTTTAAAATACGGGGTTAATGGTCCGGGGCTTGCTTTTGCTGACAAGGTTGGCCTTGGACCCTTCTGGACTTGGGTCAAGGCCTTGAGCTACATCCACGAACTGCAGCTCTTCGTCGGCACCTCCGTCTCCTCCTTCCGGGATGAGCGTACATCTACCGGCGGAAAGTTCTACACGAAGATGCAAATGCAAGATTTACTCGACGATTTTTAATTCAATTAATTACAAACAATAAAGTACAGTCATGGGGCGCATGGGTTGGACACATTCACCTAGATAAGAAATACATTCAGCATACTCTTCCAAAAAGGAACGATATGCAGCTCTTTAGTAAGTATTCTTTTTGATAGTGACTGTGTACATATATATGTAAGTAATTTGAGTTAACTTCACAAACGGCAGTGGGTGAGTACATTTAGCCTTTTAAATCGATTTACATCCACACATGGGGTTATTAAAGATGAGTTGGTGAATTTCCCATTTAAATGACTATTAAGCTTTAAATTGCTTCTAAAGCTTTTATTCATAAAATTAATTAATAAAATGCAGTGGAAGGGTGTGTTAAACACTAAACACTTATAACATGCTTTTGGACATACCTGAATGCTTTGGATAGCTAGAAATTAATTATTTTTGAAAATAACAAAAGTTAGCTAGAAGGACAAGGTAAATGCACACAAAAATAATTACTCAGCAAAATGATCCTAACTTTCGCACACCTGATATAAGGTCCAAAACTAACCTAGGAATGCTCACACCTGATATAAGGTCCAAAACTAACCTAGGAATGCAGCATAAACACCTATAACTATAATGAATCTTGACTTATGCAATTACAAAGAAAAACAAGCATAATTCAAGAATAAATATTTATGCTAATTATAAAATTGTGATTAATTCACCAGAGGTGTGTTTTGGCATAAAAAGACAGTATGCAGAAGTTGGTTGCAGAAATATAATTAGTTTTAGCTATAAAAATGCTTTATGCAGATTCTGCAGAAAGGGAAAACAATTTTTATAAAAAGATTTACATCATAACTTTGTGCAATTTTTGGCACAGGAGCTAGTCATGACAAAACACACAACATGTCCAAAAATTAGCTACAAAGGATTTATGGATTTTGAAATATAGCAGATCTAGGGTTTTCACCTTTCCATTTTTCATGCAAAAACTATCAGGAACTAGTTCAGGCAAAAATAAAAAAAGTTGTAGGATTTTTCACAACGAATCCATCAAAATTGGGTTTGTATTTTTCTGATCTTTCTACGATTTTCTACGCAATTTACAAGATTCAGCAAAATGGCTTTACTATTTGAGATTCACTTTTGCAACCCAGCCCCTGAAAGTTTTAGATTCCTTAAGGATAGGTCCTTACTTTGCACTCAGGACCCTGGAAAGAATAGGGACGATGCAATTGGGTCCCCGGGGGCAAAACGCCGGCGAGGTGGCAGCCGGGGTCGGTGGGGTGAGGGTGGGGGAGGCCCTGCGGCTCACCTATGGATCGATTTGCGTGCTCGGAGGGGGGTAGGGAGGCACCTAGCGGCGGCGGTCGCCAGCACCAGCAGGTAGCGGACGCGGCTTCCCTGTTCCGGCGAGGTGGAGGCTTCCTTGGGAGCGTGGGCGAATCGGAGAGCTCTAGCAGGTGCCAGGAGAGGTGGGGAACGCCATGGCAGTGCGGCGGGTCGGCCTTGTGCTCGCCGCGGTGGCCTCCAATGGCGTCGGCAGATGGCTCTGGCCGGGGCGTGGCTCGCATCGCGCATTGAGGAGCGCGGCGGCCTTAAATAGGAGAGCCACCCTGTGCAGCGGAGCTAGGCGACGGACCGCACCGTGGTACGGGGCCTCGGGACGGCGCGTACGGGAAGGCGGCCGGCGGTCCGGCGATCCATCGGGCGCTCGTCCCGGCCGGTCCGATGTGGCGCACGGCCGGCGTGCGACGTGAGGGGGGAGGACTTCGAGGCGACCTCGGCACGCGCATTGCCTTGGGAAGGCGCGGCCTGCTGGCGGCGCGCGCGCGGACGCCGGGCGGCCGGCGCAGCGCGGGCGCGGGCGCGGCGCTCGGCTCAAACGTGCCAATGTGCCTCGGTTTGACCGTGTTTTTCTCACAAATTTTGAATAGAAGTGCACAAAGTGGTAAATAGGAAAGTTGTAGATCTCACTACCCTCTACAAGTTTCACAAAGGCTCTATTGTATTTTTCTCAACGGATTTTGCATAAATCGCAGCCAAACTTTGAATGCCACCACATTCCGGAGAACCGGAGCTGCTGTCGGTTGACCACATTTTTCATAAATTTCCTCTCAAAATTTGAAATGTCAATCTACATGAAAGTTGTGTCCCTCGACAAACTGGACAACTTTCGTATTGGGAGATTTTGAAGTGTTTAGGTGAAATTTGGAGAATGCGGCAAAAGTTCCGGAAGACATTCGCCGACATTAGTTCTTAAGCGGGGTTTGAGCGTGTCTTTTACCAAGGGGTGACCACGGGTGTGTGTAGACTTGGTCAAGGGGTTCAATAGGGTTCATTGGCGAGGTTTTCGAGGTTATGACCCAGGTTGACCTAGGTTTGACCAGTGTCAGCCGGTTTGACTCGGCTGATTCGGTCATTAGCGTTAATGACGTTAATTAAAAACCTGGGCGTCACACAGGCATACACGACCTATGGGGTAAGCAGCCTTGCTGGGCACGACCCCGTACAAGGGCTCATCGCAGGCAGTCATCTCGTTGAACTCGAAGTCCATTTTATGTAGCGTCTCCGTGAAGATGATGTTCAAGCTGCTACCCCCATCAATGAGGGTCTTAGGTAGGAAGGCCCAGTCGACTATGGGGTTAACGACCAACGGGTAGGTCCCGGGGTCAGGGATATGGACCCAATGATCTTTCCTGGAGAAAGTGATTGGGAACTCCGGCCAACGCAGAGGTTGTGGAGTTTCAGTGATGACATGCCCTATCTCCCTTGCGTTTGATCGAAGCTGTCTGTTGCTTTTGGTCACTTGGCGATCACCGACGATGAAGTTGATCTCTCGGTTGGCTGACTGAAACGCACCATTAGGGTTGCCCCCTTTAGGTGGTAGCGGTGGGGATCGCTCCTTGCGGTTGTTGTCGTGGAGGTTGTGGTCGTCCTGGCGACGTCGATCATCATGCCGATCATCTCGGCGGTCACTGCGCTGGTCGTCACGACGATCACCCTTGTGGTCGTCACACTGGTCATTGCGGTCGCTGCGACGATAATCGTCACGCCTGTCATCGCGGCGGTAGTCGCGGCGGTAATCTTGTCGATCCCTGTCGTCATTGCGATGATAAGTCCTGCGGTCACGGTAATCACGTCGATCAGGTCGACAGTTACAGTTGTCGAAGCGCATCACCGTTCTGGTCATGCTGCTCTAGGTCTTCTTGGAATCGAAGGGTACTCCAAGGGCATGCTTCAGCTGCTCGCACTCCCTCATGGTATATGTTTGGCGTCACGGTGGAACTGGCATTGGTCGTCCATGACCATGTTGAAGTCTCCTTTGAGGAAGGTGGATGGTCTTGGTGGATCTGCCATGTGAGATTCACCAGATCGCTTGCATGACCTATTTCCTCCGTCGTCGTGATCTTTTCCATTGAAGTCGTGCATCACCGCATCTTGGTGTCGACTAACTTGTCGACGTAGGCCATGAGGTCGGCGATGGTATGTGCGTCAGCTTCATGAATCTTCTCGAAGAGCTTGATATTGGTGATCCCTTTCTTGTAATAAGTGATGACGTCCTCGTCTTTGACACCCACGAGGCTGTTGCGGTTCTCGAAATAGTGGTTGGTGTACTCCCAGAGAGTTTCATCGCGTCTCATCCGCACTCTGTCGAGGTGGTGAGTGTTGCCAGGGAGATTATAGGTCACCTGGTAATTAGTCGTGAAGAGGCGAGATAATGTTGCCCAGGAGGTGATGCACTCTGCTGGGAGATTGTCGAGTCACAGGAGTGGTGCCTTGCCTATCACAAGGGGGAATTATCCCGCCATTTGGTCTTCGTTGCCCCCAGAGGCGCGTGCTGCAATGTTCTACATCTTAAGCCATCTACATGGGTCGGAGCGACCATCGTACTTCTCAATAGCTGTCTTGAAGTCCTTAGGGTATTTGATCATCCGGAGACGTCGTGAGAATGCAAGGAAGTTATTGACTAGGCACGTCGTAGGAGTTCTTGGTCGTGCATGTGCCACAACTCAGTTGCTTGGATGGGGTTGTGGGCATCAAGGGTGTCAGGGACCCCATGGTCACGGTCGTAGTTAGCACGCCGTGCTATCTCCACTTCGTCTCTTATGCGTTAGCGCTGACTACCTTCTGCGCGATTATCCTGCACCAGCGGAGGTTGAGCTCCTGCATTTTGCCTTGGGTTTGCAGCGGCATTCCCCTAGACATTGGTAGCATTCGCTGCGTTGTTGGCGACGTTGCCGACTGCGTTGGCAGCGGCGTTGATTGGAGCGTTGGTCGGAGCGTTAGCCGCAGGATTAGCTAGAGCATTAGCTGCAGTGTTGGCAGCGGGATTGGCTAGCTGCGTCACTTCGTTTTCATCTCTTCCCTCTTCAGCCACCGGCTCAAGGGGATTATTGCTACGACGTCGTTAGCGAGGATGTTCCGATCTGCTCCTGGAGTAGGAACTTATTGCTGATCTACTATACCCAGGACCTCTTTCTTCAATCTGGGCGACGACGACACGGACATTAGCTTGGAGACGTCGCACCGCAGGAGAATCTTCGAGGTGGTTTAGGGCGGCAAGAGTAGCTCCCAAGTTGGTTTGAGGAGAGTTGTAGACTTCAAGACCATCTCGCTCAAAGACCCTCAGGAGGTCTCTGGAGCGCAGGCGATTCGCACGAGGTTGATTGTCATGCTGACGTGGCTGAGGGGCGGCTGGTGCCGCGGGTGCTTGTTGGCCGGCGTTGTCGTTGACTTGCCCGTGTTGACTGGTTGTTGATCTGGTTGTTGACCTGCAACAGGGACAACAACAGTGAGTTCTTGTTGCCGACGAACAGCTCTGGCGGTGTTGGCATTCTTGCGCTCCTAGCGTTGTTCATCTGTTTCTCCATCTTGAGGTGGTACATCCACAGAGATGACCAAGATCTCGCGATCTAGGGTCTCGAGCTCTTCACCCGGATAGTTCGGGGAGATAGTTGTGCGGGCAATCTGAAACGCAAGGCAGTTCGGAGACGGCTCCTGGTTGATCTGGCGGCGATAGGCCGTAGTGAGAGGTTGTCGAAGCTTCTTGAGGACACGGCACTAGCGAGCCGTGTGTTTGGGATTGTCGTGGATAGGGCAAGGTCGTCGAGGTGACTCCTGCGGCTTCCACGATCTTGGGTCTTGGGTCCAGATTCGGCGGGGTGGAATCTAAGGCTAAGAACTCGAAGGTCGCGCACGAGCACACGGAACACAGAGAACACGACAAGTTTATACTGGTTCGGGCCTCCAGAGAGTAAAACCCTATGTCCAGTTGTCGGTGTAGATTGCTTGAGGATTGCATATTGGTACAAGGGTCGCCTGGCCCGCCTTATATTTGCCAGTGGATGAGGTTGGTTCCCAGACTCCTGGTCGGATTGATTACATCACTTGCCATATCATGTTGATCTACTTTGGTCAAAATCCACCGAGGTCTTGTCTTGTACGCCAAATCTGGAGGTCGTGCTGAACTAGGTCGTCTGGGGAATCTTCTGGAAGGTCTTCAGGAGGTCGTGTGGGCTACCAACTAGGTCAGCTGGGCCCACTGATAGGTCGGTGGGTCTTCTAGTAGGCTGGACCCACTTGTCGGGGATGACCGTGAGCCTGGTCGGTGGGGACCCAGGGGTACCCATGTCTCACAGTTCTGAACACTCCATAGTGTCCTCCGTATGGAGCTGCATGACATCTGTCTATGATCTTGTTGGCCTCGATCCCAGGGACACACTTCCTCAGTAAACCATCGGCATAGACCCGGTATAGATACAACTCATCCTATAGATGAAAACAACTTTCTTAATCAAATTTCTTCTTATTTCCACCTGGGGGAACATAGCCTGACACTATATTGTTTACGATATCCACATACCACGGGTCGTAATCTGGTACCTTGAGGAGTGTATCGTCCCTTAGGTAATCGTTGGTGGGTAATGCAGGTGTTTCCTCAACCTGCAACCTGGATAGATGATCGGCTACCGAGTTTTCTAGTCCCTTTTTATCTTGGATTTCTAGATCAAACTCTTGGGGGAGAAGGGTCCATCAGATGAGCCTAGGCTTAGCATCCTTCTTAGTGATGAGGTATTTGAGCGCGGCATGGTCGGTGTAGACGATGACCTTTGCCCCTACTAAGTAGGATCTAAACTTATCTATCGCAAAAACTACGACTAGCAACTCCTTCTCGGTGGTAGTATAGTTCAATTGGGCTCCGGTCATGGTTTCGCTAGCATAAGAGATGGCATAATGTTTCTTATCCTTGGTTTGGCCTAGGACAGTTCCTACGGCATAGTCGCTAGCATTGCACATGATCTCAAAGGGTAGCGTCCAGTCGGGTGGTTGGATGACTAGGGCCGAGATGAGTGCCTTCTTTAGAATTTGAAAGGCTCGATGGCACTCATCATTGAAGGTGAACTTCACATCTTTTGCTAGGAGGTTGGTCAAGGGTCGAGCGATATGAGAAAAGTCCTTAATGAAGCGCTGATAAAATCCGGCATGTCCTGAAAAGCTGCGAATTCCCTTCACATTTGTGGGAGGTGGAAGCTTCTCAATTACTTCTATTTTGGCTTTATCCACCTCTATACCACGTTCGGACAACAAGTGTCCTAGCACTATCCCTCCTGTCACACCCTAAAATTTCCAATTTCAGGATGTGAATAGAAAGAATAATTAAATAACAATTTTTTTATAATTTTATAAAATTTTTCCAACATTTATTTTCTTTACAAAGAAAATAGTATAGGAAAAAAATCCTTTGTTTGATTTTATAAATTGAATAAAAAGTTGAGAGTGTTGCATTCATGCTGATGCATCTTGGTGCTTCCTGAGTGCTTAAGGTTTCAAAAATGCGTTTAGGAGCTGTCCCAACTCTTCCGAGAATTTTCCGGATTTTTCTGGAATTTATTCTCATTTTTCTTGAGCTATTTCTATTTATTAGAAGGCTTTAAAATCTTTTTCATGAGCTCCAAATGCTTTATTTGGATTGTTCATGTCTTAATCTATCTCTAGGAAGTTTCTTGGAATTTTTGTGATTTTCTGAGTATTTTTAGTGCTTTAAATGAATTACTGGAGTTTCTCTAGAATTCTTTTGTACTGAAAATGTATTTCAGAAAAAAATAAAAATAATAAAAAAACCCTATCCTACCGGATTGGGCCGAGCTCGTGGGCCCGACCCAACACGCTCCGGCCCAGCCGCTTGGCCCGGCGGGGCCCATCCAGCCTCCGGCCAGAGGCCGAGTCGGCCACGACCGGGCCGCGCCGCCGCCGCCCCGGGGCGTGAGCACCCTGGCCTCTCGCGCCCGCACCCCTATAAAAGCCGCCGCCTGAGTCTGGCGCACCCTACTCTCTCCGCCGTCCTGCGCCTTCGCCTCTGCGCTAGCACGCCGCCATGATCGGGAGACCGAGCCTCCATGGCAGCCGCCGTCTTCGTCGATTCCGGCGAGCTCCGCCCATCTCCACCCGAGGTGAGCGGCTCCCTGAGCCCTCCTTCCTCTTCTCTACCTCCTATGTTATCTAATCCAAGCCCAAACTTCCCAAGTGCTGGTAATTAGAACGAGCAGACCTGCAGGCCGGCATCTCCGTCGTCCGCCCCTCTTCAAAATCCGGTCGCTCCCATTCGTCTCCCATGCTGGTGAGCACACCATCGCGATCCTCTCGATCTCCTCTCTCCGTTTTGCATCTCCCCCAAACCCCTAGCTGCCCGGAAGCCCGCGGATTGGATGCGCCCGGGCTTAAGTTCCTATGCGTGGAGTTCTTGTTCGTTCCAGACCGAAGGTTGAAGAAGGTAAGGTCACTTTGCAGTTAGGCCCCTAGACTTTCCATGTAATCTTTAGATCTATTTTGTGTCTTGACCAATCTATAGATAACCCCCTAGAAAGATCCCACTTTCACACATAAATCCCACCCGAGAGTTTTATAGATCTAACCCTGTTCTTTGTTCTTTTCGCGAGCACTATTCTTTGTGTCTTGTAGATTCCCTTTGCTACTCCCTGAAATCTATAGTTAATCGCGAACAGGTCCTTTCCATCTTGTTTTCCCATATCTTTTATGTTTTAGCTCCGTTTTAATCCATTCAAGTTGCGTTAGGATCATAATAATGTAAAGCACGCGTTAGTGATGTGTTTTCACCATGTTTTGTTTTCTGAAAAGAAAATTATATTAATTTTGATTAATGTCTAGTTATGCATGTCTTTTACAAATAAAAGCTATATAGATCTATACATCGTTCTTCATAAGCAAATTTAATTTGATTAATGTTTCCATCACATGTTTTTCTACATAATAGTTAATTAGATCTTTATCTCAGTTTTCGTAAACCAAATGTTAATTTGTTTAATAGTTAATTAATCTTTTCTAATTAAAATTTGATTAGGCTTTTACATCGGCTTTTATAATAAATATTAATTTGATTAACGCCAATACCATAATATTTTTAATAATAATATGATCTACTCGAATTGCAATGTTTCATTTAGATTGTTCATATAGTTTAGTTTTTTTTCTAAAATTAAATGTTTAATTGGTATAATCTATATATGAATCTTTATAAATAAAACTTGACTAGTTCTCTACACCGGTTTCGTAAATAAAGTTTAATATTGCATTAATGTAAACATAAGGTATTTTCTTTTTGAAATATCCTTTATATTGGTTTTGTTAATTAAAATGAACCCAGCTCATAATCTTATTCTATCATAAATGCAAATGATTCGTTAGAGGTTCGGTGTCAGCTTTATCTTAGTATCTCTTTTGATCAAGTTTATCAGAAGCTCTCAATCTTTCTAGTGTTAGCCCAAGCTAAACCGTGTGCATTTAAGCAAGCCTTAGAGTTTCTGTTTAGCTTAGTAGCTTTATCTGTGTGAGTAGTTTGCACTGCTCATTTTCCTATCAAGTAATCTTATTACTCTTGTTTCATGCTTATCTTAGAATCTTGTTTTTCAGCATCTAGCTAGTTGATGTCTATTCCATCTCTATTAGGTTGTCTTTTTTATAAATCAGCTATGTTCTTATGCCCAATCTTTCGTAGCTATACCTTTCTTTAGAGCTAATCTTGTTATCGGTTCCTTTACCAACTAGTTTAGCCTACCTTTTGTTCAGTTGTTGCCCTTTGGTCTAGTTCTCTTCGTAGACTAGTTTTCCTAAACCTAGCCTAAGGTTTCTTATGCGTTTGATAGTTCGTTGCTACCCGTTCTCGTCCATTTCACCTTAACTTGTACGTTAGCATGTATATCACCTGTTACTTGTTTTAGCACTAAAGTTGCATGTTAATCTTGACTAATAATTATTCCATTACTTTTCAATAAAAGTGACTAGGTTCTAATCCGGTTTTCTTTAATCATGATGTAATTGGTTAATCCCTATTCATAACTAGTTTTTCTAAATAAAAGAGGTTAGAGTTAAACATCGGTTTTCATAATAAAGTTAATATGCCTAATGACATCATAAATGCATTTTCAATATTAAATATGTTTAGTGAACACGTGACATAAAGCTACTTGCCTAGATCTCTTATACTCTCTTTATCTTTCTAAATAATTGTTAACTTGACATAACTTCCACTCGAATGTTATAAATAAAATATGATTAGGTTTATCGCGATTTCTTTAATTAAATGTAACTTGTTTAATGGTAACATAGAGTAATTCCCTGAAATATTCTTTCACGTGATTTCTTAATTAAAATATGCCAAGCGTAGTTTCTTGTTGTTTGATAATGATCTCACGATAGTTTCAAGCTTAGTTTTGTTTCAGCGTTTCTTGCGTTTGCGTAACCAATAGAATCGAGCTCTATTTCAGTGTGAACTTTCCGGTTCTTGCTCAATCTTCCACAACCATATCTTTAAAGCAAACCAAGCCTTTCCCTTCCAAGCACACTTTGTGTTCTTTAGTGATCCATCTAATCAAGCATATCCTGTAGTGTGTTCTTTTAAAGCTTTCTTTTGATTGTTGCTTTGTTCTTAGTATGCTTGTTTGTTTGCTTTGTATGCTTGTGCCGATGAATGATGCGAGTAGAATGAATGTGGTTCGAGAGCTTGGATGATTATGAAGATGAATAATTCGGAGCAACTACTCTATGGCTAAAGGCAAGTGTGTCCTTGATCTTTTGTCCTAATAACTTTATGAATCACTTTGCATTGCTTTGCATTAATTTTGATGGGTTCCTATTAAGGATGACTAGCTTCATTTGACCATTATCTTGAACCTGGTTCTTATGGATGGTAGATGTTGCTTAGTGTGCTCAACTGGGTTGGTAATAATCAACATGGTTATCATTTTATGCTCTATGTTCCTTTATGATAATTTTAATACAAGATCACTGTGCATTAATCGAAACATGGAGAACCACCCAGGAAAACAGTACAACCACAAGAACTAAACGGGCACTGGTCTTGGCTGAATAATTAGGAACTTTAGCTTGTGGTGATCTTACCTGATAAGGACAAGGGATCGGGGGTACTGTAGGGTATAGACTCTCTCTAGCAGTGGGTTGGGTGAGTTATTCTTTTTATGGTGGGGTATCGACCTGCTAGGAGACTTTATACCTTGCTAACTGATCCGGACCTTGTGGGTCACTACTTGTTGGAGAACCTTTGTGAAGGACCGAATAGGCGACCAGAGAGGGGGGGAGTGAATGGGAGTCAATAAAAATTCTTCTCGAGGGAGATTGAAACTCCGACAAGATGAACTAGCTCCATCGGACCCCCGAAATCGCACGCTCCGCACTTCAACATTCCGTTTGCCAAAACCACGTAGCCACTGGAGTGCTACTGGTCCTAGGAACAAACTCTACCAGCAACCGCAACACACACGCAGCACCGACATCGGAAACAACTCGAAAGCCGGCTAACCAGAGGGGGCGGTTAGACCGGGTATAGGGGGCGGTTAGACCGCCTCCACCTGGCAACCAAGAAATCCTCTGAAACGCCTCTTCCGAGCACCAAAACTCAACACGGTTTCACCAACAGAGATCTCTGGTCAAGGCCATGCTAGCTACTAGAAAATCTTGGTGAAAACCAAAACTTCACCCAAGGGCCTAGGGGCGGTTAGACCGGCTACCTAGGGCGGTCTAACCTCCTGTACCCAGCAATGAACCCCGACCAAGAACACCTAGCAAACTGCACGAGAACGACCCCAAATTTCACCCAGACACTCCTCTGATCAAGGCGAACAAACTCATAGAGGAAAATCCGGCGAAACAAAACTTTGACCCAGAAATACCCAGGGCGGTTAGACCGCCCCCTGTAGGCGGTTAGACCGCCCCTTCCAGAAATCGAACCCACGGGTCAAACCTCAACTTCCTCGCGCCCGATCTCCCGAATCACTCCACGGATTGCAGCCAAACTTCGGGAATAGATGGGTTACCTCCTGGGCAACCTCTACCTCAAAGGAATCGACCCGAAACGCTCACAATCAAGAGGAATCGAAGAAATCGCTTCTCTAGGTCAAGAACTCGCCCAACTCGAGAAACCACCAAATCGAGTCCGATTCAAAAGGGATTTGGGGGCAAAGTCACCAGCCAAAGAGGCACAAGAACCTCATACGTGACACCCACCAAAAACCCCAAGAAATCGTCCTCAAAACACCGCCAAAAGAGCTCCGAAAATCAACACAAAAGAGACGGGAAAACCACCATGATGAACAACGCCAAACCCTCTATACATGCCATGAAAGGTTCGTACAAGGTCTAGCTTGCCACCCAAACATCCATCCCTCTCTCTAGATCTCACAAGAAGCTCTCAAGCTAGTCCTCTAAAAACTAGGGAAAATGGAGAACGAAAATGGAAAAACAAAATGAGTTAGGGTTCCAAGAGTTGGCTGCCATCCACCCATCTAATGAGTATATATGGAGGAACCCAAAAGACTAAACTACCCTTCACTAATAACTAGGGATACATGCCCCTCGAGGGCGAATTTGGAAGTCTTCATGTCTTCACCATCGGACGGATGCCCGGCGACCGCAACCTGCTTAGCCTCGACGCAAGCCTTGCGATCCCGACGCGTGTCCTCCGCTTCGAAGTTTCTCGCGCGGCGGCCGGGCGGTCGACCGCCCCCGCGGGCGGTTAGACCGGCACCGGGGATCGACCGGCCCCGGGCGGTCCGACCGCCCCTCCCGGGCGGTTGAACCGCCCGGGTGGCCGCACCTCCTCGTCGAGTCTTCGGCCTCGGTTTTGTGGCTCAACCGAGTAACCCAGTGGTTTTCTGGTGAACCACTGCAAACCCCGCGAACTCGGTGTAGCCTCCGCCAATCTCCACTCATGACTCGGCTCCCACGTAGTCCCGGCTCGCCCTTGGTTTTGAGGCTCTACCAAGAAACCGTCCACGACTTCATCTTGCTGTTCATGCCACCATGCGGCCCGCACTTGACCCCACTGGCCACCGGGTCCCTCGAACGAAACCTACTTGTCTTCTGCACACCTGGAGGCCTCACCGGCAACGACCTTTCGCGCTTGTTCTTCACCTGCACCAACACGATTCAAGCCGCAACCTGCACCTGCAATACTTAGCCAAGAATCAGTCCACACAACGTTGTCAATCACTCATCACCCAAGGAAGCGACCATCCACCGGTCCTCGAACCACACATGGTCCTCAATCTCCCCCTTGATGAGTGCATTGACAACACACATGATTTGTAACCAAAGATAAAAAGAAAAGAAAAGAAACTACTAAAAGAAAAACTCCAACAAGTGATCAAAAGCCAAAGAAAGGCAAAGAACAAGATCACTTGAAGAAGAACAAGTCTCGGACCCCTTAGGCAAGGGCAACGGCTCGACACATCCGAGACAAAACCATGCTCAAACAAAGAGCGCAAACCACCGAACCAAAGCTCGAATACCACAAAGAGCTCCCCCTGCACATATGCAAACTCCCCCTGAACCAATGCATGCAAGAAGGTCACTTGAAAATGCATGACAAAGAGCAAACCAAGGTCACACTGCATAGGGCGGTTAAACCGCCTACACAGGCCGGTTAAACCGCCCCTGGTCATGTGACCGCCCCTGGGAGGTTAGACCGCCCCATGTGACCGCCCTGCAAAAACTTCTCTGAAAATTGCCGAACCACTTTGGACACCTTCCATTAGCTCCCAGGTGCCCAAATCATGCACACACTTCTCCCCCTTGTTGACAATGCATGAATCAAGGCAAAATGCGAAAACTTTCAACATATAGCTTCTCAAATATACAAAATTCATCACAAGGAGCTACACAAGTCCAAATGAGCAAGTTAGATACTCGACAGGTTCGTAATGACCTTAACTACATGATCACCAAGTTTCACAATCATTGGACAAGGCTAAAAAGGATTTGAGTAATTTTGCGAAAAGTTACTCTCTCATAAGCAAATACCTAAACATGAGCAAAACATATCAAAATGGCAAAGCCACTCAAACTTCATGCTAGGACAGCCATTCTAATCATAAGACCATCATAAACACCCAAAAGCACCTCATGTCATGTCAAAGCCACCGAGCCATGTGCCTACTTCTATGTATGAGACTTCTCATTGGTAGGCAACATGCAACGGTTTAGCACCCAAAGCAAATTAATTTCAGCACATATGACATGGGAGCATATTTTCCAAGCATTTTTCATTTCATTTTCAGATTTATAAATGGTACATGAAATGTCTTTGCGACAAAAAGGAACTTATGCCCCTCCACAAGATGAAGCAAGAGGGCTAAACATTCATGATGGCAAATGAGCCTTTGGCCCCATATGATCAATAAACTAGCTATCCTAACACAAATTAAGCATAGCAAAGCCACTAAAACATGTCAAGATCATATAAAGGCATTTACACATGAGAGATCATATATGTGACATTTTTCAAAAAAATTAGCCATCAACCATGGATCATTCATCAAGATCGTCAAGAGCTAAGCCAAACTAACCATAGCATACCAAACAAGCTCACAAGAACATATATAGCAACCCATGGTGAACAATGTATATAGGAGAAGCTTTTCCTATCCAATGCATATGATACAAAATGCATGCAATCTAAGATACAAGGATGCCTATACATCATGTTACATATGCCATGCCAAATGCAATAAATGCACAAAGGAAAGCTATATATATGCTACACAAGGAGCTTCACCACCAACTTAGGAAACCAACCACACACACAAAGCTCACAAAAGACCGGCTCCTTGAGGGGAGGCAAAAAGGGCTCGACACCACCGGCAGAAGAGCAAAAGAGCACAAAACTCACAAGCTCCCCCTAAACACATGCACTAGGGCCAAAGAGCATACAAAGCTCACCCTACATACATGATATAGAGAAGGAGCAAAAACAAACCAAGTGGCTTGACCAAGGCCACACACTCAAAGGTCACAAAGCACTTACCTTTATCATTTCTTCACAATTCACTCATCCTTGTCCACCATCCCCGAAAGTGATGCACCTACATGTCACCATCGGGGTATGAGGCCGAAGAACCACCCCTGATATCAACCAAATGTTCTCCAGGCCTTCCACCTGCAACTCAAAACCAAGAGCGAGAACGAGCAAATGACTCAACACTGGGGTTAGTCCCAAAGGTGTGAAACCAGTGTCGGGCCATTTCCTCAAAAGTAGGGTTAACAACATTCATCCTACCCTGCCTATCAATACGGCCGATCCATCCTGTCAAGCCTATCAAACCTGGAACCACCATGGGAACACCACTCCCGTCTCACTGGAGGAGTACGAGTACCACGAAAGGGAAAGCATGGTCCGTAGCCCCTCTGAGACTCAAAACTGCGACCTCTCCCAAACTCGTACTGATCACGAGGTGGAGAATGTCCAGCAAACTCAACACCACCAGACTCAAAGTGTCTACCATCTGCACCATGACCAAGGGAACTGAAACCACCAGCATCACGACCTCGAAAACAGAACTGCCCAGAAATCTGGGGAGGGCCGGTCTAACCGCCTATCCAGGTCGGTCTGACCGCCCTTCCCTGGGCAGGGCCGGTCTAACCGCCTAGCCAGGCCGGTCTGACCGCCCTCTCCAGACCACCACCACGGCTACGGGATTTCTCATCTCCTCATGCCGGATCCTTACGCACAAAGCCCCTTCCCTTAGGCAGTGGCATACGAGGCTCAGACACACCATGAGAAAGGTGGTACCTGTCCTTGTTCGCCCACTCCTTAGCCATTCTCGCCTCTCTCTTTCTCTTATAGCAAAACTCTCTCTTGTGACCATCCTTCCCACAAAACTCACAATGGAAAAGGATTGGTTTGGGCTTAGGCTTGGGGTGAGACTCTTCACTTGGTTTCTCACTAGGCTTTTCACTAGGTTGGTTTGGCTTGGATGCAAACTTGTCTTTGGGTGTGGGTTGTGGTGGAACTGAAACATTCCCAAATTTCCTTTCTCTCTCACCACTGCCCTCACCAACCTTATCCAATCCCAAAGCCCAACCATCAAAGCGCTTACAGCTAGCAATCATAATACCAAGCTGAGGTTCTTGACTCGACAACCAACTCAGCGCTTCACGCAACTTATCATTCTCATCTTGCAAGCGACCAACACATTTTGCAAGATCCAAATTCTTCACAGCATGCAACTCACATGTAGAACAAGAAGTAGGAATAGGCACTTTCAAATCAGCCTCTAGCGAACCAATGCGAGAACGAAGCTCAACAATTTTCTCATGCAAACCGGGGCAAGAAGTGCAAGCACCAAGCAAAGTGGGTCTAGATTGTAGCTCGGCCAACTCAACCCTAAGCACATCTAGTTCCTCACACTTGGAGGCATACTTCTCCCTAAGATCGACCAAGTCGGCTAGGAAAGCGGAGAGCAATCAGGACAATCATTTTCATCGAAACAACAGGGCTAGCCTTAAGCGAATCAATTTCAAGCTTGCTATCAAGAACCTGAGTTTCTAGCTCAGCCACTCTAGTCCTAGCATCCTCGAGCAAAGATCTAAGCTCCTTCCTAAGCTTCTTAGCCTCTCTAAGAATGTGATCGCGATTATCAAGCAAGTCAACCAACTCCTCATTCTCCTTGCGCAAAGAAGAGAGCTCATCACATACCTCATCCTCAGAATCCAAGTCCGAGGCGTCCTTCTAGCTTTTCTTGCTGCTCGAACTGCGAGCCATGCCGCAGAAGTCATCCTTGAGGCTTAGGCCCGTCACACAAAGGCCATTGAGATACTTGCCAAGGTTCTTCTTCTTCTTCCTCTTCTTCTCATCCTCTTCGTCTTAATCACTCGAGCTTGAAGACGTGTCCTCGGAATCAGACTCGATGTCGCTTGATCTCTTCATCTTCTCTCGAGACCGTGACTTCTTCCCATGTCCATGATCCTTCTTCTTGGACTTCTTCCTCTTGTCCTTGAACTTGTACTTGTCGTGGTTGTTCACCTTCGGACACTCGGCGAAATAGTGTCCAGTCTTGCCACACTTGAAGCATGTCCTCGTGTTCCTCCTCATGTTCACCCGGTTCTCGTGCAGCCTCTCGAACCGCCTCGTCAGGAGCGCCAGCTCGTCCTCTCCAAGCACGTCGAACTCTTCATCTGGCATAGACATCAAAGAGGACAAAGAAAACATCCCAGTGGATGGGTTAGTCTTAGCCTTTCCTTTCAAACTACCGACGAGGGTGAGACTATGAGAGTCAATCGGGCCCTCGATCTTGGCTGTCATGCCCCTATCCACCTCAGCTGACTTGAGCTTCGAAAACAGCTCGTTCACCGTCAGAGTGACATACTTCTCCGACTCCACAATGGCCTCGAACTTTCCGCCCCATATCGTACGACCCAAAGAGTGTAAGAGCTTGACCGCTCTATCATGATCATCGTACGGGAGCACGTCCACATTGGCCCTCATGTTGTTCACCACCACCGTGAACCTCTGAAACAAGGCATCGATGGACTCACCGGGGAGATGAGTGAAGTTCTCGTACTCTCTCCGGTAGGTCGCATACATCCGTGCTCGAACACGGGCGTTCCCAACATGAGCCTCCTTCAACACCACCCAAATCCTACAAGCCAAGTGCTCGGTGTGCACCCGATCGAACTCAGGCTGACACAAAGCACGAAACAAGTAGTCGACCGCCTTGTTGTTGGCGTCGAATCCGTCCCTCGACCCCCGGAGCGAGGAAATCCATCGGCCGGGACATAGCCTATGTCCACCGTGACATCCCAAAGGATCTGACCCTTTCCGCGGAGGAACGCACCCATCCGCTTGCTCCACATCTGGTAGTTCTTGCCATCGAAGTGTGGAGGACCCGAACCCCGTTCCTGGTATGCCATCCTTGGATCTTAGACTGGTTAGAGTCAATAAATACCCGAACCGGCTCTGATACCACTTGAAGGACCGAATAGGTGACCAGAGAGGGGGGGAGTGAATGGGAGCCGATAAAAATTCTTCTCGAGGGAGATTGAAACTCCGCCAAGATGAACTAGCTCGATCGGACCCCCGAAATCGCACACTCCGCACTTCAACCTTCCGTTTGCCAAAACCACGTAGCCACTGGAGTGCTACTGGTCCTAGGAACAAACTCTACCAGCAACCGCAACACACACGCAGCACCGACAGCGGAAACAACTCGAATGCCGGCTAACCAGAGGGGGCGGTTAGACCGGGTATAGGGGCGGTTAGACCGCCTCCACCTGGCAACCAAGAAATCCTCCGAAACGCCTCTTCCGAGCACCAAAACTCACCACAGTTTCACCAACGGGGATCTCCGGTCAAGGCCATGCTAGCTACCGAGAAAATCTTGGCGAAAACCAAAACTTCACCCAAGGGCCTAGGGGCGGTTAGACCGCCGCTCCGGGGCGCTCTAACCTCCCGTACCCGGCAATGAACCCCGACCAAGAACACCTAGCAACCGCACGAGAACGACCCCAAATGTCACCCGGACACTCCTCCGATCAAGGCGAACAAACTCACAGAGGAAAATCCGGCGAAACAAAACTTTGACCCAGAAACACCCAGGGCGGTTAGACCGCCCCCTGTAGGCGGTTAGACCGCCCCTTCCAGAAATCGAACCCGCGGGTCAAACCTCAACTTCCTCGCGCCCGATCTCCCGAATCACTCCACGGATTGTAGCCAAACTTCGGGATAGCTGGGTTACCTCCTGGGCAACCTCTACCTCAAAGGAATCGACCCGAAACGCTCACAATCAAGAGGAATCGAAGAAATCGCTTCTCTAGGTCAAGAACTCGCCCAACTCGAGAAACCACCAAATTGAGTTCGATTCAAAAGGGATTTGGGGGAAAAGTCACCAGCCAAAGAGGCACAAGAACCTCATACGTGACACCCACCAAAAACCCCAAGAAATCGTCCTCAAAACACCGCCAAAAGAGCTCCGAAAATCAACACAAAAGAGATGGGAAAACCACCATGATGAACAACGCCAAACCCTCTATACATGCCATGAAAGGTTCGTACAAGGTCTAGCTTGCCACCCAAACATCCATCCCTCTCTAGATCTCACATGAAGCTCTCAAGCTAGTCCTCTAAAAACAAGGGAAAATGGAGAACGAAAATGGAAAAACAAAATGAGTTAGGGTTCCAAGAGTTGGCTGCCATCCACCCATCTAATGAGTATATATGGAGGAACCCAAAAGACTAAACTACCCTTCACTAATAACTAGGGATACATGCCCCTCGAGGGCGAATTTGGAAGTCTTCATGTCTTCACCATTGGACGGATGCCCGGCGACCGCAACCTGCTTAGCCTCGACGCAAGCCTTGCGATCCCGACGTGTGTCCTCCGCTTCGAAGCTTCTCGGCGCCGGCGGCCGGGCGGTCGACCGCCCCCCGGGCGGTTAGACCGGCTCGGGGGATCCGACCGGCCCCGGGCGGTCCGTCCGCCCCTCCTGGGCGGTTGAACCGGCCTGGGTGGCCGCACCTCCTCGTCGAGTCTTCGGCCTCGGTTTTGTGGCTCAACCGAGTAACCCAGTGGTTTTCTGGTGAACCGCTGCAAACCCCGCGAACTCGGTGTAGCCTCCGCCAATCTCCACTCATGACTCGGCTCCCACGTAGCCCCAGCTCGCCCTTGGTTTTGAGGCTCTACCAAGAAATCGTCCACGACTTCATCTTGCTGTTCATGCCACCATGCGGCCCGCACTTGACCCCACTGGCCATCGGGTCCCTTGAACGAAGCCTACTTGTCTTCTCCACACCTGGAGGCCTCACCGGCAATGACCTTTCATGCTTGTTCTTCACCTGCACCAACACGAGTCAAGCCGCAACCTGCACCAGCAATACTTAGCCAAGAATCAATCCACACAACGTTGTCAATCACTCATCACCCAAGGAAGCGACCATCCACCGGTCCTCGAACCACACATGGTCCTCACTTTGTAAAGACCTTGTAGCGTCCCTATGCAGCCACACCTCAGTAGTGTGGTATGGTGCCTGATCAGCATCACATGGTTGGGTTCAAAGTTCTTCGGAGCTTTTACGCTGCTTGTGGTGAAAGTGTACAACCTCTGCAGAGTGTAAAACTAATCGATTAGCCATGCTCATGGTTAAGAGCGGCCTGGACCCTCACATGTTAACTGAACTTGAAGATGCACTTAAATTGTGATATGTGTTATGGTTATGCTTGCCATGTGCTCATGGTGTTTTTCTTACCTTTATGCCTAATTGTGGGTTGGTATAAACTTATACTTTTATTAGTAATCAGGTGCTAATAAAACTTGATCAACCAAAATGCTAACTGTTTATAGCCCAGTCCACTATAAAGCCTTTGCTTTCATGTCTTTTCCCACACTTGCTGAGTACGACAAGTGCTCACCCTTGCTATAAACAATGTTGCTCAGAAGGAGGAGGCTACTCTGAAGTCTTGTGAAAATGTTGATGAGTGCTAGGCGTACGCAACCCCAGTCGACTGCCTGTGATGTTTGGTGTCTTCGTTTCCAGGATTAAGCGTAAACTCTGATAATCTCCCTTTTTCATACGTGATATTGTTTCTGTTATTCACTTATGTCAACTATATGCATGAAACTTGATCCTGGCATGCATATAGGTTTGCACTTGGTTTCCTTCGGAAAATCGGGTGTGAAAGAGTGGTATCAGAGCTGTATCGACTGTAGGACGTAAGCCTAGATAGCAATGGTCGTTCCGTAAGGTTTTCTATGCTCAAAAAATCATCACTGCCTTTCCCTAAGCTCTGTTATGAATATCCTCACTCCTTGACCAATCTCTTCTCTCTCATTATTGAAAATTAAACCTACCCACTTCTTTTCATTTGCACATATTGATTTGCAAATGTTAAAACATCAATCCTTATTTATGTACTCCCCTAGATCTTATCTTGATCTTGATCCTTCTATCCATTCCAACTTGTTCCATGTAATGCACCTCCTTGATATCCTTACTTGTCTATCTACTTTGAACATAGCTATCAATGAATCCACATACCTTCTTCATTGAACTTCTCCTTCTTTATGAAATGCTACCTTGGACTTCTCCTTGTTTCCATGTCTTTTCATTCCAAAGTGTCGTTCTACTTTTTAGTTGATCCCTGCAATGTACCCTGAAGCAAGCATACCCAAAGCAAACATAGATAGAAATGGTCGTTTCCTCATGTGTCCTTTGTTCTACAATCCATTCCTACCTTATCAATGACCTCTCTGATGAATGTTCTCACTTCTTAATCATCCTCATCTCTCCTCGCCATGAAAACCCTTCTCCCTAGTTGACTCTTAGCATTTGCACTTCTCCTCACAAATGCTAAATCCTAAACTCTTGTATGTTTACCTTTACCCTCCCTGAACGCTTCCGGATCTTTCTCCCAAGCAATGACATCACCCTGGTTTGGTGGGATTGTTATCCTTGATATTATATCAGCATGTCCTTGAAAAAATATATATATATCCTCCTCATTTCCAATATATCTATCTCCACCAAATATATGTATTCATCTACCTATTTCTCATCCCAGTAAGTTGGTGACAAATCTATTCGCGCAGCTCTCCGACACACCAGCGCTGTTTTAATTTTTTTCTCAAGCTACAGAACTCCGATTGACATGAAATCAGTTGGGTTAGTTCCTAAATTTCAGAAGTTAATTTCTATCAAAGATTCAGCCCTACCCAGTACATGTTACAGGAGATATGCTCGAAACATTGGAGCTATCAGAATCTGTAAACTCTGCTGACCTAGTTACCTTCATTATTTTATATCTCGGGCTATGGACCTCCGATTGAGGTAAATCCAATTGGAGTAGTTCAGGAATTTCATAAGTTTCACTCTGACCAAAATTCATTAATCTTGGTTGCATATACAGAGAGTTATGCCGAAACTTTGGAGGTTCCTGAATCTGTCAACACTGTTGGCATAGCCATCTTGTTTAATTCATATCTCGAGTTCTAGATCTCTGATTGAGGTAATTCCAATTGGGATGAACTCATAACTTCGGCCCCCTTGGTCTGGGAAAAATCCATTATTTGTGGATATCTTAGCTGGGAGCTACATCTGATCTATTAGGAGGATACCCTCTGACTTTATTAACAACAGGTAGTTCGTTCCCTTAACCTGTCTTGTTTGGTGAAGTTATGTGCTTGCATGATGATGCTTGGTTTTATGACATTGTTTGTGTTGGTTCTTGGCAGTGAGTGTTGGTGTATTGTGAATCCTATATCTGCAATAACATTTCTTCTTTTGTATCTTCCACCTCCTTGCTCTTCCCATTCTCTCTCTACTCTTCAGTCTACCTCTTCTAACCCTATCACAAATACCCAATCAAATGAAGAGCTCCAACACAAATCATGAAGATAAAGATAATGAAGGAAACATCAACATTCCTCTTGCAACCTCATCATTGGAGCGCAAGATGGAGTATATCGCTGCACAAACTCAGGTTCTGCAAGCAATGGCCCAAACCATGGTTAAGATTCATCCGTCCATTACAGAGCAAGCTTCACTCCCTGAAGACCACAATACCGTCACCAATGATAACCATCAAGACATGACTCCCCCACCATTTGATAAAGAGAAGCTATCAGCTATGCAGACCCAAGTCTTACAAGGAAAGATGCAGCCTAGCACAACCTACTTTGGTAATGAGATGGCCAAAGACAGAATTCTCATTGGGCCAGTGAAGAGGCAAGTTGTTGAAGCATGGAATAATCAATGAAAGAAGAAGAAGCATGAAGCACTGAAACTAACAATGGAGAAACAACATGAGGTTAACAAGGCTCCAGATATGTGTCTGTGTGGTGAGTACCATGTTCTTTCATGTCCCCAAAAGGAAGCTAGTCTTATGACAGCAGAAGCTCGCTAACATAACCCTATAGATATTAATAAGCAGAGGATGTTGTCCACCCAAAACCCAACTCAAGAAGAAGGTTCTCAAGCTGAAGGTCATACTCAAACCCTAAACCTTGATGATTGGATCATCACTTGCAAGGAATACAAACCTGGTAGACGCAAACGATCTAACAAACAAAATCGTAGAACAAGACGAGAGAAGAAGTTATCACATCTAGGGGCAGATAATGGTACTAAACCTGGTTCTGGCAAACCCCAGCCTAAGATTGTTCGACCTATATATGTCACTCCTATCAAGAAGAATCCTGATGCACAAGTTGATCTACCAAGGACTATTATGGAGCAAAGCGAATAGTGAAGAAATCACAATAGTAGAAGGATGGATAAGTTATAAGTGGGACCAGACTATATATTCCTATACAAGTCCAATGAGCTATGGAGAATAGAAGAGCATGTTTGGTATGCTTGTGTAAGGAAGGTCGATATTGTTGACGCAAAAAGTGCACCTAGCGCCAAACACACAGCAAGCCGAACAAGCTGGCTTCACACGCGCAAAGAGTCACGAGACGTGCCAGTCAATTTTTCCTGAAAATTAACAAAAGATAAAGAAGTTAGATACCAAAGTTTGGAACATGCCGGGTGGTACCAGACAGTTCCATATTTACGGCTAAGAAGCCAGATGTGATGACACATAGCTATGAAGAGCTATCTGCCAATAAACTGAAACCATTCGGGAACTTGTAAAGGGAAAAAGTAACACTGCCGAACGGATGATGTAAGCATGACAACGATCGGTCTTCGTTAGAACAAAGATACACATGCACGAGGCCATGACCGATCCCCACGAAGAATAGCATTAAATAAATGAAAAAAGTAAAGCACGGACATAATCATGCAATAAACAAGCATGCATAGATCCAAAGCACTAGTCTACCGCATGTCTAGGCACTTTGAAACCCGTCGGGTACGATATCAAACAAATCTATCCACCGCATGATACAAATTGTGTGAAGACCGTACCACTTTCCACAAATAGATCTATCCACCGCATGATACAATCTAAATATGGAAAGCTAAAAGCATACATCATTTAAAGCACGAATTACGCACGTGTTCTACTCGTGAAGAAACATAACCGAATGCGGCTGAACAGCCGATTCGGGGTCCATGAAGAAGGAACAAACATTACCAAGTAAATAAATCTATCAGATCGATTTGAAAACTAATCCACCGGATGACTAGCCCCAAAACAACCCAAAAACCTGCATCTACCGCATGATACCCGGCTCTTTCAAGATTTATACCAACTTTAGCAAGCTTGAACCCGCAACACGTAACAACCTAGATCGATTCGGTTTCGGCTATCGAAAAGCACAAGATCCACGTGTCAAGCCACGAACTCGACTCGTACAAGGATCGCAAAAGAATAAAGCCGATCCAAATCTATCTAGATTGGGCAAAAAGTGTGTTACATGAATTTAAACATATAGTAAAAACTCAAAGCAACACGGGGTAACTTAATGAATCTACTAGATCTTGCCAAAATCTAATAGAGCCGATAACTAGCCTCAAGCTAGATCTTAGCCTACCGCATGGCTCATGACCTAACAAGAAACCTTCTTGAACCAAGCTTGAATCTACCGCATGACACGAAGCATAGTAACAAGACTACTTGCATCGGATCTAAATCCACCGCATGATACTAGACATGATACAAGGTTGCGGTACTCACGGAGGTCGACGGATCGATAAATCCTCTCGAAGAACTCGACGACACGACAAAAGGACTCTAGGGTTTGGCGTAAGGCCGGTGTGTATTGAAGAATGATTGTCCCTTTTACATACATTCAGGGCTCATATTTATACCCTGTGAAATACAATCTCGAATGGATTTGCTGCCTAACTTATCTCTAAGCTTTGATCGCCTATCTATCCATTCGCCCTTCCTGCTTGAGCCACGTCACCATCCAATCCCGCAAAATCAGCTCTACTGTTCCTTTGCCGAACGGGAGCAGATAGCCGACCGCAGATCTCTTTACCGAATACAACTGAAAAGATCTTTCCTTCCACCAGACGGACTCCTCGTCGAGCCGGACCCACGAGTCAGACTCCTTACCAAATTTTGGTGTTAACACATGCCCCTTCAATTGCGGGATAAAAGTAATTTTGTTCCGCAGTTGACTCCAACCACGAACACTTTCAAGTCGAATCCGTCAACTTTGTTCTTCTTCCTTCGCAAATCCGCCGGAATCCTCATCCAGATCCAAACCCTAGATCCTCTTGTTCGAAGCTCAAATTCCCAATGGTGGCTCAAAACCAAGACGCTCAGGTAAATTCCCCTTCCATAAGTTTCATTCGGTATTTAGGTTTTCAACTTTACCTGAAATCTCTCTTCCGCTCTTCCTCAGGAGCCTTCCACTGAGCTTCTGATTCGCACCGAGGCCAATTCAAGATCCTATTATCTTGGTCCTGTGGGGAACTCTGACCCTCAAGATTTCATCGGCCGTTGAATCTCGGCAGGATCCCCTTCAAAGCAGCTCTGTCCCCACCTCCTCGGTGGCAAGACGCTTTCAAGAACTGGCCTTTACCTCCAATCGCAGGCTGGAGAACTTGGTACCGAAGGATCCTCGCAGACAAGAGTGGATTGACCAAAAACTGGGATACCCTCCGGATTGCTCAGTGCTTGGAATTGTCCTTGGCCGAGACCCCCAAAAATGAAGACCTTTTGATAGCAGCCTGCCACTTTTGGTCAAACAGTGTCAACGCCTTCCTCTTTGGCCACGGCCCAATGTCTCCAACTTTGGCCGATGTGTATATGATCACCGGCCTTGACATTACAGGGTCCGTCCAACCCTGGAACTTCAAAGGTTCTTCACGCCAAACAGGGGTGAAACCAGGGAACGGATACAAACAGTATATCCTGAAGCACATGAAAGACAACCCCCTTGGTGATGTCGAATATAGGGCATTTCTGAATATGTGGCTATGCAGATTTGTCTTCGTGGCAAAGCCAATGAGCCTACCCCGAATCACATCACAATGGCGTCTCATTTGGCTAGTGGCAACCGCCTCCCCCTTGGAAAATTCCTCCTAGGCGGTGTGTACCATATGCTTCACCAAGCTGTCACCCAAATGTACACCGGTCGAGAGGATAACATGTGTCAACGGTCCTTGGTGGTTTGTTCAAATGTGGCTGCAGCTTCACATGCATCAGATCATTGGTGTAGATTTGAACACCAGGCTCTTCCCTTTATCCAATCATCCTGAAGGTAAGCCCCAAGCCACCAGAGGATGCCAGAATTATGGAGAAGCGGCTTCAACTGTTCTTGTTCAGCAGGACATCAGCCAGCTTTTCGAGCTATTCTTCAAAGGCTTTCAGAATCCTCTCTGGCTTCCTTATCTAGACAATGACACTTTGATTTTCCCCTGTGACTTCTCCTTTGAATCTAAACACCAAGATGGGAGATTCTTTGAGATCTTCAACATCATAATCCGCCCATGCATGCTGCCAGCTGAATTCAACGGAGGAAGGCTGAACTCCAGTACTTATGAATATTATCAGCCCAATGTAATGGCTAGGCAGCTTGGGTGTGGCCAGATGCCCCCAAGGCTGTTCCTTCATGAGTTCCTCAAGCCCAGAGAGGAAATCATAGAACTTATGCACAAAGCAGCGGGGGTTTTTCATTATGTGTGTAGTCCCACTATCTACACGGCCTTTTGTGCCCACGACCATAGCTCATCACACCTTCAATTCCTGGTGGCAAGAATTCCATGATCACATCTTCAATGAGCCGTGCATTTGTTACGTGCGAGTTGATGCACGATTTTCACCAACTTCGGAGGTAACATGATGAATTACTGAATCAGTCATATCTTCTTTCAATCATCATTCTGACCTTCATTTTCTTACTCACAGAACACAGTGACTGCCCCTCGAGCTAGGAACATCACCTACAATGTTGTAGGCACAATCTCAGCACTGGGATTCAAGTCCACAACTCTAGCTCAACTAATGGCCAGGTTTGCTACAACAGACCCCAGCCTCTCTAGCCTTGCTGCTGATAGGAGGCAAGGTTTGTCTCTGATTGCTCCTCCAAATGCCAAGAGGAGGAGAACTGTCAAGAAAATGCTTGTTGAGGTAAAATCCTTTGCCTTCTTGATCACAAGGTTACTCTATTCCTGATAAATCATGTCTTTGTGCATTTTCAGACTAGAGCCCAGCAACCTTCAGTGTCAGAACCTGCCAATGCTCCATCCACTGGTAGGACCTTTGTTGCCTCTTTTAAGGATGAACATCGGCATTTACCCTTTTAACTTGACACTTGCGAAGAGACAATGGAAGAACAACTTGTGGATGTCCCTGTGGCTCAACAAGCAAGTCCACCCGGGGTTGAATTACCTATCCCGGTGGAGATCTCATCTTCATCACCCTCTGCGAAGCAATGAATTCCCCGAGAGATGAGTCTCCCAATCCGGCCGGAGCCGTCAAGTCCTCCAAGGGCACAATCACACCGTAGGTCATGCGGAGACACCAATCCCAACGAGAGGTGGATCCGGCTCCTCTTCGGCCCGGCGGCCCATGAGTTACCGGCGGCGCATTACCACCTTTTACCTTGGAGGCCTCGGCTTTACCCGGAACACCTTCTTCACCCGTGATTACCCCCGCTCAAAATCTTGCCCCGACTCAAGAAATCGGCCATGAGGTACTCAATTGCACTTAATTCTCGCCACTTTTGCATTTAGCACCCCTAACTTGGCAATACGCTTCTTAGGATCGGCTCCATCAAGCTTGCCATCGGGGAGCAATCCAGTTGCCGAGGCGATGGAAGGGATGCACCAGCCTCTGTCAGACGAGGTGCTAGCAAAGCTTAGAGAAATTGTTGCCTGGCTAGAAAGAGATGCACAAGACCAATTCAAGGATCTCGATCACTTTGAGGAGATACTTGAATCTATCAGCCAAGAACTCCCTAAAGATGTCAGAGCTTCCCTAGTATCCATCTGTGGCTTGGACATTCTTTATGCGCCCATAAGGCACGCTTTGAGGAAATTGCGCAACCGCCTGGCTATTGAAAAGAAAAGAGCCAATGCCGAACAAGCCATGAACGGGGCGCAATCCCAAACGAAGAGCCACAAGGACACATTAGCCAGTCTGCAAGCTTCTTGTGATCTGAAAATTGCCAAGAAAGCTGCTCTAGAAGCGGAGCTGAGAAGCCCTGTCGACTGAGATAGAGGCCGATAAAAAGAAAATAGCCGAGCTCCCGGATTGATAAAAAAGACCCAAGCGAAGCAAAATCGGCTACCGCCGAGATAGAGCAATGCGATGCGAGAACTCACCGGCTTGTCCGGCGCCCAAAAAGATTGCCGGAGGCCGCTGGGCAACTTCCGCCAAGCAACATCCAATGCCCGTGGTGTGATCGCGAAACATTTGAACATTTGAATGCTCTAATTGATGTATAACCGAATTGGTCGCTCTTGTGATATTTTTCTTGCAATTTATTTCCTTTTCTTTTGCGCACCTTCAAATATAATGCTGAACGACCCATTCGGCAAAGAAACGCCAACACCCGACTGGCACTTTGACTCCTCTCAGCCGAGCCAATCAACCGAATACGACTCAGCCTAGAATTCCAAACGACCCATCGGCAGCCTGGTCAAGGAAACCTTTCCACCTTCCAATTTTCTCGGGATATGCGCCAAGATCTAGAGCCACGACTCGAAGCCACGATCTGTCTTGCCAGGCCTATAAATGAAACCGTAGGTGCCCCTAGCTCTCCACCAAGTCTTTTAGCTCTCGAATCTTTGCCAATCTCAGCTCTTCCTCTCTTCAAACAGTGCACATCCCAAACCAACATGGTGCTCCGCCTCAACCGCCGCCGTGCCTCCGACGAGGCAGAGGGGAGCAGCGCCAACGCGCGCCGGAGGCAATGATCGTCGATTCCTCTTCTTTGCTTCAACTTTTGATCTTTTTCTAGCTTCAACAGTGGAGAGAATGGCAAAACCTTTTGTGACAAATTTGAAATGAATCTTCTCACGAAATTGATTTTGCCGAGCAGTGATTGTAACTCCTTGAGATTAGTTGGAGGAACAACTTCATCAATGGCCTTCATGCTCTTCTTGCCAACTTCGATTCCCCCCTCGTGGACTAGAAATCCCAAGAACTCTCCAGCTGACACCCCAAAAGCGCACTTGTTTGGATTCATCTTCAGGCCATGCTTCCGGGTGCACTCTAGGGTCCTCTTTACATCTTCCAAGTGCGTGTCCTGACTTAGGGACTTGATTACCACATCATCAATGTAGATTTCCACAATTTTGCCGATCAACTCGTGAAAAATGTAATTCATGGCCCGCTGGTAAGTTGCACCGGCATTCTTTAACCCAAATGTCATGACTATCCACTCAAACAGGCCTATATGACCAGGACATCCGAAGGTTTGTCTTTGATATATCCTCTATTGCCATGAATATTTGGTTGTACCCCGCGTTGCCATCCATGAAACTTATCACCTTGTGTCCAGTGCGGCGTCAATCGACAAATCGGCAATAGGCATTGGGTAACCGTCCATCGGAGTAGCTCGTTCGGGTCCACGAAATCTATGCGGACTCTCATTTTTCCATTCTTCTTGTATACGGGGACGATGTTAGAAATCCACTCCGCATATCTGCATGGCCGAACGAAGTTTGCATCAAGTGATCTTTCAACTTCCTTCTTCACATCGGCCAATACCTCATCCTTGTAGATTTTCGGGGTGGTTGCTTGTATGGTTTGAAACCAGATTTGATTGGCAACCGATGCTCGACGATGGAACGATCCAATCCAGGCATCTCCGAATAATCCCAGGCGAAGCAATCCTTGTATTCTTTGATAAGCTTAATTAATTCTCCCCTGAAATCTGGCTGCAAGTTTGCGCTGATGAACGTCGGCCTTGGCTTATCACCGCTTCCAATGTCAACCTCTTCTAATTTATCAGCCGACATGAATCCTCGCCCCAACTTGCCATCAGTGCCATCTACGGGGTTCTCCATTAAAAATTGCTATAAGAGCCGACTGCTTGAATCGGCTGTTGATCACTGCTGACAGGTTCAACAGGACCTTCTCCCCAGTCTTTCCCTGAGAAGCAATCAATACCTTGGTACTCCCAGAAGGCTGGTTCCACGTTCGCTACGCTCACGGAGTCATCTGCCTGGACGACCTCAATCTCATCATCCACCCACTGGATAAGCTGTTGATGCATGGTGGATGGGACGCAACAGTTGCCATGAATCCAGTCCCGCCCAAGCAGCAGGCTGTAGGCTCCTTTGCCTTCGATGACAAAGAAGGTAGTGAGCAGCGTCTTGGATCCGATCATCAAATCCACGTGAGCGCATCCCTTGGTATCTGAAGGATTCCCAGCGAAATCATTCAGTATTATGCTGGTAGGCGTCAGATCGCTCGGGCCCATGCCAAGTTTCTTGAAGGTGGTGTACGGCATTACGTTGACTGCCGCTCCACCGTCGACAAACATTTTGGTCAATGGTTTGCCATTGACGTATCCCCTCAAGTATAGCGGCCTCATATGTCGATTCTTGGCCGGTTTGTCGAAGATGCCTGCTTGGCCAGTACCAATTGCGTCATCATCCCCTCGACCTGCTCGTCGTCTAGGGACGCTTCCTCCTGCACAACCTGGTTAGCAGAAGCCATGAACTCGTTCGGCAGAAAGTATACCATGCATGTTGGAGCCGAACGCTTTGACCCTTCAGGCTGATCCTTGGGGCGCCACACCTGCCTTGTCTGGATCCCAGCCTGCCTCAGTTCGCAGTTCCTCAAGCGCTGGACCCGTCTCTTCTGGCTTCTCCTCAGGCCGGGCGGGCACCATTGCCCCCTTTGCCAGACGTAGTCGTCTTCATCCTCCTCTTGATCAGCCCACCTGAGGTCGGCTTGCCGCTTCCTAGGATGATCGATGACTTCAATTTTTTGGCGCCGATCCCCATTAGGGTGGATCCTTCCAATTCTCTCATGGACGGATCGGCGATTGGCAGTCTCCTGCCTGTACTCGGCATACACATCCTCGCACTCAGGGCAGTTCCTCAGCGTGGGCAGCTTCAAACCCTCATTCCAGCAATGCCTGAAGAAGGCACATCCCCAGTGCGCGCGCTCCTGCTCGCACGTGTATTGCTCCTGGTCCCTTTGGTGTGCTTCTTCTTCGGCTCTGCGCTCCTCCTCCTCGTAGCGTCACTTCTAGTAGCGCTCTTTCTCTATCTGGCACTGCCACTTGTTGAGGAGGATGCGCGTGGTCACTCTGGTCTTAGCTCTGGATGACTCCCCGATTTCTATGTGACTCCTGAGAATGCGGGGGGCCTCACCATGCACCTGTTCCAGAGTCACTTGGCGCTCTGGGTCTACTGCTCCATCTTGTCTAGCCCTGGCTAAGGTCAAGACCTTGACCTTTCCCTTCTCCTCGGCCGTTATCATGTTAACAGAAAAGCCCACAATGTTACGAGGGGAAGGGGTGGCCATCCGGCTTCATCTTGTTGTCGAACTTAAGGTGTCCCTCCTGGATGGCCTTACGGATCCTCATCACGAAGACCACCGCAATCATTGATGGAGTGTGAATCCCTGTCGTGGAAGCCACAGTAACGTTTCCCTTTAACTCCATCGGGCCGAAGCATGGAATGCCCCTCAGGCAGTTTGATTCGGCCTTCCTTCACTAAGAGCTCAAACAGTTTGTCAGCCTTTGTGATATCAAAATCGTAGGTGCCCTTGGTCTGTTTGACCCAGCGCTGATTCATCGTCAAATGCTCCTTTCCCCACATGATCCTTGCTGCGGCCACATCCAGTTCGTCATCAGAATCTTCGACCAGATCGGCTTTGTCTAAGAATTGGTTGTAGATGTCAGCAACATCATGCTGTTTGCCAAACTTAGCATCTTTCTTGAAGCCATACGCTTGGTTGCTCATCAGTGATAGCTTCTGCGATAGCTGGCCCAGGTTCTCAAACTCCATCCCGAACAATTTCTCACGTACGGCGGCGGCATCCGGCGACGGCCATATCGGCAAGCGGTCATCCGGCAAGTTAAGCGAGAAGCACATGCCTTTAACCTCCCCGAATCTCTGAGAAATTCTAGCGGCGTCTCGGCGTGCCTCGCTTCAAGGTGGCAAGGTCGATCGGCTTCTTCTCCGAGCCGCCGCCGAAATAGTGAGCGTGAAATTTCCGCTCCGGGTCCTTCCATCCGCAAACCGACTCGGGGGGGTAGGGACGAGAACCCCCGGAATGCTTTGGACTGTCGGCCGACGCGGGGAAGTAGCGGACCCCGAATGTCTCCTCGGTGAGCATTCCCCGAGCGCATGAGGTAACGAGCGATGTGCTCCACCGTGCTTGTGTCGTCCGCACGAAAATTTCGTGAACTCCGTCGGCGGCTTCGCCCTTGGCGGCAGGAGCACGTTGTAGTACCATTCTGGGAATGGCGGCTTGTAGGCAGGTCCCTGTGTTTTTGGCTTGAGGCCGAACTGATTTTGCATCAATTCGGCCACCTTCCGTGCCAGTGCGTCGTCCTCTTGCGCGCCTGCAGCTGGCGCGTATCCTCGATGTGGGAAGGCGTCAAATGCCCCATAGTTTCCCACCTCATGGTAGCCTCCGCCGTACAGGTTTCTTTGCAACCAGTTGTTCGCCGGAGCAATCCTCTGACCGGAAGTGAACGGGACCCCAAGCGAGCCGAATGCTACATCTCCGTACGTGGGTTGGTACGGATTCGGCTGTTGCACGGGCCGACTGTGCCGCCTGCGGTGGTGGGCCGGGTTGGGCGTCCTCCTAAGGCTGCGGTGGAGGGCCGAGCCGGTTGTTTCCCAGCGCCCTGTGGAGGAGGCTGGAAAGCTTGACTTCCAGCGCTCTGAGGAGGAGGCTGATGTGGCTAGCTCCGTAACTGTGGCTGAGAGCTTGACTCTCCCAGCTCCACGGTGCCCCCTGGACGGGTGCCTTGCTGAATTCTTGTTCCATGCCTGGGCCAAAAACAGCCACCATCATCTGCTGGAGCGCACCGAGGAAAGCTTTGTTGTGTTTGCTCAACATGTAGTCTGCAGATTCCTGGAATACTCGCATGCACTCCTCTTTCTCCTGCTGAACCGTGGCATCGCTCTCCCCTGGCAGCAACACCCTGGGCATCTCGTTCTTCAAGTACGGGACACCACTTCTATTTTTCTTGAAGGACGGCGGGCATTTTTGCGAAAGCGGGTCCATGGCGTCACTGGAGTTGCTGCTTCTTGCTCGGGAGAGAGGTCTTCAATGTTGACGTCCATGATGTCCGCGATCTCGGGCATCTTGATCTATTCGGCCGTGGTCCCCGCCTGGGGCGTGCCAAAAAGTGTGTTGACGCAAAAAGTGCACCTAGCGCCAAACACATAGCAAGCCGAACAAGCTGGCTTCACACGCGCAAAGAGTCACGAGACGTGCCAGTCAATTTTTCCTGAAAATTAACAAAAGATAAAAAAGTTAGATACCAAAGTTTGGAACATGCCGGGTGGTACCAGACAGTTCCATATTTACGGCTAAAAAGCCAGATGTGATGACACATAGCTATGAAGAGCTATCTGCCAATAAACTGAAACCATTCGGGAACTTGTAAAGGGAAAAAGTAACACTGCCGAACGGATGATGTAAGCATGACAACGATCGGTCTTCGTTAGAACAAAGATACACATGCACGAGGCCATGACCGATCCCCACGAAGAATAGCATTAAATAAATGAAAAAAGTAAAGCACGGACATAATCATGCAATAAACAAGCATGCATAGATCCAAAGCACTAGTCTACCGCATGTCTAGGCACTTTGAAACCCGTCGGGTACGATATCAAACAAATCTATCCACCGCATGATACAAATTGTATGAAGACTGTACCACTTTCCACAAATAGATCTATCCACCGCATGATACAATCTAAATATGGAAAGCTAAAAGCATACATCATTTAAAGCACGAATTACGCACGTGTTCTACTCGTGAAGAAACATAACCGAATGCGGCTGAACAGCCGATTCGGGGTCCATGAAGAAGGAACAAACATTACCAAGTAAATAAATCTATCAGATCGATTTGAAAACTAATCCACCGGATTACTAGCTCCAAAACAACCCAAAAACCTGCATCTACCGCATGATACCCGGCTCTTTCAAGATTTATACCAACTTTAGCAAGCTTGAACCCGCAACATGTAACAACCTAGATCGATTCGGTTTCGGCTATCGAAAAGCACAAGATCCACGTGTCAAGCCACGAACTCGACTCGTACAAGGATCGCAAAAGAATAAAGCCGATCCAAATCTATCTAGATTGGGCAAAAAGTGTGTTACATGAATTTAAACATATAGTAAAAACTCAAAGCAACACGGGGTAACTTAATGAATCTACTAGATCTTGCCAAAATCTAATAGAGCCGATAACTAGCCTCAAGCTAGATCTTAGCCTACCGCATGGCTCATGACCTAACAAGAAACCTTCTTGAACCAAGCTTGAATCTACCGCATGACACGAAGCATGGTAACAAGACTACTTGCATCAGATCTAAATCCACCGCATGATACTAGACATGATACAAGGTTGCCGGTACTCACGGAGGTCGACGGATCGATAAATCCTCTCGAAGAACTCGACGACACGACAAAAGGACTCTAGGGTTTGGCGTAAGGCCGGTGTGTATTGAAGAATGATTGTCCCTTTTACATACATTCAGGGCTCATATTTATACCCTGCGAAATACAATCTCGAATGGATTTGCTGCCTAACTTATCTCTAAGCTTTGATCGCCTATCTATCCATTCGCCCTTCCTGCTTGAGCCACGTCACCATCCAATCCCGCAAGATCAGCTCTACTGTTCTTTTGCCGAACGGGAGCAGATAGCCGACCGCTGATCTCTTTACCGAATACAACTGAAAAGATCTTTCCTTCCACCAGACGGACTCCTCGTCGAGCCGGACCCATGAGTCAGACTCCTTACCAAATTTTGGTGTTAACACATATGAAGAAAGTTGATAAGCTTTGGATAATACCCATGAGAGCCTTTGTTTCTTGCTAACCTTTCTCGAATCTCGGGACGAGATTCCTTTTAAGGGGGGTAGATTTGTCACACCCTGCAACTTCCAATTTCAGGATGTGAATAGAAAGAATAATTAAATAACAATTTTCTCATAATTTTATAAAATTTTTCCAACTTTTATTTTCTTTACAGGGAATATAGTATAGGAAAAAATCCTTTGTTTGATTTTCTAAATCGAATAAAAAGTTGAGAGTGTTGCATTCATGCCGATGCATCTTGGTGCTTCATGAGTGCTTAAGGTTTCAAAAATGCGTTTAGGAGCTGTCCTAACTCTTCCGAGAATTTTCCGGATTTTTCTGGAATTTATTCTCATTTTTCTTGAGCTATTTCTATTTATTAGAAGGCTTGAAAATCTTTTTCATGAGCTCCAAATGCTTTATTTGGATTGTTCATGTCTTAATCTATCTCTAGAAATTTTCCTGGAATTTTTATGATTTTCTGAGTATTATTAGTGCTTTAAATGAATTACTGGAGTTTCTCTAGAATTCTTTTGTACTGAAAATGTATTTCAGAAAAAAAAATAAAAAAAATAAAAAAACCCCTATCCTACCAGATTGGGCCGAGCCCATGGGCCCGACCCAACCCGCTCCGGCCTAGCCGCCTGGCCCGGCGGGGCCCATCCGGCCTCCGGCCGGAGGCCGAGTCGGCCATGTCGGGGCGGCGCGCGCCGCCGCCTGGGGCGTGAGCACCCTGGCCTCTCGCGCGCGCGCCCCTATAAAAGCCACCGCCTGAGTCTTGCGCGCCCTACTCTCTCCGCCGTCCTGCGCCTTCACCTTCACCTCTACGCTAGCACGCCGCCATGACCGGGAGACCGAGCCTCCATGGCAGTCGCTGTCTTCGTCGATTCCGGCGAGCTCCGCCCGTCTCCACCCGAGGTGAGCGGCTCCCTAAGCTCTCCTTCCTCTTCTCTACTTCATATGTTATCTAATCGAAGCCCAAACTTCCCAGGTGCTGGTAATTAGAACGAGCAGACCTGCAGGCCGGCATCTCCGTCGTCCGCCCCTCTTCAAAATCCGGTCGCTCCCATTCGTCTCCCATGCTGGTGAGCACACCATCGCGATCCTCTCGATCTCCTCTCTCCGTTTTGCATCTCCCCCAAACCCCTAGCTGCCAGGAAGCCCGCGGATTGGATGCGCCAGGAGTTAAGTTCCTGTGCTTGGAGTTCCTGTTCATTCCAGACCGAAGGTTGAAGAAGATAAGGTCACTTTGCACTCAGGCCCCTAGACTTTCCATGTAATCTTTAGATCTATTTTGTGTCTTGACCAATCTATAGATAACCCCCTAGAAAGATCCCACTTTCACACATAAATCCCACCTGAGAGTTTTATAGATCTAACCCTATCCTTTGTTCTTGCGAGCACTATTCTTTGTGTCTTGTAGATTCCCTTTGCTACTCCCTGAAATCTATAGTTAATCGCGAACAGGTCCTTTCCATCTTGTTTTCCCATATCTTTTATGTTTTAGCTCCGTTTTAATCCATTCAAGTTGCGTTAGGATCATAATAATGTAAAGCACACGTTAGTGATGTGTTTTCACCATGTTTTGTTTTCTGAAAATAAAATTATATTAATTTTGATTAATGTCCAGTTATGCATGTCTTTTACAAATAAAAGCTATATAGATCTATACATCGTTCTTCATAAGCAAATTTAATTTGATTAATGTTTCTATCACATGTTTTTGTACATAATAGTTAATTAGATCTTTATCTCGGTTTTCGTAAACCAAATGTTAATTTGTTTAATAGTTAATTTATCTTTTCTAGTTAAAATTTGATTAGGCTTTTACATCGGCTTTTATAATAAATATTGATTTGATTAACGCCAATACCATAATATTTTTAATAATAATATGATCTACTCGAATTGCAATGTTTCGTTTAGATTGTTCATATAGTTTAGTTTTTTTTCTAAAATTAAATGTTTAATTGGTATAATCTATATGTGAATCTTTATAAATAAAACCTGACTAGTTCTTTACACCGGTTTCGTAAATAAAGTTTAATATTGCATGAATGTAAACATAGGGTATTTTCTTTTTGAAATATCCTTTATATTAGTTTTGTTAATTAAAATGAACCCAGCTCATAATCTTGTTCTATCATAAATGCAAATAATTCGTTAGACGTTCGGTGTCAGCTTTATCTTAGTATCTCCTTTGATCAAGTTTATCAGAAGCTCTCAATCTTTCTAGTGTTAGCCCAAGCTTAATCGTGTGCATTTAAGCAAGCCTTAGAGTTTCTGTTTAGCTTAGTAGCTTTATCTGTGTGAGTAGTTTGCATTGCTCATTTGCCTATCAAGTAATCTTATTACTCTTGTTTCATGTTTATCTTAGAATCTTGTTTTTCAGCATCTAGCTAGTTGATGTCTATTCGATATCTATTAGGTTGTCTTTTTTATAAATCAGCTATGTTCTTATGCCCAATCTTTCGTAGCTATACCTTTCTTTAGAGCTAATCTTGTTATCGGTTCCTTTACCAACTAGTTTAGCCTACCTTTTGTTCAGTTGTTGCCCTTTGGTCTAGTTCTCTTCGTAGACTAGTTTTCCTAAACCTAGCCTAAGGTTTCTTATGCGTTTGATAGTTCGTTGCCACCCGTTCTCGTTCGTTTCACCTTAACTTGTACGTTAGCATGTATATCACCTGTTAGCTGTTTTAGCACTAAAGTTGCATGTTAATCTTGAATAATAATTATTCCATTACTTTTCAATAAAAGTGACTAGGTTCTAATCCGGTTTTCTTTAATCATGATGTAATTGGCTAATCCCTATTCATAACTAGTTTTTCTAAATAAAAGATGTTAGAGTTAAACATCGGTTTTCATAATAAAGTTAATATACCTGACATCATAAATGCCTTTTCAATATTAAATATGTTTAGTGAACACGTGACATAAAGCTACTCGCCTAGATCTCTTATACTCGCTTTATCTTTCTAAAGTAATTGTTAACTTGACATAACTTCCACTCGAATGTTATAAATAAACTATGATTAGGTTTATCGCGATTTCTTTAATTAAATGTAACTTGTTTAATGGTAACATAGAGTATTTCCCTGAAATATTCTTTCACATGATATCTTAATTAAAATATGCCAAGCGTAGTTTCTTGTTGTTTGATAATGATCTCACGGTAGTTTCAAGCTTAGTTCTGTTTCAGCGTTTCTTGCGTTTGCGTAACCAATAGAATCGAGCTCTATTTCAGTGTGAACTTTCCGGTTCTTGCTCAATCTTCCACAACCATATCTTTAAAGCAAACCAAGCCTTTTCCTTCCAAGCACACTTTGTGTTCTTTAGTGATCCATCTAATCAAGCATATCCTTTAGTGCGTTCTTTTAAAGCTTTCCTTTGATTGGTGTTTGTCGGTGTTTTGGACCGGCAACCTACTACGGGGAGTACCCGAAGTAGATGAATGTGACTCGCCGAGATCGGTAACTCGAAGGAAGAGACACGTGGCACACAATTTAGACAGGTTCGGGCCGCGAGGTGCGTAATACCCTACGTCTGTATCTTTGCGTAGCTACGGATTGATGGGGCGCGATTACGGGGATGGTGCAATGGTGCGCGTGAGTTGAGATTGGATGAGGTGATCACGAGATCGGTCCCTGCCTCGCCTTATATAGTCGGGAGGCGGGGTTACAAGTCGGAGTAGGGAAGGAGTACTAGTCGGGTACGTCTAGGAGATCTCTACACGGTGTGGAACATGTACGAGTCCTAACCGAGTACTACTCTGTGTCGTCCTCGTGCTCCACGCCTTCGGGTGCGTGTAGCGCAAGCGGGCGTAGTCCCAGGGGCCCACCGAGTAGTCGGTCCTGGTACCCACCGAGGTAGTGGGCCCAGGGAGGTCCATACGACAAGCCCCCGAGTACTTTGTAGTCGAGAAGGATAGCTTCAAGTAGTCTTGACGGTCTTAACAAGTAGTCCTCAAGCGTCCCTGAGTGCTACAAGCCAAAAGTCCTCAAGAATAGTCGAAGCATCCCGAGGCTGGAATGTACTCCAGCTGATGTTTGAGCAATCTTGAAGTCTTCTCGAGTAGTCCCAAGCGTCCTTGAAATCTGCCTTCGAAGGTCTTCAAAAAAGCCTGCCTTGTCTTGAAGCCGGAGCCGTCAAGAAGATGCGATTTGCAGAACCGCAATCCACATGGAGTAGCCCCCGAGCCTCGAGCCGTGGGCTGCGGTGAGGATCCATCCGAAGTCTTGGCGAGAAAATCCCGAAAAATCCGGAGAGAAAAAACCGAAGGACACGTGGCACGGAGCCCCGAGCCTTGAGTCGAGTACTTCCTCTCGAATTGAAGGGTCTTCTTGGAGAATGTGTCTGAGATGCTCTTGAAACTAGCCGCGTCCCAGGTAGTCGAATAGAAGTAGCCGAGCCCCCGAGGTGAGGCGCGTCGACTAGTAGAATACGAAGAGTCACGCGCAGCCGCTGAGTCAGCCGCGCGTGGACTTATCCGGCCGCCGTTGCGGAGGCGTTTTGGCTTATAAATGCAAGCCGAAACCCTTAGGGTTTTTCACCCAAGTGAGCTGCAGTCATTTGCCACTTGAATCTTGAAGTAGATCCACTCCGGCGAGCGCCGCCGCCGTAGTAGATCCAAGCGCATCGCCACCCGAAAGGCGTAGGGTAGCCCCCGAGCGGATGCGAGTGAAGACTCCCTTGTTCTTGGAGGATGAAGCGCGTCCCCGTCGAAGGCGGCGGGGAAGAAGAGGAGCCATGCGAGAGGCTGCCGCGGCGGCACCGGAGCGGCGCCGCCCACATCTCCACCGCGCGGCGGTCCAAGCCGCGAGTGGAAAAAGTCGAAGGTGAAGACCGAAGACTTGCTGACCCTGTTGAACAGCGGGTTCATCAGGGAGAAGGAGATCGATATGTGGAGATCCGCCGCAGGAGATCCCTATCCAATGGAGAAGGCACAAGACGAGATCCCGATGTTCTCGCGCTTCGTGGAGCGCGGCCTTGCGCTCCCAGCGAGTGACTTCTTCAAGGGGCTTCTCAGGTACTATGGCATCGAGTACCTCAACTTGAACCCCAACGGAATATTCCACACCTCTGTCTTCGTCCATTTCTGCGAAGCATTCTTGGGGATCAAGCCACATTGGGTTCTATCCGGAAATTCTTCCGCGTGAAGCCGCAGCCCAGCGCCTCCAACCCCAGAGTAGTCGGAGGGGCCGGGATCCGGTTGAGGGAAGATGCCGGCGGCGGTGCACGGCGTACAAGCTCGTGGACTCCAACACGGATTGGAAGACGAGGTGGTTCTACACCACGAACCACCATCCCGAGCTGCGCCGAAGCCGAGCGGACGGCGGCCCAAGCACCAAGAGTGGTGGAACACGGAACCCACCATGCAAGAGGGGATCCGGCTCCGGAGTTGCGGCTCGCATCAAGACCCGCGGGATGCGGGAGCGAGGGCCGAACATGTGGCCTTCGGTTTCATGAAGCGCGGATCCGGCCGGCTGTCGGCGCGGGATACGATGGGCTTCGAGTACACCGGCGACGACGACACGTCGCGGATGCGGGGGCGAAGTGAAGACAACGACATCGTCGAGAGGTTGTCGAGGATCTTTAAGGACATGCGGGAGTACACGGCGTGCCTGTCGAGGAGTTCTCCGCCGCGCGCCGCCCAACGAGGTAAGTAGTCGTGCCCGCCTCGTCGAGTAGTAGGCACTTGTAGCAGAGTTGCCGACGCTTTTGTGTCTGTTGCGCAGGATGATGTGAAGCGGTTTGTCTCGAGCCGCAGCCACCACCGAGCGGAATTGAGATCCCAACGGTGGATAAGGTGAAGGAGCGCCGAGTAGTCGGAGGGCGACGACGATCCCGTCATCGTGGAGGATACCTCCGATGACGAAGAAGACGAGGGAGACGCTGCGGGCCCGCTTCCGAGTCGCGGTCGAGGTTTAGCCGTCCGGGCTTGCCTCATGTACCTCTCATCCAAGACCCTCCCGGCTAGCACGGAGGCTAGCCTTCTTTGCGCCGCCGAGGGAAGCCGCGCAACCCCGCCAAGAAGCGGGTAGCCAAGAAGATGAAGGTCTCAGAGACCACGCCTCTAGAGGTAAGTCATCTTGAGCAAAGTAGTCGAGTACCGGTGATCGAGTACGGTCTTGACGAGTAGTCGTCCTTGTGTGCGGGAGAGGCCGCCAGCAGAGCCCGTGGAGGAGGGCGATGAGGGCGAATGGCCCACGGTGGGGGAACCGGGCGGAAGCCGAAGTCCGGCTCCCCGCGTCGAAGAACTTACGGCGCGGGCGGAGCGCCGGCCCCCCGCCCCCGGAGGGGAGCGAGTACCCGCGACCGCCGCCGGCCGAGGAGGGTGGAAGCCGCGGGGAGCGCGAGAGACGTGCGCGCGGCCGCCGCCACCGTAGAGGGAGGCGGTAGTCGAGGAGGCGCAAGAAGAAACGCCCGCCGAGGGTGGAGCGGTTGACATCGCCGGCATCCTCGGTGCGCGGCCGTGACTATCGTCCGGTCGAACTTGTAAGTATCACGCCTTCATGAGTGGTACTCATTGTAGTAGTCGATCTTGTCTGATGAACCTCTGTGGATACTTGTGCAGAAAATCCACCGACTTGAGCTGGGACGGAGAGGAGCCCACGTCAGCAGAGGCAGAAGAGGCCGTGCCGCCCGTCGAGGAACCCGCTCCAGAAGTCCAAGCCACGACCGAGCCCCCGGCAACCGAAGCGGCGCTGCCAGAGGAGGTCATAATCGAAGGTGAGTACTCTTCCTGAAGCTGTAGAGCCCAAAAAGAATAGACGAGAATGCTGATGCGCGTGTTCCTTGGTGACGAGGGCGGTGAAGGGGGTGACATCCCTGCAGGGGTGCCCGTGCAAGAGTTGACACCAGAGGCCCCAGAGGCTGCGGTAGGAGCCCCCGAGCCCGTGGGGGAAACCGTCGAGAAGTCCGCCGAGGAGGAGGCGGCTGCCACGTCGCCAGGGGTTGCCCTGGAGGTGGCGATCCGATCTCCCGAGATCCAAGACGCGGAGCCTATCCGCTCGGCGCCAATGACCGAGGCTACGTCGAGTAGCCGTGGCGGGATTGAGCTGCTTGCCGACGATCTCGTCGAGCCGGCGGTGTTGGCGCAGCATCTGGAGGCGATGCGACGAGCCGAACAGTGGATGAAGGTACGTAGCCATTGCCTCCCGAGTAGTCAATCCTTTCGTTGAGTACTCTGCTTGACTTGGATTTGTCTTGTGCAGGACGTCGCGGAGCGATCCCGCGAGAAGTCCAATCTGCTGCAAGGCTATGGCGACACGGTGCGCGCGGGCGAGGCCTTGGAGGAGCAGCTCATGAAGTCGAGAAAGCACGCGGCCGCCATGCGGTCGAGAAGCGACGCCGCCTTCGCCAAGTACCACAACGACGTGATGGACTTGCAGGCGAAGAGCGACGAGCTGGTGCGGAAGAACAAAGGCCTCCGCAACAAGAATAAAGGTATGTCTCTTGACTTGTCGGGTACTTGTTGGGAGTCATCAAGTTCTGACCCGTTGTTGTGTTCCGGTGTTGCAGAACTCGAAGGCCAGGTGGAGCGACTATAGGGCTCGGAGATCGGCATGAAGAATCTCTTCTACGGGAGCGGGAAGCCCGCCGGGTACTTGAACTCGACTACAAGGAGGGCGGCCTTCGAGTGCGAGAAGCACATGGAGTTGAGAATTGCATGCGACCGGGATCTCGTCAACTGCTACAAATCTTTGCAGAAGTTGAACGAAGACTGCGAGGCGCTCCGAGCCCAGTTGAAGGACCTAGAGGAGGCTGCCCTCCCGATCGCGAGGCTCCTGGTGCCGCACCCGGGCGGCGCCAAGATCGCTCCGTTGGCGGATCGACTTCGTGAGGCGCCAAGCCGGCTGGCCGCCTACGTGAAGCACATGGCCAAGTCCATCCCGAAGCAGGTGCTGGCCTTCATGAAGTCGTACTTCCCGAAGGCCCCGGTGGAGGTAGTCGCCGGCGGGGTAGCCGCCAGCGCTCGGATGAGCGATGCGCGAGTTTCTTTGGAGCGAGATGGCTCCCATCGCGGAGCGAGGTAGCCGATAAGTTGAACCTCCGGTAGCCCCGCATAGATAGGCGGTAGCCGTAGTTGTATAGGAACAGTTGTAATGAACTTTTTCATATATGAATGAAATGTGAAGTTCCATCAATGAGTACTCGTAACCGCGATCTCAGAGTGCGGAGCGCCCATCGTGGAGTAGGTGCGAGTAGTAGTACTCGGCTTAGTAGTCCCGTCGCGGGGGTAGACGGTAAAGAAGTTGATGAACAATCAAACTTTATTGCGAAGAAGTACACACGGGTGGCCGGGGCCGTAGTTACAAGTAGTCGCCTGGACACCGAAGGCCGCTTACCGGGGAGTAGTACTTGGAGCGGGTAGCCGCTTACGGTGAGTGATCCGTAGGTAGCCGTGTAGGGCTGGATCGCGAATCCGTAGGTAGCCGTGCGGGGGGCTGGATCTTGGAGTGTGGTCTCTTGGTAGACCGTTGCTAGAGTCCTTGATGCTCGTTGCGGCCCGGGGTCCGTAGGTAGCCGCACGGGGCCGGACACGGAGAAGGGTAGTCCGGAGACTTGGAGCCGGGACCGGAGGGTCGCTTGCGGCAAGGGGGTGTTGATGCGGTCGTGTAGACTTGAACCCGGAGTAGTCGAGTAGACTAGGCGTAGAATCGACGAGCTGGTCGACGTTCCACGAGTTGTTGACTTCTTCGCCTTCAAGTGTTTGGAGGCGGTAGGAGCCTGGCCCGGTCACCTTAGCCACGGTGAAGGGGCCTTCCCGAGGGGGGCGAGCTTGTGAAGTCCTTCCGTGTTACGGATACGGCGGAGGACGAGATCTCCAACGTTGAAGGAGCGTTCCTTGACGTTGCGATCGTGGTAGCGTCGGATACCCTCCGAGTACCTCGGCCCGATTGGACTAGGGCGGCACAGCGAGCTTCTTCGAGGCTGTCGATATCAACTCGTCTGCTTGTCCTCCGAGACGCCTTCGTCGTAGTGCTCCACCGCTGGCGAGTTCCATATGACGTCGGCGGGGAGGATGGCTTCGGAGCCGTAGACCGGGGAAGTAGGGGGATTGCCCCGTTGGCTTGGATGGTTGAGTCCGCGGCCCCCGAGTGCGTTGGGTAGTTCCTTGATCCACTTGCCCCCTTTTGAGTTAGCGGCGTCGTGTAGCCGCTTCTTGAGGGCGTCGAGCACCATCCCGTTGGCGCGCTCGACTTGTCCGTTGGCCGTGGGTGGGCGACGGAGACGTATCCGACGTCGATTTTCTTCGTTCTCGCGGTACTCCCCGGAAGCGGTGGTTGTTGAAGTTGGACCCCAAGTCCGTGATGATGCGGTGGGGTAGCCGTAGCGGTGCACAAGTCCATCCGGGAAGTCGAGTACTCTGTCGGCCTTGGGGCATGTGACCGGCCCGACCTCGATCCACTTGGTGAACTTGTCGATAGCCACCGGTACCACTGTTGAATCCTCCCCGGCGCGGTTGGCGGTGGCCCAATCATGTCGAGCCCCCGGCGGGCGAAGGGCCGGGGTTGGCGGTATGGTGACTAGCTTGTAGGCGAGGGACGTGTTGCGCTTGGCGAAGAACCGACATCCTTGGCACCTTCGACGAGTTCTTCGGCATCGCCCAGGGCTGTGGGCCAGTAGAAGGCTCCCCGGAAGGCCTTGCCGACCGGCGTGCGGGAGGACGCGTGGTTGCCGCAGACACCCTTGTGGATCTCCTCCAAGATGTCCTTGCCTTCTTCGCGAGGGACGCATTTCATGAGTACTCCAGAAGATGCGCCTCGCTTGTAAAGCTTGTCGCCAACGAGGACGTAAGACTTGGCGCGGCGGACGAGTTGTTCGGTTGCGTTCTTGTCGGAGGGGACCTTCGCTCGGCGAGGTAGTCGATGAAGGGTTGCCTCCGGTCCACGTCGATCATCATGACCTCTGCCCGGTGGTTGATTAGGCCGGGACGGTGGTCGGTGGCGCCGGCTCCGGGATGGATGGCGCGTGAAGCTCGTGGACGAAGACGCCCGCGGGTACTTGGGCGCGGGTGGATCCGAGCTTCGAGAGGACGTCCGCCGCAACGTTGTTGTCGCGAACGATGTGGTGGAACTCGAGACCATAGAATTTGTTCTCGAGCTTGCGGACTTCTAGGCGATGGCGTCCATGTTCTCCTTGTTGCGGTCCCGGGACTTGTTGACTTGGTTGATGACCCTTTGCGGAGTCGCCGTAGACTAGTAGCCGCTTAATGCCAAGTGAAGCCGCGAGGCGGAGCCCGTGTAGGAGAGCTTCGTACTCGGCTTCGTTGTTTGAGACCTTCCGGAAGATGCGGGACGTATTTGAGTTGTTCGCCCGTTGGAGAGATCGGTAGTACCCCGCGCGCTGCGCCCTCGAGGTTGAGTGAGCCGTCGAAGTACATCACCCAATGCTCTGGTCGCACGGTGGGAGTAGGTAGCTGATTCTCCCGCCACTCTGCCATGAAGTCGACTAGTGCTTGCGACTTGATGGCCGTGCGTGGCTTGAAGTCGATGGTGAGGGCGCCGAGCTCGACAGCCCATTTGGAGATCCTTCGGTAGCGTGCGGGTTCCTCAGGATGTCGCCGAGCGGGTAGTCGGTGACGACGGAGACCGAGTACTCCCGGAAGTAGTGTCGTAGCTTCCGCGAGGTGATGAGTAGAGCGTACGGAAGCACGCACGGGCCGGTAGCGAGCCTTGGACTGCGATAGGACCTCGGCCCGACGAAGTAGACCGGGCGGCCGGGCCCGAGTAGGCGTGGCCGTCTTCCTACCGCTCGACAACGATGGCGATGCGACCACGTGAGTAGTCGCGGCAAGGTAGAGCGATGGCGCTCGCCCTTGTAAGGAGCCGTGAGGACCGGTGGCTTCGACGGGGAAGTCCTTGAGGCTGGGCAAGGGCTTGGTCCGCCTCTGCCGGTCCACACGAACTTCTCGTGGTGCTTGAGTAGTTTGAAGAAGGGGAGGCCCCGTTCTCCTAGTTTCGAGATGAATACGTTCAATGCCGCCATGCACCCCGTCGGCTTACGGACGTCCTTGATGCTCGTGGGAGCTTTCATCTTTGGTGATGGCGGAGATCTTCTCGGGGTTGGCTTCGATGCCGCGGCGGGGCGATGATGAAGCCGAGTAGTTTGCCCGAAGGTACGCCGAAGACGCACTTGTTCGGGTTAAGCTTCCAACGGTACTCGCGTAGCGATGCGAAGGTCTCTTCAAGGTCGTCGATGAGGGTGCGGAGTCCCACGGTTTTGACAACCACGTCATCCACGTAGGCCTCGACGTTCTTGTTGAGTTGCCGCTTGAAGCGAGCTGGATGGCCCGTTGGTAGGTAGCGCCGGCGTTCTTCAACCCGAAAGACATGGTCGTGTAGCGAGACGCGCCAAACGGGGTGATGAACGCGGTCTTCTCCTGGTCTTCCTCCTTGATTGCGATCCGGTGGTACCGGAGTAGCGATCGAGGAAGCGAAGCGGGTCGCGGCCGCCGTGGAGTCGATGACTTGATCAATCCGCGGCAACCCGAAGGGGTCCTTGGGGGCGGTGCTTGTTGAGGTCGGTGTAGTCGACGCACATCCTCCACTCGTTCGAGTTCTTCTTGCGGACGAGGACGGGGTTGGCGAGCCACTCGGGATGGAAGACTTCTCTCGATGAAGCCGGCGGCGAGTAGCTTGGCGAGCTCCTTCTTGATGGCGTCCCGTCCGTCGTCGGCGAAGCGTCGGAGGTGTTGTCGCTTGGGGGTAGCCTTTGGGTCGACGTTGAGGCGGTGCTCGATCGGCTCCACGGGCACTCCCGGCATGTCCGTGGTTTCCACGCGAAGATGTCGCGGTTAGCCCGAAGGAAGGCCGATGAGCGCGTCTTCCTATTTGGGGTCAAGGCCGGCCCCGATGGTGGTTGTCTTGGTGGGGTCGCACGTTCCGAGGTCGACCGGCTTGACGAGCACCTCCTCGGGTGGCCGAGGCTTGTTGGCGGCCGTCGGACTTCTCGCGGGATGTCGAGTTCACTTGTGGCAAGCTTCTTCGACGCGGCGTAGACCTCCATCATTGGGGTGGGTACTTGATTTGTTGAAGTGATCACCACGGCCTCTGTATCGCAGTCATGAAAGATCTTCAGGTCCCCTTGGAGGGAGAGTACGCCAGCTGGACTTGGCATTTTGAGTACCAAGTATGTGTAGTGGGGCACCGCCATGAACTTGGCGATGGCCGGTCTGCCGAGGATGGCATGGTAGGAAGTCTCGATATCCGCAACCTCGAACTTGATGTACTCGGTGCGGTAGTTGTCGCGAGACGCCCCGAAGGTAACTGGCAGTACCACTGAGCCTAGTGGGATAGCCGCGTTGCCTGGGACGATGCCGTAAAAAGGCATGCTTGCTCTTGTCGAGCATGGGGGTGACGTCAAGGTTCATCATCTTCGAGTCTTGGTGAAGAGGACGTTGAGCCCGCTTCCGCCGTCGATGAGCACCTTGTTGAGCTTAGAGCCCGCCTTGTTGGTTTCGGGACGAGAGGGAAACGTCCTGGTTCGAAGAAGGCCGGTCCATTGGTCCGCGCGGGAGAAGGTGATGGGTGTCTCCGACCACCCGAGAGGGGTCATAACCGCGGTTCAATGGACATCACTTCACGGCGAGTAGCCTTCGCTCCCGCCTGCGGGGGTAGTCCGCCGAAGAGGACGTTGACGGTCTTCTCGGGTTCTTGGAAGTCGTCGCCGTCCTTCTTCTTGTTCTTCGATCGTGAGGGTGCGGTGGCTGCGGCGTATCCTTGAGTGCATGCCGAGCTGGTAGCACTTGCTCGGTAGTGTGGTTGCCGTTTGGATGCCACGGGCACTTCTCCTTCGGCGGGTCTTTGAACCCGCCGGAATTCTTCTTCGAGTTCCCTTTCGGAGGACGGCTGGATAGCCGCGACGGTATTGTACGGCTTGCGCTTGCGGTTGGAACCCGAGAAGTTGTTGTTGTTGTTGTTGTTGTTGCGGCCGCCTTGGTTTGGATTCTTGCTGCGCCGCCACCTTGGTTCCGCTTGGACTTGCCGCGGATGGCGTCGTACTTGGCGTTGGCCTTGTCCTCTTCGTCCGCCCGGGACGTGATCATGTCCTTGAGGTGGGGAATGGACTTGGGGCGGCGTCGGCCGAAGTCCTCGAAGGTGCGGCGATGGTAGAGCCCGTCCGGAAGAGGTCGATGACCTCCTTGTCGGTGACGTCCACGACGGTAGCGCGCTTGTCGAAAAGCGGCGCATGTACTTGCGGAGGGTCTCGCCTTGTTCTCGCTTGATCATGGCAAGGTCCATGCGAGTACCCGAACGGCCCATGGCGCCCGCGAAGTTGCTTGTGAATTGTTCCTTCGGTGGTCCCACTTGTCGATTGAGTGCTTGTCCGGCGACTCGAGCCACGTGAGTGGGGCTTGGTCCGAGCGAAGGGGAAGTAGAGGCACTTGGTGTCGGCTGTTGCCGCCGGCGTTCTCGATGGAGAGAGCGTAGCATCGGAGCCACTGGATGGGATCCGCTCGCGTCGTATTTGGTGATCCCCAAAGGCTTGAACTTGTCGGGGAGGAGCGAGGTTGCGAAGCCGGGGTGAGAAGGCGGGGAAGCCGTCGCCTTCGGCGGCGGTCGTCGACTTCTTTCGCCGCAACTCTTCGATTCTCTCGGCGAGCATCGTACCCGCCGTGAGAGGCGCCGGAGGGGCGTGGCTATGCGCGTGGCCGCGGCCGCCGCGGGCGCCGCCGCCTCCGGCCTTCTTGTTGGCTCCGTGGTTGGAGGGCCGCCGTCGGCCGCCGCCGCCGTCGGGGGTCGTTGCCGCCGCCACCGGCCGGAGCACGGTGGGGGACGACTTCTCGGTTGACGTTGTCTTGTCGTGAGGGTCCGCCGGCGGTGGAGCGTCGACGGTTTGGTTCGGTGGAATGTCGCCCCGAGTACTTGTTAGGACCGGGGTCAACACTTGCGACTAGTAGCTTCGTTGTCGCGAGGCTTGGGCGGGAGAGGTTGGGCGACTCTCTTGTCGACCCGCATGAAGTAGGCTTCTTCGGCGAGCTTGGCGATGACCTCTCCGGCCGTATGCCCCGAGCCCGACGTGCGATCGTTGTGATCGACATGAGGCATTGCTCGGGAGTGGTGTGGACTCTGCTCTCAAGCGCCGAGAGCTTCCGCTAGGTTGCGGATGGGAAGGTTGTCTCCGAGCCGCCGGCGTCGTTCGTTGCGCTTCTGTTACGTTCGCGCCGGCGTCCCTGTTGGCGTCGGTTTCGTCGCGGGGGCATCGACGGACGACTCGTACGCGGAGATGTCCTCCAAGTACTTGTACGCGGCCGTGCTCGAGGTTCCGGGGGTGTCGCCGGCGGCCATGAAGACTTGACGATCGGGGGTACCCAAGCTTGGCTCGAAGGTGCCACCTCGGTTGGTGTGCTTGAGTCGGCTTGGGCTAGTGGTGTTCCCTCCGGAACGGTAGCGAGTCGATGTAGGCGACGTAGCGTGAGTCCTCCTTTGTCGGCTCGGCGGGCTTGAGGTGCGGCCGTGTAGACGTATCTTCCGGCCGGCGTCGATCTTATAACCAGCCCAGAGGTTGGCCCTGACAAGGGAAGCTCGGAGGAGTCGTCTTCGGACTCGGGCTCCTCGGGGTCCGACCCGAAGTCGAACTCGTAGTCCAGGTTCGAGTAGAACTCGGAGAGAGGGCTGGAGTCCGAGACGCGGTTGGAGACGGCGTCGGAGTCCGAGTTGTACTCGGTTACGGGCTCCTTGCCAGCCCGGCGTGGTGTAGAGGCCTCCGTGCGGGCCCGGCGAGGGCCACGCGCGGAGCGCTGGCGTGGAGATTGGACCGCCCGCGATGGCTGAGGAGCCGGCTCGCATGCGATGGCCCATGGCGACGTCGGGTTCGAGTTGGAGACGGACTCGAGCTCGAAGTCAGCGTGGAGGTTGGAAAGCGAAATTTCGCCGAACTTGCCGGCGAGCTTGCCCGTGACAACTTCGGGAAGCGTCACAAGGCCCGTCCTCGAGTCGGGTTGCATGATCAAGCGGCGGCCGGAAGGAGCCCGCGCCATCGGCGGTGCGGACCCGGGCGCCGAAGATGAAGGTGTCGCCGCGGTTGAAGGCGACGGTTGGCTTGATGTGAACGGAAACCGTCGAGTTCGCCATGTGATCTCGAGCGAGAGCCCCTACCGGCGCGCCGGTGTCGGTGTTTTGGACCGGCAACCTACTACGGGGAGTACCCGAAGTAGATGAATGTGACTCGCCGAGATCGGTAACTCGAAGGAAGAGACACGTGGCACACAATTTAGACAGGTTCGGGCCGCGAGGTGCGTAATACCCTACGTCCTGTATGCTGCGTAGCTCGGATTGATGGGGGCGCGATTACAGGATGGTGCAATGGTGCGCCGTGAGTTGAGATTGGATGAGGTGATCCTGAGATCGGTCCCTGCCTCGCCTTATATAGTCCGGGAGGCAGGGTTACAAGTCGGAGTAGGGAAGGAGTACTAGTCGGGTACGTCTAGGAGATCTCTACACAGTGTGGAACATGTACAGAGTCCTAACCGAGTACTACTCCTGTGTCGTCCTCGTGCTCCACGCCTTCAGGTGCCGTGTAGCGCAAGCCGGGTAGTCCCAGGGGCCCACCGAGTAGTCGGTCCTGGTACCCACCGAGGTAGTGGGCCCAGGGAGGTCCATACGACAGTGTTTTGTTCTTAGTATGCTTGTTTGTTTGCTTTGTATGCTTGTGCTGATGAATGATGCGAGTAGAATGAACGTGGTTCGAGAGCTTGGATGATTATGAAGATGAATAATTCAGAGCAACTACTCTATGGCTAAAGGCAAGTGTGTCCTTGATCTTTTGTCCTAATAACTTTATTAATCACTTTGCATTGCTTTGCATTAATATTGATGGGTTCCTATTAAGGATGACTAGCCTCATTTGACCATTATCTTGAACCTGGTTCTTATGGATGGTAGATGTTGCTTAGTGTGCTCAACTGGGTTGGTAATAATCAACATGGTTATCATTTTATGCTCTATGTTCCTTTATGATAATTTTAATACAAGATCACTGTGCATTAATCGGAACATGGAGAACCACCCAGGAAAACAGTACAACCACAAGAACTAAACGGGCACTGGTCTTGGCTGAATAATTAGGAACTTTAGCTTGTGGTGATCTTACCTGATAAGGACAAGGGATCGGCGGTATTGTGGGGTATAGACTCACTCTAGCAGGGGGTTGGGTGAGTTATTCTTTTTATGGTGGGGTATCGACCTGCTAGGGGACTTTATACCTTGCTAACTGATCCGGACCTTGTGGGTCACTACTTGTTGGAGAACCTTTGTAAAGGCCTTGTAGCGTCCCTATGCAGCCACACCTCGGTAGTGTGGTATGGTGCCTGATCAGCATCGCATGGTTGGGTTCAAAGTTTTTCGGAGCTTTTACGCTGCTTGAGGTGAAAGTGTACAACCTCTGCAGAGTGTAAAACTAATCGATTAGCCGTGCTCACGGTTAAGAGCGGCTTGGACCCTCACATGATAACTGAACTTGAAGATGGACTTAAATTGTGATATGTGTTATGGTTATGCTTGCCATATGCTCATGGTGTTTCTCTTACCTTTATGGTTAATTGTGGGTTGGTATAAACTTATACTTTTATTAGTAATCAGGTGCTAATAAAACTTGATCAACTAAAATGCTAACTGCTTATAGCCCAGTCCACTATAAAGCCTTTGCATTCATGTCTTTCCCCACAATTGCTGAGTACGACAAGTGCTCACCCTTGCTATAAACAATGTTGCTCAGAAGGAGGAGGCTACTCTGAAGTCTTGTGAAAATGTTGATGAGTGCTAGGCGTACGCAACCCCAGTCGACTGCCTGTGATGGTTGGTGTCTTCGTTTCCAGGATTAAGCGTAAACTCTGATAATCTCACTTTTTCATACGTGATATTGTTTCTGTTATTCACTTATGTCAACTATATGCATGAAACTTGATCCCGGCATGCATATAGGTTTGCACTTGGTTTCCTTCGGAGTTAACCACGAAAAGTTATGACTGTTTTACCGAACAGTATATTTTCTGGTTTTTCCCGGGCCGGTAGAGATCCAATCTGCCACCGCCACGCATCCCATGCGCCTGGCACTTGACCTAGCTTCGATTCGACCAATCCAATTGATCTCCTTCTCGTTGTGACTGGGTTTACGTGTATCACTTAACTCCGATGGCGGAATTCCGACCGGTAGGAGTAATTCGTTACACGACCATCACGTCAAGAACACGAAGCTGATCAAAACTTTGATCTCCATCTGCATATCTCTATATGCACACATCCCGAATCTAAAACTTAGCAGCTACGGCTCTGATACCACTAAAGGGAAACGGGGTGGCTACGCTAGCGCAAAACAAAATTTTCCCCGCAAAATAGGAACTGCTGCTGTCAGAGATCACGGGATTACCACTAGACGCGCAGATGCAGTGAAACCGTCTCGATGTAGACGAACGCGTCGAGGGTAGCAGGCAGTGCAGTTGCTCACGTCCTTCTTGACTTTCACGTGCAGCTCGTCCGATCCAAGTGGTCCAGATGTAGCACCTCCAAGGTATCCACACGTACGGAGAAGGAAGCGACGCACGCCGGACTGCTAGGTCCGCGAGTGCGACGAGGAGGGAGCGTTGGCAGCGCGGCTGCTACTTGAGAAAGTTGTGTCTTTTCAGGAGGGGTGTGGTCCATATTTATTGGGAGGAAAACTCCCCACACCATCGTCCATTAGCAATAGGGGACTAATAGATGGTGTACCCCTTCCAATACTAATGGGCTTTACAACATTTGTGGCCCATTAGGACTTTTATACCATAATGGATCAAATCCATCTGAGCCCACTGGTGGATCAAATCCAGTTGACTCTAGGGCATATTTCCAACAGTCTCCCACTTGCACTAGAGTCAACTATGCAAGTATATTCATCCTCATTCGGCTTCCAACCCCTTAAGTGTGACCCTATAGGTTCACATACACATAGACTTGACCCGAGTACATTACTCGATCAATAGTTGATAGCGGCCTCTAGCAAGACGTGTCAACTCCTATGCATACGTAAAGATCTTATCAGACAAACCATCACAACAATTCATACATGCTATTCCCTTTGCCTCACGATGTTTGGTCTAGCTCCAAGCTGACCTCTCTTTCTCGACACTGTGATTCGGATCATCAAAAGGGGGTTAACCCTTAACCCAGCACGGCCATGCATTTCTTGATCCGATCACTCGAGGGGCCCGGAGATATCTCTCTCAAGTAGAGGGGCAAATTCTATCTTGATTGACCATGCCTCACAAAGATGCTTCCCGACAAACCCGAAAGTCATCTTTATGACTACCCGATTCGGAGTAGCGGTTGATGGCCCCTAAGTAGGTCAATTCACATCTTGAGTACATGCGACAATCTCAAGTCTAAGGACATAGCGTATACGTTGTGTAAACGAGAGAACAAGGTCTCAAATTGGGTCGATCCGGCCCCATGTCATACATGTGCCCACATTATTAGTTATACATCTCCATGTTCATGACTTGTGAAACATAGTCATCAACTAATTCATGTGCTAGTCATTAACTCATACTAGGGACAACTTTTGAATAACCATACAAGTAAAAGAGTTTCACAAACAATTCACATAATTGCCAATCAAATACAAGTCGCCTTTCATGGATATTCAATAAAAGAACCAAGTGACATGGATATAATGAAATATAATCATCTCTATAATTCCTTATAGGACATATTTCTAACATTCTTCCACTTGCACTTGAGCTAATCTAGAATATATCTAATACCCATAGCTCTCATGTGCGCCTCATGTTTAGGCTGTGGAAGGGGTTTTGTCAAAGGATCTGCAACATTCAAATCCGTGTGTACTTTGCATATCTTGATATCACCTCGTCTAACGATCTCTCGTATCAGATGAAATTTCCGCAGTACATGTTTATTCTTTTGGTGGTTCCTTGGCTCCTTTGCTTGCGCAATAGCCCCATTGTTGTCACAATAAAGATCCAATGGGCTAGAGACACTCGGAAACACACCAAGTTGGGAAAGGAACTTCCTTATCCAAACACCCTCCTTTGCGGCTTCCGAAGCCGCAATGTACTCGGCTTCGTTGTAGAATCGCCACTGTCTCCTCGCTTGGAACTCTTCCGGCTCACGGCTCCACCATTTATCGTAAATACGTATCCTGATTGCGACTTTGAATCGTCTTGGTCAGTTTGGAAACTAGCATCGGTGTAACCCGTTACAACGAGCTCCTCCTCACCTCCATAGACTAGGAACATGCCTTTAGTCCTTCTTAAGTACTTAAAAACATTTTTAACCGCTGTTCAGTGACCCTCACCTGGATCAGATTGGTATCTGGTTGTAATACTGTGTGCATACGAAATATCTGGATGTGTACATATCATTGCATACATAATAGATCCGATGGTCGAAGCATACGGTATTCTACTCATGCGTTCCCGCTCATCAGTTGTCGAAGGACACTGAGTCTTGCTAAGATGTATGCCATGTGACATAGGCAAGAACCCTTTCTTTGCCTCTTCCATGTTGAACCTTTTCAACACTTTATCAATGTAAGTGTCTTGGCTTAATCCTATAAGCCTTTTTGATTTATCTCTATAGATTTTGATGCCCAAAATGTATGCCGCCTCACCTAAGTCCTTCATTGAAAAACTATTTTTTAATGAGGTCTTAGCGGCCTCAAGCATAGGAATGTCATTTCCAATCAGTAATATGTCATCCACATATAAGATTAGAAATACTACAGAGCTCCCACTTGCCTTCTTGTAAACACAAGGCTCTTCTTCACTCGAATGAAGCCAAACCCTTTTACCACCTCATCAAAGCGAAGGTTCCAACTCCGAGATGCTTGCTTCAATCCATAAATGGATTTTTGAAGTTTGCACACCTTTCCGGCATTGGTTGGATCAACAAATCCCTCGGGTTGTGTCATATACACATCCTCGGTCGGATTTCCATTTAGGAAACTTTGTTTTGACATCCATCTGCCATATCTCATAATCGAAATATGCAACTATAGCTAGAATGATCCGAATAGATTTAAGCATCGCTACGGGTGAGAATGTCTCGTCGTAGTCAACTCCTTGAACTTGTCGAAAACCTTTTGCAACAAGTCGAGCTTTATGGATGTGAACATTTCCATCCATGTCCCTCTTCTTCTTATAGATCCATTTGCACTCTATGGGTTTAACACCATCGGCGGGTCAACCAAGTTCCAAACTTGATTGTTATCCATGGAATCTATTTCGGATCTCATGGCACTTTGCCATTTCTCGGAATCTGGGTCCATCATTGCTTCCGCATATGTCATAGGTTCATCATTGTCTAACAACAATATGCCGCGCTCTCCCGCGATCATTGTGACGCCCCAAGTTTTTAATTACCGTCATTAACGCTAATGACCGGATCAGTCGAGTCAAACCGGTCAAACACCGGTCAAACCTAGGTCAACCTGGGTCATCACCCCGAAAACCTTGCCAATGAACCCTAATGAACCCCTTGACCAAGTCTACACACACCCGTAATGGACCCTTGGCCAAAGACACGGTCAAAACCGGCTTAACCGTAGATGTCAGCGAATGTCGCCCGGAACTTTTGCAGCGTTCTCCAAAATTCACCTAAACACTTCAAATTCTACCTTTATGAAAGTTGTCCATCTTGTTGAGGGACACAACTTTCATGTAGATTGGCATTCCAAATTTTGGGTGGAAATTGGTGAAAAACTTGATCGACTGACAGTACCTCTCGTTTTCCGAACGGTGGCCGCATTCAATGTTGGCACGACGTTCCTGCAAAATCCGTTGAGAAAAACACCCTATAGCCTTTTTGAAAGTTGTAGATGGTAACTAGATCTACAACTTTCGTATTCAAAGCTTAGTCAAGTTCTATTCAAAAATTTGGAGAAAACTTTGCTTGAACAGGGCCAATCCGAATAAAACCAGGCACTCCCGCGCGCCAGAGCGCGGGCGCGCGCCACCGCGCGCCGCGCGCGCGCGCCGCGCGCGCCGCCGTGCGGCCGCCCGCGCTTCGGCTTCCGGCCCCGCCGGCGCACGTTCCCCGGGCCGCCTCGCATGTTCCCCGGGCCGCCCGTGCCCCAAGGCGCCTCGAACGCGGGAACGCCACGGAGTCCGCGCCGCCACCCCCCCGCCCGCGCCTAGAATGTCGCGACGCCGTACTCCTCCCCGCCGGCGCGGTACGAACGCCGCCCGGCCGTCCTCGTGCCCTCGCCCTCGCCGCCCTTCGTCGTGCTCTCGGTGCCACGCCCGCCTTAAAAGGGCCGTGCTCGACCGGCCACGCGCGGACCGCACGCCGGCGTCCGCCCGTGCACGCGCGCTCCCGAGCGCCCCCCCCCTCCTCTAGCGCATTGGCCACGGTCCGGGCGGCCTAACCGCTCCCCCACGGCCTCCCAACCACCCGAAGCACCACCGCGCCCTCCCGCCGGGCCGGGGCGGCCGCCGGGCCGAAGGCCGCCGCGGCCGGCCTTCCCGGAGCGCCGGCCGCCGCCGTTCCCCGGCCGCTCCTCCCCCACTTGCGGCCCCCAAAATCAAACCCTTAGCACCCCTAGGCCCTTCCCCAACCCTTCCCCGGCCAAACCCCGGCGAGGTTCGCCGGAATTTTGCCTCCCCGCGCCGGCCGGTCCGCCCAGGGACCACATTGCGAATCTGGAGTTCTTTTCGAGGGCCTCCCTGCAATTGGTAACTCAAATAGTAAAACTGTTTTGGCTGCTTCTTGTAAATTGCGTAGAAAATCACAGAAAAAACAGAAAAATGTAAAACGAATTTTTTTGGATCCGTTGTGAATTATTCTACAACTTTTGTTATTCTGGCCTGAGCTAATTTCTTATAGTTTTTGCATGAAAAATACAAACGTGAAAAACCTAGATCTGCAATATCTCAAAATATATAAATCCTATGTGTCCCATTTTTGGATATGTTGTTTGTTAGGTCATGACTAGATCATATGCCAAAAATTGCACAAAGTTATGATGTAAATCTTTTTATAAAAATGTTTTTCCATTTCTTCCAGAGCTGCATAAATGATTTTTCCTGTTAAATATATTTATGTTCTTGAGCCCAACTTGTGCACACTGTCTTTTAATGTCAAAATGCACATCTTGTGAATTACTCATGATTTTTGAATTAACAGAAATAATTATTCTTGATTTATGCATGTTTTCCTTTGTAAATTAATAAACCAAGTTCAGTAGAGGTTCCATGTGAACATGCTGGTTCTTTAGACTTGTTTAGGACCAGAGAGCTTGCACAAGAAAGTTTGGAGCAAATTGATACTTATTTATTTTTGTATGCATTTACTTTGAATCACTAGCTAGCCTTTGTTATTTTCCACAATATTTAATTTCCTAGCATCCAACACTTACATGTGGGTCCAATGGACCAGGATGGGTGCTATTAGGCTTCAGAAACACTCATTTAATTTTTGGTAATTTAATTGATCAATAAAAGGCTTAAATGCCCTTTTAATATTAAAGGGAAATTAAAATAAAGAGAAACCTTTAATTAAATCTTTCCTTTTTAAAGTATTATTTAATATAAATAAAAGATAATTAATTATCAGCACTGATAAGGAATTAATTCATAAATATAAATATTAATTACACCTCGTTGGTGAGGATAAAAGGAAATGAAGCTTTCACATGAAATGTTAAGCTTAATTAAAAACCCTTATTCAAATGTGGAATAAAAAAAGTAACTCATGTACACCCCCTAACCTTCCTAGAAGGGAAACCTTAGATGAATGCTTGTTAAGGTGAATATGACCAACTAGAATTGGATAAGACAACAAACTATCACATCACCTAAAGTGCATTGCATTCCGTGTAGATCTTCCGGACGGAGATTACTCCCTGGTCCCGGAAACCGAGGAAGGAGGAGCGGAAGGTTCTCTGCAGTACGTGGACGTACTCGACACCGAGGGTGCCCAAGCTAACCTAGTCGACGAAGGCAAGCTCCGGTGCATCTAACCTAGTTTTAAAGTTCTTTATTCAATTATCTATGAATGATTGTGCATTTACGTTCAGGAGTTGAATGAAGCCCTAGATGCATGATCCATAGGTACCTTTGTCCTTACTAGTATGATAGGTCGATAGCTGCTAAGCTATAGGACCGTTACAAGTCGGGTGATGACCTCACTCGTGAGAATAGGTTCCTAGATAGGAATCATAATATATCCTTAAATGGATTGCTCACGTGGTAAGAGCATGGGATCTGGGCTCCGGTCCAGTGGTTATGTGGGTTAAGTTTTTGAACGTACTAAGCACATGTCGGTTATGGGACCGGTAAGCCTAGTACCTTAACGAGACGGCTAGGGATGGAACTGTCACTACTCTTGGGATTCGCTCTCACGGCTCGCCACCGGTGTATGGTGTATGGTGACTCCGGGTATCTCGCGGGGTATGCCGGATAGCCTACACCAAAGACTGTGGCCTTTCATCCCGACCCGGGGATTTTTGGGGACGGCCTGGGAAAGTTGCCCTCGCGGGGACAGCCTACCGTGTGTTTGGGTCTACCTTGCAAGGTTTAAATCAATCGATTGTCGGCCTCTCACCGTTATCCGAGACTACTTACTCCACTAGTCATGTGATCCCTAATGATGGAAGTTGATGAACTTTATGCTTGATTAATTGTATTGTACAACTTTGTTTGTACTAGTTGGCTAATGTAGTAAAGATTAAACCTACTAGAACTTGTGCTAAAATCTTGAAAGTAAGGACCTACTCTTTGTTACTTTTTAGCAAAAGCAACCCAGTAACCAAAAAGCCTTTCATGGTCTAGAATTGGTGAAGTAGTTATCACCGACGGGTAAGTCTTGCTGAGTATTAGTATACTCAGCCTTGCTATAATGTGTTGATCCAGGTATTGCCTTCAGTGATGTGTGGCCCGGTGAGATCCCGCCCAGCTGGGAGCTGGAGTGGGTGGAGGACGACTGCTGAAAGCATCATGGAGGGCCTCCCGTGGTGTCTTCGCTTCCGCTAGTGAATTTCCGCTGCTTTTTCAAAACTCTGAACTATTTCGTCATGACAAAAACTATGGTTTGTAATAATTAAACCCTTCGGGTGCGAATTTGGATATTAATGTTGTTGTATCTCTGGACTCGCCTTCGAGTGAGTTTTAATGCATATATTCGATCCTTGTGCTCTCAAGTGATTTACCGGGCGTTAACCCGGCAGCTTACGACAGGATGGTACTTTATTATTGCTTAATGACCAAAGTGGATCGGTCTTAGGCGATAGTACGGTACTTTCCTGGGCGGGTTGTCACAATCATGAGATTGAGCTTATCAGTTGCGTGACGTGCCCTTTCAGACCTTCGTGGTTGTGATGGTGCTTCTCTTGCCACGGGCATCTCAACTCGTTCAGCTACATTAGCATCAATTGTGAAATCTTGCCCAATCGGCTCATCATGAACTTCTTCAAGATACACCTTCTGTCTACATTTTTCTCATTTAAGAAACTCTTTCTCTAAGAAAACGTCGTTCCGAGCGACAAACACTTTGCCTTCTGACCGGTTGTAGAAATAATATCCCAAGGTTTCCTTTGGATATCCCATGAATATGCACTTGTCCGATTTAGGTGTTAATTTATCTGATTGAAGTTTCTTCACATAAACCTCACAACCCCAAATTTTCAGAAAAGACAAACTGGGAGCCTTACCAGTCCACATCTCATATGGTGTCTTAACTACGGACTTAGAAGGTACCCTATTTAAAGTGAAAGCTGCGGTTTCTAGAGCATAACCCCAAAATGACAATGGTAGGTCCGATCGGCTCATCATTGATCGGACCATGTCCAACAAGGTTCGATTACGTCGCTCGGATACACCGTTTCTTTGAGGTGTTCCGGGTGGCGTAAGTTGTGGAACAATTCCGCAACTCTTTAGATGATTGCTAAACTCATGGCTCAAATACTCACCTCCACGATCGAACACAAGGTCTTGATTTTCTTGCCACGTTGATTTTCTACTTCACTCGAAATTCTTTGAACTTTTCAAAAGTTTCAGACTTGTGCTTCATTAAATAGACATAACCATATCTACTTAAATCATCAGTGAACGTTATGAAGTATTGGTATCCACCTCTAGTCGTCGTACTCATTGGTCCGCACACATCCGTATGTATGAGTTCCAGTAAGTCTGAGGCTCTCTCAGGAAAACCTGAGAAAGGCATCTTGGTCATCTTGCCTAGCAAACAAGCTTCACATGTCTCGTAGGATTCAAAATCAAACGAAGTTAAAAGTCCATCGCTATGGAGCTTCTTCATGCGCTTTTCACTGATGTGAACCAAACGACAATGCCATATGTAGGTAGGACTTAAATCATTAGGTCGAGACCTTTTAGCACTTATGTTACAGATAGGTGAATCATCAAGATTTAAAACAAATAAGCCATTCACAATGGATGCACAAGCCACAAACATATTATCCTTAGAGATCACACAACCATTGTTTTCACTCGCAAATGAATAACCATCCTTCATCAAACATGAAGGGGATAAAATGTTTCGACTCAAACTAGGAACAAAATAACAATTATTCAAATCCATAATAAATCCTGACGGGAGGTGGAGTTGCATCGTCCCGACGGTCAACGAAGCAACTCTTGCATTATTGCCCACGCGGAAATCAACTTCTCCTTTTCCAACGCTTCTACTTCTTATCATTCCCTGTGTCGAATTGCAAATGTGAGCAACCGATCCAGTATCAAATACCCAAGAATTAATGACAGTATTAGCGAGGAAAACATGATCTGTAACATAAACATGAAGTGTACCTGAAGTGGAAGTACCCTTGCTTCCCTTGTTCTTCAAAGAAGCTAGGTACAACTTGCGTTTCTTTTCCAATGACCAAATTCCTTACAATGAAAACATTCAAAGCATTGGGGTACTGGACTAGCCTTGGGCGTCCGGTTTGGCATGGGGATCTTATCCTTGGCCTTGCCTTTCTTCTTCCAAGACTTGCCCTTCCTTTTAAAGGTCGGCTTGTTTTGGATCGCCATCACATGACTCGGCCGCGTGCCTTTCTTGATGTCACTCTCTGCGTCTTTAGCATACCACACTGTTCATTCAAGACCTTCTCCGCCCCCATGCATATGGTAGTTCGAGATGAAGTTCCCATAGCTAGGCGGAAGAGATGTGAGAATGAAATCGGTGGACAACTCCTTGCCCAAAGTGGGAAGCCTAGCTTCTCCAACCTTTGAACGTAACCAACCATTTTGATTACATGTGGTCCTACCGGCGCGCCTTCTCGCCAATTTGCACTCCACAAAGGCTTTAGAGACATTGAACCTTTCGGTCTAGCTCGTGTGGCGAACATATCATTGAGTGCCACGACCATATCGTGCACATGGACTGACTCAAACTGCATTTGCAAGTCAGGTTCCATACACGCAAGCATAAGGCAACCCACTTCAAGATCGACGTCCCATGCCTTCTTGTAAGCGTTCTTTACAGCGAGTGTTGCATTTTCATCAGGCTCATCAAGTAAAGGGGTGTCTAGAACCTCTTCCTTTTTCTCAGCCTTGAGAATAATTCTAAGGTTACAGATCCAATCCGTATAGTTCGTTCCATTCAACTTGTCCTTCTCAAGGATCGTACGCAAAGAAAATTCCTTACTAGGTGCCATCTACAACAAAATAATAAATGCAAAATACTGAGACAAAATATCCATGACTGAGTAAAATAAAATAATTTACTCTTACTAAAATCAATATCCCCACATTGATACTTAGTGATTCAGAATCCACAACTAACAAGTCTACTAGTGAGCTTTTGCGTCACCGCTAGTAAACAAGGTAGATCGGTAAGCAACTTCTTTGCTAATCATATCACATATGACTCCTGTTGTTGGGTGACATCTCTATGTCTAGGCTCCCAACCTTTATGCCCCAAAATCCTTAACCGTTAAGATGACTTTGATAAGCAAACCAACACTTATGCGTGTAAGTATCCGATACAAACCCGTCTAGTCAATGAAAACTAGTGGCACCCTAATTTCATAGACCCACCACTAATTGTACGAGACGTGGGACGGTGGCAAGTGTTGGGAGGGCATGTTAACTTAAAATTCCAAAGGGATCGTTCTACTCGTAACATCACATGCAAGAAAATAACATTGTCGCATGTAAAAGTAGAACGGTAAGAACGACATTCACACAGTTGTAACACGGTATGGCCTATTGTCGCATGGTGATCTCCATCTCCATTGACCTGTACATCATGTTGATCTCCATCTCCATGATCTGTGTGTGCCATCCTCCATGTGATGAGTCCTCCAAGAACTATCTAACGCGTGCTAGTAATGAAAGTTACACAATCTCGTATTAGATCATCACAAATTTGGTACGCAGACCATTACATTAATTTTGACAATACATGTGGCTCCAAGTCGTATTGCCTTATGCGTGACACGCAGGTCACGAAAAAAATTACACACATGCATCACATACACATATAGACCATACCGATTACAAAACCCGCAAAACAGATTATCGCAATTCCGACGTCCAAACTTAAAACGCCCGAAAACCCATCTTGCAAGCCGAATTTGGCAAAACTAATTTCGCCGAGACCAAGAAAGCCGGTTTATCACATGTGTAAAATTTTTCGTAGATCAATTTTCGTATAGAAAACGTCTTCATCCGAGTTAACCACGAAAAGTTATGATCGTTTTAACGAACAAGATATTATTTTCCGGTTTTTCCCGGCCGTAGAGATCCAATCGCCACCGCCACGCATCCCATGCGCCCGGCACTTGACCTAGCTTCGATTCGACCAATCCAATTGATCTCCTTCTCGTTGTAAATCGGGTTTACGTGTATCACTTAACTCCGATGGCGAATTCCGACCAGGTAGGAGTAATTCGTTACACGACCATCACGTCAAGAACACGAAGCCGATCAAAACTTTGATCTACATCCGCATATCTCTATATGCACACATCCCGAATCTAAAACTTAGCAGCTACGGCTCTGATACCACTGAAGGGAAACGGGGTGGCTACGCTAGCGCAAAACAAAATTTTCCCCGCAAAAAAAGAATCGCCGCTCGTCATAGATCACGGGATTACCACTAGACACGCAGATGCAGTGAAACCGTCTCGATGTAGACGAACGCGTCGAGGGTAGCGAGCGGTGCGCTTGCTCACGTCCTTCTTGACTTGCACGTGCGGCTCGTCCGATCCAAGTGGTCCAGATGTAGCACCTCTAAGGTATCCACACGTACGGAGAAGGAAGCGACGCACGCCGGACTGCTAGGTCCGCGAGTGCGACGAGGAGGGAGCGTTGGCAGCGCGGCTGCTACTTGAGAAAGTTGTGTCTTTTCAGCAGGGGTGTGGTCCATATTTATTGGGAGGAAAACCCCCCACACCATCGTCCATTAGCAATACGGGACTAATAGATGGTGTACCCCTTCCAATACTAATGGGCTTTACAACATTTGTGGCCCATTAGGACTTTTACACCATAATGAATCAAATCCATCTGAGCCCACTAGTGGATCAAATCCAGTTGACTCTAGGGCATATTTCCAACAACTACATGGTACACGGTCGGTCACCCTTCGTTAAGTGAATAGTCAGACTATACGGTTGAGTAAACGGACAAAAAAACCGATTACATGGGATTCAATGGATTAAACGGCCTACACGGCCAACACAGTTAACCACTAAGTAGCATTTAAACGCCATGTAAACGGCCTTCACGACTGTTTACGGCAACATTGGTCCAACTTAATTGGCTTGGCAAGGACTTCTTCTTCTTGAGAGAAGTATATTGCGTCATCATCCAAATTTGGTTGTGCCATATTGGGCAATGTCACTCCCATAAGGTCAGATCAAGACGACAGCTTCCAGGCTGGCGACTAGGTGCACGTGCAAAGCGACGTGGTGTTCCACATCCGCGGCACACACGCGAGCACTCAACTATGTGAGCTTGTGGCGGCGGACAAAAGCAAGGGTTTAGCGGCGGCAGAGCGATGTTTCGGATGCACCAAAGGTGCTCGCAGATTGCCTCTATGGCACAACTACAAGGCACCTGTAAGGTGTTCGACAGAAGTTCCCATAGGGACTCCATGGTGGTTAGAAGGTCGACCAGCGGCGGATTCAACGGTGGGTGATGAGGACAAGCGAGAGACTCAGAAGCATAACAGACATGATGGCAGTGTGCTTTGTGTCCATGCGGGCTACTGTGCTTTGGCATGGCCCAAGGTTAAAGCTTGGGCACACAGCGAGTGCTCGACAGTATGTGCCAGTGGCACTCCGTGATGAGAATGGCCGGCCGGCGACGAGATTGGCGACGGCTTGCAAGGGCACTCGGTAGCGAGGTCTTAGGGGTTTCGTGTAGGGTGAGGAAAGGTGCGAGCTTGAGTGGTCGCATGCACAACAGCGAGCTCGAGGGTCGGACGAACAGCAGCACAGTGGCACGGTGTGCTCGAGTGCGCACGTAGGCGTGTGTGTTGGCTGGTGCGGTGTTCGGCATGGCGAAGGTGAGGCTCTGCCTCCCTGTGCGGTTGTGCACAAAGGCTCGATGGTGAGATGGTCAATGTGTGCTGGGCTTTCCAGTGGCCAAGGTGAAGCCTTTGGCTTGCCTGAGTGTGTGCGTGCACGTGTGCGAGCCAGTGGCATGGCCACGACCGTGTCACAGCTACGTCCGTGCGCGGCGTCCCGGCATTCCAAGGCCGAAGCGGCGCGGCGACAAACAAGGTGCTGCAAGCAGCGAGGCGGAAAGGTGAGAGGTGCGCGGCGACGATGGCAGCGGCTCCTGCAACGCGAAAAGCACAGCTCGATGGCTGCACACAGAGGCAACGACGGTTCGTGCGGTGGCGCGGAGCAGAGCTGGACATACAGGTGCGCGGGCAAGAACACGATTCCCGGCCTCAAGCATCAACACGGCGCGAAGGCCGGCTTCGCATCTCCGGGCAAGTAGGAAGCAAGCCCACCTGTTGCAAGCAGTGGAAGGCAACTGCAGCTGCGATGGTGAAGTGGGGCGATGCAGTGCAGAGGAAGCAGAGCTGCGGCGGTCTCGGGCTCGCGATCCACGGCATAGCGGTTCCTTCACTTGCGGTGCTCTGGAACGGCGTAGTGGTCCACGATGTGCTCGGCGTTGACGCTCTCTGGCTTCAAGTCCTCGGTGGCACCCCGGCTTCAGTCCCTTGGCGAAGGCGGCCCCCTCGACGCCGGGCTTCACCGCGTCTAGCCGGAGCAGAGGCAGGGCGGCCCCATGACGTCGACCCCCACAACGCAGACGACTCCTCTCCGGGGCGGCAGCGTCTTCCCCAGTGGCGCGTCTCCTTCCCCTCCCTCCCTTCTCTTCTCCCACACAGGCGGCAGCCAGAGAAATTGGGGAGAAATTCCCCAGTGGCGGTCGAACAGAGGCGCTCTGGTGCGCCCGGTCCTCGGCGGCTCCGGCTCCTCCCGACGGTTCTCCGGCAGCCGCTCCTCCTCCAGCTCCTTCCTCCCCCTTCTCCCCCGTTTCTTCTTCACTGCTGGCGACAGATTTGGGGAAAAATCCCCTGATGGCGGCGGACAAGGGAAGGGGCTGCGCGGCTGGTTTTGTAGGGCGCGGCTAGGGTTTGGAGGGAGCGTGGGCGGCCGGGATGCGACACCTGGGGACGCGTGGCTACATCTCCCCTCCTACGACGGCCATGGGAGGTCCCCACGCCCGTGCTCGCGGTGCGGCCGTCCTGTCCCACGCGAAGTGTCTCGTGGTGGAGGGGAAAAGTGGAGATGATAGAGCTGGCAGGTGGGGCCCGCGTGCCATAGAGACAGGGCGACGATGAGGTGGAAGCAGGCCTAGTGGGCCAGTTGTGAAGGTGGGCTGGTTCGGCGCAAAGCTCAGGGAGCGCCGGAGAACTTCAAAGACGAGGTTTAAGGCCCAACTAAAGGTTAGGGATTTTCCTATATTTCTATACACACATGTATATAATTCAAATCTAAATTTGAATTTCAGATTTGAACTCCACTCAATTAAAATACAAATAAAATCCATTGAACCCCAAAATAAATCACACTAACATTTATACTTCCTAAAATTTACATTTTAGAACAAAATAAATCTAGGAAATTGGGATGAGGTGAGAAGACAATCTTATAAATTTTAAAAGCACACACAATTTCACCAAAATTTTTGAAATCCACATTTTTCACATTATAAAACATCACGTAAAAATACGGGATGTTACAGACTCCCCTCCTCACAAGAATCTCGTCCCCGAGATTAAGAGCTTACTTCCGATTCGAAGAGGTGAGCGTATGTCTCCCTCATAGCTGATTCCTTCTCCCAAGTTGCTTCTTGTTCTGTGTGACTGCTCCATCGCACCTTGCAAAGGCGAGTAGTGTTGTTTCTTGTTGACTTCTCTGCCGTGTCCAAAATCCTGAAGGGAAACTCTAAGTACTCAAGAGTGTCTTGCAATCCCAGAAGTTCAGGGGAAACTTTCTTTTTCCGGCATGACACACTTTCGAAGTTGAGATATATGGAACACGGAATGCACTCCGATGAGCTGCTTAGGTACTTCAAGCTCATAAGCCAATTTTCCAACTCTCATTGTGATCATGTACGATCCAATGTACCTCGGTGCCAATTTGTTGTCCACATGGAGCCTCTTCATCCCTCTGAGCGGGAATACCCTCAAATGGTCATAGTCACCAACTTCAAAGGAGATATCTTTTCTTTTATGATCAACATAGCTCTTTTGTCTGATTTGAGATATTTTCAAGTGCTCTTTCACTTTCGCCACATTTTCCTCAGCTTCAACAATGGAGGCTGAACCGAAAAGGTCCTCTCCCCCACCAATGGGGTCCAACACTGTTGGCGCAAAATCAGCACCCCGCGCCAAGCACACAGCAAGCCGAAACGAAGCTGGCTTAAAACACGTGCCGGATCCGAAGCGTGCCAGTCAATTTTCCTGGAACTGACAAAAGGATGAAAAGTAGTTAGATACAAACTTGGAACTTGTCGGGTGGTACCAGACAGTTCCATATTTACGGCTAGAAAGCCAATTAAAATGACATATAGCTACAACAAGCTATCTGTCAACAGTTTAAATATCATTCGGGAGCTTTAAAACACGAAAACAAGATACAACCGAATGCATGACGTGAGCATGACGAAGGATCAGTCTTTGTTTAGATAGCGTTTATCGCACGTGATCGTGACCGATTTTTGAGGATAAATAACAAATAAAATAGATAAGGTAAAAACATGATTATAAATATGAAGTAAACAAGCATGCATAGGCAAAAAGCACTAGTCTACCGCATGTCTAGGTACTTTCAAACCCGTCAAGCATGATAACAAACAAGTTAATCCACCGCATGATACGACTTGTTTAAAACCACACCACCAACCATAAAGAGATTAATCCACCGCATGATACCATCTAAATATAGAAGGCTAAAAGCATGTGTTATTTAAAACAAACTTATGAACACGTTTTACTCATGGGAGCATTGCCGAATACAGCTGTACAACCGAATTGGGGTCCGTGGAGAAGGAACAAGCATTATCAAAGATGATAAACCTATCAGATTGAATCGAAATCTAATCCACCAGATGATTAGCTCTAAAACAACCCAAAAACCTGCATCTACCGCATGATACTCAGTTCTTTCAAGATTTACACAAAATCGATAGGCTTGAACCCGCAACACGTGACAGTCTAGATTGATCCAAATTCGACTATTGAGAGCACTTGATCCTTTATAATAAACAAAGACTTGAAAGTACATCACATGGATCTCAAAGAGGGTAAAGCCGAAACCAATCAATCTAGATTGGGCAAAAAGGTGTTACATGAATTTAAACATAAAGCAAAAACTCATAACAACACATGGTAACTTAATGAATATATTAGATCTTGCCAAATCTAATAGATCCGATAACTAGCTCCAAGCTAGACCTTAGCCCACCGCATGGCTCATGATCTAACAAGAAACCCTCTTGAACCAAGCTTAAATCCACCGCATGATACTAAGCATGGTAACAAGACTAGTTGCATCACGGTCTAAATCCACCGCATGATACTAGACATGATACAAGGTTGCCGGTACTTACAGAGGTCGACGGATCGATGGCTCCTCTCGAAGAACTCGACGACTCGACTAAAAGGACTCAAAGGTTGGCGTAAGGCCGGTTTGTTGTGAAATTGTTCGATTCCTATTACAGACATCAGGGGTTTATATTTATACCCTTGTCCTAACACGACTCCTGGTCGACTACGAGTACAACATTTAATGCCTAAATTAATGTTTTGACGCCAATGCCCATCTCGTGTACGCCATCAACTCGTTCCTTCCTTATATCGGGCCACGTCATCACGCATTCCCGAAAACTTCCTTTTATACGCGCAGACAGTTCCCTTGCCGAGTGATGGTGTATTGCCGACCGCAAGCACCTTTGCCGAATCCTCTAAGGAGATCTTTTCTAGCCGAATGGTATTTCATCACCAAACTCAGCCCACAAGTCAGTCCCTTTCCTGTACCATTTTTTGGTGTTAACAAACACTTCCTTCCATAAAGAGCCTCAAATGCAGTCATTTGCAAGCTAGCTTGATAGTTGTTGTTGTATGAGAACTCCGCATACGACAGGCTCTTCTCCCAGTCTAAACCATAGGTCTGAACACATGCTCTTAGCAAATCATCCATTAGTTAGTTTATTCTTTCTGTTTCACCACCAATCGCATGGTAAGATGAATTGTACTCCAAAGAAGTTCCCATTGCATCTTGCAAACTCTGCCAGAATTGTGTGATGAATCTTGGTCCTTTGTTTGATGTTATGCTTCTTAGCACTCCATGCAACCTCAGAATATTGTCGACGTAGAGTTGAGCTAGTTTACTCACGGGATGTGTAGCCTTGATAGGTATGAAGTGAGCTGCACTTGTCGATCTATCCAGATGACCCAAATAGCATCATTCCTTTCCTGAGTTCGGGGCAAACCCATAACAAAGCTCATGTTTACATCATCCCACTTCCAAACGGGAAGATCTAACGGCTTGAGCAATCCAGTGGGCCTTTGGTATTCGGCCTTGATTCTCTGACATGTGTCACAATGTGCAACAAACTCCGCAATTTTTGCTTTCATGTCTTTCCACCAGAATCAACTCTTCATGCCTTGGTACATCTTAGTACATCCTGGGTGGACGGAGGTCTTCGAGTTGTGGGCTTCTGTCAGGATGTCACACCCGATTTTCCGAAGAAAACCAAGTGCTACCTATATGTATGTCAGGATCTAGTTTCATACATATAGTGACATCATAGTGAATAACAGAAACAATATCACGTAAAGAAAGAGATTATCAGAGATTTACAGCGGAATCCTGGGGAAGCAAAGGCTCCAATCTTCACAGGCAATCGACTGGGGGTTGCGTACGCCTAGCACCATCTTCTGGACTTCGTGCACCTTCTTCTTTTTCTGAGCAGCGTTTAAGCAAGGATGAGTACACTTATGGTTGGTACTCAGCAAGGCCACAGAAATAACCGGAAAGCAATTTTAAATCCATCTTTAAGTTCATTAATCATGTGAGGGTCCAGGCTGCTCTTGACCGTGAGCACGGCTGTTATAACAGTTTAACACTCTGCAGAGGTTGTACACTTTCACCACAAGTCGCGTAAAAGTTCCGAAGAACTTCGAACCCAACCATGCTGTGCAAAAGTAGGCACAACACCACACTTCCGAGGTGTGGTTGCATAGGGACGCTACGAGGCCTTTACAAAGCGTCCTCCCATGTGTATTAGTCCATAGTAGCACGTCCTAGAGGCTATCTTTCGTACCCTCCTTCTACCCTCGGACCAGAGTTAGCCTAGAAGAGCACTTCCGTTCCAAAACGCGTCCGAGTAGAAGAGTCATAAAAGCATTCCTCCGTACCCCAAGCTACTAAGGCTAATAGCCACACAAGACTTCCCTAATTAATTGGCCAAGACAGAGCCATATGTCTTGTGGTTGTACTGTTCTCCTGGGTGGTTCTCCATGTTCCGATTAATTTACAGTGTTCTTGTATTAAAGCATAGGTAGAAGGATGGTTAGGGTCACTTGCCTTTCTCAACAAAAAGTTACTCTTGCTCGTCTGCTCTTGCTCTTTTGGTACTTTTGATCTTCAGGACTTTCAATCAGCAGCTCGATCTTCTACTCGAAGCAAACATCGAGCACAACATGCAGAGCAAACAAACAAGAACAACTAAGAACAATACACCAAGCATGAAAAGCTTTAAAAGGGGACAAGGTTTGGTTCTAAGGACCGCGAACGCAAAAGACTCGGAACTATCGTAAGATTTGGATTATATCACACAAGGCTATGTGCTTGGTAAATTTTAATTCAAAAAGATGTGCATAGGTTATTTCAGAGAAATACCTTATTTAATAATTAAGCAAGTTATATTTATATAAAAGGAACGGTGTATAACTTATTCCAATTTTATTTATAAATATTCAAGTATTATTTTATGCAAATTAAACATTTTAATTTAAAAGAAGTATGTAAAGCATCTAAACGAATATCTTTACATTTCGAATTGTACTAAGTAAATTATAGTTTAGAAACATATTTATGTTCATATTAATCAATTTAATATTTAATTATGAAAACTCAGGATAAACCTATATTACTTTTATTTAGAAAGCAAATTGAATATATTAATTAATTTAAGTTTTATTATGAAAACCGAGATATAACTCTAATTAGCTTTTAATTGGAAAGATTATTTAAATAAGAATTAACCAAATTATATTTCTTATAAAAACACGTGTTGATCTCTAATCAAATTTTAATCTGAAAAGCATGTATATATTAGTATTTAATCATATTTAAATATTAAATAAATTATAAAGCAAGTAACAGGTTCAACATTGTCTCTATTACGTTCTTTGAGTTATTACGAACCTAACGCAACTTGAATCGCTTGAAACGGAGCTAAAACGTGAAAACTACGCACTAAACAAGGTTATAAGGGCTAAACTATGAAAAACTAGGGCTCCAGGGGCTTAACTGCAAGAAACCAGGGACCTAGACATAATTACACATATAAACATGAGGTTTATAGTGTAAAAAGGTTAAGGGTGGACCTCGGGTGGAAAAACTAAGAAGTTCAGGGGTTCTAATCATAAGAAATAGGACTTGTTTGAAAGGGTTTCTAAAGGTGGAAGGATCGGCATGTGATTTGAATGAAACGTAGGGTCTCTTTAGGAAAATTGCCGGTGGCGGCTCAGTTGACCGTTATGGTCTTCTGTTGACTGAGGTTATGATGGATCTGGGCCGTTGGATAAGGATCAAGCGGCGGTGGGCGACGGCTAGTGGTGGGCAGATCTGAGTCATTGATTTTGCAATGGACGGCGATCGGCTGTGGTTGGCGCCGGGCGGACTGCGTGCGGCGGCACGGGCGGCGGGCTCGCCGGGAGAGCTCGCCGGCGACGCCCAACGGGGGCCTCCCGGCCACCAATCGCGACGGGGAAGACACCAAAATGAAGAGGAGGCTAAGGAGGACTTACCTGGGATCTCGGAACGGAGGGAGAGGCACCGGCGAAGGAGATCGGGGTGGCGCTCCGGCGGGCGGGCGGTGCTCCAGCGGCGGTGCTGCTGCGGTGAGGGAGGAGAGAAGGGGAGGGGCGCGGGGTGGAGAGGAGGTGCTGCTGCCCTTTTATAGGGCGGAGGGGGAAGTGGAGAGGGCGCGGTGAGGTGGTGGCGCGGGGTCGGTGGCGGCGGTGCGTGCCATGGCGGCGGCGCTCGGTGCGGTGGTGGAGGGAGGGGAAGGGGTAGAGGCGGCGCGCGTGGGTGGCGGTGGTGCCTTAATGCGCTCCCGGTGGGGAGGAGAAGGGGCGCGGGGTGGCCGGGAACGGCGGGACGACCGATGGCCGGCGCGGGGAAGAAAGGGGCGGCCGGCTGGAGGTAGAAGGAGGTGCCGACAGGTGGGCCCCACCTGTCGGTGACCGTGTGAGGGAGAGAGGGAGGGGAGTGCTGGTGGGCCATGTGGGCCGGAAGCGGGAGCTGGGCCGCGGCTGGAAAAAAGAAAGGAGGGAGAGGTGAGGTGGGCCGCGGGGTTGGGCTGGGCCGCGCGATGGGTTTGGGTTGGTTTGTTTTTTTTCTTTTTTTTTGCTTTCCTTTTCTTTTTTTTTCAACACACACCACACAAAAGCAAAAGAAACCAAAACAAAGGCAACACTCACACACATTTATTTAATTTAATTTAGAAAAACAATCAATTGATTTTCCTATACTAAATTTCTCATAACGAAGATAAATCTTGGGCAAAATTTTAAAATTATGGGAAAATCGTTGTTTAATTATTTTCCCTATTAACATCCTGAAATTGGAAAATTTCAGGGTGTTACAAATCTGAGGACCATGTGTGGTTCGAGGACCGGTGGATGGTCGCTTCCTTGTGTGATGAGTGATTGACAACGTTGTGTGGACTGATTCTTGGCTAAGTATTGCAGGTGCAGGTTGCGGCTTGACTCGTGTTGGTGCAGGTGAAGAACAAGCGCGAAAGGTCGTCGCCGGTGAGGCCTCCAGGTGTGGAGAAGACAAGTAGGCTTCGTTCGAGGGACCCGGTGGCCGGCGGGGTCAAGTGCGGGCCGCATGGTGGCATGAACAAGCAAGATGAAGTCGTGGACGGTTTCTTGGTTGAGCCTCAAAACCAAGGTCGAGCCGGGACTACGTGGGAGCCAAGTCATGAGTGGAGATTGGCGGAGGCTACACCGAGTTCGCGGGGGTTTCCGGTGGTTCACCGTAAAACCATTGGGTTCCTTGGTTGATCCACAAAGCCAAGACCGGAGAACCGAAGACGGAGGTGCAAAGCGGCACGGCACCGGTCCGACCGGTGTGCGACGACGCGGTCCGAATCTTCGAAGCGGAGGACACGCGTCGGGATCGCATGGCTTGCGTCGAGGCTACGCAGGGTGCGGTCGCCGGGCATCCGTCCGATGGTGAAGACATCAAGAATTCAAAATCCGCCCTTGAGGGGCTTGTATCGCTAATTAGTAGAGAAGGGCATTTTAGACATTTGGTTGCCTCCATATAACCCAAGAGGTGAGAGGATGGCAGCCAACTCTTGGAACCCTAGCTCATTAGTTTTCCTATTTTCTACCTATTTTCTCTAGGTTTTCCTTAGGACTAGCAAGAGAGCTTCACGGAGAGATCTTGTAGAGAGGGATGGATGATCGGGCGGCTTGCTAGACCTTGTACGAATCCTTGTTTCATGTATAGATGATTCGGCGTGATTCCTCAAGGTTTGGATGTGTTTTCCCCGGTTGTTTTTGGTGGTGATTTTCGGAGCCCTCTTCCGGTGATTTCTTTGGAATGTTTTTGGGGCTTTTCTCTTAGTGATTCGGTGGGGGAAATTTGTGGGAACCCTTCGTGATTCTTTGGGCTGTGATCCCCCTCCCAAATCCGTGAGAAAAGTTGCTCGAATTTGGGGTTTCTTGAGTTCTTGGGTTGGAAGTGCTTTCGGCGGGATTTCTTCGATTCCTCCTTTTTGGACGAGATTTGGTGGGATTAAACTTGGCTATGGACTCCTCATGAGGTGCTCCCGATATCCCCAAAGTCTTGTTCAAGTCCGTGGAGCGATTCGGGAGATCGAGATTTGGATTTGGGGGAATTGACCCGCGGGTCTTGTTCATCCCGAGTCGCCTGTGCTACACCGGCCCGACCGGTGCTCTTGACCGGTCTGACCGGTGCAAGCCCTTGTGGGTTTTCGCTCGGGTGAGTGTCTTGGTGTGTTCTTTGTTGTCCCGTGGTGCTGCTGTTTCGAGTTTGGGTTCGTTTGGTGGTCGGTTGGCCTGTTTGGTGCCTTGGGGGCTTTCAGGCTGCCATCGGTCTGACCGGTGCGTCTCACCGGTCTGACCGGTGTAGAGCCACTTAGTGGAAGTTGCTCAGGTTCACCAAAGCGGGGACCGGTCCCGACCGGTGGTGCTCACCGGTCCGACCGTGTGGGTCCGTAGACTCGGGGTTTGTTGTTCCGCTGCGTTCTCGAGCTCGGAAGGTTGTGTGTGTTGGTTCCTAGGTCCAGTGGCACTCCAGTGGCTACGTGGGCTTGGCCAACTTGGGTAGTGAGTCGGAGACGTGTGTTGGAAGTCGTGTTCGTCTTGTTGGAGTTCTCATCTCCATCGAGAAGAATTTTTATCGGCTCCCATTCACCCCCCCCCCCCCCCTCTCTGGTTCGCCGTATCGGTCCTTCAAGTGGTATCAGAGCCGGTTCGGGTCTTTGTTGACTCTAACCAGTCTAAGATCCAAGGATGGCGTACCAGGAACGGGGTTCGGGTCCTCCACACTTCGATGGCAAGAACTACCAGATGTGGAGCAAGCGGATGGGTGCGTTCCTCCGCGGAAAGGGTCGAGCCGCTTTGGGATGTCACGGTGGACACGAGCTATGTCCACCGATGGATTTCCTTTCTCCGGGGTCGAGGGGACGATTCGACGCCAACAATAAGGCGGTCGACTACTTGTTTCGTGCTTTGTGTCGACCGAGTTCGATCGGGTGCACACCGAGCACTTGGCTTGTAGGATTTGGGCGGTGTTGAAGGAGGCTCATGTTGGGAACGCCCGGAGTTCGAGCACGGTTGTATGCGACCTACGGAGAGAGTACGAGAACTTCACTCATCTCCCCGGTGAGTCCATCGATGCCTTGTTTCGGAGGTTCACGGTGGTGGTGAACAACATGAGGGCCAATGTGGACGTGCTCCCGTACGATGATCATGATAGAGCGGTCAAGCTCTTACACTCTTTGGATCGTACGATATGGGGCGGAAAGTTCGAGGCCATAGTCGAGTCGGAGAGGTATGATACTGCGACGGTGAACGAGGCGTTCTCGAAGCTCAAGTCGGCCGAGGTGGATAGGGGCATGATCGCCAAGCTCGAGGGACCGACCGATTCCCATAGTCTTGCCCTCGTTTGTGGTTCCAAAGGAAAGACTAACTTTAACCCATCCACCAGGATGTTCTCGTTTTCCTCTTTGATGTCTATGCCGGATGAGGAGTTTGATGACCTTGGAGAGGATGAGCCGGCGCCGTTGACGAGGCGGTTCGAGAGGCCGCACGAGAACCGCGTGAACATGAGGAGGAACACGAGGACCGCTTCCGGTGTGGCAAGCCGGGACACTTCGTCACCGACCGCCGTGAGAAGGCCGAGAACAAGGACAGCCTACAAGCACAAGCCGAGGATGAACGATGGCAAGTACCGTTCGAGGCGCGACCACAAGAGCAAGCACAAGAATAAGTACAAGGACGAGCGACGATCGAGGAAGAAGGAGGGCCGAGGCAAGGCCCGAGCGATGGTTGGAGCGAGCGACGTCGACTCCAGTTCCGCGTACTCCACCTCAAGCTCGAGCAGCAGCGAAGACGAGGGAGATCGCCGCAAGAACAAGAAGTCGTCCAAGAACCTGAGCGGACTGAGCTGCTTCGCGAGAGATGGCTTCTGCACCATGGCGTTGAGCTCCGGCAGCAAGAATAGCACACAGAGCGACTCGGACTCTGAGTCCGACGACGAGGTGCGTGATGAACTTCCCTTCTTGCGCCAGGAGAATGAGAGGCTTGGCTCTTTGCTTGATAACCGTGATGACATGCTTAGAGAGGCCAAGAAAATGAGGAAAGAGCTTAGGGCTTCACTCGAGGATGCTAGGACTAGAGTGGCTGAGCTAGAGACACGGGTGCTTGATAGCAAGCTTGAGATTGATTCGCTTAAGGCTAGCCCTGTTGTTTCTGATGAGAATGATTGTGCTGATTGCTCCATATTCCTTGCTGATCTTGCTTTGTTTAAGGAGAAGCATGCCTCCAAGTGTGAGGAACTAGATGTGCTTAGGGTTGAGGTGGTTGAGCTTAAGTCTAGACCTGCTTTGCTAGGTGCTTGCACTTCATGCCCTGTTTTGCATGCTAAGATTGATGAGATGCATGCTTACACTAGTTCGCTCGAGGCTAAATTGAAGGAACCCATGCCTACATCTTGCTCTACCTGTGAAATGCATGCATTGAAAAATTTGGAGCTTGCACATTATGTTGACCGTTTGCAGGATGAGAATGATGATTTGAGGAAGTTGATGGGGTGGTTGTCCGGTCACGAGCCTCAGTTGAGGATGATGATCGAGGCCTTTAAGAGGCAAGATGGTGAGGGACTTGGAGCAAACAAGGTTGGTGAGGGAAGTGGAGAGAATATCCCGGAGCCACCAAAAACCCACCACAAGAATGATTTCCCACCAAAACCTAACCATCTAAGGAACCGACTAGACACAACCCCAGCTCCACCCGTGTTTCCTACACCCACAAACGACCTACAAAAGCCTATCAAGTTTGTGAGCACTTCGGGGAAAGTGTTCTTTGGGAAGGAGAATGAGAAGGCTAGTGGTGAGAAACCGGTGGAGGGTTTGAGTGGAGAGAAACCAAGTGAGCGACCACATCCCAAGCCAAAGCCTAAGCTTGTGAGGTTCCATTGTGGCTATTGTGGGAGAGATGGCCATAAGGAGGAGTTTTGCTTCAAGAGGAAGCGAGAGGAGAGAATGAAGAAGGAGTGGGCTAACAAGGACAAGTACCACCCTTCCGATGGTGTACTTGAGCCTCGTATGCGGATGCCCGGGGGCAAGGCGATTGTGAGGACGGTTCGAGCTTGGGGAGAGAAGAAGGTGCCGCAGTGGTGTGGTTGTCCGGGGTCACACCCCGGTCGGACCGGTGTGGGGCACCGGTCGGACCGTGCGGGCCTGGACGGACGGATGTTCGGGTTTCGAGCTCGTACGGGTGCGAGGGTTGTTTACGGTGGTCGTGGTTCGGTGGTTGGGCTGGAAAGGGTGCAGGTGGTCAGTTTGCTAGGCGTTCTCCTCCTTGTGCTCAATACGGGGATTGGAGGAGTCGTGGCGTTGAGTTGGAGAGGAAGGACGTTCCACGGGCTTTCTTGCGTGGTTTTGGTCCTCCTCCAGGCAGAGAGGGGTGGTTCCCTCAGGGTGGTTACCGTGGTGGTGTTCGTGGAGGTAGCTTTGGTAGGAGAGATGCTTTGGTTGGTGCTAACCCCACTTTCGAGCAAATGGCTCGGCACTGGTTTTCCTCCTTTGGTACTAACCCCGATCTCGAGTCGTTTGTTCGCTCACGTGCCTATTTTTGATTTTTCGGGTGGGAGACTTGAAGAACATTTGGTTGATTGACTCCGGTTGTTCGAGGCATATGACCGGAGACGGGGGGTGGTTCTCAAGTCTCGTCCGGTGGTGACGAAGAGGTACATCACTTTTGGGGACAATGGGCGTGGGCGTGTGCTTTCGAAGGTGAGATAAAAGTGAGTGACAAGATCACTCGAGGCGTGTTGCTCTTGTTCGGTCGTCGGGGTACAATTTGCTTTTCGTGTCTCGGTTGTTGGATGAGGGTTTTGAGGTGTTGTTTCGGCTCGGTGGTTCTCGGATTGTGGACTCTCGAGGGGACCTTGTTTGTATGGTCGTTCCCGAGGGTCGGGTGTTTCGTCTTGATTTTTCTCAGTCTTCGGGTGTTGAGCGTTGTTTCTTGGCTGGTTCTTCGAGTGAGTTGTGGAAGTGGCATAGGAAGTTGGGTCACTTGAGCTTTGACCTTTTGTCTCGCTTGAGTAAACTCAATTTGGTCCGAGGATTGCCACGGTTGAAGCTTGAGAAAGAGTTGGTTTGTGCTCCGTGTAGGCATGCCAAGATGGTGGCCTCTTCTCACCCGCCTCTCACCGATGTGATGACCGAGCGTCCATGCGAGCTGCTCCATATGGACCTTGTTGGCCCGGCTCGGGTGCGATCTCGGCGGTGGGAAGTGGTATGTCCTTGTTGTGGTGGATGACTATTCTCGGTATGCGTGGGTGTTCTTTACGGAGGATAAGGGGGAGACGTTTGGTTTTGTTCGAGATCTAGTCTTGAGGTTGAGGAACGAGAGGCACGGAGATGCCATACGAGCTATCCGCAAGGATAATGGCTCGGAATTCGGGAACTCTCGTTTTGAAACCTTTTGTCATGACTTGGGTCTTGAGCACCGAGTTTTCGAGTCCGTATACGCCTCCCCAGAATGGTGTTGTGGAAAGGAAGAACAGGACCTTGTGCGAGATGGCTCGGACGATGCTTGATGAGCATAGGACTCCGAGGAGGTATTGGGCTGAGGCGGTGAATACCGCATGCTATGTGTCGAACAGAATATACCTCAGAGTGCACAAGAAGAAGACATGCTATGAGTTGATGCATGGTCGCACACCCAAGGTGAGTCACTTCCATGTCTTTGGTTGCAAGTGTTTTATTCGAAGAAGGGCAGGAAGTTGGATAAGTTTGAGGCTAGGTCCGTCGATGGCATTTTCTTTGGTTATGCATCTCATTCTAGAGCATATCGTGTGCTCAATCTTGAAACTAACCAAATCGTGGAGACTTGCGAGGTAACCTTCGACGAGACAGAGCCACGTAGTCGCCTTGTCTTTGAGTGTGCGGGTGATGATGAGCTTGGCGAGGAGATCTTTCGGGAGGAGGAGCATGAACATGGTGATGATGAAGATGGCGGTGTGGTGCCCCGCTGAACATGTACCCACTACTTCGACTACGATGATGGATGGACCCTCTCGCTACACCTACGACGACAAATCAAGAACGAGGAGAAGCTGATGTTGAGGGGGAGGTAGCTTCGAGGCGAGAACCTCCCCGGCGAGTTCAGGTGGATCACCCAGCTTCGAGGATCATCGGCGACATGAATGAATGCACTACACGGTCGAGGGTTCGAAACAATTCCCATTTTGCTCATGCTGCATTTGTTGCTTCTTTCGAGCCCAAAGACATTGGACACGCACTATCTGATCACAATCGGGTTAACTCGATGCATGAGGAGCTGGAGAACTTTGAGAGGAATCAGGTGTGGGAGTTGGTTGACCCTCCCCCAGGGTGTAAGCCGATTGGTACCAAGTGGGTGTGGAAAAACAAAGAGGGAGAGAAGGGTGAGGTTGTGAGAAACAAGTCGAGACTTGTTGCTCAGGGGTTCAGTCAGAAGGAGGGGATCGACTACGAGGAGACCTTTGCTCCCGTAGCCCGTTTGGAGGCGATTAGGATCCTTCTAGCCTTTTCTCGTGGCTAAAGGGTTCAAGTTGCACCAAATGGATGTGAAGAGTGTTTTTTCGAATGGTGTCTTTGGAGGAAGAAGTGTATGTGAGGCGGCCTCGGGGGTTTGAGAGTGAGAAGTACCCGCACCGGGTGTACAAGTTGAGGAAGGCGCCGTATGGGTTGAAGCGGGCGCCTAGAGCTTGGTATGGCGAGGGTTGAGGGGGTTCTTGTTTGAGAGAGGCTTTGAGATGGGGAAGGTCGATCAGACCTTGTTTTTGCTGAGGCAGGGCAGAGATATCCTGATTGTGCAGGTGTACGTGGATGATATTGTCTTTGGTGGCTCGTCTAACTCTCTTGTTGTGAGGTTTGCAGATGATATGAGCAGGGAGTTTGAGATGAGCATGATGGGCGAGTTGCAATTCTTCCTCGGGCTACAAATCAAGCAATCAAAGGAAGGTACATTTGTGCACCAGGCTAAGTACACCAAGGACATTGTGAGAAAGTTCAAGATGGAGGACTCCAAGGCTATGACGACGCCGATGAGTACGACTACGGCTCTTGATGCGGACGAGGAAGGTGAACACGTGGACCAGAAGGAGTACCGAAGCATGATCGGGTCACTCCTCTACTTGACGGCGACGAGACCGGACATACAGTTCTCAGTGTGTCTGTGCGCTCGTTTTCAAGCGTCTCCGAGGACTTCGCATCGGCAAGCAGTGAAGAGAATTTTCAGGTACTTGCGTCACACTCCCGACTTCGGCCTTTGGTACTCCGCGTCCTCTTCTTTGGCGCTTCATGGCTTTTCAGACGCGGATTTTGCCGGGTGTCGGTTGGATAGGAAGTCCACTTCGGGACTTGCCGCTTTTTGGGTTCTTCGTTGGTGTCTTGGTCTTCTCGTAAGCGGTCGAGTGTTGCTCAATCCACGACCGAAGCCGAGTATGTTGCCTGCTGCAGCTTGTTGCTCTCGGCTCCTTTGGATCACCTACACCATGAGTGACTTTGGTGAGGAGTATACCCATGTCCCACTTCAATGTGATAGCACCAGTGCCATAAGCGTTGCAAAGAACCCAGTGCTCCATTCTAAAACCAAGCACATAGAAGTTAGGTATCATTTCCTGAGAGACAACGTTGAGAAAGGAAAGATAGCGCTGATCCATGTACCACACATCACCAACTAGCCGATATTTTCACCAAACCTCTAGATCAAGCAACTTTCACTTGTTTGCGGGGGGAACTTGGTGTGTGTTTGATTTCTTGAGTTGGGTGTGTGGGAGCTTTCTTTTGCCGGTGGTGTCGAGCCCGTTTTGCCTCCCCTTGAGGAGCCGGTTTGTAGCATATGTATAGCTTTCCTTTGTGCATTTCTTGCATTTTGACATGGCATATGTAACATGATGTATAGGCATCCTTGTATCTTAGATTGCATGCATTTTGTATCATATGCATTGGTTAGGAAAGCTTCTCTCATATACATTGTTCACCATGGAATGAGATATATGTCTTTGTGAGCTTGTTTGGTATGATATGGTTAGTTTGGCTTAGCTCTTGATGATCTTGATGAATAATCCATGGTTGATAGCTATGCTTTTGAAAAATGTCACATGTATGCTCTCTCATGTGTAAATGCCTTTACATGCTCTTGACATGTTTTTGTGGCTTTGCTATGCTTAATTTGTGGTTGGATAGCTAGCTTATTAATCATATGGGGCCAAAGGCTCATTTTCCATCATGAATGTTTAGCCCTCTAGATTTATCTTGTGGAGGAGCATAAGTTCCTTTTTGTCGCAAAGACATTTCATGTACCATTTACAAATCTGAAAATGAAATGAAAAATGCTTGGAAAATATGCTCCCATGTCATATGTGCTGAATTTAATTTGCTTTGGGTGCTAAACCGTTGCATGATGCCTACCAATGAGAAGTCTCATAAATAGAAGTAGGCACATGGCTCGGTGGCTTTGACATGACATGAGGTGCTTGTGGGTGTTTGTGATGGTCTTATGGTTAGAATAGCTGTCCTAGCATGAAGTTTGTGTGGCTTTGCCATTTTCATATGCTTTGATCATGTTTAGCACTTTGCTCATGAGAGGCAAATTTTTCGCAAAATTGCCAAAATCCATCTTAGCTTCGTCAAATGGTTGTGAATCTTGGTGATCATGTAGTTGAGATCGATACGAAGCCGTAGAGTACCTAACTTGCTCATTTGGACATGTGTAGCATTCTTTGTTGAATTTTGTCTATTTGAGAAGCTCTAGGTTGCATTTTTTGCATTTTTGGCTTGATTCATGCATTGCCAACAAGGGGGAGAAGTTTGAGCTTGAAATGGCTTGCTGGACGTGTTTGGAAGGTTTTCCGGTGGTTTCGAGCCATTTACGGGCTTCGTTGTACACCGGTCCGACCGGTGAAGAGCACCGGTCCGACCGGTGTGAGTGCTGGTCCCGTACATATGTTGGGCACCGGTCGACCGGTGGTGATGACCGGTCCGACCGGTGTGAGCCGAAAGTGATGCGGTACTGTCCTGTTTTCAAGTGGTTTGCATGCATTCGTCCAGGGGGAGTTGCATTGGTTCAGGGGGAGCTTGCATGTGTGCAGGGGGAGCTTTTTGAGAGTTTTCGAGCTTTGTTTCGGTGGTTTGTGCTCCTTGCTTGAGCTTTGCTTTGTCTCGGATGTGTCGAGCCGTTGCCCTTGCCTAAGGGGTCCGAGACTTGTTTCCTTCAAATGATCTTGCTCTTTGCCTTTGTTTGGCTTTCGATCGCTTGTTGGAGTTTCTTTTTGTTCGTTTCTTTTTCTTTTCTTTTCTTTTCTCTCTTGTTACTTCCGTGTGGGTGTTGTCAATGCACTCATCAAGGGGGAGATTGAGGACCATGTGTGGTTCGAGGACCGGTGGATGGTCGCTTCCTTGTGTGATGAGTGATTGACAACGTTGTGTGGACTAATTCTTGGCTAAGTATTGCGGGTGCGGGTTGCGGCTTGACTCGTGTTGGTGCGGGTGAAGAACAAGCGCGAAAGGTCGTCGCCGGTGAGGCCTCCAGGTGTGGAGAAGACAAGTAGGCTTCGTTCGAGGGACCCGGTGGCCGGCGGGGGTCAAGTGCGGGCCGCATGGTGGCATGAACAGCAAGATGAAGTCGTGGACGGTTTCTTGGTTGAGCCTCAAAACCAAGGTCGAGCCGGGACTACGTGGGAGCCAAGTCATGAGTGGAGATTGGCGGAGGCTACACCGAGTTCGCGGGGTTTCCGGTGGTTCACCGGAAAACCACCGGGTTCCTTGGTTGATCCACAAAGCCAAGACCGGAGAACCGAAGACGGAGGTGCGGCGGCACGGGCACCGGCCCGACCGGTGGGTCGGCCGGTCGGCCGGTGGGGACCGGTCGGCGACGGTGGGGAGCACCGGTCGGCCGGTGTGCGACGACGCGGTCCGGAATCTTCGAAGCGGAGGACACGCGTCGGGATCGCATGGCTTGCGTCGAGGCTACGCGAGGGGTGCGGTCGCCGCCGGCATCCGTCCGATGGTGAAGACATCAAGAATTCCAAATCCGCCCTTGAGGGGCTTGTATCGCTAATTAGTAGAGAAGGGCATTTTAGACATTCGGTTGCCTCCATATAACCCAAGAGGTGAGAGGATGGCAGCCAACTCTTGGAACCCTAGCTCATTAGTTTTCCTATTTTCTACCTATTTTCTCTAGGTTTTCCTTAGGACTAGCAAGAGAGCTTCACGGAGAGATCTTGTAGAGAGGGATGGATGATCGGGCGGCTTGCTAGACCTTGTACGAATCCTTGTTTCATGTATAGATGATTCGGCGTGATTCCTCAAGGTTTGGATGTGTTTTCCCCGGTTGTTTTTGGTGGTGATTTTCGGAGCCCTCTTCCGGTGATTTCTTTGGAATGTTTTTGGGGCTTTTCTCTTGGTGATTCGATGGGGGAAATTTGTGGGAACCCTTCGTAGTTCTTTGGGCTGTGATCCCCCTCCCAAATCCGTGAGAAAAGTTGCTCGAATTTGGGGTTTCTTGAGTTCTTGGGTTGGAAGTGCTTTCGGCGGGATTTCTTCGATTCCTCCTTTTTGGACGAGATTTGGTGGGATTAAACATGGCTATGGACTCCTCATGAGGTGCTCCTGATATCCCCAAAGTCTTGTTCAAGTCCGTGGAGCGATTCGGGAGATCGAGATTTGGATTTGGGGGAATTGACCGCGGGTCTTGTTCATCCCGAGTCGCAAGGCTACACCGGTCGACCGGTGCTCTTGGACCGGTCCGACCGGTGCAAGCCCTTGTGGGTTTTCGCTCGGGTGAGTGTCTTGGTGTGTTCTTTGTTGTCCCGTGGTGCCGCTGTTTCGAGTTTGGGTTCGTTTGGTGGTCGGTTGGCCTGTTTGGTGCCTTGGGGGCTTTTCGGTGCCATCGGTCCGACCGGTGCGTCTCACCGGTCGGCGGTGTAGAGCCACTTAGTGGAAGTTGCTCGGGTTCACCGGCGAGGGACCGGTCCCGACCGGTGGTGCTCACCGGTCTGACCGGTGTGGGTCTGTAGACTCGGGGTTTGTTGTTCCGCTGCGTTCTCGAGTCGGAAGGTTGTGTGTGTTGGTTCCTAGGTCCAGTGGCACTCCAGTGGCTACGTGGGCTTGGCCCACTTGGGTAGTGAGTCGGAGACGTGTGTTGGAAGTCGTGTTCGTCTTGTTGGAGTTCTCATCTCCATCGAGAAGAATTTTTATCGGCTCCCATTCACTCCCCCCCTCTGGTTCGCCATATCGGTCCTTCAAAATCTACCCCCCTTAAAGAATCTCGTCCCGAGATTCGCAGAGGCTAGCAAGAAACAAAGGTTCGGGCGTCGCTGTTAATCCGGGGTTGCTGCCGGCACCGTAAAGACGGAGCCGTTCGAGGGAGCATCGTCGACGCCCTGAAGCCGGCGCCATCTGTTGGAGCTACTACTCACCGTGAAGCCAGGACCGGACCTGTTGAAGGCGGCGCTGTGTTGTTCTGCTCCCTCTGCGCCGCTGTCGCGTTCTCTTCACCACCGTCTTGCCGCCGCCTTCTTGGACAAGAGGTGAGCCTCACCACCCCATCACCGTGCTATGGACCCCGCCTTCGATTCGTGGCTGGAACGAGCCTGGTGTGCTTGTTGGGCCTTCTGTGCCGCTGTTGAACTGTGCCCGCTCCGCGCCGCCGCGTGACCCATTGTCGTCTGAGTGCTGGCCATCGAGCCATGCCGGAGGCCTTGCAGGTGCCGTTGCCGTCTGCGCGCGCTCTGCCGCTTGCTGTCCACCTTTGTATCGTGTTGTCACCGTGCGCACGCCACCTGGTTCGTGTCACCGCCGAGGCTGCGCCAGCGGCATCTTGCACTCACACAACTGAGGGGTCGTGACCCTGCACTCCTTGCACGCAGCATTTGTAACAGGCCCTTAACGCCCGTTACATCCACCCACATGTGTAACGGTTGTTGTTTGGTGCCCGTTACCTATAAGCGCGCCAGGACGACCCTCGGGTTGGCCTCCACAACACCCGTTACCAATGTGAACTTCTGTTAACGGGCTTCTTAAACGCCTGTTACTTAAATTCTTTATAACAGATGTTAAAAGAGCCCATTACAAATGTCAAACCTATCGATAATAGGCTTGTAAAGTCCATTACCGATCAATGCCCTATCAGTAACGGGCTGCTTAAGTTTGTTACCGATCGCTGTCGTATTGGTAATGGGCTATAAAGTCTGTTACCGATAATTTCGTACTGGAGACGCATGTTGAGCAAGTGTTCTATGTACCTGACCGTGCAAAGAAGAACTGGTCTGTGGTTATGGCTGAAAAAAAAGGATTGTGGGGATTGAAAAGTGTAATATATTCTGCCAAAGATACTATATATTTTCTATTTATATATATTCTGCTTCAGTTCAGTAACGGGCAAGAGACGAGGATTAACGAACCCGCGTCACCATTGTTACGGGCAACAGACGAGGACTAACGAACCCGCGTCGCCATTGTTATGGGCAAGAGATGAGGACTAACAAACCGGCATCGCCTTTGTTATGGGCAAGATATGAGAAATCACGAACAGATTACATCCAAGAGTTTACCAAATTTTACTTGGCAAATCTTGTGCTTTGCCAACTTCTAAAAAGATATGCCAAGTAAAAAAAGAGTTCATCTCCAACAATCTAGCATAATTTCACTTGCCAAATCCAGATCTAACTTACATCAGGAATCCTGAGAGAAACAAGTTGATTTGCCAAACTGTTGGAGTTGCTCTTAGCCAGCCCCCGTTGGCTTGTTCTTCAAGCTTTGCAAGTGAGTAGGTAAATCATACAAAAAATTGCACTGCACAGAGATAATCACAAAAGCATGTCTCCTGAGATGCAAAATCACACACACACATATTACAGTCATCATTGATACATCAGAACAAGGTTATAATGCGGCCATATCTTCATGACGCGATATGCAAAATAACACACACACACACAGATTACAGTCATCATTGATACATCAGATCACGATTACAATGCGGCTATATCTTCATGACGAGATATGCAAAATCACACACACACATCGATCTTACTCGCAGGTCGTCGATCTTGCTGCACGTGGTCATTGAATAAGCTCCATCTCTATTGGTGGCTTAGAGAATTGATTCCTAGTTTGCAATGAGACCACAAAGCTTTCTGAACCTGCACTTTTGTTTGCAAGAGCCTTCCGCAAGTGGAGGGAGAAAGCATAGGAAAAATAATGATCATTGGACAAAGGATGAAGGATTGTTCATCCTGAAAACAATGATCATTGGACACATGATGAATTTGTTCATCCTGATGCCAGGAGGTTCTGGGCTACCTTCCCCGGACACGGCTACGCGGAAGGAGTATGTCACAAGAATTCTTCCGGCAGCTGTGTTAGAGGGATGAGCAATCCAATCACCCCCTATCACAAGAATTCTTCTAGCAACTGAGAGATCGAGGAGGAGGAAGAAGAGAAAAAAGCAAAAGCTTGCGCCCTACAAGATCTATTCTTTGCGCCATAGCTAGATCTAAAGAAGAAGGAAGCAAGTGACTCACTTTATTGTATCAGAAGAAGGAACCAGATACTAGCTAGATCTAGATCTAGAGAAGAAGGAAGCAACTTGAAGTGAGGAGGATCGACAGGCGTTGGTGCCTTTTTATAGAAAAAACGAGGAAGGGATAAGATCAAGAGTAGAGGAACGGACGGGAAGGTTCCCAAGACGGTCAAGATGGCCGGGAAACTGTTGCTAGTCAATGGCTGAGAGCAGAGCTGCAGAGGTAGTGATTCCAATGTAGAATTAAATGATACACGAAGTAAGCAAACATAATCTCCATTGGCCGTGTTTGGATGGTAGATGTTAGTGTTACTATTAGTGGTAGTGTTTAACACCTCCAAATTAACACATGTGTTTGGCTCCAAAGAGTTAGTTTTGGTCTTAGTTTGCTACAAACTAACACTAACACCTCCATCCAAACATCCAATGTAGTCATCATCTCCAAAAAAAAGAGAGGAAGGGATAAGATCAAGAGACAGGAAACGGGAAGAGGTTCGCAAGACGGTCAATGGCGAAACAATTGCCAGTCAATGGCTGAGAGCAGAGCTACAGAGGTAGTGATTCCAATGTAGAATTAAATGATACACGGGGTAATGAAACATCGTCTCTACGTGGATTAGCCAAACGTCGTTTCTAATGGAGAATTAAATGATAACGCGGATTAGCCAAACGTCATCTCCATTGCATACTTAAACCGTGTTTGGAAATAAATCTCCTGTATCTTCTCCTTCCAAAACAATTAGATCCCTGCCCCTTCATCTCTACCCGCGAGAAACAGCAATTGCCTACTCCTCATCGTCACCATTCCCGACCGGAGATGGATAGCATGCCGGGAAGAAGCATGTGGCACCATCCGTCATCGCTGCTGTTGGGCCTCCCTCAGGACCTCCACATTGAGATTGCGGCGCGTGTCGGTGCGACCTCAGAGCGGCCCTTGGCTGACTTCCGCGGCCTACGCGGTACTTGCTCGACCATGCGCCATGTGTGCGGCCACGACGACGTCGGCCGGTGTTTGTCGATAGAGGGGATACGAGATGAGATTTCTTGGGTGTGGAACCCCATCGCTTACAAAGCATTCCTTGCTATGCTGAGCGATCTCGGGAATCCGGAGGCTTGTGTCCTCTCCAGAATCAAAGCCTTCTTCATCAAACACAGGGGATACATAAATCTCCGGCGCGCCGCCGAGGGTGGGCACGATGCGGCGGCCTATTTATACGCCATCTTGCTCTACAGAGACAATGCGGTGCCGCCGCCGACGTCACCGCGAAGGGGTACATGAGGCTGGTCGAGGGCGGCGGTAGTACGACGTCGTCGAGATGGCTGAGCAACGAGGCGTGTTTGCCTTTGCGCTAGGAGGCCACGCGTGCGCTCCACTACTCGACTTGGCGCATTTGGGGTGAACCGCTGCCGCCTCCGGCACAGGTGCACGGCGATCAGCCGTGTGCAGGCACCGGCGGCGGCTACGGTGTGGAAAAAGGATGGCTTCGAATTTCTCTGTTTTACAACGAAGACTGTAGGCTGCGCTGCGAAATGGTGAAGTTCGCACAAAGAATAGGAAATTAGTAGTACATTAGCTTTTGTATGATGCTCGAATTATCTGTGTAAAATTTTGGGAGAGCAGCAAATCCGACGCGGGTTATCAGCCCTGCGTCGCTAATGACTGTGGGGCCCAGTTCTATTCAAATGAAGAAAAGTTCCCATTTCTCCTTTTAATCTGCAATCAAATGTTGTAACAAGTATTTCTTCGTCGCTATTAGTCCAAATTTGATACTTTTTTTCTAAATATTTCTAAAATCACCATCTATTCATTAATTTCATTGTTTAGTGTACATGAGTGATGTTTATATGCCTTATTTTGTTCTTTGTAAGTACAACATACAAATAATATTTGTTTTACACAACCATTAGTGATGGAACTTTACATTTCGTAAGCTTAAGGTGAACACAAGGTTTTGTTAAGTTTTCAAATGCATATGAGTTCGAACATGTTGCAAAGTGTGGAAAACTTCAATGTGCAAGCAAACATTGTAGGAAACTATGAGAGATGAAGACATTTGTACACAAGTATATTATTCCTTCATCGATACCACTTGAAATTTTGAAGACAAGTTTAGGTACCCAAATTATGTCGCCAAGTCAATTTGTAGATTTAAGAGCAAATTTGATGTTATTAGAATTATTATATAATTACCATGGGGTGTAAAAACGAAATATATGAATTTTGGGCACACAAGTTTGACTGTTGATATTTTATTCAAATACTGAATGATTTTGTAGGTGCTGTTTTATGGGCTCTAATAATTCAGGGAAGCATGTTTTATTAAAAAATTGTGACAGGCCCACGCGTCAGCGTCAGTAGCCAATATAAAAAAGATAACCATTGCCTGCCCGCCCGGACCCAACTGCCAACAAATGCGATCCGGGTTCACTAACATCGTCGCCAATGACACTGGCCCACGCGTCAGCGTCAGCGTCAGCAGGCTAACCTGCGTCGGCAATGACTACTCTAATAAGATCTAATTCGTCACAACAGATCTCCAGTTAATCACAACAGAACACAGTTCATCACAACTCGGTTGGATCTACTCGCGTATATTAGATCGAGTTCATGACATACAAAATCTAACAACCAAGCTAATTAACTAAGTAGTTCATGATCGATAGACAAACTAAGTAGTTCATGTCCAAGAACCGGATGGAGACACAAAAGCACACAGACATTATTGTTACTAATTGGTAGAGGAGTCTACCAATTAGTCGGAGTCCCGCCGTCGCCGCCTTGGCTGCCGTCGTCGTCGTGGCTGCTGTTAACACCAAAATTTGGTAAGGAGTCTGACTAGTGGGTCCAGCTCGGTCAGGAGTCCGTCTCGAGGAAGGGAAGGATTTTTCAGATGTATTCGGCAAAGAAGTCTGCGGTCGGCTATCTGCTCCCGTTCGGCAAAGGAACAAAGAGAGCGATTTTGCGAGATTTGAACGATGACGTGGCTCAAGCGGGGAAGGACGAATGGATGGATGGGCGATCAAGCTTAGAGATAAGTTAGGCAACGAACCCATTCGAGATTGTACTTGGCAGGGTATAAATATGAGCCCTGAATGTATGTAATGTAACACAATCATTCTTCAAAACACACCGGCCTTACGCCAAACCCTAGAGTCCTTTTGTCGTGTCGTCGAGTTCTTCGAGAGGGTTCATCGATCCGTCGACCTCCGTGAGTACCGGCAACCTTGTATCATGTCTAGTATCATGCGGTGGATTTAGATCTGATGCAAGTAGTCTTGTTACCATGCTTCGTGTCATGCGGTAGATTCAAGCTTGGTTCAAGAGGGTTTCTTGTTAGGTCATGAGCCATGCGGTAGGCTAAGATCTAGCTTGAAGCTAGTTATCGGCTCTATTGGATTTTGGCAAGATCCAATAGATTCATTAAGTTACCCTGTGTTACTTCGAGTTTTTACTTTATGTTTAGATTCATGTAACACCTTTGCCCAATCTAGATAGGTTTGGATCGGCTCGTCTCTTTCGTGATCCTTGTACGAGTAGATTTCATGTTTTAACACGTGGATCTTGTGCTTCTCGAATAGCCGAAACCGAATCGATCTAGGTTGTTACATGTTGCGGGTTCAAACTTGCCAATGCTGGTATAAATCTTGAAAGAACCGAGTATCATGCGGTAGATGCAGGTTTTTGGGTTGCTTTAGAGCTAGTCATCCGGTGGATTAGATTTCGAATCAACCTGATAGATTTATTCACTTGGTAATGTTCGTTCCTTCTTCATGGACCCCGAATCGGCTGTCTTGCTGTATTCGGTTATGTTTCATCATGAGTAGAACACGTGCTTAATTCATGCTTTAAATAATGCGTGCTTTTAGCTTTCCATATTTAGATTGTATCATGCGGTGGATAGATCTATTTGTGGAAAGTGGTACGGTCTTCATGCATATTGTATCATGCGGTGGATAGATTTGTTTGATATCGTACCCGACGGGTTTTAGAGTACCTAGACATGCGGTGGACTAGTGCTTTGGATCTATGCATGCTTGTTCATTACATGATTATGATCGTGCTTTACTTTATTCATTTATTTAATATTGGTTATCATGGGATCGGTCATAATATCGTGTTTATGCATTTTTGACCAAACAAAGACCGATTGCCGTCATGCTTACGTCATTCATTCGGCAGTATTGATTTTTTTTCTTATAAGATCCCGAATATTTTCAGTTCATTGGCAAATAGCTTTTCCGTAGCTATGTGCCATCTCATGTGGCCTTTTAGCCGTAAATATGGAACTGTCTGGTACCACCCGGCAAGTTCCAAGCCTTGGTATCTACTCGCTTTGTCTTTTGTTAATTTTCAGGAAAAATTGACTGGCACGTCATCGTTACTCTTTGCGCGTGTGAAGCCAGCTTGTTCGGCTTGCTGTGTGTTTGGCGCTAGGTGCACTTTTTGCGTCAACACACTTTTTGGCACGCCTGGTGGGACAACAGCCGAATAGATCAAGATGCCCGAGATCGCGGACATCATGGACGTCAACCTTGAAGACCTATCTCCCGAGCAGCGGCAGCAACTCCAGGACGCCATGGACCAGTTTCAGCAGAAGTGTCTGCTGTCTTTTAAGAAAAATAGAAGTGGCGTCCCATACTTGAAGAACGAGATGCCCAGGGTGTTGCTGCCAGGGGAAAGCGATGCCACGATTTAGCAGGAGAAAGAGGAGTGCATGCGGGTATTCCAAGAATCTGCAGACTACATGTTGAGCAAGCACAACAAAGCTTTCCTCGGTGCGCTCCGGCGGATGATGGTGGCCGTCTTTGGCCCGGGCATGGAACAAGCATTTAGCAAGGCGCCCGTCCGGGGGCACCGTGGAGCTGGGCGAATCAAGCTCTCAGCCGCCACTACGGAGCCAGCCAGTGCAGCCTCCTCCTCAGAGCGCTGGAAGTCAAGCTTTCCAGCCTCCTCCACATGCCGCTGGGAAACAGCCGGTTCAGCCTCCACTGCAGGCCTCAGGGGGACAGCTAGTCCAGCCACCACCGCAGGGCAGCATAGGTCAACCTGCGCAACAGCCGAATCCGTACCAGCCCACGTACGGAGATATGGCATTCGGCTCGCTTGGGGCCCCGTTCGCTTCCGGTCAGAGGATTGCTCCGGCGAACAACTGGTTGCAGAGAAACCTGTACGGCGGGGGCTACCATGAGGTGGGAAACTATGGGGCATTTGACGCTTTCCCACACCCAGGATACGCGCCGGTGCGGCAGCGCGCAAGAGGACGACGCCCTGGCGCGGAAGATGGCCGAATTGATGCAAAATCAGTTCGGCCTCAAGCCAAAAATGCAGGGACCCGCCTATAAGCCACCGTTCCCAGAGTGGTACTACAACGTGCTCCTTCCGCCAAGGGTGAAGCCGCCGACGGAGTTCACGAAATTTTCGGGCGGGGACGACACAAGCACAGTTGAGCACATCGCTCGTTACCTCATGCAGCTCGGGGAATGCTCAGCTGAGGAAGCATTCAGGGTCCGCTACTTCCCCGCGTCAGCGACGGGTCCGGCATTCCGGTGGTTCTCGTCCCCCCCCCCGAGTCGGTTAGCGGATGGAAGGACCCTGGAGCGGAAATTTCACGCTCACTATTTCGGCGGCGGCTCGGAGAAGAAGCTGATCGACCTTGCTACCATGAAGCGAGAGGCATAGCGAGATGCCGCCGGAATTTCTCGGGGAGATTCAGGGAGGTTAAAGGCATGTGCTTCTCGCTTAACTTGCCAGATGACCAGTTGGCTGACATGGCCGTCGCCGGGATGCTGCCGGCCGTACGTGAGAAATTGTTCGGGATGGAGTTCGAGAACCTGGGCCAGCTATCACAGAAGCTATCACTGATGAGCAACCAGGCGTACGGCTTCAAGAAGGATGCCAAGTTTGGCAAGCAGCATGATGTTGCTGACATCTACAACAAGTTCTTAGACTAAGCTGACCTGGTCGAAGACTCTGATGATGAACTGGATGTGGCCGCGGCAGAGATCATGTGGGGAAAGGAGCCTTTGATGATGAATCAGCGCTGGGTCAAGCAGACCAAGGGCACCTACGGTTTTGATATCACAAAGGCTGATAAATTGTTTGAGCTCCTAGTAAAGGAAGGCCGAATCAAGCTGCCTGAGGGGCATTCCATGCTTCGGCCCGATGGAGTTAAAGGAAAACATTACTGTGGCTTCCACGACAGGGATTCACACTCCATCAATGATTGCAGGGTCTTCAGGATGAAGATTCAGAAGGCCATCCAGGAGGGTCACCTCAAGTTCGACAACAAAATGAAGGCGGATGGCCACCCCTTCCCTCAGAACATGGTGGGCTTTTCTGTTAACGTGATAACGGCCGAGGAGAAGGGAAAAGTCAAGGTCTTGACCTCGGCCCGGGGCTAGACAAGATGGGACGGTGGACCCGAACGCCAAGTGACTGCGGAACGGGTGCATGGTGAGGCTCCCCGCATTCTCGGGAGTCACATAGAAATCGGGGAGTCATCCGGAGCTAAGCCAAGGGTGACCACGCGCATCCTCTGAACAAGTGGCGGCGCCGAGATGGAGAAGGAGCGCTACCGAAGAGCGGGCCGAGGAGGAGAGGCGTAGAGCCGAGGAAGAAGCGCGCGGAAGGGACCGGGAGCAATACACACGCGAGCGAGGAGCGCGCGCCCGGGGATGTGCCTTCTTCGAGGCATTGCTCGGAATGAGGGTTTGAAGCCGCCCACGTTGAAGAACCGTCCCGAATGCGGTGACGGGTATTTTGAGTACGGGCGGGAGAGGCGCAATCGCCGATCCGTCCACGAGAGAATTGGAAGGGTCCACCCTAATGGGGATCGGCGACAAAAAATTGAAGTCATTGATCATCCTAGGAAGCGGCGAGCCGACCTCGGGTGGGGCGATCAAGAGGAGGATGAAGATGACTACATCTGGCAGAAGGGGCAATGGTGCCCGCCCGGCCTGAGGAGAAGCCAGAAGAGGCGGGTCCAGCGCTTGAGGAACCGCGAGCTGAGGCAGGCGGGGATCCAGATGAGGCAGGTGTGGCGCCCCAAAGATTAACCTGAAGGATCAAAGCGTTCGGCTCCAACATGCATGGTATACTTTCTGCCGAACGAGTTCATCGCTCCTGCTAACCAGGTTGTGCAGGAGGAAGCGGCCCTAGATGATGAACAGGCCGAGGGGATGATGGCACAACTGGTGTTGGCCAAGCAAGCAATCTTCGACAAACCGGCCAAGAATCGACACATGAGGCCGCTGTACTTAAGAGGATACGTCAATGGCAAGCCATTGACAAAGATGTTCGTCGACGGTGGAGCGGTAGTCAACGTAATGCCGTACACCACCTTCAGGAAACTTGGCATGGGCCCGAGCGATCTGACACCTACAAGTATAATCCTGAATGACTTCGCTGGGAACCCTTCTGATACCAAGGGATGCGCGCACGTGGATTTGATGATCGGATCCAAGACGCTGCTCACTACCTTCTTTGTCATCGAAGGCAAGGGGGCCTACGACCGGCCGCTTGGGCGGGGACCGGATTCATGCCAATCGTTGTGTCCCGTCCACCATGCATCAACAACTTATCCGGTGGGTGGACGATGAGATCGAGGTCGTTCGGGCGAGATGACTCCGTGAGCGTAGCGAACATGGAACCGACTTTCGGGAGTACCAAGGTATTGATTGCTTCTCGGGGAAAGAGCGGGGAGAAGGTCCTGTTGAGCACCGTCGGCGGTGATCAACGGCCCGATTCAAGCGATCGGCTCTTATAGCAATTTTTAATGGAGAACCCCGTAGACGGCACCGATGGCAAGTTGGGGCGGGGATTCATGTCGGCTGATAAATTAGAAGAGGTTGACATTGGAAACAGTGATAAGCCAAGGCCGACATTCATCAGCGCAGACTTGCAGCCGGACTTCAGGGGAGAATTAATTAAGCTTCTCAAGGGATACAAAGATTGTTTCACCTGGGATTATTCGGAGATGCCTGGATTGGATCGTTCTATCGTCGAGCATCGGTTGCCAATCAAATCTGGTTTCAAACCATATAAGCAACCACCCCGGAAGATCTACAAAGATGAAGTATTGGCCGATGTGAAGAAGGAAATTGAAAGATTGCTTGATGCAAACTTCGTTCGGCCGTGCGTATATGCGGAGTGGATTTCTAACATCGTCCCGTATACAAAAAGAATGGAAAAATGAGGGTTTGCATAGATTTCGGGGACTACGAACGAGCTACTCCGATGGATGGTTACCCAATGCCTATTGCCGATTTGTTGATTGACGCCGCGCGGGCACAAAGTCATCGGTTTCATGGATGGTAATGCGGGTTACAACCAAATCTTCATGGCGATAGAGGACATATCAAAGACGGCCTTTAGATGTCCTGGTCATATAGGCCCGTTTGAATGGATAGTCATGACGTTTGGGTTAAAGAATGCCGGTGCAACTTATCAACGAGCCATGAATTATATTTTTCACGAGTTGATCGGCAAAATTGTGGAAATCTACATTGATGATGTGGTGATCAAGTCCCTGAGTCATGACACGCATTTGGAAGATGTGAAGAGGACCTTGGAGTGCACCCGAAAGCATGGTTTGAAGATGAATCCAAACAAGTGCGCTTTTGGGGTATCGAGTGGAGAATTCTTGGGGTTTTTGGTCCACGAAGGAGGAATTGAAGTTGGAAAAAAGAGCATGAAGGCCATTGATGAAGTGGTTCCTCCAACTAACCTCAAGGAGTTGCAGTCAATGCTCGGCAAGATTAATTTCGTAAGAAGATTCATATCAAATTTGTCACAGAAGGTCTTGCCATTCTCTCCGTTGTTGAAGTTAAAGGAAGATCAGAAGTTCACTTGGGGCGACGAACAACAAAGGGATTTCGATGAAATCAAGCAGTACATGAAGGAGCCACCAGTGCTGGTTCCTCCTCAGCTGAACAAGCCTTTCAAGTTGTACGTGGCGTCCGATACCCGAACCATTGGATCGGCCCTTATTCAAGAATTTGAGGGAAAGGAGCGGGTAGTAGCCTATCTTAGCCGAAAATTACTTGATCCTGAAACCAGGTATTCGGCTATAGAGAAGCTGTGTCTTTGCGTGTACTACTCGTGTACAAAGTTTCGGCACTACCTGTTGAATGCCGAATGCACCGTGTATTCCAAGTTTGATGTGATAAAACATATGTTATCTATGCCAATTTTGAACGGCAGGATTGGCAAGTGGATTTTGGCTTTATCAGAGTTCGAGTTGAAGTTCGAATCGGCGAAGGCCATCAAAGGTCGGATCATTGCCGATTTTATAAGCGAACATCGCGATCCGTCAATTAATTTACTTGAAATTACCCCCCGGGCTTTGTTTTTTGATGGATCGTCATGTGGTAAAGGTGGGGGAGTAGGGATCCTACCGATTTCGCCTAGAGGTGAGATGTTTGAATTTGCCATCCCTATACGTACCCCACCGTCACAAATAACCGAGCCGAATACGAAGCATTGCTTCGAGGGCTTCAATATTTGAGGGAAGTCGGGGCCGTTTCGGTCGAAGTTTATGGAGATTCGAGCCGGTGATCAAGCAATTGAACGGCCAATACGAATGCAAAAGTGAAGCGCTAAGGAGTTACTACGAAGAATGCGAGAGAAATCTTGAAGAGCTTCCCGTTGGTGACTCTACAAACATATTCCTAGGGAACATAACGAAGAAGCAAACAAGGCGGCTCGGAGCGCCTCTCGGTTACAAAGAGAGCCAAGAAGCGTTTGCTGCGGAAGTGTGTGTGCCTCGGGGACGGATCTTGCGAGAAGATGATTGGAGGAAAGAGATCGTTGATTACTTGAAGGATCCATCCCGCAAGGTCTCTAGGAAGCTCAGGTACAAGGCCATAAAGTTCGTTCTTCTGGATGATAACTTATTCTACAAATCATTAGATGGGGTATTGGTACGATGCCTGGGTCCAGAAGAGGCCAAGAACATGATGAGCGAAGTACATGATGGGATATGTGGAGCACACCAGTCGGCCTACCGTATGAAATGGGTCATCAGACAAGCCGGATGCTTTTGGCCGACGATATTAGAGGATTGCTTTGAGTATTACAAGGGATGTCAGGATTGCCAAAAGTTTGGAAATATTCAAAGAGTCCCCGCATCGGCATTAAATCCCATCATCAAGCCATGGCCATTCAGGGGCTGGGGGATAGACTTGATTGGCCAAATTAATCCACCATCTAGCAAGGGGCATAAGTTCGTGCTTTTGGCTACAGATTATTTTACTAAATGGGTCGAGGCGATCCCACTGAAGAAGGTGACATCAGAAAACATGGTTGAATTTGTCAAAGAACACATCATCTATCGGTTTGGAATCCCTTAGACTATCACCACTGATCAAGGGGCACAATTCGTGTCACTAGAGTTCAGAGAGTTTGCCGAAAGCATGGGGATTAAATTATTTAACTCTTCTCCTTATTATGCCCAAGCTAATGGTCAAGCAAAGGCTTCTAACAAGATCATGATCAGGCTGATACAAAAGAAGATCGACCAGAAGCCAAGAAGGTGGCATTCGGTACTCAGTGAGGCACTATGGGCTTACCGAATGGCCCCCCATGGAGCTACAAAAACTTCTCCTTACGAGTTGGTTTATGGGCACCACGCGGTTTTACCTTGGAAGATGCAATCAGATTCAAGGAGAGTGGTGTTACAGAAAGATTTGGGCTCCAAGGATTACAGTGGCCTAATGATGGATGAACTAGAGGATTTGCACATGATCCGTCTTAGAGCCTTGGAAAACATCGAGAAAAACAAGCTGCGGGTTGCCAAGTACTATAACAGGAAGGTAAAAGTAAGGCAATTTGCAGAAGGCGAATTGGTTTGGAAAGCGCTATTGCCGATTGGAACTAAGTACAGTGAATTCGGCAAATGGTCCCCTAACTGGGAAGGACCTTTTCGTGTCGTCAGATGCGTCCCTGGTAATGCATATATATTGAAAACTTTGCTCGGAGAAGAATTTTCTGCTGCAATAAATGGAAGATATCTGAAGAAGTATTATCCTAGCATCGAGATCGATCGATGATTACACACATCTGACACAGAGACAGCCGGCGCTCAAGAACGAGGCCGCCTTCAGAACAAAAAATCCATAAACAAAAAATATGGCCAGTGCCTAGATGCATTGCCCTTAGAACAAAAATCATATTACAACTGCTTCTTGCAGGTTTACATCTAACAACCCTGATGGTCAGATCTTCAAGGAGGTGGGAAGCAGAAGGCATGGAGAAAGAAGCGAGAGTATGATTCAATCTTTTCTTTGCTTCTTCTGCTGCTCCCTCTTCAGCTGTTCCAGGACCACCGTGACGGCAACTTGGAACGCATGGGGGTGACCATGGTTCGCGACCGCCAACAAGCTGTCCCAGGCCATCTTCAGGTTGTTGTACCTGTCTGAGACATCTAAAGCGGAGGGATCGATGTTAGGGGCAAGAAATCCGAATGTAGGCATGAAGTCAAGAACAGGTCAGAAGCATTTACCCCCTACTAGTGCCTCCAGAGCCATGCGACGCTCGCGTTCGGCTTGGCAACGGGCGGTGATGTCCCTGAGGCCGTGCTCCTAGTGCCGAACGCGGCGGCGCAGTTGATGGGCGGTCCTCTCGCTCGGGCGTGGCATCCTCTGCTTCGAGGGAGGAATCGGAGGAGATGTACTCAGGCACATCTTCAGTCCCGATGATTTCTTCAGGGAGCAGATCAAGGCTGAAAGAGGAAAAGAAGAAAACATGAAGCACAAGATCATATGGAGAACGAGGAATAAATCATGAAAAAAAACTCACCTTCGGATCGTACGCTTCTTCGATGAGCTGCTCTCCTGGGGTTGCTTGCCCTTGTCCATGGCCTTGGGGTTTTCTCCTCTAGAGGGGGGGGGAAGAAATGAGAAATGATGGATGAGTGTGCGAGTGGATTTGCGGGGCATCTCGGCGAGGCTCTTTTATTGACCGAAGGGGTGCATTGGGAGTGATGACCGGCCAGTACGCACTGTTGGAATACCAAACGGCAGGGTTTTTCTCTCCAAGTACAAAGGGTTTTTGCTTGAACAGTGCTCGTGGATTGCCGAATCGGGATCTTCTGTGGATTTTGCGCCAAGGGGCAACTGTTCTCGCGCGTTCGGCTCAAGATAGTTCCCAGATGCATTCAAGGAAAAATAAGAATCATGGATGCAAGTGCGAGGCGAATTCATAACAAGACAAACACGAGAATTCAAAGGTTCTTATTTATTGCCGATGATCAAACATCCCTAATACAATCTAGTCGAAAAGCCTGTTCAGTACAGATTGGGGATGCGTGATTTCGGCAATGGCGTCGCCGTGGCCATCGAGGCGCTCCGGGATGAGCTCGATCTCGTCGATGTCCCCGCGCGCCGCCCGGAAGCCGCGCGGCACGGTGGAGTAGTCGACGTCCGTATGCGTCGCCATGGCGGCCGGAGCCCAAGGTGGTGCCCAAACGAACGCCGTGGGTCGCCACCTCCTCGACGCGGTGCTCCACCGCGGCAAGGCGCTCCGCCGGCGTGTCGCCGCGGGCATTCACCTTATCGGCCAGCTGCTCCACCAGCGCCTTCAACTGGTTGAGCTCGGCATCGCAGGCTGCAAGAAGCAAGGAGAAAGGAGATTAGCATCAAAAGGCCGGGTGGGATCAAGAATTGATTTCAGAGCCGTACCATCGATGGCTTCCAGCAGCTGTCTGCGCTGGTCCTCCCATTCCAGCTCGGCTATGCCCGCCTTCTTGGAAACGTCCTCCAGCTCTCGCCGGGCCGTCTCCAGCTCTTCCTTGAAGCGGAGAGCGTCTTCTTCCCCGTACGGCACGGGGGAGTGGCCATCGGACTCCGAGGAGTCGTCTGGAAGGGGTTGATTGGCCGGCGCGGGAGACGGGTTCCACTGAATCAACCTGAAAGGGAGATGATCGTCAAAACAAGAAAAGATCAAAATTTGAAGCAAAGAAGAGGAATCGACGATCATTGCCTCCGGCGCACGTTGGCGCTGCTCCCCTCTGCCTCGTCGGAGGCGCGGCGGTGGTTGAGGCGGCGCACCATGGTGGTTTGGGATGTGCACTGTTCGGAAAGAGATAGAACCGAGATTGGCAAAGATCCGAGAGCTAAAGAGCCTGGTGTTCAAATCAACACCAACAATTTGATGCAGGTGGAGCTGCAGCCATATCTGAACGAACCACCAAGGGCCGTTGACACAGGCTATCCTTTGGCTAGTGTACATCTGGGTAACAGTTTGGTGAAGCATATGGTATACACTGCCTAGGAAGAATTTCCCAAGGGGTAGGCGGTTGCCACTAGCCAAATGAGTCGCCATTGTGATGTGATTCGGGGGTGGGCTCGTTGGCTTTGCCACGAGAAGACAAATCTACATAGCCACATATTCAGGAATGCCCGGTATTCAACATCACCAAGGGGGTTGTCTTTCATGTGGCTCAAGATGTACTGTTTATATCCGTTCCCTGGCTTCACCCCTGTTTGGCGTGAAGAACCTTTGAAGTTCCAGGGCTGAACAGACCCTGTAATGTCAAGGCCGGTGATCATATACACATCGGCCAGGGTTGGAGACATTGGTCCATGGCCAAAGAGGAAGGCGTTGACACCGTTTGACCAAAAGTGGCAGGCTGCTATCAAAAGGTCTTCATTTTTGGGGGTCTCGGCCAAAGATAACTCCAAGCATTGAGCAATGCGGAGGGTATCCCAGTTTTTGGTCAATCCGCTCTTATCTGCGAGGATTCTCCGGTACCAAGTTCTCCAGCCTGCGATTGGAGGTAAAGGCCAGTTCTTAAAAGTGTCTTGCCACTGAGGAGGTGGGGACAGAGCCGCTTTGAAAGGAATCCTCTGAGATTCAGCCGCGATGAAATCTTGAGGATCAGAGCTCCCCACAGGTCCAAGATAATAGGATCTTGAATTGGCCCCGGTGCGAATCAAAAGCTCAGTTGAAGGCTCCTGAGGAAGGCGGAAACGAAATCTCAGGTAAAATTGAAAACCTAAATGCCGAATGAAGCTTACGGGAGGAGGATTTACCTGAGCATCTTGGTTTTGAGTCGCCATTGAAGACTTGAGCTTAGGACAAGGAGATCTAGGGTTTGAATCTAGACGAAGATTTGCGGCGGATTGAGAAGGAAGAAGAACAGGTGTTGACAGATTTGAGTTGAGCTATTCGTGGCTGGAGTCAATTGCGGAACAAAATTACTTTTATCCCGCAATTGAAGGGGCATGTCACAAGAATTCTTCCGGCAGCTGTGTTAGAGGGATGAGCAATCCAATCACCCCCTATCACAAGAATTCTTCTAGCAACTGAGAGATCGAGGAGGAGGAAGAAGAGAAAAAAGCAAAAGCTTGCGCCCTACAAGATCTATTCTTTGCGCCATAGCTAGATCTAAAGAAGAAGGAAGCAAGTGACTCACTTTATTGTATCAGAAGAAGGAACCAGATACTAGCTAGATCTAGATCTAGAGAAGAAGGAAGCAAATTGAAGTGAGGAGGACCGACAGGCGTTGGTGCCTTTTTATAGAAAAAACAAGGAAGGGATAAGATCAAGAGCAGAGGAACGGACGGGAAGGTTCCCAAGACGGTCAAGATGGCCGGGAAACTGTTGCTAGTCAATGGCTGAGAGCAGAGCTGCAGAGGTAGTGATTCCAATGTAGAATTAAATGATACACGAAGTAAGCAAACATAATCTCCATTGGCCGTGTTTGGATGGTAGATGTTAGTGTTACTATTAGTGGTAGTGTTTAACACCTCCAAATTAACACATGTGTTTGGCTCCAAAGAGTTAGTTTTGGTCTTAGTTTGCTACAAACTAACACTAACACCTCCATCCAAACATCCAATGTAGTCATCATCTCCAAAAAAAAGAGAGGAAGGGATAAGATCAAGAGATAGGAAACGGGAAGAGGTTCGCAAGACGGTCAATGGCGAAACAATTGCCAGTCAATGGCTGAGAGCAGAGCTACAGAGGTAGTGATTCCAATGTAGAATTAAATGATACACGGGGTAATGAAACATCGTCTCTACGCGGATTAGCCAAACGTCGTTTCTAATGGAGAATTAAATGATAACGTGGATTAGCCAAACGTCATCTCCATTGCATACTTAAACCGTGTTTGGAAATAAATCTCCTGTATCTTCTCCTTCCAAAACAATTAGATCCCTGCCCCTTCATCTCTACCCGCGAGAAACAGCAATTTCCTACTCCTCATCGTCACCATTCCCGACCGGAGATGGATAGCATGCTGGGAAGAAGCATGTGGCACCAGCCGTCATCGCTGCTGTTGGGCCTCCATCAGGACCTCCACATTGAGATTGCGGCGCGTGTCGGTGCGACCTCAGAGCGGCCCTTGGCTGACCTCCGCGGCCTACGCGGTACTTGCTCGACCATGCGCCATGTGTGCGGCCACGACGACGTCGGCCGGTGTTTGTCGATAGAGGGGATACGAGATGAGATTTCATGGGTGTGGAACCCCATCGCTTACAAAGCATTCCTTGCTATGCTGAGCGATCTCGGGAATCCAGAGGCTTGTTTCCTCTCCAGAATCAAAGCCTTCTTCATCAAACACAGGGGATACATAAATCTCCGGCGCGCCGCCGAGGGTGGGCACGATGCGGCGGCCTATTTATACGCCATCTTGCTCTACAGAGACAATGCGGTGCCGCCGCCGACGTCACCGCGAAGGGGTACATGAGGCTGGTCGAGGGCGGCGGTAGTACGACGTCGTCGAGATGGCTGAGCAACGAGGCGTGTTTGCCTTTGCGCTAGGAGGCCACGCGTGCGCTCCACTACTCGACTTGGCGCATTTGGGGTGAACCGCTGCCGCCTCCGGCACAGGTGCACGGCGATCGCCCGTGCGCGGCACGCCGGCGGCGGCTACGGTGTGGAAAAAGGATGGCTTCGAATTTCTCTCGTTTTACAACGAAGACGCGTAGGCCGCGCTCGCGAAATGGTGAAGTTCGCACAAAGAATAGGAAATTAGTAGTACATTAGCTTTTGTATGATGCTCGAATTATCCGTGTAAAATTTTGGGAGAGCGACAAATCCGACGCGGGTTATCGGCCTTGCGTCGCTAATGACCGTGGGGCCCATTCTATTCAAATGAAGAAAAGTTCCCATTTCTCCTTTTAATCTGCAATCAAATGTTGTAACAAGTATTTCTTCGTCGCTATTAGTCCAAATTTGATACTTTTTTTCTAAATATTTCTAAAATCACCATCTATTCATTAATTTCATTGTTTAGTGTACATGAGTGATGTTTATATGCCTTATTTTGTTCTTTGTAAGTACAACATACAAATAATATTTGTTTTACACAACCATTAGTGATGGAACTTTACATTTCGTAAGCTTAAGGTGAACACAAGGTTTTGTTAAGTTTTCAAATGCATATGAGTTCGAACATGTTGCAAAGTGTGGAAAACTTCAATGTGCAAGCAAACATTGTAGGAAACTATGAGAGATGAAGACATTTGTACACAAGTATATTATTCCTTCATCGATACCACTTGAAATTTTGAAGACAAGTTTAGGTACCCAAATTATGTCGCCAAGTCAATTTGTAGATTTAAGAGCAAATTTGATGTTATTAGAATTATTATATAATTACCATGGGGTGTAAAAACGAAATATATGAATTTTGGGCACACAAGTTTGATCGTTGATATTTTATTCAAATCCTGAATGATTTTGTAGGTGCTTGTTTTATGGGCTCTAATAATTCGGGGAAGCATGTTTTATTAAAAAATTGTGACAGCCCACGCGTCGGCGTCGTAGCCAATATAAAAAAGATAACCATTGCCTGCCCGCCCGGACCCAACTGCCAACAAATGCGATCCGGGTTCACTAACATCGTCGCCAATGACACTGGCCCACGCGTCAGCGTCAGCTTCAGCAGGCTAACCTGCGTCGGCAATGACTACTCTAATAAGATCTAATTTGTCACAACAGATCTCCAGTTAATCACAACAGAACACAGTTCATCACAACTCGGTTGGATCTACTCGCGTATATTAGATCGAGTTCATGACATACAAAATCTAACAACCAAGCTAATTAACTAAGTAGTTCATGATCGATAGACAAACTAAGTAGTTCATGTCCAAGAACCGGATGGAGACACAAAAGCACACAGACATTATTGTTACTAATTGGTAGAGGAGTCTACCAATTAGTCGGAGTCCCGCCGTCGCCGCCTTGGCTGCCGTCGTCGTCGTGGCTGCTTGTTAACACCAAAATTTGGTAAGGAGTCGACTAGTGGGTCCGGCTCGGTCGAGAGTCCGTCTCGAGGAAGGGAAGGATTTTTCGGATGTATTCGGCAAAGAAGTCGCGGTCGGCTATCTTGCTCCCCGTTCGGCAAAGGAACGAAGAGAGGCGATTTTGCGGGATTTGAACGATGACGTGGCTCAAGCGGGGAAGGACGAATGGATGGATGGGCGATCAAGCTTAGAGATAAGTTAGGCAACGAATCCATTCGAGATTGTACTTGGCGGGGGTATAAATATGAGCCCCGAATGTATGTAATGTAACACAATCATTCTTCAAAACACACCGGCCTTACGCCAAACCCTAGAGTCCTTTTGTCGTGTCGTCGAGTTCTTCGAGAGGGTTCATCGATCCGTCGACCTCCGTGAGTACCGCAACCTTGTATCATGTCTAGTATCATGCGGTGGATTTAGATCGATGCAAGTAGTCTTGTTACCATGCTTCGTGTCATGCGGTAGATTCAAGCTTGGTTCAAGAGGGTTTCTTGTTAGGTCATGAGCCATGCGGTAGGCTAAGATCTAGCTTGAAGCTAGTTATCGGCTCTATTGGATTTTGGCAAGATCCAATAGATTCATTAAGTTACCCTGTGTTACTTCGAGTTTTTACTTTATGTTTAGATTCATGTAACACCTTTGCCCAATCTAGATAGGTTTAGATCGGCTCGTCTCTTTCGTGATCCTTGTACGAGTAGATTTCATGTTTTAACACGTGGATCTTGTGCTTCTCGAATAGCCGAAACCGAATCGATCTAGGTTGTTACATGTTGCGGGTTCAAACTTGCCAATGCTTGGTATAAATCTTGAAAGAACCGAGTATCATGCGGTAGATGCGGGTTTTTGGGTTGCTTTAGAGCTAGTCATCCGGTGGATTAGATTTCGAATCAACTCGATAGATTTATTCGCTTGGTAATGTTCGTTCCTTCTTCATGGACCCCGAATCGGTATTTTGTCTTCTTGTATTCGGTTATGTTTCATCACGAGTAGAACACGTGCGTAATTCATGCTTTAAATAATGCGTGCTTTTAGCTTTCCATATTTAGATTGTATCATGCGGTGGATAGATCTATTTGTGGAAAGTGGTACGGTCTTCATGCAAATTGTATCATGCGGTGGATAGATTTGTTTGATATCGTACCCGACGGGTTTTAGAGTACCTAGACATGCGGTGGACTAGTGCTTTGGATCTATGCATGCTTGTTCATTACATGATTATGATCGTGCTTTACTTTATTCATTTATTTAATATTGGTTATCATGGGATCGGTCATAATATCGTGTTTATGCATTTTTGACCAAACAAAGACCGATTGCCGTCATGCTTACGTCATTCATTCGGCAGTATTGATTTTTTTTCTTATAAGATCCCGAATATTTTCAGTTCATTGGCAAATAGCTTTTCTGTAGCTATGTGCCATCTCATGTGGCCTTTTAGCCGTAAATATGGAACATGCTCGGTACCACCGGCAAGTTCCAAGCCTTGGTATCTAACTGCTTTGTCTTTTGTTAATTTTCAGGAAAAATTGACTGGCACGTCATCGTTACTTTCTGCGCGTGTGAAGCCAGCTTGTTCGGCTTGCTGTGTGTTTGGCGCTAGGTGCACTTTTTGCGCCAACAGCTGCCGTCGTCACCGTCGAAGCCGTCGTCGTCGAAGAAGAAGTGGCGGCGGGCAGCCCGCTTGACCACAGGGAGGTTCTCGAGCTTCTCAGCCAACCTTTGGATCCTGAAGGTGAGACCCTTCAAGGTCGGGTCCTTGTACACATCATGATGCGCTTTGATGTCGAAGGCCTCGCCAACACCTTGAAGCTTTCTGAAGGCGCTCCTGAGCAGCTCGGCAGCGAACTTATTATCGTCGAAGAGCAGTTCCTCGTCGGCGTCCTTGGCCACCGGCTCCTTCCCCTTCTCCAACTTCTTCCGACGACGGCTTTCGTCGTCGTCGTCCTCCCTTCGTCCCCGCTTCGACGGCGGTGGGTTCCTCAACGCCATCTCCTCCTTCTCTCGGTGACCAAAGATTTGTAGTGGTGAATCGCGAGGAGGATGAAGAAGTGAAGAAAAAGTGATAAACTTATGGAAGAAGCAGGGGAGAAAGCAGGGGAAGGCGACTGGGCGAGGGAGTTATATTGACAAGACGCGGAACCGTCACGCGCCTCTGCCCCCACCCACTACTCCATTACTACCAGTACGTGCCACTCGATTGCGCATTGGGCTCCGTCTCGGGCGCGAAGCCACGCATAGCCTTTCACTTACGCGGCAAGGAGAAGGGGCGGGGCAATGATGTCGGGCCCACTTGTCAATGGCAATAGCCAAACTGCGGCACCTTTTCAATTTCCATTTATTGTTTTATTACGACATGGCCGAGGCGCCATCTTCAACCTTTAACCCTCGAGCTCGTCACCTCGCTCCTTCAACTTCAATCCTAATCGCTAACTTCATCCATCTTCAACTCCAATCCTCCTTGCCAACTTCATCCCTCATCGGCACCAACTTCAACCCTCGTCGCCATTCAAATTCCAAACCCCGTCGCTGTGCTATTTCCTCCCATTCTCCTTGATGGCCGCCGCAGTGTGCTTGATGCTGCTGCTGCCAGATGAACTTCTCAACAAGATCATCATCCACTCCATCAAGGATGTGGCTATTTTCCATTTTCTAAACCTTCGTAATAAAATCTGCGGCACCTTTCGGCGCATCTGCAACTCCGATGAGGTACTACTGCACGTGTCGCTGCGTGATCTTCGTGAGGCGTGCAAGAATCGCTACATCAGGTCGTGCTTTGAGCGGCGCTTCCCCAAGGCTAATCATCCGGAGGCATTGTGCTTCGCGGGGATGGTGAGCTTGATGAGGCGGTGGAACCCCAATAAGGGTCTGAAGCTCATTGGAGATGCCACCGCTGCTGAAGACTCTGGTGCCAAGTACTTTTTAGCGATGCTGAAGTACGGTTGCAACCCGGCGGACCCCGAAGCCATGGCACTACTCCAGGAAATCAGCAGCGGCCTGTCGCCCCCTGACGGCCGGTGGAAGAACACAACCTGCGGCGGTTGCGCTACCTCGACGGATCTCGACAACATTGCGTGGTTGTACTGGCTTGATGACGGCGACGACGACGACATTCCGTTGCTGCCCGTCCAGAATCCCCACATCTGCATTTGGGAAGTGGGATGTAGGCACTACGGGCCGGATACCATAGAGATCATCCACTACTGTAGCGCCGAGTGTCGCATCCGTCATGAGTTTGACCTCTGGATGCGTAAATTCCGCCCCGCCGTGGAGTACGCCATCAGCAGGATGAACATCGGGATGTAGGCACAAGCATCAATATGAACATTATCTATCTTGAATGTAAATTATTAGATATTACTAAACGTGGATTTGATTTTATCGGGATGTCGGGATGTCGGCAGCGGCGGGCGGCGGTGCCCTCTGCTTCCTCCTTTGTTTTATTCAAATGACTGTGGGGGGCAATTCTATTCAAATGAAGAACAGTTCCCATTTCTCTTTTTAATCTGCAATCAAATGTTGTAACAAGTATTTCTTCGTCGTTATTAGTCCAAATTTGATACTTTTTCTATTTTTTTTCTAAAATCACCATCTATTCATTAATTTCATTGTTTAGTGTGCATTTCGTTGGTTGAGTGATGTTTATATGCCTTGTTTTGTTCTTTGTAAGTACAACATACAAATAATATTTGTTTTACACAACCATTAGTGATGAAACTTTACATTTCGTAAGCTTAAGGTGAACACAAGGTTTTGTTACGTTTTCAAATGCATATGAGTTCGAACATGTTGCAAAGTGTGGAAAACTTCAATGTTCAAGCAAACATTTTAGGAAACTATGTGAGACATGTAGACATTTGTACACAAGTATATATTTCCTTCATCGAAACCATTTCAAATTTTGAATACAAGTCTAGGTACCCAAATTATGTTGGCATGTCAATTTGTAGATTTTTTAGAGCACACTAGATGTTAGTAGAATTATTACTTCATTAACATGGGATGTAAAAAACGGATTCTAAGAATCTTGGGCACACAAGTGTGACTGTTGATAATTTATTCAAATACTAAATATCCAAATACAAATTATTTGTATTTTTATGATTTTTAGGTGCTGTTTTATGGGCTCTAATAAATCAGGGAAGCAAGTTTCGTTCCAAAAAAATTGTGACAGGCCCACGCGTCAGCGTCAGCAGCCAATATAAAAAAGATAACCGTGTTGACGCGAAATGTGCACCTGCCAAACACACAACAAGCCGAACAAGCTGGCTTCACATGTGCAGAGATCACAAGACGTGCCAGTCAATTTTTCCTGAAAATTAACAAAAGATAAAGTAGTTAAATTCCAAAGCTTGGAACTTGCCGGGTGGTACCAGACAGTTCCATATTTGCGGCTACAAAGCCAGATGAGATGACATATAGCTATAGAAAGCTATCTGCCAGCAAACTGAAACCATTCGGGAGCTTAAAGAAGGAAAAAGTAACATAGCCGAATGGATGACGCAAGCATGACGATGATCAGTCTTTGTTTGGACAAAGAGGCATGTGAGCAAGACCGCGACCAATCCTCGTGGTAATCAACATTAAATAAATAAATGAAGTAAAGCGCGAGCATAAATATGTAATAAACAAGCATGCATACATTCCAAAGCACTAGTCTACCGCATGTCTAGATACTTTAAAACCCGTCAGGTACGACACCAAGCAAATCTATCCACCGCATGATACAACTTGCGTGGGGATCGTACCACTTTCAACAAATAGATCTATCCACCGCATGATACAATCTAAATATGGAAAGCTAAAAGCATGCATTATTTAAAACACAAATTACACACGTGTTTTACTCATGAGGAACATAACCGAACACGGCTGAACAGCCGATTTGGGATCCATGAAAAAGGAACGAACATTACCAAGTAAGATAAATCTATCAGATTGATTTGAAAATCTAATTCACCGGATGACTAGCTCCAAAGCAACCCAAAAACCTGCATCTACCGCGTGATACTCGGTTCTTTCAAGATTTATACAAACGTTGGCAAGCTTGAACCCGTAACACGTAACAACCTAGATCGATTCGGTTTTGTCTATCAAGGAGCACGTGATCCACGTATTAAAATAGCCAAGGGATCGAACGTGATTCACATAAGGATCACCGAAAAGGTATAAAGCCGATCCAAACCCATCTAGATTGGGCAAAAGGTGTTACATGAATTTAAACATAAAGCAAAACTCAAAGCAACACGGGGTAACTTAATGAATCTATTGAATCTTGCCAAAATTCAATAGAGCCGATAACTAGCTTCAAGCTAGATCTTAGCCTACCGCATGGCTCATGACCTAACAAGAAACCCTCTTGAACCAAGCTTGAATCTACCGCATGACACTAAGCATGGTAACAAGACTACTTGCATCAGATCTAAATCCACCGCATGATACTAGATATGATACAATGTTGCCGGTACTCACGGAGGTCGACGGATCGATGAACCCTCTCGAAGAACTCGACGACATGACAAATGGACTCTAGGGTTTGGCGTAAGGCCGGTTTGTATTGAGAATGATTTCGTATATGTGTTACATACATTCAGGGTTCATATTTATACCCTGCCAAGTACAACCTCGAATGGATTTGATACCTAATTTATCTCTAAGCCTGATCGCCTATCCATCCATTCGTCCTCTCCGCTTGAGCCACGTCACCGTACAATCCCACAAAATCAGCTCAACAGTTCCTTTGCCGAACGGAAGCAGATAGCCGACCGCGGATTTTTCTGTCGAACGCATCTGAAGAAACCTTCCTTCCACCGGACGGATTTCTCACCGAGTTGGACCCACAAGTCAGACTCCTTACCAAATTTTGGTGTTAACACATGCCCCTTCAATTACGGGATAAAAGTGATTTTTATTCCGGGATTGACTCCAGCCACCAACGTCTTCAAATCGAATCTGTTTAACACCTGTTCTCTCTCTTCGCAATCCGCCGGAATCTTCGTCTAGATCCAAACCCTAGATCCCCTTATTCTGAGCTCGAATCCCCAATGGCGGCTCAAAATCAAGCTGCTCAGGTAAATTCCTCTTCCATAAGCTTCATTCGGCACTTAGATTTTCAAGTTTTACCTGAGATTTCTTTTCCGCTTTCCTTCAGGAGCTTTCCACCGAGCTTTTGATTCGTACCGAGGCCAATTCAAGATCCTACTACCTTGGTCCTGTGGGAGCTTCCGATCCTCGAGAATTTATCGCACCTGAATCCCGAAGGATCCCCTTCAAAGCAGCTCTGACCACGCCTCCTCAGTGGCAGGATGCTTTCAAGAACTGGCCCTTGCCCCCAATCGCAGGCTGGAAAAATTGGTACCAGAGGATCCTTGCAAACAAGAGTGCCAGGACCCAGAATTGGGATACCCTCCGCATTGCTCAATGTTTGGAGTTATCTTTGGCCGAGACCCCCAAGAACGAAGACCTCTTGATAGCGGCTTGCCACTTCTGGTCAAATGGCGTCAATGCCTTCCTCTTTGGTCACGGCCCGATGTCCCCAACTCTGGCCGATGTGTACATGATTACCGGCCTTGACATTACAGGCTCTGTTCATCCCTGGGACTTCAAAGGTTCCTCCAGACAAACAGGGGTGAAACCAGGGAGCGGATACAAGAATTATATCCTGAGTCACATGAAGGACGGGCCCCTTAGTGAAGTTGAATACAGGGCGTTTCTGAACATGTGGCTATGCAGGTTCATCTTCTGTGGTAAAGCCAATGAGCCTACCCTAAATCATATTGCAATGGCTTCACACCTAGCCAATGGCAATCGCTTCCCTCTTGGGAAATACCTCCTGGGCAGTGTGTACCACATGCTTCATCAAACTGTCACCCAGATGTACACCAGCCAAAGGATAGCATGTGTCAACGGTCCCTGGTGGTTTGTCCAAATGTGGCTGCAACTGCACATGTATCAGATTGTTGGTGTTGATTTGAACACCCGGCTCTTCCCTTCATCCAATCATCATGAAGGGGAACCCCAAGCCACCAGAGGATGCCAGACTTATGGAGAAGCTGCTTCAACTGTCCTCATTAAGCAGAATGTCAGCCAGCTCTTCGAGCTCTTCTTCAAAGGTTTCCGAAACCCTCTCTGGCTCCCTTATTTGGACAATGACAATTTGACTCTCCCTTGTGAGTTCTCCTTTGAAACTGAACGCCAAGATGGAAGATTCCTGGAGATCCTCAATATCATTATCCGCCCATGCATTCTGCCGGCTGAATTCAGTGGAGGAAGGCTGAACCATAGTACTTATGAATATTATCAGCCCAACCTGATGGCTCGGCAACTCGGATGTGGCCAGATGCCCCCAAGACTGTTTCTGCATGAATTCCTCAAGCCCAGAGAGGAAATCAAGGAACTTATTCAAACTAGCAGAGTTTTTCAATATGTATGCAGTCCTTCTGTTTACACCTGGCCTTTCATACCCACAACAGTAGCTCACCCCACCTTCAACTCTTGATGGCAAGAATTCCATGATCACATCTTTAGTGAGCCTGTGCATTTGTTCTGTGTAGCACTGATGCCTGACTTTCAACCATCTTCAGAGGTAATATGATTAGTCCTTAAATCAGACATTCCCTCCTCCAACCATGATCCTGATTTTATCTCTTTTGCCCACAGAACATAGTGCCTGCCCCTTTGGCCAGGGAGATCGCTTACAATGCAGTAGGCCCAATCTCAGCATTGGGATTCAGATCACCAACCCTGGCTCAGTTAATGGCTAGGTATGCCACAACAGATCCAACTCTGTCCAGCATTACTGCTGACAGGAGGCAAGGCTTGTCTCTGATTGCTCCTCCGAGTGCCAAGAGGAGAAGAACCATCAAGAAAGTCCTTGTTGAGGTAAAATTCCTTCCTTTCTTGATCACAGGATCACTCTTTTTCTAATAAATCACATCTTATGCATTTTCAGACTAGAACTCAGCAATCCTCGGCTTCAGAGCCTGCCAATGCCCCATCCATTGGTATGACCTTTACTGTCTTTTCTTGAGGATGAACACTGGCATTCATTCTTAATTTGGCACTTGCAGAAGAAACAATGGAGGATCAACTTGTGGACGTCCCAGTGTCTCAACAAGCAAGTCCACCCAGGGTTGAGCCACCTGTCCAAGTGGAAATCTCATCTTCATCAGGGACTCAATCACCCCCTATTCAGACAGAAGCACCAAACTCGCCAGAGATAAATTTCCCAATCCAACCAGAGCCATCAAGTCCTCCAAGGGCTCAATCACCCACTGGTCAAGCAGAAACATCAACCCCAGCAGAGGTGAACCCATCTCCTCCTCAACCAGAAACTCCTGAGTTGCCAGAAACTGCATCAGCGCCCTCTCACACAGAAGCTTCAGCTTTGCCTGGAACACCTCCTTCACCAGTGGCCGCCCCTGAACAAAATCTCGCTCCGGTTCGGGAAATCGGACATGAGGTACTTATTTGCACTTAACCCTCGCTACCTTTTACTTCCAACACTCCGACTCGGCAATATTGCTTTCTTAGGACCAGGCCCCATCATCATCGAGTCCATCAATGGGGAACCATCCAGTTGCCGAGGCAAAGGAAGGAGTGCCTCAAACTTTGTCAGAGGAAGTGCTAGAAAAGCTCAAGGAGATTTTTGCCTGGCTGCAAAAAGATGCGCGAGATCAGTTCAAAGATCTTGATCACTTTGAAGAAATGCTTGAACCCATCAGCCAAGAACTCCCCGAGGACATCAATGCCTCGCTTGCATCAATCTCCGGTCTGGAAATCCATTATGTGCCCATAAGACAAGCTCTGAGAAAGTGTCCTCCCGCCCAGCTGTTGAACAGAAGAGGGCCCGAGCTGAACAAGCCGTGAAGGGGGCACAATCTCAAACCGAAAGCCACAAAGATACATTGGCCAAACTGCAAGCTTCTCGTGAATTGAAGGTCGCCAGAAAAGCCACCTTGGAGGCAGAACTGAGAAGCCTGTCAGCTGAAATAGAGGACGATGACAAGAAAATAGCCGAGCTCCCTGGATTGATAGAGAAGACCCAAGAGGAAGCAATATCGGCTATAGCTAAGGTGAATCAATGTGATGCAGAACTTACCACCCTGTCCAGCGCCCAAAAAGATTATCAAGAGCGGATGGAAAGTTTTCGCCAAGCAACATCGAATGTCCGTTGTGTAATTGCGAAATATTTGAACATCTAGATGCTTCAATCGATGTGTAACCGAATTGGTCGTTCTTGTAACATTTGTTCTTGCAATTTTATTTCTCTTTTCTTCTGCGCATCCTTAGATGCAACACTGAACGACCTTTTCGGTAAAGAAATGCCAATACCCGAATGGCACTTTGACTCCTCTCAGCCGAGCCAGTCAACCGAATATGACTCAGCCTAGAACTCCAAACAACCCGTCGGCGGACTGGTCAAGGAAACCTTTCCACCTTCCGATTTTCTTGGGATATGCGCCACGATCCAGAGCCACGACCTGAGGTCACAATCTGTCTTGTCAGGCCTATAAATGAAAACTGTAGGTGCCCCTGGCTCTCCACCAAGCCTTTAGCTCTCAAATCTCAAGTCTTCTTCTTCTTTCCCAAACAACGCAAACCCCAGAAGCATGGTGCGCAGCCTTAACCGACGCCGCGCCTCTGATGAAGCGGAGAGAAGCCGCGCCAGCGCGCGCCGGAGGCAATGATCGTCAATCCCTCTTTTCTGGTTCATCTTTGATCCCCTTTTGTTTTGACGATCATCCTTTTTTCAGGTTGATTAAATGGAATCCATCTCCCGCGTCGGCCGGTCAGCCCCTACCGGACGATTCCTCGGAGTCCGATGGTCACTCCCCCGTGCCCTACGGGGAACTCGACGCTCTCCGCTTCAAGGCGGAACTGGAGGTGGCCCAGCGCAAGCTGGAGGAGGTCTCCAAAAAGGCTGGCATAGCCGAGTTGGAGTGGGAAGACCAGCGCAAGTAGCTATTGGAGACCATCGACGGTACGGCCCTGACACCGCTCTTTGATCCAATCCGGCCTTTGATGCTAATCTCACTTTTTCTTGCACTTTGCAGCCCATGATGCTGAGCTCAACCAGCTAAAGATGCTGGTGGAGCAATTAGCCGACAAGGTGAACGCCCGCGGAGACACGCCGGCGGAGCGCCTTGCTGCGGTGGAGCACCGCGTGGACGAAGTGGCCACCCATGGCGTCCACTTGGGTACCACCCTGGGCCTGGCTGCCATGGCGACGCATACTGACGTCGACTACTCCACCAGGACGCGCGGCTTCCGGGGCGGCGCGCCAGAAGACATCGAGGATATTGAGCTCATCTTGGAGCGCCTCGATGGCCACAGCGACGCCATTGCCGAACTCACTCATCCCCAATCTGTGCTGAACAAGCTCTTTGACTAGATTGTATTAGGGATGCTTGATATTAGCAATAATAAAGAACTTTTGAATTCTGTGCCCGCACTGCGATGATTTTCTTCATGTTTGCATCCGTGAATCTTGTTTTTCCTTAAACGTATTCGGGAACTAGCTTGAGCCGAACACGTGAAAACAGATGCCCCTTGGTGCAAAATCCACAGAAGATCCCTGAATCGGCAATCCGTAAGCACTGTTCAAGCGAAAACCCTTCGCATTCGGGAAGAAAACCCTGCCGTTTGGTATTCCAATAGTGCACACCGGCCAGTCATCACTCCCAATGCACCCACTCGGTCAATAAAATAGCCTGCTGAGATGCCCTGCAAATCCACTCGCACACTCATCCATCACTTCTCATTTCCTCCCCTGTCCTCAGAGGAAAAAACCCCAAGGCCATGGACAAAGGCAAGCAACCCCAGGAGAGCAGCACTCCGAAGAAACGCACAATTCGAGAGTGAGTTTTCCCTTGATTTACTCCCTGTTTTCCCATATGATCTCGCGCTTTACCTCCTCTCTACCTTTCCTCTTCCAACCTTGATTTGCTTCCTGAAGAAATCATTGGGACCGAAGACATGCCTGAATACGTCTCCTCTGATTCCTCCCTCGAAGCAGAGGGTGCCACGCCTGAATAGAGGACCAGCCATCGGTTGCGCCGCCACGTTCGGCACCTGGAGCACGACCTCAGGGACATCGCCGCTCGTTGCCAGGCCGAGCGCGAGCGCCGCATGGCTTTGGAGGCATTAGTGGGAGGTAAATGTTTCTGACTCTTTCTTGACTTCGCGTCCACATCTGGATTCTTTGCCCCTAACAACCACTCCTCTGTTTCAGATGTCTCTGATAGGTATAATAACCTGAAAGCGGCTTGGGACAGCTTGGTGGAGGCAGCCAATCACGGTCATCCCCATGCATTTCAAGTTGCCGTCACGGTGGTCTTGGAGCAACTGAAGAGGGAACAGCCGAAGAAGCAAATAAAATATTGAATCATACTTTCGCTTCTTTCTCCAGGCCTTCTGCTTCCCGCCTCCTTGTAGTCCAGATCACCAGGGTTGCTGGATGTAGACCTGCAAGCAGCAGTTGTAATGTAGTTTTGTGCTAAGGGCAATGCATCTAGGCACTGGCCGTCCCTTCTGTTTGTGAATTTTTGTTCTAAAGGCAGCCTCGTTCTTGAGCGCCGGCTATTCCTGTGTCAGGTGCATGTAACCCCACTGCTGGTGATCACCGATCGATTTCAATACTAGGATAATATTTCTTCAAATACCTCCCATTTATTGCAACGGAAAATTCTTCTCCTAATAAAGTTTTCAATATGTATGCATTACCAGGGACGCATCTGACCACGCGAAAGGGTCCTTCCCAGTTAGGGGACCATTTGCCGAATTCGCTGTATTTGGTTCCAATCGGCAATAGCGCTTTCCAAACCAAATCCCCTTCTGCAAATTGCCTGACTTTTACTCTCTTGTTATAATACTTGGCAACCCGCAACTTGTTCTTCTCGATGTTTTCCAGGGCCCTGAGACGGATCATGTGTAAATCCTCTAGCTCATCCATCATTAGGCCACTGTAATCTTTGGAGCGTAAATCTTTCTGTAACACGATTCTCCTGGAATCTGATTGCATCTCCCAAGGCAGAACCGCATGATGTCCATAAACAAATTCATAAGGAGACGTCCTTGTAGCTCCATGAGGGGCCATTCGGTAAGCCTATAATGCTTCACTGAGTACCGAATGCCACCTCCTTGGCTTCTGATCGATCTTCTTTTGTATAAGCTTGATCATGATCTTATTAGAAGCCTCTGCCTGACCATTAGCTTGGGCGTAATAGGGAGAAGAATTAAACAATTTGATTCCCATGCTTTCGGCAAATTCCCTGAACTCCAGGGACACGAATTGGGCCCCTTGATCAGTTGTGATTGTCTGAGGGATTCCAAACCGATAGATGATGTGTTCCTTGACAAATTCAACCATGTTTTCCGACGTAACCTTCTTCAGTGGAATTGCCTCTACCCATTTAGTAAAATAATCGGTAGCCAAAAGCACAAACTTATGCCCCTTGCTAGATGGTGGATTAATATGGCCAATCAAGTCTATACCCCAGCCCCTGAATGGCCATGGCTTGATAATGGGATTTAATGCTGACGTGGGGACCCTTTGAATATTTCCAAACCTCTGGCAATCTTGACATCCCTTGTAATACTCAAAGCAATCCTCTAATATCGTCGGCCAAAAGCACCCAGCTTGCTTGACAACCCATTTCATGTGGTAGGCCGATTGGTGTGCTCCACATATCCCATCATGCACTTCACTCATCATCTTCTTGGCTTCTTCTGGACCCAGGCATCGTAACAACACCCCATATAATGATTTGTAAAACAAATTGTCATCCAGAAGAACGAATTTTATGGCCTTGTACCTGAGCTTCCTAGAGACCTTTCGGGATGGATCTTTCAAATAGTCAACAATCTCTTTTCTCCAATCATCCTCCGCAAGATCCGTTCCCAGTGCACATATGTTTGCAGCAAACGCTTCTTGACTCTCTTTGTAACCAGAGGCGCTCTGAGCCAACCTATTCGCTTCTTCGTTATGTTCCCTAGGAATATGCTGTAGAGTTACCAATGGAAAGCTCTTAAGATCTCCCTGCATTCTTCGTAGTAACTCCTCAGTGCTTCACTTTTGCACTCGTATTGGCCGTTCAATTGCTTGATTACCAACTTTGAATCTCCATAAACCTCAACTGAAACGGCCCCGGCTTCTCTCAAATATTGAAGCCCTCGAAGCAATGCCTCGTACTCAGCCTGATTGTTTGTAACAGTGGGCTGTATAGGGATGGCAAACTCAAACATCTCACCTCTAGGCGAAATCAGTAGAATCCCTACTCCCCCACCTTTACCACATGATGATCCATCAAAACATAAAGCCCAAGGAGTAATTTCAAGCAAATCAATTGATGGATCACGATGTTCAGTTATAAAATCGGCAATGATCTGACCCTTAATAGCCTTTGCCGATTCGAACTTTAACTCAAACTCTGATAAAGCCAAGATCCATTTGCCAATCCTGCCATTCAAAATTGGCATAGATAACATATGTTTTATTACATCAAACTTGGAATACACAAGTGCATTCGGCATTCAACAAGTAGTGCCGAAACTTTGTACACGAGTAGTATACGCACGAGCACGGCTTCTCTGCGTCGAATATCCGGTCTCGGGATCAAGTAATTTTCGGCTAAGATATGCTACTACCCGCTCCTTTCCTTCGAATTCTTGAATAAGGGCCGATCCAATGGTCTGGGTATCGGCCGCCACGTACAACTTGAAAGGCTTATCCAATTGAGGAGGGACCAACACTGGTGGCTCCTTCATGTATTGCTTGATCTCGTCAAAAGCCTTTTGTTGTTCGTCGCCCCATGTGAACTTCTGATCTTTCTTTAGTTTCAGTAATGAAGAAAACGGCAAAACCTTCTGTGACAAATTTGAAATGAACCTCCTTACGAAATTAATTTTGCCGAGCAGTGATTGCAATTCCTTGAGATTAGTTGGAGGGACAACTTCATCAATGGCCTTCATGCTCTTCTTGCCAACTTCAATCCCCCCTTCGTGGACCAAAAATCCCAAGAACTCTCCAGCTGATACTCCAAAAGCGCACTTGTTTGGATTCATATTCAGGCCATGCTTTCGGGTGCACTCCAAGGTCCTTTTCACATCCCCCAAATGTGTGTCATGACTAAGGGACTTGATTACGACATCATCAATGTAAATTTCAACGACTTTGCCGATCAACTCGTGAAAGATGTAGTTCATGGCTCGCTGATAAGTCGCACCGGCATTTTTCAACCCAAAAGTCATGACTATCCATTCGAATAGGCCTATATGACCAGGACATCTGAAGGCCGTCTTTGATATATCTTCTATTGCCATAAAAATTTGGTTGTATCCCGCATTGCCGTCCATGAAACTGATAACTTTATATCCAGCAGCGGCGTCAACCAACAAATCGGCAACAGGCATGGGGTAACCATCCATCGGAGTAGCTCTGTTCAAATCCCTGAAATCTATGCAGACCCTCATCTTTCCATTCTTCTTGTAAACAGGGACAATGTTAGAAATCCACTCCGCATATCTGCATGGCCGAACGAAGTTTGCGTCAAGTAATCTTTCAACTTCTTTCTTCACATCGGCCAATACTTCATCCTTGTAGATTTTCCGGGGTGGTTGCTTGTATGGTTTGAAACCAGATTTGATTGGCAACCGACGCTCAACGATGGAACAATCCAGTCCAGGCATTTCCGAATAATCCCAGACCAAGCAATCTTTATATTCCTTGAGTAGCTTGATTAATTCCTCCCTAAAGTCTGATTGCAAGTTTGCGCTGATGAACGTCGGCCTTGGCTTGTCACCGCTTCCAATGTCAACTTCTTCTAATTTATCGGCCGACATGAATCCTCACCCCAACTTGCCATCAGTACCATCGATGGGGTTCTCCATTAAAAATTGCTATAAGAGCCGACTGCTTGAATCGGCTGTTGATCGCTGCTGACAGACTCAACAGGACCTTCTCCCCAGTCTTTCCCTGAGAAACAGTCAATGCCTTGATACTCCCAGAAAGCTGGTTCCACGTTTGCAACGCTCACGGAGTCATCTGCCTGGACCACCTCAATATCATCATCCACCCATTGGATGAGCTGCTGATGCATGGTGGATGGGACGCAGCAATTGGCATGAATCCAGTCCCGTCCAAGCAGTAGGCTATAGGCTCCTTTACCTTCGATAACAAAGAAGGTCGTGAGCAGTGTCTTGGACCCGATCATCAGATCCACGTGAGTGCATCCCTTGGTGTCTGAAGGATTCCCGGCGAAATCGTTCAGTATTATGCTTGTAGGCGTCAGATCGCTAGGGCCCATGCCAAGTTTCCTGAAGGTGGTGTACGGCATTACATTGACCGCCGCTCCACCGTCGACAAACATCTTGGTCAATGGCTTGCCATTGACATATCCCTTCAAGTACAGCGGCCTCATGTGTCGATTTTTGGCCGGTTTGTCGAAGATGGCTTGCTTGGCTAGCACCAGCTGCGCCATCAGCCCCTCGATCTGCTCATCGTCTAGGGACGCCTCCTCCTGCACACCCTGATTAGCAGGAGCCATAAATTCATTCCGCAGAAAATATACCATGCACGCTGGAGCCGAACGTTTTGACCCTTCAGGTTTATCCTTTGGACGCCACACCTGCCTTGTCTGGATCCCTGCCTGCCTCAGTTCACGGTTCCTCAAGCGTTGAACCCTTCTATTCTGACTTTTTCTCAGGCCAGGCGGGCACCATTGCCCCTTTTGCCAGACGTAGTTGTCCTCGTCTTCCTCTTGATCAGCCCACCTCGAATCCGCTTGCCTTTTCCTAGGACGATCAATGATTTCAATTTTTTGATGCCGATCCTCGCTAGGATGTATCCTTCCAATTCTTTCATGGACGGATCGGCGATTGGCAGTCTCCTGCCTGTACTCAAAATACCTATCACTGCACTCAGGGCAGTTTCTCAGCGTGGGCAGCTTCAAACCTTCGTTCCAACAGTGCCTGAAGAACGCACATCCCCAGTGCGCGCGCTCCTGCTCGCGTGTGTATTGCTCCAGATCTCTTCTGCGCGCTTCCTCTTCGGCCCTGCGCCTCTCCTCCTCATACTTCCGCTTCTGGTAGCGCTCCTTTTCCAGCTGGCGCTGCCACTTATTGAGGAGGATACGTGTGGTCACCCTGGGTTTGGCTCTGGATGATTCCCCGATCTCGACATGGCTCTTGAGGATGCGGGGGGCTTCACCATGCACCTGTCCCAAGGTCACTTGACGTTCCAGATCTACTGCTCCATCCTGCCTTGCCCTGGCTGAGGTCAAGACCTTGACCTTGCCCTTCTCCTCAGCTGTCACCATGTTGACGGAAAAACCCACCATGTTCTGAGGAAAAGGGTGGCCATCCAGCTTCATCTTGTTATCAAATTTGAGGTGTCCCTCCTGGATGGCCTTCTGGATCCTCATTCGAAGACCTGCAGTCGTTGATGGAGTGCGAGTTCTGTCGTGGAAGCCACGGTAACGTTTCTCCTTTACTCCATCGGGCCGAAGCATGGAATGCCCTTCGAGAAATCGATTCGGCCTTCCTTCACCGGGAGCTCAAACGGCTTGTCGGCTTTTGTGATGTCGAAATCATAGGTGCCTTTGGTCCGTTTGACCCAAGGCGATTCATAGTCAATGGCTCTTTTCCCCACATGATTTCGGCCGCGGCCACGTCTGGTCATCATCGAATCCTCCATCGGGTCGTCTTTGTCCGGAACGGGTTGTAGATATCCGCCACGTCGTCTTGTTTGCCGAACCTGGCATCCTTCTTGAAATCGTATGCTTGGTTGCTCATTAACGACAGCTTTTGGGACAGTTGGCCCAAGTTATCGAACTCCATGCCAAATAGCTTCTCACGCACGGCCGACAGCATCCCGGCAACGGCCATGTCGGCCAACTGGTCGTCTGGTAGATTGAGCGAAAAACACATGCCCTTCACTTCCCTGAACCTCTTGAGGAATTCCAAGGGGGTCTCACTGTGTCTCTGCATCAGGGTAGCGAGGTCAATCAGCTTCTTTTCCGAGCTGCCGCTGAAATAGTGGGCGTGGAATTTTCGTTCCAGCTCTTTCCACGTGCTAACTGATTGAGGGGGCAAAGATGAAAACCACTGGAACGCTGCACCCGTCAGTGACACGGGGAAGTATTTGACTCTGAATGCTTCCTCAGATGAGCACTCTCCAAGTTGCATCAGGTAGCGAGCGATATGCTCCACCGTGCTCGTGTCATCCTGCCCGGAGAACTTCGTGAATTCCGTCGGAGGCTTCACCCTTGGCGGCAGGATCACGTTGTAGTACCACTCCGGGAACGGCGGCGTGTAGGTAGGCCCTTGCATTTTTGGTTTGAGGCCGAATTGATTCTGCATCAAATCGGCCATCTTCTGCGCCAGGATATCGTCCTCCTGCGCGCCTGCAGCTGGTCCGTAACCCGGGTTTGGGAGACCGTCGATGGCTCCGTAGTTCCCCACCTCGTGGTAGCCTCCGCCGTATAGATTCATCTGCAGCCTGTTGCTTGCTGGAGCGATCCTATAGCCGGAAGCAAGCGGGGCCCCAGGCAAGCCGAATGCCAACTCCCCGTAGGTGGGCTGGTACGGGTTCGGCTGTTGCGCAGGTTGACCCGTGCTGCCCTGCGGTGGCGGCTGGACTGGTCGCCCTCCCCGTGGCTGCGGTGGGGGGCCGAGCGGGGCGACCCCCAGCGCCTTGTGGAGGAGGCTGGAAAGCTTGGCTCCCAGCGCTCTGAGGAGGATGCTGGGCTGGTTGGCTCTGCAATGGCGGTTGAGAACTGGACTCGCCCAACTCCACGGTGCCTCCTTGAATGGGTGTCTTACTGAACGCCTGTTCCATGCCTAGACCGAAGACGGCCACCATCATTTGTTTGAACGCACCCAGAAAAGCTCTGTGGTGCCTGCTTAAGACGTGGTCCACAGTATCTCGGAACGCTTGCATGCATTCCTCCCTCTCCTGCTGGGTTGTGGCGTCGCTCTCCCCTGGCAACAATACCCTGGGCATCTCATTTTTCAAGTACGGGACGCCGCTCCTGGTCTTCTTGAAGGACAGCAAACACTTCTGTTGGAATTGGTCCACGGCGTCCTGGAGCTGCTGTCGTTGCTCAGGAGAGAGGTCCTCGATGTTGACATCCATGATATCCGCGATATCAGGCATCTTGATTTTCGGCTGTGGTCCCACCGAGCGTGCCAGAAAGTGTGTTGACGCGAAATGTGCACCTAGCGCCAAACACACAGCAAGCCGAACAAGCTGGCTTCACACGTGCAGAGATCACAAGACGTGCCAGTCAATTTTTCCTGAAAATTAACAAAAGATAAAGTAGTTAAATTCCAAAACTTGGAACTTGTCGGGTGGTACCAGACAGTTCCATATTTGCGGCTACAAAGCCAGATGAGATGACATATAGCTATAGAAAGCTATCTGCCGACAAACTGAAACCATTCGGGAGCTTAAAGAAGGAAAAAGTAACATAGCCGAATGGATGACGCAAGCATGACGATGATCAGTCTTTGTTTGGACAAAGAGGCATGTGCGCAAGACCGCGACCAATCCTCGTGGTAATCAACATTAAATAAATAAATGAAGTAAAGCGCGAGCATAAATAAGTAATAAACAAGCATGCATAGATTCCAAAGCACTAGTCTACCGCATGTCTAGATACTTTAAAACCCGTCAGGTACGACACCAAGCAAATCTATCCACCGCATGATACAACTTGCGTGGGGATCGTACCACTTTCAACAAATAGATCTATCCACCGCATGATACAATCTAAATATGGAAAGCTAAAAGCATGCATTATTTAAAACACAAATTACACACGTGTTTTACTCATGAGGAACATAACCGAACACGGCTGAACAGCCGATTTGGGATCCATGAAGAAGGAACAAACATTACCAAGTAAGATAAATCTATCAGATTGATTTGAAAATCTAATCCACCGGATGACTAGCTCCAAAGCAACCCAAAAACCTGCATCTACCGCGTGATACTCGGTTCTTTCAAGATTTATACAAACGTTGGCAAGCTTGAACCCGTAACACGTAACAACCTAGATCGATTCGGTTTCGGCTATCAAGGAGCACGTGATCCACGTATTAAAATAGCCAAGGGATCGAACGTGATTCACATAAGGATCACCGAAAAGGTATAAAGCCGATCCAAACCCATCTAGATTGGGCAAAAGGTGTTACATGAATTTAAACATAAAGCAAAACTCAAAGCAACACGGGGTAACTTAATGAATCTATTGAATCTTGCCAAAATTCAATAGAGCCGATAACTAGCTTCAAGCTAGATCTTAGCCTACCGCATGGCTCATGAACTAACAAGAAACCCTCTTGAACCAAGCTTGAATCTACCGCATGACACTAAGCATGGTAACAAGACTACTTGCATCAGATCTAAATCCACCGCATGATACTAGATATGATACAAGGTTTGCGTACTCACGGAGGTCGACGGATCGATGAACCCTCTCGAAGAACTCGACGACACGACAAATGGACTCTAGGGTTTGGCGTAAGGCCGGTTTGTATTGAGAATGATTTCGTATATGTGTTACATATATTAAGGGTTCATGTTTATACCCTGCCAAGTACAACCTCGAATGGATTTGATACCTAATTTATCTCTAAGCCTGATCGCCTATCCATCCATTCGTCCTCTCCGCTTGAGCCACATCACCGTACAATCCCGCAAAATCAGCTCAACAGTTCCTTTGCCGAACGGAAGCAGATAGCCGACCGCAGATTTTTCTGCCGAACGCATCTGAAGAAACCTTCCTTCCACCGGACGGATTTCTCACCGAGTTGGACCCACAAGTCAGACTCCTTACCAAATTTTGGTGTTAACAAACCGCTGACCCAACTCCCAACAAAGGCGATCCGAGTTCACTAACCATCATCGCCCATGACACTGGCCCACTCGTCAGCGTTAGCAGGCGAACTGTGCGCGGGCTGCTCAAAATTTCCCACCTATATTTACTACAGTGCCCATGAAATTCCAATTGCTGCATAGAGTCGTCAAGGGCATGCCAGTAGTTTCATTAAACACAGTTACGCACGCCATTCATATTCAGCTCCTCGCTAGACAGATCCACAACGCCCGCATTCTCCCCACCGCCACTGCCAGTCGCCCCGCTCGCCTTCGTCGCTCTCTCCCCGCCGCAGCCCTGCTCTTCTCCAGCCCCACCGCTCCCTGTGTGACGACGGTGACGAGGACGCGATTACTGGCATGCGGACGTACGTCCGGCCAACCTAAAGATGGTAGACGTGGATCTGTCGACGTCGTCCCCAGCCACGACGACGAGCCGGCCGGCCACCTCAGGCCACGAGCCGCGTGGATCCGGCCCCTCCGACCATCACGAGAACAACTACTTCATTCGGGACAGAGGTTAGTCCTGCTTGAACCCCCAACGCCCTCTCTCTCATCGGCCACCAAAATCGATCTGCTATATATTCATGTGAATGTGGATTAATTAGGGAGACATGCCTAGATAGTTCATCTTTAATTGATTGACTGCGGTTTTGATTGATGGATTTTGTTGCCCCAAGTCTGTGTGAATAAATTGTTGCTAACAGATGTAGTTATATGAACTATTGAAATTCATTTTCATGTTCCTGGTGCTATAATTTTTGCATTGTAAATTCATGAAAAGCATCGAGGATGTTAGCATACTTTAATTCTGTTATGTCCTGAATATACCAGATCGACAGTTATGCTTTAGACTTGTTAGCATATACTTTAATTCTGCTATACTCAGATTGATAGTTATGCTTTGGACCTGTTAGCATACTTTAATTCTGATGGCCACATAATGTCATTGGGAATTGCATTGCATTGGTTTATAATGTAGTCCACCCAATCTGCTATATATTCATGTCAAGGTGGATTAGGGAGACATGCCTTAAGAATTCATCTTCAATTGATTGACTGTGGATTTGATGGATGGATTTTGTTGCTCCAAGTCTGGTTTGAATAAATTGTTGCTAACAGATGAAGTTATATGAAATGTTGAAATTCATTTTCATGTTCCTGGTGCTATAATTTTTGCACTGTAAATTCATGAAAAGCATAAAGGATGTTAGCATACTTTAATTCTGCTATGCTTTGAATGTACCAGATCGACACTTATGCTTTGGACCTGTTAGCATACTTTAATTCTGATGGCCACATAATGTCAGTGGAAATTGCATCACAGTGGTTTATAAGGTAGTGATAACTAGACTGTCTTATGCTTTGTTGTGAGTGTTAATTGTTTCACTACTGTCATATATATTGTTATTGTTGGTGTCATGATGTGTTTTGAGTGTTGTTTCACTACTGTCATATATAATGTCATGACCATTGCTTTATCCTCCTGTTGCATGTACATATGGAACACACAATCCATCGCTGCTCAAGTTGGACAAGGAAGCAGTTGAAGGAATTTAGTCTCTGCTTTGATATATAAGCATATTGTTGTGTTCCTGTCAAAATGGTTAGCACCTATCCCTGTATGCTAATTAAGTAAAATATGAACTGTATATGTCTATGCTGATTTTATTTACAACTGTATCAGCTATTTTGCCTGCCAGAGAAAATGAATTTATCTAATAAGAATTACGTTTAGATTTTCAGTCTTGCTTATGTTGCTCTACTGACAAACCTGACATATCACCTATGCAATCTCCCACAACAACAAACTCCTCTACATCACAGCCCATCGTCGGTGAACCTTCTTCACAGGGTCACTCAACACAGACTGCTGCGAGTAGTACTCGATCCCGCGGGTCAAGGACACAAACCAAATGGCCAGAAGACAAGTTGACTACAGCTGGACTTGATGCCAATTTTTGGCCTACCCCAGATGCTGCAAGGGATAGATTTGTATTGGTCTGTGGTCTCATTGCTCGGGAGAGGGTGTCAATCAACAAGGCGGTTGATGATCTCTCACCAATTGAGAAGGACCATCTGTTTACAGTTTTAGAGGGAAAGCTAGATTACCCAGCCAATCTGGAAGAATCTGTTCGCAAGAAGGCAGTTAAGGCAACTATATCATAGATTGGAACCTTGCAACGGCGGTTCAAGGCCCATTTAAGAAAAAAATATGTGAGTGAAGAGGAGACTCTCTTTGTGAAGCATGCCTTTTGTAGCAATGAGACTGGGACATGTTTGTGCAGGAAACCAATTCTCCTTCATTTCAGCAATTGAGCCAGGAGATGAAACAAAAGAGAGCATTGCATAATAAGCCACACAAGACGGGCAGAAAAGGTTATCGTGGTAAAAGGAAAGAGTGGGAGGAGGAGGATCCAAAGCTCACTACCAAAGGAAAACAGAACCCTCGGGACCAATTTCCTGGACGTTCGAGACCTTATCTGCGGGCAAGGGTAGGGAACAAGAAGAAGAATACTAGTGAAAGAAGCGGGGGCATAACATTCAGTAACCTTGCGGTGGTGGGGGTAGCAGATAGGGTGAAAACACTTGCAGCTTAGGGTAGCAATGGTTCTTTCTCTGGTGTTAGGGAGGATGATATCCTCACCGCAACACTTGAGACTCCAGAGCATCGATGTTGGGTGCGAGGTGTGTCTAGTTCACCTGGCTGGGGTAAAGGGTTGGGTGAAGAGTTCGCTGGAATGTACAGGAAGAAGAGGAACAAGAGGTTTGATGCTCATGATGTGATGGCGGACAAAACATTTAAATCAATTGTCCATGCTCTAAGAATATCAGGCATCAACATACCCAAAAATGCACTTCATCCTTCCCAATTACCAGCACCTGTCAGCAGCATCAAGGAAGAAGATATGGATGGCATTGAGGAAGAAGATGGGCATGACAGCGAGGAAGAACATGCACATATCAGGGAGGAAGATGGCAGAGAGCAAGATCATTGGAATGCCAACAGTGACGAAGCGAATGAAGTGCACAGTGATAGTCGATCACCTATGTTGGACACAATAGATAAGCTGATAGAGCCAACCGTGTGCAGCCTTTTGGATGGCACTGTGGAGCTCGCACTAGCAAAAGTCTTTCCATCTCAAAAGGCTTGCCATTAAGTACCGGTGCATGATGGGTATGTTGTGGTGCAACATACTTATGTGTGAGCCAATACGAGTCAATACCCTCTGCTTGTACCAATTGATGGGGGTGCGTAGCAACCCTAGCTGCGGCTCTCGTTCAAAGGATCTAATGGCCAAAGGACAGGATCATTATACCACCCATGACGAGACATCCCAACCCTGAAGCCGCAACAGGTAGCAGGGGCACAACATCAAATGGAGGTGCTGCAGCTCAGTGTCAGCAAGAGAAGGCTCAACAACAGAAGCAGCAGCAACAGATCAGCAAAACTACGCAGCAGGAGCGTCGACAACAACCAGAGGAGGAGCCCAAGCAAACTCCACCTAAGAAGCAGCTGCAACTTGAGAATAATCAACAGACGAAACAACGGCCTCTCCAGCAGCAGGAACGTCGACAACAGCGGGAGGAGCCCAGGAAAACTACGCCTAAGCAGTAGCTGCAACATGAGGATAAGCAACAGACGAAGCAGCAGCCTCTCCAGCAGGAGGAGGAGTGCAGGCAAGCTCCTCCTAAGCAGCAGATGCAACAAGTACAACGGCCCTGCGCAACGGGGAGGGAGCCCGGGCAATCTCCCTTTGCGAGAAGGGGAACCATGCCAGGAAACCTCTGTCTAAAGATGAGATTCTTAACTGTGTTAATGGGACAGAACAGGACCAACCAAAATACAAGCCTGGTGCACCTATGTTGTCAGAAGCAAATGTAAAGGCTGCTGGACCAAATTGTGCCAAGTTGCATGCTTATGTCATGGAACATAGTAACGATAAACTTGCCTTTCCAGCAAAGGTGAATCAAGACTACTTTAAAGGTGGTTGTGGATGTTAGCGTGTTTAACCTTATAACCCTGGCTTCTCTGGATGTTACCTTCATAAGGTTGTGGACATTGTAAGTCCTTTAAAACCTAAAAAGATATTTTGTTAATTTTGACCGCAAAGTTCATGCATGCTAACAATTTGATTTTTTTGTAGGAAAATGATGGACAAGGTAGTGGAGAAGCAGATAGTGTTGGGTTTTTAGATCCAGATTTGTTTACTTCAACAAATATTTCTCAGCATTCTCAGCAAGTTGGCAAAGCAATCTCAAATGTAATGATGAACAACTACTACGTGGTGGGTGCCTACTGCACTAGCCACTGGGTAACGGTGATCATCTGTATGAAGTTCAAAGAGGTTTGGTATCTAGATTCTGCTAAACAACATCCCCCTCTAAAGTTCCCAGACCTCCAAAATGTTTTGAACTGGTCAATTTCTTGTAGGTTTTATTCAAAAAAATCAATTTCTTAGTGTTTCTAATTGGTATTTCTGATCATGCATGGCCTTTGGTGATGCACAGGACAGAGTGACGAAAGGAAAGAAAAAAAGGCAAAAGCCACACTCAAGCACAAAACAAATCTCGCTGTAAGACTGAGGTTTTTTATGGTCCCTTCTTGCCTATTTGGTACTGCATTAACTTGTCATTTTGTTACCTCGATGTAGTGTGCTCAGCAGCCACGTGGGTCCTCTTTGTGTGGATTCCATGTGGCATTCCATATGTTAAGACTACTCGATGACATATCTGACATCAAGAAGGCTGCTGTAAGTAGATAATAATGCTCAACCCTGTCTCTACTCATATTATCCATTTGATTTTAGAAAATGATTTCTACTTGTATTCTCATAAATGATTGTATTTTGCAGGATTTCAAACCTCCTGTAGATGTTTCCACAAAAGAAGTAAAGCGTGTCCAAGAGATGCTGTGCGAGTACATTCTTAAGAAGACCATCGACCGAAAGGGCAAGTTCTACAGTGGTGCACCGTGAGTTTATTGTGATCAGAAACTTGAAACTCATTCAGTCTTTTTTAGTCAGGTGTTGTTGCTTGAGAAACCTGCTTGGCTTGCTTGGTTGGGGTCAGATACTACCTGGTTTAGTCTGTTTTCTCATGACTCCATCCAAACAAGCCCTGATGAGATTAACTTGAAACTTGATGTGATCCTAGCTAGCTTGTCTATAAATGTGATCTTTCTTTGCCAATATCTGTGATGTGAGAATGTGTTTGTGATGTCTCCTTGCTGTGGTGGCTGCCATATCCTGGCTGGTTCCAGGATGCAACCCCTGGTGGCTGCCAAATCCTGGTTGGTTCCAGGATGCCGCCGACAACCGGGCAGGTTACTGTAGGGGGTGGCCGCCATATCTGTAACGGGTGTTAATTAAAGCTCGTTATAAACACTGATCAGTAAGTAACGGGCTTCATTCGGAAAGCCTGTTACAACAATGCCCACAATGTAACGGAAGTGTAAAAGCCCGTACCAGTCCTGACCGGTGGGCCCCAGGACCTGGCCGTTCATCGAGATATAGGAGACGCAGGTTGAAAGCCAGCATCTCCTTTAATAGAGAGGAAGCAGACGCACGTAGAAACAGATGCTTCTCATTTCGTCGAGACAGCGGAGAAGCCGGTTCACAGAATGTGTATCTGATGTTAATTTAACAGTAACGGGCTCTGTTTCATGCCCGTTACCAAAGTTCCATGTGGGCCCAGAGAAACAGCCATTTCACGTGACCGATGACTAGTTGTGGTAACGGTCGTTGTTTGATGCCCGTTACGAATACTAGTTGTGCCGAGACGCGTGCAAAATAGACGCGTCTCATTTCGTCAAGATAGTGGAGACGCAGGTGCACATCAGGTGTCTCTGATATTGAGCTTCTGTAACGGGCTTTGCTTTGGTGCCCGTTACGAAAGTTCCCTGTGGGCCCAGAAAAACAACCATTTCACATGACCGGTGGCTTGTTGTGGTAACGGTCGTTGTTTAATGCTCGTTACGAATATGTCTTATCAGTAACAGGCATTTACCCGTTACCTTTCTTGGCTTATTTGTAACACTTGATCAGTAACGGGCGCATTGCCCGTTACCAAAGGTGATCTACACCCGTTACCAAAGCCAGTTTTTCACGTAGTGCTGACCAATCCCGTGAGCACGCAATGCGCGCACACACCCATGCTCTCAAGCGAACCATCTCACCGGCGCAGACACCCCAGTATCACCGCCGTGAAGCTCGGCTCGCCGCGCCGAACCGAACCTCGTTGCCGCCAGGCCGGAGACCCCAACCAAAGCCTCCCCCCTTTCCTTGCCTATAAGCCGGCCAAGGATCCACCTTTAACCGCCATGAAACCATCCCGTCTTGCCTTAGCCACGCCCAGAGGGCCCTGTTTACCCTTTCTTGTCTGTCTCTCCGTGACGCGCATGCCGGGCAAGGTGTCGTTTGGCCTGAGCACTGTTTTGCATGCGTATGCATGAACAAAACCACCGCGCGGCACCCCTAAGTCCGAAGCACACCGATGTTCGCACGCTCACAACTCGCCGCCGAGTGCTTTTCTTCGGCTTGCACGTAGGAGTGCCATTTTGAACCCGTGCTCACGTCTGTCCACACGCACGAACGCGAGCAAGTATGCTGGCACTAGCGCCCAAGCCAGCGACGCCGTCTTGCTTTGCTTCGCGCCTGGAAACCTATCGGCGCCGTTGAGCCGGGCTCCGGCCAAGGACCGATCCCTTCCGTGCCAAATTCGAAACCCTAGGTGCATCCGTAAGCCACCTGGAAGGTCTTTAACCTCTTAGTCGGCCCTCTAATCTTTTTAGCCCAATCTCTTCAAAAATGCTCTGGAAGTCCTTAAATGGATTATGGAATTATTTTCTGACGCTTCGAATTGATTCTTTGCAATTGGTTCGATTTCGGGGAATAGACTATAATTCATTTGAATTAAATCTCCCACAAGCTCATTTGAATTATGACGATGTTTTCTGGCGTCTCGATTTAATACTTTGCTAATTGATTCTTTCCTAGAAAGATAGTCTAATTCTTTTGTTCCAATTACCTTAAATATCCTCACTCCTCTCCACTTCTTCCCAGCTGCCACCGCCAGCCTCTCTCTACCTCGGTTCTGTTCTTTCTTTTTCTCCACCGAAGAAACAGCAACAATCCGGATCTTTTCCTTCTCCAATCGAGAAAGCCCTGCAGCTTCCTGTTTCCTTCTGTTCTGCACGAAACAACCAGAGCACTAACCCCCCTCTGCTACGATCCAAGCATCAGGTCCAAGGAAGCACGGGGGCACTTGCTCCATTTTTTCCTGGCACCAGCAGATTGGGATCCTCTCTCCACCAATCTGGAGAACTAGTGCGGCTGAGCTCTTCTATACCTTTTGTGTTGTCCACCCAAGTAGAAGCCACGAGCAGCAGCTGAGGTCGTCCAGTTCCTCCCGATCAGAGTATGCCGCGGGCCGCCGCCTGTTGCCTCTCCACACCAACGACGTCGCTTCCAAGCCAGCCTGCTGTAGCTCACGGCAGGCAGCCTCCTTGCTGCTTCCTCTTCACCAGGCGTAGCACCACGAGCTGGAAGACGCGCCAATAGTAGTAGTACAAGCCGTCGGGAACGGTGCCGACCACGGCGGCACCGCACTGGGGCTACTGCACATCGACACCAAGGGGGATGCGCAGGCCACAGCATCCACGACGAACATCGTGCCGCTGTGCTCGTCTACTCGATAAGGTCGTCTGCGAGCTGCTGTGTCGGGCATTTATGCCAAGCTGGCTACCGTATCTCCTTTCCTACAAGCATGAGCTTCTAACCAAACCTGCATTCTGTAGTGCTAAGTTTTGCTCTAACCATCAGTCAAACCCTCTTTCCTTTGTTGCCACATCTGTTTAGCAGCCTTGATTCCAGCCATGCTTAGCTTGTGAGCATTCTGCCCCAAACAGTGAAGTGGTGCCAATGCAAGATGCTAGCAAAGCTGAGACCCCTCGTGATTGGTTACGAGCCATGGACGTATAGCTCTAGCTATCTTCCTGGAAGTTTGGTTCCATCACGAGGGCACGCTGGTGCTACAAACCTATAGTGCTAGTTATCGACCACAACTCATACAAGTAGAAGCTGCTGCGTGTAAATATATATACGCCAAGTACGTGATAATCCAACCTTAGCTCTTTATCTATCCTGCTTGCGCGTTGCTTGATAGCAGCAGCAATTGCCCTTTTCTGTCAAGCCTTAATCCTAGTTCCAAGAGCCTGTTCTCAATCTTTCGAGTCCCGACCATACCCTTCGCCGCGGCTGTGACACGCCTTCGTTGTGCACGACGCGTGCCCTATCTAAACCCATCAGTCATATTCTGGATAAATCCATCCTTACTATATCTTTGTCATGTATCAGCTTCAGCCACGTTTCTCAATCACTACATTGTTTCTAGATAATCTATTCCTGCTTAATCTCTCTAATTTGACCTACGGGGCCCACAGGATGACTTGTGGGACCCGGTTGACCTCTGACCTTCCTTTTCAACTTGGTCAACAAAGATTGTTGACTAGTCAACTTACCATGCATATCAACCCAAAACCTAGCTTATGGATTTATAACATGCTGACTTATATTTTCTGTGCTTTATCGCAATTAATTAAATTTTTAAAACATTTCTTTATTTGAAAATCCTTAATAAATTGTTTCTACCTTAGAAAAATATGAAATCAGTTTCTATATTCTTCTAAAATCATGAAGCACCTGTTAGACTAGCTTTTGGAGTTATTTGGTTCTTTATTGCTTCTCTTTGGAGTTATTTACATCAAGACACCGTGTTTATTTATCTTTGCAAATCTAGGAATTCCCAGAGCCGAGGAGTCAAGCCAGAAGATCTAGAACAACTACGTAAACTCTGACGACTACTTGCACATGTGTTCACGCCCGACTGATTCTAAAATACCTATTAGGCATTGCTATGTAGTATGCTAGCGCTTTACTTTATATGCATGTTGATGAACATTGCATTTCCTACTTTAATTACTACTATATATGTTTATAAGTGTGTATATACACTGAGCTTCGCGATGCATGTGTTGGGTTGGGAATAGTGGTTCTTGGCGTGTGTGGGGTAAAACCCGGCAGGAGAAGGCGTTTTGGGTGCTTTGGCGGGGGTGAGCTCGAAACAACTGATCTGGGATCGGGGATGGGGTGCACTTCTTAGTGTATCCCCGCTTGTATGGTTTTCGGAGCACAGGTGTTGGGGTTTTACTGACGTTTGGAGGACATGAGCTCGCCCTGGTCTGAAAGCGAGTGGACAGACCTTTTCACTGGACCTTTTCATACGCTGAGCATGGGCTTAGGGCCAAGTTGAGCTCGGCAAGTGCGGTACCATACCTACCAACAGGATAGAGGGTATTAGTGGGGAGAGGTGGGAGTGAGACCACCTTCTCTCAGTGCATCTCCCGTGTGGCCACACAAGGGCATTTCACAGTTCTGGTGCAATCCCCACAGAGGGGGGATCGTTTTGAGGACTGGATGTAGGATGGGACCGTAACTACCAAGCGTTCGCACGGTAGGATGTACTCGTTCGGTCGGCCATCGGTCGGGTTCCATTCCGGGTTGGGTACAGGTGTACACGCTCTGCAGAGTTGTTCGATCTATAGTTATAGCCGCGTCCTCAGTCATGGACATGTCCTTTGATAGCTTTGTCCTCATGTTTTGGGATTTCTATGTCCCCCTGTAGATGAAAGTGTGGTGAGCCGTGGTTGCAGTCGGGGAGAGGAGAGTTGCTCCCTTTACCTCGCGGATCCGATTGCAATCATTGAGGTGCGAGGAGAGGAAGTTCTCGCATCGACCCTAGATGGAGATAGGTTATGGAGACGGGTCCCTAGGGTACCAAGTGTTCCCGAGTTGTGATGAGAGTATGGATTGGGACCTATATGGAGATAATTTTTTATGCCTCGTTGCTGCTGCATAGGAAACCTGAGCTTTTACCTTGCCACTTTTATTATCCTTTAAAGTTAGGCCACTTAAAGCTGCATACAGTCGGTGACGTGAACCTATCCAATTCCTTGGGGATAGTTTTGTGAGTGTGCATGATTGGACTTGGAGTGAGAGTCCGAGTTTGAGGAATCCATGAAGGAAGGGTCGCGTTGCTTCGCTCAAGGATGCCTGTGGTGAAGATTGAAAATGAAGACTTGAAGCCCTAGCTACTGCTACGCAGGATTTCTACTTGTCGCTTAGCCCAAGGGGCTTGTACTAAATTCGTGTACCGAGTTGTTTCAGATGTAAATATTAAGTTTTGTACTCTGATTTCATTGTATGGAAATGATATTATTTTGTAATGAGTTTTTTACGTGATAGCTACCGATCCAGGGACTATCACAAAGGTACAGGGAGTCGGGTTTTTCTCACTGAAAACCCGGATCGTTATAGGCTATGTGACATCCCGGCCCAAGGCTTAATAGGACTGATAAATACTCATACCAATAAGTTGCAACTTCTTTTTCGGAAGCCCATCACAAAAAACTCCAAAGTTAAGCGTGCTTGGCTTGGAGTAATGGGTGACCGACCGGGAAGTCCTTCCCAGGTGCGCATGAGTGTGGACTGTAAGGAATCAGATGCTCGTAGCCTAAAAGGGGGAGGGGGTGAATTAGGCAAACTAAAACCTTAACCTATGGCTTCACTACTTTTTTTCTCAAAGTAAACTAGAACATACTATCTAGATGTGCAACTAAGGTTGTTCTAGTGTGAAACTATGTCAGATGGTGAGATCCAGACAGCCATGGGGGTGTTAATCCCAGTGGTTTAGTTATTTGGTGGGGTGGAATCTAAGGCTAAGAACTCGAAGGTCGCACATGAGTATGCGGAACACAGAGAATACGACGAGTTTATACTGGTTCGGGCCTCCGGAGAGTAAAACCCTATGTCCAGTTCTTCGGCTTGTATTGCGTGGGGATTGCGCGATCGTACAAGGGGTCGCCTCGTCTGCCTTATATTAGCTAGCAGATGAGGTCGGTTCCCAAACTCCTGGTTGATTATGACCAGGAGACCTAAGTCTAGGTGATTACATCACTTGTCATATCCTGTCGACTGCTTTGGTCGAAATCCACCGAGGTCTTGTCTTGTACTCCAAGTCTTGAGGTCGTGATTGATTAGGTCATCTGGGGAATCTTCTAGAAGGTCTTCATGAGGTCGTGTCGGCCGCCAACTAGGTCAGTTGGGCCCACTGACAGGTCGACGGGTCTTCTGGTAGGCCGGACCCACTTGTCGGGGACGGCCGTGAGCCTGGTCGGTGGGGACCCAGGGGTACCCTTGTCTCACAAGCCCCGAGCAAGGTGTATGCGCAGCGACCTTAGATAGGTGATGACAAAGTCATAGAGCTATCAACAGGTCAAATAGCATGCACGTCGGTCCAAAAGAAAAAAGAACAAATCAGCTTAACAACCGACTTGTTTGAAGTCTTGCCGAATCGAAGGGAGGTCAAGTGACGACCTATAGGAAGCAGGCTTCCAATAGATCGAAACAACGATGAAAAAATTCAGAGGGCATCAAAGATGCACTCATAGAGTAGTATCCAGGCATCGTGGCAGACAGGATGGCCAGTATGATGATCCAAAAAAGAAAGAATAAAAAGTAGGTTGAGTAACGACATGATGAGAAATGGGTTTCTCAACAAGTCAATACGACGAAGAAAATAAGATGGCATCAAAGACGCACTCATAGAGTAGTCCACGAGCATGGAAGCAGGCAACATGGCTGATTTGAGGCTCAAAAAAGAGAAGAAAACTGAGTCATGGTCTTGATCTGTCACACCCGTTTTTCCGAAGAAAACCGGATGCATCTCATATGTGTGCTAGGATCAAATTTCACACATATGATAGACTCATGAGTGTAATATCACAAGACATTGCTCAAAACGTACAGAAAAGGTTTATTAACTTTTATTACACTCACGAGGGTAGACACAAAGGTCTTTACACGAACAACAATAACTATGAAGACGCGACTCTATCTTCATCTTCCACAAGCTTCTGACTGGTTGATCACATCCTCAGAACTCCTCGTAGTCGGTGAAGTACTCCACTCCGAGATTCTTCTCTGAACAGCGTAAGCAAGGATGAGCACACTTATGGTTGGTACTCAGTAAGACCACAGAAATAACCGGAAAGCAAAATTAATCCATCATTAAGTTCATTAATCATGTGAGGGTCCAGGCCGCTCTTGACTGTGAGCACGGCTGATCGATCAGTTTTACACTCTACAGAGGTTGTGCACTTTCACCACAGTTCGCGTAAAAGTTCTAAAGAAATTTGAACCCAACCACGCATGTGCTGATCAGGCACAATACCACACTTCCGAGGTGTGATTGCATAGGGACGCTACGAAGCTTTTACAAAGATATGCAAAAGCACCAACAACCCACGATAGTTACAGCTTAGGGCGGACCATAACCCTCCCTAGTGGTCAGCACCTTAGTAAAGGCTGCTACCCCAAAAGAACCGGGCTATACCCTTGCAACCCGGAGCCCCCTGTGTTCCTTTCGGATAAGGTCGTCAATACAATCACACCTAATTAATTGGCTAAGCCAGAGCCATGTGGACTGTGGTTGCAGTATTTTCCTGGGTGGTTCTCCATGTTCTGATTAATTTATAGTATTCTTGATTAAAGCATAGGTAGAAGGGTGGTTAGGGTCACTTGCCTTTCTCCAACGTTAAGGTACTCTCCTTTACTTCAAAGCTCTGCACTTGTTCTTCCTCGAACGACGCATTGGCTACGATCATGCAAGAAAACATGCAATAAATAAAACAATAAATCAAACATTACCAAGAGACTTAAACTAGCTTTGAGAAATGACGGGCTTTGAGAGACGGTCGCATGGACACCAAGAACGCTTAAAACGGATAAAAGACGGAGAAGATATGGCTGACACAAGGTTCAAGGACTAAATTATGAATAGGATAAACTTCCAGGGGGTTTTCAGCAAGAAAACAGGGACCTAAACAAAATTATGTGTAAAACTAGGAGGTCTAACATGTAAAAGGTCAAGGGTGGGCTATTAAATAGAAAACCTAAAGAGATGAGGGGCCTAGACATGAAAATCAGGACTTATACATAAGGGTCTTTGGAGGTGGAAGGACATGGTTGTGAATTCCAGAAACTGGGGTTCTTTTTGCAAAACTGTAAAGGCAGCCGGCGGAGGGGCTGAGGGAGTGCCACGTGGCGGACTGTGATTGGCTGGCGCTGACACAAGCATGACGCGCGGCCGTGGACCGGCGCGGTGGACCTGGTCCACCGGTCCACCGTGGACCAGATCAAAGGGGTACGCCCCCTTTAGATCTGAACCGTCCGTGCCAATCGGACAGCCCCGACTGTCCATGAGCGAGGCCGGTGGGGAGACGGCCGGCGCCGGCGGCGGAGCGGCGGCAGCTCGCCGGCGATGGCCGGGAGAGCATTCCGGGGCTCGAAAAAAGACGGAACAAGCACCAGAAGAAAGAGAAGAGGGTGGGGGTCTCACCGGGGGCCTTAGAACCGCGAAAGTAGGGGCAAGGGAGGAGATCCACGATGAGGTCGGGGCTCCGATAGTGAGCTCCGGCGTGGCAGCGCTCCGAGGCGGGGAAGAGAGGGGCTTCATGGAGAGGTGCGGGGTGGAGAGGGGATTGTGCCCACCCTTTTATAGGACGACAGAGGGGAAGGGGAGGCGCCATGGAGGCGGTGGGTGGCGAGGTCGGTGGCGGCCGGCCATTAATGTTGAGGACCATGTGTGGTTCGAGGACCGATGGTTGGTCGCTTCCTTGTGTGATGAGTGATTGACAACGTTGTGTGGACTGATTCTTGGCTAAGTATTGCAGGTGCAGGTTGTGGCTTGACTGGTGCTGGTGCAGGTGAAGAACAAGCGCGAAAGGTCGTCGCCGATGAGGCCTCCAGGTGTGGAGAAGACAAGTAGGCTTTGTTTGAGGGACCCGGTGGCCAGCGGGGTCAAGTGCGGGCCGCATGGTGGCATGAACAGCAAGATGAAGTCGTGGACGGTTTCTTGGTTGAGCCTCAAAAACAAGGTCGAGCCGGGACTACGTGGGAGCCAAGTCATGAGTGGAGATTGGCGGAGGCTACACCGAGTTCGCGGGGTTTCCGGTGTTTCATAAGAAAACCACTGGGTTCCTTGGTTGATCCACAAAGCCAAGACCGGAGAACCGAAGACGGAGCTGCAGCAGCGCCAGACCGGTCTGACCGGTGGGTCTGACCGGTCTGACCGGTGAGGAGCACCGGCCTGACCGGTGTGCGACGATGCAGTCCGGAATCTTCGAAGCGGAGGACATGCGTCAGGATCGCATGGCTTGCGTCAAGGCTACGCAGGGTGCGGTCGCCGGGCATCCGTCCGATGGTGAAGACATCAAGAATTCCGAATCCGCCCTTGAGGGGTTTGTATCCCTAGTAAGTAGAGAAGGGCGTTTTAGACATTTGGTTGCCTCCATATAACCCAAGAGGTGAGAGGATGGCAGCCAACTCTTGGAACCCTAGCTCATTAGTTTTCCTATTTTCCACCTATTTTCCTTAGGTTTTCTTTAGGACTAGCAAGAGAGCTTCACGGAGAGATCTTGTTGAGAGGGATGGATGATGGGGCGGCTTGCTAGACCTTGTATGAACCTTTGTTTCATGTATAGATGATTCGGCGTAGTTCCTCAAGTTTGGATGTGTTTTCCCCGGTTGTTCTTGGTGGTGATTTTCGGATCCCTCTCTTGGTGATTTCTTTGGGTTGTTTTCGGGACTTTTCTCTTAGGGATTTGTTGGGGGAAATTTGTGGGAACCCTTCGTGGTTCTTTGGGCTGTGATTCCCCTCCCAAATCCGTGAGTAAAGGTGCTCGATTTTGGGGTTTCTTGAGTTCTTGGGTTGGAATTGCTCTCGGCGGGATTTCTTCGATTCCTCCTTTTTGGACGAGTTTTGGTGGGATTAAACTTGGCTATGGACTCCTCATGAGGTGTTCATAATATCCCCAAAGTCTTGTTCAAGTCCGTCGAGCGATTCGGGAGATCGAGATTTGGATTTGGGGGAGTTGACCCGCGGGTGCTGTTCATCCCGAGCTACCCAGGCTACACCGGTCTGACCGATGCTCTTGACCGGTCTGACCGGTGATAGTCACTTGTGGGTTTTTGCTCGGGTGAACGTCTTGGTGTGTTCGTTGTTGTCCCGTGTTGCTGCTGTTTCGAGTTTGGGTCAGTTTGGTGGTCGGTTGGCCTGTTTGGTGCCTTGGGGGCTTTCGAAGCCGCGATCGGTCTGACCGGTGTGTCTCACCGGTCTGACCGGTGTAGAGCCACTTAGTGAAAGTTGCTCAGTTTCACCAGCAGGGACCGGTCTGACCGATGGTGCTCACCGGCCTGACCGGTGTGGGTCTGTAGACTCGAGGTTTGGTTTTCCGCTGCGTTTCTCGGGTCGGAAGGTTGTGTGTTGGTTCCTAGGTCCAGTGGCACTCCAGTGGCTGCGTGGGCTTGACCAACTTGGGTAGTGAGTCGGAGACGTGTGTTGGAAGCCGTGTTCATCTTGTTGGAGTTTCCATCTCCTTCGAGAAGAATTTTTATCGGCTCCCATTCACTCCGCCCCTCTTTGGTTCGCCGTATCGGTTCTTCAAGTGGTATCAGAGCCGGTTCGGGTCTTTGTTGACTCTAACCAGTCTAAGATCCAAGGATGGCGTACCAGGAACGGGGTTCGGGTCCTCCACACTTCGATGACAAGAACTACCAGATGTGGAGCAAGCGGATGGGTGCGTTTCTCTGCGGAAAGGGTCAGACTCTTTGGGATGTCACGGTGGACACAGGCTATGTCCAGCCGATGGACTTCCTCGCTCCAGGGTCGAGGGACAGATTCGATGCCAACAATAAGGCGGTCGACTACTTGTTTCGTGCTTTGTGTCATCCTGAGTTCGATCGGGTGTACACCGAGTACTTGGCTTGTAGGATTTGGGCGGTGTTGAAGGAGGCTCATGTTGGGAACGCCCAGGTTCAGGCACGGATGTATGAGACCTACCGGAGAGAGTGCGAAAACTTCACTCATCTCCCCGGTGAGTCCATCGATGCCTTGTTTCAGAGGCTCACGGTGGTTGTGAACAACATGAGGGCCAATGTGGATGTGCTCCCGTACGATGATCATGATAGAGCGGTCAAGCTCTTACACTCTTTGGATCGTACGATTTGGGGCGGAAAGTTTGAGGCCATTGTGGAGTCAGAGAAGTATGACACTCTGACGGTGAACGAGCTGTTCTCGAAGCTCAAGTCGGCTGAGGTGGATAGGGGCATGACTGCCAAGCTCGAGGGACCGACTGATTCCCATAGTCTTGCCCTCGTTGGTGGTTCCAAAGGAAAGGCTAACTCTAACCCATCCACCAGGATGTTCTCTTTCTCCTCCTTGATGTCTATGGCAGATGAAGAGTTCGACGAGCTTTGAGAGGATGAGCTGGTGCTCCTGACGAGGTGGTTCGAGAGGCTGCACGAGAACTGCGTGAACATGAGGAGGAACACGAGGACTTGCTTCCAATGCGGCAAGCCGGGACACTTCGTCGCCGACTGCCCGGAGAAGGCCGATAACAAGGAAAGCTACAAGCACAAGTCGAGGACGGATGGAAAGTACCGGTCGAGGCGCGACCACAAGAGCAAGCACAAGAACAAGTAAAAGGACGAGCGACGATCGAGGAAGAAGGAGAGCAGAGGCAAGGCCCGATCGATGGCTGGAGCGAGCGACGTCGACTCCAGTTCCGCGTACTCCACCTCGAGCTCGAGCAGCAGTGAAGACGAAGGTGATCGTCGCAAGAACAAGAAGTCGTCCAAGAACCTGAGCGGGCTGAGCTGCTTCGCGAGAGATGGCTTCTGCACCATGGCGCTGAGCTCCGGCAGCAAGAAGAGCACACAGAGCGACTCGGACTCTGAGTCCGACGACGAGGTGCGTGATGAACTTCCCTTCTTGCGCCAGGAGAATGAGAGGCTTGGCTCTTTGCTTGATAACCGTGATGACATGCTTAGAGAGGCCAAGAAAATGAGAAAAGAGCTTAGGGCTTCACTCGAGGATGCTAGGACTAGAGTGGCCGAGCTAGAGACACAGGTGCTTGATAGCAAGCTTGAGATTGATTCCCTTAAGGCTAGCCCTGTTGTTTCGAATGAGAATGATTGTGCTGATTGCTCCATATTTCTTGATGATCTTGCTTTGTTTAAGGAGAAGCATGCCTCCAAGTGTGAGGAACTAGATGTGCTTAGGGTTGAAGTGGCTGAGCTTTAGTCTAGACCTGCTTTGCTAGGTGCTTGCACTTCTTGCCCTGTTCTGCATGCTAAGATTGATGAGATGCATGCTTACACTAGTTCTCTTGAGGCTAAATTGAAGGAACCCATGCCTACATCTTGCTCTACCTGTGAAATGCATGCATTGAAAAATTTGGAACTTGCACATTATGTTGACCGTTTGCAGGATGAGAATGATGACTTGAGGAAGTTGATGGGTTGGTTGTCCGGTCATGAGCCTTAGTTGAGGATGATGATCGAGGCATTTAAGAGGCAAGATGGTGAGGGACTTGGGGCAAACAAGGTTGGTGAGGGAAGTGGAGAGAATATCCCGGAGCCACCAAAAACCCACCACAAAAATGATTTCCCCCCAAAACCTAACCATCTTAGGAATCGACTAGACACAACCCCAGCTCCTCCCGTGTTTCCTACACCCACAAATGATCTCCGAAAGCCTATCAAGTTTGTGAGCACTTCGGGGAAAGTGTTCTTTGGGAAGGAGAGTGAGAAGGCTAGTGGTGAGAAACCGGTGGAGGATTTGAGTGGAGAGAAACCAAGTGAGCAGCCACATCCCAAGCCTAAGCCTAAGCTTGTGAGGTTCCATTGTGGCTATTGTGGGAGAGGTGGCCATAAGGAGGAGTTTTGCTTCAAGAGGAAGCGTGAGGAGAGAATGGCAAAGGAGTGGGCTAACAAGGACAAGTACCACCCTTCCGATGGTGTACTTGAGCCTCGTGCGCAGATGCCCAGGTCCAAGGCGAATGTGAGGACAGTTCGGGCTTGGGGAGAGCGGAAGGCTGTTGGAGGCGCTACTGCCCAGGTCACACCGGTCACACCGGTGTGGTGCACCGGTCAGACCGGTGCAGGCCTGGACAGATAGCTGTTTGGGTTTCGGGTTCGTACAGGTGCGAGGGTTGTTTCTGGAGGTCGTGGTTCTGGTGGTTGGGCTGGAGAGTTTGCAGGTGGTCAGGTTGCTAGGCGTTCTCCCCCTCGAGTTCACTACGGGGATGGGAGGAGTCGTAGCTTTGAGAAGGAGAGGAGGGACGGTCCACGGGTTCTCTTTCGTGGTTTTGGTCCTTCTCCAGGCAGAGAGGGGTGGTTCCCTCAGGGTGGTTACCGTGGTGGTGTTCGTGGAGGTAGTTTTGGTAGGAGAGATGCTTTGGTTGGTGCTAACCCCACTTTCGAGCAAATGGCTCGGCACTGGTTTTACTCTTTTGGTACTAACCCCAGTGCTGAGTCGTTTGTTCGCTCACGTGCTCGTTTTTGAATTTCAGGTGGGAGACTTGAAGAACATTTGGTTGATTGACTCCGGTTGCTCGAGGCATATGACCGGAGACAGGGGTGGTTCTCAAGTCTCATCCCAGTGGTGACAAAGAGGTACATCACCTTTGGGGACAATGGGCGTGGGTGTGTGCTTTCAGAAGGTGAGATCAAAGTGAGTGACAAGATCACTCTGAGGCGTGTTGCTCTTGTTCAATCGCTGGGGTACAATTTTCTTTCTGTGTCCCAGTTGTTGGATGAGGGCTTTGAGGTGTTGTTTCGGCCAGGTGGTTCTCGGATTTTGGACTCTCGAGGGGACCTTGTCTGTATGGTCGTTCCCGAGGGTCAGGTGTTTCGTGCTGATTTTTCTCAGTCTTCGGGTGTGGAGCGTTGTTTCTTGGTTGGTTCTTCGAGTGAGTTGTGGAGGTGGCATAGGAAGTTGGGTCACTTGAGCTTTGACCTTTTGTCTCGCTTGAGTAAACTCAATTTGGTCCGAGGATTGCCACGATTGAGGTTTGAGAAAGAGTTGGTTTGTGCGCCGTGTAGGCATGCCAAGATGATAGCCTCTTCTCACCCGCCTCTCACCGATGTGATGACTGAGCGTCCATGCGAGCTGCTCCATATGGACCTTGTTGGCCCAGCTCGTGTGCGATCTGCGGGTGGGAAGTGGTATGTCCTTGTTGTGGTGGACGACTATTCTCGGTATGCGTGGGTGTTCTTTCTTGAGGATAAGGGGGAGACGTTTGGTTTTGTTCGAGATCTAGTCTTGAGGTTGAGGAACGAGAGGCACGAAGATGCCATACGAGCTATCCGCAGTGATAATGGCTCGGAATTCAGAAACTCTCGTTTTGAAACCTTTTGCCATGACTTGGGTCACACGCGACCGACTTGTGGCTCGAGTTGGGGTCGGGACGCCACCGGCAAGGGGGTGCCACGGCGCGGCGGTTCTCTGGCCGCTGCGGTTGGGTACGCCAGCGGGGTGCTGGTCTAGGTGAGCAATATGTGGCTTAGGGAGCTTCACTAGACCTATTTGTACATCTTGGCATGCTCTTTCTTGTTATACGAGTTGATGATTGGCCTATTTGTACTAGCAAAAATATTACTTCTTTAAAGCTATCTTGGATGTTACTTCTTTCTATTTGAAAAATACTTCTTCCAACAATAACGATGTCAAGCGAGTTTTGAGCTGATGTAGTAAAGTTTGAAAATTACTTACTCCCTCTGATTTGGTGAAAGAAGACGTTTTGGACAAGATTTGAGTCAAACATTGGGAATATAAATCATGACTAACTTTTAAGTTGTTAAGTTTGGAAATGTGAAAACTACATAAGTAGATTTGTCTTGTAAAATACTTTCATAGAAGTATACATATGTTAGTTTTTAATAATTATTTTTGTAAAAATAGGAAGTCAAAGTTGCACTTTGGAGACCGTGTCGTTGTCCTAAACGTCTTCTTTTACCAAACCGGAGGGAGTATAAGAATAACAATGAGTACTTGCCAAAAGATATTATAAATTGTTGTGAATCAAGGATTAGTGATCAATTACACTTATTAGATAAATATATAATTAGTATTACAATTAGTGATGTAATTAGTGGAGAGACACCCTTTCACCAAAGGGCCATTCCGAAAGGGTGCCTCTCATGCCCCTTGGGCTTGTATATAAACACAGGGGTTTCCCCATCCATCAAGGAATCAATTCATTCCCTCACTTCTCATTTTCATTCCAAGTTTTTCTCTAACACGTTATCAGCACGCTCCAACCACTGACACAGAAACTCGTCGAGCACTCGACCTCGCCGGAACAACAACTCGAGGCACGAAGGCCTCAACACCAGGGTAAGAATGGACGCACACCTCCATTTCATCGCAATTCCGACGGGATTTCTCGTTCTTCCCATAGGAGGCCGCCGAGGACGCTGTTACTTCTGCACCAGAGGCGCCCACACAGGACGTCGTCCTGCAGGGCGCCGTGGTCGCCATGGCCGCCACTTCAGTGGCTGTCGTGGACGCCGTGGTTTCTCTGGATGGAGACGTTCGTCGCCTCCGCGCCGTCGTACTCCTCCAACAAGAGATGACCAGCGGCCTGTACATTCTCGGCCATCTCCAGGCATCACCCCGGCTTCATCTTCTTTGCTGGAGACGCGGTCGCCGGATCAAGTCCCGGGACTTCGCCCAGTGGCAGACCGACCACCGACCCCGGCCCCTCCGGGTTTCGGTCGACTGGATCCGGCCTGGACGGACCTTGACGACCACATCCCGGATCTCCGCCTTGTAGCAGATCCTTCACTGGGTCTCAGTCCACCGGATCATGGCGGTTCGGGACTCGCCAGAACCACCACCGGCTTTCACCCGAGCTTCACCATCGGGACCATGGTGGCCCACACTGGTGCGCCGCCGTTCTTCCGCAACAACGCCGGCACCGGCGGACCTCCGTCCGCATCGTCGACGACGAACCCGGCGGCGGGATCCCCTGCACCGAGCCCCCTCGGCCGCGTTGGCGTCGTGGACCGCCGCCCCCGCATCCGCCGCGCGCCCCGGAGCCCCGCCTCCCCGGGGCTCTTCTCCGGCGGCAACCAAAGGCCGGCCAACGGCCGGCGGCCGGCCTCCGGCCGGCGCATCGGGGGGCGACGCGAGAAGAAAAGGAGGAGAGGAGGGAGCGGAGACCGGATGCGCGGGCCGCCGGTGGTGAAGAACGGCGCCGGCCATCCGGCCGCCCGTCGACCGGCGCCGGCGCGCGCCTCCCGCCGGAGGCGGCGGCGCATCGGGGGGAGGTGCGGTTAGGGTTCCCAACCCTACCCCCCCCCCCCCGTTCCCCCCTTTTATACGGGCTCCGCCCGTTGGCCGGCCGGGCCGGGCCGCCTAAAGGCCGCCGCCACCCCACCAACCGCAATAGGCCGGCGCCGCCCAAAGGCCGCACCGTACGGCGCCGCAGCCTCAACGGCCGCCTCTCGCAGCCACCCAGGCCTCTTTTACCTCCTCCGATTTGCAAATTAGACCCCCAACTTTACCATATTTACATATTCAGACATATTTGTTCTGCATATTTAAGTTTTAGTCTCAAGCACATTGTCATATGTACCCTCTGATAGTTGCACCTGTGTAATTTAGATGCTAATATTACCACAGTAATTACGCATCTCTATGATCCGCAGATCGTTTATTGGTGTTAGAACAATATTTCCATATGCAATTTATTTTATTTTGCATGATTAAAACTTAATCAAAATTCTACATCATGTAGAACAGAAAGCAAAATTTAATTTAAGGACCATGTACATGATTTTTGGAATAACACAAGGTGATGCGACCTAGGCACCGGCTGCGATAAGTTCTTTATAAGAATTTATTTGCCCTGAGACCGTGCTTTTAGGCAGCTTTTGCTCATCACTAAGAGGTCTACATCTTTCTGATGATTATCTTCAATGTGTATATCCACATTTCATATAAATTCATAACTATTCATATGACTATCAAGTCATTTATTCCTACAGGAATTAACAAATCATATACCTTAATTTTGTAAGAATCATCTTACATTCATTATTTTGCTTATTTTGCAATACAAATTTACCTCAGTAAATTAAAATTTTGTTGCAAGAATCATCTTGACTTCACTATTTTTGCATATTCATAACACCAACATGGTGATTACTGTCAAGTGACCCCCCTATTATTACTTGTGTAACACATGTGTGGAATCAAAGGCATTTCAATGCACTCATGCAAATTATGCCTATAGCAATGAGTTCTTCGTCAATCCACTATTTCAAAGTTTACACCATTCTGGTGATTATCTTTTATGTGCACTAATAAATGATGCTCGAGTCACACTCGATAATAATTGCAATTTCATTGCATATTGCATTTGGGGTTCACACTACTTGTAATTCAAATCACATTTTGAATTTAAAATATATTACATATATTAATTCAAAACTCATCTTTGATATAATATTGAATCATCAATATTTTATTTAAATAAATAGCATAAAAGTGCAATCTTATTGAAAACTATTCTCTATTATATAAAAATAGACTATGATTTTGACAAAGATCATCAGATCATCTATTCTCGCAAGAATGGAATGTCAAAACATTTACAATGATTTCTATTGCTTGTCAATTATAAAATAGTTCACTTATAATCAAGTATCAACTTGATTCACAATTTTGCATAATAATATATTTTCATGCTATATAATTTACTCCTTGAGTAAATTTATTCAAATACATGATCAACTCATGTAGGACATAACTAATGTTTCCATAATTGACTTTTGAATTCGCATTGGATTAAGTTCACTATCCAATATGGGTACACAATATCAATGATATTATTGGGAGATTCATGGCATCCAAGCCACCAAAATTCTACCCTAACAGAAGTACCCAATACAATCCACAATTTGCACTACCACACGTATACCTTTGGGTATTAATAAAATTTCTCCATTTAGATTTTACAAATCTGATTATTCAAAGGAGAAATATCCATTTATTCTTTGAACTCCTAGTACAGTTATCAATAAAGAATGGAACTTTCAGTTCATGTTATTTACAATGCAATGGATCTCATACATAAAATATCACTTATTTTAAAAAGTGATCATAGTGACAAATCTCACGTTTGTCTAAAGTGTGGTTGTACATTTATGTACATATTATTTCCAAATTAGTATTTGGTTTAACAATATCTCCAATTCTTTGGAGGTAAGCGAATTTATATGGATCAATTTGAAACTCATTTCATAAATTAGATCTCCATATATTTCCATATAATTCATGGAACAAGCATTAGTTCTATATTATACTACTAAAGATAGTATATTGTCCATCACAAATATCATGTATCTTGTACATGGTATTCATTCGGGATCAAACCAGAAAGAAAAGGAATTTTTATTTAGTGGGTCACCACTATGAGAGATTGATACTCTCTTCATGGGTGTTCAATTATTCATTATAGATACACTCATGTATTCTACAAATACCCCAAATTTCATTATCATGGTTTTATATCAAACCATATTACTCTAAAATACTATCAACACTCAAGTTGATACAAGATACATGAAAATTAAATATTCCTTTCATATCATCTGGGGTATGTTATATGCATACACCAATCCCGTATGAAATGTTGCGTATAAAATAATTTTTCAATCTTGAGAATATCATGAATTGACATAATAGTCTTAGTCATTCTTACTCATAGATGACATGAAAAATTATTATAATTCTATTGATCATCGCATAAATTCCCAAAATTTTAAGATTCTGTGCACCACATGTGTCACAAGGGAATTAGTTTTAAGGCCCTCTTACCTTACAATTTTCAAATAATGAGCCACTATATTTCTTGAATGCATTCAAGATAAGTTGGCCATATTCAGCCATTTATGGACAATCTAGGCACTATCAAGTGATGATGAATATGTTTGTAAATAGTCCCACTTGTGTCCCATACTGATCATAAGACATCACAATATTTACCAAATTCATTGCTCCAGGTTTCAACTTGGAGCAAATTTTCCTGAATACAGGATCACATCCATTCATATGGAATTATTTGGTGTTGGGAACTATATGACTAAAGTACCATATGTCCATTATGGATTAACTGAATCTCTTATCGATATAACTCTTTTGCATGATCATCAAATAGAATTAAATTTCTCAACATCAAGTTGATAATAACATGCGGACTTACACACCACATAATATTTTCAAATCATAAAACTGCAATCATACGGCTCCCTCCGTTGCAGCTAGTACGTGAAATCTTAGCTGCAGCTAAATATTTCCCATCTGCGTGTTGGTTATGTTTTACACATACCAATATCACCACCTAAGTATACATAATGGGCATTAAGGACCTAAACAAGGTATTATTATCCGTCAATCATATAATACCATAGGTCCCTAATGGGGATTTATACACAAGCCCATATGTTAATCTCAATTTGAGGATAATTCTAGGCATTAAGGGGAGATTAATACCACACATAGAATGCCAAGAATATAAAATGAATGTTACATACATTCAATCCTCACATTCACGTACATATCAAAGAATATCTGAATCATAATTCAGAACATCTTTTATTTGTAACACATTACAAATAGTCTGCCAAATGCATTTACTCATCTAAAGTGTCATCTTATTCAATCCTTACAATTAGTGTGCCAGAAAAGAGTAAAGATCTAACAAGATCGCTCAACTCCCAAATTAAAATAAGAGGAGTAGAAGTATGGTCACTAGGGATATAGCTTATTACAAGCATCCGCGGAAACAGGGGGAGACTCCTCTAAAATAGTAAATGCAAAACAACATCATGCATGTTGTTAGACACTTTATGGATATTTAAATCCAAAAGCCTATGAATGTTTAAACATTCTAAAGCCCAGTACATGTGCACATAAATTTAGGCACTGAGGCATCATTGGAACATCATAACTCTTATCATCTTGGGAAATGAGATAAGAGTTCTAAAGTATTAATATTTCACATGTTATATTCGTTCTATCGAATTAATAATAGAAAGACTACATAAATGTCGACATATACTCCTTAAAATTGCTATACACCTTAAACTGGATCCAGACCAAAAGTCCTAGGCAGAGTGTATCAACACTCAAATTGGGTCAAATAAAAGGTGGCAATTATGGAGAATTTATCTCATTCACTAGTAAGAGGTATTTACCACAGTAATGCCATCTTCTCACAAATGCATTCTTTATGAAAGCAAGGTGGTGATATAATGAGATATTGTAGCAATGGTTTCACGCAGAGACCGAGCAACATACCCTTGTGGTATATGTTAAAATTATGTTCCTATACTTTATCGGCAGATCAAATGACTTTCATAGATTTGGATATACAAGTCTTCGACTTATTCCATATTCTACATCTAAATATAAATCGCAACATATATTGTGTATCATTCAAGTCACTGCATAACTTGAAATAGTCAAGTTGATTGTGGTACAACTGACTAAGCAAGTATCTTCCACAAAGGGATTACTTCAATCACTATGGTTGCATGTGTGTTAATAAACAAATCCAACTTGGATTTTCCATCATCATCTTTAAACACACATTATCAAACAAGAAACAGTTTAATGACGAAATTTAAGATGGAAATTTTGGTAAAACCAAACTATGCTTAAATTTACAACTTATGCATACATATCAGTTTATCAATACTCTATTGATATTGTACACCAATATTCAAATAATATTGGACAAGCATATCCATCAACATTTGTGGTCATTCAATCCCTAAAAATGGATCAATATCCATTTAGACCCTGGGATGATAAACTTGGTACCAATAAAGCACTTGTGTATTATACAAAATGCAACAGGCCTGATATTGCATTTGTAAATACATTACTATAGTATAAAATTGTGCAACTCCAACAACACCATACTGGTGGGAGTTAAAAAGAATGTCTACGTACATCTAAATGGTACTAAAAGATCTTGATTTATTTCGAGAGATTACAAAGTGGGATATCAAGATACTAGCTTAATGATCCCCATATTGCTAGATCAAATACTGATATAGATAATTAAAGTTTTCATGTGAGTCTCATGATATAGCAGACTCTAATAGGAACTTTTATCTATCATTCTAAAGTATCACATCTATATGTATGACTTTTATGAATGATAAAATGTGATTCCATCTAATCACATAACATTATCCACAAATGATAATGCAGCTTGTATTGCTCAAAATATTTTATCCCTATTGTTACAAAATAAGGGAATAAACATCTTGCAAAATATTTTCACTAATATACACAAATACATCATAGAATGGTGTTCATGGTTAGTGATGAGTGACAACTCAAATTTTGCAAGGTTCTGGGGGAGATTCTCTAACCTATCATCATATTGTACTCTTTTCCCTATATGAGTTTTTCCTTACAAAGGTTTCCCATAAAAGGTTTTAATGAGGCAATATCAATACAAGAATATATGTCGTATCACCTATTTTCCCTATCGGGGTTTTTAAAGGTGGTATTCAAAACATATTATACACCATATCTTCTATTTTCTCTACAGAGTTTTTCCAAGGAGATATAATACAATTCCTTCTCATATTCTCCCATTGGGTTTTGGGGAAGGGTATTCGAATATGATCCACAGATCATAATATTATTGATCTCCAAACTTACTGATGAGTTTTTCCTTTTCAAGGTTTTTTTCATATAAGTATACAATGAGACAATAATTTAAATATGCCATATCATTTTCTCCTTATATTTTTTCCCACTAGGTTTTAAAGGAGTTTTAATGGCATATGAAAATACAAATTGGTTTCTCCTCAATATTTTTCCCATAGGGTTTTTGGAGGAGTTTTACCATATGATAATCAAAGAAGATTGAACAAGAATTACATCAAGACCACATGGAGTAATTGATCAAGGGGGAGTGTTGTGAATCAAGGATTAGTGATCAATTACACTTATTAGATAAATATATAATTAGTACTACAATTAGTGATGTAATTAGTGGAGAGACACCCTTTCACCAAAGGGCCATTCCGAAAGGGTGCCTCTCATGCCCCTTGGGCTTGTATATAAACACAGGGGTTTCCCCATCCATCAAGGAATCAATTCATTCCCTCACTTCTCATTTTCATTCCAAGTTTTCTCTAACATAAATAATACTTTCATACCGTCTGAAAGGAGTAAATTTTGAAGAAAGAGAAATGATTTTCATAATTGGGTTTACAAATCAAGATGAGTAATTATCCATGTGAACAGGAATAATTATTTATCCATCAGTACAAATATACAAAAGTGGTAATCCTTTATGCACAAATGGAGTAATTTTGCAGAGTAATGAATAATCTCCCCTAATTGTTTCATGTATTCCCCTAGTATGTGTACGGTACTACTAGATGGCACATGTCATTTGATCACACGCTAGCTAGAATCACGCCATGTTAAATGCATTGATGTCTATTTCTCTCCACCAAACATGAATGCACATGCTTTTATGTCGGTTATAGAAATCTACATGTCCAGCGCGCAATTTTTGCATGAATATAATATAGAATGCCATCTTGTAATGTTGCAAATAGTGATTTACTCCATTCTTGATATATGAGTTGATGATTGGAGGGGAAAAGGTGACGAGAGGTAAAAACAACTGATTTTTACTATAAACGATGAGATATATAGTGTACGCTAGTCTATTAATTAATAGAACAAAATGTAGCATACCAAGGGTCATTTATGTCAAGAATTAAGACCCTACTACCACTCGTCATCTACGTTATGCCGCTTCTACCACTTGCAAGTACCCTTTTTTATCAATTGGAAAATACTCCTATGTAGTAAAAAATACTCATGATATCTGGAGGAAAAAAGGTACTTCTATTCACAGTTAGAAAATAATCCCAAGGTATATTCAATAATACTCCTAAAATCAACCTCGTTTAGAGGCAACATCTAGGCTAAGATAGTCACCCATTTTGCTACTGCTTTTATTGTTTTTTATCATGCAAGCTGGGAATTAACTGCACCTCCTAAAATCTTTGTTTTAATTTTCACATGCATGCTATTTATTTCTCTGCCTCTATCAAACATTCATAGTTTCATACATCCTAGTTTTAACTATGCCACAAATCCCTCTTTTTTTATTGCACGCATGTTGCTCTTCCCTTTCACGGTTCAATCACTATTTGGACTTCCATGTATTCTTGATCATTCTCTTCTGCTCCAGCATATTCAAATCTACTAAAAAATAGTTGAAGGTCCGTAGAAACGAAACGAAAATTCAAATATGCTAAAAATATATATAATTTGCAGTACAAAACAGAAGAATGCAACCTCCATTTAAGCCCTGCATTGCATATCTTCATGTTGCTTACCTGCCGGCAACGCGTTATCATCACACGTCAACCGCTACTCGTCACGCCTCGAGCACAAAATTCACGGTTGTCGAGACTCGCCAGAGGTGCGCCAGGGACCGCCGACTACGCATATTCAGATTGACCAACCCATGAAGCAAAACCAGAAGCTAAATGGCAGGTGATCCAGTTTTACCACTTAGAAATGAAGTGAAGTAATTTTGTGATTACCTAGCTCCCCGGACCTCGGCTGGCAGCTAGTATGTCGGAGCTTTCATTGCAAGACTCTACTCTACTACTACTCATCAAGTCATCAGCTAGAGTGTTAAGTTAATGGAAAACGAGGTGTGTAAACGTCACATGATTGATTTTTACAGTTGTAGGAACCAAACCTTAGTTTTTACTATCACACGGGTACCTCACGGATGTTCCGATTCGTAAGGCTAGTCTCAATGGAGAGTTTCACCGTCCCAGTTTCCAAGATGTGAAACTTTGGTATGAAATAGATGTCTCCCTCAATGCATAGTTTCATTGCACAGTTTCATAGGCTCAAGGGCCCCACAACCTCTCTCTCATTGTATGGTTTAATTGCATAGTTGCATGGTGAAACTCTATTTGTGTCTCAATGGGGGTTTCACACAGTTTCCAACGCATGTGAAACTGTGCCCAAAGGTTTCACCATGGTGAAACTCTTTCCTTCTCTCTCCTAAGGGTTTCATGCAAAAAGTGAAATTTTGCTGATGTGGCGCTGTATTTAATGTGCATGAAACACTCATGAAACCCCCATTGAGACTGGCCTAATGCATGCATGCGTGCATCTCTTGTCCAGGTTGGATTCAAGCGGCAGCAAAAAGAATGGTGTAATTGATGGTGGAGGGACCCGTGCACATTAAAATGGAGCCATAATGACGCTACGAGATGATTTTTATTGCCACAGATGAAAACCATAGCCTTTTACTGTCACGAATGCCCGCCGAAGCTCGGACACACAGCATGGTAAATATCCATGTATATATGTATATATATATATATAGAAAATAACTTCCTACCCCGGCGGTAGCTAACCACCCGTGGGGGCTGCTACCCCAGCAAAACCAGCCATACGATCGGCATGCAAGCCCATCCACCCGTTAAATCCTAGCAAACGGAGACGAAAGCAAGTATGCACGGCGTTAGGAACACAGAATATATATATATATATATATATATATATATATACACTCGTTTTGCTATAATGCACCCGGGTGCATTCTCGTATAGAGAATGCACCCAGCCTTGTTGCAACTAGGTCTTGTCCAGCTTGCAACCGGAGCTCATTCTCGTTGCAATTTGTTCACGTTGGGTTGCAATTAGGAGTCTAGTTGCAATTGGTTCGTGTCCAATTGCAACGGAGTCGATTTGTTATAATTAGTTCCGTCGAGTTGCAATTAGTGTAGTGTCACGATTGCGGTCGGTTACTCTCTTTGTTGCAACCGGTTCGCGTCCTGGTTGCGGCTCGCCTAGGTCTAGTTGCAATTGGTTCTCGTTGAGTTGCAATTGGTCCGTCAAGTTGCAATTGGTTTATGTCGAGTTGCAATTGGTCCGTCAAGTTGCAATTGGTTCACGTCGAGTTGCAATTGGTCCGTCAAGTTGCAATTGGTTAAGCTGCGAAGTTGCAACCGCAGGGTCTTTGCATTTGTTATACGTAATGCACCGGGTGCATTTTAGTATCACCTTATATATATATATATATATATATATATATATATATATATATATATATATATATATATATATATATATATATATATATATATATATATATATATATATATATCGAAAATAACTTCCTACCCCGGCGGTAGCTAACCACCGGTGGGGGGCTGCTACCCCAGCAAAACCAGCCATACGATCGGCATGCAAGCCCATCCACCCGTTAAATCCTAGCAAACGGAGACGAAAGCAAGTATGCACGGCGTTGGGAACACAGAACGCAGCTGTGAAGGAGAGAGAAAGAATAAAACCAGGACCACTACAACACTACATATCAGTATACCTGTCACGGGTCATAAAAAAGCTCGCGGGCCAGACACAATAGCAGGCGTACCTGTGTACACGGCATAACATAGTTTTTTAGACTTTTATTATTTTCAAAATAGCACATGTTATTTGCTGGGCAATTTCCTGCGCTAAACTCGTTCCTCCTGCCGCCCACGCGTATAGCAGTGGCCAGCACACTATTTTTCGCTGGAAGCACTTTTTTGCTAGACACCACTGTATATGCCTCATCCCCGACACGTATTGGCGATTTGTTTGCTTCCTACTGGCATCAGCATGGCTGTGTTGCCCTTCCAACTGGCATCAGCATGGTTGTGTTTTCCATAGCACTCTGCAACATATTGTGTGGCGACACACACCGTAGAGCTCATGCCGTAGTGTCCTAGTCTCACGGCAGAGCTCAGGCCACTATTACAGTAGTAACTGCGAACGAAAAGATACTAATTAGTTGGCCCAACAAACATTTTGTTCAGCCGCTTTTTCATCGCATATATGACATTTAGTCATATATTTATTTAACAGTGGACAGTCTAATTACTGGACAGCTCTTTCCCCTTCTGTCCAAAGGTTCTGACTTCTGCCGCCGCTCTCTACAGTATAGGGGTATGGCTATGCGTATGCAGTGTCAGGGTACCGCCGTACCGCATGTGTTTGAGGGAGGGGGGCCCTAGATGTACAAGAGACAGAACTATTTGTTTAAAAACTTGCTACAGTATATGTAACATGAGAAGAGGGATGAGGTCGCTGTCAAATTCTTGCAGGAATAACTCTTCGATGAGCAGTAGAGTGGCACTTTTCTTCAAATATGCAAGTGTATTTTTTACCCTTTTTTTAATGTGGTTAGAGAGAGGGGAACGGTGGACCTGGGTCCTGTTCTTGTATTCTAGTTTTCTAAGTTCACAATTCTATGTTCGCGAATTATTTATTTGACATTCTATTTCCGTCGAATTAAAAACAGTATAGTTTTCTTTTGCAACATTTTGTTACTTTATTGTAGGAAAAATATATTCCTCCTTCAGTTCCGTGAGTTGACCATGGAAGTACGGAACACTCCAACTTTGTAAAATGTTTTTTTACTTCTCTCATGCCAACCGAGATAAAAAAAATGTTATAGATTTTGAGAGAAAAAATACTATTTCAAATTCATGAGCCGCAAACGGAATGAAGACAGGAAACTAAAGAAACCCATACCGTCCTGGAGCCCAGAGATGGATGCTCTAACGCCCGTTAAATGATGACGGTCAATAGCACAGTAGCTCATACACGTGTCACCATATCATAGCCGCGGGCAGCTACCACTAGGTGGGAGTTAGGTACCACCGGTTGTAGCAAAACTCTCCGGTTTGCTAGCTACATTTGGAAATTTCAAAAGGATTTCAAGATGAAGACCCATACTCATCTTCCCAGCCATGTGCAATCTGATAACGAGGATTTCGTTTGTGCCTCGGGATCACTCTTTGCCATTTGCACATGTCCACCTATCTAAAAAGTGTGTGTGTTTCCCCCCCTCTGCGGAACATTATTTTCCAATGACCTTTTTGACGAGTCTTGGTAAGTCCATGAGAAGCTTATCTTGTTTTGATAATATCTCAACTATAATATCTTGGTAGGACTAACTTTCCCATAGCTCCAAATAAAGCCTTCCACCAAATATTTGAGAGAGGAAAGGAGTAGAACAAGTAGGCTTAAGAGACAAGATGAGATGAGAGTTCATGAGCAAGATGCAAGAAGGTTTATTATTGATCTTGGTAAAGCAATTTTACTTCATCCCGCTCTTTATTTTCAAAATTTCTAAGATTTTTTTTTTAAAATTTGAGAGCAAGATTAATTACTTGTGGAAACAACTTAAATGATATCTACCCTCCATAGAGATGAAACCTAGCTACATTATGAAACTTTAACAAATATAAACTTGGAGAGCATTATGTTTTCTCTTGTATGATCAAGTGTAAGGTATGAATATTGAAAGGCAATATTGATGTCCATTAAAGGCTTACTCGAGGACGAGCAAGGTTTAAGATGAGGGTATGTTGACAGTTGATTTTGGTACACCTAACTATGAGTTTACCGTCAACATTCACACATATTTGATATTCTAACTAATGGTATTAACCCGCTGGAGGTATCAAGTTCACTCTTGCATGTTGATTTTGGAGTTTATTGTTTACATAGAAAAATAACGTTAAAGAGGAGACTTTCGGGATAAATTCATCAGGCACTTCAAGAGAAGATCATGAAGCATGTCACAAGTCAAGACACGAATTGAACAAGACTCCAAAGAACCCAAGTACCGAAGCATCAACACGTAAAACTCCGGGAACTTGGATGTTTACCAATGACATCAACTCAGCCCGAGAGCTACTCTCGCAGCCCAAGACAGCATGATCTTTCGGTGCAGATTCAGATACTTAAACGGCCTCTAATGGCAAAAGATTGAGTTCCAAAGTTGTGGGCCTCGACGTTACCTTCGATTTGGACATGTTGAAGGCCCAATTAGGGTCAAGGAGCTAGGAGATATGGCCCCCGAAATGCCAGCTGCGCAGACAAGTCTGAAATCAGACAGATTATCTTCCGAGACTGTTTTGGGAATCTTATCTTCATTTCCAAGTAAACCAATGAATACCAAATTTGGAGATAATTTTTTGGCACACAATATGGACAATGAATTTGCATTATTTGGAGTCCGGACGTGGGAGATATGGTGCCGGCAAGGAGGGGCTGCGAGTCAGGAAAATCTGGACGAGGCTGATTTTATGGAAACCAAGTTCCCTTCTCTCCCAAGGAAGATCTCGTGCAAGGCAAGGTGGAGCACGCCCCAAGGCTCACCAAGGGCATAAATACAACCCCTTGGGTGCCCAAGGAGGGGTGATCGATCCATCCATTCATCGGAGAGCTGCCGATACAAAGGAGAAGCAGCGGGAGGAAGCCGACGACCGTCGCAAGTCCTCGAGTTGCCTGGGAGATGGCCTAGGCCATGCCCTAGCCGCCATGGTTGGCCCTGCGTGGTGAATCCATGGTGGAGTTCTGAAGCCCATGTCTTGATTCCATCAAGGCAATTGTACATTCTACATTCGATGGTGATATAAATCATGTCTTTTCTTTACTTTGATCTACATTGATGAGTGTTTTATTCATATGTATAGCTAGCATATGCTTTTAGTAGGAATAAATCTAATCGTGGTGGTTAGTCTATCTCTTGTGGATACATTGTTGTAGTGCACGGTGTTAACACCGAAAATTGGTACAGGAAAGGGACTGACTTGTGGGCCGAGTTTGGTAACGAAATGCCATTCGACAGGAAAAATCTCCTCAGAGGATTCGGTAAAGATGCTTGCGGTCGGCAATACACCATCATTCGGCAAAAGGACTGTTTGCGCTTTTAAAAGGAAGTTTTCGGGAATGCATGATGACGTGGCCCGGATATAAGGAAGGGACGAATTGATGATGGGTACGAGATGGACATTGGCGCTGGAGCATTAATTTAGGTATTAAATGTTGTACTCGTAGTCGACCAGGAGTCATGTTAGGACAAGGGTATAAATATAAACCCTTGATGTCTGTAATAGGGATCGAATATCTACACAACAAAACTGGCCATGTGCCAAACTTTGAGTCCTTTAGTCGAGTTGTCGAGTTCTTCGAGAGGAGCCATCGATCCGTCGACCTCCGTAAGTACCGACAACCTTGTATCATGTCTAGTATCATGTGGTGGATTTAGACCGTGATGCAAGTAGTCTTGTTACCTTGCTTAGTATCATGCAGTGGATTTAAGCTTGGTTCAAGAGGGTTTCCTGTTAGATCATGAGCCATGCGGTAGGCTAAGATCGAGCTCGAAGCTAGTTATCAGCTCTATTAGATTTGGCAAGATCTAATAGATTCATTAAGTTACCATGTGTTGCTCTGGATTTTACTTTGTGTTTAAATTCGTGTAACACTCTTTTGCCCAATCTAGATCGATTAGTTTCGGCTTCACCCCTTTGAGATCCATGTGATGTACTCTCAAGTCTTTGTTTATTATAAAGGATCAAGTGCTCAATAGCCGAATTTACATCAATCTAGATTGTCACGTGTTGCGGGTTCAAGCTTTGACTTTTCAAATGTTTGTTCCTTCTCCACGGAACCCGGATCGGCTGTACAGCTGTATTCGGTAATGTTACCACAAGTGAAACGTGTTCATAAGTTCGTTTTAAATAATGTATGCTTTTAGCCTTCCATATTTAGATCGTATCATGCGGTGGATTAATCTATTTGTGGTTGGTGGCATGGTTTCAAACAAGTTGTATCATGCGGTGGATTAACTTGTTTGGTGTCACGCCCGACGGGTTTGAAAGTACCTAGTCATGCGGTAGACTAGTGCTTTTGGCATATGCATGCTTGTTTACTTCATATTTATAATCATGCTTTCACCTCATTTATTTTTATTGTTATTTATCCTCAAAAATCGGTCATGTCCACGTGCGAGCAATGATGTTTAAACAAAGACCGATCCTTTGTCATGCTTATGTCATACATTCGGCTATACCCTGGTTTCATGTTTTAAAGCTCTCGAATGATATTTAAACTGCTGATAGATAGCTTGTTGTAGCTATATGTCATTTTAATTGGCTTTATAGCCATAAATACGGAACTGTATGGTACCACCCGGCAAGTTCCAGGTTTTATCTAACTATTTTCATCCTTTGTCAGTTTCAGGAAAATTGACTGGCACGCTTCAGATCTGGCACGTGCGTTAATCCAGCTTCGTTCGGCTTGCTGTGTGCTTGACGCGAGGTGCTGATTTTGCGTCAACACACTTTTTGGCACGCATGGTGGGACAAATTGAGCTGATTCAAGATGCCTGATATTCATGACGTCATGGATGTCACCATGGATGATCTGTCTCTAGAACAGCAGATACAGTTGAAGGATGCCATTGACCAGTTTCAGCAAAAGTGCTTAATGTCATTTGGCAAAAATAGAAGTGGTGTGCCGTATCTCAAATCTGGCATGCCAAGGGTTCTACTACCAAGGGAACCTGACACCACGTCTGCTGAGGAGAAACAGGAGGCTATGAATGCTTTTCGGCAAACTATGGAAAGCATAATGGTCAAACATCATACTGCTTTCTTGACCATGTTCAAACCGATGATGGTTGGAGTCTTTGGCCCAGGTATGGAAAGGACGCTTGGTCAAGTATCACCTCAAGCATCTACTGTAGAGGTTGGAGAAACTAGTGTTGCTGTCAATGGTCAACCAGATCGAGATGCAAGTGCTCAGCTGCCTCTGCAAAGTACAGGAGGTCAACCAATCTAGCCGCCTCTGCAAAATGTGGGAAGTCAACCACTCCAGCCGCCTCTACAAAGTACTGGGGGTCGTCCAGTCCAGCAGCAGAACCCTTATCAGGCAATGCCTAACAGGCCTACTTATGGAAATTTGGCATTCGGTTCTTCTGGAGTTCCACCGAACTCTACTTATAGAATAGCCCCGGCAAACAATAGGCTACAGAAGAATATGTATGGAGAAGGGTATTCAAAATTCATGGACTACGGCGCCATTGATGCTTTCCCAAACCCTGGATATGGTGCGGCCACAGGGATGCCTACTGGACATGTTGGAAGGCCAGGGGATCAAGATGCTAATGTTGACCTTATGATGCAGAAAATGGCCGATGTTTTGCAAAATCAATTCGGCCTAAAACCTAAGATGCAAGGGCAAGTTTATACACCTCCTTTCTCAGAATGGTACCATAGGGTGGCTTTGCCACACAAGGTGAAACCTCCGTCAGATTTCACAAAGTTCTCTGGGCAAGATGATACTAGCACCGTGGAGCGCATAGCTCGATATTTGATGCAGCTTGGAGAAGCTTCAGCTGATGAAGCATTCGGGATTAGATACTTTCCCTTGTCACTGACAGGCCCAGCTTTCACATGGTTCGCATCTTTGCCTGCTCAATCAATCTGTTCCTGGAAGGATTTGGAACAGAAGTTCCATGCTCATTACTTCATTGGTAGTAATGAGAAAAAGCTAATTGATCTAACCACCCTAAGACAGAGGCACAATGAAACACCCATGGAGTTTCTCAGGAGGTTCAGAGAGACTAAAAGCATGTGCTTCCCATTGAATCTGCCAGACGATCAATTGGCTGATATGGCTGTTGCGGGTATGTTGCTAGCTATTCGGGAAAAGTTATTCGGCATGGAGTTTGACAATCTTGGCCAACTGTCACACAGGTTGTCATTGATGAGCAATCAAGCTTATGGATTCAAGAAAGACTCCAGGTTTTCCAAACACAATGATATAGCTGAAATCTACAACCAATTCCTCGAAAGAGCTGATCAAGGGGAAGAAGTTGATGATGATGAGGAGATAGCCGCAGCTGAGATGGTGTCGGGAAAAGAGCCACTGACAGTGAACCAGAGATGGATCAAGCAAGCCAAGGGCACATATGACTTTGATGTGACCAAGGCTGACAAGCTCTTTGAGTTCCTTGTAAAGGAAGGCCGAATCAAGTTGCCAGAAGGGCATTCTATGCTTCGGCCTGATGGAGTTAAAGAGAAAAGATATTGCGGGTTTCACGACAGGAATTCTCACTCCATCAACGATTGCAGGGTTGTTAGGATGAGGATCCAAAAGGCTATCTAGGAAGGCCATTTGAAGTTTGATAATAAAATGAAGTTGGATGGCAACCCTTTTCCTCAAAATATGGTCAGATTTTCTGTCAATATGGTGACCGCTGAGGAAAAAGGGAAAGTGAAGGTCTGAACTTCAGCAGGAGCAAAGCAAGATGGATCAGTTGACCCTGCTCGGCAAATAACAGTGGAACAAGTCCACAAAAAAGCGCCTCGCATCCTGAAAAGCCAAATTGAGGTTGGGGAATCTTCTAAATCCAAGCCTGGGGTGACTACGCATATTCTCCTTAACAAGTGGCAGCGTCAGCAAGAGAAAGAACGCTACCAGAAACAGAAATACGAGGAGGAGAAGCGGAGGTTTGAAGAGGAAGCGCACAGAAGAGAATGGGAAGAATATGCACGAGAGCAAGAGCATGTGCATTGGGGATATGCGTTCTTCAGGCACTGCTGGAATGAGGGTTTGAAGCTCCCCACGTTGAACAATTGTTCTGAATGCAGTGACAAATACTCTGAGTATAGGCAGGATACTGTCAATCGCCGATCCGTCTACGAAAGAATGGGAAGGATACACCCTAGTGACGGTCAGCGCGTAAAAATAAATGAAGTTGATGATCACCCAATGAAAAGATATGCTGATCAAAAGTGGGTCGATCATGAAGAATAGGAGCGTGAATACGTCTGGCAGGAGGGACAATGGTGCCCACCTGGCTTGAGGAGAAGCCAAAAGAAAAGAGTTCAGCGCTTGAGAAATCAGGAGTTGAAACAAGCAGGGATCAAGAGGAAGCAGGTGTGGCGCCCGAAGGATAAGCCTGATGGATCTGGTCGTTTGGCTCCTACATGCATGGTATGCTTCTTGCCGAATGAGTTCATGGCTCTAGCTAATCAGGTTGTGCAGGAAGAGGCATCCCCAGACATCAATGAAGATGAGCAACTTGGGCTGATGGCATAGCTGGTGTTGGCAAAGCAAGCAACCTTTGACAATCCGGCCAAGAATCGACATATGAGGCAACTGTACTTGAGAGGATACGTCAATGGCAAGCCATTGACCAAGATGTTTGTTGATGGTGGAGCTGCAGTCAATGTGATGTCGTACACCACGTTCAGGAAGCTTGGCATGGGCCCTGGGGATTTGACACCAACAAGTATAATTTTGAATGATTTTGCTGGGAATCCTTCAGACACCAAGGGCTACGTACATGTGGACCTGATGATCGGGTCTAAGACTTTGCTCATGACCTTCTTTATCATTGAGGGCAAAGGGGCATATAGCTTGCTGCTTGGACGGGACTGGATCCATGCAAATTGCTGCATCCCATCTACCATGCACCACCAGCTTGTTCAATGGGTAGATGATGATATAGAGGTGGTCCAGGCAGATGATTCAGTGAGCGTGGCTAACGTGGAACCAGCCTTCTGGGAGTATCAAGGTATAGATTGCTTCTCAGGTAAGGATCGGGGTGAAGGTCCCGTTGAACCGTCGGCGGTGATCAACAGCCGATTCAAGCAGTCAGCTCTTATAGCAATTTTTAATGGATAATCCAATTGATGGAACTGATGGAAAGTTAGGACGTGGATTCATGTCGGCTGACAAATTGGAAGAAATTGATATTGGAGATGGTGATAAGCCAAGGCCGACATTTATCAGTACTAACTTAGACTCAAGTTTCAGAGAAGGATTGATCAAGCTACTGAAAGAATATAAAGATTGCTTCGCTTGAGATTATTCGGAGATGACTGGTTTGGATCGTTCCATTGTTGAACATCGGTTGCCAATCAAGCCTGGTTTTAAACCTTACAAGCAACCTCCCCGAAAGATCTACAAGGATGAAGTATTGGCCTGAAAAAAGAAGTTGAGAGATTAATCGAAGCAAATTTCATTCGGACATGCAGATCTGCGGAGTGGATCTCTAACATTGTCCCTGATTACAAGAAAAACAGGAAAATGAGGGTTTGCATAGACTTTAGAGATTTAAATAGAGCTACTCCCATGGATGGATATCCAATGCCTGTTGCTGATTTGTTGGTTGATGCCGCTGCTGGACATAAAGTTATTAGTTTCATGGATGGCAATGCCGGGTACAATCAAATTTTTATGGCAATAGAAGATATATCGAAGATAGCCTTCAGATGTCCTGGACATATAGGCCTTTTTGAGTGGATTGTCATGACATTTGAGTTGAAAAATGCCGGTGCAAAAAGAGCCATGAATTATATTTTTCATGAGTTGATCGGCAAAATTGTTGAGATATACATTGATGACGTCGTGATCAAATCTTTGAATCATGGATCACACTTGGATGATGTGAGGAAAACTCTAGAGTGCACCCGAAAGCATGGGCTAAAGATGAACCCGAACAAGTGTGCCTTTGGGGTTTCAGCTGGAGAATTCTTGGGATTTTTGGTGCATGAAGGAGGAATAGAAGTTGTCAAGAAAAGCATGAAAGCTATTGATGAAGTTGTTCCTCCAACCAATCTCATGGAGTTGCAATCATTGCTTGGCAAGATAAATTTTGTGAGAAGATTCATTTCAAATTTGTCACAAAAGGTGTTGCCTTTCTCTCCACTGTTGAGGATCAAGAAAGATCAGAAGTTTGTATGGGGTGACGAACAACAAAAGGCTTTCGATGAGATCAAGCAGTACATGAAGGAACCACCAGTATTGGTACCTCCACAATTGAACAAGCCTTTCAAGTTGTACGTGGCGGCCGATACCCAAACTATTGGATCGACCCTTATACAAGAATTTGAGGGAAAGGAACGGATAGTCGCGTACCTTAGCCGAAAATTACTCGATCCTGAAACAAGGTATTCTACGCTTTGAGAAGCTTTGCTTGTGTGTTTATTACTCATGTACGAAGTTTCAGCACTATTTGTTGAATGTCGAATGTGTTGTATATTCAAAGTTTGATGTAATTAAACACATGCTATCTATGCTAATTTTGAATGGAAGGATTGGCAAGTGGATTTTATCTTTGTCTGAGTTTGAATTAAATTTTGAATCGGCAAAAGTTGTTAAATGTTAGATTATCGCTGATTTCATTACTGAACATCGTAATCCATCAATTTATTTGCTTGAAATCACTCCTTGGGCTTATTCTTTAATGGATCCTCATGTGGCAAAGGTGGTGGAGTAGGAATTTTATTAATTTCACCCAGAGGTGAGATGTTTGAGTTTGCTATCCCTATTCAACCTACTGTCACAAATAATCAAGCTGAGTATGAAGCACTGCTTAGAGGGCTTCCATATTTGAAAGAAGCAAAGGCTATTTAAGTTGAAATTTATGGAGATTCAGAGCTAGTTATAAAACAATTGAATGACCAATATGAATGTAGAAATGGTATCCTGAGGAATTACTATGAGGAGTGCAAGGAGATTTTGAAAAGTTTTCAGTTTGTAATTCTACAACATATTCCTAGGGAACACAATGAAGAGGCAAACAAGTTAGCTCAAAATGCTTCGGGTTACAAAGAAAACCAAGAAGTGTTTGCCAGCGATCTGTGTGCTTTCGGGAGTGATCTAGCAGAAGATGATTGGAGAAAAGAAATTGTTGATTATCTGGAAAATCCATCCCGAAAGGTTTCTAGGAAGCTCATGTATAAAGCTATAAAATTTGTTTTTCTTGATGGACATTTATTTTACAAATCATTAGATGGGGTGTTGCTGCAATGCCTAGGTCAAGAAGAAGCAAAGAAAATGATGAGTGAAGTGCACGATGGGCTGTGTGGAGCGCATCAATCGGCTTATCGAATGAAATGGGTTATCAGGCACACTGGATGTTATTGGCCGACGATGCTGGAGGATTGCTTTGAGTATTACAAAGGGTGTCAAGATTGTCAGAAGTTTGGGAATATCCAAAGAGTTCCAGCATCAGCTTTGAATCCTATTATCAACCCATGGCCATTTAGAGGATGGGGTATAGATTTGATTGGCCAAATAAATCCTTCATATAGAAAGGGGCATAAGTTTGTGCTTTTGGCAACAGATTATTTCACCAAATGGGTTGTGGCAATTCCATTGAAGAAAGTAACATCAGAAAACATGGTTGAGTTTGTTAAAGAGCACATCATTTACAGATTTGGAATTCCTCAAACAATTACAACTGATCAAGGAGCTCAATTTGTATCTTCGTAGTTCGGGGGAATTTCTTCGAAAGCATGGGAATCAAGTTATTGAATTCTTCTCCTTATTATGCCCAAGCTAATGGTCAGGCAGAGGCTTCTAACAAGATCATGATCAAGATTATACAAAAGAAGATTTATCAGAAGCCAAAGAGGTGGCATTCGGTACTCAATGAGGCCTTGTGGGCTTACAGAATGGCTCCTCACGGGGCTACAAAAACATCTCCATATGAGTTGGTTTATGGGCATCATGCTGTTTTGCCATGGGAATTGCAATCAGATTCAAGGAGAGCGATTTTGCAAAAGGATTTAAGTTCTAAAGATTACAGTAGCTTGATGATGAACGAGTTAGAGGATTTGCACATGATTCGTCTTAGAGCCCTGGAAAATATTAAAAAGAACAAGATGCGAGTTGCTAAATATTACAACAAGAAAGTAAAAGTCAAGCAATTTGCAGAAGGAGATTTGGTTTGGAAAGCATTACTGCCGATCGGGACTAAGTACGGTGCGTTCGGCAAATGGTCCCCGAATTGGGAGGGTCCTTTTTGGGTAATTAGATGTACACCTGGAAATGCTTATATCTTGAAAACTTTACTAGGAGAGGAGTTTACTGCTGCTATAAATGGAAGATATTTGAAGAAATATTATCCTAATATTGAAGTTGATCGTTGATTACAAGCACCAGGATTACAAGCATCAGAAACACAGAGACAACCGGCGTTCGGGAAAGAAGTCGCCTTTAAAACAAAAAACTCCTAATAGAGGAGATGGCCAATACTGAAGTGTATTACCCTTAGCACAAAAATATTCTACATTACAAATGTTTCTTGCAGGCTTTTATTTGACAACCCAGCTACTTATGATTACAAGAGGGTGGGAAGCAGAAGGCCTAGAGGAAGAAGCAAAAGTATGCTTCATTCCTTTGATTCCATGTTTTTCCTCTTCAGCTCTTCCCTCTTCAACTGTTCCAGGACCACTGTAACAGCAACCTGGAAGCTTCCGGAGTTGCCATGACTTGCAGCTTCCATCAGGCTATCCCAGGAAGCCTTCAAGTTGTTGTACCTATCAGAAACATCTGAAGAAGGGACCAGTTGTTGAATGTGAGATCTGAGCTTAGACGTGGGAGTCAGATAAAGATGAAGATCTTACCCCCTATCAACACCTCCAAGCTCATGCGGCGTTCGCGTTCGGCACTGCAGCGGGCGGTGATATCTTGCAGGTTGTGTTCTAGATGCCGAATGCGGCGGTGCAGTTGGTGGTTGGTCCTCTGTTCCGGCGTGGTGTTTTCTTCTTCAGTAGAGGAATCAGAGAGGATGTACTCAGGAACCTCTTCAGTTCCAAAGATTTCCTCAGGGAGTAGGTCAATGCTGAAAACAGAGAGGGGTGAAGCATGAGATTGCAATCGAGAGCAAGAGAGAGGATTGACAGAAAACTTACTCTTGAATGGTGCGCTTCTTTGGTGGAGCGCTGCTCTCCTTGATGGGCTGCTTTCCCTTATCCGCCATGGCCTTGGGGGTTTTTTCCTCTGGAGCAGGGAGAGAAGATGTGAGGTGATGGAAGTGTATACGAGTGGATTTGCAGAGCACCAAGGGGGGCTATTTTATTAGCTGTGAGAGCGCATTGGGAGTGATGACTGGTTGGCGTACATTATGGGAATACCAAACTGCAGGGTTTTCTCTCCGAATGCGAAGGGTTTTCATTGAACAGTGTTTATGGTTCCTTGATAGAGGATTTTCTGCGGATTCTGTGCAAGGCAAGGTGGAGCACGCCCCAAGGCTCACCAAGGGCATAAATACAACCCCTTGGGTGCCCAAGGAGGGGTGATCGATCCATCCATTCATCGGAGAGCTGCCGATACAAAGGAGAAGCAGCGGGAGGAAGCCGACGACCGTCGCAAGTCCTCGAGTTGCCTGGGAGATGGCCTAGGCCATGCCCTAGCCGCCATGGTTGGCCCTGCGTGGTGAATCCATGGTGGAGTTCTGAAGCCCATGTCTTGATTCCATCAAGGCAATTGTACATTCTACATTCGATGGTGATATAAATCATGTCTTTTCTTTACTTTGATCTACATTGATGAGTGTTTTATTCATATGTATAGCTAGCATATGCTTTTAGTAGGAATAAATCTAATCGTGGTGGTTAGTCTATCTCTTGTGGATACATTGTTGTAGTGCACGGTGTTAACACCGAAAATTGGTACAGGAAAGGGACTGACTTGTGGGCCGAGTTTGGTAACGAAATGCCATTCGACAGGAAAAATCTCCTCAGAGGATTCGGTAAAGATGCTTGCGGTCGGCAATACACCATCATTCGGCAAAAGGACTGTTTGCGCTTTTAAAAGGAAGTTTTCGGGAATGCATGATGACGTGGCCCGGATATAAGGAAGGGACGAATTGATGACGGGTACGAGATGGACATTGGCGCTGGAGCATTAATTTAGGTATTAAATGTTGTACTCGTAGTCGACCAGGAGTCATGTTAGGACAAGGGTATAAATATAAACCCTTGATGTCTGTAATAGGGATCGAACATCTACACAACAAAACCGGCCATGTGCCAAACTTTGAGTCCTTTAGTCGAGTCGTCGAGTTCTTCGAGAGGAGCCATCGATCCGTCGACCTCCGTAAGTACCGACAACCTTGTATCATGTCTAGTATCATGTGGTGGATTTAGACCGTGATGCAAGTAGTCTTGTTACCTTGCTTAGTATCATGCAGTGGATTTAAGCTTGGTTCAAGAGGGTTTCCTGTTAGATCATGAGCCATGCGGTAGGCTAAGATCGAGCTCGAAGCTAGTTATCAGCTCTATTAGATTTGGCAAGATCTAATAGATTCATTAAGTTACCATGTGTTGCTCTGGATTTTACTTTGTGTTTAAATTCGTGTAACACTCTTTTGCCCAATCTAGATCGATTAGTTTCGGCTTCACCCCTTTGAGATCCATGTGATGTACTCTCAAGTCTTTGTTTATTATAAAGGATCAAGTGCTCAATAGCCGAATTTACATCAATCTAGATTGTCACGTGTTGCGGGTTCAAGCTTTGACTTTTCAAATGTTTGTTCCTTCTCCACGGAACCCGGATCGGCTGTACAGCTGTATTCGGCAATGTTACCACAAGTGAAACGTGTTCATAAGTTCGTTTTAAATAATGTATGCTTTTAGCCTTCCATATTTAGATCGTATCATGCGGTGGATTAATCTATTTGTGGTTGGTGGCATGGTTTCAAACACGTTGTATCATGTGGTGGATTAACTTGTTTGGTGTCACGCCCGACGGGTTTGAAAGTACCTAGACATGCGGTAGACTAGTGCTTTTGGCATATGCATGCTTGTTTACTTCATATTTATAATCATGCTTTCACCTCATTTATTTTTATTGTTATTTATCCTCAAAAATCGGTCATGTCCACGTGCGAGCAATGATGTTTAAACAAAGACCGATCCTTTGTCATGCTTATGTCATACATTCGGCTATACCCTGGTTTCATGTTTTAAAGCTCTCGAATGATATTTAAACTGCTGACAGATAGCTTGTTGTAGCTATATGTCATTTTAATTGGCTTTATAGCCATAAATACGGAACTGTATGGTACCACCCGGCAAGTTCCAGGTTTTATCTAACTATTTTCATCCTTTGTCAGTTTCAGGAAAATTGACTGGCACGCTTCAGATCTGGCACGTGCGTTAATCCAGCTTCGTTCGACTTGCTGTGTGCTTGACGCGAGGTGCTGATTTTGCGTCAACACACTTTTTGGCACGCATGGTGGGACAAATTGAGCTGATTCAAGATGCCTGATATTCATGACGTCATGGATGTCACCATGGATGATCTGTCTCTAGAACAGCAGATACAGTTGAAGGATGCCATTGACCAGTTTCAGCAAAAGTGCTTAATGTCATTTGGCAAAAATAGAAGTGGTGTGCCGTATCTCAAATCTGGCATGCCAAGGGTTCTACTACCAAGGGAACCTGACACCACGTCTGCTGAGGAGAAACAGGAAGCTATGAATGCTTTTCGATAGACTATGGAAAGCATAATGGTCAAACATCATACTGCCTTCTTGACCATGTTCAAACAGATGATGGTGGGAGTCTTTGGCCCAGGTATGGAAAGGACGCTTGGTCGAGTAACACCTCAAGCATCTACCGCAGAGGTTGGAGAAACTAGTGCTGCTGTCAATGGTCAACCAGCTCGAGATGCAAGTGCTCAGCCGCCTCTGCAAAGTACAGGAGGTCAACCAATCTAGCCGCCTCTGCAAAATGTGGGAAGTCAACCACTCCAGCCGCCTCTACAAAGTACTGGGGGTCGTCCAGTCCAGCAGCAGAACCCTTATCAGGCAATGCCTAACAGGCCTACTTATGGAGATTTGGCATTCGGTTCTTCTGGAGTTCCACCTAACTCTACTTATAGAATAGCCCCGGCAAACAATAGGCTACAGAAGAATATGTATGGAGAAGGGTATTCAAAATTCATGGACTACGGCGCCATTGATGCTTTCCCAAATCCTGGATATGGTGCGGCCACAGGGATGCCTACTGGACCTGTTGGAAGGCCAGGGGATCAAGATGCTAATGTTGACCTTATGATGCAGAAAATGGCCGATGTTTTGCAAAATCAATTCGGCCTAAAACCTAAGATGCAAGGGCAAGTTTATACACCTCCTTTCCCAGAATGGTACCATAGGGTGGCTTTGCCACACAGGGTGAAACCTCCGTCAGATTTCACAAAGTTCTCTGGGCAAGATGATACTAGCACTGTGGAGCACATAGCTCGATATTTGATGCAGCTTGGAGAAGCTTCAGCTGATGAAGCATTCGGGATTAGATACTTTCCCTTGTCACTGACAGGCCCAACTTTCACATGGTTCGCATCTTTGCCTGCTCAATCAATCTGTTCTTGGAAGGATTTGGAACAGAAGTTCCATGCTCACTACTTCATTGGTAGTAATGAGAAAAAGCTAATTGATCTAACCACCCTAAGACAGAGGCACAATGAAACACCCATGGAGTTTCTCAGGAGGTTCAGAGAGACTAAAAGCATGTGCTTCTCTTTGAATCTGCCAGACGATCAATTGGCTGATATGGCTGTTGCGGGTATGTTGCTAGCTATTCGGGAAAAGTTATTCGGCATGGAGTTTGACAATCTTGGCCAACTGTCACACAGGTTGTCATTGATGAGCAATCAAGCTTATGGATTCAAGAAAGACTCCAGGTTTTCCAAACACAATGATATAGCTGAAATCTACAACCAATTCCTCGAAAGAGCTGATCAAGGGGAAGAAGTTGATGATGATGAGGAGATAGCCGCAGCTGAGATGGTGTGGGGAAAGAGCCACTGACAGTGAACCAGAGATGGATCAAGCAAGCCAAGGGCACATATGACTTTGATGTGACCAAGGCTGACAAGCTCTTTGAGTTCCTTATAAAGGAAGGCCGAATCAAGTTGCCAGAAGGGCATTCTATGCTTCGGCCTGATGGAGTTAAAGAGAAAAGATATTACGGGTTTCACGACAGGAATTCTCACTCCATCAACGATTGCAGGGTTGTCAGGATGAGGATCCAAAAGGCTATCTAGGAAGGCCATTTGAAGTTTGATAATAAAATGAAGTTGGATGGCAACCCTTTTCCTCAAAACATTGTCAGATTTTCTGTCAATATGGTGACCGCTGAGGAAAAAGGGAAAGTGAAGGTCTTAACTTCAGCAGGAGCAAAGCAAGATGGATCAGTTGACCCTGCTCGGCAAATAACAGTGGAACAAGTCCATAAAAAAGTGCCTCGCATCCTGAAAAGCCAAATTGAGGCTGGGGAATCTTCTAAATCCAAGCCTGGGGTGACTACGCATATTCTCCTTAACAAGTGGCAGTGTCAGCAAGAGAAAGAACACTACCAGAAAAAGAAATACGAGGAGGAGAAGCGGAGGTTTGAAGAGGAAGCGCACAGAAGAGAACGGGAAGAATATGCACGAGAGCAAGAGCGTGTGCATTGGGATATGCGTTCTTCAGGCACTGCTGGAATGAGGGTTTGAAGCTCCCCACGTTGAACAATTGTTCTGAATGCAGTGACAAATACTCTGAGTATAGGAAGGATACTATCAATCGCCGATCCGTCCACGAAAGAATGGGAAGGATAAACCCTAGTGACGGTCGGCGCGTAAAAATAAATGAAGTTGATGATCACCCAATGAAAATATATGCTGATCAAAAGTAGGTCGATCATGAAGAACAGGAGCGTGAATACGTCTGGCAGGAGGGACAATGGTGCCCACCTGGCTTGAGGAGAAGCCAAAAGAAAAGAGTTCAGCGCTTGAGAAATCGGGGAGTTGAAACAAGCGAGGATCAAGAGGAAGCGCGGTGTGGCGCCCGAAGGATAAGCCTGATGGATCTGGTCGTTCGGCTCCTACATGCATGGTATGCTTCTTGCCGAATGAGTTCATGGCTCTAGCTAATCAAGTTGTGCAGGAAGAGGCATCCCCAGACATCAATGAAGATGAGCAACTTGGGCTGATGGCATAGCTGGTGTTGGCAAAGCAAGCAACCTTTGACAAGCCGGCCAAGAATCGACATATGAGGCAACTGTACTTGAGAGGATACGTCAATGGCAAGCCATTGACCAAGATGTTTGTTGATGGTGGAGCTGCAGTCAATGTGATGTCGTACACCACGTTCAGGAAGCTTGGCATGGGCCCTGGGAATTTGACACCAACAAGTATAATTCTGAATGATTTTGCTGGGAATCCTTCAGACACCAAGGGCTACATACATGTGGACCTGATGATCGGGTCTAAGACTTTGCTCATGACCTTCTTTGTCATTGAGGGCTAAGGGGCATATAGCTTGCTGCTTGGACGGGACTGGATCCATGCAAATTGCTGCATCCCATCTACCATGCACCACCAGCTTGTTCAATGGGTAGATGATGATATAGAGGTGGTCCAGGCAGATGATTCAGTGAGCGTGGCTAACGTGGAACCGACCTTCCGGGGAGTATCAAGGTATAGATTGCTTCTCGGGTAAGCTGTGTGGGGTGAAGGTCCTGTTGAACCGGTCGGCGGTGATCAACCGATTCAAGCGATCGCTCTTATAGCAATTTTTAATGGATAATCCAATTGATGGAACTGATGGAAAGTTAGGACGTGGATTCATGTCGGCTGACAAATTGGAAGAAATTGATATTGGAGATGGTGATAAGCCAAGGCCGACATTTATCAGTACTAACTTAGACTCAAGTTTCAGAGAAGGATTGATCAAGCTACTGAAAGAATATAAAGATTGCTTCGCTTGGGATTATTCGGAGATGACTGGTTTGGATCGTTCCATTGTTGAACATCGGTTGCCAATCAAGCCTGGTTTTAAACCTTACAAGCAACCTCCCCGAAAGATCTACAAGGATGAAGTATTGGCCTGAGAAAAGAAGTTGAGAGATTAATCGAAGCAAATTTCATTCGGACATGCAGATCTGCGGAGTGGATCTCTAACATTGTCCCTGTTTACAAGAAAAACAGGAAAATGAGGGTTTGCATAGACTTTAGAGATTTAAACAGAGCTACTCCCATGGATGGATATCCAATGCCTGTTGCTGATTTGTTGGTTGATGCCGCTGCTGGACATAAAGTTATTAGTTTCATGGATGGCAATGCCGGGTACAATCAAATTTTTATGGCAATAGAAGATATACCGAAGATAGCCTTCAGATGTCCTGAACATATAGGCCTTTTTGAGTGGATTGTCATGACATTTGGGTTGAAAAATGCCGGTGCAAAAAGAGCCATGAATTATATTTTTCATGAGTTGATCGGCAAAATTGTTGAGATATACATTGATGACGTCGTGATCAAATCTTTGAATCATGGATCACACTTGGATGATGTGAGGAAAACTCTAGAGTGCACCCGAAAGCATGGGCTAAAGATGAACCCGAACAAGTGTGCCTTTGGGGTTTCAGCTGGAGAATTCTTGGGATTTTTGGTGCATGAAGGAGGAATAGAAGTTGTCAAGAAAAGCATGAAAGCTATTGATGAAGTTGTTCCTCCAACCAATCTCAAGGAGTTGCAATCATTGCTTGGCAAGATCAATTTTGTGAGAAGATTCATTTCAAATTTGTCACAAAAGGTGTTGCCTTTCCCTCCACTGTTGAGGATCAAGAAAGAACCACCAGTATTGGTACCTCCACAATTGGTACCTCCACAATTGAACAAGCCTTTCAAGTTGTACGTGGCGGCCGATACCCAAACTATTGGATCGACCCTTATACAAGAATTTGAGGGAAAGGAACGGATAGTCGCGTACCTTAGCCGAAAATTACTCGATCCTGAAACAAGGTATTCGGCTGCGGAGAAGCTTTGCTTGTGTGTTTATTACTCATGTACGAAGTTTCGGCACTATTTGTTGAATGCCGAATGTGTTGTATATTCAAAGTTTGATGTAATTAAACAAATGCTATCTATGCCAATTTTGAATGGAAGGATTGGCAAGTGGATTTTATCTTTGTCTGAGTTTGAATTAAAGTTTGAATCGGCAAAAGCTGTTAAATGTTAGATTATCGCTGATTTCATTACTGAACATTGTGATCCATCAATTGATTTGCTTGAAACCATTCCTTGGGCTTTACTCTTTAATGGATCCTCATGTGGCAAAGGTGGTGGAGTAGGAATTTTATTAATTTCACCCAGAGGTGAGATGTTTGAGTTTGCTATCCCTATTCAACCTACTGTCACAAATAATCAAGCTGAGTATGAAGCACTGCTTAGAGGGCTTCCATATTTGAAAGAAGCAAAGGCTATTTAAGTTGAAATTTATGGAGATTCAGAGCTAGTTATAAAACAATTGAATGGCCAATATGAATGTAGAAATGATATCCTGAGGAATTACTATGAGGAGTGCAAGGATATTTTGAAAAGTTTTCAGTTTGTAATTCTACAACATATTCCTAGGGAACACAATGAAGAGGCAAACAAGTTAGCTCAAAATGCTTCGGGTTACAGAGAAAACCAAGAAGTGTTTGCCAGCGATGTGTGTGCTTTCGGGAGTGATCTAGCAGAAGATGATTGGAGAAAAGAAATTGTTGATTATCTGGAAAATCCATCCCGAAAGGTTTCTAGGAAGCTCATGTATAAAGCTATAAAATTTGTTTTTCTTGATGGACGTTTATTTTACAAATCATTAGATGGGGTGTTGCTGCAATGCCTAGGTCAAGAAGAAGCAAAGAAAATGATGAGTGAAGTGCACGATGGGCTGTGTGGAGCGCATCAATTGGCTTATCGAATGAAATGGGTTATCAGGCACACTGGATTATATTGGCCGACGATGCTGGAGGATTGCTTTGAGTATTACAAAGGGTGTCAAGATTGTCAGAAGTTTGGGAATATCCAAAGAGTTCCAGCATCAGCTTTGAATCCTTTTATCAAGCCATGGCCATTTAGAGGATGGGGTATAGATTTGATTGGCCAAATAAATCTTTCATATAGAAAGGGGCATAAGTTTGTGCTTTTGGCAACTGATTATTTCACCAAATGGGTTGTGGCAATTCCATTGAAGAAAGTAACATCAGAAAACATGGTTGAGTTTGTTAAAGAGCACATCATTTACAGATTTGGAATTCCTCAAACAATTACAACTGATCAAGGAGCTCAATTTGTATCTTCAGAGTTCAGGGAATTTGCTGAAAGCATGGGAATCAAGTTATTGAATTCTTCTCCTTATTATGCCCAAGCTAATGGTCAGGCAGAGGCTTATAACATGATCATGATCAAGATTATACAAAAAAAGATTGATCAGAAGCCAAAGAGGTGGCATTCCGTACTCAATGAGGCCTTGTGGGCTTACAGAATGGCTCCTCATGGGGCTACAAAAACATCTCCTTATGAGTTGGTTTATGGGCATCATGCTGTTTTGCCATGGGAATTGCAATCAGATTCAAGGAGAGCGATTTTGCAAAAGGATTTAAGTTCTAAAGATTACAGTAGCTTGATGATGGACGAGTTAGAGGATTTGCACATGATTCGTCTTAGAGCCCTGGAAAATATTAAAAAGAACAAGATGCGAGTTGCTAAATATTACAACAAGAAAGTAAAAGTCAAGCAATTTGCAGAAGGAGATTTGGTTTGGAAAGCATTACTGCCGATCGGGACTAAGTACGGTGCGTTCGGCAAATGGTCCCTGAATTGGGAGGGTCCTTTTTGGGTAATTAGATGTACACCTGGAAATGCTTATATCATGAAAACTTTACTAGGAGAGGAGTTTACTACTGCTATAAATGGAAGATATTTGAAGAAATATTATCCTAGTATTGAAGTTGATCGTTGATTACAAGCGCCAGAATTACAAGCATCAGAAACACAGAGACAACCGGCGTTCGGGAAAGAAGTCGCCTTTAGAACAAAAAACTCCTAATAGAGGAGATGGCCAATACTGAAGTGTATTTCCCTTAGCACAAAAATATTCTACATTACAAATGTTTCTTGCAGGCTTTTATTTGACAACCCAGCTACTTATGATTACAAGAGGGTGGGAAGCAGAAGGCCTAGAGGAAGAAGCAAAAGTATGCTTCATTCCTTTGATTCCATGTTTTTCCTCTTCAGCTCTTCCCTCTTCAACTGTTCCAGGACCACTGTAACAGCAACTCCGGAAGCTTCGGAGTTGCCATGACTTGCGGCTTCCATCAAGCTATCCCAGGAAGCCTTCAAGTTGTTGTACCTATCAGAAACATCTGAAGAAGGGACCAGTTGTTGAATGTGAGATCTGAGCTTAGACGTGGGAGTCAGATAAAGATGAAGATCTTACCCCCTATCAACACCTCCAAGCTCATGCGGCGTTCGCGTTCGGCACTGCAGCGGGCGGTGATATCTTGCAGGTTGTGTTCTAGATGCCGAATGCGGCGGCGCAGTTGGTGGTTGGTCCTCTGTTCCGGCGTGGCGTTTTCTTCTTCAGTAGAGGAATCGGAGAGGATGTACTCAGGAACCTCTTCAGTTCCAAAGATTTCCTCAGGGAGTAGGTCAATGCTGAAAACAGAGAGGGGTGAAGCATGGGATTGCAATCGAGAGCAAGAGAGAGGATTGACAGAAAACTTACTCTTGAATGGTGCGCTTCTTTGGTGGAGCGCTGCTCTCCTTGATGGGCTGCTTTCCCTTATCCACCATGGCCTTGGCGGTTTTTTGCTCTGGAGCAGGGAGAGAAGATGTGAGGTGATGGAAGTGTATACGAGTGGATTTGCAGAGCACCAAGGGGGGCTATTTTATTAGCTGTGAGAGCGCATTGGGAGTGATGACTGGTTGGCGTACATTATGGGAATACCAAACGACAGGGTTTTCTCTCCGAATGCGAAGGGTTTTCATTGAACAGTGTTTATGGTTCCTAGATTGAGGATTTTCTGCGGATTCTGTGCCAAGGGGCATGAGTTTTTGTGTGTTTGGCTAAGATAAAGTTTCCGAATTCGTCCAAAAACAGTAAGGATTCGCATCCACAAGCAAAAGGGGATCATCACAATACAAAAGCGGGAATTAAAATTTCATTATTTATTGCCGAAATTCCAAACATCCCTAGTACAAACTAGTCAAAAAGCCTATTCAGCACGGACTGGGGATGGATGGAGTCGGCAATGGCGTCGCCGTGGCCGTCGAGGCGCTACAGGATGACCTCGATTTCGTCGACGTCCTCCGGCGCACCGCCCTGAAAGCCGCGCAGCTGCGTGGAGTAGTCGACGCTGGTGTGCGTCGCCATGGTGGCCAGGCCTAGGGTGGTGCCCAGATGAACGCCATGGAGGGCCACCTCATCGACGCGGTCTTCCACCGCGATAATGCGGGCTGCCGGCGTGTCCCCGGGGGCGTTCACCTTGTCCGCCAGTTGCTTCACCAGTGTCTTCGGCCAGTTGAGCTCAGCGTCGCGGTCTGCAGCATTGCGGGGCAATGGCGGTTAGTTCAAATTTGAGTTAAATTAAAACAAATCAAGAGATTTACCGTCAATGGTCTCCAGCAGCTGCTTGCGCTGGTGCTCCCATTCGAGCTCGGCGATTCCGGCCTTCTTGGAAACATATTCCAGCTCGCGCCGGGTTTCATCGCGCTCTGCCTTAAACTGGAGGGTGTCACGCTCGTCTTAGCGCGAAGGAGAATAGTTGTATGACTCCGAGGAGTCGTCTGGCATGGCTGGAGTCGTGGCCGACACAGGAGCTGGATTCCACTGGATAAGCCTGAAAATACAAAGAGGATCGTCAGAAACAGAAAGAAATCTAGAGAGAACTGTAAAAGGAGTTGATGATCACCGCCTCCGACGAGCGCCAGCGCGGCTTCCTTTAGCCTCGTCGCTGGCCCGGCGTCTGTTGCTGCTGCCCGCCATCAAGTTTTTGGGAGTACTAGTGCTGGAGAAGGAAAGTTTAGATTGGCAAAGGCTTGAAGGCAGAAGACTTGGTGAAAGGCTAGGGGCACCCACGGTTTTTATTTATGGGGATGGCAAAGAGATCGTGGCCGCAGATCGTGGTGCATATCCCGAGAAATTTGGGAGGTGGAGATATTTCCTTAACCGAATCGTCGTCGGGTCGTTTGGGATTCAAGCTGAGTCATATTCGGTTGATTGGTTGAAAATACGGTTGAGTTGCGGTCGGATCGCTATTCGGGTCTAGTACTGTTTGATCAGAGTTGCCGAATGGATCGTCTAAAGTTACTCGCAAGGCAAGACAGAAAGTGGAAAGTGAAATTTGTGGTGAACAAAATTACAAGGACGATAAATCATTCGGTTACAAACTGTTTGACACAATCAGATGTTCAGGTACTTTGAGATTACACTAGAAGCATCTGATATCATTTTGCTAATATTTTCCAGCAGTTTCTGATCGGCTTCTTGAGTGTTAGATAGAGCGGAGAGCTTTGTCTTGAGCTGGTTTGATTCAGTCAGGGCTGCTGAAGCTTCCTTTTGGATTTTCTCTGTTAATCCAGGAAGTTCGGCTATCTTTTTCTTGTCAGCCTCGATTTCAGCTATCAAGTTCTTCAATTCAGCTTCTAGTGCAGTTTTCCTAGCAACCTTCAATTCAAGTGCAGGCTGCAGTTCAGCCAACAATTCCTTGTTGCTCTGGATTTGAGCCTGTGACTCTTTAAGGAATTGCTTGGCTTTAGCTCTTTTTTGTTCCAGGACTAGTCGGGAGGATTGGTTCTTCAAGGCTCTCCTCACTGCTGCAAAGTGATTGTCCAGTTGAGAGATGGGCTCTAAAGAGGCTTTGATATCATTAGGAAGCTTTTGATTGATGGATTCAAGCACTTCTTCTAGAAGATCCACATCCCTAACTTGATCTTGGATATCTCTTTGCAGCAAAGAGAGGATTTCTCTCAGTTTTGCCTGGTTTTCCTCTGACAGAGCTTGGCTTGAAGATGCCTCATCACCTTTTTCGACAGCTAAATCATCCACAGTGAATGAAAAGCTTTGTGGTGATGCAACCCGATCCTGAAAAGGAAGGTTTGCCGAATTGAGGATGATTTGTTGAAAGAGAATAACAGAATTGAATGCCCATACTTACCTCATTCCTGGCCTCCTGAATTGGAGAAGGGATTTTTTCAGGATCAAGAGGAAGTTCCTGGGTGATCAGCTAAGGAGGAGCTTGAGGAGTCCCTGGTAAAGCTGAAGCTTCTAACTGAGGAGAAGCTAGTGGAATCCTTGGTAGATTTGAAGCTTCTGGCTGAGGTGAGGATGAATCCATCCCTGATAAAACTGGAACTTCTACTTGAGTAGGGGACAGTCAAATTCCTGGAGAAGTTGGAGCTTCTACTTGAGGAGAAGATGGCTGGATCCTTGGTGAAATTGGATTTTAAGCATGTTGAGGAGAAGAATTCCCCACAGGTTGGTTCACCAATGTTTCCTCTACAAATAACAAATAGAGAGTGAGTGCCAATGGTCTTTGAAAAGAAGTAAAATAGTGAAGACCTTACCAGCAGATGGGGCATTGGCAGATTCTGTAGTAGTTGATGGTTGCTGAACTCTAGTATGAAATTATACAAGACGAAATTATCAGAAAAAAGAATGGTTTTATGCTAAGGAAAGGAAAGATGTTAACCTCAATAAGAACTCTTTTGGATGTTCTTTTCTTCTTGGCAGCTGGAGGAGCAACCAGGGATGCAGTTTTCCTCTTATTAGAAGCTGAACTGATAAGAGTTGGGTCTGATATGGCATATCTAGACATCAGTTGAGCCAAAGTTGTGGATTTAAATCCCAAGGCAGAGATTGGGCCTGCAGCATTGTAAGAAATTGTCCTATCTCGAGGGGCAGGCACTGTATTCTGCAAGAAGTGGCAAAGAATCATGATCAGTAAGGAAGGACATGCTTGAGAAAAGAAGAAAATAAGTGCATTACCTCTGAAGTTGGCTGGAAGTCAGGCATTAGCTCAAGACAAAAGGAATGTAATGGCTCACTGAAGATGTGATCATGGAGTTCTTGCCACCAGGAAATAAAAGAGGGATGAGCTATTGATATTGGTACAAAGGGCCAAGTATAAACAATTGGGCTGCATTGATACTCAAAGACTCTTCTGGCTTGCATGTTTTCCTTGATTTCCTCTTTGGGCTTGAGGAATTCGTGAAGGAATAGCCTTGGAGGCACTTGGCCACAACCTAGCTGTCGGGCCATCATGTTTGGTTGATAGTATTCGAAGGTGCTTTGATTTTGCCTTCATCCACTGAATTCTACTGGCAGGATGCATGGATGGATGAAGATGTTGAAAATTTCTATGGATCTTACATCATTATATCCATTCTCGAAATTGAATTCATAAGGGAGGTTCAAGTTGTCATTGTTCAGATAAGGAAGCCAAAGGGGATTGGTGAAACCTTTGAAGAAAAGCTCGAAGAGTTGGCTGATGTTCTGGTCAATGGATATGGTTGAGGCAGCTTCTCCATAAGTTTGGCATCCTTTGGTAATCTGAATTTCTCCTTCCTTATAGTTGGATGAAGGAAAATGCCGATTGTTGAGATCAATACCAACGATCTGGTGCATGTATAGTTGCAGCCACATTTGAAAAAACTACCAGGGGCCATTAACACAAGAGATCTTATGGCTGGTGTGCATCAAGAAAGTGGTATGATGAAGCATATGGTATACACTCCCTAGGAGGTATTTTCCAAGGGGAATGAGATGACCAGCAGCCAAATCTTCAGCCATTGCAATATGGTTTAGGATTGGCTCATTGGCTTTACCATAGAAGACGAATCTGCATAGCCACATGTTCAGGAAGGCCCTGTACTCAACTTCAGATAGAGGGCCATCAGACATATGATTCTGGATATACACTTTATATCCAACTCCTGTTTTCACTCCTCTTTGCCTGGTGGAGCCTTTGTATTTGTAATGATACATGGATCCTGTGATATCAAGGACGATCATCATATATACATCGGCCAGAGTAGGAGACATTGGTCCATGACCAAAGAGGATAGCATTGACACCATTTGACCAGAAATGCCAGGCTGCAATCAGGAGATTCTCATTCTTTGGAGTTTCGGCCAAAGATAACTCCAAACACTGGGCAATGCGAAGGCTGTCCCAATTGCCGGTTTTTGCACTGTCATCATCAAGTGTCCTCTTATACCAGTTTCTCCAACCTGCAATTGGGGGCAAGGGCCAGTTCTTGAAGGTGTCTTGCCACTCATGGGGTTTTGATAAAGCTGCTTTGAAGGGGATTCTCTGAGATTCGGCAGAGAGGGTCAGAGGTTCCCACAGGTCCGAGGAAATAGGATGGTGATTTGTCCTCAATGGGAATCAAAATCTCGGTGGCTAGAGCCTATCAAGAAAAGGCAGAAGAAAAAATCTAAACTGGGAATCAAACAAGTAATACCGAATGGACCTTAAGGGAATGAGAATTACCTGGAGAGCTTGATCTTGGTCCGCCATTTGAAGATTTGAGCTTGGGGATTGATGACCTAGGGTTGGATCTGAGCGGAGACTCCAACGGATTGCAAGAAGAAAGAATGGGTGTTGAACAGATTTTGCTCGGAGACGTTGAGCATTTATGGTCAATTCCGGAATAAAATCAATTTTATCCCGTAATTGAAGGGGCATATGTTAACACCGAAAATTGGTATAGGAAACGGACTGACTTGTGGGCCGAGTTTGGTAACGAAATGCCATTCGGCAAAAAAAATCTCCTCAGAGGATTCGGTAAAGATGCTTGCGGTCGGCAATACACCATCATTCGGCAAAATGACTGTTTGCGCTTTTAAAAGGAAGTTTTTGGGAATGCGTGATGACGTGGCCCGGATATAAGGAAGGGACGAATTGATGACGGGTACGAGATGGACATTGGCGCCGGAGCATTAATTTAGGTATTAAATGTTGTACTCGTAGTCGACCAGGAGTCGTGTTAGGACAAGGGTATAAATATAAACCCTTGATGTCTGTAATAGGGATCGAATATCTACACAATAAAACCGGCACTGTGCCAAACTTCGAGTCCTTTAGTCGAGTCGTCGAGTTCTTCAAGAGGAGCCATCGATCCGTCGACCTCCGTAAGTACCGGCAACCTTGTATCATGTCTAGTATCATGCGGTGGATTTAGACCGTGATGCAAGTAGTCTTGTTACCTTGCTTAGTATCATGTGGTGGATTTAAGCTTGGTTCAAGAGGGTTTCCTGTTAGATCATGAGCCATGCGGTAGGCTAAGATCTAGCTCGAATCTAGTTATCGGCTCTATTAGATTTGGCAAGATCTAATAGATTCATTAAGTTACCATGTGTTTCTCTGGATTTTACTTTGTGTTTAAATTCGTGTAACACTCTTTTGCCCAATCTAGATCGATTAGTTTCGGCTTCACCCCTTTGAGATCCATGTGATGTACTCTCAAGTCTTTGTTTATTATAAAGGATCAAGTGCTCAATAGCCGAATTTAGATCAATCTAGATTGTCACGTGTTGCGGGTTCAAGCTTTGACTTTTCAAATGTTTGTTCCTTCTCCACGGAACCCGGATCGGCTGTACATCTGTATTCGGCAATGTTACCACAAGTGAAACATGTTCATAAGTTTGTTTTAAATAATGTATGCTTTTAGCCTTCCATATTTAGATCGTATCATGTGGTGGATTAATCTATTTGTGGTTGGTGGCATGGTTTCAAACAAGTTGTATCATGCGGTGGATTAACTTGTTTGGTGTCACGCCCGACGGGTTTGAAAGTACCTAGACATGCAGTAGACTAGTGCTTTTGGCCTATGCATGCTTGCTTACTTCATATTTATAATCATGCTTTCAACTCATTTATTTTTATTGTTATTTATCCTCAAAAATCGGTCATGTCCACGTGCGAGCAATGATGTTTAAACAAAGACCGATCCTTTGTCATGCTTACGTCATACATTCGGCTATACCCTGGTTTCATGTTTTAAAGCTCCCGAATGATATTTAAACTGCTGACAGATAGCTTATTGTAGCTATATGTCATTTTAATTGGCTTTATAGCCGTAAACACGGAACTGTCTGGTACCACCCGGCAAGTTCCAGGTTTTATCTAACTATTTTTCATCGTTTGTCAGTTTCAGGAAAATTGACTGGCACGCTTCGGATCTGGCACGTGTGTTAAGCCAGCTTCGTTTGTCTTGCTGTGTGCTTGGCGCGAGGTGCTGATTTTGCGTCAACACACGAACCTAGGTTGTCGTTCGGTGATGATTATCCTTGCGTAGTGACAGTACGGTGGAGGAGAAAGCGGCGAATGAACGTGCATCGGACCACTCCATATCGGGTTACTCCATATCGAGTGTACTCCTTATCGTAGTATAGGATAGATTGGTTTGTCATTATGGCCGGAGCGGCAACAAGAAGATGATAGGTTAGGGTTACCTTTGGTTTTCTTACCTTTGTGGGTAGGTGGATGTGATCCATACATTCTTTCATGTATGATTAACCTTTATGCAATCAATGTTTCATGATAGGTTAGATCATTATATTAGATGGATAGCCTTAGGAGTTTGCTTCTGATCCTTGGATTGACACATCTAGGGAGGACCCTCCTTGTTGAAAAAGGCACCAAGTCACCCGTACACTTGCGTTGAACTTGACCACGGTTTGAACCGTCAATAGTCTCTCAAGCCCCCGATCAACGTGTAGGCGTAGCGGCTGAGGCGATGTCATGTTGAAGCGAAGTGAAGACATGGCGCCGCTGAGGTCGCGTAGGGTGCACGGCGATCCAAAAAAGAAAAATCCTCCTGAGCACATACAAAGTCGAACATCAAGCTCCTGGGGCATAGGTCCAGGGGGCTTGGAGTGAAGACAAGGCGTTGTAGTTGCTTGAAGAACCGCCGACCTGACCAGAATCAGGTAAGAGCATCACACCTTCGAAGAAGGTCTAGATGCTGACCAGAGGGAGGTCGACCAGAGGTGTAACGGAAGCTTGCTTCTAGTAGATCGAGGTGACGTAAGAGAAAGAGGGCGTCACAAGACGAACTCATGGAGTAGCCCTCAAGCAGTAAGGCGACCTAGAAGGTCGGGTTGATGCTCGAAGAACAAATCGAGAACCTACGGCCTTCTACTTGAGGGAAAAGATGCTCTTCCCATTGAATAAGACAAAGTATCTGGAATGTTCACAGGGTGGCACTAGGCGCCAGAGCTCATCGTCGTGTAGCGACCCACGGCCATACTGTGCAGACACAGAACCTGTCCCGGGCAGAAGTGTCTAACCTCTCCAACAAACCAAAAATTTTTGTGGATGATCCAGAAAAACTTTACAGGCTAAGGAGACGTGAAGCATAAGATAAAAAGTTGGAATTTGCAGATCCAAAAGCGGAGGCCGAAGGATAGTTGGAGTCTACAAAGAAATCACCACCTCCATGCCCTAGGGAGAATCAACTTCCACCGCTACCGATGGGAGAACACTGCAGCCAGAGCGCAAGATCGGAGAGCTATGCACCCCAGATATCGTCGACCTACCAATCTTGAACCTCGCGGAGATCAGAAGGCCGTTCGAGATCAAGACCTCAACAATCCGCATGGTGCAACATTCACCCTTCACTAGTAAAGAGGATCCGAACCTTCACCTCCAAGAGTTTGTTCAACTTTGTCAAACTTTCAACATGGACGGGGTGACTCAAGATCAAGTCAGGGCAAGGCTCTTTCCGTTCTTGTTACTCGGGAAGGCTTTGCAATGGTTCTACTATCAACCGGCGGAGATGGTGCAAAATTGGGACACCTTGTTGAGAGCCTTCATGAAGAATGCTACTCACCGGGTAAGACTCAAAGCTTGCGCAATAAGATTGCTACCTTTGCTCAATATCCTACGGAGACTATATCGGAAGCATTCGAGCGTTTCGATGAGTACACTCAGGCGGTGGCACATCACAAGTTCTCGAAGGAAGATCTCGTTCAAAAGGTCTATCAAGGACTTACTATGGCATCAATGACAATCATCGATGCATTGGCGGGAGGATCCATCATCAAGCTTACACCGACCCAAGCTTTCGCTCCATTCAAGAAGGTCGTGGACAATGACACAAGGGCGTCATTCGGACGCTTACTTCTGGTTCAACCCACGGGGAACGTCAAAGGCGTCTTGCAAGTAGAGAAGGAAGATCTACTCGAAGGCAAGATTCACATGTGAAGAGTGCGGAGAATATGGCCATGTCCAAAAGGATTTCCCGGAGGAAGCAAAGATGATTGATTACATGAGGAAGGGGGATTTGCCAAACTTTTGCTACGGGCAAGGTAGACCTCAATTTAATGCAAGCTCATCCATTCCGAATTCAGTTCCTCTTCGTATGCAATTGAAGGACTTCATGGATGAGCAAGCTAAGATCAACAAGGACACCATCACCAAGTTCAAGGCCATAGACAAGGTGTTGGAGAACATCAATAGCAAGGTCACAGAGGTCGGAAGCTCCAACCATCAAGTGCTCAACATGATGAAGACGCTCGAGACACAAGTGGGACAACTTGACGGGCGCCTATCCGCTAATGAAGGGAAGCTTTCGGGACAACCCCAAGGTCCCGAGATGGCCAAGGCCATTAAACTCGTTCGGGGAAGGAGATCGAAGATCCGGAGTGTTCCGTGGGAGCAAGAAAGACTAAACCATCTACTGAGGTCGAGGAATTTGCTAAGGAGAAGGTTACCGAGATCGTCACCGAAGAGCCCGAGTTTGAGATGCTGGGTGAAGACACAAAGATATCGCAACTCAAGCCACGCTACTTCCAAGGTAAACTTGATAATCACTTTGAAAAGTTTGTGGTGGTTGTGCGTAGGTTGAGCATCAACATGCCGCTATTGGACGCCCTTTAAGTTCGTACATATTCTCGCTACTTCAAAGATATTCTTGCAAACAAGTATGAGATAGCAACACTCAGGGTGGATCATGTTAATATGTCTGAGCATTTTAGCGTCGATATTGCGAACGGACTAGAGAAGCAAGGAGACCCCGGATGCCTGACGATTCCGTGTTCTGTTGATTCATTCAAGTTTGAGAAGGCATTATGCGACCTTGGTGCAAGTGTGACCATCATGCCAAGAGATGTGTTCGAGAAGTTATGCCTACCGGAGCTAGAGCCTACAGCCATGTGCTTGTAGTTGGGTGACAACTCCATTCGCTATCCTTTGGGCATCGCCGTGGATGTGCCCGTGAAGGTCGGACGCCACTTCATCCCTGTTGATTTCGTGGTGCTCGAGATGGGAGAAAGGGAGAAAGCCGCCACTCATCCTTGGGATGCCTTTCCTCAAGACTGTGGGAGCTACCATCGACGTCGGCAAGGGGGAGATCAAGTTCAACATCAACGGCGAGAGAAGTTCCTTCAAGTTTTGACCACGCTTCGAGGTATGCAATATGATCAAAGTTAAATATATTCTGCCTCATCGTCGCATTAGTAAGGAAGAGCTAAGGAAGAAGGAAGAGCTACAGAAGAAGGAAGCGAACAAAATCAAAGAAGTTGTTGCATCTGTCAAGATAAAGGAACAAAAGCCACCTGTGAAGACCGAAAAGATGACTAAGCCGGAGAATAAGCCTGCGCCAAAGATGGTGCAGAAGTGGGTACCAAAGATTGCAACACCCGCAAAGAGTTCATCCAAAGTAATCAAGTGAAGAAGTCTAGCCATGGACTATAAACGAAGCGCTAGGCGGGAGGCAACCCGTTTCGTCGAGTCAAGAATAAGCTACCAGGAGGACAACCCGATCAAGATTTTTTGAGTCTTTCAAGTAAGTTATTTTTGAAATTTGCTACGCAAGACATTCTTATACTTAAGGTTGTTGGATAATTTTTAGAGTTGTAAATCTTGTTTGGATATTTTGATCATAAACCCTTTCCATGAGTCATCCTATGAGTTATTTGCTTCTTTTCGAGAAACCAAAACCAAAAAAATCAGAACCTACCTCAACCTTTCATCCTCTTCATGATGTTATGGTTGACTTGTTTTACATACTAAAAACACAAGAGTAGAGCCACACCATGTACCTATATGATATTTAAATTTCAGCGCACGGTAGGACTCAGGTGAACCTAGAAATTCAACTTTCGGTTGTTTTAAAAATTCATATCCTTGGTTTCTCTAGAGTTAGAATTTTTCTAAGCCTCATTTAATTTTATTTCATATAAAATCTCTCTCATTTACCCAAAATTAGAACCTAAACCTATGCTCCCATGATCAAGCCTTGCTCTCAACTAGTGGAAGCAAACAATACTGGTGAGACCAAAATAAAAGTAGTCAGAAAACAGTTTTGACTTACATTTGTTTTTTATGCTTAAAAATTACTCTGAATATATTTGAACTCATTGAAAGATCTCAGTTTAATTTTATTTTTTCAAAATTAGAGGAGTTCTTAGCATTAAAACATGCTTAGAGGAAGGCAAATGGGTTAATATAACTATGCATGCACCATGATGCATCACGGAATGCTCCTCCAACATTTTCATCAAACCACATGCAAAGGACAAGCATGGGGGCAGCCAAAGCTTTGTTTCATTGGAATCTCATGGAAGCATGTGAGGCAAGGGAGCATGGAAGTGACTCAAAGCAAAACAATCAAGTGGAGGGATCAATCATGCAAGCAAAGGAGTGGACGAGAACATTTGGGCGATGCAACCCCATGGAGCATGCAGTCACAAAGCAACAAAGCAAGCATGAGTGTGCTGGAGAAAGCCGGAGCTGGGAGGAACAGAGAGGACCCCAGGACAGTCGGCCCAGGCCGGCCGGCCTCCCCCCTTTTTAAGACCCATGGTGCTCCCCTTCGGCAGGTAAGCCATTCATCCAGTTCCTTGTTCGTGTTCATGAGCTCTTAGTCCAAACCCACCTTAGACTTAGCCTTCCACTTCGAGTTTTGTTTCGTGCAACAAAATCCATCCTAAATCCACTCGAAGTCCATACTCCAAACAATAGTTGTGTGCCTTGTTACCGGTTGAAAACCCCGGATATACATTTGTGAGGGAGAGTGCAGCAACCATGTGGAAGAAAACTACAAGTCTTTTCACCAAGAAGAAGGGATCATCGTCGTCCAAGCCATCATCGACAACCTCTTTGAGGAGGCACTCGGTTTCCGAGTCTCCTCGAAGTATGGAGGAGGACATGGCACCGTCGAGGAGGAACAACACCCTCGTCCTCGGTGGCATGAGGGCCACACGAATCTCGTCTATGAGGTTCACTGAACCACTAGGACGTATGGAGGAGCCGCCCGTCCGACCTCGTCGCTCGACACGATCATCCGCTCCACCTCCATACACTCACGGTATTCCAAGTATGGGTTTATCATCAATACGGAGGAGGAGGAGAAGCTCACTCGCCTTGAGAAGAGGCTTGTGGCAAACGTCGACTTCGACAACCAAGCTCTCCTAGTTTTGGGTTTTTATATAGATGTTTACTACATGTTTGGACACCTAGGTTGGGTGCAATTCTCAAACGGAGTGTCGGCGAACACCCACAAGGAATTCACCTTGGAAATTCTCATGATTGTCGTATGGACATCCCTAGGGCCACTACTCTAGCGGGTACCAGGACCGACTACTCGATGGGCCCCTGGGACTACTCGACTTGTGCTGCACGGCACCTAATGGCATGGAGCGCAAGGACTACGGTATAGAAGTACTCAGTTAGGAAGTTGTGCATGTTCGGATCCATGTAAAGAACTCCTAGACGTACACGACGGGTACTCTCTTCTCAAATCGACTTGTAACTGTTGACGCAAAACGTGCACCCGGCGCCAAACACACAGCAAGCCGAACAAAGCTGGCTTCACACGCGCAAAGAGTAACAAGACGTGCCAGTCAATTTTTCCTGAAAATTAACAAAAGATAAAGCAGTTAAATACCAAGACTTGGAACTTGCCGGGTGGTACCAGACAGTTCCATATTTACGGCTAAGAAGCCACTTGAGATGACGCATAGCTATGGGAAAGCTATTTGCCAATGAACTGAAACCATTCGGGAACTTATAAAAGGAAAATCAATACTGCCGAATGAATGACGTAAGCATGACGGCAATCGGTCTTTGTTTGGTCAAAGATGCATGCACACGATATTATGACCGATCCCCATGATAACCAACGTTAAATAAATGAATAAAGTAAAACGCAAACGTAATCATGTAATAAACAAGCATGCATAGATCCAAAGCACTAGTCTACCGCATGTCTAGGTACTCTAAAACCCGTCAGGTACGATATCAAAAAAATCTATCCACCGCATGATACAATTTGCATGAAGACCGTACCACTTTCCACAAATAGATCTATCCACCGCATGATACAATCTAAATATGGAAAGCTAAAAGCACACATTATTTAAAGCACGAATTACGCACGTGTTCTACTCGTGAAGAAACATAACTGAATACGGCTGAACAGCCGATTCGGGGTCCATGAAGAAGGAACGAACATTACCAAGTGAATAAATCTATCCGATCGATTTGAAAACTAATCCATCGGATGACTAGCCCCAAAGCAACCCAAAAACCTGCATCTACCGCATGATACCCGGCTCTTTCAAGATTTATACCGACATTGGTAAGCTTGAACCCGCAACACGTAACAACCTAGATGGATTCGGTTTCGGCTATCGAAAAGCACAAGATCCATGTGTTAAGACACGAACTCGACTCGTACAAGGATCGCAAAAGGATAAAGCCGATCCAAACCTATCTAGATTGGGCAAAAAGTGTTACGTGAATTTAAACATAAAGTAAAAACTCAAAGTAACACGAGATAACTTAATGAATCTATTGGATCTTGCCAAAATCCAATGGAGCTGATAACTAGATTCAAGCTAGATCTTAGCCTACCGCATGGCATGACCTAACAAGAAACCTTCTTGAACCAAGCTTGAATCTACCGCATGACACGAAGCATGGTAACAAGACTACTTGCATCAGATCTAAATCCACCGCATGATACTAGACATGATACAAAGTTGCCGGTACTCACGGAGGTCGACAGATCGATGAACCCTCTCGAAGAACTCGACGACACGACAAAAGGACTCTAGGGTTTGGCGTAAGGCCGGTGTGTATTTAAGAATGATCCTCCTTCTACATACATTCAGGGCTCATATTTATACCCTGCGAAGTACAATCTCGAATGGATTTGCTGCCTAACTTATCTCTAAGCTTTGATCGCCTATCTATCCATTCGCCCTTCCTGCTTGAGCCACGTCACCATCCAATCCCGCAAAATCAGCTCTACTGTTCCTTTGCCGAACGGGAGCAGATAGCCGACCGCGGATCTCTTTACCGAATACAACTGAAAAGATCTTTTCCTTCCACCAGACGGACTCCTCATCGAGCCGGACCCACAAGTCAGACTCCTTACCAAATTTTGGTGTTAACACATGCCCCTTCAATTGCGGGATAAAAGTAATTTTGTTCCGCAATTGACTCCAGCCACGAATACTTTCAAATCAAATCTGTCAACACCTGTTCTTCGCAATCCGCCGGAATCTTCATCTAGATCCAAACCCTAGATCCCCTCGTTCCGAGCTCAAATCCCCAATGGCAGCTCAAAACCAAGATGCTCAGGTAAATTTCTCTCCCGCAAGCTTCGTTCGGCATTTAGGTTTTCAATTTTACCTGAGATTTTCCTTCCGCTTTTCTTCAGGAGCCTTCCGCTGAGCTTCTGATTCGCATCGAGGCCAATTCAAGATCCTATTATCTTGGTCCTGTGGGGAACTCTGACCCTCAAGATTTCATCGCTGCTGAATCTCAGAGGATCCCCTTCAAAGCAGCTCTGTCCCCACCTCCTCAGTGGCAAGACGCTTTCAAGAACTGGCCTTTACCTCCAATCGCAGGCTGGAGAACTTGGTACCGGAGGATCCTCGCAGACAAGAGTGGATTGACCAAAAACTGGGATACCCTCCGCATTGCTCAGTGCTTGGAATTGTCCTTGGCCGAGACCCCCAAAAATGAAGACCTTTTGATAGCAGCCTGCCACTTTTGGTCAAATGGTGTCAACACCTTCCTCTTTGGCCACGGCCCAATGTCTCCAACTTTGGCCGATGTGTATATGATCACCGGCCTTGACATTACAGGGTCCGTCCAACTCTGGAACTTCAAAGGTTCTTCACGCCAAACAGGGGTGAAACCAGGGAACGGATACAAACAGTATATCCTGAAGCACATGAAAGACAACCCCCTAGGTGATGTCGAATATAGGGCATTTCTGAATATGTGGCTATGCAGATTTGTCTTCTGTGGCAAAGCCAATGAGCCTACCCTGAATCACATCACAATGGCGTCTCATTTGGCTAGTGGCAACCGCCTCCCCCTTGGAAAATTCCTCCTAGGCAGTGTGTACCATATGCTTCACCAAACTGTCACCCAAATGTACACCAGTCAGAGGATAACATGTGTCAACGGTCCTTGGTGGTTTGTTCAAATGTGGCTGCAGCCTTCACATGCATCGGATCATTGGTGTTGATTTGAACACCAGGCTCTTCCCTTTATCCAATCATCCTGAAGGGAAGCCCCAAGCCACCAGAGGATGCCAGAATTATGGAGAAGCGACTTCAACTATTCTTGTTCAGCAGGACATCAGCCAGCTTTTCGAGCTATTCTTCAAAGGCTTTCAGAATCCTCTCTGGCTTCCTTATCTGGACAATGACACTTTGATTTTCTTCTGTGACTTCTCCTTTGAATCTGAACACCAAGATGGGAGATTCTTTGAGATCTTCAACATCATAATCCGCCCATGCATGCTGCCAGCTGAATTCAACGGAGGAAGGCTAAACTCCAGTACTTATGAATATTATCAGCCCAATGTAATGGCTAGGCAGCTTGGGTGTGGCCAGATGCCCCCAAGGCTGTTCCTTCATGAGTTCCTCAAGCCCAGAGAGGAAATCATAGAACTTATGCACAACAGCAGGGTTTTTCATTATGTGTGTAGTCCCACTATCTACACCTGGCCTTTTGTGCCCACGACCATAGCTCATCACACCTTCAATTCCTGGTGGCAAGGATTCCATGATCACATCTTCAATGAGCCTGTGCATTCGTTCTGTGCAGAGTTGACGCCTGATTTTCAGCCAACTTCAGAGGTAACATGATGAATTACTGAATCAAACATATCTTCTTTCAATCATGATTCTGACCTTTATTTTCTTACTCACAGAACACAGTGCCTGCCCCTCGAGCTAGGAACATCACCTACAATGCTGTAGGCCCAATCTCAGCACTGGGATTCAAGTCCACAACTCTAGCTCAGTTAATGGCCCGGTTTGCTACAACAGACCCCAGCCTCTCTAGCCTTGCTGCTGATAGGAGGCAAGGTTTATCTCTGATTGCTCCTCCAAATGCCAAGAGGAGGAGAACTGTCAAGAAAATGCTTGTTGAGGTAAAATCCTTTGCCTTCTTGATCACAAGATTACTCTACCCCTGATAAATCATGTCTTTATGCATTTTCAGACTAGAGCCCAGCAACCTTCAGTGTCAGAACCTGCCAATGCTCCATCCACTGGTATGACCTTTGTTGCCTCTTTTAAGGATGAACACTGGCATTTACCCTTAAACTTGACACTTGCAGAAGAGCCAATGGAAGAACAACTTGTGGATGTCCCAGTGGCTCAACAAGCAAGTCCACCCAGGGTTGAATTACCTATCCCAGTGGAGACCTCATCCCCATCACCTTCTGCAGAAGCAATGAATTCTCCAGAGATGAGTCTCCCAATCCAGCCGGAGCCGTCAAGTCCTCCAAGGGCACAATCACCTGTTGGTCATGCAGAGACACTAATCCCAACAGAGGTGGACCCAACTCCTCTTCAGCCAGAAGCCCATGAGTTGCCAGCGACTACATCAACACCTTCTAACTTGGAAGCTTCAGCTTTACCTGGAGCACCTTCCTCACCTGCGATCACCCCTGCTCAAGAAATCAGCCATGAGGTACTCATTTGCACTTTAACTCTGCTACCTTTACTTTTAGCACCCCCTAACTCGGCAATACTGCTTCTTAGGATCAGGCCCCATCATCATCAAGCCTGCCATCGGGGAACAATCCAGTTGCCGAGGCGATGGAAGGGATGCACCAGCCTCTGTCAGATGACGTGCTAGCAAAGCTTAGAGAAATTGTTGCCTGGCTAGAAAGAGATGCACAAGATCAGTTCAAGGATCTCGATCACTTCGAGGAGATGCTTGAATCTATCAGCCAAGAACTTCTTGAAGATATCAGTGCTTCCCTGGTATCCATCTGTGGCTTGGACATCCTTTATGCGCCCATAAGGCACGCTTTGAGGAAACTGCGCTCCCGTCGGGCCATCGAAAAGAAGAGATCTGATGCTGAGCAAGCCATGAACGGGGCGCAATCCCGAACAGAGAGCCACAAAGATACATTGGCTAGTCTGCAGGCTTCTTGTGATCTGAAAGTTGCCAAGAAAGCTGCTCTAGAAGCAGAACTGAGAAGCCTGTCAGCTGAGATAGAGGCTGATAAAAAGAAAATAGCCGAGCTTCCTGGATTGATAGAAAAGACCCAAGAGGAAGCAAAATCGGCTATAGCCAAGATGGAACAATGCGATGCAGAACTCACCACCTTGTCTAGCGCCCAAAAAGATTGCCAGGAGCTGTTGGACAACTTCCGCCAAGCAACATCCAATGCTCGTGGTGTGATTGCGAAACATTTGAACATTTGAATGCTCCCATTGATGTATAATCGAATTGATCGCTCTTGTAATACTTGTCCCTGCATTTAATTTCCTTTTCTTTCGCATACCTCTAAGTGTAAACGCTGAACGATCCATTCGGCAAGGAAATACCAACACCCGAATGGCACTTTGACTCCCTTCTTCACCGAGCTAGTCAACTGAATGTGACTCAGCCTAGAACTCCAAGCGACCCGCCGGCGGGCTGGCCAAGGAAACCTTTCCACCTTCCGATTTTCTTGGGATATGCGCCACGATCCAGAGCCACGACTCGAAGCCACGATTCATCTTGCCAGGCCTATAAATGCAACCATAGGTGCCCCTAGCTCTCCACCAAGCCTTTTAGCTCTCGAATCTTTGCCAATCTCAGTTCTTTTCCTTTCCAAACAGTGCACATCCCAAACCAACATGGTGCGCCGCCTCAACCGCCGTCGCGCCTCTGACGAGGCAGAGGGGAGCAGCGCCAATGCGCGCCGGAGGCAATGATCGTCGATTCCTCCTCTTTGCTTCAACTTCGATCTTTTCTTGTTTTGACAATCATCTCCCTTTCAGGTTGATTCAGTGGAATCCGTCTCCCGCGCCGGCCAATCAGCCCCTTCCAGACGACTCCTCGGAGTCCGACGGCCATTCCCCCGTGCCCTACGGGGAAGAAGACGCTCTCCTCTTCAAGGAGGAGCTGGAGACGGCCCGACGCGAGCTGGAGGACGTCTCCAAGAAAGCGGGCATAGCCGAGCTAGAATGGGAAGACCAGCGCAAACAGCTGCTGGAAACCATCGATGGTACATCCTTGAAATCAGCTCTTTGATCCAGCCCGGCTTTTGATGCTAATCTCTTTTCTTCTTGCTTCTTGCGGCCGCGATGCCGAGCTCAACCACCGGGAAGGCGCCGGTGGAGCAGCTGGCCGACAAGGTGAATGCCCACGGCGGCACACCGGCGGAGCGCTTGCTGCGGTGGAACACCGCGTCGACGAGGTGGCCACCCATGGTGTCCGTTTGGGCACCACCTTGGGCCTAGCTGCCATGGCGACGCACACAGACGTCGACTACTCCACCAGGCCACGTGGCTTCCGGGGCGGCGCGCCAGAGGACGTCGACGAGATTGAGCTCATCCTGGAGCGCCTCGATGGCCACGGCGACGCCATTGCCGAAATCACTCATCCCCAATCTGTACTGAACAGGCTTTTCGACTAGATTGTATTAGGGATGTTTGATCATCGACAATAAATAAGAACTCTTGAATTCTGTGTTTGTGCTGTTATGAATTCGCTTCGCACTTGCATCCATGGCTCTTATTTTTCCTTGAATGCATCCGGGAACTATCTTGAGCCGAACGCGCGAGAACAGCTGCCCCTTGGCGCAAAATCCACAGAAGATCCCGATTCGGCAATCCACGAGCACTGTTCAAGCAAAAACCCTTTGTATTTGGAGAGAAAAACCCTACCGTTTGGTATTCCAACAGTGCGTACTGGCCGGTCATCACTCCCAATGCACCCCTTCGGTCAATAAAAGAGCCTGCTGAGATGCCCTGCAAATCCACTTGCACACTCATCCATCATTTCTCATTTCTTCCCCTGTCTCTAGAGGAGAAAACCCCAAGGCCATGGACAAGGGCAAGCAACCCCAGGAGAGCAGCTCATCGAAGAAACGCACGATTCGAAGGTGAGTTCTTTCTTGATTTATTCCTCGTTCTCCATATGATTCACGTGCTTCATGTTTTCTTCTTTTCCTCTTTCAGCCTTGATCTGCTCCCTGAAGAAATCATCGGGACTGAAGATGTGCCTGAGTACATCTCCTCCGATTCCTCCCTCGAAGCAGAGGATGCCACGCCTGAGCAGAGGACCAGCCATCAACTGCGCCACCGCGTTCGGCACCTGGAGCACGGCCTCACGGACGTCACCGCCCGTTGCCAAGCCGAACGCGAGCGTCGCATGGCTCTGGAGGCACTAGTAGGGGGTAAATGTTTCTGACCTCTTCTTGACCTCATGCCTGCATTCGGATTTCTTGCCCCTAACATCGATTCCTCTGTTTTCAGATGTCTCTGACAGGTACAACAACTTGAAGACGGCCTGGGAGAGCTTGGTGGAGGCCGCAAACCATGGTCACCCCCATGCGTTCCAAGTTGCCGTCACGGTGGTCCTGGAACAGCTGAAGATGGAGCAACAGAAGAAGCAAAGAAAATATTGAATCATACTTTCGCTTCTTCCTCCACGCCTTCTGCTTCCCACATCCTTGAAGATCTGACCACCAGGGTTGTTAGGTGTAAACCTGCAAGAATCAATTGTAATGTAGTTTTTGTGCTAAGGGCAATGCATCTAGGCACTGGCCATTTCTTCTGTTTACGGATTTTTTGTTCTGAAGGCGGCCTCGTTCTTGAGTGCCGGCTGTCTTTGTGTCAGATGTGTGTAATCATCGATCGATCTCAATGCTAGGATAATACTTCTTCAGATATCTTCCATTTATTGCAGCGGAAAATTCCTCTCCTAGCAAAGTTTTCAATATATATGCATTACCATGGACGCATCTGACCACACGAAAGGGTCCTTCCCAGTTAGGAGACCATTTGCCGAATTCATTGTATTTAGTTCCAATCGGTAGTAGCGCTTTCCAAACCAAAATCTCCTTCTAGGAATTGCCTGACTTTTACCTTCTTGTTATAGTACTTGGCAACCCGCAGCTTGTTTTTCTCGATGTTTTCCAAGGCTCTAAGACGGATCGTGTGTAAATCCTCTAGCTCATCCATCATTAGACCACTGTAATCCTTTGAGCTCAAATCTTTCTGTAGCACAACCCTCCTTGAATCAGATTGCATTTCCCACGGTAGTACCGCGTGATGCCCATAAACCAACTCGTAAGGAGAAGTTTTTGTAGCTCCATGGGGGCCATTCGGTAAGCCCACAGTGCCTCACTGAGTACCGAATGCCACCTTCTTGGCTTCTGGTCGATCTTCTTCTGTATCAGCTTGATCATGATTTTGTTAGAAGCCTCTGCTTGACCATTAGCTTGGGCATAATAAGGGGAAGAGTTAAACAATTTAATCCCCATGCTTTCGGCAAACTCTCTGAACTCCAGTGACACAAATTGTGCCCCTTGATCAGTGGTGATAGTCTGAGGGATTCCAAACCGATAGATGATGTGCTCCTTGACAAATTCAACCATGTTTTCTGATGTCACCTTCTTCAGTGGGATCGCCTCAACCCATTTAGTAAAATAATCTGTAGCCAAAAGCACGAACTTATGCCCCTTGCTAGATGGTGGATTAATTTGGCCAATCAAGTCTACTCCCCAGCCCCTGAATGGCCATGGCTTGATGATGGGATTCAATGCTGACGCGGGGACCCTTTGAATATTTCCAAACCTTTGGCAATCTTGACACCCCTTGTAATACTCAAAGTAGTCCTCTAATATCGTCGGCCAAAAACACCCAGCTTGTCTAATAACCCATTTCATACGGTAGGCCGACTGGTGTGCTCCACATATCCCATCGTGCACCTCGCTCATCATGCTCTTGGCTTCTTCTGGACCCAGGCATCGCAGCAATACTCCATCCAATGATTTATAGAATAAATTGTCATCCAGAAGAACGAATTTTATGGCCTTGTACCTGAGCTTCCTAGAGAACTTTCGGGATGGATCCTTCAAGTAATCAACGATCTCTTTCCTCCAATCAACTTCTGCGAGACCCGTCCCTAGTGCACATACCTCTGCAGCAAACGCTTCTTGACTCTCTTTGTAACCAGAGACGCTTTGAGCCAGCCTGTTTTCTTCTTCATTGTGTTCCCTAGGAATATGCTGTAGAGTTACCAACGGGAAGCTCTTCAAGATTTCCCTACACTCTTCGTAGTAACTCCTTAAGGCTTCGCTTTTGCACTCGTATTGGCCGTTCAATTGCTTGATCACTAGCTCTGAATCTCCGTAAACTTCAACTGAAACGGCCCCGGCTTCCCTCAAATACTGAAGCCCTCGAAGTAGTGCCTCGTACTCGGCCTGGTTGTTTGTAACAGTGGGCTGCATAGGGATGGCGAATTCAAACATCTCACCCCTAGGTGAAATTAGTAGGATCCCTACTCCCCCACCTTTACCACATGACGATCCATCAAAAAATAAAGCCCAGGGGGTAATTTCAAGTAAATTAATTGACGGATCGCGATGTTCAGTTATAAAATCGGCCATGATTTGACCTTTGATGGCCTTTGCCGACTCGAACTTCAACTCGAACTCTGATAAAGCCAAAATCCATTTGCCAATCCTGCCGTTCAAAATTGGCATAGATAACATATGTTTTATCACATCAAACTTGGAATACACAGTGCATTCGGCATTCAACAAGTAGTGCCGAAACTTTGTACACGAGTAGTACACGCAAAGACACAGCTTCTCTACAGCGGAATACCTGGTTTCAGGGTCAAGTAATTTTCGGCTAAGATATGCTACTACCCGCTCCTTTCCTTCAAATTCTTGAATAAGGGCCGATCCAATGGTTTGGGTATCGGCCGCCACGTACAACTTGAAAGGCTTATCCAACTGAGGAGGGACCAATACTGGTGGCTCCTTCATGTACTGCTTGATTTCATCGAAAGCCTTCTGTTGTTCGTCGCCCCATGTGAACTTCTGATCTTTCTTTAGCTTCAACAGTGGAGAGAATGGCAAAACCTTTTGTGACAAATTTGAAATGAACCTTCTCACGAAATTGATTTTGCCGAGCAGTGATTGTAACTCCTTGAGATTAGTTGGAGGAACCACTTCATCAATGGCCTTCATGCTCTTCTTGCCAACTTCGATTCCCCCCTCGTGGACTAGAAATCCCAAGAACTCTCCAGCTGATACCCCAAAAGCGCACTTGTTTGGATTCATCTTCAGGCCATGCTTCCGGGTGCACTCTAGGGTCCTCTTTACATCTTCCAAGTGTGTGTCATGACTTAGGGACTTGATTACCACATCATCAATGTAGATTTCCACAATTTTGCCGATCAACTCGTGAAAAATGTAATTCATGGCCCGCTGATAAGTTGCACCGGCATTCTTTAATCCAAATGTCATGACTATCCACTCAAATAGGCCTATATGACCAGGACATCTGAAGGCCGTCTTTGATATATCCTCTATTGCCATGAATATTTGGTTGTACCCCGCGTTGCCATCCATGAAACTTATCACCTTGTGTCCATTTGCGGCGTCAATCGGCAAATCGGCAATAGGCATTGGGTAACCATCCATCGGAGTAGCTCGTTCGGTGTCCCCGAAATCTATGCGGACCCTCATTTTTCCATTCTTCTTGTATACAGGGACAATGTTAGAAATCCACTCCGCGTATCTGCATGGCCGAACGAAGTTTGCATCAAGTAATCTTTCAACTTCCTTCTTCACATCGGCCAATACCTCATCCTTGTAGATTTTCCGGGGTGGTTGCTTGTATGGTTTGAGACCAGATTTGATTGGCAATCGATGCTCGACGATGGAGCGATCCAATCCAGGCATCTCCGAATAATCCCAGGCGAAGCAATCCTTGTATTCCTTGAGAAGCTTAATTAATTCTCCCCTAAAGTCTGGCTGCAAGTTCGCGCTGATGAATGTCGGCCTTGGCTTATCACCGTTTCCAATGTCAACCTCTTCTAATCTATCAGCCGACATGAATCCTCGCCCCAACTTGCCATCAGTGCCATCTACGGGGTTCTCCATTAAAAATTGCTATAAGAGCCGACTGCTTGAATCGGCTGTTGATCACTGCTGACAGGTTCAACAGGACCTTCTCCCCAGTCTTTCCCTGAGAAGCAATCAATACCTTGGTACTCCCAGAAGGCTGGTTCCATGTTCGCCATGCTCACGGAGTCATCTGCTTGGACGACCTCAATCTCATCGTCCACCCACTGGATAAGCTGCTGGTGCATGGTGGATGGGACGCAGCAGTTGGCATGAATCCAGTCCCGCCCAAGCAGTAGGCTGTAGGCTCCTTTACCTTCGATGACAAAGAAGGTAGTGAGAGCGTCTTGGATCCGATCATCAAATCCACGTGAGCACATCCCTTGGTATCTGAAGGGTTCCCGGCGAAATCATTCAAGATTATGCTTGTGGGTGTCAGATCGCTCGGGCCCATGCCAAGTTTCCTGAAGGTGGTGTACGGCATTACATTGACTGCCGCTCCACCGTCGACGAACATCTTGGTCAATGGTTGCCATTGACGTATCCTCTTAAGTACAGCGGCCTCATATGTCGATTTTTGGCCGGCTTGTCGAAGATTGTCTGCTTGGCTAACACCAGTTGTGCCATCATCCCCTCGGTCTGCTCGTCATCTAAGGAAGCTTCCTCCTGCACAACCTGGTTAGCAGGAGCCATGAACTCGTTCGGCAGAAAGTATACCATGCATGTTGGAGCCGAACGCTTTGATCCTTCAGGTTGATCCTTGGGGCGCCACACCTGCCTTGTCTGGATCCCAGCCTGCCTCAGCTCGCGGTTCCTCAAGCGCTGAACCCGTCTCTTCTGGCTTCTCCTCAGGCTGGGCGGGCACCATTGCCCCTTTTGCCAGATGTAGTCATCTTCATCTTCCTCTTGATCAGCCCACCTAAGGTCAGCTTGCCGCTTCCTAGGATGATTAATGACTTCAAATTTTTGGCGCCGATCCCCATTAGGGTGGATCCTTCCAATTCTCTCATGGACGGATCGGCGATTTGCAGTCTCCTGCCTGTACTCAGCATGCCTGTCACTGCACTCAGGGCAGTTCCTCAGCGTGGGCAGCTTCAAACCCTCATTCCAGTAATGCCTGAAGAAGGCACATCCCCAGTGCGCGCGCTCCTGCTCGCGCGTGTATTGCTCCTGGTCCCTTTGGTGTGCTTCTTCTTCGGCTCTGCGCTTCTCCTCGTAGCGTCGCTTCTGGTAGCGCTCTTTCTCTATCTGGTGCTGCCACTTGTTGAGGAGGATGCGCGTGGTCACTCTGGGCTTAGCTCTGGATGACTCCCCGATTTCTATGTGACTCCTGAGAATGCGGGGGGCCTCACCATGCACCTGTTCCAGAGTCACTTGGCGCTCTGGGTCTACTGCTCCATCTTGTCTAGCCCTGGCTAAGGTCAAGACCTTGACCTTTCCCTTCTCCTCGGCCGTTATCATGTTAACAGAAAAGCCCACAATGTTCTGAGGGAAGGGGTGGCCATCCAGCTTCATCTTGTTGTCGAACTTAAGGTGTCCCTCCTGGATGGCCTTCTGGATCCTCATCCTGAAGACCCTGCAATCATTGATGGAGTGTGAATCCCTGTCGTGGAAGCCACAGTAACGTTTCCCTTTAACTCCATCGGGCTGAAGCATGGAATGCCCCTCAGGCAGTTTGATTCGGCCTTCCTTCACTAAGAGCTCAAACAGTTTGTCAGCCTTTGTGATATCAAAATCGTAGGTGCCCTTGGTCTGTTTGACCCAGCGCTGATTCATCATCAAAGGCTCCTTTTCCCACATGATCTCTGCTGCGGCCACATCCAGTTCGTCATCAGAATCTTCGACCAGATCAGCTTTGTCTAAGAACTGGTTGTAGATGTCAGCAACATCATGCTGTTTGCCAAACTTAGCATATTTCTTGAAGCCATACACTTGGTTGCTCATCAGTGATAGCTTCGCGATAGGCGGCCCGAGTTCTCAAACTCCATCCCGAACAATTTCTCACGTACGGCGGCGGCATCCCGGCGACGGCCATATCGGCCAACCGGTCATCCGGCAAGTTAAGCGAGAAGCACATGCCTTTAACCTCCCCGAATCTCCCGAGAAATTCCCGGTGGCGTCTCGCCGTGCCTCTCGCTTCAAGGTGGCAAGGTCGATCGGCTTCTTCTCCGAGCCGCCGCCGAAATAGTGAGCGTGAAATTTCCGCTCCCGAGGTCCTTCCATCTGCAAACTGACTCAGGGGGTAGGGACGAGAACCACTGGAATGCTGGACCTGTCAGCGACGCGGGGAAGTAGCGGACCCTGAATGTCTCCTCAGCTGAGCATTCCCCGAGCTGCATGAGGTAACGAGCAATGTGCTCCACTGTGCTTGTGTCGTCCTGCCCTGAAAATTTCGTGAACTCCGTCGGCGGCTTCACCCTTGGCGGCAGGAGCACGTTGTAGTACCATTCTGGGAACGGCGGCTTGTAGGCAGGTCCCTGCGTTTTTGGCTTGAGGCCGAACTGATTTTGCATCAATTCAGCCATCTTCCGTGCCAGTGCGTCGTCCTCTTGCGCGTTGGCAGCTGGTGCGTATCCTGGATGTGGGAAGGCGTGAAATGCCCCCATAGTTTCCCACCTCATGGTAGCCTCCGCCGTACAGATTTCTTTGCAGCCAGTTGTTCGCCCGAGCAATCCTCTGACCGGAAGCGAATGGGGCCCCAAGCGAGCCGAATGCTAAATCTCCGTACGTGGGTTGGTACGGATTCGGCTGTTGCACAGGCTGACCTGTGCTGCCCTGCGGTGGTGGCTGGGTTGGCTGTCCTCCTGAGGCCCGCGGAGGGAGGCTGAACTGGTTGTTTCCCGCGCGCCTGTGGAGGAGGATGGAAAGCTTGACTTCCGGCGCTCTGAGGAGGAGGCCGATGTGGCCGGCTCCGTAACGGTGGCCGAGAGCTTGACTCGCCCAGCTCCACGGTGCCCCCCTGGACGGGTGCCTTGCTGAATGCTTGTTCCATGCCTGGGCCAAAAACAGCCACCATCATCTGCTGGAGCGCACCGAAGAAAGCTTTGTTGTGTTTGCTCAACATGTAGTCCACAGATTCCAGGAATACTCGCATGCACTCCTCTTTCTCCTGCTGAACCGTGGCATCGCTCTCCCCTGGCAGCAACACCCTGGGCATCTCGTTCTTCAAGTACGGGACGCCACTTCTATTTTTCTTGAATGACAGCAGGCATTTTTGCTGAAACTGGTCCATGGTGTCCTGGAGTTGCTGCCGCTGCTCGGGAGAGAGGTCTTCAATGTTGACGTCCATGATGTCCGCGATCTCGGGCATTTTGATCTATTCGGCTGTTGTCCCACCAGGCGTGCCAAAAAGTGTGTTGACGCAAAACGTGCACCCGGCGCCAAACACACAGCAAGCCGAACAAAGCTGGCTTCACACGCGCAAAGAGTAACAAGACGTGCCAGTCAATTTTTCCTGAAAATTAACAAAAGATAAAGCAGTTAAATACCAAGACTTGGAACTTGCCGGGTGGTACCAGACAGTTCCATATTTACGGCAAAGAAGCCACTTGAGATGACGCATAGCTATGGGAAAGCTATTTGCCAATGAACTGAAACCATTCGGGAACTTATAAAAGGAAAATCAATACTGCCGAATGAATGACGTAAGCATGACGGCAATCGGTCTTTGTTTGGTCAAAGATGCATGCACACGATATTATGACCGATCCCCATGATAACCAACGTTAAATAAATGAATAAAGTAAAACGCAAACGTAATCATGTAATAAACAAGCATGCATAGATCCAAAGCACTAGTCTACCGCATGTCTAGGTACTCTAAAACCCGTCAGGTACGATATCAAACAAATCTATGCACCGCATGATACAATTTGCATGAAGACCGTACCACTTTCCACAAATAGATCTATCCACAGCATGATACAATCTAAATATGGAAAGCTAAAAGCACACATTATTTAAAGCACGAATTATGCACGTGTTCTACTCGTGAAGAAACATAACCGAATACGGCTGAACAGCCGATTCGGGGTCCATGAAGAAGGAACGAACATTACCAAGTGAATAAATCTATCGGATCGATTTGAAAACTAATCCACCGGATGACTAGCCCCAAAGCAACCCAAAAACCTGCATCTACCGCATGATACCCGGCTCTTTCAAGATTTATACCGACATTGGTAAGCTTGAACCCGCAACACGTAACAACCTAGATGGATTCGGTTTCGGCTATCGAAAAGCACAAGATCCATGTGTTAAGACACGAACTCGACTCGTACAAGGATCGCAAAAGGATAAAGCCGATCCAAACCTATCTAGATTGGGCAAAAAGTGTTACGTGAATTTAAACATAAAGTAAAAACTCAAAGTAACACGAGATAACTTAATGAATCTATTGGATCTTGCCAAAATCCAATGGAGCCGATAACTAGCTTCAAGCTAGATCTTAGCCTACCGCATGGCTCATGACCTAACAAGAAACCTTCTTGAACCAAGCTTGAATCTACCGCATGACACGAAGCATGGTAACAAGACTACTTGCATCAGATCTAAATCCACCGCATGATACTAGACATGATACAAAGTTGCCGGTACTCACGGAGGTCGACGGATCGATGAACCCTCTCGAAGAACTCGACGACACGACAAAAGGACTCTAGGGTTTGGCGTAAGGCCGGTGTGTATTGAAGAATGATCCTCCTTCTACATACATTCAAGGCTCATATTTATACCCTGCGAAGTACAATCTCGAATGGATTTGCTACCTAACTTATCTCTAAGCTTTGATCGCCTATCTATCCATTCGCCCTTCCTGCTTGAGCCATGTCACCATCCAATCCCGCAAAATCAGCTCTACTGTTCCTTTGCCGAACGGGAGCAGATAGCCGACCGCAGATCTCTTTACCGAATACAACTGAAAAGATCTTTTCCTTCCACCAGACGGACTCCTCATCGAGCCGGACCCACAAGTCAGACTCCTTACCAAATTTTGGTGTTAACAGTAACCCTGCCTCCTGGACTGTATAAGGCGAGGCAGGGACCCCTCTCTCATCATCTGCATCATCTTGTAAACACATGCAATCAATCCAGAGCTACGCAGCATACAGGACGTAGGGTATTACGCACATTGCAGCACGAACCTGTCTAAATTGTGTGCCACGTGTTTCTTCCTTCGAGTTACCGATCTCGGCGAGGCCACATTTATCTACCTCGGGTACTCCCCTTGGTAGGTTGCTGGTCTAAAACACCGACAGCTGGCGCGCCAGGAAGGAGATCTCGTTGAAGATCTCATGACGAACTCGACGGCTTCAGTCCTCATCAACCCAATTGCCACTTTCAACCGCGGCGACACCTTCGTCTTCGGCTCCTATGTTTGCACCGCAGACGGCGCTGGCTCCTTCCAGCACCACCTCACCATGATGCCCAACCTGAAGACTGGACTCATGACACTTCCCAAAGTGATCACGGGCACCATCGCTGGAAAATTTGGCAAAATTTCGCTCTATAACCAACACACCGACTTCGAGTCCGGATCCGCCTCCAACTCAAACTCGACATCCCCCTGGGTCATTGCATGCGAGCCGGCTACTGAGCCATCGTGTGAGAATGCCCCACTCCACGAGCACTTCCCGTATGGTCTCTGCAATGCTAGTAGGGCCCACACGGAAGCTCTAGTCGCACACCGGGCCAGCAAGGGGATCATCTCCGACTACTCTTCGGACTCCAACCCAATGTCCGGCTACTACTTGGAGTCCTCATACAAGTTCGACTTCGGGTCGGACCCTGTTGAGCCCGAATCCGAGTTCACCACGACTGAGTAACCGCTGTCGGGCCCAGCCACCGGATTGGTTATAACATCTACTCCTGTCTGAAGATTCGTCTACTGGCCTGATCACAAGTCTGCAGACCTGACAGATGGCAACTCACGTTGCGTCGCCTACCTCGACTCACTTCCCTTCCAGGAGGGAACAGCCCTAGCTCCAACTGAGGAGCATACGTCAACTAAAGTGGCGACTACTAACTCCGGTCTCGGTACTCCTAACCACCAAGTCTTCATGGATGCCGACGAGACACCAGGACCCTCAGGGACCTGACCCGACCGGTACCTCGACGACATCTCAAAAGACGAGTTATCCACCAATGCACCCACTGATGAAACCACCGACGACAAGAACGCCTGATGTGACTGCAATAGGAAGCGGAACGAATGGCGCAGACGTCTCTGCGAGACTCTCCCATCTGAAACCTCACTGAGGCTCTAGACTAAGTCGCTAACCGGGTGCACACCACCCCCGAACAGTGCCTCATGTGTATCACCACGATAGCACGTCAGGATCAGGGGGTCCGCGCGGACGAGGTCATCGCCAAGCTAGCTGAAGACGCCTACTTCATGAGAGTTGACAACAGTGTCACTCAAGTACCTCCCCTCAGAACTCATGAACCCAGGCACTATGAAGCTACCAGCCGCAATCCAACAGATGGTGGATGCAACCTCACTCATGGAGAACAACCACACAACCCCAACCGCTCTAGGTCCTCAGCTGGAGGACCCTCCCAAGGCGGCAACAGCGTAGGCGGTGCCGGCGGTAGCCGCGGTGGTGCTACTGGAGGCGATGGCGGCGGCGGGAGCAGCAGGAGCGCGAGCTCATCACACGGCGCTGGCAGAAGAGCAGGTGGTGGTGGCGATCGCGGAGGCCGAAGCCACGCGAACAGCCACGTCACCGGCAATTCACGTGGCGGCTACGATGCCCGCCACAGAATTGAAGAGATTCATCACAAAAAGGCTTTTGAAGCAAATGACAGCGACGGCTTCCCCACCTTTTCCGCTCGACTTCGTGACCTACTACTCCAGGAGAAATTCAAGCCTCTCAGGATCACCAAGTACGACGTGAAGCAAGACCTAGTTCAGTGGCTTAGGTGCTATGCCTTATCCATTGAAAACGCTGGTGACAACAACGACACGAAGTGCCTCTACTTCCCCTTTTGCCTGGACCAAGCCCCACTCACTTGGCTTGAGTCGCTCAATAAGAACTCAATCGATGAGTGGGACCAGCTCAAGGCGCAGTTCACCAGCAACTTCGCGGGCGCCATGGGGCGCTCGGGTACTCGCATGGACCTGGCGATGGTCAAGCAAGAACAAGGTGAGAAGCTATGCCAGTACATGCAGCGCTTCTTCGACAAGCGTGTGACTGTAGTCGACGTTGCCGACAAGGAGGTCATCGACCTCTTCCAAGACAGACTCTACCACCGTCGCACCTTCGAAGACTTCGGTCGTCGCTGCCCGAGTTCTATCACCAAGCTCAAGGACATGATCACGTCATGGGCCGAAGAAGAGGACAAGGCGAATGCCAAGTAGGACTCTATTCACGACAAGAACAAGCACAACACGGGTGGCAACAACAACAACAACAACAATAGGGATCAGGGGGTCGCAACAACTACTCGGGTCCTAATCGCAAGCACAAGCCAGACAACACAATCGCGGCTATCTAGCGCCCCGCGAAAGACAACTCGAAAAAGACCTCTGGCGGCTTCAAAGACTTGCTGAAAGACAAGTGCTCGTGGCATCTGGAGGGTAACCACACCATCGAGCAGTGCTACCAACTCCGGCGAGCACTCAAAGACACCCCAGACCCACGACCTCCTCATGACAAGAAAGGTAAGAAGAAAGCCGACGAAGGCAACGACGACTTCCAGGAACCCGACAAGACGGTGAATGTCCTCTTCGGCGGACTACCCAATAGACGGTCTCAAAAGGCCACCCGACAGGATGTCTTGAGCATTGAACCAGCAGTCCCGATGCCTCTGAGGTGGTCAGAGGTACCCATCACCTTCTTCCATGTGGATCAATGGACAAGCTTCTCCGAGCTATGACGTTTCCCAGTCGCCCTGAAACCAGTAGTCGTGGGCTCTAGACACAACAAGGTGCTCATCGACGGTGGAAGCGAGCTTAATGTCTTTTCACCAAGACCTTGAAGAAGATGAAGCTCGATATCACCGACATGCTCACCAAGAGCACGTCACCCTTCTCCAGCATTGTCCCCGGTAACGCGGCTATCCCACTAGGCTTAGTGGTCCTGCTAGTTACTGTTGGAATTTTATGTCCGGCAACCTCCATAGGGGGTACCCGTCGGAGAGTAGATAGTGGGGATCGCCAGACCTGGAACTCGAAGGTATGCGCGTGTGACAACCCGCCCAAGAAAGTACCGTACTATCGCCTAAGACCGATCCAACTTTGGTCATTAAGCAATAATAAAGTACCATCCTGTCGTAAGTCGCCGGGTTAACGCCCGGTAAATCACTTGAGAGCACAAGGATCGAATATATGCATTAAAACTCACTCGAAGGCGAGTCCAGAGATACAACAACTTTCAATTCAAATTCGTACCCCGAAGGGTCTAATTATTACAAACCATAGTTTTTGTCATGACAGAATAGTTCAGAGATTTGAAAAGACACAGTGGAAATTAACTAGCGGAAGCAAGTCACCACGGGAGGCCATCCATGATGCTTCAGTAGTCGTCCTCCACCCACTCCAGCTCCCAGCCGGGCGGGATCTCACCGGGCCACACATCACTGAAGGCATTACCTAGATCAACACATTAATGCAAGGCTGAGTATACTAATACTCAGCAAGTCTTACCCGTCGGTGATAACTACTTCACCAAATCTAGACCATGGAAGGCTTTTAGGCTCGGGTTGCTTTTGCTAAAAAGTAACAAAGAGTAGGTCCTTACTTTCAAGATTTTAGCACAAGTTCTAGTGGTTTAACCTTTACTACATTAGCCAACTAGTACAAACAAAGTTGTACAATACAATTATTCAAACATCATCTTCATCAACTTCCATCATTAGGGATCACATGACTAGTGGAGTAAGTAGTCTCGGATAACGGTGAGAGGCCGACAATCGATTGATTATAAACCTTGCAAGGTAAACCCAAACACACGGTCGGGCTGCCCCCGCGAGGACAACTCCCCAGGCCGTCCCCATAAATCCTCGGGTTGGGATCGAATCTTACAGTCTTTGGTGCAGGCTATCCGGCATACCCCGCGAGATACCCGGAGTCACCATACACCACCGGTAGCTAGCCGTGAGAGCGAATCCCAAGAGTAGTAATAGTAAGATCCCTCACCGCCTCATTATGGTACTAGGCTTACCGGTCCCATACCCGCATATGCTTGGTACGTTCAAAAACTTAACCCACATAACCACTGGACCGGAGCCCAGATCCCATGCTCTTACCACGTGAGCAATCCATTTAAGGATATAGTATGATTCCTATCTAGGAACCTATTCTCGCGAGTGAGGTCATCACTCGACTTGTAACGGTCCTATAGCTTAGCAACTATCGACCTATCATACTAGTAGGGACAAGGGTACCTATGGATCATGCATCTAGGGTTTCATTCAACTCCTGAACGTAAATGCACAATCATTCATAGATAAGTGAATAAAGAATTTTAAAAGCGGGTTAGATGCACCGGAGCTTGCCTTCGTCAGCTATGCTAGCTTGGGCACCCTCGGTGTCGAGTACGTCCACGTCTTGCAGAGATCCTTCCGCTCCTCCTTCCTCGGTTTCCGGGACAAGGGAGTAGTCTCCGTCCGGAAGATCTACACGGAATGCAATGCACTTTAGGTGATGTGATAGTTTGTTGTCTTATCCAACTCTAGTTGGTCATATTCACTTTAACAAGCATCTATCTAAGGTTTCTATTTGAGGAGGTCATTGGTTGTACATGGATTACTCTTTTATTCCTTATTTGAATAAAGGTTTTATTTAAGCTTATCATTTCATGTGAAAGCTTCATTTCCTTTTTATCTTTACCAACAAAGGTGTAACCAATATCTTTTTATTTATGAATTAAATTTCTTTATCAGTAATATTAATTAAATTTCTTTTATTTATATTAAATACTATTTCCAAAAAGAAAAAGGATTTAATTAAGGATTTTCTCTTTATTTTAATTTCCCTTTAATATTAAAAGGGCATTTAAGCCTTTTATTAAACAATTAAATTACCAAAAATTAAATGAGTGTTTCTTAAGCCTACTAGCACCTATACTGGTCCATTGGACCCACATGCAAGTGTTGGATGCTAGAAAATTAAATACTCATGAAAATCACAAAGGTTATCTAGTGATTCATCTTAAATACATATAAAAAATAAATAATCATCAAAATTACTCAAACTTTCTGGTGGTTGCTCTCTGGTCCTAAACAAGTCTAAAAAGCTAATATGTTCACATGGAACCTCTACTGAATTTGGTTTATTAATTTACAAAGGAAAATAGGCATAAATCAGGAATAATTAGTTCTGGTACTCCTAAATTCATGATTAATTCACAAGGGGTGTCTTTTGGCATCTCAAGGTAGTGTGCACAAGTTGGGCTCAAGACCATTAATATATTTAACATGAAAAATCATTTATGTAGCACTGCCAGAGATGGAAAAACATTTTTATAAACACATTCACATGGTAACTTTGTGCAATCTTTGGCACAGCATCTTGTCTTACTCTAACACATATCATATCCAAAACCTAACTACAGAGGAGCTGTACATTTCAAGATATGACATATTCAAGCATAACATGTTTGTAATTTTTCTGCCAAAGCTACTTTGAATCTAGCCTCAAGGGTACCACACATGGATGGGGTTTGGCATCCTGAGTCCTACAAAATTTGTTTGGGAATTTTTGGAATTTTCTGTGATTTTCTAGGGATTTTCTAAGACCATGGACTGACCGTAAATAAACTAAGTTAGGAATCCTTGCACATATGCCCCGGGGTTCACATTTGTGCCCTTGCGGCGGCGGGAGGGTTCGCCGGCGGCGATGTGGGGCCTATCCACGACAACAAGCGACACCATGGTGAAATTGAGCTCACCACGGTCCGGTTGGTGGTGGTGGCGAGGGCGGAGGCGGCTCCGGCGACGGCGCGCGCGCGGCGGCCGGCGGCGGCGCTCGGGAGGGCTCGGTGTCGTGCGGCGTGGAGACCAAATTGGCGCAAACAAGCGTTGTCGGTGAACTTTCCGGATGCTAAGGAGCCTAGCGGTGTGCTTGGACGGCGGCGAGCGCGGGCCGGGTAGGCTAGCACCGGCGGCGGCGGACCGGCGGCGGCAATGGCGCGGCGGCTCGGTGCGGCGCGCGAGGAGGGGCGGGAGGCTTTATACCCGGCTCGGGCGGCCCGTGGGTGACGCGTTCGTGACCGGCGGGAGATGCCGCCGTGCTACGGCGCGTCGGGTCGCGCGCGTACGGGCGGCGACGCCGCCGACGGACCGCCGGTCCGTGGCGCACGCGCGCGTGCGGCGGCGCGGACGCCTAGACGCCTCGGGACGGTGCGCATCGGGGCGCGCGTGCCTCGGGACGCGGCATGGCGCGGACGTCGAGGGCTCGGGCGGCGTGGGCACGCGCTGCCGGGGCAAGGCCGGCGGCGGCGGCACGGTGGCGCTCGGGCGCGCGCACGACGTCGCGCATGGCGTGCGCGAGCTGCGGCCGTGTTCTCGGTGCCCTCTTTGAATCGATTTTTCTCAAAATTTTTCAACGAAGCGTGCCAAGTGATGAATACCAAAGTTGTAGATCTAGGTACCGGCTACAACTTTTACAAAGGTTGTATAGGGTTTTGTTGCCTAGATTTGAAGCGTGGGGAAAGTGCCAACTTTGAATGTCGGCGGGGGTTCGTCAACGGTAATTCCGGCTTGTAAGTGCTTTTTCACAATTTTCCCCTCCAAACCAAAGCAATGCCACTCTACATGAAAGTTGTGTCCCTCAACAAGATCTACAACTTTCCCAAAGGTAGAATTTTAAGTGTTTAGGTGAATTTTGGGGAACACGGCAAAAGTTCGGCAAACACACGTGGACATGGGGTGGCAAGGGGGCTTTGACTCACCCTTTGACCAAGGGTTGGCCCCACCAGGTGTTTTACTATTCACTAGGGTCACTTAGGGTATGCTAGGGAGTTTTCATGGGTGAGGGCCCCGGGTTGACTTAGGGTTGACCACTTGACCGGCTAATCGCGTCGTTAGCGTTAATGACGGTAATTAAAAACCCGGGGGCGTCACGACCTACCCCCCTTAAAGGAATCTCGTCCCGAGATTCGACTTGACAACTAAGAGATGGGGAAAAAGACTCCATTTTCGGGATTGGAGGAAGCCGGGGTACTTGGTGTTGAGATAATCCTCCGTCTCCCACGTGGCTTCTTCTTCCGTGTGATGGCTCCATTGGATCTTGTACATTCGTACGGTTTGCCTCCGGGTCTTTCGCTCTTTTTGGTCTAGCACCTTTAAGGGATGCTCGACGAGCGAGAAATCCGGCTCGATCCAAGCATTAGCTTTTGTGATGATCTCGTTCTCCGAAACAGGCATTCCTTTCTTCAACTGAGTTACATGAAACACATTGTGAACCACAGAAAACCGTTCTGGCAATTGGATACGGTCGGCCACGGGTCCACATACTTCTAGTACTTCGTAGGGTCCAATGTAGCGCGGGGCTAACTTTCCCTTGACTCCGAACCTTTGCACACCTTTGGTGGGGGATACCTTCAAATATACATGGTCTCCCACTTCAAAGTGTCGAGGTGCGGTTCCCTTGTCATGATAACTCTTTTGTCTCATCTGGGCCATCTTCAAATTTTCTCTTATCACTTGTACCTTCTCTTCGGCCTCTTTTACTAACTCGGTCCAAAGAGTGTTCTTTCTCCGCTTCGACCAATTCGGTGGGGTGCGGCATCTGCGTCCGTATAGAGCATCGAACGGTGCCATTTTCAAGCTGGCCTGATAGCTATTATTGTAGGAGAACTCTGCTAAGGACAAGCACTTGTCCCAACTCTTGTCAAAGTGCAAGATGCTTGCTCTTAACATGTCCTCTAAGATCTGGTTTATCCTCTCCGTCTGACCATCTGTCTGCGGGTGATAACTGGAACTACGGAGTAGCTGGGTTCCCAAACACTCATGCAACTGTTCCCAAAAACGGGCCACAAACTGGGTCCCTCTATCAGAGATTATGGTCTTTGGGATTCCATGTAGACGAACTATGTGGTCTACGTACAACTCTGCATACTGTTGTACTGAGTATGTAGTGTGTACGGCAATGAAGTGAGCAAGTCTTGGTAAGTCTATCTACGATCACCCAAATAGAATCCTTCTTCCTAGGGGTCAGGGGTAAACCTACAATAAAATCCATACTAATGTCATCCCATTTCCACATAGGTATCGACGGGGGTTGGAGTACTCCTGCCGATTTCAAATGGCTTGCTTTCATCCGGTGGCAAGTATCGCACTCGGCTACATACTTGGCTACTTCCACCTTCATATTTGACCACCAAAAGTTCTGCTTTAGATCTTGGTACATCTTGGTACTACCGGGATGGATAGAGAATTTGGACTTGTGAGCTTCATCTAGAATGATCTTCTTGATTTCCGGGTCAACGGGGACCACTAGACGTTTCCCAAACCAGATCACACCTTGGGGATCTTGCTGAAAACAAGTGTACTTTGGGTCTCCTTCCACTAGTTTCTGCCTGATGGTTTGGATATTCGCATCGTTGCGCTGGGCAGTGACAATTCTGTCATACAGGCTGGATTCTGCCGTCAAGGCGTAAAGAATTCCCTGCGGTACCACTTCTAGGTTGAGCCTCCTCATTTCTTCGCACAGGGGTTCACTGACTGGCTCTAACTCTAGGTGGTTGCAATGATCCTTGCGGCTAAGAGCATCCGCAACAACATTTGCTTTGCCAGGGTGGTAGTGCACTTCTAGATCATAATCCTTGATCAACTCAAGCCACCTTCTCTGCCTCATATTCAACTCGGACTGGGTAAAGATATATTTGAGGCTTTTGTGATCAGTGAAGATATTGCAATGATTGCCCATTAGATAATGCCTCCATATCTTGAGGGCATGAACAACAGCAGCTAGTTCAAGGTCATGAGTAGGATAGTTGAGCTCATGGGGTCGAAGGGCTCGCGAAGCATAGGCAATGACTCGGCCTTCCTGCATAAGGACACAGCCAAGACCGGTGCCTGATGCGTCACAGAAAACTTCAAATGGCTTCGAGTTATCGGGCTGAGCTAGCACTGGTGCTGAAGTTAGATGTTGTCTCAGGGTGCGAAAAGCTTTCTCACATGCTTCACTCCACACGAATTTTACTCCCTTCTTGAGTAATTCGGTCATGGGTTTTGCGATTCTAGAAAAGTCAGGAATGAATCGACGGTAATATCCCGCCAATCCCAGGAAACTGCGGATTTGATGTACGGATTTGGGTGGTTTCCAATCCATCACCTCCTGAACTTTACTAGGATCTACGGAGATACCATCGTGGGAAATGGTGTGCCCCAAGAATTTGACACTTTTCAGCCAGAATTCACATTTGGAGAATTTAGCATAAAGCTGATGATCTCGTAAGCGCTGAAGGACGACTCGGAGATGGTTGGCGTGTTCTGCCTCGTCTTTCGAATAGATGAGGATATCATCGATAAAGACCACGACAAACTTATCGAGCTCAGTCATGAATACGGAGTTCATGAGGTACATGAAGTAGGCAGACGCATTAGTGAGTCCGAAGGACATGACCAAGAATTCATAAAGACCATAACGAGTGGAAAATGCGGTTTTAGGAATATCACATGGTCGAATCTTGATTTGGTGGTAGCCAGAACGAAGGTCAATCTTAGAGAAGACTTTGGCACCAGCCAATTGATCAAACAGAACATCAATTCGAGGAAGTGGGTATTTGTTTTTGATAGTGACTGCATTGAGCGGTCGATAATCTACGCACATCCTCAAGCTCGCCATCTTTCTTTTTGACAAAGAGAGCGGGGCAACCCCAAGGAGAAGAGCTCGGGCGAATGTAACCCTTATCTAACAATTCTTGGAGTTGGGTTTTTAGCTCGGCTAGCTCTTTGGGTGGCATGCGATAAGGTCTCTTGGAAATGGGCGCGGTACCAGGTTGGAGTTCGATTACAAACTCGACATCTCTGTCTGGTGGCATACCAGGCAACTCATCAGGGAAAACATCCGGGTACTCACACACTACTGGAATCTCATCAAGGGAGGAGATAATGGTCGCATAGGCACAAGAGTCGGTACCGTCCCGGAAAGGTAGGTACAAGGTAGTGTGCCCGACCGTAGGGGAGTGGGTCTCAACGACCCTATCTGCTATATCTAGAACCACCTTATGTTGATTCATCCATTCCATACCCAAAATAACATCCATGCTTCCCAACTGGATGACTATCAGATTAGATTGAACAACCCGACTTCCTAGTCTTAGGGGAACTCCAAAAATTACTAACTGAGACGTGATGTTTCCACCCAGTGTGGTAATTTTATAAGTAGATTTGGTTGGTACTCCTCTTAGACCCAATTTGTCTAGTAGACTCTCATTTATGAAACTATGGGTGGCTCCCGAATCAAATAAGATCTTGACAGGAGTGTGATTGATAGAGAATGTACCCGTGAGTAGCGGAGCTCCCGCGGGAATATCACTCACGGTGGTGAAGTTCGGCTTACCCCGGCGCACTTGCACCATGGGTTTCTTGGCGGAGTGGCCGGCTTGCTTCCCGTATTCGGTTCGGCGGGTTTGGCTTGATCTCGTCCGGGCTTGGGACACTCATTAATGTAGTGCCCGGGCGGCCACGCTTGTAGCAACGGCGGTCTCCAACCTCACGTGGGGGTGCATTAGGCTTTGGAGCCTGCTGCTGGGCACGGCGGAACTGGAAGTTCCCGGCAGGTTTGCCCTGGAATGGCTTCATCGTCCAGCGTCCAGTTGAAGATTGCTGGGATGGGCCTGGAGCTTCCTTCTTCACCAAGCGAAACTTCTTGCTTGTTCCGCTGCCTGGGGTGAATCCGGACATCCTCTTGTTGTCCCCATGGGCTTTCTTCATAGCATCTTCTTGCGAGATAGCTTTGTTCATGAGTTCATGGAAGTTGGCGGGCTCTAGCAGATTTAGGCGCTCATATAACTTGCCATCAAGCCCGTCACGGAACCTCTCCATCTTCTTGGCATCCGTATCAACATGATGCCCACCATACTGGCATAAGCTATTGAACTTCTGAGCATAGCGGTACACGGAGTCAGATCCTTGACGAAGGGCTAGCAGCTCCCTCATCTTTCGGTCCATCAGACCCTTGGGAATGTGGTGACTCTTGAAAGCTTGCTTGAATTCTTCCCAAGTCACGGCGTGATTTCGCTGCATGGACTTGAAATGGTCCCACCACATCAAAGCTTCACCTCGCAGTTGTAGGGCTGCGAAGTTCGCTTTGTTCTCCTCCGAGCAAGGCAAAGCACAAAGGCGAGAGAATTTCGCCTCTATGGCCTTCGGACCCAAGCCTCGGCTTCCGGAGGGTCTTCGGCTTTCGCGAACGTTGGCGGTTTCATGGCGATGAACTCGGGCATACGTGGTGACCGGCTAGGTCCCTCGTGGTTGGCCCCATGTGGCGGCCCTCGGTTCATCTCGCCGGGCGATTTGCTACCGGGTCCGCAAGATCCGGCGCGAGGCACCTCGGTCCGGGTGGCCATGTAAGCCTCCGTCAGGTTCATGGGCGGGGGTGGCGGCAAGTCACCACTACCACTCGCTCCAAAACCGTTGGGAGAGCTGCGCGTGGTTCCCACCATCTGAAAAGTGAGCGTTATTAGTGAGATAACTGAAAGCTTACTTCCAAATGATGACAAGCACGATCATGCATTATCACATCCCATTAGTACGTGAATAACGAGTACGGCAACAAGCACAACATTCTATAGTCACAAGATTTATAGAATCGTTTCTCTTAACAAGGTTGGGCAGTGATTGCTCAATTGAGTGGCGTCTAATCACTTCCGAACGATCGCCGTTATTCTGAATACCAAAGAAGATGGTATACGAATGAGCACTTATATGCTGGCAACGAGTGACGTTCGTAAAGATGCTTTGCTTTACCTATGATCTCAGGAGATAAACAATGCATTCTTTTGATAAGTGTGATCATTCGCAACGAATTATCCAAGATATGGTATTTAGCACAAGAAAAATTCAATTTTTGAAAACAACGGAATTCACTTAAGCATACAAGCTTGAAGCATTCTTATTACAACATGACAGAACAAGGTTCAACGTCATTATAACTCAATTTGAAACAACAAGACAACACATGATACAATAGTTGCTTAGCACGAAGACGTCTTTGTCAAGCCACTACTCCAACATCTCTAAGATACTTGAGAAGATCGATATCCTGTTGCTCCCTCGCCGTCGGCAACCTAGTTGCCCACCGAAGCACCACCGTACGAAGGCGAAGGCGGGGGAGTCGGTAGCGGTGGTCCTGCCGGCTCGTCCGATCCGGACCGGACACGGCCCGTCGCTCCTCCGGGAGTGCTATGCTTGGGGGCGTGGGCCGTAAGGCCACTATAGCCCGCAAGGCCGCCACCCGTACCTCGGCCTCCTGCACCGCTCGCCGCATATCAGCAATGTTCTGCAACAGGGTCAGCCTCTCAATCTCGTGTGCGTCGGCATCCTCCTCTAGTGCATTGTTCTCTGTCTCTAGATCCACGATCCTCTGGAGGTTGTCACCTCGCTCAAGCTCCAACTGGAATCTCCTAGTACGCAGTCTGTCATTCTCCTGCTGCACCTGGGTAAGCGTGAAGTTCAGCTGCTGGTGTGTTGCTGAAAGTTGCTCCCAATCGCGCCTAGATGCCTCCAGGCGCTGTGCAATAACTGTTGCGGTATTAAAACGCAGCCCCTGGAGTGTGAAAACCACGTTCAGGCAACGGGCAAGTGTCTGAGTAATATCCAACGGCTCTGCTAGGGTCAGCAACTCCCGTAGATGGTCCAAACGGTCCAACCAAGCTGGGTCGTGAGGACTCACAGCTGGAAACAGTCCAAACGGTGAAAGAGCTACCACAGTAGGGTTGTGGTCACAAAAGTCTGTCAGCACTCTGAGGGCGGCTGACTCCACGGACTCGTGCGTGATAAATCCCCAGTAAATAAAGCTCAGGTCAAACCAGTCGGTGTGATCAGGGTGCGGCAGCACAGTCACGATCACCCTGCAACGGGGAACACCAAAGCGCTCAAACTCCTTCACCTCGTACGTCGGCGGGGTAAGGTAGCTCGCAAAGACCGAGTGCTTCCCACGCCAAGCGCGGAAAACCCTCCCAGTGCAACCCGTTGGTACGGATCGTACCGTCGGCCGTCGAACCGGTGAAACACGGGGAAATCCATCCGTACACAAGGTAACCCATGTCGGATCTCAAAAGAGAATGGCATGACAAATGGAGAAGTTACGGCGAGTTGTGTACAAAATTTCATAACCAAAAGCCCAGAAACCACAAAACTTTCCCAACTTCTAAATTAATTCTCAAATACTCTTAATTAGGATTTTAAAGTGGAACAACGATCAAGGAAACAGAATGGAGGGTCCTTAACTTGGACGTGCCTAAAGGAAAAGTGAACCAACCCATCAAAGATAGAACCGAGACTTGCTACACCGGGTAACTAGTTGAGAAACAATCGTTTTTAACAATTTGGTTTAATTAACCTAGCACATGGTGAACAACTTTTTCGCAAAATTTCGGCAAAGATGACGGTTAGGTATGAGGGGTACTTCCAATTTATAAAAAGCGCACACTAGCATAATCTTCCTTAGAGAACACATGGAATTCCGATTTTTGGGGTCCATTTTAGTTATTTCGATTTTTAACATGCATGCAAGACGTCCTATTCGTCCTCACATGGCAATCAAGCCAAAAATCGAAGTTAGTGCCGGTGGCAAGGCTTATACTCGTCTCTCCCTATAATATCTAGTCGAGAGCTATACGGTACTTGCTTAACAACTAACGAAGCGCTGTTATGTACCTGCAGAAAACGAACCTTTCGTGCCAGCACGTCACGAAAGCGTCCACATACATTACCGTTCACTATAGAAACGGTATCCATGCGTTAAGCCGCTGCATGGACAGCGTCCAACCTCGGACACCCTCCGTTCGAATGGAGTGTATCCTTGCCTCGCATGAGCGACATGCGGAATGCTCACGTATGAAACACGTGGCGACACACAACTCATAAACAGACGTGAAGATGGGATCCGTGGAATGGATCACTCCATCAACCCTCGCAATTCCCGTGATGCGGAACAGCACACGTATAAAACACGTGGCTCCTAGTTTGGTTGTGCATAAAGTAAGTCTGACATAAAGTAATGTGCTGGAAGTTAGCAAAATAAACCATAAGTTATTTCAGCCACCTGAAAGAACCCAAAATTCCCTCTAGGGCCTCTCGGTCTAGTTTATCCTTAGCGGACCAACGTATTTTTGGAAAATCAGAAAATCTTGGCACATTTTATTCAAAAAAATCAGTGATTAAGGTTTATTAATTAATCTCTGGTGCATATAAGCTCTGATGCCAACTGTGACAACCCGCCCAAGAAAGTACCGTACTATCGCCTAAGACCGATCCACTTTGGTCATTAAGCAATAATAAAGTACCATCTTGTCGTAATCGCCGGGTTAACGCCCGGTAAATCACTTGAGAGCACAAGGATCGAATATATGCATTAAAACTCACTCGAAGGCGAGTCCAGAGATACAACAACTTTCAATTCAAATTTGTACCCCGAAGGGTTTAATTATTACAAACCATAGTTTTTGTCATGACAGAATAGTTCGAGTTTTGAAAAGACACAGGCGGAAATTAACTAGCGGAAGCAAGTCACCACGGGAGGCCATCCATGATGCTTCAGTAGTCGTCCTCCACCCACTCCAGCTCCCAGCCGGGCGGGATCTCACCGGGCCACACATCACTGAAGGCATTACCTGGATCAACACATTAATGCAAGGCTGAGTATACTAATACTCAGCAAGTCTTACCCGTCGGTGATAACTACTTCACCAAATCTAGACCATGGAAGGCTTTTAGGCTACTGGGTTGCTTTTGCTAAAAAGTAACAAAGAGTAGGTCCTTACTTTCAAGATTTTAGCACAAGTTCTAGTGGTTTAACCTTTACTACATTAGCCAACTAGTACAAACAAAGTTGTACAATACAATTATTCAAACATCATCTTCATCAACTTCCATCATTAGGGATCACATGACTAGTGGAGTAAGTAGTCTCGGATAACGGTGAGAGGCCGACAATCGATTGATTATAAACCTTGCAAGGTAAACCCAAACACACGGTCGGCTGCCCCCGCGAGGACAACTCCCCAGGCCGTCCCCATAAATCCTCGGGTTGGGATCGAATCTTACAGTCTTTGGTGCAGGCTATCCGCATACCCCCGCGAGATACCGGAGTCACCATACACCACCGGTAGCTAGCCGTGAGAGCGAAACCCAAGAGTAGTAATAGTAAGATCCCTCACCGCCTCATTATGGTACTAGGCTTACCGGTCCCATACCCGGCATATGCTTGGTACGTTCAAAAACTTAACCCACATAACCACTGGACCGGAGCCCAGATCCCATGCTCTTACCACGTGAGCAATCCATTTAAGGATATAGTATGATTCCTATCTAGGAACCTATTCTCGCGAGTGAGGTCATCACTCGACTTGTAACGGTCCTATAGCTTAGCAACTATCGACCTATCATACTAGTAGGGACAAGGGTACCTATGGATCATGCATCTAGGGTTTCATTCAACTCCTGAACGTAAATGCACAATCATTCATAGATAAGTGAATAAAGAATTTTAAAACTGGGTTAGATGCACCGGAGCTTGCCTTCGTCAGCTATGCTAGCTTGGGCACCCTCGGTGTCGAGTACGTCCACGTACTGCAGAGATCCTTCCGCTCCTCCTTCCTCGGTTTCCGGGACAAGGGAGTAGTCTCCGTCCGGAAGATCTACACGGAATGCAATGCACTTTAGGTGATGTGATAGTTTGTTGTCTTATCCAACTCTAGTTGGTCATATTCACTTTAACAAGCATCTATCTAAGGTTTCTATTTGAGGAGGTCATTGGTTGTACATGGATTACTCTTTTATTCCTTATTTGAATAAAGGTTTTATTTAAGCTTATCATTTCATGTGAAAGCTTCATTTCCTTTTTATCTTTACCAACAAAGGTGTAACCAATATCTTTTTATTTATGAATTAAATTTCTTTATCAGTAATATTAATTAAATTTCTTTTATTTATATTAAATACTATTTCCAAAAAGAAAAAGGATTTAATTAAGGATTTTCTCTTTATTTTAATTTCCCTTTAATATTAAAAGGGCATTTAAGACTTTTATTAACCAATTAAATTACCAAAAATTAAATGAGTGTTTCTTAAGCCTACTAGCACCTATCCTGGTCCATTGGACCCACATGCAAGTGTTGGATGCTAGAAAATTAAATACTCATGAAAATCACAAAAGTTATCTAGTGATTCATCTTAAATACATATAAAAAATAAATAATCATCAAAATTACTCAAACTTTCTGGTGGTTGCTCTCTGGTCCTAAACAAGTCTAAAAAGCTAATATGTTCACATGGAACCTCTACTGAATTTGGTTTATTAATTTACAAAGGAAAATAGGCATAAATCAGGAATAATTAGTTCTGGTACTCCTAAATTCATGATTAATTCACAAGGGGTGTCTTTTGGCATCTCAAGGTAGTGTGCACAAGTTGGGCTCAAGAACATTAATATATTTAACATGAAAAATCATTTATGTAGCACTGCCAGAGATGGAAAAACATTTTTATAAAAACATTCACATGGTAACTTTGTGCAATCTTTGGCACAGCATCTAGTCTTACTCTAACACACATCATATCCAAAACCTAACTACAGAGGAGCTGTACATTTCAAGATATGACATATTCAAGCATAACATGTTTGTAATTTTTCTGCCAAAGCTACTTTGAATCTAGCCTCAAGGGTACCACACATGGATGGGGTTTGGCATCCTGAGTCCTACAAAATTTGCTTGGGAATTTTTGGAATTTTCTGTGATTTTCTAGGGATTTTCTAAGACCATGGACTGAACTGTAAATAAACTAAGTTAGGAATCCTTGCACATATGCCCCGGGGTTCACATTTGTGCCCTTGCCGGCGGCGGGAGGGTTCGCCGGCGGCGATGTGGGGCCTATCCACGACAACAAGCGACACCATGGTGAAATTGAGCTCACCACGGTCCGGTTGGTGGTGGTGGCGAGGGCGGAGGCGGCTCCGGCGACGGCGCGCGGCGGCGGCCGGCGGCGGCGCTCGGGAGGGCTCGGTGTCGTGCGGCGTGGAGACCAAATTGGCGCAAACAAGCGTGCTGGTGAGCTTGCCTGGATGCTAAGGAGCCTAGCAGTGTGCTTGGACGGCGGCGAGCGCGGGCCAGGTAGGCTAGCACCGGCGGCGGCGGACGGCGGCGGCAATGGCGCGGCGGCTCGGTGCGGCGCGCGAGGAGGGGCCGGGAGGCTTTATACCCGGCTCGGGCGGCCCGTGGGTGACGCGTTGGTGACGGCGGGGAGATGCCGCCGTGCTATGGCGTGTCGGCGTCGCGCGCGACGGCGGCGGCGACGCCGCCGACGGACCGCCGGTCCGTGGAGCGCGCGCGCGCGCGGCGCGCGGACGCCTAGACGCCTCGGGACGGTGCGCATCGGGGGTGCGCGTGCCTCGGGACGCAGCATGGCGCGGACGTCGAGGGCTCGGGCGGCGTGGGCACGGCTGCCGGGGCAAGGCCGGCGGCGGCGGCACGGTGGCGCTCGGGCGCGCGCACGACGTCGCGCATGGCGTGCGCGGAGCTGCGGCCGTGTTGCCGGTGCCCTCTTTGAATCGATTTTTCTCAAAATTTTTCAACGGAAGCCGTGCCAAGTGATGAATACCAAAGTTGTAGATCTAGGTACCGGCTACAACTTTTACAAAGGTTGTATAGGGTTTTGTTTCCTAGATTTGAAGCGTGGCAGTGCCAACTTTGAATGTCAGCAGGGTTCTGTCAACAGTAATTCCTGGCTTGTAAGTGCTTTTTCACAATTTTCCCCTCCAAACCAGCAATGCCACTCTACATGAAAGTTGTGTCCCTCAACAAGATCTACAACTTTCCCAAAGGTAGAATTTTAAGTGTTTAGGTGAATTTTGGGGAACACGGCAAAAGTTCCGGCAAACACCTGTGGACATGGGGTGGCAAGGGGGCTTTGACTCACCCTTTGACCAAGGGTTGGCCCCACCAGTGTTTTACTATTCACTAGGGTCACTTAGGGTATGCTAGGGAGTTTTCATGGGTGAGGGCCCAGGTTGACTTAGGGTTGACCACTTGACCGGCTAATCGCGTCGTTAGCGTTAATGACGGTAATTAAAAACCTGGGGCGTCACAGCCTACCCCCCTTAAAGGAATCTCGTCCCGAGATTCGACTTGACAACTAAGAGATGGGGAAAAAGACTCACTGCTTCGGGATTGGAGGAAGCCCGGGTACTTGGTGTTGAGATAATCCTCCGTCTCCCACGTGGCTTCTTCTTCCGTGTGATGGCTCCATTGGATCTTGTACATTCGTACGGTTTGCCTCCGGGTCTTTCGCTCTTTTTGGTCTAGCACCTTTAAGGGATGCTCGACGAGCGAGAAATCCGGCTCGATCCAAGCATTAGCTTTTGTGATGATCTCGTTCTCCGAAACAGGCATTCCTTTCTTCAACTGAGTTACATGAAACACATTGTGAACCACAGAAAACCGTTCTGGCAATTGGATACGGTCGGCCACGGGTCCACATACTTCTAGTACTTCGTAGGGTCCAATGTAGCGCGGGGCTAACTTTCCCTTGACTCCGAACCTTTGCACACCTTTGGTGGGGGATACCTTCAAATATACATGGTCTCCCACTTCAAAGTGTCGAGGTGCGGTTCCCTTGTCATGATAACTCTTTTGTCTCATCTGGGCCATCTTCAAATTTTCTCTTATCACTTGTACCTTCTCTTCGGCCTCTTTTACTAACTCTGGTCCAAAGAGTGTTCTTTCTCCGGCTTCTGACCAATTCAGTGGGGTGCGGCATCTGCGTCCGTATAGAGCATCGAACGGTGCCATTTTCAAGCTGGCCTGATAGCTATTATTGTAGGAGAACTCTGCTAAGGACAAGCACTTGTCCCAACTCTTGTCAAAGTGCAAGATGCTTGCTCTTAACATGTCCTCTAAGATCTGGTTTATCCTCTCCGTCGACCATCCGTCCGCGGGTGATAACCGGAACTACGGAGTAGCCGGGTTCCCAAACACTCATGCAATCGTTCCCAAAAACGGGCCACAAACTGGGTCCCTCTATCAGAGATTATGGTCTTTGGGATTCCATGTAGACGAACTATGTGGTCTACGTACAACTCTGCATACTGTTGTACTGAGTATGTAGTGTGTACGGCAATGAAGTGAGCAGTCTTGGTAAGTCTATCTACGATCACCCAAATAGAATCCTTCTTCCTAGGGGTCAGGGGTAAACCTACAATAAAATCCATACTAATGTCATCCCATTTCCACATAGGTATCGACAGGGGTTGGAGTACTCCTGCCGATTTCAAATGGCTTGCTTTCATCCGGTGGCAAGTATCGCACTCGGCTACATACTTGGCTACTTCCACCTTCATATTTGACCACCAAAAGTTCGCTTTAGATCTTGGTACATCTTGGTACTACCGGGATGGATAGAGAATTTGGACTTGTGAGCTTCATCTAGAATGATCTTCTTGATTTCCGGGTCAACGGGGACCACTAGACGTTTTCCAAACCGGATCACACCTTGGGGATCTTGCTGAAAACAAGTGTACTTTGGGTCTCCTTCCACTAGTTTCTCGCTCGATGGTTTGGATATTCGCATCGTTGCGGCCGGGCGGTGACAATTCCCGTCATAAAGGGCCGGATTCTCGCCGTCAAGGCGTAAAGAATTCCCCGCGGTACCACTTCTAGGTTGAGCCTCCTCATTTCTTCGCACGGGGGTTCACCGACCGGCTCTAACTCTAGGTGGTTGCAATGATCCTTGCGGCTAAGAGCATCCGCAACAACATTTGCTTTGCCGGGTGGTAGTGCACTTCTAGATCATAATCCTTGATCAACTCAAGCCACCTTCTCTGCCTCATATTCAACTCGGACTGGGTAAAGATATATTTGAGGCTTTTGTGATCAGTGAAGATATTGCAATGATTGCCCATTAGATAATGCCTCCATATCTTGAGGGCATGAACAACAGCAGCTAGTTCAAGGTCATGAGTAGGATAGTTGAGCTCATGGGGTCGAAGGGCTCGCGAAGCATAGGCAATGACTCGGCCTTCCTGCATAAGGACACACGGCCAAGACCGGTGCCTGATGCGTCACAGAAAACTTCAAATGGCTTCGAGTTATCGGGCTGAGCTAGCACTGGTGCTGAAGTTAGATGTTGTCTCAGGGTGCGAAAAGCTTTCTCACATGCTTCACTCCACACGAATTTTACTCCCTTCTTGAGTAATTCGGTCATGGGTTTTGCGATTCTAGAAAAGTCAGGAATGAATCGACGGTAATATCCCACCAATCCCGGAAACCGCGGATTTGATGTACGGATTTGGGTGGTTTCCAATCCATCACCTCCTGAACTTTACTAGGATCTACGGAGATACCATCGTGGGAAATGGTGTGCCCCAAGAATTTGACACTTTTCAGCCAGAATTCACATTTGGAGAATTTAGCATAAAGCTGATGATCTCGTAAGCGCTGAAGGACGACTCGGAGATGGTTGGCGTGTTCTGCCTCGTCTTTCGAATAGATGAGGATATCATCGATAAAGACCACGACAAACTTATCGAGCTCAGTCATGAATACGGAGTTCATGAGGTACATGAAGTAGGCAGACGCATTAGTGAGTCCGAAGGACATGACCAAGAATTCATAAAGACCATAACGAGTGGAAAATGCGGTTTTAGGAATATCACATGGTCGAATCTTGATTTGGTGGTAGCCAGAACGAAGGTCAATCTTAGAGAAGACTTTGGCACCAGCCAATTGATCAAACAGAACATCAATTCGAGGAAGTGGGTATTTGTTTTTGATAGTGACTGCATTGAGCGGTCGATAATCTACGCACATCCTCAAGCTGCCATCTTTCTTTTTGACAAAGAGAGCAGGGCAACCCCAAGGAGAAGAGCTCGGGCGAATGTAACCCTTGTCTAACAATTCTTGGAGTTGGGTTTTTAGCTCGGCTAGCTCTTTGGGTGGCATGCGATAAGGTCTCTTGGAAATGGGCGCGGTACCAGGTTGGAGTTCGATTACAAACTCGACATCTCTGTCTGGTGGCATACCAGGCAACTCATCGGGGAAAACATCCGGTACTCACACACTACCGGAATCTCATCAAGGGAGGAGATAATGGTCGCATAGGCACAAGAGTCGGTACGCGTCCGGAAAGGTAGGTACAAGGTAGTGTGCCCGACCGTAGGGGAGTGGGTCTCAACGACCCTATCTGCTATATCTAGAACCACCTTATGTTGATTCATCCATTCCATACCCAAAATAACATCCATGCTTCCCAACTGGATGACTATCAGATTAGATTGAACAACCCGACTTCCTAGTCTTAGGGGAACTCCAAAAATTACTAACTGAGACGTGATGTTTCCACCCGGTGTGGTAATTTTATAAGTAGATTTGGTTGGTACTCCTCTTAGACCCAATCTGTCTAGTAGACTCTCATTTATGAAACTATGGGTGGCTCCCGAATCAAATAAGATCTTGACAGGAGTGTGATTGATAGAGAATGTACCCGTGAGTACTGGAGCTCCTGCGGGAATATCACTCATGGTGGTGAAGTTCAGCTTACCCTGGCACACTTGCACCATGGGTTTCTTGGCCGGAGTGACTGGCTTGCTTCCCGTATTCTGGTTCGGCGGGTTTGGCTTGATCTGTCTGGGCTTGGGACACTCATTAATGTAGTGCCCAGGCTGGCCACAGTTGTAGCAACGGCGGTCTCCAACCTCACGTGGGGGTGCATTAGGCTTTGGAGCCTCGTCTGGGGCACGGCGGAACTGGAAGTTCCCGGCAGGTTTGCCCTGGAATGGCTTCATCGTCCAGCGTCCAGTTGAAGATTGCTGGGATGGGCCTGGAGCTTCCTTCTTCACCAAGCGAAACTTCTTGCTTGTTCCGCTGCCTGGGGTGAATCCGGACATCCTCTTGTTGTCCCCATGGGCTTTCTTCATAGCATCTTCTTGCGAGATAGCTTTGTTCACGAGTTCTTGGAAGTTGGCGGGCTCTAGCAGATTTAGGCGCTCATATAGCTTGCCATCAAGCCCGTCACGGAACCTCTCCATCTTCTTGGCATCCGTATCAACATGATGCCCACCGTACTGGCATAAGCTATTGAACTTCTGAGCATAGCGGTACACGGAGTCAGATCCTTGACGAAGGGCTAGCAGCTCCCTCATCTTCCGGTCCATCAGACCCTTGGGAATGTGGTGACTCTTGAAAGCTTGCTTGAATTCTTCCCAAGTCACGGCGTGATTTCGCTGCATGGACTTGAAATGGTCCCACCACATCAAAGCTTCACCTCGCAGTTGTAGGGCTGCGAAGTTCGCTTTGTTCTCCTCCGAGCAAGGCAGCACAAAGGCAGAGAATTTCGCCTCTATGGCCCGGACCCAAGCCTCGGCTTCCGGAGGGTCTTCGGCTTTCGCGAACGTTGGCGGTTTCATGGCGATGAACTGGGCATACGTGGTGACCTGGCTAGGTCCCTCGTGGTTGGCCCCATGTGGCGGCCCTCGGTTCATCTGCTGGGCGATTTGCTACTGGGTCTGCAAGATCTGGCGCAGCACCTCGGTCTGGGTGGCCATGTAAGCCTCCGTCGGGTTCATGGGCGGGGGTGGCGGCAAGTCACCACTACCACTCGCTCCAAAACCGTTGGGAGAGCTGCGCGTGGTTCCCACCATCTGAAAAGTGAGCGTTATTAGTGAGATAACTGAAAGCTTACTTCCAAATGATGACAAGCACGATCATGCATTATCACATCCCATTAGTACGTGAATAACGAGTACGGCAACAAGCACAACATTCTATAGTCACAAGATTTATAGAATCGTTTCTCTTAACAAGGTTGGGGCAGTGATTGCTCAATTGAGTGGCGTCTAATCACTTCCGAACGATCGCCGTTATTCTGAATACCAAAGAAGATGGTATACGAATGAGCACTTATATGCTGGCAACGAGTGACGTTCGTAAAGATGCTTTGCTTTACCTATGATCTCAGGAGATAAACAATGCATTCTTTTGATAAGTGTGATCATTCGCAACGAATTATCCAAGATATGGTATTTAGCACAAGAAAAATTCAATTTTTGAAAACAACGGAATTCACTTAAGCATACAAGCTTCAGCATTCTTATTACAACATGACAGAACAAGGTTCAACGTCATTATAACTCAATTTGAAACAACAAGACAACACATGATACAATAGTTGCTTAGCACGAAGACGTGCTGTCAAGCCACTACTCCAACATCTCTAAGATACTTGAGAAGATCGATATCCTGCTGCTCCCTGCTGTCGGCAACCTAGTTGCCCACTGAAGCACCACTGTACGAAGGCGAAGCTGGGGGAGTCGGTAGCGGTGGTCCTGCCTGGCTCGTCTGATCCAGACCGGACACGGCCCCGCCGCTCCTCCGGGAGTGCTCGCATCGGGGGCGATGGCCGTAAGGCCACTATAGCCCGCAAGGCCGCCACCGTACCTCGGCCTCCCGCACCCGCTCGCCGCATATCGGCAATGTTCCGCAACGTGGTCGGCCTCTCAATCTCGTGTGCGTCGGCATCCTCCTCTAGTGCATTGTTCTCTGTCTCTAGATCCACGATCCTCTGGAGGTTGTCACCTTGCTCAAGCTCCAACTGGAATCTCCTAGTACGCGACCCTGTCATTCTCCGCCGCACACGGGTAAGCGTGAAGTTCAGCTGCTGGTGTGTTGCTGAAAGTTGCTCCCAATCGCGCCTAGATGCCTCCAGGCGCTGTGCAATAACTGTTGCGGTATTAAAACGCAGCCCCTGGAGTGTGAAAACCACGTTCAGGCAACGGGCAAGTGTCTGAGTAATATCCAACGGCTCTGCTAGGGTCAGCAACTCCCGTAGATGGTCCAAACGGTCCAACCAAGCTGGGTCGTGAGGACTCACGGTGGAAACGAGTCCAAACGGTGAAAGAGCTACCACAGTAGGGTTGTGGTCACAAAAGTCTGTCAGCACTCTGAGGGCGGCTGACTCCACGGACTCGTGCGTGATAAATCCCCAGTAAATAAAGCTCATGTCAAACCAATCGGTGTGATCAGGGTGCGGCAAAGACAAGCCACGATCACCCTTCAACGAGGGAACACCAAAGCGCTCAAACTCCTTCACCTCGTACGTCGGCGGGGGTAAGGTAGCTCGCAAAGAGCGAGTGCTTCCCACGCCAAGCGCGGAAAACCCTCCCAGTGCAACCCGTTGGTACGGATCGTACCGTCAGCGTCGAACTGGTGAAACACGGGGAAATCCATCTGTACACAAGGTAACCCATGTCAGATCTCAAAAGAGAATGGCATGACAAATGGAGAAGTTACGGCAGTTGTGAACAAAATTTCATAACCAAAAGCCCAGAAACCACAAAACTTTCCCAACTTCTAAATTAATTCTCAAATACTCTTAATTAGGATTTTAAAGTGGAACAACGATCAAGGAAACAGAATGGAGGGTCCTTAACTTGGACGTGCCTAAAGGAAAAGTGAACCAACCCATCAAAGATAGAACTGAGACTTGCTACACCAGGTAACTAGTTGAGAAACAACTGTTTTTAACAATTTGGTTTAATTAACCTAGCACATGGTGAACAACTTTTTCGCAAAATTTCGGCAGCATGACGGTTAGGTATGAGGGGTACTTCCAATTTATAAAAAGCGCACACTAGCATAATCTTCCTTAGAGAACACATGGAATTCCGATTTTTGGGGTCCATTTTAGTTATTTCGATTTTTAACATGCATGCAAGACGTCCTATTCGTCCTCACATGGCAATCAAGCCAAAAATCGAAGTTAGTGCCGGTGGCAAGGCTTATACTCGTCTCTCCCTATAATATCTAGTCGAGAGCTATACGGTACTTGCTTAACAACTAACGAAGCGCTCGTTATGTACACGCGAAAACGAACCTTTCGTGCCAAAGCACGTCACGAAAGCGTCCACATACATTACCGTTCACTATAGAAACGGTATCCATGCGTTAAGCCGCCGCATGGACGGCGTCCAACCTCGGACACCCTCCGTTCGAATGGAGTGTATCCTTGCCTCGCATGAGCGACATGCGGAATGCTCACGTATGAAACACGTGGCGACACACAACTCATAAACGGTACGTGAAGATGGGATCCGTGGAATGGATCACTCCATCAACCCTCGCAATTCCCGTGATGCGGAACAAGACACGTATAAAACACGTGGCTCCTAGTTTGGTTGTGCATAAAGTAAGTCCGACATAAAGTAATGTGGCTTGGAAGTTAGCAAAATAAACCATAAGTTATTTCAGCCACCTGAAAGAACCCAAAATTCCCTCTAGGGCCTCTCGGTCTAGTTTATCCTTAGCGGACCAACGTATTTTTGGAAAATCAGAAAATCTTGGCACATTTTATTCAAAAAAATCAGTGATTAAGGTTTATTAATTAATCTCTGGTGCATATAAGCTCTGATGCCAACTGTGACAACCCGCCCAAGAAAGTACCGTGCTATCGCCTAAGACCGATCCACTTTGGTCATTAAGCAATAATAAAGTACCATCCTGTCGTAAGTCGCCGGGTTAACGCCTGGTAAATCACTTGAGAGCACAAGGATCGAATATATGCATTAAAACTCACTCGAAGGCGAGTCCAGAGATACAACAACTTTCAATTCAAATTCGTACCCCGAAGGGTTTAATTATTACAAACCATAGTTTTTGTCATGACAGAATAGTTCAGAGTTTTGAAAAGACACAGCGGAAATTAACTAGCGGAAGCAAGTCACCACGGGAGGCCATCCATGATGCTTCAGTAGTCGTCCTCCACCCACTCCAGCTCCCAGCCGGGCGGGATCTCACCGGGCCACACATCACTGAAGGCATTACCTGGATCAACACATTAATGCAAGGCTGAGTATACTAATACTCAGCAAGTCTTACCCGTCGGTGATAACTACTTCACCAAATCTAGACCATGGAAGGCTTTTAGGCTACTGGGTTGCTTTTGCTAAAAAGTAACAAAGAGTAGGTCCTTACTTTCAAGATTTTAGCACAAGTTCTAGTGGTTTAACCTTTACTACATTAGCCAACTAGTACAAACAAAGTTGTACAATACAATTATTCAAACATCATCTTCATCAACTTCCATCATTAGGGATCACATGACTAGTGGAGTAAGTAGTCTCGGATAACGGTGAGAGGCCGACAATCGATTGATTATAAACCTTGCAAGGTAAACCCAAACACACGGTCGGCCGCCCCCGCGAGGACAACTCCCCGGGCCGTCCCCATAAATCCTCGGGTTGGGATCGAATCTTACGAGTCTTTGGTGCAAAGCTATCCGCATACCCCGCGAGATACCCGGAGTCACCATACACCACCGTAGCTAGCCGTGAGAGCGAAACCCAAGAGTAGTAATAGTAAGATCCCTCACCGCCTCATTATGGTACTAGGCTTACCGGTCCCATACCCGCATATGCTTGGTACGTTCAAAAACTTAACCCACATAACCACCGGACCGGAGCCCGCATCCCATGCTCTTACCACGTGAGCAATCCATTTAAGGATATAGTATGATTCCTATCTAGGAACCTATTCTCGCGAGTGAGGTCATCACTCGACTTGTAACGGTCCTATAGCTTAGCAACTATCGACCTATCATACTAGTAGGGACAAGGGTACCTATGGATCATGCATCTAGGGTTTCATTCAACTCCTGAACGTAAATGCACAATCATTCATAGATAAGTGAATAAAGAATTTTAAAACTGGGTTAGATGCACCGGAGCTTGCCTTCGTCAGCTATGCTAGCTTGGGCACCCTCGGTGTCGAGTACGTCCACGTACTGCAGAGATCCTTCCGCTCCTCCTTCCTTGGTTTCCGGGACAAGGGAGTAGTCTCCGTCCGGAAGATCTACACGGAATGCAATGCACTTTAGGTGATGTGATAGTTTGTTGTCTTATCCAACTCTAGTTGGTCATATTCACTTTAACAAGCATCTATCTAAGGTTTCTATTTGAGGAGGTCATTAGTTGTACATGGATTACTCTTTTATTTTTTATTTGAATAAAGGTTTTATTTAAGCTTATCATTTCATGTGAAAGCTTCATTTCCTTTTTATCTTTACCAACAAAGGTGTAACCAATATCTTTTTATTTATGAATTAAATTTCTTTATCAGTAATATTAATTAAATTTCTTTTATTTATATTAAATACTATTTCCAAAAAGAAAAAGGATTTAATTAAGGATTTTCTCTTTATTTTAATTTCCCTTTAATATTAAAAGGGCATTTAAGCCTTTTATTAACCAATTAAATTACCAAAAATTAAATGAGTGTTTCTTAAGCCTACTAGCACCTATCCTGGTCCATTGGACCCACATGCAAGTGTTGGATGCTAGAAAATTAAATACTCATGAAAATCACAAAGGTTATCTAGTGATTCATCTTAAATACATATAAAAAATAAATAATCATCAAAATTACTCAAACTTTCTGGTGGTTGCTCTCTGGTCCTAAACAAGTCTAAAAAGCTAATATGTTCACATGGAACCTCTACTGAATTTGGTTTATTAATTTACAAAGGAAAATAGGCATAAATCAGGAATAATTAGTTCTGGTACTCCTAAATTCATGATTAATTCACAAGGGGTGTCTTTTGGCATCTCAAGGTAGTGTGCACAAGTTGGGCTCAAGAACATTAATATATTTAACATGAAAAATCATTTATGTAGCACTGCCAGAGATGGAAAAACATTTTTATAAAAACATTCACATGGTAAATTTGTGCAATCTTTGGCACAGCATCTAGTCTTACTCTAACACACATCATATCCAAAACCTAACTACAGAGGAGCTGTACATTTCAAGATATGACATATTCAAGCATAACATGTTTGTAATTTTTCTGCCAAAGCTACTTTGAATCTAGCCTCAAGGGTACCACACATGGATGGGGTTTGGCATCCTGAGTCCTACAAAATTTGTTTGGGAATTTTTGGAATTTTCTGTGATTTTCTAGGGATTTTCTAAGACCATGGACTGAACTGTAAATAAACTAAGTTAGGAATCCTTGCACATATGCCCCAGGGTTCACATTTGTGCCCTTGCCGGCGGCGGGAGGGTTCGCCAGCGGCGATGTGGGGCCTATCCACGACAACAAGCGACACCATGGTGAAATTGAGCTCACCACGGTCCGGTTGGTGGTGGTGGCGAGGGCGGAGCCGGCTCCGGCGACGCCGCGCGCGCGGCGGCGACCGGCGGCGGCGCTCGGGAGGGCTCGGTGTCGTGCGGCGTGGAGACCAAATTGGCGCAAACAAGCGTGCCGGGTGAGCTTGCCCGGATGCTGAGGAGCCTAGCAGGGTGCTTGGACCGGCGGCGAGCGCGGGCCGGGTAGGCTAGCACGGCGGCGGCGGACCGGGCGGCGGCAATGGCGCGGCGGCTCGGTGCGGCGCGCGAGGAGGGGCCGGGAGGCTTTATACCCCGGCTCGGCGGCCCGTGGGTGACGCGTTGGTGACGGCGGGAGATGCCGCCGTGCTATGGCGTGTCGGGTCGCGCGCGCGTACGGCGGCGACGCGCCGACGGACCGCCGGTCCGTGGAGCGCGCGCGCGCACGGCGCGCGCGGACGCCTAGACGCCTCGGGACGGTGCGCATCGGGGGCGCGCGTGCCTCGGGACGCAAGCATGGCGCGGACGTCGAGGGCTCGGGCGGCGTGGGCACGGCGGCGGGGCAAGGCGGGCGGCGGCGGCACGGTGGCGCTCGGCGCGCGCGCACGACGTCGCGCATGGCGTGCGCGAGCTCGGCCGTGTTGCCGGTGCCCTCTTTGAATCGATTTTTCTCAAAATTTTTCAACAAGAATCGTGCCAAGTGATGAATACCAAAGTTGTAGATCTAGGTACCAGCTACAACTTTTACAAAGGTTGTATAGGGTTTTGTTGCCTAGATTTGAAACGCGTGGCCAGTGCCAACTTTGAATGTCGGCGGGGTTCTCGTCAACAAGAATTCCTGGCTTGTAAGTGCTTTTTCACAATTTTCCCCTCCAAACCAGCAATGCCACTCTACATGAAAGTTGTGTCCCTCAACAAGATCTACAACTTTCCCAAAGGTAGAATTTTAAGTGTTTAGGTGAATTTCGGGGAACGCGACAAAAGTTCCGGCAAACACCTGTGGACATGGGGTGGCAAGGGGGCTTTGACTCACCCTTTGACCAAGGGTTGGCCCCACCAGTGTTTTACTATTCACTAGGGTCACTTAGGGTATGCTAGGGAGTTTTCATGGGTGAGGGCCCAGGTTGACTTAGGGTTGACCACTTGACCGGCTAATCGCGTCGTTAGCGTTAATGACGGTAATTAAAAACCTGGGGCGTCACAGCCTACCCCCCTTAAAGGAATCTCGTCCCGAGATTCGACTTGACAACTAAGAGATGGGGAAAAAGACTCACTGCTTCGGGATTGGAGGAAGCCCGGGTACTTGGTGTTGAGATAATCCTCCGTCTCCCACGTGGCTTCTTCTTCCGTGTGATGGCTCCATTGGATCTTGTACATTCGTACGGTTTGCCTCCGGGTCTTTCGCTCTTTTTGGTCTAGCACCTTTAAGGGATGCTCGACGAGCGAGAAATCCGGCTCGATCCAAGCATTAGCTTCTGTGATGATCTCGTTCTCCGAAACAGGCATTCCTTTCTTCAACTGAGTTACATGAAACACATTGTGAACCGCGAAAACCGTTACGGCAATTGGATACGGTAGGCCACGGGTCCACATACTTCTAGTACTTCGTAGGGTCCAATGTAGCGCGGGGCTAACTTTCCCTTGACTCCGAACCTTTGCACACCTTTGGTGGGGGATACCTTCAAATATACATGGTCTCCCACTTCAAAGTGTCGAGGGTGCGGTTCCTTGTCATGATAACTCTTTTGTCTCATACGGGCCATCTTCAAATTTTCTCTTATCACTTGTACCTTCTCTTCGGCCTCTTTTACTAACTCGGTCCAAAGAGTGTTCTTTCTCCGACTTCGACCAATTCGGTGGGGTGCGGCATCTCGCGTCCGTATAGAGCATCGAACGGTGCCATTTTCAAGCCGGCTTCGATAGCTATTATTGTAGGAGAACTCGCTAAGGACAAGCACTTGTCCCAACTCTTGTCAAAGTGCAAGATGCTTGCTCTTAACATGTCCTCTAAGATCTGGTTTATCCTCTCCGTCTGACCATCTGTCTGCGGGTGATAACTGGAACTACGGAGTAGCTGGGTTCCCAAACACTCATGCAACTGTTCCCAAAAACGGGCCACAAACTGGGTCCCTCTATCAGAGATTATGGTCTTTGGGATTCCATGTAGACGAACTATGTGGTCTACGTACAACTCTGCATACTGTTGTACTGAGTATGTAGTGTGTACGGCAATGAAGTGAGCAGTCTTGGTAAGTCTATCTACGATCACCCAAATAGAATCCTTCTTCCTAGGGGTCAGGGGTAAACCTACAATAAAATCCATACTAATGTCATCCCATTTCCACATAGGTATCGACGGGGGTTGGAGTACTCCTCGCCGATTTCAAATGGCTTGCTTTCATCCGGTGGCAAGTATCGCACTCGGCTACATACTTGGCTACTTCCACCTTCATATTTGACCACCAAAAGTTCTGCTTTAGATCTTGGTACATCTTGGTACTACCGGGATGGATAGAGAATTTGGACTTGTGAGCTTCATCTAGAATGATCTTCTTGATTTTCGGGTCAACGGGGACCACTAGACGTTTTCCAAACCAGATCACACCTTGGGATCTTGCTGAAAACAAGTGTACTTTGGGTCTCCTTCCACTAGTTTCTGCCTGATGGTTTGGATATTCGCATCGTTGCGCTGGGCAGTGACAATTCTGTCATACAGGCTGGATTCTGCCGTCAAGGCGTAAAGAATTCCCCTCGCGTACCACTTCTAGGTTGAGCCTCCTCATTTCTTCGCACAGGGGTTCACTGACTGGCTCTAACTCTAGGTGGTTGCAATGATCCTTGCGGCTAAGAGCATCCGCAACAACATTTGCTTTGCCAGGGTGGTAGTGCACTTCTAGATCATAATCCTTGATCAACTCAAGCCACCTTCTCTCGCCTCATATTCAACTCGGGACCGGGTAAAGATATATTTGAGGCTTTTGTGATCGGTGAAGATATTGCAATGATTGCCCATTAGATAATGCCTCCATATCTTGAGGGCATGAACAACGACCGCCTAGTTCAAGGTCATGAGTAGGATAGTTGAGCTCATGGGGTCGAAGGGCTCGCGAAGCATAGGCAATGACTCGGCCTTCCCGCATAAGGACACGGCCCAAGACCGGTGCCCGATGCGTCACGTAAAAACTTCAAATGGCTTCGAGTTATCGGGGCCGAGCTAGCCCGGTGCCGAAGTTAGATGTTGTCTCGGGGTGCGAAAAGCTTTCTCACATGCTTCACTCCACACGAATTTTACTCCCCTCTCGAGTAATTCGGTCATGGGTTTTGCGATTCTAGAAAAGTCGAGAATGAATCGACGGTAATATCCCGCCAATCCCAGAAAGCTGCGGATTTGATGTACGGATTTGGGTGGTTTCCAATCCATCACCTCCCGAACTTTACTAGGATCTACGGAGATACCATCGTGGGAAATGGTGTGCCCCAAGAATTTGACACTTTTCGGACCGAAATTCACATTTGGAGAATTTAGCATAAAGCCGATGATCTCGTAAGCGCTGAAGGACGACTCGGAGATGGTTGGCGTGTTCTGCCTCGTCTTTCGAATAGATGAGGATATCATCGATAAAGACCACGACAAACTTATCGAGCTCAGTCATGAATACGGAGTTCATGAGGTACATGAAGTAGGCAGACGCATTAGTGAGTCCGAAGGACATGACCAAGAATTCATAAAGACCATAACGAGTGGAAAATGCGGTTTTAGGAATATCACATGGTCGAATCTTGATTTGGTGGTAGCCAGAACGAAGGTCAATCTTAGAGAAGACTTTGGCACCAGCCAATTGATCAAACAGAACATCAATTCGAGGAAGTGGGTATTTGTTTTTGATAGTGACTGCATTGAGCGGTCGATAATCTACGCACATCCTCAAGCTGCCATCTTTCTTTTTGACAAAGAGAGCAGGGCAACCCCAAGGAGAAGAGCTCGGGCGAATGTAACCCTTATCTAACAATTCTTGGAGTTGGGTTTTTAGCTCGGCTAGCTCTTTGGGTGGCATGCGATAAGGTCTCTTGGAAATGGGCGCGGTACCAGGTTGGAGTTCGATTACAAACTCGACATCTCTGTCTGGTGGCATACCAGGCAACTCATCAGGGAAAACATCCGGGTACTCACACACTACTGGAATCTCATCAAGGGAGGAGATAATGGTCGCATAGGCACAAGAGCTCGGTACGCGATCCCGAAAGGTAGGTACAAGGTAGTGTGCCCGACCGTAGGGGAGTGGGTCTCAACGACCCTATCGCTATATCTAGAACCACCTTATGTTGATTCATCCATTCCATACCCAAAATAACATCCATGCTTCCCAAATTGGATGACTATCGCATTAGATTGAACAACCCGACTTCCTAGTCTTAGGGGAACTCCAAAAATTACTAACTGAGACGTGATGTTTCCACCCGGTGTGGTAATTTTATAAGTAGATTTGGTTGGTACTCCTCTTAGACCCAATCTGTCTAGTAGACTCTCATTTATGAAACTATGGGTGGCTCCCGAATCAAATAAGATCTTGACAGGAGTGTGATTGATAGAGAATGTGCCGCGTGAGCTTTGGAGCTCCTGCGGGAATATCACTCATGGTGGTGAAGTTCAGCTTACCCTGGCACACTTGCACCATGGGTTTCTTGGCCGGAGTGACTGGCTTGCTTCCCGTATTCTGGTTCGGCGGGTTTGGCTTGATCTCGTCTGGGCTTGGGACACTCATTAATGTAGTGCCCAGGCTGGCCACAGTTGTAGCAACGGCGGTCTCCAACCTCACGTGGGGGTGCATTAGGCTTTGGAGCCTGCTGCTGGGCACGGCGGAACTGGAAGTTCCCGGCAGGTTTGCCCTGGAATGGCTTCATCGTCCAGCGTCCAGTTGAAGATTGCTGGGATGGGCCTGGAGCTTCCTTCTTCACCAAGCGAAACTTCTTGCTTGTTCCGCCGCTGCGGGGTGAATCCGGACATCCTCTTGTTGTCCCCATGGGCTTTCTTCATAGCATCTTCTTGCGAGATAGCTTTGTTCACGAGTTCTTGGAAGTTGGCGGGCTCTAGCGGATTTAGGCGCTCATATAGCTTGCCATCAAGCCCGTCACGAACCTCTCCATCTTCTTGGCATCCGTATCAACATGATGCCCACCGTACGGCATAAGCTATTGAACTTCGAGCATAGCGGTACACGGAGTCGAGATCCTTGACGAGGGGCTAGCGGCTCCCTCATCTTCCGGTCCATCAGACCCTTGGGAATGTGGTGACTCTTGAAAGCTTGCTTGAATTCTTCCCAAGTCACGGCGTGATTTCGCTGCATGGACTTGAAATGGTCCCACCACATCAAAGCTTCACCTCGCAGTTGTAGGGCTGCGAAGTTCGCTTTGTTCTCCTCCGAGCAAGGCAGCACAAAGGCAGAGAATTTCGCCTCTATGGCCTGGACCCAAGCCTCGGCTTCCAGAGGGTCTTCGGCTTTCGCGAACGTTGGCGGTTTCATGGCGATGAACTGGGCATACGTGGTGACCTGGCTAGGTCCCTCGTGGTTGGCCCCATGTGGCGGCCCTCGGTTCATCTGCTGGGCGATTTGCTACTGGGTCTGCAAGATCTGGCGCAGCACCTCGGTCTGGGTGGCCATGTAAGCCTCCGTCGGGTTCATGGGCGGGGGTGGCGGCAAGTCACCACTACCACTCGCTCCAAAACCGTTGGGAGAGCTGCGCGTGGTTCCCACCATCTGAAAAGTGAGTGTTATTAGTGAGATAACTGAAAGCTTACTTCCAAATGATGACAAGCACGATCATGCATTATCACATCCCATTAGTACGTGAATAACGAGTACGGCAACAAGCACAACATTCTATAGTCACAAGATTTATAGAATCGTTTCTCTTAACAAGGTTGGGGCAGTGATTGCTCAATTGAGTGGCGTCTAATCACTTCTGAACGATCGCCGTTATTCTGAATACCAAAGAAGATGGTATACGAATGAGCACTTATATGCTGGCAACGAGTGACGTTCGTAAAGATGCTTTGCTTTACCTATGATCTCAGGAGATAAACAATGCATTCTTTTGATAAGTGTGATCATTCGCAACGAATTATCCAAGATATGGTATTTAGCACAAGAAAAATTCAATTTTTGAAAACAACGGAATTCACTTAAGCATACAAGCTTCAGCATTCTTATTACAACATGACAGAACAAGGTTCAACGTCATTATAACTCAATTTGAAACAACAAGACAACACATGATACAATAGTTGCTTGGCACGAAGACGTGCTGTCAAGCCACTACTCCAACATCTCTAAGATACTTGAGAAGATCGATATCCTGCTGCTCCCTGCTGTCGGCAACCTAGTTGCCCACTGAAGCACCACTGTACGAAGGCGAAGCTGGGGGAGTCGGTAGCGGTGGTCCTGCCTGGCTCGTCGATCCGGACCGGACACGGCCCTGGCTGCTCCTCCGGGAGTGCATGCGGGGGCGTGGTGTAAGGCCACTATAGCCCGCAAGGCCGCCACCCTGTACCTCGGCCTCCACGCACTCGCTCGCCGCATATCGGCAATGTTCCCGCAACAATGGTCGACCTCTCAATCTCGTGTGCGTCGGCATCCTCCTCTAGTGCATTGTTCTCTGTCTCTAGATCCACGATCCTCTGGAGGTTGTCACCTTGCTCAAGCTCCAACTGGAATCTCCTAGTACGCAGTCTGTCATTCTCCTGCTGCACCTGGGTAAGCGTGAAGTTCTGAGCCGCCGGTGTCCGCCGAAGTTGCTCCCAATCGCGCCTAGATGCCTCCAGGCGCTGTGCAATAACTGCTGCGGTATTAAAACGCAGCCCCTGGAGTGTGAAAACCACGTTCGGCAACGGGCAAGTGTCCGAGTAATATCCAACGGCTCGCTAGGGTCGGCAACTCCCGTAGATGGTCCAAACGGCCCAACCAAGACGGGTCGTGAGGACTCACAGCTGGAAACAGTCCAAACGGTGAAAGAGCTACCACAGTAGGGTTGTGGTCACAAAAGTCTGTCAGCACTCTGAGGGCGGCTGACTCCACGGACTCGTGCGTGATAAATCCCCAGTAAATAAAGCTCAGGTCAAACCAGTCGGTGTGATCAGGGTGCGGCAGCACAGTCACGATCACCCTGCAACGGGGAACACCAAAGCGCTCAAACTCCTTCACCTCGTACGTCGGCGGGGTAAGGTAGCCTGCAGCACTGAGTGCTTCCCACGCCAAGCGCGGAAAACCCTCCCAGTGCAACCCGTTGGTACGGATCGTACCGTCAGCGTCGAACTGGTGAAACACGGGGAAATCCATCTGTACACAAGGTAACCCATGTCAGATCTCAAAAGAGAACGGCATGACAAATGGAGAAGTTCTGGCAGTTGTGAACAAAATTTCATAACCAAAAGCCCAGAAACCACAAAACTTTCCCAACTTCTAAATTAATTCTCAAATACTCTTAATTAGGATTTTAAAGTGGAACAACGATCAAGGAAACAGAATGGAGGGTCCTTAACTTGGACGTGCCTAAAGGAAAAGTGAACCAACCCATCAAAGATAGAACTGAGACTTGCTACACCAGGTAACTAGTTGAGAAACAACTGTTTTTAACAATTTGGTTTAATTAACCTAGCACATGGTGAACAACTTTTTCGCAAAATTTCGGCAGCATGACGGTTAGGTATGAGGGGTACTTCCAATTTATAAAAAGCGCACACTAGCATAATCTTCCTTAGAGAACACATGGAATTCCGATTTTTGGGGTCCATTTTAGTTATTTCGATTTTTAACATGCATGCAAGACGTCCTATTCGTCCTCACATGGCAATCAAGCCAAAAATCGAAGTTAGTGCGGTGGCAAGGCTTATACTCGTCTCTCCCTATAATATCTAGTCGAGAGCTATATGGTACTTGCTTAACAACTAACGAAGCGCCGTTATGTACCCGCGAAAACGAACCTTTCGTGCCAACACGTCACGAAAGCGTCCACATACATTACCGTTCACTATAGAAACGGTATCCATGCGTTAAGCCGCTGCATGGACAGCGTCCAACCTCGGACACCCTCCGTTCGAATGGAGTGTATCCTTGCCTCGCATGAGCGACATGCGGAATGCTCACGTATGAAACACGTGGCGACACACAACTCATAAACAGACGCGAAGATGGGATCCGTGGAATGGATCACTCCATCAACCCTCGCAATTCCCGTGATGCGGAACAGCACACGTATAAAACACGTGGCTCCTAGTTTGGTTGTGCATAAAGTAAGTCTGACATAAAGTAATGTGCTGGAAGTTAGCAAAATAAACCATAAGTTATTTCAGCCACCTGAAAGAACCCAAAATTCCCTCTAGGGCCTCTCGGTCTAGTTTATCCTTAGCGGACCAACGTATTTTTGGAAAATCGGAAAATCTTGGCAACATTTTATTCAAAAAATCAGTGATTAAGGTTTATTAATTAATCTCTGGTGCATATAAGCTCTGATGCCATTGTGACAACCCGCCCGAAGGAGAGTAAGTGCTCTTCGCCACAAAATTGTGAGTCCACTTTGGTCATTAAGCAATAATAAAGTACCATCTGTCGTAAGTGTCGGGTTAACGGTAAATCACTTGAGAGCACAAGGATCAGATATATGCATTAAAACTCACTCGAAGGCGAGTCCGGAGATACAACAACTTTCAATTCAAATTCGTACCCCGAAGGGTACAATTAATACAAACCATAGTTTTTGTCATGACGAGAATAGTTCGAGTTTTGAAAAGGCCGCTGGAAATTAACTAGCGGAAGCAAGTCACCGCCGGGAGGCCATCCATGATGCTTCAGTAGTCATCCTCCACCCTCAGGCTCCCAAGGCGGGCGGGATCTCAGGACACACATCCTTTGAAGGCATTACGGATAACACATTAATGCAGAGAGTGAGTATACTAATACTCAGCAAGTCTTACCACGTCGGTGATAACTACTTCACCAAATCTAGACCATGGAAGGCCTAGGCTACTGGGTTGCTTTTGTAAAAAAGTAACAGTGAATCCCTTACTTTCAAGATTTTAGCACAAGTTCTAGTGGTTTAACCTTTGCATTGTATTGCGTACAAACAAAGTTGTACAATACAATTATTCAAACATCATCTTCATCAACTTCCATCATTAGGGATCACATGACTAGTGGAGTAGTCTCGGATAACGGTGAGAGGCCGACAATCGATTGATTATAAACCTTGCAAGGTAAACCCAAACACACGGTCGGAGACGCCCCCGCGGGTTTCTTTTGAGGCCGTCCCCTTAAATCCTCGGGTTGGGATCGAATCTTACGATCTTTGGTGCGGGCTATCAGCTGCCCGAGATACCAGGTGCCACTACACCACGGTAGCTAGCCGTAAGGCGAATCACAAGAGTAGTAATAGTAAGATCCCTCACTAGCCTCATTATGGTACTAGGCTTACCGGTCCCTTACCCAGGCACTATGCTTGAGTACGTTCAAAACTTAACCCACACCCAACCACGGGACCGGAGCCCAGATCCCATGCTCTTACCACGTGAGCAATCCATTTAAGGATATAGTATGATTCCTATCTGGAACTATTCTCGCGAGTGGTCATCACTCGACCTTAACGGTCCTATAGCTTAGCAACTATACGACCTATCATACTAGTAGGGACAAGGGTACCTATGGATCATGCATCTAGGGTTTCATTCAACTCCACGAACGTAAATGCACAATCATTCATAGATAAGTGAATAAAGAATTTTAAAGCCCAGGTTAGATGCACGGAGCTTGCCTTCGTCGGCTATGCTAGCTTGGGCACCCTCGGTGTCGAGTACGTCCACGTCTTTGCGGAGATCCTTCCGCTCCTCCTTCCTTGGTTTTAGGGACAAGGGAGTAGTCTCACGTCTAGGAAGATCTACACGGAATGCAATGCACTTTAGGTGATGTGATAGTTTGTTGTCTTATCCAACTCTAGTTGGTCATATTCACTATGACATGTTTATCTAAGGTTTTATTTGAGGAGGGTCATTAGTTGTACGTGGATTACTTCTTTTATTTTTTATTTGAATAAAAGGTTTTATTTAAGCTTATCATTTCATGTGAAAGCTTCATTTCCTTTTTTATCTTTACCAACAAAGGTGTAACCAATATCTTTTTATTTATGAATTAAATTTCTTTATCGGTAATATTAATTAAATTTCTTTTATTTATATTAAATACTATTTCCCGAAAAGAAAAGGATTTAATTAAGGATTTTCTCTTTATTTTAATTTCCTTTAATATTAAAGGGCATTTTAAGCCTTTTATTAACCAATTAAATTACCAAAAATTAAATGAGTGTTTCTTAAGCCTCATAGCACCTATCCTGGTCCATTGGACCCACATGCAAGTGTTGGATGCTAGAAAATTAAATACTCATGAAAATCACAAAGGTTATCTAGTGATTCATCTTAAATACATATAAAAAATAAATAATCATCAAAATTACTCAAACTTTCTGGTGGTTGCTCTCTGGTCCTAAACAAGTCTAAAAAGCTAATATGCCCTTGGAACCTCTACTGAATTTGGTTTATACAATTTTACAAAGGAAAATAGGCATAAATCAGGAATAATTAGTTCTGGTACTCCTAAATTCATGATTAATTCACAAAGGGTGTCTTTTGGCATTTCAAGGTAGTGTGCACAAGTTGGGCTCAAGAACATTAATATATTTAACATGAAAAATCATTTATGTAGCACTGCCAGAGATGGAAAAACATTTTTATAAAAACATTCACATGGTAACTTTGTGCAATCTTTGGCACAGCATCTAGTCTTACTCTAACACACATCATATCCAAAACCTAACTACAGAGGAGCTGTACATTTCAAAAGATCCTGACATATTCAGCATAACATGTTTGTAATTTTTCTGTAGCTACTTTGAATCTAGCCTCAAGGGTACCACACATGGATGGGGTTTGGCATCCTGAGTCCTACAAAATTTGCTTGGGAATTTTTGGAATTTTCTGTGATTTTCTAGGGATTTTCTAAGACCATGGGTGACGTAAATAAACTAAGTTAGGAATCCTTGCATATGCCCGGGGTTCACATTTGTGCCCTTGCGGCGGCGGGAGGGTTCGCGGCGGCGATGTGGGGGCCTATCCACGACAACAAGCGACACCATGGTGAAATTGAGCTCACCACGGTCGGTTGGTGGTGGTGGCGGCGAGGAGGCGCGCTCCCGGCGACGGCGCGCGGCGGCGGCCGACGGCGAGCGCTCAGGAGGGCTCGGTGTCGTGCGGCGTGGAGACCAAATTGGCGCAAACAAGCGTCTTTGGTGAGCTTGCACGGATCTTCCGAGGAGCCTAGCGGTGTGCTTGGACGGCGGCGAGCGCGGGCAGTGGGCTAGCACCCGGCGGCGGCGGTGGCGGCGGCAATGGCGCGGCGGCTCGGTGCGGCGGCGCGAGGAGGGGCCGGGAGGCTTTATACCGGCTCGGGCGGCCCGTGGGTGACGCGTTGGTGACGAGCGGGAGATGTCGCTCGTGCTACGGCGCGTCGGGTCGCGCGCGTACGGCGGCGACGCCGCCGACGGACCCCGGCCCAGTCGTGGCGCGCGCGGGCGTACGGCGCGCGGACGCCTAACGCCTCGGGACGGTGCGCATCGGGGCACGCGTGCCTCGGGACGCAGCATGGCGCGGACGTCGAGGGCTCGGGCGGCGTGGGCACGGGCTGGGGGCAAGGCGGCGGCGGTGGCACGGTGGCGCTCGGGCGCGCGCACGGCGTCGCGCATGGCGTGCGCGAGGCTACGGCGTGTTCTTTGGTGCCCTCTTTGAATCGATTTTTCTCAAAATTTTCAACGAGAGCGTGAGAAGTGGTAGAATGCCAAAGTTGTATATCTAGGTACAGCTACAACTTTTACAAAGGTTGTATAGGGTTTTGTTGCCTAGATTTGAAGCGTAGCGATTGCCAACTTTGAATGTCGGCGAGGGGTTAAATGTGATAATTCCTGGCTTGTAGTGCTTTTTTCACAATTTTCCCCTCCAAACCCGGCAATGCCACTCTACATGAAAGTTGTGTCCCTCAACAAGATCTACAACTTTCCCAAAGGTAGAATTTTAAGTGTTTAGGTGAATTTTGGGGAACGGCAGAAGTTCGACAGAGCACTGTGGACATGGGGTGGCAAGGGGGCTTTGACTCACCCTTTGACCAAGGGTTGGCCCCACCGAGTGTTTTACTGTATCACTAGGGTCACTTAGGGTATGCTAGGGAGTTTTCATGGGTGAGGGCCCAGGTTGACTTAGGGTTGACCACTTGACCGGCTAATCGCGTCGTTAGCGTTAATGACGGTAATTAAAAACCTGGGGTGTCACAGCGCGGGGACACAAGATTTATACAGGTTCGGGTAGCTAGAGTAGCGTACCCTATGTCTTGTTTGGAGTAGTATTGCGCCCTGAGTTTGGGTGTTGTTCCCCGGAGGGATTGTGGATGTTCGGCTAGGTACCCGGCCGTCCTTTATATAGTCCAGGGGGCGGGTGCCTACTCGGTTACAAGGTAGGAGTCCTAGTAGGATTACACAGAATGAGTCCTAGTAGGATTACGGGGGAATTCTAGTAGGAGTCCGTCTTCTTCCTTCATTGCGGTACCCGGGGTGTATGCCCGACAAGCCCCCGAGCACGTTGTAGTCGAGAGTAGTAGTTCGAGTAGTCTTGAAGCCTCTTCGAGTAGTTCTTGAGCGTCCTCGAGTACTGCTTGGAGAAATCTTCAATAGTACTTGAACTTCCATGAGGCTAGAAGGTGGTCCAGCTCGTCTGTCTTGAAGTCGAGATTTATATGGAAGTACGATTACAAAATCACACTCCATATGGAGTAGCCCCCGAGCCTCAGGTTGAGTCGTGAACTCTGGCTGAGGGTCAATCTTGATTCTGCTTCCGCCTTGAAAAAATCAACTATTGAGTGTAGCCTAGTAGCCCCCGAGCCTTGGAACGATTGACGAATCAATCCAAGGGTCTTCAGTGTTCGCGGAAGTCATCATCTGAGTACTCTTGTAGCGTTCAGCCCACGAGCTCGTCGCCAGGTGAGCCATAGGAGCCACATCGAGTAGTTGTTGGTGCTGAGCCCCCGAGCTAGAGAGCTAGCAGAGACTAGTCAAGTTGTTGTCGAGTAGTGATTTGGTGAGTAGCCCCTGAGTTTGGGAACTAGCCGTGCCGGCGGAGGTACGCGGAGCATCCTGGGAAGTCGTCGCTGAAGCTTGACCTGAAAGTAGAGATGCGTACATTATGTAGCATTTTTGTGGAAATTGAATCTACTAGTGACAAATACAAATATGAATATAAATGTAAATGTCATGTGTCATTCTCTTGTTTTGGTCGTAAGGTGTCGAGTAGTTAGCCTGATGCGGTTTAGCGCCCAGTCTCTTTGGTCGCTATTTAGCCATAGCCGCTGGGGGCGTGGAGGCATGACAGGAGAGCTGGTTTAAGTGCCCGGTCTCTGAGGAGCCTATTTAGCCATAGTCGCGGGGGCGTGGAGGCATGACAGGAGAGCCGAGGCTTTGCGCAGATCAAGGCGTGTGCTACTGGAGCGAGACCATTAAGAGGTAGACGAAAGTAGTCGGCAAGGAGACAAGAGGGAGCGCGTTTGCTCGTTGTTCCGCATGGCGGAGAGCAAGATTGTGCAGTGCCTCCTCAGGGTGTTGTCGTTGTGCGCCTCCAGCACTCAGTACACGAAACATCGTGGCAAGAACCTCCTAATTTGGTGCACCAAGCCTATGACAGTCTGTCAACATCCCCAAAGAATAATTGGTGCGGTGTACCTCTGCTGGCAAGTAGCCGTTGAGAGGCGTACACGAAGTAGTCTTCAGCGTTGGTTCCTATATGCGGAAAACAAGCCGAAGAAAAAATAGTTATTGAAATAAGTGACTTAGCTTGATTCGCGGATGAGCGTTGACAAAGCCGTGGCGGTTGGTGATGGAGCCGCGACAGTTGTTGGTGAAGTCGACTAGTCGGAGTTGGATCCGACAAGTTGTTGATGTCGCGGGAGCCGTCCTCGACTAGTTTTTTGTTGAGACTAGTTGAGGTAAGTAGTCGAGGTAGTGTTGATGTACTTGCGTACGTCTTCACGTGTGCAGCAAGCAAAGATCTTGAAATCTTGTGGATACAGGGACATGTGGATGTAGTGGAACTCCAAAATTCTACTTTTGCACGAGTAGTTGGAGCCGCTACCTCGATCCAGGGTGACCAGATAGTAGATGATTTTTTGTCTAGCACACCGCAGCATGCCACAAGCAGCAAGAGCACGTCTCAATTTCTACTTGGACTCTGAGTATTTCCACTGGATGAGGAACGCAAACGTGGACTTGCACATTGACCAATCCCGAGCCGACTCGTGATGCCCAGCTACCTTCTTCAACTCGGGCTCGGCAAGTTGCTTTGTGTACGGTATGACGAATTCTGAGCCAGGACGTTTCCCACTCGTCCTAAAACTAGTAGTTGTGGGTTCCAAACTCAAGAAGGTGCTCATTGACAGTGTTAGCGGGCTTAATGTCCTTTTCACCAAGACCTTGAAAAAGATGAAGCTCGATATCACCGACATGCTCACCAAGAGCGCGTCACCCTTCTATGACATTGTCCCCGGTAACGCGGCTATCCCACTAGGCTCAGTGGTCCTGCGAGTTACTATCGGAATTTTATGTCCGGCAACCTCAATAGGGGGTACCTGTCGGAGAGTAGATAGTGGGGATCACCAGACCTGGAACTCGAAGGTATGCGCGGGGACACAAGATTTATACAGGTTCAGGTGGCCAGAGTAGCGTACCTACGTCCTGTTTGGAGTAGTATTGCGCCCTGCGCTTGGGTGTTGTTCCTCGGGGGATTGTGGATGTTTGGCTAGGTACCCGACCCTCCTTTATATATTCCATGGGGTCAGTGCCTACTCAGTTACAAGGTAGGAGTCCTAGTAGGATTACACGAATCGAGTCCTAGTAGGATTACAGGGGAATTCTAGTAGGAGTCCGTCTTCTACCTTCCTTGCGGTACCCGGGGTGTATGCCCAACAGTTACCTTCGGGGAGACTAGGGAGAACTACCGCACCAAGTACATCAAGTTCGAGGTTGCAGACTTCGAAACTTCCTACCATGCCATCCTCGATAGACCTGCTATCGCCAAGTTCACGGCGGTACCCCACTACACCTACTTTGTACTCAAGATGCCAAGCCCTGCTGGAGTACTCTCATTGCAAGGGGACTTGAAGATATCCTTCGACTGCGACACCGAAGGCGTGGAACTCGCAGCGACCAATTAAGTACCCAACGCGATGATGGAAATCTTTGCTGCATCCAAGAAGCTCGCTCCAACCGAACTCGAGATCCCAGAAAACACTGACACAGGCAACAAGCCTCAACCATCTGAGGAAGTGCAAGTGAAGGCCATCGACCTCGGGATAGGTGACAGCAGCAAGACTACCATGATTGGGGTGGGTCTTGACCTGAAATAGGAAGACGCGCTCAGCAGCTTCCTCCGGGCCAACTGAGATATCTTCGCATGGAAACCAGCGGACATGCCAGGGGTGCCCAGGAGGCTGATCGAGCTCTCACTCAATGTCGATCCTAAAGCTACCCCCAAGCGACAACACCTTCGCCGTTTCACTGACGACCGGCGGGATGACATCAAGAAGGAACTCACCAAACTACTCGCGGCCAGCTTCATCCGAGAAGTCTTCCATCCTGAGTGGCTCGCCAACCCCGTCCTCATCTACAAGATGAACATGAACGAGTGGAGGATGTGTGTCGACTACACTGACCTCAATAAGCACTACCCCAAAGACCCTTTCAGGTTGCCGCGAATTGATCAAGTCATCGACTCCACGGCATGTTGTGACCTTCTCTGCTTCCTCGACTGCTACTCTAGGTACCACCAGATCGCCATCAAGGAAGAAGAACAGGAGAAGACCGTGTTCATCACCTCGTTCGGCACCTACTGCTACATGACTATGTCATTCGGGCTGAAGAACGCTGGCGCCACCTAACAGCGAGCTATCCAGGCCTGCTTCAAGAAGCAGCTCAACAAGAATGTTGAAGCCTACGTAGATGACGTGGTCGTCAAGACCCGAAACTCCGACACGCTCATCGCCGATCTTGAAGAGACTTTCGTATCCCTGCGGGAGTACCAGTGGAAGCTCAACCCCAACAAGTGCGTCTTCGGTGTACCCTCAGGGAAACTACTCGGCTCCATCATCAGCCATCGCAGCATCGAAGCCAATCCCGAGAAGATCTCTGCCATCACAAACATGAAAGCTCCCACCTGCATCAAAGATATACAGAAGCTAACCGGGTGCATGGCGGCCTTGAACAGATTCATCTCGAAGCTTGGAGAACGGGGGCTACCTTTCTTCAAACTACCCGAGGACCAAGAGAAGTTCTCGTGGACCCTAGAGGCTGACCAAACCTTAGCGCAGCTCAAAGACTTCCTGTCTAAGCCACCAGTCCTCGTGGCTCCTCGCAAAAAGGAGCAGATACTGCTCTACCTCGCTACGACTACTCACGTGGTCAGCACTGCCATCATTATTGAGTGGCAAGAAGACGGCCACGCCTACCCAGTCCAGTGACCAGTCTACTTCATCAGCGAGGTTCTATCAGAATCAAAGGCATGCTAGTAGCCAGTGTAGAAGCTACTCTACGCAGTGCTCATCACCTCGCGGAAGCTACGACACTACTTCCAGGAGTACTCGATCACCGTCGTCACCGACTACCCGCTTGGTGACATTCTGCGGAATCAAGATGCTACTGGAAGAATCTTCAAATGGGTAGCCAAGCTCAGCACCCTCAACATCAACCTCAAGCCACGCACAGCCATCAAGTCTCAAGCACTAGTCGACTTCATGGCAGAATGGCGGGAGACACCCTAAATTCCACTTCTTGAATTTAATTAAAATTTTGCTTAGCACCTTTCGCTCTCATTTAAGGAACATAAGGTGTGTGTGTGTGTGTGTGTGCTTTTATAGACATTCAATCATTTTTCTTAATTAATTAATGAAATATAGGAGTTCCCTGTTGCATACATGCTGGTGCATCATTTTGTTGTGTTTGAATTCAAACTCTGGTTTGAATTCGTAGTTTGAATGTGTTTGGAAAATGAAAACCTTTCTTTTAAACCCTCTCCCCTCTTTTTTTTCCTTTTAGCCCAAAGACCGGCGCGGCCCCCATCGCCGCCCCGCGGCCCGGCCCGGCCTTTCCGGCCCAAAGCCACGCCCCCGGCCTCCTCCCCGCACGCATGCGCCGCCTACGGCCGACGGTTGGCCCCCACCCGTCATCCCTCTCATTGCGCCGCCGCCGCATCGCGACCGAGTCGGGGCCGAGTCCGACTCGGCGTCCGTGCCCCCACCGCCTTTCCTCTGGGCTCGCGCGCCAGGTCGTGGCTCTGTCCTATTTAAGGCACTGCCCGCACCGCCTTTGCCTCACCCCGCGCCCAAACCCTAGCAGCCGCCTCCCGCCGCCGACGCCCAAATCCTAACGCGCCGCCGCTGTTGCTCCGCTCCAACGCCGTCGCCCAGCCGTCGTGGTCACCCGCGGGAGGTTCGCCAGGAGGTCAGAAGGAAGACCGTGTCATTTGTTGGCGCGTTTGTGCTCTGCTTCGTCGGGTTGGCCTCGCCGGAGCTCCGCCGCCGCGCCTCTCCACCGTCTGTCGTCCCGCGCTGTCGTCTCCGCCCCTGAAACCCGCTGTGGTGTTCGCCGTTCACTCCCAGACGTTCCGGTGCGACCCCCGTGATGAATGGTGCACCCCAGGCCGCCAGACCGCTTTGCGCCGCCGCTCGCCATCGCGCCGCCGCCGCGTCCCGCGTCGCCGAAGGCCGCGCGCCGCCGCCTGCCGCTCACGCAAGACCTGGGCCGTTGGATCCCCGATCCACGGTCCAGATTAGATGGACCCCCCGGGTCAAACCGGTATGCACTGGTCAACCCGCGACCCGCGCCCGCGTTTGATCCCGTCCGTCGGATCTTGATCCGGCGGATCAGATCCGCTCCCCCGCCTTAACCGCGCGCTTTTGCAAAGAAAACCCTGAGTTTTTCCCTATTTACAACCCGGTCCTTCCACCACAGGAAAACCTTTGCAGTTAGGTCCTGTTTTCTTCAGTTTAGCCCGAAGCTTAATTTTTATTTACAGATTAGTCCCTAAAACTTGTTTTAGCCGTAACTTAGTCGTTTTAGCTCCGTTTTCTGCGTTCTTTATGTCCACGCGATCGTCTCGACGAGTAGAATAGTTTTCTGTTGTTTTTACTTCTGTTTGAGATGATTGGTGTACTGTTTCTTATTTGTTTCCATTGTATGCTTGTATGTGATGTGTGGAGCGTAGAGTACGAGCAGTTCGGGGACTTCGTTGCCGTTGAAGAATTTCAAGACCCTGAGCAGTTTCCGGCGCTGGTAGAAGGCAATTCCTTGCTGCATTCCCGTTGATCCTATTACAACATGCATTTTAATTACACCGTTGTTTATTATTGCTATGCATTAAATTGATGGGTCCTATTGCTAAGGTTCGACTAGCTTTGTTATCCTGTGCCTTGATCAACCTGGGTTTACTTTATGTTGGGTAGCACAAGCTAGAGCTTTACTTGGTTTCGGGTGGTTTAATGAACACTTATCAATATGGATTTATTTATGCTATCATTCATGTAATGCAAAAACACTTTATGCCTGTTAATCGGAACATGGAGCGACCACCCAGGAAAACAGTACAACCACAAGACATATGGCTCTGTCTTGGCTAATAATTAGTGAACTGTGTATTAGGTATGCTTTACCTGATAAGGGTTGGGGGATGACGGGGAGTGGTGTATGGACCCACTCGGGCGTAGGTGTGGGCTTAGCTAAGACACGGTACTCGTCCGGGAGCTTTATACGCTGCACTGATCAGGTAACCTAGCAGGCAGCCTACATCTGGGGATCTTTGTAACAGCCTCGTAGCGTCCCTATGCAATCACACCTCGGTAGTGTGGTATGATGCCTAGCTAGCATCGCATGGTTGGCTCTAAAGTTATTCGGGACTTTTACGCGACTTGTGAGTAAAGATGTACAACCTCTGCATAGTGTAAAACTGACTAGTTAGCCGTGCCCACGGTCAAGGGCGGCCTGGACCCTCACATGATTAATTTATAGAAGATGGAACTTTTAAACTTGTGCATTACATTCTATGAATCAGTTGCATTTATTATTTGGGTTTGGTATATACTTTCATTTGCTAGTAACAGTTGCTTTATAAAACTTGACCAACTAAAATGTTGACTTGCTTATGAACCCTCAGCTTCCACTATAAAGCCTTGCATGTTGTTATAGCACTTTTCCCTTGTTGAGTATGACATGTGCTCATGCTTGTTGTTCCTTTATTGCATCTACACTACCCGGCTGCTGCTCAGATGGACTCTTTGAGGATTTCCATGAAGGGTTCGATGAGTTCTAGGCGTTCGTTCTCTAGTCAGCTGTCTGTGGAGGACTTCTGTGCGTGTTTACTTTCCACTGTTAGCTACTCGAACGTTTGTTTAGTTGAGACATTCGGTCATGTAATAATTGTTTAATACTCTCTTTACGCTTTACACTGTGTTTTGGTATTCACTGAGTCGATGCATGTGTGTCACTTGATCCTGGCGCACATGTATTCTTGCATTCGGATTTGCCCTTAAATTCGGGTGTGACAATCAACTACCAACTCCAACCGAGCGACCAGAGCATTGGGTGATGTACTTCGACGATTCACTCAAGCTCGAGGGCACAGGTGCAGGGGTACTCTTGACCTCTCCAAAGGGTGAACAACTCAAATACATCCTGCAGATCTTCTGGAAGGTCTCAAACAACGAAGCCGAGTACGAACACTACGTGAAAAATTGGCTTTGGTAACGGGTGTAGATCGCCTTTGGTAACGGGCAATGCGCCCATTACTGATCAAGTGTTACAAATAAGCCAAGAAAGGTAACGGGCAGATGCCCATTACTGATAAGACATGTTTGTAACAGGCATTAAACAATGATAGTTACCACAACTAGCCATCGATCACGTGAAATGGCTGTTTTTCTAGGCCCACAGGGAACTTTCGTAATGGGCACCAAAGCAAAGCACGTTACAGAAGCTCAATATCAGAGACTCCTGATGTGCACTTGCGTCTCCACTATCTTGACGAACTGAGACGCGTCTATTTCACGTCCGTCTCAGTACATATAGGATTCATAACGGGCATCAAACAACGACCGTTACCACAACTAGTCACGGGTCACGTGAAATGGCTGTTTCTCTAGGCCCACATGGAACTTTGGTAACGGGTATGAAACAGAGCCCGTTACTATGAAATTAACTTCAGAGACGCGTTCCGTGAACCAGCGTCTCCACTGTCTCGACGAAATGAGACGCATATGTTTCCATGCGCGTCTGCTTTCTCTCTATTAAAGGAGACGCTTGCTTTCAACCTGCGTCTCCTATATCTCGATGAACGGGCCAGGTCCTGGGGCCCACCGGTCAGGACTGGTAACGAGCTTTTACACTACCCATTACATTGTGGGCATTTTTGTAATGGGCTTTCCGAATGAAGCCCGTTACCCACTGATCAGTGTTTGTAACAAGCTTTAATTAGCGCTCGTTACAGATACAGCGGGCACCCCTACAGTAACCTGCCTAGTTGCCGGCAGCATCCTGGAACCAGCCAGGATTTGGCAGCCACCAGGGGCTGCATCGTGGAACCAGCCAGGATTTGGCAGCCACCACAGCAAGGAAACATCACAAACACATTCTCACATCACAGATATAGGCAAAGCAAGATCACATTTATTGACAATCTAGGATCACACATGAAGTTTCAAGTCACTCTCATCAGGGCTTGTTTGGATGGAGTCATGAGAAACCCGCCTGAACCAGACAGTATCTGACCCCAACCAAGCAAGCCAAGCAGGTTTCTCAGGCAACAACACCTGACTAAAGAAGACTGAATGACTTTCAAGTTTCTGGTCACAATAAACTCACGGTGCACCACTGTAGAAGTTGCCCTTTCGGTCGATGGTCTCCTTAAGAATGTCCTCGCACAGCATCTCCCGGACACACTTTACATCTTTTGTGGAAACATCTACGGGAGGTTTGAAATCCTGTAAAATACAATCATTTATGAGAATACAAGTATAAATCATTTTCTAAAATCAGATGGATAATATGAGCAGAGACAAGGTTGAGCATTATTATCTACTTACAGCAGCCTTCTTGATATCAGGTATGGCATCGAGTAGTCTTAACATATGGAATGTCACTTGGAATCCACACAAAGAGGACCCCCGTGGCTGCTGAGCACACTGCATCGAGGTACCAAAATGACAAGTTAATTCAATACCAAATAGGTAAGAAGGGGCCATAAAAAACCTCGGTCTTACAACGAGATTTGTTTTGTGCTTGAGTGTGGCTTTTGGCTTTTTTTTCTTTCCTTTCGTCACTCTGTCTTGTGCATCACCAAAGGCCCTGCATGATCAGCAATACCAATTAGAAACAATAAGAGATTGATTTTTTGTGAACAAAAAATATTGTACCAAAGGCCCTAGATGGTTAGCAATACCAATTAGAAACACTGAGATTGAATTTTTGTGAACAAAACCTACAAGAAACTGACCAGTCCAAAACATTTTGGATGCCTAGGAACTTTAGCGAGGGATGTTGTTTAGCAGAATCTAGATACCAAACCTCTTCGAACTTCATACAGATGATCACTGTTACCCAGTGGCTAGTGCAGTAGGCACCCACCACGTAGTAGTTGTTCATCATTGCATTTGAGATTGCTTTGCCAACTTGCTGAGAATGCTGAGAAATATTTGTTGAAGTAAACAAATCTGGATCTAAAAACCCAACATTGCTCTGCTTCTCTGCTGCCTTGTCCATCATTTTCCTACAAAAAATCAAATCATTAGCATGCATGAACTTTGCAGTCAAAATTAAAGAAATATCTTTTTAAGTTTTAAAGGACTTACAATGTTCACAACCTCATGAAGGTAACATCCGGAGAAACTAGTGTTATAAGGTTAAACACGCTACTGAATTCAATGTTTAACATTAAAGCACCACAACCACCTTTAAAGTAGTCTTGATCCACCTTTGCTGGAAAGACAAGTTTATCCTTACTGTGTTCCATGACATCAGCATGCAACTTGGCACAATTTGGTCCAGCAGCCTTTACATTTGCTTGTGACAACATAGGTGCACCCGACTTGTATTTTGGTCGGTCCTGTTCTGTTCCATTAACACAGTTAAGAATCTCATCTTTAGACAGAGGTTTCCTGGCCTGGTTCCCCTTCTGCAGTGGAGATTGTCTGGGCTCCTCCTATTGCAGAGGCTGTTGTACTTGTTGCATCGCTGCTTAGGGGGAGATTGCCTGCGCTCCCGTCCTGCTAGTGGAGAGGCTGTTGTTTCATATGTTGCTTATACTCATGTTGCAGCTGCTGCTTAGGTGTAGTTTGCCTGGGCTCCTCCTGTTGTTGTCAATGCTCCTGCTGCTGGAGAGGCTGCTATTTCATCTGTTGATTATCCTCAAGTTGCAGCTGCTGCTTAGGCGGAGTTTGCCTGGGCTCCTCCTCTGGTGGTTGTCGACGCTCCTGCTGTGTAGCTTTGCTGATCTGCTGCTGCTGCTGTTGAGCCTTCTCTTTCTGACACTGAGATGCAGCACCTCCATCTGATGTTGTACCCCTGCTACCTGTTGCGGCTTTAGGGCTGGGATGTCTCGTCATGGGTGGTATAATGATCCTGTCCTTTGGCCATTAGATCCTTTGAACAAGAGCCTCGGCTAGGGTTGCTACGTCAGCCCCATCAATTGGCACAGGCAGAGGGTATTGACTCGCATTGGCCCACACATAAGTAGGTTGCACCACAACATACCCATCCTGCACCGGTACTGAATGGCAAGACTTTTGAGATGGAAAGACTTTCGCTAGTGCGAGCTCCACAGTGCCATCCAAAAGGCTACACACGGTTGGCTCTGTCAGCTTATCTATTGTGTCCAGCATAGGTGATCGACTATCACTGTGCACTTCATTCGCTTCGTCACCGTTGGCATTCCAATGATCTCGCTCTCTGCCATCTTCCTCGCTGTCATGCGCATGTTCTTCCTCGCGGTCATGCCCATCTTCTTCCTCAATGCCATCCATATCTTCTTTCTCGCTGCTACTGACAAGCGCTGGTAATTGGGAAGGAAGAAGTGCATTTTTCGGTATGTTGATGCCTGATAGTCTTAGAGCATGGACAATTGATTTAAATGTTTTTCCTCCATCACATCATGAGCATCAGACCTCTTGTTCCTCTTCTTCCTGTACATTCCAGCGAACTCTTCACCAAACCCTTTACCCCAGCCAAGTGAACTAGACACGCCTCGGACCCGACCTCAATGCTCTGGAGTCTCAAATGCTGCGGTGAGGATATCATCCTCCCTAACCCCAGAGAAAGAACCATCGCTACCCTGAGCTGCAACTGTTTTCACCCTGTCTGCTACCCCTACCACCGCAGGGTTATTGAATGTTATGCCCCCGCTTCCTTCACTAGTGTTCTTCTTCTTCCCTACCCTTGCCCGCAGATAAGGTCTCGAACATCTAGGAAATTGGTCCCAAGAGTTCTGTTTTCCTTCGGCAACGAGCTTTGCATCCTCCTCCTCCCACTCTTTCCTTTTACCACGATAACCTTTTCTGCTCGTCTTGTGTGGCTTATTATGCAATGCTCTCTTTTGTTTCATCTCCTGGCTCAATTGCTAAAATGAAGGAGAATTGGTTTCCTGCACAAACATGTCCCAGTCTTGTCGCTGCAAAAAGGCATGCTTCACAAAGGGAGTCTCCTCTTCACTCACATATTTTTTTCTTAAATGAGCCTTGAACCGCCATTGCAAGGTTCCAATCTGTGATATAGCTACCTTAACTGCCTTCTTGTAAACAGATTCTTCCAGATTGGCTGGGTAATCTAGCTTTTCCTCTAAAACTGTGAACAGATGGTCCTTCTCAATTGGTGAGAGATCATCAACCGCCTTGTTGATTGACACCCTCTCCCAAGCAATGAGACCATAGACCAATACAAATCTATCCCTCGCAGCATCTGGGGTAGGCCAAAAATTAGCATCAAGTCCAGTTGCAATCAACTTGTCTTCTGGCCATTTGGTTTGTGTCCTTGACCCGCGGGATCGAGTACTACTCGCAGCAGTCTGTGCTGAGTGACCCTATGAAGAAGGTTCACCGACGATGGGCTGTGATGATGCACTGGAGGTAGAGGAGTTTGTTGTTGTGAGACTGCATAGATGATATGTCAGGTTTGTCAGTAGAGCAGCATAAGCAAGACTGAAAATCTAAACAAAATTCTTATTAGATAAACTCGTTTTCTCTAACAGGAAAAATAGCTAATACAGTCATAAATAAAATCAGCATAGACATACACAGTTCATATTTTACTTAATTAGCATACTGGGATAGGTGCTAACCATTTTGACAGGGACACAACAATATGATTATATATCAAAGTAGAGAATAAATTCCTTCAACTGCTTCCTTGTCCAACTTGAGCAGTGATGGATTGTGTGTTCCATGTGTATGTGCAACAAGAGGATAAGGAAATGGTCATGACATTATATATGACAGTAGTGAAACAACACTCACAACACATCATGATACCAACAATAACAATATATATGACAGTAGTGAAACAATTAACACTCACAACAAAGCATAATACAGTCTAGTTATCACTACCTTATAAACCACTACGATGCAATTCCCACTGACATTATGTGGCCATCAGAATTAAAGTATGCTAACAGGTTCAAAGCATAAGTGTCGATCTGGTACATTCAAAGCATAGTAGAATTAATGTATGCTAACATCCTTTATGCTTTTCATGAATTTACAGTGCAAAAATTATAGCACCAGGAACATGAAAATGAATTTCAACATTTCATATAACTTCATCTGTTAACAACAATTTATTCAAAACAGACTTGGAGCAACGAAATCCATCCATCAAATCCATAGTCAATCAATTGAAGATGAACTATTAAGGCATGTCTCCCTAATCCACCTTGACATGAATATATAGCAGATTGGGTGGACTACATTATAAACCACTGCGATGCAATTCCCAATGACTTTATGTGGCCATCAAAATTAAATTATGCTAACAGGTCCAAAGCATAACTGTCGATCTAAGCATAGCAAAATTAAAGTATATGCTAACAGGTCCAAAGCATAACTGTCGATCTGGTACATCCAGAGCATAGCGAAATTAAAGTATGCTAATAGGTCCAAAGCATAACTGTCGATTTGGTACATTCAAAGCATAACAGAATTAAAGTATGCTAACATCCTCGATGCTTTTCATGAATTTACAGTGCAAAAATTGTAGCACCAGGAACATTAAAATGAATTTCAACAGTTTATATAACTACATCTGTTAGCAACAATTTATTCAAATAGACTTGGGGCAACAAAATCCATCCATCAAATCCACAGTCAATCAATTAAAGATGAACTATCAAAGCATGTCTCCCTAATTAATCCACATTGACATGAATATATAGCAGATTTTGGTGGCCGATGAGAGAGAGGGCGTTGGGGGTTCAAGCAGGACTAACCTCTGTCGTAAATGAAGTAGTTGTTCTCGTGATGGTCTGAGAGGCCGGATCCACGTTGGCTCGTGGCCTGAGGCGGCCGGCTCGTCATTGTGGCTGGGGACGACGATGTCGACGGATCCGCGTCAACCGTCTTTAGGTTGGCCGGACGTACGTCCGCATGCCAGTAATCGTGTCCTCGTCACTGTCGTCACGCAGGGAGCGGTGGGGCTGGAGAAGAGCAGGGCTGCGGCGGGGAGAGAGTAGCGAAGGCGAGCGGGGCGAGTGGCGGCAGCGGTGGGGAGAATGCGCGTGTTGTGAATCTGTCTAGCGAGGAGCCGAATATGAACGGCGCGTGAAGCATCCATACCGGGCCATCGATTGTCAGTTTAATGGGGAAAGGAGAATCGAGAAGCGTCGTTGCATGTGACTGGAGATCTGGTCCACTTGAAAGTCAAGGATATCAAAACTAACGAGGAGTTACCCATTGCCGAGGAAACGACGGTGCCCCATAAATACGTATTTCTTTGAATGTCTTAGCCATATTGCGCAAGTATTTTCCAAGTAGTGTGGGCAAGCTGCACCTTTCCTTTTACTCTGGCTAGAGAGGTTGCACTGAGCCGGGTTGTCGTTGATGGTGGCGAACAATATACCATGCATTGTGAACTCATCACGCTTGTACTCATCCCAAACCTCTGGCGCACCAGGCTTCCACAATATCTTCAAGTCATCAACTAGTGGCCTCAAGTAGACATCAATACGGTCGCCAGGTTGCTTTGGCCCGGAGACCAATATTATCAACATCATATATTTCTGTTTCTTGGAAGGTTGTACAACGACAACACGACAGGCCAGGTGCTATGTGTTGAGCTCTAGTTACCGAATGGGTTCACGCCATCTGTGCTCATAGCAAACCATATGCTCCTTGCGTCTTCGTCAAACCATGGGAAGTGGTTATTAATGTTACCCCATTGTGCTGCATCTGCGGGGTGCCTAAACTTGCCATCTTTCTTAAGCTCCTTTCAGCCTTCGTCATGCCAACGCAAGAGTTGGACCTCCTTTTGTGTTGCGAACCATCTTTTCAACCAAGGAATGATGCAAAAATACCATGCCACCCTCACAGGAGCCCCTCTGTTAGCCTTCTTCTTCTTGCCTCTGATCTCGCCGGGCTCATTCTCGTCATCAGCATTATTATCATCTCCACCATCCTTTTTCCTCTTGTACCGATCATATCCACGCTTGGGGCACTTGTCAAGGTCTGCATAATCTCCACGGAACAATACACAATTGTTCCTGCATGCATGGGTTTTTTCAACCTCTATTCCCAGAGGACAGATTATCTTCTTCGCCTCATAGACAGACTCTGCTATTTGGTTTCCTTCAGATAGCATGTCTCTAAGCACATCCAATAGATGTTTGAAACTTTTGTTGCTCCAACCATGATTTGCCTTAAGCTGCAGAAGTTTTAGATCACCAGAAAGGCGAGAGTACTTCTGGCAATCAGGATAGAGGGGTTTCTTTGAATCTTCAATGAACTACTTCAGCCTCGCTAATTCAGAAGGTGTGTACACTCCTTGAAACTCAATATCCCGCAACATTTGATCAACATTGTGCACATGTTCCAACACCTCACCATCATCGAAGCCCCTAACTTCTTGATCAGTGATATCCTCAGGCCTCAACACATTTGGAGGGAATAATGGTTCATTTCCCTCAAAAAGTCTATTGTCATCAAGGTCTTCATCATGGTTAGCATGGTGTCGCACATCACCTTCATTTAGGCAGCCTGCTTCGATTTCATTAAGGCCTTCCTCACCATGTTTATTCCAACATGTGTAATTTTTTGTGAAACCACGTGTGACTAAATGATGAAAAATGATTTCCCATTGTGCGAATTTCTTTTGGTTGAGACAATCAATACAAAGGAAAAGCATTGCCTGAACATCACGGTTTCTCATATCCGCCTCTGCTTGATTTAGAAAACCATTGACCCCACTTAAGAAGTTCTCCCAATCTTCTTGGGGTTGTCTGTACATCCAAGCCCGAGCAGCAGACACCATCTGCATTCCATACACCAAATGAGCATAATTCATCACACAAAAAGACAGTTGAAGAATTTCAATAAAAGGGGGCCAATTAATTTCCACCTTGACGAGGACTTTTTACGAGGCGAGCGCGGCCGAGGAGGAGGATCGGAGGCGGCGTCGCGGCCACGAAGACAACGCGGAGGACGACGCAGTCGACATCCGCTCTGGCCCCTACCGCCGTCGCCCACGCGCGGCCGGCCAACCTGCTTCAGCGCCGGCTTTCTGAGGAGAGAAATTAAGTGCGATCCTCAGAGCGCGCGCAGCTGGCGGCGGCGAACAGGACAGGTCGGCGGGGACATCTGAGCACATAGATCGAGTGAGTGACCTTCTGAGGAGAGAGAGACAGAGCAAGTGTTGTTGTCGGAACAGGAGTGGCCTTCTGCGGAGAGAGAGCGAGTGGTGTCGAAAGGATAAGACACAGACGAAATAACAACATGCGTCTCCGATGTGAGAAAATAGGCGACCCTTGGTGGCAATCAAAGGAGACGCATCCTACAGCATGCGTCTCTAGTACGAACTTATCGGTAACAGACTTTATAGCCCGTTACTAATATGGCATCGATCAGTAATGGACTTAAGCAGCCTGTTACTGATAGGGCATTGATCGGTAACGGACTTTACAAGCCCGTTACCGATAGGTTTGACATTTGTAACGGGCTCTTTTAACATCTGTTACAAAGAATTTTTGTAACAGGCGTTTAAGAAGCCCGTTACCAGAAGTCCACATTGGTAACGGGCATTGTGGAGGCCAACCCCGGGGTCGTCCTAGCGCACTTATAGGTAACGGGCGCCAAACAACAACCGTTACAAATGTAGGTGGATGTAACGGGTGTTAAGGGACCGTTACAAATGTTGCGTGACCTATTTGAGATTTTCACGTAGTAGAGGCTCTACTACATGGGCTCCGCCTCGCAATATCATTGGGCATCAAGCGTCTACTGGTCTACGGCGACTCCACAGTGGTCATCAACCAAGTCAACAAGTCTTGGGACCGCAACAAGGAGAACATGGACGCCTACTGCCTAGAAGTCTGCAAACTCGAGAACAAGTTCTATGGTCTCGAGTTCCATCATGTCGTCTGTGACAACAACATTGCAGCGGACATCCTGACGAAGCTTGGTTCTACTCACACGCAAGTATCCGTCGGAGTCTTCGTCCACGAACTTAACGCGCCATCCATCCCGGAGCCGGCGCCCACAACCACTGACCCGATGCCTTCATAGACCAGTCAGGAGGTCATGATGATCGACGTCAACTGGTGACAACCCTTCATCGACTACATCCATGAGTAGAAGGTTCCCTCAGATAAGAACTTGGCCGAGCAACTCGTCCGCCGAGCCAAGTCCTATGTACTAGTCGGAGACAAGCTCTACAGGTGGGGTGCCACTTCTGTACTCATGAAGTGCGTTCCCTAGGAAGAAGGTAAGGACATCTTGGAGGAGATCCACAAAGGCGTCTGCGGCAACCACGCTTCCTCCCGCACGCTGGTCAGCAAGGCTTTTCGACGAGCTTTCTACTGGCCCACAGCTCTGGGCAATGCCGAGGAACTCGTCAGAAGGTGCCAAGGGTGCTAGTACTTAGCCAAGCAACAACATATCCCAGCTTACAAGCTAGTCACCATACCACCAACCTGGCCTTTCGCTTGTTGGGGGCTCAACATGATTGGGCCTCTGCCAATTGCGCTAGGAGGATTCAACAGAGTCTTGGTGGCTATCGACAAGTTCACCAAGTGGATCGAAGTCAAGCTGGTCACCTGTCCAAAGGCCGACAGAGTACTCGACTTCTTGGATGAGCTCGTGCACCGCTATGGACTACCTCACCGCATCATCACAGATTTGGGTTCCAACTTCAACAACCACTAGTTTTGGGAGTACTGTGAGAACAGTGGGATCGATGTCCGGTGCCTCAGTTACCCACCCTCAGGTCAATGGACAAGTCGAGCGCGCAAATGGGATGGTACTCGACGCCCTCAAGAAGCGATTGCACGACGCAGCCAACACTAAAGGGGGCAAGTGGATCAGGGAACTACCTAATGCACTTTGGGGGCTTCATACTCAACCTACCAAGCCGATGGGGCAGTCGCCCTACTTCCTGATCTATGGGTCTGAAGCTATTCTACCTGACAACGTAATGTGGGAGTCCTCGGCAGTAGAACAGTACGACGAAGGCATCTTAAAAGACAACAGACGAGTTGACATCCACGGACTTGAAGAACGCTACCATGATCGCAACGTCAAGGAACGCTCCTTCAACATTGGCGACCTAGTCCTCCGTCGCATCCAGAACATGGAAGGACTACACAAGCTCAGGTCGCCTTGGGAAGGTCCCTTCTCAATCTCCAAGGTGACCGGACCCGGCTCCTATCGCCTCCAGACACTTGAAGGTGACGACATCAGCAACTCGTGGAATGTCGACCAGCTATGTCGCTTCTATGCGTGTCGTTCGACTACTCCAAGATCCAAGTCTATGCGACTAACCCTGGGCTCCTCGCCGTGAGCAGCCTCCTGGTCCTGGCACTAGTCTACGGACTACCCCACTCCAAGATCTAGCGTCAACGGCTACTAACAGATCTCGAGCTGCTCAGAGCATCAAGGACTCTAGCGGTGGTCTACAAGACCATGTACTCTAGATCCATCCTATACAGCTACTAACAGATCTTTAGTTGTAAGCGGCATTGGGTCCTAGCATCACTTAGCCATATGCGGCCTTCGGGTCCGGGCGACTACACTTGTAAAACGGTCCTGGCCATCCAGATGTACTTTTTCCCCAGTAATAAAGTTCGATTTTGCAATCAACTGGTTTACTACGCCTCCTGACCAGGCACCTACCACTGAGTACTACTACTCGCGAGACCTTCACGGCTTAGTACTCCACACACTTCGCTACAAGTGGTGACAACGAGTACTCATTTCACAGATATGTCGTGAACAAATCTCATGCATAATTTAAACAAGTTATCATTTACTCTGTTTATATTACATGCACTACTACAAGCTAATCCTACAGGTAGTCCTACTGAAGGTTCAGCTTCCCTGCCACTTGTTCAGCAATTGGCGCCATCTCCTCCAGAAGGGTCTTGTACTGATCATCAGTACAATTCGCTGTGAGTCCTCCCGCAACCACATCCACTGGAGCCTTGGGAAGTACGACTTCATGTACGCCAGGACTTGGTTGGGGATCGACTTCGCCAAGTTCTTCACATAGGTCGCCAGATGCCCGGGGGCTTCTTTCAAGCGATCCACTAGCGGAGCAATCTTGGGCCCGCCCAGGTGTGGCACCAACAGCCTAGCAATCGGGAGTGCGGCTTCTTCAAGCTCCTTCAATTGGCCACGCAGCCTCTCGCAGTCTTCATTCAGCTTCTACAGGGATTTATAACAGTTCATGAGGTCACGATCTGAGGCTTTGCGAAGCTCCATGTGATAAATGCACTCATGAGCCAACTGCTTATACTCGTATTCAAGTACCTCTCGGGCGTCCTTCTCTCGGTACACGATATTCTTCAGGTCGGTCTCTGATGCCTTCAGCTAGTCCACTCGTGTCTCAAGCTCTGCACACAACTCAACGCAATGTCAGACTACAACAAGATACCTCAATCAGTACTCAACGGTTTGGCGGGCAGCATACCTTTGTTCTTCTGGCGAAGAGACTTATTCTTCCGAACCAAGTCGTCGCTCATCGCTTGCATTTCTTGTACTTCATTATGGTACTGGGCAAAGGCTCCATCAAGCTTGGACTACAACAGGGCGGAGTGCTTCCTGGCCTTGTCCAGTTCCTTCTCCAAGGCCTCTGCGTGGAGCACCGTATCACCATATCCTTGGGGCATATCAGATTTCTGTCAGGATCTCTCCACGACATCCTGCACAAGGCAACATATTAATCAAGTACTCAACAATTCATGGAATTCGACTACTCAGGGTGCGGCAACGTACCTAAATCCACTGCTCCACACGGCGCATTGACTCTAGATTCCGAGCTACGGAAGCCGGGTCAACAAGGTCGTCAGCTAACAGCTCCAGATCACTACAGCTTGTCGACGTCGCCTCAGCCATAGGCGTCGAACGGATGGACGCAGCATCCTGAATCTCAGGCGGTCGCACGACCACTTCCGTGCTCGCTTCTGGGAGCGCATTGGCATGTACCCCCATCACGACCTCAGGGGCTACTGCAGCTTCCGGCTCTGGGACTGTCCCCCTGTCACCTCGGCCACTAGCGCGGCGACCTCGACTTCTTCCGTAGTCGCTTCCATGGCTACGGCTTCAGGGATCGCGGATCATCCAGCTTGTGCTCCTGTCATCACAGAGTACATGACGTCAATTCCTAAGACTACAACTACTATGTGTGGTGTCTACCATTGGCGACGTACACGTACCATCTACTATGGTGGCTTCCTGCAGCGTAGCCTCCACCGCGACTTCGGTCTGTGGCTGAGGTGTGGGATCCTGAACTTCCGTTGAACGGTCTTCTTCACTAGTTGCAGTAATAGTTTCATCACCATCCCAGGACAGATCAGTGGATTTCCTGTATCACACAAGTTAGTCAATCATCCATGCAAGATTAGTGATCTACATAACTACTCGGGAGATCAGCCACACTTACAAGCTTTACCGGATAACAGTCACGGTCGGGGCGCCAAGAATGCTGGCGATGTCCACAATCCCAGCCTCTGCGGTCACCTCGTCTTCAACTTGGGCTTCCTCCGGCTGCTCTGCCCTCGTAGCCTGGGAGGGGTCTGGCCTCTCTCTTCCGTCGACGCCTGCGCGTCGTCGGCGTCGGCTGCTTGTTGTGCTGTTTCCGACATGACTACTCCAGTGGTTGGAGCTGGGCTGACACTCCTTTCAGTCGCCCCTCCCACTTTGTCCCAGGTCTCTTCTTCCCCTTGGTCCACGGGGTCGGAAGGAGGAATAGCCTACTTGTCTCTCCACTCGGCTCCCATTCACTCCCCCCTCTCTGGTCGCCTAATCGGTCCTTCAATTGGTATCAGAGCCAGTTGTGGATTCTTGTGGCTCTAACAAGTCTTGAATCCATAGGGTGACTAGAGGAAAGAGGTGCTTTTGCTTGCGACCTTGGTTTGCGCGTTTTGAGTCCGGCGATTTGGAGTTGTGCCCTTGGAAAACCATAACTTGAGATACCTTCAGTAAAACGGGCATAACTTTTCGCTCGGTGCTCCGTTTTGGCTCAAATTTTTACAGCGGTTTCGTAACTCCATTTGTAGGTGATCCAAAATCTAAAGCTCATTTTGGGGTCGTCAAAAATTCAGAAAAAATCAAGAAGATAATTGAAAAATCCTCATTTAAGTCTCTTGCGGCTTTGTCTTGTTTCTTATGGATTTTCTCTAGGCTTCATTTCACCTTATTTTGAGCTGAAATTTTTTGTGCCTCTATCTTTGGTGCTCCTTGTTCAGTGGTAAAATTTTGGGAAAAAGATAAGATCCTTTGCTATTGAACTCATGAGTACTTGTTAGAGAATTGAGGCATTTTGAGTGCTTTCTTTGCATCGTTGCTTGTTCCTCGAGTTTGCTTTCGGCTAATCCTAACCGATACTTTGATTATGGCACCAAGTTCTTCTCCTTGTGGTTCTTTGAGCAGGAGGAGTATGGCGGTTGAGGCGGAAGCCGGAGTGGAGGAGATGATATCTCTCATCGAGGACTATCGAGATGGTGACATCAAGAAAGGCGAGCTCTACCATAAGCTAGGAGGCATGAACCAAGGTACACTTGCCAAAGCTATCTTGATCCTATGCAATAGGTTGGATGATTGTGAGTGTGATTGTGGAGACTTGCATAGGAGAAACATAGATTTGTGTGATGCCTTGCGTAGGAAGAATGAGAAGATGAAATGTTCTCTTACTAGGTTGAAATGTGGTATGGCTCATTGGAAGTCTCGTGCTTTGAATTCTTGCACTTCTTGTAACACCATGCATGCTAAGAATGATGCTTTGATTGCTTCCATTGCATGCTTGAAATCTGAAATTAAGGTGTTAAATTTCAAAGCTTCTTTGCCTTGCAAATCTTGCGATGCCTTGTGTGTTGAAAATGAGAAATTAAAAGATGAAGTTAATTGGCGCAAAATTCATGTTGAAGCTTTTCGAAGAGCATGCGACAATCTTGATTTTGAGAATGATGAATTGAGATCATCTCTTGCTAACTTGCAATCTGAAATTGACTTGTTGAAATCCAATGCTTCTATGCCTTGCAACTCTTGTGTCGTTTTGAATGATGATCTTGATATGGCTAGGAGTAAGATTGCTTTGTTAGAGACAAGTGCTTCTTTACCATGTGTTTCTTGTGAGTCTTTGCATGCTGAAATTAATGAATTAAAATTGACTCACACCACATGTGTAGATGATCTTGAGCATGCTAGGGCTGAAATTTGTGATATAAAATCCATGCCTTGTAGCAAGTGCTCTTTGTTTCTTGTAGAGGATGCTTGACATACTTCTTGTGATGATGATGATGATGCTTTGATGGGTGTAAATGATGATACTTGTTCATGTGGTATCATTTGCACTTCATGCATTGATTTGGAAAATGAAGTTTTGGCTTTAAAGAAAATGCGCGATGATATGAGCGCCAAGTTGGTTGAGCATGATGAGATGAGTGCCAACCTTGAGAAAGAAAATGAACTCTTGCGTACCACATATGCTAAATGCATTGAAGAAGAAATCAATAATTTGAGAAATTTGACATGTGGTACTTGTGAGTGCCTCAAGTCTCAAAGTGAGGTTTTGCGCACAAGGTGCAAGAGTCTTTGTGCCAAGGTTTGGATTCATGCTTCTCTTGTCACTCCGATGTTGATGCTTCTAAATTTGCTTCTTCTAAACCGGAGTCGACTTCTTCTCTTGAGTGTGAGTCTTTGGATGGTGGTAAGTGTGCTAGTGCTTTGGATAGCTCTCTCATAGCTACTCCTAAGCTTGTTGCTTCTTCCGGTGTTGCCCAAGGTGATTTGAATGGAAAGGGTGCCTCCCACATATTTGGAACTCGTATTCCCAAGCCGAGGTTCCAATGCACCTTTTGCAAGAAGGATGGGCATACCGTTGAGTTTTGCTTTCGCCGTGTCAAGCACGAGCGACGTGTGTGTGCCAAAGCTTTTAAGAAGCCACGTAGCCTTTCTCATGGCACGTGTGATTCTAATGTGGGCACCAAGTTGGATGTTGGGGTTGATGCTTCACGCTCTAAGTCCCAAGGGACTTCCCACTTACAAGAGAATGGTGATTCATCCACTCGGACCATGCCTCTCGATAGGCCTTTGTACCATTGCTCTCATTGTGGGAAGGATGGGCATCAAGAGAGTTTTTGCTACCGCCGGGCAAGGAAAATACGGCGAGGAGGTGCCTCTAGGCCTTTGGTTGTTCATAGTCCTTCTCATGGCATGAACACTTGTGAGCCTAAGAAGGCGCGATTTGTGGACGGGTTTTATGACACTCTTTCTAGTGAGTTAGGCCATGCTCGTGGACATGCTTCTAGTGTTTCTTGTGTTGGTCCGCGACATGCTTCCCGTGGTGCTTGTGTTGGTTCTTCTCCTACGGCCCTGAAGGATCTTTGCCTTTTTGCTTGTGGTAGCACTCGACTTTCTTCGCGAGTGACTTCTTTGAAGCATGGTTCCAAGGGTGTTCGAAAGACTTTTCATTCCAACCGGCATTTGCATCATGCTAACCCACATGATAGGTTGTGTGCACCACTTACCCGCGTGACCAAATCTTGGATTCCCAAGTACGTGCTTGCTAACCCTTTGGGATCCAAGGCTCGGTCTTTCTCGTCTCCTTGTGTGTAGGTATGGAGGCGCGGTTGGAGAACATGAGTTGGATGGGCTTGATCTCTGCCCGTGAGGAGATCAAGACAAGATGGTTCTCCACACCGTTTTGGATGGCTCTTGAAAGCCTTTGTACTCGTGTATAGTGAGTTTTCTTTTCCCCTTGTCCTCTGTTGTATATACTTGTGTCTTGCTTGTGTGAAAACCATGGTAGGCTAGCCATCTTGTTCATGATAGCTTTGTGATCTTGAATATCTATCTTGCTATCTTTGCATGATTTTATGGTGGGTGATATTTATGAACATCATGTCATGCTTTATGGTTGATTGCTCAGTTATGTCATGTTGTTCATCCATATCATTTTTGTCTAGCTCGATGGTACCTTTCTTGTTAGCATGTTTGTCCCCCATGTATATCTTGTCATGCTAGCTTTGTAATATATGTTGGTGTTGATCCATGTGATCTTGTATCATGCCTTTGTTTAGTTCTTGTATATTGTTTGGCATGTTGTTCTTTGGTATCATTTTGGTTTAGTGTTGTACCTTGTTGACATACTTGCTTGCCCATGCTTATTCATATTTGTGGAATCATGTTACAATGCTCTATTTATGTTAATTGATATTGTCAATGCATTGTGTAGCATGTTGTGAGCTTTCCCTGGAGTTTTGGGCTTGTCTTGTCTTCGAGTTGTGTTGTTGTTCCTCTTTTCGGTTGGTTTTAGAGTTTTCCTTGCTCCTTCTTTTCCTAGCTTTTGCTTTGTTAGTTGCCCTTGGTTGAGGGGGGCTTGGCTTCTTTTGATAGGGAATTTGATTCCAAGAAGGGTTGTGGCTTTTTGGGTAGTCTTTGTGATCCTTAAATTGGTATTCCTTCTATGGTATTCAATTGGGATCTTTGCGGTTTTGCAATTGGTACTTTTTCTATGGTACTCAATTGGGACCTTTGGTGGCTCTTCTCACGCTTGGAGCGATTCTTGGTTGGTGTGTTCCCTCGTGAGCTTTATTGGTGTTAAGTCAAGTTCCTTGTCTCCCTATGCATTCTGCATTGCATTTGTATCATATATCATGATGTATAGACTTTGGTAGGTTTGACATTTGTGTCTCGCATTCTGTCATATATCATGTTCCTTTTGATGTACATATCTACCTATGTTGCATTTGTATCATATTGCATTTTAGGATGATGAGCTTCTTCCATATGCCTCATTTGAGTTTCTTTGGCTACTTGTGAGATATTGGTCATGTGTGTGGAGAAATGGCTATGTGAGGCTATGCTCTTGGAATATTTGAGATATATGTGTTGTGAGATAGCCTTTTTGAATCAAATGCTAATCTTGACTAAATTTGATGAAATGTGCTCCATTCATGTGTAGTAGTATATCCATGTCACTTTTTGGTCTAAATGTGCCTTTCATGCTTAGATTGTGCTTGGATGTCTCTTTCTTGCATTTGGGCCAAAGGCCGATATCATTGTGAATGTTTAGCCTATGTTGCATTCATGGAGGAGCATAAGCTTCTTTTTGCCGCAAAGGCACTTCATGTACCATGAAATGAATAAATCTTGAAAAGAAGTGTGTATGCTTGAAAAATGCTCCCTCCATCATGTTTATGCTTAAAATGTCTTATCTTTCACACATGGGTGCAAAACATGTTGCATGATGTTCACCAGTGGAGAAGTCTCCCCGAAGTGGACACATGGCTCATGAGCTTTAACATGGCATGCTTTGCTTTATGGGTGTTTTCAATGATCTTTTGTTGAGAATTGGATATCCTTGTATGATCTCTGGATGATATGCATGTTTTTGGCTAGAATATGACATGGATAGGCCTTTAAATTTGAAATGAGCCATCTTTTGATAAAATTGCTCAAATCTGAAAATTTGCTTTGTCACATGCCTATATTTCCATATATTACTTGTGGCAATGCTTTGACTATGCTATGACCCATATGTGTGCTCTTTGTCTCACTTCTAGCCTTTGACACTAGATTTGGCCTATTTGAGAAGCTCATGTAGATGTTTATATGCTTTGTCTTACATTCACGCATTTTCACCTTGATTCATACATTGTCAACAAGGGGAGAAGAGGTAAGCTTAATGAAAAATTCAGAAAATTGCATCTAAAATTTGGAAGTTTGCATCCACATGTTCAGGGGGAGTTTGCATTTGTGTAGGGGGAGCTTTGGTGAGTTTCCTTTGTTTGCCTGAGTTGTGCTTTGGTGGTTTCTTTTTACTCTATCACGTGTGTTTAGGGTGAGCTTTGTATGCTCTTTGTCCCTAGTGCATGTGTTTAGGGGGAGCTTGTGAGCTTGGTGTGCTCTTTTCTCTATCTCATGAGTTTAGGGTGAGCTTTGTATGCTCTTTGGCCCTAGTTCATGTGTATAGGGGGGAGCTTGTGAGTTTTGTGCTCTTGTGCCGGTGGTGTTGAGCCCCGTTTCCTCTTCTTGAGGAGCCGGCGGTTGACTTGTGTTTTTGATTGTCACATGATTGGTGTTGAGCCCTTTGTGCCTCTTCTTGAGGGATCGTGTGATTTTCGCTTGTCCATGATCGGTGTTGAGCCCTTTGTGCCTCTTCTTGAGGGATCATGCATTCTTGTCTCGGTTGTGTCGAGCCGTTGCCCATGTCTTTGGGACCGAGACATTGAGTTGGCCTTTGTGGTTTCTCTCATGCCAAGTGACCTTGTTCTTTGCTCTTGTGTGGTTTTCTTTCACTTGGATGGGTTGTTCGGCCTTTGCCCTCTCAAACCATTTCTTTGTGCTCACATGTTGTCAATCCGCTCCTCAAGGGGGGGATTTGGAAAATCAAGTTGATATGAACCTTGATTCTTGATTTGATGGCGATGAGCGGTTGACAAGTGTTTTGGTAAGAGTTTTATGGCACTTTGTGTTGAGCATTTTGGTTTGATGGTTTTTAGGGATTGCATGTTGGTAGTGTGTCTCTTCGATTGCGCTTAGCCTTTGTGCTTGCTTTGGTTTCGAGAGGAAATTGTCGGAGCATGCTTTTATCCCTTCTCACTTCAAGTGGCCTTTTGTTTGCCTTTTATTCGCTTTGTGGCGCTTGAATGAGTTCTTGTTTGTTTTGTGACCTTCTTTTGTCAATGCACTCATCAAGGGGGAGATTGAGGAACCAAGTTGAGAAGCACCTTGGTCCGTGTGTGATGAGTGATTGACCGGATGGTTTGAAGCTTTGTGTGTGTAGTGTTGAGTTGTGTTGTGTGTGTTTTATTTTGTGTATTTACCTTATTGTTTATGTGGTGTGTTGTCAATGCACTCGTGAGGAGTGGTTGACAACGTTGTGTGGACTGACTCTTGGCCTAGTATTGCAGGTGTTGGTTGCGGCTTGGTTTGCGTTGGTGTAGGCGAAGAACAGGCGCGAAAGGTCTTAGCCTTGCAGGGCCTCCGAGGAGTGGAGAGACAAGTAGGCTTGGTTCGAGGGACCCGGTGGCCGACGGGATCAAGTTCAAGCCGCATGGTGCAAGAAGAGCAAGACGAAGTCGTGGACATGGAGCTGGTGCATCAGTGGTGGCCAAGTCAAGGAACGAGGCAAGACTGAGTAGACCGTCCGGGCGCCGGAGGTGAAAGGCTTGGCGGGCTCGACGCTTGGCGTGGTGAGGCCGGGTCGTGTACGCGGGGTTTGGTGGTTTGGCCACAAAACCATCGGAGGAGGGTTTCTCGGTTTGGGCCTCAAAACCGAGCCCGAGGGCCTAGCGTGACGGAGACGGTATCCGGGTGCGTTGGGAAGCTTCGAGGCGGGCGACACGCAGCATGATCAAGGTGCTTGCGTCGGGAGGACGTGAAGGCCTGATGGATGCGCGGCCGTCCGATGGTGAACTTCATGTGTTGACCAAAATGCCCCTGTGAGGGCTTGAGTTGTACTCCTAGTGTAGGGGCACTTCGGTCTTTTTCGGAGGGCCTATATATAGGAGGAGGGGGCTGAATTTTCAGCCAACTCTTGGGCTAGCGGCTGCGGTACTCTTTCATTTTGGAGTGCTTTGGGAGAGAGGGAGAGAGGAGAGAGTGGCTCTTTGATTGGAGCTTTTTGCCATCTTAGATTTGGATTCTAGGAGTGGCTTGTAATCGATTGGACAAGATATTCATAGTGAATTCATCCTCTAAATCTTGTGCTAATCTTTCTATTCCCGAGTTGCTCTTGTTGCATTTTCGGAGCTCCTTTTGTGCTATTTTCGTGCTTGACTTGTTTCATCGATTTGAGGGCGTTTCTATCCGGATTTCTTTGAGGGGATCATGGGTGAGTGCTTTGTGCCTCTTTGTGGATGATCTTGACCCCTCAAACACCGGATTTGGCCTTCGATTCGTTGACTTTTGGATGAACCCTAGGTCATAGTGTTCTTGGCAAGGATTTGCGATTCCGGGAGTTGTAGGATGTTTGAGGCTGTAATTTTTGGGGCATAACCTCTCCTTGGGGTGTTCATCATCTCACCAAAATTTCGTCTCAAGACTCCTTGTGGTTTGGGAGATCCATCGATTGAAGTTTGAGGTTGTTTCTCGTGTTCCTCGGCTGTGCTGATTCGAACCTGGTGGACCGTTCGCGAGGTAACTGCGGACCGTCCACGAGGTAGTCGCGGACCATCCGCGAGGTCACCGTGGACCGTCCGCGAGGTGTCTGATAGCCCAGCTGTTCTTCGTGTTCTTGCGGGTTCTTGAGTGCCTCTCTTTCGATTCATTTTGTCGGTGGGTTTTTGGTGCATGAAGTTTGCGGACGGTCCGTACTAGAGTGTCGGACGGTCCGTGACGAGGCGGACGGTCCGCGGGTCCATCACGGATGATCCGTTTTTCTCGGTGCAGTACTGGAGGTTCGGGTAGCAATTTCAGATGGTCCGTGCCCTCCTCGCGGACAGTTCGCGCCCTCCTCGCAGACAGTCCGCCCGGACACTGCGGACGGTCCGCTTGGTGCGTTCCAGATTGCCTAAGTCCCTTGCTTTTTGAGTTGTGCTTCCGCGTTGGATTGGTTTGGGACTTGTTCCTAGGGTTGGTAGGTCCTTTGTGACTACGCGACCTTGGCAAGCTCGTGTTGGAATCCTTGTTCGTGGATTTGGGGCATAGGCCGAGTTCATCCTTCGGGAAGAATTTTTATCGCCTCCCATTCACTCCCCCCCTCTCTGGTCGCCTAATCGGTCCTTCAGTACTAGTTAAGAAAAAGAATGGGAAGTGGCGGATGTGTGTGGATTACACAAGTTTGAATAAAGCATGTCCCAAAGTTCCTTTTCCTTTACCACGAATCAATCAAATTGTTGACTCGACTGCAGGGTGTGCGCTTTTGTGTTTCCTTGATGCCTATTGCGGGTACCACCAGATAAAGATGAAAGAGTCCGACCAGCTCGCGGCTTCATTCATCACGCCGTTTGGGATGTTCTGCTATGTAACGATGTCGTTTGGCCCCCGAAACGTGGGCGCTACATACCAGCGATGTATGCAGCACATCTTCGGAGACCACATCTGGCAGACTGTTGAGGCTTACGTAGACGACATAGTCGTGAAGACCAGGAAGGCGGACGACCTAGTTAACGACCTACGTGTTGTGTTTGATTGCCTGCGGGCCAACGGGGTGAAACTGAACCCCGAGAAGTGCGTCTTCGGAGTGCCGCGCGGCATGCTGCTGGGATACATCGTTTCCCAGCCGGGCATCGAGCCAAACCCCGACAAGGGTCGCGGCCCTCGAACGGATGGGCCCGATTCGACACCTCAAGGGGGTCCAGAAGGTGCTGGAGTGCCTTGCTGCCTTGAGCCGCTTCATCTCAAGGCTCGGCGAAAAGGGCTTGCCCCTCTACCGACTCCTGAAGAAGCACGAGCGCTTCTCCTAGACCGTCGAGGCCCTGGAGGCGCTTGACAAACTCAAGGCAACACTCGCCTACGCACTGATCTTGACGCCGCCCCAGGGCGGCAAGCCTCTGTACCTCTACATTGTCGCAACCACTCAGGTGGTCAGCACCGTCATCGTGGTGGAGCGTACGGAGGAGGGGCACACCCTACCCGTCCAAAGGCCCGTGTATTACATCAGCGAAGTGTTGTCCAAGACCAAAGCACGCTACCCGCAGATCCAGAAACTACTCTACGCGGTGGTGCTCGCGCGGCGCAAGCTACGGCACTACTTCGAGGCCCACCCGGTTACTGTGGTCTCCTCATTCCCGTTGGGGGAGATCATTCACAACCCGGACGCGGCGGGCAAGATCACCAAGTGATCTATGGAACTTATGGGCGAGACGCTCACGTATGCGCCGCGAAAGGCAATTAAGTCCCAGATCCTGGCGGATTTCGTTGCCGAGTGGACGGACAGACAACTGCCACCACCGCAAATCCAGGCTAACTGCTGGACCCTCTACTTCGACGGGTCAGTGATGATAATAGGGGCGAGCGTGGGCCTGCTCTTCATCTCACCCCTCGAGGAGCACATGAAGTACGCGGTACGCCTACATTTCCCCGCGTCAAACAACATGGCGGAGTACGAGACCCTTCTCTGCGGCCTCCGAATTGCCATCGAGACAGACATCAAACGCCTCGACGTCAGGGGGGACTCGCAACTCATGATTGACCAAGTCATGAAGAATGTGAGTTGTCACGATGACAAGATGGAGGCTTATTGCAACGCCGTCCGAGCCCTTGAGGACAAGTTCTACGGCATCGAGCTCAACCACATTCCCCGCCGGTATAACGAAGAGGCAGACGAACACGCCAAAATCACGTCGGGGCGAATCACCGTTCCCCCGAACGTTTTTGCGTGGGATGTTGCAAAACCGTTCGTCAACCTCGAGCCGGTACCCTCGAGAAAAGAGGAACCCTCGGGAGCTCCCTCGAATCCAGCGGGCGCGCAGCCTATGGACGAGGACCCCTCGAACGAGGCATTTGTGCTCTCCTTGCTTGAGGGTTACGGCGCGACGAGGCTGAGGCCATAGACACAGAGCCCGCCCCCCACGCGGAGGACTGACGGGCCAAGTACCTAGCTTGGATGGATCGAGGGGAGCTCCCCTCGGATCGGTTCGAGGCCAGGCGCATCGCCAGGATGGCCAAATCATTCACCCTCATTGACGGCGAGCTGTACAAGCACGCCGTGTCAGGCGTCTTGCAGCGGTGTATACCCATCCCCCAGGGGCGCGAGCTCCTCTGCGACATCCACGCGGGCGTGTGTGGTCACCACGCGGCGCCGCGCACCTTCGTGGGCAACACGTTCCGCCAGGGCTTCTACTGGCCTACTGCGGTCGTTGACGTCAATGAGATTGTGTGCACCTGCGAAGGGTGCCAATTCTAAGCCCACAAGACCAATCTCCCAGCTCACACCCTCCGGACGATCCCTGTCACATGGACTTTTACCATGTGGAGGCTAGACATCGTTGGGCCCTTGCGAAAGGTGCTCGGGGGCTACACCCACCTGCTAGTGGCCATTGATAAGTTCTCCAAGTGGGTCGAGGTGCGCCCAATCACAAATCTCAGGGTAGAGCAGGCCGTGATATTCTTCACCGATATCATCTACCGGTTCGGGGTACCCAACTCCATCATCACCGATAGCGGGTCTCAGTTCACCGCCAGGAAGTTCTTGGAGTTCTGCGACAAGCACCACATCCGCGTGGACTGGGTAGCTGTCGCACATCCACAGACCAATGGTCAAGTGGAGCGGGCCAATGGCATGATCTTACAAGGCCTCAAGCCCAGAATTTTCGACAGACTGGACAAGTCTGGCCGAAAATGGCTCCAGGAGTTGACGACGGTCGTGTGGAGCCTCAGAACCACCCCAAGCAGGGCCACAGGATTCACCCTGTCTTCCTAGTCTATGGCACGGAGGCCGTCCTCCCCCACTGACCTGGAATATGGGTCGCCCAGGGTCAGGGGCTACGACAAGGGCGCCAACCAGCGGGCCCGCGAGGACTCGCTGGACCAATTGGACGAGGCCCGCACCATGGCTCTGATGCACTCAGTAAGATACCAGCAGGCTCTGAGGCGGTACCAAGCCCGAAAGATACGGCGCCGAGACTTCGATGAGGGGGACCTAGTCCTAAGGCTGCGCCAAGACAATCGAGGCCGCCACAAGCTATCGCCGCATGGGAGGGACCCTACGTCGTTGTCAAGGTGCTCAAGCCCGGCACCTACAAGCTGGCCAACGAGGACGGCGAGGAACTCACCAACGCTTGGAACATCCAACAGCTACGTCGCTTCTACCCTTAGAAAGGATTTCCAAGCTTATTTTGTTATTTACATTCGAATTAATAAAATTAAAGGGTGACTTGACTTCCCTCTGAAAACCAAGTCCCCCTCGGGGGCTACTGCGGGGGGCATCCCCCTCCCCAAAAAATGGTCCCATTTTTCCGCAAAAATTCATTGCAAACGTGCTAAGTACGCCTCGACCCAAACTCTGGGTGAATCTACACGGGACGCGAGTAGCCAAAGGGAGGAGAAGCGCGAGTCGCGGATAGCCCACTCCTCCAGCAAGATATGGCCCTTCCCCCTCACCGCTTTGCCTACAAGCTACTTGTGCGAGTGAAACTTTCCCAGCCGAAGATTCACCTAAGAAAGCGGGGAGGCAAAACAACACAATTGTCGAAATAAATAACGAGTACTTCAAATTACAAACTTCCAAATGTTTTAAACAGCAAATGTTTATTACATAGCCGCGTGGCTCAAACACTAACACAAGAAACATAAAGGGCTCGAACGTCTAGCTACTTTCAGGGCTCGGGAAACAAGAAGTCCATGAAGTCTTCGGCGAGGACATTGGCGGCAGGAGCAGCGAGCGCGTCCGCACGGTTCATCGCTACTTCGTCGTCGACGCCGACGGGGACAACATAGCCTGTGGAGATGGCCTCGAGGTCAACCTGGTAGTGGGAAGCCACCACGCCGAGGGCCTTCTGGACGCCCAGGTGAAGAGTGCGGCGCATGCGCTGGGAGACGTTCCTGCTGAGGGTGCGGAGGCGACTTGCCATCGAGCTCCCGGCCCACACCTCGCCCTCCTCGACCGCCTGGCACGCCTCAAGGGCGGCGGCCCGCAGCTCTTCCAACTCCTGTTGCGAGGAGTTGTAGGCCGTTTGGACAGCCTGCGCCTGGGTCGCCGAGTTCCCAAGGGCGGTCCGCAGGCCTGAAAACCAAAAACGAGAAACAAAAATTGGGAGCGGATCCAAAACAAACCGAGCCAACAAGCGAAAGACAAAGAGAGGCGACTCACCCTCAACCTGCTTCTTCACCGTTTCAAGGGTCGCGCGCGTAGTCTCAGCTGCCTGCTGCAGGCCAAGGATCGAAGCTTCCTGTTCCTCGACAGCCTGGCGCAGGTCCTTGTGGGAGACGCTCAGCTAGTTCTGCTCCCCGTCGAGCCGCGAGATCTCCCTGTCCCGGAGCTTGAGGCTGGCCCACGCCTCCTCGAGCGCAGCACGCTCCGCTGGAATTGTCCCTGCGCCTCCTCCAATGCCACACGTTCATGCTCGAGGGCAGCTCGGGCCTCCTCGAGAGTGGATTGCTCCTGCTGAAGCTGAGCCTCCGCATGCTGGCGTGCGCTCCGCTCCTGCTGGAGCTGCCCCTCCGCTGTGGCGAGCGCGGTAGCCTTCTCCGCCAGCTCGACCCTCAGCTGCTCAACCTCCTTGGCCTTCTCCTCGACTTGGCTCTTCCAAGACCGTGCTCCCTCGAGGGTTGCACGGTCCTGTTGGAGCTGAGCACGAGTCCAGGCCACCTCCATCTCCCACTCCGCCGCCACGGTCCGCATCGCGGCCAGGTCCTCGCGCGCCTTCAGCAGGGCCTCGTCTCGCTCCAGGAGCGCGGCCCTCACCTGGTCCACCGCGGAGCCGCCTCCAACAGTTCGCGCGCCCCACTTCAGGATCTCATCCCGCATAGCCTGGATCCGATACTCCAGCCACCCGTTGTCGGTCCGCAAGGCCTCGACAAGGGCGTCAAGGGCGTCATACTGGTCCCGGTACCAGTTGCGCTCGGAGCTCAGCTGATCGAGGTGGTCATACCTCTCTCGAGCTCGGCCCTCCAGCTCCTATCACCAGCGGACAAGGTGTGGAAGAAAGCAAAGTCAGGAAACGCGTGGATGCAGAAGCGACAAGGGAAAACTTCGAATTCGACGATAAGAACGCACACCTGAAAAACCCGCCATGTGGGACCTGCGTGGATCCGCAGCACCTCATTCAGCGCGTTGTTGAGCGAGGCGTCGTGGTCTCAAAACTCTTGCCACAGCGCCTGCTCAGTCTAGGCATCGTTGAAGTGGGCCAATGGCACGCTGGCGTGCTCCCGCTCTTGCTCTGGGCGCACGATGGTGACATCTAGGGTGGGCAGGATGGCGCGTGATGACAAGGCCTCGTCGCTGGGCGCGTGATGACAAGGCCTCGTCGCTGTGCGTCGGCTGCCTCGACACCATGGAGCCGTCCTCCCGCATCACCAGCTCCCCCGCTGCAGGCTCGGAGGCCAGCACGGGCCAGTTCTCCCACTAGCCCCACCCGGGCGGTGGGGCGTCGTCGTCAGGGACCTCCACCACGGACGCCTGATCGCTGCGGGCGGGGACGAGCGCCGGTGGAACCGCCAACGCGGCGGTCGCCGGCCGCTATAGCCGGCCACCGCGGTCGCCGCTTCCTCGTCGCGACCCCGCGGCCACGACCGCGCCGCGTGGTGGCTCGCTCAACGCTGTCGCGCTCTCTGCCGCCCGTGGCGCTCTCAACGAGCGCCGCCTCGTAAGCACTGACGCGTCCAACCTGAGCGCCTTAGCAGGCGCAAGGGCGGGGATGGTCGGTGCCACCCTACCAACACGAAAATACAGAACTGAGCTCCAACCCCTTCAAACCAGGGGCGCCCGGGGAGAATGTCGCTTACCTCAAACTGGAGAAGGCCCGCTTCCTCTTCCTCGAGGGTTCGGGGGGCGCTCCCACGATGCCTGTCGCCGCCGCCGCTGTGCTCGGCGACGCCCCGGCCGGCGGCGGGTTGGCGCCTCGCGGTGCGCGCGGCATTCTCTACCGACCGCTCGAGGCGGGCGCCTCCGCGCCCGCCGCGAGCGCCTGCTCCTCTGTCGCCCTTGGCGACGGGGGCGGAGGACTCCACCTCTCGGGGGGACTCGCCCCCCGTCACTCTCTTCCTCCTCCTCCTCGTCTGACGACAAGTTCTCCGGAGTCGCTAGGGGAGAGAGACCCTGCTGCTCACGCAGCCGGTACTCCCCATCCTGCTGCTCCCGGCGTTCCTGTCGTCGGATTCTCCTCTCCTTCTTACGCGCCGCCCTTTCTTGCTCTAGCCGCTGCGCGGCGCGGGCGGTCGCCCGGGCCCGGGGCGTTGGTGGATCCTACCGTGAGGCATCCACGGTCACCCTCTGCTAATGGAATCCGTCAGGATCACACCGATACATCAAGAGGAACCAAAAGGAAAGGGGAAGCCTACTAACCGGCGGGGCGTCGGGAAGCATGATGAACGACCAAAAGGTCGTCATTGTCGGTCGGCTTGGTCCTAAGGTTGACCGCGTGCCTTGCCCTCGTCGCTGCGTACTCCCGAGGAAAACGCTTGCGCAGCAGCCGCGAGCGTGCCAACGCTGTAGGGTCGGCCTCCTCGGTCATTTCGTAGATGCGGAGCCTCCTCTCCATGAGGGGGATGATCCGCCGGTGGTGTAGGTTGGCAAGAACCGGAGCCACCCCTAGCCCGGAGTCCGCCAAACTCTTCAGTCCGTTGAGGAGCGACTCCAGTCGATCCTGGTGCGAGGAAGGAGATAAGCCGTGGTGCCAAGTGTCGGTCTTTGCCTTCAGCACCATGCCGGTGTAGGGGGGAGGCCGGCGCCTTCGTTGCGGAGATAGAACCACCCCTTCTCCCACTCTGCATGTTAGACGTCATCGTGCACGGATGTACCACTCCTTGCGCAAGTCCCGCACCGAGAACGTCAGGCCGTCGGCGCCACCGCTCGGCGTACTCGCGTCTCGGTCGTGGCGACGGTGTGCAGCTCCGCGCGAAACAGGTGGATCCAGAGATCCCAATTCACGGGGATCCCTAGGAACCCCTCGCAGACGCCAGTGAAGGTGGCCGCCTGTGAGATCACGTTGGGGGCGAAGTTATGGAGCTCCACCCCGTAGTGGTGGCATAACCCGCGCATAAAGCGGCTCGCCGGCGCGGCGAAGCCGCGCTCATGATGCCGGACAAAGCTGACGACGTAGCCGAACAGCGGGTTCGGCTCCCGAACCGTCGCCGGCGGAACAATCCACGCCGGGGGCGCTCCCTCCACGTTCAGCGCCAGCTGCCCACCGTTCACCAGCTCGCGTAAGGCGAACTCCGTCACTGTCGATCGAGTCCACGGCAGGGGATCCAGCACCACGATAGGCTGAGGCGGGCCATTGCGGTTGGCGGCGCCACGCGTGGATGAAGCAAGCAGCGAGCGAGAGCAAAGGGGCGCGCAGAGACGAAGCAAGCAGGAGGCAAGTGGCGAGGGGCAGCAGATGCTAAGTGTTGAGGTAAGGGATTCCCCCCTCCCTCTCCTTCAATTTATAGATCCATGGGAGCTGCGCTCCCAGAACCGCGCGCACGCCGCGTGCATTAACTGCAGGTGGCCGCATTTGCCACTGACGGGCGGACCCCACCATGCCAAAATGGCAGGACGCACATGCACGCGCGATCATTACGGCGCGGCAACCGAAGGGCCGTGGCGGCCCGTCGCGTCTGCCCCCACGTCACCCACTACGCGCGCGGTTGCGCCACTTGAAAAGGCACCCCCGTCGCGCACGACTGCAGCCACGACCATGGGCATTTAATGGCCTGGTCCCTTACAAAGTAAGCGTGACCCTCGCACGACCCGAGCCCAGGGCTCGAAAAACCAGACCATCGAAGGGTGCGATTACCGACCAGTGGTCTCGAGACCCGCTCGGTGAGAGAGGGCGCCATAGGTGCCCTCGAATTCAGAGGATTACTGATCAGCGGCTTTGAGGGCCGGCTCGGTCGCGAACCCACGAACTCTGCGGATGTAAATAAGACGGGGGCACCTAGCAGCCACCCCGCAACGTCCCTACTGATCAGGGGTTCGAAGCCTGACCCTCGAAGGGTTCGAACAGGAGCCCCAGATCAACAGAGTTAGGGACGACGAGGGCGCGCACATTCGAGCCTATCCTCAAGCCCACCGGCTCGAGGGCGCCCCACGTGTCGTATTCAAGAGCCAACGAGGGTAGCTAGTCGAGGGATCCCATCGAGGGAGAGCTTCCGCGCCCTCGGTCCCCAGCGAATGGGACCGAGCCCTGCCTAGCAAACCCGCGTAAGCGCTTTCATGGACGAGTCCCCGGACCACGAGCCAACCCTTATCGAACGGGGCATGGGCGTCCACTTGAATCACCCGATAACAACTCAGTGAGGAAACCGCAATTCACGACCCGCTCGATGGGAGTTGTGGATGCCTCACCCCTCCGTCCCGCGGAGAGACGGTGAGGGGACGTATAAACAAGACGGAGAGCACCCCTCGATCGCCTTGACTAGGCCCGGGCTCGGGGGCTTCACGCACGGCTACACCTCCTAGCAATGCACTAGACGCAGACGCATGCCAAGTACGTGCGCATGGCACCGCCGAGGCCGGCTGAAATATTGCCGACGCCAGCTGAAACTAACACCTCGCACACCGGAAGACTCTGCAAAAAAACCTTGCAGAAGCACCCACGTTCCCGCAAGGCTTCGGGGGCTACACCCGCGGGTGCGCTAGCGTGCCCCCACAGAACAGCACAGCATCCAGGAAGGAAGAACGTCCCATCAGCAAGCGTCAGCCTCTGCGGGATCCTGACGGATATCACCATAGAGGCTCGGGGGCTACTGTCGGGGACAGCCCTGGGTCCCCTAAACAACCGGGGGAAATCCCATTTTCTTTCCCAAATAACGCAAACGAACTCACAAAACATAACACACACAGTCGAGGCCCAGTAGCAAGGGCCCACGGACCTGGAGGCCTCAGCGACCCACCAGAACCGACAGCTCCAGCCACCCTCGGGCGAAACTCCGCTTCGCTCGAGGGGCACAACACCGCACTAACGAAACTCCGCCTCGCTCGAGGGCTGGACGCCCCCTCGAGTGAGGTTCCGCCTCGCTCGAGGGCTGGACGCCCCATCGGGTGAGGTTCCGCCTCGCTCAAGGGCTAGACGCCCTGTCGGGTGAGGTTCCGCCTCGCTCGAGTGCTGGACGCCCCCTCGAGTGAGGTTCTGCCTCGCTCGAGGGCTGGACGCCCCCCTCGAGTGAGGCTCCGCCTCGCTCGAGCCTCTCACAGGCTCGCTGCTCCCACACCTGCTCCCCCGACTGGGGCATTTAATGTTTTGACACATGCAGGCACCCCGAGTCAAAGACGAATCCGTGCCACGCCTCTGACACGCCTGGGGATCATACCCCAGCGTTGTTCCGCCAACCCTCCCGGTGAGGCCATCCCCGCCACTGTACAACACTATGCGGTAAGGCCAGTGTCAGCCCCGTGACACTGGGCTACCCACTGTGACAACCCGCCCAGGAAAATACCGTACTATCGCCTAAGACCGATCCACTTTGGTCATTATGCAATAGTAAAGTATCATCCTGTCGTTGGTTGCCGGGTTAACGCCCGGTAAATCACTTGGACATCGAACAGAGGATCGACACATGCATTAAAACTCACGCGAAGGCGAGTCTAGAGTACAACATGAATTAACATAATTTATTACAAACCAATGTTCATGACATGGAGTAAAGGTTCAGAGTTCGAAAATACAGCGGAAATAATTTAATCTAGCGCAACGGTGAACATCACAGGAGGCCATCCGTGATGTCCTTACTTGTCGTCACCCTTCCGATCAATCACACACCGCAACAACGAGTTTTAAAGCAAGGCCGAGTATACTAATACTCGGCAAGACTTAACCGTCGGGTGATGACTACATCACCAACCTCTAGACATGAAAGGCTTTTGGCCGGTGGAGTTTCTTTTGCTAAACAGATGCTAAGAGTAGATCCTTACTTTCAATCTTTTAGCACGAGTTCTAGTTGATTACCATTTCTAAGTGTGCCAACTAATTCAATCAAGAATTGGACAAGCAATTAATTCATCCAACCATATTCCTCGAGTTCCATCATTATGGGATATCATGGCCAGTTGATTAAGCAATCTCGGATAACGGTGAGAGGCCGACAATCGATTGATTTAAACCTTGCAAGGTAAACCCAAACACACGGTAGGCTACCCCCGCAAGGACAACTTTCCCAGGTCGTTCCCGTCGATCTTCGGCTCGGGAGCGGAACCTACAATCCTTGGTACAAGGTTTTATCGGATCGCTCCCACACGAACGTCCGGACTCACGCAGTACCACCTTTGTTGCAAGCGAGGGGGGACACAAGTGCCCCAGGTGTAGTAGGGAAAGGTTCCCTTACCGCGTCAATCGGGTACTAGGCTTACCGGTCCCATACCCGGCATATGTTTAGTACGTTCAAAAGCTTAGCCCACGAAAGCCACTGGACCGGAGTCCGAATCCCATGCTCTTACCACATGAGCAATCCATTTAAGGATATCTTATGATTCCTATCTAGGAACCTAATCTCGCGAGTGACGAACATCACTCGACTTCTATCGGTCCTATAGCATAGCAGCTATCGACCTAGCATACTAGTGATAGAGCATAGGTACCTAGGGATCATGCATCTAGGGTTTCAAATCAACTCCTGAAACGTAAATGCACAATCGTAGCAACATAATTGCATAAATTTCAAAACAGGGTTAATGATCCGGGGCTTGCCTTCGATGGCAAGGTTGGCCTTGGGCCCTTCTGGACTTGGTCCAGGTCTTGCTCTATAACGACATGGTGCACGTCTCCGTCGCCTCCTTCGTCTCCTCCGACCGCACACGCGTACGGCCTACCGTTCGGGAGATCTACACGAGGATGCAAGTGCAAGATTTAATTGACGATTTTAATTTAATTAATCACAAACAATAAATTACAACCATATGGTGCATTAGTTGGACACATTCACCTAGATAAGAATACATTTAGCATACTCTTCCAAAAAGGAACAATATGCAATTCTTTATTAAACATTTGAATAAAGGTTCTTATTATACTTATCATTTTATGTGAAAGCTTCCTTTCCTTTTTATCTTCTCCAATAAAGTGTAACTAATCTTTTTATTTAAGAATTAATTTCTTATTAGTGATGATAATTAATTATCTTTTAATTGTATTACATAATACTTTTCAAAAAGGAAAAAGAATTAAATAAGGGTTTTTCTTTAATTAATTTCCCTTTAATATTAAAAAGGGTTTTAGGCTTTTTATTAAGCAATTAAATTACCAAAAATTAAAGAAGTGTTTCTTAAGCCTACTAGCACCTATACTGGTCCATTGGACCCACATGCAAGTGTTGGATGCTAGGGAAATAAATATTTTTGAAAATGACAAAGGCTATCTAGTGATTCCATTTTAAATGCATATAAAAATAAATAAGCATCAAAATGATCCAAACTTTCTTGTGCATGCTCTCTGGTCCTAAACAAGTCTAAAACGCCAGCATGTCCACATGGAATCTCTACTGAACTTGGTTTATTAATTTACAAAGGAAAACATGCATAAATCAAGAATAATTATTTCTGCTAATCCAAAAATCATGATTAATGCACAAGATGTGTGTTTTGGCATTACAAGACAGTGTGCACAAGTTGGGGTCAAAAACATAAATATATTTAACAAGAAAAATCACTTATTCAGATCTGCCTGAAATAGAAAAACATTTTTATGAAACTATTTACATGATAACTTTGTGCAACTTTTGGCATAGGAGCTAATCATGACCTAACACACAACATATCCAAAAATTAGCTACAGAGGAGTTATATTTTTTGAGATATTGCAGATCTAGGGTTTTCACATTTGTATTTTTCATGCACAAATTAAAAGGAATTAGCTCAGTCTAGAATAACAAACGTTCTAGAATAATTCACAACGGATCCAATAAAATTGGTTTCACATTTTTCTGAATTTTCTGTGATTTTCTACGCAATTTACAAAAATCAGCCAACTCACTTTTCCTATTGGAGATGCGCTTTTGCAGGAAAGACCCTGGAAAGATTGGTACCCTTGCAATGTCACCCCTGGGGGCGCGGCCAGCTCACTGTTCGCCGGAATTGGCGGAGCTCGCCGGCGCTCGCGGCCGGGGAAGGGTGGGGCAGTGGTCTAGGGACCTCGTGCGCACGGTTTTGGGGGTCGGAGAGGGCAGGGGCGGCGCGGCGGTGGCGGTGGCGCGCGCGGCGGCCGGGGGGCTGCGCGCCGCCGCGGCCCGGTGGCGTGGCGCGGTTGGGCGGCGCCGGGCGGCGGGCGGCGGCACGGCAAGCGCGGGGGGAGGGGGGGCGCACGCGCGAGAGCGAGGGGCGTCGGCCTTTATACACAAGCTCGAGCGCCCGTACCGCGGCGGTCGGACCGCCGGGTCAAGCGAGGGCGTACGGCGGCGTGGTATCCCGGGGCAGCCTCGGTGAGCGCGCGGTATGGGGAAGGGCGCACGGCCTAGGGAAGGCGCGCCTCGGGACCGGGGCGGCCTCGGGCGCGGGGCCCGCGCGCGGCGGCGCGCGCGCGCGCGCGCGGCGCGGCCGGCGGGCGGGCGGCGGCGGCGCGCGCGCGGCGCGGCCGGGCGCGCGCGCGCGGGCGGCGCGCGGGGAGCGCGCGCGGGCGGCCGGCGCGCGCAGGAGCGAGGCGCGCCCGGCGTGGCGCGCCCGGCTCGGCGAAACCGACCATGTGCCAACGTTTGAACGTGCGTAACTCTAAAATTTTGAACAGAAGTGCCCAAAGTGATGAATAGGAAAGTTGTAGATCTAAGTACCCTCTACAACTTTTACAAAGGCTGTCTAGTGTTTTTCTCAACGGATTTTGCAGGAACGTCGTGCCAACATTGAATGTCGGCCTGTTCTGAAAAACAGGAGGTACTGTCAGTCGATCGAGTTTTTCGCTAATTTCCACCCAAAATTTGAAATGCCAATCTACACGAAAGTTGTGTCCCTCAACAAGACGGACAACTTTCATAAAGGTAGATTTTGAAGTGTTTAGGTGGATTTTGGAGAACGCGGCAAAAGTTCCGGACGACATTCGCCGACGTCAACGGTTAAGCGGGGGTTTGACCGTGTCTTTGACCACGGGTTGACTACGGGTGTGTGTAGGCTTGGTCACGGGGTTCAATAGGGTTCAATGGCAAGGTTTTCGGGTGACGGCCCAGGTTGACCTAGGTTTGACCGGTGTTTGACCGGGGTTTGACCGGTTGACCTGGTCATTAGCGTTAATGATGTTAATTAGAAAACTGGGGCGTCACAGCCTACCCCCCTTAAAAGGAATCTCGACCCGAGATTCGAAAATTTAAGACAAAGGTAGGGGTAAGGTTCTTACCGTTCCGTGATTGAAGAAAACCCGGATACTTGGTGTTGAGGAAGTGCTCGGTCTCCCACGTAGCTTCTTCTTCAGTATGGTGACTCCACTGTATCTTGTACATCTTCACGGTATGCCTCCTAGTTTGTCTTTCTTTTTGATCTAGCACTCTCAGCGGATGCTCTACCACTGAAAGATCTGGCTCGATCCAAGCATTCGCTTCCGTGATCACTTCTGTCTCGGGTACTTTCACACCTTTCTTCAATTGTGTCACATGAAACACATTGTGCACAGCCGAGAGTCGATCCGGAAGTCGGATACGATAAGCGACTGGTCCACATATCTCAATGATCTCGTATGGGCCGATATAGCGTGGGGCTAATTTCCCTTTGACACCAAACCTCTGTACACCTTTGGTTGGGGAAACCTTGAGGTATACGTAATCACCCACTGCATAGTGTCGGGGTGCTGTCCCTTTGTCATGGTAACTCTTTTGTCTCATTTGAGCCAACTTCAAGTTTTCTCGATCACTTCCACCTTCTCTTCTCGCGTCTTTAACTAAATCGGGCCCAAAGAGCGTTCGCTCTCCCGGGCTTCGACCAATTCAAAGGAGTTCGGCATCTTCGTCCATAAAGAGCTTCAAATGGTGCCATCTTCAAGCTAGCTTGATAACTATTGTTATAAGAGAATTCTGCCAAAGATAGACACTTGTCCCAACTCTTATCAAAATGCATGATGCTCGCTCTCAGCATGTCTTCCACAATTTGGTTGACTCGCTCGGTTTGACCATCGGTCTGAGGATGATAACTTGAACTACGAATCAATTTGGTTCCCAAAGATTCATGCAACTGTTCCCAAAAATGAGCCACAAATTGAGTACCTCGATCAGAAACAATGGTCTTGGGAATCCCGTGCGTACGCACAATTTGATCGATATAGAGTTCGCATAATCTTGGACGAGTAAGTGGTGTGCCTTTGCGATGAAATGAGCGATCTTGGTCAATCGGTCCACTATAACCCGGATGGAATCCTTCTTTACGGCGGTCGGGGGTAAACCCACAATGAAATCCATACCGATGTCATCCCACTTCCACAAAGGTATAGTCAACGGTTGAAGTACACCGGGCCGACTTCAAATGGGCGGCTTTGATTCGATGACAAGTATCACATTCGCCACATATTTGGCTATGTCTACCTTCATGTTCGACCACCAAAAGTTTTTCTTCAAATCCCGATACATTTTGGTGCTTCGGGGTGAATAGAGAATTTGGAAAGATGAGCTTCGTCGAAAATTTCCTTTCGGAGTTCCGGATCAACGGGAACTACGAGACGTTGCTCAAACCACACCACATCTTTTGCATCCTTACGGAAACAACTATATTTGGGGTCTCCTTTCGCTAATTTCGTTTTATTAGCCGGACACCTTCATCATTGAGTTGAGCCAAAACGATTTCGTCATAAAGATTGGACTCGGTCGAGATAGCATTCAAGCTTCCTTGCTCCACAATTTCCAATCGGAGCTTCCTCAAGTCTTCACACAAAGTCTCACTATACGACTCCACGGTTAAGCAGTTGCAGTGAACCTTGCGGCTAAGCGCATCTGCAACAACATTGGCTTTTCCGGGATGATAGTGTACTTCTAGATCATAGTCTTTTATCAATTCCAACCATCTTCTCTGCCTCATATTCAATTCCGATTGGGTGAAGATATACTTGAGACTCTTGTGATCGGTGAAGATATTACAACGGTTTCCCATAAGATAATGCCTCCAAATCTTGAGAGCGTGAACAACCGCTGCTAACTCAAGATCATGGGTCGGGTAATTCACTTCATGGGGTCGAAGTGATCGTGAGGCATAGGCAATGACTCGATTTTCTTGCATAAGAACACAACCGAGACCAGTGCCCGAAGCATCACAAAAGACTTCAAACGGTTTAGAATTGTCCGGCTGCACTAGCACTGGGGCTGTAGTGAGATGTTGCCTTAACGTGTGGAAAGCTTTTTCACAATCTTTGCTCCACACAAACTTGACTCCCTTCTTTACTAGCTCAGTCATAGGTTTAGCGATCCTGGAGAAATCCGGAATGAAACGACAATAATAGCCTGCTAAACCAAGAAAACTTCGGATTTGATGTACTGTCTTGGGTGGTTTCCAATTCATAACCTCTTGAACTTTGCTAGGATCCACAGATATGCCTTCCTTGGAAATAGTGTGCCCTAAAAATTTCACACTATCCAACCAAAATTCACATTTGGAGAACTTGGCATAAAGCTTGTGATCTCGCAAACGTTGCAAAACAACTCGGAGATGTTCTGCATGTTCTTCTTCATTCTTGGAATATATTAAGATGTCATCAATGAATACCACTACAAACTTGTCCAATTCCGTCATGAACACAGAATTCATGAGATACATGAAATAAGTAGGTGCATTGGTAAGACCAAAGGACATTACCAAATACTCATAAAGACCATATCGGGTGGAGAAAGTTGTCTTGGGAATATCACATGGTCTGATCTTCATTTGATGGTACCCTGACCGAAGATCAATCTTGGAGAAAACTTTGGCTCCAGCCAACTGATCAAACAGAACATCGATGCGGGGTAAAGGATACTTGTTCTTGATTGTTACCGCATTGAGAGGTCGGTAGTCCACACACAACCTCAAACTACCATCTTTCTTCTTCACAAATAAAGCTGGGCAACCCCAAGGTGAAGAACTTGGGCGAATATAACCCTTATCTAGCAACTCTTGAAGTTGGGTCTTCAATTCTGCTAATTCCTTGGGTGGCATACGGTATGGTCTCTTGAAGACAGGGGCTGTCCCCGGTTGAAGTTCGATGACAAACTCAACATCTCTGTCGGGTGGCATACCCAACAATTCATCGGGAAAAACATCCGCAAACTCTCGAACCACTGGAATTTCTTCCAGCTGAGAAGTGATTGCCACATAAGAACGAGGATTCACCTCATCTTTGAAAGGTAGGTATAGGGTCGTGGCTCCAACAATTGGTGAGTTGATCTCTACCACTCTCTCTGAAATATCCAGTACTACCTTATGACGGTTCATCCAGTCCATTCCTAGAATGACATCAATACCTTCTAACCCCAAAATGATAAGGTCCGTGTCAATTGTTTTGCTTCCTAATTCCAAGAGTACTCCCCTGGTCACCAACTCGGAAGAGATGTTCCCTCCCGCTGTTTTGATTGTAAAAGAGTCTTTGGTGTTGCAGGAGTTCAGTCCTACTTTGCTCAGCGTCTTAGCATTCATGAAACTATGGGTAGCGCCAGAATCAAACAACACACGGATGGGTTTGCCTCGAATAGAGAATGTGCCCATCATTACTGGTGCTCCTTCTGGAATATCACCCACAGAAGTGAAACTGAGTCTGCCCTCCCTGACTTGAGCAATCTTCTTCTTTCCCTTCTTGATGGGTTTGGAAACTTGTCTCTGAATGGGCTGGGTTAGCCGGTGTCGCCTGTTGGTCTGGCACGGTTGCAGGCATGACCTAGCGAAGTGTCCTGGTTCACCACACTTGAAACAACAACGGTCATTGTTGCCATTAGGACTAGGTACAGTGGGCTTGGGAGTCGGCTGTTGAGTGTTGGGAAAGTGAAGGTTTTCTTGAGTCCGATCCTGGGACAACTTAGCCACTAACTTTTCCGACTGTGGAGCCTGCTGGAAGTCTGGGAAGGTCTTCCGCATGATGCGTATCTTGCAATGCTGTGCATTATTGGGCATGGAGTCAGCCTTTCTTTTCTTCTCGGCTTGGGCTCTCTTCATGGCATCTTCTTAGGAGATAGCCTTATTCACTAGCATGGGGTAGCTGTCAAACTTTACCAGGTTCAGCCATTCAGCCAGTTTACTATTCAGACCTTCACGAAAAAGCTCCATCTTCTTCGTGACGGTATCCACATGATATCCTCCATACTGGCAGAGGTTATTAAACTTCTACGCGTACTGGTACACTGTGTCTGACCCTTGCTTGAGAGCCAATAACTCTCTCATTTTCCTATCAGTAAGTGCTTTAGGAAGGTGATGATCTCTGAAAGCCTTTTTGAATTCTTCCCAAGGGATTTCATACTCTGGTGGTTGCATGGATTTGTAGTGTTCCCACCACATTAAAGCAGAACCACGAAGCTGCAATGCCGCGAATTTAGCCTTGCGTCCTTCTGAACATGGCAAGGTAAACACCGTAAACATAGCTTCAATGGCCCGAATCCAGGCATCAGCATCCAAGGGTTCTTCTGTCCCATTGAACTGCGGAGGATTCATATCCAAAAAGTGCTTGTACTCGGTTACTTGACCTTGGGCATTAATCTAATTTCCATGGGGCTGCTGCTGCTGGGATTGCTGCTGCAGATATAGGAGAATTTGGCGCATCATCTCGGTTTGAGTAGCCACTATTGTTGGGTCTGGCGATGGTGGCGGCTGGTTGCGACCACTAGGATCACCGAAACCATTCGGAGTGCTGCGTGTAGAGCCCACCATCTGAAAAATTCGAGTTTTCATAAGTTACACATTCGTAAGCTTGTTCAACAAGTAGAACATGTACGACAAAAACTCAAATTGACCAAATAGCTAGACTCGAGACCGTTGCACTGCATCGAATTGACAATTTCCAACATTCCGAAACCAAAGTTTCCGAAATGTTCAATTTTCTCCGGCAACTCGGTAGGTTCATAAGACCAAACTTGATAGTCAAGGGTTAAGCTAGATGTGTCAGGAACAAAGTGCAAAGGTGCAAGATTCGGAATGACGTGTTCCGGAAAGACGGCAAGATCTAGGTTTGCTATTTGAGCAAAGCTTGAGATTTGAAAACCTATGATCGTGCAAATACTTCTCGACAAAGATTTGGATAGATTGGGGCACTTGGGTGTAGATCACCTGTACAGAAACTCTGCAGAAAGGTCTGAGAAAAGGTCACGACAACAGGGTCGACTAGACGGTTCAACAACCCTTTAGATTCGGTTTAAAGGTTGTTATTGTTGTTATTAGAATATTACTTAAGGAAAACAACACTTGTGACCCTTTTATTATTCAGCAGGTTTTGATCATGATGCAAGAACGACCTATTCGTCCTCACCAAGCAATTAAACCAAAAATCGGAGTTAGTGCCGGTGGCAAGGCAACAATTACGTCTCTCCCTATAATAACTAGTCGAGACTATCGGTACTTGCTTAGCGACTTACGAACGTGGTTAGTGTGCCTGCAGAAGATCACAGAACACAATGAACCTTTCATGCCAGCACTCATGAAAGCGTCCACATACATTACCGTTCACTATAGAAATGGCACCCATGCGTTAAGACGCTGCATGGACAGCGTCCAACCTCGGACACCCTCCGTTCGAATGGAGTGTATCCTTGCCTCGCATGAGCGACATGCGGAATGCACACGTATGAAACACGTGGCGACACACAACTCACAAATAGACGCGAAGATGGGATCCGTGGAATGGATCACTCCATCAACCCTCGCAATTCTCGTGATGCGGAACAGCACACGTATAAAACACGTGGCTCCTAGTTTGGTTGTGCAAGAAAATAAGTCTGACATAAAGTAAAATGTGCTGGAAGTTAGCAAAATAAACCATAGATTATTAAGCCACCTGAAAGAAACCAAAGATTTCCCTCTAGGGCCTCTCGGTCTATTTCATCCTTAACGGACCAACGCATTTTGCAAACACAACCAATCTTGGAAAGTATTATTCAAAAATCATGTGATTAGAGTTGTTAATTAAACTCTGGTGCATGCAGTCGCTCTGATACCAGCTGTGACAACCCGCCCAGGAAAATACCGTACTATCGCCTAAGACCGATCCACTTTGGTCATTAAGCAATAGTAAAGTATCATCCTGTCGTTGGTTGTCGGGTTAACGCCCGGTAAATTACTTGGACATCGAACAGAGGATCGACACATGCATTAAAACTCACGCGAAGGCGAGTCCATAGTACAACATGAATTAACATAATTTATTACAAACCAATGTTCATGACATGGAGTAAAGGTTCAGAGTTCGAAAATACAGCGGAAATAATTTAATCTAGCGCAACGGTGAACATCACAGGAGGCCATCCGTGATGTCCTTACTTGTCGTCACCCTTCCGATCAATCACACCTGCAACAACAGTTTTAAAGCAAGGCTGAGTATACTAATACTCAGCAAGACTTAACCGTCGGGTGATGACTACATCACCAACCTCTAGACATGAAAGGCTTTTGGTCGGTGGAGTTTCTTTTGCTAAACAGCTGCTGAGAGTAGATCCTTACTTTCAATCTTTTAGCACGAGTTCTAGTTGATTACCATTTCTAAGTGTGCCAACTAATTCAATCAAGAATTGGACAAGCAATTAATTCATCCAACCATATTCCTCGAGTTCCATCATTATGGGATATCATGGCCAGTTGATTAAGCAGTCTCGGATAACGGTGAGAGGCCGACAATCGATTGATTTAAACCTTGCAAGGTAAACCCAAACACACGGTAGGCTGCCCCCGCAAGGACAACTTTCCCAGGCCGTTCCCGTCGATCTTCGGCTCGGGAGCGGAACCTACATTCCTTGGTACAAGGTTTTACTGGATCGCTCCCACACGAACGTCCAGACTCACGCAGGTACCACACTGTTGCAAGCAGGGGGACACAAGTGCCCCAGGTGTAGTAGGGAAAGGTTCCCTTACCGCGTCAATCGGGTACTAGGCTTACCGGTCCCATACCCGCATATGTTTAGTACGTTCAAAAGCTTAGCCCACGAAAGCCACCGGACCGAGTCCGAATCCCATGCTCTTACCACATGAGCAATCCATTTAAGGATATCTTATGATTCCTATCTAGGAACCTAATCTCGCGAGTGACGAACATCACTCGACTTCTATCGGTCCTATAGCATAGCAGCTATCGACCTAGCATACTAGTGATAGAGCATAGGTACCTAGGGATCATGCATCTAGGGTTTCAAATCAACTCCTGAAACGTAAATGCACAATCGTAGCAACATAATTGCATAAATTTCAAAACAGGGTTAATGATCCGGGGCTTGCCTTCGATGGCAAGGTTGGCCTTGGGCCCTTCGGGACTTGGTCCGGGTCTTGCTCTATAACGACGTGGTGCACGTCTCCGTCGGCCTCCTTCGTCTCCTCCGACCGCACACGCGTACGGCCTACCGTTCGGGAGATCTACACGAGGATGCAAGTGCAAGATTTAATTGACGATTTTAATTTAATTAATCACAAACAATAAATTACAACCATATGGTGCATTAGTTGGACACATTCACCTAGATAAGAATACATTTAGCATACTCTTCCAAAAAGGAACAATATGCAATTCTTTATTAAACATTTGAATAAAGGTTCTTATTATACTTATCATTTTATGTGAAAGCTTCCTTTCCTTTTTATCTTCTCCAATAAAGTGTAACTAATCTTTTTATTTAAGAATTAATTTCTTATTAGTGATGATAATTAATTATCTTTTAATTGTATTACATAATACTTTTCAAAAAGGAAAAAGAATTAAATAAGGGTTTTTCTTTAATTAATTTCCCTTTAATATTAAAAAGGGTTTTAGGCTTTTTATTAAGCAATTAAATTACCAAAAATTAAAGAAGTGTTTCTTAAGCCTACTAGCACCTATACTGGTCCATTGGACCCACATGCAAGTGTTGGATGCTAGGGAAATAAATATTTTTGAAAATGACAAAGGCTATCTAGTGATTCCATTTTAAATGCATATAAAAATAAATAAGCATCAAAATGATCCAAACTTTCTTGTGCATGCTCTCTGGTCCTAAACAAGTCTAAAACGCCAGCATGTCCACATGGAATCTCTACTGAACTTGGTTTATTAATTTACAAAGGAAAACATGCATAAATCAAGAATAATTATTTTTGCTAATCCAAACATCATGATTAATTCACAAGACGTGTGTTTTGGCATTACAAGACAGTGTGCACAAGTTGGGGTCAAAAACATAAATATATTTAACAAGAAAAATCACTTATTCAGATCTGCCTGAAATAGAAAAACATTTTTATGAAACTATTTACATGATAACTTTGTGCAACTTTTGGCATAGGAGCTAATCATGACCTAACACACAACATATCCAAAAATTAGCTACAGAGGAGTTATATTTTTTGAGATATTGCAGATCTAGGGTTTTCACATTTGTATTTTTCATGCAAAAACTAAAAGGAATTAGCTCAGTCTAGAATAACAAACGTTCTAGAATAATTCACAACGGATCCAATAAAATTGGTTTCACATTTTTCTGAATTTTCTGTGATTTTCTACGCAATTTACAAAAATCAGCCAACTCACTTTTCCTATTGGAGATGCGCTTTTGCAGGAAAGACCCTGGAAAGATTGGTACCCTTGCAATGTCACCCACGGGGGCGCGGCCAGCTCACCTTGTTCGCCGGAATTGGCGGAGCTCGCCGGCGCTCGCGGCGGGGAAGGGTGGGGCGGTGGTCTAGGGACCTCGTGCGCACGGTTTTGGGGGTCGGAGAGGGCGGGGGGCGGCGCGGCGGTGGCGGTGGCGCGCGCGCGCGGCCGGCCGGGGGCGCGGCCGCCGCGGCGGTGCCGTGGCGCGGTTGGGCGGCACGGGGGGCGGGCGGCGGCACGGCAAGGCGGGGAGGGGGCGCACGCGCGAGAGCGAGGGGCGTCGGCCTTTATACACAAGCTCGAGCGCCCGTACCGCGCGGCGGTCGGACCGCGGGGTCAAGCGAGGGCGTACGGCGGCGTGGTATCCCGGGCAGCCTCGGCGAGCGCGCGCGCATGGGGAAGGGCGCACGGCCTAGGGAAGGCGCGCCTCGGGACGGGGCGGCCTCGGGCGCGCGAGGGCGCGCGCGGCGGCGGCGCGCGCGCGCGCGCGCGCGGCGCGGCGCGGCCGGCGCGCGCGGCGCGCGCGCGCGCGCGGCGCGGCCGGGCGGCGCGCGGCGCGCGCGCGCGCGCGCGGCCGGGCCCCGCGCGGCGCGGGCCGGCGCGCGGGAGCGCGGCGCGGCCGGCGTGGCGCGCCCGGCTCGGCGAAACCGACCATGTGCCAACGTTTGAACGCGCGTAACTCTAAAATTTTGAACAGAAGTGCCCAAAGTGATGAATAGGAAAGTTGTAGATCTAAGTACCCTCTACAACTTTTACAAAGGCCGCCTAGTGTTTTTCTCAACGGATTTTGCAGGAACGTCGTGCCAACATTGAATGTCGGCTCGTTCGAAAAACGAGAGGTACCTTGTCAGTTGATCGAGTTTTTCGCTAATTTCCACCCAAAATTTGAAATGCCAATCTACACGAAAGTTGTGTCCCTCAACAAGACGGACAACTTTCATAAAGGTAGATTTTGAAGTGTTTAGGTGGATTATTGAGAACGCGGCAAAAGTTCCAGACGACATTCGCTGACGTCAACGGTTAAGCGGGGTTTGACCGTGTCTTTGACCACGGGTTGACTACGGGTGTGTGTAGGCTTGGTCACGGGGTTCAATAGGGTTCAATGGCAAGGTTTTCGGGTGACGGCCCAGGTTGACCTAGGTTTGACCGGTGTTTGACCGGGGTTTGACCGGTTGACCTGGTCATTAGCGTTAATGATGTTAATTAGAAAACTGGGGCGTCACACCCACCTTCGTACGGCTGGCGCGCTGCATCCTCGAAGAAGGACGGCGGAGCCCTCGAAAAGGGGACGGACGCCTGCTCCACACTCACCCAGGACAACATCGTGATGTCAAACCAGTGAGGCACGTCTCCTCCATCACCATCGACCCTGTGCGGCCATCCCCGCCACCACTACGCCATCCCGGACACTGCAACACCATCCCCGATGTTGTGGGAGTACGGGGCGACAAGACGCCGCCACGCCAGCTGTTGTGCGCCTTACGGCCTCCCGTCAGCTGCACCCTCGAGTCAGTGTAAGGACGACGACCGAGCGGGAAGCTCCCACGCTGCCACCCTTGAAGCCGCTCCTGGACGGATATAGGGCACGCCACGACGCTCTGCCAGAAGCGAGATTCGCCAGGACGGACGTCTACTCCACGATATTGTGCACCATACCTCTACACGTAACAAGAATAGTGTGGCACGATTGTAAACCGCCTCCCCTTGGCCTATAAAAGGAGGGGGCGGTCCCCTAGCCACGGGGGGGGACAGAAAGAGCACGCTCACTGCCTTCACCACGATATTATTACTTGCCTCAATCAGACCTCAGGGACCTGGAGGCCCTGCCTCCTCTCCCACCTCGCTTGTAGCTCCCCTCTGCAAGTACCACGGTGCGACGCAATATAGTGCCACGAGCACACCACTGCTGGACGTACGGCCCCCGCCGGAACCGGGATAAACCTTGTGTCATCAGTTGCTTAGCACCGACCATCGAGAGATAGATCTCACGCTCTTACTAGTTAGTGTCGGGACTACTTTCCGCCATGGTTCTAAATAGCCGGCTAAAGCTGCCGCTATAGCCGGATATAGCTGTTCGGAAGGGTAGCGGCTATGCCATTTAGCCCGCTATAGCCGGCTATATCCCGCTAAATGCCGGCTATAGCCTTCTAAACATCATTTTGGCAGCTCCGCCGCTAAATGCCTTAGCCCGCGATTTAAAACCTTGCTTTCCGCACCGACACCTGGACAAGAGCCACACATCAACTCATTTGTCATTCGCCGCTGAAGAGCAGAGAAGAGAGGGACACCATTCTGGAGAGGAGAGGGTCGAGGTAGTTGTCTAGGGTTTCCCTAGGCGACGTGGGAACCTTGCAAGGAAGACCACGTCGGAGTTCCAGGAGCTAGAAGCAAAGATCAAGGTTGGATCCCGGTGGTGATCTTGTTTATGTATCATGTAATATGTTGAATTATCGAGTTGCAATCCGATTTCTAGCGATCAAGTGCTTCTTCTATGACTTTGATTTCAATTGGCTGTTCTTACTTTAAGATCTATTCTCGAGATAGATCATAGAGGATGTTCTTGTAGCCGTGGTGGCTAGAGGTGCATGCCTGACCTTCTAAGAGATTTCAACTTGTCCATTGGACTCACCCTAGGCTAACCCGCACGAATAGGAGTGCGTTGTGACAGAATGGTGGCTCCAAAAGGTGGTCATCTTTGGAGTTGGATAGGAAGTTGTGATTTAAAGATGCTTTTTATGATATTCGACTTGGTTATTTCTTCGTTGTTTGGAACTTCAACAAGAGCTTGATCCAATCTCTCTAGATCGGTTACCTATCCCTACCTCTGGTTTTCATAGATTAGATTCGTTTTTAGGATGTTCTTTAGATTAGATGCAAAAGCATTCCCTTTGAAGATCTAAGTGTTCTCAGCTTTGATAGATAGGTTCTTGCATCACACATTTGTTCCACGGATTCGATACCTTGTGTTCACACTTGAGGGAAGAAGGGTCCCTTGGCTACGACGGAGGACTTGTCCGCTTGCAAGTCCAAACGAAATTGGATACGCATATAAACCGTCAACATCCACTCGAACAAAGAATTGCAGTTTCTCACAATGGGCAGATCCACAATCTATTTGTCCTATCAAGAGTACATTGACTACCTCGAGGACATTGTCATCTACAACCTGAAGCGGGAGCTGTCGGATGCACTATAGCTTCCCCAGATCCATCGTCTCGCGCAGAAGACGGGCGATGTTGCAAATGTTCGACTTGCAGTTGTGAATGCCACAAGAAGATCAGCCCCCTCCCCGAAAGATTGGTCCCCTCCATCTTCACCTCCACGGCCACCTGGGTACTACTACATGCCGTCGCAACACTCCGACGGCTCTATGCTCTCCGGACAGTTTTCGTACAACTAGATTAATTAGGCATGTTGTAATCAAATTTCTAAATTCCCTAAGGCATTTTTGTCGGTGTTTTAGACCGGCAACCTACTAAGGGGAGTACCCGAAGTAGATGAATGTGGCCTCGCCGAGATCAGTAACTCGAAGGAAGAGACATGTGGCACACAATTTAGACAGGTTCGGGCCGCGAGGTGCGTAATACCCTACGTCTTGTATGCTGCGTAGCTCTGGATTGATTGGGCACGATTACAAGATGGTGTAATTGTGCGCCGTGAGATGAGATTGGATGCTAGAGAAAGGTCCCTGCCTCGCCTTATATAGTCCGGGAGGCAGGGTTACAAGTCGAAGTAGGGAGAGAGTACTAGTCGAGTACGTCTAGGAGTCTTCCATACAGTGCGGGACATGTACAGCTTCCTAACCGAATACTTCTCCTCCGTAGTCCTTGTGCTCCACGCCATCAGGTGCCGTGTAGCGCAAGACGGGTTGTCCCAGGGGCCCACCGAGTAGTCGGTCCTGGTACCCACCGAGGTACTGGGCCCAGGGAGGTCCATACGACAAGCCCCCGAGTACTTTATAGTCGAGAAGGATAGCTTCAAGTAATCTTGACGGCCTTACCGAGTAGTCCTAAAGCGTCCCCGAGTACTACAAGTCAAAAGTCCTCAAGAGTAGTCGAAGCATCCCGAGGCTGGAATGTACTCCAGCTGATGTCTGAGCAATCCTGAAGTCTTCTCGAATAGTCCACAGCGTCTTCGAGTGCTGCCCTCGAAGGTCTTCAAAAATGCCCGTGTTGTCTTGAAGCTGAAGCTGATATGGAAGTGCGATTGCAAAATCGCACTCCATATGGAGTAGCCCCCGAGCCTTAGGTTGAGTCGTAGGCTCTGGCTGAGGGTCCATCTGAAGTTTTGGCAAGAATATCCCGAAAAATCCAGAGAGAAAAAACCGAAGGACACGTGGCACGGAGCCCCCGAGCCTTGAGTCGAGTACTTCCTCTCGAACTGAAGGGTCATCTTGTAGAATGTGTCCTGAGATGCTCCTGAGTCTTGTCGCTTCCCAGGTAGTCGAGTAGAAGTAGGCGAGCCCCCCAGGTGAGGCGCGTCGACTAGTAGAATACGAAGAGTCACGCGCGGCCGTTGAGTCAGCCGAGCGCAGACTTATCCATCCGGCCGTTGGAGGGCCGTTTTGACTTATAAATAGAAGCCAAAACCCTTAGGGTTTTTCACCCATCGCTGATGTAGCCATTTCAAATAGATCTTGGCTAGAATCACCTCCAGCGCACGCCGCCGCCGCTGTAGATCTGAGCGCGCCGCCACCCAGAGCTGCCAGAGTAGCCCCCGAGCGAATGCGCTTGAAGACGCTGTGCACTTGGAGAATGAAGCCATCGTCGTCCAAGGCCGCGAAGACCGCCAGGAAGAAGAGGGGCCGTGACGAGGCCGCCGTGTCTGCCGCGGGAGCAGCACCGCCGATGTCTCCACCGCGGCCAGATCCGAGCCGCGAGTGGAAAAAGTCGAAGACGAAGACCGAAGATTTGCTGGCCCTCCTCAACAGCGGATTCATCCGTGAGAAGGAGATGGACAGTTGGAGGGCCGCCGCCAGGGACCCGTACCCCATGGAGAAGAGCGAAGACGAGATCCCGATGTTCACGCACTTCGCGGAGCGCGGACTCGCGCTTCCGGTGAGCGACTTCTTCAAAGGCCTCCTGGGGTACTACGGCGTCGAGTACCTCAACCTCAATCCCAACGGTATTTTCCATACCGCTATCTTCGTCCACTTCTGTGAAGCGTTCCTGGGGATCAAGCCCCACTGGATCTTGTTCCAGAAGTTCTTCCTGTGAAGCCGCAGCCTAGCATCAGCAACCCACGAGTAGTTGGTGGAGCAGGAATCCAGATGCGGGAGGACACTACCGAGTAGTACCTTTCGTACAAGCTCATCGACTCCAACCAGGACTGGAAGGCGAAATTGTTCTACACCACGAACCACCACCCCGGGTTGCCGAAGCCGAGCGGGAAGCAGCCCAGACATCGCGCCTGGTGGAACACGGAGCCCACGATGCAGAGGGGATCCAGCTTCCCGAGCTGTTGGCGCGCATCAAGGTGCTGAGAGAAGCTGGGCTGAGGGCCGAGCACGTGGCCTTCAGCTTCATGAAGCGCAGGGTGCAGCCACTGATGGCCTGCGACACCCTAGGCTTCGAGTACACCGGCGACGACGACACGTCGCGGATGCCTGGAGGCGAGGTCGACGACGACGACATTGTCGATAGGCTGATGTGCATCTTCAAGGACATGCCACCGTACACGGCGTGCCCTGTCCCAGAGTACTCCGCCGCGCGCCTGCCAAAGGAGGTAAGTAGCCGTACCCCTCAGTCGAGTACCCATCCCTTGTGAGTAGTCGCGCTGATGTCTTGTGTCTTGCAGGACGACTTGAAGAAGTTCATCTCCAAGCCGCAGCCGCCCCCTCAGGAAGTCGAGATCCGGGAGGAGGGAAAAACTAAGGCCAAGGAGCGGCGGGAAGTCGGCGAAGAAGATGACACCGTCATCGTGGAGGACACGTCCGACGAGGACGACGACGAGGAGACGCTGCAAGACCGCTTCCAGCTGCGGTCGAGGTTCAGCCGTCCCGGCCTACCTCACGTGCCCCTCGTGCAAGATCCGTCGGCTAGCCTGGAGGCTAGTCTGGCTGCGCCGCCACGGAGGCCGCGCAACCCCGCCCGCAAGCGGGTGACGAAGAAGTTGAAGGTCTCTGAGACCACGCCTCAAGAGTTAAGACGTCTTGAGTAGTGTAGTCGAGTACTAGTCTCTCGAGTTCACTTGCTGACGACTGAGCTTCCTTGCTTGCAGGAGGTGCCGCCTACGGAGCCCGCTGATCAGGGCGACGAAGGCGAGTGGGACACGGTGGGGGGAACCCGCTGGGAGTCGTAGCCCGGCCCCCCCCGTTGAAGAGCTTTTGGCGCAGCTAGAGCGCCAGCCCCCTGCTCCTCAAGGGAGCACGGAGCCCGCAGCCGCCGCCGCTGAAGAAGTGGTGGCCGCAGGAGCGCAGGAGGGCGCTGCACCGGCTGCGGTCGCTGTAGAAGAGGCAGCGGTCGCGGAGGCGCGAGAAGAGGTGCCCGCCGAGGCTGGACTGGTAGATATTTCCAGCATCCTCGGCGCCCCGACCGTGACGATAGTCCGGTCAAGTTTGTAAGTGCTGAGCCTTCCCGAGTAGTACTTGGTGTAGTAGTCGAGCTTGATTGACAACGAATTTGTGTACTTCTGCAGGAAATCAACAGATCTGTCCTGGGAGGGAGATGAGCCCTCTACAGCAGTGGCGGAGGAAGAAGCCGCGCCGCCCGCCGACGAGTCCGCTCCCACTCCTCAAGCGGAGTCCGAGGCGCCGGCTGCTGGAGATGCATTGCCCGAGGCCAGCGTGGTCGAAGGTGAGTACTCTGCTGAGGCTATAGTACACCCCATAGAGTAGTCGTAGTCGCTAATGCACTTATCTTCTTCTTGACAGGTGCCGAGGCCGAAGGGAGCGACATCCCGGCGGCGGTGCCCATGCAGAACTTGACACCACAAGGGCCGGAGGCTGCTGAAGGAGCTCCCGAGCCGATGGAGGAGGCCACCGAGGAGGCCGCCATGGCGACCGGAGGAGAGGAGGCCACCGTGCCGCCGGAGGCTGCTCTGGAGGTGGTTGTCCGCTCCCCGGTAATCCAAAACGCGGAGCCCATCTGCTCTGCGCCGATGACTGAGGCCGCCGCGAGTAGTCGTGGCAGGGTGGAGTTGCTGGCAGACGACTTGGTCGACCCGGCGACGGTAGCCAGACACCTGGAGGCGGTCCACCAGGCTGAACAATGGATGAAGGTGAGTAGTCTTAACTCCTGAGTAGTCAATCCTCTGTTGTTGAGTACTCATTTGACATGTGTTGTTTGTGCAGGACGTCGTGGAGAGGTCCCGCGAGAAGTCTAACATGCTGCAAGGCTTCGGCGACGCGGTACTCCGGGCTGAAGCGCTGGAAGATCAACTCTTGAAGTCGCGGAAGCACGCGGCCGCCATGCAATCCAAGCTCGACGGCGCCTTTGCCAAATATCACAATGACATCCAGGAGATGCAGGCAAAGAGCGACGACTTGGTGCGGAAGAACAAGACACTCCGCAACAAGAACAAAGGTACACCGCTTGACTTGTTGAGTAGGTGTTGGAGGTCGAGAGGTAGTCTAACGCACTGCGCCTTGTTGTTTTGCAGAGCTTGAGACCCGGGTGGAGCAGTTGAGGACCTCAGAGACAGATATGAAGAACCTCTTCTACCGGGAGCAGGAGGCCCGCCAAGTACTCGAGCTTGACTATAAGGAACTTGCCTTCGAGTGCGACAAGCACATGGAGCTTCACATTGCTTCCGATCGTGACCTCATCAACTGCTACAAATCGTTGCAGAAGTTGAACGAAGACTGCGAGGCGCTGTGGGCCCAGCTGAAGGAACTTGAAGAAGTCGCGCTTCCGATTGCAAGACTCTTGGTGCCTCATCCTGGCGGGCCCAAGATAGCACCGCTTGTGGATCGCCTCAACGAAGCCCCCAGCCGGCTGGCGGTGTATGTGAAGCATCTGGCGAGGTTGATCCCGAACCAGGTGCTGGCCTTCATGAAGTCTTACTTCCCGAAGGCGCCCGTGGAAGTAGTCGCTGGCGGGGTAGCCGCCAACCCGTACGGATGAGCGAGATGCGAGCCGTCGAGCAGATGGCGCCCATTGCGGAGCAGGTCGCCGAAAAGCTTAACCTCCAGTAGCCCTATAATAGTTAGCTCATAGTAGTATGTGTACAAAAACATTTGTAATGTAATTGTTCAAGTATTAATGAAAGAAAGTTTCCATCAATGAGTACTCGTAGTCGCGATCTTAGAGAGCGGAGCCCCATCGTGGAGTTGATGCGAGTAGTCGTACTCGGCGGTAGTCTCGTTGAGGGAAGTAGACAGTAAAGAAGTTGATGATCAATCAGACTTTATTACTGAAGAAGTACACCTGGATGGCCAGGGCCGTAGTTACAGAGTAGTCGCCTGACCCGGAGGCCGCTTACGGCTAAGTGGTGCTAGGGCGAGTAGCCGCTTACAGCAGTAGATCCATAAGTAGCCGTGTAGGCTGGATTTTGAAGTACATGGTCTCTTAGTAGACCGCTGCTAGAGTCCTTTGTCGCTCATCGCAGCCCAGGATCCGTAGGTAGCCGCGCGGGCTGGATCTTGGAGAGGAGTAGTCCGGAGACTGGTGCCTGGACCCGGAGGCCGCTTACAGCGAAGGAGTAGTCCGGAGACTGGTGCCTGGACCTGGAGGCCGCTTACGGCGGAGGGGTCTTGATGTAGTCGTGCAGACTTGAACCCCGGAGTAGTCGTGTAGACTAGGCGTAGAACCGACAGAGCTGGTCGACGTTCCACAAGTTGTTGATGTCTTCGCCTTCAAGTGTCTGGAGGCGGTAGGAGCCCGGCCCGGTCACCTTTGCCACGGTGAAGGGACCTTCCCAGGGGGAGCTGAGCTTGTGTAGTCCTTCCGTGTTCTGGATACGACGGAGGACGAGATCACCAACGTTGAGAGAGCGTTCCTTGACGTTGCGATCATGGTAGCGTCGGATACCCTCCAGGTACCTTGCTGATTGGACGAGGGCAGCGCAGCGAGCTTCTTCGAGTCCATCGATGTCAACTCTTCTGCTGTCTTCAGAGACGCCTTCGTCGTAATGCTCCACTGCTGGTGAGTTCCATATGACGTCGGCAGGGAGGATTACTTCGGAGCCGTAGACCAGGAAGTAAGGGGATTGCCCCGTTGGCTTGGAGGGCTGAGTACGTAGCCCCCAGAGTGCATTGGGTAGTTCCTTGATCCACTTGCCTTCTTTGGAGTTAGCAGCATCGTGTAGCCGCTTCTTGAGAGCGTCGAGCACCATCCCGTTGGCACGCTCGACTTGTCCGTTGGCCCGAGGATGGGCAACTGAGACGTATCAGGCGTCGATCCCGCTGTTCTCGCAGTATTCCCAGAACTGGTGGTTGTTGAAGTTGGAGCCCAGATCTGTGATGATGCAGTGGGGTAGTCCGTAGCGATGCACGAGTTCATCCAGGAAGTCGAGTACTCTGTCAGCCTTGGGGCATGTGACCGGCTTGACCTCGATCCACTTGGTGAACTTGTCGATGGCCACCAATACTCTGTTGAAACCACCTGGCGTAGTTGGTAGTGGCCCGATCATGTCGAGCCCCCAGCAGGCAAAGGGCCAGGTTGGCGGTATGGTGACTAGCTTGTAGGCTGGGATGTGTTGCTGCTTGGTGAAGTATTGGCATCCTTGGCACCTTCTGACGAGTTCTTCGGCGTCGCCCAGGGCTGTGGGCCAGTAGAAAGCTCGCGGAAGGCCTTGCTGACCAGCGTGCGGGAAGACGCGTGGTTGCCGCAGACGCCCTTGTGGATCTCCTCCAAGATGTCCTTGCCTTCTTCCTTGGGGACGCACTTCATGAGTACTCCGGAAGATGCGCCCCGCTTGTAAAGCTTGTCTCCGACGAGGACGTAGGACTTGGCGCGGCGGATGAGCTGCTCGGCCAAGTTCTTGTCCGAGGGAACCTTCTGCTCGCTGAGGTAGTCGATGAAGGGTTGCCTCCAGTCCACGTCGATCATCATGACCTCCTGTCCAGCCGGTGGGTGCGCTGGGACAGTGGTCGGTGGCGCCGGCTCCGGGATGGATGGCGCGTGAAGCTCGTGAACGAAGACACCCGCTGGTACTTGAGCGCGGGTAGATCCAAGCTTCGATAGGACGTCCGCTGCAACGTTGTTGTCGCGGACGATGTGGTGGAACTCGAGACCGTAGAACTTGTTCTCGAGCTTCCGGACTTCTAGGCAGTAGGCGTCCATGTTCTCCTTGTTGCGGTCCCAGGACTTGTTGACTTGGTTGATGACCACTGCGGAGTCGCCGTAGACTAGTAGCCGCTTGATGCCCAGTGAAGCCGTGAGGCGGAGCCCATGTAGGAGAGCTTCGTACTCGGCTTCGTTGTTTGAGACCTTCCAGAAGATCTGCAGGACGTACTTGAGTTGTTCGCCCGTTGGAGAGATCAGGAGTACCCCTGCACCTGCGCCCTCGAGGTTGAGTGAGCCGTCGAAGTACATCACCCAATGCTCTAGTCGCACGGTTGGAGTAGGTAGCTGATTCTCCCGCCACTCCGCCATGAAGTCGACTAGCGCCTGCGACTTGATGGCTGTGCGTGGCTTGAAGTCGATGGTGAGGGCGCCGAGCTCGACTGCCCACTTGGAGTTTCTTCCAGTAGCATCTTGGTTCCGCAGGATGTCGCCGAGCGGATAGTCGGTGACGACAGAGATCGAGTACTCCTGGAAGTAGTGTCGTAGCTTTCGCGAGGTGATGAGTACTGCGTACAGAAGCTTCTGCACAGGCTGATAGCATGCTTTGGACTCTGACAGGACCTCGCTGACGAAGTAGACTGGGCGCTGGACTGGGTAGGCGTGGCCGTCTTCCTGCCGCTCGACGATGATGGCAGTACTGACCATGTGAGTAGTCGCAGCGAGGTAGAGCAGTAGCTGCTCGCCTTTGCGAGGGGCCGTGAGAACTGGTGGCTTCGATAGGAAGTCCTTGAGCTGGGCAAGGGCTTGATCCGCCTCTGGAGTCCACACGAACTTCTCTTGGTGCTTGAGTAGTTTGAAGAAGGGGAGCCCCCGTTCTCCAAGCTTTGAGATGAATCTGTTCAATGGCGCCATGCGCCCGGTCAGCTTCTGGACGTCTTTGATGCACGTGGGAGCCTTCATGCTGGTGATGGCAGAGATCTTCTCGGGGTTGGCTTCGATGCCGTGCTGGCTGATGATGAAGCCGAGTAGTTTGCCCGAAGGTACGCCGAAGACGCACTTGTTCGGGTTGAGCTTCTAGCGGTACTCGCGCAGAGATGCGAAAGTCTCTTCAAGGTCGTCGATGAGGGTACTGAAGTTTCTGGTCTCGACGACCACATCATCCACGTAGGCTTCGACGTTCTTGTTGAGTTGCTTCTTGAAGCAAGCCTGGATAGCTCGTTGGTAGGTGGCGCCGGCATTCTTCAACCCGAAGGACATGGTCGTGTATCAGTACGCGCCAAATGGGGTGATGAACGCGGTCTTCTCCTGGTCTTCTTCCTTGATCGCGATCTGGTGGTACCCGGAATAGCAGTCGAGGAAGCAGAGCAGGGCGGCGCCCCGCCGTGGAGTCGATGACTTGATCAATCCGCGGCAACCCGAAGGGGTCCTTGGGGCAGTGCTTGTTGAGGTCGGTGTCGTCAACGCACATCCTCCACTCGTTCGAGTTCTTCTTGCGGACGAGGACAGGGTTGGCGAGCCACTCAGGATGGAAGACTTCTCTGATGAAGCCAGCCGCGAGTAATTTGGCGAGTTCCTTCTTGATGGCATCCCGTCTGTCGTCGGCAAAGCATCGGAGGTGTTGTCGCTTGGGGGTGGCCTTAGGATCGACATTGAGGCAGTGCTCGATCAACTCCCTGGGCACTCCTGGCATGTCTGCTGGCTTCCACGCGAAGATGTCGCGGTTAGCCCGAAGGAAGTTGATGAGCGCGTCTTCCTATTTGGGGTCGAGGCCGGCCCCGATGGTGGTGGTCTTGCTGGAGTCGCCTGTTCCGAGGTCGATCGTCTTTACTAGAACCTCCTCAGCTGGTTGAGGCTTGTTGGCGCTGTCAGACTTCTCCGGGATGTCGAGTTCACTTGTAGCAAGCTTCTTCGACGCAGCGTAGACCTCCATCATAGCGTTGGGTACTTGATTCGTAGAAGCGATCTCCACGGCTTCTGTGTCGCAGTCGTGGGAGATCTTCAAGTCCCCTTGAAGGGAGAGTACACCCGCTGGGCTTGGCATCTTGAGTACCAAGTAGGTGTAGTGGGGCACCGCCATGAATTTGGCAATGGCCGGTCTGCCGAGGATGGCATGGTAGGAAGTCTCGAAGTCCGCAACCTCGAACTTGATGTACTCGGTACGGTAGTTGTCCCGAGATTCCCCGAAGGTAACTGGCAAGACCACTGAGCCCAGTGGGATAGCCGCGTTACCGGGGATGATGCCGTAGAAGGGCGTGTTGCTCTTGGTGAGCATGTGGGTGATGTCGAGCTTCATCTTCTTCAAGGTCTTGGTGAAGAGGATGTTGAGCCCGCTTCCACCGTCGATGAGGACCTTGTTGAGCTTGGAGCCCGCGACCACTGGCTTCAGGACGAGAGGGAACCGTCCTGGTTCGGAGAAGCTGGTCCATTGATCCGCGTGGGAGAAGGTAATGGGTACCTCCGACCACTTGAGAGGGGTCGGGACCGCTGGTTCAATGCTCATGACTTCTCGACGGGTAGCCTTTTGTTCCCGCCTGCTGGGTAGTCCGCCGAAGAGGACGTTAACCGTCTTGTCGGGTTCCTGGAAGTCGTTGTTGTCTCCGTCGTTCTTCTTCTTACCCTTTTTGTCGTGAGGGTGTGGTGGCTCTGGAGTACTCTTGAGTGCATGCCTTAGCTGGTAGCACTGCTCGGTGGTGTGGTTGCCGTTCAGATGCCACGGGCACTTCTCCTTCAGCAAGTCTTTGAAGCCGCCGGAGTTCTTCTTCGAGTTCTCCTTCGCAGGGCGCTGGATAGCCGCGGTAGTGTTGTCTGGCTTGCGCTTGCGGTTGGGACCCGAGTAGTATTGTTGTTGTTGCGACTGCCCTGGTTCCCGTTGTTGCCGCTGCCGCCGCCCGCGTTCTGCTTGTTCTTGCCACGGATGGCGTCGTACTTGGCGTTGGCCTTGTCTTCTTCATCCGCCCAGGACGTGATCATGTCCTTGAGGTGGGGGATGGATTTGGGGCGGCGACGACCGAAGTCTTCAAAGGTGCGGCGGTGGTAGAGGCCGTCTTGGAAGAGGTCGATGACCTCCTTGTCGGTGACGTCGACTACGGTAGCGCGCTTGTCGAAGAATTGGCGCATGTACTTGCGGAGGGTCTCGCCTTGTTCCTGCTTGACCATGGCCAGGTCCATGCGAGTACCCGATCGGCCCATGGCGCCCGTGAAGTTGCTGGTGAACTGTTCCTTCAGCTGGTCCCACTTGTCGATCGAGTGCTTGTCCAGCGACTCGAGCCATGTGAGTGGAGCTTGGTCCAGATAGAAGGGGAAGTAGAGACACTTGGTGTCATTGTTGCCCCCAGCGTTCGCGATGGAGAGGGCGTAGCACCTGAGCCACTGGATGGCGTCCTGCTTCGCATCGTACTTGGTGATCCCCAAAGGCTTGAACTTGTCGGGGAGGAGCAAGTTGCGAAGTCGAGGTGAGAAGGCGGGGAAGCCGTCGTTGTCGCCTGCGGTGGTTGACTTCTTCCGCCGCAGCTCCTCAATCTTCTGGCGGGTGTCGTAGCCGCCCTGTGAGGCGCCAGAGGCGTGGCTGTTAGCGTGGCCACGGCCGCCGCGACTGCCGCCGCCGCCGGCCCTCCCGTTGGCTCCATGGTTGGAGCTTCCGTCGCCGCCGTCGCCGCCGTCGGGGTCGCGGCCGCCGCCGCCGGCAGAGCACGGTGAGGGACGACCTCGCGGTTCTTGTTGCCACCCCGTGGAGGTCCGCCGCCGTTTGAGCGAGTACGGTTGGGCCGAGCCGGGAGCTCGGCTCGAGTACGATTGGGACCGAGGTTGGCACCGCGACTTGTAGCTTCGTTGTCGCGGTGCCTGGCGGGAGGAGGCTGGTTGACCCTGTTGTCGACCCGCATGAAGTAGGCATCTTCGGCGAGCTTGGCGATGACCTCTCCAGCGCGTATGCCCTGAGCCTGGCGTGCGATTGCCGTGATCGACATGAGGCATTGCTCAGGGGTAGTGTGTACTCTGCTCTCGACTGCTTCGAGAGCTTCCGCGAGGTTGCGGATGGGGAGGTTGTCTCGGAGGCGCCGTCGCCATTCGCTGCGCTTCCTGTTGCGCTCGCGTCGAGCATCTCTGTTGGCGGGGGTCTCGTCCGCTGGTGCATCGGCAGACAGCTCGTCGGAGGAGATGTCTTCAAGGTACTTGTCCTGAGCCGTCCCTGAAGGTCCTGGGGTGTCGCCGGCAGCCATGAAGACTTGGCGATCAGGGGTGCCAAGGCTGGACTCAGAAGCCGCCACCTCAGTTGGGGTGTTCGAGTCGCTCGGGCTAGTGGTGTTCCCTCCGGAACGGGAGCGAGTCGATGTAGGCGATGTAGCGTGAATCTCCGCTTATCGGGTCGGCGGGCTTGCGGTCCGGCCGCAGACGAATCTCCGCCGGTGTGGAGGTTATAACCGCCCCGCAGGCCGGCCCTGATAAGGGATGCTCAGTGGAGTTGTCCTCGGACTCAGGATCCTCTGGGTCCGACCCGAAGTCGAACTCGTATGCAGAATCCGAGTAGAACCTGGAGAGGGGGTTGGAGTCCGAAGCGTGGCCGGGGGCGGTGTCGGAGTCCGAGTTGTACTCGGGTACGGGTTCCTTGCCGGCCTGGCGCGAAGAAGGAGCCTCCGTGCGGGCCCGGCTGGTGATGCGGGGACCACGCGCAGGGCGCTCACGGGGTGATGGGACCACGTGCGATGGCTGAGCAGCCGGCTCGCATGCGATGGCCCATGGAGACGTCGAGTTCGAGTTGGAAGCGGACTCGAGCTCGAAGTCGGCGTGGTGGTTGAAGAGCGAAATTTCGCCGAACTTGCCGGCGAGTTCGCCTGTGACAACTTCTGGAAGCATCACGAAGCCGGTCTTCGGGTTGGGCGGCATGGTGAGGCGGCGCTGGAAGGACCCCACGCCGTCAGCAGTGCAGACCCAGGCGCCGAACACAAAGGTGTCGCCGCGGTTGAAGGCGACGGTTGGCTTGAAGTAGACAGGAGCCGTCGAGTTTGCCATGTGATCTTGGGCGAGATCCCCTACCTGGCGCGCCAGCTGTCGGTGTTTTAGACCGGCAACCTACTAAGGGGAGTACCCGAAGTAGATGAATGTGACCTCGCCGAGATCGCTAACTCGAAGGAAGAGACACGTGGCACACAATTTAGACAGGTTCGGGCCGCGAGGTGCGTAATACCCTACGTCCTGTATGCTGCGTAGCTCTGGATTGATTGGGCACGATTACAAGATGGTGTAATTGTGCGCCGTGAGATGAGATTGGATGCTAGAGAAAGGTCCCTGCCTCGCCTTATATAGTCCGGGAGGCAGGGTTACAAGTCGGAGTAGGGAGAGAGTACTAGTCGAGTACGTCTAGGAGTCTTCCATACAGTGCGGGACATGTACAGCTTCCTAACCGAATACTTCTCCTCCGTAGTCCTTGTGCTCCACGCCATCAGGTGCCATGTAGCGCAAGCCGGGTAGTCCCAGGGGCCCACCGAGTAGTCGGTCCTGGTACCCACCGAGGTAGTGGGCCCAGGGAGGTCCATACGACAATTTTGGACTACGTAAGGCGCTTTGTTAGGGTAGTAGAAGCGACGTACATACCTCTGCAAAGGTGTGTGTTTTATCATCTAAATTAAAAAACAACTGCCGTGGGATACGACGGTTAGGCGGTCAACCGCCAGGGGCCACGGCGGTTAGGCGGTCAACCGCCAGGGGCCACGACGGTTGCATGGCTGTTGCCTGCCGCCATCCAGCACCTGCAACCACCGTTCCCAACCGCCGTGGCCCATGGCAGTTTGACTAACCGCCGTGAGCTACTGTGGTTAGTGCAGCCATACATGCAAATTTTCAAACGATCATATATTTCTCTAAAATGAATAAAAAGTATATGAAAACTCCCCGCTCATGCTTAGTCTACTTGATAACGACCCACTTCGGCACTCCTTTTGATCCGTGGCCCACTCACACATTCCCTTGTCTGCCCACTCACACATTCCCTTCTCTCACCCCGCTTGCGCATCAATAGTTGTATTGTCACCTTCAAGGGCACATAATGCCGCCCCTCAATTGCCTAGCAACAGTAGGAGGGCTTTGGACCTATCCAATGCTAGATCCGTCTCTACCGAAGATGGTTGCACAAAGGCTGCCGTTCTAGACTACAGGCCACGTTTTTTCGAAAACGTAGGAGAGATGCGCTTCTTTGTATTAGAGAGAGAAAAAGGTTCCCATACATCTGCCTCCTCTCATGCGGGAACCAAATATGAGAGTTGGTCAACAAAAATTAAAACACACTAGGCTAAAAAATAAAAACAGGACCTGACCAAAAGAAAAAAAACTTCTAGACCAACTAGAACACAGCACCCAAACCCTGAACTTGCAGCTTCCTAGCACCAGCCACACACCAGAGGTTGTGCTCATCTTCGAGTTCCCTCCTGAGTGAATTAACCGACGGAGCTGCTCCCTCCTGAGTGAATTAACCGACGGAGCTGCTCCTTCAAACACACAGGCATTCCTGTGATTCCAAGTCATCCAAGCACCCAAGATTATAAGGGAGTAACCCCTTTTTGTGTTCTTTTTGCACCCTTTTCACCACCAATCAGCAAATTGTGCTCCTGTTGCCTGGGAATATTCACCAAGGTTGAGAGGGCTTAACAAATTAAACCACACCTGTCTTGCCATCACACATGAAACTTTTTGCACGCTTTTCACCACCAATCAGCAAATTGCGCTCCTGTTGCCCGGGAATATTCACCAAGGTTGAGAGCGCTTAACAAATTAAACCACACCTGTCTTGCCATCACACATGAAACAAGCAGGTGCTGAATTGTTTCTGCCTCCTGATCACATAGAGGGCATCTATCAGGGTGAGGCAAGCCCAGTGCCCAGCCCGCGATGCATTAAAAAAAGGCCAATAAATTAAACCACACCTGTCTTGCCATCACACATGAAACAAGCAGGTGCTGAATTGTTTCTGCCTCCTGATCACATAGAGGGCATCTATCAGGGTGAGGCAAGCCCAGTGCCCAGCCCGCGATGCATTAAAAAAAGGCCAATGAGGATTCGATCCCACAACCTCTCACCACAAAACCTACTGCGCTAACCAGTTGGAACGCCATGTAGTAGGTGTTCAAATGTATCTGCAAGCTTATTTAACAAGGATCAACGAGGAAAACTCTAGGCTAATTTGGTATGTACAATCATGTCCTAAACGTCTTTTGATACCAGTATATAGAGGGAGTACAAAATATGCATTCGCTTTATTAATAGAAGCACACACATCCTACCTTATAGTAGGACTATATTTAAGAGGCTCAAGTGTCCTATCTTGAGATTGATGAAGTGATTGAAGCAATGAACTTGTTATCTACTCCCACTGATTTCGTTTATAAGGCACTTGTTAGTTTTACTGTTTTCAGATCATATAAAACTATATTAGCGCTCCCCACTAAGGAATTCTCTCAATCCTCAACGCGTGACATCATCCTCCACCAATGAGCCATGTCATCCTTCACTAAGCACCCCGCGCCATGTCATCCTCCACTGAGCACCCCACCATTAAAGTATACACAAACACCCCACTACGAAACATCGATTTCTATTCCTCTCAACATGTAACAATACAAAGAAATCATCTTAGTGTGTCTTCCAAATTTCTTTAGTATTTTTATTTTCAAATTTCACCAAAATAACCCGCAGCAACGCGCGGGTATCACATAGTTTATAGGGCGTGCAGTCTCATAAACATGCAGCGTCTCAACACCCTGCGTAATTAAGTTATGAAATTAATTGGCCAACGAAATCGGACCAATGCATCCACCGCTACCAAGTACCACCTTTCTTTTCCGTTTGCATGGCTAGCAGTGAATTGATCAGAGGCTTGCGCCAGTTCGTCTGGCTTATCATCCACCAAACGACAATACTTTTCTCTCAAAACAAACCAGCCACCAGCAACCAATTAGCAATACTTTCCTCTCACAACAATTCAACATCAGTCACCAGCCATCAGCCAAATGAACATGCTGATGATTTATAGGTAGCATGGTGAACTATAATTGAAAACAGAGGGATCACTCAAAGAATGACATTATAATTCTACATACTCCCTCCGTACAAGAAAAAACGCAATTGTAGCGTTTGAAATTTGTCCAACAAAACAAGCAACTATATAGAGTAACAGCTGCATGGGACCCGTAGTTCGTAAAGAAAGTTCCGGGCATTCCTACTCGAGAAAACAATAGCGACAAACAAAAAAAAGCACGGCTTCCTTCTCTCAGTTGCCCCCCACTAGGACAGCACACGAACCATCTAGAGACTGGACCCTTTTCCAGTTTTCTCCGTTGCTTTGGTTTGGACTGCAACACATGTGAGTTGTGGAGTAGGGGCATATCTGTCTTTTTACTTTGTTCTTGGGATGTGTGCATAAAGTTAGAATTGAATGTTTTAGTTGACAGAGGGAGTATGAATTTAAAATAATGCAAACAACCACAAGCAGATGGAGAACCTTTTGACGTTTGTAAACTAAACTTCAAATGCATCGAAAGTGAGTCTGTTCGATGACATTTGTTCTTCAATTTTTTCCTACTTGAAAAATCCTCTATGCCGCTAGTTCAGTTCGTAGAAGCCTCTCGAACCAGTTTTTTTTATTGTTCTTGAAAGTTCAAACTGTGGGAACCAGGTGCATTCACATGCGAGTCCCGCACTGCAAAGTGGACCCTCATGCCAGTCAGACTACAACACATCACCTCCTCGTCCTTCGAAACCGGAAGCGCCGTTCCGTTTAAGGGCGTGTTTGGGAGGGCTCCGGCTCCACCAAACCAACTCTGGAGCAGCAGCTCCACCAATTTGCAGCTCCACCGTGGAGCTGGACTCTCCCTTTGGAGCTGAAGAGATGTGTTTGGTAGAGATAGCAACTCCAGCTCCGGAAACACAGATCATGTTGTGAAAAGTCAATTTTACCCATTATATGGACCCACATGTCATCCTCATTTTTTCCTCTTCTTCCTTTCTCTTCTCTTCTCATTCTTCCTCTGCTCACTCCGTCACGCGCCTGTAACCAGCCCGGCCGTGCCTGCAACCAGGTCGGCCGCGGCCATACCGCCCGTCCCCTGGCCGGTCGCGCCAAGGCCGGTGCCTACACCCAGGTCCGCCTCCGCCGCCCGTCCCCTGGCCATTGTTGACGGTGAATTTCCGTCAACCTAGAGTACTTGTTATACATTGGTTTTGATTATGATTTGCAACTAACCGGCCATTAGGCATACTAATGATATAACAAGTTCACACTTGCATGTCGATTTTGGAGTTTGTTGTTTACGCAGGAAATCTACGCTAATGAGGAGACTTTCGGGATAAGTTCACCAAGCACTTTGGAAGAAGATCATGAAGCCCGACAAGAGTCAAGACACGCGATGAACATGACTCCAAATGACCCGAGGACCGATGCGTCAACGTGCAAATCTTCAGGGACTCAACCAGAAAACAGCGAAGCTTGCATAGCAAGGATTCAAGCCTTAACCGTGAAGGAAACGACGTCAAAGGCCCACATGCAAGTGCACACGAATAAGGGATCACGGGAGAAGCAACCGGGGAGGAAACCGGGGCCGAACCGGGCCGAAGTGGGCTCGGGCCGGCCGGCCGGGGCCGACCGGCCCAGCCCACTCCGGGGTCGGTTCGGTCCCCCCTTTGCCCTAGATGTTCATCTATTTATTCCCTCCGCCGCCGTCGACCGACACATCGAACAAATCATCCTACCGACGCCAATCACCAGAAAACCGCCGCCGCAAGATGAGAGAGAGAGAGTTAGATGAGCTCGTCGCAAGGATCAACGCCGGCGGAGAGAAGGAAGCAAGAGGAGGACTCCAAGCCGCTGGCCTAGGGGTGTTCCCAAGCTCCATCGCCGCCATCTTCATCGACGACGTTCTCCGGAGTCTCCATCACCCCTATGTGCTTCAATCCGTGTAAGATGATGGGGTAATGTCTCCGTTCATCCCTAGGATTAGATGGATACATGCTATGTGATCGCTACTCGATTTGTGGTTTCTATCTATTGTTTTCATGTTGATGATGCTTTGATGATTAAGGTTAGCTACCATGTTTTTCGGGCGTATGATATCCGCTACTCCCATAGATTCCATCAACATACCGTGTCCATCATAGGTCTAGTCACGAATACCTTCGCGTAGTGACAGTACGAGAGGAGGGAAAGGGCGAAACCGTGGTCACAACCCCCGGTAGATTGGTTTACCGCTTTCGTGTAGTAGATGCATACCATGTTATCCTGGATCCTAGGGAGGGAACGCTTATCTTTCTTACTCACTCTCTTGTGTTCACCCCTTTATCATATAGTTTAACCCTATATTTGTTTGATCAACTTAACTTAGATTAACTTAGGTTAGATTGTCTTTACTTTTAGATTAATACTCTCTTTAAAGGTTTCCTTAGTCAACTAGATTAGTACTTGGTTAAGCGCTAGTAATCCCCTTGCTCCGCGGATTGACAAGAACCTTGGGAATCCCGTGGTGAAAAAGGTGTAGGTCCGTACGCTTGCGGATCGTAGGTGGATACGAGTTTTATCCGTCAACAAGCCCCTTTTTCCGGCGCGCGTTGCCGGGGAGCAAGCCAGTTTGCTACGTTTAATCTAGTATTAATTTTGTTGATTACTAACACCTAACCCTTATTTTCTAAAAAAAGAAAAAAAATCTTTTTTGTTTTTCTTTCTACTTTTCTTGTGCCTAGATGGATTTGTTCACCTCACCATTGGAAGACGAAGAGATGTCGCTAAGGGAGCTAGCAATGCCGTCAATGGAAGACATTGAGATGCAAAAATCAGATTTGACGTTTGCTATAACCCACTATGAAGTGAAGCCACGGAATCATCAAGTTAGTGGCGACAAAACCATTTAGAGGATTGGAGGATGACAACCCATATAGACACATTAAGGAATTCACGATGTTATGCAACACGGTGCAACAAAAAGGAGTTCCGCCGCTTGGTTCAAGTGGAATCTTTTTCCATTCTCTCTCAAAGATGAAGCGCGAAGATGGTACACACTTGCGTCCGTTGAAGCAAAAGGAAATTGGGATGAGCTAGTGAAGAAGTTTCTTTTGAAGTTCTTTCCCATAAGCAAGGTCCAAGACTTAAGGAGGCAAGTGCTCACTTTCAAGCAAGGAGAGGATGAAGAAATTGATGAAGCATGGGACCGTTTTAATGAACTACTTGAGCGAGGCCCGAACTTGGGATTTTCCGGTGACTTAATCTTGCATACCTTTTATTTTTCACTAACCCCTAACTCGTCTCGTTTTGTAAGCATGTGTGCAGGCGGTGATATAATGGATAAAACAATTAGTGAAGCCGCACAAATCTTACAAAGGATAAGCAATGGACAAAGAACAATACGAGATTGGCAAAGATGTTGTCGAGAGGAGCAAAATGACAAAATCAAGCCCAAGGTGCTTGCTGAAATTTCTGAAAAAGATGAACCGGAGGTCAAGGAAGATGAACCGACCATACAAGAAAGTGAAGATCCACTTCCCAAGGTAAGAGAAGTCATTTCGGATGTTAAAAATGTTGAAACTAACATGAATGTAGGCCGAAGTATGTGGAATGCTAGACCATTGGCGGAGTTCAAGCAATCCGGTTGGGTTCAAGTTGATTTCGCCCCACTAATCAACTACCGAAGGAAGGAGGAATGCCGACACATTGCCAAACTAGTTGAAGATATATTTGATCAAGAGATGAGTGGAGAGTCGATCCAAAAGATGTTTGAAGAAGAAAGAGAAGAAGGAGATGAAGGATGGATCGACCGGTTTGACAACTCAAAGATTTATGATGAAGGAAGAGAAGAGTACAACCGTGATGAGCCTAGTGACTCAAAGGATAAATGGGAGGAGATAGGACTCAAGCTAGATGATAGCTTGTGTGCTATTGAAGCCTACACACTAGCAAATCAAGACATGGAAGTACTCAAGGATGAAGGAAAGAGTGAATCAACAATGAGCGATCTTGACGACATGTGGTACATGGAAGATAAAGAAAGCAACATACAAGTCTTTGAAGATGAAGATCTGGTTGATAAAGAAGACTTCAAAGAAGAGATGAATGCGTACATAGTTGAAGGATTACATGTTCCACATGATGAGTTGAAGAAATTGCAAGATGGTGATGAAGAGGCAACTACACTTGTTGAGATCGATTCGCCTTCAACACCGCTTGATGAACCAAATATCACTCTTATTGAAAAATCTCTAAGGCCAAGGTACGCACTGAAATCTCAAGATATTATTGGTATTGATGTTGATAAATTCAAATACTCATGCTCAACCAATAGTATGAATGATAGTTTAATGTCTATGCCTTGTTCCAATAGTGATCATGTTGATAGGCTAGATTTTCTTGAGAATGAAAAAGAGGAAACATTTATTTTTGATCCAATTAATCTCACACCTAAACAACCTTTGCCTAATGATGAGCTAAGTGCTATGCATGAAACATATGCTTCTTTTATTTACACCTTGACTTGTTGCTACAATTCACATGTGGTGTTAATTATGGACGCGTATGTTTACAATAAGTTTTGTAAATCTCGATCATGCTTTGCGCTTGGTCAAGCTAATGACCTTAAAGAATCATATGTCGGGAAAGGCCCGATTTTCACTAACCATGTAGACAAGGTTTGAATAATGAAAAAAGAAGTCATGCCTAAAAGAGTTGCAAGATAAATCATCAACCTCTCCGAATCCCGCGATGGATGCTGTTGTCTTCATCAATTTGAGAGCTTTTTCAGAGGTGTACAAATGAAGAAAATGAGATATTCAGAAGCTCCATCAAATTACCATTCCAACGCATCAAGAACCAACAAGTTGAAGACCCGTGCAAGGAGTTATGGAGGAAACATTGAGCGTTGCGCGTTCCTGAAATTTCCGGACAGATTTCATCGCCGAAGTAAAACGGACGTAACTCTCTTGTCCGGAGTCCGATTTGAGCAAATAAAGACTCGTTGGAAAGGAAATTTTGTGCACTGTGCAATGGAGTAGATCTTGAGTATACTTTCTGTTCTGGACATTAAAAAAATAATAGAGTGAAGGCAGCACCGAAGGATGATAAAGAAGGAGATAACGATGAAACAAAAGGATGCTTTGGGCAAGTCTTCTATAAGTGATCAAGCACAACATGGGAAGTAAATTAAAGATGCATTGGTACCTTTTCTTCTTGCATGAAGGGTCATGGCTATGCAACGAAAAGAAGGTATGTGAGAAAGTGGAGCTCTATGACTTCAAATGAAGCGCTTTTCGGGAGGCAACCCGTTTCTTTATATTTTTACTACTTTCTTAGAGAGAATAAAGAATGGCACCATCTTATGATGATCAACTTGTGGTTATTAATCTAAGTTTAGATTTCCTTTTTAGAACCACCATCATTTTCATGCTCATATTTATTTATTTGCATGCATTGCATTTTGTTGTCCTCGTGATGTTTCTTTGTGTATACATGTTTTGCACATAGTTGGCTTGGTTGTTTTATATACTTAATGATGTATGCTTCAGTTTCCATGTTAATACTTCATAGGGCCCTATGGGTATTTTACTTTTGTGATCTTGTGTAAACGTGGTGTTTAAACATGATTGCGGACCATCATCGTTAAGTTCGATAAACCTAGCTAGCTTTTCATATGTTTTCATGTTGCTTTGGTTAGTTTATAAGCTCTACAATGTGCTTAATTTTCCTTGTGCTATAAGGGTTATTGATTTAGGGAGACATGGTGTTTCAACCCTTGATAAATAAACCTTTATGGCTATGGAGAAATTCGGCAACCTAGTTGTAAACATGGTGTTTAGAACTAGGTGAAAACATTGTCTTTGTTTATATGCTTTCCTATCATGTGCATACACACCTTGCACCACGTACACTCATTAGGTTTTTATTCCTCATTAAACTAATTATTCCACAAGTTAAGAATCTTAGGAGACGTTGTTGGATTGTTGGCAATTCTATCTACTCCCAACCGTCACCTTGGCGGTAGAATGTGCGTTTAAAATGTCTTACAGGCAAGATAAAGACTCTCACTACAAGGAAATTGAAGGATGGCTAAGAAGTGCTTTGTCTTCTTCTTCCATGACTAGCAAAATGCTAAGCATGGGGGAGACCTTGAATCTTCAACACGGAAGTGCAACATGACACTCTAGAAGATAGAATGATCAAGATCATTAACATCTCCGGATCAATGCGCAAGAAGCCACCAATCTCATCAAAATTCTGAATGATCTCAAAGGAAAAACACTAGATATTTTTGGATATTTAAAAGCCCCATGAAGTTACGATTCCAACAAATCAAGAATCAAGACAATCGGAGGTTCCTACAAGCGGTTATGCCCGAATCACCGAGTGCAACACGTCCTGAAATCAGTTTTGGACAGCACACAGCGCTGAAGTAAAATGGACATAGCTCCCTTGTTTGAACTCCGTTTTCAATGAATGACCACATGTTGGAAAGGTAATTTCATAAAATTTTCAATAGAGCTATATTTCGATATATTTTCTGTTCTGGACAGAGGGGGAAATCCATGAAAAAGAGACAGCAAGGAGATGATGAGAACAAGAAAGAGGAGATGGTGATGACAACATTGAAGAGAAGGGTGACCAATGACTCCATTAAGCATACAAGATCAAATTCATAAGTTTAGGAGCATTAACAAATCAAGACAAAAGCAAAAGCCACATCGATACATGGAGATGCCAGAAGAAGGCAACGAAGGATTACAAAGGATGGTAACATCTCCATGGACCTTCTCTTTTCCAAACACAAATGCTTGTAAGTATGCCTTCAACCTCAACTAGGTGCAACCTTTTGTTTTTCTCTTCAAACAATAACATGGCTACTAGGAGGACAACCTAGGTTTCTTTTTACTTTCAATAGATAAGCATGACCATGTGTTCACCTCGATGTTCTATATTGCCTATGCTTACGGAAAGATGATGAAACTTGCCGCTTTGTTTTACCTACATGAAGTTATACATGTCTTGGCTAATTGCTCTCTATAATATGATCTGAAATTAATTTAAATACCGGCTCTTTTATTTGTGGAGGTGAAATGACTATGCTCTAGACCCACATACATATCTTTGCTCTTTGATTTAAGTTTATGGATAGCCGGATAACTTGTTGTTTTTATGAAAACTTAACTTTTATGCTATCTACATATTTGTGATTCTCTTGCAAAGTTCTACCTACCAAAGCCATATACATATATGTTTTATGATAACAAAACCCGTAGATTGCAAACATATGTTTTGATGAGTTGGATTAGGATTGATTTCTATGGTTCGAGACTAAGAAGCTGGTCATTCCTTTGTGTAACTTTTTTCATGCTAGCCTTTTTGTCCATGCATTGTGGGTTTTCACATCGAAAATTCCACAAACTTCGCTGGGCATCCACCCTAAACCAAAAACATCTTTTTGTGATCACCTCCTTGTCCACAACCCAATTTGAGTATGGAGTAAGATTCTCGATGGAGATTCAAATATTCCGCAAGATTATGGAATTTATACTTACTTTAGCAGTCATTTCCCCTCTCTTTTATGCTCGAGGACGAGCATCGTTCAAGCATGGGGGAGGAGTCATTCTCTGACACAAATTCTATGTAAGTATTATGTTGCAAAAAGTTTTGAGGAGCAAAAGAAAAAAAATGAAAATGAAAAAAAATATGATAAGAAGAAAAGAAAAGTAAGAAAAATAGGAAGAATAAAGTGAAAAAAAAGAAAGAGAGAAAAATGAGAAGGAAATAAAATAAGGAAAAAAATAAAGATGCTCCTCGGTTCTTTTTGCTTCATAAGTTCTCAAGTGCCTTGATGATAAATCCATACTCAAATCTTCCAACCATGTGCAATCCGATAACGAGGACTTCACTCGTGCCTCGGGATCATCCATTTGCCACTTGCACATGTCCACTTATCTAAATGTGTGTGTTTCGTCCCTCTCTCTTTCCAACATTTATTTTCCATGGCCTTTTTGACGAGTCTCGGTAATTCCAATAGATCTCTCTCTTAATTTGACAATATTTCGGATGTATGTTTTGCTAGGATTGTTTTTAACCTTCCAAGCTCCACAAAAGCCTTCCACTATCACATATGAGTAGAGTAGGTTGAAAATAATCTAGTATAGGCTTGAGTGACTTGATGAGATGAGTGTTCCATGAGCTCTTGCAAGAGATTTTCACTTATGTTGGATATGCATCTTTTTGAAAATCTTCCATGTGACAAGGTAATGGTTTGAAGTTCACTTAAGTTTGAGAGCATCGTGTTAAATGTGGCTTGTTCTTTATTGTTAGTCTATCTTCCATAATGAAAAAGAAGCCGGTCACAACTTGAACCTTAAAAATAAATTTTTAAGAGAGAGCAATTTGTCTCGTCATGAATGACTAAGTGCAGGGATAACATTGGAAGACAATGCTGATTTCCCTTTTAAGCGAGGACCACTTACTCGAGGACGAGCAAGGTTTAAGCATGGGGGAGATGTTGACGGTGAATTTCCGTCAACCTAGAGTACTTGTTATACATTGGTTTCGATTATGATTTGCAACTAACCGGCCATTAGGCATACTAATGATATAACAAGTTCACACTTGCATGTCGATTTTGGAGTTTGTTGTTTACGCAGGAAATCTACGCTAATGAGGAGACTTTCGGGATAAGTTCACCAAGCACTTTGGAAGAAGATCATGAAGCCCGACAAGAGTCAAGACACGCGATGAACATGACTCCAAATGACCCGAGGACCGATGCGTCAACGTGCAAATCTTCAGGGACTCAACCAGAAAACAGCGAAGCTTGCATAGCAAGGATTCAAGCCTTAACCGTGAAGGAAACGACGTCAAAGGCCCACATGCAAGTGCACACGAATAAGGGATCACGGGAGAAGCAACCGGGGGAGGAAACCGGGGCCGAACCGGGCCGAAGTGGGCTCGGGGCCGGCCGGCCGGGCCGACCGGCCCGGCCCACTCCGGGGGTCGGTTCGGTCCCCCCTTTGCCCTAGATGTTCATCTATTTATTCCCTCCGCCGCCGTCGACCGACACATCGAACAAATCATCCTACCGACGCCAATCACCAGAAAACCGCCGCCGCAAGATGAGAGAGAGAGAGTTAGATGAGCTCGTCGCAAGGATCAACGCCGGCGGAGAGAAGGAAGCAAGAGGAGGACTCCAAGCCGCTGGCCTAGGGGTGTTCCCAAGCTCCATCGCCGCCATCTTCATCGACGACGTTCTCCGGAGTCTCCATCACCCCTATGTGCTTCAATCCGTGTAAGATGATGGGGTAATGTCTCCGTTCATCCCTAGGATTAGATGGATACATGCTATGTGATCGCTACTCGATTTGTGGTTTCTATCTATTGTTTTCATGTTGATGATGCTTTGATGATTAAGGTTAGCTACCATGTTTTTCGGGCGTATGATATCCGCTACTCCCATAGATTCCATCAACATACCGTGTCCATCATAGGTCTAGTCACGAATACCTTCGCGTAGTGACAATACGAGAGGAGGGAAAGGGCGAAACCGTGGTCACAACCCCGGTAGATTGGTTTACCGCTTTCGTGTAGTAGATGCATACCATGTTATCCTAGATCCTAGGGAGGGAACGCTTATCTTTCTTACTCACTCTCTTGTGTTCACCCCTTTATCATATAGTTTAACCCTATATTTGTTTGATCAACTTAACTTAGATTAACTTAGGTTAGATTGTCTTTACTTTTAGATTAATACTCTCTTTAAAGGTTTCCTTAGTCAACTAGATTAGTACTTGGTTAAGCGCTAGTAATCCCCTTGCTCCGCGGATTGACAAGAACCTTGGGAATCCCGTGGTGAAAAAGGTGTAGGTCCGTACGCTTGCGGATCGTAGGTGGATACGAGTTTTATCCGTCAACATCCATGCCGCCCGTCCCCTGGCAGCTCGCGCCATCTCTGCACGCGGTCTCTCTCACGGGCGAGCGGGCAGGTGGCCGGGCAAGCGGCCGCGCGCGCGGGCATGCGGGCGGCCGCGGGGCGGACGGGCGAGCTCCGGCGTCGGCGGACAAGCGAGCTCCGCAAGGGCCGACGATGCGGGCGAGGTGAGCTCCGGGGAGAGAAGGGGGATGCGGGCGGCGCGGGGAGGTGCTTGGGGGCGGGCGACCGCGGCGGCCGGTGGCCCTTGTCGTCGATGCGTCCCTCGGAGAGCGGCGCGAGGCGGTGCGGGCGGTGTCATCGAACACGCGCCCGCGGCCGGCGCGCGTCGTACCGGGCGACGACGCCGAGTCCGAGCACCGTCTTGTCGTGCGGCGCGCGCGCGGTCGAGGTCGCACACGGGGGCCAACGGGTATTGCGGGTCCGGCCCGGCCCAACCGCTCTCGCCGGACGGCGACGACGACGGCGCGTCCTCGGTGCGCGGTGTCTCGGCCGCCACGGCGGATGCCACGGCCGGCGGCGCGGTGCCCACCGCGGCCGCGCGCGATCCGGGCGGTGCCGCCGCCGCTCGCCCCTCCGGACCCCGGGGCGGCGCGGCGAGGGGGAGCGACGGGCGCGTGGCACGCACGAGCGGGAAGAGGGAGAGGGGGTCCATGGCGCCCGGCGGCAAGCGCGGCCGCAACCCAACCGGAGCGGTCTTCGCGGCGTCGCGAGAAGCGAGGGGGAACTCGTGGGCCGTGGTGTGGCGGGAGACGGTAGTGGTGGCCTCCTCCGGGGCCGGCGGCGGTGGCGATCAATTGGGCTGCGAAACGGCGGTCTTGCCGACCGGCCGGCGGAGGGAACGGCGGCGCCGGCGCCCTGTTGACGTGAGGCGGGCGGGGGCGGCGGAGGAGAGGAAAGGTGGAGGGAGGTCGCGGGTCGCGTGGGGAAGAGAAAAAAAGAAACGAACCGGTATGTTGTGTAATGGGTGGCAAAGGTGGGTAATTTCCACCCAACTCCACGAGTGAGTACAAAAAGTGCCTTCGCAGAGTACCCCTTGAGGCACTCCATGGATTTGGTGGAGTTGGGAGCTAGATCCATGGATTTGGTGGATCTGGAATTTTTGGAGCTGTGGTGTTTGGCAAGAAAAAAATGGAGCAGAGCTGTTTTTGTGGATCTGAAGCTGCGTGGAGCTCTCCCAAACACGCCCTAAAACCGCACCGAGGGCAGTATCGTCCCGCAGCGGCAGGCGGCAGCGAAGCCCGAAGGGTTGTTTTTTAAACGCGTCAGGAGCAGGGTTTTCACCCATAAACTGGTCAGCGAACAGTGGCGAAGGCAGCGTTGGGGCGGCTGGGGCTAGAGCCCCCTACCGCTGCCACCACCATGGAGCCCCTCCTAAGCCCCCCTAGGCCGGAGGTAGAAGAAGAGGAGGAAAAGGGGGGCTGGAGGAGGAAGAAGGAAGAAGCAGCCCCCAAGATGTGGGGCTGGCTTCGCCACTGTCAACGAACCGGTTGGTTTCACGGGTAAATTGGCGGTTTTTTTGTTTGTGGGAACCGGACTTCCCACGGTTTGGGGTCCGGGGAACGCTGGTTAGGACCAACACGTCGCCAACACAAAGTGGGTCTTGCACGGTGTCCGTCAGTGACTCTCTTGTACTGTGTGCGTACGTCCTAAATTTCGGAGTCTTTTCGCTGAAAGCCGGCAGGAAAAATGGGATGATTTGACAAAGATACTAGTACGCAAAGTCGCGTATAAGCAAAATATTGGTTGCGGCACACACGTCACTGAGTGTAAGCCTGCCACTGGGGAGGGTATGGACAAATCCACTCTTGTTCATACCCAAATCCAAATAATTATTATCCACTTCTTACCCTCACCATTCCCACTCATACCCAATGGATAACTAATTTTGTACTAGATTCTATATATACCCAATTGATTATTTGCACCCTCCCCACACCCTACCCTCCCCATTTCTTCAATGGATAATTATTTTCTACCCATACCCTCCCCATTTGAGGTGGGTGTGGATTTAAATATGGACAATGGATAAAAACAACAAGCATAACTGAGTGTATCCCGAATCCACTCCTCACACTTCTGGCCCGACCACTAGCAAGTTACCTCTTCAAGAAAAAAAGAAAAGAAACTAAATATTTGAAATTATGTTTTTCCTAGACTGAATACACCCCGAAAACAAACAAAAATATGCGTTAACTGTCACGTGGGGCCAACCTAAAACTGTACTCTGTGTCATCGGTGGGAGCCAACCCTGGAGGTTTCCAACGGAGTTCTGGCCGGATCCGGCGGCGGGTCCCACCTGTCACAGGCGCAGGGCCGGCGCCGTTCTCGAACCGCCTTATATATACCGAGGGCAGAACCGTCCAACCGCAAGAGAGATCCCAAAATAAAAGCAAAACAAGGGAGAGGGGGGCGCGGCCGAGAGAAAAGAGCTGTATTATTTTTTTTTGGCCTCCCCGTCCCTGACTCCGCTCGCATTTCCCGCTTTGTTTCCGCCTCCTCGCTCCCTCCCTCCTTCCAGACCTTGCCGCCGCCTCGCGCCTGGCCTGCGCTCTCTCTCTCTCTCTCTCTCTCTCTCTCTCCTAGGGTTAGGGTTTCCGCCGCCGGCGACCGGGATCGCGTCCTGATCGGTGAGTACCTGTCCCTCTCTTCGCTCTCTGCTCCTGTGATCTGTTCCTGGTCGTTGCCCCTCGAGATGTCGTTTGCTGCCCGCCCCTGCTTGATGTTTGAAGTAGGGGATCTCATGGTTTGGGGCATGGCCCTACGTTCGGATGCGCGTGGTGCGGGATCTCTGACGCTGCCGTGTGCGTTGGTTTTCGGATCTAGGTTTCGGACGCGGTCGTGGCATGTGAATTGGAGATCTGTCGTTGAATTTGGTGTCTGCTTTAAGGCTTTATCCCGGATGATTGGCATGAGGTGCCAAGTTTTTGCTTGATTTGAATTACTCTTCGTTGAATACGAAGTTTGCGCTGGCAAATTGGTTTCACTTCATCGTCAGATCCTCTTGGAAGTTACCATCAGTGTTTTCGTTGCTTTACTGAGATGCGTGGTAAATTTTTATTGTCAGAAATTTGCTAATGCTTGCAAATTATAAATATTGAACAATATTAAGTACGTGTCGTTTGTAAGGTTAATTCATTCTGTTTTTAAGAAATGACTAATTTTAACATGCTCTTTCATTCCATTATTCTATTTGTTTAAAATGAAGTTGAGAACACAAATACACATACAAGCATTGGTAAGCAGAACTTTGGTTTCACAATCCTGCAACATGCTCAAATATGACATATATATTTTCTGGGAATCATAGTTAAGAAATTTGAAGGTAGTTCTGTTTCTCTCAGCTGTTATTATCTTAACATTAGTGTTGCCTTGTTTGGTACTGCCATCTTGGAGATCAAGAATTTATTTTGTTCACGCTAGTACAATATTCAAGCTATTTGGTCACACGTTATGCACGATTTTGCTCAAGCAACATGAAACATTGATGTGTTTGCGACATGTGTTTATCTGCATATGGGACATCTGTGATGGTCTAGAAAGGAACATTATTCTTCTGCATCATTGCTAGGGCATGTCTAAATTTGATAGGACGAGTATGGACATTCACATTCTATGTAGAGTTATGATATTAGTTGCTTGTTGTAGGATAGTTGAAGTCAACTTTAGTTTCGTCTGTTATGATATGATAATGTTCAACAGCTTGAAAGTATGCCCTCTATGTTGCGAAGTACTGAATTAAACTTTTACCTTGTCTTGTGTAACCAATAAGCTCTGATGCTTTTATATATCTTGCTTTTATAAATACGATCATAAAACAAGCTCACACTTTTTGTCGATAAATCTTAGGTAAAAATGCATAAATTGCTTGTTTTATTTTTTTCCGACCTTCTGTATAGGACTTACTGTATGTTCACTTATTTTGGGCTGTGTCTTTTTTTAACATTGTAGAACTTTTATATGTGACACTTTGCCTTTCCTGTCCTTACCAATTAAGCAATGCCATAAAATGATCAATTATATGTTGCAGTTTACGTGGCACAACCTTTCTCTGTATTTCATTGTATAGCCTTCATTTTTTGTTTGTTTGCATGGATTACAATGTTAAATTGTCAATAACAGCTTTGTTTTCCAGCTTATTTCCAACATCGGAGTTGGACAAGGCACTTTTCTGAAGTTATCCCATGGAGATGGGAATGACCCCTGATCTAATGTATGGACATAATGTTTTTGTTCCTGCTACAAATCCCTACCAATATGGTTACGCAGGTATGAGGTCTATTGTCTTGGTGTTGTATCTGTTATTGGTGTTTGCCACTTTTGTGTATTCCATTTAGTTGTAACCAATTTGCTGAATGCAGAAGTTGGACAGCCTATGGACTGGTATAACCACCCGAGCTCTGTAGGATATGATGGTCAAGATATTTTTTACACGGTTAGTACACTATAAGAGTCTTGTTTAATTTAATGCCCTCTATTTGCAGCCATGTGTTTAAATGTTCCTTTTCTTGAATACTGTGTTTTTAAATGTATACTATTTCTTCCATATCGTTTGCAGACCAAAGGCATGCCATGCGTATACTATGCTGCCCCGGACAATGCATCTATGCATCCTTCCTACAGTCCTTACACTGTTGATCCTTCTTTCATACCCGATGGCTTATTTATGCCTCAGGAATATGTTACTGACCCTGCTAACTCAACATGCCAAGTAGCCTCCACACCCTATTACATTCCGGCTGTTCTTCCTTATGCTCAAGATAGTGTCCCAGGAAGCTCAACCACACCTCTTCTCTCCAATGTTGCATTTCTCCCTGGCATGCCGGGCTATGCTGCAACAACTGTAAATGCAGCATTTCCTTTTATTGCTCCTATTACCACAAAAAGCGACTTCCCTGTGAATCCACCAATACAGTCTACTATTGTTTCGTCAAAGCAGTTTCAGGACCATGCAAAACTGCCAAAGGTTCAACCACATAATTCAGTTGCACAGAAGCAAGAGTCGCCAGATAGATCTGTGGTACCTATTAAACTCCCTCATGCTCCACAGGTAGGCAAATTTACAAGTCATTGTACCTCTTTTTTTATTGTCAGGTTACATTTTTTTTGTTTGGTTGTTATATTTACAATAGGACCTGTTTGATTTCTGTATGAATGGTAGCATTATCAGGTAGTGCCTTTATTGGTGCTACTGTTATTTCCCCTCATGGACATGTACATGCTTTTGAAATCAATGATAAGTTTTGAATTGGCTGGTAGTCATGTTGAATTTTTGCCAGTATTTCTTTTGGTTTGGCGTATGAAACTAATAAGAGTTAGTTAAAAGAAAGTTTAACTTTTTCCTTAACTTACAGGGGGCATTACCTTTTTTTTCTTTCCTTTTGGTACGACTTGTAGCTAGATAATTTCAAAAATTATAAGCATTTCTTGAATAGTGTTTCAAGCATGATTTTGTTATTGATTTAATTGAACTTCTAAATGGAATTAAGCTGACCTTGTGAGTGTTTTCCATTCTCTGTATCTGAAAATGGTATTGTCTTTGGTTTATGACAGGCATCCACACATTTGCTTGAAAGACCAATATCTGCCACCAAGCAATCACCAAAGGTGAAATTGTCTGGAAACAATTGCTTGGGTTATGCTACAACTGATCATCAAAAGTGGGCTGCTGCTGAGAAATTTCAGCCTTCTTCAATGTTGAATGCTCATCCAAATGGTCCTGGGCAAAAGGTTCATCATTTGTTAAATGAACATATCTTAGCTGACTCCCAGAAACCAGGCAGTCTGAGCTCTGCCATGGTAGTGAAATCTTATACGTCAAGGCTCCCTGTCGCTAATCCTGAGGGGACAATCCTTATAAGAACCGACCAATACAACAGAGATGATCTCCAGGTGGATTATACATATGCAAAGTTCTTTGTTATCAAGTCAATTGGTGAGGCAGATGTCCACAAATCAATCAAGTATGGTGTATGGTCAAGTTCTTCAAATGGAAACAGCAAGCTGGATAGTGCATTCAGGGATGCTGACAGGATATCAAGGAGGAATTCTACCAAGTGTCCAGTTTTCTTATTCTTCTCTGTGAGTGTTTATCTACTTACCATACAAAAAAATATGTGTGCTCATAGTTCAATTTTTGATTTTCTAATTGTGTTTATCAGGTGAATGGTAGTGGTCACTTCTGTGGCATGGCTGAGATGGTTGGCCCGGTTGATTTTCACAAGGACATGGACTTCTGGTGTCAGGACAAATGGACTGGGTGCTTTCCTGTGAGGTGGCACATTGTCAAGGATATACCAAATTATTCATTGCAGCATATCACACTGCAGAACAATGAAAACAAGCCTGTCACGCACAGCAGAGATACACAAGAAGTAAGTGTGCCATTTCCATTTTTGCATGAAAATTGTTCAGTATTGTTGAACTGTTCAATTTTAGGAAGTTTATTATTTTTCATGAAGTTCCGCAAAAAATCCTAGGCATTTTCACTGTCACTTGCTGTAATGGCTTTGCACTTTTATGAGCATCTAGGTCTCATGATCTGTTGCGCAATGTCTCATTTGCAGATACCATATATCCCTGGAATGTCTGTGCTCAAGATTTTCAAGGACATTAAAGTAAAAGAGTGCCTCTTTGATGATTTCATGAAGTATGAGGTGGAAGAGGCACAATATAAGCCTCACAGGAGGCTGAGTTATAATGCCCCAGATTTTGTACCTGTGTCCCAGCGTTTGTCTGACACTCAGCAGACAAAATCCAGCAGCGTACTGGTAGACAGAACATCAGAGGTACAGAATATGTCGGAGAAGCCACATGATCATAACGTGATCAAACCTCAGGAGCCATGTGTAGAGCTCTCTGAAAAACAGGTGGCTCAATCTGGGAAAGAGAATGGGCAACAAGAAAACCATGGCAGTGGCAGTCAGAGCCAGGAGGATACACCGAAAACTTTAACTAACCAGTCACCAACTTCAAGCTTGAAGACAGGTGCAGATGGGAAGCAGCAATACTGGAAGAAGGTTGAGAACCCACGGCAGCACACAGACAGCGCTGCTCAAGGTTCATCAAAGCCACTTGAAAGGCGTCCGCATGGAGTACGAACCTCTGCAGGCGTGGTATCCGAGAGCAGTGAAGAGCAAGTCCCTGCCAAGCTCAACGAAGAGCAAAAGGTAACCGCCAAACTTGGTTCGATCAAGATCAGGTCCAAGACGGAGGGGGCTGACGGAAAGAGCAGGACAGTTGGTGTGGTGACAATTGGCTCGATGCCGGTACGGGTGGATAGCTCTGAAGTCTAGTGGCGAGTGGGAGCTTTAATTCTTTTTTCACAATTTCTCCTTCTGGGTCCCAGGTTTTAATTTTGTTTTGGTAAAATGTCTGTCTTTGGTTGGTGCTTTCCCAGCTTTGATATGGCATCAAAAAAGAAAAAAAAAGGAAGGAATAGTTAGGTTCTAGTTTCCCTGGTGGAGAAAATAGTTTTGCAGCATTATGCTGATGGTTTCTTTTTTGAAAAAGAAAGGGAACAATATATGATGTGTTCTTTTCATCACATTATGAAAAATGAAGAAAAGAGATAAGGCATTTGGGTTTGGGGACGCAGGCCTGTGACTTTTTTCTTGTCTTAATTAGTACTTTTACCTACTGTGATGGGAACTGTATGCTCCGCCCTCCGCTCTCGGGGGGTCAGGAGTGAAGGGGTCAAGCTAATGTAGCTCTTTTTTTTGAAGTATGCAGCCTGATGCGCCTTTTTGATGAACACTGTAAGTTCGATGAGACTTCAGCGCGGTTTGGTGGTTGCGATGTTGTCCGTAAGGGTGATGGTGATTCTTCCAGATTGTGGACACGTCCAAAGGAGTACTGTAGCAGTCGTAGTCCTGGATGCTGCACTGAGCACATGCCCTGGCACAACCTACGCGACGTCGACGCATCTTTGGCGCGGCGAGCGGTTGGGAGCCCCCTCCGACGTCGGGCGGTTTTTTTTTTTGACAACAACGTCGGGCGGTTGAAATCCCAACCCCGTGGATGGTCGATTTTCGGCGCGTCCCTTTCCAGCCTCCCACCCTTCCGGCCGGCGGGGATGATTAAACATCCGGGGGGTCGCGGAGCGACGTCGCACCGGCCGGCGCCGGGGGGATCGATTCGAGTGTGCTCGTCACGGCCGTCGCCTTGTGGCCAGCGTCATCCTTTTGGTTGCGGCCTTGTACTTGACTTGACATCTCGCGCGCCCTGCCTGCCTGCCTGTCACCGCGTCCCGTCGGACGTCGGGACAAGGAAGTTGCGATTTGCGCGCGCCCGTGCATGTAGCCGGCCCGGCGTTGGAGACAGGAAACCTGCCTCCCAGCGTGCTCCATACGAGGACCGTCACCGTAGTAGTGTACTCCATTCCTCAACCGGGCCCCGTCGCTATCGAGGGCGACGTGCCCGTGCGAGTGCGGCGGGCGGATACGACGAGCGGAATCCCTCAGGCTATCCGCACTGGCGTACGCCACCGAGACGCTACGGGATGGTGGCGTATGGATTTACCGTTTTTTTGGCCTGCACCGGCGTACGCACCGGATACGGGACATCCCGTTCCAAGCGCGTGTGCGCCAAATGCAGCGCCCATCTAGGGGTGCGCTACGAGCTTGCGGCGGCCCCACCTCCGTGCGTCGTAGCTCCTCCACGCCACGGCAGGGAAGGTTGGGAAAGGGAGGGGCGCGTCGTCGATCTGCCGGCGCAGAAGGCGGAGGAGGTTGGGCACCGCCGCCGTTGACTTCGCCGCCCCTCACCCTGAATCCGCGCCTCCTTCCCTTCCCCAGCGCCACGCCCCTGCCTCCCGGCCACCGCCGCGGCCTCCTTCACCTCTCGCCCTTGCTCCTCGCGAGCACCTCCGTTGCCGCGCGGAGCGAGAGAAGAGGCGGCGCGGATCCCCTCGCCGCCCGCCGCGGAGGAGGGGGAAGGGGATGGCCCGACTCGATGTCCTTCTTGCCGGCGGGGGAAGTAGCGGGAGGGAGCGCGCGACGGTGGGAGGGAGGCGGCAAGATCCGGCCGCGGTCTTGCCGCGCGGTGGAGGCATGGCCGGCGGCCCCCTGCTCCTCCGATGCGCCGCCGTTGGGGAGGGAGAGGGCGCCGACAGCGGCACATCTTCCCGTGGGGGTGGAGGGCCGGCTCCGTCGAGCCCCGGCGCCGCCGGCCGGCGCGGGGATAGCCGGAGCAGAGGTCCACCACCGCAGCTCCTGGGCCGGCGCCGTCGCTGCTGCCTGTGGGAGGGGAGGAGAGAGAGAATGAGTTGGAGGGTTGGGGAAGGAGGAGAGATAAAAAGACTATGACAATGGGCCCCGCGGTGGGTAGTTGGTATGGAGTACGAGATTTAGGGGATGACGGGTGCGGAAAATTTGGTACTGAACTGTAAAAATTGGATGATGAAGTAAGAATATTCCTTTTAAGGGATGAACTTGGAGTACGACGAGTGCGGATAGCCTCAGGGCCCTCCTCACGCAACTCCTCCCCAACTGGTTGATGTTTCCGTATATATGGATAAGCAGAGCGAGCGAGCGAGTTCTTGCATGAGCGAGCGACCGCTGGCTTTGCTTGCTGCTCCCGTTACAGAGGCTGGCTAGTGATGTCCACTGTATGTGGACCTGGCGATCATCGACCTGCATGGATCGGACCTGACGACATCCGCGGCCCCCAGGCTTTTGGGAGAGATGACGGCCCCGTTCGTGGCCGCGGCCCGGCACCTACCTGATGATGCGCGCGCGCCCCCGTCGCGTCGTCGTTGGTCCCCGGCCCCGAACCCAAAGCCGATGAGGCGTCACGGTTCCCAGCCGCGTCCCCCGCACACCCAGCGCCTCTCCTCCCACCACCTTAATTATGTGACCCGCGCCACCAAACTCCCCTTGACTCCGGGCGCGCGCGCCGCACACAGCGATCGTTGCCGCGCCGCTAGCTGCCGTCCGGCGGGTACAGTCGCAACACGCGCGTTAATGCGGCATAACCCGTAGGAAGGCTTCGGTTGTAAGCAACCTCCCCTTCCAAGCTCCTCCGCCGCCACTCTCCCGGGGCCCTCCCCTTCTCCCCGCCGGCGTTCTCGTCGGCGGAGAGAAGGGGTAGGATCCCCCGCTCCTTAGTAGCCATAGTAGATCTTAGTCTTTTAGCTCCATGTAGTATTGGTCGTTTTTGGCTTCTTTATGCTCTTGTGTCGCCGTCCTCGTCGCCATGGATGTCGCTGAGCTTCTCAGCGTCTTCCTCGTCGCCGTCTTCGCCGACCTTCAGGTGCGTCTGAATAAAATAAACTCGCCATCAACCCCGATAGCTTCCTCCTCGCCCGCCTCGCCTCTCAGCTGTCGGAGCCACCCCGCTGCCGCCTCCCTTTCCAATCTCAGATCCCCTTTTCCCTTTCCACCTTTCGGATCTGATCCCTCCCACTCCGAATCCTCCGCCTTTCCATCCACTGTCCATTCCGCCCCATCCAATCAAGCAGCGCATCCTTCATCGACTCCTGATCCCATGCGGATCTACCGCCATCGGCTGAACAGCGAGCCACCCACCGGTATTGAAGATGACAGCCATCTACTCACCGACGCCGGCATCAACATCATATTTGGGTCTTCGGTGATGTTCTTCCTTGACGGCATCTTCAGCCACTACAAGCCTACACATGGCGAGGCTCTTCCGCACCACTGCGTCCGCGACGCCTCTGCTGCAGTTCGCAGGCGATCTGTTCTCCGACAGCGTTCTGAGATCTAGGGATCTTTTTGTAATTGGTCTTTTCCATAAGGGCCTTGATGTATTTGTGCTGCTTTAATATAATATATGTGGTAAGTGTAAAAAAAATGCGGCGGTCGCCTTTTCGCTTCGCCTTTTGCTTGGATTTCTTTGCCAGGCCACGCGTCGCACCGTGCCAATCCCGATCTCGTCGCCTAGCTCCGGGCCGGGTGAAGAGGATCGGATCGGTGGTGCTACGAGCTGCTGTCGGCTACCTAAGGGTGACGATCGAGCCTAGGGGGTGGGGCAGCGCCAACTGCTCTGTACAAGTATGTACTCCCACCAACGCAGGTCAGGTATAAAAAAAATCCCAGTATCCACACTTACTGACTTACCGATTGATTCGTTGACGCGCTTCCATCGACCACTGTTGGGGGTGTAGGGTACTCCCAACCTAAACTCCAGGACAAAATCCAGAGTCATTAAATATACCGCCACTTAGGCAAATTGCTGATGTAGCAAGCAATTTAATGATGAGAGAGGGGTGAAAACTTAAAACCAAGTCTAAAGGCATGTTTGGATCACCTTTAGTCTCATGACTAAAATTAGTCAAGCTAAAAAGTTTTAGTCACCCCCTAGTTTGGAAGCAAGAGTTAAAATGTATTAAAAGAGCATTAAAGTCCCTATTTCTCTCTATTTCTCTACTATCTCCTCTTCCTCTCTCACCTCTCCCAGGGTGGGCATGGCTTGGAGCTATTACCAGCATGCATATGGTCATTAATGAGGAAAGAGGAAGAGAAGATTTTAGTCCCTTTTAGCTCCCCCACCCCTACTAGCAAAGTTTAGCCTCAAGACTAATTTTAGCCTCACTTTAGCCTCACATGTTTGGAAGTTTAGCTCATGCTAGAAGCTAATTTTAGTCCCTATGATCCAAACATGCTCTAAGTTAGACTCCAAGTCTACACGCAAAACGAAGTCTGTGCGGATCCCATGTGTCTGCCCACATACGCGATGTGTCCTCTTATTTAAGAAAGCGGGAGTAGATGATCCGAGAGGAATATTAGATAAACTCCATGGTAGAAAATCTGCATCGGAGAATGTAGTTTCTTGTGATAGAGTCTACGAGATATAGACTACTCCCTCCGGTTTGGTAAAGGAAGACGTTTAGGACAGCGACACGGTCTCCAAAGTGCAACTTTGACTTCCTATTTTTACAAAAATAATTATTAAAAACTAACATATTGTACTTTTATGAAAGTATTTTACAAGACAAATCTACTCACGTAGTTTTCACATTTCCAAACTTAACAATTTAAAATTTATTCATGATTTATATTCACAATATTTGACTCAAATCTTGTCGAAAACGTCTTCTTTTACCAAACCGGAGGGAGTACAAGGTAGAGTCTGAGTTCGGAGCAGAGTCTGAGTTCGGAGTGCCTTCAATCCCACACACACTGACCGACCAACCGACTGATTGGCTGACAGACACGCTCTGCATCGATCGACCACTGTTGGTTTGGGGGGTTTATATACTTGGGCATCAGCCGCCGCCGGGCGTCAGGGACACAGATTAAAGGTGTAGAGCGAGGGACAGAGAAGGAGGAGACCGAGCTCTCGAGCAGAGTAGTGCAGTGCACGAGGGCCAGCGGTGGTGCCGGCGGCGCCATGAACGGCGGCACAGCGACCGCCGCCAAGGCCGTCGCCGCCCCCCTCAGGCTGCAGCACTACCTGGTGATGGCCGGTGTGGCGGCCGCGGTCGTGCTCGCCTGCCTCCGGTACGCGCCTGCCGCCGCGGGGTACGGCTTCCTGGCCGTGGCACCGACGGGGGAGTCCGGTGCCGACGGCGCGGCGGCTCGCGTCGCCGCGGTCGCTGTCGCCCGCGCGGCTGACGGCGGAGAGGCGGCGGCGGCTGCTGCTGCCGCCGGAGCCCGGGATCCGGCGTCGTCGTCGGTGGTGATCTTCAACTTCGGGGACTCCAACTCCGACACGGGCGGCATGGCCGCGGTCAACGGGATGAACATCAACCTGCCCGAGGGCCGCACTTTCTTCCGACGACCCACCGGCAGGCTCTCCGACGGCCGCCTCGTCATCGACTTCATCTGTGAGTTACTGATGAGTTCTTCGTCCCATATATCCTCCAATGCTTTATTTCCCGCCACACCACGAATTAAACTTTTACCGACTAACATACCAAAATTCTTGGCCTTTCATCCCTGCAAAGTGAAAATCCTGCTAGCTAGCTCCTGATTGCGCGCATGAAAAAGCCACCAACAATTACCAGACAGAAAAATAGTTTAACTAAACTGCAAGAAAAGGAAGGGGAAAAATATGGCATTATTTGGGATGGAAGTGGAGGAAAAGGTGGTGAGGATATTTGACGTGTCAAGCATCGTCATGATGGGATCACCAAAGGATATTTATGTCGCCCCCAAGGTACATGCATGTACATGACTCTGCTGCACAAACAGCAACTGCGGCGTCGGTGATGAGTTGTTGGTGACTGCCTTTTAGTGTTGCATGCTGTCTCATTTATTTAAGTACATTTTTCCATTGTACCTCTTATTAGATCTCATCTTCTAATAATAGAAGGATTTGGAGTTGATATGTGTATGCATGGTTTTTCAGGTGAGAGCCTGCACACACCTTACCTGAGCCCGTACCTGAAGGCGCTGGGCGCGGACTTCAGGAACGGCGTCAACTTCGCCATCGGCGGCTCCACGGCTACGCCAGGCGGGTCGCCTTTCTCGCTGGACGTGCAGCTCCATCAATGGCTGTACTTCAGGGTCAGATCCATGGAAATGATCAACCTAGGTCCGTTCCGTATGAACAATCTCCTTAGCCACCCTAGATTTTTCAGTTAAAACTTAGTGAAAAGAGGAATTAACCAAAGAATTGAAAATATTGTTGATTTCTTCGCTCTCTCTTTTCGAAATGGAAAAGTCTGTAATCTCAGCGTTCAAAAGATGAAAAGAACATTGGCAATCGGTAAATCTCTGTCTGGCAAGTAATTTGGTGCGAGATGTGTGATGCAGGACAGAGGCCCCCGATCGATCGCGACGGATTCAGAAGGGCCATCTACACCATCGACATCGGGCAGAACGACCTGTCCGCTTACATGCATCTGTCTTTCGATCAAGTGCTTGCTAAGATCCCCGCTATAGTTGCTCAGATCAAGTACACCATCGAGGTAAACAATTTGTCCCTGTAAAAAGAAGATGATGCTATGAGTTCATCAGTGTGGACTGGGACACTCCTGTCTCCGGCCTGAACCAACCCATACCAATCGTTCCACGTCGACCTGACACCTTTGCTCCTTGACAGGCCCTGTACTCGCACGGCGCCCGCAAGTTCTGGATCCACGGCACCGGCGCGCTGGGCTGCCTGCCGCAGAAGCTTGCCATCCCGCGGGACGACGACACCGACCTCGACGCCCACGGCTGCCTCAAGACCTACAACGCCGCCGCCCGGCGCTTCAACGCGCAGCTCGCCGAGACCCTTGCCCAGCTCCGGAGACGGACGGTGGACGCTGCGCTCGTCTTTGTCGACATGTACGCCATCAAGTACGACCTGGTCGCCAACCACACCGCGCACGGCATCGCCAGGCCGCTCATGGCGTGCTGCGGCTACGGCGGCCCGCCCTACAACTACAACCACTTCAAGGCGTGCATGTCGGCGGAGATGCAGCTCTGCGACGTCGGTGCGCGGTTCATCAGCTGGGACGGCGTGCACTTCACCGAGGCCGGCAACGCCATCGTCGCCGCCAAGGTGCTCACCGGCGACTACTCCACGCCTAGGGTCACCATCGCCAGCCTCGTCAACTCCACGCTCGTGCCCAGCGATGGCTAACTGCCTACTAGAGCTCATTTGGCTTGATGATATCGATAGGCATCCCATTAATTCGTTTTGTTTGTGCTGTGCCCCTGGTGCCAAGAGCAGTGATGATACAAATTTGGCCGCAACATTATTGCAGCGAGTTCGTGAAGAGCTGGTCAAAATCAAGTTTCAGAGGAGCAGTTCTGTGCACCATTGATTATATATCGATTAGGAGCAAAAGAAAGGGAGGGTGACCACACCTACTGGTTTTATGGTGATGAGTCTTTGAGGCTTAATATACATCAACCATGTTTAACATGACTCTGTGCAAGATCAACAATTCTTTTCTTTTGCTAATTTTTGTATATTGATCAAGGATGGGGGGATTACAATTTACAGGGTCGTCTTTCATCTGCTTCCAACACAAACATGTGGCCATGCTCGATTTATTCTCAAACAAAATTTAAAAGTTCAGGTTCGATTTACTCTCGCCTGAATTGTTTTATTTTGTCTAATCTATAACCTGAAGAGGTTTCATTCTTTTGTCTCCCAGCAGTTAAGTTTTTAGTTCGATTTTTTGTGGGATGACTTATAACATGTGCTATATGTTAGAAAAAATATTTTTTGATTTATTTTCATGATTACTTTTCATCAAGTTTTGTATTTCTAGAATAATTTTGTATCAAATACATATGAAAATAACCATGATTTTTTTAATATATTATCATGAGGCATCATGTTCTCTATCTGCTCACAAAAGTTGAACTTAAAGATTAACTTATACATTAAGAAATTAAAAAAAAATGAAATGTCATTAGGTGTAGATTGGATGAAGTTAAATAGTTTTGGTGAGTAAGAGTATTTATCCTGTGACAGAATCATTCTGTCGTCAATCGCTGAAAATCTGTCGCAAATCAGTGTTCGCAATGATTTCAATTTTCCGTGCTGGAATGAGCTTCATTGATTAAACCAATCGACATTTCTTTAAAAAAACCTCGCAATCCGTGATGTACCTTGACTGTCACGGAGCAGCCCAAAGCCCATGTAGCCCAACCCCTGACCCATTATGCGTGACAAAACAAATCATCACGATTGCTGCTGACTTGGATGTGACGTGACTGCTGACTTGGATGTGACATGGCCCTGATGTGGATGCTTGTTGATAACATGCTTGTTGATAACATGGCGTCCTGACATGGAATTTTTTTCGAACCACATGGATTTTTATTTATCATCACAGACTAATGGGCCCATTATAGAAGTGGGCCACATTGCGGCCCAAAATTTCAGCCACTGAAATCATTTCAGCACACAATTTTAACCCACAGAAATACAACAATCATTTCAGCTTAAGTACAATCAAATTCAGCTCAAAAGATAATCACAAGACATTTTATTTCAGCACCGTTAATTAGTATCACATATAATCAAAATCACTTAATCTTCTCTATTTTCATCTTGCATCACAAGCAAGGAAACACAAAAATCTTCCATTTCCACAGCAGGTCATCAGCAGTTCTAGACAGCAGACGACATCTTGTAGAAGTATAAGCAAACAAAATGGACAACACAAAGAAGTATAAGCTTTCCTCAACAGCTATATACAACAGCCACATCTTGCATCAGAAGCAATGCAAGGCTAACAAAAAGGACAACACATCTTGTAGAACACACACACCATCTTGCAACAGTTGTAGAACATATCGGGCAACAATCTCTCACCATCAGACTTGTAGGGATGACAACATCTCCGGTTCGTCAGGATGCCATCCTCCAGCTGATTGCAACACCAAAAACCAAAAAAAGATAGTGAACTGGGAGTGCTAATAAGCCACAAAAAACATACTGTAGCAGTGAACTAGCAGTGTGCATTTGGCAATCCAACTTCGAAATAACATAAGTCCATCCAAAAAAATGTAACATAACCTCATGTTAATCCGTTTGGTTGATGCCCGACCAAGCAAACGTTCAAGTTTCACTTCCAAAGCAACCTGCTTATTCTCCATCTCCCCCTTGTCCCTTAACCTTCTTTGTTCTGTTTCTTGCAATTGCCTTGACAAATCCTCAATTTCTCCACGCTGGTTGTTCACAACATATTAAAGGTCACCATTCGCCCTTATCTCCACTTCTAGTTGTGCTTGAACATTCATTACACTGGATCTTGGTCTCATAGATGATCCCCACATTTTGAAGGAATGCACTCTTTTTGCACTGTTCTTCAAGTACACTAATGAAGGACCGATACGACGAACCAGAGACGGGGGGAGTGAATGGGAGCCGATAAAAAATCTTCTCGAAGGAGATAGAGGCTCCAACAAGATGAACACGACTTCCAACACACGTCTCTGACTCAACTACCCAAGTTGGTCAAGACCACGTAGCCTCTGGAGTGCTACTGATCCTAGGAACCAACAAACAACCTTCCGAGCCAAAACTCACCTACACGCACAACGGAAATTTGCATGGCTTGCTGCCTGTGCTACACCGGTCAGACCGATGGCCCGCGCCGGTGTCACCGGTGGACAGAGCCAGTCAAGCCGGTGGCTACAGCAGCCGCACAACAAATGTTTTAGAGAGCCTCAGTGACTTCTCTAGGCCCTGGAACAAAAACACCCTCAAAACACAACCTGCACGGAAGAAGAACCCTACACAAAGCCAACCAAAACACTTCCAAAACTACCAAGAGCTGACAAGCACCAACACAAACCCAAAGACGCACGGATTAAGCAACTCACCCGAGGCGAATCCCACAAAGTGCTCACACCGGTCAGACCGGTCAAGAGCACTTGTCAGACCGGTGTAACCTGGGCAGCTCAGGATGAACAGAACCCACAGGTCAACCTCTCCAAATCCAACTCCCGATCTCCCGATCCGCTCGACGGATCCGAACAAGACTTTGGGGATAGTAGGAACACCTCATGGGCACTCCATAGCCAAGTTATGGTCCACCAAAACTCATTGAATCTAAAGGAATCGAAGGATTTCCGCCAAGAACACACCAAACCCTAGGATAATAGAAACCCCAAAATCGAGCCCCTTTTGTCACGGATTTGGGAGGAAAATCAAAGGGAAAAGAACCACGAAGGGTTCATGCATACATCCCCTAACAAATCCCCAAGAAAACGGTCTCGACATGTCTCCAAGAAAAGGCTCCGAAAATCACCAAAAAGGAAAAAACGGGAAGAACTCAAACAAGCCTTGAGGAACCATGTTGAATCATCTATACATACCATGAAGGTTCATACAAGGTCTAGGTTCCGCCCGATCCTCCTACCCTCTCACAAAATCTCACCATGAAGCTCTCAAGCTAATCCTATTGAAATCCTAGGGAAAATAGGAAGGGAAAATAGAAAAACCAAATGAGCTAGGGTTCCAAGAGTTGGCTGCCATCCTCTCACCTCTTGGGTTATATGGAGGCAACCGAAAGTCTAAAATACCCTTACTAGCTAACTAGGGATACATGCCCCTCGAGGGCGAATTCAGAAGTCTTTGTCACGCTCCATAGGACGGATGCCCAACGACCGCAAACTTGCTTAGCCTCGACACAAGCCTTGCGATCCCGACGCGTGTCCTCCGCTTCGAAGTTTTCGGACCGCGTCATCGCACACCGGTCAGACCAGTGCTCCTCACCGGTCAGACCGGTACCCACCGGTCAGACCGGTCAGACCTGTCTGGAGATGCTGCACCCCCGTCTTCGGTTCTTCGGTCTTGGCTTTGTGGATCAACCAAGGAACCATGTGGTTTTCTGGTGAACCACTGGAAACCCCACGAACTCGGTGTAGCCTCCGCCAATCGCCACACATGACTCGGCTCCCACGTAGTCCCGAATCGACCTTGGTTTTGAGGCTCAACCAAGAAACCGTCCATGACTTCATCTTGCCATTCTTGCCACCATGCGGCCTGCACTTGACTCCGCTGGCCACCGGGTCCCTTGAACGAAGCCTACTTGTCTTCTTCACACCTGGAGGCCTCATCGGCAATGACCTTTCGCACTTGTTCTTCACCTGCACCAACACCAATCAAGCCGCAACCTGCACCTGCAATACTTAACCAAGAATCAGTCCACACAACGTTGTCAATCACTCATCACACCAGGAAGTGACCATCCACCGGTTCTCGAACCACACATGGTCCTCAACTAACTACAACCTGAGTTTCAGACCTGGCTTCTTCACCTTCATTTGGTGATGCATCCAACCAATTTTTCATTTCAATCTAGGAAGAAAGTAGCAAACAACATTTGTAACTATGGAAAAGATGAAAAATAAACAAATGAAAACAACTCCATAAGAGAGCTCACTTACGATGGGTGCATCATGTTCGTCATCCTCATGCTCGCCTCCCTAACAACAATGTTTGTATGGAGAAAGATTACTTGATTAGTCACAACACTTTGATAGCAACAAAAAATTGAAGAAACATCATGTTCAGTTGACAATTATATTGGTGCAGCACAACCATTTTGAACAAGTTATATTTGTGCAGCAAGAAATTAAGCATCATTTATTTGCTAAAACCTAACAGAACTGCATGTCCCCTTGAACAGAACTGATATGCAATTGTTGCAATGATCCATAGCTAACTTACCAATTTATCTACAAAAACTGGATAGTTACAGGAGCTAGTTGTTCCCGGAATTGAATCAATGTTCAATTGTCTTTGTTCTTTTGACAGCCTACATCATATAAAGAATAAAAGTTAGACAAGTGCCAAATTAGGAAGTACAAGGCAAGAGTTGTTTTTTAACCATTTTGGGGGTTTCTTCCATGCCTCCACAAGATGAAGCCACTCATCATCACTTGTCGGCGGGTTCACATGAGAAGTTCTCATAACCAAATGCAGTGTAAAAAGGATCAAAATATGTTTCCTTCAGCCTATGTCGTTGTTGGCGAACTGTAGTTTTCATCATTTCAACACAACCCTTTCTAACTAAACCATCATCTGTGTTGATGTCAAACTTTTCCTATCAAGATGGAACATGTATAAAAATATAATATCTAAGAAAATAAATAGCTCACAAGACATTTAACTTCAGCTTGTCAGTTGACTTCATATTAGCAAACAAACACTACACAGTTAACCATAGTCTTCATGAACGGAAACAACTCAAAAGCTATCGATAAGTACCAGCCGCAAAATGAGTATCATTTAACAAATTTAACATGGTTGTAAGCTAAAAGTCATGTCATGTCTAAGAAAGCTCTCACTAGCTGCATAGTATGCAAAGATCAATGATTTAGAACAAATAGCCACACATAAAATGGAAACAGGAGACACAAACATATATATGATTCCTACCATATAATTAAATAGATGGCGCTAGCAGATTCTGAAACTTTAGATTACTACCATCATGAAAAATGGAGAAAAGAGCTAGATAATATACTTACACAAAGGCATCCCAAAAAAGCATCAATCAACACATGTCTTTTCTTGTATTCATTCCAGTGCACTGCAATGTTGCATTCAATTGCTAACTTGGTCGCAATAATAGGTGAGAGGGGCTTGATGCTTCTTTCAGGTATAATAGTGGGTAGCTTGCCACAACGAGATCTGTTTATCCTCTAGATGCCATGTCCCATATTAACTTGGTTCCATGACACATCTGCTGCTTCTTATAAATGATCAATAAAATTGCTATTAGCGTGTAGCAACCAAACCAGCGTTGTGATATGCAATATGGCAAATAATTAACAAACAATCACATTCATTGACCATCTGGTTCTTGCTGTCAGCTAAAGTGTTGTTATATTCATGTTGGCCAAACCATCTAAAAATGGCAGGAAGTAAGAACAAAGTCATCATGCAAACATAGTAGAAGAAACTAGGAGTGGCAATATAATGAAAGAATCACTTTTGTCGTGACCATCAAACCGGGGACATCACCTCCATCATCTAGTAAGAAGATGTCAGTTAGAGTGCATTCATCAATTAATCAAAGGTTATAGAATGACTGCAAAACACATGGAACTAGAAAGCACCATATGCGATGGTGTCAGGGGTTGAGACTGGACAGATCCGCAAGGGGGCTACCCAAGCAGTTTGTAGGTTAAAGGAGGGATCAAGGAACTAAGAGCGTAGATGGTTATGCACGGGATGCACACGAAAATCTCAGCGAGACACGAGGAACACACCGATTTATACTGGTTCGGGCCTCCGGAGAGTCAAATCCTACGTCCAGTTTGGTGGTGGATTTATGCGAGAGAGATCTACCCCTGAGGAGGGCGCCCGACACTACGTGAAAACCTCAATAGGTCACGTAACATTTGTAACGGGCCCTTAACACCCGTTACATGCACCCACATATGTAACAGTTGTTACTTGGCGGCCGTTACAGATAAGCGTGGGAGGCCGACCCCGGGGTTGGCCTCCACAACGCTCATTACAAATGTGGACTTCTGGTAATGGTCTTCTTCAATACCCATTACATGAATTCTTTGTAACATACATTAAATAGAGCCCGTTACACAAGTTAAACCTATCGGTAACGAGCTCGTAAAGTCCGTTACTGATCAATGCCCTATCGGTAATTGGCTGTTTAAGTCCGTTACTGATCACTCCGTATTGGTAACGTGCTATAAACTCCGTTACCAATGAGCATTTGATGTCTGTTACTAGTTTGAGACCCCAATAATTAAAGTATGAGAGCACTCTTCACTGCCGTGAAGTGGGAGCGCGACGACAGTGAACAAATGAGACATAGGTTTGTTAATCATCGTCTCCTTTGAGTTTGTCCTCATTGACAGGTCAACTCCATCTCTCATTGCTTCCATTTCGACATACAGGCACAATCAACACACATATCTTCTGAGACAAAACATACATTATAAGAGAGATAACTTGTCCACAAAGATGAAGATAACTTGTTCACATGAATAAAGATAATTATTATAAAAGGTTAACTTGTCCATATATCAGACTAAGACTTAACTTGTCCATCACATTATTTACTATGGTCGTGCTATCTGACCATACACATCAGCAAAGGCATAAACATCCATAAAAGTATGGCTACTGACCCTGCACATATACAAGCTTGAACTAGATCATGCCCCATCAAGATTGGCTCTTTTTGCAGCCCCCTTCGTAAGCAACCAAGGATTATTGAAGCCCTTCGAGCGCACCTTCAATGGGCTCGAGATTTTGTTCTGTAGTATACTTGTACCTCCTTATGTGCTTAGCCTTTTTAATGAGGATGTTCACTTCCATCGTGATTTTTTCAAACTCAGGTTTCACATAATCCTAGACATTAAGGTTTAGAAGTAACTCAAGCTCTGCTCGCGACTCAAAGATTTTTTGAGGACCAGAGCGTCTGAGGACCGGTGGATGGTCGCTCCTGGCTGCGAGAGCTATTGATAACGTGGTGTGGACTGACTCTTGGCCGAGTATTGTAGGTGTATGTTGCGGCTTGATTTGCGTTGGTGCAGGTGAAGAGTGGGCGTGAAAGGTCTATGCCTTGCAGGGCCTCCGAGGAGTGGAGAGACAAGTAGGCCTGACTCGAGGGACCCGGTGGCCAGCGGGGTCAAGTGCGGGCCGCATGGTGGCGAGAAAAGCAAGATGAAGTCGTCGACCGGAGCCGGTGCAGGGTAGCGGCTCACGACCGGAGTCTGCATGCGGGGTTTGCGGTGGTTCACCAAAAAATTGTCAAGTTACTTGGTTGAGCTACAAAACCAACACCGGAGGCTCGGCGGGCGGAGACGGGATCCGGGCGCGCCGAGAAGATTCGATGCCGGCGGACGTGTGGAGGGATCGCAGGTCTTGCGTTGGGAGGACGCGGTCTGCGGCGAAGGCATGGCCGTATGATGAAGAGAAGTGCCACATGACCTATTTGCCCCTGAGGGGTTGTATCACAACTTAAGTGCTAGGGGTAGTGTGGTCTTTTGCCTGGCCCGGAGGGGACTCATATTTATTAGCTTTAGGGTTTCTAGGCAAACTATCCATCTGGACTGCTTTTCATTTCCGTGCTCTATAGGGTTAGATTTTTCCTCCTTTTTGTAAAGAATCTGACCTCCGAGTGCATGGAAGCTTTCATGGTTGCGTCGATTCCCGGTTTGTAGCTCGTTGGATTTTCGTGTCTTTTTCGAGCTATTTTTGTCGGTTTTTCGTGCGCGACTTGTTTCTTCGATTTTGAGGTGTTTCAGTTTGGATTTGTTGGTGGGAATCATGGATAGTTGCCTCGTGCATCTTTGTGCTTGATCTTGATCCCCCTAAACTCCGAATTCGGCCTCCGAATGAAGAATTTCGGTTGGAAACCTAGCTTTGTTCTTGAGCTCGGTAGAATCTCGATTCCTCTCGATTCAGTGGGTTTGAGGCTACAAATTCGTAGGTATAGCATCTCCTAGAGATGCTTCATCTTCACCTATGATTTGGTAGCAATCCGTTGGTTGATTTGGGAGATCAGGCAAAGGAAAGGTGGAGTTGACCTTAAAGGGGTTGAGCTCGGGCTGCAGGAATTCCTCTTGGCGGACAGTCCGCGGGTACATGGTGGACGGTCCGTGAGGAGCCTGACAAGTGTTCTTCGTGTTCTTCGCAAGTTCTTACGTGTCTTTCGTTCGATCCATTTTTTCGGTTGATTTTTGTTGCACGGAGTTCGCGGACGGTCCGTACTAGAGTGCCGAACGGTCCGTGACGGGGCAGACGGTCCGCGAGCCCATCGTGGATAGTCCGTTATTGAGGGTGCAGTACTGGAGGTTCGGGGGTTATTTTTGGATGGACCGCTGCAGCCACGCGGACAGTCCGCCTCGTCCTCACGAACGGTTCATCCGGTGCCTGGGAACAGTCCGCCTAAACCTCGTGGACGGTCCGCCCGGTGCCTGCGGACAGTCCGCCTAAACCTCACGGACGGTCTGCCCGGTGCTTGCGGACGGTCCGCCTGGTCCAGTGCTGAGCTGCTAAGTCCTTTGCTCTTTGAGTTTCGCTTTCACTTTGGGATCGTTTGGGGTTTGCTCCTAGAGTTGGTGCGCCCGTTGTGACTACTCGACTTTGGCAAACTCGTGTGGGGATCCTTGGTTTTGAATTTGGGACATAGGCCGAGCTCTCTCTTTGGTGAAGAATTTTTATCGGCTCCCATTCACTCCCCCCTCTCTGGTCACCTAATCGGTCCTTCAATTGGTATCAGAGACGGTTATAGATCTTCGTGATTCTAACCAGTCTAAGATCCAAAGATGGCGTACCAGGAACGGGGTTTGGGTCTTCCACACATTGATGGTAAGAACTACCATATGTGGCAAAGGCGGATGGCCGCTTTCCTCCGCGGCAAGGGTCAGATCCTGTGGGATGTCACGGTGAACACAACTTATGTTCATCCAATGAACTTTCTTGCTCCAGGATCGAGGGACATGTTCGACGCCAACAACAAGGCGGTCGACTACTTGTACCGTTCTCTGTGTGAATCCGAATTCGAACGGGTTCAGATAGATGATTTGGCATGCAAGATTTGGGTGTAGCTGAAGAATGCTCATGCCGGGAACGCTCAAGTTCAGGCTGGGCTCTTTGTGACCTACCGGAGAGAGCATGAGAATTTCACTCATCTCTTCGGTGAGTCCATAGATGCCATGTTTCAGCATTTCACGGTGATCGTGAACAACATGAGGGCTAATGTGGCCGTGCTCCCGTATGATGACCATGACAGGGCTGTCAAGCTCTTGCATTCTCTGGATCGTACCGTGTGGAGTGGGAAGGTCGAGGCCATCCTAGAGTCGGAGAAGTATGAGACCCTCACGGTGGACGAGCTGTTTTCCAAGCTCAAGTCATCTGAGGTGGATCGTGGGGTGCGTGCAAAGATCGAGAACCCGACTGATCCCCATAGTCTGGCTCTCGAATCTGGTTCAAGGACTAATGCTAACCTGTCTTCGAGACAATTGTCTTTGTCTTTCCTTATGTCCATGCCAGATGAGAAGTTCGACGTGCTGGGCGAGGAGGACCTCGCGTTGTTGAGCAGGCGGTTCGAGCGCATGTACACGAACCGGAAGAACGCTCGGAGGAGCTCGGGCATGTGCTACCGGTGCGGGAAGCATGGGCACTTCATCGTCGAGTGCCCAGAAGCCATGGAGGTCAAGCCCGAGTACAAGCACCGTTCGAGAACCGACCACAAGCACCGCTCGAGGGACAACTACAAGGTCAAGAACAAGTCCGAGTGGAGGCCAAGGAAGAGTGGTGGTCACAAGAAGAAGGAGCGAGCAATGGTGGCCGGTGCGAGCGACATCGACTCAAGCTCCTGCTACTCTTCATCGAGCTCAAGTGATGAAGAAGAGAACCGACACAAGGGAAAGCGGTCGGGCAAGAACATCAACGACTTGTGCTTCACCGCCCAAGGCTTTTGCGGCATGGCACATAGCGCCGCAAGCAAGAAGAGCTACAAGGATGACTCGGGCTCCGACTCCGAGGAAGAGGTAAACAATAGCCCATCCTTCTTGGTAGCGGAGAATGCTAGGTTGAATGACTTGCTTAGAAAGACCAACAAGGAGAAAAGGGAGTATAGGTCTTTGCTTTTAGAGGCTAAGAAGAAGGTGGTGGAGCTAGAATCTTAGCTTGATGATGCTAGGGCTCAAATAGATTCTCTTAAGTCTGATCCTGTTGTGACCAATGAACCTGAATGCACTGATTGTTCCACTTTTCTTGGTGAATTGACTGTGGTTAAGGAGAAGTATGCCTCCAAGGTTGAGGAACTAGATGTGCTTAGGGTTGAGCTAGATGAGATGAAATCTAGGCCCTCCTTGCTTGGTGCTTTCACTTCTTGTCCTGTTTTGCATGAGAAGCTAGATGTTTCGCTTGTTTATGCTAGATCTCTAGAGGCTCAGCTGAAAGCTCCTATTCCTACTATTTGCTCTACTTGTGAAATAAATGCTGTGAAGAATATGGAGCTTGCACATTATGCTGATCGTTTGCAGGATGAGAATGATGAGTTGAGAAAGTTGATGGGTTGGTTGTCTAGTCATGAGCCTCTGTTGATGATAATGATCGAGACATACAAGCGCCAGGATGGGGAAGCGCTTAGGGCAAATAAGGTTGGTGAGGGAAGTGGTGAGAGTGATATCCCAGAGCCACCAAAAACCCACCACAAAAATACCTTCATTCCTAAACCGAATCATCTTAGGAACCAACTAGACACAACCCCAGCTCCACTCGTTTTTCCTCCACAAAACGACAACTTCCAGAAACTCATCAAGTTCAAGAGTGTCTTGTGGAATGAGTTCTTTGGGAAGAAGGGAGAGAAACCGAGTGAGGAGAAACTGAGTGAGGAGAAGCCAGAGCCCAAAGAGAACCCAAAACCAAAGCCAAAACCGAAACTCTTTTATTGTGAGCATTGTGGGAGGGATGGGCACCTTGCTGAGTTTTGCTTCAGGAGGAAGCATGAGGAGAGGTTGGCTAGAGAGTTGGCCAACAAGGACAGGTATCGCCTTCTCATGGTATGCTTGAGCCTAGGTTGGTGCCGAGGGGTGAGGGTATGGTGCGTACCATTTACCCTCGTGAGAGGCGTGAGTTTGTGCCTCGTGGTGAGCCACCACATAGAGAAGGTGGTAGACATGTTGGGCTTGGGCGTGGTGAGTTTGTTGGATGTTCGTTTGCTTGTGTCCAATACGAGTATGGGGGGAACGATCGCAGTTTTAGGTCCCAGAGGAGCTACAGGCCACAGTCTCCCCTTCGTGGTACGCGTAGTCCTCCAAGGGGACGTGTGGGTGTTCCACCTAGGAGAGATAGGATGGATTTTGCTAACCCACATTTGAGGAAATGGCGAGGCACTGGTTTGATTTGTTTTGTACTAACCCCAGTGCCGAGTCCTTTGCTCACTCTCGCTCTTGTTTTTGATTTTGTAAGTGGGAGCCATGGAGGGCTTTTGGTTGATCGACTCCAGTTGCTCTCGACACATCACCGGAGATCAACGGTGGTTCTCCAGCCTCATCCCAGTGATGACCAAAGAGTATATCACTTTTGGGGATAATGGGAAAGGTAGATTGCTTTCTGTGGGCACGGTGAAGGTGAGTGAGTTTGTGACTCTTTGGCGTGTTTCTCTTGTCAAGTCTTTGGTTTACAATCTTCTCTCTGTCTCTCAACTTCTTGATGAGGGTTTTGAAGTCCGTTTCAAGACGTGTTGTTCTCGTGTTTTGGATTCTCGTGGCGATCTCGTGTGCACGATCGTCCTCGAGGGTCAGATTTTCAGAGCCGATTTTTCTCAGTGTGTTGGCTCTTCTCGTTGTTTGGTTGCTGGTGTTTCGGCGGAGCTTTAGAAATGGCATAGGAGACTAGGTCACTTGAGTTTTGACTTGTTGTCATGCTTGAGTGGGCTAGGATTAGTCCGAGGATTGCCAAAGTTGAAGTACCAAAAGGACTTGGTATGTGCTCCGTGTAGGCACGGCAAGATGGTCGCCGCCTCTCATTCGCCTCTGACATCCGTTATGACAGAGAGGCCATGCGAGCTATTCCATATGGACTTGGTTGGTCCAGCTCGTGTGTGCTTAGCGGGTGGGAAATGGTATGTCCTTGTGATTGTGGACGACTATTCTCGCTATGCTTGGGTCTTCTTTTTGGCTGACAAGGGGGAGACGTTTGGTTTTGTGAGAGATCTAATCTTGAGGTTGAAGAACGAGAGACATGGAGATGCTGTTCGAGCTATTCGTAGCGACAATGGCAGTGAATTTAAAAACTCTCGTTTTGAAACCTTTTGTCGTGATTTGGGTCTCGAACATCAGTTTTCTTCTCCCTATGTGGCTTGTCAGAATGATGTGGTTGAGAGGAAGAATCGTTCTCTTTGTGAGATGGCTCGGATGATGCTTGATGAGCATAGGACTCCGATGAGATATTGGGCGGAAGCGGTGAATAACGCTTGCCATGTTGGGAACCGGATTTTTCTGAGGGCCTTCTTGAACAAGACGTGCTATGAGCTCATGCATGGGCGAGCACCTAGAGTGAGCCATTTCAGGGCTGTTGGTTGTCGGTGCTTCATTCTCAAGAAGGGTAGGCTTGATAAGTTTGAGTTGAGGTATTCTGATGGGATTTTCTTGGGTTATGCTAGTCATTCTAGAGCATTTCGTATGCTCAACCTTGATACTAACCTAGTCATGGAGACTTGCGTGGTGACCTTCGACGAGACACAACCATGCAATTCGTCTATCTTTGAGTGTGCAGGTGATGATGAAGTTGGCAAGAAGATCTTTGAGGACGAGGAGGATGATGCTGGAGAGGATGATGGTGAAGCTCCAGCCACGCATGTACCCTCTACTTCCACTACGATAACTACGGTGCAGGATGGTCCATCCCCTACACCGCCTACGATTGAACAAGATCAAGTGGAAGCAACTACTGAGGGGGAGGTTGTCTCCAGGCGAGAGGCACCGAGGCGCATTCAAGTTGATCATCCACCCTCAAGAATCATCGGCGACATCAATGAGTGTACAACACGGTTGAGGTCCAGAAATGCTTCTCACTTTGCTCATTCATCTTTTGTTGGTACCTTCGAGCCGAAAGACATTGGACATGCTCTATCTGATCCAAATTGGGTGAATGCCATGCATGAGGAGTTAGAGAATTTTGAGAGAAACCAAGTTTGGGAGTTAGTGGAGCCACCACCAAATTGCAAACCTATTGGGACAAAATGGGTGTCGAAAAACAAAGAGGGAGAAAATGGTGAGGTGGTGAGGAACAAGTCGAGGTTGGTTGCTCAGGGCTATAGTCAGAAGGAGGGGGATAGACTATGAGGAGACATTTGCTCCTGTAGCCCGTTTAGAGGCAATTAGGATCCTTCTAGCCTTTTCTGTGGCTAAAGGGTTCAAATTATACCAAATGGATGTGAAGAGTGTCTTATTGAAAGGTTTTTAGAAGATGAAGTTTATGTGAAGCAACCACCGGGCTTTGAGAGTGCTGAGTTTCCCCACAGGGTGTATAGGTTGAGAAAGGCGTTGTATGGGCTGAAACAAGCTCCCCGTGCCCGTTTGAGGGGGTTGTTGTTTAGCAAGGGGTTTGAGATGGGCAAGGTTGATAAGACTGTTTTTCTCCTCAGGTAGGGTGATGATATCCTAATTGTTTAGGTATACGTGGATGATATTGTCTTTGGCAGCTCGTCTCACCGTTTGGTTGCGAGGTTTGCAGAGGATATGAGCAAAGAATTCGAGATGTCTATGATGGGAGAATTGCAGTTCTTTCTCGGGCTTCAGATCAAGCAGGCGAAAGAGGGAACCTTTGTGCATCAAGCCAAGTACACGAAGGACATCCTCAAAAAGTTCAAGATGGACAACTTGAAGCCCCTGTCGACACCGATGAGTATGACTACAATGCTCGACACAGACGAGGAAGGAGAGCCCGTGGACCAGAAGGAGTACCAGAGCATGATTGGCTTCCTCTTGTACATGACGGCGGCGAGGCCGAACATCCAGTTTTCTGTGTGTCTGTGCGCTCGTTTTCAGGCGTCGCCGAGGACTTCACATCGGCAGGCCGTCAAGCGGATCTTCAGGTATCTCCGATACACTTCTGAGCTCGGTCTTTGGTACTCAGCGTCCTCTTCCCTCTCGCTTCTTGGTTTTTCGGATGCCGATTTTGCGGGGTGTCGAGTCGATAGGAAGTCGACTTCGGGGACTTGTCAGTTTTTGGGATCGTCGCTTGTTTCTTGGTCTTCTCGCAAACAATCTAGTGTATCTCAATCTACCACAGAAGCCGAGTATGTTGCTACCGCTAGTTGTTGCTCCTAGCTGCTTTGGATCACATACACGCTGAGTGACTTTGGTGAGGAGTGTTCCTATGTACCTCTTATGTGTGATAGCACGAGTTCCATTAGTGTTGCCGAAAATCCCGTGCTTCACTCCAGAACCAAGCACATAGAAGTGAGGTACCACTTCCTGAGAGATAATGTTGAGAAGGGAAACATAGACCTCATCCATGTACCTATAGAAAAGCAGTTTGCCGATATCCTAACCAAGCCTTTGGACCAAGCTACATTTGCTCATTTGCGAGGAGAGCTTGGAGTTGTTTTTCCTTTTTGAGCTTCGGTTTGGAGGGTTGATGTACATATGCATATTGCATTTTCATTGTTGTATCATATCATGTTTGCATCTTTGTATCATAGACTGCATTTGTAACATATGCCATAGAGATGTGCTTCTCTCTCATATGCTTTGGTCACCATGATATGCTAGAGATGAGGTTAGGAGTTTGCTTTTGATGCTCATAAGATGTAAAGCTATGCTCTTGGTAGCTTTGGGATATATATGCTTTTGAATGCCTTCTTTTTGTAAAAATTCTATATGATCCTCTCTTGTGGGTAGAATGCCTTTCATGTTCATTTTGGGTGCTTATGGCTATATCTTGATTAATTTGTGCTTGGAACCATGTTTGTTTCATTTGGGGTCAAGGATCCATTTATCATCATGAATGTTTAGCCTACATGCTACCTTGTGGAGAAGCCTAAGCTTCTTTTTGCCGCAAAGGCACTTCATGTACCATGCTTAATTTGTAAATCATGAAAATGGTTTGTGAGATGCCTATGCTTGGAAAATGTGCTTCTATGTCCTAAATGCTTTAAATTCCTTATCTTGGGTGCTAAACCGTTGCATGATGTTCACCAATGAGAAGTCTCATATCTAGAAGTGGACACATCGCTCGGTGGCTTTGACATGACATGAGATAGCTTGTAGGTGTTTGTGATGACCTTGTGATGAGAATGTGTGACCTTGCATGAAGTCTGTGAGTTATATGTTGTCTGTTCTCAGTTTGATCATGTTTAGGTCCTATGCTCATGAGAGGGAAATTTTTGTGAAACATGCTTCATTTAAAATCATGGCTATGTCACTTGCTTATATGTCCCTTTCTATCTTGTTGGTGATGCTTGTGCTCAAATTGCGGCTATCTTCCTTGTCTATGTCTCAATTTTAGCATGTTGTAGTGCTCTTTGTATATTTGAGAAGCACATGCTTGCATTTGTAGCTTTGATTCATGCATTACCAACAAGGGGGAGGAAAGTACCCAATTCATGGTTCCAGGGGGAGTTTTGCATCAAGGAAAGAAAAATTTGGGAGAAATGCATTTGTTCAGGGGGAGTTTGCATTCGTGCTTTGGGAGCTCTTTTTCGCCTGAATTTTAGTTGTGCTCTTTTGCCGATGGTGTCGTGCCCCTTTGCCTCACCTTGAGGAGCCCACAATTTTGGAGCATTTTATCTCGGTTGTGTCGAGCTGTTGCCCTTGCCTTAGGGGACCGAGATTTTTCTCACTCAAGTGATCTTTTCTTGGCTTTTGTTTGGCTTTTGATCACTTGTTTGAGTTTTTCTTTCGTTTCTTTTCTTTTTCTCTTTTCTCTGAATTGGTTACTTGTGTGTATTGCCAATGCACTCATCAAGGGGGAGATTGAGGATCGAAGCGTCCGTGGACCGGTGGATGGTCACTCCTGGTTGTGATGAGTGATTAACAACGTGGTGTGGACTGACTCTTGGCCGAGTATTGCAGGTGCAGGTTGCGGCTTGATTTGCGTTGGTGCAGGTGAAGAGTGGGCGCGAAAGGTATATGCCTTGCGGGGCCTCCGAGAAGTGGAGAGACAAGTTGGCCTGACTCGAGGGACCCGGTGGCCAGCGGGGTCAAGTGCGGGCCGCATGGTGGCGAGAAAAGCAAGATGAAGTCGTCGATCGGAGCCGGTGCAGGTCAGCGGCTCACGACCGGAGTCTGGACGCGGGGTTTGCGGTGGTTCACCAAAAAATTGTCGGGTTACTTGGTTGAGCCACAAAACCAAGACCGGAGGCTTGGCGGGCGGAGACGGGATCCGGGCGCGTCGAGAAGCTTCGATGCCGGCGGACGTGTGGCGGGATCGCAGGGCTTGCGTCGGGAGGACGCGGTCTGCGGCGACGGCGTGGCCGTACGATGAAGAGGAGTGCTACATGACTTATTTGCCCCTGAGGGGTTGTATCACAACTTAAGTGCTAGGGGTAGTGTGGTCTTTTGCCTGGCCTGGAGGGGACTCATATATGTTAGCTCTAGGGTTTCCAGGCAAACTATCTATCCAGACTACTTCTCATTTCCTTGCTCTATAGGGTTAGATTTTTCCTCCGTTTATAAAGAGTCTGACCTCCGAGTGAATGGAAGCTTTCATGGTTGCGTCGATTCCCGGTTTGTAGCTCGTTGGATTTTCGTGTCTTTTTCGAGCTATTTTCATCGGTTTTTGGTGCACGACTTGTTTCTTTGATTCTGAGGTGTTTCAGTTCGGATTTGTTGGTGGGAATCATGGATAGTTTCCTCGTGCACATTTGTGTTTGATCTTGATCCCCCAAACTCCGAATTCGGCCTCCGATTGAAGAATTTCGGTTGCAAACCTAGCTTTTTTCTTGAGCTCGGTAGAATCTCGATTCCTCTCGATTCAGTGGGTTTGAGGCTACAAATTTGTAGGTATAGCATCTCCTAGAAACGCTTCATCTTCACCTATGATTTGGTAGCAATCCCTTGGTTGATTTGGGAGATCGGGCAAAGGGAAGATGGAGTTGACCTTCAAGGGGTCGAGCTCAGGCTGCAGGAATTCCTCCTGGCGGAGGGTCCGCTGGTACATGGCGGACGGTTCGCAAGGAGCCTGATAGCCCAAGTGTTCTTCATGTTCTTCGCGAGTTCTTGCGTGTCTTTCGTCCGATCCATTTTGTCGGTGGATTTTTGTTGCACGGAGTTCGCGGACGGTCCGTACTAGAGTGCCGGACGGTCCGTGACGGGGCAGACGGTCTGCGGGCCCATCGCGAACAGTTTGTTATTGAGGGTGCAGTACTGGAGGTTCGGGGGTTATTTTCGGACGGCCCGCCACAGCCACGTGGACAGTCCGCCTAGTCCTCATGGACGGTCCGCCTGATGCCTGCGGACAGTCCGTCTAGACCTCGCGGACGGTCCGCCCGGTGGTTTCGGACAGTCCGCCTCGTCCAGTGCTGAGCTACTAAGTCCTTTGTTCTTTGAGTTTCGCTTTGGCTTTGGGATCGTTTGGGGTTTTCTCCTAGGGTTGGTAGGTCCGTCGTGACTACGCGACTTTGGCAAACTCATGTGGGGATCCTTGGTTGTGAATTTGGGACATAGGCCGAGCTCTCTCTTTGGAGAAGAATTTTTATCAGCTCCCATTCACTCCCCCCGTCTCTGGTCGTGTAATCGGTCCTTTAGTTTTGCCTGAAACAGGGTTAAACATGGTATAAGGGCAGTCCCAGTGGAACATTTATGGTGGTTTTTATGTCTATTAATTATCGTGCCAACTAAGCAAAATGGTGATGTGGCAGCCTCATTAATGAGGAAAGAGAGCACAAATCATAGAAATGGTTTCCTCATGGAGAAACCATTTCTACTCTTGACCCAATGCACAAGAAACTTTGAATTTTCCATTGGGAAGAAACCACTAGTTTCTATAGGATTAATGCAACACTCCCCATTGGTCAAATTGGGAGATAGAAAGGGAAAAAATTATTACTTGAAGACACTACCACTGTGAAGTATAGTTTCTATAGATGATTTCTTATGCTATGGAAATAGTGTCAGTTTCCTCCATTAGGACTACCCTAAGAATAACATAGTTAATTCAGAACTAATTTGCCTCAGAACTTGGAGCAGTATAGGAACTGTCATAGGAAAATTATATAAGAACTTGAAAATTATCCTAGGCTTCACAGCAGGGTGTGACAAGTAAAAGCAGAACTTATTTCAGAACTGATTTACCTCAAAACTTGGTATAAGATCATGACAAGCATGGAAGACATCATCATAGGCACTAATTAACTTTATGAAGCTCAAGCTCAAGCTACCTTAAGCTCCATCTATAGAACAATTAAAAAGGCAATGAGATTCAGAGAAACTTGCCTCACCGTCGTCGTGGTCGTTGCCAGAGTCAGTGATGAGGTCCTCTACACCTTCTTCCCCGCTGCCTCGACATCTCTTCGTAGTTGCCAGACACTTGTGCTCGCAAACGTGAGGCAGGCCCCTCACCCACTTCGCTGCCCCCTCACTAGCACACTCCTCCTTGCCACTGCTTGGCCCCTATTGACGGTGTATTTTGGTACACCAAACATGTTCATTACACTTTGGTTTGGATTTGATTATTGAACTAACCCGCCACTAGGCACGCTAATCATATAACAAGTTCATCTTTGTGTGTGCATTTAGAAGTGTTATGTTTATGAAGGAAAACATGGACATAAAGGACGAATTCACAAAAAGTTCAAAGGAGCAATTAAGGAGTCTTGTTCGTGTTCATGAGCTTGATGAAATCACTTCCAATGGTGGCAAGGACCGAAGTGTTACAAAGGAACATCCCCGAGGATTGAAGCGTAAAAGACCGGACTTCATGCAAGGAGGACCTCCATCTTGGACGCGAGGATGACATCGTCAAAATAGTGCAAGTGGCGAAGTGGCGACTGAACCGGGCCGGGATGGGCCTGGGCCGATTGGCCCAAGCTGGCCGGCCTAGCCCACTCCGGGGGTCGGTACGGCCCCCCTTTTCTTGTACTTGAAGGAGCTTCAACCCTAAGTTCGTGGAGGCGCCTCCATTCACAAGGGAGAGAGCCATTTGCACCGAGAGGCCATCCACAAGCTAGAGAGAGAGGAGGGAGGTCTTTGGAGAAGGACCGCTCAACTTGAAGGAAGCACCTACAAGTGGAGAAGAAAGAAGACACTGTTGGAAGCGTCACCATGATCAACGGTGCTATGTCTAGCACCTTGATGGGGTAATCTTCTCATTTGTCCATGGGTTGTAATCGATCTTGAGATATAATCGCTACTTTGTTCAGATATCTAGCTATCATCTAGTGTTGAAGATGCTTTAATGTTTGAGGTTAGCTACCATGCCGTAAAGGGAGTAAGGCCTCAATGCTTCCTTGGATCCATTAAATACGCCATGTCCATCATAGGTCTAGTCACGAATACCTCCGCGTAGTGACAATACAGGGGGAGGGAAAGGGTGAAACCGTGGTCACAACCCCCGATAGATTAGATCGGTTTTCATGCTTTAAGCGGTTGCATGTTCAAGTATCGTAGACCCATGGGCGAGTGTCTCTTTTATATCTCGTCGGCTTAATCGTTCTCTCTAGTGTAGTATAGTTGTTTTCTAGTTTAACCATAGATTAGGGTTTGGGTTAGTTAGTGAGTAGAGGTAGATCAAACGCTTGTAATCCCCTTGCTCCGCGGATTGACAAGAACCTAGGGAATCCCATGGTGAAAAAGGTGTAGGTCCGTACGCTTGCAGATCGTAGGTGGATACGTCTTTTATCTGTCAACAAGCCCCTTTTTCTGTCGCTGTTGCGGGGGAGCAAGCTAGTTTACATTGTTTGGTTTTGCATCTAACTTTGTTTTATATTTAGTTTATCATTTATTTGCTAATATCTAACCCATATTACCTAGAAAACTACTTTGTTTTGTTTTTATTTTTGTTTTTATTTTTTGTCTAGATGGCGTTCGTCAACCACCTTGTGGAAGAACCAGAGAAATCACTAAGGGATTACGCTAGTCCTCGATGTGAAGACAAAAAAGTACAAGAGTCGGATTCGAAGCTCGAAGTGACCAAGTATGAAATCAAATCCAAGAATCATCGAGATGGCGGCGACAACCCCGTTCGAAGGGATGGCTACGGAGAACCCATATAGACACATAAGACATTTCACGACGCTATGCAACACGGTGCGTCAAGACGGAGTTCCCGATTAATGGTTCAAATGGAATCTCTTTCCCTACTCACTTGCCGGTGAAGCAAAGACGTGGTACTCATTTGCGTCCTTTGAAGTTGAAGGCAATTGGAACATGTTGACAAAGAAATTTTGCGAGAAGTTTTTTCCAATTAGCAAGGTTCAACATCTAAGGAGGCAAGTGATCACTTTCATGCAAGCAGAAGAGGAAGGGATATACCAAACTTGGAATAGGTTTAATGAGTTGATCGAACAAGGACCAAGACTCGGCTTCTCTAGTGACGTACTCTTGCATACATTTTTCTTTTCCCTAACCCCTAGTTGCATGCAACACGTCCAAATGTGTGCAGGTGGGGATCTCATGGAGAAAACACTCACGGAAGCCGCTCAGCTTTTACAAAAGATTAGTAAAGCGGCGGCCATGTGAAGAGATTGGGAAACAAGACTTGCGGGAGAACCGGAACACAATTCAAGGATGAAGAAGTGTGCTGAAATTTCTAAAGAGGCAACCTCAGAAGTCACAAAAGAGGATCCAATCCCGGAAAAGCTTAAAGAAGAGCACATCAAGTAAAGAACGACCCCGAGCATTGACTTCGCCGAATCAAATGAAACAAATAAGAGGAGTATGTCAAGTGCAAAGCCATTAAATGAGTTCGAACAAATGTATTGGGTTCCAATCAATTACAGAGAAGTATTCGACAAGAGAAGACCGTTCCCTAACCAAAAGGGGATGGCAAGAGCATTGGAAGCGGATTTTCCACCGGAAAAGAAAGCGAAAGATTCATACGACCTCGAAACCACCGGTGAGATCTTTCAAAAGCTCTTTGGTGATGATGAAGTGGATCTGGAACACATAGCCGTGGTGAAAAGAATCATGGGGATCAAGCCCGAAGCATCACCATACGCTCGCCTTGCCGAAGTTTACGTGATAGGATCCGAAGAAGAGTTGAAGATGGCACCACACTTGAGTTGCGAGATCAATGGAGTTCAATGCAAAGCTTTTTGCAACATCGGAGCCCAAGTAAGTGTCCTATCTTCTAAAATTTACGATAAAGTTCAAGACCACAACCTAGACTTAGAGCCAACATCAACAAAGTTAATTATGGGAGATGGTAGAACTATTAGACCTCTAGGTATTGCTTGCAACATTAACGTAATCATCTCTAGAAAATGTATACCAACCGATTTCCTTGTTATAGATGCTTACCATAGTAATCATGATTACATAATCCTTGGTAGGCCCTTTCTTAAGTTGGTTGATGCCGTGTTGGATGCCGGAAAAGGCGAAGTAACAATGAATCTTAATTGAAAGAAGTACACATATAATTTTCTTCGCGTTTCTAAACACCCTTCACCTTTTCCTCCTGAAGACAGAGAAATAGAGGAGGTAGATAGTCTTTGTTTTGTTGAAACCATTGGAGACCCACTGCAAAGAGCGATGGAGAATCAAGCTAATGACCAACAAGACGAAGAACTAGAAGAAGCAACAAAAGGATTAGAACCACAAGATGGAAGTGTGGAGGAAGAAAAATTCAAGGACATAGGAGAAATTAAACCCGAGGAGCCACAAGTGCCCGAGGTGGATCTTAAACCTTTTCCCAAAGGATTAAAGTACAAATGTTTGGGCCCAGACAAGACTTATCCAGTCATTGTGAGTGATGAATTAAGTCCCGAAGAAAATGAGAAGTTGCTGAATTTATTGAAAAAGCATAGGAAGGTGATTGGATATTCGATCAATGATCTCAAGGGACTTAGCCCAGCCTTTTGCACTCATCGTATACCTATGGAAGACCAATGTAAGCCCGTAGTGGACCACCAAAGGAGGCTAACTCATGCCATGCGAGAGGTAGTAAAGAAAGAGGTCATCAAGTTACTTGATGTCGGAATCATCTACCCGGTTTTGCATAGCAAAAGGGTGAGCCCGGTACATTGTGTACCGAAGAAAGGAGGTTTAACCGTGGTGAAGAATGAGAAGAATGAATTGATACTGCAAAGAACCGTGACTGGGTGGCAGATGTGTGTCGATTATCGAAAGCTAAACAAAGCAACAAAGAAAGATCACTTCCCCCTACCGTTCATTGACGAGATGCTCGAGAGATTAGCAAATCACGCTTATTTTTGCTTTCTCGATTGGTACTCGGGGTTCATGCAAATTCCCATTCACCCGGATGATCAACACAAAACAACGTTTACATGCCCTTATGGAATGTTTGCATATAGAAGGATGCCCTTCGGCCTATGCAACGCTCTGGCCTCTTTTCAACGTTGCATGATGGCCGTATTCTTGGAATTCATTGAAGAAATTGTCGAGGTGTTCATGGATGATTTTTCTGTTTATGGGAAGACGTTCATGGATTGCTTGGCAAACTTGGATAAGGTCCTCACGAGGTGTGAGGAGGTAGACTTGGTGCTAAATTAGGAAAAATGCCACTTCATGATTAAGTAAGGCATAGTGCTCGGACATGTTATATCCGAGAGAGGAATCGAAGTGGACAAGGCTAAGGTAGAGACGGTTGAGCAACTCCCACCTCCAACAGATGTTAAGTCCTTGAGGAGCTTTCTAGGCCATGCTAGATTCTATAGAAGATTTATTAAGAACTTCTCAAAGATCACTAAGCCTTTAACACATCTCCTTCAAAAGGATGTGGCTTTTGACTTCGATGAGAAGTGCCTAGCGGCATTCCGGACCTTGAAAAGTGCTTTGGTGAGTGCTCCCATTATTCAACCTCCGGATTGGAGCCAACCTTTCGAGATCATGTGTGATGCAAGTGACTACGCCGTAGGAGCGGTTTTGGGTCAAAGAAAGGAAGGCTGAGTTCACGCCATCTACTACGCTAGTAAAACTCTTAATGAGGCACAATTAAATTATGCCACTACGGAGAAAGAGTTGCTAGCAGTGGTATTCGCCTTTGAAAAATTCAGACCTTACATCGTGAACTTGAAGGTCATTGTTTACACAGATCACGCGGCCATCAAGTATCTCTTGGCTAAGAAGGATGCTAAACCAAGGTTGATTCGTTGGATCCTCCTTCTCCAAGAGTTCGATGTTGAAATTCATGATAAAAAGGGGGTTTAAAATGTTGTGGCCAATCATTTGTCTAGGATGATTCGTGGACAAGATGATAAAGAGCCCATAGAAGACAAAATGAGAGATGACCACCTCTATCGAGTACTCGACAAAGACACTTGGATGATTGATATCATTCGAGCAATTCGGAAGATGCCTCATGATCATTTATATAAAAACTCTCAAAGGAGGATAATCTCCAAAAGTCGAAAATACTTTTTGGATGCACCTTACCTCTTCAAACTTGGCAATGATAGAGTCATGAGAAGATGTGTGCCAAGAGAAGAGAAACTAGAAATTTTGAGAAAGTGCCACTCGACGGAGTACGGTGGACACTATAGCCACTTTCGAACCCAAGCAAAAGTGTGGTCCAGCGGATTCTATTGGCCGGAGATGCATGAAGATACAAAAAGATATGTTGCGTCATGCCCCAAATGCCAAAGAATAGGAAATATCTCTCAAAGGAATTCTATGCCATTGAAATATAATCTACAAATCGACTTATTCGATGTGTGGGGAATAGACTTCATGGGGCCTTTCAAAAATTCACATGGATTCGAACATATCCTAGTCATGGTTGATTATGTGTACAAGTGGGTAGAGGCCATGCCATGTCGTAAAGCTTCCACGGAGGAGTCCATTGCAATGATCAAGAGCGTGATTTTCCCTCGCTTCGGTACTCCGAGAATCTTGATAAGTGATGGACAAATTCACTTCACCGGGAAGAATTTCAATAAGTGCTTGTCCAAGTTAGGAATTGAACATAGAATTTCTATGGCTCATTATCCACAAACCATCGGACAATCGGAAACATCAAATAGGCAATTAAAGAGCATCCTCAACAAAACCATAGAGAAGGGAGGCAAGGATTGGTCAAATAAATTAGACGAAGCTTTGTGGGCGTATCGAACGGTGTTCAAGACACCGATAGGTATGACCCCTTATCAATTCGTCTGTGGCAATGCTTGCCACCTTCCGGTTGAGTTAGAGCATAAAGCCTATTGGGCGATCAAAGAGATGAACCTCGATCTAGATGCCGCGGTGGTAAAGCGAAGAATCCAAATAAGCGAGCTAGAGGAGATGAGGTTGAAAGTATATGAAAATACGAGCATATACAAAGAGAGGATTAAAAGGTGGTATGACAAAAGATTGAAGAAAAAAGAATTCAAGGAAGGAGATAAGGTCCTCCTTTACAATTCGAGGTTTAAAACCTTCGGAAAGGGGATATTGCAAAGCAAGTGGGATGGACCTTACATTGTTCATTCGGTGCTCCCCAATGGAGTGGTAACTATCATGGATGTGAAAGGTGATCAATTCATGGTGAATGGTCAATGGCTTAAGGTTTACTATGAACCCGACATTGTGCCTCTTCACCATATTGATGTCTTCACCATGGAGGAAGAGCCCAAACGTCAAGCCTAGGACGTAAAAGAAGGTGAGGATTTTGTAAATAGTTTTTATTTTATTTTTCTGGAGTTTCTCATGAAGTTTTACCAGGCCATCTTTTTCTCATGGGTTGAAAATGCGAAATAAAAGGGGTGCACGGAAAACTAGACCGATCCAGCCCGCGAATCGAGGCAGGCTGGCCGGCCCGGCCCGACCGGCCCAGGGGGCCCGGGCAGCAGTTCGCCCCCGGTTTTCCCTGGGACTTGCGATTTCGACTTCCTTCGTTGGTCAGAAAGTTTTAAGGGAAGTTTGAAAAAGGAAAATTCTGTTTGTAGAGTATTCTTTTTCAGACTATTTAATTGGCCGAGATGGGAGCTCGGGAATCCATCCCATCTCGCATTCTCTTGCACCCACGCAGCAGCCATGACGTCCCCGAAGAGCGTAGAGTTGAAGATAGGCACCGAGGAGCCATCGATGGAGGAGGCGAAGCGATGCGAGCTCAAGCTACCCATGGAGATCAAGGGGACTGCCCGCATCCATTGAGGAGGGCGTGTCCCGACCGGAGCAATCGCATCTCGCCACCCCATCAAAGAGGAGAAGGTCCCTACTCCCGTTCAAAGGTCGGCACGCATCTGAGGCATGAAGAGGAAGGATTACAAGGAGGTGTCGCCCGAGGCTAAAGACTATGGGGGAGTGACTATTCCGATGATCGTAGCCCGAGCTCGTGGGCGGCCGCCATAAGAGATGACGATGACTTGTATTATTGGGAAGAGGTGCCCAAGGAGAAGACTCCCGAAGGCCCCAACGGCGGCAGCAATGACAACGGTGGCGACGAAGGCGACGACGACGACGGCGGGGACCCTGGCGATGACAACCCTTTCGGGATGCATCCGATGTGTTGTGCGGCTTGCCGTCACTCCATCTCGGAGCTCTACGCATTGGTCGACGAGTGTTTCCAGGCCATGGGGCGATGAGGCAGCGCATGGAAGATTTGGAACACGTGGTTGAATACGACTATAAATTTCTGAATCGCAACGTGCGGAAGTTATTCGGCATGGTGGGGAACATGAAGGGCAAGTGGTGCAATAGTTGCGGGAAGTACCATTAGATAGATTTTCCCCCTTAGGTTTTTTTTGTAAGATACGACGAGGATGTCATATGATTTTAGCATGGGGGAGAGCTAGCAAGCTAGCCTTTTGCTTTAAAATTAGTTTTGGTTCGGTTTAGTTTTTGCGAGAGTGTGAGAGTCTTAGAGTCTTAAGTTTTAGTTTAAATTTTTGAAAGTTTGAAGTGTGTTAAAGTTAGTGTTCGTGTCAAGAAAATCAAATAAAAAGAGTCATTTAATTTTTTGTCCCTTGTGATGCTTTTCTTAGTTTACTCATTTGTTCATCTATAATTTTTGATAAATAAACATAAGTATCTGGTTTGAAAGATTTATCTTGGTGCTTAGTGGAGTTTCTATCTCTAAAAGTACCCGCATCATACTTCGATCTAGAGCTTTATATTTTGGTTGTGCTATGTTTGATGCTAAAATTTGGAGGAATTTAATTCTGAAAATTATTAAAAAACCCTTCTAATAAAGATTAGCAAATTCTCTTTTTTCAAGTTGAGAGTTTAAGAAAAATCCTATACAAAGCCTAATTTAATTTTTTCCACCATAAGTGCGATTAGCATAATGAGTTGGGCTAGGATCCTTCTCTCTTGGAACTTTTAGTTTCAAGCAATCATCATGTCCTTGTGCTTATTTTTATTGGTAGCCTCGTCATGCATTCGGTAACGTGACTTTCACATCGGAAGTCCCGTACATCACCGAATTTTATACCCAACCCTTTATATCTCTTTTGTACATCATATTCCTTGAACACAACCTATTCTCGAAGTTTTGTCTCATCTGTAGCATAGTTTTATTTTAAAATTCAGATTGTGTTTATGCAAGAAAGAGAGGAGTTGAGAGCTTTGAAAAGAGAGATAAAGATGTCAAGAGAAAGAAAAGTAAAGAAAAAAATATGTGTATGGAAAAGAAATGAAAGAAAAAAAGAGAAAAAGGAATGGCAAGAAAGATATGAAGTGGATGAATCAAGTGAAAGATAAATAAAATGCAAGGAAGGATGTCAAGTTGTTAAGAGACGAAACTTCCATTCTTTTTCAAACCATGTGCAATCCGACGACGAGGATATCACTGGTGCCTCGTAGTCTTATTTTCTTTTGCCTTTGCACATGTCCACCATTCTATATCTTCTGATATCCCCACATATGGTTTAATTCTCATGATCATTGGCTTTGAAAGGTAAACAACCATTAAAGGAAACTCTTAGTTTGAAAATACTTGTGTTGATTGCGCTAGCCATACCTATAGCTCCACTTTACATGTTATATGAGAGACTTATGGGAGGTTAGAGTTTTATAAAAATTATTTAGGATAGCCACTTTATATGAGCGACAAGAGAGAGCTTGAATAAATGTTTTTATCTAATACTTGTTGCAAGAATTTTATTTTTGAAAAATCATGAAAACCTCCAATGGAAGCAAAGAAGTAAGCATGGCTGAAATTGAAGATCTCAAGTGAAGAGTTTGAGTTGTGGGGTAAATCTTGATGTGGTAAAAATTCTAAACGCCCATGTTTATGTATGATGATCATTGCTTTCTATTTATTGTATTAAAGATAAAAGATTGACTAACTTGTGAAGAAAGAATTAACGTAGCACGATTTCAACACCTTGGACAAAGTTCCTTTACGAGTACTTGCTCGAGGACAAGTAAGATCTAAGCGTGGGGGAGATGTTGACGGTGTATTTTGGTACACCAAACATGTTCATTAGACTGTGGTTTGGATTTGATTATGGAACTAACCCACCACTAGGCACGCTAATCATGTAATAAGTTCATCTTTGTGTGTGCATTTGGAAGTGTTATGTTTATGTAGGAAAACATGGACATAAAGGACGGATTCACAACAAGTTCAAAGGAGCAATTAAGGAGTCTTGTTTGTGTTTATGAGCTTGATGAAATCACTTCCAATGGTGGCAAGGACCGAAGTGTTACAAAGGAACATCCCTGAGGATTGAAGTGTAAAAGACCGGACTTCATACCTCCATCTTGGACGCGAGGATGACATCGTCAAAATAGTGCAAGTGGAGGGGGCAAAGTGCATAAATACATGAGGACCCACGGGAGCGAAGGGGCGACCGAACTGGGTCGGGATGGGCCAGGGCCGGCCGACCGAAGCCGGCCAGCCTCGCCCACTCCGGGGGTCGGTTCGCCCCCCTTTTCTTGTACCTGAAGGACCTTCAACCCTAGGTTCGTGGAGGCACTGCCATTCACAAGGGAGAGAGTCGTTCGCATCAAGAGGCCATCCACAAGCTAGAGAGAGAGGAGGGAGATCTTTGGAGAAGGATCCCTCAACTCGAAGCAAGCACCTACAAGTGGAGAAGAAAGAAGACACCATCGGAAGCGTCACCATGATCAATGGTGCTATGTCTAGCACCTTGATGGGGTAATCTTCTCATTTGTCCATGGGTTGTAATCGATCTTGAGATGTAATCGCTACTTTGTTCGGATATCTATCTATCATCTAGTGTTGAAGATGCTTTAATGTTTATGGTTAGCTACCTTGCTGTAAAGGGAGTAAGGCCTCAATGCTTCCTTGGATCCATTCAATACGCTGTGTCCATCATAGGTCTAGTCATGAATACCACCGCGTAGTGATAGTACGGGGGGAGGGAAAGGGCGAAACCGTGGTCACAACCCCCGATAGATTAGATCGGTTTTCATGCTTTAAGCGGTTGCATGTGAAGGACTAATACGGCGAACCAGAGAGTGGGGGGGGGGGAGTGAATGGGAGCCGATAAAAATTTTTCTCGAAGGAGATCGAGACTCCAACAAGACGAACACGGCTTCCAACACACGTCTCCGACTCACTACCCAAGTTGGCCAAGCCCACACAGCCACTGGAGTGCTACTGGACCTAGGAACCAACTTCTAACCTCACAAACCCGAGAACGCAACGGAACACAAGACTCGAGCCTTACTGACCTACACCGGTCAGGCCGGTGAGCACCACCGGTCAGACCGGTCCTTGCTGGTGAAACCTGGCGACTTCCACATAATAGGTCTACACCGGTCAGGCCGGTTAGATACACCGGTCAGACCGGTCCAAGCCAGAAAGCCCCAAATCACCAAACAGGCATACCAAGCTCCAAACAACCCCAAACACAAAACAGCAGCCATATGGGACAACAGCGAACTCACCCAAACGTTCACCCGAGCAAAACCCAACAGGGGTCCGCACTGGTCAGACCGGTGAGAGGCACCGGTCAGACCGGTGTGACCTGAGTTCGTCGGGATGAACAGCACCCGCAGGTCAACTACCCCAAATCCAAACTCCGATCTCCCGAATCGCTCCACAGACTTGTGCAAGACTTTGGGGATAGTAGGAACATCTCATGGGGAGTCCATAGCCAAGTTATTGTCCACCAAAATTCGCCAAATCAAGAGGAATCAAAGAAATCTTGCCAAGAACTCCTAACCCTAGAGCACCGAAAACCCCAAAATCGAGCCCCTCAACTCATGGATTTAGGAGGGGAATCAAAGAAAAAAGAACCACGAAGGGTTCACCCGAATTCCCCCATCAAATCCCCAGGAGAAAGGTCCCGAAAGCACATCAAGAAAACCACCAAGAGAGGGCTCCGAAAAACACCACCAAGAACAACCGGGAACAACACAACAAAGCCTTGAGGAACCACGCTGAATCATCTATACATACCAAGAAGGTTCATACAAGGTCTAGCTTGCCGCCCGATCATCCAACCCTCTCACAAGAACTCACCATGAAGCCCTCAAGCTAGTCCTATGGAAAATCCTAAGAAAATAGGAAGGGAAAATAGGAAAGCAAATGAACTAGGGTTCCAAGACATGGCTGCCATCCTCTCACCTCATGGGTTATATGGAGGCAACTGAAAGTCTAAAATACCCTTACTTAATAACTAGGGATACAAGCCCCTCAAGGGCGGTTTTGGAAGTCTTCAGATTTTCTCCATCGGACGGATGCCCGATGACCACACCCTGCTTAGCCTCGACGCAAGCCATGTGATCCCGACGCATGTCCTCCGCTTCAAAGATTCCAGACCGCGTCGTCGCACACCAAGTGAGACCGGTGCTCCTCACCGGTCAGACTGGTACCCACCGATCAGACCGGTCTGGAGCTGCTGCATCTCCATCTTTGGTTCTTCGGTCTTGGCTTTGTGGATCAACCAAGGAACCAGTGGTTTTCTGGTGAACCACTGGAAACCCCGCGAACTCGGTGTAGCCTCCGCCAATCGCCACTCATGACGCGGCTCCCACGTAGTCCCGGCTCAACCTTGGTTTTGAGGCTCAACCAAGAAACTGTCCATGACTTCATCTTGCTGTTCATGCCACCATGCGGCCCGCACTTGACCCCGCTGGCCACCGGTGTCGTATGGACCTCCCTGGGCCCTCTACCTCGGTGGGTACCAGGACCGACTACTCGGTGGGCCCTTGGGACTACCCGGCTTGCGCTACACGGCACCTGATGGCGTGGAGCACAAGGACTACGGAGGAGAAGTACTCGGTTAGGAAGCTGTACATGTCCCGCACTGTATGGAAGACTCCTAGACGTACTCGACTAGTACTCTATCCCTACTCCGACTTGTAACCCTGCCTCCCGGACTATATAAGGCGAGGCAGGGACCCTTCTCTAGCATCAAATCTCATCTCACGGCGTACAATTACACCATCTTGTAATCGTACCCAATCAACCCAGAGCTACACAGCATACAGGACGTAGGGTATTACGCACCTCGCGACCCGAACCTGTCTAAATTGTGTGCCACGTGTCTCTTCCTTCGAGTTACCGATCTCGGCGAGGCCACATTTATCTACTTTGGGTACTCCCCTTAGTAGGTTGCCGGTCTAAAACACCGATAGCTGGCGCGCCAGGTAGGGGCTCTCGCCCGAGATCACATGGCGAACTCGACGGCTCCTGTCTACTTCAAGCCAACCGTCGCCTTCAACCGTGGCGACACCTTTGTTTTCAGCGCTTGGGTTTGCACTGTTGACGGCACGGGGTCCTTCCAGCGCCGCCTCACCATGCCGCCCAACCCGGAGACCGGCTTCGTGACGCTTCCAGAAGTTGTCACAGGCGAACTCGCCGGCAAGTTCGACGAAATTTCGCTCTTCAACCACCACGCCGACTTCGAGCTCGAGTCAGCTTCCAACTCGAACTCGACGTCTCCATGGGCCATCGCATGCGAGCCGGCTGCTCAGCCATCGCAGGCGGTCCCCTCACCCTGTGAGCGCTCCGCGCGTGGTCCCCGCATCCTCAGCCGGGCCCGCACGGGGGCTCCTTCTTTGTGCCGGGCCGGCAAGGAACCCGTACCTGAGTACAACTCGGACTCCGACACCGCCCCCGGCCATGCTTCGGACTCCAACCCCCTCTCTGGGTTCTACTCGGATTCCGCATACGAGTTCGACTTCGGGTCGGACCCAGAGGATCCCGAGTCCGAGGATAACTCTACTGAGCATCCCTTATCAGGACCGGCCTCTGGGCTGGTTATAACCTCCAGACCGGCCGGAAGATTCGTCTACTAGCCAGACCGCAAACCCGCTGACCTGATAAGCGGAGACTCACGCTACGTCGCCTACATCGACTCGCTCCCGTTCCAGGAGGGAACACCACTTGCCCGAGCTGACTCAAACACCCCAACTGAGGTGGCTGCTTCTGAGTCTAGCCTTGGCACCCCTGATCGCCAAGTCTTTATGGCTGCCGGCGACACCCCAGGACCTTCAGGGACGGCTCAGGACAAGTACCTTGAAGACATCTCCTTCGACGAGCTGTCTGCCGATGCACCAGCAGACAAGACCCCTGCCAACAGAGACGCTCGACGTGAGTGTAACAGGAAGCGCAGCGAACGGCGCTGGCATCTCCGAGATAACCTCCCCATCCGCAATCTCGCTGAAGCTCTCGAGGAGGTCGAGAGCAGAGTACACACTACCCCTGAGCAACGCCTCATGTCGATCACAGTGATCACACGTCAGGCTCAGGGCATTCGCGCTAGAGAGGTCATCGCCAAGCTCGCTGAAGACGCCTACTTCATGCGGGTCGACAACAGGGTCAACCAGCCTCCCCCCGCCAGGCACCGCGACAACGAAGCTACAAGTCGCAGCGCCAACCTCTGTCCCAACCGTACTCGAGCTGAGCTCCCAGCTCAGCCCAACCGTACTCGCTCAAACGCCAGCGGACCTCCACAGGGTGGCAACAGCAACCGCGAGGTCGTCCCTCACCGTGCTCCTGCCGGCGGTGGTGGCCGCGACCCTGACGGCGGCGGCAGCGACGACTGAAGCTCCAACCATGGAGCCAACGGGGAGGGGGCGGCGGCGGGCGCGGACAGAGCTTGCTCAAATTACTTCCATATTATCGCCTAAACCCCTCCTCCGGGCCATTAAGCCATAATACGAAGTAACTCGTCGTCTCTGCCGGTCGTACCCGTAAATCACTTACATCACGAGATCGACATTTGTACAACAAACTCACACGAAGGCGAGTCCGGAGGTAAACAAGTCACCATTTATTACATAACATCCTTCACAGGTTCATTATTACAAACCAAGTCTTTTGCATAAAGGTAAACAGTTCAGAGTTCGAAACACAGCGGAAATAAACACTACACGACATAAGTAACATCACACGAGGCCATCTGTGATGCCACTAAGCACTGTCATCCTCCCACTCGTACTCCCAACCGGGTGGGAGAGAACCAGGCCACGGAGAGCCATCCTCACACAGATCATCACCTGAAAATCGGAAACAAAAGCAAGGCTGAGTATACTAATACTCAGCAAGACTTACCCGTCGAGTGATTAGGAAATTCACCAACCCTCTAGACATGCAAGGCTTTATGGCTGGTGGTTTGTTTTTCTGAAAAGTAACAAAGAATATGTCCTTACTTTCAAGTTTTAGCTCATATTCTATTCTTTTAACCATTACTAGGTTAGCCAACTAATTCAAGCAAAAGTTGTACAATACAAGTTAACAAGTATACAAGTTCTTTCTCAATTCCATCATTAAGGGACATAGAGTGAATGGTTAAGCAGTCTCAGATAACGGTGAGAGGCCGACGATCGATCGGTTAGTAACCTTGCAAGGTGGACCTAAACATACGGGAGAATGCGTACCCCAAGAATGCCAAATAAAACCAAAGGGGTGGGGTATACACCAACCAGGCGGTTCCCGACCGTCCTCAGTTCGGGATCAAGTCCACAGTCCCTGGTACGAGGTTATCCAGCCACGGTATCTGACCGTCCGGATGCACCTACGCACCACTGCCTAGTATCTGGGGATCTCTCCCGGGTGTAGTGGTAGAGAGTTCCCTTGCTGGATCAGGAAAGTACTAGGCTTACCGGTCCCATTCCCGACAAATGCTTAGTACGTTCAAAAGCTTAACCACAGACATCCACTGACCGGAGTCAGTCCCATGCTCTTACCACATGAGCAGATAAGTTCAACAATCTTATGATTCCAACATAAGAGACCTATAGCTTGCGAGTGACGGTCATCACTCGACTTCTACCGTGGCCCTAAGCATGGCAACTAGCGACCTAACAGGCTAGTATTTAAACATAGGAACCTAGGATCATGCATCTAAGGTTTCAAGTCAACTCCTGAACGTAAATGCACAGGCATTGCATAAAAAGGAAAAGGTTGCAGGAGTTTAACAAAAGTAGGTTATGCTCCGGGGCTTGCCTTCGCTGGCAAAGTCAGAAGCGAGATCCTCCAAACTTTGGTTCGGGTCTTGCTGCACTTCCACCACGTTCACGTCTCCCTCGACTGGTTCTCCTTCAGACTCAGGCACCAGCTCGTAGTTCCCGTCAGGAAGTTCTATACGACATGCAGATGCATTAGGATTCAAGTATACAATTTTAAGTAGGTGAATTCTGTTCTGAATTTAGAGATAAACTCAAGGGTTCTTGTCGGTCATATTCACCTTAACAAGTTTTCAATTAACTGTTTTTCCACTAGAACAATGGATGTGTGTGAAGGTTCATTCTTGTTTGATGGTGATTGTGTGCACATCTAAGTTCATTAGCTAAGTGAACTTCATTAAGGTGTTTTGGGGTTGTTCAGATATGGTTTCACAAGTTTCAAGCTTGGAATTCAAATTGCACATGGAGACAAGTTTGATTTCCCTTTATTTGGCCCATGTTAAGCTTGTTGATTTAAGAAATTAATTCTGGCAAAAATATACCTAAACTGATCATAAATTTTCACCAGCATGCACACAACAGCAAGATATATATTTCTGACCAAAATTAGGCAAAACAACATTACCAAGCAATTATGACAAAAATAACAAACTTAAGCTAGTAGAAGCATGAATAAATCATAAAGCACAAAATACTCAGAATCTGAAGCTATAACTTGGCACACAGCATGATAGGGGCATATTTAGCTCACACACCAAAAATTACACTCATAGCTGCAGCAGAAATATGGATTTGAATTTAACTCAAAATAGCAACCCTAAAGTAGCAGGGCATTTTACACAAGCCTAAAATTCATCTCTGATTTATGAAACACACTTCTAAGCATGGCAAAGCTACAGGAGAAAGTTGAAAGGCATTTGACTAACAGATAGTTCTAAACAATTCATAAATGGAGAACAGGCTGAAATCAATATAAATTCATAACTGAAGTTTCACACATGATTTCAGTGCCATTTTTCTACACAAGGTCAGGAATGCTATTATTGACAACATATCCAAAATTCAAATGCAGATCATTTATACATTTCAAGTTATTTCAAATTTACTCAAACTGATCAATTCAAGTTCATTTAAAAACTACTCTGAAATTTAAAAACTTCCTTTCTAGAAAAGTTAGGATTCTTCACAAGGATTCCAGACCAGTTGAGTTTGCATTTTTACGATTTTCCTGTGATTTTATATAAATTTTACAAGGTTCAGCTTGTTAACCCTAAATCTATAGATGTCTTTTTGCAGACAGGCCCTCCGATCGAAAACTAAGATTGCAATCAAGTCCTCAGCGGCGGCGCAAGGCTGGCCGGCGGCGAGGGGCGGCCGGACTCCGGCGAGCAAGCGGCTAGGGTGGGGTTTGGACTCACCCTCAGTCGTTTGGCGGGGTTGGCTTGGCGGAAGACGGCTCCGGCGATGGTCGGCGGCGAGGGGGTGCGGCGGACGGCCGCGGCGACCGCAATGCCGGCGAGTTGGCGGGTCAGCCGACCAATGCGCATGCACGGGAACGTTCCAGGGGTGTGGGTGGAGACTAGGGTGGAGCTTAGGCTCGAGTGGAGGCAGTGGATGGCGGGGCGCACCGGCGAGCTCGGCGCGGCGGCGGCGGTGGACGCGGGGGAGCGGCGCGGTTCGGCGCCCGAGCAATGCGAGCGGGGGGAGTTGCGTGGGGCGTCGGGGGTGCCTAAGGGCATGCATGCGGGCGGGCCGGTGGCGCGGATGGGCCGGGCCCGGGCGCGCGGGCACGCGCGCGTGGCCGCGGCGGCGCGGCGACGCGCGCACACGGCGCGGCTCGGCCGACGGCGCGCGCGCGCGCGCGATCGCGCGGGCGTGCGGGCGTGGGGCTATGGGCCCGGCCACTATGCCCTACGTGTGTCCCTCGCCGTGATGGCGTACGGACGGCGGGCGGATGTGGGCCCGGCGCAATGCGCCGGCGCGCGCGCCGACGGGCGACGCCGCGCGCGGGGCGCGCTGCGGCGTTCCGGCCCACAATCGTTTCAATGTACCCCACTTTGACCGATTCAAACTCAAAAATTTTGAACTAAAGTTCAAAACCGCCAAATACGAAAGTTGTAGAACAGTTAACCCTCTCCAACTTTCGTTGAGACCGGTCGGTCTAATTCTCAACGGATTGGGAGATAATCCCCTCCAAAGTTACAGATTTGTATGCAATGGTCAAACGGTGCAGCAGGGCTTTGACCGAGTTTTTGAGCGTTTAAACCTCAGAATTTGAAATGCCAACAATGGAATGAAATGTGTTCCCGGAAAAACTAAGAAACTTTGCTGTTGGTCGATTTTGAAGTTCTATAGGAAAATTTTGAGAACGCGTAAGAAAACTAATCCAGCCTTAAGAAGCATTTGGGCTTTGACCACAGATTAGGGTGTTGACCAAGGTTCTTTTTGCAAAAGTGTGACTCCCTAAGTTAAACATGATTAGAGGCTACTTAATCCTGATTATTAAGGCCAGGTGATGTCATAAGCAAAAATAAACATCAGGGATGTTACAGCCTACCCCCCTTAACAAGGATCTCGTCCCGAGATCGAAATTTAAAAGCAAGGGTTAGGGGGCAAGGTCACTTACGGTTCTGGACTTGTAGAAATCCTGGATAATGAGTGTTAAGATAGTGTTCAGTTTCCCATGTGGCTTCCTCTTCTGTATGATGACTCCACAAGACTTTGTACATGGTCACCGACTTTCTCCTCGTCTTCCTCTCCTTTGTGTCAAGAATCCGCATCGGATGTTCCACTAATGAAAGATCTGGTTGTATCCATGCGTTGGCTTCATTGATAACTCTCAGTTCAGGTTCATGGGTGCACTTTCTCAATTGAGACACGTGCAACACGTTGTGTATAGCGGCAAACCGCTCGGGTAGGCGAATGCAATAAGCAACGGGTCCACAAATTTCAGTAATTTCATACGGGCCAATGTATCTTGGAGCTAACTTCCCCTTGAATCCAAATCTTTGTACTCCTTTTGTTGGTGAAACTCTCAAATACACTTTTTCGCCCACTTGGTATTCCCTTACAGTTTTCCCCTTGTCATGGTAACTCTTTTGTCTCATTTGTGCGGCTTTCAAGTTTTCTTTTATTACTTCGACTCTCTCCTCGGCTTCTTTAACTAAATTGGGTCCAAAGAACTTTCGCTCTCCTACTTGCGACCAGTTTAGAGGGGTGCGGCATCTTCGCCCATAAAGAGCCTCAAAAGGTGCCATCTTCAAGCTAGCTTGATAGCTATTATTATAAGAAAATTCTGCCAAGGCTAAGCATTTGTCCCAGCTCTTGTCGAAGTGAATGATGCAGGCTCGAAGCATGTCTTCTACAATTTGGTTGACTCTCTCCATCTGTCCATCCGTCTGAGGATGATAGGCGGAGCTACGGATTAGCTTTGTTCCCAAACTTTCGTGTAATTGTTCCCAAAAACGAGATATGAATTGCGGACCTCGATCAGAAATGATGGTCTTAGGAATCCCGTGTAGTCGCACTATGCGGTCAAGATATATCTCTGCATAGTCTTTGGCTGAGTAGGTGCTGTTAACTGCGATGAAGTGTGCAGTTTTGGTTAACCTATCCACCACGACCCAGATAGAATCATGATTTCTGGATGTGAGCGGCAATCCCACAATAAAATCCATGCTGATGTCATCCCACTTCCAAGAAGGTATGGGCAAAGGTTGGAGAGTACCCGCTATTTTTAAATGGCTTGCCTTGATTCTAGAACATATGTCACACTCAGAAACATACTTTGCTATGTCGACCTTCATGTTGGACCACTAGAAATTCCCTTTCAAATCTTGGTATATTTTACTACTCCCTGGGTGGATTGAGAATTTGGAGAGATGAGCCTCATCCAAAATTTCCTTCCGGAGGGTAGGATCTTCCGGAACAACTAGTCGCTGCCCGAACCAGATTGTACCATTGTTGTCTTGTCGAAAACATGTGTATTTCGGATCATTTTGAGACAACCTTTGTTTGATGGTTTTGATTCCCTCGTCCCTGGCTTGAGACATTACTAACTTATCCCACAAGACAGATTCTACCGAGATGATATTCAACATGCCCTGAGGAACAATTTCCAGGCGTAATTTACTTAGCTCGCTGCACATGGTATCCCTATAAGATTCGGTGGACAAGCAGTAGCAGTGACTTTTACGACTGAGAGCATCCACGACTACATTGGCCTTACCGGGGTGGTAGTGCACTTCAAGATCGTAATCCTTAATCAGTTCCAACCACCTCCTTTGCCGCATATTTAAATCAGCTTGGGTAAAGATGTATTTGAGACTTTTGTGATCGGTGTAGATATTGCAACGGGTCCCCATTAAATAATGCATCCAGATTTTCAAGGCATGAACAACCGCTGCTAACTCGAGATTGTGAGTTGGGTAATTCTTCTCGTGAGGGCGGAGTGCTCGGGAAGCATAGGCGATTACTCGGTTTTCTTGCATAAGGACACAACCCAGACCTATACTCGAGGCATCACAGTAAACTTCATATGGCTTGGAGTTATCAGGTTGAGCTAGCACTGGGGCCGAAGTTAGGTACTGTTTCAGAGTTTGGAAAGCATTCTCACATTTCTCGTCCCATACGAATTTGACTCCTTTCTTCAATAATTCAGTCATAGGTTTGGCAATTCTAGAAAAATCCGAGACAAAACGACGGTAATACCCAGCCAATCCAAGAAAGCTTCTAATTTGATGGACGGACTTTGGCGGTCTCCACTCCATCACTTCTTGCACTTTACTCGGATCTACTGATATACCTTCATTAGATATGGTGTGCCCTAAGAACTTGACACTGTCCAACCAGAATTCGCATTTGGAGAATTTGGCATAAAGTTTATGATCTCTCAAACGTTGAAGAACAATGCGAAGATGTTCCGCATGCTCCTCTTCGTAATTGGAATAGACCAAGATATCATCGATGAAAACCACCACGAATTTACCTAGTTCAGTCATGAATACTGAGTTCATGAGGTACATGAAGTAGGCAGGTGCATTAGTGAGACCGAAGGGCATAACCAGATATTCATACAGTCCATAACGTGTGGAGAAGGCAGTCTTAGGAATATCACAAGGCCGAATTTTTATCTGATGATAACCCGATCTAAGATCAATTTTGGAGAAGACTCTGGCTCCAGCCAGTTGATCAAACAGCACGTCAATGCGGGGAAGGGGGTACTTATTTTTGATGGTGACCGCATTGAGAGGGCGGTAGTCTACACACAGTCTCAAGCTACCGTCTTTCTTCTTGACGAAAAGAGCTGGACATCCCCAAGGAGAAGAACTCGGGCGGATAAAACCCTTGTCCAATAACTCCTGAAGTTGGGTCTTCAGCTCTGCCAGCTCCTTGGGAGGCATACGGTAAGCTCTTTTCGAAATAGGTGCCGTACCAGGTTGTAGCTCAATCACGAACTCAATGTCCCGATCCGGTGGCATGCCCGGCAGATCATCAGGAAAGACATCCGGGTAGTCACATACCACTGGGATTTCCTCTAAGCTTGTGGCTATCGAGGCATAGGCACTGGGGTCAGCAGATCCCCTCAAAGGTAAGTAGAGAGTTGAGACACCTACAGCAGGTGAAGCGAATTCTATCCTTCGCTCAGCAATATCCAAGAGTACTTTATGATGTGACATCCAATCCATTCCCAAAATGACATCTATTCCATCTAACCCCAAGGTTAAGAGATTGGTCTGGAAGATCTTGCTACCTAGCTGCAACGGGACACTCTTGACTAGTGTGTTGGAGGATACTTTCCCTCCCGGGGTTGCGATCTTAAATTCATTCTTAACTCGAAGCACATTTAGACCCAAGTTGACTTGTGTACTTTGGTTCATAAAGCTATGTGTAGCACCGGAATCAAACAAAATCTTAACAGGTTTGCCATGGATAGAGAAGGTACCCGTCATAACTGCTGCTCCCTCAGGAATTCCCACCATCGTGGTGAAGTTAAGACGACCCTGCTTGACTTGCACGGTCTGCTTCTTCCCTTTGTCCTTGTTGTTCTAGGGCTGTCCCCGTCCTTGATTCTGCTGCCTGGGTTGAGGACAGGCATTCATGAAATGCCCGGGCTTCCCACAATTGTAGCAACATCCTTCATTGGGGGTGCGGGCTGGTGGGGGTGCATTGGGCCTAGCATTCTGCTGCTGAAAATTGGTGGAACGGAAATTCCCTTGCTGCTGATTTTGGGGAGGTTTTGCCACCCATTGCCCAGAACGTTGGTTCCGCTGGAAGTTTTGCTGTGGCTTCCGAACTATGCGGAACTGGCGCTTAGGCACGTTGTTAGAGTTGAACGCAGCCTTCCTTTTCTTTGCATTCTGCACCCTCTTCATTGCATCTTCCTGGGATATGGCTAGGTCCACTATCTCATGATAGCTGTTGGTTTTGATGGGGTTCAGCTTTTCATAGAGCTCAGGATCAAGACCCCTGCGAAAGCGATCCATTTTCTTGGCATCTGTATCAACATAGTAGTCACCATACTGACACAGGTTGTTGAACTTCTGGGCGTACTGATATACAGAGTCAGAACCCTGCCTCAAGTTCAGGAGCTCATTTAACTTCCTCTCCACCATCCCCTTAGGAATGTGGTGATTCTTGAATGCAGTTTTAAACTCAGCCCACGCGATCTCATGGCCATTTGGCTGCATCATCTTGAAATGATCCCACCATAGCAGTGCCGGACCACGGAGATACATTGCAGCAAACTTAACCTTTCTCTCCTCGGAGCATGGCGAGGTGAGAACATCCAACTTGGCTTCAATAGCACGCAGCCAAGCATCAGCCTCCAATGGTTCCTCCGCCTTGTGGAAAAGCGGCGATTTCAGCGCAGAGAACTGAGCATAGGTTGCCACTCGAGGATCTTCTTCTAACTGGTCATTGCGCCGCTGATTCATCTGATGTTGATTTTGCAAAATCTGGCGCATCATATCAGCTTGAGCAAGGAGGAAGGTCTCCATAGGCGTCATGTTCGGTGGGGGAGGTGGTGGTGGCAGATTGCTACCACTAGCCTCATCAAACCCATGAGGATTTCCGCGTGTTGCTCCCACCATCTGAAAAATTTGGTAATGGAGGTTAGCCACATATCCATAATCTTGCCAATATGAGCATAAACAAGAAGAACATGTGTAAAGCGTTTCCTCCATGCACAAATTTCAGAAACAAGACAGCTACTCTGTCGTATAAAATTCATATCTTTCTGCTCGGTTATCGAACGATGCTAAATTGTGGTCAGTAGCAGCAAAATTTCATTCACTACAACTTTGGTATTCAACCGAACTCTGAATTTCGACGTTAACATGCCCGAAAAATTAAAGTCCCACTGATCTGTCCAATCTGAATTTTCAGACTGCAGTCAGTTACAGAAAAATTCGTATCCCCAAAACCGTAGAAACAACGAGGCTGAAATTTTACGAGCATGCCCACAAAGTAATTTCCAACAACTTTGTTATTCATTTCACAGCCCAGATCATGCCATAAAGAGGTTCAAACAGCCATTACATACTGCTGCATTCAGACCGCAGCATTTACTAGCAGACTTAATTACAACAGCTTAACCTAACTTTCAACAAGTCTTCACCCTAGGTTACATAGGGGTCAATGGTAGCATCAGGCTACCCAAAAGAATACTCATCCTACGTCAGCCTATCCCATTCACGGACCAAAATCAGGCCACACGTATGAGTATGGACACTAGCCTATCAACATCTAGTAAGTATCATCACCGCCCGAGGCGGCACTAGCTGCAGGCGAACCCTCAACCATCGGGTCCAGCGGCGGAGCCTCGGTGTCGTCCACCATGGATTGAGCGTCGTCCTGGTCACCCTCCATAGCTCCCAGGGCTGGCGGGGGAGCCGGCTGCTGCAACATCTGGATCAACTCGTTGGCCGCCTCCAGGTCCTGGTCCATGGCCTCAAGCTGCCCATCCATATCCATCAGTGCCTGGAGATGCACAAACCTCTCGTCCTTCAGCTGCTCCATCTGCTGCTGCTCCATCTCCTCTCTCTGCTGCTCCCGCTGCTCCTGCAGTCCCACGATGGCGTGGAGACGGTCAGTGAGGATGTTAACCCACTGAGCGTCACGTGCCACCCAGTTGGCCTCGCGGGCCTCCAGCTGTCCAACCCGAAGTCGTGCCTCGGCGAGGTCCCTCTCAAGGCCCATGTAGCCAAAAGAGAGAGAGCGCAGGTGGTGGGTGCGCACTCCCAGCTCTCCGGCGGAGTCGAGAGCGGTAGCAGTCACCGCGGTGGACGCAGCGCTGCGAAGAGCCTGAAGACGGTACAGCGCACCCTCGCGCCGAACCATCTCCTGCAGCACGTCGAGTGGGCGCATGCCGGCCAGAAGGTCGGCCATGTGCCCCATACGGTGCCTCCACGCGGGGTCCTCGGGGTCCCCGCCGGTAGCGGCCCCACCGGTGAGGTGGACACCTCGTCCGGGCTATGCCGGGCGCGAGAAGGAGTTAAGCACTCCCAAAGCAGCCACCTCCGGCGTCTCCGACAGCCCGGACGCTCACCACGTCCGTGCTCAGGTCGGCCCACTCCAGGTGATCGGGGTGGAGCGGCACAGTCACCCGAACACGGCAGCGGGGCACTCCCAGCTGCAAGGTCTCCATCGCCTCGTACGTCCGAGGCGTCGGGTACCCAAACGAGCGGAGGGCATCCCACAAGATGCGGGCAAAACCCTCAAGGTGCAGCCCGTCAGTACGGACTGAACCGTCCGGACGAACCTCCCAGAAAAGCCGTCCAGCCATCTGCATCACAAAACTCCCACTGGTTAGCGTGAGTTGAGAAATGACAGATTCTGTACAATGCACAAAAATGCATGTAACTCAAAAACTATTGAGCCAAAAATTCCCAAATTTCACCAGATTCTTGCTGAGATACTAAGACACAAGTTTGGTATTCAAAAGTCGAGCCAAAAACGAAAGGAAAAGGGCCAAAAAGCTACAAGTTTAGGTTGCTGTCACCCAGAAATTCCAGCCAACAGCACTGCACTAAACAGAGCATAACTTCAATTCCCTTTCCCCAAACTTCTTGAATTTTTCACAGCAGACCCACAACAAGATTTAGAGCAACTTTTGTATCTAGCACTTTTGCTGGAAACTAGATTTTGGGGGCCTAAAGTTTTAGAACCGAACTGCTGCTAAAAGACAGCTAGAACAACCTTAGGAAGAAATCCTAACTTGAGTTTGGTTAAACCAAGTTTTATGAAATTTTTACGGTATATTCTTTGGAAGATTTAGAACCTCTTTATTAGATGATTTCTGAAGAAAAACTCGTTATATTGATCGAGAAAATATTTCCCGACCAGCAGCTTATTCACAAGTTATCTAGTTGGATCTTACATGTCTTTGACAGCTTGTTGGTCAAGTCTTTGTAACACCCGAAAATTCCATCACAATAAAATATTGTTAGCAACATGGTTTAGTTTTATTTTCTAAGGATTTAATAAATTCGAATAAATAAATGTGCCTTTAATTAAATTAAACAACATTTAATAATTAGAATCACCCAAGTGTTTGTGCATCATATTGAAATGCATGAGTTTTGTTTGTGGTGTGATCCTAAAAGTCTTAAAAAATTTTTTTGTGAAAAAGTCCTTAAAAATAATTGTGAAAATTGGTGTCAAAGTTTGAATTAAAAAAAATGAAAGTTTGAATTTAAAAATGTTTGAAAAGTTGTTTAAAAGGTTTTCTAAAAGTCTTAAAATAGTTGGATAAATTTGTGTTAAAATATGGAAAAGATTTGATTTGAAAATGGTTGGAAAAATTGGTTTGAAATCGATTTGAAAAAGAAAAGAAAACAAAACCAGCCCAACCCCGCGGCCCAGCTCCCGCTTCCGGCCCATAAGGCCCGCCAGCGCCCGCCTCCCCTCTCCTCTCTCACGCAGCCACCGACAGGTGGGGCCCACCTGTCGGGGCCGTCCCCTTCCTCCGGCCGCCGCCCCACCCCCCTTCTTCCCCTCGCAACCACCAGCCCGCGCCGCCTCCCCGCGCCGTCCCGCCTCCCTCGCCTCCCCGCGCCTCCTCCCCTTCCCTCCAGTGTGCTAAGACTCAACCGGCGCCATCCAAGCCGTCCCCGCCCCTTCCTCTCCCTGTAACGGCCTCCACCAAGCCGCCCCGCCGCCGCCATTAATGGCCGACCGGCGAGCTCCCACTCCACCGCCTTCGCGCCCTTCCCCCTTCCCTCTCCGCCCTATAAAGGGGCGCACCACCCCCTCGCTCCACCCGCACCACCTCCCCCGCCCCTACTCGCGCGCGCGGGGACCGGAGCGCCGCCGCCGCCGGAGCCCCGACCTCACCGTGGATCTCCTCCCCTGCCCCTCCTTTCGCGGTTCTAAGGCCCCCGGTGAGATCCCCACACTCTCCTCTTTCTTCTGGTATTTTTGCCGTGCGAAATGGTGGCCGGGAGGCCATCCTTGGCTCCTCTCCCGGCGAGCCCCGCCGCCGCCGCCGCCGCGAGCCGCCGCCCCGCCGCCGCCGCCCGCCGCCCACACGCGACCCGGGCCGTCCGATCACGGCGGGCGGTCCGCGGATCAAAAGGGGGCGTACCCCTTTGATCCGGCCCACGGTGGACCGGTGGACCGGGTCCACCGCGTCGGTCCACGGGCGCTTGCGTCACCGCTGACGTCAGCTGGCGTCAGCAACTGCGTCATGCCTGCGTCAGCGTCGGCCAATCGTAGCTCGCCATGTGGCACTGCCTCAGCCACTCCGCCGGCTGCCTTGGCAGTTTTGCAAAAAGGACCTCGAGATTCCAGAATTCACAAATAAACCCTTCCACCTATATAAAGCCTTTCAAACAGGTCCTTGTTTTTATGTTTTGAACCCTGAACTTCATAGTTTTCATGTTCAGCAGCCCACCCTTGACCTTTTACATGTTAGACCTCCTAGTTTCACACATAATTATGTTTAGGTCCCTGAAATCTTGCTGAAAACCCCCTGGAAGTTTGTCATAATCACAATTTAGTCCCTGAACCTTGTTTCAGCCATATCTTTTTCATCCTAGCTCCGTTTTACGCGTTCTTGGTGTCCACGCGATCGTCTCTCCGAGCCCGTCATTTCTAAAAGCTTGTTTTAGTCTTTTGGTAATGTTTGATGTATTGCTTTATTTATTGCATGTTTTCTTGCATGATCGTAGCCAACGCGCCGTTCGAGGAAGAACAAGTGCGAGCTTTGCGGATAAGAAAAGTAGCTTATCGTTGGAGAAAGGCAAGTGACCCTAACCACCCTTCTACATATGCTTTAATCAAGAATACTATAAATTAATCGGAACATGGAGAACCACCCGGGAAAACAGGGCAACCACGATCCATATGGCTCGGCTTAGCCAATTAATTAGGTGTGTGATTGTATTGACGACCTTATCCGAAAAGAACACGGGGGGCTCCGGGTTGCGGGGGTATAGCCCGGTTCTTTTGGGGTAGCAGCCTTTGCTAAGGTGCTGACCACTAGGGAGGGTTATGGTCTGCCCTGAGCTGTAACTTTCGTGGGTTGTTGATGCTTTTGCATATCTTTGTAAAGGCTTCGTAGCGTCCCTATGCTATCAAACCTCGGAAGTGTGGTATTGTGCCTGATCAGCACATGCGTGGTTGGGTTCAAAGTTCTTCGGAACTTTTACGCGAGCTCGTGGGGGAAAGTGTGCAACCTGCGCAGTGTAAAACCGATCGATCGGCCGTGCTCACGGTCAAGAGCGGCCCGGACCCTCACATGATTAATTGAACTTAAAGATGGATTAATATTGCTTTACGGTTATTCTGTGGCCTTGCCGAGTACCAACCATAAGTGTACTCATCCTTGCTTACGCCGTTCGGAGAAGAACCCCGGAGTGGAGTACTTCACCGACTACGAGGAGTTCGAAGATGCGATCAACCGGTCGAAGCTTCGTGGAAGATGAAGATGGAGTCGCGTCTTCATAGTTATCGTTGTTCGTGTAAAGACCTTCGTGTATACCATTGTGAGTGTAATAAAAGTTAATAAACCTTTTCTGTACGTTTTGAGCAATGTCTTGTGATATTACACTCATGAGTCTATCATATGTGTGAAATTGTGATCTTGGCACACATATGAGATGCATTCGGTTTTCTACGGAAAATCGGGTGTGACAGAGTGGTATCGAGCATTGCCGATCGTAGGACGCGACCTCGGATAGAAAATGGTCGATATTAAGGACTCTCTTTCTAGAAAGCCTTTCAGCATTCAAAATATCTTACTTACGCTTAAAAATATATATTTTATTCTTTATCCTCTAACAAAATCAAATCTTTTGTTTTCTTCTACACTGAATCTGATTCTTGTTCTTCCACCTTGAACTACCACCCGTGTTTTCTAGGATAGCTTCTTAGGATGCCTACCCCTTTTGTCAAGTTTCGTTTCGATATATCCGTTCTTGTGAGGACGTGCGATGTAAATGCTTGTTGATTGTAAACATGCATGATTTGGATCTTTGACATGATTGGGATGTTTTTGTGGAGTGATGGCCACAAATACATCAATAAAATAGTTAAAGTTAAAATTTGAATCTTAGCCCCTTTTCTCTGATTCACCTTTATTAATTCAACTTCTTATCGGAAATTTCTTTCCCTCACAATCAAATGGTAAACACCAGGTCAGGAGCTGGACAAGATATTCCGTTCGTCAGGCCTGTCGGTGCGGAATATGGTCCCGACACTAACCAGTAGATAACGCCTAGGTCTATCCCTCAATGGTCGATGCTAAGCAACAAATGACACAAGGTTTTATCCTGGTTCCGGCCGAGGGGGCCGTACGTCCAGCAGGGGCGTGCTCGTGGCACTATATTGCTCAGCACCGGGGGTGCTTGTAGTGGGGCAAATACAAGCAAGGCGGGAGAGGAATCGTGGCTTCCAAGTCCCTGGGTGAGTGGCTGGAGATGTTGTGGGAGAATAAGAGAGTGAGTGCACGGTGCGTTGTGTTCCTGCGGATTCGTCCCTCCCCCGCGGGCGGGGGCTCGCCTCCCCCTTTTATAGGCCAAGGGGGGCGGCGAGTTACATGCACGCCGCGCTACCTAGCTACGTGTGGAAGCACGTCGTGCTACGGCGTAGAGTGGGCGGCCGTCCGGACGATCTTCGCTGCGATCCGGCCATGATGGCCTACCTCGTACCCGAACGGTGGCGGTTCGAGGGTAGGAGGGGCGGAGATGGCGATGGCGTCCCCTGATAGGCTTCGAGGGAGGTGCTGATGATGGCTGGTACGGAGTACAGGAGCGGGCAGAACGGCGTTCCTTCCCAATGAGCTCGCGGTGGTGGAGTGGTCGGCGCGGTGCTCGGGCGTGCGCCGCGGAGTCGGGGCGTGCGCCCGCACGCGTGGGTACGGCGGCCGCGCCGTTACGGTGGCCGGGATGGCCGCCCACCCCGGCCTAGCGCCCCTCACCTAACCTGCAGGGTCACGGGAAAGTGGAGTCGAGGGTGCGCCGGCCCCCTTTCGAGGGTCGGGCGCGTTAGCCGTACAGTAGCGGGCGCACGGTGTCACGGGACTGACACCGGCCGTACCGCACAGTCCATCCCACAGTAGCGGGGATGGGCTCCTCCCTGGGGAGTTGGTGCGGCGGCCGGGGCGTGAGCCCGGGCGCATGATGACGCCGTCCCCGCGGCGTCGGGGCGTTAAATGCCCAAGTACAGGGGCGGCGCACGCGCGCGGGGCGCCCGTGAGCGTGGCGGGCCCCGGCCGAGGGTGGAGCGGACCCTCGAGCGAGGCGAGGCCCGCTCGAGGGGGATCGAGCCCTCGAGCGGGGCGGGACCGCTCGAGGGAAGGGGTCGCCCCTCGAACGGGGGCGGAGTCCGTTCGAGGAGGGGGTTGCCCCTCGAACGGGGCGGAGCCCGTCCGAGGGAGGAGCGTACCCTCGGGCGCGGCGGAGCCCGCTCGAGGGGTCTTACGGACGAGCCGTCTTGGTGGGCCTCCGAAGTCTGTCGAATGGGCCATGTCCCGCATGGTTAGTTTCTGCATGGTTAGGCTTAGCTTATTTTGATGCAGGAATTTAAGTAAGGGTTCCCCCATTGTTTGAGGGGACCCCTAGGGCGGTCCCCGACAGTAGCCCCCGAGCATCTGCGGGTTTGCCATTGAGGCTCCCGCAGATGCTGGAACCTACTGATAGGACGTTCTTCCCTCCTTGTTTGCGAACGCTTTCCGTGGGGCCGCGTCAGCGGACCCGCGGGTCTAGCCCCCGAAGCCCTGCAGGAGTGTGGGCTCTCCTGCAGGGGTTAACCGCGAGCAATTCGGTCAGAAAGGCGTGGCACATATGCCAACCGGCATCGGCGGTATTTCAGCCGGCATCGGGGGTGCACGCTCCCCGTCACCTTTGTCCCGGCGGGTGCAATTCCAAGGAGGTGTAGCCGCGCGTCAAGCCCCCGAGCCTTGGCCTCGTTCGAGGCGATCGGGTCGAGCCTGACGACTTGTTTTTTATCGCGCCCTCGCCGTCCCTCCGCGGGACGGAGGGTGAGGTTTCCACGACTTCCATCGAGCGGGTCGCGAATCGCGGATTCCTCATCGAGCGCTAGCGGGTGGTTCAAGTGGACGTCCATGCCCCGTTCGATAAGGGTAGGCCGCGCGGTCCGGAGACACGTCCATGGAAGCGCTTGCGTGGGTTTGCTAGGTGGGGCTCGGTCCCGTTCGCTAGGGACCGAGGGCGCGGAAGCTCTCCCTCGGTGGGATCCCCCCGCCGCGCCGCCCTCGGCGGCTCTCGAACACGACATGTGGGGCACCCTCGAGCCGACGGGCTCGAGGAACGGCTCGAATGCGCGTGCCCTCGTCATCCCTAACTCTGTGATCTGGGGCGCCTGTTCGAACCCGTCGAGGGTCAGGCTTCGAACCTCTGATCAGTAAGGCCGTGCGGGGCCGTGCATGGACAGCCCCGACTTTTCGCGTTTGCGGCCGTCGAGGGGTCTGGACGTGCCAGCCCTCGAGGTGCTTGTTGGCAGCACGGCGCGACATGAGTGCTTTCGGTGTCGCTCTATTTCAAGCGTGACCTGGGCGATCCTCTTACGCGCGTGCCTTCTTTTAGAGGGTTGACATTGTCTCGAGTTGGGGGTCATGCCGCTCGAGGGTCCTACGTGGCATGGGTGCCCGCGGTGGTCCGCTCTACGTCGAGCGGGTCCCGGCGTCCTTCTCACGCCGATATCCCATCGAGGGTCGCCTTGTTTCGTGCCGAGGGTCACGCCACTCGAGGGCTTCACGTGGCATGGGTGCCGCGGCCGCCCTGCTCTACACCGAGCGAGGGTCCGCGGGCGACCTTCTCACGCTGTCATCCCATCGAGGGTCGCCTTTGTCTCGAGCCGAGGGGATTCGCCTCGCTCGAGGGCTCTCCTTGCTTGGCAAGGGGCCGGGCATTTAATTGCCTTGCGGTCGTGGCCGCGGTTTTGCAGCGCGGGCGCGCCTTTTTAGGCGCTGCGGCCGCGCGCGCACGTAGTGGGCGACGTGGCCGGCGGACGTGACGGTTTTGCCTCGGTCGCTGCCGGTCTTGCCGCAATGATGACCCGCCTGCAGTGTTAGAGCCGCTGCGGCCGTGGTGGGGCCCACTCGTCGACGCGATGGAAAGATTCCTGCAGTTAATGTTGGCGGGGCGTCCGCTCCGGAGAACTCGCCCGTTGCCTATAAAACTGCGGTGAGGAAGGGACGGCGGTTTTTTACCTTGGCTCCTCACCGTTTTCAGTCCTCCGTCCCTTCGCCTTCGCCTCACTCTTGCCGTCGCGCGGGCTCGCTGCTTAGAGCTTTTTCCTCGTTTCCTTGTCCTCCGCCTTTGCACTCGTTCGTCCCCCCTTATGGCGCCGCCTCAGCTTCCGATCAGGGTCCTGGAGCCGTACGCCTGGGAGAGGTCGACCGTGACCCGGCTCGCCACGGGCGAGCCGGTCGCGCCGCCGCCGACCGTCGGCCAACGAAGAAGGGCGCGCCGGCGGAGTGGATCGTGCCGCCGTCGACGCACCTCGAGCCCAATCCCCCGGGAGGGTTACGTGGTGAGCTTCCTCCGCTATCACGAGCGCGGCTTCAACGCGCCGGCGAGCACATTCATGCGGGCATTGTGCTACCACTATGGGGTGGAGCCGCACAATTTTGCCCCCAATGCGATCTCGCAGGCGGCCACATTCGTGGGCGTCTGCGAAGGGTACCTGGGGATCCCAGTCAATTGGGAGCTGCGGGTACACCTCTTCCGCGGGGAGCTCATCACGCAGCCCACGTCGGAGCCGAGGGACCCGCCGCGCGGTGCGCGCCGGCGGGATGTCGCTCGCTGCGGGGGCAGCCTAAGGATTTCTACATCCCCCGCACCATGACGACGAACAACGCCGGGCCGGGAGCGGGGATGGTTTTATCCGCGCAACGCCGAGCCCGGCCTCCCTCCCTACACCGGCCGGGTGTTCAAGAAGAGGCCGGACTCCCGGGGCTACGGGTTGCCTACGGCCAATCACGGGCGCGCGGGGGGGGTCGCGTCCTTGCCGCCTTGCGGCGGGCGGCGAAGGAGGGGCTCAACGCGATGGGCGTCCTCGCCTTCCTCCACCACCGGCGGGTCGTGCCGTTGATGGAGAGGCCCCTCTCGCATCTTCGAGATGACGGAGGGCGGCCAACCCCGTCGACACGGCGAGGTCGCGGATGCTCCCGACGCCGCCGGAGCGGCCGTACGCGCTCACCGGGCGCGGAGCGCCGTCGACACCGGACGCCGCGCGCACGCGGGTCGGACCCCGTGGGATATCGAGATGCTCCCCGTCGGCCCGTTGGTGAGTGTGGTTTTTGATTTCGTTTTAGTTCTTGTTCTTGCTTTCGTTTCCCGATGCGCCATTGTCGCTCTCGCGCGCGGCGGTGGAGTTCAACGCCGCCAAGTCCGTTCCACCCACCCCCGACTCCCGTGCGCTCGGCCGGGCGGCGCGGCCGGGAGCGAAGCGGGGAGCGAGCGGCGCGCGGGGAGGGAGCACGCAAGGCGGCGCCAAGCGCGCCGCGACGCACGGTCCGCGGAGTACGGCGGCGGGAGGAGCCGGGGCTCTCCTCCCCGGACATCGAGGAGCCCTCGTCCTCGGAGCGGGACGAGGAGGAAGAGTCCGAGGGGGAGGGTCCCTCGGACGGGGTGGCGCCCTGCGCCCCCGTCGCGGAACCCGCGCGGCATCGGGGGGCGGCTTTGCTCGAGGTGGGCGCGCCGGCGCCGTCGCCGGCAATCATCGTCGGGGGCGGCACGCGCGCGGAGGTGCCGGCGCGCGCCACGGAGGCGCGCGCGCGGCGGACGTGCCCTCGCGCGCGTCGCGTGTGCCCGCGCGCGGCGGGAGCGCGTCCGCGCGCGCGGCGTCATCGTCAAGGGGCGCGTCGGCGGGCGTGCGCGCGCGCGGGCGAGCGTGCCCCCGCGCGCGGTGGCGTCATCGGGGGGTACGGCATCGGGCGCGCCCACGCGTGAGGCGGGCGTGCCCGCGCGTGCGGCGGCGCCGTCGGGGAGGCGCCGCGGCGGCGCGGCCCCTCGCGCCGGCCTCGTCGGAGGCCTCGAGGAAAAGGAAGCGGGCCTTTTCCTCCGCGAGGTAAGGAACCCTGTTCTTCCTTTGTTTGGCTTTAGTTTGCTGGTTATTAGATGCTCTAACCCTCCGTTCGTGTTTGCGCGGGGGCGGTGCCAACCGTCCCTCCTCTTGCACCGGCCAAGGTGCCGAGGACGGACGCGTCGATCCCCACCCGGCGGCGTTCGTCGAGGGGGTCGCGCCGGGGACGGGCGCGGCGGCGGGCACGAGCTCGCAAGGCCGCGGCCGGGGCCTCGAGGCCCCGGCCGGCGGATCGGCCCGCCGCGGCGCGGCCGGAGGTCGCCGGGGGCGGCCGGTGCCGGTCGCCACGGAGGCGCGGCCGCGGCGGCGGCTACGGTGGAGGTGCCGCCCGCGGTGACGGCCGGCCGCGGAGGAGGCGGAGCGGGGCGCAACCGCGGGAGCGCCCGCGGATGCGGCGGCACGGACGGAGGTGGCGGCGGCGGCGCCACGACGGGCGCCGTGGCCGCGGAGGCGCGGGTGGGGGCGTCGGCGGAGGCGGTGCGAGAGGCTCGCGCCCGCCGGCGGTCTCCGGGCGGAGGTGGTGGAGCTCTCGGATGACTCCCCGCCACACGGGTGGAACCGGTGGGCCGGGCGGCCCCACGACCTCCCCCGAGCCCCGGGGAGGGGGCCCTCGTGAGGCGGCGCGAGGGTCACTGGCCGGTGGGGGGTCAAGGGCACGGTGCCGGGGCCTCGTCCTCCCACGCCGGCCGCCCCCGCCCGGGGGGGGGGGGGGGCGTGGAGGATCCCCCCGCGTTTGCCGACGCCGGGGGGGGAGCGAGAGCTGCGGGGCGAGCTCGGAGCCACGGCGCCACGCTCAGCCGCGCGTTGAACGAGGCGCCGCGGGTCCACGGCGGCCCGGCCTGGATCGTCTTCCAGGTGAGCCACGGTTGCTCTTCTCCCTTCCTTTTTTCGTTTTCGCGTGCTGCATTCAAGACTTGGCGCTTACGAGGTTTGATGTGTGGATGCCAGGAGCTCGAGCGCCGCGCCCATGAGAAGTACAGCGCGTTCGACCAGGTGAACGCCGAGGCCCGCCAGCTCCGGGAGCGATGCAGCGCTTTCGACGCGCTTGCGGAAGCTCTCAGGACGCCGGACGGTGGGCGGTGTGTACGGGCGATGGCGTGGTGCGACGTGCTCCCCGAGAGCTCGGGGCGGGGGCACGGCGCGTCACGCGAGCCTCGAGCGGATCCGCGCGGCCCTCGTCGATCGCGACGAGGCGCCGTGGAACGCGCGTGAAGACACGGACAAGACGCGGACGCCGGCCGCCACCCGGGAGGCGGAGGTGGCCACCGCTCGCGCCGAGACCCGGGAGCTCCGCACGTCGCTCGAGGGGGCACGGGCGCGGCGGCGCCGGGGGGCGGGAGGAGCGGGCGCGCGGGCTGGAGCGGCCGCGCCAAGGAGGCCGATGACCCGAGGGCAGCCCTCGACGCCAAGGCCGCGGCCCTCGTCGTCGCCGAGGAGCGGCTCCGGCGGGGGAGCGCGTCGCCCGCCGGGGGCCGAGGGGCGGCTCCGGCAAGAGAGGAGGCCGCCCTCGGCGATGCCCGAACGGCGCCGGGAGCGGGGAGCGCGTTGCTCGCGAGCGACGGAGAAGTCGGCCGGAGGAGCGGAACGCCGCATTCTCCAAGGTTGAGGATGAAGCGCTCTCGCTCAGCATCGGCAACGCCGGCCGGGAGGGCGGCCCTCCGCGAGCAAGGCGAGGCCGTCCCGGCGTCTCGGCGGCACTCGAGTCCGCGCGCCGCGACCTCAATCTGGAGAGGAAGCAAGTCGAGGGTGAGACTTTTCGACTCTGTTTGTTGGTTTTTTGTTTTAGAGGGTTCGCTTCCCCTTTCTGATTTCTTGTCGTCTTGTTGATTCCAGGCTTGCGCACTCGCCTTGGGGCACACCGCCGGGCGGGCCGAGGCCCCGGCAGCCTCCTACAACTCCTCCGAGCAAGAGCTGCGGGGAGGCGCGTGACGCGGCCCTCGAGACCGCCGCGTCGTCGAGGAAGGCGAGGCCCGTGCCGGCGGCCGCGCCGGCCGGCCGCCCGCGCGCCCTCGGCGGCCACGTCACGGAGCGGATGCGCCGGGTGTTGCATCTAGGCGTGCGAAGGCCCTCGGAGTGGTGCGATCCCACTACGAGGTCAACCTCGAGGCGGTGGCGGAAGGCTACATCGTGCCCGAGGGCGTCGAGGACGAGGTGGCCATGGAGCGTGCGGACGCGCTTGTTGCTGACGCCGCCGGGTCGCTCGCCGAGGCCTTCGAAGAATTCCTCTTCCCGGACGCCGCCGATGCTGCTGCTCCTCCCGCCTGAAAGCATCTGGGCGCTGGGCCCGTTTTTTGTTTTATGTGTATCAGAATTCTGGCCTCGTGGCCTTTTTGTAAATAAACAAGTTACTTCATGAACATGGGCAGTTGTTGTAAATGAAATCGTTTGCTTATTACGCTTTTTGTTTCTCCTTCTTCCTGAGTAGATTCTAGTTAGGGGAGTTCGTTTTTCGTAAGGGGCCCGCTGGGTTGGAGGCGAGAGAGACGGGCCATAGCCACGCGGCGTAGGCTGTCTCTGGCTCGCGCGCTCCTTCCGCTGTGCCGCCTACGCCTGTTCGAATCGTGGCTCGTGGTTGAAGTAGGAAACAAACTTAGCGTGTGTTGTTACATTTTTTTTTTGCGCAAAAAAATGGGACCATTTGGGGGGGGGGTGCCCCCCGCGGTAGCCCCCGAGGGTAACTTGGGTTTCGGGGGGGAAAGCCGAGTTGCCCTTTTATTAGACTTGGAGTATTTACATAGGTGACACCAACCGGGGCGTTGGCCATGCGTTTTTACAACGAGAAAATACTTGGAAATCCTAGTTAAGGGTAGAAGCGACGTAGCCGTTGGATATTCCAAGCGTTGGTGAGTTCTTCGCCGTCCTCGTTGGCCAGCTTGTATGTGCCCGGTTTGAGCACCTTCACCACGACGTAGGGTCCCTCCCATGGGGGCGATAGCTTGTGGCGCCCTCGATTGTCTTGGCGTAGCCTTAGGACCAAATCCCCCTCGCTGAAATCCCTCCGACGTATCTTGCGTGCTTGGTAGCGTCGTAGGGACTGTTGATACCTCGCGGAGTGCATCAACGCCACGAGGCGTACTTCGTCTAGCTGGTCCAGTGAGTCCTCGCGGGCTCGCTGGTTAGCATCTTCGTTGTAGCCTCGAACCTTGGGCGACCCGTATTCCAGATCTGTGGGGAGGATGGCCTCCGCGCCATGAACTAGGAAGAACGGTGTGAACCCGGTGGCTCTGCTTGGGGTGGTCCTTAGGCTCCACACGACCGCCGGTAGTTCTTGGAGCCATTTCGGCCGTATTTGTTGAGCCGGTCAAAAATTCCGGGGCTTGAGGCCCTGTAGAATCATGCCGTTGGCGCGCTCCACTTGGCCGTTGGTCTGTGGGTGTGCCACAGCTGCCCAATCCACGCGGATGTGGAACTTGTCGCAGAACTCCAAGAACTTCCGGCCCGTGAACTGGGACCCGTTGTCCGTGATGATGGAGTTTGGCACTCCAAAGCGGTAGACGATGTCGGTGAAGAACGTGACCGCCTGCTCAGCCTTCAAATTCGTGATGGGGCGCACCTCCACCCACTTGGAGAATTTGTCAATCGCGACAAGCGGGTGGGTGAAGCCCCCCGGCGCCTTCCGCGGGGCCCGACGATATCCAACCCCCACACGGCGAACGGCCATGTCACGGGGGATCGTTTGCAAGGCGTGAGCGGGCAAATTGGTCTTGCGGGCGTAGAAGTGGCACCCTTCGCGGTGCGCACTATTTCGCTGGCATCCGCGACCGCGGTAGGCCAGTAGAAGCCTTGGCGGAACGCGTTGCCAACGAGGGTGCGCGGCGCGGCGTGGTGGCCACAGATCCCCGCGTGGATGTCCCGTAGGAGCTCGCGCCCCTCGGGAATGGGTATACACCGCTGGAGGATGCCTGACGCGGCGCGCTTGTACAGCTCGCCGTCGACGAGGGTGAATGACTTGGCCATCCTGGCGATGCGCCTGGCCGTGGCCCGGTCTGCGGGGAGTTCCCCTCGAGCAATCCAGGCGATGTACTTCTCCCGCCAGTCCGCCTGGACGGGAGCCGGCTCGATGTCCATCGCGAGCGCCCTCGTGGGGAGCCGTACCCCTCGAGAAGGGAGAGCACGTACGCCTCGTTCGAGGGGTCCTCTCCCATGGGTTCCGCACCCGATGGGTTCAAGGGAGCCCCCGAGGGTCCGCCGTCGCTCGAGGGGTAAGGCTCGAAGGTGACCGAGGGGCGCGCGATGTCGCGCGCGAAAACGTTCGGGGGAACGGTGATCCGCCCGGACGCGATCTTGGCAAGTTCATCCGCTTCCTCGTTGTATCGGCGGGGTACGTGATTAAGCTCGATGCCGTAGAACTTGTCTTCGAGGGCCCGCACGGCTTTACAGTAGGCCTCCATCTTGTCGTCGTGGCAGCTCGCGTTCTTCATGACTTGGTCGATCACGAGCTGCGAATCCCCTCGCACGTCGAGGCGCTTGATGCCCAACTCAATGGCGATTTTGAGGCCGCAGAGAAGGGCCTCGTATTCCGCCATATTGTTGGACGCGGGGAAGTGGAGACGCACTGCGTAGCGCATGTGCTCCCCGAGGGGTGACACGAAGAGCAGGCCCGCGCCCGCTCCTGTCTTCATCACCGAGCCGTCGAAGAACAAGTCCGGCCACTCGCTTGAATGCGAGGGGGCGGCGGTGCGTGTCCGTCCACTCGGCCGACGAAATCGGCTAGGATTTGCGATTTGATGGCCTTGCGCGGAGCGTAGGCGAGCGTCTCGCCCATCAACTCCACGGACCACTTGGCAAGCACCGCCGCCGCGTCGGGGTTGCGAATGATCTCTCCTAACGGGAAGGAAGAGACCACCGTAATCGGGTGGGCCTCGAAGTAGTGGCGGAGCTTGCGCCGCGCGAGGACTACCGCATACAACGGCTTCGGACACCGGGGGTAGCGCGTCTTCGTGTCCGACAGACTTCGCCGATGTAGTAGACCGGCCTCTCGCACGGGAAAGGCATGCCCTTCCTCCGTGCGCTCCACAACGATCACGGCGGCCGACCACCCGGGTGGTTGCGGCCACGTAGAGTTGGAGGGGTTCGCCGTCTCGCGGCGGCGTAAGGATTGGGGCGTGTATCAGAGACGCCTTCGGCTTGTCGAGCGCTTCCCGGGCCTCGGCGGTCCAAGAGAAGCGTTCGTGCTTCTTGAGCGGCGGTAGAGGGGCGGACCCTTCTCACCGAGCCTCGAGACGAAGCGGCTCAAGGCGGCAAGACACCCCAACACCTTCGCACCCCTTTGAGGTCCCGAAGTGGACCCATTCGCTCGAGGGCCGCGACCTTTTCGGGGGTTGGCCTCGATTCCCCGCCGGGAGACGATGTATCCTAGGAGCATGCCCCGCGGCACTCCGAAGACACATTTTTCGGGGTTGAGCTTGACCCCGTTGGCCCGCGGAGCGGTGAACGCGATGCCAAGATCGCTAACCGGGTCGTCCGCCTTCTCGGTCTTGACGACGATGTCGTCCACGTAAGCCTCGACCGTTCGCCCGATATGGTCCCCAAAAACGTGCCGCATGCGGCGCCGATATGTTGCGCCCGCGTTTCGAGGCCAAAAGGCATCGTGACGTAACGAACGTCCCGAACGGTATGATGAACGAAGTCGCGAGCTGGTCGGACTCCTTCATTTTTATTTGGTGATATCCCGAGTAGGCATCAAGGAAACAGAGTAGTTCACACCCGGCCGTGGAATCAACGATCCGATCTATGCGTGGCAAAGGAAAAGGAACCTTTGGACATGCTTTATTGAGACTGGTGTAGTCAATACACATCCTCCACTTCCCATTTTTCTTTTTTTACAAGCACAAGATTAGCTAGCCACGTAGGGTGGAACACTTCCTTGATGAATCCGGCCTCGAGGAGCTTCCGCAGCTCCGCTCCGATCGCCCGTCGCCGTTCCTCGTCGAAGCGGCGCGGCCGGCCGCCGCCGAACGACGGCGCGAGCGTTAGGCAGGATATCAAGGGAGTGCTCGGCGACCTCCCTCGGGATGCTTGGCATGTCCGAGGGGCTCCACGCGAAGACGTCGGCGTTGGCGCGGAGGAAGTCGACGAGCACGCGCTTCCTATTTAGGATCGAGGGTCGAGCCGACCCTCAACACCTTGCCCTCGGGGGCGTCGGGTCGAGGGGGACCCCTTTGGTTTGCTCGGCGGCCTCGAAGGTGCCGATGTGTTTGGCGGCGGAGGGCCGAGGTCGTCGTTGACCATCTTCTCTAGTGTGTTCACCGGCGCTTCATCCGGCGCTAGTGCCTCCGCATGTTCCACGCACTCGACATCGCGATCGAATGCATGCTCGATCGATGACCCGACGGTGATGACGCCGTTTGGACCGGCATCTTCATCTTCGGGTACGTGTAGTTGGGGACCGCCATGAACTTGGCATAGCATGGTCGCCCAAGGATGGCATGGTAGGCCCCTTTGAATCCCACCACCTCGAAGGTGAGGGTTTCCTTGCGGAAATTCTTGGGGGTCCCGAACCGGACGGGCGGATCGATCCGCCCGAGGGGTTGAACCCGCTTGCGGGCGCGATGCCGTGAAACGGCTTCTTGCCGGGCCGCGGCGGGTCCGGCCCCAATCCCCATCGGGCGCAATGTATGCGCGAAGAGGATATTGAGGCTACGCCTCCGTCCATAAGGACTTTCGAAAACCGGGCGTTGCCAATGATGGGATCGACCACCGGTGGAGTGCGGCCGGGTTCGGGATGCGATTTGGGTGATCATCCCGGCTAAAGGTGATGGCATCCTTCGACCAGTTGAGAAAGGCCGGAGGTGCCCTCTCTGCGGCGAGGACTTCGTGCCGCTCCTTCTTGCGTTGCCGGGTCGACATGTCGACGGTAGGTCCCCCAAAGATGAGGAACACATTTTCGACGGCGGGGAAACCACCCGCGTCGCCATCGCCCCCATCCTTCTTGGCCTCTGCCTCCTTCGCGGCGGCACGGCCATAGAACTTCTTGAGCATGTCGCACTGCTCAAGAGTGTGGTTTACGGGGGGTCTTGTGGTAGGGGCATGGCTTCTTCATCATGTCGTCGAACACCCCGGGCCTCGAGGAGCCGGTCGAGGGCCCCGTCGGGCCGGGTCAACGGCCGAGGGCCTCGGCGTTGCCGCCGTTGCGCCCCTGCTCGCACGCCTCGCGGCGCGGCTTCTTCCCCTTCTTGCCCCGCTTGTCGTTGCGGCGCGGCTCCTTGGACCCGCTGCCCTCCGCGGGCGTGTCCTCGGAGCGCTTGCCCTTCTTGCCGTCGAAGATTGCCCCCACGGCCTCCTCTCCGGAGGCGAAGCTGGTGGCAATGTCGAACAGCTCGTTCGAGTCCGTGGGCGGGCTGCGTCCCAGCTCGCGCACAAGGTCCCGGCACGAGGTGCCCTCGAGGAACGCGTGCACAATCTCGGATTGTGCCACGCTGGGGAGCTCTGTGCAGCGCTTGGAGAAGCGCCGTATGAAGTCCCGCAGCGACTCGCCGGCTCGCGTGCGGGGAGCGCGGATCCCGAGGAGTTCCCGTGGCGCACGTACGTGCCACGGAAGTTGCCCACGAAGGTGTGGACTAGATCGTCCCGGCTATGGATGCGGGCCGGCGGGCAAGTGCTCGAGCCATGTCGGGCCGCGTCGCCCGGATGCGGGGGCAAGTTGCGGATGATTACTTCGTCGTTGGTGGCCCCGCCCGAGCGACGGAGCCGGGCGGTAATCGTTGAGCCGGACACGAGGGTCCGTCTCCCCGTTGTATTTGACGATCGTCGAGGGCCGACGGAAGCGGCGCGGGAACGCCGCCGTGCGGATCTCCCGGCCGAACACACGGGTGCCGGGGGCTCGGTGTCGGGGAGCGATCCTCACCGCCGTCGTAGCGTCCACCCCTTCGAGGGTGGTAGCCCCTAGCCGCTCGCGCGTCCGCCTTGCCGGTGCGTCCGGCGTTGATGACGTTGCGGGCATCGCCATCCGGCGCCGCGCGCGTGTCGAGGAGCCGTTCCTTGGCCGGCGTGCGTCCCCGGTCGGCCAGGTTGACCTACGTGCACCGAGGGTTCGCCTCCCGGTGCGGGATCATCGCCCCGTGCGTCCCCCCGTTGGCGGATGCGTGAGGCCGAGCTCTCGGCCTCGCCGGACGGCCGCTTGCTCAAGGAGAGTCCGCACCTCGCGGTGCATGTCTCGAGCCTCGGGGGTCGAGGGTGCCGGCATGGCGCGTAGCAACGTCGCGGCGGTGATGAGCTTTTGGCTCGCCCGTGGTGGCGTATCCGCGTTGTCGACGTTGGGGACGGGGTTGAGGCGGTCACGGACTGTCGGCCCCGGCTCCCGCGCGCGCTCGCGCGCGCGCGGAGGCCTCTCCCCGCCATCGAGGGCGCGGAGTAGCCGCACCGTCCTATACTCCTCTCGCCGGCTTGGCCTCGAGCTCGCGAGCTTGGGCCGGCCCGTGCGTCGACGTCGGCCCCGGCGGGGAGCGCTCGGCCCCGCGGCCGGGCGCGTGGCGATCCCCGGGCGGGCGTGACTTCCCCGTCTCCGCACCCCGCCGCACCGGCAGCGTTTGCCGGGTCGTTGGTGATGACGGCGCAACACTCCCGCGTGGGGTCGTAGCTCCCGGCTGCGGAGTCGTCGGAGCGACCAAACCGGTAGTCCGCGGCGTCGAGGAAGCGCCCGAACGCGCCCGGGTCCGCACGCGCGGAGAAGTCCCACTCCGCGTACCCGTGTCGGTTGGCGGGTGGTATCGCGTCGACGGAGCCCAGGGACGACTCGTCCGTGGCCGAGGTGCCGGGATCCCCCGGCGACGAAGACGTGCCGACCAGGCGGAACCCTGCGCATTGTCGTGTTGACGTTGGCGTTGTAGGCCGTAGTGGCGCCACGCAGCCCGATGGGGATGCGTGGTCCGGAGACCGCACGCGGTCCTGCTGGGGCGGTGGCGGCCGTCGTGACGGTGGGTGCACCGCGCTGAGCGGCGGCGCGCTCGGCCCGCCGCCGCTCGGACCGCGCCCGACGCGAGCGTAGCCCGGAGCGACGACGGCGTCGCGGCGTCGGCGGGCCCGCGGCATCCGTGCTGCGAGGTGCCCGCGCGGTGTCGTGCGTGCGGCGGAGACCGAGCGGACCGGCCTCGCGCTGCGCGCGGAGCTCCTCACGGTTGGTGAGGCGCATGAGATAGCCGTTCCCCGTGGCCTGGAAGTTCAAGTCCCCGAAGCGGATCTCGAACCCGGCCGGAAGTGGGTCCGAGCTACCCATGTTGTAGCGGGTGCTACGGTACTCAGTGCGAATCACCATGGAGGGAGTTAGCGAAATGACCTTAGGCGCTCGTTTGCCCCACGGTGGGCGCCAACGCGTCGGTGCGGAATATGGTCCCGACACTAACCGGTAGATAACGCCTAGGTCTATCCCTCAATGGTCGATGCTAAGCAACAAATGACACAAGGTTTTATCCGGTTCCGCCGAGGGGGCCGTACGTCCAGCAGGGGCGTGCTCGTGGCACTATATTGCTCAGCACCGGGGGTGCTTGTAGTGGGGCAAATACAAGCAAGGCGGGAGAGGAATCGTGGCTTCCAAGTCCCTGGATGAGTGGCTGGAGATGTTGTGGGAGAATAAGAGAGTGAGTGCACGGTGCGCGCGTGTTCCTGCGGATTCGTCCTCCCCCCGAGGCCGGGGGGCTCGCCTCCCCCTTTTATAGGCCAAGGGGGCGGCGAGTTACATGCACGCCGCGCTACCTAGCTACGTGTGGAAGCACGTCGTGCTACGGCGTAGAGTGGGCGGCCGTCGGACGATCTTCGCTGCGATCCGGCCATGATGGCCTACCTCGTACCCGAACGGTGGCGGTTCGAGGGTAGGAGGCGGCGGATGGCGATGGCGTCCCCCGATAGGCTTCGAGGGAGGTGCGATGATGGGCGGTACGGAGTACGGGGAGCGGGCGAACGGCGTTCCTTCCCAATAAGCTCGCGGTGGTGGAGTGGTCGGCCGGTGCTCGGGCGTGCGCCTGCGGAGTCAGGCGTGCGCCCGCACGCATGGGTACGGCGGCCGCGCCGTTACAGTGGCCGGGATGGCCGCCCACCGGCCTAGCGCCCCTCACCTAACCTGCAGGGTCACGGGAAAGTGGAGTCGAGGGTGCGCCCGGCCCCCTTTCGAGGGTCGGGCGCGTTAGCCGTACAGTAGCGGGCGCACGTTGTCACGGGACTGACACCGGCCGTACCGCACAGTCCATCCCACAGTAGCGGGGATGGGCTCCTCCCTGGGGAGTTGGTGCGGCGGCGCCGGGCGTGAGCCCCGGCGCATGATGACGCCGTCCCCGCGGCGTCGGGGCGTTAAATGCCCAAGTACGGGGGCGGCGCACGCGCGCGGGGCGCCCGTGAGCGTGGCGGGCCCCGGCCCGAGGGTGGAGCGGACCCTCGAGCGAGGCGAGGCCCGCTCGAGGGGGATCGAGCCCTCGAGCGGGGCGGGACCGCTCGAGGGAAGGGTCGCCCCTCGAACGGGGCGGAGTCCGTTCGAGGAGGGGGTTGCCCCTCGAACGGGGCGGAGCCCGTCCGAGGAGGAGCGTACCCTCGGGCGAGGCGGAGCCTGCTCGAGGGGTCTTACAGACGAGCCGTCTTGGTGGGCCTCCGAAGTCCTGCTGCATGGGCCATGTCCTGCATGGTTAGTTTCCTGCATGGTTAGGCTTAGCTTATTTTGATGCAGGAATTTAAGTAAGGGTTCCCCCATTGTTTGAGGGGACCCCTAGGGCGGTCCCCGACAAGGCCGTTGAATCAAGTTCCCTCAAGAATTAGCAATGGATCCCACGATGCAGCAGTTCTTTACGGAACAGATGCAATTAATTCAGAACCTCACCGCCACTGTCCAGAATCTACAGGCACAGCAGAACCAGCCACCACCACAAGGACCCCCACCACCTCCACCACCAGTGAACAAACATAGAGAATTCATGAGCCACAACCCGCCCACTTACTCTCATTTTGTAGATCCCCTTGATGCCGACGATTGGCTCAAGACCATCAACAAGATGCTGAATATCACCCAATGTAATGATCGTGAGAAGGTTTTGTATGCCTCGGGACGTCCGGGAAGGTGCGGCGTCCGATTGGTGGGATGCTTACACCGTCGCGCACGCCGCCGCCGACACCATTACTTGGCAGGAGTTCCAGGAGAGTTTTCGTACACATCATATCCTAGCTGGTGTGAAGAAGCTGAAGAAGAAGGAATTTTTAGCTCTAAAGCAAGGCAACATGACAGTTAGTGAGTATCTGGATCAGTTTACTCATTTGTCCCGCTATGCACCAGATGAAGTCAACACGGATGCAAAGAGACAAGAACATTTTCTCGATGGTTTGATAGGGCCACTTAACTATCAGTTGCAGAGCCACACATTTCTTAACTTTCAGATGTTACTCAATAAGGCTATAGGTTTGGAGAATAAATGCAAGGAACTTCGTGAACAGAAGCGCAAGTTTCAATCTCAGGGACAATCTAGCAGTAACACCCGCCCTCGTTACAACTCATCGCAAGACTCTCTGTTTCGTTCTAGCACACAAGGCAGAAATCATGGACAGAGTCAGCAGTATCGTTCGTTTGATGAACCTGAAGAATCCAACCCAATGACACCACAGGCTCCAAATCCTCATCAGAACCGCTCAGGTGCCCCAGTAAGGAACACTACTCCAGTTCACCCTAGCGGATGCTTCAACTGCAGAGAATTGGGACACTATGCTAGTATTTGCCCTCAGCGCAATATGCAGACACCTTAGAGAGATAACAGAGGCCAACAGAACAATATGCATGGTAGGGTGAACCATGTGACAGCTGAAGAAGCTCAAGGAGACAAAGATGTTGTGCTTGGTACGTTTCTTATCAACTCTGTACCTGCAACAGTTTTATTTGATTCCGGGGCATCACATTCATTTATTACTGAACAATTCGTGACAAAGCATGATGTACCCAGGAGCTCCATGAAGACGCATTTGTTAATTAGTTCTCCAAACGGTGAAATGAAATCCACTTATGTATGCCCACAAGTCAATCTTAAGATCGGAGAGATAGATTTTGAAGCAGACTTAGTGATCCTAACATCCAGTGGAATAGATGTGATCCTTGGTATGGACTGGTTAAGCAAGCATGATGGAATCATTTTGTGTGCCAAGAAGTCGGTGCTCTTAACTACACCGCAAGGAGATAGGATTGAGTTTGCCGCTACAAGCCCGAAGAAGAAGGAGAAGTGAATAAGCTTTGTGGTAGTAACCCATCATCTTTCAAGAACATCTTGTACCTCCTCTTGTTTCCCCGATCCCTCCGAATCTCGGGACGAGATTCTCTTTAAGGGGGTAGGATTTGTAACACCCGAAAATTCCATCACAATAAAATATTGTTAGCAACATGGTTTAGTTTTATTTTCTAAGGATTTAATAAATTCGAATAAATAAATGTGCCTTTAATTAAATTAAACAACATTTAATAATTAGAATCACCCAAGTGTTTGTGCATCATATTGAAATGCATGAGTTTTGTTTGTGGTGTGATCCTAAAAGTCTTAAAAAATTTTTTTGTGAAAAAGTCCTTAAAAATAATTGTGAAAATTGGTGTCAAAGTTTGAATTAAAAAAATGAAAGTTTGAATTTAAAAATGTTTGAAAAGTTGTTTAAAAGGTTTTCTAAAAGTCTTAAAATAGTTGGATAAATTTGTGTTAAAATATGGAAAAGATTTGATTTGAAAATGGTTGGAAAAATTGGTTTGAAATCGATTTGAAAAAGAAAAAAAACAAAACTAGCCCAACCCCGCGGCCCAGCTCCCGCTTCCGGCCCATAAGGCCCGCCAGCGCCCGCCTCCCCTCTCCTCTCTCACGCAGCCACCGACAGGTGGGGCCCACCTGTCGTGGCCGTCCCCTTCCTCCCGGCCGCCGCCCCCACCCCCTTCTTCCCCTCGCAACCACCAGCCGCGCCGCCTCCCGCGCCGTCCCGCCTCCTCGCCTCCCCGCGCCTCCTCCCCTTCCCTCCAGTGTGCTAAGACTCAACCGGCGCCATCCAAGCCGTCCCCGCCCCTTCCTCTCCCTGTAACGGCCTCCACCAAGCCGCCCGCCGCCGCCATTAATGGCCGTCCGGCGAGCTCCCACTCCACCGCCTCCGCGCCCTTCCCCCTTCCCTCTCCGCCCTATAAAGGGGCAGCACCACCCCCTGCTCCACCCGCACCACCTCCCCGCCCCTACTCGCGCGCGCAGGGACCGGAGCGCCGCCGCCGCCGGAGCTCACCGCCGGAGCCCCGACCTCGCCGTGGATCTCCTCCCCTGCCCCTCCTTTCGCGGTTCTAAGGCCCCCGGTGAGATCCCCACACTCTTCTCTTTCTTCTGGTATTTTTGCCGTGCGAAATGGTGGCCGGGAGGCCATCCTTGGCTCCTCTCCGGCGAGCCCCGCCGCCGCCGCCCGCCGCCGCCGCCCGCCGCCCACACGCGACCCGGGCCGTCCGATCACGGCGGGCGGTCCGGATCAAAAGGGGGCGTACCCCTTTGATCCGGCCCACGGTGGACCGGTGGGCCCGGGTCCACCGCGTCGGTCCACGGGCGCTTGCGTCACCGCTGACGTCAGCTGGCGTCAGCAACTGCGTCATGCCTGCGTCAGCGTCGGCCAATCGTAGCTCGCCACGTGGCACTGCCTCAGCCACTCCGCCGGCTGCCTTGGCAGTTTTGCAAAAAGGACCTCGAGATTCCAGAATTCACAAATAAACCCTTCCACCTATATAAAGCCTTTCAAACAGGTCCTTGTTTTTATGTTTTGAACCCTGAACTTCATAGTTTTCATGTTCAGCAGCCCACCCTTGACCTTTTACATGTTAGACCTCCTAGTTTCACACATAATTATGTTTAGGTCCCTGAAATCTTGCTTGAAAACCCCCCCGGAAGTTTGTCATAATCACAATTTAGTCCCTGAACCTTGTTTCAGCCATATCTTTTTCATCCTAGCTCCGTTTTACGCGTTCTTGGTGTCCACGCGATCGTCTCTCCGAGCCCGTCATTTCTAAAAGCTTGTTTTTGTCTTTTGGTAATGTTTGATGTATTGCTTTATTTATTGCATGTTTTCTTGCATGATCGTAGCCAACGCGCCGTTCGAGGAAGAACAAGTGCAGAGCTTTGCAGATAAGAAAAGTAGCTTATCGTTGGAGAAAGGCAAGTGACCCTAACCACCCTTCTACATATGCTTTAATCAAGAATACTATAAATTAATCGGAACATGGAGAACCACCCAGGAAAACAGTGCAACCACAGTCCATATGGCTCTGGCTTAGCCAATTAATTAGGTGTGTGATTGTATTGACGACCTTATCCGAAAAGAACACAGGGGGCTCCGGGTTGCAGGGGTATAGCCCGGTTCTTTTGGGGTAGCAGCCTTTGCTAAGGTGCTGACCACTAGGGAGGGTTATGGTCCGCCCTGAGCTGTAACTTTCGTGGGTTGTTGATGCTTTTGCATATCTTTGTAAAGGCTTCGTAGCGTCCCTATGCTATCAAACCTCGGAAGTGTGGTATTGTGCCTGATCAGCACATGCGTGGTTGGGTTCAAAGTTCTTCGGAACTTTTACGCGAACTGTGGGGAAAGTGTGCAACCTCTGCAGAGTGTAAAACTGATCGATCAGCCGTGCTCACGGTCAAGAGCGGCCTGGACCCTCACATGATTAATTGAACTTAAAGATGGATTAATATTGCTTTACGGTTATTCCTGTGGCCTTGCTGAGTACCAACCATAAGTGTACTCATCCTTGCTTACGCTGTTCAGAGAAGAACCCTGGAGTGGAGTACTTCACCGACTACGAGGAGTTCTGAAGATGCGATCAACCAGTCAGAAGCCTGTGGAAGATGAAGATGGAGTCGCGTCTTCATAGTTATCGTTGTTCGTGTAAAGACCTTCGTGTCTACCATTGTGAGTGTAATAAAAGTTAATAAACCTTTTCTGTACGTTTTGAGCAATGTCTTGTGATATTACACTCATGAGTCTATCATATGTGTGAAATTGTGATCTTGGCACACATATGAGATGCATTCGGTTTTCTACGGAAAATCGGGTGTGACAGAGTGGTATCAGAGCATTGCTGACTGTAGGACGCAGCCTCAGATAGAAAATGGTCGATATTAAGGACTCTCTTTCTAGAAAGCCTTTCAGCATTCAAAATATCTTACTTACGCTTAAAAATATATATTTTATTCTTTATCCTCTAACAAAATCAAATCTTTTGTTTTCTTCTACACTGAATCTGATTCTTGTTCTTCCACCTTGAACTACCACCCGTGTTTTCTAGGATAGCTTCTTAGGATGCCTACCCCTTTTGTCAAGTTTCGTTTTGATATATCCGTTCTTGTGAGGACGTGCGATGTAAATGCTTGTTGATTGTAAACATGCATGATTTGGATCTTTGACATGATTGGGATGTTTTTGTGGAGTGATGGCCACAAATACATCAATAAAATAGTTAAAGTTAAAATTTGAATCTTAGCCCCTTTTCTCTGATTCACCTTTATTAATTCAACTTCTTATCGGAAATTTCTTTCCCTCACAATCAAATGGTAAACACCGAGGTCAGGAGCTGGACAAGATATTCCGTTCGTCAGGCCGTTGAATCAAGTTCCCTCAAGAATTAGCAATGGATCCCACGATGCAGCAGTTCTTTACGGAACGGATGCAATTAATTCGAACCTCACCGCCAATCTGCCCGGAATCTACGGGCACGGGGAACCAGCCACCACCACAAGGACCCCCACCACCTCCACCACCAGTGAACAAACATAGAGAATTCATGAGCCACAACCCGCCCACTTACTCTCATTTTGTAGATCCCCTTGATGCCGACGATTGGCTCAAGACCATCAACAAGATGCTGAATATCACCCAATGTAATGATCGTGAGAAGGTTTTGTATGCCTCAGGACGTCTGGAAGGTGCAGCGTCTGATTGGTGGGATGCTTACACCGTCGCGCACGCTGCTGCCGACACCATTACTTGGCAGGAGTTCCAGGAGAGTTTTCGTACACATCATATCCTAGCTGGTGTGAAGAAGCTGAAGAAGAAGGAATTTTTAGCTCTAAAGCAAGGCAACATGACAGTTAGTGAGTATCTGGATCAGTTTACTCATTTGTCCCGCTATGCACCAGATGAAGTCAACACGGATGCAAAGAGACAAGAACATTTTCTCGATGGTTTGATAGGGCCACTTAACTATCAGTTGCAGAGCCACACATTTCTTAACTTTCAGATGTTACTCAATAAGGCTATAGGCTTGGAGAATAAATGCAAGGAACTTCGTGAACAGAAGCGCAAGTTTCAATCTCAGGGACAATCTAGCAGTAACACCCGCCCTCGTTACAACTCATCGCAAGACTCTCTGTTTCGTTCTAGCACACAAGGCAGAAATCATGGACAGAGTCAGCAGTATCGTTCGTTTGATGAACCTGAAGAATCCAACCCAATGACACCACAGGCTCCAAATCCTCATCGAACCGCTCGGGTGCCCCGATGAAGGAACACTACTCCGGTTCACCCTAGCGGATGCTTCAAGCTGAGAGAATTGGGACACTATGCTAGTATTTGCCCTCAGCGCAATATGCAGACACCTTAGAGAGATAACAGAGGCCAACAGAACAATATGCATGGTAGGGTGAACCATGTGACAGCTGAAGAAGCTCAAGGAGACAAAGATGTTGTGCTTGGTACGTTTCTTATCAACTCTGTACCTGCAACAGTTTTATTTGATTCCGGGGCATCACATTCATTTATTCTCGAACAATTCGTGACAAAGCATGATGTACCCAGGAGCTCCATGAAGACGCATTTGTTAATTAGTTCTCCAAACGGTGAAATGAAATCCACTTATGTATGCCCACAAGTCAATCTTAAGATCGGAGAGATAGATTTTGAAGCAGACTTAGTGATCCTAACATCCAGTGGAATAGATGTGATCCTTGGTATGGACTGGTTAAGCAAGCATGATGGAATCATTTTGTGTGCCAAGAAGTCGGTGCTCTTAACTACACCGCAAGGAGATAGGATTGAGTTTGCCGCTACAAGCCCGAAGAAGAAGGAGAAGTGAATAAGCTTTGTGGTAGTAACCCATCATCTTTCAAGAACATCTTGTACCTCCTCCTCTTGTTTCCCCGATCCCTCCGAATCTCGGGACGAGATTCTCTTTAAGGGGGTAGGATTTGTAACACCCGAAAATTCCATCACAATAAAATATTGTTAGCAACATGGTTTAGTTTTATTTTCTAAGGATTTAATAAATTCGAAAAAATAAATGTGCCTTTAATTAAATTAAACAACATTTACTAATTAGAATCACCCAAGTGTTTGTGCATCATATTGAAATGCATGAGTTTTGTTTGTGGTGTGATTCTAAAAGTCTTAAAAAACTTTTGTGAAAAAGTCCTTAAAAATAATTGTGAAAATTGGTGTAAAAGTTTGAATTAAAAAAAAATGAAAGTTTGAATTTAAAAATGTTTGAAAAGTTGTTTAAAAGGTTTTCTAAAAGTCTTAAAATAGTTGGATAAATTTGTGTTAAAATATGGAAAAGATTTGATTTGAAAATGGTTGGAAAAATTGGTTTGAAATCGATTTGAAAAAGAAAAAAAAACAAAACCAACCCAACCCCGCGGCCCAGATCCCGCTTCCGGCCCATAAGGCCCGCCAACGCCCGCCTCCCCTCTCCTCTCTCACGCAGCCACCGACAGGTGGGGCCCACCTGTCGGGGCCGTCCCCTTCCACCGCCGCCACCCCACCCCCCTTCTTCCCCGCGCAACCACCGCCGCGCCGCCTCCCGCGCCGTCCCGCCTCCTCACCTCCCCGCGCCTCCTCCCCTTCCCTCCAGTGTGCTAAGCACTCAACCGGCGCCATCCAAGCCGTCCCCGCCCCTTCCTCTCCCTGTAACGGCCTCCACCGAGCCGCCCGCCGCCGCCATTAATGGCCGGCCGGCGAGCTCCCACTCCACCGCCTCCGCGCCCTTTCCCCTTCCCTCTCCGCCCTATAAAGGGGCAGCACCACCCCCTGCTCCACCCGCACCACCTCCCAGCTCCTACTCGCGCGCGCAGGGACCGGAGCGCCGCCGCCGCCGCCGGAGCTCACCGCCGGAGCCCCGACCTCGCCGTGGATCTCCTCCCCTGCCCTTCCTTTCGCGGTTCTAAGGCCCTCGGTGAGATCCCCACACCCTCCTCTTTCTTCTGGTATTTTTGCCGTGCGAAATGGTGGCCGGGAGGCCATCCTTGGCTCCTCTCCGGCGAGCCCCGCCGCCGCGAGCCGCCGCCGGCCGCTGTCCGCCGCCGCCCGCCGCCCACACGCGACACGGGGCCGTCCGATCACGGCGGGCGGTCCAGATCAAAAGGGGGCGTACCCCTTTGATCCGGCCCACAGTGGACCGGTGGACCGGGTCCACCGCGTCGGTCCACGGGCGCTTGCGTCACCGCTGACGTCAGCAACTGCGTCATGCCTGCGTCAGCGTCGGCCAATCGTAGCTCGCCACGTGGCACTCCCTCAGCCACTCCGCCGGCTGCCTTGGAAGTTTTTCAAAAAGGACCCCGAGATTCCAGAATTCACAAATAAACCCTTCCACCTATATAAAGCCTTTCAAACAGGTCCTTGTTTTTATGTTTTGAACCCTGAACTTCATAGTTTTCATGTTCAGCAGCCCACCCTTGACCTTTTACATGTTAGACCTCCTAGTTTCACAGATAATTATGTTTAGGTCCCTGAAATCTTGATGAAAACCCCCCTGGAAGTTTGTCATAATCACAATTTAGTCCCTGAACCTTGTTTCAGCCATATCTTTTTCATCCTAGCTCCGTTTTACGCGTTCTTGGTGTCCACGCGATCGTCTCTCCGAGCCCGTCATTTCTAAAAGCTTATTTTAGTCTTTTGGTAATTTTTGATGTATTGTTTTATTTATTGCATGTTTTCTTGCATGATCGTAGCCAACGCGCCGTTCGAGGAAGAACAAGTGTAGAGCTTTGCAGATAAGGAAAGTAGCTTATCGTTGGAGAAAGGCAAGTGACCCTAACCACCCTTCTACCTATGCTGTAATCAAGAATACTATAAATTAATCGGAACATGGAGAACCACCCAGGAAAACAGTGCAACCACAGTCCATATGGCTCTGGCTTAGCCAATTAATTAGGTGTGTGATTGTATTGACGACCTTATCTGAAAGGAACACAGGGGGCTCCGGGTTGCAGGGGTATAGCCCAGTTCTTTTGGGGTAGCAGCCTTTGCTAAGGTGCTGACCACTAGGGAGGGTTATGGTCCGCCCTGAGCTGTAACTGTCGTGGGTTGTTGATGCTTTTGCATTTTTTTGTAAAGGCTTCGTAGCGTCCCTATGCTATCACACCTCGGAATTGTGGTATTGTGCCTAATCAGCACATGCGTGGTTGGGTTCAAAGTTCTTCGGAACTTTTACGCGAACTGTGGGGAAAGTGTGCAACCTGCGCAGTGTAAAGGCGATCGATCGGCCGTGCTCACGGTCAAGAGCGGCCTGGACCCTCACATGATTAATTGAACTTAAAGATGGATTAATATTGCTTTCCGGTTATTCCTGTGGCCTTGCTGAGTACCAACCATAAGTGTACTCATCCTTGCTTACGCTGTTCAGAGAACAACCCTGGAGTGGAGTACTTCACCGACTACGAGGAGTTCGAGGATGCGATCAACCGATCGAAGCTGTGGAAGATGAAGATGGAGTCGCGTCTTCATAGTTATCGTTGTTCATGTAAAGACCTTCGTGTCTACCATCGTGAGTGTAATAAAAGTTAATAAACCTTTTCTGTACGTTTTGAGCAATGTCTTGTGATATTACACTCATGAGTCTATCATATGTGTGAAATTGTGATCCTGGCACACATATGAGATGCATTCGGTTTTCTACGGAAAATCGGGTGTGACAGTCTTGACTTCAAGTTTTAATTGTAGGGTTGCTGTTCACTTGTGATTTTTAACATGATGCAAGCACACCTAAGCGTTCTCACAGACTATTTCTTGTCAACACGAAGTTAGTGCCGGTGGCAGGGCAATTAATCTCTCCCTATAATAGCTAGTCGAGAGCTAAACCAAGGAGTTACCGGATCTAACGATTCGCGGTTAGCGTACCTGCAGAAAATCACAGAACATTCCGAACCTTTCATGCCAGCACTCATGAAAGCGTCCCCATACATTACCGTTCACTATAGAAACGGTATCCATGCATAAAGCTGCTGCATGGATAGCATCCTAATTAAGACTCTGACGCGATGTGAGTGCCCCTTGGAATAGGCCTCACTCACCCCTCACGAACTTCCCGTGGTACCATCACGTATAAGACACGTGACGAGACTCAGACGCGACGTGGCACCCATTGGAATAGGTTCCACTAGTCCCTCACAGGACTTTCCTGTGGTACCACCACGTATAAGACACGTGATGAACTAGTATGGTTGTGCGAGAAAGTAAATCTTGACTGAAAGTAATGTGCTGGAAGTTAGTCTAGATAAACCATAGTTAACTAGCCACCAGAAAAACCCAAAAACCACTAGGGCCTCTCGGACTAAACCATCCTTAGCGTCCCTAACGTACTTTGGAAAACACACCTTACTCTTGCAAGTTTTATTCTAAAACATGTTGTTAAGGGTGTAGTAAGACCTCTAATGTACAAATCAAGATCTGATGCCAGCTGTGACAGAACCGCTCAAATTACTTCCATATTATCGCCTAAACCCCTCCTCTGGGCCATTAAGCCATAATACAGAAGTAACTCGTCGTCTCTGCCGGGTCGTACCCGGTAAATCACTTACATCACAGGATCTACATTTGTACAACAAACTCACACGAAGGCGAGTCCAGAGGTAAACAAGTCACCATTTATTACATAACATCCTTCACAGGTTCATTATTACAAACCAAGTCTTTTGCATAAAGGTAAACAGTTCAGAGTTCGAAACACAGCGGAAATAAACACTACACGACATAAGTAACATCACACAAGGCCATCTGTGATGCCACTAAGCACTGTCATCCTCCCACTCGTACTCCCAACCGGGTGGGAGAGAACCAGGCAACGGAGAGCCATCCTCACACAGATCATCACCTGAAAATCGGCAACAAAAGCAAGGCTGAGTGCAAGACTTACCCGTCGGGTGATTAGGAAATTCACCAACCCTCTAGACATGCAAGGCTTTATGGCTGGTGGCTTGTTTTGCTGAAAAGTAATAAAGAATATGTCCTTAGTTTCATGTTTTAGCTCATATTCTATTCTTTTGACCATTACTAGGTTAGCCAACTAATTCAAGCAAAAGTTGTACAATACAAGTTAACAAGTATACAAGTTCTTTCTCAATTCCATCATTAAGGGACATAGAGTGAATGGTTAAGCAGTCTCAGATAATGGTGAGAGGCCGACGATCGATCGGTTAGTAACCTTGCAAGGTGGACCTAAACATACGGGAGAATGCATACCCCAAGAATGCCAAATAAAACCAAAGGGGTGGGGTATACACCAACCAGGCGGTTCCCGACCGTCCTCAGTTCGGGATCAAGTCCACGGTCCACGGTACGAGGTTATCCGGCCACGGTATCGACCGTCCGGATCCACCTACGCACCACCGCCTAGTATCCGGGGATCTCTCCCGGTGTAGTGGTAGAGAGTTCCCTTCTTGGATCGGGGAAAGTACTAGGCTTACCGGTCCCATTCCCGACAAATGCTTAGTACGTTCAAAAGCTTAACCACAGATATCCACTGACCGGAGTCAGTCCCATGCTCTTACCACATGAGCAGATAAGTTCAACAATCTTATGATTCCAACATAAGAGACCTATAGCTCGCGAGTGACGGTCATCACTCGACTTCTACCGTGGCCCTAAGCATGGCAACTAGCGACCTAACAGGCTAGTATTTAAACATAGGAAACTAGGATCACGCATCTAAGGTTTCAAGTCAACTCCTGAACGTAAATGCACAGGCATTGCATAAAAAGGAAAAGGTTGCAGGAGTTTAACAAAAGTAGGTTATGCTCCGGGGCTTGTCTTCGCTGGCAAAGTCAGAAGCGAGATCCTTCGAACTTTGGTTCGGGGCTTGCTGCACTTCCACCACGTTCACGTCTCCCTCGACTGGTTCTCCTTCAGACTCAGGCACCAGCTCGTAGTTCTCGTCAGGAAGTTCTATACAACATGCATATGTATTAGGATTCAAGTATACGATTTTAAGTAGGTGAGTTCAGTTCTGAATTTAGAGATAAACTCAGGGGTTCTTGTTGGTCATATTCACCTTAACAAGTTTTCAATTAACTGTTTTCCCACTAGAACAATGGATGGGTGTGGAGGTTCATTCTTGTTTGATGGTGATTGTGTGCACATCTAAGTTCATTAGCTAAGTGAACTTCATTAAAGTGTTTTGGGGTTGTTCAGATATGGTTTCACAAGTTTCAAGCTTGGAATTCAAATTGCACATGGAGACAAGTTTGATTTCCCTTTATTTGGCCCATGTTAAGCATGTTGATTTAGGAAATTAATTCTGGCAAAAATTTACCTAAACTGATCATAAATTTTCACCAGCATGCACACAACAGCAAGATATATATTTCTGACCAAAATCAGGCAAAACAACATTACCAAGCAATTATGACAAAAATAACAAACTTAAGCTAGTAGAAGCATGAATAAATCATAAAGCACAAAATACTCAGAATATGAAGCTATAACTTGGCACACAACATGATAGGGGCATATTTAGCTCACACACCAAAAATTACACTCATAGCTGCAGCAGAAATATGGATTTGAATTTAACTCAAAATAGCAACCCTAAAGTAGCAGGGCATTTTACACAAGCCTAAAATTCATCTCTGATTTATGAAACACACTTCTAAGCATGGCAAAGCTACAGGAGGTTGAAAGGCATTTGACTAACGAGATAGTTCTAAACAATTCATAAATGGAGAACGGTGAAATCAATATAAATTCATAACTGAAGTTTCACACATGATTTCAGTGCCATTTTTCTACACAAGGTCAGGAATGCTATTATTGACAACATATCCAAAATTTAAATGCAGATCATTTATACATTTCAAGTTATTTCAAATTTACTAAAACTGATCAATTCAAGTTCATTTAAAAACTACTCTGAAATTTAAAAACTTCCTTTCTAGAAAAGTTAGGTTTCTTCACAAGGATTCCAGACCAGTTGAGTTTGCATTTTGACGATTGTCCTGTGATTTTATATCGATTTTACAAGGTTCAGCTTGTTAACCCTAAATCTATAGATGTCTTTTTGCAGACAGGCCCTCCGATCGAAAACTAAGATTGCAATCAAGTCCTCGGCGGCGGCGCAAGGCTGGCCGGCGGCGAGGGGCGGCCGGACTCCGGCGAGCAAGCGGCTAGGGTGGGGTTTGGACGCACCCTCGGTTGTTTGGCGGGGTTGGCTTGGCGGAAGACGGCTCCGGCGATGGTCGGCGGCGTGGGGTGCGGCGGACGGCCGCGGCGACCGCAATGCGGCGAGTTGGCGGGTCGGCCGACCAATGCGTGTGCACGGGAACATTCCGGGGGTGTGGGTGGAGACTAGGGTGGAGCTTAGGCTCGAGTGGAGGCGGTGGATGGCGGGGCGCACCGGCGAGCTCGGCGCGGCGGCGGCGGCGGACGCGGGGGATCGGCGCGGTTTGACGCCACGAGCAATGCGAGCGCGGGGGGAGTTGCGTGGGGGCGTCGGGGGTGCCTAAGGGCGTGCATGCGAGCCGGTGGCACGGATGGGCGGGCCCGGGCGTGCGGGCACGGCGCGTGGCCGCGGCGACGGCGACGGCGCACACGGCGCGGCTCGGCCGGACGGCGGCGCATGCGCGATCGCGCGGGCATGCGGGCGCGGGCCGTGGGCCCGGCCACTATGGCCTACGCGTGTCCCTCGTCGTGACGGCGTACGGACATCGGGCGGATGTGGGCCGGTGCAATGCGCGGCGCGGCGCCGACGGGCGACGTCGCGCGCGGGGCGCGCTCTGGCGTTCCAGCCCACAATCGTTTCAATGTACCCCACTTTGACCGATTCAAACTCAAAAATTTTGAACTAAAGTTCAAAACCGCCAAATACGAAAGTTGTAGAACAGTTAACCCTCTCCAACTTTCGTTGAGACCGGTCGGTCTAATTCTCAACGGATTGGGAGATAATCCCCTCCAAAGTTACAGATTTGTATGCAATGGTCAAACTGTGCAGCAGGGCTTTGACTGAGTTTTTGAGCATTTAAACCTCAGAATTTGAAATGCCAACAATGGAATGAAATGTGTTCCCGTAAAAACTAAGAAACTTTCTTTGTTGGTCGATTTTGAAGTTCTATAGGAAAATTTTGAGAACGCGCAAGAAAACTAATCCAGCCTTAAGAAGCATTTAGGCTTTGACCACAGATTAGGGTGTTGACCAAGGTTCTTTGTGCAAAAGTGTGACTCCCTAAGTTAAACATGATTAGAGGCTACTTAATCCTGATTATTAAGGCCAGGTGATGTCATAAGCAAAAATAAACATCAGGGATGTTACAGCGGCAGTCGCGGCGGCCGTGGCCACGCGAACAGCCACGCCTCTAGCGCCTCACAGGGCGGCTATGACGCCCGCCAGAAGATTGAAAAGCTGCGGCGGAAGAAGCCAACCACCGCAGGCGACAACGACGGCTTCCCCGCCTTCTCACCTCGACTTTGCAACTTGCTCCTCCCCAACAAGTTCAAGCCTTTGGGGATCACCAAGTACGATGCGAAGCAGGACCCCATCCAGTGGCTCAGGTGCTACGCCCTCTCCATCGAGATAGCTGGCGGCAACAACGACACCAAGTGCCTCTACTTCCCCTTCTGCCTGGACCAAGCTCCACTCACATGGCTCGAATCGCTGGATATGCACTCGATCGACAAGTGGGACCAGCTAAAGGAGCAGTTCACCAGCAACTTCGCGGGCGCCATGGGCCGATCGGGTACTCGCATGGACCTGGCCATGGTCAAGCAGGAACAAGGCGAGACCCTCCGCAAGTACATGCACCGCTTTTTCGACAAGCACGCTACCGTAGTCGACGTCACCGACAAGGAGGTCATCGACCTCTTTCAAGACGGCCTCTACCACCACCGCACCTTTGAAGACTTCGGTCGTCGTCGCCCCAAGTCCATCCCCCACCTCAAGGACATGATCACATCCTGGGCGGATGAAGAAGACAAGGCCAATGCCAAGTACTACGCCATCCGTGGCAAGAACAAGCAGAATGCGGGCGGCGGCAGCGGCAACAACGGGAACCAAGGCGGTCGCAACAACAACAACAACTACTCAGGTCCCAACCGCAAGCGCAAGCCAGACAACACTGTCGCGGCTATCCAGCGCCCTGCGAAGGAGAACTCGAAGAAGAACTCCGGCGGCTTCAAAGACTTGCTGAAGGAGAAGTGCCCGTGGCATCTGAACGGCAACCACACCACCGAGCAGTGCTACCAGCTCAGGCATGCACTCAAGAGTACTCCAGAGCCACCGCACCCTCACGACAAAAAGGGCAAGAAGAAGAACGACGGAGATAACAACGACTTCCAGGAACCCGACAAGACCGTCAACGTCCTCTTCGGCGGACTACCCAGCAGGCGGGAGCAAAAGGCTACCCGTCGAGAAGTCATGAGCATTGAACCAGCGGTCCCGACCCCACTCAGGTGGTCAGAGGTACCCATTACCTTCTCCCGCGCGGATCAATGGACCAGCTTCTCCAAACCAGGACGGTTCCCTCTCGTCCTCAAGCCGGTGGTCGCGGGCTCCAAGCTCAACAAGGTCCTCATCGATGGTGGAAGCGGGCTCAACGTCCTTTTCACCAAGACCTTGAAGAAGATGAAGCTCGACATCACCCACATGCTCACCAAGAGCAACACGCCCTTCTACGACATCGTCCCCGGTAACGCGGCTATCCCACTAGGCTTAGTGGTCCTGCCAGTTACCTTCGGGGAATCTCGGGACAACTACCGTACCGAGTACATCAAGTTCGAGGTCGCGGACTTCGAGACTTCCTACCATGCCATGCTCGGCAGACCGGCCATCGCCAAATTCATGGCGGTGCCCCACTACACCTACTTGTTACTCAAGATGCCAAGCCCAGCAGGTGTACTCTCTCTCCAAGGGGACTTGAAGATCTCGCACGACTGCGATACGGAAGCTGTGGAGATCGCCTCCACAAATCAAGTACCCAATGCTATGATGGAGGTCTAGCTGCGTCGATAAAGCTTGCTACAAGTGAACTCGACATCCCTGAGAAGTCTGACAAAGCCAACAAGCCTCAGCCAGCTGAGGAGGTTCTGGTCAAGACGATCGACCTCGGGACGGGGCGACTCCAGCAAGACCACCACCATCGGGGCCGGCCTCGACCCCAAATAGAAAGACGCGCTCATCAACTTCCTCCGGGCTAACCGCGACATCTTCGCGTGGAAGCCAGCGGACATGCCAGGAGTGCCCAGGGAGTTGATTGAGCACTGCCTCAACGTCGATCCTAAGGCCACCCCCAAGCGACGACACCTCCGACGCTTTGCCGACGACAGACGGGATGCCATCAAGAAGGAACTCGCCAAACTACTCGCGGCTGGCTTCATTAGAGAAGTCTTCCATCCTGAGTGGCTCGCCAACCCTGTCCTCGTCCGCAAGAAGAACTCGAACGAGTGGAGGATGTGCGTCGACTACACCGACCTCAACAAGCACTGCCCCAAGGACCCCTTCGGGTTGCCGCGGATTGATCAAGTCATCGACTACACGGCGGGCTGTGACCTGCTCTGCTTCCTCGACTGCTACTCCGGGTACCACCAGATCGCGATCAAGGAAGAAGACTAGGAGAAGACCGCGTTCATCACCCCATTTGGCGCGTACTGCTACACGACCATGTCCTTCGGGTTGAAGAACGCCGGCGCCACCTACCAACGAGCTATCCAGGCCTGCTTCAAGAAGCAACTCAACAAGAACGTCGAAGCCTACGTGGATGACGTGGTCGTCAAGACCAGAAACTCCAGCACCCTCATCGACGACCTTGAAGAGACTTTCGCATCTCTGCGCGAGTACCGCTGGAAGCTCAACCCGAACAAGTGCGTCTTCGACGTACCTTCGGGCAAACTACTCGGCGTCATCATCAACCAACGCGGCATCGAAGCCAACCTCGAGAAGATCTCTGCCATCACCAGCATGAAAGCTCCCACGTGCATCAAAGACGTCCATAAGCTGACCGGGTGCATGGCGGCATTGAACAGATTCATCTCGAAGCTTGGAGAACGGGGGCTCCCCTTCTTCAAACTACTCAAGCACCAAGCGAAGTTCATGTGGACTCCAGAGGCGGATCAAGCCCTTGCCCAGCTCAAAGACTTCCTATCAAAGCCACCGGTCCTCACGGCCCCTCGCTGAGGACCATGTGTGGTTCGAGGACCGGTGGATGGTCGCTTCCTTGTGTGATGAGTGATTGACAACGTTGGGTGGACTGATTCTTGGCTAAGTATTGCAGGTGCAGGTTGCGGCTTGACTCGTGCTGGTGCAGGTGAAGAACAAGCGCGAAAGGTCGTTGCGGTGAGGCCTCCGGGGTGTGGAGAAGACAAGTAGGCTTCGTTCGAGGGACCCGGTGGCCAACGGGGTCAAGTGCGGGCCGCATGGTGGCATGAACAAGCAAGATGAAGTCGTGGACGGTTTCTTGGTAGAGCCTCAAAACCAAGGTCGAGCCGGGACTACGTGGGAGCCGAGTCATGAGTGGAGATTGGCGGAGGCTACACCGAGTTCGCGGGGTTTGCGGTGGTTCACCGTAAAACCACCGGGTTACTCGGTTGAGCCACAAAACCGAGGCCGAAGACTCGACGAGGAGGTGCGGCCACCCGGGCCGGTTCAACCGCCCAGGAGGGGCGGTCAGACCGCCTGGGGCCGGTCAGATCCACCGGGCCGGTCTAACCGCCTGGGGGGGGCGGTCCGACCGCCCGGCCGCCGCGCCGAGAAGCTTCGAAGCGGAGGACACGCGTCGGGATCGCAAGGCGTGCGTCGAGGCTACGCGGCGTGCGGTCGCCGGCATCCGTCCGATGGTGAAGACATCAAGAATTCCAAATCCGCTCTTGAGGGGCATGTATCCCTAGTTATTAGTGAAGAGCGTTTTAGTCTTTTGGGTGCCTCCATATATACTCATTAGAGGGGTGGATGGCAGCCAACTCTTGGAACCCTAGCTCATTTCGTTTTTCCATTTTCGTTCTCTATTTTCCCTAGGTTTTTTAGAAGGCTAGTTTGAGAGCTTCATGTGAGATCTAGAGAGAGGGATGGATGTTTGGGTGGCAAACTAGACCTTGTACGAACCATTCATGGCATGTATAGAAGGTTCGGCGTGGTTCTTGATGGTGGTTTTCCCGTCTCTTTGATGTTGATTTTCGGAGCTCTTTTTGGCGGTGTTTTGAGAACGATTTCTTGGGGTTTTTGGTGGGTGTCACGTATGAGGTTCTTGTGCCTCTTTGGCTGGTGACTTTGCCCCCAAATCCCCTTTGAATCGGACTCGATTTGGTGGTTTTTCGAGTTGGGCGAGTTCTTGACCTAGAGAAGCGATTTCTTCGATTCCTCTTGATTGTGAGCGTTTCGGGTCGATTCCTTTGAGGTAGAGGTTGCCCAGGAGGTAACCCGACTATCCCCGAAGTTTGGCCGCAATCCGTGGAGTGATTTGGGAGATTGAGCGCAAGGAAGTTGAGGTTTGACCCGCGGGTTCTCGTTCGGGAAGGGGCGGTCTAACCGCGCTGCGGGGGGGCGGTCTAACCGCCGGGGTGTTTCCGGGTCAAAGTTTTGTTTCGCCGGATTTTCCTCTCGTGAGTTCGTTCGCCTTGATCGGAGGAGTGTCCGGGTGAAATTTGGAGCCGTTCTCGCGCGGCTTGCTAGGTGTTCTTGGTTGGAGTTCGTTCTTTGGGTACGGGAGGTTAGACCGCCCCGGGTAGCCGGTCTAACCACCCCTAGGCCCTTGGGTGAAGGTTTGGTTTTCGCCAAGATTTTTCGGTAGCTAGCATGGCCTTGACCGGAGATCTTTGTTGGTGAAACCGTGGTGTGTTTTGGTGCTCGGAAGAGGCGTTTCGGAGGATTTCTTGGTTGCCGGTGGAGGCGGTCTAACCGCCCCCTATACCCGGTCTAACCGCCCCCTCTCGGTTAGCCGGCTTTCGAGTTGTTTCCCTGTCGGTCTTGTGTGTGTGTTGTGGTTGCTTTGGTAGAGTTTGTTCCTAGGACCGTAGCACTCCGGTGGCTACGTGGTTTTGGCAAACGGGAGGTAGAAGTGCGGAGCGTGTGATTTCGGGGGTTTGACCGAGCCGGTTCGTCTTGTCGGAGTTTCAATCTCCCTCGAGAAGAATTTTTATCGGCTCCCATTCACTCCCCCCCCCCTCTCGGTCGCCTTATCGGTCCTTCAAGTGGTATCAGAGCCGGTTCGGGTCTTTGTTGACTCTAACCAGTCTAAGATCCAAGGATGGCGTACCAGGAACGGGGTTCGGGTCCTCCACACTTCGATGGAAAGAACTACCAGATGTGGAGCAAGCGGATGGGTGCGTTCCTCCGCGGAAAGGGTCAGACTCGTGGGATGTCACGGTGGACACGGGATATGTCCGGGCCGATGGATTTCCTTGCTCCGGGGGTCGAGGGACGGATTCGACGCTAACAATAAGGCGGTCGACTACTTGTTTCGTGCTTTGTGTCGACCGAGTTCGATCGGGTGCATACCGAGCACTTGGCTTGTAGGATTTGGGCGGTGTTGAAGGAGGCTCATGTTGGGAACGCCCGGGGTTCGGGCACGGTTGTATGCGACCTACCGGAGAGAGTACGAGAACTTCACTCATCTCCCCGGTGAGTCCATCGATGCCTTGTTCCAGAGGTTCACGGTGGTTGTGAACAACATGAGGGCCAATGTGGACGTGCTCCCGTACAATGATCATGATAGAGCGGTCAAGCTCTTACACTCTCTGGATCGTACGATATGGGGCGGAAAGTTCGAGGCCATAGTCGAGTCGGAGAGGTACGACACTCTGACGGTGAACGAGCTGTTCTCGAAGCTCAAGTCGGCTGAGGTGGATAGGGGCATGACTGCCAAGCTCGAGGGACCGACTGACTCCCATAGTCTTGCCCTTGTTGGTGGTTCCAAAGAAAAGACTAACTCTAACCCATCCACCAGGATGTTCTCGTTTTCCTCTTTGATGTCTATGCCAGATGAGGAGTTTGATGACCTTGGAGAGGACGAGCTGGCGCTGTTGACGAGGCGGTTCGAGAGGCTGCACGAGAACCGCGTGAACATGAGGAGGAACACGAGGACTCCTTCCGGTGCGGCAAGCCGGGACACTTCGTCGCCGACCGCCCGAGAGAAGGCCGAGAACAAGGACGGCTACAAGCACAAGCCGAGGAAGAACGACGACAAGTACCGTTCGAGGCGCGACCACAAGAGCAAGCACAAGAACAAGTACAAGGACGAGCGACGATCGAGGAAGAAGGAGGGCCGAGGCAAGGCCCGAGCGATGGTGGGAGCGAGCGACGTCGACTCCAGTTCCGCGTACTCCACCTCGAGCTCGAGCGGCAGCAGCGATGACAAGGGAGATCGCCGCAAGAACAAGAGGTCGTCCAAGAACCTGAGCGGGCTGAGCTGCTTCGCGAGAGACGGCTTCTGTACCATGGCGCCGAGCTCGCGGCAAAGAAGAAGAGTACACGGAGCGACTCGGACTTCGAGTCCGACGACGAGGTGCGTGATGAACTTCCCTTCTTGCGCCGGGAGAATGAGAGGCTTGGCTCTTTGCTTGATAACCGTGATGACATGCTTAGAGAGGCCAAGAAAATGAGGAAAGAGCTTAGGGCTTCACTCGAGGATGCTAGGACTAGAGTGGCCGAGCTAGAGACACGAGTGCTTGATAGCAAGCTTGAGATTGATTCGCTTAAGGCTAGCCCCGTTGTTGCCGATGAAAATGATTGTGCTGATTGCTCCATATTCCTTGCCGATCTTGCTTTGTTTAAGGAGAAGCATGCCTCCAAGTGTGAGGAACTAGATGTGCTTAGGGTTGAAGTGGCCGAGCTTAAGTCTAGACACCGCTTTGCTAGGTGCTTGCACCTCTTGCCCCGTTTTGCATGCTAAGATTGATGAGTTGCATGCTTACACTAGTTCGCTCGAGGCTAAATTGAAGGAACCCATGCCTACATCCTCGCTCTACTTGTGAAATGCATGCATTGAAAAATTTGGAGCTTGCACACTATGTTGATCGTTTGCAGGATGAGAATGATGACTTGAGGAAGTTGATGGGTTGGTTGTCCGGTCATGAGCCTCAGTTGAGGATGATGATCGAGGCCTTTAAAAGGCAAGATGGTGAGGGGCTTGGGGCAAACAAGGTTGGTGAAGGAAGTGGAGAGAATATCCCGGAGCCACCAAAAACCTACCACAAAAATGATTTCCCTCCAAAACCCAACCATCTTAGGAACCGACTAGACACAACCCCAGCTCCACCTATATTTCCTACACCCACAAATGATCTCCAAAAGCCCATCAAGTTTGTGAGCACTTCGGGGAAAGCGTTCTTTGGGAAAGTGAAAGAGAAGGCAAGTGAGGAGAAATCGGTGGAGGAGTTGAGTGGAGAGAAACCAAGCGAGCAGCCCCAATCCAAGCCAAAACCTAAGCTTGTGAGGTTCCGTTGTGGCCATTGTGGGAAGGAGGGTCACAAGGATGAGTTTTGCTTCAAGAGGAAGCGGGAAGAGAGGATGGCAAAGGAGTGGGCGAACAAGGATAGGTACAACCCTTCCCATGGTGTACCTAAGCCTCGTATGCCACTGCCCAGGGGTAAGGCTGTGGTGAGAAGTGTTCCGGCATGGGGAGACGCGAGTTCCCGCAGCCGAGGAGCTGTTCGGGGAGGGGGCGGTCGACCGGCCCGGCTAGGCGGTCGGGACCGGCCCGGCCCGAAGGGGGGGTGGTTAGGACCGGCCCGGCTAGGCGGTTTAACCGGCCCCCGCACTCGGGCGGAGTGGTTTTCGAGGTGGTGAGTCGAGAGGTTTCGGTGTCCGGGAGGTGGAGTTGCTGGGTGGTTGGTCCGGAAAGACAGCGGGTGGTCGGTTGCTAGGCATTCTCCCCCTCGAGGTCACTACGGGGATGGGAGGAGTCGTAGCTTTGAGAAGGAGAGGAGGGACGTTCAACGGGTTGTCTTCCGGTTTTGGTCCTCCTCCGGGCAAGGTGAGGGGTGGTTTCCTCGGAGTGGTTACCGAGGTGGTGTTCGTGGAGGTAGCTTTGGTAGGAGAGATGCTTTGGTTGGTGCTAACCCCACTTTCGAGCAAATGGCTCGGCACCGGTTTTCCTCTTTTGGTACTAACCCCGGTCTTTGAGTCGTTTGTTCACTCACGTGCTCGTTTTTGAATTTCAGGTGGGAGACTTGAAGAACATTTGGTTGATTGACTCTGGTTGCTCGAGGCATATGACCAGAGACAGGGGTGGTTCTCAAGTCTCGTCCGGTGGTGACGAAGAGGTACATCACTTTTGGGGACAATGGGCGTGGGCGTGTGCTTTCAGAAGGTGAGATAAAAGTGAGTGACAAGATCACTCTGAGGCGTGTTGCTCTTGTTCAATCGCTGGGGTACAATTTGCTTTCTCGTGTCTCGGTTGTTGGATGAGGGTTTTGAGGTGTTGTTTCGGCCGGTGGTTCTCGGATTGTGGACTCTCGAGGGGACCTTGTTTGTATGGTCGTTCCCGAGGGTCGGGTGTTTCGTGCTGATTTTTCTCAGTCTTCGGGTGTTGAGCGTTGTTTCTTGGCTGGTTCTTCGAGTGAGTTGTGGAGGTGGCATAGGAAGTTGGGTCACTTGAGCTTTGACCTTTTGTCTCGCTTGAGTAAACTCAATTTGGTCCGAGGATTGCCACGTTTGAAGCTTGAGAAAGAGTTGGTTTGTGCTCCATGTAGGCATGCCAAGATGGTGGTCTCTTCTCACCCGCCTCTCACCGATGTGATGACTGAGCGTCCATGCGAGCTGCTCCATATGGACCTTGTTGGCCCAGCTCGTGTGCGATCTGCGGGTGGAAAGTGGTATGTCCTTGTTGTGGTGGATGACTATTCTCGGTATGCGTGGGTGTTCTTTCTGGAGGAAAAGGGGGAGACGTTTGGTTTTGTTCGAGATCTAGTCTTGAGGTTGAGGAACGAGAGGCACGGAGATGCCATACGAGCTATCCGCGGTGATAATGGCTCGGAATTCGGGAACTCTCATTTTGAAACCTTTTGTCATGACTTGGGTCTTGAGCACCGCTTTTCGAGTCCGTATACGCCTCCCCGGAATGGTGTTGTGGAAAGGAAGAACGGGACCTTGTGCGAGATGGCTCGGACGATGCTTGATGAGCATAGGACTCCGAGGAGGTATTGGGCTGAGGCGGTGAATACCGCATGCTATGTGTCGAAGCGGAATATACCTCGAGTGCACAAGAAGAAGACATGCTATGAGTTGATGCATGGTCGCACACCCAAAGTGAGTCACTTCCATGTCTTTGGTTGCAAGTGTATTATTCGAAGAAGGGCGGGGAAGTTGGATAAGTTTGAGGCTAGGTCTCGTCGATGGCATTTTCTTTGGTTATGCATCTCATTCTAGAGCATATCGTGTGCTCAATCTTGAAACTAACCAAATCGTGGAGACTTGCGAGGTAACCTTTGACGAGACAGAGCCACGTAGTCAGCTTGTCTTTGAGTGTGCAGGTGATGATGAGCTTGGCGAGGAGATCTTTCAGGAGGAGGAGCATGAACTTGGTGATGATGAGGATGGCGGTGCGATGCCCCCGGCTGGACATGTACCCACTACTTCGACTACGATGATGGATGGACCCTCTGCTACACCTACGACGACAAATCAAGAACGAGGAGAAGCTGATGTTGAGGGGGAGGTAGCTTCGAGGCGAGAACCTCCCCGGCGAGTTCAAGTGGATCACCCAGCTTCGAGGATCATCGGCGACATGAATGAACGCACTACACGGTCGAGGGTTCGAAACAATTCCCATTTTGCTCATGCTGCATTTGTTGCTTCTTTTGAGCCCAAAGACATTGGACATGCACTATCTGATCACAATTGGGTTAACTCGATGCATGAGGAGTTGGAGAACTTTGAGAGGAATCAGGTGTGGGAGTTGGTTGACCCTCCCCCAGGGTGTAAGCCGATTGGTACAAAGTGGGTGTGGAAAAACAAAGAGGGAGAGAAGGGTGAGGTTGTGAGGAACAAGTCGAGACTTGTTGCTCAGGGGTTCAGTCAGAAGGAGGGGATCGACTACGAGGAGACCTTTGCTCCCGTAGCCCGTTTGGAGGCGATTAGGATCCTTCTAGCCTTTTCTGTGGCTAAAGGGTTCAAGTTGCACCAAATGGATGTGAAGAGTGCTTTTCTGAATGGTGTGCTGGAGGAAGAAGTGTATGTGAGACAGCCTCCGGGGTTTGAGAGTGAGAAGTACCCCATCGGGTGTACAAGTTGAGGAAGGCGCTGTATGGGTTGAAGCAGGCGCCTAGAGCTTGGTATGGCAGGTTGAGGAGGTTCTTGTTTGAGAGAGGTTTTGAGATGGGGAAGGTCGATCAGACCTTGTTTTTGCTGAGGCGAGGCGAGAGATATCCCGATTGTGCGGGTGTACGTGGATGATATTGTCTTTGGTGGCTCGTCTAACTCTCTTGTTGCGAGGTTTGCGGATGATATGAGCAGGGAGTTCGAGATGAGCATGATGGGTGAGTTGCGGTTCTTCCTCGGGCTACAAATCAAGCAATCAAAGGAAGGAACATTTGTGCACCGAGGCTAAGTACACCAAGGACATTGTGAGAAAGTTCAAGATGGAGGACTCCAAGGCTATGACGACGCCGATGAGTACGACTACGGCTCTTGATGCGGACGAGGAAGGTGAACACGTGGACCAGAAGGAGTACCGGAGCATGATCGGGTCACTCCTCTACTTGACGGCGACGAGGCCGGACATACAGTTCTCAGTGTGTCTGAGCGCTCGTTTTCAAGCGTCTCCGAGGACTTCGCATCGGCAAGCAGTGAAGCGAATTTTCAGGTACTTGCGTCACACTCCCGACTTCGGTCTTTGGTACTCCGCGTCCTCTTCTTTGGCGCTTCATGGCTTTTCAGACGCGGATTTTGCCGGGTGTCGGTTGGATAGGAAGTCCACTTCTGGGACTTGCCAGTTTTTGGGGTCTTCGTTGGTGTCTTGGTCTTCTCGTAAGCAGTCGAGTGTTGCTCAATCCACGACCGAAGCCGAGTATGTTGCCGCTGCTAGTTGTTGCTCTCAGCTCCTTTGGATCACCTACACCATGAGTGACTTTGGTGAGGAGTATACCCATGTCCCACTTCATTGTGATAGCACCAGTGCCATAAGCGTTGCAAAGAACCCCGTGCTCCATTCCAAAACCAAACACATAGAAGTGAGGTATCATTTCCGAGAGACAACGTAGAGAAAGGGAAGATAGCGTTGATCCATGTACCCACACATGACCAACTAGCCGATATTTTCACCAAACCCCTAGATCAAGCAACTTTCACTCGTTTGCGGGGGGAACTTGGTGTGTGTTTGATTTCTTGAGTTGGGTGTGTGGGGGCTTTCTTTTGCCGGTGGTGTCGAGCCCGTTTTGCCTCCCCTCGAGGAGCTGGTTTGTAGCATATGTATAGCTTTTCTTTGTGCATTTCTTGCATTTGGCATGGCATATGTAACATGATGTATAGGCATCCTTGTATCTTAGATTACATGCATTTTGTATCATATGCATCGGATAGGAAAAGCTTCTCATATATACAATGTTTACCATGGGTTGCTATATATGTTCTTGTGAGCTTGTTTGATATGCTACGGCTAGTTTGACTTAGCTCTTGATGATCTTGATGAATGATCCATGGTTGATGGCTATTTTTTGAAAAATGTCACATACATGCTCTCTCATGTGTAAATGCCTATATATGATCTTGACATGTTTTAGTGGCTTTGCTATGCTTACTTTGTGGTTGGATAGCTAGTTTATTGATCATATGGAGCCAAAGGCTCACTTGCCATCATGAATGTTTAGCCCTCTTGCTTAATCTTGTGGAGGGGCATAAGTTCCTTTTTGTCGCAAAGACATTTCATGTACCATCTACAAATCTGAAAATGAAATGAAAAATGCTTGGAAAATATGTTCCCATGTCATATGTGCTGAAATTAATTTGCTTTGGGTGCTAAACCGTTGCATGATGCCTACCAATGAGAAGTCTCATACATAGAAGTAGGCACATGGCTCGGTGGCTTTGACATGACATGAGGTGCTTTTGGGTGTTTATGATGGTCTTATGATTAGAATGGCTGTCCTAGCATGAAGTTTGAGTGGCTTTGCCATTTTGATATGTTCGCTCATGTTTAGGTATTTGCTTGTGAGGGAGTAACTTTTCGCAAAATTCCTAAAATCCTTTTTAGCCTTGTCCAATGGTTGTGAAACTTGGTGATCACGTAGTTAAGGTCCTTACGAACCGTCGAGTATCTAACTTGCTCATTTGGACTTGTGTAGCTCCTTGTGATGAATTTTGTATATTCGAGAAGCTATATGTTGCAAGTTTTCGCATTTTGCCTTGATTCATGCATTGTCAACAAGGGGGAGAAGTTTGTGCATGTTTTGGGCACTGGGAGTGTTTGGAAGGTGTTCCAATTGTTTCGAGCGATTTTTGAGCGAGTTTGGTGCGGGGCGGTTTCTTTGGGCGGTCTAACCGCCCCCCGCGGTCCGTTCGGGCCGAGAGGCGGTCTAACCGCCCGGGCGGGCGGTCCTAACCGCCCCGGGCGGTGTGAGCGGAGTGTTTTTGCTCTTTGTTGCATTCCCGAGTTGCATTGATGCATGCGTTCGGGGGGGAGTGTCTTTGTGGCTCGGGGGAGCTTGCATTTGTGCAGGGGGAGCTCTTTGTGGTGTTCGAGTTTTGCTTTGGTGGTTTGCGCTCTTTGCTTGAGTCGTGTTTTGTCTCGGATGTGTCGAGCCGTTGCCCTTGCCTAAGGGGTCCGAGACTTGTCTTCTTCAAGTGATCTTGCTCTTTGCCTTTCTTTGGCTTTCGATCGCTTGTTGGGGTTTCTTTTTATTTGTTTCTTTTCTTTTCCTTTTCTCTTATGTTACTTCATGTGAGTGTGTTGTCAATGCACTCATCAAGGGGGAGATTGAGGACCATGTGTGGTTCGAGGACCGGTGGATGGTCGCTTCCTTGTGTGATGAGTGATTGACAACGTTGGGTGGACTGATTCTTGGCTAAGTATTGCAGGGTGCGAGGTTGCGGCTTGACTCGTGTTGGTGCGGGTGAAGAACAAGCGCGAAAGGTCGTTGCGGTGAGGCCTCCGGGTGTGGAGAAGACAAGTAGGCTTCGTTCGAGGGACCGGTGGCCAACGGGGTCAAGTGCGGGCCGCATGGTGGCATGAACAAGCAAGATGAAGTCGTGGACGGTTTCTTGGTAGAGCCTCAAAACCAAGGTCGAGCCGGGACTACGTGGGAGCCGAGTCATGAGTGGAGATTGGCGGAGGCTACACCGAGTTCGCGGGGTTTGCGGTGGTTCACCGTAAAACCACCGGGTTACTCGGTTGAGCCACAAAACCGAGGCCGAAGACTCGACGAGGAGGTGCGGCCACCCGGGCCGGTTCAACCGCCCAGAGGGGGCGGTCGGACCGCTTGGGGCCGGTCGGATCCACCGGGCCGGTCTAACCGCCCGGGGGGGGGCGGTCCGACCGCCCGGCCGCCGCGCGCCGAGAAGCTTCGAAGCGGAGGACACGCGTCGGGATCGCAAGGCGTGCGTCGAGGCTACGCGGCGTGCGGTCGCCGGCATCCGTCCGATGGTGAAGACATCAAGAATTCCAAATCCGCCCTTGAGGGGCATGTATCCCTAGTTATTAGTGAAGGGCGTTTTAGTCTTTTGGGTGCCTCCATATATACTCATTAGAGGGGTGGATGGCAGCCAACTCTTGGAACCCTAGCTCATTTCGTTTTTCCATTTTCGTTCTCTATTTTCCCTAGGTTTTTTAGAAGGCTAGTTTGAGAGCTTCATGTGAGATCTAGAGAGAGGGATGGATGTTTGGGTGGCAAACTAGACCTTGTACGAACCATTCATGGCATGTATAGAAGGTTCGGCGTGGTTCTTGATGGTGGTTTTCCCGTCTCTTTGATGTTGATTTTCGGAGCTCTTTTTGGCGGTGTTTTGAGAACGATTTCTTGGGGTTTTTGGTGGGTGTCACGTATGAGGTTCTTGTGCCTCTTTGGCTGGTGACTTTGCCCCCAAATCCCCTTTGAATCGGACTCGATTTGGTGGTTTTTCGAGTTGGGCGAGTTCTTGACCTAGAGAAGCGATTTCTTCGATTCCTCTTGATTGTGAGCGTTTCGGGTCGATTCCTTTGAGGTAGAGGTTGCCCGGGAGGTAACCCGGCTATCCCCGAAGTTTGGCCGCAATCCGTGGAGTGATTTGGGAGATTGAGCGCAAGGAAGTTGAGGTTTGACCCGCGGGTTCCTCGTTCTCGGGAAGGGGCGGTCTAACCGCCTGCAGGGGGCGGTCTAACCGCCCGGGGTGTTTCCGGGTCAAAGTTTTGTTTCGCCGGATTTTCCTCCGTGAGTTCGTTCGCCTTGATCGGAGGAGTGTCCGGGTGAAATTTGGAGCCGTTCTCGCGCGCTTGCTAGGTGTTCTTGGTTGGAGTTCGTTGCTGGGTACAGGAGGTTAGACCGCCCCAGGTAGCCGGTCTAACCGCCCCTAGGCCCTTGGGTGAAGGTTTGGTTTTCGCCAAGATTTTATGGTAGCTAGCATGGCCTTGACCAGAGATCTTTGTTGGTGAAACCGTGGTGTGTTTTGGTGCTCGGAAGAGGCGTTTCGGAGGATTTCTTGGTTGCCAGGTGGAGGCGGTCTAACCGCCCCCTATACCCGATCTAACCGCCCCCTCCGGTTAGCCGGCTTTCGAGTTGTTTCCGCCGTCGGTGCTTTGCGTGTGTGTTGTGGTTGCTGGTAGAGTTTGTTCCTAGGACCAGTAGCACTCCAGTGGCTACGTGGTTTTGGCAAACGGGAGGTAGAAGTGCGGAGCGTGTGATTTCGGGGGTTTGACCGAGCCAGTTCGTCTTGTCGGAGTTTCAATCTCCCTCGAGAAGAATTTTTATCGGCTCCCATTCACTCCCCCCCTCTCTGGTCGCCTTATCGGTCCTTCACTCGCAAAGGCGAGCAGCTACTGCTCTACCTCGCTGCAACTACTCACATGGTCAGTACTGCCATCATTGTCGAGCGGCAGGAAGACGACCACGCCTATCCAGTCCAGCGCCCAGTCTACTTCGTCAGCGAGGTCCTGTCAGAGTCCAAGGCACGCTATCAGCCGTGCGAGAAGCTTCGTACGCGGTACTCATCACCTCGCGGAAGCTACGACACTACTTCCAGGAGTACTCGATCTCCGTCGTCACCGACTACCCGCTCGGCGACATCCTGCGGAACCAAGATGCTACGGGAAGAATCTCCAAGTGGGCAGTCGAGCTCGGCACCCTCACCATCGACTTCAAGCCACGCACAGCCATCAAGTCGCAGGCGCTAGTCGACTTCATGGCAGAGTGGCAGGAGAACCAGCTACCTACTCCAACCGTGCGACCAGAGCATTGGGTGATGTACTTCGATGGCTCACTCAACCTCGAGGGCGTAGGTGCAGGGGTACTCCTGATCTCTCCAACGGGAGAACAACTCAAGTACGTCCTGCAGATCTTCTGGAAGGTCTCAAACAACGAAGCCGAGTACGAAGCTCTCCTACACGGGCTCCGCCTCGCGGCTTCACTGGGCATCAAGCGGCTACTAGTCTACGGCGACTCCGCAGTGGTCATTAACCAAGTCAACAAGTCCTGGGACCGCAACAAGGAGAACATGGACGCCTACTGCCTAGAAGTCCGCAAGCTCGAGAACAAGTTCTACGGTCTCGAGTCCCACCACATCGTCCGCGACAACAATGTTGCAACGGACGTCCTGTCGAAGCTTGGATCCACCCGCGCTCAAGTACCAGCAGGTGTCTTCGTTCACGAGCTTCACGCGGCATCCATCCCAGAGCCGGCGCCATCGACCACTATCCCAGCGCACCCATTGGCTGGACAGGAGGTCATGATGATCGACGTGGACTGGAGGCAACCCTTCATCGACTACCTCAGCGAGCAGAAGGTTCCCTCGGACAAGAACTTGGCCGAACAGCTCATCCGCCGCGCCAAGTCCTACGTCCTCGTCGGAGACAACTTTACAAGCGGGGCGCCTCTTCTGGAGTACTCATGAAGTGCGTCCCCAGGCAAGAAGGCAAGGACATCTTGGAGGAGATCCACAAGGGTGTCTGCGGCAACCACGCGTCTTCCTGCACGCTGGTCAGCAAGGCCTTCCGGCGAGCCTTCTACTGGCCCACAGCCCTGGGCGACGCTGAAGAACTCGTCAGAAGGTGCCAAGGATGCCAATACTTCGCCAAGCAGCAACACGTCCTAGCCTACAAGCTAGTCACGATACCGCCAACCTGGCCCTTCGCTTGCTGGGGGCTCGACATGATTGGGCCACTGCCAACTGCGCCAGGTGGTTTCAACAGAGTATTGGTGGCCATCGACAAGTTCACCAAGTGGATCGAGGTCAAGCTGGTCACATGCCCCAAGGCTGACAGAGTACTCGACTTCCTGGATGAACTCGTGCATCGCTACGGACTACCCCACCGCATCATCACAGATCTGGGCTCCAACTTCAACAACCACCAGTTCTGGGAGTACTGCGAGAACAGTGGGATCGACGTCCGATACGTCTCAGTTGCCCATCCTCGGGCCAACGGACAAGTCGAGCGTGCCAACGGGATGGTGCTCGACGCTCTCAAGAAGCGGCTACACGACGCTGCTAACTCCAAAGGAGGCAAGTGGATCAAGGAACTACCCAATGCACTCTGGGGGCTACGTACTCAGCCCTCCAAGCCAACAGGGCAATCCCCTTACTTCCTGGTCTACGGCTCCGAAGCAATCCTCCCTGCTGATGTCATATGGAACTCACCAGCAGTGGAGCATTACGACGAAGTCGTCTCTGAAGACAGCAGAAGAGTTGACATCGATGGACTCGAAGAAGCTCGTTGTGCTACCCTCGTCCAATCAGCAAGGTACCTAGAGGGTATCCGACGCTACCATGATCGCAACGTCAAGGAACGCTCCTTCAACGTTGGTGATCTCGTCCTCCGTCGTATCCAGAACACGGAAGGACTACACAAGCTCAGCTCCCCCTGGGAAGGTCCCTTCATCGTGGCAAAGGTGACTGGGCCGGGCTCCTACCGCCTCCAGACACTTGAAGGCGAAGACATCAACAACTCGTGGAACGTCGACCAGCTCTGTCGATTCTACGCCTAGTCTACACGACTACTCCGGGGTTCAAGTCTACACGACTACATCAAGACCCCTCCGCCGTAGGCGGCCTCCGGGTCCTGGCTCCAGTCTCCGGACTACTCCTCCGCCGTAAGCGGCCTCCGGGTCCAGGCACCAGTCTCAGGACTACTTCTCTCCAAGATCCAGCCCGCGCGGCTACCTACGGATCCTGGGCTGCGACGAGCGACAAAGGACTCTAGCAGCGGTCTACTGAGAGACCATGTACTCCAAGATCCAGCCTACACGGCTACCTACGGATCTACTGCTGTAAGCGGCTACTCGCCCTAGCACCACTTAGCCATAAGCGGCCTCCGGGTCCAGGCGACTACTCTGTAACTACGGCCCTGGCCATCCAGGTGTACTCCTTCAGTAATAAAGTCTGATTGATCATCAACTTCTTTACTGCCTACATCCCTCAACGGGACTACCGCCGAGTACGACTACTCGCATCAACTCCACGATGGGGCTCCGCACTCTAAGATCGCGACTATGAGTACTCATTGATGGAACTTTTCTTTCATTAATACTTGAACAATTACATTACAAATGTTTTTGTACACATACTACTATGAGCTAACTATTACAGGGCTACTGGAGGTTAAGCTTTTCGGCGACTTGCTCCGCAATGGGCGCCATCCGCTCCCGGCAGCCTCCGCATACTTGCTCATCCGTACGGTTGGCGGCTACCCCCGCCAGCGACTACTTCCATGGGCGCCTTCGGGAAGTAGGACTTCATGAAGGCCAGCACCTGGTTCGGGATCGACCTCGCCAGATGCTTCACATACGCCGCCAGCCGACTGGGGGCTTCCTTGAGCCAATCCACGAGAGGTGCTATCTTGGGGCCGCCAGGATGAGGCACCAAGAGTCTTGCAATCGGAAGCGCGACTTCTTCAAGTTCCTTCAGCTGGGCCCGCAGTGCCTCCCAGTCCTCGTTCAACTTCTGCAACGATTTGTAGCAGTTGACGAGGTCACGATCGGAAGCAATGCGAAGCTCCATGTACTTGTCGCACTCGAAGGCAAGTTCCTTATAGTCAAGCTCGAGTACCTGGCGAGCCTCCTGCTCCCGGTAGAAGAGGTTCTTCATATCCGTCTCTCGAGGTCCTCAATCGCTCCACCGGGTCTCAAGCTCTGCAAAACAACAAGGCGCAGCGGGTTAGACTACCTCTCAACCTCCAACAACTACTCAACAAGTCAAGTGGTGTACCTTTGTTCTTTCTGCGGAGTGTCTTGTTCTTCCGCACCAAGTCTTCGCTCTTTGCCTGCATCTCCTGGATGTCATTGTGATATTTGGCGAAGGCGGCGTCGAGCTTGGATTGCAAGGCGGCCGCGTGCTTCCGCGACTTCACGAGTTGATCTTCCAGCGCTTCAGCCCGGAGCACCGCGTCGCCGAAGCCTTGCAGCATGTTAGACTTCTCGCGTGACCTCTCCACGACGTCCTGCACGGACAACACATGTTGAATGAGTACTCAACAACAGAGGATTGACTACTCAGGAGTTAAGACTACTCACCTTCATCAACTGTTCAGCCTGGCGGACCGCCTCCAGGTGCCTGGCCACCGTCGCCGGGTCCACCAAGTCGTCAGCCAACAACTCCACTCCGCCACGACTACTCGCGGCGGCTTCAGTCATCGGCGCAGAGCGGATGGGCTCTGCGTCTTGGATCTCCGGGCAGCGGACAACCACCTCCCGGAGCGGCCTGCGGCGGCACGGTGGCCTCCTCTCCTCCGGTCGCCACGGCGGCCTCCTCCATCGGCTCGGGGGCTCCTTCGGCCCCCCTCCGCACTTGTGGTGTCAAACTCTGCATAGGCACCGCCGCCGGGATGTCGCTCCCTTCGGCCTCGGCGCCTGTCAAGAAGAAGACAAGTGCATTAGCGACTACGACTACTCTATGGGGAATACTAAAGCCTCAGCAGAGTACTTACCTTCGACCACGCTGGCCTCGGGCAATGCAGCTCCAGCAGCCGGTGCTTCGGACTCCACCTGAGGGGCAGGAGTGGACTCCTCGGCGGGCGGCGTAGCTTCTTCCTCCGCCACCACCGCAGAGGACTCATCCCCCTCCCAGGACATATCTATTGATTTCCTGCAGAAGTACACAAAATTGGTTGTCAATCAAGCTCGACTACTACACCAAGTACTACTCAGGAAGATCCAGCACTTACAAGCTTGACCGGACTATCGTCACGGTCGGGGCGCCGAGGATACTGGCAATGTCTACCAGACCAACCTCGGCGGGCGCCGATTCTTGCGCCTCCGCGGCCACTGCCTCTTCTGCAGCAACGGCAGCCGGTGCAGTGCCCTCCTGCGCTCCTGCGGCCACCACCTCTTCAGTAGCAGCGGCTGCGGGCTCCGCGCTCCCTTGAGGAGCAGGGGGCTGGCGCTCCAGCTGCGCCAAGAGCTCTTCAACAGTGGGGGCTGGGATACGACTCCCAGCGGGCTCCCCCACTGTGTCCCACTCGCCTTCGTCGCCCTGATCAGCGGGCTCCGTAGGCGGCACCTCCTGCAAGCAAGGCAACATGTCCTTGAAGATGCGTGTCGGCCTATCGACAATGTCGTCGTTGTTGACCTCGCCTCCAGGCATCTGCGACGTGTCGTCGTCGCCGGTGTACTCGAAGCCCAGGGTGTCGCGGGCCATCAGTGGCTGCACCCTGCGCTTCATGAAGCTGAAGGCCATGTGCTCGGCCCTCAGCCCGGCTTCTCTCAACACCTTGATGCGCGCCAACATCTCGGGGAGCTGGATTCCCTCCTGCATCGTGGGCTCCGTGTTCCACCAGGCGCGATGTTTGGGCTGCTTCCCGCTCGGCTTCGGCAACCCGGGGTGGTGGTTCGTGATGTAGAACCATTTCTCTTTCCAGTCCTGGTTGGAGTCGATGAGCTTGTACGAGAGGTACTGCTCGGCAGCGTCCTCCCGCATCTGGATTCCTGCTCCACCGACTACTCGCGGGTTGCTGGCGCTCAGCTGCGGCTTCACCCGAAAAAACTTCCGGAACAGGATCCAGTGGGGCTTGATCCCCAGAAACGCCTCACAGAAGTGGACGAAGACAGCGGTATGGAAAATACCGTTGGGGTTGAGGTTGAGGTACTCGACGCCGTAGTACCCCAGGAGGCCTTTGAAGAAGTCGCTTGACAGAAGCACGAGTCCTTCGGTTTTTTCTCTCCGGTTTTTCGGGATATTCTTGCCAAAACTTCAGATGGACCCTCAGCCAGAGCCTACGACTCAACCTAAGGCTCGGGGGCTACTCCATATGGAGTGTGATTTTGCAATCGCACTTCCATATCAGCTTCGGCTTCAAGACAACGCGGGCATTTTTGAAGACCTTCGAGGGCAGCACTCGAGGACGCTTGGGACTACTCGAGAAGACTTCAGGATTGCTCAGACATCAGCTGGAGTACATTCCAGCCTCGGGATGCTTCGACTACTCTTGAGGACTTTTGACTTGTAGTACTTAGGGACGCTTGAGGACTACTCGTTAAGGCCGTCAAGATTACTTGAAGCTATCCTTCTCGACTACAAAGTACTCGGGGGCTTGTTGTATGGACCTCCCTAGGCCCACTACCTCGGTGGGTACCAGGACCGACTACTCGGTGGGCCCCTGGGACTACCCGGCTTGCGCTACACGGCACCTGATGGCGTGGAGCATAAGGACTACGGAGGAGAAGTACTCGGTTAGGAAGCTGTACATGTCCCGCACTGTATGGAAGACTCCTAGACGTACTCGACTAGTACTCTCTCCCTACTCCGACTTGTAACCCTGCCTCCCGGACTATATAAGGCGAGGCAGGGACCCTTCTCTAGCATCATATCTCATCTCACGGCGTACAATTACACCATCTTGTAATCGTACCCAATCAATCCAGAGCTACGCAGCATACAGGACGTAGGGTATTACGCACCTCGCGGCCCGAACCTGTCAAAATTGTGTGCCACGTGTCTCTTCCTTCAAGTTACCGATCTCAGCGAGGCCACATTTATCTACTTCGGGTACTCCCCTTAGTAGGTTGCCGGTCTAAAACACCGACAACCGGGTCCCTCGAACGAAGCCTACTTTTCTTCTCCACACATGGAGGCCTCACCGACGACGACCTTTCGCGCTTGTTCTTCACCTGCACCAACACCAGTCAAGCCGCAACCTGCACCTGCAATACTTAGCCAAGAATCAGTCCACACAACGTTGTCAATCACTCATCACACAAGGAAGCGACCATCCACCGGTCCTCCAACCACACATGGTCCTCAGCATGTTCAAGTATCGTAGGCCCATGGGCGAGTGTCTCTTTTATATCTCGTCAACATAATCGTTCTCTCTAGTGTAGTGTAGTTGTTTTCTAGTTTAACCATAGATTAGGTTTTGGGTAAGTTAGTGAGTAGAGGTAGATCAAACGCTTGTAATCCCCTTGCTCCGCGGATTGACAAGAACCTAGGGAATCCCGTGGTGAAAAAGGTGTAGGTCCATACGCTTGCGGATCGTAGGTGGATACATCTTCTATCTGTCAACAGCCCCTCGTCGGAATCTGAGAGGATCCAGTCGAGGACACTTGTTTCGGCATTGGGTTCACTCCATCGTCGCTTGGCCCCTCTCCGACACTCATCTTCGTCTCCCTCTTCGCTGCCATCTCGTCGGCATGCGCGCGGATCCAGTTGCGGCACCGCTTCGCGTTCCGGTTCTCCTCGACCCCGGGTGCACGGGGTCGTCTACTGTTTGGCCCCATCGCCGGCGCTCATCGTCGTCTCTGTCTCCACGCCTCCTCTGCGGTTCAAGGAAAGTGTTGCGCTTATCCAGTCGGAAAGAAGGGGGCGGTGTAACATCTCGGCTCCCCGAGGCCGGGCTGGCAGCTCTCTAGGACCCTAAGAATATCCCCACAAACCAACACATGTCTTTCCTGCGCACTTTGTCCTCACTCATGGGCACCCGGGAAGGACTTCCTGGTCGGTCACCCATCGCTCCAAGCCAAGCACGCTTAACTTTGGAGTTTTTAGTGATGGGCTTCCGGAAAAGAAGTTGCAACTTATTGGTATGAGTATCCTTATCAATCCTATTAAGCCTCGGGCCGAGATGTCACAGGAGGTTGAATATTCATTTTGTACCCTTTGACTTTTACAAATCACATTTGACCATTCGTCTTATTCAAAAAAATTGTGAAAATGTAGAAATAATTATGATATACTTAAAATATATATTATGATAAAACATGTCATAGTAAAATAAATAATACTTTCACATTTTTTTTCAAATAAGACGAATGGTCAAACGTGAAGCACGAAAGTCAACAAGTGTAAATATTTGGGATGGAGGGAGTAGTAGTCAATGCCGACGCAGGTTAGCAAACCCGTGTCGCTTTGTTGGCTGGTGCGCGGGCAATGGTTACCTTCTTTATACTAGGCTGCTGACGCTTTTTTGAAATGATACTTAATTGCTTCCCTCAAAAATTAGGGCCCATAAAGCAGCACCTTAAAATTAATAAAAATACGAACAATTCATAGTTTTTTAAAGAGTTTAACAACTCATATGAGTAGTTGGGCATTTGGTATTTTGAATAAAATATGAACAGTCACACGCCTCCTTGTGACCACATGATTTTTGTGGCCAAGAGCTCTCCTGAACGGAGACGGGTTCCAAGGCGTGTGACCGACCGCCTGAAGGTTCGCCGTCTTGTCAATATAAATCCTAGACGGCCAAGAACATCGTCAACCGCGGCACCAAGAAAACCCTAGCACCACTGTCTCTGGTCACCAATAAGTGAATCCAAGAGCTTCTTCTTCCTCAAGGAAGTGGATGGCGTCATGCGAGCCATCAAGGAAGCGGGAGAGGGAGGAGGTGCTGCCGTCCCCGCTTGCCGAGCCCGAGAAGGTGCCGCCGCCCCCGCCCGCCGAGCCCGAGGAGGTGCCGCAGCCCTGAGGACCATGTGTGGTTCGAGGACCGGTGGATGGTCGCTTCCTTGTGTGATGAGTGATTGACAACGTTGTGTGGACTAATTCTTGGCTAAGTATTGCAGGTGCAGGTTGCGGTTTGACTTGTGTTGGTGCAGGTGAAGAACAAGCGAGAAAGGTCGTCGCCGGTGAGGCCTCCAGGTGTGGAGAAGACAAGTAGGCTTCGTTCGAGGGACCCGGTGGCCAGCGGGGTCAAGTGCGGTCCGCATGGTGGCATGAACAGCAAGATGAAGTCGTGGACGGTTTCTTGGTAGAGCCTCAAAACCAAGGTCGAGTCAGGACTACGTGGGAGCCAAGTCATCAGTGGAGATTGGCGAAGGCTACACGAGTTCGCGGGGTTTGTAGTGGTTCACCAGAAAACCACTGGGTTACTCGGTTGAGCCACAAAACCGAGGCTGAAGACTCGACGAGGACGTGCGGCCACCCAGGCCGATTCAACCGCCCAGGAGGGGCGGTCAGACTGCCTGGGCCGGTCAGATCCTCGGGGACGGTCTAACCGCCCTGGGGGGGTCTGACCGCCTTGGTCGCTGGCGCCGAGGTGCTTCGAAGCGGAGGACACACGTCGAGATCGCAAGGCTTGCGTCGAGGCTAAGCAGGTTGCGGTCGCCGGGCATCCGTCCGATGAAGAAAATCTGAAGACTTCCAAATTCGCCCTTGAGGGGCTTGTATCCCTAGTTATTAAGTAAGGGTAGTTTAGTCTTTTGGGTGCCTCCATATATACTCTTTGAGGGGATGGATGGCAGCCATCTCTGGGAACCCTAGTTCATTTGCTTTCCTATTTTCCCTTCCTATTTTCTTAGGATTTCCATAGGACTAGCTTGAGAGCTTCATGGTGAGATCTTGTGAGAGGGTTGGATGATCGGGCGGCAAGCTAGACCTTGTATGAACCTTCTTGGTATGTATAGATCATTCGGCGTGGTTCCTCAAGGTCTTGTTGTGTTGTTCCCGGTTGTTCTTGGTGGTGATTTTCGGAGCCCTCTCTTGGTGGTTTTCTTGGGGTGTTTTCGGGACCTTGCTATTGGGGATTTGATAGGGGAAATTTGTGGGAACCCTTCGTGGTTCTTTGGGCTGTGATTCCCCTCCCAAATCCGTGAGTTAAGGGCCTCGATTTGGTGGTTTTTCGAGTTGGGCGAGTTCTTGACCTAGAGAGGCGATTTTTTTGATTCCTCTTGATTGTGAGCGATTCGGGTCGATTCCCTTGAGGTAGAGGTTGCCCAGGAAGTAACCCAACTATTCCCGAAGTTTCGCTGTAATCCGTGGAGTGATTCGGGAGATCGGGCGATGGGAAGTTCAGGTTTGACCCGTGGGCAAGTTTTCTGGAAGGGGCGGTCTAACCGCCCTGGAACTTCCAGGTCGAAGTTCTGTTTCGCCGGATTTTTTCTGTTAGTTTGTTCGCCTTGATCAGAGGAGCGTTCGGGTGAAATTTTGGGTTGTTCTCGTGCCGTTTGCTAGGAGTTCTTGCTTGGAGTTCTTTGCTGGGTATAGGAGGTTAGACCGCCCCTGGTAGCCGGTCTAACCGCCCCTAGGGCCCTGGGTGAAGTTTTGGTTTTCGCCAAGATTTTCTGGTAGCTAGCATGGCCCTGACCAGAGATCTCTGTTGGTGAAACCGTGGTGCGTTTTGGTGCTCGGGAGAGGTGTTTCGGAGGATTTCTTGGTTGCATGGTGGAGGCGGTCTAACCGCCCCCATACCCGGTCTAACCGCCCCCTCTAGACAACCGACTTTCGAGTTGTTTCCACTGTCGTGAGTGCGTGGGTGTTGATGTTGCTGGTAGTGTTTGTTCCTAGGACTAGTAGCACTCTAGTGGCTACGTGGTTTTGGCAAACAGAAGGTAGAAGTGCGGAGTGTGTGATCTTGGGGGTTCGACCGAGCGAGTTCATCTTGTTGGAGTTTCAATCTCCTTCGAGAAGAATTTTTATCGGCTCCCATTCACTCCCCCCCTCTCTGGTCGCCTAATTGGTCCTTCAAGTGGTAACAGAGCTAGTTCGGGTCTTTGTTGACTCTAACCAGTCTAAGATCCAAAGATGGCGTTCCAGGAACGGGGTTCGGGTCCTCCACACTTCGATGAGAAGAACTACCAGATGTGGAGTAAGCGGATGGTGGCGTTCCTCCGCAGAAAGGGTCAGATCCTTTGGGATGTCATGGTGGACACAGGCTATGTCCAACCAATGAACTTCCTTGCTCCAGGATCGAGGGACATGTTCGACGCCAACAATAAGGCGGTCAACTACTTGTTTCGTGCTTTGTGTCAGCCTGAGTTCGATCGGGTGCACACCGAGCACTTGGCTTGTAGAATCTGGTTGGTGTTGAAGGAGGCTCATGTTGGGAATGCCCAGGTTCATGCACGGATGTATGCGACCTACCGGAGACAGTACGAGAACTTCACTCGTCTCCCTGGTGAGTCCATCGATGCCTTGTTTAAGAGGTTCACGGTGGTTGTGAACAACATGAGGGCCAATGTTGACGTGCTCCCGTACGATGATCATGATAGAGCCGTCAAGCTCTTACACTCTTTGGATCGTACGATTTGGGGCGGAAAGTTCGAGGCCATTGTGGTGTCGGAGAAGTATGACACTCTGACGGTGAACGAGCTGTTCTCGAAGCTCAAGTCGGCTGAGGTGGATAGGGGCATGACAGCCAAGCTCGAGGGACCGACTGACTCTCATAGTCTTGCCCTCGTTGGTGGTTCGAAAGGAAAAGCTAACACTAACCCATCCACCAGGATGTTCTCTTTGTCCTCTTTGATGTCTATACCAGATGAGGAGTTCGACGTGCTTGGAGAGGATGAGCTGGCGTTGCTGACGAGGAGGTTCGAGAGGCTGCATGAGAACCGGGTGAACATGAAGAGGAACACGTGGACATGCTTCCAGTGCGGCAAGCCAAGACACTTCATCGCCGACTGCCCAGAGAAGGTCGAGAACAAGGACGGCTACAAGCATAAGTCGAGGATGGATGGCAAGTACCGGTAAAGGCGTGATCACAAGAGCAAGCACAAGAACAAGCACAAGGACAAGCGACGATCGAGGAAGAAGGAGAGCAGAGGCAAGGCCCGAGCGATGGTTGGAGCGAGCGACGTCGACTCCAGTTCCGCGTACTCCACCTCGAGCTCTAGCAGCAGTGAAGATGAAGGTGATCGTCGCAAGAGCAGGAAGTCGTCCAAGAACACCGAGCGGCCGAGCCGCTCCGCTAGAGACGGCTTCTGCACCATGGCGCTGAGCTGCGGCAGCAAGAAGAGCACACAGAGCGACTCAGACTCTGACTCCGACGACGAGGTGCGTGATGAACTTCCTTTCTTGTGTCAGGAGAATGAACAGCTTGGCTCGTTGCTTGATAATCGTGATGAGATGCTTAGAGAGGCCAAGAAAATGAGAAAAGAGCTTAGGGATTCACTCGAGGATGCTAGGACTAGAGTGGCTGAGCTAGAGACACAGGTTCTTGATAGCAAGCATGAAATTGATTCCCTTAAGGCTAGCCCTGTTCTTTCTGATGAGGTTGATTGTGCTGATTTGAAGGATCGGATGGCGACTAGAGAGGGGAGGAGTCAATAGGAGCCGGTAAAAATTCTTCTCGAAGAACCCGGCCTATACCCTAGACAAATCCCCGTCACACACGAGCGATGGATCGAATCACACAACAACCGCCAAGACAACAAGGTTACGCATGAACCTCAAGTCTTAGGAACGATTCCTTGAAGCACACGCGGAAGCACGAAAGAAGAAGGAAGGAATCGAATCAAAGAACCAAGCTGTCAGCCTCGGGTGGACTGTCCGGCCAGGTAGGGCGGACTGTCCGCAAAGGCCACGCGGACAGTCCGGCTAGGTGCCGCGGACAGTCCGCAAGAGACGCGGACCGTCCGGCCGGGGGCCATGGACTGTCCGTTAAAGACAACACAACCACCAGAACCGACCCGAGAATGACGGACCGTCCGCGAAGGTCGGGCGGACCGTCCGCACGGATCCCGGACCGTCCGCTACTGAAGCTCGGTCCGTCCGCGAACCGGCTGCAACGGAAACCTAAAACAAAACCGGATCGAAAGCAAAGGCGCGCAAGAACACGACGAACACGCGAAGAACACGGAGCCCATGGACCGTCCGCGCCGCACGGACAGAGCAGAAAACAGCTCGACCCCGAGGGTCAACTCTCCCAATCCATCACCAGATCTCCCAAACGGTAGAAGCTGTTGAGACAAGAGTTTAGGGACAAGTTAAGCGTCAAACAAGGATGCTATACCCCAAAAATTTTGCCTCCTAACATCCTAAATCACCGGGAATCGCGGATCCTTTGAACACCACCAAAAGCTAGAGCTCCGAACGAAAATCCTTGAATTGAAGTGGTTTCCCGGCGTTTGAGGGCACAAGATCAATCCCAAAGATGCACAAGACATCCATCCATGTTTCCCTCAACGAAATCCGGGGAGAAACCCACTCAAATCCGCGAAACCACATCAAGAACAAAGGCATCAAAAACAAGCACGAAATAGACCACAAAAAACACAACGCGGAATCTTCTATACAAACCAGGAAAGATTCACAAGGTCTAGCATGCCTCCCTAGTATCCATCCCTCTCAACAAATCTCTCATGAAGCTCTCATGCTAGCCTAGAGAAAATGGAGAAGAAAACAGTCCAGAAAAATGAGAAAGAGGAGGGGGGAAATGAAACCCTAAGTCGCGGAGAGAGTGAGCCATCCACACACACTCATGGCTTATATATCGGGTCCCGCCGGTGTGGGAAATGACTCGAGTACCTCTAACTCAACTACTGGCGATACAACCCACGCAGGGGCATTTATGTAATGTTTGTGGGTCTTGCCATCGGACGGCCACGCCTTCGCCGCACCCCGCGTCCTCCCGACGCAAGCCATGCGATCCCGCCGCGTGTCCTCCGCCTCGAAGTTTCCCGACACGCCCGGATCCCGTCTCCGTCGTGTTGGGCCTTCGGACTTGGTTTTGAGGCCCAAACCAAGAAACCATCCTCCGATGGTTTTGTGGGCAAACCACCAAACCTCGTGTGCTCGGCCCGGCCTCCCGCCAAGCCTCTTGACTTGACCGCCACCGTGCACCGGCTCGATCGTCCATGACTTCGTCTTGCTCGTCTCGCCACCATGTGGCCCGCACCTAGTCCCGCCGTCCACCGGGTCCCTCGAACCGAGCCTACTTGTCTCTCCATCTCCCGGAGGCCCCTCAAGGCTGAAGACCTTTCGCACCTGTTCTTCACCTGCAACAACACGATCTAGGCCGCAGCCTACACCTGCGCACTGAGCCAAGATTCAGTCCAACACCCGTTGTCAATCACTCATCACTGAGGAGCGGTCATCCATCGACCATCGGGACGCTCCTGGTCCTCAATCTCCCCCTTGATGAGTGCATTGACAACACACAACGCGAAATGAAATTCAGAGAAAGAAAGAAAGAAGAAGGAAAAACAAAGAAGCACAACACATGACCAAAAACCAAAGAAAGGCAAAGAAAGGTCACAAGCCGAGCAAAGCACAACCTCCACACCGAAAACAGCAAGAAAGCTCCCCCTGAACAAATGCAAGCTCCCCCTAAACATGTGGATGCAAACTTCCAAATTTTAGCTCACATCTTCTGAATTTGCATTAAGCTCACTTCTTCTCCCCCTTGTTGACAATGTATGAATCAAGGTGAAAAAGCAGAAATGTAAAACAAAGCATATAAACATCTACATGAGCTTCTCAAATAGGCCAAATCTAGTGTCAAAGGCTAGAAATGAGACAAAGAGCACACATATGGATCATAACATAGTCAAAGCATTGCCACAAGTAATATATGGAAATATAGGCATGTGACAAAGCAAATTTTCAGATTTAGTAGTTTTATCAAAAGATGGCTCACTTCAAATGTAAAGGCCTATCCATGTCATATTCTAGCCAAAAACATGCATATCATCCAAAGATCATACAAGGATATCCAATTCTCGACAAAAGATCATTGCAAACACCCATAAAGCAAAGCATGTCATGTTAAAGCTCATGAGCCATGTGCCCACTTCGGGGAGACTTCTCCACTGGTGAACATCATGCAACATGTTTTGCACCCATGTGTAAAAGATAAGACATTTTAAGCATAAACATGATGGATGGAGCATTTTTCAAGCATACACACTTCTTTTCAAGATTAATTCATTGCATGGTACATGAAGTGCCTTTGCGGCAAAAAGAAGCTTATGCTCCTCCATGAATGCAACATAGGCTAAACATTCACAATGATATTCGGCCTTTGGTCCAAATGCAAGAAAAAGATATCCAAGCACAATCTAAGCATAGAAAGCACATTTAGACCAAAACGTGACATGGATACACTACTACACATGAGTGGAGCACATTTCATCAAATTTAGTCAAGATTAGCATTTGATTCAAAAAGGACGATCTCACAACACATATATCTCAAATATTCCAAGAGCATAGCCTTACATAGCCATTTCTCTACACACATGACCAATATCTCACAAGTAGCCAAAGAAACTCAGATAAGACATATGAAAGAAGCTCATCATCCTAAAATGCAATATGATACAAATGCAACATGATATATGACAATATGGCTATCCTACCATGGTTTATACATCAAGCAAAGCATGTATATACATCAAAGGAAAAACATGGTATGATACATATGGTACAAAAGAAAATCCCCCAAGAATCAACTAGAAAGGGCAACAAACGCCAAGTTCCCCCCGCAAGCACACAAATGTAGCTTGGTCGAGAGGCTTTGTGAAAATGTCTGCAAGCTGATCTTGGGTAGGGACATGGCTCAACACAATGGTCCCTTTCTCCACATTGTCTCTCATGAAATGGTATCTCACTTCTATGTGTTTGGTTCTGGAGTGAAGCACTTGGTTTTTCGCTACGCTTATGGCACTGGTGCTATCACAAAGAAGTGGGATCTGGGTGCACTCCTCACCAAAGTCTCTCAAAGTGTATGAGATCCACAACAGCTGGGAGCAACAACTCGCGGCTGCAACATACTCTGCCTCGGTGGTAGACTGAGCTACACTAGACTGCTTGCAGGAAGACCACGAAACCAACGAGGACCCAAGAAACTGACAAGAACCAGAAGTAGAGTTCCTCTCGACTCGACAACCAGCAAAATCCGCATCAGAGAAACCATGAAGGGAAAGAGTCGAGGAGGAAGAATACCAAAGGCCAAGACCAGGGGTAGACTGTAGGTACCTGAAAATCCTCTTGACGGCCTGTCGATGTGATGTCCTCGGCGAAGCCTGAAAACGAGTGCACAGACACACACTAAACTGTATGTCTGGCCTCGTCGCCGTCAAGTAGAGGAGGGAGCCGATCATGCTCCTGTACTCCCGCTGGTCCACTGGTTCTCCGTCCTCGTTCGCATCCAAAGTAGCCATACTCCCCATGGGTGTCGACATAGGCTTCACATCTTGCATCTGGAACTTCCTCAGCACGTCTTTCGTGTACTTGGTCTGATGTACAAATGTCCCATCCTTCACTTGCTTGATCTGCAACCCAAGGAAGTACTGCAACTCGCCCATCATGCTCATCTCGAATTCCCTGCTCATCTCATCTGCAAACTTGGCAACAAGGTTATGTGACGAGCCACCAAAGACAATATCATCCACGCATATCTGCACAATCAACAAGTCATTTCCATGCTTGAGGAGAAACAAGGTCCTATCCACAGTACCCATCACAAACCCTCTGCTCACCAGAAAACCTCTCAATCTCCCATACCAAGCCCGGGGCGCCTGTTTCAACCCATACATAGCCCTTTTCAACCTGTACACCCTGTGTGGATACTTCTCACTCTCAAACCCCGGTGGCTGCTTCACATACACCTCCTCCTCTATTACCCATTCAGAAAATCACTTTTCACATCCATTTGAAACAACTTGAACCCTTTAGCCACGGCAAAGGCTAGAAGAATTTGAATTGCCTTAAGACGGGCCACAGGAGCAAAGGTCTCCTCATAGTCGATCCCCTCCTTCTGACTAAATCCCTGAGCAACAAGTCTGGACTTGTTCGTCACAACCATCCCATTCTCTTCCTCTTTGTTCTTCCAAACCCATTTGGTTCCTATAGGATGACAATTTGGAGGTGGTTCAACTAACTCCCACACCTGGTTCCTCTCAAAATTTTCCAACTCCTCATGCATAGAATTGACCCAGTTTGCATCAGATAAAGCATGTCCAATGTCCTTGGGATTAAAGGTGGCAATAAATGCAGCATGAGCGAAATGAGAGGAATTTCTGGACCTTGACCTTGTAGTACGTTCGTCGATGTCCCCAATGATCTTTGATAGGGGATGCACTTCTTGAATTCGTCGGGGAGCCTCACACCTCGAGACTACCTCCCCCTCAACTTCAGCTTCTCTCGCCTGGTCCTCTTGTCGCACCGTCGTTTTCCATGAAGTAGACGGTCCACCCTCCATAGTGGTCGTAGGGGAAGTAGTGGGTACACATTCAGCTTCAGGTGCATGGTTCTCTCCATCATCATCTCCAGCTTCATCCTTCTCCTCTTCAAAGAGGTCCTCGGCCATCTCTTCATCACCTGCACATTCAAAGCCAAGAGAGGTACATGGCATTGTCTCGTCGAAGGTTACCTCGCAAGTCTCCATGATTTTGTTAGTCTCAAGGTTAAGCACCCTATAGGCTCCAGAATGGTTAGCATATCCAAAGAAAATCCCATCACTAGACCTAGCCTCAAACTTGTCGAGTTTTCCCTTCTTATGAATAAAGCACTTGCAGCCAAAGACTCGAAAATGACTCACCTTGGGTGCCCGACCATGCATCAGCTCATAACATGTCTTCCTCTTGAAAGGTTGCAATAAAATCCTGTTGGAAACATGACAAGCCGTATTGACCGCCTCAGCCCAATACCTCCTAGGAGTCCTGTGCTCATCGAGCATCATCCTAGCCATCTCACAAAGAGTCCGATTTTTCCTTTCCACGACTCCATTTTGAGGGGGCACATAAGGGGTCGAATAATGATGTTCAAGACCTAGATCACGAAAAAAGGCATCAAAACGAGAGTTCCTGAACTCTGAGCCATTATCACTGCGGATAGCTCGAATAGCATTCCCATGCCTCTCATTTTTCAACCTCACGATCAGATCTCGAACAAAACCAAATGTCTCACTCTTGTCTTCCAAGAAAAACACCCGGGCATAGCGAGAGTAATCGTTCACCACAACAAGGACATACCACTTCCCACCCACCGAGCGAACTCGAGCTGGCCCAACAAGGTCCATATGCAACAGCTCTGTCGGACGCTCGGTCATGACATCGGTCAGGGGTGGATGGGGAGTGGCTACCATCTTGCCATGCCTACATGGATCACAGACGAAATCCTTCTCAAACTTCAACCTCGGCAATCCTCAGACAAGGTCAAGACCACTCAAGCGGGAAACCAAATCAAAGCTCAAGTGACCCAACCTCCTATGCCATTTCCACAAATCAGAAGAAGGACCAGCCATCAAACGAAAAGCGGGACCCAAAGAACGAGAGAAATCGACCACGAAAATCTGACCCTCGGGAATGATCATACAAACAAGATCACCTCGAGAATCCAGCAAACGAGACTCACCAGACTTGAAACGCACCTCAAAGCCCTCATCAAGCAACTGAGAAACCGAAAGTAAATTGAAACCTAAAGACTTCACAAGAGCAACTCTCTTCAACGCTACCTTGTCACTCACATGTACTACACCCTCAGAAATCACCCTTCCTCGTCCATTGTCCCCAAAAGTGATGTACATCTTTTCCTTCACTAGGGTGAGCCTGGAGAACCACTTCTTATCTCCGGTCATGTGTCGGGAACATCCGGAGTCGATCAACCAAATGTTCTCCAAGTCTCCTGCCTGTAGTCAGAAACAAGAACGAGAATGAGCTAGCGACTCGACACTGGGGTTAGCACAAAGAAAGTTAAACCAGTGTCGAGCCATCTGCTCAAAAGAGGGGTTAGCAAACATCATTCCCTTGCCACCAAACTTCCCATGTCCCATGGAAGGAGTACAAGCACCACGAGGGGGAAAACGTGGTCCGTAGGTCCTCTGGAACCCAAAGCTGCGATCATCTCCCCTAAACCCGTATTGAGGACGAGTAGGGGGACGTCCAGCAAAACCACCACGAGCCCGACCAAACCTCTCACCAGCACGCACACCATCATCTCTCCTATCAGACCTCTCACCACCACCTCTCTGTGGGAACCTACCACCCTGAGCTCCAGCTCTACCAACACTCCTCACACTTCTAACACCCCGTGGAACTGGCACTCTAGGCTCAGGAATACCATGAGACTGGCTATACCTGTCCTGGTTTGCTTTCTCCCTAGCAAGCCTCTCATCCCTCTTTCTCTTGTAGCAAAACTCTGCAAGGCGTCTCTCCTTGCCACAATACTCACACCTGAAGGGGATGGGTTTTGGTTTTGGCTCTGGCTTCTCTCTAGGCTTCTCACCCTTCTCACTCACAAACTTCACGGATTTCTGGAAGTCATTTGTTTTGGGTGGAAATTTGGGTGGATCTTGGGTTGTGTCAAGCTTGTTGCAAAGGTGGTTGGGCTTTTGTGTGAAAGAGTTCTTAGGTGCTTTTGGAAGTGGGACTTGGATGTCTCCGATCACCTCAAACTCGGGGTTAGACTCAACACACTTCTCATACACACTCTCCCCACTGTTCTCTCCCACTTTCTCACCCAACTTCTCAAAACCCAAACCACGACCATCAGCTCTCTTGAACTCCTCAATCATGATTTTCAATTGAGGTTCCTGCCCAGACAACCAACCCAACACCTTCCTCAAATAATCATTCCCCTCATAGATGACATCCAAACAGGAAGTAAGTTCAAGATTGCGCAAAGTGACTTCATCACAGCTAGTGCATGCATTGACAAAAGGAGATTTCAAAGAAGCTTCCAAATTGCTAATAGTAGAACGAGCATCAACAAGCTTAGCATGCATAGTAGGACATGATTTACAAGCACCAATCAAAGTGGGTATAGCCTTAAGCTCATCATACTCAGTCCTAAGAGCATCTAGTTTGGCCAAAGTGGAAGCATTCTTCTCATTAAGCAACTTGATCTCCTTCAACCATGCATCACATTCAGGACACTCAACATGATCAGGAGTAGTAGGAGCAAATTTCAAAGAGTCATTCTCGAGTTTCAATTCAAGCAATTTGGACTCTAACTCTCCTACTTTCTCACTAGCATTCTCAAGTTGAGCCCTAAGATCTTTCCTCATCTTCTTAGCATCTCTCAACACACTATCACGGTTGTCAATCAAGCCATTCAACCTAGTGATCTCAGCAAGCAAAGAGTCGGGGTCACGATTTACCTCATCCTCCGAGTCGGAGTCGCCGTCTTCCTTCTCGCTCTTCTTGCTGCTCGAGCTATGGGCCATCCCACAAAAGCCTTCAAGTGCCACATAGCTCAACCCACTGAGGTTCCGGCTTGCACTCTTCTTGCCCTTGCGCCTCCCGGCGACTTCATCTTCACTGCTTGAGCTTGACTGCGCGTCACTTGAGCTTGAGTTGACGTCGCTTGCCCCGGCCACCATAGCTCTTGCCTTGTCCTTCTTGTAGCCGCCCTTGCTCGGTCGCCGCTTGTCCTTGTCCTTGCTCTTGGACTTGCTGAAGTGCTTGCCCTTGGAGGAGTACTTGTCTTCATGCCTTGGGTGCGCCTTGTACTCGCTCATCTTGTACTTGTTCTCCTCCGCTTCCGGGCACTCGGCGATGAAGTGTCCACGCTTGCCACACTTGTAGCATGTCCCCGAGCTCCGCCTTGCATTCCTCCGGCTCTCATGTAGTCGATCAAACCTCCTTGAGAGCAAGGCCAGCTCCTCCTCGCCCAGCACATCAAACTCCTCATCTGGAATAGACATAAGAGAAGACAAGGAAAACTGTTGACAGGAAAAGTTAGCTGTGCCCTTTGATCCGCCCACAAGAGCAAGACTATGATCAGTCGAGCCCTCATGCTTGGATTGCAACTTCCTATCAACCTCAGCCGAATTGAGCTTAGAAAAGAGGTCATCCAACTCAATGGTCAAATATTGCCCAGACTCCTTGATGGCCTCAACCTTAGCACCCCAAACATTTGGTTCCAAGACATGCAAGAGCTTCAAAGCTTGATCATGCTCAGTGTAAGGGAAATCCTCAACATTAGCCTTCATGTTGTTCACGATGGCGGTGAACCTCTGAAACATCGCATCAATGTCCTCACCGGGATGTTGAGTGAAGTTCTCATATTGCATCCGGTAAGAGACAAAGAGGCAAGCCTTCACATGGTTATCACCACCGTGAGCAACCAACAACTTCTCCCAAATTTGCCAAGCAAGATTCAAATGGCGAACACGCTCAAACTCAGGATCACACAAGCTCCGGACCAAGTGATCAACGGCTTTTGCATTTGCCTCATACTTGGCCTTAGCACCAGCATCAGTCACCATAAGAGTATGGATGTTGACCGGAATAGTATAGGTTTTGTCAAGCACAATGAAATCCAACAACTTGCCACGAAGAAAGATGATCATACGAGCCGCCGACTTGTGGTAACCCTTCCCATCGAAGTGCGGCGGACCGCCCCGCTCAACGTACGCCATCTTAGGATTCAAGACTTGTCAGAGTCACAAAGAATCCGGCACCAAGCTCTGATACCAATTGAAGGATTGGATGGCGACTAGAGAGGGGGAGTGAATAGGAGCCGGTAAAAAATCTTCTCGAAGAACCCGGCCTATACCCTAGACAAATCCCCGTCACACACGAGCGATGGATCGAATCACACAACAACCGCCAAGACAACAAGGTTATGGATCAACCTCAAGTCTTAGGAACGATTCCTTAAAGCACACGCGGAAGCATGAAAGAAGAAGGAAGGAATCGAATCAAAGAACCAAGCTGTCAGCCTTGGGCGGACTGTCCGCAAAGGCCACGCGGACAGTCCGGCCAGGTGCCGCGGACAGTCTGCAAGAGTCACGCGGACCGTCTGGTCGGGGGCCACGGACCGTCCGTTAAAGACAACAGAACCACCAGAACCGACCCTAGAAAAACGGACCGTCCGCGAAGGCCGGGCGGACCGTCCGCGCGGGTCCCGGACCGTCCGCTACTGAAGCTCGGACCATACGCGAACCGGCTGGAACGAAAACCTAAAACAAAACCGGATCGAAAGCAAAGGCACACAAGAACACGACGAACACGCGAAGAACACGGAGCCCGCGGACCGTCCGCAACCGCCTTGTGGGCCGTCCGCGCCGCACGGACAGAGCAGAAAACAGCTCGACCCCGAGGGTCAACTCTCCCAATCCATCACCGGATCTCCCAAACGGTAGAAGCTATTGAGACAAGAGTTTGGGGACAAGTTAAGCGTCAAACAAGGATGCTATACCCCAAAAATTGCGCCTCCTAACTTCCTAAATCACCGGGAATCGCGGATCCTTTGAACACCACCAAAAGCTAGAGCTCCGAACGAAAATCCTTGAATCGAAGTGGTTTCCCAGCGTTTGAGGGCACAAGATCAATCTCAAAGATGCACAACACATCCATCCATGTTTCCCTCAAAGAAATCCGGGGAGAAACCCACTCAAATCCGCGGAACCACACCAAGAACAAAGGCACCAAAAACAAGCACGAAAAAGACCACGAAAAACACAACGCGGAATCTTCTATACAAACCAGGAAAGATTCACAAGGTCTAGCATGCCGCCCTAGCATCCATCCCTCTCAACAAATCTCTCATGAAGCTCTCATGCTAGCCTAGAGAAAATGGAGAAGAAAATAGTCCAGAAAAATGAGAAAGAGGAGGGGGGAAACGAAACCCTAAGTCGCGGAGAGAGTGAGCCATCCACACACACTCATGGCTTATATATCGGGTCCCGCCGGTGTGGGAAATGACTCGACTACCCCTAACTCAACTACTGGCGATACAACCCACGCAGGGGCATTGATGTAATGTTTGTGGGTCTTGCCATCGGACGGCCACGCCTTCGCCGCACCCCGCGTCCTCCCGACGCAAGCCATGCGATCCCACCGCGTGTCCTCCGCCTCGAAGTTTCCCGACACGCCCGGATCCCGTCTCCGTCGTGTTGGGCCTTCGGACTTGGTTTTGAGGCCCAAACCAAGAAACCGTCCTCCGATGGTTTTGTGGGCAAACCACCAAACCCCGCGTGCTCGGCCCGGCCTCCCGCCAAGCCTCTTGACTTGACCGCCACCGTGCACCGGCTCGATCGTCCATGACTTCGTCTTGCTCGTCTCGCCACCATGTGGCCCGCACCTAGTCCCACCATCCACCGGGTCCCTCGAACCGAGCCTACTTGTCTCTCCATCTCCCGGAGGCCCCTCAAGGCTGAAGACCTTTCGCACCCGTTCTTCACCTGCAACAACACGATCTAGGCCGCAGCCTACACCTGCGCACTAAGCCAAGAGTCAGTCCAACACCCGTTGTCAATCACTCATCACTGAGGAGCGGTCATCCATCGACCATCGGGACGCTCCTAGTCCTCATGATTGCTTTATTTTCCTTGCTGATCTTGCCTTGTTTAAGGAAAAGCATGCCTCCAAGTGTGAGGAACTAGATGTGCTTAGGGTTGAAGTGGCTGAGCTTAAGGCTAGACCTGCTTTGCTAGGTGCATGCACTTCTTGCCCTGTTTTGCATGAGAAAATTGATGAGATGCATGCTTATACTGTTTCTCTTGAGGCTAAATTGAAAGAACCAATTCCTACATCTTGCTCTACCTGCAAAATGCATGCTTTGAAGAATTTGGAACTTGCACATTATGTTGATCATTTGCAGGATGAGCATTGTGAGCTGAGAGAGTTGATGGGTTGGTTGTTTGGTCATGAGCCTCAGTTGAGGATAATGATTGAGACTTTCAAGAGGCAGAATGGTGAGGGACTTGGGGCAAACAAGGTTGGTGAGGGAAATGAAGAAAATATTCCAGAGCCACCAAAAACCCACCACAAAAATGATTCCCCCCAAAACCTAACCATCTCAGGAACCGACTAGACACAACCCCAGCTCCACCCGTGTTTCCTCCACAAACAAATGATTTCCAAAAGCCTATCAAGTTTGTGAGCACTTCCGGGAAAATGTTCTTTGGGAAAGAGAGTGAGAAGGCTAGTGAGGAGAAACCGGTGGAGAAGCCGAGTGGAGAGAAACCAAATGAGCAGCCCAAACCTAAGCCTAAACTTGTGAGGTTCCATTGTGGCTATTGTGGGAAAGAGGGTCACAAGGATGAGTTTTGCTTCAAGAGGAAACGTGAGGAAAGGATGGCAAAGGAGTGAGCGAACAAGGATAGGTACAACCCTTCCCATGGTGGACCTAAGCCTCGTATGACACTGCCCAGGGGAAAAGCTGTGGTGAGAAGTGTTCCGGCATGGGGAGATGCGAGTTCCCGCAGCCGGGGAGTTGTTCTAGAGAGGGCGGTCAGACCGGCCTGGCTAGGCGGTCAGACCGGCCCTGCCCAGAGGGGGGCGGTTAGACCGACCTGGCTAGGCGGTTCAACCGCCCCCAGAACTCTGGGCGGAGTGGTTTTCGAGGTGGTGAATCGAGAGGTTTCAGTTCTGGAGGTAGTGGTGCTGGTAGTTGGTCTGGAGAGTCAGCAGGTGGTCAGTTTGCTAGGCATTCTCCCTCTAGTGTTCAGTACGGGAATGGGAGGAGCTGTAGCTTTGAGATGGAGAGGAGGGACGGTCCACGGTCTTCCTTTCGTGGTTTTTGTCCTCCTCCAGTTAGAGAGGGTTGGTTCCCTCATGGTGGTTACAGTGGTGGTGTTCGTGGAGATAGTTTTGGTAGGAAAGATGGTTTGGTTTGTGCTAACCCCACTTTCGAGCAAATGGCTCGGCACTGGTTTTACTCTTTTGGTACTAACCCCAGTGCTGAGTCGTTTGTTCGCTCATGTGCTTGTTTTTGAATTTCAGGTGGGAGACTTGAAGAACATTTGGTTGATTGACCCCGGTTGCTCGAGGCATATGACCGGAGACAAGGGGTGGTTCTCAAGTCTCATCCCGGTGGTGACAAAGAGGTACATCACCTTTGGGGACAATGGGCGTGGGCGTGTGCTTTCAGAAGGTGAGATTAAGGTGAGTGACAAGATCACTCTCAGGTGTGTTGCTCTTGTTCAATCGCTTGGATACAATTTTCTTTCTGTGTCCCAGCTGTTGGATGAGGGTTTTGAGGTGTTGTTTCGGCCTGGTGGTCCTCGGATTTTGGATTCTCGAGGGGACCTTGTCTGTATGGTCGTTCCCGAGGGTCAGGTGTTTCAAGCTGATTTTTCTCAGTCTTCGGGTGTTGAGCGTTGTTTCTTGGCTGGTTCTTCGAGTGAGTTGTGGAGGTGGCATAGGAAGTTGGGTCACTTGAGCTTTGACCTTTTGTCTCGCTTGAGTAAACTCAATTTGGTCCGAGGATTGCCGCGATTGAGGCTTGAGAAAGAGTTGCTTTGTGCTCCGTGTAGGCATGCCAAGATGGTAGCCTCTTCTCACCCGCCTCTCACTGATGTGATGACTGAGCGTCCATGCGAGCTGCTCCATATGGACCTTGTTGGCCCAGCTCGTGTGCGATCTGCGGGTGGGAAGTGGTATGTCTTTGTTGTGGTGGACGACTACTCTCGGTATGTGAGGGTGTTCTTTCTTGAGGATAAGGGGGAGACGTTTGGTTTTGTTCGAGATCTTGTCTTGAGGTTGACGAAGGAGAGGCACGGAGATGCCATACGAGCAATCCACAGTGACAATGGCTCAGAATTCAGAAACCCTCGTTTTGAAACCTTTTGCCATGACTTGGGTCTTGAACACTAGTTTTTGAGTCCGTATACGCCTCCCTAGAATGGTATTGTGGAAAGGAAGAACATGACCTTGTGTGAGATGGCTCAGATGATGCTTGATGAGCATAGGACTCCGAGATGGTTCTGGGCTGAGGCGGTGAACACCACGTGCTATGTGTCGAACATGATCTACCTCAGAGTGCATAAGAAGAAAACCTGCTACGAGCTGATGCACAGTCGCACACCTAAGGTGAGTCACTTCCATGTCTTTGGTTGCAAGTGCTTTATTCTGAAGAAAGGGAAGAAGTTGGATAAGTTTGAGGCTAGGTCGGTCGATGGTATTTTCTTTGGTTATGCATCTCATTCTATAGCATGTCGTGTGCTCAATCTTGAAACTAACCAAATTGTGGAGACTTGTGAGGTAACCTTCGACGACACACGACCACGTAGTCACCTTATCTTTGAGTGTGCAGGTGATGATGAACTTGGCGAGGAGATCTTTCAGGAGGAGGAGCATGAACATGGAGATGATGAAGATGGTGGTGTGGTGCCCCCAGCTGAACATGTACCCACTACTTCGACTACGGTGGTGGACGGACCCTCTCCTACACCTACGACGACAAATCAAGATCGAGGAGAAGCCACAGTTGAGGGAGAGGTAGCATCAAGGCGAGAACCTCCCTGGCGAGTACAAGTGGATCACCCAGCTTCGAGGATCATCGGCGACTTGAATGAATGCACTACATGGTCGAGGGTTTGAAACAATTCTCATTTCGCTCATGCTGCATTTGTTGCTACTTTTGAACCCAAAGACATCGGACACACACTATCTGATCATAATTGGGTTAATTCGATGCATGAGGAGTTGGAGAACTTTTAGAGGAATCAGGTTTGAGAATTGGTTGATCCTCCCCCAGGGTGTAAGCCGATTGGTACAAAGTGGGCGTGGAAGAACAAAGAGGGAGAGAAAGGTGAAGTGGTGAGAAACAAGTCAAGGCTTGTTGCTCAGGGGTTCAGTCAGAAGGAGGGGATCGACTACAAGGAGACCTTTGCTCCCGTAGCCCGTTTGGAGGCGATTAGGATCCTTCTAGCCTTCTCCGTGGCTAAAGGGTTCAAGTTGCACCAAATGGATGTGAAGAGTACTTTTCTGAATGGTGTGTTGGAGGAGAAGTGTATGTGAGGCAACCACTGGGGTTCGAGAGTGAGAAGTACCCCCAACGGGTGTACAAGTTGAGGAAGGCTCTTTATGGGTTGAAGCAGGCGCCTAGAGCTTGGTATGGTAGGTTGAGGGGGTTCTTGTTTGAGAGAGGTTTTGAGATGGGGAAGGTCGATCAGACCTTGTTTCTACTAAGGTAGGGCAGAGATATCCTAATTGTGCAGGTTTACGTGGATGATATTGTCTTTGGTGACTCGTCTAACTCTCTTGTTGCAAGGTTTGCAGAGGATATGAGCAGGCAATTTGAGATGAGCATGATGGGGGAGTTGCAGTTCTTTCTCGGGCTACAAATCAAGCAATCAAAGGAAGGAACATTTGTGCACCAAGCTAAGTACACCAAGGACATTGTGCGGAAGTTCAAGATGGAGGATTCCAAGGCTATGACGACGCTGATGAGTACGACTACAGCTCTTGATGCGGACGAGGAAGGTGAACATGTGGACCAGAAGGAGTACCGAAGCATGATCGGGTCACTCTTCTACTTGACGGCGACGAGGCCAAACATCTAGTTCTCGGTATGTCTGTGCGCTCATTTTCAAGCGTCTCCGAGGACTTCACATCGGCAAGCGGTGAAGCGAATTTTCAGGTACTTGCGTCACACTCCCAACTTCGGCCTTTGGTACTCCGCGTCCTCTTTTTTGGCGCTTCATGGTTTTTCAGACGCGGATTTTGCCAGGTGTCGGTTGAATAGGAAGTTCACTTCTGGGACTTGCCAGTTTTTGGGATCTTCTTTGGTGTCTTGGTCTTCTCGCAAACAGTCGAGTGCTGCTCAATCCACTACCGAGGCAGAGTACGTTGCTGCTGCTAGTTGTTGCTCTCAGCTCCTTTGGATTTCATATACCATAAGTGACTTTGGTGAGGAGTACACTTCAATGTGACAAACACCAGTGCCATAAGCGTTGCAAAGAACCCAGTGCTCCATTCCAAAACCAAGCACATAAAAGTGAGGTATCATTTTCTGAGAGACAATGTTGAGAAAGGGAAGATAGCTTTGATCCATGTACCCACACATGACCAACTAGCCGATATTTTCACCAAACCCCTAGATCAAGCAACTTTCACTCGTTTGCGAGGGAGCTTGGTGTGTGTTTGATTCCTTGAGTTGGGTGTGTGGGAGCTCCTTTGTAGCATATGTATAGCTTTCTTTTATACATTTCTTGCATTTGGCATAGCATATGTAACATGATGTATAGGCATCTTTGAATCTTAGATTGCATGCTATTCGTATCATATGCATTTGTTAGGAAAATCTTCTCCTATATACATTGTTCACCATGATGTTCTATATATGATCGTGTGAGCTAGTTTGGTATGCTACGGTTAGTTTGGCTTGGCTCTTCATGATCTTGATTTATATCCATGGTTGATGGCTATGTTGTTTGAAAAATATCACATATATGCTCTCTCTCATGTGTAAATGCCTTTATATGATCTTGACATGTTTTAGTGGCTTGTCTATGCTTAATTTGTGGTTGGAAAGCTAGTTTATTAATCATATGGGGCCAAAGGCTCATTTGCCATCATGAATTTTTTGCTCTCTTGCCTTATCTTGTGGAGGGGCATAAGTTACTTTTTGTCGCAAAGACATTTCATGTACCAAATATGAATCTGAAAATGAAATGTAAAATGCTTGGAAAATGTGCTCTCATGTCACATGTGCTGAATTTAATTTACTTTGGGTGCTAAACCGTTGCATGATGCCTACCAATGTGATGTCTCATATATAGAAGTAGGCACATGGCTCGGTGGCTTTGACATGACATGAGGTGCTTGTGGGTGTTTGTGATGGTCTTATGATTAGAATGGTTGTCCTAGCATGAAGTTTGTGTGGCTTTGCCATTTTGACATGTTTTGCTCATGTCTAGGTGTTTGCTCATGAGAGAGTTACTTTTCGCAAAATTACTCAAATTCTTTTTAGCCTTGTCCAATGGTTGTGAAACTTGGTGATCATGTAGTTAAGGTCATTACAAACCTGTAGAGTATCTAACTTGCTGATTTGGACTTGTGTAGCTCCTTGTGATAAATTTTGTATATTTGAGAAGCTATATGTTGAAACTTTTCGCATTTTGCCTTGATTCATGCATTGTCAACAAGGGGGGAAGTTTGTGCATGTTTTTGGCACCTGGGAGTGTTTGGAAGGTGTTCCAATTGGTTCGGGCATGTTTTGAGTAGGTTGGTGCAGGACTGGTCTCTTGGGGAGGTCTAACCACCCCCTGGCGGTCAAATGTGGTGTAGGCGGTCTAACCGCCCTGGCCATGGTGAGCAGATTTTTGCTCTTTGCTGCATTCCCGTGTTGCATTGGTGCATTAGTTTAGGGGGAGTGTGCTTTGGCTCAGGGGGAGTGTGCATATGTGCAGGGGGAGCTCTTCGTGGTGTTCGAGCTTTGGTTTGGTTGTTTGCGCTCTTTGTTTGAGCATGGTTTTGTCTCGGATGTGTCGAGCCGTTGCCCTTGCCTAAGGGGTCCGAGACTTGTTTTTTCAAGTGATCTTGTTCTTTGCCTTTCTTTGGCTTTTGATCGCTTGTTGAGGTTTCTTTTTATTCGTTTCTTTTCTTTTCCTTTTTTCTCGCGTTACTTTATGTGGGTGTTGTCAATGCACTCATCAAGGGGGAGATTGAGGACCAAGTGTGGTTCGAGGACCGGTGGATGGTCGCTTCCTTGTGTGATGAGTGATTGACAACGTTGTGTGGACTGATTCTTGTCTAAGTATTGCAGGTGCAGGTTGCGGCTTGACTCGTGTTGGTGCAGGTGAAGAAGCGCGAAAGGTCGTCGCCGGTGAGGCCTCCAGGTGTGGAGAAGACAACTAGGCTTCGTTCGAGGGACCCGGTGGCCAGCGGGGTCAAGTGCGGTCCGCATGGTAGCATGAACAGCAAGATGAAGTCGTGGACGGTTTCTTGGTAGAGCCTCAAAACCAAGGTTGAGCCGGGACTACGTGGGAGCCAAGTCATGAGTGGAGATTGGCGGAGGCTACACCGAGTTTGCGGGTTTGCAGTGGTTCACCAGAAAACCACTGGGTTACTCGGTTGAGCCACAAAACCGAGGCCGAAGACTCGACGAGGACGTGCGGCCACCCAGGCCGGTTCAACCACCCAGGAGGGGCGGTCAGACCGCCTGGGTCGGTCAGATCCCCGGGGCCGGTCTAACCGCCCTGGGGGGGGCGGTCTGACCGTCCTGGTCGCTGGCGCCGAGGTGCTACGAAGGGGAGGACACACATCGGGATCGCAAGGCTTGCGTCGAGGCTAAGCAGGTTGCGGTCGCCGGGCATCCGTCCGATGAAGAAAATCTGAAGACTTCCAAATTCGCCCTTGAGGGGCCTATATCCCTAGTTATTAAGTAAGGGTAGTTTAATCTTTTGGGTGCCTCCATATATACTTTTTGAGGGGATGGATGGCAGCCATCTCTGGGAACCCTAGTTCATTTGCTTTCCTATTTTTCCTTTCTATTTTCTTAGGATTTCCATAGGACTAGCTTGAGAGCTTCATGGTGAGATCTTGTGAGAGGGTTGGATGATCGGGCGGCAAGCTAGACCTTGTATGAACCTTCTTGGTATGTATAGATGATTCGGCATGGTTTCTCAAGGCCTTGTTGTGTTGTTCCCGGTTGTTCTTGGTGGTGACTTTCGGAGCCCTCTCTTGGTGGTTTTCTTGGGGTGTTTTCGGGATCTTGCTCTTGGGGATTTGATGGGGGAAATTTGTGGGAACCCTTCGCGGTTCTTTGGGCTGTGATTCCCTTCCCAAATCCGTGAGTTAAGGGACTCGATTTGGTGGTTTTTCGAGTTGGGCGAGTTCTTGACCTAGAGAGGCGATTTCTTCGATTCCTCTTGATTGTGAGCGATTCGGGTCGATTCCTTTGAGGTAGAGGTTGCCAAAAAGTTAACCCAGCTATTCCCAAAGTTTCTCTGCAATCCGTGGAGTGATTCGGGAGATCGGGCGATGGGAAGTTGAGGTTTGACCCGCGGGTAGGTTTTCTGGAAGAAGCGGTCTAACCGCCCTGGGCCTTGCAGGTCGAAGTTCTGTTTCGCCGGATTTTTTTCTGTTTGTTTGTTCGCCTTGATCAGAGGAGCGTTCGGGTGATATTTTGGGTCGTTCTCGTGCCGTTTGCTAGGAGTTCTTGCTTGGAGTTCTTTGCTCGGTACAGGAGGTTAGACCGCCCCTGGTAGTCGATCTAACCGCCCCTAGGCCCCTGGGTGAAGTTTTGGTTTTCGCCAAGATTTTCTTGTAGCTAGCATGGCCCTAACCAGAGATCTCTATTCGTGAAACCGTGGTGCGTTTTGGTGCTCGGGAGAGGTGTTTCGAAGAATTTCTTGGTTGCCTGGTGGAGGCGGTCTAACCGCCCCCCATACCTGGTCTAACCGCCCCCTCTGGACAACCGGCTTTTGAGTTGTTTCCGTTGTCGTGGGTGCGTGGGTGTTGAGGTTGCTGGTAGTGTTTGTTCCTAGGACCAGTAGCACTCCAGTGGCTACGTGGTTTTGGCAAACAGAAGGTAGAAGTGCGAAGTGTGTGATCTTGGGGGTCCGACCGAGCGAGTTCATCTTGTTGGAGTTTCAATCTCCTTCGAGAAGAATTTTTATCGGCTCCCATTCACTCCCCCCTCTCTTGTCGCCAATTGGTCCTTCAAGCCCCCGCCCGAGGAGGTGCCACCGCCCACGCCCACCGAGGTGAAGCCGCCCCCACCCGAGGAGGTGAAGCCGCCCCGGCGCAAGGTGGCGTGACATCCCTTGGTGCCCCTGCGTGCTCCTTCAGTAAATGTGGTGGATGCCTGTTGGTCAGTGAAGATGCTCCACCAGGCTTTCGTGAGTCTTGGAAAGGTGGCCGTTCATCTCAGGGTCCAACAACTCACTCATCCGCTGCAGACGACCGTGATGGATTACACCTTCAAGATCAATGTCTTGGCTGGGCAGCTGGAGAGAGGAGTGCTCCCCCCGTATACGGCGACGACGATGGCGGCCTCGACGTCTTCGGCTCCGGCTCCGACTCCGACAGTGGGGCTCCTCTGGTGGCGACTACCTCTGCTTAATTAATTTGTTCCTCTGTTAATGTGTTCTTCCAGTGTGCTTGTTGAACTTGTGATATACTATCTAGTAGATCCTCTGTTAATATGTTCCTCCTGTGTGTATGTTGAACTTGTGATGAACTAGTAGATCTAAGAGACGCGGTTGATCAATCCATGTCTCCTATTTTGGAAGGCATTGCGATGTCTATGGTAGCAGCTTACAATGAATTGCAATGTGTATGCCAGAAGTTTGTTACTCTATTTGTGTCATTATATGGCAGCAGTTCACAATGAATTGCAATGTGTATATATGCCAGAGTTATGCCAGAAGTTTGTTACTCTGTTTGTCTTAATAATCCGCATTTCCTTTGCCTCGTGCTGCAATGAATTGTCAGCACAGATGAATTGATGAATTTTGTGATGTGTGACATATTAAGATTTGCGACCCGATTGTCATTCCATCCATTCTTCATTCATACATTTAAGGTTGTCATATGTGACAAATTTTTCATTCTTCATCCACACCGATGAAGCAAAAGCACCGCTTTTAACATCAAAATTACTTCTTTGCAGCATACATCCCTAGTAAACATACAAATACTACACAAACAACAACCACAATAATCAAGTTCATCTTCAAGATCACATTGTCCATCTTCTCCTCCAGTGCTTTCTTCCTCTGCTTGTCCTCCAGTGCTTGCCTCTGCTCGCCGCTCCCAGTTTGACATTCCGCTGTATCAACTACTTCATCGACCGTGTCTGCTCAGTTCGACAGTCGAAAAACAATGACGCTAACAACCTTCAGCATCTGTAGATACTCCTTGTGGAAACGATAAAATCCACAATTCTTGGTGTACTGCAGAATCAAAAGCACATAAGAACCCTAACTCAGATTTGGGAGACACAACAGACTACTCACCGAATTCCTTGCACACTTGAAATAAAGACGACCGTGGTTTTCACCTTCCTTCCGCGTCTGCCCCTCCACCACCCGATTCATACCACAGTCCGGGCAAGGGACTAGTGGAAAGCCGCTTAGCTCACCAACTGGATCCAAGCCGATGGAGTGATTGAGGCTGCTCCGGCAACCTTGAACCCTGCTCCTCGCATGTTCACCTCCAGACGAACCGGCGTAGTGCGACATGTGCGCGATGACAGGGAAGGACGGGCGGGCGGTGGCGGTGGAGCTCAGATCGGGGAAGAAGAAGGGGGCAGGGGTCAGGCGCCGGGGCGGATGCATATTCACTCGGCAAGAGGCATTTATGACAATGGAGCACTTGTTGGCGACAATGATTAGTGTACCACCGTCGCCGGGGCGGATGCCGGTCAGGGGCATTCGAACAATGGAGCACTTGTTGGCGACGATGATTAGTCTACCTGCATTGCCTTTGTCGGTCAGGCAGGCTACGATTATCTTTTTTTATATAGGCTTCTGACGCTAACACGTGGGCTCGACACTATTTTTTCTGAATTGAAACTTGCTTCCCTCAAATATTATACCCCATAAACAACACCAAAAAATTCGTAAAAAATACGGACAATTCATAGTTGGCAATGTAGTATTTGAATAAAATATCAACAGCCACACTTGTCTAACAAAATTTGTTAATAGATTTTTTATCTCTTGTTTACAATATAATATTATAATAACATCTTAGTATGTTCTAAAATTTCAACAAAATTGACTTGGCAACATAATTTAAGTCCCTAAGCTTGTCTACAAAAATTCAAATGGTTTCGAAAACGGAAGATTATACTTGTGTACAAATGTCTGCATCTCTCACATAGTTTCTTATAATGTTACTACAACATTGAAGTTTCCACACTTTAAAACATGTTTGAACTCATATGCATTTCAAATTTTAACATAACCTTATGTTCACCATAAGATTACGAAATGCAAAGTTTCATTAGTAATGGTTGTGTAAAACAAATATTATTTATATGTTGTACTTATAAGAAACAATATAAGGTGTAAACAACATCTGAGAAATGGAATTACATACGAAAAAATGTCATAACTGAATAGATGTTGATTTTAGAAAAATTCAGAAACAAATATCATCAAATTTGGATTACGGTTGACGGAGAAAAACGTGATACAAAATTGGATTGCAGATTAAAAGAGGAAAAGCAAACTGTTCTTCATTCGAATAGACCTGGCCCCGCTCCTTCATTGGCGACAGGTGGTTGTTAATCATCGTATCATTTGCGCATCCGACCCTTTTTAATAAACACATCGCCCTACTTTCTGCCTTCTATCCCCTTCTCTGGCTTCCGCCTTCCTCATCTCCGTCGCAGCCTCGTCTCCGTCGCAGGTATGGCCCGCGACTCTAGGGGAGGTTCTACAAGGAGGAGGACCCGCGGTCACGTCCCCGTCCGTCTTCCTCGGTGCTGTCCGCCGCCCTCACCAAGAGAGTGAGGTTCCGCAGTGACGAAGAGGAGCCATCCTAGTGCGCCGCCCCCGTGCGTCTTCCTTGGCGCTCCATGGAAGAGGCCGGTTCTTCGTCGGCCAGGGGAGGAAGCCATACACTCGCGCAAGGGCCAAGTTGGTGGACTCCAGCGACACCCACCATGTAGAGGCAGGGTTTGTTTCTTCAACACGAAGGAAGAAGCGGTCCACGCGCATTGAGGAGAGCGTGGACTCCTCCAGCGACGGCCTGGGTAGAAGAGTGGTGCTGGTAGACCTCATCTCCTTCGGTGATGACTCCAGCAACAACTCCGGTGATGACTCCGGCAACAACTCTAGTAATGATTCTGAAGACCATGAGGCAAGTTCTTAAACCATCACGCACGAGATTTGTCCTTGTACCTTCATGTCACACCTAGTTTTAAAGGCAAAACCGAATGCATAGATCACGTGTGTGCCAGGATCAAATTACACACACGCTTAGACATTGTGAATACCAAAATCAATACCACACGAATAAAGAGTTATTACAAACCATAGTCTTAAACGAAACTTAAATAACGAGTTCTCGCAGCGGACAAAAGGCCTCCACAGGCAGCTGACTAAAGACTACGCACACCTAGAACTCCTGGAAATCTCCTGGAATGTCTTCAAAGTTCTCCCAGTCTGAGCAGCAATCCGAGTGTTGTAGATACAAGAAAGTAAACAAGCGTGAGCACATGACGTACTCAGCAAGAGAGAACAACATAACATGCAAGGCCATAAGGTGGATGGCTAAGGTTCAAGCAGTTTAGCATTTTAGTGAGTCAAGTTTTATTAGTAACCTGATTACTAAAAGAGTGTAAGTTCATACCAACCCAATTAATAAGATATAAGCATCATAAATAAAGAATAAAACAGCAATTAAACATTAAAGTTCCATAATTTAATCATGTGAGTGTCCAGGCCGCTCTTGACCGTGAGCACGGCTAATCTATTAGTTTAACACTCTACAGAGGTTGTACACTTTCACCACAAGCAGCGTAAAAGCTCCGAAGAACTTTGAACCCAACCATGCGGTGTTTGCAAGGCACCATACCACACTATCGAGGTGTGATTGCATAGGGACGCTACATGGCCTTTACAAAGGTTCTCTAGCAAGTTATGACCCACAAGGTCCGGATCAGTTAGCAAGGTATAAAGTCCCCTAGCAGGTCGATACCCCACCATAAAAAGAATAACTCACCCAACCCCTTCCTAGAGCGAGTCCATACCCCGCAGTACCGCCGATCCCTTGTCCTTATCAGGTAAGAACATCCCAAGCTAAAGTTCCTAATTATTCAGCCAAGACCATTGCTCATTAGTTCTTGTGGTTGTACTATTTTCCTGGGTGGTTCTCCATGTTCCGATTAACATATTAAAGTGGTCTTGTAAAGTAAAGATCATAAACGGAACATAGATCATGAAGGTAACCAAGTTTGATTAATACCAATCCCAGTTGAGCATGCTAAGCCATAGCTACCACAAGATTAATTTAATAAACTCGGTAACAAGGTAAAGGTAGTAAAAGACTAGGCATGATCCTTAATAGGTTCCCGTCAAGTTAATGCAAGCAGAAAAGTAAAGACAGTGAATTTAAATGCATGTTATGTAGGACAAGCGGGTATGCATCAAGGAAGACTTGCCAAACTCTGCTGCTCAAACTCTTGCACGTCTTAATCTTCAAATCCCTCGAACGAATCGTTCTCTACGATCCACAATCATCACATACAAGCATACAATAAGAATAAATAAGAAACAATCACCAAACAGATCAAACAGAACTAAACAGTAGCATACAACTAATCTATGCTTCGAGACGATCGCGTGGACATAAAGACCGCTAAAATCGGAGCTAAAACGACCAAGTTACGGCCTATAGAAGGTACAGGGACTAAACTGTAAAGGTTTAAAAAGAAACTAGGCTAAAATAAAAGAAAAAGGACTAAACTGTAAAGGTTTGGCCTCTGCGGGAGGGTATATCTGCGAATACCGGAAAACCCAGGGGCTTTTCTGCAAAAACACCTAAGCCGGTGGGGGTTGACCTAGTTGACTCGGGTTGACCAGATTTAGATCTGTTGGATCTAGATCCAAAGGTTGTGGTGGCTTGCGGGTGAGGCAGGCTGCGGGAGGCGTCGGATCTAGATCCGACGGCCGAGAATGTCCGCAAGCGGCTGAGTAGCGGCGACGGCGGGGCGCGAAGGCCGACGGCGGCGGTGGGGGCTCTCTGCGAGCTCGATCTCGGGCTCGGGGCACGGGTCGAGGCGCGGAGGACACCTATGCACGGCGCGCGGGGGCGGCAAAGGCGGCGGGGGGCGGCGAGAGCGGTGGAGTCGCGGCGGCGCGGGCGGACGACGCGGCGGCGCGGCTCGGAAACTCCGGCGAGGTTGCTAGGGCGACGGGGTGCGTGGGGACGTCATCAAGCAGCACGAGAGGCCTGCTCACCTCCTTGCGTGGCTCCTGGGTTGCTTCACGGCGACGAAGCGGCGGTGGAGGTGAGGAATCGACGCGGCGCTAGGGTTTCCGGCGGCCACGACAAGGGCAAAGGGCGGCGCGGGTGGCTCGGGTAGGAGGTCCAGGGGGCGGCGGCGGCTTTAAATAGCCCGGACAGCTCCTAGGCGTGCGGGCCACGCGCCGGGACGTGTGCTCGGGGCGGACTCGGGGCCGGCGGCGGCGGAGTCGGGTCGAACCCGACGCAAGGTAGGGGATGACCGGTGGGTCCCACGGGTCGGCGTCGGCAAGGCGGGGCGGCCGGCTGCGTGGGCCGGCGCGGCTTGGCCGGGCCCGCCGGGCCGGGCCGGGGGCCGCGCGCGCGCATGCGGGCGGGCCGGCGGCGCGAGCAAGCGGGGCCGCGCGGCCGGCCGCGGCGCGCGCGAGCGGCCGCGCGGCCCGCCGGGTCGCAATAGCTGGGTTAGGATAGATAGGATAGAGGTTTAGATATTAGGTTTTTGGAAAAAAGAATTCAAACAAAAGAATTCAAACTTTGAATTTGAATTCCAGCAAACAAAAGAAATGCACTAGCATGAATGCCACAATTAATTCCTATAATTCATTAATTTTATTTTAGAAAAGTTTTAAATGCCTAAAAGAAAATAAAGCAACCTTATATTCCTTAAGCATCTAAAGGTTTCTAGCAAATTTTAATAAAGCCAATTTTTGAGAAAAATTAGGGTGTTACAAATCCTACCCCCTTAAGAAAAATCTCGTCCTCGAGATTCGGACAGATTGGGAAAAAGATCTGCAAACTCTGCTTTCAGCTCATCCTCTCTTTCCCATGTTGCCTCATCCTCTGCGTGATTACTCCACTGTACTTTGCACATCTTGATCACACTATTTCTGGTGACCCTTGTCATAGTTTCCAATATCCGGATGGGATGTTCGACAATAGTGAGATCCTCTTTAACATTTAGATCATCCAAGGGTAACGACTCCTTGTCATGAGGACCAAAACCCTTCTTCAACTGAGAGATATGGAATACGTCATGCACATCAGCTAGCTGGACTGGCAACTCCAACATGTAAGCCACTTCCCCCACCCTCTCAAGGATCTTAAAAGGTCCGATAAACCGAGGTGACAACTTTCCTCTAACTTTGAATCGACGCAAAGCTCTGATTGGTGACACCTTTAGGTACACATAATCACCTTCCTGAAAGACCACGTCCCTTCGTTTACCATCTGCATAACTTTTCTGTCTAGACTGAGCAATCCTCAAATTTTCTCTAATGATCTAAACTTGTTTCTCTGCTTCTCTGATGATGTCTACCCCAAATAACTGCCTTTCGCCTGTCTCACTCCAGTATAACAGAGTTCTACACTTCCTTCCATACAAGGCCTCAAAGGGTGACATTTTTAGACTGGCTTGGTAGCTGTTTTTATAAGAGAACTCAGCGTATGGCAAGCTCTTATCCCAACTACCACCATGCTTAAGCGCACATGCTCTCAGCATGTCCTCTAAGATCTGATTGGTCCTCTCTGTCTGTCCATCAGTCTGTGGATGATAAGCTGAGCTGAAATTTAACTTAATATCCAGAGACTCTTGCAACTTCCCCCAAAAACGAGAAGTGAACTGAGTACCTCTATCTGACACGATTTTCCTTGGTACACCATGCAAACAAACAATCCTGGACATGTATAGCTCTGCCAACTTAGCTCCTGTATACGTGGTTTTCACCGGAATGAAGTGAGCTACCTTGGTCAAACGATCCACAATGACCCAAATTGAATCATAACCATCTCGAGTTCGGGGTAAACCCACTATGAAGTCCATTCCGATCTCTTCCCACTTCCACTCAAGCACCTTCAACAGTTTGGTGATGCGCCCAACTGATGCAGTCTTATTTTGGTGATGTGCCCTGCTGATGCATGTCAGATGTGAATATGTTTGTTATGAGTCAGTTTGCTTGGTGATGTGAACTACATTACTCCTTTTAAGGCCCACAGAAGCCCACTCGCACTAGGTTAGTAGGGAAGGACGCCTACCTCAGAGTACTCCCTCCCTCACGCAGTCTCCTCCCACTCTCCCCTCGTGCCGCCACCGCCACTTTCTCCCCCTCGCCTTCCCCCACACCGCGACCCACACTACACCCCTTCGCTGAGATGCACGCCACACCACGCTCGACGCGATGCGCACCACACCTCTGACAGTGAGATCTAGAGGAGGAGGGACCCAGCGGCGGCAGCGGCAACGACGACGACTAGAGGAGGGATCCGGCGACGACGACGACGACAACGAGTAGGAGGAGGAGGAGGGATCCAGCCACGAGGTCGATGCGAGGACGAGGACGTGGCGGTGAGCATGCAGCGACGAGGAGTAGAGATCCCTCCGCTCTAGCAGTGGCGAATCTAGGATTTGAGTTTATGGTATGCCACTCTAAAAATGTCTTATGCAATTCGGTAAATGCATTCTACCAACTCGATAATAATTGTAAAACTAACAACAATTCAATAATAATGTAATTTGGTATATCTGCTCGAGTTTATGGAATTAGGCCAAGCGCGCTTTTGCAGCACACATGCGTTCAGGTAATCAAGTATACAACATATGCGTGCATATGGTTTTCTTTTTATATAAATGCTTATAAATATAGTTGTACTTGTGGGAATTGCAGGGTATGTCGTGGCTCCTCTATATAAGTACATGTGGACATACTTAGCTGTCGATGGTATACATACTTAGCATTTTCCTTTAGATTGACTCTTATATTTGGTTTTGCTCTGATTCCTATGTACATCTACACATTCTCTCTAAGTTGAATAAGTACCTCATCAGCAACCGAGGCAGCCTGCATCTTGCTCTTTAAAATGGTATGGTCGCTTTGCCTGAACTAACTTTTTGATTACTAAATTTTCCATTTATGTTAATGGTTTACCAAGAACCAATGATATTACAATGGGCTAAAGTAGTTACTATAATTCCCTTGACTATTAATTCCCTTGAGATGCACATGCAGAACATGCAAATGCAGAGGTGGTGTTGTCACCAATGTCCAATCGCGCAAGCCCTTCACCCACCACACTGAAGAGCAGCTGTGCGTCGGCAAATAATGTAGGTTTGATCGATGGCACTGCAGAGTTGGCGACGGAGGTGCACTGTGACGGTCGTACACACGAAGACCATATAGGCATGTTGACTGAACCCACACACTGTGGCCTATGGATCACGTGGAGGGGGCTTCAATGTGAGGCTGCAATGGTCTTGTTCATCCAGAGGATGCTACACTACAAACAGTCCTGATTCATGAAGACTGTGTTGTGGTTGAAGTGCTCACTGTATATACTATCTTTGCAGATGAACTGTTGGAATACCTTCCTAATGACGAGGTGATGAAACTCGGACAAGCTGAAGGACAGAGGTTACAGTGGAGAAGCTGTTGGATTGACATCAAAGGAGCACCAACATGTAAATCTCGTTCACAGGCTACGATACAACTTCCTTGTAGTTCACACAGTACGGTACAGGTTCCTTCCTCACTTGGTTCCCCTCCTCCTCCTCCTCCTTCTCCTCCTCAATCCCCACATCCACAAGACGTTCCATTCGGACCTCCTCCTCGTCCTGAAAAACTTGCATCCCACCTCCTCATCATCCTGAAAACATAGAAAAACTTGCATCCCCACATCCACAAGATACACAAAATATTCCATCCCCACTACTCCTAGTCCTGAAAAACAGAAAAACTTGCATCCCCACATCCGCAAGAGACACCGAATATTCCAACCCCACCACCACACCCACCACCTCCTCCTCCTCATGAAACAACAAAACCTACACCCCCAAATAGAAGTGATCAAAACAATCATGCCAAAGAAGATACATCTGGGCCTAATACCTCTGTAATAAGTCCTGGTGAGACACCACTGTTACCAGTCAACCAGAGTGATGTGTTGGCTAGTGCTGATAAATCTGTCGACAACATTTCGAAGAAAGTTGTAGGTACACCTGGGCCCAATACCTCTGTAATATCTTCTTGTGAGACGCCACTAGTCAAGAAAGCCCTTGAGAAACATTCAGCCATTTCAAATCAGCAAGGAAAGAAACTAGCCAAAAATAAAATCTCTACACCACGTACAATAGGCAAGAAATCCCTTGAGAAACCTTCAGCCATTTCAACACTGCAAGATGTGAAACTTGCCAAAAATAAAAGCTCTATACCACGTATAGCAGGCAAGCAAGCCCATAAGAAACCTTCTTCAGCCATCTCAAAGCAGCAGGAAAAGGAAATTGCTATAAATAAAACCTCTAAGAGGCCTACTAGAAAGCGATCTAAGAGAAACACTAAGGAAACACCGAGAAGCAATCCTTGGGCTATGAATAACCCAAATTACAAATTCGGAAAGAGCCTTCTCACTAATGGTGATCTCAAAAAGGCTGCTCCTTTTACCAGAAAGCTCCACAAATTCTACATGCAACGTGGTAAGTCAGATGATGATTCTCACATTATGGTCACACTTCGGCCCGACAGCAGTGCATGGCCCCCGAGATGGTCAAACGGACTCCAGCAGCTACCTGTGCAACTCAGTGATTTGTACAATCTCTTCAACTTGGATGCTTTGGATCTGATAGTTCTCCGCTGCTTCATCATGTAAGTTGCTTGAAAACTTAATCTGCTTCTCACTAATCACATCCTCTATCGAAATGTGCTTTTTGCCTCTCATCATCTTTATTACCATGTATTTTCCTCCTTACACTTTGTTTTTCTTACTAATAGGAATATGACTGCAGAAGCTGAGAACAAGGACCTTCAGTTGGCTTCCTTGATCCTGAATGCCTTTGCTCGACAATGTTAAACAACACGGATGACACTCTTGCTTTCTCTGTGTCCTATATGCTCAATGCCTTCAAACTATATGTTAAAAAGAATTTAATGCTTACCGCTTATCTCAGTACGAACCATTAGATTTCAGTGTCTATCGTTCCAAAGTAGCAGAAGGTCTACTAATATTGACCCTTTCAAGTGAATCATTAATGAGTAAGTTATTTCATTCTTAACCTACAAACGCTCCTCAACAAACTGTACAGAGTATATTAATCAATAGTGTCCTAACCATTATTGCTTGTTTCATTGTAGGGCTTGAGAACGTTACTGCAGCAAAAAGAGGTTCTTGCGCCTTGGCCCCTTGGAACACGTCAAAGATGTTAAGGTACATACCACTTATTTCCTTCATGTGGAATCTAGTACTAAAGCTTGAGTTTATTTCTTCTCGACTCTGCGGCTTCTAGTGTGCCTATTACATGCTTCAATTAAAATATAGCGGCCCACATATGGAGGTACTTTCTTGGGATCTTCATTTGTAAAACCTGCAACTGAGCACAGTTCTTTCTTATTAGCACTGCACATGTTTGGTAACCACCTATATATGTATGCTGACTGGTGACATTGTTATATCCAGAGATTAGCGCCAGATGAGCATCCTCTCGAAAAATCATTGCTGGCAGATGTTCGTGAAAGAATTGCCACATTCCTCATAGAGCAGGTGATCACAACCAGAGGAAAATTTCATGCTGATGAAACTGTGTGGGCTCAGATTATGTATGGTGACTAGAAAATTTTTGCATTCCTCCTTGTCCATGAATTTTGGTGATATTGTTGCATTCCTCCTTGTGAGATGCATTTCCTCCTTGTGTGATGATGATGTTGAATTTTGTTATATGATGCATGTGAATTGTGGAGTTATGTGAATTTGGATGCTGGATCTAATTTCTATGAATTTAGTCATATCCTGGCTGGTTTCATGATGCAGCCCCTGATGGCTACCAAATCCTGTCTGGTTCCACGATGCAGCCTGCAAGCAGGCAGCAGGTTACTGCAGGGGTGGCCTACGTATCTATAACGGGCATTAATTAAAGCTCGCTACAAACACTGATCACTGAGTAAAGGGCTTCAATTGGAACACCCGTTACAAACATGCCAACAAAGTAACAGGCACCATAAAAGCCCGTTACTAGTATTGACCGCTGGGCCCCACAACATGGCCCATTCGTCGAGACATCTGAGACGCAGGTTCACCACACGCGTCGCTGATATTGATTTCACAGTAACGAGCTTTGTTTCGGTGCCCGTTACCAAAGTTCCCTATGGGCCCAGAGAAAAGTCATTTTCACATGACTAGTGACTATTTGTGGTAACAGTTGTTGTTTGATGCCCGTTACGAATCCTGGTTATGCTGAGACGCGTGTGAAATAGACGTGTCTCATTTCGTCGAGACATCGAAGACGAAGTTTAATAAAATGTGTCGCTGATATTGTGTTCCTGTAACGGGCTTTGTTTTGGTGCCCATTACCAAAGTTCTCTGTGGGGCCAGAGAAACAACCATTTCACGTGACTGGTGGCTAGTTATGGTAACGGTCGTTGTTTGATGCCCATTATGAATATGTGTTATCAGTAACGAGCATCTGCCAGTTACCTTTCTTGGCTCATTTGTAACACTTGATCGGTAACGGGCGCTTTGCCTGTTACCAAAGGCGATCTACGCCCGTTACCAAAGTGAGTTTTCACATAGTGCGTGGCCACCTTATATTGGTCGACAACCTTGAGCTACAAGTTGGTTTCCATCTATCCTAGTTGGTTACAACATGGAAGGGTTATCCGAACTGCCTTAAACTGTCTTAACTGTCTTGACTTGCACTCAAACTGTCTTCATGTCCTTGGGCCAACATGTCAGTTCGGGTAGGGCCCACTGATAGGTCGGTGGGTCTTTTGGCAGGTCGGGCCCACCTGGCAGGGACGGCTGCGACCCTGGTCGGTGGGGACCCAGGGGTACCCATGTCTCTCAAGCCCCCGATTGATGTGTACGTGTAGCGGCCGAGACGAGGTCACGTCGAAGCAAAGTGAAGGCATGGCACTACTAAGGTCGCGTAGGGTGTATGGGGATCCAAAAGAAGAAGAAAATACCCATCTAGTGCATGCACGAAGTCGTACATCAAGCTCCTGTAATGTAGGTCCAAAAGGTCGAAGTGAAGACAAGACGTCGATCTTGAAGAACTGCCGACCTGACCTGGATCAAGTAACACAGAGGAGCTTCTGGGATCTTCAGGAAGGTCGCAATGCCAATTGTAGGTAGGCCGAGCAGAGGAGTAGTGGAAGCAGGCTTCTAGTAGGTCGATGTGACATAGAAGAAGGGGGCGTCGTAAGACGCAGTCGTGTAGTAGCCCCTGAGCAGTAAAGCGACCAGAATGGCTAGTTTGATGCTCCAGAAGAGAAAGAGAATCTACAGCCTTCTGCTGAAGTGGACGACAACAGAGATGCTGGGAGGTCTGGAGACCTCAAAAAGACGATGCCGGAGCTGTAGGAAGATGTTGGTATTGAACAAGTGGAGTTTAGAGACACCCAGATATTCTGCATAGCTGCAAAGAGTCTGGCAGAGCCACCCTAGGCATGCCAACCTCAGAAAGGTCTCAAGTCAGCAGCGCCCAAGCACCCAAAGATGCTTGGCAGGGCCATTAGGCGCGCACACCTTGATCCTAAAGCAAGGGGGACGTCCAGAACAGGCTGACACGACTATAATACCATGTCGACCTCAAGAAGGTCACACATCCATGGCGTCCAAATAGGTTGGTGCTCAGATGACCAGCATGGCTGTCGTGCATCGAACAGGGCCAAAAAGGCACGCCGACCTCAAGAAGACCGAAGATTGGAATCAACTCCTGGCACCCAGATGGATCTGGTAGAGCAGCTAGGCATGCCTACCCAATGAAGAACTTCAATCGAACCTATGACCTTCCGCTTAGGAAACATAAATTAGGCTGATTGGGATCAAGTCTATTTACATTGCAGAGAAATGTGGGTGCAAACAGGACACAAAGCCATTCGAGTGCGAAAATCGTCAGGCAAAAACTGATGAAGCACAGGGCCTCTAGGCACAAATCTATATGGCGCAGGGCCATTTGACATAGAGTTAAACTTAGTGACACAGAGTCACTGAAGTAGACAACGACGGAGACGCCAGGTGGTCTCCTGATCTGAAGAGTGTGACGACGGAGTCGCAGGAACGTCTCATGACCTCGAGTAGGTGACAACGAAGTCGTGGTAAGGTCTTCCGACCATGAGTGGGTGACGATAGAGTCGCGGGAAGGTCTAGTGACCTTGAGTAGGTGACGACGGAGTCGCGGGAAGGTCTCGTGACCTTGAGTAGGCAACGACGGAGTCTTAGGAAGGTCTTCCGACCTTCAGTGGCTGACGATGGAGTCGCGGGAAGGCCTCGTGACCTTGAGTAGGTGACAACGGAGTAGCGGGAAGGTCTCATGACCTTGAATGGGTGACGACAGAGTCGCGAGAAGGTCTCGTGACCTTGAGTCGGTGGCGACGGAGTGGCGGGAAGGTCTCGTGACCTTGAGTGGGTGACGATGGAGTCGCGGGAATGTCTCGTGACCTTGAGTAGGCGACGACGGAGTCGTGGGAAGGTCTTCCGACCTTGAGTGGGCGACGACGGAGTCGCGAGAAGGTCTCGTGACCTTGATTAGGCGACGACGGAGTCGCGGGAAGGTCTCGTGACCTTTAGTAGGTGACAACAGAGTCGCGAGAAGATCTCGTGACCTTGAGTGGGCGACGACAGAGTCGCGAGAAGGTCTTCCGACCTTGAGTGGGCAACGACAGAATCATGGGAAGGTCTCATGACCTTGAGTGTGTGACTCCGTTTTCTAGAAAAACGGTTCAAAGGGATAAGAAGGAGCAGTCAACGGAGAAGCAGTACAATTGTTCGATTGAAAAAAGAGAAGGAAGGTCAATAGGACTTACCAATGGTCAAAGGAGTCTAACCCTGTCTATCGATGGGCTAGCGAGTCAAATCGATCAGCCGATGGTCAACCAGGGAATCAGCCGATGGGATGGAAGAAGGCAGTAATCAAGGAGATACATCGAAGGCAAGGCACGACGGAGGCGGGTCAATCTACGATTGGCGACAAGTCAGATTCAGTTTTAGGAGACATTGACTCCTGCTTGAGTCTTTTTCTATTTTTTGTAGTGTTTGTTTTCTTTAGTTGAAGTAAACAATGCCGTAATCGTCTAGGAGCCAGGTTGTCCCCAGGACATAAATAGCGACCCTGCATGGTCGGAAAAAGCGTACACACCAATATCAAACAAACCGCCTCCGGGAAAACCCTTTAGAGTTTACAACATCTACTTTTCAATGAATTCACTATTGCGTTTTTTTCTTTTCTCCAACGTCATTCTTCAAGTTCGTTGGGCTGCATTGATCGATCTCCGGCAAGCTTGTGAGTACCGTTTTACTGAATAATCCTAGGCTTTAACCTCCGGGTGCATCGCTGAGGTTTCGTTAGTTCTTTATTAACCCCTTATCGATATTAGCTAGATCCACAAGTTTTCGTACCTATTCTTGTAGTTTTTAGCTTGTATCACTATTAACGGTGTATATTCGTATCGAAGTTCATATGGATTTGCAAGCGGACAAATCCCCCGTTGTAGTCAAGGGACCCTTCTTCCCTCGAGCGGTGAACCCAAGGTATCGAATCCGTGGAACAATGTGCAACACAAGGATTTAATCTAGTAAAGCAAGGAAAGCTATCTTATGAAGAACCAAATTGCATCTAATCTAAGAGATCATCAAGAAAACACATCTAATCTAATCTACTAAAGAGGTAGCAAGAGAAAGCAAAGAGATATCCGATCTAGAGAGTCTAGATCATGCTTATGTTGTAGCTCCAAACAAGATAGATGAAGATAGAAAAGCGAATCTCATTAAAAGCATCTTTAAACCATGGCCTCCGGTTCGATTCAGAAAACGCCCGGCTTTCAGAGCCCCAGTTCTATCACAACGTACTCCTATTCATGCGGGTAGTCTAGGGCGAGTTCGATAAGAACAAGTTGAAATCACTTGGTCGGTCCGGTATGCACCTCTAGCCACCGCGGCTACAAGAGCACCCTATGCAATCTATCTTAAGTATAGATTGGGGAAGAAGCAAAACCAAGAAGAAAACAAAATCATTGAGAAGGCACTTGATCGCTAGAAATCAGATTCACTTAAAGACTTCACCATGAATGATTACATGAATAAGATCACCACCGGGATCCTACCTCGATTTTGATCCTTGCTCCGGAGCTCTGACGTGGTCTTCCATGCGAGGTTCCCACGTCGTCTAGGGAGACCCTAGACAACTAGCATGACCCTCATCTCCGGGATGGTGTCCCTCAAGCTTCTCTGCTCCTCGGCGGTGGATGATGAATTGATTGATGCGTGGCTCTCGGTCAGGGGGCTATAAGTAGCACGAGAGGCACCTAGGTTAAAGGGGGGGCGACTGGGCCTTGAAACGGGCTGGGCCGGTTGGCCTGGGCTGACCGGCCTGGGCCCATTTCGGCCCAGTTCGTGGCCTCCTTCACCCGGTGTTGGTTCCCGAGTCTTCTAGATCCTTCCCCCTTCTGCATGTGGGCCCTTGTCGTCAGTTTCTCTCCGAGTTGGACGAAGCTCCTCGTCTCGCAAGATTCGACACTTTTCTAGCTAGGTCCTCGGAGTTTGTCATCTTCTCGGGTTGGGTCCCTGGGCACTTGGAGTCATGTTCACTTCATTGCTTGACTTGTACCGGGCTTCAAGGTCTTATCATGAGGTGCTTAATGAACTTATCCCGGAAGTCTTGCTTTCAGCGCTAAAACCCTGCATAAACACTAAACTCCAAAATCGACATGCACGAGTGAACTTGTTATACCAAGGGGGTTAGTATCAATGGATTAGATATAAAAGTCATGCCAACACCGAAGGTAAACTCATGGCTTGGTTGACGGAATTTCACCATCAACATCTCCCCCATGCTTAAACCTTGCTCGTCCTCGAGTAAGTCTTCGATGGATATCATCATTGCCCTTCATTGTTTAAACCTTGCACTCGATCATACACGAGAAAACATAATGCTCTCAAAAGTTTAAAGTCTCATAATGTACTAGCCTTCTTCCCTACGGAAGGTAGATTATCAATTAAGCTTATCCCACAAGTATTAACATGCTCCCAAAATTCAAATAGATCTCGGAAATTTTGAAATAAAGAATGAGAAAAAAAGAGCTAAACCAAGTTCACAAATTTAAACCACCTTGCATCTTGCTCATGAACTCTCATCTCATCTCGTCTCTCAAGCCTATTTGTTCTACTCCTTTCCCTCTCATAACATCCATATATGTGGTACGCTTTATATGGAGCTTTTTGGGAAAGTTTAGTCCTACCAAGATTTTATAAATGAGATGTTGTCAAAACATGACAAGCTTCTCATGGTCTTACCGAGACTCGTCAAAAAGGTCACCGGAGAATAATGTTATATCAAGGAGGGGGAGAGAAAAATACGCACACTTGAGATTGGTGGACATGTGCAAATGGCAAAGAGTGATCCCAAGGCACAAAGGGAGTCCTCGTTATCAGATTGCACATGGTTGGAAAAATGGGTTTGGATCTTTTAAATCTTGAAACCTTGAAATTCCTTGCACTTTAGAGAACCGGGCAGCTCATTTTATTTTATTTTTATATCATACATACTCATATATTTTTTTCTTTTCTCATTTTTTTCTTTATACTCACCTTTTTATTTGTCTTTCTCATAAATTTTATTATTTGCTCCCCTTTGAACTCTAAAACTGCATTGTACCTACCTCCTCCCCCATGCTTAGACGTTTGCTCGTCCTCGGGCAAAGAGGTGATAGAGATAAGGTAGGTACTAGAAATATTTTTCCTTTGGAGATGTACTTGTAATCTTCAATATTGGCACCATCTTGCGATCTTCCTTGAATTGATGATCCATACTCAATGATAGGTTGTGGTCAAGGAGTTAAACACAAAAGATGATATTTGGTTTTAAGGGTGGATATCCGGCGAGGCTTGTGAGATCTCCGATGTGGGGATACACAATGCACGGATAAAAAGGCTAGCAAAAAGATAGATACACAAAAACGGAATGACCAGCTTCTTAGTCTCGGGCCAGAGAAATCATGGCCTGCAATAACTCACCCAAAAATAAACCTTGTATACTAAGTTTTTGCACTCAAATATTTATATGGCTCTGGATAGGTAGAGCAACACGCAAGTGGTATTTATGACAAGGTTAGCATTACTTTTAAGAACAAAAATAAATCATCTTTAATCCATCTAAAACTTGAGAGCACATAAAACACTATGGGTCTTTGTTCTTATCATAACCTCCACCGAAGATTAAGCTAGCATTCAGATAATTTCATATTTGCATTTTAAGAGGGCAATAGCTTAATCATGCATAAATCAAATACAAAAATAAACAAAGCAGCAATTATAATCATATATCATCATGGCATAAATTTCATAACTTTACCAAGGGTAAAAATAAGGTGGTGACTTTATTCATGATGAAAATAAAAACTAACACACATGCTGAAAATTTAAATAAAAACTGAAAACACTATGCATGCATAGGCGCATACAAGCTGAAAATTAAAAAAAAGGGGGTAAAGGAAAGAATAACTAAATTTCCTCCTCTCTCTAATCTTCCCCCGGTGGTTGATATTGATAGTCTTGGTTGTTGCACCCTTGCTCATAATACGATTGCACCGCTCCTCCTATGAGTTGTCTGACTGTGCTAAGTGAAGGCGTCAAAGCTCATAGCAATGTTTGCATTTCCTTCACCCATTTGGTTTGCATTGATTTGGATGGCTGCGATAATTTGCATGTTTCTCGCAGCGTATCCTCCAATGATGGCCACATTTTGTTGTGGTTGAGGAAGATGTGCATATGGCTCCGCAAACGCTACGTTGGGCACCACAAAATTTGAAGGGGGCATGGCTGCACCACTCCCCCATGCTTGCATTGGTACACCCGTAGTAACTCAGCGGTGCCGGGATTCCAAATGGTGGCACATAATTTTGTTGTGCACCTCCTTTCTTGGGATGTGGAAGAACCTTCTCTTATAATCCTTCCTCTTTTATTTTTCTTCACCGGCACAAGAAGTCCTTCCTCTAACCAATCTTCTTTCCCTCAAGAAAAAGTCTTAATCTTCCATCCGAAAGGGGCAAATTTACTTTGGCCACTTTGAAGCCTCCTCTCTCATCTTCACTTATATATTTTCTTTCTTCATATACTCAAATCCTAGGGAGGTCCCGGCTAGGAGATGCTTCGTGTTCCTTGTAATACCCGGTCTCAAAGAGATAGCCAACATGGAGAGGTAACACCCCGAACCAATATCTCCCGAACCTAATGTTGATTCACAACACCACCGGTTGATCATAAGGTGAGTGGGGTCAATTGGCTACCTGGCAATTAAAGCTGAGTAAAGCCAATTCAACTCCGTGTTGTTTATCTTTGTCTCTCTCATTCTCCCCAAAATCCTTTTGCACATCCATGAGTGAAACACTTGAATGATGGGGTTCCGGATAGTATTTCTTTGTTGATGGGCTCCTCCCGCGATTACACTCCAAAAACGTTCCAATGTGCCTTCATGCACATACACTTGTTCCGGGGCTCCCTTTTGAAAACCGAGTGATTCCCAAATACTCATAGGGAACCACTTGTTCAACTCCCTCCAAACTGAATGAGAAACTCGGCACTCCTTCATCAAGGATATGCGCCGTGTGCATTAGAATTTCCAAGGTGAATCTCTTGTGGGTGTTTACCGACACTCCATTGGAGAATTGCACCCAACCTCGGTGTTCCATATAAAAACCCAACATGTGGAGAGCTTGGTCGTCGAAGTCGACGTTTCCTACAAGCCTCTTCTCAAGACGAGTGAGCTTTTTCTCCTCCTCCTCCGTGATGATAAACCCATTGGAATACCACAGAGCATGTAGAGGTGGAGTGGATGATCGTGTCGAGCGGTGAGGTCGGACGGGCGGCTCCTCCGTACATCCATGAGGTTCGGTGAACCTCACAAACGAGCTTCGTGTGGCCCTCATCCCTCTAAGGAGAAGAGTGTCGTTCCTCCTCGGCGGTGCCGTGTCCTCCTCCATACTCCAAGGAGACTCGGAAACCGAGTGCCTCCTTGAAGAAGTTGTTGATGGCTTGGATGACGATGATCCCTTCTTCTTGGTGCAAAGACTTGTAGTTTTCTTCATGGTTGCAGCACTCTCCTCACAAATATATATCCGAGGTTTTCAACCGGTAACAAGGTACACCAATATTATTTTGGAGTATGGACTTTGAGTGGATTAAGGATGTGATTTGTTGCATAAAACAAACGGGGTGGATGGCTAAGTCTAAGGTGGTTCCGGACTACAAACTCGAGCACATGAACAAGGAGCTGGATGGGAGACTTACCTATGCTGGCTCGGTTCTTCTCCAGCGCACTCATGCTTCTTTGTTGCTTCGTGACCGCGTGCTCCATGGGGTTGCACCTTCCAAATGTTCTCGTCCACTCCTTTTCTTGCATTATTGCTCCTTCCACTTGATGTTTTCGCTTTGAGTCACTTCCATACTCCCTTGCCTCACATGCCTCCATGATATTCTTGCAAAACAAAGGCTTGGATGCCCCCATGCTTTTACTTTGCATGTGGTTTGATAAAAGATGTTGGGGGGCATCCCATGATGCATCATGGTGCATGCATGGTTAGGTTAACTAGATTGCCTCCCTCTAAGCATGTTTTAATGCTAAGCACTCCTCTAATTTCGAAAATAAAATCAGAGCTATTAATGAGTTAAAATATAAATTTAGAGGAGTTTTTAAAGCATTAAAAACAAATGTAAGTCGAAAATATTTTCCGACAACTTTTATGTTTGTCTCACCGGTATTGTTTGCCTTCATTAGTTGAGAGCAAGCTTTTCCCGGCTTGATCATGGGGCATAGGTTTAGGTTCTAATTTTAGTTAGATCAGAGAGATTTTGAATGAAATAAAATTAAAATGAGGCTTAGAAAAATTCTAACTCTAGAGAAACCAAGGATATGGATTTGTAAACCAACTAAAAATCAAGTTTCTAGGTTCACGCGAGTCCTACCATGCGCTGAAATTTAGATAACATCTAGGTACAAAGCGTGGCTCTACTCGTGTGTTTTTAGCATGTAAAACAAGTCAACCACAACATCATAAAGAGGATTAATGGTTGAGTTAGGTTATGAATTTATTTGGTTGTGGTGTCTCGAAAAGAAGCAAACAATCATATAGGATAGTTCATGTAAAGGGTTTATGATCAAGCGAAATATTCAACCAAGCATTATGTCTCTAATATTGTTCAACCACTACAAGTCTAATGTCTTGCATAGTAAAATTCAAAACTAAATTACTTGAAAAGGCTTGAAAAACCTTGAATCGAGTTGTACTCCCGGTAGCTTATTCTTGACTTGACGAAACGGGTTGCCTCCCGCCTAGCGCTTCGTTTATAGTCCATGGCTAGACTTCTTCACTTGATTAATTCAGATCAACGTTCTTTGCGGGCGCTGCAATCTTGGGTACCCACTTCCGCACCATCTTCGGGTCGGGCTTATTCTTCGGCTTAGTCATATTTTTGGTCTTCACAGGCTGGCTTTGTCCTTTGGTCTTGACGGATGCAACATCTTCCTTCATGTAGTGGCTCGGCATATCAAACTCCGGTCCTTTGATCTGGTCTCCGAAGTGTGATCCTCCATCTCTCCCGAATGAGTTTGAGTAGCCTTCGCCATCTCGAGACCTTGAGGTTGTCTCGGATATTCTCCTTTGCTACCCATTGGGCGCCCGACAAGTTGTCCCACTTGCGTCTCTAGCATCTTCATCATGATGAACACTTCACATATAGAGTTTCTGACCTCCGTCACCTTGCCTCCATAGCCTTGAACTTAGTGACGGCGTCCTCGTTGATCTTAGCTTGCTCGTCCATGAAGTCCTTCAATTGTGTACAAAGAGGAACCAAATCTTGGATGGACGAACTTGCATTAAATCGGGGTTTACCTTGGATATGGTCGTACTCCTCACACTCCTCGCATGTGGATCTTGCCTTGGCAACCTTTAGGTCTTGAGCTTCTTTCTCTTTCTCCATCTTCTCCATCCTCCTCATAAGTAAACCGATATGCCACTCAAGGAATTCAGCTCGTATGTATTCATTAAAATGCTCCAAAGCTTCCGCAATCATCTCGGTGAAAGGCGAGTGTTGCACCATGCAGATAGTTGAGACCTTGATTTTGAGCGGCCTTCCGGCGTCTTGAAGGTTTATGATAGGTAGATCAACAACGTCCAGGGTGCATAGCTCGATCTTGCGCTCCACTTGCGGTTGTTCTCCCATGGGTGGCGGTTGAGGTTGATCTTCCTTTGGATTTGGAGGTGGTGATTCCCTTGGAGATTCTGACGGTCCTTCGGCTTCGACTTTTGGATCTAGGGTTTCCAACCCTTTAGCTTTGTGTTGCACGTCTCCTTTGCCTGTAAAGTTTTCCTGGATCATCCACAAAAAGTTTTGGGTTTCCTGGAGAGGTAGCCAACCATCTCCAGTTAGGGTTAGCAATAACAAAATCTAAAAAAATTAGGGTTAATCAAAACTAGATTAGATTGATTTTTTTGTTTTTGAGGATGAACAAAGTTAAGAGATGCAAAAGAAAATCAAAAGAAAAATTGAAAAATAAAGCGATACTCGATTGAATCTTGATTGCTTGTTCCCCGACAACGGCGCCAGAAAAAGGGGCTTCTTGACGGTGTATATTCGTATCAAAGTTCATATGGATTTGCAAGCGGACAAATCCCCCGTTGTAGTCAAGGGACCCTTCTTCCCTCGAGTGGTGAACCCAAGGTATCGAATCCGTGGAACAATGTGCAACACAAGGATTTAATCTAGTAAAGCAAGGAAAGCTATCTTATGAAGAACCAAATTGCATCTAACCTAAGAGATCATCAAGGAAACACATCTAATCTAATCTACTAAAGAGGTAGCAAGAGAAAGCAAAGAGATAACCGATCTAGAGAGTCTAGATCATGCTTATGTTGTAGCTCCAAACAAGATAGATGAAGATAGAAAAGCGAATCTCATTAAAAGCATATTTAAACCGTGGCCTCCGGTCCGATTCAGAAAACGCCCGGCTTTCAAAGCCCCAGTTCTGTCACAACGTACTCCTATTCATGCGGGTAGTCTAGGGCGAGTTCGATAACAACAAGTTGAAATCACTTGGTCGGTCCAGTATGCACCTCTAGCCACCGCGGCTACAAGAGCACCCTATGCAATCTATCTTAAGTATAGATTGGGGAAAAAGCAAAACCAAGAAGAAAACAAAATCATCAAGAAGGCACTTGATTGCTAGAAATCGGATCACTTAAAGACTTCACCATGAATGATTACATGAACAAGATCACCACCGGGATCCTACCTCGATCTTGATCCTTGCTCCGGAGCTCCGACGTGGTCTTCCATGCGAGGTTCCCACGTCGGCTAGAGAGACCCTAGACAACTAGCACGACCCTCATCTCCGAGATGGTGTCCCTCAAGCTTCTCTGCTCCTCGGCGACAGATGATGAATTGATTGATGCGTGGCTCTTAGTCAGGGTGCTATAAATAGCCCGAGAGGCACCTAGGTCAAAGGGGGGCCGGCTGGGCCTCGAAATGGGCTGGGCCGGCCGGCCTGGGCCGACCGGCCTGGGCCCATTTCATCCCAGTTTGTGGCCTCCTTCGCCTGGTGTTGGTTCCCGAGTCTTCTAGATCCTTCCCCCTTCTGCATGTGTGCCCTTGTCGTTACTTTCTCTCCGAGTTGGACGAAGCTCCTTGTCTCGCATGATTCGACACTTTCTGGCTAGGTCCTCGGAGTTTGTCATCTTCTCGGGTTGGGTCCCTAGGCTCATGGAGTCATGTTCACTTCATTGCTTGACTTGTACCGGGCTTCAAGGTCTTGTCATGAGGTGCTTAATGAACTTATCCCGGAAGTCTTGCTTTCAACGCTAAAACCCTGCATAAACACTAAACTCCAAAACCGACATGCATGGTTGAACTTGTTATACCAAGGGGGTTAGTACCAATGGATAAGATATAAAAGTCATGCCAACACCGAAGGTAAACTCATGGCTAGGTTGACGGAATTTCACCGTCAACAATCACCAATTTGTCCATCTCCATCTAGATCTTGTCTACTTTCATCATCATAGACGATCTGACTCATTCAAGTGCTGACGTCACGATCGGCTGATCCAGCCGATCTTTTTGCTTACTTATTCACACTTCAGTCGCTCTCGAGCCGGCCGATCTCACTTCTCTGTATTGGCCGATTGGCAGATACACGTGTCGCTAAAGGCCCATTGGTTCTCTAGCCGATCCCTAATATTTTCCATTGTCAATCAACAGGTCAGATTTGCTGGCACACATGTGTTGCGCGTGCGAGTGACGTCCTATTTTCTTGTCAACAGAGTGAGCGACGATGGAGTCGCGGGAAGGTCTTGTGACCTTGAGTGGGTGAGGACGGAGTCGCAGGAAGGTCTCGTGATCTTGAGTGGGTGACGATAGAGTCGCGAGAAGGTCTCATGACCTTGAGTCAACGGCGACGGAGTGGCGGGAAGGTCTCGTGACCTTGAGTGGGCGACCACGGAGTCGTGGGAAGGTCTCGTGACCTTGAGTAGGCGATGACAGAGTCGCGGAAGGTCTTCCAACCTTGAGTGGGTGACGACGGAGTCGCGGGAAGGTCTCGTGCTCTTGAGTAGGCGACGAAGGAATTGCGGGAAGGTTTCGTGACCTTTTGTAGGTGACAACAGAGTCGCGGGAAGGTCTTGTGACCTTGAGTGGGTGACGAAAGAGTTGCGGGAAGGTCTTCCGACCTTGAGTGGGTGACGACGGAGTCGTGGTAAGGTCTCGTGACCTTGAGTGTGTGACACCGTTTTTTAGAAAAATGGGTCAAAGGGATAAGAAGGAGCAGCCGATGAAGAAGCAGTAGAATCAGCTGATTGAAGAAAGAGAAGGAAGGTCAGCAGGACTTACCAATGGTCAAAGGAGTCTAACCCTGTCTATCGATGGGCTGGCGAGTCCAACCGATCGGGCGATGGTTAACCAGGGAATAAACCGATGGAAAGGAAGAAGGCGGTAATCAAGGACATACACCGAAGGAAAGGCACGGCTGAGATGGGTCAATCTATGATTGGCAACATGTCAGATTCAGTTTTAGGAGAGTTTGACTGCTGCTTGAGTCTTTTTCTATTTTTTGTAGTGTTTGTTTTCTTTAGTTGCAAGTAAACAATGCCGTAATCGGCTAGGAACCAGGTTGTCCTCAGGACATAAATAGCGACCCTGTGTGGTCGGAAAAACCGCCTCCGGGAAAACACTTTACAATTTACAACATCTACTTTTCGCTATATTCACCATTGCGTTTTTTCTTTTCTTCAGCATCGTCCTTCAAGTTCGTCGGGCTGCATCGATCGATCTCCAGCAAGCTTGTGAGTACCGTTTTACCGAATACTCATAGGCTTTAACCTCCAGGTGCATCGCTGAGGTTTCATTAGTTCTTTATTCACCCATTATCAATATTAGCTAGATCTACAAGTTTTCGTACCAATTCCTGTAGTTTTTAGCTTTTATCACCAATTTATCTAGCTCGATCTCGATCTTGTCAGCTTTCATCATCATAGCCGATCTGACTCATTCAAGTGTTGACATCACGATCGGCTGATCCAGCCGATCTTTTTGCTTACTTATTCACGCTTTAGTTGCTCTCGAGCCGGCCGATCCCGCTTCTTTGTATCGACCGATTGGTAGATACACGTGTCGCTAAAGGCCCATTGGTTCTCTAGCCGATCCCTAATATTTTCTATTGTCAATCAACAGGTCAGATTGGCTGGCACCCGTGTGCTGCGCGCGGGAGTGACGTCCTATGTTCGCGTCAACAGAGTGAGCGACGACGGAGTCGCGTGAAGGTCTCGTGACCTTGAGTGGGCGATGATGGAGTCACGGGAAGGTCTCGTGACCTTGAGTAGGCAAGGACGGAGTCGCAAAGAGGTATCTTGACCCAAAGAGGGTGACGACGGAACCGCCGGGAGGTCTGGCGACCTGTAGAAGGCGACTAGCCCTCGTGGAGGGAAGCCAAACAAGTCGCAGAATCGTTGAGTCGTATCCCACCGTGAGCCACAGAGGTCGCACGGAGACATACTAGGTCGTCGTAGATCTAGGCTGACTACAGTGCTCAACATAGAGGCTTAGGTGTAGTCGGTGCGCGGGGGGAGTCAGAGACTCAAGGTCTTGCAACCACATGACTAAGAATGCACATATCAAATTAAAAGGCCTTTTAAGGAAAGACACACAAAAGTAATTAAAAATCCCTCAGGTCGAAGGACCCTAAAATTGGCAAACCAAAACCCCCGAGCGTACCGAGGTTGACTATTCCAAGCCCCCGAGTATGTCGAGGGGGAGGGAAAATAAAGTAGAGAAAAACATGTAAGGCAGGTCTACGAAAGAAATTGGAGCCGTAAAATATTTAATTACAAATAAAACTTAGCTTGTGCATCGCTGTGGCCGAGGTCGACGTGGCGAGCTCGAGACGCTGAAAAGGTCAGCGACGAGTCGATGGAGTGGTTGACGGCGCATGCCGCAGGATCAGCGGTGCGCAGCGCACTAGGTCGGAAGAGCCGAAGCTGCACCGAGCGAGAGCGGGACGTTTACAAGGTTGGCGATGCACCATTGGAGGTCGGTGGCCCTGTGCGCGTCGATGCAACAGGTCGCCGGAGCGAGCTGAAGCCGCGCCGAGTTGTCGAGGCTGTAGTCGCTATGCTTGAAGCAAGGTGCACAACTGGGTGTAGATTGGCTGCTGTCCACCATGTTGCGCCGTCCAATACAAATTACGGCGCCATGCATGCATCACGTTTAGATGAGAAAAAAAAGTACATTAGAATTGATGCTTGCCGATCAAAACAATACTCGAGATCTCGGATATAATGGAAAGAAGGAAAATAGAAGTAAATAACATCCCTATTACATATCCACCTTGCAGATGGACTTGCTTTGGCAGCATGCAGTCAGACGTCGTGCGGCTCATCAGATTACGCAAATCACAGGGAGTCGTCAAATTCCGTCGAGGAGAGGCCTGTGTTGAGCGCAACACCTGGCGGCACGCGCTAGGTCGAAGCTATGAACAGATGATTTGCTCGGAGCTAGATGGCGTGCACCACTTCGCAAATAAAGTGGGCGGGTCGTCGTCGGGAATATTTATGTGTGTCACCCCTGACCACCTATGCCGTCGCAAAAGATGTGGCTGGAGAGCGACGTCGTAGAAACCATGATTGCAGGATGTGAAAGCCGTGGTACTTGCTGACACGGCCATCTAGGGTTCGTCGTAACCATGCGTGTGTGCACCTATGAGTGGTAATGGGCCATGACCCTAATGCATCGTTCCCAACTCAGCTAGGCACTTTTTTTTCAAATTGAATAGAAATATGACCGGATTCTTATAGGGTCCGATCCTTAAATTTCTTAGTACAAAATGGAGGAAAGTTACCACCCCTAGTGCACACGTTAGTTAACACAGAATAGATTAGACTAGTCTCGCCGGCCAAGCACTTGAAATCGGATTGAAAGAAGGAAACAAAGAATGATAAAAAAAGTTAATCTCCCTGTTCACGTGGACATCTTTGTAGATGGGTTTTTCCGCGGCCGCATGCATGCTGTTGTTCACGTGGACATCTTTGTAGATGGGTTTTTCCGCGGCCACATGCATCCTGTTGACGCAAAATCAGTACCTCGCGCCAAACACACAGCAAGCCGAACGAAGCTGGCTTAACACACGTGCCGGATCCGAAGCGTGCCAGTCAATTTTCCTGAAACTGACAAAGGATGAAAAATAGTTAGATAAAACCTGGAACTTGTCGGGTGGTACCAGACAGTTCCGTATTTACGGCTAGAAAGCCAACTAAAATGACATATAGCTACAACAAGCTATCTGTCAGCAGTTTAAATATCATTCGGGAGCTTTAAAACATGAAACCAGGATATAGCCGAATGCATGACGTAAGCATGACAAAGGATCGGTCTTTGTTTAAACATTATTGCTCGCACGTGGACATGACCGATTTTTTAGGATAAATAACAATAAAAATAAATAAGGTGAAAGCATGATTATAAATATGAAGTAAACAAGCATGCATAGGCCAAAAACACTAGTCTACCACATGTTTAGGTACTTTCAAACCCGTCGAGCATGACACCAAACAAGTTAATCCACCGCATGATACAACTTGTTTGAAACCATGCCACCAACCACAAATAGATTAATCCACCGCATGATAGGATCTAAATATGGAAGGCTAAAAGCATACATTATTTAAAACAAACTTATAAACACGTTTCACTCGTGGTAACATTGCCGAATACGGCTATTCAACCGATCCGGGTTCTGTGGAGAAGGAACAAACATTTGAAAAGTCAAAGCTTGAACCCACAACACGTGACAATCTAGATTGATCTAAATTCGGCTATTGAGAGCACTTGACCCTTTATAATAAACAAAGACTTGAAAGTAAATCACATGGATCTCAAAGAGGTAAAGCCGAAACGAATCGATCTAGATTGGGCAAAAAGGTGTTACATGAATTTAAACATAAAGCAAAATCCAAAGCAACACGTGGTAACTTAATGAATCTATTAGATCTTGCCAAATCTAATAGAGCCGATAGCTAGCTTCGAGCCAGATCTTAGCCTACCGCATGGCTCATGATCTAACAGGTTACCCTCTTGAACCAAGCTTAAATCCACCGCATGATACTAAGCAAGGTAACAAGACTACTTGCATCACGATCTAAATCCACCGCATGATACTAGCCATGATACAAGGTTGCCGGTACTTACGGAGGTCGACGGATCGATGGCTCCTCTCGAAGAACTCGACGACTCGACTAAAGGACTCGAAGTTTGGCACGGGGCTGGTTTTGTTGTGTAGATGTTGGATCCCTATTACAGACATCAAGGGTTTATATTTATACCCTTGTCCTAACACGACTCCTGGTCGACTACGAGTACAACATTTAATACCTAAATTAATGCTCCGGCGCCAATGTCCATCTCGTACCCGTCATCAATTCGCCCCTTCCTTATATCCGGGCCACGTCATCACGCATTCCCGTACACTTTCTTTCAAAAGTGCAAACAGCCCTTTTGCTGAATGATGGCGTATTGCCGACCGCAAGCATCTTTACCAAATCCTCTGAGGAGATTTCTCCTGCCGAACGACATTTCGTTACCAAACTCGGCCTACAAGTCAGTCTCCTTCCTGTACCAATTTTTGGTGTTAACATATGCCCCTTCGATTACGGGATAAAAGTGATTTTATTCCGGAATTGACCATGAATGCTCAACGTCTCCGAGCTAAATCTGTTCAACACCCATTCCTCTTGCAATCAGTTGGAGTCTCCGCTCAGATCCAAACCCTAGGTCATAAATCCCCAAGCTCAAATTTTCAAATGGCGGACCAAGATCAAGCTCTCTAGGTAAATCTCATTCCCTTAAGGTCCATTCGGTAATTCTGGTCGAACAGTACTAGACCCAAACAGCGATCCGACCGCAATTCAACCGACCCGACGACGATTCGGTTAAGGAAGTCTCTCCACCTCCCAAACTTCTCGGGATATGCACCACGATCTGCGGCCACGATCTCTTTGCCAGCCTTAAATAAAACCGTGGGTGCCCCTAGCCTTTCACCAAGTCTTCTGCCTTCAAGCCTTTGCCAATCTAAACTTCCCTTCTCCAGCACTAGTACTCCCAAAAAACTTGATGGCGGGCAGCAGCAATAGGCGCCAGGCCAGCGACGAGGCTGAAGGAAGCCGCGCTGGCACTCGTCGGAGGCAGTGATCAACTCCCTTTACAGTTCTCTCCAGATTTCTTTCTGTTTCAGACGATCCTCTGATCAACTCCCTTTACAGTTCTCTCCAGATTTCTTTCTGTTTCTGACGATCCTCTTTGTATTTTCAGGCTTATCCAGTGGAATCCGGCTCTTGCGCCGGCCACGACTCCAGCCATGCCAGACGACTCCACGGAGTCGTACAACCATTCTCCTTCGCGCTACGATGAGCGCGACACCCTCCGGTTCAAGGCGGAGTGCGATGAAACCCGGCGCGAGCTGGAAGATGTTTCCAAGAAGGCCGGAATCGCCGAGCTCGAATGGGAGCACCAGCGCAAACAGCTGCTGGAGACCATTGACGGTAAATCTCTTGATTTGTTTTAATTTAACTCAACTTTGAACTAACCGCCATTGCCCCGCAAATGCTGCAGACCGCGACGCTGAGCTCAACTGGCGGAAGACACTGGTGAAGCAACTAGCGGACAAGGTGAACGCCCTCAGGGACACGACGGCAGCCCGCATTGCCGCGGTGGAAGACCGCGTTGATGAGGTGGCCCTCCATGGCGTTCGTCTTGGCACCACCCTAGGACTGGCCGCCCTGGCGACGCACACCGGCGTCGACTACTCCACGCAGCCGCGCGGCTTCCAGGGCGGCGCGCCGGAGGACGTCGACGAAATCGAGGTCATCCTGGAGTGCCTCGACGGCCACGGTGACGCCATTGCCGACTCCATCCATCCCCAGTCTGTGCTGAACAAGCTTTTTGACTAATTTGTACTAGGGATGTTTGGAATTTCGGCAATAAATAATGAAATTTTAATTTTTGCGTTTGTATTTTGATCATCCCCTTTTGCTTGTGGATGTGAATCCTTACTATTTTTGAATGAATTCAAAAACTTTATCTTAGCCGAACACAAAAACTCCTGCCCCTTGGCACAGAATCCGCAGAAAATCCTCAATCTGGGAACCATAAACACTGTTCAATGAAAACCCTTCGCATTCGGAGAGAAAAACCTGTCGTTTGGTATTCCCGTAATGCAAGCCAACCAGTCATCACTCCCAATGTGCTCTCGCAGCTAATAAAATAGCCCCCTTGGTGCCCTGCAAATCCACTCGTATACATTTCGATCACCTCACATCTTCTCTCCCTGCTCCAGAGGAAAAAACCCCAAGGCCATGGCGGACAAGGGAAAGCAGCCCATCAAGAAAAGCAGCACTCCACCAAAGAAGTGCACCATTCGAGAGTAAGTTTTCTGTCAATCCTTTCTCTTGCTCTCGATTGCAATCTCATGTCTCGACCCTCTCTGTTTTCAGCCTTGACCTGCTCCCTGAGGAAATCTTTGGAATTAAAGAAGTTCCCGAGTACATCCTCTCTGATTCCTCCACCGAAGAAGAAAACGCCACGCCGGAACAGAGGACCAACCACCAACTGCGCCGCCGCATTCGGCATCTAGAACACAACCTGCGAGACATCACCGCCCGCTGCAGTGCCGAACGCGAACGCCGCATGAGCTTGGAGGTGTTGATAGGGGGTAAGAACTTCATCTTTGTCTGACTCCCACGTCTAAGCTTAGATCTCACATTCAACAACTGTTCCCTTCTTCAGATGTTTCTGATAGGTACAACAACTTGAAGGCTTCCTAGGATAGCCTGATGGAAGCTGCAAGTCATGGCAACCCCCGAAGCTTCCAGGTTGCTGTTATAGTGGTTCTGGAACAGTTGAAGAGGGAAGAGCTGAAGAGGAAAAACGCGGAATCAAAGGAATGAAGCATACTTTCGCTTCTTCCTCGAGGCCTTCTGCTTCCCACCCTCTTGTAGTAGCTAGGTTGTCAAATAAAAGCCTGCAAGAAACATTTGTAATGTAGAATATTTTTGTGCTAAGGGCAATACACTTCAGTATTGGCCATCTTCTCTGTTAGGATTTTTTGTTCTAAAGGCGGCTACTTTCCCGAACGCTGGCTGTCTCTGTGTTTCTGATGCTTGTAATCCTGGTGCTTGTAATCAACGATCAACTTCAATACTAGGATAATATTTCTTCAAATATCTTCCATTTATAACAGCAGTAAACTCCTCTCCTAGTAAAGTTTTCAAGATATAAGCATTTGCAGGTGTACATCTAACTACCCGAAAAGGACCTTCCCAATTCGGGGACCATTTGCCGAACGCACTGTACTTAGTCCCGATCGGTAGTAACGCTTTCCAAACCAAATCTCCTTCTGCAAATTGCTTGATTTTTACTTTCTTGTTGTAATATTTAGCAACTCGCATCTTGTTCTTTTCAATATTTTCCAGGGCTCTAAGACAAATCATGTGCAAATCCTCTAACTCGTCCATCATCAAGCTACTGTAATTTTTAGAACTTAAATCCTTTTGTAAAATCACTCTCCTTGAATCTGATTGTAATTCCCATGGCAAAACAGCATGATGCCCATAAACCAACTCATAAGGAGATGTTTTTGTAGCCCCATGACGAGCCATTCGGTAAGCCCACAAGGCCTCATTGAGTACCGAATGCCACCTCTATGGCTTCTGATCAATTTTCTTTTGTATAATCTTGATCATGATCTTGTTAGAAGCCTCTGCTTGACCATTAGCTTGGGCATAATAAGGAGAAGAATTCAACAATTTTATCCCCAAACTTTCAGCAAATTCCCTGAACTCTAAAGATACAAATTGAGCTCCTTGATCAATTGTAATTGTTTGAGGAATCCAAAATCTATAGATGATGTGTTCTTTAACAAACTCAACCATGTTTTCTGATGTTACTTTCTTCAATGGAATTGCCTCAACCCATTTGGTGAAATATTCTGTTGCCAAAAGCACAAACTTAGGCCCCTTCTAGATGAAGGATTTATTTGGCCAATCAAATCTATACCCCAACCTCTGAATGGCCATGGCTTGATAATAGGTTTCAAAGCTGATGCTGGAACTCTTTGGATATTCCCAAACTTCTGACATTCTTGACACCCTTTGTAATACTCAAAGCAATCTTCTAGCATCGTCGGCCAATAACATCCAGTGTGCCTGATAACCCATTTCATTCGATAAGCTGATTGGTGTGCTCCACAAAGCCCATCGTGCACTTCACTCATCATTTTCTTCGCTTCTTCTTGACCCAGGCATTGCAGCAACACTCCATCTAATGATTTATAAAATAAACACCCATCAAGAAGAACAAATTTTATGGCTTTATACCTGAGCTTCCTAGAAACTTTTCGGGATGGGTTTTCTAGATAATCAACAATTTCTTTTCTCCAATCATCTTCGGCTAGATCACTCCCGAAAGCACACACATCGCTGGCAAACACTTTTTGGTTTTCTCTGTAACCCGAAGCACTCTGAGCCAACCTGTTTGCCTCTTCATTGCGTTCCCTAGGAATATGTTGTTGAATTACTAACTGAAAACTTTTCAAGATTTCTTTGCACTCCTCGTAGTAATTCCTCAAGATATCATTTCTACATTCATATTAGCCTTTCAATTGTTTTATAACTAGCTCTGAATCTCCATAAATTTCAACTGAAATAGCCTTCGCTTCTTTCAAATATTGAAGCCCTCTAAGCAGTGCTTCATACTCAGCTTGATTATTTGTGACAGTAGGTTGAATAGGGATAGCAAACTCAAACATCTCACCTCTGGGTGAAATTAACAAAATTTCTACTCCACCACCTTTGCCACATGAGAATCCATCGAAGAATAAAGCCCAAGGAGTGATTTCAAGCAAATCAATTGATGGATCACGATGCTCAGTAATGAAATCAGCAATAATCTGACCTTTAACAGCTTTTGCCGATTCAAACTTCAATTCAAACTCGAACAAAGCTAAAATCCACTTGCCAATCCTTCCATTCAAAATTGGCATAGATAACATGTGTTTAATTACATCAAACTTTGAATATACAACGCATTCGGCATTCAACAAATAGTGCCGAAACTTTGTACACGAGTAATAAACACACAGGCAAAGCTTCTCCGCAGCCGAATACCTTGTCTCAGGATCAAGCAATTTTCGGCTAAGGTACGCGACTATCCGTTCCTTTCCCTCAAATTCTTGTATAAGGGCCGATCCAATAGTTTGGGTATCGGCCGCCAGGTACAACTTGAAAGGCTTGTTCAATTGTTGAGGCACCAACACTGGTGGTTACTTCATGTACTGCTTGATCTCATCGAAAGCCTTTTGTTGTTCGTCACCCCATACAAACTTCTAATCCTTCTTGATCCTCAACAGTGGAGAGAAAGGCAACACATTTTGTGACAAATTTGAAATGAATCTTCTCACAAAATTGATCTTGCCAAGCAATGATTGCAACTCCTTGAGATTGGTTGGAGGAACAACTTCATCAATAGCTTTCATGCTTTTCTACCAACTTCTATTCCTCCTTCATGCACCAAAAATCCCAAGAATTCTCCGGCTGAAACTCCAAAGGCACACTTGTTCGGATTCATCTTTAGCCCATGCTTTCGGGTGCACTCTAGAGTTCTCCTCACATCATCCAAGTGTGATTCATGATTCAATGATTTGATCACGACATCATCAATGTATATCTCAACAATTTTGCCGATCAACTCATGAAAAATATAATTCATGACTCTTTGATAAGTTGCAACGGCATTTTTCAACCCAAATGTCATGACAATCCACTCAAAAAGGCCTATATGTCCAGGACATCTGAAGGTTGTCTTCGATATGTCTTCTATTGCCATAAAAATTTGATTGTACCCTGCATTGCCATCCATGAAACTAATAACTTTATGTCTAGCAGCGGCATCAACCAATAAATCAGCAACAGGCATTGGATATCCATCCATGGGAGTAGCCCTGTTCAGATCTCTAAAGTCTATGCAAACCCTCATTTTTCCGTTTTTCTTGTAAACAGGGACAATGTTAGAGATCCACTCCGCATATCTGCATGGCCAAATGAAATTTGCTTCGATCAATCTCTCAACTTCTTTTTTCACGTCGACCAATACTTCATCCTTATAGATCTTTCAGGGAGGTTGCTTGTTAGGTTTAAAACCAGGCTTGATTGGCAACCGATGCTCAACAATGGAACGATCCAAACCAGGCATATCCAAATAATCCCAAGTGAAGCAATCTTTATATTCTTTCAGTAGCTTGATCAATCCTTCTCTGAAACTTGAATCCAAGTTAGCACTGATAAATGTCGACCTTGGTTTATCACTCAGACTGGGCACAAAGAACCGGGAACCGAACCGAAAGAACTGGGAACCGGAATTGAAAGAACTGGAACCGAAAAAGTCAGTTCCTGTTCGGTCCCTGAGTCCTAGGAACCGAAATAGTACGGTTGTTTCGGTTCGGTTCCCGGTTCCATCGATTAACCGCGAACACAGCCCAGCAGCACATGAAGCCCAATACTGCACAGCCCAACAAACACAAGACAAAGAAAAAACCCTAACTCCAGACCCATCCAGATCCAGGCATCCAGCCGTCCACGCCTCCATGGTCCACACCGACACAGCCACAGCAGTCAGCACTCAGCAGATCCCCCGCTCTGCTCGCCTGTTCCCTGCTCGGCCTCGGCCGGCGGCCGCTCCCTCGCCTCGGCCGCCGCCGGCGCCCGGCGCCCACCCCCGCCGGCCCGCCGCCCCCGCCCCCCGGCCGCAAAGAAAGCGGACCGGCGCGGTGGCGCCCGCGGTCCGCAGCCCCGCACGGTGATCCACACCCCCGCGCCCGCTCACGACCGCACAAGCACGGAGCACGACCGGCGACCGCACGGTGCCATGGTGGTCCGCACCCCCGCGCCCGCAGCCGCCGCCCCGCCGGCCGCCGGCCCGCCGCGGCGCGCGGCGCGCGGCCGCGCACCGCCCCGTAGGCCGCCCGCCGCCGTGCTGCGCCGCTCGCCTCCTCCGTAGGCCGGTGTCCAACTCCGCCCACCGCCCGACGTCTGACTCCGACTGCCGACCTCTGTCCAGTTCCTGCATGCGAGGCGATTCTACATCAACGATTCAACGGCTACATCAATTGCATCTTGCAATGTAAGTGTTGTCTGTAAATCTGTGAGATTTGACTTTTTTTTGAATGAAACTAGATCAATTTAGAATGAAGGATTTGACTATTCTTGAATGTATTTTTGATTTCCCCCCAGATGTCTGAGGAGGATTTACACCAACAAGTGAGTGAATGGGAAGAGATGCATACCGGGACTGATGGGAATTTGATTGAAGACGAGATTGGTGATGATGGTGCTACTGATGGTGCTGTACAGGAGAAAGAGGTCATTAATCTGGAAGCTGAAGAGGGGAAGAAGAGAAAGTAGATGACATCCAGATCTGAAATGTGGGATCACTTCAGCAAAATTTTTGATGAAGGTGAGTTGGTAAAGGGAAAATGCAACTATTGTGGTAGTGAGATACAATCAAGGACATCAAAGAATGGTACATCTGCTTTGCATAAGCATTTTAATTGTTGCAATCGTAATCCTAATGTAGACTCTAAACAAGGTGTTATATCAATAACTCAAGGCAAAGTAGGTACTTGGAAGTTTGATGCTGAATTGCTTAGGTCTGCTTTTGCTGAAATGATTATAGAAGATGTGGAGCCATTTGCAAAAAGTGAAAAGCATGGTTTTAGGAAATTCATGTCTCTTGCTTGCCCTGGTTTCACTTTGCCATCTAGAAGAACATGCGCTAGGGATTGTGTGCAGCTGTACTTTGAGAAGAAAGCACAACTGAAAATTTTCTTTCAAGAACAATGCAATAGAGTTTGCCTCACAACAGATGGTTGGACATCACAACAACAAGAGAGTTATATGACTGTCACAGACCATTTTATTGACAAGGATTGGTGTTTGCATGAAAAAATAATTAGTTTCAGCAAGGTAAAAGGCAAAAAGGGGGATGATATTGGAAACACCTGCAAAATGTCTTACTTGATTGGGGGTTAGACAAAGTTATGACAATAACCGTAGATAATGCTGCTAGCGCAAATGATAGTGATGTTAATTATTTGAGAAGACAACTAAATAGTGCCAAAAGTAGCATTGCAGAGGGCAAGTACCTTCACATGAGATGTGCTGCACATATACTTAATTTGATTGTTAAAGATGGTTTGAAAGAAGTAGACCAATCTATCAAGTGTGTACGTGTTGCGATTAAATTTGTGAGGAGTGGTACATCAAGATTGGACAAATTTAAAGAGATTGCCCGATTGGAGAAAGTGGACAGCAAGACATTCTTGAATCTTGATGTGTGTACTAGGTGGAATTTGACATATGAAATGCTAAAAGCTGCTCTTGCATATGAGAAGGTGTTTTCTAGGTATCCGGATGAAGATCCATACTATACAATTGAGTTTCTTAGTGACATTAAGCCAGGTTTCCCGGTCCAGGAGTTCCTGATGAGCATGATTTTGATAACGCTAGGAAGCTAGCTGACTTTCTAAAGCATTTTGCCCATATAACATCATGTGTTTAAGTGTCATTAAGTGTGACTGCTCACACTTACTTTGATGAAATTGGGGAGGTCAACCTATTGGTAAATGAATGGCTTAGTAGTTCAGATTCAATGCAGCAAGAAATGGGGAGAAGAATGAAAGAAAAGTTCGACAAGTATTGGGGGCAGTGGCATGAAAATTTAGAGGTGAAAAATGAGAATGGAAAGGCAAAGGGAAAGGAGAAGGAAAATATTAACTTGCTGATTTTTGTTGCCTATGTACTTGATCCTAGATACAAGCTTTCACAATACACAGAACTTGCAATTGAAGAGTTGTATGGTGAAGGTGTTGGACAGAAAGTTTGGGCAGCAATTACCAAATGCTTGCATGACCTTTTTGAAGAGTATAGGATCAGTAATTCTCAACCAAGTGATGAAATGCAGTCCCAACCAAGTGATGAAGTGCAGTCCCAACCATGTGGAGAGGGTGTTAAAAAATTGAAGACTAGAATTGCAAAAAAGATGAAGTTGAGTAGTGGAACAATAAGTTGTAGTAGGGGCAACAGGAGTGAATTGGATAGGTACTTGGCTGAAGAGCTTGAAGATGATGACAAGAAACTTGATATTCTTGATTGGTGGAAGAGGCAGTCCACTAGATTTCCCATTTTGTCTCTTATGGCTCGTGATGTGCTTGCCATCCCAATATCCACAGTTGCTAGTGAATCTACCTTTAGCGCAAGTGGGCGTATTCTAGATGATTTTAGAAGTTCTCTCACCCCATTTATGGTTGAAGCTCTTATTTGCACTCAAGATTGGCTTAGGAGATCAACTGTGAATATGGAAGAGAATACAGAAGAATTGACCAAACTAGAAGAAGGTAAATATTTAGTGGACCATTTAATTCTTGTACCATTCATTTGTTATTTTTGTTTATTTGCTCTACAACTTATGTATTGTTTATATCTTCAGTACTTATTAAAGAATTCAAGGACGAAGCCATTATTGATGCACATGCTGCCAAGTCACAAATCCAAGGTAGCAAAAAGAAGATGGTTACATCCACCAATATTAGTTCCCAGCCAAAGTCTTCCAGGGCAACGAAAAATGCTTCATCAGTTTTCTAAATTCCAGGGCACTCAAATGAAAGCAAAAACAAAAATCTTCTAAATGACTGTGTGAGCTAAATAAATGTATATCATTTCTTATAGTACTCATCATAATTTCTTCTTTTTCTTACTTATTTCAGTTTTCTTACTTGTTTCAGTTTACAATGTTTCAGACTTCTGGAGTGTGGACTGCTTGGTGCTTGCTGCCTTGTTGTTGGACAAGTGGACATGGACACATCACTTGGATAGTTGGATCATTGGCTGCTTGCCCTTATGCAGTTATGCTTGCTGTTGGACAAGTGGACATAACCATCTTCTTGTTGATTGCTGTGACTTCCTCTAACATAAAAAATGTCTTGTTGATTGCTGTGACTTGCTGGACGCCTGGACGCCATAAATTGTTGGAGACTTGGAGTTGTTGCTTGCTACTTTGCTAGTTGGTACTTGGTAGTTGGCTAGTTGCTACTTGCTGCATGCCTGCATGCATAAGTAGTTAAGTACTGGCTAGTACTGCCATAATGTGTTTTTTTAAGCTTGTGAAGTTGTGATGTACGGTTAATTTCAGAACTGCCCACCTAAGTCATGTACTTGTTTTTATGCTCTATTTGTTTGAATTATCCCTGTTGATTGCATGAAAAATGCTAATGAAATGCTGCTGAAATTTACTTTTGAATGGGCTATTTTTTGCATCCTGGAAAAGGTTGATTCCTTCGGTTAGAACCGGAACCGAACCGATGGAACCGAAACCGAAATTCACCGGTTCTTGCACTGATAAAGAACCGAACGGTCCCTGATATCTGGGAACCGAAATTTGACTGGAACCGAGGAACCGAACCGAACGGTTAGGTTAGAACCGAATGCCCAGCCTGATTTATCACCATCTCCAATATCAATTTCTTCCAATTTGTCAGCCGACATGAATCCACGTCCTAACTTTCCATCAGTTCCATCAATTTGATTATCCATTAAAAATTGCTATAAGAGCCGACTGCTTGAATCGGTTGTTGATCACTGCTGACTGGTTCAACAGGACCTTCACCCCAGTCCTTACCTGAGAAGCAATCTATACCTTGATACTCCCAGAAGGCTGGTTCCACGTTAGCCACGCTCACTGAATCATCTGCCTGGACCACCTCTATATCATCATCTACCCATTGAACAAGCTGTTGGTGCATGGCAGATGGGATGCAGCAATTTGCATGGATCCAGTGCCGTCCAAGCAGCAAGCTATATGCCCCTTTGCCCTCAATGACAAAGAAGGTTGTGAGCAAAGTCTTAGACCCGATCATCAGGTCCACATGTACGCAGCCCTTGGTGTCTGAAGGATTCCCAGAAAAATCATTCAAAATTATACTCGTTGGCGTCAAATTCCCAGGGCCCATGCCAAGCTTCCTGAACGTGGTGTATGGCATCACATTGACCGCAACTCCACCATCAACAAACATCTTGGTCAATGGCTTGCCATTGATGTATCCTCTCAAGTACAGCGGCCTCATATGTTGATTTTTGGCCGGCTTGTCAAAGGTTGCCTGCTTGGCCAACACCAGCTACGCCATCAGCCCAAGTTGCTCATCTTCATTAATGTCTGGCGACGCTTCTTCCTGCACAACCTGATTAGCTGGAGCCATGAACTCATTCGGCAAGATGCATACCATGCATGTTGGAGCCGAACGACCAGATCCATCAGGCTTATCCTTTGGACGCCACACCTGCTTCCTCTTGATTCCTGCTTGTTTCAACTCTTGATTCCTCAAGCGCTGAACTCTTCTCTTTTGGCTTCTCCTAAAGCCAAGTGGGCACCATTGTCTTTCCTGCCAGACATATTCACGCTCTTGCTCTTCATGATCAACCCATTTTGGATCAGCATATCTTTTCCTTGGGTGATCATCAACTTCATTTATTTTTACGCGCCGACCGTCACTAGGATGTATCCTTCCAATTCTTTCATGGACGGATCGGCGATTGACAGTATTCTGCCTATACTCAGTGTACTTGTCACTGCATTCAGGACAATTGTTTAATGTGGGGAGCTTCAAACCCTCATTCCAGCAGTGCTTGAAGAACGTACATCCCCAATGCGCACGCTCCTGTTCTCGTGCATGTTCTTCTCGTTCTATTCTGTGCGTTTCCTCTTCAGACCTCCGCTTCTCCTCCTCGTGTTTCTATTTCTGGTAGCGTTCCTTCTCTTGCTGGCGCTGCCACTTGTTGAGGAGAATATGTGAAGTCACCCTGGGCTTGGATTTAGAAGATTCCCCAACCTCAATTTGGCTTTTCAGGATGCGAGGCGCTTCTTTGTGGACTTGTTCCACTGTTATTTGCCGAGCAGGGTCAACTGATCCATCATGCTTTGCTCTTGCTGAAGTTAAGACCTTCACTTTCCCTTTTTCCTCAGCGGTCACCATATTGACAGAAAATCCAACCATGTTTTGAGGAAAAGGGTTGCCATCCAACTTCATTTTATTATCAAACTTCAAATGGCCTTCCTGGATAGCCTTTTGGATCCTCATCCTGAAAACCCTGCAATCGTTGATGGAGTGAGAATTCCTATCGTGAAACCCGCAAAATCTTTTTTCTTTAACTCTATCAGGCCGAAACATAGAATGCCCTTCTGGCAACTTCATTCGACCTTCCTTTACAAGGAACTCAAAGAGCTTATCAGCCTTGGTCACATCAAAGTCATATGTGCCCTTGGCTTGCTTGATCCATCTCTGGTTCACTATCAGTGGCTCTTTGCCCCACACCATCTTAGCTGCGGCTATCTCCTCATCATCAACTTCTTCCCCTTGATCAACTGTTTCGAGGAATTGGTTGTAGATGCCAGCTATATCATTGTGTTTGGCGAACCTGGAGTGTTTCTTGAATCCATAAGCTTGATTGCTCATCAATGAAAACCTGTGTGACAGCTGGCCAAGATTGTCAAACTCCATGCCGAATAGCTTTTCCCAAATAGCTGGCAACATACCCGCAACAGCCATATCAGCCAACTGATCATCTGGCAGATTCAAAGAGAAACACATGCTCTTAGTTTCTCTGAACCTCTTGAGGAATTCCATGGGCGTTTCATTGTGCCTCTGTCTCAGGGTGGTTAGATCAATTAGCTTTTTCTCATTACTACCAATGAAGTAATGAGCATGGAACTTCTGTTCCAAATCCTTCCAGGAACAGATTGATTGAGCAGGCAAAGAAGCGAACCATGTGAAAGCTGGGCCTGTCAACGATAAGGGAAAGTATCTGATCCTGAACGCTTCATCAGCTGAGGCTTCCCCAAGTTGCATCAAATATCTAGCTATATGCTCCACAGTGCTAGTATCATCTTGCCCAGAGAATTTTGTGAAATCTGCCAGAGGTTTCACCCTGTGTGGCAAAGCCACCCTGTGGTACCATTCTGGGAAAGGAGGTGTATAAACTTGCCCTTGCATCTTAGGTTTCAGGCCGAATTGATTTTGCAAAACATCGGCCATTTTCTGCACCATAAGATCAACATTAGCATCTTGATCCCCTGGCCTTCCAACATGTCCAGTAGGCATCCCTGTGGCCGCACCATATCCAGGTTTTGGGAAAGCATCAATGGCGTCGTAGTCCATGAATTCTGAATACCCCTCTCCATACATATTCTTCTGTAGCATATTGTTTGCTGGGGCTATTCTATAAGTAGAGTTGGGTGGAACTCCAGAAGAACCGAATGCCAAATCTCCATAAGTAGGCTTGTTAGGCATTGCCTGATAAGGGTTCTGCTGCTGGACTGGACGACCCCTAGTACTTTGTAGAGGCGGCTGGACTGGTTGACTTCCCACACTTTGCAGAGGCGGCTGGATTGGTTGACCTCCTGTACTTTGCAGAGGCGGCTGAGCACTTGCATCTCGAGCTGGTTGACCATTGACAGCAACACTAGTTTCTCCAACCTCTACAGTAGATGCTTGAGCTGATACTCGACCAAGCGTCCTTTCCATACCTGGGCCAAAGACTCCAACCATCATCTGTTTGAACATGGTCAAGAAAGCAGTATGATGTTTGACCATTATGCTTTCCATAGTTTGCCGAAAAGCATTCATAGCTTCATGTTTCTCCTCAGCAGACGTGGTATCAGGTTCCCCTGGTAACATAACCCTTGGCATGTCAGATTTGAGATACGACACACCACTTCTATTTTTTCCTAATGACATTAAGCATTTTTTGTTGAAACTGGTCAATGGCATCCTTCAACTGAATCCGCTGTTCCGGAAACAGGTCATCCATGGTGACATCCATGACATCATGAATATCAGGCATCTTGAATCAGCTAGATTGTCCCACTGGGCGTGCCAAAAAGTGTGTTGACGCAAAATCAGCACCTCGCGCCAAGCACATAGCAAGCCGAACGAAGCTGTCTTAACACACGTGCCGGATCCGAAGCGTTCCAGTTAATTTTCCTGAAACTGACAAAGGATGAAAAATAGTTAGATAAAACCTGGAACTTGCCGGGTGGTACCAGACAGTTCCGTATTTACGGCTAGAAAGCCAACTAAAATGACATATAGCTACAACAAGCTATCAGTCAGTAGTTTAAATATCATTCGGGAGCTTTAAAACATGAAACCGGGATATAGTCGAATGCATGACATAAGCATGACAAAGGATCGGTCTTTGTTTAAAAATCATTGCTCGCACGTGGACATGACCGATTTTTTGAGGATAAATAAGAATAAAAATAAATAAGGTGAAAGCATGATTATAAATATGAAGTAAACAAGCATGCATAGGCCAAAAGCACTAGTCTACCACATGTCCAGGTACTTTCAAACCCGTCGAGCATGACACCAAACAAGTTAATCCACCGCATGATACAACTTGTTTGAAACCATGCCACCAACCACAAATAGATTAATCCACCGCATGATACGATCTAAATATGGAAGGCTAAAAGCATACATTATTTAAAACAAACTTATAAACACGTTTCACTCGTGGTAACATTGCCGAATATGGCTATTCAACCGATCCGGGTTCCGTGGAGAAGGAACAAACATTTGAAAAGTCAAAGCTTGAACCCACAACACGTGACAATCTAGATTGATCTAAATTCGGCTATTGAGAGCACTAGATCCTTTATAATAAACAAAGACTTGAAAGTAAATCACATGGATCTCAAAGAGGTAAAGCCGAAACCAACTGATCTAGATTGGGCAAAAAGGTGTTACATGAATTTAAACATAAAGCAAAATCCGAAGCAACACGTGGTAACTTAATGAATCTATTAGATCTTGCCAAATCTAATAGAGCCGATAACTAGCTTCGAGCTAGATCTTAGCCTACCGCATGGCTCATGATCTAACAGGTTACCGTCTTGAACCAATCTTAAATCCACCGCATGATACTAAGCAAGGAAACAAGACTACTTGCATCACGATCTAAATCCACCGCATGATACTAGACATGATACAAGGTTGCCGGTACTTACGGAGGTCGACGGATCGATGGCTCCTCTCGAAGAACTCGACAACTCGACTGAATGACTCGAAGATTGGCACGGGGCCGGTTTTGTTGTGTAGATGTTCGATCCCTATTACAGACATCAAGGGTTTATATTTATACCCTTGTCCCAACACGACTCCTGGTCGACTACGAGTACAATATTTAATACCTAAATTAATGCTCCGGCGCCAATGTCCATCTCGTACCCGTCATCAATTCGCCCCTTCCTTATATCCGGGCCACGTCATCACGCATTCTCGAAAACTTCCTTTTAAAAGTGCAAACAGTCCTTTTACCGAATGATGGCGTATTGCCGACCGCAAGCATCTTTACCGAATCCTTTGAGGAGATTTCTCCTGCCGAACGACATTTCGTTACCAAACTCGGCCCACAAGTCAGTCTCCTTCCTGTACCAATTTTTGGTGTTAACACATCAACTCCTATCCTCGTAGATGGATCTTGTTGGAACTAATGCATCACGCGATGGTGGCTGGTGGTGTTGCTGCTGATTCATTAGTCGTTGCAGGAGATCAGGTCGCTCGTCGGCGTCGAGTTGCATCGAGGGCACCACGCCCGGAGGCCAGCATGCCGGCGCATTGAATCTTGCTAAGTCGCCTTGAAGGGTGTGGGTGGGTGGGCGCAAAAAAATTATGGCACGCCGATGACCTCGCGAATAGATCGGAGAGTGGCAGCGAGCAAGTCATTGCAGAGATATCCTTCGTGTCGTCACCGAAGAGGCCGCCGAGCAAGCTGCCATCACGCTACATGAAGAGCTCCCGATCACCCCTACCTGGCGCGCCAAATGTTAGGGGTTGAGACCTAGACAGATCTGCAAGGGGGCTACCCAAGCAGTTAGTAGGTCAAAGGAGGGATCAAAAGGAACTAAAAGCATAGATGGTTATGCACGGAATGCACACGGAAATCTCGGCGAGACACGAGGAACACGGCGCTTTATACTGGTTCGGGCCTCCGGAGAGTAAAACCCTACATCCAGTTAGGTGGTGGATTTATGCGAGAGAGATCTACCCCCGAGGAGGGCGCCTAGGCCACCTTATATTGGCCGACAACCTCGGGCTACAAGTAGATTTCCATCTATCCTAATCGGTTACAACATGGAAGGCTTATCCGAACTACCTTAAATTGTCTGGACTGTCTTGACTTGCACTCCAAGCTGTCTTCATGTCCTTGGGCCCACATGTCAGGTCGGGCAGGGCCCACTGACAGGGTAGGTGTGACAACCCCATCCGAGATAATTCCGTACTATCGCCTAAACCACTCCATTTGATCATTAAGCGATAATAAAGAATCATCTCCTTGAGTGTTGCTGGGTTAAAGTCCGGTAAATCACTCGAAACACATAGAGAGGATCGAAACGTATACATTAAAACTCCCACGAAGGAGAGTCAAGAGTACCTTACAAATTAAATAAAATCTTTCCTGTAGGGTCTATTATTACAAACCATGGTTCTTGACAAGAAAGTAAATGGTTCAAAGATTATTAAAACAGCGGAATAAACTAAACGACACAGTAAGCATCATAGGAGCCCATCCATAATGCAATCACTCGTCATCATCCACCCATTCCAGCTCCCAGTCGGGTGGAATTTCTCCAGGCCACACATCACATGCATTACCTGGAAACAACATTTAAATAGCAAGGCTAAGTATACTAATACTCAACAAGGCTTACCCGTCTAAAAGAAAAGACTTTACCTCTAATCATGCAAGGCCTTTGGCTAGTGGGTTTGTACGCCAAAAAGCTACTAAGTAGTGAATCCTTACTTTCACATTTTAGCTCAAGTTCTAGTAGAAACAATCATTACTAGGTAAGCAACTATTGCAATCATAAGTTGTACAATACAATTAATAAAATAACAATATTCACAAAGTTCCATTATAAAGGGATATCATGGCCAGTAAATTAAATAGTCTCAGATAACGTGAGAGGCCGACAATCAATTGATTTATACCTTGCAAGGTAGACCTAAACACATGGGAGGTGCCCTCATCACCAACCAGGCGGTTCCCGTCATCATTCGGTTTGGGAATAATAGCTCACAGTCTTAAGTACAAGGTTTATCTGGGCTACGCGACCAAGGTCACCCAGCCTCACGCATGCCTCAGATGGCGAGCCCGGGACGCAACCCTAAGATTAGTGATAGTAAAATATGTACCGCCTCATTTAGGTACTAGGCTTACCGTTCCCATTTCTGACAAGTGCTTAGTACGTTCAAACACTTAACCAACGAAGCCACTAGACCGGAGCCCAAATCCCATGTTCTTACCACATGAGCAATCCATTAATAAATATGGTGATTCCATAAAGGAGATCCTATTCTCACGAGTGACGAACATCACTCGACTTGTACCGGATCCTTAGAGCATAGCAACTAGCGACCTAGCATGCTAGTAAAGATCATAGGTACTTAGGGATCATGCAACTAGGGTTTCAATTCAACTCCTGAACGGAAATGCACATAGATAAGCAATGATAAATTCAAAAGCTTAAAAGAAACACATAGGTTAATGTTTAAACTGGGGCTTGCCTTCGTCAACACAAGCAGTCACACAAACTTCCGGACTTTGCTCTGTGTCTTGATCTACAGACACCTAGTGCACGTCTCCTCCTGCTCCCTCGTCCTCGTCAGCTGGTAAGAGCGTATAGATACCGTCGGGAACTTCTACACGGAGGATGCATATGCAATAATTTGTGATGAATTTAATTTAATTTAAATAAAAACAGCAACACATGACAACAAGAAGCACATGGTTGACCATATTCACCTTGACAAAATATATTTCATCACTTCCCCTTTTAAAGAATATTATGAACGGCTTTATTTATTCTTCTCTTTATAGTGATTGTGTACATATTTAAACAAATAATTAATTTATTTGCACAAACAACAAGGAGGTGGTTTTCAACTCTTAATTTATTTTCACAATACATCCATAGGGTTTAAAAAGCTAAAAGGAATGGTTTTCCAATTAAACGTATTATTAAGCTTATAATGGATTATCCATTTTTATTATTTATAAAAAGCCATGGATGGTGCTCACTGAGCTCAAAACTCTACTTTAAGCCACTGAACCAGCAAACACAATATTTGAGCTATGACAAATAAATATACCACAAATAACATTTCTAGCTACCACAAATGAGATAAATGCATACAAAAATAAATACATCACTTATGGATCCAGACTTTCTCCTACACCATCTTTGAACTAAAACAAGGCTAGGAAACCAACAAACACAGCAAGAGCAATTTTAGATCTTGAACTAAGCATTTATGATTAAAAACAAGCATAAATCAGGAACAAATATTTGTAATAGTCCAAAAATCATGATTAATTCAGGAAAGGTGCATCTAAGCATTTCATGACTATACACAGAAGTTGAGCTCAAAAATCTGTTTAGTTTTTGCTACAAAAATCATTAAGGCAGAAATAGAATAAATACAAGATAAATCATAATAAAAGATTTGCTCAGTAACTTTGTGCCAATTTTTATGCAGAGCCTACAGATGCCATTGCTCACAACGTATCAAAAAATCAACTCATGATTACATGTATAATTTGAATTACAACAGATCTAGGGTCAATTGATTTCAATTTTTCATGCAAAAACTATCACTCAAAAGTGTACACGTGCTTTGCAAAAGATGTAGGTCTACTGACAAGGAAGACAACAAAATTGGTTTTGCATTTTTACGATTTTCTGTGATTTTATATGAATTTTCCAAGCCATTGGACCTAAGGGTGAAAACCTTAAGAATCTACTTTCATTCAGACCCTAGAAAGTTTTGGAATCTCACAGATATGCCCTTAGGTTTAGCAAAGGGGTCCTTGAGGGTCTTTAGCCTTCACAGATGTGCTCTTCGGCGGGGGAGGGGGGGGGTGCGAGTTCGCTGCCAGCGAGGTGGGGCCAATGCAAGCAAACAAGAAAGTCGGGGTGTGATTCAGCTCACCACAAGTCGATTGGAGTCAGTGCTTCGGCCGAAGAGAGCTCCGATGAGCGGCAGCGGCGAGGTCACGACAGTGGAGCCGCGACAGCCAGAAATTTGGTGCAAAGCGGGGCAGAGGTAGGCCATGTGATCATGTGGGGGCACGAGTGAATCCTAGGGATGAAGCTCAGGTGTTTGGACGGCTCAGGTAGCAAGCGGAGGGGGAGGTTCACCGCGACAGCGGTAATGGCGGATGATGGCGGTGTGTGGCTCACGCAGGGGGCAAACGGGAAGGGTTTAAATAGGGGCAGCCGATCGCGGAGAGGTGGTTCGAGTCCATGTCAGCGTGCGAGGTGCGGCATGGGCGTGGAGGTGGTGGTCGACGTGCAGCGGGCCGAGGCCAATACAAAAGTTGTTCAGTTTTTCGAGGGAAACAATTTTTCTTTTGGGTGGCATTTCAAATTTTGAGTGGAAAGTGGTGAAAAACTTGGTCAACTGCAGATTTTACTATTCATTGGCGCCATGAAAAACCAGAACTTTGCACGACGTTCCTGCTCAAACCATTGAGAAAACACCTGTCAGCCTTTGTAAAAGTTGTAGAACACGTGACCTAAAACTTTGCTATTTACCCGACAATGCACTTCTATTCACATTTTTGGAGTTTAGGCCAGTCAAACAGGGTTAGTCAAAACATTCAGGGCGACGTCGAGTGCGCCGAAGCTCCAGAGCGCCGCAGAGCGCTGCGCCACCCGACCCGCACCGACATGTGGCGCAACGGTTATCTCGACGTCTGGGCCCCTCACCGACCCACGCCACCAAGCCCGCGCCTTCCGAGGCCACACGCCGCACGAGCCACGCGGCCTTGGGGCTCGCGCCCTCGCCACGCCCGCCCGCGCCGGTCTCGTACACCGCGCCCGCCGCCAACGCAGGCTGCGCCGGGCCCCTCCCCTTCTCTATGACGCATGTGCCTTCGCGACGAGGCTGAGTCCCACTCCACCATCCTGTCGCACTTATAAAAGGGGTGCCCCTTCTCCCTCACGCCTGAACGCATCGTCGTGCCCTTCCTTGCATCACCGCCGCCCGCCACTTGGGGTCGAACAGCGAGCTCCCCATCCGGACCCTACCCCCACCGCCAAAGCATCGAACCATTTCCCCTAGGCCCCATAGAACCTTCCCGTGCTGCGTGTTGCTCAGCTCGCACCGCCGTCTCGCCGGAGCGCGAGCTCCGGCGGCCACCGCCGCCGGGCGCCATCGAGCCCCCTCGCCGTCCCCTTTTCCGTCCCCAACCGAGCCACAGAATTGAGCCTAGGGGAGCAGGGGTCACTTCTCCGCCTCTGCCCGGCCACGAGCACCGGTGAGCCCGCCGGAAACTGGCCGGCCACGCCGCCCGCCTCCCTGTGGAAAACATCGCAAGAGGTGTTTTCTTTCCAGGGCTTCTGTGCAAAGAAAGGACTCATCTGTAAGAAATCAAAAACTTCTGAGGACCTTCGTGCAGAACAGATTCTTAAATAGTGAAGCAGATTTGCTGATTCTTGTGAAATGCGTAGAAAATCGTAGAACAATCAGAAAAATGCAAACACAATTTTGTTGTATTCCTTGTGAAAAACACTACAACTTTCATAAATCATGAACACAGTTTTCGTGGTAGTTCTTGCATGAAAAATACAAAATTGAAAATCTAGATCTGGTGTATCTCAAAATATACAAGTCCTCTGTAGCTGAATTTTGGATATGTTGTGTGTTTGGTCATGCCTAGCTACTGTACCAAACATTTCACAAAGTTATGTTGTAAATCTTTTTATATGTTTTTTTTGTATCTAATGATAATTAGATTTTTGTGCCCAACTTCTGAATGTTGTCTTTTTATGCCAAAATGCACCTCTAGTGAATTAATTACAATTTTATAATTACCAGAAATATTTATTCTCGAAATATGCCTAATTTTCTTTGCAATTGCATAACTCAAGATCTATAATAGTTCTAGGTGTATATGTTGCATGCCTAGCTTAGTTTTGGACCAGAGATCATGTATGAGAAAGTTTGAATTAGTTTGTTGTGTATTTTTTGCATGCATTTATCTTGCTTTAGTAGCTAGTTTTTGTTATTTTCGGTATAATTAATTTCATAGCTTTTCTAAGCGTGCATGTGTGTTCGGTGGCCTGGCATAGGTGTTTAGTGCTTAACAAACCCTTCCACTAAATTATATTAATTTTTTCGATGAATAAAAGTAATGGGAGTCATTAAGCTTATATTAAAGTAAATTGGAAAATCACCACCTACACACCTAGTGGTTTTAGGTTTGTGTTGTAAGTCATTTTAAAAAGATAAAGACCAACCCATTGCTGTCTTGTGGAATTTAATTTAATTTATTTACATCAATATGTACACAGTTACTGTCAAAAATAATAATTAATAAAGAATGGCATATTGTTCATTTTTGGAAGAGTATGCTGAATGTATTCTTATCTAGGTGAATGTGGTCAACCATGCACCACATGGTTGCTATTTGTTGATTGTAATTAATTAAATTAAAAATTGTCAACTCAACCTTGCATTTGCATCCTCGTATAGATCTTCCCGACAGTATATATACGCTCGTGCCGGAAGGAGGAGACGAAGCTACTGACGAAGAGCTGTAGTACGTAGACGTAGCTCAAGACCTGGACCAAAGTCCAGAAGGGCCCACGGCCAACCTTGTCGGCGAAGGCAAGCCCCAGATCATTAACCCCGTCTTTAAAGTTTTGCAAATATCTTTGCTATGATTGTGCACTTACGTTTCAGGAGTTGAATTGAAACCCTAGGTGCAGGAACCCCTAGGTACCTATGCTCTATCACTAGTATGATAGGTCGATAGCTGCTATGCTATAGGACTCAGTAGAAGTCGAGTGATGTTCGTCACTCGCGAGAATAGGTTCTTATGTTGGAATCATAAGATCTTTATAATTGGATTGCTCATGTGGTAAGAGCATGGGATTTGGGCTCCGGTCCAGTGGCTTTCGTGGGCTAAGCTTTTGAATGTACTAAGCACTTGTCGGGAATGGGACCGGTAAGTCTAGTACCTCAATGAGACGTTGCGGGAACTTACTATTACTACTCTTGAGTAATCACCTACCCGGCTAGCTACTGGGAAGGGGGTACTTGTGTGATTTTGGATGCCTCGTGGGGTATGCCAACTAGCCTTGTACCGAAGACTGTAAGATTCGATCCCAAGCCGAGGACTTTTGGGAACCGCCTGGATGGTTGTCCTCGCAGGGGCACCCTACCATGGGTTTAGGTTTACCTTCCAAGCTTTAAATCAATCGATTGTCGGCCTCTCACCATTATCTGAGACTGCTCAATCAACTGGCCATGGTATCCCTTAATGATGTGTTGACGGTGTATATTCGTATTAAACTTGAAGTGGACTTGCAAGTGGACAAATCCTCTGTCGTAGTCAAGGGTGAACCCAAGGTATCGAATCCGTGGAACAATGTGCAATGAAAGAATCAATCTAATAAAGACGAGAACTTTGGTCTTTGAAAGGAGAATCCTATGCATCTAATCTAAAGAACATCATGAGAACGAATCTAATCTATGAAAATCGGAGGTAACAAGAGATAGAGGGGGATAGATAAACCAATCTAGAGAGATTGGATCAAGCCTTCGTTGAAGTTCTGAGCAAAGGAGAAGTAAACAAGTTCAATCTCATAAAAAGCATCTTTAAATCACGGTTTCCCGTCCGACTCCGAAAACGCCCGCCTTTTGGAGCTACCGTTCTGTCACAACGCATCCCTATTCGTGCAGGTTAGTCTAGGGCGAGTCCAAAGACAAGATGAAATTTCTCGGAAGGTTAGGCATGCACCTCTAGCCACCACGGCAACAAGAACATCCTCGATGATCTGTCTCGAGAATAGATCTTAAGATACGAAAAGCCAATTGAAATCAAAGATGTAGGAGAAACACTCGATCGTTAGAAATCAAATTGAAATTGATAATTCAACATTACATGATACATGAATCAATATCACCACTGAGATCCTACCTCGATCTTGCTTCTAGCTCCGGGAACTCCGACTTGGTCTTCCTTGCAAGGTTCCCACGTCGGCTAGGGAGATCCTAGTCAACTAGCTCAAACCTCTCCTCTCCGAGATGGTGTCCCTCTCTTCTCGCTCCTTGGCAGCGGATGATGAATGAGTTGATGCGTGGCGCCTGGCCTCAGGGCTATAAATAGCTCGAATGGCGGCTAGGTCAAAAGGGGCTGACTGGGCCTAGAAATAGGTTGGGCCGACCGGCCTGGGCCCACTTCGGCCCAGCCATTGGCCTCCTCCGCCCGGTGTCGGTTCCTAAGTCTTCTAGAGTCTTCCCTGATCTGCATGTGGGTCCTTGTCGTTAGTTTCTCTTCGGATTGGATGAAGCTCCTTGTCCTGCAAGATTCAGCAGTTTTTGACTTTGGGTCCTCAGAGTTTTCCATCTTCTCGAGTTAGGTCCCTGGGCTTCTTGGAGTCATGTTTACTTCATTGCTTGACTTGTACCGGGCTTCAAGGTCTTGTCATATGGTGCTTAATGAACTTATCCCAGAAGTCTTGCTTTCAACACTAAAATCCTGCATAAACACTAAACTCCAAAAGCGACATGCACAAACGAACTTCTTATACCAAGGGGGTTAGTACCAATGGATAAGATATCAAATTCGTGCCAACACCGAAGGTAAACTCATGTCTTGGTTGACGGAATTTCACCATCAACATGATGGAACTCGGTGATGTTTACTGCTCAAATTAATTGCTTGTACAATTCTTGATTGAATTAGTTGGCACACTTAGAAATGGTAATCAACTAGAACTTGTGCTAAAATATTGAAATTAAGGACATACTCCTTTTTGCATTTAAGCAAAAGAACTCCACTAGCCATAAAGCCTCTCATGTCTAGAGTTTGGTGATGTAGTTATCACCCGACGGTTAAGTCTTGCTGAGTATTAGTATACTCAGCCTTCCTTTAAAACTGTTGTTGCAGGTGTTGTTGACTGGGGAAATGACGACAAGTGATGGCATCACGGATGGCCTCCTATGATGTTTATATTTACGCTAGTTTACTTTTATTCCGCCGTTTTCGAACTCTGAACTTATGATTCTCATGTCATGAACAATGGATTTGTAATAATTAAACCCTTAGGGGTAATTTGGACTTATGTTGTGTTGTACTCTGGGCTCACCTTTGCATGAGTTTTAATGCATATTTGTCGATCCTTTGTTGCTATGTAAGTGATTTCACCAGGCGTTAACCCGACAACTAACGATAGGATGATACTTTATTATTGCTTAATGACCAAAGTGGATTGGTTTAGGCGATAGTACGGTATTTTCCTGGGCGGGTTGTCACACCTAGGGGCCTGGAGCGTGTCATCGTGCTTAGGAGCACAGTACCCACGACGACGGCGTTAGACCTGCGGTTGCTGCGCGGTCTCGGTGTGCGCGCGCAAGCGTACGGCGGCGAAAATTGGCGTGGCGCGGTGCGGCGCAACGTCGCGCGTTGCAGCTCCAAACATTTCAAAGTACACTGTTTGACTCGATTTTTCTCCAAATTTCTCAACTGAACTGCCATGGGTGATGAATAGCAAAGTTGTAGACCTAGCATTCTTCTACAACTTATACAAAGGCTGGTGTAGGTTTTAGCCACTAGATTTTGCATGAACTGTTAAGCAAGATGTGCATTTTTATGGCGCCAACCAACAATACTTAAGCGCGTTGACTAAGGTTTTTTACTCTTTTGCACTTCAAATTGGCAATGCCACTCAACATGAAAGTTGTGTGCCTCAACAAACTGCACACTTTTATATTGGGGGAAATGAAGTGTGTAAGTGAATTTTGGAGAACGCGACAAAAGTTCTAGAAGAACATGGAAGGTCAAGTGGTTGACTAGGGTTTTGGGCTAGGGTTTGACCAAAGTTTGACCATGAATAGCTAAAGACTTGATTAAGATGATCATTAGCACTAGTTGACACTAAGCAAAAACACGGGGTGTTACAGCAGGTCGGGCTCACCTGTCTATAAGGAATCGGATGCTCGTTAGCCTAAGAGGGGGAGGGGTGAATTAGGCAATCTAAAACCTTAACCTATGGCTTCACTATTTTGACACAAAGATAAACAAGAACATACTACCTAGATGTGCAACTAGGGCTGTTCTAGTGTGAAACTCCCATTCCAAAGTAAGTTTGCAACCTATAGCCAATCCTATCATGATACTACTCTAGGAAAGTAAAGGCAAGTAAAGATTGTAATAGAGTAAATGCGGAAACGTAAAGGGGATGAGAGGAAGAAAACTCTTTACACGCAATTTATCTCGTGGTATCGGTAGGCACTAAGCCACCCCTAGTCCACGTTGTTGAAGCACTCACACAAGAGTATTGCTTCCCGATCACCAAGTCTCTCCCAAGAGCACCACTTGACTCGCCACAAAGGCTAGCCACTTAGGCACTTGCCAAGCTCCCTTGGTCACCTTGATGCCGCCTCCACTAAGGAGCTTCTCCACTTAGGAAGGGGGTCTCCACGTCCCCCGCACAAAGTGTCCTCGCCGCTAGGGTTGAAAACGGACAGTTTCTATCCCGTTCCGTTCCGACCGTTTTTCTACATTATGCTTTTGTTCCCGTTTTTACCGAATTATAAAAAGTTGTCGATTCAATTAATTTTAATTTCATTCTTCATTATTTTGTAGTAGCTTACTTTCATAAATGTAGAAAAATCCCGTTCCGTTCCGACCGTTTTTCTACATTTGTGATTCCGTGTTCGACCTTTTTCGACCGTTTTCATCCCCCGCTCGCCGCTCCACACAAAGCCGGAGGGTCGATGGCGATTGCCGGTGAGCCACTTAGGCCCCAAGGCTTCTGATGAACCTTGAACACCTTGATTCACTGAAGAATCACCTCACAAGGTTGGCACAACCTTGCACTCACTCAGCTCTAAGCTAAGCCTAGCACTAAGCACATACACAAAGCATATGCAAGTCTAAGGATGAGAAATTAAGCACTTGGATGGATTGGATATGATCTTTTAGGTGTCTTGAACTCCTCTGCACTTCCACACAATCCAGCAATCTCAAATGGGTGAGTGGAGGGGGTATAAATAGCCCAAGACACTCAACTAGCCGTTGGCTAACGACTCTCTGAAAAGTTGACCGTCGGATGAACCGACGCCTACTTTTCAGGAGCATCGGTTCATCCAGTGTCCCCCCATGTCACGTAGCCGTTGAGGTTCTCTGACAAAACTACTCTGATGCTATGCACCGATGCACCGTCGGTTCATACGTTGCTGAAGACCCCGCGGCCAAATCGTCTCTATTGGTTTCTTCGTAACCGTCGGATAGACCAACGCTTGTCCTTAACCAAGGCGTTGATTCATCCGGTGCTGAAGACTTTGCCTTGGCACGTCTCTGTCTTGATTCAAACTGAGCGTCAGATAGACCGACGGTGTCCTCACTCAGACCGTCGGATCATCCAGTGCAACTGCCTTCGTTGCTCTTCCCTTGCAATTCATCCGGCGCATCTACAAAATGGACCGTCGGTTCATCCGACGGTGCCAACTTCATTTTGCCTCCTGCGCAGTGTACCAATTACACCGATGCTATGCACCGATGGTACCGTCGGATCATCCGACAGTGTCTTTTTCCTTCCTTTTCTTCGCGTCTTCAACTTGGATCTTTGCTTCAACTTAACATCCTTAGCGTACTTAACATGCCATTACTTATAGCCTCAATTTTGCTGTAAGTAACCTAACATGTTCATGGTATGTTAACTTGTGGTATGACATGTTAACTTGGGCATGGTATGTTAACTTGTGCATGGTATGTTAACATGTGGTAACATCCATGGGACCTAGAAATGCCTACAAAGACACGCTCGACAAATTGGTTAGTCTCATTGCTTGTGTTAACATGAATCACAAAAATCAACTCGAACAAATGGCAAATGAGGCTATGTTCGATACAATCTCCCCCTTTTGGTGATTTATGACAACACAAGCAAAGGAAGCATAAATTTGCAAAAATTGACAAAATTAAAGCCACTTACACTTGCTTGGATGCTTACCATTATCCAAACTCCCCCTAGATCGAACTCCCCCCTTTTTTTAATCTTCTCTTCCTATGTTCACACATAGCTTGCCTCTTCCACTTTGGAAACACTAGCTTGCTTTGGTCCCACATTCTCCCACTTTGGAATAAAATCTCCAAAAAGTCCAAAACAAAAGGGCTCCAAGGAAACTAGCAAGTCCTGGCAAACATAGCTCAAAGAGAAATGTTAAATACAAGGGAGAAATTCACATGAACCTTGATCCATATGTATGATATCAATGAAGATACCACATGTAAGAATGACTAAGGTGGGTCACAAGCTCATGAGACTAGCATGATACAAACTAAGCTCCCACTAAGTATGTGCACAAAATGATAGTGTGAAAATCAAGTGCACAACTACAAACTCGTAAGACAAGGAAGCTTAGAGCATATCATGCAATGAGGTAGCTTAAAGGACAATAGATAAGACAAATGGGTTCTTGTTACAATATTACCACTTGTAGATATCACTTGTAGTCTGATCCTCTCTACCTTGTTGGCACCACATTGAGATGAGCCACATGGAAATGATATCACTTGAGGCGACACCACTTGAAAGAAGCTTGCAAAGAAGACACTCGGGGTACCACAAGGATTAGGAATGTATGAGTATATTGCCTTTGAAATTATATAGAGACATAAGCTCGCAAGGACATGACCCAATAGCATGAAGCTCATATTGCTATATTCACTCTTTTAGAGATGTTAGATCACATTGTGAGTGAAATAGCATTCTCTTAGAATGAAGTACCACACCGGAACGCGTCGTCAAGGGACTACATAAGATAAGCTTGAAACAATGTTAGTCCCATAATCAAACCATATGATGAGCTCCCCCTAAATGTGTGCATTTAGTGTTTGAATCACCAACCAAATGTATGCACATTGTTTATTACAACGAAAGGGAAGCTAACCCTATATCTTGCTCATGATGCAAAGAGATATAAATGAAAACATGCACCATGAAAGAACAAGTGTAGATTTCCTACACACTAATCAAACCATGTAAGTTGCTCATGGGTTAGCACATGACACAAGCATCCTACCATATGTAAATATTGCAACAAATGCAACCTAAACAAGGCAATGGAGCTACAATGATACATGAGATCGGTGTAAGTTTCCATTACCTTAACCGGGGAACTTGGGCAACACATGTCCAACTTGCAAGCTTGGCTTCTGGGCTTTGTAAGGAATCGGATGCTCGTTAGCCTAAGAGGGGGAGGGGGTGAATTAGGCAACTTAAAACCTTAACCTATGGCTTCACTATTTTTGCACAAAGGTAAACTTGAACACACTATCTAGATGTGCAACTAGGGTTGTTCTAGTGTGAAACTCTCATCAAAAGAAGGTTTGCAACCTATAGCCAATCCTAGCATGATACTACTCTAGGAAAGTAAAGGCAAGCAAAGATTGCAATAGAGTAAATGCAGAAACGTAAAGGGGATGAGAGGAAGAAAACTCTTGACACGCGATTTATCCCGTGGTATCGGTAGGCACTAAGCCACCCCTAGTCCACGTTATTGAAGCACTCACACAAGAGTATTGCTTCCCGATCACCAAATCTCTCCCAAGAGCACCACTTGACTCGCCACAAAGGCTAGCCACTTAGGCACTTGCCAAGCTCCCTTGGTCACCTTGATGCCGCCTCCGCTGAGGAGCTTCTCCACTTAGGAAGGGGGTCTCCACGTCCCCCGCACAAAGTGTCCTCGCCACTCCACACCAAGTCGGAGGGTCGATGACGATTTCCGGTGGGCCACTTAGGCCCCAAGGCTTCCGGCGAACCTTGTACACCTTGATTCACTCAAGAATCACCTCACAAGGTTGGCACAACTTTGCACTCACTCAGCTCTAAGCTAAGCCTAGCACTAAGCACATACACAAAGCATGTACAAGTCAAAGGATGACCAATTAAGCACTTGGATGGATTAGATATGATCTTCTATGTGTCTTGAACTCCTCTGCACTTCCACACAATCCAGCAATCTCGAATGGGTGAGTGGAGTGGGTATAAATAGCCCAAGGCATCAAACTAGCCGTTGGCTAACGGCCACTGAAAAAGGTAGCGTCGGATGAACCGATGCTAGATTTTCCAGGGCGTCGGTTCATCCGGTGCCCCTCCCACGACACATAGCCGTTGAGATTCTCTGACACAACTGCTCCGACGCTATACACCGACGGTCCGTCGGATCATCCGATGCTGAAGACCCCGCAACCAAGTCATCTCTGTTAGCTTCCACGCGACCGTCAGATAGACCGATGCTTCACCTGGACCAAGGCGCCGGATCATCCGGTGCTGAAGGCTTCGTCTTGGCGCATCTCTGTATCAATTCAAACTGAGCGTCAGATAGACCGACGGTGTCCTCACTCAGACCGTCGGATCATCCGGTGCTACGGTCTTCACTGCTCTTCCTCTGCAACTCTTCTGACGCTACTAGAAATTGGACCGTCGGTTCATCCGACGGGCCTAGGGTTTTACCCAGTGAACCAACTCGTCCAACGACTGCACTGACGCTTGCTATTTGGGTACCGTCGGTTCATCCGATGGTGTCTTTTACCTTCCTTTTCTTTGCGTCTTCAACTTGGATCTTTGCTTCAACTTAACATACTTAACATGTCATTACTTATAGCCTCCAAATATATACTAAGTCCTCAAAATTGCTCTAAGTAACCTAACATGTCCATGGTATGTTAACTTGTGGTATGACATGTTAGCTTGGGCATGGTATGTTAACTTGTGCATGGTATGTTAACATGTGGTAACATCCATGAGACGTATGAATGCCTACAAAGACATGCTAGACAATGTGGTTAGTCCCATTACTTGTGTTAGCATGAATCACCAAAATCAACTCGAACAAATGGCAAATGGGGCCATGTTCGCTACAAAGACACAACACAAGCAAAGCAAGCATAAATTTGCAAAAATTGACAAAATTAGAGCCACTTACACTTGCTTGGATGCTAACCATCATCCAAACTCCCCCTAGATCAACCTTCCCCCCTTTTGATCTTCTCTTCCTATGTTCACATTCTCCCCCTTTGGTCTTATATCCTTGAAACCAATAGCTTGCTTTGGTCTCACATTCTCCCCCTTTGGAATAAAATCTCCAAAAAGTCCAAAACAAAAGGGCTCCAAGGAAGCTAGCAAGTCCTAGAAAACATAGCTCAAAGAGAAATGTTAAATACAAGGGAGAAAGCCGCATGAACCATGATCCTTATGTATGATATCAATGAATATACCACATGTGAGAATAACTAAGGTGGATCACAAGCTCATGAGACTAGCATGATACAAACTAAGCTCCCCCTAAGTGTGTGCACAACAATATGGTGTGAAAAACAAGTGCACAACTAGAAACTTGTAAGTCAAGGAAGCTTAGAGCATATCGTGCAAGGAGGTAGCTTAAAGGACAAGAGATAAGACAAATGAGTGTTAACACCAAAATTTGGCACAGGAAGGAGTCTGAATTGTGGGCCCAGCTTGGTAAAAAAATCCGTCCGGAAGAAGGAAGGTTTCTCCAGAAAGATTCGGCAAAGGAGCTCGCGGTCGGCAGTTGGCTTCCGTTCGGCAAGGAAACTGTTTGCGCTGATTTTACGGGATCGCGTGATGACGTGGCCTGAGCGGAAGGGGCGAATGGATGGATAAGCAATCGCACTTAGAGATAAATTAGGTATCAAATATTGTGCTCGTAGTCCATTCGAAGTCATGCCATGACAGGGTATAAATACAGACCCTGGATGTATGTAATTGTATTCGAAACATTCTCATAACAAACCGACTTTACGCCAAACCCTTGAGTCCTTTGTCGTGTCGTCGAGTATTGCGAGAGGATTCATCGATCCGTCGACCTCCGTAAGTACCAGCAACCTTGTATCATGTCTAGTATCATGCGGTGGATTTAGATCGTGATGCAAGTAGTCTTGTTACCATGTATCATGCGGTAGATTTAAGCTTGGTTCAAGAGGGTTTCTTGTTAGATCATGAGCCATGCGGTGGGCTAAGATCTAGCTTGGAGCTAGTTATCGGCTCTATTGGATTTTGGCAAGATCCAATAGATTCATTAACTTATCTTGTGTTGCTTTGAGTTTTTTTACTTTATGTTTAAATTCATGTAACACTCTTTTGCCCAATTTAGATTGATTTGGATCGGCTTTATATTGTTTCGTGGTCTTTACATTGCACGTTCGTATCTTGCTTCAAAAGGCACGTGGATCACGTGTTTGTCAAATAGCCGAAACCGAACCGATCTAGGTTGTTACATGTTGCGGGTTCAATCTTGTTAATTTTGCGTAAATCTTGAAAGAACCAGGTGTCATGCGGTAGATGCAGATTTTAGGGTTGTCTTGAAGCTAGTCATCCGGTGGATTAGATCTTTAATTCAATCCGATAGATTTATCATCTTTGACGACGTTTGTTCCTTCTTCATGGACCCCGATTCGGCTGTTTAGCTGTATTCGGTTATGCTTTCATGAGTGAAGCGTGTTTATAAGTTATGTTTTAAACTTTGTATGCTTTTAGCTTTCCATATTTAGATTGTATCATGCGGTGGATAGATCTATTTGTGGTTAGTGGTGTGATTTCCAAACAAGTTGTATCATGCGGTGGATAGATTTGTTTGGCATCATGCTTGACAGGTTTTAAAGTACCTAGACATGCGGTAGACTAGTGCTTTGGGCTTATGCATGCTTGTTTATTACATATTTATGGTCATGCTTTACTTCATTTATTGTTCATTGTTATTTATCATGGAGGATCGGTCATGGCTTCGTGCACGTGCAATTTTATTCAAATAAAGACCGATCTTTCGTCATGCTTACGTCATCCGTTTGGCTATGTTCCGTTTTGCACTATGAAGCTCCCGAATGGTTTCTGGTTTGTTGGCAGATAGCTTCTTATAGCTATATGTCATCTCACTTGGCTTTCTAGCCGTAAATATGGAACTGTCTGGTATCACCCGACAAGTTCCAAGCTTTGGAATTTAACTACTTTGTCTTTTGTTAATTTTTCAGGAAAAATTGACTGGCACGTCTTGGAATCTCTTCGCGTGTGAAGCTAGCTTGTTCGGCTTGCTGTGTGCTTAGCGCAAGGTGCAGATTTTGCGTCAACACACTTTATGGCACGCCTGGTGGGACAAACAGCCGAAATCAAGATGCCTAACATCAGTGACATTCTGGACGTCGCCATCGAGGATCTCTCTCCAGAGCAGCTACAACAGCTTATGCTACAGATCAGTTTCAGCAAAAATGTTTGATGTCATTCAAAAAGAACAGAAGTGGCGTCCAGTATCTCAAAAATGAGATGCCCAGGGTTTTACTGTCAGGAGAGACTGACGCCACAACTCTGCAAGAGAAAGAAGAGGCAATGCAAGCGTTTCGGGATGCTGCGGAAGACGTGTTGAGTAAGCATCACAGGGCTTTCCTGGGCGTATTCAAACAGATGATGGTGAGTGTCTTTGGCCCAGGCATGGAGCAGGTATTCAGTCGAGTGTCCCCTCAGGGATACAGTATGGAGGTTGGAGAGTCCAGCTCTGCCCAACCAGGAACGCAGCCACCATTGAGAAGCCAGCCAGTCCAGCCTCCCCCGCAGAGCGTTGGGAGCCAGCCCATTCAGCCCCCTCCGCAAGGCGCTAGAGGTCAGCCAGTTCAACCTCCTTTGCGGACTGCAGGGGACAACAGATCCAGCCACCTCCGCAAGGCAGTACAGGTCAACCGATTCAATAGCCAAACCCATATCAGCCTACGTATGGGGAGATGGCGTTTGGCTCGTCTGGAGTTCCACTCACTTCCACCTACAAGATTGCCCCAGCTAGCAACAGGTTACAGAAGAACTTGTATAATGGAGGCTACCACGAAGTTATGGACTATGGTGCTAATGACGCCCTCCCGAATCCGGGGTACGGTGCAGCTGCAGGAGTACAAGAGGACGATATCCTGGTTCAGAAGATGGCCGATATGATGCAGAATCAATTCGGCCTCAAGCCTAAAATGCAAGGACCAGCCTACACGCCTCCTTTCCCGGAGTGGTACTACAAAGTGATCCTGCCGCCAAGGGTGAAACCTCCGACGGAATTCACAAAATTTTCTGTGCAGGATGATAAGAGCACGATTGAGCATATTGCTCGTTATCTGATGCAGCTTGGAGAGGCCTCATCTGAAGAGGCGTTCAGGGTCAGGTATTTTCCCATGTCACTGACGGGCCCAGCGTTCCAGTGGTTTACATCTTTGCCTCCCCAATCAGTTGGCACATGGAGGGAGCTGGAGCGAAAGTTCCACGCTCACTACTTCAGTGGTAGCATAGAAAAGAAGCTCATCGATTTAACCACTTTGAAGCAGAGGAACAATGAGATGCCCTTGGAGTTCCTCAAGAGGTTCAGGGAGGTCAAAGGCATGTGTTTCTCGTTAAATCTGCCAGATGATCAGTTGGCCAACATGGCCGTTGCAGGGATGCTGCCGGCCGTATGAGAAAAGTTGTTTGGTATGGAGTTTGATAATCTGGGCCAATTGTCTCAAAAGCTGTCATTGATGAGCAACCAGGCCTATGGGTTTAAGAAGGACACCAGGTTCAACAAGCAACATGACATAGCGGACATCTATAATCAGTTCCTAGAGAACGCCGACCAAATGGAAGATTCTGACGACGATCAGGAAGTGGTTGCTGCTGAGATCATGTGGGGAAAGGAGCCGTTGACCATGAACCAGCGTTGGATCAAGCAGACCAAAGGCACATACGACTTCGACGTCACCAAGGCTGATAAGCTGTTTGACTTCCTGGTGAAGGAAGGCCGAATCAAGTTGCCTGAGGGGCATTCCATGCTTCGGCCTGATGGAGTAAAAGAGAAACGTTACTGTGGCTTCCATGACAGGAATTCTCACTCCATCAACGACTGTAGGGTCTTCAGGATGAGGATCCAGAAAGCTATCCAAAAGGGACACCTCAAGTTTTACAACAAGATGAAACTGGATGGCCACCCGTTTCCCCAGAATATGATAAGCTTTTCTGTCAACATGGTGACTGCGGAGGAAAAGGGAAAGGTTAAGGTCTTGACTTCAGCCAGGGCAAAGCAAGATGGAGCAGTAGGTCCAGCGCGGCAAGTGACGTTGGAGCAGGTTCATGGAGAAGCCCATGGTGTTCTCAAAAGCCATATCGAGGTTGGGGAGTCATCCAGGGCCAAACCCAGGGTCACTACGTGCATCCTCCTCAACAAGTGGCAGCGTCAGTTAGAGAAAGAACGCTACCAGAAGCGGAGACACGAGGAGGAGAGACACAGGGCCGAGGAAGAAGCGCGCAGGAGAGATTTGGAGCAGTACACGCGCGAGCAGGAGCGCGCACATTGGGGGTGCGCATTCTTCAGACACTGCTGGAATGAAGGCTTGAAGCTTCCTACGTTGAGGAACTGCCCTGAGTGCAGTGACAGGTACTTTGAGTATAGGCAGGAAACTGCCAATCACCGATCCGTCCATGAAAGAATTGGAAGGATACATCCTAGTGACGATCGGCGTCAAAAAATAACTGAGGTCATTGATCACCCCAGAAAGAGGCAAGCTGATCAAAGATGGGCTGATCAAGAAGAAGATGAGCACGAATACATCTGGCAAGAAGGACAGTGGTGCCCGCCTGGCTTGAGGAAGAGCCAGAAAAGAAGGGTTCAGCGCTTGAGGAACCGTGAATTGAGGCAAGCGGGAATCCAGAAGAAACAGGTGTGGCGTCCAAAGGACAAACCTGAGGGATCAAGTCGTTCGGCTCCGGCGTGTATGGTATACTTTCTGCCGAATGAGTTTATGGCTCCCGCTAATCATGTTGTGCAGGAAGAAACATCCCTGGATGCCAATGATGATGAACAGCTTGGGGGATTGATGGCGTAGCTGGTGTTAGCCAAGCAAGCCACCTTCGACAAACCGGCCAAGAATCAACACATGAGGCTGTTGTACTTGAAGGGATACGTCAATGGCAAGCCATTGACTAAGGTGTTTGTCGATGGTGGGGCTGCGGTCAACATGATGCCATACACCAGCTTCAGGAAGCTCGGCATGGGCCCTGGAGACTTGACGCCGACGAGCATAATTCTGAACGATTTCGCTGGGAATCCTTCAGATACCAAGGGATGCGTCCACGTGGATCTGATGATTGGGTCCAAGACATTGCTCACAACCTTCTTTGTCATCGAAGGCAAAGGAGCCTACAACCTACTGCTTGGGCGGGACTGGATTCACGCCAATTTCTGTGTCCCATCTACCATGCATCAGCAGCTCATTCAATGGGTAGATGACGATATTGAGGTGGTCCAAGCAGATGACTCAGTGAGCGTCACAAATGTGGAACCAGCTTTCTGGGAATATCAGGGCATTGATTGTTTCTCAGGGAAAGACTGGGGAAAAGGTCCTTTTCAGCCTGTCAGAAGTGATCAACAGCCGATTCAAGCAGTCGGCTCTTATAGCAATTTTTAATGGACAATCCCGTTGATGGAACTGATGGCAAGTTGGGGCGAGGATTCATGTCGGCCGACAAATTGGAGGAAGTTGACATTGGAAACAGTGACAAGCCGAGGCCGACATTTATCAGCGCAAACTTGGAATCAGATTTCAGGGAGGAATTGATTAAGCTGCTAAAGGAATACAAGGATTGCTTCGCTTGGGATTATTCGGAGATGCCTGGTTTGGATCGTTCCATTGTCGAGCATCGGTTGCCAATCAGATCTGGTTTTAAACCATACAAGCAACCTCCTCGGAAAATCTATAAGGATGAAGTATTGGCCGATGTGAAGAAAGAAGTTGAAAGGCTACTTGATGCAAACTTCATTCGGCCATGCAGATATGCGGAGTGGATCTCTAATATTGTCCCTGTCTACAAAAAGAATGGAAAGAGGAGGGTTTGCATAGATTTCAGGGACTTGAACAGGGCTACTCCTATGGATGGGTACCCAATGCCTGTTGCCGATTTATTGGTTGATGCCGCTTCTGGGCACAAAGTTATCAGTTTCATGGATGGCAATGCAGGGTACAACCAGAGTTTCATGGCAATAGAGGATATATCAAAGACGGCCTTCAGATGTCCTGGTCATATAGGCCTGTTTGAATGGATAGTCATGACATTTGGGTTGAAAAATGCCGGTGCAACGTATCAGCGGGCCATGAATTACATCTTTCACGAGTTGATCGGCAAAATTGTTGAAATTTACATTGATGACGTCGTGATCAAGTCTTTGAATCATGACACACACCTGGAGGATGTGAAGAGAACGTTGGAATGCACCCGAAAGCATGGTTTAAAGATGAATCCAAACAAATGCGCTTTTGGAGTATCAGCTGGAGAATTCTTGGGAGTCCTAGTGCACGAAGGGGGGATTGAAGTTGGCATGAAAAGCATGAAAGCTATTGATGAAGTTGTCCCTCCAACCAATCTCAAGGAGTTGCAATCACTGCTCGGCTAGATCAATTTTGTGAGAAGGTTCATTTCAAATCTGTCGCAAAAGGTTTTGCCCTTTTCTCCATTGCTGAAGCTTAAGAAGGATCAGAAGTTCATATGGGGTGACGAACAACAAAAGGCTTTTGATGAGATCAAGCAATATATGAAGGAACCACCGGTACTAGTCCCTCCACAGTTGAATAAGCCTTTCAAGTTGTACGTGGCGGCCGATACCCAAACCATTGGATCGGCCCTTATTCAAGAGTTTGAAGGAAAGGAGCGGGTAGTAGCATACCTTAGCCAAAAATTACTTGATCCTGAGACCAGGTATTTGTCTGCAGAGAAGCTGTGCCTATGTGTGTACTACTCGTGTACAAAATTTCAGCACTACTTGTTGAATGTCGAATGCGTTGTATACTCCAAGTTTGATGTAATAAAACATATGTTATCTGTGCCAATTTTGAATGACAGGATTGGCAAGTGGATCTTGGCCTTATCTGAGTTTGAGTTGAAGTTCGAATCGGCAAAAGCTATAAAAGGTCAGATCATTGCCGATTTTATAACTGAACATCGTGATCCATCCATTGATTTGCTTGAAATTACTCCTTGGGCTTTGTTCTTTGATGGATCATCATGTGGTAAAGGTGGGGGAGTAGGGATTCTATTAATTTCACCCAGGGGTGAGATGTTTGAGTTTGCCATCCCTATCTAGCCCACTGTTACAAACAATCAGGCTAAGTACGAGGCATTGCTTCGGGGGCTTCAATATTTAAGAGAAGCCGGGGCTGTTTCGGTTGAGGTTTATGGAGATTCAGAGTTGGTTATCAAGCAATTGAATGGCCAATACGAGTGTAAAAGTGATGCCCTGAGGAGTTACTACGAGGAATGCAGAGAGATTTTAAAGAGCTTTCAGTTAGTAATTCTACAGCATATTCCTAGAGAACACAATGAAGAGGCAAACAGGTTGGCTCAAAGCACTTCAGGCTATAGAGAAAATCAAGAAGCGTTTGCCATGGAGGTATGTGTCTTTGGGAATGGATCTTGCGAGAGGATGATTGGAGAAAGGAGATCGTTGATTATTTGGAGGATCCATCCCGAAAGGTCTCTAGGAAACTCAGGTACAAAGCCATAAAATTTGTTCTTCTGGATGGAAGTCTATTCTACAAATCATTGGATGGGGTATTGCTGCAATGCCTGGGTCCAGAAGAAGCAAAAAAGATGATGAGTGAGGTGCATGATGGGATATGTGGAGCACATCAATCGGCCTACCGTATGAAATGGGTCATCAGGCAAGCTGGGTGCTTTTGGTCGACGATGTTGGAGGATTGCTTTGAGTATTACAAGGGATGTCAAGACTGTCAGAAGTTTGGAAATATTCAAAGGGTTCTTGCATCAGCACTAAATCCCATTGTCAAGCCATGGCCATTCAGGGGCTGGGGTATATACTTGATTGGCCAGATTAACCCACCATCTAGCAAGGGGCATAAGTTTGTGCTTTTAGCGACAGATTACTTTACCAAGTGGGTTGAGGAAATTCCACTGAAGAAGGTAACATCAGAGAACATGGTTGAATTTGTCAAGGAACACATCATCTATCGGTTTGGAATTCCTCAAACAATCACGACTGATCAAGGAGCCCAGTTTGTGTCCTTGGAGTTCAGGGAGTTTGCCGAAAGCATGGGGATTAAATTGTTCAATTCTTCCCCCTATTATGCCCAAGCTAATGGTCAGGCAGAGGCTTCTAATAAGATCATGATCAAGCTTATACAAAAGAAGATCGACCAGAAGCCAAGAAGGTGGCATTCGGTACTCAGTGAAGCTTTATGGGCTTACCGAATGGCCCCTCATGGAGCTACAAAAACGTCTCCTTATGAATTGGTTTATGGGCACCATGCAGTTTTACCTTGGGAAATACAATCAGATTCTAGGAGAGTGGTTTTGCAAAAGCACTTAAGCTCCAAAGATTATAGTGGCTTAATGATGGATGAATTAGAGGACTTGCACATGATTCGTCTTAGAGCCCTGGAAAATATCGAAAAGAACAAGCTGCGAGTTGCTAAATATTACAACAAGAAAGTGAAGGTCAGGCAATTTGCAGAAGGGGATTTGGTTTGGAAAGCTTTACTACCGATTGGAACCAAATACAGCGAATTCGGCAAATGGTCCCCGAACTGGGAGGGACCCTTTCGGGTGGTCAGATGCGTGCCCGGTAATGCCTACATGCTGAAAACTTTACTAGGAGAGGAATTTTCCGCTGCAATAAATGGAAGATATTTGAAGAAATATTATCCTAGTATTGAAATCGATCGTTGATCACAGGCATTGGGATTACATGCATTTGATACAGAAATAGCCAACGTTCAAGAACGAAGTCGCATTTAGAACAAAAATTCCTAAACAAGGGGAATGGCCAATACTTAGATGTATTGCCCTTAGCATAAAACTACATTGCAAATGCTTCTTGCAGGTTTATATCTAACAACCCAGTTGATCAGGACTACAAGGGGGTGGAAAGCAGAAGGCCTAGCGTAAGAAGCGAAAGTATGCTTCAATCCTTTTTTCTTTGCTTCTTCAGCTCCTACCTCTTCAGTTGTTCCAGGACCACCGTGACGGCAACTTGGAAGCTATGGGGATGACCATGGTTTGCAGCCTCCACCAAGCTGTCCCAAGCCGCTTTCAGGTTACTGTACCTGTCAAAGACATCTGGGAAAGAGGAACAGTTGTTAGAGACAGAGATCCAGGTGCAAGCATGGAGTCAAGGTGAAGATGGAAATGTTTACCTCCTACCAGTGCCTCCAAAGCCATGCGACGCTCGCGTTGGGCTTGGCAGCGAGCGGCGATGTCCCGGAGGTCATGCTCCAGATGCCGGACGCGGCGGCGTAACTGGTGGTTGATCTTCTGCTCTGGTGTGGCATCCTCTGCTTCGAGGGAGGAGTCAGAGGAGATGTATTCAGGAGTTTCTTCAGTCCCAATGTTTTTCTCAGCAAGCAGATCAAGGCTAAAAGAAAACAAAGAGGGTAAAAGCACGAGATCACACAAGAAAGCAAGAAGTGAGTTAAAGGAAAACTCACTCTCGAATGGTGCGTTTCTTTGGGGCGCTGTCCTCCTTGGGTTGCTTGCCTTTTTCCATGGCCTTGGGGTTTTCTCTTCTGGAGCAGGGGAGAAGATGAGAAGTGATGGATGAGTGTGCGAGTGGATTTGCAGGGCATCCCGGCAGGCTATTTTATTGACTGAGAGAGTTCATCGGGAGTGATGACTGGCTGGCGTACGTTATTGGAATACCAAGCGGCAGGGTTTTTCTCCCGAATGCGAAGGGTTTTCATTGAACAATGCTTATGGATTACCGAATCGGGGATTTTCTGCGGGTTTTGCGACAAGGGGCATCTGTTTTCGCGTGTTCGGCTCAAGCAAGTTCCCGAATGCGTTTAAGGGAAAATAAGGCTCGCAGTTGCAAACACAGAGAAATCATCACAGTACAAGCATGGGGATTGAAAGTTCTTTATTTATTGCCGATAATCAAACATCCCTAGTACAATCTAATCGAAGAGCCTGTTTAGTACAGACTGGGGATGAGTGAGTTCGGCAATGGCGTCGCCGTGGCCGTCGAGGCGCTCCAAGATGACCTCGATCTTGTCGATGTCTTCTGGTGCGCCGCCCTGGAAGCCGCGCGGCCAGGTGGAGTAGTCGACGCCGATGTGCGACGCCATGGCGGCCAAGCCCAAAGTTGTCACACCCTGAAATTTCCAATTTCAGGATGTGGATAGAAAGAATAATTAAATAACAATTTTCTCATAATTTTAAAATTTTTCCAACATTTATTTTTCTTTACAGGAAATATTATATAGGAAAAATCCTTGTTTGATTTTCTGAATCAAATAAAAAGTTGTGAGTGTTGCATTCATGCCGATGCATCTTGGTGTTTCTTGAGTGCTAAAGGTTTCAAAAATGGGTTTAGGAGAGTTTGTCCAAACCCTTCCGAGAATTTTACGGATTTTTCCGGAATTTATTCTCATGTTCCTTTGAGCTATTTCTATTTATTAGAAGGCTCTAAATCTTTTTCATAAGCTCCAATGCTTTATTTGGATTGTTCATGTCTTAATCTAGATTCCGGAATTTTCTCGAAATTTTTGGGATTTTCGAATATTTTTCGTGGCTTTAAGAAATTATCTAGCTATTTCTAGATTATTTTGTTTTTCACGAAAATGTTTTCTCGAAAATAAAAAGGAATTTCCTCTCCCCTTTCCCCTTTTCGGCCCAAAGCCGTTTGCGGCCCAAAGAACCGAAGTCCCGAAGAGGTCCCTTAACTCCTCTAGCATCCCCTGCATCACCGCCGCCGGCGGCCGGTCTTCTTTGAGGCCCAATGCCGGAAGTCTGTTGGTGCTCCCCGGATTTCTCCTCACCTCCTACCCGTCTCTGACCCACATCCGCTCCAAGCCCTGTCGCCCGGCCCGCGCGGAAGCCCATCTAGGCCCATGCCCCGGCCGTGGCCGGTGTCCATGGCGGACACGGCCAAGGCGCCGCCTCCGCCGGTTTCTTGGCGTGCGCGCCAAGGGGACCTCGCGTCCCACGCCCTTTTAAAGCCGTGCGTGCCGCCTTGTGCCTAGCGCTAGCCGCGCGCGCCGCCCGCGCAGCCCGGCGCGCCGCCCCCGCACGAGCCCGGCGCCGCCGGACCACACCGAGCCGGCGAGCTCGCCAAACTCGTCGCACCGCCCCGCCGGACGAGGTAGCCGCGCCTTGCCCCCGCGGCGGCCGCCGGGAAGATTGCGCTGCCGAGCCGCCGGAACACCGCCTCCAGAGGCGGATTCGAGCCGGCCGCCGCAAAGGGTCCCCGGTCGATTCCGGACATCATCGTCTGTCTTCCACCCCGGTGAGCACCCAAGCTTGGTCCCCACGACTCCCTCTTCCTTTTCCCCACCACGGCCGGGCCGGAGAACGCTTCAGCCGCCGGCGATTTGGCCCCCCTGGACCGCCGCCGCCCCTGCCTGGTATCGTGCAGAGAGGTAGGGGATGAAGTGGAGATTTTGCACTTAGACCCTTATCCTTTTCGTAACCCCTAGATCTAGATCTGAGTCTTGGCAATTTTTCATAAAACCCCCTGAAAAGATTCCCCCCCTCACACATAAATCCACCCTGAAGATCTTGCAAGTAAATCCCTGAGTTTATATACATAATTATGTATATGCCCCTGGGTTTTCGCAGTAAAATCCCTGGAAGTTTCCAATCTTCACATCTAGGTCCTCAGAACTTTAAAGAGCCATATCTTTCTTGTTTTAGCTCCGATTTCATCCGTTCAAATTGCGTCGGGTCCATAATGATGTAAAGCACGCGTTAGCGGAGTGTTTTCAACATGTTTTGTTTTCTGAAAATAAAATTAATATTAATTTTGATTAATGTCTAGTTGTACACCCCTTTTATAAATAAAAGCAATATATATCTATACATCGTTTTTCATAAGCAAATTTAATTTGATTAATGTTTCTATCACATGTTTTTTTACATAAAAGTTAATTAGATCTTTATCTCGGTTTTCGTAAACCAAATGTTAATTTGTTTAATAGTTAATTAATCTTTTCTAATTAAAATTTGATTAGGATTTTACATCGGCTTTTATAATAAATGTTAATTTGATTAATTCCAATACCATAATGTTTTAATAATAATATGATCTACTCGCAATACACAGTATCGTTTAGATTGTTCATATAGTTTAGTTTTTCTAAATTAAATGTTTAATTGGAAAAATTCTTATATGAATCTTTATAAATAAAACTTGATTAGTTCTTTACACCGGCTTTGCAAATAAAAATCTAATTTGCATTACATCCAACTTAGGGTATTTTCTTTATGAAATATCCTTTGCACATTTTTGCTAATTAAAATAAACCTAAGCTTATAGTTTGTTCTCTCACATGTGCAAATCAATCGTTAGACGTTCTTTACCTCAGTATCTCTTTTGATCAAGTATATCTGAAGCTCTGAATCTTTCTAGTGTTGGCTCAAGCTCTGTCTCAGGGTGTCTCTGTTGTAGAGCTAGCCCTCTTTCAAGCTCCAGATCTTCCCAGTCCTAGTACATGCCATCCTATCGTAATTGTCTTTTATGTAAGACAACTATGCTCTTTCAGTTCTTTGATCCAACCTTGTGCAGCTATCTTTCTAAGAATCAGTGTCTCTGTCATCTAGCTGTTCTCTCTTCATCCTAGTTCTCCTTGTAGGCTAGTCTTCCTAGATCTTAGCCTAAGATTTCTTATGCGCTTGATAGTTCGTTGCTACCGCTCTCGTTTGCTTCACCTTAACTTGTACGTTAGCATGTGGATCACTTGTTATTTATTATAATACTAAAACTACATGTTAATCTTGACTAATTCTTATTCCAATGCTTTTATAAATAAAAAGTGATTAGGTGATAATCCGGTTTTCTTTAATCATGATGTAATTGGTTAATCCCAATTCATAACTAGTTTTCTAAATAAAAGGTGTTAGAGTTAAACATCGGTTTTCATAATAAAGTTAATGTGCCTAATGACATCATAAATGCCTTTTCAATATTAAATATGTTTAGTTGAACACGTGACATAAAGTTACTCGCCTAGATCTCTTATACTTGCTTTGTCTTTCTAAAGTAATTGTTAACTTGACATAACTTCTACTCAAATGTTATAAATAAAATATGATTAGGTTTATCGCGATTTCTTTAATTAAATGTAACTTGTTTAATGGTAACATAGAGTATTTCTCTGAAATATTCTTTCACATGATTTCTTAGTTAAAATATGCCAAGCGTAGTCTCTTATTGTTTGATAATAATCTCACGATAGTTCCGAGCTTAGTTATGTTTTCAGCGTTTCTTGCGCTTGCGCAACCAATAGAATCGAGCTCTATCACAGTGCGATCTTTCCGGTCCTTGCTCAATCTTCCGCGACCATCTCCTCAAAGTTAACCAAGCCTTTCCCTTCCATGCACACTTTGTGTTCTTTAGCGATCCATCTAATCGAGTCGTTTCTTTCGTGCGTTCTTTTAAAGCTTTCTTTTGATTGGTGTATTGTGCTTAGTTGTACTTGTTGCTTTGTATGTTTGTGCTCGATGATTGATGCGAGTAGAATGAATGTGGTTCGAGAGCTTTGGAAGAGTATGAAGATGAAGTATTCTGAGCAACTACTCTTTGGTTAAAAGCAAGTGTGTCCTTGTTCTTGTCCTAATAACTTTATTAATCACTGTTGCATTGCTTTGCATTAATTTTGATGGGTTCCTATTAAGGATGACTAGCCTCTTTTGACTGTTATCCTGAACCTGGTTCTTAATTAATATTGATGGTAGATATTGCTTAGTGTGCTCAACTGGGTTGGGAATAATCAACATGGTTATCATTTTATGCTTTATGTTCCTTTATGATAATTTTAATACAAGATCACTGTGCATTAATCAGAACATGGAGAACCACCCAGGAAAACTGTGCAACCACAAGAACTAATGGGCAATGGTCTTGGCTGAATAATTAGGAACTTTAGCTTGGAGTGATCTTACCTGATAAGGACAAGGGATCGGCGGATCTTGCGGGGTATGGACTCGCTCTAGCGGGGGTTGGGTGAGTTATTCTTTTTATGGTGGGGTATCGACCTGCTAGGGGACTTTATACCTTGCTAACTGATCCGGACCTTGTGGGTCACAACTTGTTGGAGAACCTTTGTAAAGGCCTTGTAGCGTCCCTATGCAATCACACCTCGGTAGTGTGGTATGGTGCCTGATCAGCATCGCATGGTTGGGTTCAAAGTTCTTTGGAGCTTTTACGCTGCTTGTGGTGAAAGTGTACAACCTCTGCAGAGTGTAAAACTAATCGATTAGCCGTGCCCACGGTCACGGGCGGCCTGGACCCTCACATGATTAATTGAACTTGAAGATGGACTTAAATGGTGATATGTGTTATGGTTATTCTTGCCATGTGCTCATGGTGTTTCTCTTATCTTTATGCTTAATGTGGGTTGGTATAAACTTATACTTTATTAGTAATTAGGTGCTAATAAAATTTGACCAACTAAAATGTTAAATGCTTTGAGCCAGTCCACTATAAAGCCTTTTCATTCATATCTTTCCCCACACTTGCTGAGTACGACAAGTGCTCACCCTTGCTATAAACAATGTTGCTCAGAAGGAGGAAGCTACTCTGAAGTCTTGTGAAGATGTTGCTGGTCCTAGGCGTACGCAACCCCCAGTCGACTTCTTGTGGTGTTTGGTGTCTTCGTTTCCAAGATTAAGCGTAAACTCTGATAATCTCCCTTTTTCTTTCGTGATATTGTTTCTGTTATTCACTTATGTCAGCTATATGCATGAAACTTGATCCTGGCATGCATATAGGCTTGCACTTGGTTTTTTCTTCAGAAAAACAGGTGTGACAAAAGTGGTATCAGAGCTGTATCGACTGTAGGACGTGAGCCTAGATAGTAATGGTCATTTCTTAAGGTTTCCTTTGATCTAAAATTCATCACTACCTTTCCCTTGAGCTCTGTGATGAATATTCTTGCTCCTTAAACCATATCTTTCATCGATCCTCCTTGATAGCTCATCTTTGACTGTCACATTTACATTTGCACATCATTGTTTTGCAAATGATTATGACCTCTACCCTTGCCTATTTATTTACTCTTTCCTTGGTCTTGATCTTGTCTCTCTTTCCACTTCTCTAAAGCAATTCCACCAATAAGTCAAAAGGTGAATTGTTACCCTTGATATTCTATCTGTCCGCGCCGCTATCCGACACATCAGCGCTGTTTCAATTCTTTCTCGAGCTACAGAACTCTGATTGACATGAAATCAGTTGGGTTAGTTCTTAAATTTCATAATTGAATTTCTTTCAAAAATTCAGACCCATCCAGTATATATTCCAGGAGCTATGCTCGAAACATTGGAGCTATCAGAATCTGTAAACTCTGCTGACCCAGTTGCCTTCATTATTTTATATCTCGGGCTATGGACCTCCGATTGAGATAAATCCAATTGGAGTAATTCAGGAATTTCATAAGATTCACTCTGTCCAAAATTCATCAATTTTGGTTGTATATACAGAGAGTTATGCCCGAAACTTTGGAGGTTTCCGAATCTGTCAACACTGCTGACATAGCCGTCTTGTCCCATTCATATCTTGAGTTCTAAATCTCCAATTGAGGTGATTCCAGTTGGGATGAACTCATAATTTCGTACTCCTTGATCTGGGAAAAAATCCATTGTTTATAGATATCCTTGCTGGGAGCTACATCTGATCTATTAGGAGGATACCCTCTGACTTTATTAACAACGTGTAGTATCGTTCCCTTAACCATGTCTTGTTTGGTGAAGTTGAGTGCTTGCATGATGATGCTTGGTCTTATGACCTTGATTGATTTGGTTCTTTGAAGTGAGTGTTGGTGTATTGTGGATCTTATATCTGCAATGACATCAGTTGCTTAGTTGGGTTCTTCTTTTGTATCTCCCACCTCCTTGCCCTTCCCATTCTTTCTCTCTACTCTTCAGCCTATCTCTGCTGATCCTATCGCAAATACCCAATCAGATGGAGAGCTCCAACACAAATCGTGAAGATAAAGATAATAAAGGAAACATCAACATTCCTCTTGCAACCTCATCATTGGAGCACAAGATGGAGTATATCGCTGCACAAACTCAGGCAATGGCCCAAACCATGGTTAAGATTCATCAGTCCATTATAGAGAAAGCTTCACTCCCTAAAAACCACAATACCGTCACCAATGATAACCATCAAAACATGACTCCTCCACCATTTGATAAATATATGCTATCAGACTCAAGCCTAACAAGGAAAGATGCAGCCTAGCACAACCTGTTTTCGTAATGAGATGGCAGAAGACAGAGTTCCCATTGGGCCAGTGAAGAGGCAAGTTGCTGAAGCATGGAATAACCAAAGAAAGGAGAAAAAGCATGAAGCACAGAAACTAACCATGGAGAAACAACATGAGGTTAACAAGGCTCCAGATATGTGTCCGTGTGGTGAGTACCATGGTCTTTCATGCCCCAGACGGAAGCTGGTCTATTGACAGCAGAAGCTCGCCAACATAACCCCATAGATATCAATAAGCAGAAGATGTTGTCCACCTAAAACCCAACTCAAGAAGAAGGTTCTCAAGCTGAAGGTCATACTCAAACCCTAAACCATGGTGATTGGATTATCACTTGCAAGGAATACAAACCTGGTAGACGCAAGCGATCTAACAAACAAAATCGTAGAACGAGACGAGAGAAGAAGTTAACACATCTAGGGGCAGATAATGGTACTGAACCTGGTTCCGACAAACCCCAGCCTAAGATTGTTCAACCTACGTATGTCACTCCTATCAAGAAGAATCCTGATGCACAAGTTGATCTACCAATGACTATGATGGAGCAAAGTGAAAAGTGGAGAAATCACAATGGTAGAAGGATGGATAAGTTATAAGTGGGACCAGACTATATATTCCCATGAGCTGTGAAGAATAGAAGAGCATGTTTGGTATACATGTGTAAGGAAGGTTGATATAAGGAAAGTTGATAAGTTTTGGATAATACCCCCATGAGTCTTTGTTTCTTGCTAACCTTTTTCGAATCTCGGGACGAGATTCCTTTTAAGGGAGGTAGAGTTGTCACACCATGAAATTTCCAATTTCAGGATGTGGATAGAAAGAATAATTAAATAACAATTTTCTCATAATTTTAAAATTTTTCCAACATTTATTTTTCTTTACAGGAAATATTATATAGGAAAAATCCTTGTTTGATTTTCTGAATCAAATAAAAAGTTGTGAGTGTTGCATTCATGCCGATGCATCTTGGTGTTTCTTGAGTGCTAAAGGTTTCAAAAATGGGTTTAGGAGCTGTCCAAACCCTTCCGAGAATTTTCTGGATTTTTCTGGAATTTATTCTCATGTTCCTTTGAGCTATTTCTATTTATTAGAAGGCTCTAAATCTTTTTCATGAGCTCCAATGCTTTATTTGGATTGTTCATGTCTTAATCTAGCTTCCGGAATTTTCTTGAAATTTTTGGGATTTTCAGAATATTTTTCGTGGCTTTAAGAAATTATCTAGCTATTTCTAGATTATTTTGTTTTTCACGAAAATGTTTTCTGAAAATAAAAAGGAATTTCCTCTCCCCTTTCCCTTTTCGGCCCAAAGCCGTTTGCGGCCCAACAACCGAAGTCCCGAAGAGGTCCCTTAACTCCTCTAGCATCCCCTGCATCACCGCTGCCAGCAGCCCAGTCTTCTTTGAGGCCCAATGCCGGAAGTCTGTTGGTGCTCCCCGGATTTCTCCTCACCTCCTACCCGTCTCTGACCCACATCCGCTCCAAGCCCTGTCGCCCGGCCCGCGCGGAAGCCCATCCAGGCCCATGCCCCGGCCGTGGCCGGTGTCCATGGCGGACACGGCCAGGGCGCCGCCGCCGCTAGTTTCTTGGCGTGCGCGCCAAGGGGACCTCACGTCCCACGCCCTTTTAAAGCCGTGCGCGCCGCCCCGTGCCTAGCGCCGGCCACGCCGCCGCCCGCGCAGCCCGGCGCCGCCGGACCACACCGAGCCGGCGAGCTCGCCAAACTCCGTCGCACCGCCCCGCCGACGAGGTAGCCGCGCCCTCGCCCCCGCGCCGGCCGCCGAAGATTGCGCCGCCGAGCCGCCGAACACCGCCTCCAGAGGCGGATTCGAGCCGGCCGCCGCAAAGGGTCCCCGGTCGATTCCGGACATCATCGTCTGTCTTCCACCCCGGTGAGCACCCAAGCTTGGTCCCCACGACTCCCTCTTCCTTTTCCCCACCACGGCCGGGCCGGAGAACGCTTCAGCCGCCGGCGATTTGGCCCCCCTGGACCGCCGCCGCCCCTGCCTGGTATCGTGCAGAGAGGTAGGGGATGAAGTGGAGATTTTGCACTTAGACCCTTATCCTTTTCGTAACCCCTAGATCTAGATCTGAGTCTTGCCAATTTTTCATAAAACCCCCTGAAAAGATTCCCCCCCTCACACATAAATCCACCCTGAAGATCTTGCAAGTAAATCCCTGAGTTTATATACATAATTATGTATATGCCCCTGGGTTTTCGCAGTAAAATCCCTAGAAGTTTCCAATCTTCACATCTAGGTCCTCAGATCTTTAAAGAGCCATATCTTTCTTGTTTTAGCTCCGATTTCATTCGTTCAAATTGCGTCGGGTCCATAATGATGTAAAGCACGTGTTAACGGAGTGTTTTCACCATGTTTTGTTTTCTGAAAATAAATTTAATATTAATTTTGATTAATGTCTAGTTCTACACCCCTTTTATAAATAAAAGCAATATAGATCTATACATCGTTTTTCATAAGCAAATTTAATTTGATTAATGTTTCTATCACATGTTTTTTTACATAAAAGTTAATTAGATCTTTATCTCGGTTTTCGTAAACCAACTGTTAATTTGTTTAATAGTTAATTAATCTTTTCTAATTAAAATTTGATTAGGCTTTTACATCGGCTTTTATAATAAATGTTAATTTGATTAATTCCAATACCATAATGTTTTTAATAATAATATGATCTACTCGCAAAGACGCAAAGATCGTTTAGATTGTTCATATAGTTTAGTTTTTCTAAATTAAATGTTAAATTGGAATAATTCTTATAGGAATCTTTATAAATAAAACTTGATTAGTTCTTTACACCGGCTTTGCAAATAAAAATCTAATTTGCATTACATCCAACTTACGGTATTTTCTTTATGAAATATCCTTTGCACATTAATGCTAATTAAAATAAACCTAAGCTTATAGTTTGTTCTCTCACATGTGCAAATCAATCGTTAGACGTTCTTTACCTCAGTATCTCTTTTGATCAAGTCTATCTGAAGCTCTGAATCTTTCTAGTGTTGGCTCAAGCTCTGTCTCAGGGTGTCTCTGTTGTAGAGCTAGCCCTCTTTCAAGCTCCAGATCTTCCCAATCCTAGTACATGCCATCCTATCGTAATTGTCTTTTATGTAAGACAACTATGCTCTTTCAGTTCTTTGATCCAACCTTGTGCAGCTATCTTTCTAAGAATCAGTGTCTCTGTCATCTAGCTGTTCTCTCTTCATCCTAGTTCTCCTTGTAGGCTAGGCTTCCTAGATCTTAGCCTAAGATTTCTTATGTGCTTGATAGTTCGTTGCTACCGCTCTCGTTTGCTTCACCTTAACTTGTACGTTAGCATGTGGATCACCAGTTATTTATTATAATACTAAAACTACATGTTAATCTTGACTAATTCTTATTCCAATGCTTTTATAAATAAAAAGTGATTAGGTGATAATCCGGTTTTCTTTAATCATGATGTAATTGGTTAATCCCAATTCATAACTAGTTTTCTAAATAAAAGGTGTTAGAGTTAAACATCGGTTTTCATAATAAAGTTAATGTGCCTAATGACATCATAAATGCCTTTTCAATATTAAATATGTTTAGTTGAACACGTGACATAAAGTTACTCGCCTAGATCTCTTATACTTGCTTTGTCTTTCTAAAGTAATTGTTAACTTGACATAATTTCTACTCAAATGTTATAAATAAAATATGATTAGGTTTATCGCGATTTCTTTAATTAAATGTAACTTGTTTAATGGTAACATAGAGTATTTCTCTGAAATATTCTTTCACATGATTTCTTAGTTAAAATATGCCAAGCGTAGTCTCTTATTGTTTGATAATAATCTCACGATAGTTCCGAGGTTAGTTATGTTTTCAGCGTTTCTTGCGCTTGCGCAACCAATAGAATCGAGCTCTATCTCAGTGCGATCTTTCCGGTCCTTGCTCAATCTTCCGCGACCATCTCCTCAAAGTTAACCAAGCCTTTCCCTTCCATGCACACTTTGTGTTCTTTAGCGATCCATCTAATCGAGTCGTTTCTTTCGTGCGTTCTTTTAAAGCTTTCTTTTGATTGGTGTATTGTGCTTAGTTGTACTTGTTGCTTTGTATGTTTGTGCTCGATGATTGATGCGAGTATAATGAATGTGGTTCGAGAGCTTTGGAAGAGTATGAAGATGAAGTATTCTGAGCAACTACTCTTTGGTTAAAGGCAAGTGTGTCCTTGTTCTTGTCCTAATAACTTTATTAATCACTGTTGCATTGCTTTGCATTAATTTTGATGAGTTCCTATTAAGGATGACTAGCCTCTTTTGAATGTTATCCTGAACCTGGTTATTAATTAATATTGATGGTAGATATTGCTTAGTGTGCTCAACTGGGTTGGTAATAATCAACATGGTTATCATTTTATGCTCTATGTTCCTTTATGATAATTTTAATACAAGATCACTGTTGAAGGATCGAAAAGGCGACCAGAGAGGGGGGGGAGTGAATGGGAGCCGATAAAAATTCTTCTCGAGGGAGATTGAAACTCCGACAAGATGAACTAGCTCGGTCGAACCCCCGAAATCACACGCTCCGCACTTCAACCTTCCGTTTGCCAAAACGACGTAGCCACTGGAGTGCTACTGGTCCTAGGAACAAACTCTACCAGCAACCACAACACACGCGGCAAGACCGGCGGAAACAACTCGAAAGCCGGCTAACCGAGGGGGGCGGTTAGACCGGTATAGGGGGCGGTCGGACCGCCTCCACACGGCAACCAAGAAATCCTCCGAAACGCCTCTTCCGAGCACCAAAACACACCACGGTTTCACCAACGAGAGATCTCGGTCAAGGCCATGCTAGCTACCGGAAAATCTTGGCGAAAACCAAAACTTCACCCAAGGGCCTAGGGGCGGTTAGACCGGCTACCCGGGCGGTCTAACCTCCCCGTACCCGACAACGAACCCCCGACCAAGAACACCTAGCAACCGCACGAGAACGACCCCAAATTTCACCCGGACACTCCTCTCGATCAAGGCGAACAAACTCACAGAGGAAAAATCCGGCGAAACAAAACTTTGACCCGGAAACACCCAGGGCGGTTAGACCGCCCCCTGTAGGCGGTTAGACCGCCCCTTCCAGAAAACGAACCCGCAGGTCAAACCTCAACTTCCTCACGCCCGATCTCCCGAATCACTCCACGGATTGCAGCCAAACTTCGGGAATAGCTGGGTTACCTCCTAGGCAACCTCTACCTCAATGGAATCGACCCGAAACGCTCACAATCAAGAGGAATCGAAGAAATCGCTTCTCTAGGTCAAGAACTCGCCCAACTCGAGAAACCACCAAATCGAGTCCGATTCAAAGGGGATTTGGGGGCAAAGTCACCAGCCAAAGAGGCACAAGAACCTCATACGTGACACCCACCAAAAACCCCAAGAAATCGTCCTCAAAACACCGCCAAAAAGAGATCTGAAAATAAACACCAAAGAGACGGGAAAACCACCATGATGAACAACGCCGAACCTTCTATACATGCCATGAATGGTTCGTACAAGGTCTAGCTTGCCACCCAAACATCCACCCCTCTCTCTAGATCTCACATGAAGCTCTCAAGCTAGCCTTCTAAAATCCTAAGGAAAATGGAGAACGAAAATGGAAAAACCAAATGAGCTAGGGTTCCAAGAGTTGGCTGCCATCCACCCATTTAAATGAGTATATATGGAGGCACCCAAAAGACTAAACTACCCTTCACTAATAACTAGGGATACATGCCCGTCGAGGGCGGATTTGGAATTCTTGATGTCTTCACCATCGAACGGATGCCCAGCGACCGCACCCAGCGTAGCCTCGACGCAAGCCTTGCGATCCCGATGCGTGTCCTCCGCTTCGAAGCTTCTCGGCCGGCGGCCGGGCGGTCGGACCGCCCCCACGGGCGGTTAGACCGGCCCGGTGGATCGACCGGCCCCGGGCGGTCCGACCGCCCCTCCCGGGCGGTTGAACCGGCCCGGGTGGCCGCACCTCCTCGTCGAGTCTTCGGCCTCGGTTTTGTGGCTCAACCGAGTAACCCAGTGGTTTTCTGGTGAACCACTGCAAACCCCGCGAACTCGGTGTAGCCTCCGCCAATCTCCACTCATGACTCGGCTCCCACGAAGTCCCGGCTCGACCTTGGTTTTTAGGCTCTACCAAGAAACCGTCCACGACCTCATCTTGCTGTTCATGCCACCATGTGGCCCGCACTTGACACCGCTGGCCACCGGGTCCCTCGAACAAAGCCTACTTGTCTTCTCCACACCTGGAGGCCTCACCGGCAACGACCTTTCGCGCTTGTTCTTCACCTGCACCAACACGAGTCAAGCCGCAACCTGCACCTGCAATACTTAGCCAAGAATCGGTCCACACAACGTTGTCAATCACTCATCACACAAGGAAGCGACCATCCATCGGTCCTCGAACCACACATGGTCCTCAATCTCCCCCTTGATGAGTGCATTGACAACACACTCACATGAAGTAACACGAGAGAAAAGGAAAAGAAAAGAAACAAATAAAAAGAAACCTCAACAAGCGATCGAAAGCCAAAGACAGCAAAGAACAAGATCACTTGAAGAAGACAAGTCTCGGACCCCTTAGGCAAGGGCAACGGCTCGACACATCCGAGACAAAACACGGCTCAAGCAAAGAGCGCAAACCACCAAAGCAAAGCTCGAACACCACAAAGAGCTCCCCCCGCACATATGCAAGCTCCCCCCGAGCCACAAGACTCTCCCCCTGAACACATGCATCAATGCAACTCGGGAATGCAACAAAGAGGAGAAACTTGCTCACATCGCCCGGGCGGTTAGACCGCCCGTACGGGCGGTTAGACCGCCCGTGCCCGATCCGACCGCCGGGGGGCGGTTAGACCGCCCCAAGAGACCGGCCCCCGCACCAAACTCGCGCAAAATATGCCCGAAACAATTGGAACACCTTCCAAACACTCCCGGTGTGCCCAAAACATGCACAAACTTCTCCCCCTTGTTGACAATGCATGAATCAAGGCAAAATGCGAAAACTTTCAACATATAGCTTCTCGAATATACAATATTCATCACAAGGAGCTACACAAGTCCAAATGAGCAAGTTAGATACTCGACGAGTTCGTAATGACCTTAACTACGTGATCACCAAGTTTCACAACCATTGGACAAGGCTAAAAAGGATTTGAGTAATTTTGCGAAATGTTACTCTCTCACAAGCAAATACCTAAACATGAGTAAAACATATCAAAATGGCAAAGCCACTCAAACTTCATGCTAGGACAGCCATTCTAATCATAAGACCATCATAAACACCCAAAAGCACCTCATGTCATGTCAAAGCCACCGAGCCATGTGCCTACTTCTATGTATGAGACTTCTCATTGGTAGGCAACATGCAACGGTTTAGCACCCAAAGCAAATTAATTTCAGTACATATGACATGGGAACATATTTTCCAAGCATTTTTCATTTCATTTTCAGATTTATGATTGGTACATGAAATGTCTTTGCGACAAAAAGGAACTTATGCCCCTCCACAAGAATAAGCAAGAGGGCTAAACATTCATGATGGCAAGTGAGCCTTTGGCCCCATATGATCAATAAACTAGCTATCCAACCACAAAGTAAGCATAGCAAAGCCACTAAAACATGTCAAGATCATATATAGGCATTTACACATGAGAGAGCATGTATGTGACATTTTTCAAAAATTAGCCATCAACCATGGATCATTCAACAAGATCATCAAGAGCTAAGCCAAACTAACCATAGCATACCAAACAAGCTCACAAGAACATATATAGCAACCCATGGTGAACAAAGTATATAGGAGAAGCTTTTCCTATCAATGCATATGATACAAAATGCATGCAATCTAAGATACAAGGATGCCTATACATCATGTTACATATGCAATGCCAAATGCAAGAAATGCACAAAGGAAAGCTATACATATGCTACAAAGGAGCTCCACCACCAACTTAGGAAACCAACCACACACACAAAGCTCACAAAAGACCGGCTCCTCGAGGGGAGGCAAAACGGGCTCGACACCACCGGCAAAAGAGCACAAAACTCACAAGCTCCCCCTAAACATCATGCACTAGGGCCAAAGAGCATACAAAGCTCACCCTACACACATGATATAGAGAAGGAGCAAAAACAAACCAAGTGGCTTGACCAAGGCCACACACTCAAAGGTCACAAAGCACTTACCTTTATCATTTCTTCACAATTCACTGATCCTTGTCCACCATCCCCGAAAGTGATGCACCTACATGTCACCATCGGGGTATGAGGCCGAAGAACCACCCCCGATATCAACCAAATGTTCTCCGGGCCTCCCACCTGCAACTCAAAACCAAGAGCGAGAACGAGCAAATGACTCAACACTAGGGTTAGTCCCAAAGGTATGAAACCAGTGTCGGGCCATTTCCTCAAAAGTAGGGTTAGCAACATTCATCCTACCCCCGCCTATCAATACGCCGATCCATCCCGTCAAACCTATCAAACCCGGAACCACCATGGGAACGCCACTCCCGTCTCACCGAAGGAGTACGAGTACCACGAAAGGGAAAGCATGGTCCGTAGCCCCTCCGAGACTCAAAGCTGCGACCTCTCCCAAACTCGTATTGATCACGAGGTGGAGAACGTCCGACAAACTCAACGCCACTAGACTCAAAGTGTCTACCGTCCGCACCATGACCAAGGGAACCGAAACCACCGGCATCACGACCTCGAAAACAGAAGCGCCGGAAATGCGGGGAGGGCGGTCGACCGCCTAGCCGGGCCGGTGCCCGACCGCCCTTCCCGGGCGGGGGCCGGCCCGACCGCCTAGCCGGCCCGGTCGACCGCCCTCTCCAGACCACCACCGCGGCTACGGGATTTCTCATATCCCCATGCCGGATCCTTACGCACAAAGCCCTTTCCCTTAGGCAGTGGCATACGAGGCTCAGACACACCATGAGAAGGGTGGTACCTGTCCTTGTTCGCCCACTCCTTAGCCATTCTCGCCTCTCTCTTTCTCTTATAGCAAAACTCTCTCTTGTGACCATCCTTCCCACAAAACTCACAATGGAAAAGGATTGGTTTGGGCTTACGCTTGGGGTGAGACTCTTCACTTGGTTTCTCACTAGGCTTTTCACTAGGTTGGTTTGGCTTGGATGCAAACTTGTCTTTGGGTGTGGGTTGTGATGGAACTGAAACATTCCCAAATTTCCTTTCTCTCTCACCACTGCCCTCACCAACCTTATCCAATCCCAAAGCCCAACCATCAAAGCGCTTACAGCTAGCAATCATCATACCAAGCTGAGGTTCTTGACTCGACAACCAACTCAGCGCTTCACGCAACTTATCATTCTCATCTTGCAAGCGACCAACACATTTTGCAAGATCCAAATTCTTCATAGCATGCAACTCACATATAGAACAATAAGTAGGAATAGGCACTTTCAAATCAGCCTCTAGCGAACCAATGCGAGAACGAAGCTCAACAATTTTCTCATGCAAACCAGGGCAAGAAGTGCAAGCACCAAGCAAAGTGGGTCTAGATTGTAACTCAGCCAACTCAACCCTAAGCACATCTAGTTCCTCACACTTGGAGGCATACTTCTCCCTAAGATCGATCAAGTCGGCTAGGAAAGCGAGAGCAATCAGCACAATCATTTTCATCAGAAACAACAGGGCTAGCCTTAAGCGAATCAATTTCGAGCTTGCTATCAAGAACCTGTGTTTCTAGCTCAGCCACTCTAGTCCTAGCATCCTCGAGCAAAGATCTAAGCTCCTTCCTAAGCTTCTTAGCCTCTCTAAGCATGTGATCGCGATTATCAAGCAAGTCAACCAACTCCTCATTCTCCTTGCGCAAAGAAGAGAGCTCATCACATACCTCCTCCTCGGAATCCAAGTCCGAGGCGTCCTTCTGGCTTCTCTTGCTGCTCGAACTGCGAGCCATGCCGCAGAAGTCGTCCTTGAGGCTTAGGCCCGTCACACAAAGGCCGTTGAGATACTTGCCAAAGTTCTTCTTCTTCTTCCTCTTCTTCTCATCCTCTTCGTCTTCATCACTCGAGCTTGAAGACGTGTCCTCGGAATCAGACTCGATGTCGCTTGATCTCTTCATCTTCTCTCGAGACCGTGCCTTCTTCCCATGTCCATGATCCTTCTTCTTGGACTTCTTCCTCTTGTCCTTGAACTTGTGCTTGTCGTGGTTGTTCACCTTCGGACAATTGGCGAAATAGTGTCCAGTCTTGCCGCACTTGAAGCATGTCCTCGTGTTCCTCCTCATGTTCACGTGGTTCTCGTGCAGCCTCTCGAACCGCCTCGTCAGGAGCGCCAGCTCGTCCTCTCCAAGCACGTCGAACTCCTCATCTAGCATAGACATCAAAGAGGACAAAGAAAACATCCCGGTGGATGGGTTAGTATTAGCCTTTCCTTTCAAACCATCGACGAGGGCGAGACTATGAGAGTCAGTCGGGCCCTCGATCTTGGCTGTCATGCCCCTATCCACCTCAGCTGACTTGAGCTTCGAGAACAGCTCGTTCACCGTCAGAGTGTCATACTTCTCCGACTCGACAATGGCCTCAAACTTTCCGCCCCAAATCGTACGATCCAAAGAGTGTAAGAGCTTGACCGCTCTATCATGATCATCGTACGGGAGCACGTCCACATTGGCCCTCATGTTGTTCACAACCACCATGAACCTCTGAAACAAGGCATCGATGGACTCACCGGGGAGATGAGTGAAGTTCTCGTACTCTCTCCGGTAGGTCGCATACATTCGTGCTCGAACTCCGGGCGTTCCCAACATGAGCCTCCTTCAACACCGCCCAAATCCTACAAGCCAAGTGCTCGGTGTGCACCCGATCGAACTCAGGCTGACACAAAGCACGAAACAAGTAGTCGACCGCCTTATTGTTGGCGTCGAATCTGTCCCTCGACCCTGGAGCAAGGAAATCCATCGGCTGGACATATCCTGTGTCCACCGTGACATCCCAAAGAAGCTGACCCTTTCCGCGGAGGAACGCACCCATCCGCTTGCTCCACATCTGGTAGTTCTTGCCATCGAAGTGTGGAGGACCCGAACCCCGTTCCTGGTATGCCATCCTTGGATCTTAGACTGGTTAGAGTCAATAAAGACCCGAACCGGCTCGATACCACTTGAAGGACCGAAAAGGCGGCCGAAGGGGGGGGGGGGGGGAGTGAATGGGAGCCGATAAAAATTCTTCTCGAGGGAGATTAAAACTCCGACAAGATGAACTAGCTTGGTCGAACCCCCCGAAATCACACGCTCCGCACTTCAACCTTCCGTTTGCCAAAACCACGTAGCCACCGGAGTGCTACCGGTCCTAGGAACAAACTCTACCAAAGAACCACAACACACACGCAAAGACCGACAGGCGGAAACAACTTGAAAGCCGGCTAACCGAGAGGGGCGGTTAGGACCGGGTATAGGGGGCGGTCGACCGCCTCCACCCGGCAACCAAGAAATCCTCCGAAACGCCTCTTCCGAGCACCAAAACACACCACGGTTTCACCAACAAAGATCTCTCGGTCAAGGCCATGCTAGCCGCCGAGGAAAATCTTGGCGAAAACCAAAACTTCACCCAAGGGCCTAGGGGCGGTTAGACCGGCTACCCGGGGTGGTCTAACCTCCCGTACCTAGCAACGAACCCCGACCAAGAACACCTAGCAAACCGCACGAGAACGACCCCAAATTTCACCCGAAACTCCTCGATCAAGGCGAACAAACTCACAGAGGAAAAATCCGGCGAAACAAAACTTTGACCCGGAAACACCCGGGCGGTTAGACCGCCCCCGTAGGCGGTTAGACCGCCCCTTCCCGTAAAACGAACCCGCGGGTCAAACCTCAACTTCCTCGCGCCCGATCTCCCGAATCACTCCACGGATTGCAGCCAAACTTCGGGAATAGCTGGGTTACCTTCTGGGCAACCTCTACCTCAAAGGAATCGACCCGAAACGCTCACAATCAAGAGGAATCAAAGAAATCGCTTCTCTAGGTCAAGAACTCGCCCAACTCGATAAACCACCAAATCGAGTCCGATTCAAAGGGGATTTGGGGGCAAAGTCACCAGCCAAAGAGGCACAAGAACCTCATACGTGACACCCACCAAAAACCCCAAGAAATCGTCTTCAAAACACCGCCAAAAAGAGCTCCGAAAATCAACACCAAAGAGACGGGAAAACCACCATGATAAACAACGCCAAACCTTCTATACATGCCATGAATGGTTCGTACAAGGTCTAGCTTGCCACCCAAACATCCATCCCTCTCTCTAGATCTCACATGAAGCTCTCAAGCTAGCCTTCTAAAATCCTAAGGAAAATGGAGAACGAAAATGGAAAAACCAAATGAGCTAGGGTTCCAAGAGTTGGCTGCCATCCACCAATCTAAATGAGTATATATGGAGGCACCCAAAAGACTAAACTACCCTTCACTAACAACTAGGGATACATGCCCCTCGAGGCCGGATTTGGAATTCTTGATGTCTTCACCATCGGGCGGATGCCCAGCGACCGCACCCAGCGTAGCCTCGACGCAAGCCTTGCGATCCCGACGCGTGTCCTCCGCTTCGAAGCTTCTCGGCGCCGGCGGCCGTGGCGGTCGACCGGTCCCCCCGGGCGGTTAGACCGGCCCGGTGGATCCGACCGGCCCCCGGGCGGTCCGACCGCCCCTCCCGGGCGGTTGAACCGGCCCGGGTGGCCGCACCTCCTCGTCGAGTCTTCGGCCTCGGTTTTGTGGCTCAACCGAGTAACCCAGTGGTTTTCTGGTGAACCACTGCAAACCCCGCGAACTCGGTGTAGCCTCCGCCAATCTCCACTCATGACTCGGCTCCCACGAAGTCCCGGCTCGACCTTGGTTTTGAGGCTCTACCAAGAAACCGTCCACGACCTCATCTTGCTGTTCATGCCACCATGCGGCCCGCACTTGACACCGCTGGCCACCGGGTCCCTCGAACAAAGCCTACTTGTCTTCTCCACACCTGGAGGCCTCACCGGCAACGACCTTTCGCGCTTGTTCTTCACCTGCACCAACACGAGTCAAGCCGCAACCCGCACACTCGCAATACTTAGCCAAGAATCAGTCCACACAACGTTGTCAATCACTCATCACACAAGGAAGCGACCATCCATCGGTCCTCGAACCACACATGGTCCTCAACTGTGCATTAATCGGAACATAGAGAACCACCCAGGAAAACCGTACAACCACAAGAACTAATGGGCAATGGTCTTGGCTGAATAATTAGGAACTTTAGCTTGGAGTGATCTTACCTGATAAGGACAAGGAATCGGCGGTACTGCGGGGTATGGACTCGCTCTAGCAGGGGGTTGGGTGAGTTATTCTTTTTATGGTGGGGTATCGACCTGCTAGGGGACTTTATACCTTGCTAACTGATCCGGACCTTGTGGGTCACAACTTGTTGGAGAACCTTTGTAAAGGCCTTGTAGCGTCCCTATGCAATCACACCTCGGTAGTGTGGTATGGTGCCTGATCAGCATCGCATGGTTGGGTTCAAAGTTCTTTGGAGCTTTTACGCTGCTTGTGGTGAAAGTGTACAACCTCTGCGGAGTGTAAAACTAATCGATTAGCCGTGCCCACGGTCACGGGCGGCCTGGACCCTCACATGATTAATTGAACTTGAAGATGGACTTAAATGGTGATATGTGTTATGGTTATTCTTGCCATGTGCTCATGGTGTTTCTCTTATCTTTATGCTTAATGTGGGTTGGTATAAACTTATACTTTATTAGTAATTAGGTGCTAATAAAATTTGACCAACTAAAATGCTAAATGCTTTGAGCCAGTCCACTATAAAGCCTTTGCATTCATATCTTTCCCCACACTTGCTGAGTACGACAAGTGCTCACCCTTGCTATAAACAATGTTGCTCAGAAGGAGGAAGCTACTCTGAAGTCTTGTGAAGATGTTGCTGGTTCTAGGCGTACGCAACCCCCAATCGACTGCTTGTGGTGTTTGGTGTCTTCGTTTCCAAGATTAAGCGTAAACTCTGATAATCTCCCTTTTTCTTTCGTGGTATTGTTTCTGTTATTCACTTATGTCAGCTATATGCATGAAACTTGATCCTGGCATGCATATAGGCTTGCACTTGGTTTTCTTCAGAAAAACAGGTGTGACAAAAGTGGTGCCCAGGCGGATGCCATGGGTAGCCACCTCGTCCACGCGGTTTTCAATCGCGGCAAGGCGCTCCGCCGGCGTGTCTCCACGGGCGTTCACCTTCTCGGCCAATTGCTCCACCAACATTTTCAGCTGGTTGAGCTCGGCGTCACGGGATGCAAAGTGCAAGGTGATAGTGATTAGTATCAAGAGCCAGATTGGATTTAGGAGCGATTCAAGGGTCGTACCGTCGATGGTTGCCAGCAGCTGCTTGCGCTGGTCCTACCACTCCAGTTCGACTATGCCAGCCTTCTTGGAGACGTCTTCCAGCTCGCGCTGGGCCACCTCAAGCTCCGCCTTGAAGCGGAGGGCGTCAAGTTCCCCATAGGGCACAGGGGAGTAGTGGTCCGACTCCGAGGAGTCGTCCGGCAGAGGTTGATTAGCCGGCGCAGAGGACAGGTTCCATTGGACAAGCCTGAAACAGAGAGGATCATCAGAAACAAAGGGAAATCTCAGACAAGTAATGAAGAGAAGATGGCGATCATTGCCTCCGACGCGCACTGGCGTGGCTCCCTTCCGCCTCGTCGGCGGCGCGGCGCCTGTTGTTGCTCCCCACCATGGTTCTTGGGCTTGCGCTGGTGATTGGGAAAAGAAAGCTTGAGGTTGGCAAAGATTTGAAGGCTAAAGTCTTGGTAAAGAGCTGGGGGCACCTACGGTTTTATTTATAGGCCTGGTGAAAAGATCGTGGCCTCAGATCGTGGCACGTATCCCGAAAAACTTGGAAGGTGGAGTGGTTTCCTTGACCGACTCGTCGTCGGGTCGTTTGGGATTCAAAGCTGAGTCGTATTCGGTTGACTGGCTCGGCTAAGTTGCAGCTGAGGTGCCTTTCGGGTATGGCACTATTTGACTGCTAATTACCGAATGGATCGTTCAGGGTCGCAGTCGAAGTCATGCAAAGAATAGGAAAGCAAACTTATAAAAGGCAAATGTTGTGAGAACGGTCAGTTTGGTTACACATTGCTCAGTATAGTTAAATGTTTAGATATTTTGCAATTACATTAGAGGCATTTGATATTGTTTGGTGGATATTTTCCATCCGTTCCTGGTAATCTTTCTGGGCATTGGACAGGAAAATGAGTTCTGCCTCGCATTGATTCACTTCAGTTATGGCTGATGATGCTTCCTCTTGGGTTTTTGCTATCAGACCGGGAAGTTCGGCTATTTTCTTGTCATCAGCTTCTATTTCGGGAGACAAATCTTTCAGCTCTGCCTCCAATGCAGCCTTTCTGGCGATTTTCAATTCACGAGCAGCTTGCAGATTGGCCAGCATTCCCTTGTGATACTCAGTTTGGGATTGTGCTCCCTTCGCAGCTTGTTCAGCTTTAGCTTTCTTTTGCTCAACAGCTGGTCAGGTAGACACATTCCTCAGGGCTCACCTTATGGCCACATAGTGAATATCTAGACCAGAGATGGGTTCCAATGAAGTCTTGATGTCCTCAAGGAGTTTTTGGCTGATGGGCTCAAGCATTCCTTCGAAATAATCGACATCTCTGATTTGGTCCCGAGCATCCTTTTGCAGCCAGGCAAAAATTTCTTTGAGCTTTGCTTGGATTTCCTCTGATAGAGCTTGAGTGCCTCCTTCTCTTGTTTCGGCAGCTGGATTATTCTCTACTAATGGGTTTGATGATGATGGAGTTTGATCCTGAAAGGGTAACATTGCCGAATTGAGAGTGGTTCATTGAAATAAGAAGATAACAGAGTTACGTGCATGTGCTTACCTCGTGCCTGGCTTCCTGAGCTGGGGCAAGGTTTTGTTCAGCTTTAGTGGGGATTTCTTGAGCCACTGGTGAAAGAGGAGTCTGAGGACCTCTTGGCAAAGCTGAGGCTTCTGTTTGAGAGGGTGCTGGTGCAGTCTCTGGCATATCTGAAGCTTTTGGCTGAAGAGGAGGTGGATTTACCTCTGTTATGGTTGGGGTTTCTGCCTGGCCAATAGGGGATTGAACCCTTAAAGGACTTGAGGTTTCTGGTTGGATTGAAGGGTTCATCTCTGGTGAGGCTGGTATCTCTGTTTGAGCAGGGGGTGACTGGGTCCCTGATGAGGATGAGATCTCTACTTGAGCAGATGGTTCAGCCCTTGGTGGACTTACATGTTGAGGGACAAGGATATCCACAGGATGATTCACTAGTGTTTCTTCTGCGAATACCAGATTAAGGGTAAATGCCAGTGTTGATCTTTGAGGAAAAGGTAATAAAGGTCATACCAGTAGATGGAGCATTGGCAGGTTCTGAAACTGAAGGCTGCTGGATTCTAGTCTGAAATTACACAAGGTGAAATTTGTCAGAACAAGAGTAATCTTGTGATCAAGAACGAGGAAATCTTACCTCAACAGGGACTTTCTTGGTGGTTCTTTTCCTCTTGGCAGCTGGAGGTGCAATCAGGGACAAGCCTTTTCTCTTGTCAGCAGTAGCACTGAAGAGAATTGGGTCCATTGTGGCATACCTGGCCATCAGTTGAGCCAAAGTTGGGGATTTAAATCCCAGAGCAGAAATTGGATATACTGCATTATAAATGATTGTCCTGGCTTGAGGGGCAGGCACTGTGTTCTGCAGGGAATGGTCAAGATCATGGTTAGTAAAAGAAATGTCTGATCTGAAGAAAAAAACAATTATGTTACCTCTGAAGTTGGCTGAAAATCAGGCATCAGCTCTAAACAAAATGAGTGTACTGGCTCACTGAAAATATGGTCATGAAATTCTTGCCACCAAGAGTTGAAGGTGGGATGAGTTATTGTTGTGGGTGTGAAAGGCTAGGTGTAAATAGTTGGACTGCATTTATACTCAAAGACCCTTCTGGATTGCATATTTTCCTTGATTTCCTCTCTGGGTTTGAGGAGTTCATGCAGGAATAATCTTGGGGGCATCTGGCCACATCCAAGCTGTTGGGCCACCATATTTGGCTGATAGTATTCATAAGTGCTGTGATTTAACCTCCCTCCACAAAATTCAGCTGGCAAAGGACATGGATGGATCAAGATGTTAAAGATCACTAGGAACCTTCCGTCTTGGCGTCCAGTCTCAAAGGAGAATTCACAGGGGAGAGTTAAATTGTCATTATCAAGATAAGGAAGCCAAAGAGAGTTCGGGAAGCCTTTGAAGAAGAGCTCGAAAAGCTGGCTGACATTCTGATTGATGGAAACAATTGAAGCAGCCTCTCCATAGGTTTGGCATCCTCTGGTGATATGAGTTTCCCCTTCATGATAGCTGGATGAAGGGAAAAGCCGGTTGTTGAGGTCAATGCCAACAATTTGGTGCATGTGCAGTTGCAGCCACATCTGTACGAACCACCAAGGGCCGTTGACACATAGTATCTTCTGGCCGGTATGCATTTGAGTGACAGTCTGATGAAGCATATGGTACACACTACCTAGGAGGTATTTTCCAAGAGGAATGCGTTTACCGCCAGCCAAATGAGTAGCCATTACAATGTGATTCAAAGTGGGTTCATTGTCTTTACCACAGAAAATAAATCTGCACAACCACATGTTCAGGAATGCTCTATATTCGACTTCGCCCAGGGGTCATCCTTCATGTGATTCTGGATATAAGATTTATACCCACTTCCTGGTTTGACCCCTGTTTGTCTTGAGGAACCTTTGTAGTCCCAGGGGTACACGGATCCTGAAACATCAAGGCCGGTGATCATGTATACGTCGGCAAGAGTTGGGGACATTGGGCCGTGACCAAAGAGGAAGGCATTGACGCCGTTTGACCAAAAATGACAAGCTGCTATCAAAAGGTCTTCGTTCTTTGGGGTCTCGGCTAAAGAAAGCTCCAAGCATTGAGCAATACGGAGGTTGTCCCAACTTTGGGTCTTAGCGCTGTTATCCGCAAGCACCCTTTTGTACCAATTTCTCCAGCCCGCAATTGGGGGCAAAGGCCAGTTCTTGAAGGCGTCCTGCCACAGGGAAGGCTTAGATAAAGCCGCTTTGAAGGGGATTCTTTGGGATTCGGCTGCAATGAACTCGTGAGGATCGGAAATTCCCACAGGACCAAGGAAATAAGACGTCGAATTGGCCTCAGTGCGGATTAAAAGCGCGGTGGAAAGCTCATGTTGAGAGAAGGCGGAGAATAAATCTCAGGTAAAGAATCGAAAAGTTAGTGCCGAAAGCTCACGAGGATGGAATTTACCTAAGCAGCTTGATTTTGACCTGCCATTGAGGATTTGAGCTTGGGGAAAAGATGACCTAGGGTTTGGATCTGGACGGAGGCTCCGATGGATTGCGCGGAGAGAGAATAGGTGTTGAACAGATTCAATTTGAAGACGTTGGCGATTGGAGTCAATTTCGGAATAAAATCACTTTTATCCCGTAATTGAAGGGGCATATGTTAACACCAAAATTTGGCACAGGAAGGAGTCTGAATTGTGGGCCCACCTTGGTGAAAAAATCCGTCCGGAAGAAGGAAGGTATCTCTAGAAAGATTCGGCAAAGGAGCTCGCGGTCGGCAGTTGGCTTCCGTTCGGCAAGGAAACTGTTTGCGCTTATTTTGCGGGATTGCGTGATGACGTGGCCCAAGCGGAAGGGGCGAATGGATGGATAAGCAATCACACTTAGAGATAAATAAGGTATCAAATATTGTGCTCGTAGTCCATTCAGAGTCATGCCATGACACAGTATAAATACAGACCCTGGATGTACGTAATTGTATTCGAAACATTCTCATAACAAACCGGCTTTACGCCAAACCCTTGAGTCCTTTGTCGTGTCGTCGAGTTTTGCGAGAGGATTCATCGATCCGTCGACCTCCGTAAGTATCGGCAACCTTGTATCATGTCTAGTATCATACGATGGATTTAGATCGTGATGCAAGTAGTCTTGTTACCATGCTTAGTATCATGCGGTAGATTTAAGCTTGGTTCAAGAGGGTTTCTTGTTAGATCATGAGCCATGCGGTGGGCTAAGATCTAGCTTGGAGCTAGTTATTGGCTCTATTGGATTTTGGCAAGATGCAATAGATTCATTAAGTTATCTTGTGTTGCTTTGAGTTTTTTTACTTTATGTTTAAATTCATGTAACACTCTTTTGCCCAATTTAGATTGATTTGGATCGGCTTTATCTTGTTTCGTGGTCTTTACATCGCACGTTCGTATCTTGCTTCAAAAGGCACGTGGATCACGTGTTTGTCAAATAGCCGAAACCGAACCGATCTAGGTTGTTACATGTTGCGGGTTCAATCTTGTTAATTTTGCGTAAATCTTGAAAGAACCGGGTGTCATGCGGTAGATGCAGGTTTTAGGGTTGTCTTAAAGCTAGTCATCTGGTGGATTAGATCTTTAATTCAATCCGATAGATTTATCATCTTTGGCTATGTTTGTTCCTTCTTCATGGACCCCGATTCGGCTGTTCAGCTGTATTCGGTTATGCTTTCACGAGTGAAGCGTGTTTATAAGTTATGTTTTAAACTTTGTATGCTTTTAGCTTTCCATATTTAGATTGTATCATGCGGTGGATAGATCTATTTGTGGTTAGTGGTGTGATTTCCAAACAAGTTGTATCATGCGGTGGATAGATTTGTTTGGCATCATGCTTGACGGGTTTTAAAGTACCTAGACATGCGGTAGACTAGTGCTTTGGGCCTATGAATGCTTGTTTATTACATATTTATGATCATGCTTTACTTCATTTATTGTTCATTGTTATTTATCATGGAGGATCGGTCATGGCTTCGTGCACGTGCAATTTTATTCAAATAAAGACCGATCTTTCGTCATGCTTACGTCATCCGTTCGGCTATGTTCCGTTTTGCACTCTGAAGCTCCCGAATGTTTCTGGTTTGTTGGCAGATAGCTTCTTATAGCTATATGTCATCTCACTTGGCTTTCTAGCCGTAAATATGGAACTGTCTGGTATCACCCGGCAAGTTCCAAGCTTTGGAATTTAACTACTTTGTCTTTTGTTAATTTTTCAGGAAGAATTGACTGGCACGTCTTGGAATCTCTTCGCCTGTGAAGCTAGCTTGTTCAGCTTGCTGTGTGCTTGGCGCAAGGTGCAGATTTTGCGTCAACAATGGGTTCTAGTTACATTACCATTTGTAGATATCACTTGTAGTCTTTTGATCATTGCATACTTTCGGGGGTTGATCCTCTTTACCTTGTTGGCACCACATTGAGATGAGCCACTTGGAAATGATATCACTAGGTGACACCACTTGAAAGAAGCTTGCATAGGAGACACTTGAGGTACCGCAAGGATTAGGAATGTATGAGTATATTGCCTTTGAACTAATATATAGACATAAGCTCGCAAGGACATGACTCAATAGCATGAAGCTCATATTGCTATATTCACTCTTTTAGAGATGTTAGATCACATCGAGAGTGAAATATCATTCTTTTAGAATGAAGTATCGCACCGGAACGCATCGCCAAGGGACTACATAAGATAAGCTTGAAACAATGTTAGCCCCATAACCAAAGCATAGGATAAGCTCCCCCTAAATGTGTGCATTTAGTGATTGAATCACCAACCAAATGTATGCACATTGTTTACGACAACAAAAGGGAAGCTAGCCCTATAGTTTTCTCATGATGCAAAGAGATATATATGAAAACATGCACCATGAAAGAACAAGTGTAGCTTTCCTAGACACTAATCAAACCATGCAGATTGCTCATGGGTTAGCACATGACACAAGCAACCTACCATATGTAAATATTGCAACAAATGCAACCTAAACAAGGCAATGAAGCTACAATGATACATGAGATCGGTTCATGTTTCCATTAGCTCAACCGGGGAACTTGGGCAACACATGTCCAACTTGCAAGCTTGGCTTTTAGGCTTGAATCTTCACAACTTTTTTGTGCCAAGCCTCCCAAGTCCCTGCACTCATGGCCTTCAAGTGGCCTTTGGAACCCAAACCATTTGAGGCCCCTTCATGTTGATAACGACTTCCTTGGGCACCCAAATGGGTTGGTTCCAACCCCGCTCCTCCATCTTCCCAACCTTGTGTGCAACCACCTTGCCATTAGCCTTCTTCTTGATGATGTAGGTGTTGCTCTTGGTCTTGTTCTTGCGGTTGGGCTTGGTGTAGATGAGGGAGCTCTGGATGGTGGGCTTCAACTTCTTCTTCTCGCCCTTGTCCATCTTCTTGACAAATTAAGGGCATTTCTAGAACTTGTGCCCTTCTCCATGACACTTGTAGCAAGTCACGGTTGCACCCTTATCAAGCTTCTTCGCCATGGGATCACGGTTATCTTGAGAAGGTTGGACTTTGCTCTTCATGTCTTGAGAGATGTCCACTTGTTCCTCATCTTTCTTGCCCTTGCCCATCAAGCTTGCCAACCTCTCTCGGAGCCATTTCACTTCTTGCTTAAGCTCATCATTCTTCTTGCCCATGAGGGAATCACATGTTTCTACAACAACATTCTCATTGCAAGATGGTGAGCATGATTCTTCAATTAAATTAATGCAAGAAGTTGAAGCATCTACCTTGGAGATAGGAATTGCACAAGGGATAGATGATTCATCAAGCTCAAAGGAATTACTTGTTTTAGTCTCTTTGCTCTCAAGATTAGATTTTAGCTCATCACATTCCTTGCTAAGCAATTTGAATTTGCACAACAAAAGTTCATAATTTGTAGCAAGGGTTGCACTAAAGTCATTGAGATCATTGAGTTCTTTAATTTCATTAGCTTGTTTCTTAAGCATTCCTTTTTGCTCATGGACTAGCTCAACAAGATCATTGAGAGAGGTGGTGTAGGATTCGTCATCACTTACATTGCTCTCCATACCTTTGGCCATAAGGCACATGTGTAGTGATGATGAAGGACCTTGCATGAAGCGGGTGGTGAAGTTCTTTCTTGATTCATCACTTGAGCTAGAAGAACTTGATTCTCCAGCACTTGTCCACTCACGGACGGCGATAGTTGCTCCTTGCCTTGACCACCTTCTTGGGCTTGTGCTCGATCTTGGTGAACTTGATGTGTTGATGATGATGCCCTTCTCTCAAGTGGACGTTGTAGCCGTACATGTTGACTTTCTTCACATACTTAAAGATCTTCTTCACGCACTCGGCCACCATGGATTCAACCTCTTCATCAGTTGAGGAATCTTCATCGTCACCATCATCACCATCATCCTCGCTTGAGCTTCCATTAGTAGCCATCCTACTCAACATCTTCTCTTGTTGGCTTGAGAGAGCATGACTTGTAGTTGGAGAGGATGGTTCTTGGGGCTTTTCTTGGGGCACCTTTTTTGACTTGGGCATGAGTTGAAGCTCATGTGCCATGATCTTGCTCAAGATATGAGATGGTTTCAGATCTTCGAGCTTCTTCTCGTAGATGATTGCCTTCACCAAGTCATAATCGGGCTTCCGGAGACTTTGAAGGATCTTGCGGTTGATGTTCAAGTCCGTGATGTCCTTCACACCTAAAGCATTGATCTCATTGACAAACACATTTAGGCGTGAGTACATAGATTCGGCATTTTCATTTGCAAGTTGCTTAAAGCTATTGAATTCCTCAAGGAGACAACCGTAGTGTTCATTAGCAACTTATTTTGAACCCTCATTTTTCTCCTTGATGGTTTTCCATAGCTCATGAGCATTTTCACAAGTAAAAACTCTATTGAAAACGCCTACATCTAGTGAGGACAAAATGATACTCTTAGCAATCACATCAAATTGCTTTTCCTTCTTAGTACCATTTTTTATGCCCTGATCGGTGACTCTCCAAACATCAAGGTCCTTTGCTTGGAGATAGGCCTCCATGAGAGCCTTCCACCGAGGATAGCCCGTGCCATCAAAATGTGGAGCCAAACCTAAGGTATCCACCCCTTTCATTCCTCTATAGAGCAACTCGGTAGGCGGTGAAGCCTAACCGTTCCAATGAGCCGGTTTTCACAATTTATCAATCGAATTGGCGTTTCCTTGTGAAGGAAGTGAGTCCCGGCTCTGATACCACTTGTAAGGAATCGGATGCTCGTTAGCCTAAGAGGGGGAGGGGGTGAATTAGGCAACTTAAAACCTTAACCTATGGCTTCACTATTTTTGCACAAAGGTAAACTAGAACACACTATCTAGATGTGCAACTAGGGTTGTTCTAGTGTGAAACTCCCATCCCAAAAGAAGGTTTGCAACCTATAGCCAATCCTAGCATGATACTACTCTAGGAAAGTAAAGGAAAGCAAAGATTGCAATAGAGTAAATGCGGAAATATAAAGGGGATGAGAGGAAGCAAACTCTTGACACGTGATTTATCCCGTGGTATCGGTAGGCACTAAGCCACCCCTAGTCCACGTTGTTGAAGCACTCACACAAGAGTATTGCTTCCCGGTCACCAAGTCTCTCCCAAGAGCACCACTTGACTCGCCACAAAGGCTAGCCACTTAGGCACTTGCCAAGCTCCCTTGGTCACCTTGATGCCGCCTCCACTAAGGAGCTTCTCCACTTAGAAAGGGGGTCTCCACGTCCCCCGCACAAAGTGTCCTCGCCACTCCACACCAAGCTGGAGGGTCGATGACGATTGCCGGTGAGCCACTTAGGCCCCACGGCTTTCGGCGAACCGTGTACACCTTGATTCACTCAAGAATCACCTCAGAAGGTTGGCACAACCTTGCACTCACTCAGCTCTAAGCTAAGCCTAGCACTAAGCACATACACAAAGCATGTACAAGTCAAACGATGAGCAAGTAAGCACTTGGATGGATTGGATATGATCTTCTATGTGTCTTGAACTCCTCTGCACTTCCACACAATCTAGCAACCTCAAATGGGTGAGTGGAAGGGGTATAAATAGCCCAAGGCATCAAATTAGCCGTTAGCTAACGGCCACTGAAAAAGGTAGCGTCGGATGAACCGATGCTAGATTTTCCAGGACGTCGGTTCATCCGGTGCCCCTCCCACGTCACATAGCCGTTGAGATTCTCGGACACAACTGCTCCGATGCTATACACCGACGGTTCGTCCGATCATCCGGTGCTGAAGACCCCGCAACCAAGTCGTCTCTGTTAGCTTCCACGCGATCGTCGGATAGACAGATGCTTCACCTTGACCAAGGCGTCGGATCATCCGGTGCTGAAGGCTTCGTCTTGGCGTGTCTGTGTTGTCGTATGGACCTCCCTGGGCCCACTACCTTAGTGGGTACCAGGACTGACTACTCGGTGGGCCCCTGGGACTACTCGGCTTGTGCCACACGGCACCTGATGGCGGGGGGCGCAAGGACCACGGTGGAGAAGTACTCGGATAGGAAGCTGTCCATGTCCTGCACTATGTAGAGAACTCCTAGCCGTACCCGACTAGTACTCTCCTTAAACCGACTTGTAACCCTGCCTCCCGGGCTATATAAGGTGAGGCAGGGACCCCTATCTCTCTCATACGCATCATCTTGTAAACACATCCAATCAATCCAGAGCCACACAGCATACAGGACGTAGGGTATTACGCACCTCGCAGCCCGAACCTGTCTAAATTGTGTGCCACGTGTCTCTTCCTTCAAGTTACCGATCTCGGTGAGAACACATTCATCTACCTCCGGTACTCCCCTTGGTAGGTTGCCGGTCTAAAACACCGACAGATGGCACGCCAGGTAGGTGATCTCGCCAAAGATCTCATGGCGAACTCGACGGTTTCAGTCTTCATCAAGCCAATCCCGCTTTCAACCACGGCGACACCTTCGTCTTCGGGTCTTGGGTGTGCATTGCTGACGGCGCCGGATCCTTCCAATGCCGCCTTACCATGACTCCCAACCCGAGCACTGGGCTGGTGATGCTTTTCGAAGTAGTCATGGGCGAACTCACCAGAAAATTCGGTGAAATTTCTCTCTACAACCAACACGCCGACTTTGAGCTTGGATCCGACTCCAACTCGAACTCGACGTCTCTGTGAGCCATCGCATGCAAGCCGGCTATCGAGCCGTCGTGTGCGGATTCACCACTTCATGAGCACTTCCCATACGGCCTCTGCAACGCTAGCGAGGCCCATGCGAAGGCTCTCTCAGCGCGTCGGGCCGGCAAGGAGATCGTCTCCGACTACACTTCGGAATCCAACTCCGTCTCTGGCTACTACTCGGACTTCTCCTACGAGTTCGACTTTGGATCGGACCCAGATGAGCCCGAGTCTGAAACCTTCACGACCGAGCAACCGCTGACAGGACCAGCTACCGGCCTGGTTATAACATCTACACCCGCTGGGAGATTCGTTTACTGGCTAGACCGCAAGCCTGCAGACCTGACAGATGGGAACTCACGTTGCGTCACCTACCTCGACTCGCTTCCCTTCCAGGAGGGAACGTCACTAGCTCTAGTAGAGGAGCACACTCCAACAGAGGTGGCGACTACCGACTCCAGTCTCGTCTCTCCCGATCGTCAAGTCTTCATGACTACCAACGAGACGCCAGGACCTTCAGGGACACAGCCTGACCGTTTCCTTGAAGATATCTCAGCAGTCGAGTTGTCTGCCAACGCACCCGCAGACAAGACCAACGACGACAAGAACACCCGACTTGAGCGTATTAGGAAGCACAACGAACGACATCAACGTCTCCGTGAGAGCCTCCCCATACGGAACCTCACAGAGGCGCTTAACCAAGTTGAAAGCCGGGTGCATACTACTCCTGAACAGTGCCTCATGTCTATCACTACGATAGCACGTCAGGCTTAGAGGATGCACGCAGGAGAAGTCATCGCCAAGCTCGTGGAGGACGCCTACTTCATGAGAGTCGACAACAGAGTCGCTCAAGTGCCTCCCCTTCGAACTCGCGAAGCCGATCATGAAGCCACAAGCCACAGTCCGTCCGACAACGGACGCAACCATACTCGAGGAGAGTTACCGCAGAACCCCAACCGCACCAGGGCATCTGCCGGAGGACCTTCTCAGGGCAGTCACAACATTGGTCGTGCTGGCGGAAGTCGTGCTGTGGTGGCTTGCGGAGACGCCGACGGAGGAGGTAGCAGCGGCGGGAGCTCCTCACACGGGGCTAGAAGGAGAGCCGGTGGCGGAGGCGATCGCGGAGGCCGAGGCCACGCAGCCAGCCACGTCACCGGTGTCTCATGCGGCGGCTACGATGCCCGTCGCAGAATCAAAGAAATCCAACGCAAGAAATCCTCCATGGCAGGCGAGAACGATGGCTTCCTCGCCTTCTCTGCTCGACTTCGCAATCTGCTGCTCCCAGAGAAATTCAAGCCTCTGGGGATCACCAAGTATGATGCGAAGCAAGACCCAGTACAGTGGCTCAGGTTCTATGCCATATCTATCGAGAACGCTGGTGGCAACAACGACACGAAGTGCCTCTACTTCCCTTTCTTCCTGGACCAGCCTTCACTTACATGGCTCGAGTCACTCGAGAAGTACTCGATTGACAAGTGGGGCCAGCTCAAGGAGAAGTTCACCAGCAACTTTGCGGGTGCCATGGGACACTCGGGTACTCGCATGGACCTGGCCATGGTGAAGAAGGAACAAGGCGAGACCTTGCGCAAGTACATGCGACGCTTTTTCGACAAGCGCGCCACTGTAGTCGATGTCACAGACAAGGAAGTCACCGACCTCTTCTAAGATGGTCTCTACCACCGTCGCACCTTTGAAGACTTCGGTCGCCGCCGCCCAAGCTCCATTACCAAACTCAAAGACATGATTACTTCATGGGCCGATCAAGAAGACAAGGCGAATGCCAAGTACGACACCATTCGCGGCAAGAGCAAGCAAAATGTGGGCGGCAGCAACAACAACAACCGGAATCAAGGTGGTTGCAACAACAACTAATCGGGTCCTAATCGCAAGCGCAAGCCACACAACACAGTCGCAGCTATCCAATGCCCTGCGAAAGACAACTCGAAGAAGACCTCCGGCGGCTTCAAAGACTTGCTGAAAGAGAAGTGTCCGTGGCACCTGGAGGGCAACCACACTACCGAACAGTGCTACCAACTCCGGTGAGCACTCAAAGATACTCCAGACCCACGGCATCCTCACGACAAGAAAGACAAGAAAAAAGCTGACGAAGGCAACAGCGACTTCCAAGAACCCGACAAGACGGTGAACATCCTCTTCGGCGGACTACCCACCAAACGGTCTCAGAAGGCCATCCGACGAGAAGTCTTAAACATTGAACCAGCGGTTCCGACCCCTCTCCGGTGGTCGGAGGTACCCATTACCTTCTCCCGCGCGGATCAATGGACAAGCTTCTCCGAACCAGGGCGTTTTCCTCTCGTCCTGAAGCCGGTAGTCGCGGGTTCTAGACTCAACAAGGTACTCATCGACGGTGGGAGCGGGCTCAACGTCCTTTTCACCAAGACCTTGAAGAAGATGAATCTTGACATCACTCACATGCTCACCAAGAGCACATCGCCCTTCTACGGCATCGTCCCCGGGAACGCGGCTATTCCACTGGGTCCAGTGGTCCTGCCAGTTACCTTCGGGGAAACCAGAGAAAACTACCGCATCGAGTACATCAAGTTCGAAGTCGTGAACTTCGAGACTTCCTACCACGCCATCCTCGGCAGACCAGCTATCACCAAATTCATGGTGGTACCCCACTACACATACTTGGTACTCAAGATGCCAAGTCCGGCCGGTGTACTCTCGCTACAAGGGGACTTAAAGATATCCTTCAACTCTGATACAGAAGCTGTGGAACTCGCAGCCACGAACCAAGTACCCAACACCATGATGGAGATCTACGTTGCATCAAAGAAGCTTTCCACAAGTGAGCTCGACATCCCAGAGAAGTCGAACAAGGGCAACAAACCTCAGCCATCCAAGGAAGTGCAAGTCAAAGCAATCGACCTTGGGACAGGCGACAGCAGCAAAACCACCATGATCAGGGCGGGCCTCGATCCGAAATAGGAAGACGCGCTCGTCAGCTTTTTTCGGGCTAACCGAGACATCTTCACTTGGAAACCAGCGGACATGCCAGGGGTGCCCAAAAATCTGATCGAGCACTCACTCAACATCGACCCTAAAGCTACCCCGAAACGACAACACCTCCGCCGTTTCGCCGACGACCGACAGGATGCCATCAAGAAGGAACTCGCCAAACTACTCGCGGCTGGCTTCATCAAAGAAGTCTTCCATCCTAAGTGGCTCACCAACCCCGTCCTCGTCCACAAGAACTCTAACGAGTGGAGGATGTGTATCGACTACACCGACCTCAACAAGCACTGCCCCAAGGACCCCTTCGGGTTGCCGCGGATAAATCAAGTCATCGACTCCACGGCGGGCTGCGACCTGCTCTGCTTCCTCGACTACTCCTACGGGTACCACCAGATTGCTATCTAGGAAGAAGACCAGGACAAGACCGTGTTCATAACCCCGTTCGGCGCCTACTGCTACACGACTATGTCGTTCGGGTTGAAGAACACCGGTGCCACTTACCAGTGAGCTATCCAGTCCTGTTTCAAGGGATAGCTCAACAAGAACGTTGAAGCCTACGTGGATGACGTGGTCGTCAAGACTAGAAATTCCGAAACGCTCATCACCGATCGTGGAGAGACTTTTGCATTCTTGCGAGAGTACCGCTGGAAGCTCAACCTGAACAAGTGTGTCTTTGACGTACCATCGGGAAAACTACTCGGTTTCATCATCAGCCATCGCGGCATCGAATCCAACCCCGAGAAGATCTCCACCATCACCAACATGAGAGCTCCCAACTGCATCAAGGATGTCCAGAAGCTTACCGGGTGCATGGCGGCCTTGAACAGATTTATCTCGAAGCTTGGAGAATGGGGGCTACCCTTTTTCAAACTACTCAAGCATCAAGAGAAGTTCGTGTGGACTCCAGAGGCAGATCAAACTCTCGCTCAGCTCAAGGATTTCCTATCCAAGCCACCAGTCCTCACGGATCCTCGCAAAAAGGAGCAGCTACTGCTCTACCTCGCTGCGACTACTCACGTGGTCAGTTCTGCCATCGTTGTCGAGCAGCAGGAAGACGGCCACGCCTGCCCAGTCCAGCGACCAGTCTACTTTGTCAGTGAGGTCCTGTCAGAATCTAAAGCACGCTATCAACCAGTACAAAAGCTACTGTATGCAGTGCTCATTACCTCACGGAAGCTACGACATTACTTCCAGGAGTACTTGGTCTCCGTCATCACTGACTGCCCGCTCGATGACATCCTGCGGAACCAAGATGCTACTAGAAGAATCTCCAAGTGGGTAGTCGAACTCGGCGCCCTCAACATCGACTTCAAGCCACGTACATCCATCAAGTCACAAGCACTAGTCGACTTCATGGTAGAGTGGTGGGAGAATCAGCTGCCAACTCCAACTGAGCGACCAGAGCATTGTGTGATGTACTTCAACGGCTCACTCAAGCTCGAAGGTGCCGGTGCAGGGGTGCTCTTGATCTCTCCAATAGGCGAACAACTAAAGTATGTCCTGCGGATCTTTTGGAAGGTCTCCAACAACAAAGCCGAGTACGAAGCTCTACTACACGGGCTCTGCCTCGTAGCTTCCCTGGGCATCAAGCGACTACTAGTCTATGGCGACTCTGCAGTGGTCATCAACCAAGTCAACAAGTCTTGGGACCGCAACAAGGAGAACATGGATGCCTACTGCCTAGAAGTCCGCAAGCTCGAGAACAAGTTCTATGGTCTCGAGTTCCATCATGTCGTCCGTGACAACAACGTTGCAGCGGACGTCCTATCGAAGCTTGGTTCTACTCACGCTCAAGTACCAGCGGGTGTCTTCGTCCACGAGCTTCACACGCCATCCATACCGGAGCCAGCGCCTACGACCACTGATCCAGCGCATCCGCCAGCTGGCCAGGACGTCATGATGATCGACGTGGACTGGCGACAACCCTTTATCGCCTACATCCGCGAGCAGAAGGTTCCATCGGACAATTGCTCGGCTGAGCAACTCATCCGCCGGGCCAAGTCCTACGTCCTAGTCGGAGACAAGCTGTACAGGCGGGGCGCCACTTCTGGAGTACTCATGAAGTGCATTCCCCGAGAATAAGGCAAGGACATCTTGGAGGAGATACACAAAGGCGTCTGCGGCAATCACGCATCCTCACACACGCTGGTCAGCAAGGCCTTCCGACGAGCTTTCTCTGGCCCACAGCTCTGGGCGATGCCGAGGAACTCATCAGAAGGTGCCAAGGGTGCCAGTACTTTGCCAAGCAACAACATGTCCCGGCCTACAAGCTAGTCACCATACCACCAACCTGGCCTTTTGCCTGCTGGGGGCTCGACATGATTGGGCCTCTTCCAACCGTGCCAGGAGGATTCAACAGAGTTCTGGTGGCCATCGACAAGTTCACCAAGTGGATCAAAGTCAAACCTGTCACCTGTCCCAAGGCCGACAGGGTACTCGACTTCTTGGATGAACTCGTGCATCGCTACGGACTACCCCAACGCATCATCACAGACCTGGGATCAAACTTCAACAATCACCAGTTCTGGGAGTACTACGAGAACAGAGTGATCGACGTCCGGTATGTCTCAGTCGCCCATCCACGAGCCAATGGACAAGTCAAGCGTGCCAATGGAATGGTACTCGACACTCTGAAGAAGCGACTGCACGATGCCGCTAACACAAAAGGAGGAAAGTGGATCAAGGAACTGCCCAACGCTCTCTGGGGGCTGTGTACCCAACCCACCAAGCCGATGGGACAGTCACCCTATTTCATGGTCTACGATTCTGAAGCTATTCTACCCGACGTCATGTGGGAGTCGCCGGCAGTGGAACAGTACGACGAAGGGATATCCGAAGATAGCAGACAAGTTGACATTGATAGACTTGAAGAAGCTCGCTGCGCTGCCCTCGTCCAATCAGCAAGGTACCTAGAAAGTATCTGATGCTACCACCATCGCAATGTCAAGGAACGCTCCTTCAACATTGGCGATCTCGTCCTCCGCCGTATCTAGAACACGGAAGGACTACACAAGCTCAGCTCACCATGGGAAGGTCCCTTCACAGTTGCAAAGGTGACCTGACCAGGCTTGTATTGCCTCCAAACAATTGAAGGTGAAGACATCAGCAACTCATGGAACGTAGACCAGCTCTATCGTTTCTATGCGTAGTCTCTCGACTACTCTGGGGGCTGAAGTCTATATGACTACTCCCGAATCATTCGCTGTAAGCGACCTTCAGGTCCAGGCACTAGTCTCCGGACTACTCTACTCCGAGATCCAGCATTAACGGCTACTAACGGAACTCGGGCTGCTTAGAGGGTCAATGACTCTAGCAGTGGCCTATTAAGAAACCATGTACTTCTAGATTCAGCCTATATGGCTACTAACGGATCTACTGCTGTAAGCGGCTACACGCCCTAGCACTACTCTAGCCGTAGGCGGCCTCCGGGTCTTGGCGACTTTACTTGTAAACGGCTTTGGCCATCCAGGTGTATCTTTTCAGTAATAGAGTTTGATTATCAATCAACTCATTTACTGTGTATCCCTCAACGGGTCTAGTGCCGAGTACTACTACTCGCACACAACTCCACAACATGGGCACCCTGCATATGTACATCGCGACAACAAGTACTCATGGAAGTTTTTTCATTACACATTTAAACAAGTTCATTACAGCTTTGTTTGTATACAACTACTGCTACGATCTAATCCTACAGGCTAACTACTGGAGGTTTAGCTTCTCCGCGACTTGCTCGGCGATTGGCGCCATCTTCTCCAGAAGCTCTGCGTACTGCTCATCCGTGCAGTTGGCGGCTAGTCCACCAGCGACTACATCAACTGGGGCCTTGGGGAAGTAAGACTTCATGAACGCTAAGACCTGGTTGGGGATGGACTTCGCCAGATGCTTGACATACGTCAGCAGACGTCCAGGGGCTTCTTTCAGCCGGTTGACCAATGGAGCAATCTTTGGTCCGCCCGGGTGAGGTACCAGCAGTCTAGCGATGGGCAGCGCGGCTTCTTCAAGTTCCTTGAGTTGACCCCGTAGCTTCTCGCAATCTTCACCAAGCTTCTGCAGAGATTTATAGCGGTTGACAAGGTAACAATCCGAGGCGATCCGAAGATCCATGTGCATATTACACTCATGGGGCCAGCTGCTTATAATCGTACTCAACTACCTCGCGGGCATCCTTCTCTTGGTAGAAGAGATTCTTCATGTCGACTTTTGATGCTTTCAGTTGTTCCACCCGAGCCTCAAGATCTACAAACAACTCAAACGGAGATGTCAGACTACGGGGTACCCACAGTAAGTACTCGACAAAATGGCATCAGCATACCTTTGTTCTTCTGGCGCAGCGACTTGTTCTTCCGGACCAGCTCATCGCTCTTCGCCTGCATATCTTGCACTTCATTGTGGTACTGGGCGAAGGCGCCATAAAACATGGACTGGAGCATGGAGGAGTGCTTCCTGGCTTTAGCGAGTTCTTTCTCCAAAGTTTCCGCCCGAAGAAGAACTGTATCGCCATACCCCTGGAGCATGTCCGACTTTTGTCGGGATCTCTCCACGACATCCTACACAAGACAACAACTCATACTTGGGTACTTCTTCTGCTGGAACTCGACTACTCAAGAGTACTGATACATACCTTCATCCATTGCTCGGCACGCCGCATTGATTCCAAGTTGCGGGCTACTGCCGCCGGGCTGATAAGGTCATCCGCCAGAAGCTCGAGTCCATCCCGACTAGTCGTGGTGGCCTCAGACATCAGCGTCGAACGGATCGGCTCCGCGTCTTGGATTTCTGGCGAGCGGACGACTACCTCCAGGCTCACCTCCGGCAGGGCATCGCCACGCACCTCTTCGGCCATCCCGGGGGCTGCTACCTCTACCGGCTCAGTTGCTGCTCCGGTGGCCACCTCGGTTACCGGCACAACGCCTTCAACCGACACAGCCTCGGGGATGGTGCTACCCTCAACTTCCGCCCCTGTCAACACAAGACATACGGGATCAGCTCCCAGGGGGATTTGACTACTACTTGAGGAAAGCTGCATTACTGTAGTGTACTCACCTTCCACTACACTGGCTTCTGGCAACGTAGGCTCCACAACCGGCGTCACGGTCTCGGCCTGCGGGAGGGGAGCGGACTCCTCGGCGGCAGACGCAGAAACTTCTTCAGCCGCTGCCGTGCTGGGTTCATCTCCATCCCAAGACAAGTCAGTTGATTTCCTACATGGTACAAGATTGGTGGTCAACCAAGTAAGACTAGCTATAAGTACTACTCGGGAAAGATCTTCACTTACAAGCTAGACTGGACGACAGTCACGGTCGGAGCGCCAAGTATGCTGGCGATATCTACAAGCCCGGCTTCGGCGGGCGCCTCCTCTTCTGCTTGTGCTGCTGCCGGTTCTTCAGCACCAGCAGCCGTGCTCGGCTCCGGCCTGCTGTCCACAGTCGGTGCCTGCGGCTCGACAACTCTAGTCGACCGCTGTGTCATCCGCAACACAAGTTCTTCGACGGTGGGGGATGGACTGCGACTTCTTTCAGCCGGCCCGCCCACTGTGTCCCGGTCCTCTCCTTCCCCTTGATCAACAGGGTCGGATGAGGGAATCTCCTGAGACAACTCAGAAATCAATTGTCAGCATACAGAATACTTCAAGACAAGTACTTGACTACTTTACTCGAGGAGCTTACCTCTTGGGATGTAGTCTCGATCACCTTCAACTTCTTGGCGACTCGTTTGCACGCCACATTGCGCGGCCTCCATGGCGGCGCAGGGAGACTAGCCTACAGGCTAGTCAGTGGATCTTTGACAAGGGGGATGTGGGGCAACCCAGGTCGGCTAAACCTGGATCGGAGCTGGAACCGCTCCTGAAGCATCTCCCTGTCCTCCTCGTCGGACCTGTCTTCTATGGTGATGGTGTCGTCACCCTCGCCGACTTCACGACGCTCCTTGCCCTTGCCCTTGCCCTCCTCTGGAATATCCACAAGTCAAGGAGGGGAAGCTGGGTCGGAGACAAACTTCGTCAGATCATCCTGCATCTAACAGTTTGGGTGAGCTCGACTTCTACAATGCAATGAGTACTCAGAAACATAAGTTCGACTACCAACCTTGTTCGGCGGATGAGCCGCAGAGTACTCGGGGACTAGGTAGGGTACATATGGTGTCATATCTTTGAAGATCCTACCCAGCCTCTCGACGATATCGTCGTCATCGATCTCATTACCGGGCATCCTCGACGTGTCGTTGTCGCCCGTATACTGGTACCTGAGGGTATCGCGCGCCATCAGAGGTTGTACCCTTCTCTTCATGAAGCTGAAGGCCACGTGTTCGGCCATCAGCCCGGCTTCTCTCAAAGCCTTGATCTTCTACAGCAGCTCGGGTAGTTGAATACCCCCTCTGCATCGTCGGCTCCGTGTTCCACCAGGGCTGATGCTTTGGCTACTTCCCGCTCGGCTTTCGCAACTCCGGGTGGTGGTTGGTGATGTAGAACCATTTCGACTTCCTATCCTGGTTGGAGTCAATGAGCTTGTACGATAGGTACTACTCGGCGGTGTCTTCGCGCATCTGGATGCCGGCTCCTCCGACTACTCTTGGGTCGTTGGCGCTCGGCTGCGGCTTCAATCGGAAGAACTTTCGAAACAGCACCCAGTGGGGCTTGATCACCATGAAGGCCTCGCAGAAGTGGACGAAGACAGAGACATGAAAGATTCCTTTAGGGTTCAGGTTCAAGTACTCGATACCGTAGTACTTGAGGAGACCTTTGCAGAAGTCGCTCGTCGGGAGAGCCAGCCCGCACTCCACGAACCGCGCGAACATTGGGATCTTGTCGGGGTTCTTCTCCATTGGGTATGGATCTCCCGTGGCGGCACGCCACATGTCCATTTCCTTCTCCCAGACAAAACCGCTGTTCACCAGCGCCAGCAGGTCTTCGGTCTTTGCCTTGGATTTCTTCCACTCCTTGTTCAGATTCGGGCGAGGGGGAGAGGTCGGCGGTGTTGACCTCTGGGCGGATCCAGCCGCCTCGTCACGGGATCTCTTCTTCCCGGCGTCGGTCTTCATGCTCTTCGAGGGAGAAGACTTCATCTTCCAAGTGCACCGGGTTTTCACTCGCATTCGCTCGGGGGCTTCTCTGGAGGCAAGTAGTGGCGGCGCGTGTGGATCTACAACCTAAGGTGCAGTGGCAGTGTGCTCGGGTTGTTGACCCTGGGCTAGATCTATTTCAAATGGCTGCGAGGGTGGAGGATGGAAAACCCGAAGGGTTTCGGGTTCTATTTATAAGCCAACCGGAGGCGCTGTAACGGCCAGATGGATAAGTATCGGCAGCAGACTCAGCGGCAGCCGCCTGACTCTTCAACTTCCAGTAGTCGACACACTTCATCTCGGGGGCTTGACTACGACTATTTAATTCCTGGGGTGATGATAAGACTCCAGAGCAACTAAGGACAAATTCCACAATCAAGATGACCCTTCAATTCGAGAGGAAGTACTCAACTCAAGGCTCGGGGGCTCCGTGCCACGTAACCTTCGGTTTTTTTCTCTGAATTTTGCGGAATAATCTTGGCAGAATTTCAGATTGACCCTCAGCTTGAATCTACGATTCGACCTAAGGCTCGAGGGCTACATTCCATATGGAATGCGATTCTTTGAATCACATTTTTGATATGGTTTCTTCTTCAAGACAAAGCGAGTATTATTGAAGACCTTCAAGAGGAGAACTCGAGGACGCTTGGGAACTACTCGAGAAGACTTCAAGACTACTCGGAGATCAGCTGGAGTACCTTCCAGCCTCGGGATGCTTCAAGTACTCTTGAGGGCTTTTGACTTGTAGTACTCAGGGACGCTTGAGGACTACTCGTCAAGGCCGTCAAGACTACTCGAAACTATCCTACTCGACTACAAAGTACTCGGGGGCTTGTCGTATGGACCTCCCTGGGCCCACTACCTCGGTGGGTACCAGGACCGACTACTCTGTGGGCCCCTGAGACTACTCGGCTTGTGCCACACGGCACCTGATGGCGTGAGGCACAAGGACCACGGTGGAGAAGTACTCGGATAGGAAGCTGTACATGTCCTGCACTATGTAGAGAACTCCTAGCCGTACACGACTAGTACTCTCTCCTCAAACCGACTTGTAACCTTGCCTCTCGGGCTATATAAGGCGAGGAAGGGACCCCTATCTCTCTCATACGCATCATCTTGTAAACACATCCAATCAATCCGGAGCCATGCATGATACAGGATGTAGGGTATTACGCACCTCGCGGCCCGAACCTGTCTAAATTGTGTGCCACGTGTCTCTTGCTTCGAGTTACCGATCTCGGCGAGGCCCCATTCATCTACCTCGGGTACTCCCCTTGGTAGGTTGCCGGTCTAAAACACCGACATCTGTATCAATTCAAACTGAGTGTCGGATAGACTGATGGTGTCCTCACTCAGACCGTCGGATCATCCGGTGCTACGGTCTTCGCTGCTCTTCATCTGCAACTCGCCCAACGCTACTAGAAATTGGACCATCGGTTCATCCGACGGGCCTAGGGTTTTACCCACTGAACCAACTCGTCCGACGATTGTACCGATGCTTGCTATTTGGGTACTGTTGGTTCATCCGACGGTGTCTTTTACCTTCCTTTTTTTCGCGTCTTCAACTTGGATCTTTGCTTCAACTTAACATACTTAACATGCCATTACTTATAGCCTCCAAATATATACTAAGTCCTCAAAATTGCTATAAGTAACCTAACATGTCCATGGTATGTTAACTTGTGGTATGACATGTTAGCTTGGGCATGGTATGTTAACTTGTGCATGGTATGTTAACATGTGGTAACATCCATGAGACCTATGAATGCCTACAAAGACATGCTATACAATGTGGTTAGTCCCATTATTTGTGTTAGCATGAATCACCAAAATCAACTCGAACAAATGCCAAATGGGGCCATGTTCGCTACAGGATTGAATCTTCACAACTTCATTGTGCCAAGCCTCCCAAGTCCTCGCTCAAGGCCTTCAAGTGGCCTTCGGAACCCAAACCATTTGAGGCCCCTTCATGATGATGATGACTTCCTTGGGCACCCAAATAGGTTGGTTCCAACCCCGCTCCTCCTTCATCTTCCCAACCTTGTGTGCAACCACCTTGCCATGTGCCTTCTTCTTGATGACGTAGATGTTGCTCTTGGTCTTGTTCTTGCGGTTGGGCTTGGTGTAGATGAGAGAGCTCTTGATGGTGGGGTTCAACTTCTTCTTTTCGCCCTTGTCCATCTTCTTGACAAATTGAGGGCATTTGTAGAACTTGTGCCCTTCTCCATGACACTTGTAGCAAGTCACGGTTGCACCCTTCTCAAGCTTCTTCACCATGGGATCATGGTTATCTTGAGAAGGTTGGACTTTGCTCTTCATATCTTGAGAGATATCCACTTGTTCCTCGTCGTTCTTGCCCTTGCCCATCAAGTTAGCCAACTTCTCTCAAAGCCATTTCACTTCTTGCCTGAGCTCATCATTTTTCTTGCCTATGAGACAATCACATGTTTCTACAACAACATTCTCATTGCAAGATGGTGAGCAAGATTCATCAATTAAATCAATGCAAGAAGTTGAAGCATCTACCTTGGAGACAGGAATTGCACAAGGGATAGATGATTCATCAAGCTCAAAGGAATTACTTGTTTTAGTCTCGTCGCTCTCAAGCTTAGATTTTAGCTCATCACACTACTTGCGAAGCAATTTGAATTTGCACAATAAATGTTTATAATTTGTAGCAAGGGTTGCACTAAGATCATTGAAGGCATTGAGTTCTTTAATTTCATTAGCTTATTTCTTAAGCATTCCTTTTTGCTCATGGACCATCTCAACAAGATCATCAAGAGAGGTGGTGTCGGATTCGTCATCACTTACATTGCTTTCCATACCTTTGGCCATAAGGCATATGTGTAGTGATGATGAAGGACCTTGCATGTAGCGGGTGGTGAAGTTCTTTCTTGATTCATCACATGAGCTAGAAGAACTTGATTCTCCACCACTTGTCAACTCACGGACGGCGATAGTTGCATCTTGCCTTGGTCTCCTCTCCTTGACCACCTTCTTCTTAGGCTTGTGCTCGATCTTAGTGAACTTGATGTGTTGATGATGACGCCCTTCTTTCAAGTTGACGTTGTAGCCGTACATGTTGACTTTCTTCACATACTTGAAGATCTTCTTCACGTACTCGGCCACCATACATTCAACCTCTTCATTACTTGAGGAATGTTCATCATCACCATCATCAACATCATCTTCGCTTGAGCTTCCATGAGTAGCCATCCTCCTCATCACCTTCTCTTTTTGGCTTGAGAGGGCATGACTTGTGGTTGGAGAAGATGGTTCTTGGGTCTTTTCTTGGGGCGCCTTCTTGGACTTGGGCATGATTTGAAGCTCATGTGCCATGATCTTGCTTAAGATATGAGATGGCTTCAATTTTTCGAGCTTCTTCTCATAGATGATTGCCTTCATCAAGTCATAATCGGGCTTCCGGAGACTTTGAAGCATCTTGCGGTTGATGTTCAAGTCCGTAATGTTCTTCACACCTAAAGTATTGATCTCATTGACAAGCACATTTAGGCGTGAGTACATAGATTCAGCATTTTCATTTGCAAGTTGCTTAAAGCTATTGAATTTCTCAAGGAGACAACCGTAGCGTTCATTAGCAACTTCTTTTGAACCCTCATTTTGCTCCTTGATGGTTTTCCATAGCTCATGAGCATTTTCACAAGTAAAAACTCTATTGAAAACTCCTACATCTAGTGAGGACAAAATGATACTCTTAGCAATCACATCAAATTGCTTTTCTTTCTTAGTACCATTTTTTATGCCCTTATCGGTGACTCTCCAAACATCAAGGTCCTTTGTTTGGAGATAGTCCTCCATGAGAACCTTGCACCGAGGATAGCCCGTGCCATCGAAATGTGGATCTAATCCTAAGGTATCCACCCCTTTCATTCCTCTATAGAGCAACTCACTAGGCGGTAAAGCCTAACCGTTCCAATGAGCCGGTTTTCACAATTTACCAATCGAATTGGTGTTTCCTTGTGAATGAAGTGAGTCCCGGCTCTGCTTGTTAGCCTAAGAGGGGGCGCGGGTGAATTAGGCAATCTAAAACCTTAACCTATGGCTTCACTATTTTTTACACAAAGATAAACTAGAACATACTACCTAGATGTGCAACTAGGTTTGTTCTAGTGTGAAACTCCCATCCCAAAATAAGGTTTGCAACCTATAGCCAATCCTAGCATGATACTACTCTAGTAAAGTAAAGGCAAGCAAAGATTGCAATAGAGTAAATGCGGAAACGTAAAGGGGATGAGAGGAAGCAAACTCTTGACATGTGATTTATCCTGTGGCATCGGTAGGCACTAAGCCATACCTAGTCCACGTTGTTGAAAAACTCACACAAGAGTATTGCTTCTCGGTCACCAAGTCTCTCCCAAGAGCACCACTTGAGTCGCCACAAAGGCTAGCCACTTAGGCACTTGCCAAGCTCCCTTGGTCACCTTGATGCCGCCTCCACTAAGGAGCTTCTCCACCAAGGAGGGGGGTCTCCACGTCCCCCGCACAAAGTGTCATCGCCGCTTCACACCAAGTCGGAGGGTCGATGACGATTGCCAGCGAGCCACTTAGGCCCCAAGGCTTCCGGCGAACCTTGTACATCTTGATTCACTGAAGAATCACCTCACAAGGTTGGCACAACCTTGCACTCACTCAGCTCTAAGCTAAGCCTAGCACTAAGCACATACACAAAGCATATGCAAGTCTAAGGATGAGCAATTAAGCACTTGGATGGATTGGATATGATCTTCTAGGTGTCTTGAACTCCTCTGCACTTCCACACAATCCAGCAACCTCAAATGGGTGAGTGGAGGGGGTATAAATAGCCCAAGGCACTCAGCAAGCCGTTGGCTAACGGCTCTCTAAAAAGTTGACTGTCGGATGAACCGACACCTACTTTTCAGGAGCATCGGTTCATCTGGTGCCCCTCCCACGTCACGTAGCCATTGAGGTTCTCCGATAGAACTACTCCGACGCTATGCACCGACGCATCGTCGGTTCATCCGGTGCTTAAGACCCCGCAGCCAAGTCATAACCATTGGATAGACCGACGCTTCTCCTTGACCAAGGCGTCGGTTCATCCGGTGCTGAAGACTTTGTCTTGGTGCGTCTGTCTTGATTCAAACTAAGCGTCGGATAGACCGACGGTGTCCTCACTCAGACTGTCGGATCATCCGGTACTACTGCCTTCGCTGCTCTTCCTCTGCAATTCATCCGGCGCATCTACAAAATGGACCATTGGCTCATCCGACGGTGCCAACTTCATTTTGCCTCCTGCGTAGTGTACCAACTACACCGACGCTATGCACCGATGGTACCGTCGGTTCATCCGATGGTGTCTTTTTCCTTCCTTTTCTTCGCGTCTTTAACTTGGATCTTTGCTTTAACTTAACATCCTTAACATACTTAACATGCCATTACTTATAGACTCAAAATTTTTACTAAGTCCTGAATTTTGTTGTAAGTAACCTAACATGTTCATGGTATGTTAACTTGTGGTATGACATGTTAACTTGGGCATGGTATGTTAACTTGTGCATGGTATGTTAACATGTGGTAACATCCATTGGACCTAGAAATGCCTACAAAGACATGCTCGACAAATTGGTTAGTCCCATTGCTTGTGTTAACAAGAATCACCAAAATCAACTCGAAAAAATGGCAAATGAGGCCATGTTCGCTACACTGTCGGGGATGGCTGAGACCCTTGTCGGTGGGGACCCAGGGGTACCCATGTCTCGCTGCTGGCCATATGAGTGAGATTGTGAGACTGAGAAATGACATGAGCTCTATCGTCTAAAAAGATGCAACAAGTTAGATTGCATTTATCATGTAATCAACTGTTATATAATGATAAAAGAAACATGGTACTCACCTTGAGTAGCAAATGGCAAATGAAGGTCACTTGGTTTAGCAGCTGGCACATGGAGATCACTTGGTTCAGCAATAGGCACATGGAGGTCACTTGGTTCAGTAGGTTGAGCATTGCTTTCCTTTGACTTTGTACATCTAGTGGGCGGTTCATATGCAAAAACCCTCTTACAAAACCGAAACCTAACACCACACGAAGGAGCATCTGAAGTTTGATTCTTAGTGATGTTGCAACTCTTATTCTTGTTACTGGCCTTGTAGAAATAGAAGCATGAATTAGTGAATAGAGTGTGCATAGAATTAAAATGTATTAGTAAGCACACAACAATTTAAGGACTGGGAAGTTGGAAGAACTAACACCTTTGCATTGCCATTTGATGATATTGAATCCCATTCAACATCATCATCTTGTAAATGATCATATGTAGATTCTGAGTCTTCACTACACTGATTCGTCTTGTTCCTTCCTTGAGAAATGGCAACTGTGTTTCGAAAGTATGGATAATTGTCAATGATTCCGAGCTCACGCAGTCGTGCACTGTTCTGCATACAATGCAATTTGCTAGGCGCACCCTTTCGTACTCCTCCAGTGGTGTTTCTAAGAGCCAAGAGGAAACAAGAACATGAGAGTGACCTGTTAGCACGATATAATGTAAGCAAAGATCACAAATTAGTGGATATCAGATCATTCCAAGCCACAACAAAAAATCCATTCAGTTTGTACAATCTACGACTATGAAAGTAGGACATTTGACAAATGCAGCAATTTAGGCCCTCTTTGGTTGTCAGGTGGATCACAGGAAAAGGATGGGAATTGAGAACCGCAGGATAGGAAAGCAAGCTCGTTCCTCTAGAATCATTCCTTTGATCTACCTCGGACAGAAGCACCAACCGCGAAACAACATGAGGTCCGACCAGATTTTTCTTCCCCTGCGTTCACAGTGAGAGCAATTCCTTTCGCCATTGATTTCCTCTGGAAAGTTTCCCGTGAAACCAAAGACATGCTGACGTCATCAATCCCAATCCTATCCTACCATGTGTTTGCCCTCCGTTTCACCTGTGAGCCAAAGGAGGCCATATACTAGGAGAGGAGAAGGAAAAGGAAGATAGCAAACTTTCTAAACATGGATTCAATATTCAACATAGACACGTACTAATGAATTTAGATGCTAACTGAAAATAATTAATCTCATTTACAGAAAAAGTGTGCAGTAACAATATTATATTTGCAACAAAGCTATGATACACACACACTACTATACATGATGGGGAAGAGAGACTGATACCAATCTATCTAATTGAATTCAGGGTAGATCACCCGCTCGAAAGATATACTTATTCTCACAAGTATTTCACCGTGGTTGGATCTAACCACAATAAAACAGAGAAGTGGTTTGAGAAAATTATTTCATGATGACGACACCATCCCCGCCTCAGTGTCGCCATTCGGAAACCTAATTCTGTGTCGTCATCCCAAGAAAGTTGCTGATGTCATAGATGCCGCCGCCACCTCCTTCTTCGAAATCGCCATGGAGAGACCCAAGCCTATCTATCTTATCGCCATTGCCAAAGAGGAGATGAGGAAACAAATCTTCCATAACGCAAAATGCGGCATGGAGAAACTTTAACCCTAGTATAATCTCGATCTAGATTATTGGGAGAGATGGATTCCCCTCCATCATCCCTCCAATGAGAGGCTAGAGGTGAGAAAGGAAGGGAACCAATGAGGAAGGGAACCGACGCTGGCGGGAGGTGTTGCCTGTGTCAGCCAACGCAAGGGCGGCGGTTGTAGGAGGGAACAAAGAGAACCGATTCGGGGCCGATTGGGGCGGGAGCTAGCAGATCGCAGAGGGGGCAACACTTTTCTCCATTCACAGTGTTTGTTTAAGCGGCTCATATATGGAGTTAAAAGGAATACATTGAAAGTTCTATTGTTTTGAGGTTGATCAAATTTTCACTTAACAAAAGTACCAAGTTGGTGGGTAAAAGAGATTTAGTCCCGTACTTGTTACAAGAATGGTGGGATCAACTAGAGTAACTCTAGGAAGTCCCTCTTGCATCTTTATCAGTTTCAGAAAGTTTAATGTAAAATAAAAAACTTTAGTTTCAATTTATCAAAATTAATGGAGGGCTTTCTTTAATTAATTATTACAAACCAAAGCGCATTCTAATGGTATGTACTCCTTGTCATGACATGTTAATTAATTACTCCCTCCGTCCCGCAAAGAGTGTCCACTTTGACTTTTTCGGTCAAACCATTTTATGTTTGACTAAGTTTATATAAAAATATATCAATGCTTTTGATGTCTAACATGTTTTATTAGATTCATTATGAAATATATTTTTATACCATACCTATTTAATGTTATAAATATTCATATTCTTCATTATAAACTTAGTTAAACTTCAAATAGTCTGACTGAAAAAAGTCAAAGTTGACACTCTTTGCGGGACGGAGGGAGTAGACATCTGGATACAGAGAGATGCACACATTTTCGTGGTGAATGAGATTTTTTTCAATAAAAGAATCTTTATTAATTTTCAAATCATTACATCGAGATGATACGCCTTGAAAATACCCGCGGCTTCTGCATAACATGATGCACACAGCTTATAAAAGAAAATAAGATGACCAAGTGCACTAATAACCATCTATTAGTAGACTAGACTGCCACCCATGCGCCTAGGTAAAAATTTTCTTGACCACTTGCTTCAATCGTTGAGATATCGCAGTAACCAAATCTTGTGATGCTGGCTTTTGTAGAATGACCCATATACGGAGCCAATAATCGAGAAGATAACCTATAAAGGGGAAAAGTTAAGTTTATTGTCAAAAATCATATCATTTTTGCATAACCACAACGACTAGCAAGTAGTTGTCACTCCAAGTAAAAATAACGATTTCAGTTCCTTCCTAATCCCTGTGGTGTACTGGATAAGATTCATCAAATCAGCACATGTATTTTTTGTTTTTGCTAATTACTTTTAATAGTAAATGGAGTATTCTTGTATAATGATGCGCCTTAGCAACTTGGCATATTTTAAAATGTGGTGGTATTCATATTTTCCGAACACTTTGATCATCAAAGTAAAAGGAGTGAGATAGGCATGTTACTCCTGGTGCTCCAGCGGTTCTGTCGTCATCGCCAAAACAAACCCGATCTATTTTTATCCTGATCGCCGATGGCAGCATAACGGATCACGCGTTCAACATATTCACTCGGTCACTCCAGATAGAGATGTGTTGCCATGAGCCATGCTTAGCATTATATTATATCATTCCGAAAACAGAACCGAAGCATCGCGGTGAATTTTTTTATTTATATTTTTTAATTCATTTTGCAAATATACGACCGTTTCAAAATTTATCAGTTTTGACCACCAACCGTGGTGACGCACGGCGACCGCCATGGGCCACGACATTTGGAGGTCTAATCGTTGTGGGCCGCGGCGGTTAGGTCAACGGCCGCGGGCCCAATGGGCGGGAAGGCCAGTTGCCGTGGTCCACGACAGTTTGAGCCTAACCGCCATGCGCCACGGCGGCAGGACCAACCGCCATGGCCCATGGCGGGTTCTGCAAACGTTAGCACCACGGCGACAGTTCCTTAGACTGAAAACTGCGCTAAAAATAATTGAAATAAATAGAAAAAATTTATTTTTAGTGGAGGACCCACTAACAAACGATCAAGTCGCAAGTTGCGGCATTTTTCGCGCAAAATCGCGATGCTACGCGATCCGTGGAATTTGAACCCCGAACCTCAGGCTTCGCGCGAATCCTCCCTTGCCACTACAATGCACAACCACATATGTCCATACTAAGTTTCTTTTCTCCTCATATTATACCTAGCCAAGTATAAATTGCTTTTAAGGCTCTAAACTGTCGCGCGGAAAGTAGTCCCGACACTAACTAGTACGAGCTCTGAGATCTATCTCTCGATGGCCGGTGCTAAGCAACTAAGTGACACGAGTTTTATCCTGGTTCCGGCCGGGGCCATACGTCCAGCAGGGGTGTGCTCGAGGCACTGTATTGCGCTGCACCGTGGTGCTTGCAGAGGGGAGCTACAAGCGAGGCGGGAGAAGAGGTGGTTCCTCCATGTCCTTGAGGTTTGATTGAGGCGAGATGCCAATATCGTGGTGAAGGCGGAAAGCGTGTGAGTGTGTGCTCACCGTCGTCCCCATCGCGGCCGGGGGACTACCTTCTCCTTTTATAGGCCAAGAGGAGGCAGTTTACAATCGTGCCGCACAGTTTTAGCTACGTATGGCGGTATGGTGTACAGTGCTACGGAGTTGACGGTCGTCCTGGCGAATCTTGCTTCTGGCAAAGCGTCACGGCGAGTCCTGTATCCGTCCAGGAGCGGCTTCGAGGGTAGCGGCATGGGAGCTTCCCCTTTAGTCGTTGCGCAGGCATCAGCTCGAGGGTCGAGCTGACGGAGGGCTGGAGGCCGCACAGTGGCGGACATGGCGACGTCTTGTCATCCTGGGCTCCCACAACACCGGGGATGGTGCTGCAGTGCTCGAGGTGGTGGCGTAGCAGCGGGGATGGCTGCATAGGGCTGATGGCGACGGAGGAGATGCACCTCACTGAAGGACCGATACGGCGAACCAGAGAGGGGGGGAGTGAATGGGTGTCACACCCGATTTCCGGAGGGAAACCAGATGCATCACATATGTGTCCCAGGATCTAGTTCCACACATATGTTAGACAAAATGAGTGTAATATCATAGACAGTAAAAACGTAACAAGGGGTTTAACAACTTACTACACTCATTCGGAAGACACGAAGGTCTTTAACATCGGAAAACGATAACTACACGACGAGTCTTCGTCTTCCGCTTCCACGGGCACTTGACTGGGGGAGACGCAAGCCTCAGAACTCCTCAAGGTCGCAGTAGAACTCTTCACCATTGTTCACTTCTGAACAGCGATAAGCAAGGCTGAGTACACTTATGGTTGGTACTCAACAAGTGGGGGAAGATGCAAGGCTATCAAGGATAGGCTATGGTTTTGCAGCGGTTAGCATTTTAATGTTGGTCAAACTTGTAATTAAAGAACACCTAATTACTAGATATAAGTATATACCAACCCACTTAAGAAACTTTTAAGCAAAACAACCCAAAGCTCATCGAGCTTCACCAAACCACGATTTATTCTCATCTTCAAGTTTAATAATCATGTGAGGGTCCAAGCCGCTCATGACCGTGAGCACGGCTGATCGATCAGTTTTACACTGCGCAGGTTTGCACACTTTACCCACAGCTCGCGTAAAAGTTCCGAAGAACTTTGAACCCAACCATGCGATGCTGATCAGGCATCATACCACACTTCCGAGGTGTGATTGAATAGGGACGCTACGAAGCCTTTACAAAGGTATACAAAAGACTAACGACCCGCATAGTTACAGATCAGGGCGGACCATAACCCTCCCTAGTGGTCAGCACCTTAGCAAAGGCTGCTACCCCAAAAGGACCGGCTATACCCCTGCCACCCAGATCCCCCTCTGCTCCTTTCGGAAAAGGGCCATCAGATCAATCGCACACCTAATTAATTGGCTAAGGTCAGAGCCATGTAACACTATGGTTGCGCATGTTTTCTTGGGTGGTTCTCCATGTTCCGATTAAACCATATGATCTTGTATTACCAAAAGCATCATCGTCATAAAACATACAAGCCTTTATCTTATAAAACCATTTTTATCCAACCCAAGTTGAGCAACTAGCATATTCTACCCAAAAACATTTATTAAACAGGGTTGATCCAAGGATTGTGGGTAAAAGTCTAGGTAAGTCCTTAAAAAGGGTGTTCCCATCATGTTAATGCAATATCATAATAAATATAAACTTAGTTGTCATGCAATTACATAGGATAAAATAGAATCATGCAGGGGGAGAAGACCACTTGCCTTCCTTGCTTAATCACTAAGGTTCTTCTTCTTCAAACACTTGCTCTTGATCTACTTCAACCGGTCGCTCGCTTGAAACCGACACGATGTCTACGAGCACACAAGAATACATACAATAAACAAAACAATACACCAAGCATGAAAAGCTTAAAGGGAAAAAACGGGGTTTGGGTCTAGGAAAGCGAACACAAGGAACACTCGGAACTAGCGGGAGATTTGGATGATCACATACAAGAGCTAGCTATGCGTTTGATATCTTTTAATTAAGTAAAATCATGTGTATAGGTTATTTCAGAGAAATAGCCTATTTATAATTAAGCAAGTTATATTTATATTTAAAAGACGATGTAAGCCTATTCCAATTTTACTTATAAATATTCAAGTATGATTTAAGCAAATTAAACATTTAATTTTAAAAGAAGCATGTAAAAGCATCTAGGCGTTTATCTTTATATTTCGAGTTGTTCTAATCAAATTATAACTTAAAAATACATTTATATTCATTTTAATCAAATTAACATTTAATTAAGCAAACCCGGGATATAGCCTATGTTACATTTTAGTACAAAGCAAATTGCATAATCATTAATGAAATTAAGTTTGATTATAAAACCGAGGTATACATCTAATTAACTTTTAATTAAAAGAAATATTCATTTAATATTAATCATATTAACTTTCTTATGAAAACACGTGTTAAACTTCTAATTAGATTTTAATTGGAAAAGCATGTGTAATAGGATTTAATCATATTTAATATTTAAATAAAATATAAAACATTGAACATGTACATCATTGGTCCTATCACGTAGTTTTAGTTGATATGAGCCTAACGCAACAATAACGGGGTTAAACGGAGCTAAAACGCCAAAAGATATGGAGAAAACAAGATTTTAGAACTGTCGGGCTTTAAAAGACGGTCGCATGGACACCAAGAACGCTTAAAACGGAGCTAGGACGGAAAAGATATGGCTAAAACAAAATTCAGGGACTAATTTGTGCATGTCTGGAAGTTTAGGGGGTTTTCTGTAAGATTTCAGGGACCTACACATAATTATATGTGAGACTAGGAGGTCTTTGGTGCAAATGATTGGCTTTGGACCGCGGGCGAATATTTTTGAAAGGACAAGGGCTTGATTATAAAAACCAGGGGCTAAACTGCAAGGGTTTTATATGGTGGAAGGGTATATTTGTAATTTCCAGAAATGGGGGGGGGGGCTTATTTGCAAACCTGCCAGGGCGGCCGGCGGGTAAGCTGCGGTGGCGCCACGTGGCGGGTTGCAGTTGGCTGTGCTGACGCAAGCTGACGCAAGCTTGACGTGGCTGCTGACACCAGCGGTGGACCGGCGGCCGTGGACCTGGTCCATCGATCCACCGTGGACCGGATCAAAGGGGTACGCCCCCTTTTGATCTAGGCCGTCCGCCGTGATCGGACGGCCCTGGTGCGCCACGGGCGGCAGCGGCGGCGCTCGGCGGAGGCGGCGGCGGCTCGCCGGAGTCTCGCCGGCGTTCGCTCGAAAATGAGCTCCAGGGCATGGTTTTGGACGCGGTTTGGTCCTACGCGAAGAAGAGGATGCGCCGAAGCTAACAAGGGGCTTAGGGAGACGATTCAGACGATGACCGGCGCTTTGCGCCCATGGGGGCGGACGGCGGTCGGGTGGCGCACAGCGGGGAGGTGCTACGGCTTGGGGAAGAGAAGAATAAAGGTGGGAGAGGGTTCGCTCACTACACGAAGAAGAGCCTAAGACGATTTGGCCGGCAGAGATGGAGCGATGGTGGAGATCGAGGCAGCGGCCGAGCTTCGGGCGGCGGTGGACCTCCAGTGCGGCGGCGCATGTGGGTGAGGGCGAAGAGGAGGATGGGGGAGCACGGGAGAGGTCGAAGGGGCAACTCTGAGCCTCTGGGTGTGCTTTTATAGGGCGAGGAGGGGAGAGGGGGCTTCGGCCGGAAGTAATGGCCATCAATGGCCATGGGGGCCGGCGGCTTCAAAGCATTCAAGAGGGGGGGAACTTGAATGGAGAGGAAATGGGGAAAATTGATGGGGGGGAGTGAAGCTGGTGCTTCAATGCACCTTGATGGAGGCTTGAAGGCGGAGGGAGACGCGGGAGAGGCGGCCAATGGCTGGCGGCGGCACTCCCAGTTATGAAACAGAGGAGAGGTGGGGGCTGGAGGAGGAAGAAGGTGCCGACAGGTGGGCCCCACCTGTCGGTGACCGCGAGAGAGAGGGAGAGGTGGCGAGCGCTGGCGGGCCTGCGGGATACGTGGGCCGGGCGAGGAATTGGGCCGCGGCTGGAAAAGAAATGAGGGAGGGGAGGTGGGCCGCGGGTAGAGGTTAGATAGGTTTTGTTTTTTTGTTTTTTTTCAAATCCATTTCAAACCAATTTCAAACCCTTTTTAAATTCAAATCTTTTACATGTTTTCAAATTAAAATTCTAACACAAATTTCTCCAATTATTTTAAAGGCTTTTCACAAACAATTTTGAACAACTTTTCAAACATATTTTAAATTCAAACCTTTACACAAATTTTCACAATTGTCTTTTCACAATTATTTTTCAGGACTTTTTCACAAATATTTTAAGACTTTTAAAACCACACCACAACCAAAACTCATGCATTCAAATCATGATGCACAAGCACTTATTGCTTCTAAATTATTAAAATGATATTTAAATATTTTTAAGGCCAAATTTATTTGATAATTTAATTAATCCTTAGAAAATAAAATCTAAACACCATGTTGCTTACATTGTTTTGGTGATGGAATTTTAGGGTGTTACAAATCTACCCCCCTTAAAAAGAATCTCGTCCCGAGATTAGGAGAGATTGGAAAGAACTAAGGGTATTATTCTGAGTCCATCTTGTACACTGAGTTCTTCCAACAGGCATAGCTCCTTCACCTACTTTCCTTAATCTTGATTCACTTTGCCTTCTTCTTTGGATGGGGCAGTAGCGACAACCTCAAATATATCTCCTTGTGGTCTGGTTATGAGTACTGACTTCTTGGCACACAGAATTATTCCGTCACATTCGCCCAACCAATACATTCCAAGTATTACATCTAGTCCACTAGATGTAAGAACTACTAGATCAGCTTGAAAATCTATTCCCTGGTCTTAAGATTGACTCGTGGGCATACATGAGTGGACTTCATTTCACCATTCGGGAAACCAATCAGCAAATGTGTCTTCATAGAACTCATAGGTATATTATGCTTTGCCACAAATTGTTCAGTACTGAATGAATGTGATGCTCCGGAATCAAATAAAAATCGTTATAGGCACAGAGTTGATAGGAAATGTATCCAGCACAATACCAGGAGTGTCTTGAACTCGTTCAGCTGTCACGTGGTTCACTCTGCTACGCACGTAATTCCATTGATCCTTGTTGATCTGAGAATTTTCACTTCCATGGTGTATCTGAGATGATGGTTGTCCGAATCTTTGACTATTGTCTTTCTGGGGAGTCTAGATGTTACGATTTGGGTAGATGCTGGCATACCGTTCCAATTCTCCACAACTGAAATAACCATTAGAGTGAACTTGAGAGTTGTTTCTCATTAGTGCACCTAAGCGATCTCGATGATGATTTGGAATATGTGGTGTTTGTTGGCTGAAATGCTGGAACTGCTGGGTTGAACGCTGCGACTGAGAATTTTGTAAACAATTTCCACTTGATCCACCAGAACTAAACTGAGGTCTCTGTGATGAGTTGAAGCGAGGACGTATGTTGCTGATTGTCCACGAGATTGGAACTTGCGCTTCTGTTCACCAAGTTTCACACGTTTGTCCTCCAGACCTTTAGCTTTGTTCAGTAATGTAGCGAAGTCCGGGAGGCTGTGACTCTATAGCTGATAATTGAGTGGCTCTATCAGACTATCCATGAAGCGTTCTTGCCTCTTTGGGTCGGTATTAACTTCATCTGATGCATAGCGAGACAACTGAGTGAACTTGTCCAGATACTCGTTAACTGACATATTGCCTTGTTTAGAGAGAGGAACTCTCTTTGCTTAATCTTGATCATACCAGAGGGATTGTGGTGCACAGGAAAATTATACCTGAACTCCTGTCAGGTGATGGTGCTAGGTACAACATGTGCGACAGTGTACACATTCCACCATTCAGTTATTAATCCTTACAAACAACCTGCTGTATACAAGATCATCTCTCGATCAGTGCACTGTGTCATCTCCAACTTCTTGGTGACAGTCTTTAACCAATCATCAACATCCAATGTATTGGTTGAGTAGGAGTATGTGGGAGGACGGTGACTCATGAATTCCTTATGCTTGTCCACCGGTGCTGGTGGTGCTGCTAGTAGTGACTGATTTTGCTGAGCTTGAATGTTTTGAATAGTGGTAGTCAGGTTTTGGATTAGCTGCATCTGAGTGACAAGGAACTGTTGCGTTACTGGATCCATTGCTGGGTTGAGGGGTGGGGGTGGTGCTTGATTCTGCTGAATAGCAATATGAGTACGGACAACAGGTGGAATGTCTTGACCTTCTCCTGACTTGGTGCTTACCATCTGATTGTTGAAGAAAGGTATTTCAGATAGGAATAGTGAACTAATGCATGGAGAGATGAACTCAAAAAGATGAAGCAACATGAACTTCCACTTTAAGACAGATTCTCATCTTGAGATTCACAAAGGCTAGCATGAAACAAGAGTTCGGGTGTTTAGCATCCAACACTGCTTATTTTGCTTCCATATAATTCGTCTTACACAAGCTCCATAAACATAGTTCTTTATTCTTCACAACTCACTTTATAAACATCATTGGAATACTCAACCTAACTCTGCTTGTGACTGTCCATTCCCTTCCTCAACTTCATTGACTTGCCTTGGTAGAATTTCCTTGTCGTCTTGATAAAGTGATTTGAATAGAGCTGGATTAACTCCGTTTTTCGGCTATTTGGAATCACTCTTCAATTCCTTTCATTTTCTTCTTTTGATCCAAAAGCTTCTCGGGGCACTAACTTATGAAATGTTCCTCTTTGTTACAATAGAAACATGCTTTTCTTGCTTTAGTATCCTGGCGATTGCATGTTTGACTAGAAGTAAGGGTATTGAGACTTCGATCTTGGGGTTGATTACCATCCTCTTTTGCACACCAACTAGCAAGATGTCCATTTTCTCCACGCTTGAGGCAATATAATCCATCGTGACTAGGCAAAATCTTCTTACGCTTTGTTGGTCAATTATTAACATAGTGGCCTTCTTCACCACATTTGAAACACAGTCTTTTAATACTTTTGTCTTGGCTTTCTTCACTTGCATGCTCCTTGAGTTGTTTGATTCTATCGGACTGAAATGCTTTGAAAGTTATACTCCAATCCTCAAGGTTTATAGTCTGAGTACTATCTACAGCTTGAGCAACTTCTTCTAGGACTAGATTTTGGGTACATAACTTCGTCTTCTTATTGATATCCAAATGATAACATTGTCTAGCCTCATCTATCATTAGGCTGGCTTCTTTTTGGAGACATGAATGACCATAATGCTCACAACATTGACATATTCCTATAGTCTTCATATGTTCATGTTCATTCGTCCGCAACTCTGGTGCTCCATGACTTCTCTTATTATTTTGATGATTCCATACTTCTACAACTTGCTTCTTTACTGGTTCGGCAGGAACTCCAGTTTTGGTTATCTCTGTGTTATGAGGGGATGATGTGTTGATCTCCTTTTGTCCTTGTAAGACTTGAGCTTGCATGACTGATAGATTTTCTTTATCCAATGACAGTGGGACAGATGGAATCTGAAGGTTATCACCCAAAACAAGATTGGGGTTCTTAGGATTTGATGCTTGCTCTGTAATATACTGATGGATGTTAACCATGGTTTGAGTCATTGCTTGCAGAGTCTGAGTTTGTGTTGCCATATACTCTAGCATCTTGCGTTCAATTGCTGAGGTTGTAGATGGAATATCGATGTTTCGTTTGTTGTCTTTATATTCATGATTTCCATTGGGACTCGCCATCCGGTTGTGTGATAAAGATAAGCTCAGAAGAGGTTGGAAATAAACAGATTGAAGAGCAAGGTAAAATCATTGATATCATATCCATCTTTTCTTGTTGTGATTGTAATCACACTGTGGTAGAGAGGAGAACAACATGAGTGAAAGAAACTTCTTTCATATGTTGATGTCTGTATATGCTTGTAGATTTCTGGTTGTTGATGTTGTTGCTTCTAGACTTTGATCTTCAAACATCCTTCAACCAACTTGTATGGTAGATAAGGATAACCCAGATTTGAACCCAAACTATCTTTATTAACCTAACAATTTATTTCTTGTTGCATTTGTGGCCATCACTCCACAATACAACTCACACAATCAAAACTCCAAATCAAACATGAGTTCAAACAATCAAGCATTTACATCGCACGTCCTCACAGGAACGATTCTATCGAAGTTGATAAGAGGGTAGGCCATCTAAGAACTTATACTAGGAAACACTGGTGGTAGATCCAGCTGACAGAATAAGAACTGAACTCAGTATAGATCAAAAACAATTGATGGGTTTTGTCAAAGAACAATGGATAAATTAGATTTTTATGCGTAAATAAGATAATTTTGAAAGATGACATGGCTTTCTAGAACATGAATCCTTAATTTTCGACAATTTCTAACTAAAGGTTGTGTTCCTACAGTCAACACTGCTCTGATACCACTCTGTCACACCCGATTTCCGGAGGGAAACCAGATGCATCACATATGTGTGCCAGGATCTAGTTCCACACATATGTTAGACAAAATGAGTGTAATATCATAGACAGTAAAAACGTAACAAGGGGTTTAACAACTTACTACACTCATTCGGAAGACACGAAGGTCTTTAACATCGGAAAACGATAACTAAACGACGAGTCTTCGTCTTCCACTTCCACGAGCATTTGACTGGGGGAGACGCAAGCCTCAGAACTCCTCAAGGTCGCAGTAGAACTCTTCACCATTGTTCTCTTCTGAACAGCGATAAGCAAGGCTGAGTACACTTATGGTTGGTACTCAACAAGTGGGGGAAGATGCAAGGCTATCAAGGATAGGCTATGGTTTTGCAGCGCTTAGCATTTTAATGTTGGTCAAACTTTTAATTAACGAACACCTAATTACTAGATATAAGTATATACCAACCCACTTAAGAAACTTTTAAGCAAAACAACCCAAAGCTCATCGAGCTTCACCAAACCACGATTTATTCTCATCTTCAAGTTTAATAATCATGTAAGGGTCCAAGCCGCTCATGACCGTGAGCACGGCTGATCGATCAGTTTTACACTCTGCAGAGGTTTGCACACTTTACCCACAGCTCGCGTAAAAGTTCCGAAGAACTTTGAACCCAACCATGCGATGCTGATCAAGCATCATACCACACTTCCGAGGTGTGATTGAATAGGGACGCTACGAAGCCTTTACAAAGGTATACAAAAGACTAACGACCCGCATAGTTACAGATCAGGGCGGACCATAACCCTCCCTAGTGGTCAGCACCTTAGCAAAGGTCGCTACCCCAAAAGGACCGGGCTATACCCCCGCAAGCCGGATCCCCCTGCGCTCCTTTCGGAAAAGGGCCATCAGATCAATCGCACACCTAATTAATTGGCTAAGGTCAGAGCCATGTAACACTGTGGTTGCGCATGTTTTCTTGGGTGGTTCTCCATGTTCCGATTAAACCATATGATCTTGTATTACCAAAAGCATCATCGTCATAAAACATACAAGCCTTTATCTTATAAAACCATTTTTATCCAAACCAAGTTGAGCAACTAGCATATTCTACCCAAAAACATTTATTAAACAGGGTTGATCCAAGGATTGTGGGTAAAAGTCTAGGTAAGTCCTTAAAAAGGGTGTTCCCATCACGTTAATGCAATATCATAATAAATATAAACTTAGTTGTCATGCAATTACATAGGATAAAATAGAATCATGCAGGGGGAGAAGACCACTTGCCTTCCTTGCTTAATCACTAAGGTTCTTCTTCTTCAAACACTTGCTCTTGATCTACTTCAACTGGCTGCTCGCTTGAAACTGACACGATGTCTACGAGCACACAAGAATACATACAATAAACAAAACAATACACCAAGCATGAAAAGCTTAAAGGGAAAACAGGGTTTGGGTCTAGGAAAGCGAACACAAGGAACACTCGGAACTAGCGGGAGATTTGGATGATCACATACAAGAGCTAGCTATGCGTTTGATATCTTTTAATCAAGTAAAATCATGTGTATAGGTTATTTCAGAGAAATAGCCTATTTATAATTAAGCAAGTTATATTTATATTTAAAAGCCGATGTAAGCCTATTCCAATTTTACTTATAAATATTCCAGTATGATTTAAGCAAATTAAACATTTAATTTTAAAATAAGCATGTAAAAGCATTTAGGCGTTTATCTTTATATTTCGAGTTGTCCTAATCAAATTATAACTTAAAAATACATTTATATTTATTTTAATCAAATTAACATTTAATTAAGAAAACCCGAGATATAGCCTATGTTACATTTTAGTAGAAAGCAAATTGCATAATCATTAATCAAATTAAGTTTGATTATAAAACCGAGGTATACATCTAATTAACTTTTAATTAAAAGAAATATTCATTTAATATTAATCATATTAACTTTCTTATAAAACACGTGTTAAACTTCTAATTAGATTTTAATTGGAAAAGCATGTGTAATAGGATTTAATCATATTTAATATTTAAATAAAATATAAAACATTGAACATGTACATCATTGGTCCTATCACGTAGTTTTAGTTGATATGAGCCTAACGCAACAAGAACGGGGTTAAACGGAGCTAAAACGCCAAAAGTTATGGAGAAAACAAGATTCTAGAACTGTCGGGCTTTAAAAGACGGTCACATGGACACCAAGAACGCTTAAAACGGAGCTAGGACGGAAAAGATATGGCTAAAACAAAATTTAGGGACTAATTTGTGAATGTCTGGAAGTTTAGGGGGTTTTCTGCAAGATTTCAGGGACCTAGACATAATTATATGTGAGACTAGGAGGTCTTTGGTGCAAATGATTGGCTTTGGACCGCGGGCGAATATTTTTGAAAGGACAAGGGCTTGATTATAAAAACCAGGGGCTAAACTGCAAGGGTTTTATATGGTGGAAGGGTATATTTGTAATTTCCAGAAATGGGGGGGGCTTATTTGCAAACATGCCAGGGCGGTCGGCGGGTAAGCTGCGGTGGCGCCACGTGGCGGGTTGCGGTTGGCTGTGCTGACGCAAGCTGACGCAAGCTTGACGTGGCTGCTGACGCCAGCGGTGGACCGGCGGCCGTGGACCTGGTCCATCGGTCCACCATGGACCGGATCAAAGGGGTACGCCCCATTTTGATCTAGGCCGTCCGCCGTGATCGGACGGCCCTGGTGCGCCACGGGCGGCGGCGGCGGCGCTCGGCCGGAGACGGCGGGCGGCTCGCCGGAGTCTCGCCGGCGTTCGCTCGAAAATGAGCTCCAGGGCATGGTTTTGGACGCGGTTTGGTCCTACGCGAAGAAAAGGATGCGCCGAAGCTAACAAGGGGCTTAGGGAGGCGATTCGGACGATGACCGGCGCTTTGCGCCCATGGGGGCGGACGGCGGCCGGGTGGCGCACAGCGGGGAGGTGCTACGGCTTGGGGAAGAGAAGAATAAAGGTGGGGGAGGGTTCGCTCACCACACGAAGAAGAGCCTGAGACGATTTGGCCGGCAGAGATGGAGCGATGGTGGAGATCGAGGCAGCGGCCGAGCTTCGGGCGGCGGTGGACCTCCAGTGCGGCGGCGCGTGTGGGTGAGGGCGAAGAGGAGGATGGGGGAGCACGGGAGAGGACGAAGGGGCAACTCTGAGCCTCTAGGTGTGCTTTTATAGGGCGAGGAGGGGAGAGGGGGCTTCGGCCGGAAGTAATGGCCATCAATGGCCATGGGGGCCGGCGGCTTCAAAGCATTCAAGAGGGGGGGAACTTGAATGGAGAGGAAATGGGGAAAATTGATGGGGGGAGTGAAGCTGGTGCTTCAATGCACCTTGATGGAGGCTTGAAGGCGGAGGGAGACGCGGGAGAGGCGGCCAATGGCTGGCGGCGGCGCTCCCTGTTATGAAACAGAGGAGAGGTGGGGGCTGGAGGAGGAAGAAGGTGCCGACAGGTGGGCCCCACCTGTCGGTGACCGCGAGAGAGAGGGAGAGGTGGCGAGCGCTGGCGGGCCTGCGGGATACGTGGGCCGGGCGAGGAATTGGGCCGCGGCTGGAAAAGAAATGAGGGAGGGGAGGTGTCCGCGGGTAGAGGTTAGATAGGTTTTGTTTTTTTTGTTTTTTTTTCAAATCCATTTCAAACCAATGTCAAACCCTTTTGAAATTCAAATCTTTTACATGTTTTCAAATTAAAATTCTAACACAAATTTCTCCAACTATTTTAAAGGCTTTTCACAAACTATTTTTAACAACTTTTCAAACATATTTTAAATTCAAACCTTTACACAAATTTTCACAATTGTCTTTTCACAATTATTTTTATGGACTTTTTCACAAATATTTTAAGACTTTTAAAACCACACCACAACCAAAACTCATGCATTCAAATCATGATGCACAAGCACTTATTGCTTCTAAATTATTAAAATGATATTTAAATATTTTTAAGGCCAAATTTATTTGATAATTTAATTAATCCTTAGAAAATAAAATCTAAACACCATGTTGCTTACATTGTTTTGGTGATGGAATTTTAGGGTGTTACAATGGGAGCTGATAAAAATTCTTCTCGAAGGAGATGGAAACTCCTACAAGATGAACGCGGCTTCCAACACACGTCTCTGACTCACTACCAAAGTTGGTCAAGCCCACGTAGCCACTGGAGTGCCACTGGACCTAGGAACCAACACACAACCTTCCGACCCGAGAACGCAGCGGGACACCAAACCTCGAATCTACAGACCAACACCGGTCAGACCGGTGAGCACCACCGGTCAGACCGGTCCCTGCTGGTGAAACTGAGCAACTTTCACTAAGTGGCTCCACATCGGTCAGACCGGTGAGACACACCGGTTAGACCGGTCCAAGCCTGAAAGCCCCCAAAGCACCAAACAGGCCAACCGACCACCAACCGACCCAAACTCGAAACAACAAGAACACGAGACAACAGCGAACACACCCAGACGTTCACCCGAGCAAAAACCCACTGAGGGTTGCACCGGTCAGACCGGTCAAGAGCACCGGTCAGAGCGGTGTAGCCTGGGCAGCTCGGGATGAACAGCACCCGCGGGTCAACTCCCCCAAATCCAAACCTCAATCTCCCGAATCGCTCCACGGACTTGAACAGGACTTTGGGGATATTAGGAACACCTCATGATGAGTCCATAGCCAAGTTTAATCCCACCAAAACTCGTGCAAGAAGGAGAAATCAAGGAAATCCCGCCAAGAGCACTTCCAACCCAAGAACTCAAGAAACCCCAAAATCGAGCACCTTTACTCACGGATTTGGGAGGGGAATCACAGCCCAAAGAACCATGAAGGGTTCCCACAAATTTCCCCCATCAAATCCCCAAGAGAAAGGTCCCGAAAACAACCCAAAGAAATCACCAAGAGAGGGCTCCGAAAATCACCACCAAGAACAACCGGGGAAAACACATCCAAACCTTGAGGAACCACGCCGAATCATCTATACATGAAACAAAGGTTCATACAAGGTCTAGCAAGCCGCCCGATCATCCATCCCTCTCAACAAGATCTCTCCATGAAGCTCTCAAGCTAGTCCTATGGAAAACCTAAGGAAAATAGGAAGGAAAATAGGAAAACAAATGAGCTAGGGTTCCAAGAGTTGGCTGCCATCCTCTCACCTCTTGGGTTATATGGAGGCAACCGAAAGTCTAAAATGCCCTTTCCTAATAACTAGGGATACAAGCCCCTCAAGGGCGGATTTGGAAGTCTTCATGTCTTCACCATCGGACGGATGCCTCGACGCAAGCCATGCGTTCCCGACGCGTGTCCTCCGCTTCGAAGTCTCCGGACTGCGTCGTCGCACATCGGTCAGACCGGTGCTCACCACCGGTCAGACCGGTACCCACCGGTCAGACCGGTCTGGCACTACTGCAGCACCGCCTTCGGTTCTTCGGTCTTGGCTTTGTGGATCAACCAAGGAACCTAGTGGTTTTCTGGTGAACCACCGTAAACCCCGCGAACTCGGTGTAGCCTCCGCCAACCTCCACTCATGACTTGGCTCCCACGTAGTCCCGGGTCGACCTTGGTTTTGAGGCTCCACCAAGAAACTGTCCACGAATTCATCTTGCTGTTCATGCCACCATGCGGCCCGCACTTGACCCCGCTGGCCATCGGGTCCCTCGAACGAAGCCTACTTGTCTTCTCCACACCTGGAGGCCTCACCGGCGACGACCTTTCGCGCTTGTTCTTCACCTGCACCAACACCAGTCAAGCCGCAACCTGCACCTGCAATACTTAGCCAAGAATCAGTCCACACAACGTTGTTAATCACTCATCACACAAGGAAGCGACCATCCACCGGTACTCGAACCACACATGGTCCTCAATCTCCCCCTTGATGAGTGCATTGACAACACCTACACGAAAGTAACTAGAGAGAAAAGAAAAAGAAAAGAAACGAACAAAAAGAAACTCCAACAAGCGATCGAAAGCCAAACAAAGCGGAGTTTCACTCGAGGGGTGCCGGGGCCGACCGTTTTGGTGGGCCACTGAGGTTGCCAGGGCCATGGGCTCCTGTCACTGGGTCGTGATTGTTTTGGGTGTGATTTATGATTTGTGAGCTCATTTGTGTTTTGTTATTTGCGAAAGAAAATGGGTTTTCCCCCAGTTATTTAGGAGACCACATGGTTGTCCCTCACAGTAGCCCCTGAGCTTCTGCGGTTGTATCCATTAAGAACCCGCAGAGGCTGATGCTTGCTGATGGGATATTCCTCCCTTCTGGTTGCTGTGTTGTTCCTTGGGGGCGTGCTAGTGCACCCACGGGTGTAGGCCCCGAAGCCATGCAGGAGCGTGGGTGCTCTTGCATGGTTTTTTCACAGAGTCTGCCAGTGTGCGAGGTGTTAGTTTCAGCTGACGTCGAGAATATTTCAGTCGGCTTCGGCGGTGCCATGCACACGTATTTGGCACACGTCTGCGTTCGGTGCATAACCAGGAGGTGTAGCCGTGCGTCGAGCCCGTGAGCCTGGGCCCAGTCGAGGCGATCGAGGGGTGCTCTCCATCTTGTTCACACTCCCCTTCGCCGTCCCTCCGCGGGATAGAGGGGTGAGGCATCCACATTTCCCATCGAGCGGGTCGCGAATTGTGGGTTCCTCATTGAGTTGTTATCGGGTGGTCCAAGTGGACATCTGTGTCCCATTTGATAAGGGTCGGCTCGTGGTCCAGAGACACGTCCATGAAAGTGCTTACGCGGGTGTGCTAGGTAGGGCTCGGTCTCGTTCGGTGGGGACCGAGGGCGCGGAAGCTCTCCCTCGATTGGATCCCTCGACTAGCTGCCCTCGTTGGCTCTTGAACATGACATGTGGGGCGCCCTCGAGCTGGCGGGCTCGAGGATAGGCTTGAATACGCGTGCCCTGATTGTCCCTGACTCTGTCGATCTGGGGCGCTTGCTCGAACCCTTTGAGGGTTAGGCTTCGAACCCCTGATCAGTAGGGCCATCGCGGGGTGGCGGCTAGGCGCCCCCATCATTCTTACATCTGCAGGATTCGTAGGTTCGCGGCCGAGACGGCCCTCGAGCTGTTGATCAGTAATCCTCGAGATTCGAGGGCACCTGTGGCGCCCACTCTTGCCGAGTGGGACTTGAGACCACTGGTCAGTAATCGTACCCTTCGAGGGTCTAGTTTTTCGAGCCCTTGGCTTGGGCCGTGCAGGGGTCACGCTTACTCGGTAAGGGACCAGGCCATTAAATGCCCATAGTTGTGGTTGTGATCGTGCGCGGCGGATGTGCCTTTTTAGGTGACGTGGCCGTGCGTGTAGTGGGCGACGTGGGGGGCGGACGTGATGGGGCGCCGCGTCGCTTCGGTTGCCGCGCCGTAATGATCGCGCACACACGCGTGCCGGCTGTTTCGGCGTGGTGGGCCCATCTGTGAGTGGCAGACGAAGCCGCCTGCAGTTAATGTGCGCGGCACACGTGGTTTCGGGAGCGTGGCTCCCCCAGATCTATAAATCATAAGAGAGGGCGGGGTGAATCCTTTACCTCACCACTTAGCATCCACCGCCCCTGCTTCTTGTTTTCCTTTCTTGGCTATGCGCCTCCTTTCCTTCGCCAAGGTTCGCTTCGCTCTCGCGCCGCCGTTGCCCTCGCTTCACCGCCTGCAATGGCTCCACCTCAGCCAATCGTAGTGTTAGACCCCGCGTCCTGGGCCCGTTCGTCGGTGACGCCATTTGCTCTGCATGAGCTAGTCAATGGCGGGCTGCTGGCGCCGAACGTGGAAGGGGCGCCCCCGGCGTAGATCGTTCCACCGGCGACGGACCGGGAGCCCAACCCGTCGTACGGCTACGTTGTCAGCTTCATCAGGCACCACGAGCGCGGCTTTTCCACGTCGGCAAGCCGCTTCATGCGGGGCTTGTGCTACCACTATGGGGTGGAGCTCCACAACTTCGCCCCCAACACGATTTCGTAGGCGGTGACCTTCGTTGGCATCCGCGAGGGGTTCCTAGGGATCCCTTGGAATTGGGATCTCTGGGTGCACCTATTCCGCGTGGAGCTGCACACTCTTGCCACGGGCGAGACAGGGGTGCATCGGGCGGTGCGTGCCGGCAGCCTGACATTCACGCTGCGGGACTTGAGCAGAGAGTTGTACCCGCCTTGCACAATGACCTCCAACAACACGGAGTGGGAGAGGGGTTGGTTCTACCTACGCAACGACGGCGCCGGCCTTCCCTCTTACACCGGCAAGGTGTTAAAGGAGAAGCCCGATGCCTGCAACCATGGCGTGTCGCACTCCTCGCGCTAGCAACGGCTGGAGTTGCTCACCGAGGTGACGCGGAGCCTGGCGGACGCCGGGTTGGGGCGGCTTTGGTCCTCACCAACCTCCACCACCGGCAAATCGTCCCCCTCATGGAGAGGGCGCTCCACATCTACGAGATGAGTGATGCGGCCGACCCTACGGCATTGCCGCATTCGCGGCTGTTGCACGACCGTTTCCCTCGGGAATACGTGGCGACGAGGGCGAGGCGTACCATCAGCCTCAAGTCTGTGCTGCACGGTCGCGACGACCTCTAGTCGTTTATCATGCTCCCCGACGGCCCGGCGATGAGTGATCTCCCTCCTCCCCTAAGTATCTTGCAGCGCACCGGTGCGACCTTAATGGTGCCATTTAGCAGAGGGTGACGGTGGACGCCACGCGATCGGATCCGCCGACGCCCCGGGCCCGAGCGGCCGCCCGTGCCGCGCAGCGGCGGGAGCGGGCGGGGCGCACGAAGGGGAGGAGAATCAGGCGGCGCGAACGCCGGGAGCAGCAAGACGAGGAGTACCAACTGCGCGAGTAGCAGGGACTCTCCCCCCCCCCCCCCCCCCCCCCCCCCCCCCCCGCAACACCGGTTAACTCCTCGTCGGAGGAGGAGGAGGAAGAAGAGAGTGATGGGGGGCGGGCCCCCTCGAGAGGTGGAGTTCCCTGCCCCCGTTACCACGGGCCGCGGAGGCGCCAGCTGCGGGGTCATCAGTGGAGGTACTAGTGAGCGCCACGGCGGCACCGGCAGGCGCGACAGGGGCGCCCCCTGAACCCTCGAGGAAGAGGGAGCGGGGCTTCTCCAGCCAAGGGTGAGTGGAATTTCCCCCATGCGCCTTTAATCTCGAGGGGCCAATGTTCACCCTTGTATTTCCCGTTGGCAGGGTGACGCTGACTGTCCCCGCCCTTGAACCCGCCAAGGTTCTCAGGTCGAAGATAGCCGTGCTAACAAGGCGACGTTCCTCGAGGGCGCCACGGGCGGCGGCGAGTGCGGCGGCGACGGCGAGCCGCCGCATGGCACGACTGTGGCTACGGGGCCGCAGCAGGGAGTGGTGGTGGTGGTAGCGGCTACAACGGCAACAGTGGCTGCGACGTCGGCATCGCCGGCATTTGCCCCCACCACGGGCGACTGTGCGGCCGTGGTGGACGTTCCTGACGACGACGCCCCACCCCCCGGGTGGGCCCAATGGGAGAACTGGCCCGCACCAGCCCCCGAGCTTGCAGCGGGGGTGTTGGTGATGTGGGAAGATGGCTATGTGATGCCGGGGCGCCCGACGCACGGGGTCGAGGCCTCGTCGTCACACGTTGTCCTACCCGCGCCTGACGTCATCGTCACACCCCCAGAGTAGGAGCGGGGTCTTGCCGGCACGCCCCCGGCTCATTTTGACGAGGCCAGGCCGAACAGGCGCTATGGCAGGAATTTCGAGACCACGGCTCCTCGATCAACAATGCGCTAAACGAGGCACTGTGAGTCCACGGGGGCACTTCGTAGCGGATTTTCCAGGTACGTGTTTTCGCCAGATTCGAGACTCATTTCCCCTGTCCCCTTTGCATCCGCGCGTTTTTGATTTTGTGTCCTCTCGCGTCTTGTCTACTGGTAACAGGAGCTGGAGGGTCGGGCTCGGGAGAGGTACAACCGCCTCGCTTAGCTGAGCTCCGGGTGCGTCTGGTACCGGTAGCAATACGACGCCCTCGATGCCCTCATAGAGGCCTTGCGGACAGACAATGGGTGGCTGGAGTACCGGCTGCAAATTATGCAGGACGAGCTCCTAAACTAGGGCACCCAGGCTGCGTCCGACGCCTCTGCGGTCGAGAGGGTGACGTAAGCGCTCCTGGAGCGGGACAAGGCGCCACTGAAGGCGCGCGAGGACCTGGCCGCAATGCGGACCGTGGTGGCGGAGTGGGAGACGCAGGTCGCCTCGACTCGTGCCCAGCTCCAACAGGACCGCACAACCCTCAAGGGGGCGCATTCTTGGCAGAGCCAGGCTGAGGAAAAGGGCAAGGAGGCCGAGCAACTGAGAGCCGACCTGGCGGACCCGCGCTGGCCACGGCAGAGGAGCAGCTCCAGTAGGAGCGGGGCGCGCACCAGCAGGCGGAAGCCCAGCTCTAGCAGGAGCGGTTTGCCCTCAAGGAGGCCCGAGCTGCCCTCGAGTGCGAGCGCTGGCGCGGGAGGAAGCGTAGGGCCATCTCCAGCGGGAGTGCACCGCGCTGAAGGAGTTGCAGGCTACTCTCAAGCTCTGGGAGTTGGAGATCACGCGACTCTCAGGCGAGCTGGTCCAGGAGGGCGTGTCCTACGAGGAGCTGCGGCAGGCCGGCGAGGAGAAAGACACCTCCATCTTCGAGCTGCAGCAAGCAGCTGAGGCCGCGTGCGCAGCCCTCGTGACGGAGAAGAAACAGGTTCAAGGTGAATTGCCTTTCCCACCTTTCACCCGCTGGCTTGATTCATTTGGGTTCCGCTCCTGATCTAACCTGTGTGTTGGTTTTCAGGCCTGAGCACGGCTCTCGGGAACTCAGCGACCCAGGCACAGGCCATACAGACGGTCTACAATTCTTCCCAGCAGGAGCTGGCGGAGCTGCAGGCCGCTGCCCTCGAGACGTGCCAGGGGATTGAAGAAGGCGAGGAGCAGGTCGGGAGCTCCATGGCGAGTCGTCTCCACGCCCTCAGCGGGCACGTCACCCAGCGCATGTGCCGCGCCCTTCACCTGGGGGTCCAAAAGTCCCTTGGCATGGTGGCTTCTCACTACCGGGTCGATCTCGAGGCTATTGTCGGTGTTTTAGACCGGCAACCTACTAAGGGGAGTACCCGAAGTAGATGAATGTGGCCTCGCCGAGATCGGTAACTCGAAGGAAGAGACACGTGGCACACAATTTAGACAGGTTCGGGCCGCGAGGTGCATAATACCCTACGTCCTGTATGCTGCGTAGCTCTGGATTGATTGGGTACGATTACAAGATGATGCAATCTTACGTCGTGAGATGAGATGATGAGAGAGGGGTCTCTGCCTCGCCTTATATAGTCCGGGAGGCAGGGTTACAAATCGGTTTAGGGAGAGAGTACTAGTCGAGTACGTCTAGGAGTCCTCTATATAGTGCGGGACATGTATAGCTTCCTAACCGAGTACTTCTCCTCTGTAGTCCTTGTGCTTCACGCCATCAGGTACCGTGCGCCGCAAGTCGTAGTCCCTGTGGGCCCACCGAGTAGTCGGTCCCGGTACCCACCGAGGTAGTGGGCCCAGGGAGGTCCATACGACAAGCCCCCGAGTACTTTGTAGTCGAGAAGGATAGCTTCAAGTAGTCTTGACGGCCTTAACGAGTAGTCCTCAAGCGTCCCCGAGTACGACAAGTCAAAAGTCCTCAAGAGTAGTCGAAGCATCCCGAGGCTGGAATGTACTCCAGCTGATGTTTGAGCAATCCTGAAGTCTTCTCGAGTAGTCCCAAGCGTCCTCGAGTGATGCCCTTGAAGGTCTTCAACACTGCTCGTGTTGTCTTGAAGCCGAAACTGATATGGAAGTGCGATTGCAGAATCGCACTCCATATGGAGTAGCCCTCGAGCCTTAGGTTGAGTTGTAGACTCTGGCTGAGGGTCCATCTGAAGTTTTGGCAAGAATATCCCGAAAAATCCGGAGAAAAAACCAAAGGACACGTGGCACGGAGCCCCCGAGCCTTGAGTCGAGTACTTCCTCTCGAGTTGAAGGGTCATCTTGTAGAGTGTGTCCTGAGATGCTCTTGAGTCTTGCCGCTTCCCAGGAAGTCGAGTTGAAGTAGCCGAGCCCCCGAGGTGAGGCGCGTCGACTAGTAGAATGCAAAAGGTCACGCGTGGCCGCTGAGTCAGCCGAGCGCAGACTTATCCATCCGGCCGTTGAGGGGCCGCGTTGACTTATAAATAGAAGCCAAACCCCTTAGGGGTTTTCACCCTACGCAGCTGCAGTCATTCCCAGCAGATCTAGCCAAGAATCGCCACTGGTGCGCACCGCCGCCGCTGAGCAGAGCTTAGATCCAGGTGCGCCGCCGTAGGAAGCCACCACTGCAGCCCCCGAGCGAATGCGCGTGAAGACACCGTGCACCTGGAGGATGAAGCCGTCTCCATCGAAGACAACGAAGGCCGCCGGCGGAAAGAAAAGGGCCCGTGAGGAGGCAGCCGGATCTGCCGCAGGGACATCACCGCCTGTGTCCCCGCCGCGGCCAGATCCGAACCGTGAATGGAAGAAGTCCAAGGCGAAGACTGGAGACTTGCTGGCCCTTCTCAACAGTGGCTTCCTGCGGGAGAAGGAGGTGGACATGTGGAGGGCCGCCGCTGGGGATCCGTACCCCATGGAGAAGAATCCAGATGAGATCCCGATGTTCGCGCGGTTCGCGGAGCGTGGACTGTCTCTCCCAGCGAGCGACTTCTTCAGGGGGCTCATGGGGTACTACGGCATCGAGTACCTCAACCTCAACCCCAACGGTATCTTCCACACCGCCGTCTTCGTACATTTTTGCGAAGCCTTTCTGGGGATCAAGCCCCATTAGATCTTGTTCCGGAAATTCTTCCGGGTGAAGCCGCAACCCAGCGCCAGCAACCCGCGAGTAGTCGGAGGAGCGGGGATCCAAATGAGGGAGGACGCCGCCAAGCAGTACCTCTCCTACAAATTGATAGATTCTAACCAGGACTGGAAGGCCAAGTGGTTCTACGTCACGAACCACCACCCGGAGCTGCCGAAGCCGAGCGGGAAGCAGCCCAAGCACCGTCCGTGGTGGAACTCGGAGCCGACGACGCAAGAAGGAATCCAGCTACCCGAGTTGTTGGCACGGATCAAAGCACTGAGAGAAGCCGGGCTGAGGGCCGAGCACGTGGCCTTCAGCTTCATGAAGCGCAGGGTGCAGCCGCTGATGGCTCGCGACACCCTGGGGTACGAGTACACCGGCGATGATGACACATCGCGGATGCCTGGAGATGAAGTCGGCGACGAAGACATTGTTGACAGGCTGGCCCGGATCTTCAAAGATGTGCCGGCGTACACGTCGTGCCCCGTACTAGAGTTCTCCGCCGCATGCCCACCAAAGGAGGTTAGTGGCCGCATCCATAGTCGAGTACCCATTAAATGTTAGTAGTCGCACTGATGATTTGTTCTTGCAGGATGACTTGAAGAAGTTCGTCTCCGAGCCGCCGTCGCCTCCTCAGCTAGTCGAGGTGCCAGAGGAGGGGAAAGCCAAGGCCAAGGAGCGGCACGAAGTCGGCGAGGGAGACGACATAGTTGTCGTGGAAGACACGTCCGATGAAGACGACGACGAGGAGACGTTGCAGGACCGCTTCCAGCTGCGGTCGAGGTTTAGCCATCCTGGCTTACCTCACATCCCTCTCGTTCAGGATCAGCCGACTAGCCTGGAGGCTAGTCTGCCTGCGCCGCCGAGAAACCACGCAATGTGGCCCGGAAGAGTGTGGCCAAGAAATTGAAGGTCACGGAGACCACGTCCCAAGAGGTAAGCCGTCTTGAGTAGTGTAGTCGAGTAATGATGTCTCAAGTTCATGTTGAAGACGAAGTTTCCTTGCTCGCAGGAGATGCCACCTTCAGAGCCCGTTGAGCAGGGCGACGAAGGCGAGTGGGACATGGTGGGGGAGGCGGCTGGTAGTCGCAGCCCAGCCCCCACGGTCGAAGAGCTTTTGGCGCAGATGGAGCGCCAGCCCCCCTGCTGCTCAGGGGAGCACGGAACCCGCCGCTGCTGCTGCGGAAGAGGCAGCAGCCACAGAGGCGCAGGAGGAGGCGCCTGCCGAGGCGGGACTGGTCGACATCGCTAGTATCCTCTGTGCCCCGACCGTGATAGTAGTCTGATCGAGCTTGTAAGTGTTGAATCTTCCCGAGTAGTACTTGATGCGGTAGTCGTACTTGATTGGCAACCTTCTTGTGTACTCTACAGGAAATCGACGGATCTGTCCTGGGAGGGGGACGAACCCACCTCAGCGGTGGCAGAAGAAGAAGTCACTCCGCCCACTGAGGAGTCTGCTCCCGCCCCTCAGGCGGAGCCCGAAGCGCCGACCGCTGAGGCTACACTGCCCGAGGCCAGCATCGTTGAAGGTAACTACTCTCTCAGGTAGAATTAGCCCAGAGGAGTAGTCGTAGTCGCCAGGTTTGACTGATACACTTGTCTTCTTGGCAACAGGTGCTGAGGCCGAGGGAAGCGAGATCCCGTCGGTGGTGCCCATAGAGGATGTGGCACCGGGGACCCAGGAGGCTGCCATAGAAGCCCCCGAGCCGATGGAGGTGGCCGCCGGAGAAGCCTCCGCGACAACTGGAGGAGGAGGGGACGACGCGCTGCCAGAACCCGCTCTGGAGATGGTCGTCCGCTCGCCGGAGATCCAGGACGCGGAGCCAATCCGCTCAGCGCCGATGACTGAGGCCGCTACGAGTAGTCGTGGCGGGATCGAGTTGTTGGCAAATGACCTCGTCAACCCGGCGACGGTGGCTCGGCATCTGGAGGCGGTCCGCCAAGCCGAGCAATGGATGAAGGTGAGTAGTCATAACCCTTGAGTAGTCAATCCTTTAGCGTTGAGTACCCATCTGATGTGTGTTGTCTGCGCAGGACGTTGCTGAGAGGTCCCGCTTGAAGTCGGAGATGCTTCAAGGGTACGGCGACACAGTGCTTCGGGCCGAGACACTGGAGGATCAGCTCATGAAGTCCCGGAAGCACACCGCCGCCATGCAGTCAAAGCTAGACACCGCCTTCGCCAAGTACCATAATGATGTCCAAGAGATGCAGGCGAAGAGCGATGACTTGGTGCAGAAGAACAAGTCTCTCCGCAACAAGAACAAAGGTACACCATTTGTCTTGTTGAGTACTTGTTGGAGGTCGAGAGGTAGTCTCACCCGCTGTGCCTTGTTGTTTGCAGAGCTTGAGACTCAGGTAGACCAGCTGAAGGCTTCGGAGACTGATCTGAAGAACCTTTTTTACCGGGAGCAGGAGACCCGCCAGGTACTGGAGTTAGATTATAAGGAGCTTGCTTACGAGTGCGACAAGCACATGGAGCTCCGTATTGCATCAGACCGTGACCTCGTCAACTACTACAAATCATTGCAGAAGCTGAACGAGGATTGCGAGAAGCTGCGGGCCCAGCTCAAGGAACTTGAAGAAGCCGCGCTCCCCATCGCAAGGCTGCTGGTGCCTCATCCTGGCGGTCCCAAGATAGGGCCGCTGGTGGACCGGTTGAAGGAAGCCCCCAGCCGACTGGCGACCTACGTGAAGCATTTGGCGAAGTCGATCCCGAACCAAGTGCTGGCCTTCATGAAGTCGTACGTCCCGAAGGCTCTCGTAGATGCAGTCGCCGGCGGGCTAGCCGCCAACTGCACTGACGAGCAGTATGCGGAGCTGCTGGAGCAGATGGCGCCTGTTGCAGATCAAGTCAACGAGAAATTTAATCTCCAGTAGTCCTGTAATAGTTAGCTCGTAGTAGTTGTACAAAAACAATTGTAATGAAATTGTTTAAGTATGAATGAAGAAAAACTTCCATCAATGAGTACTCGTAGCCGCGATCTTGGAGTGCGGAGTCCCATCGTGGAGTTGTCGCGAGTAGTCGTACTCGGTAGTAGTCCTGTTGAGGTAGGAAGACAGTAAAGCAGTTAATGAACAATCAAACTTTATTACTGAAGAAGTACACCTAGATGGCCAGGGCCGTAGTTACAGAGTAGTCGCCAGGACCCGGAGGCCGCCTACGGCTAAGTAGTGCTAGGGCGTGTAGCCGCTTACAGTAGTAGATCCGTAAGTAGCCGTATAGGCTGGATCTAGGGGTACATGGTCTCTCGTAGACCGCTGCTAGTGTCCTTTGTCGCTCGTCGCAGGCCAGGATCCGTAGGTAGCCGCATGGGCTGGATTCTGGAGAGGAGTAGTTCGGAGACTGGTGCCTGGACCCGGAGGCCGCTTACAGCGAAGTAGTCCGGAGACTGGTGCCTGGACCCGGAGGCCGCTTACGGCGGAGGGGTCTTGGTGTAGTCGTGTAGACTTGAGCCCCACGGTAGTCGTGTAGACTAGGCGTAGAACCGACAGAGTTGGTCGATGTTCCACGAGTTGTTGACGTCTTCGCCTTCAAGTGTCTGGAGGTGGTAGGAGCCCGGCTCGGTCACCTTTGCCACTATGAAGGGACCTTCCAAGGGGGAGCTGAGCTTGTAGTCCTTCCGTGTTCTGGATGCGATGGAGGACGAGATCACCAACTTTGAAGGAGTGTTCCTTGATGTTGCGATCAAGGTAGCGTCGGATACCCTCCAGGTACCTTGCTGATTGGACGAGGGCGGCGCAGCGAGCTTCTTCGAGCCCGTCGATATCAACTCATCTGATGTCTTCAGAGACGCCTTCATCGTAGTGCTCCACTGCTTGTAAATCCCATATGACATCAGCAGGGAGGATTGCTTCGGAGCCGTAGACCAGGAAGTATGGAGATTGCCTCGTTGGCTTGGAGGGCTTAGTACTTAGCCCCCAGAGTGCATTGGGTAGTTCCTTGATCCACTTGCCTCCTTTAGAGTTAGCAGCGTCGTGTAGCCGCTTTTTGAGAGCGTTGAGCACCATCCCGTTGGCGCGCTCGACTTGTCCGTTGGCCCGAGGATGGGCGACTGAGATGTATCGGATGTCGATCCCGCTGTTCTCGCAGTACTCTCAGAACTGGTGGTTGTTGAAGTTGGAGCCTAGGTCTGTGATGCTGCGATGGGGTAGTCCGTAGCGATGCACGAGTTCATCCAGGAAGTCGAGTACTCTGTCAGCCTTGGGGCATGTGACCGGCTTGACCTCGATCCACTTGGTGAACTTGTCGATGGCCACCAATACTCTGTTGAATCCACCTGGCACAAGTGGTAGAGGCCCAATCATGTCGAGCCCCCAGCAGGCGAAAGGCCAGGTTGGCGGTATGGTGACTAGCTTGTAGGCTGGGACGTGTTGCTGCTTGGCGAAGTACTAGCACCCTTGGCACCTTCTGACGAGTTCTTCGGCGTCGCCCAAAGTTGTGGGCCAGTAGAAAGCTTGTCGGAAGGCCTTGCTGACCAGCGTGCGAGAGGACGCGTGGTTGCCGCAGACGCCCTTGTGGATCTCCTCCAAGATGTCCTTGCCTTCTTGTCTGGGGACACACTTCATGAGTACTCCGGAAGATGCGCCCCGCCTGTAGAGCTTGTCTCCAACGAGGATGTAGGACTTGGTGCGGCGGATGAGCTGCTCGGCCAAGTTTTTGTCTGAGGGAATCTTCTGCTCGCTGAGGTAGTCGATGAAGGGTTGCCTCTAGTCCACGTCGATCTTCATGACCTCCTGGCCAGCCGCGGGATGCGCTGGGACAGTGGTCGGTGGCACCGGCTCCGGAATGGATGGCGCGTGAAGCTCGTGTACGAAGACACCCGCTGGTACTTGAGCGCGAGTAGAGCCAAGCTTCGACAGGACGTCCGCTGCAACGTTGTTGTTGCGGACGATGTGGTGGAACTCGAGACCATAGAACTTGTTCTCGAGCTTGCGGACTTCTAGGCAGTAGGCGTCCATGTTCTCCGTATTGCGGTCCCAAGACTTGTTAACTTGGTTGATGACCACCGCGGAGTCGCCGTATACTAGTAGGAGAGCTTCGTACTCGGCTTCATTGTTTGAGACCTTCCAGAAGATCTGCAGGACGTACTTGAGTTGTTCGCCCGTTGGAGAGATCAAGAGTACTCCTGCACCTGCGCCCTCGAGGTTGAGTGAGCCGTTGAAGTACAACACCCAGTGCTCTGGTCGCTTGGTTGGAGTAGGTAGCTGATTCTCCCGCCACTCTGCCATGAAGTCGACTAGCGCCTGCGACTTGATGGCTGTGCGTGGCTTGAAGTCGATGTTGAGGGCGCCGAGTTCGACTACCCACTTGGAGATTCTTCCAGTAGCATCTTGGTTCCGCAGGATGTCGCCAAGCGGGTAGTCGGTGACGACGGAGATCGAGTACTCCTGGGAAGTAGTGTCGCAGCCTTCCGCGAGGTGATGAGCACCGCGTACGTGCTTCGTACGGGCCGGTAGCGTGTCTTAGATTCTCGACAGACCTCGCTGACAAAGTAGACTGGTCGCTGGACCGGGTAGGTGTGGCCGTCTTCCTGCTGCTCGATGATGATGGCAGTACTAACCACGTGAGTAGTCGCTGCGAGGTAGAGCAGTAGCTGCTTGCCTTTGCGAGGAGCCGTGAGGACTGGTGGCTTCGATAGGAAGTCCTTGAGCTGGGCAAGGGCTTGGTCCGCCTCTGGAGTCCACACGAACTTCTCTTGGTGCTTGAGTAGTTTGAAGAAGGGGAGCCCCTGTTCTCCAAGCTTTGAGATAAATCTGTTCAGGGCCGCCATGCACCCGGTCAACTTCTGGACGTCTTTGATGGACGTGGGAGCTTTCATGCTAGTGATGGCGGAGATCTTCTCAGGATTGGCTTTGATGCCGCGGTGGCTGATGATGAAGCCGAGTAATTTGCCTGAAGGTACGCCGAAGACGCACTTGTTCGGGTTGAGCTTCCAGCGGTACTCGCGCAGGGATGCGAAAGTCTCTTCAAGATCGTCGATGAGGGTACTGGAGTTTCTGGTCTTGACGACCACGTCATCCACTTAGGCTTCGACGTTCTTGTTGAGTTGCCTCTTGAAGCAGGACTGGATAGCTCGTTGATATGTGGCGTCGGCGTTCTTCAACCCGAAGGACATGGTCGTGTAGCAGTACGCGCCAAACGGGGTGATGAACGCGGTCTTCTCCTGGTCTTCTTCCTCGATCGCGATCTGGTGGTACCCGGAGTAGCAGTCGAGGACGCAGAGCAGGTCGCAGCCCGCCGTGGAGTCGATGACTTGGTCAATCTGCGGCAACCCGAAGGGGTCCTTGGGGTAGTGCTTTGTTGAGGTCAGTGTAGTCGACGCACATCCTCCACTCGTTCGAGTTCTTCTTGCGGACGAGGACAGGGTTGGCGAGCCACTCAGGATGGAAGACTTCTCTAATGAAGCCGGCCGCGAGTAGTTTGGCGAGTTCCTTCTTGATGGCGTCCCGCCTGTCGTCGGCGAAGCGGCGAAGGTGTTGTCGCTTCGGGGTAGCTTTAGGATCGACGTTGAGGGAATGCTCGATCAACTCCCTGGGCACCCCTGGCATGTCCGCTGGCTTCCACGCGAAGATGTCGCGGTTAGCCCGTAGGAAGTTGATGAGCGCGTCTTCCTATTTGGGGTCGAGACCCGCCCCGATGGTGGTGGTCTTGCTGCTGTCGCCTGTCCCGAGGTCAATTGTTTTGACCAGAACCTCCTCAGTTGGCTGAGGCTTGTTAGCTTTGTCTGACTTCTCTGGGATGTCGAGTTCACTTGGGGCAAGCTTCTTCGATGCAGCGTAGACTTCCATCATTGTGTTGGGTACTTGATTTGTGGAGGTGATCTCCACAGCTTCCATGTCGCAGTCGTGCGAGATCTTCAAGTCCCCTTGCAGTGAGAGTACACCCGCTGGGCTTGGCAGCTTGAGTACCAAGTAGGTGTAGTGGGGTACTGCCATGAACTTGGCGATAGCCGGTCTGCCGAAGATGGCATGGTAGGATGTCTCGAAGTCCGCGACTTCGAACTTGACATACTCGGTACGGTAGTTGTCTCGAGATTCCCCAAAGGTAACTGGCAGGACCACTAAGCCCAGTGGGATAGCCGCGTTTCCGGGGACGATGCCGTAGAAGGGCGAAGAGCCCTTGGTGAGCATGTGGGTGATGTCGAGCCCCATCTTCTTCAAGATCTTGGTGAAAAGGACATTGAGCCCGCTTCCGCCATCGATGAGGACCTTGTTGAGCCTGGAGCCCGCAACCACCGGCTTCAGGACGAGAGGGAAACGCCCTGGTTCGGAGAAGCTGGTCCATTGATCCGCGCGGGAGAAGGTAATGGGTACCTCCAACCACCTGAGAGGCGTCGGAACCGCTGGTTCAATGCTCATGACTTCTCGACGGGTAGCCTTTTGTTCCCGTCTGCTGGGTAGTCCGCCGAAGAGGACGTTGACAGTCTTGTCGGGTTCCTGGAAGTCGTCGTTGCCTCCGTCGTTCTTCTTCTTGCATTTCTTGTCATGAGGGTGCGGTGGCTCTGGAGTACTCTTGAGTGCTCGCCTGAGTTGGTAGCACTGCTCGGTGGTGTGGTTGCCGTCCAGATGCCACGGGCACTTCTCTTTCAACAAGTCTTTGAAGCCGACAGAGGTCTTCTTCGAGTTCTCCTTCGCAGGGCGCAGGATAGTCGCGACAATGTTGTCTGGCTTGCGCTTGCGGTTGGGACCCGAGTAGTTGTTGTTGTTGCGACCGCCTTGGTTCCCGTTGTTGCCGTTGCCGCCGCCCGTGTTCTGCTTACTCTTGCCACGGATGGCATCGTACTTGGCGTTGGGGGATGGTCTTGGGGCAGTGGCGACCGAAGTCTTCGAAGGTGCGGCGGTGGTAGAGGCCGTCTTGGAAGAGGTCGATGACCTCCTTGTCGGTGACATCGACTACGGTGGCGCGCTTGTCGAAGAAGCAGCGCATGTATTTGCGGAGGGTCTCGCCTTGTTCCTGCTTCACCATGGCAAGGTCCATGCGAGTGCCCGATCGGCCCATGGCGCCCGCGAAGTTGCTGGTGAACTTCTCCTTCAGCTGGTCCCACTTGTCGATCGAGTGCTTGTCCAGCGACTCGAGCCATGTGAGTGGGGCTTGATCCAGGAAGAAGGGGAAGTAGAGGCACTTGGTGTCGTTGTTGCCGCCAGCGTTCTCGATGGAGAGGGCGTAGCACCTGAAACGACCCGGATTTCCACGATCGGAACCCCGAATCTTAGCACCTCGGTGGTAGTCCCAGGAGGGCTACCACGTGCAATCCCTGTCTCAGCGATGCCCAAAATCCATACAGAAAGATAAAAACAGTAAAGTAGAGTACAACATTTATTTTATTACATTAATCAGAGTACATCTCTTCGGCACATGCCGGGTACAAGTCCATCGGGACCGAATCAAACATAAATAAAACGTCTAGCAAGCCGGCTCCATGAAAGCGCGAGAAACTCCATATCCGCAGCGGCTCAAGTGTAGGAAGAGCTCTAGTCCACCCAACCGTCGTTGTCGAAGTCGTAGTCCGGCTCGCGTCGGAGGCACCGGTGGTCTACCCGATAAGCGGGTAGGTCATGTCAGCTTCCCAACAAAGAGGCAAAAGCGGTGTATATTCTACTATGCATGAGACATCCCTAATCTGGCTGTAGAAAGCTTAAGCAAAGCAGCAGTGCAACGTACAAGGTAAGCAGAATGCAGCTAGGAGGTCCACACCTCGGGGGAGCTTCTGCTCCCGAGGTCCACACCTCAGGGGTCCACACCCTGCTCAAGGAATTCCACACCAAAACTCCGGATCTCCAACCACGATCCAGAACCCAACTCTCATCTGCGATGTGGGGCCCACCTGCTCCCATCCCCACATCTCAACGGCCGTAGCCGGGCTCACACACTCGGGGGAGAGAAGAAGCACAAGAGAAGTGTAGCTAGTCAGCATAACAGATCTTGGGACTGTCCATAACCAGTGGACACGGACTATAGCTATAGGTTTCAACACTCTGCAGCGGTTGTACAACTGTACCCACCCGAATAGGACCGGAACCGGCCGTCACCGGTACCCGACCCTACCATACGGCTGAAGGCCTAGTAAGTGGATAGTACCCTCCTGCGTCTCCGAGCCTGGCTCAGCCTCCGCGGCAGAGCTCGTACTACCCGCGAGAGGTCCCTCGAAGCTGTGGAACCCTTCCCCGGCCTCGCCAGGGCAAAGTCTTCTAAGGAGGGAAAGACCACTCCCGACACGGTCACACCGACCCGCCTACAGGAGGGACGCCATCCACTACAAGTCTCACCCCGCACCCCCGCCCATAACAAGGCGGGCGGTTTGTACGGTAAGAGTCCAAAGAAACATGGTTAAACTGACGATCGGTCCTTAAGGGCCGAGAGCGAGCACTCACCATCTCCACCCCATACGACACGTCCCTCGGGTTAGAGGCCAGATCGCATCTTCCCTCGGCAGACGTTCACAAGTAACCAAGCGGCTCGCTCCCGCCAGAACACAGCAAGGAGATACGCACCCAGAACGCACGCTAGAAACACACCGAGATATCCACATCTCAGTCCAAGCCCAGAGTACCATCCATAATCAAGCAACAAAAGTATGGATAGTTGAGGTAAGGGACTAGCTAGGGGTCTGTAGCTAGTCCCGAGGTAGTAGAACAAGTAAACAGGATATAACAAAGCATCAAGGCATGGCTATTAAACGGGTTATGCAAATCATCAGATCAATGCATTAAAGTAAAGCACTAGCAGCTATTTAACAACATGGGATCTATATGGTTGGGAGTGACATGACACCTTCGTTGCCGTTGAAGCAGTCGCTGTCTGGAGCAGTGTACTCGGGGTCGTCCACGTCCTCCTGGTCGAAGCTCGGGTCTACAGCACGAGATTCGACGCGAAAAATAAGAATACGGTGCACATCTAAGCGAGAACTCCAAATAAGAATCAATTTAGAAGATCCAAAAGAACCCAAACTACCTACAATCAGCAAGGTTTCGCAAATACGGATTTATAGAAATTAATTTTATATTTTTCTGAGCTCCCTAGAATTAGTTATGAATTTTTAAAGGTTAAAAACATTTTCTGGAGTTTAAATCAGAAGAGAGAAAGGGGTTTTCAGAAAATACGCCGCTGACGTCAGCATGACGTCAGCGTGGTGTGGTTTAACAGGCTGAAAGGGCCAGATACGATGCTGGGCCGTGGGTGGCCCAGTGGGTTTGGTTTAGCTCAGAACCGGGTTTCGGCCCAACCTGGTCCAGGCGTCGCAGCCCACCTAACGAACTTCACAGGTCTGATTTTTACCCCCTACTACAACCCGCACCGGGCCGACGGCCTGCTAAGGAAAAAGATAGCTGGGCTCATAGCCCAGATCCGGCCGGCGGCCCGTTTCCCAGGTGAGAGGCGCTCAGGAAAAACCATGCACACCAGGCGCTCGATGGATTGCCCGGACGGTGCAGCGGCCGCGCGGCGCGTCGCCGGCGCCCGTCCGCGGGTGGCAAACGTCCGTGCACCACCACCATCAAGTTGATGCGCTCGTCACGGCTCGGCATCGGGGTGTTCCGGCCGGACAGCGCTCGCGTCCGTGGCCCGCGCGCGCGGCGAGCGTCGCGTCGTCCCGTAGCCGGGCCCGATGCCTCGCCGCCGACGCGTCACGGCGCGGCGCCCCCATTCCCCACCTGCAAAAAGACTCGGGACGAAGCCCGGCTCAACCAAACATGCCTCGCGCGTCCCCGCGTGTTGACCCGGCGCGGCCGCCTGGTGACCAGTGCGCACCGCGCGGCAACATGGCGGCGCACACGCCCCTGCACATCAAGCTTGGCGCGAAGGCCAGCAACCAGGCAAGAAACGACAGCGACGCGTCTCGACGTCGCGAACCCAACACAGGAAGGAGACCAAGGAGGACAAGAGAGAAGAGGGGCCGCAGTGCTCACGGTGGGGCGACGGTGTAGTCGTGGCCGGCCTGTCGGTGGCGTGGCGTCGGTGTTCCGGGCGTGAAGGCGTTCCGGCGAAGTAGATGCCCCGGTGGTGTAGGTGTTCACGCCGGCGATGTACTCCGCAGCTCCAGTCCTTGCTCCCCCGCTCCTGGTTCCCGGCTTCTTCCCCTCCTGGTGCGGCGCGGCGGCAATGCGCTCCTCCCTTGGCTCGTCGTCGGCGCGCCGGTGTGGCCGCCTCTCCCCCTTGGGCCGGCACAGCGGCGGCGCCTTCTCCTACCCTCTCTCACGGCTCCTTTTCTCAGATGGGGTGGAAGGGAAAACCCCAGTGGGGTTGGTGGCGGTGGACAACAAGCCCTTCGCCTCCCCCTTGCTTTTGAAACCCCGGCACCGCAAGGACGAGGCGAAATCCCTGGGCTGCCCCGGCTTGGACCGCCCGGGCGCCCGTAGCGGCGCCGCCCACTCTCTCTCTACGCGACCGTGGACACTGGGGGCAAGGCGCGGGGGTAGAAGGGGCTTTTCCTCCTCCGGCCCCGGCTCGATTCGCGCGCGCGGCGCGCCCGGCCCCCTCGGCGTGCGTGCCGGCCGGGCGGCCGGGCCGCGCCCCGCGCCGCGCGTGCCGGTGCGGCGGGACCGGCGGCGCATAGAGCGGCTCGGTGACTAGGCGGGCGGGCGCAGGCGAAGGGGGAAAAAGATGAGAGGATAAGGGGGATCAGGGTCTGACAGGTGGGTCCTGCCTAGCAGCGACACAGGCATGAAGAGGGGAAGGGACGCGGTGGCTGACTTGCGGGTCCCACTCGGCAGCGAGAGCGGCTGGGCAAACCGCGGGGCTCTGGTGGGCCGCGCGGGTTAGTTGGGCCGAAAGATGGCACGGGTTGGGCCGGCTGCAAAGCGAAGGAAGGAGGATGCGGCCCAGTTATCAAGTTTGTCTATTTGCAAAATAAAAAGGAATAAGCTTTGAACTAGGGTTTGATTAAGAGTTTGAATTTGATTCCCACTCAAATTCAAACTTCACACATTTGAACTCCAAAAGAACCAGAGAAAAACCAACTCACATATTTTACCATAATTTAAATATATGTTTTTATAAATGGGATAAATTGGTGGAGAATCCAGGGAAGGGCTAGCAATTTTGGTTCAAAAATTGATAGCACTCAAATTCAAGCAAAAAGTTTTAATTTCTCGCAAAAATTACACACCTAAATTCCTGGGTTGTTACATTCTCCCCCACCACCGAGAATCTCGTCCTCGAGATTTAGTCCTCAACCTCCTCCGTGAACAAGTGAGGGTACTCTTTTCTGAGATCAGCTTCCTTCTCCCATGTTGCTTCTCGCTCGGTATGGTTGCTCCACAAAGACTCTACGAAGGGAATGGTTGTTCTCCTTGTCTCCTTGACGGCTTGGTCCAAGATTTTCTCGGGATACTCGCATACTCAAGGTTGTTTTGCAAGTCAAGCAACTCCATGGGCACTTGCTTAGCCTCCACTGCCTTCTCGCTCTTTTTCAGCTGTGACACGTGAAACACTGGGTGTACTCCTGCCATTGCCTCGGGTAGCGCAAGCTGGTAAGCCAAACTCCCAATCCTTCGGGTGATAGGGTACGGCCCTACGTACCTCAGTGCCAGCTTTCCTTTCACCAAGAACCTCTTAGTTCCTCGAAGCGGTGAGACTTTCAAGTACACTCTGTCGCCAACTACAAAAGTCAACTCTCTTCTTCTTTTGTCGGCATAGCTCTTCTGACGGCTTTGAGCGATCTTCAGGTTCTCTCGAACTTTCTCAACTTTCTCCTCTGCTTCCTCAATGATTGCTGGCCCAAACAGTGTCCGCTCTCCCACCTCTGACCAAGCTAGCGGGGTCCTGCACTTCCGCCCGTAAAGGGCCTCAAAGGGAGCCATCCGGAGGCTTGCTTGAAAGCTATTGTTGTACGAGAACTCTGCAAACGGCAAACTGCTCTCCCAATCGATGCCATAGGTGAGTGCACACGCTCATAGCATATCCTCCAACACCTGGTTGACCCTCTCTGTCTGACCATCTGTCTGTGGGTGAAAAGCTGTGCTGTAGTTAAGAGTGGTGCCCATAAGCTTGTGAAAGCTCTGCCAAAACTTGGCGACAAATTGCGGTCCGCGATCGGACACAATGCTCCTGGGTGCCCCGTGTAACCTCAAGATTTGCTCAACGTACAGGTTTGCCAAGCGTTCTGTCCCAAAGGTCACCTTCACCGGTACGAAGTGCGCCACCTTGGTCAATCGGTCCACTATGACCCACACCGAGTCATTTCCTTTTGGTGTTCGAGGAAGTCCCACCACAAAGTCCATGGAAATGTCCTCCCACTTCCAAACTGGAATAGCCAACGGCTTAAGCAATCCTGCAGGTTTCTGGTGTTCGATTTTCACCCTGCTACAGGTGTCACAACAGGCCACGTAGTGTGCTATATCCTGCTTCATGCTCTTCCACCAATACCTGGTCTTCAAATCTTTGTACATCTTTGTGCTGCCTGGGTGGATCGAGTACCTCGAATCGTGAGCCTCCCTCATGATCTGCTCCCGGAGTGCTTTGTCTTGTGGTACACAGATCCGTTCTTTCAACCACACGGTGCCCTGTTCATCTACCCGGTAGTCCTCTGCTTTGCCCTGCTTCATCAGTTCTCGCAAAGCTTTGATTTCTGCACACGACTTCTGGGCTGTACGGATTCGTTCCTCCAGGTCATAGGTCACTCGCAGCTCGTTGACTTGGCCTTGGTCTACAATTTCAATTCTCAGCTTTTCTAGCTCTTCATGCAGAGCAGGTTGCTCTTCTCTTACCATGAGGTTGTTGCAATAAGTTTTCCGGCTCAGTGCATCTGCCACGACGTTGGCTTTGCCTGGGTGGTAGTTGATCTCGACATCGTAGTCCTTGATCAGCTCTAACCATCGCCTCTGCCTCATGTTCAGCTCTGTCTGTGTAAAGAAGTACTTCAGGCTCTTGTGGTCGGAAAACAGTTCACACTTGTTTCCTATCAGGTAGTGTCTCCAGATCTTGAGTGCATGCACCACAGCTGTCAACTCCAAGTCGTGTGTCGGGTAGTTTTCCTCGTGTTTCTTCAGCTGCCTGGAAGCATAGGCCACAACTTTCCCTTCCTGCATCAGCACACATCCAAGTCCTTGCCTTGAAGCGTCACAGTAGACCACAAAGTCTTTCTTGATATCTGGCAAGGTGAGCACTGGGGCTGTGGTGAGTCTCTTTTTCGCCTCCCGGAAGCTCTTCTCACATGCTTCTGACCACTCGAACTTTGTGTTGTTCTTGAGCAACTCTGTCATTGGCTTCGCGATCTTGGAAAAGTTCTCAATGAACCTCCGGTAGTAAACTGCCAACCCAAGGAAGCTTCTGACATCTGTCACGTTTAACGGCTGCTCCCACTTGGTCACCGACTCAACCTTGGACGGATCCACGGCTATCTCCTCTGCTGACAACACGTGTCCCAAGAACGCGACCTTCTCCATCCAGAACTCGCACTTGCTGAATTTGGCGTACAGTTTCTGCTGCCTCAACCTCTCTAGCACGACCCTCAGGTGCTCCTCGTGCTCTTCCGTGGTCTTAGAGTAGATCAAGATATTGTCGATAAACACCACCACAAACCTGTCCAACTCTTCCATGAAAACCTTGTTCATCAAGTTCATGAAGTAAGCAGGGGCGTTGGTCAGCCCGAAAGAAACCACCACGAACTCGTACAAGCCGTATCGTGTGGTGAAGGCTGTCTTGGGAATGTCCTGCTCTCGGATCTTCATCTGGTGGTAACCTGACCTCAAGTTGATCTTGGAGAAGAATCTTGCCCTTTTGAGCCTATCCAGCAAGTCCTCGATTCTGGGTAGCGGGTACTTGTTCTTGATTGTCATCGAGTTGAGCGTGCGGTAGTCAATGCACATCCTCTTTGTGCCGTCTTTCTTCTCCACGAAGAGCACTGGCGAACCCCACGGTGAGGCACTCGGCCGTACAAACCCTTGCTCGAGCAACTTCTTGAGCTGTTTCTTCAACTCGTCCAGCTCGTCAGACGACATCCGGTACGGACTCTTTGCAACGGGCCCCGCCCCCGGCATCAGCTCAATCACGAACTCCACGTCCCGGTCTGGGGGTAACTCCGTAAGCTCCTCTGGGAACACGTCCGGAAACTCACGGACCACTGGGATTTCTTCAATCTCTTTCCCACTCATGTTGCACATCATCGTAGCAACCTTCGGACTCGTGGCTCGATCCGCACTATAGTTCCACCGGGGTGTTCTAGCCGTACAACTCGGGGTTGCAAGAGACTATCCCGTTGTGCTTTGCCAACCAATCCATCCCTAGGATCACGTCTATCCCGGTAGACTCCAAAACCGTCAAGTCCGCCGTAAACTCGTTGCCCTTCAAACACCATCCTCACTCCCCGCACTCTAACGTACTCCTCTTCTCTCCTAGCGGAGAGCTAGTCAAGATAGGCCTTGGTCGAGGCTTAGTTGGTAAAGACCTTTCTTTAACAAACTTGGTAGAAATATACGAAAACCGAGCTCCGCATCGAACAAAACAGCTTGCCAAAACCGAGTCAACAAGGAACTCACCAAGTGTGACGTCGGGGGTGAGGCTGCCGCATCCTCGGCGGTGAGGTGGTTCGACGGCCTCGTGTAGGCGCCGGCCGAGCGGTCCTCTCGCCGTGTACGGGGTGGGCCGTCCTCCCGGTGCTGGTGGCTTGGCCGGGGTCCGGAACCGAGAGCCGCGGTTCGACTCCCCGGTGGCGCCTGCTCGTGGACACTCGAACGACTTGTGCCCAACTTTGTCGGCAGTTGAAGCAAGTCACCTTGGATCTGTCTGCTGACTACGGTGGGGGTCTCGGTTTCCAGCTGTTCTGTCCTCCACTCCCGCCTGGGTTGGCTCTCGCTCGCGGGCCGAGACTGAGTGACGTGGTGCCTCTGCTGAGACTGGTGGCCCTGAGCGTAACCTGTCCTCTGCCTCTAAGGTGGTCCTGAGCGTCCTGCCTGGTCTGTGCGCTTGGACTTGCTTCCACGAACCTCCATGTACTCAAGCCTTGACCTCTCCACGATCGGTGCCTTGTCGATAATGGAGCGAAGTGTCGGGCGGTCGTGTGCGGACAAGTGGTGTGCCATCCCCTTGTGCGCCCCTTCCCCGAACCGGTAGACTTTCTTCTTCTCGTGTCGGTGTCGTCCGGCACGTACCTCATCGGCTCCTCGGTAGCGGTTGGCGTACTCCCCGCACCGACATGTTTCCCATCTTGAGGTGCCCGAACTCGTCGGCCCTTCCCTGTCCATCACTGCATCTGGGATGTGGTGGCTCCTGAAGGCCTCCACAAACTCGTCCCACCCGATGTGCAACGGGTCCCGGTGCGAGTCACAGTAGCTGTCCCACCACGCACTGGCGGTGCCGACCAACTGGTGCGCGGCCACGGTCACACACTCCTCCTCAGTGAGCTCAGTCAGCTCCAGCTTCTTCTCAATCTCACGTAACCAGTTGTCTGCGTCCATCGGGTTTGCTGAGTGGTCGAAGGTAGGCGGTCGCAGCTTGTTGAAGTTCTCAACCTTCTTCTGGAAACCCTCCGGCGCGTTGTGGTGCTGACCCCTGTGGTTGTTGTTGTTGTTGTTGTTCTGAGCCAGCAACTGGGTGATCGTCTGCATCAGCTGAGTCTGTACTGCCATCACGTCGGCCAAGTTCGGGGGAGGTGGCGGTGGTGGCACCTCGTGTCCCTGAGCCTCGGCCTCGCTCCTCCCTCGGGCCGGGGTACTGCTCGGGCTCGAGCTCCTCGCTCCCGAGCTCCCTCGTCGTCGTGCGCGGCTCCTCGACCGCCAACTCGGCCTCCTCGGCCTCCGCGGCTGCCGGGCCTCCGCGGAGCCCGCCTCGTGGCGCGTGACCTCCACGGCGTCCGCGGCCTCTCGCTCCCGCTGGGTTAGGGGCATCCTCCCCTCCGTCGTCCCCAGCGACCTCCTCGAAACGGGCCAGGAGTTGCCCGGACCTCCTTGCTCCCGACATCTGTTCCAGTTGCAAGAGTCAGTAGTGGTAGGGAGAATATACTTATCAAGGTTATTAACTATAAAGGAGTAATCCTGCTAACAATCAAAGAATTCATACAGACATAAAGAAGCATGAAATCCGAAAGAAACCATGAAGATCCATGTCACTCAATCAATGCCACCATACAAAAGGGGTGCACCTCGAGGTTTACTCCAACGACCTTCAAGGGTACACGGCAACACATCACGCTAACGCATGGTACATCATGGGGTAGCTACTACAGGCATGACAGCAAGAGCGGCAACATGACATCTAACTCATTACATCGACTCAGAATCTACTGCTAGATCTCTACTCCCATCACGGGGTACACTAAGGCGCCTCTGGGCTGGAGTCTGGTGGAACCGAGTAGAACGGCGGTGAGTGAGTCCCTGGGTAACCCGGCACCCAGATCGCCGGTCCTCCGTAGTAGTCTCGGGTATCCTGAAGAGCACGGTCCATCTCTGCTGTGTTCTGAGAACCACTCGGGTACGGGCGCACACGTGGTAGGAGCGTCGGGGGTAGCTCGAAGGTCTCTGTCCTCAGTCGGGGCCTCTTCTTGGGCGGTAGCTGCGCAGAGAGCGCCTCCAACTCTCTCAGCCTCTGCTGGTCGGAACGCTCCCAGGCCGTGCGGGTCCTGGCTGCTTGGTCTCTCTCCTCGTAGACCAGTCCACCGAGGTAGCACAAGTGGTGGTAGTTGTGTCGACTCGACTCCTGAAGGTCCCACATCTTTACTTGATAGTCAGCTGCTACAGCTCCAACTGACTCAACCGGTCCCTCGCCTCTGCAAGCCTCACTCTGTCCTCACGCGTGGCCTCCACTGTAGCCCGGTGCAACTCCTGCTCTGACCTCAGTCGTGCCTCCAGTGTAGCGATCCTCCTGGCGTCCCTCTCGGTGCTGGCTGCGGCTGCCGCCAGTCCAAGCTGTACCAGCTCCCCGTTCCTCACGTGCGACTCCTCCAGCCGGTCGAGCAAATCCTCTCTCTCCAACTCCAAGTCCTGGACCCGCTGCAGACTATCATCCCACTTCCATCTCAGGTACGCGATCTCACTGTCAGCCCAGAAAAGCGCCTGGTCCTGAGCCAGGATGCACCGTCTGGCCGCAAGCATCATCTTGTCCTCCTCCACTGAAGTCACCTCAAGGTACTGCGCTCGGTCGCTCGTGTCCCAGCGGCTCGGGTCGTAGACTCCTGTCGGAAGCACGCTGAACGGGGTGTCCTTAAGCTTCTCCCCCAGCTGGACACAAACCCTCTTGAGAGCTCGGCGTGCGCTAGACTGGTGTGCCTCCATGGTCGAACTCTCGTAGCAGTGCACCTTGACCTCCTTGAACTCTGGCACCCGTGGGTCCGCCGGTACCGTAACGGTCAGAAAAGTGGAAGACTGCTCCAGGTGCCCCATGGTCCTCCCCGTGTAGCTGACTCGGTCGGTCCCTACTCCGGCTGCCTCCAGGCACTCCCTCAGCAAGCGACAGAAGCCTCCGTACCTCCTGCCGTCCGACTCCAGAGGAACCCACGCTCTCTCCGCTATCTGCACAACGTTGTTAGAGCGTAGTTAGTAAGGTAGTTAGTGAAAATTAATCAAGGTAATGCATATATATAAGTATAGATATATACATACGGAAGCCAAGGGGGTTTATATAAAGTTTCAAGGTTCAGAAACGGCTCCCTAAACTAGCGACCATTCCTGGGGCTCGTCCTACTGTCAAGCATGGCTCTGGTACCAACTAAAACGACCCGGATTTCCACGATCGGAACCCCAAATCTTAGCACCTCGGTGGTAGTCCCAGGAGAGCTACCACGTGCAATCCCTGTCTCAACGATGCCCAAAATCCATACAGAAAGATCAAAACAGTAAAGTAGAGTACAACATTTATTTTATTACATTAATCAGAGTACATCTCTTCGGCACATGCCGGGTACAAGTCCATCAGGACTGAATCAAACATAAATAAAATGTCTAGCAGCGGCTCCATGAAAGCGCGGGAAACTCCATATCCGCAGGCAGCTCAAGTGTAGGAAGAGCTCTAGTCCACCCAACCGTCGTTGTCGAAGTCGTAGTCCGGCTCTGCGTCAGAGGCACCAGGGTCTACCCGATAAGCGGGTAGGTCATGTCAGCTTCCCAACAAAGAGGCAAAAGCGGTGTATATTCTACTATGCATGAGACATCCCTAATCTGGCTGTAGAAAGCTTAAGCAAAGCAGCAGTGCAACGTACAAGGTAAGCAGAATGCAGCTAGGAGGTCCACACCTCGGGGGAGCTTCTGCTCCCGAGGTCCACACCTCAGGGGTCCACACCCTGCTCAAGGAATTCCACACCAAAACTCCGGATCTCCAACCACGATCCAGAACCCAACTCTCATCTGCGATGTGGGGCCCACCTGCTCCCATCCCCACATCTCAACGGCCGTAGCCGGGCTCACACACTCGGGGGAGAGAAGAAGCACAAGAGAAGTGTAGCTAGTCAGCATAACAGATCTTGGGACTGTCCATAACCAGTGGACACGGACTATAGCTATAGGTTTAAACACTCTGCAGAGGTTGTACAACTGTACCCGCCCGAATAGGACCGGAACCGGCCGTCACCGGTACCCGACCCTACCATACGGCTGAAGGCCTAGTAAGTGGATAGTACCCTCCTGCGTCTCCGAGCCTGGCTCAGCCTCCGCGGCAGAGCTCGTACTACCCGCGAGAGGTCCCTCGAAGCTGTGGAACCCTTCCCCGGCCTCGCCGGGGGCAAAGTCTTCTAAGGAGGGAAAGACCACTCCCGACACGGTCACACCGACCCGCCTACAGGAGGGACGCCATCCACTACAAGTCTCACCCCGCACCCCCGCCCATAACAAGGCGGGCGGTTTGTACGGTAAGAGTCCAAAGAAACATGGTTAAACTGACGATCGGTCCTTAAGGGCCGAGAGCGAGCACTCACCATCTCCACCCCATACGACACGTCCCTCGGGTTAGAGGCCAGATCGCATCTTCCCTCGGCAGACGTTCACAAGTAACCAAGCGGCTCGCTCCCACCAGAACACAGCAAGGAGATACGCACCCAGAACGCACGCTAGAAACACACCGAGATATCCACATCTCGGTCAAGCCCGCAGTACCATCCATAATCAAGCAACAAAAGTATGGATAGTTGAGGTAAGGGACTAGCGAGGGGTCTGTAGCTAGTCCCGCAGGTAGTAGAACAAGAAAACAGGATATAACAAAGCATCAAGGCATGGCTATTAAACGGGTTATGCAAATCATCAGATCAATGCATTAAAGTAAAGCACTAGCAACTATTTAACAACATGGGATCTATATGGTTGGGAGTGACATGACACCTTCGTTGCCGTTGAAGCAGTCGCTGTCTGGAGCAGTGTACTCGGGGTCCTCCACGTCCTCCTGGTCGAAGCTCGGGTCTGCAGCACGAGATTCGACACGAAAAATAAGAATACGGTGCACATCTAAGCGAGAACTCCAAATAAGAATCAATTTAGAAGATCCAAAAGAACCCAAACTACCTACAATCAGCAAGGTTTCGCAAATACGGATTTATAGAAATTAATTTTATATTTTTCTGAGCTCCCTAGAATTAGTTATGAATTTTTAAAGGTTAAAAACATTTTCTGGAATTTAAATTAGAAGAGAGAAAGGGGTTTTCAGAAAATACGCCGCTGACGTCAGCATGACGTCAGCGTGGTGTGGTTTAACAGGCTGAAAGGGCCAGATACGATGCTGGGCCGTGGGTGGCCCAGTGGGTTTGGTTTAGCTCAGAACCGGGTTTCGGCCCAACCTGGTCCAGGCGTCGCAGCCCACCTAACGAACTTCACAGGTCTGATTTTTACCCCCCTACTACAACCCGCACCGGGCCGACGGCCTGCTAAGGAAAAAGATAGCTGGGCTCATAGCCCAGATCCGGCCGGCGGCCCGTTTCCCAGGTGAGAGGCGCTCAGGAAAAACCATGAACACCAGGCGCTCGATGGATTGCCTGGACGGCGCAGCGGCCGCGCGGCGCGTCGCCGGCGCCGGTCCGCGGGTGGCAAACGTCCGGGCACCACCACCATCAAGTTGATGCGCTCGTCACGGCTCGGCATGCGGGGTGTTCCGGCCGGATAGGCGCTCGCGTCCGTGGCCTCACGCGCGGCGAGCGGCGCGTCGTCCCGTAGCCGGCCCGATGCCTCCGCCGCCGGCGCGTCACGGCGCGGCGCCCCCCAATCCCCACCTCGCAAAAAGACTCGGGACGAAGCCCGCTCAACCAAACATGCCTCGCGCGTCCCCGCCTGTTGACCCGGCGCGGCCGCCTGGTGACCAGTGCGCACCGCGCGGCAACATGGCGGCGCACACGCCCCTGCACATCAAGCTTGGCGCGAAGGCCAGCAACCAGGCAAGAAACGACAGCGACGCGTCTCGACGTCGCGAACCCAACACAGGAAGGAGACCAAGGAGGAGAAGAGAGAAGAGGGGCCGCGGTGCTCACGGTGGGGCGACGGTGTAGTCGTGGCCGGCCTTTCCGTGGCGTGGCGTCGGTGTTCCGGGCGTGAAGGCGTTCCGGCGAAGTAGATGCCCCGGTGGTGTAGGTGTTCACGCCGGCGATGTACTCCGCAGCTCCGGTCCTTGCTCCCGCCGCTCCTGGTTCCCGGCTTCTTCCCCTCCTGGTGCGGCGCGGCGGCGATGCGCTCCTCCCTTGGCTCGTCGTCGGCGCGCCGGTGTGGCCGCCTCTCCCCTTGGGCCGGCGCAGCGGCAGCGTCTTCTTCTACCCTCTCTCACGGCTCCCTTTCTCAGATGGGGTGGAAGGGAAAACCCCAGTGGGGTTGGTGGCGGTGGACAACAAGCCCTTCGCATCCCCCCTTGCTTTTGAAACCCCAACGCCGCAAGGACGAGGCGAAATCCCTGGGCTGCCCCGGCTTGGACCTCCCGGGCGCCCGTGGCGGCGCCGCCCGCTCTCTCTCTACGCGACCGTGGACACTGGGGGCAAGGCGCGGGGGTAGAAGGGGCTTTTTCTCCCCCAGCCCTGGCTCGATTCGCGTGTGGGCGCGCCCGGCCCCTCGGCGTGCGTGCCGGCCGGGCGGCCGGCCGCGCCCCGCGCCGTGCGTGCGGTGCGGCGGGGACCGCGGCGCATAGAGCGGCTCGGTGACTAGGCGGGCGGGCGCAGGCGAAGGGGGAAAAAGATGAGAGGATAAGGGGGATCAGGGCCTGACAGGTGGGGCCTGCCTAGCAGTGACACTGGCATGAAAAGGGGAAGGGACGCGGTGGCTGACTTGCGGGTCCCACTCGGCAGCGAGAGCGGCTGGGCAAACCGCGGGGCTTTGGTGGGCCGCGCGGGTTAGTTGGGCCGAAAGGTGGCACGGGTTGGGCCGGCTGCAAAGCGAAGGAAGGAGGATGCGGCCCAGTTATCAAGTTTGTCTATTTGCAAAATAAAAAAGAATAAGCTTTGAACTAGGGTTTGATTAAGAGTTTGAATTTGATTCCCACTCAAATTCAAACTTCACACATTTGAACTCCAAAAGAACCAGAGAAAAACCAACTCACATATTTTAACATAATTTAAATATATGTTTTTATAAATGGGATAAATTGGTGGAGAATCTAGGGAAGGGCTAGCAATTTTGGTTCAAAAATTGATAGCACTCAAATTCAAGCAAAAAGTTTTAATTTTTCGCAAAAATTACACACCTAAATTCCTGGGTTGTTACAGCACCCGAGCCACTAGATGGGATCCTTCTTCGCGTCGTACTTGGTGATCCCCAAGGGTTTAAACTTGTCCGAGAGGAGCAAGTTCCGAAGCCGAGGAGAGAAGGCGGGGAAGCCGTCGTTGTCGCCTGCAGTGGCGGACTTCTTCCGCCGCAGTTCTTCAATCTTCTGGCGGGCGTCGTAGCCGCCCTGTGAGGCTCCGGAGGCGTGGCTGTTCGCATGGTCTCGACCGCCGCGACTGCCCCTGCCGCCGGCCCTCCTGTTGGCCCCATGGTTGGAGCTTCCGCCATCGCTGCCGCCAGGGTCACGGACGCCGCCGCCAGGGCCGCGGTGAGGGATGATCTCACGGTTGCTGTTGCCACCCTATGAGGGTCCACCGGCGTTTGCACGAGTACGATTGGGCTGAGCCGGCAGCTCGGCTCAAGTACGGTTGCGGCCGAGGTCTACGCTACGACTTGTAGCTTCGTTGTCGCAGTTCCTAGCGGGACGAGGCTGGTTCACCCTGTTGTCGACCCGCATGAAGTAAGCGTCTTCTGCGATCTTGGCGATGACTTCCCCAGCACGTATCCCCTGAGCTTGGCGTGCGATCGCTGTGATCGACATAAGGCATTGCTCGGGGGTGGTGTGTACCCTGCTCTCGACTTGTTCGAGGGCCTCCGCAAGGTTGCGGATGGGTAAGCTGTCTCAGAGATGCCGGCGCCGTTCGTTCCGTCTTCTGTTGCGCTCACGTCGAGCGTCCCGGTTGGCGTCGATCTCATCCGCGGGTGCTTCAGCAGACAGCTCGTCTGCGGAGATGTCTTCAAGGTACTTGTCAGGTGTCGTCCTCGAAGTTCCTGGTGTGTCGCCGGTAGCCATGAAGACTTGGCGATCGGGGTTGCCAAGACTGGAGTCGGAGCTCGCCACCTCGGTTGGAGTGTACTCCTCAGCTTGAGCGAGTGGTGTTCCCTCCTGGAACGGGAGCGAATCGAGGTAGGCGACGTAGCGTGAGTCCCCGCTTATCAGGTCGGCGGGCTTGCGGTCTGGCCAGTAGACGAATCCCCCGGCCGGTGTGGACGTTATAACCAGCCCAGAAGTTGGTCCTCACAAGGGTTGCTCAGTAGTGTTGTCTTCGGATTCGGGATCCTCAGGGTCCGACCCGAAGTCGAACTCATACGCGGAGTCCGAGTAGAAACCAGAGAGGGGGTTGGAGTCCGAAGCGTGGCCGGGGGCGGTGTCGGAGTCCGAGTTGTACTCGGGTACGGGCTCCTTGCCGACCCGGCGTGAAGAGGGAGCCTCCGTGCGGGCCCTGCGAAGGTTGCGGGGACCACGCGTGGAGCACTCACGGGGTGGGGAGACCACATGCGATGGCTGAGCAGCCGGTTCGCACATGGTAGCCAACGGGGACGTCTGTGACAACCCGCCCAGGCAAATACCGTACTATCTCCTAAGACCGATCCGCTTTGGTCATTAAGCAATAGTAAAGTATCATTCTATCGTTAGTTGCCGGGTTAACGCCCGGTAAATCACTTGGACATCGAACAGAGGATCGACACATGCATTAAAACTCACGCGAAGGCGAGTACAGAGTACAACATAGATTAGAATATTTTGGTACAAACCATTGTTCCTGACATGGAGTAGGGGTTCAGAGTTCGAAAATACAGCGAAAATAATTTAAACTAGCACAACGGTAAACATCACAGGAGGCCATCCGTGATGTCATTACTTGTCGTCACCCTTCTGATCAATCACACCTGCAACAATAGTTTTTAAAGCAAGGCTGAGTATACTAATACTCAGCAAGACTTAACCGTCGGGTGATGACTATATCACCAACCTCTAGACATGAAAGGCTTTTGGCCGGTGGAGTTTCTTTTGCTGAAACAACTACTAAGACTAGATCCTTACTTTCAAAATTTTAGCACAAGTTCTAGTTGATTACCATTTCTAAATGTGCCATCTAATCCAATCAAGAATTGGACAAGCAATTAATTCATACAACAATATTTCTCGAGTTCCATCATTATGGGATATCATGGCCAGTTGATTAAGCAGTCTCGGATAACGGTGAGAGGCCCACAATTGATTGATTTAAACCTTGCAAGGTAAACCCAAACACACGGTAGGCTGCCCCCGCGAGAACAACTTTCCCAGGTCGTCCCCAAAAATCCTCGGGTTGGGATCGAATCTTACAGTCCCTGGTGCAGGCTATCCAGCATACCCCGCGAGATACCCGGAGTCACCATACACCACCCTTCGCGGTAGCTAGCCGGTTAGGAGATTTCTCAAGAGTAGTAACGGTAGGATCCCGTGCCGCCTCATTAAGGTACTAGGCTTACCGGTTCCATTCCCGGCAAATGTTTGGTACGTTCAAAAGCTTAGCCCACGAAAACCACTAGATCGGAGCCCAATCCCATGCTCTTACCACATGAGCAATCCATTTAAGGATTCCTATCTAGGAACCTATTCTCGCGAGTGACGAACATCACTCGACTTCCATCGGGTCCTATAGCATGGCAGCTATCGACCTAGCATACTAGTGATAGAGGATAGGTACCTAAAGATCATGCATCTAGGGTTTCATTCAACTCGTCAAACGTAAATGCACAATCATAGCAAACATAATTGCATAATTTTAAAAGACGGGGTTAATGATCTGGGGCTTGCCTTCGCTGGCAAGGTTGGCCTTGGGCCCTTCTGGACTTGGGTCCAGGTCTTGAGCTACGTTTACGCACGGCAGCTCTTTGTCGGCACCTTCGTCTCCTCCTTCCGGCACGAGCGTACGTCTACTGGCGGAAAGATCTACACGAAGATGCAAATGCAAGATTTATTCGACGGTTTTTTTACTTTAATCACTTACAAACGATATTGACAATCAAGGGGTGTATTTGTTGGGCACATTCACCTAGATAAGAATACATTCAGCATACTCTTCCATAAAGGAACAATATGCAACTCTTTATTAATTATTCTTTTTGATGGTGATTGTGTACATATATATGTAAATAATTTAATTTAAATTCACCAACAGTAGTGGGTAGGTATATTTAACCTTTTAACATGATTTGCAACCACCCTCAAGTTAACATGAGTGGTTTGGTGATTTTTCTTTTAGGAAGGTTATTGGTTGTACATGGGTTATTCTTTTATTGCACAATTGAATAAAGGTTTCTTTGTACTTGTCATTTCATGTGAAAGCTTTAATCTTTTTCCTTTCAGAAGCAAAGATATGAATAATATTTTTATCCTTGAATTAATTCCTTAGCAGCAATGAGAATTAATTATCTTTTAATTAAATTAGATAATACTTTCAAAAAGGAAAAAGAATTAACTAAGGGCTTTTCTTTATTTAATTTCTTTTTAATATTAAAAAGGGCTTTTAAGCTTTTTATTAAGCAATTAAATTACCAAAAATTAAAGTAGTGTTTCTTAAGCCTACTAGCACCTATCCTGGTCCATTGGACCCACATGTGAGTGTTGGATGCTAGGAAATTAAATACTATGGAGAATAACAAAGGGCTAGCTAGTGATTCAATTTAAATGCATACAAAAATAAAATAGCAACAAAATAATCCAAACTTTCTTATTCATGCCCTCTTGTCCTAAACAAGCCTAGAGAACCAGCATGTTCACATAAAAACTCTACTGATCTTAGCTTATTAATTTACAAAGGAAAACATGCATAATTAGAGGATAAATATTTCTGGAAAGCCAAAAATCACGATTAATTCACAAGATCTGTATTTTGGTATTACAAGACAGTGTGCACAAGTTGAGCTCAAAAACATAAATATATTTAGCAATAAAAATCATTTATTCAGATCTGCCAGAAATGGAAAAACATTTTTATAAAAAGCTTTACATCATAACTTTGTGCAATTTTTGGCATAGAAGCTATTCATGACCTAACACACAACATATCCAAAAATTAGCTACAGAGGATTTATGGTTTTTGAGATATTGCAGATCTAGGGTTTTCACATTTGTATTTTTCATGCAAACAATAAAAGGAATAAGCTCAGGCCAGAATAACAAAAGTTGTGGGGTATTTCACCATGAATCCAACAAAATTGGTTTTACATTTTTCTGATTTTTCTGTGATTTTCTACGCAATTTACAAGAATCAGTCAAAGCTCAAGTACTATTTAAGAACTACTTTGCAGCTAGGCCCTCGAAGTTTTCTGGGTTCACAACTATACCCTTACTTTTGTGCTGTAGCCCTTAGAAAGAGTTTCCTTCTCGCAATGTAGCCCTCACGGCCGGCCGCCGCGGCTCCAACCAAAATCCCGGCGGGGCCGGCGGCGGGGTTGGCCGAGGAGGGGCCGGAGAGATCCCCTAGCCCACCTAGGAGAGGAGGGGCGCCGGAATTTTGGGAGGGGGACCCGCCGGCGAGCGGCGCACCGACGGCCGGGGGGTGGCGGTCGCCGTGGCTGTCCAATGTCCGGCGGGAGCGGCTCGGTGGGGAGGAGGGGCGAGGCGACGAGCATCCACACGTGCCAGAGAGGGTGTTGGGTGGTTTAGTTGGGGAAAACCGCCGGTAGGGCGGGGTGCTCACCGTGGTGGCCTCCCATGGCGCCGGTGGCAGTGCGGTTGGCCGCAGGGTGGAGGTCTGCGCGCGGGGCGAAGGGGCAGCGGTGCCTTATAGCGACGGGTGACCCTCCTAGCGACCAGGGGATGGGCGGGGGGTGCCTTGGGGCGCGTGCACGCCGGACGACATCGCAAGGACCGCCGGTTTCTGTGCGAACGCCGTGTACGGGTCGGTCCGAAAGGTGAGGCGCACACGGACTTCAAGGGCGCCTCGGTGTGCGTGTGCCCTGGGGAAGGAGCGGTGCGTGGGCGGGCGGCGCGGCCGGGCGCGGCGGGGGCGCGCGCGCGTCGCGGCGCGCGACGTCGCAGCGCGGCGTGCCGGCCCAAAATTGTGTCGCTGCGCCCCTGTTTGGACACGCATAGCTCCAAAAACTTGAATAAAAGTGCACAAGGCAATGAATAGGAAAGTTGTAGATCTAACTACCCTCTACAACTTTCGTAAAGGTCGTCTAGTGTTTTTCTCGACGGATTTGGCAGGAACGTCGTGCCAACTTGAATGTCGGCCTGTTCTAGAAAACAGGAGGTACTGTCAGTCGATCGAGTTTTTCACCAACTTCCACCCAAAATTTGAAATGCCAATCTACATGAAAGTTGTGTCCCTCAACAAGATGGACAACTTTCAAAAAGGTAGATTTTGAAGTGTTTAGATGAATTTTGGAGAACGAGGCAAAAGTTCTGGACGACATTCGCTGACGTCAACGGTTAAGCCGGTTTTGACCGTGTCTTTGACCAAGGGTCCACTACGGGTGTGTGTAGGCTTGGTCAAGGGGTTCATTAGGGTTCATTAGCGAGGTTTTCGGGTGATGACCCAGGTTGACCTAGGTTTGAATGGTGTTTGACTGGTTTGACTCGGCTGATCCAGTCATTAGCGTTAATGACGGTAAATAAAAACCTGGGGCGTCACAACGTCGAGTTCGAGTTGGAAGCGGATCCGAGCTCGAAGTCGGCGTGTTGGTCGAAAGCGAAATTTCGCCGAACTTGCCGGCGAGTTCGCCCGTGACTACTTCGGGAAGCGTCACGAAGCCGGTCTCCGGGTTGGGCGGCATGGTGAGGCGGCGTTGGAAGGATCCAACACCGTCACCAGTGCAGACCCAGGCGCCGAAGACGAAGGTGTCGCCGCGGTGGAAGGCGACGGTTGGCTTGATGTAGACAGGAGTCGTCGAGTTCGCCATGTGATCTCGGGCGAGATCCCCTACCTAGCGTGCCAGCTGTCGGTGTTTTAGACCGGCAACCTACTAAGGGGAGTACCCGAAGTAGATGAATGTGGCCTCGCCGAGATCGGTAACTCGAAGGAAGAGACATGTGGCACACAATTTAGACAGGTTCGGGCCGCGAGGTGCGTAATACCCTACGTCCTGTATGCTGCGTAGCTCTGGATTGATTGGGTATGATTACAAGATGATGCAATCTTACACCGTGAGATGAGATGATGAGAGAGGGGTCTCTGCCTCGCCTTATATAGTCCGGGAGGCAAGGTTACAAATCGGTTTAGGGAGAGAGTACTAGTCGAGTACGTCTAGGAGTCCTCTATACAGTGCGGGACATGTACAGCTTCCTAACCGAGTACTTCTCCTCTGTAGTCCTTGTGCTTCACGCCATCAGGTACCATGCAGCGCAAGTCAGGTAGTCCCAGGGGCCCACCGAGTAGTCGGTCTTGGTACCCACCGAGGTAGTGGGCCCAGGGAGGTCCATACGACAGCTATCTCCACGGGCTACGTCATCCCCGTCGGCGTCGACGACGAGGTGGAGATGAGCCGCGTGGACACGCTCGCCGCTCCCGCCGCCAACATCCTCGCCGAGGACTTCATGGAGTTCTTGTTCCCTAACGCTCCTCCGGCTGGTGGCCCCGAGGCCTGAAAGTAGCAAGGCGTTCAAGCCCTTTAAGCTTTTGGTGTTAGAATTTGAGCCACGCAGCTGTATGTAATAAACACAAAAACATTTGGATGTTTGTAAGTTTTGAATGTTTTATTCCTGCTTTGCCCATTACGCTATTCCATCTCTTACTCCTTTGCTTGAGCGAATTTTAACTGGGGAGTTTGATTCTACGAGTAGCCTGCTAGTTAAGAGGCTAGGGAGAAGGGTCGTATTCTTCTAGAGGCATAGGCTATCTCCGACTTGTGCATCTTTTCTGCCTGGTCGCTTGCGCCCCGCATAAATTCGCCCGAGGCTCGGGTTGAGTAGTTCTTAGCATATTTTTTGGTCACCCTTTTACTTTATTAATCGATGGAATTTACATTTGTACAACCAACTGGGGTGTTGGGTGTGTAGATAATGAAAAAAGACTTGGAAATCCTTTCTAAGGGTAGAAGTGACGTAGCAGTTGGATGTTCCAAGCATTTGTGAGCTCCTCGCTGTCCTCGTTCGCCAGCTTGTAGGTACCGGGCTTGAGCACTTTGATGACGACGTAGGGTCCCTCCCATGGGGGCGATAGGTTGTGGCGGCCTCGATTGTCTTGGCGCTGCCTTAGGACTAAGTCCCCTTCGTCGAAGTCTCGGTGTCGTATTTTCCGGGCTTGGTACCGCCTCAACACCTGCTGGTATCTTGCCGAGTGCATTAGGGCCACGATGCAGGCATCGTCCAGTTGATCCAGCGAGTCCTCGCGGGCTCGCTGGTTGGCGCCCTCGTAATAGCCCTTGGTTCTGGGCGATCCGTACTCCAAGTCCGTGGGGAGGACATCCTCCACGCCATAGACCAGGAAGAACGGGGTGAATCCTGTGGCCCTGCTAGGGGTGGTCCTGAGGCTCCAAACGACCGCTGGCAGCTCCTGGAGCCATTTTCGGCCAGACTTGTTCAGCCTGTCGAATATCCTGGGCTTGAGGCCTTGTAGGATCATGCTGTTGGCATGTTCCACCGACCATTAGTCTGTGGATGTGCGACGGCCGCCCAGTCCGCGCGGATGTGGTGCTTGTCGCAGAACTCTAGGAACTTTCTGCCAGTAAATTGCGACCCGTTGTCAGTGATGATGGAATTCGGTACCCCGAACCGGTGGATGATGTCAGTGAAGAACGACACGGCTTGTTCCGCCCTGAGGTTCATGATTGGGCGTGCTTCGATCTACTTGGAGAATTTATCCACGGCAACCAGTAGGTGGGTGTAGCCCTCGGGCGCCTTTCGCAAGGGCCCGACGATGTCGAGCCCCCACACGGCGAAAGGCCATGTGACGGGAATCGTCTGGAGGACATGCGCTCAGAGATTGGTCTTGCGGGTGTAGAACTGGCACCCCTCGCAGGTGCGTACGACCTAGTCGGCATCAGCAACCGCGGTGGGCCAGTAGAAGCCCTAGCAGAACGCAGTGCCTATGAGGGTGCTCGGCGCCGCGTGGTGACCACACACGCCCGTGTGGATGTCTCGGATGAGCTCACGACCTTGGGGGATGGGAATGCACCGCTGCAAGACGCCAGACGCGGCACGCTTGTACAGCTCGCCGTCGACGATGATGAATGACTTTGGCCATTCTGGCGATGCGCTTAGCTTCGGACTAGTTCGAGGGAAGTTCCCCTTGATCCATCCAAGCGAGATATTTGGCCCACCAATCCTCTATGTGGGAGGCTGGATCTGTGTCCATGGCCTCGACCTCGTCTGCACCATAGCCCTCGAGCATGGAATGCACAAACGCCTCGTTCGAGGGATCCTCATCTATAGGCTCCGCGCCCGCTGGGTTGGAGGGAGCCCCCGAGGGTTCCTCCTGGCTCGAGGGTGTTGGTTCGAGGTTGACGGACAGTTTTGCGACATCCCGCGCAAAAACGTTCGGGGGAACAGTGATTTGCCCCGACACAATTTTGGCGAGTTCGTCGGCCTCCTCGTTGTACCTGCGGGGGACATGATTGAGCTCGAGGCCGTAGAACTTGTCCTCGAGGGCTCGTATGGCGTTGCAGTAGGCCTCCATCTTGTCATCGTGGCAACTCGCATTCTTCATGACTTGGTCAATCACGAGCTGTGAGTCTCCCCTAACGTCGAGGTGTTTGATGCTAGTTTCGATGGCAATTCAGAGGCCGCAAAGAAGGGCCTCGTACTCTGCCATTTTGTTTGACGCAGGAAAATGCAGGCGTACCATGTACCTCATGTGTTCCCTGAGTGGTGAGATGAAGAGCAGGCCCGTGCCTGCCCTTATCTTCATCACTGACCCGTCGAAGTAGAGGGTCCAGCACTCGGCCTGAATCTGCAGCGGCGGCAGCTGTGTATCTATCCACTTGGCCACGAAATCCGTTAAGATCTAGGACTTAATCGCCTTGCGCGGCACGTACGTGAGCGTCTCACCCATAAGTTCCACAGACCACTTGGCGATCCTGCCCACCGCGTCCAGATTACAGATGATCTCCCCCAACAGGAATGAGGAAACCACCGTGACCGGGTGGGCCTCGAGGTAATGCCGGAGCTTACGCCGCGCGAGCACCACCACATAGAGCAGCTTTTGGATCTGCGGGTATCGTGCCTTGGTCTCGGACAGCACCTCGCTGATGTAATACACTGGCCTTTGGACTGGTCAGGGGTGTCCTTCCTCCGTACGCTCCACTACGATGGCCGCGCTGACCACCTGGGTCGTGGCGGTGACGTAGAGGTACAGAGGCTCGCTTCCCTAGGGTGGTGTTAGGATTGGCGCGTGGGCGAGCATCACCTTGAGTTCATCTAGCGCCTCCTGGGCCTCGACGATCCAGGAGAAGTGCTCGTGCTTCTTCAGGAGCCGGTAGAGGGGCAAGCCCTTTTTGCCGAGCTGCGAGATGAAGCGGCTCAAGGCGGCAAGCCATCCCAACACCTTCTGGACCCCTTGAGGTCTTGAATCGGGCCCATCCGGTCGAGGGCCATGACCTTCTCGGGGTTCGGCTCGATGCCTCGCTAGGAGACGATGTACCCCAATAGCATGCTGCGCGGCACCCCGAAGACGCACATTTCGGGGTTCAATTTTACCCCATTGGCCCACAGGTAGTCGAACGCGACGCGCAAGTTGTTAACTAGGTCGTCCACCTTCCTGGTCTTCACTACTATGTCATCTATGTATGCCTCAACGGTCCGCCCGATGTGGTCTCTGAAGACGTGCTGCATACATCGCTGGTATGTAGCGCCCGCGTTTCGGAGGCCAAATGGCATCGTCAAGTAGCAGAACATCCCAAACGGCGTGATGAAGGAAGTCGCGAGCTGGTCGGACTCTTTCATCTTTATTTGGTGGTACCCAGAATAGGCATCAAGGAAACATAAAAGCTCACACCCTGCAGTTGAGTCAACAATTTGATCGATTCGTGGCAAAGGAAAAGGAACTTTGGGACATGCTTTATTCAAACTAGTGTAATCTACACACATCCGCCACTTCCCATTCCTTTTCTTAACTAGTACAAGATTAGTTAGCCGCATAGGGTGAAAGACTTCCTTGATGAATCCAGCCTCGAGGAGCTTCCGCAGCTCCGCTCCAAACGCTCGGTGTCGCTCTTCGTCAAAGCGCCACAGCCGTTGTTGCACGGCTCGGGAGTGAGGTAGGATATCAAGGAAGTGCTCGGCGACCTCCCTCGAGATACCTGGCATGTCTGAGGGGCTCCACGCAAAGATGTAGGTGTTGGCGCGGAGAAAGTCGACGAGCACCACTTCCTATTTCGGGTCGAGGGTGGAACTCACCCTCAATGCCTTGCCCTCGGGGGCAGCAGGGTCGAGGGGCACCTCCTTGGTCTGCTCGGCAGCCTCGAAGCTGCCCGCGTGCTTGGCAGAGGAGTCGAGATCCTCGTTGACCAAATTCTCCAGGTTCGCGACAAGCGCCTCATCAAGCACGCCTCAGGATGCTCCACGCACTCGACGTCGTAGTCGAATGCATGCTCGATTGACGAGCCCGCGGTGATGACGCCTTTCAGTCCCGGCATCTTCATCTTGAGCTATGTGTAGTTCAGGGCCGCCATGAACTTAGCGTAGCACGGCTGCCCAAGAATGGCGCGGTATGCGCCCCTGAACCCCACCACCTCTAAGGTGAGTGTTTCCTTGCGGAAATTGTCTAGTGTGCTGAACCAAACCGGCAAGTCGATCTGCCCGAGGGGCTGGACGTGCTTGCCTAGCGCGTGTTAGATGGTGAGATCTGGACAGCCCACGGGGTGTTAATCCCTGTGGTTTAGATGTTCGTCGGGGAGGAGTCTAAGGCTAAGAACACGAATGTCACACATGAGTACGCGGAACACAGAGAACACGGCGAGTTTATACTGGTTCGGGCCTTCGGAGAGTAATACCCTACATCCAGTTGTTGGTGTAGATTGCTTGTGGATTAGATGATTGTACAAGGGTCGCCTCGTCTGCCTTATATTGGCCAGCGGATGAGGACGGTTCCCAGACTCCTGGTCGGTTACGACCAGGAGACCTAAGTCTACATTACACATCTTGCCATATCCCATCGATCTGCTTTGGTCGTAATCCACCGAGGTCTTGTCTTGTACGCCGAGTCATGAGGTCGTGGTGAATTAGCTCATCTGTGGAATCTTCTAGAAGGTCTTTAGGAGGTCATGTGGGCGACCAACTAGGTCGGTTGGGCCCACTGATAGGTCGGCGGGTCTTCTGGTAGGCCGGACCCACTTGTCAGGGACGGACGTGAGCCTGGTCGGTGGGGACCCAGGGGTGTAGGCGCAGCGACGTTAGAAAGGTCATGACGAAGTCATAGAGCTATCGATAGGTCGAATAGCATGCACGTCGGTCCAAAAGAAAAGAACAAATCAGCTTAGCAGCCGACCTGTTTGAAGTCTTGCCGAACGAAGAGAGGTCGAGTGACGACCTATAGAAAGCAGGCTTCTAATAGATCAAAACGACGATGAAAAAATTTAGAGGGAATCGAAGATGCACTCATGAGTAGTATCCGAGCATCGTGGCAGGCAGGATGGCCGGTATGATGGTCCAAATAAGAAGAGAAAAAGAAAAAGTAGTAGATCCAGTAACGATGTGATGTGAAACGAGTTTCCCAACAGGTCGGTACAACGAAGAAAACAAGAGGGCGTCGAAGACGCACTCGTAGAGTAGTCCCCGAGAATTGAGGCAGGCAGCATGGCTGGTTTGATGCTCAAAAAGAGAATAAAATTGAGTCATGGTCTTGATCGAACGAAGTGTACGGACACCCAGATCTCCTAACATAGCTGCAAGGAGTCTGGCGGGGCCGACCTCAAGGAGGCCTTGTAGGCATGCCAACCTCGAAGAGGTCTCAAATCATCAATGCCTAGTATCCGAGGATGCCCAGCAAGGTCTTGAAAAGGTGCGTCGGATGAAGAAGTCGTCTATTGTGGTTGAAACGATCAACGATGAAGCTGGTGAAATAACGTCGATCTTGAACGTATGGAGTGTAGAGATATCCAGATATCTTGCATAGCTGCAAAGAGTCTAGCAGAGCCACTCGAGGCATGCCGACCTCAGGAAGGTCTCAAAACCGAAAGCGCCCAAGCACCTAGAAGCACTTGGCAGGGCCATCAGGCGTGCACCCCACAGGGAGGCCTTCATTCCCAATGTAAAATACTGGGTGTCCAGAGCAGACTAGCAAGGCTACAAGTGCACGCCGACCTCGAAAGGTCACGCATCCGGAGCGCCCAACTAAGTTGGCAGGGCCAGAGTCATACCTCGGTATCGGAAGACCTAGGTATTTAGGCACGCCGACTTCAAGGAGGTCATTTTGGTGTCCAGACGACCAACATAGCTGCTAGCCATCCAGCGAAGCCATTGTACTAAGGTATTGGCGACCTCAGCAATAGGCACACCGACCACGGGGGCCCGACGAAAATGTAGATCTCTATGATGCTTCTAATCTCCATGGTGCTACTAATCTCTAGGCGCCCAGACGGATCTGGCAGGGCAGTGAGGCACGCCTACCCTAGAAGGTCTTCAATCTAACCTACGACCATTCTGCTCAGGAAACAGAAATATAGGCTGATTGGAATAGGTATGTTTACGTGTAGAGACATAGCGGGTGCACCAAGACGCAGAGCCTAGTGGGTGCAAATAAAAATCATCAGGTCATAGAGGAAGTTCGTACAGTTGTTACCAAAAGGGGGGAGGCTAAATTAGGCGCTGAGCCATCGACGTAGAGTCAGATTTTGGGTTGTAGCATAGACTGCAGGGTCACAGGTCAACAGTAGTCGGAGATGCTCTTGCCACCCAGAAAACGAAAAATTGTCCACTGATCGAGAGGGTTACTGTAGCCATGTGACCTCTGCGGCGGGGGTCAGGCATCATTGATGCGCAAAATGACAAAAGACGTCGTGAGTCAATAATGTCATCGCCTTTAATCATGCACAGACTACATGTCCCAATATCACGTGGTGACAGTGTCATCACTTCGCCAGCTGCCCAGGGAGCGGCTTTGGCTATAAATAGCACCTTTGAGACTGAAGGAGGCAAGCTCCAAGCACCGTTGAGCTATGGAGCTACAGAGTAGTAATCCCACCATGCCATGGGCTTGTGTTCGTCCACCAAATTGTAGGTTCTTGTTCTTGTAGAAGCTTGGAGCTAGGAGAATTCTCGCGAGATGGAGGCAACACCTTCACTCTATACACCCTGCCTCTGTGAGGTATCACGTAGAGTTTGGAGGTGATGCTGTTCGAGCTGGAGCTATAGCAGGACATCTCTGGTGAGCCCCGGGAGCTCACTAGGGTTTGGGTTTCAACGCCAAAGAGCAAGCTCGTGTCTCCATTCCAATAGTTGGAGCCGAGCATACCTTAGGTTGTGTGCCGTCCTGCAGCTGTCTCCCGCAAGGCCGCCATCAAGGTCCTAGTGCTAGGAGAAGTCTTGTGACGTACTCTGCTTCGGTAAAGTAGGTCGTGGTGACTGCTCTGGGTGGCCCAGGCCTTGTAGTATGTTTATCTTGTGTGTCAGGTTTTGGATCCAATGAGGTCGCAGGCGACTTGTGTACCTTCCAGTGGTCCATGTAATGTTCGCTCTCTTCTGTCATGTACTTGGTGGATTTGGCAAAATGACTTGTCAAAGACCTAAATTAATGTGACGTGGGGGCTTGCAAAACGTGTTTGCCATCAAGACGGCCTGATGTTGTCTTCTTGTTTAGCTGACGACCTGGAGTCAGAGTTTAGGTCAAAGCTGTAGTCTGTTAGCGAAAATCCGCCTTGATCTTCTCGCGAATTTCTCGGAATAGTGCCGTTGAGGCGTCTTGTACGGCAGAAGGAACCGCAACGGGCAGATTTGGTGGACCCCCCTATAAATAGGGTGGCCCGAGGCGGGGTTGACCCCATTCCCCTTTTGTCTTCCTCCCGTCGCTCTCATTTCTGCCACTGTCGCTCTCCCACCGCCGTAGCTCTCTTGCGGCCGTCTTGCTCCCGCGCGCACCCATCCAGCCTCCAGCTCCGGCCAGGCACGTGCTAGTACCACCGCTCCGTGCCGTGCTCCTCTTGCGCATGTGCATTAAAACCCTGTTGTCGGTGTTTAAACCTCTCGACCTCCATGGGAGGTACCCGCAGCAAGGTAGAAGGTGGGGATCGCCATGATCTGGAACCTGAAGGTACGCGCGAGGACACAAGACACGAGATTTATACAGGTTCGGGTAGCCGGAGTAGCTTCCCTACGTTCTGTTTGGAGTATTGCGCCCTGCGCTTGGATGTTGATCCCCGGAGGGATTGTGGATGTCCTCCTAGGTACCCGGCCCTCCTTTATATAGTCCAGGGGGCGGGTTCCTAGTCGGTTACAAGGCGGGAGTCCTAGTAGGATTACACGGAGCGAGTCCTAGTAGGAGTACGGGGGAATTCTAGTAGGAGTCCGTCTTCTACTCTTCCTCCTTCCTTGCATGAGTACCCGGGGAGTATGCCCGACAAGCCCCCGAGCACATTGTAGTCGAGAGTAGTAGTTCGAGTTGTCTTGAAGCCTCTGCGAGTAGTTCTTGAGCGTCCTCGAGTACTGCTTGGAGAAGCCTTCAATAGTACTTGAACTGCCGCGAGGCTGGAAGGTGGTCCAGCTCATCAGTCTTGAAGTCGAGATTATATGGAAGTGCGGTTGCAAAATCGCACTCCATATGGAGTAGCCCTCGAGCCTTAGGTTGAGTTGCAGACTCTAGCTGAGGGTCAATCTTGATTCCAAATCTTCCGTCTTGAAAAATTTGAATGATGGGTGTAGCATAGCAGCCCCCGAGCCTTGAAATGATTAGGTAATCAATCCAAGGGTCTTCAGTGTTCGCGAAAGCCATCATCTGAGTACTCTTGTAGCGTTCAGCCCCGAGCTCGTCGCCAAGAGAGCCGTTGGAGCCACGTCGAGTAGTTGTTAGTGCGAGCCCCCGAGCTAGAGAGCTAGCGAGAGACTACTCGAGTTGTTGTCGAGTAGTGATTTGGTGCGTAGCCCCCGAGTTCGGGAACTAGCCGCGCGGTGGAGGTACGCGGAGCGTCATCGGAAGTCGTCGCCGGAGCTTGACCTGAAAGTAGAGATGCGTACATTATGTAGCATTTTTGTAGAAATTGAATCTACAAATGACAAATACAAATATGAATATAGATGTAAATGTCATGTGTCATGCTCTTGTTTCGGTCGTAAGGCGTCGAGTAGTTAGCCTGATGTGGTTTAGCGCCCAGTCTCTATGATCGCTGTTTAGCCATAGCCGCTGGGGGCGTGGAGGCATGACAGGAGAGCTGGTTTAAACGCCCGGTCTCTGAGGAGCCTGTTTAGCCATAGACGCTGGGGGCATGGAGGCATGACAGGAGAGCCGAGGCTTTGCGCGGATCAAGGCGTGTTCTACTGTAGCGAGACCATTAAGAGGTAGACGAAAGTAGTCGACATGGCGACAAGAGAGAGCGTGATTGCTCGTTGTTCCGCATGGCGGAGAGCAGGATTGCGCAGTGCCTCCTCAGGGTGTAGCCGTTGTGCGCCTCCAGCACTCAGTACACGAAACGTCGTGGCAAGAGCCTCCTAATTTGGTGTACCAAGCCCGTGACGATCGGTCGCACCAACGCTCCCCAAGGAATAGGCGGCACGGTGTAGCTCGCCGCGGGTAGCCGTTGAGAGGCGTACACAGAGTAGTCTTTGGCGTTGGTTCCTGTATGTGGAGAGCAAGCCAAAGAAAAAATAATTATTGAAATAAGTGACTTAGCTTGATTCGTGGACGAGTGTCGACGAAGCCGTGGCAGTCGGTGATGGAGCTGCAACGGTTGGAGCTGAAGTCGACTAGTTGGAGGTGGATGCGGACTAGTTGTTGATGTCGCGGGAGCCGTCCTCGACTAGTTTTCTAGTTGAAACTAGTCGAGATAAGTAGTCGAGGTAGTCGTACGCCCAGAAGACGACGTCGCGGCGGCGTACGGCGTAGTCGATGTAGAGCCGCTGTGGCCGAGAGACGAGTACTCGCGGTGCACGGCAAGGTTGACGTAGAGCCCGTGCGGCCGGGTGACGAGTAGTCGCAGTGCACGGTGAAGTTGATGTAGAGTCGGTACGACGTAGTTGACGTAGTCGTAGCTGCGTACGTCTTCCAGTGCATGGAGCAAAGAACTCGGAGAATCCTTGGTAGCTTGGAATCTTGGCCCGGATGCGTGACGGTACCGCCGGATCGCTCCACTTTGATTCGGATTTGGACAGTGATGTGTCCATCTTGATCTCCAACCTGACGACTTGGGAACCGAGGCGGAAAAAAAGGAATTGGCGCTGTTTCCGCTTGGTTCATGTGCTTCTCTCGGATACGGCGAGTTGACGTGGAGAACTTCAAACTCAGCGAATTGGAATCCGTTTGCGCCGAGTAGATTGATCTGGATTTGGTCCTTAGAATTCGCCTGATGATCGTGACGATGGTCCCACGGTGGGTGCCAGCTGTCGGTGTTTAAACCTCTCGACCTCCATGGGAGGTACCTGCAGCAAGGTAGAAGGTGGGGATCGCCATGATCTGGAACCCGAAGGTACGCGCGAGGACACAAGACACGAGATTTATACAGGTTCAGGTAGCCAGAGTAGCTACCCTACGTCCTGTTTAGAGTAGTATTGCGCCCTGCGCTTGGTGTTGATCCCCGGAGGGATTGTGGATGTCCTCCTAGGTACCCGGCCCTTTTTTATATAGTCCAGGGGGCGGGTTCCTAGTCGGTTACATGGCAGGAGTCCTAGTAGGATTACACAGAGCGATCCTAGTAGGAGTACATGGGAATTCTAGTAGGAGTCCGTCTTCTACTCTTCCTCCTTCCTTGCATGAGTACCCGGGTGTATGCCCGACACCTGTGCAACATTAGATCCAACTTGAACCCTAGCGGCGAGATGGCAGCAGAGGCGGCTTGCATCCCGGACCCGTAGGCAGCGTGGGTCCGGCCAACGATGACCAAGGTGAAGATCCAAGCCCTGGTAGACCGCGGGCTACTCTGGCCGAAGGCAGAGGTGGAGTGGAGGGCTGTCGCTGGGGAGCAGTTCTCGAGCGAGGACGTCAAGGAGCAGGTCGTCTTCGCATCCTTCTTCGAGCGCGGCTTCAACCTCCCGGCGGGAGACTTCTTCCGTGGTCTGCTGTACTACTACAAGCTGGAGCTGGTACATCTCGTTCCCAACTCTATAACTGTAGTGTCGACCTTTATTCATTTCTATGAGGCGTATCTAGGGATATCGCCTCACTTCTTGTTGTGGAGGTATTTCTTCTGTGTAAAAAGCACTAGCAAGAGGTCGGGGCCAGTGGGGGCTGTAATGTTTAACTTGATGTCGGGGCTCAAGGCGGAGTGGATAGACACCGACCTCCCTGACAACACTGCTAGGTGGAGGTCGGAGTGGTTCTATATTGCAGATCAGCTTCCGGGTCTTCCACGTGGTACTGGCCATAAGCTAGTGAAGATAAATGAGTGGGACTTGGGGTTGTTGTGAGACATGGGTACCCTTGGGTCCCCACCGACCAGGCTCACGGTCGTCCCCGACAAGTGGGTCCGGCCTACCAGAAGACTCGCCAACCTTTTAGTGGGCCCAACCAACCTAGTTGGCAGCCCACATGACCTCCTGAAGACCTTCCAGAAGATTCCCCAGACGACCTAATTCATCACGACCTCAAGACTTGGCGCACAGAATAAGACCTCGTGAATTACGACCAAAGCAGATCGACGGGATATGGCAAGATGTGTAATGTAGACTTAGGTCTCCTAGTCGTAACCGTCCAGGAGTCTGGGAACCGACCTCATCCACTGGCCAATATAAGGCGGATGAGGCGACCTATTGTACAATCAATCCAATCCTCAAGAAACCTACACCAACAACTGGACGTAGGGTATTACTCTTCGGAGGCCCGAACCAGTATAAACTCGCCGTGTTCTCTGTGTTTCCCGTACTCGTGTGCGACCTTCGAGTTCTTAGCTTTAGACTCCTCCTCGCCGAACAACTAAACCACAAGGATTAACACCACCGTGGGTTGTCCAGATCTCACCATCTGACAGTTGGCGCGCCTGGTAGGGGCTGAGTCAAGGTTCTTCGTGCAACTCGATGGCTTCGACCAACGGCATCATCTTCCCGGAGAGCATGGCGGACATCCTCGCCAACCCTGTCGACATCTGCTTTGGCTCGATGCCGGCGACACCCACCGTTCCAGCCGCCTGCCTCGTCATCGAAGGTAACGCGGTCACCACCAACCAACTGATTGAAACCAATCTGTCATCAGAGACCCACCCACCCACTCCTAGCGACCTAATCGCCAGGATCAATCGTGTCGAGGGCATGCTCTCCGATACGATCAAAGTCTGTGAGCATGTCAAACACCCTCACACGACCTCGTCACCCTCCAGCATTCCTCTTGGCTTGCGCAACGCAGCTCGTGCAGCATCACGCTTCATGAAGCGCAAGATCCAGATCGAATCTGGGCCCAAGACCCAAGATTGTGGAAGCTGCAGGAATCACCTCGATGAACCCTGCCCTATCCATGAGAAGTCCAAGCACACCGCACGCTAGTCCCGTGTCCTCAAGAAGCTTCGCCGACCTCTTACCACGGCTCACCGTCGTCGGATGAACCAAGAGTCATCTCCGGACTGCCTTGCGTTCCAGATCGCCCACACAACAATCTCCCTGAATTATCCGGGAGAGGAGTTTGAGACTCTAGATCGCCAGATCTTGGTCGTCTCTGCGGATGTACCGCCGCAAGATGGAGAAACAGATGAGCAACATCAAGAGCGTGAAAACGCAAATGCTGCCAGAGCCGTCCGACGACAACTATCCCAGGTGCAGGCCAACAACTAGCTAACGCTGGACAAGTCAACGCCAACGTTGGGCAACAAGCACCTGCGGCACCCGATGCCCTGCAGCAGCGACGCCATGATGATCCACCTCATGCCAACAGACTGCATGCGCGAGACCTCCTCAGGGACTTTGAGTGCGATGGACTCGAAGTCTACAACTCGCCACAAACCAACTTGGGAGCTTCTCTTGCCGCTCTGAATCACCTCGAAGATTCCCCAATGGCTCCGACGTCTCCAAGCCAACGTCTGCGTCGCCGCTGCTCAGATCGAAGAAAGGGGTCCTGGATATAGCAGATCCGCGGGAAGTTCATACTCTAGAAGCATATCAGAGCATCCTCGCCAGCGACATCGTAGCCAGGGTCCCCTTGACCCGGTGGCTGAAGAGGGACGAGGCGAAAACGAAGTAGCGCAGCCGGTCAACCCTGCTACCAATGCTGCAGCTAACGCTCCAGTCAACCCTGCGGCTAATGCTCCAGCAAACGCTCCAGCCAATGCTGCTGGTAATGCCGCTAATAATGCAGCCAACGCCGACAACATTTAGGGGAATGTCGCACCACATCCAAGACACAATGCATGAGCTCAGCCTCCTCTAGTCCAGGCCAATCGTGCTGAAGGAAGCCAGCGTCACCTCATAAGAGATGAAGTGGAGATAGCTCGACGTTCTAACTATGACCGCGAACACGGGGTTCCCGACACCCTCGATGCCAACAACCCCATTCAAGCTACGGATCTTCGGATCATGCACGACCAGGAACTCTTGCGCCATGCCCAATACAACCAAGACAATGGCCCTCCCGACGACCTCTACATCATCCCTGCTGCTCACGCTCCATCAGCAAGCCCGGGAGCGGTCAACAATTTGCCAGCGTTCTCGCATCATCTTCGCACGATCAGATACCCCAAGGACTTCAAGCCAGCCATTAAGAAATACGACGGTCGCTCCAACCCAAGTATATGGCTCAAGATGTACAGCATCGCGGGACGTGCCTCTGGCGGCAATGAAGACCACATGGCGAAATACTTTTCCCTTGTGATGGGCAAGGCACCACTCTTGTAGCTTGACAATCTTCCAGCAGAGTGCATCACCTCCTGGGCAACATTGTCTCGCCTTTTCACGACCAACTACCAGGCAACCTACAATCGTCCTGGCAATACTCACCACCTCACCAGAGTGCGGATGACATGATGAAACTCTCTGTGAGTACACTAACATCTACTTCGAGAATCGCAACACCCTCGCAGGTGTTAAAGACAAAGACGTCATCACTTATTACAAGAAGGGGATCACCAACATCAAGTTGTTCGAGAAGATCCACGAAGTTGACGCACACACCATTGGTGACCGCATGGCCTACGTCAACAAACTGGTCGACACTCAAGATGCGGTGATGCACGACTTCAACAGAGAAGATCACGACGATGGAGGCACCAGGTCGCGCAAGTGTTCTGGCGAAGCCTATGTGATAGATCCACCAAGACCTTCCACCTTCCTCGAAGGTGACTTCAATATGGTCATGGACGACCAGTGCCAGTTCCACCATGACGCTAAACACACCATGAGGGGGTGCGAGCAGCTGAAGCGCGCCCTTGGAGTCCTGTCTACCTCCAAGAAGACCAAAAGCAACAACAACGACGACCGGAACGGTGGTCAATGCTTCGACAGTCGTAACCGTCGACCTAATCGACGAGATTACCGTGATCGCAGGCCCTATCCTCGCAACAACGATAGGGATCGACGTGACTACCACCGCGATGACAGGCATGACTACCACCGCGATGACAGGCATGACGACTACCGTCGCGGTGACCGCAATGATAGGCGCGACAACCATAGAAGTGATCATCGTAATGATTGCCATGATGGTCGTCACGACGACCGACGAGATGACCGACGTGATGATCTATGTCGCCAGGACGACCACAGTCCCCGCAACAACAACCGGAAGAAGCGGACTCCACCACCACCGCCCAAAGGGGGCAACCCCAATGGTGCATTTCAGAAGTCCAACCGTGAGGTCAACTTCATTGTTGGTGGTCACCAAGCGATCAAAAGCAACCGACAGACTCAATCAAACGCCAGGGAGATCGGGCACGTCAATACTAAAAACCCGCGACCTCTACGGTGGTTTGAATTCCCAGTCACTTTCTCCAGGAAAGATCATTGGGTCCACATCCCTGACCCTGGAACCTACCCGCTAGTCGTGAACCCCATAGTCAACAGGGCCTGGTTGCCTAAGACCCTCATCGATGGGGGTAACAGCCTAAACATCATCTTCACAGAGACGCTGCGCAAGATGGAGTTCGACTTCAGCAAGATGACCGCTTGTCATGAACCCTTCTACGGGGTTGTGCCCAGCAAGGCAGCGTACCCCATAGGTCATGTATGCCTACCAGTCACCTTTGGCACAGAGGAGAACTTCCGCATAGAATACCTGACGTTCGAGGTCGCGGACTTCCGCTCTTCATACCATGCTATCTTCGGACGACCTATGCTCGCTAAGTTCATGGCCATACCCCACAACACCTACCTCATCATGAAGATGCCAGAGCAAAACAGAATCCGTTCCGTCCTTGGAGACATCATGGTCTCCTACAACTGTCGAGCTCTCTAAGGATTCAACGATCTAAGCCGCAGCAACGGTTATGGTCGCCCAGGCAGCCAAGATCGATCAAACTACCTTGCAGGTACCAGAGCAGAAGCATACAACCACAGCTTTGGACCCAAGTCCAACTGTCAAGAAGGTTTGCCTCGGCCTGCTCGACACATCCAAGGAAGTCGTCATCGGGGCTGACCTCGACTCCAAATAGGAACTCGCGCTCACCAGCTTCCTCAGGGACGACGCTGACATCTTCGCACGGAGTCCATCCGATATGCCTGGTGTCCCCAGGGAGCTGGCTGAGCAGAAACTTGAAGTCAACAAGACCGCACGACCTATCAAGCAAAAGCTCCGACAATTTGCAAAAGATAGAAAACAAGCTATAGAAGTAGAAGTCTGTAAGCTCTTAGCTGCTGGTTTTATTAAAGAATGTCAACACCCGGTTTGGCTCGCAAACCCGGTTCTTGTACCAAAGAAAACTGGTGGATTAAGGATGTGTATTGATTACACCGACCTTAACAAGCACTACCCGAAGGATCCTTTCCCTCTTCCTCGTATCGACCAGGTCGTGGACTCCATGGCTGGTAGCGTCCTGCTTTGCTTCCTTGATTGCTACTCAGGGTATTACCAGATAGCCCTGCATGCCGATGATAAAGACAAAACGACGTTCATAATGCCTCACAACATCTACTTCTACAAGGTTATGACCTTTGGCCTCAAAAATGCCAGAGGAACATACCAGAAGGCAATTCAGAAGTGCCTCAAGTCCCAAATCGGGAAAAATGTCGAAGCCTATGTAGATGATGTGGTCATCAAAACCACAAAGGAAGACAAGCTCATCACCGACCTCACCGAGACCTTCGCCAATCTACGGGCATTCCAGTGGAAGCTCAACCCAACCAAGTGTGTCTTCGGTGTGCCTTCCGGGTTGCTCCTGGGCTTCATGGTCGGACACCGAGGCACTGAAGCCAACCCAGCGAAGGTTGATGCTATTTGCAAGATGGCCAAGCCATCCAACAAGAAATACGTCATGAAGCACACAGGTATGATGGCGGCCCTAGGTCGATTAATCAGCAAACTCGGCGAAAAAGGCTTACCCTTCTTCAAGCTATTGAAGAAGGTCGACAAGTTCGTATGGGATAACGAAGCCTAGAAAGCTTTCGAGGCTCTCAAAGAGTCCTTAACGACGCCACCGATCATGACACCTCCAATCCCGAAGGAAACGCTTTTACTCTCTGCCACCACCAATGTGGTCAGCACGGTTCTCGTCGCCCAGAGAGAAGAAAAAGGGCAGGCCTATCCTATTCAACGACCTGTGTATTACGTGAGCGAGGTCCTGGCCGACGCTAAGACATGTTACACACAACCTCAGAAGCTGATCTATGCGCTCATGATTATGTCGAGAAAGCTTCTCCATTACTTCCAAGCTCACAAGATCGTGGTTCCATCTTCGTTCCCCCTAGGAGAGATCATCCGCAACCGCGACGCCAACAGCCGCATTGTCAAGTAGTCAGTCGAGCTTGGAGAGTTCGAAATCGAGTTTTGCCCCAAGCAAGCAATCAAGTCGCAGATCCTCGCAGACTTTGTGTCTAAGTGGACAGAGATCTAGATGCCCCTTCCCAAGGAGCGGCCTGAACACTGGGTAATGTACTTCGATGGCGCCCTCAACCTCGAAGGAGCAGGCGCAGGCGTGCTGTTTATCTCCCCCAGGGGGAACAACTCAAGTACGTCCTGCAAATCCACTACAAGGCCTCCAACAACGGAGCAGAGTACAAAGCCCTGATCCACAGGCTCCGAATAGCAGTGTCCCTTGGCATCAAGCGACTACTGGCTTTTGGCAATTCCAAGGTCGTCATCAAGCAAGTCAACAAGGAGTGGGACTACATCAAGGACACGATGGATGCCTACTGCGCCGAGATTCGTAAACTCGAAGGCCACTTCGAGGGGATCGAATTCCAGCATGTCATGAGGAATAATAACGTCTCCACCAACATACTCTCTAAACTAGGTTCTCAATGAGCCCTAGTCCCAGCCGGCGTGTTCGTCCAAGATGTACGCAAGCTTTCAATCAAGCTTCTAGATCCCGATAATCCAGAACCACCTCCAAACGACTAAAACTCGGCACCTCCCCATGACGTGCTAATGTCAGAAAAAGAGGATGATTGGCGCAAGCCCTTCAAAGACTTCATACTCGACCAGCTTGTCCCCGACGACAAAGCAAAATGAGAACGCATCACGTGGTGAAGTGCTAACTACGTCGTGATCGGTTCCGACCTATACAGAAAAGCTGCCTCTACTGGCATCTTGATGAAGTGTATCCTACGATCAAAGGGTCTCCAGCTCCTAGCTGAGATTCACAGTGGCGAGTGTTGCTGCCACACGGCATCCACCAACTTGGTCGACAAAGCGTACCGATCTGGATTCTATTGGTCCACGACCGTAACTGATGCTAAAGACCTCGTAAATAGGTGCAAAGGATGCCAATTCTTTGCCAAACAGCAGCACCTGTCAGCTCAGGTCCTGCGCACCAATCCTCTGTCATGGCCCTTCGCTATGTGGGGTCTCGATGTTGTAGGACCATTTCGTACCGCCCCAGGTGGCTACAATATCCTCGTTGTCGTTGACAAATTCACCAATTGGATTGAAGTCCGACCTGTTGCGAAAGTAACATTGGAAGAACCGGTCAAGTTCATCAGAGACTTCAAGCATCGCTTCGGTGTGCCTAACAGGATCATCACCGACCTAAGCGCAGCCTTCACTGGCTCGATCTTCTGGGACTTTTGCCAAGATAATCTTATCGACGTCTACTACTCCTCGGTCACCCACCCACGGTGCAACGGCCAAGTTGAAAGAGCCAACGACATGGTGCTCCAAGCTCTTAAGGACCGCATCTACGACGACGCTTCCAACTATGCAACCCGGTGGTTAACCGAGCTACCACACGTAATTTGGGGTCACAGGACTCAAGTCAGCTCTGCCACGGGCTTTTCACCCTTCTTTCTGGTCTACGGATCAGAAGCTGTACTTCCTACCGACATCGCTTTTGGAGCTCCACGGATTCAGTTCTACGAGGAAGGAGAGGCCGAGCACACACGCCACATCGACTTTGACAGCCTCGAAGAACAAAGACTCGTCGCCGTCATGAGACAAGCTCGTCACGACCAACAGCTACGACGATACCATGACCGCAACGTCAAGGAAACTTCCTTTAATGTTGGTGACCTCGTCCTTAGACGCATCCAGAAGATCGACGGCATGCACAAGCTCTCTGCCCCTTGGGAGGGACCCTTCATCATCACCGAAGTTATCAGCCCGTCAACATATCGACTCTAGTGGGGCGATGGTCAAGGAGTACCCAACCCCTGGAACGTGGAGCATCTACGACGATTCTATCCATAGAATAGTTTTAAATATTAGGCTATGTATTTCCTTTTATTGTACCCTTTTTTCAAATTAAATAAATAAATATTTCAAGTAGTCATCTGCTATGAGTCGATCACTACCTCCTCCCCCCTCATACAATAAACCCTCCCCCTCGACATGCTCGGGGGCTTGGCTAAAGCCGACACATGGGTTGCAAAACCCGGGGTTCCGAGTCTCTCCTATTCCTTCCCCTCGACACGCTCGGGGGCTTGGCTCAAAGCCAACCTAAGGGTCATCCGACCTAAGGACACTATCTCTAATGAGTATGAAGCCTCTTGCCATTGCGAGCATGCTTGGTCGGAAAGGTCACCAGACTCGAGCTCTATGCTCCCCCCTTGTGCGCTGACCTCGCGTAAGCCTCCACGCTGAGCTGTGGAGGTCGCTAAGCCAGCCTCTCCGTGAATAGTGGTTAGCGAGTCAAGAACACAAGACATCGGCATCTACAAGATCAACCAAGCTCGTGCAGGCAAAAGGCAAGTACTTCGTTAAAGTTTCTCCAACATATCCGTGAAGCATTATTTACAAGTTCTGAGAGGTGGAGGAGGTATTGCTCCTAACCCAAGACTACTGATCGCCACCGTTGCCGCCATCGCCTTCAAAGTCAATGTTCTCCATCACCTCCATGGCGACCTCGTCAACTTCAAGCTCCAGGGCCTGGAGGTCCTTTGTGGTGTCAGCACCTCCCTTGATCTTGGCCATGTCGACCTCAGGATAATGACACTTAACTCTCACCAACGCATCGTTCGCCGCCGCCAAGCCCTTCGCCCTTAGCAAAGTCAACAGCCTGTTAGGAGTGTCTACCAGGTGATCCACAATGGACTGTTGCTCCTCCCCCTCCGTGGGAACAGCTATGCAAGCCATTGCATAGTTGGCACACCCTTGAGGTTGTTCAGCTCCACCTCATACCCTGCAATGGTGATTTGGTCACTCTGCAATGACTTCAAAACAGCCTCGAATTCGACTTCAAGGCGCCGACGAGCTCCTATCTCATAAGCCAGCTTTTGAGATATGGCATACTCACTGTCAGTAGCTTCTTTCATCGCCCGTTTGAGTTCCAGGCCTCCAGCCTCGATCTCCCAAACCTTTATCTCCAAATCCCGAACCTTGCTTTTAGAGGTCGCCAGAGAGTTTTCCAGCTCCTCCTTGCGGATACGGAAATCTACAGGATACAATAGTTAGTACACAGCTAACGACCTTATTCTCAAAAGGGATTGTCAACATGAAGATTCGACGTACCAGTAGCCATGGTATTGAACTACGTGGTAGCCTCCATGGCCTTGCGCTTCTCCTCGGCGAGCTCATCCTCGAGCTTCTTCTTCTCGGCGGTAGCCACCTCGCGGACCTCCTTGAGCTCTCGCTCAAGCTCAACAATCCACTGCTCCTTCTCCGTCGCATTCTTCAGCAGGTCGGCCCGGCCTTTGGCTCTCTCTTTTAGCGACTGTTACAGAGTAACCACGACGTCAACATCATTTCAATTACGAACAATCAAGTAACAGCAACATGCCATCGACAACTCATCGTCGGCGCGTTATTGATGGTGACGATGCTGGTCCGCAAGGCCTGCATGTCCTCGTTATCTTCAAACCAGTCCTCCTGCCGAGGGGTGTGATTCCAGTTAATCGATCGTCATGGCAACCTTGGGCTCGAGGATGAAGACGGAGGTACCTGTGTGCCAGATGCCTTTGGACCTCCTGGCACCAGGTCAAATTGAGGCTGGTCCCTGACCAGGTCCTCCGCCCCACCAGGGACTGCACTGATGGGGTCGGCGTCGATGATCGTTGGGAGGTCGTTGCCCCAAAATCCCCAGCGGAAGTGCCTCCAGCATCAGCAGCGCGCGGGGGAGTCTCCACCCTCGTGGCCGCCACAGGCAGTGAAGTCGTCCTGCTCTCAACCGCCCCTCGCGGCGGAGTAGCAGTGCGCGCGTCATCTGCAAGCGTCTTCCCCACGACCTGTGGCTCAGGCGACCTCGTGCGGGAGGGAGAAGGTGGGGAACCTAGACCCCCTTGTGGCCTCGTCACCGGCCTGCATGGCAAAGAAAAAAACTTGCAATATACTAAATAAAATACACAACCAGCCATCAAGGCTTTACCTCGTCACGGCCGGGAGCCGAATCTTCGGCCAAAATACCCGAGGCTTAATCGTCGCAGGCATCCTTGCCTGCACTGCTGCAGTAGTGCGCTACGCCTCCAATCCACGTCGAAGGGCTTCCTCCGACGTCTTTTGTACTAGCTTCCGCTGCCTCTTAGCAGCAGGACTCTCCGACCTCCTTGTCGGTCGCTCCTCAGGGACTGACAACTCCTCGATCGCCTCATCCTTCTTCATCTCCGACACTTCCTCCTCCTCTTCCGACTCGACCTCCCGCGAGCGGGGCGTCGAAATTGATGGAGTCACAACCGCTGGAGGGGAAGCAGCCTTCCTTTTCCTCTTCTTCTTCTTCTGCTCTGCAGCCTTCACCGTAGAGATAGTTGCAGCAACTACTGAAGCCGACTTCTTTCCAATCATCGACCTAGTTCTGCGCCGGGACTTCACGGCGTGTCCAGCGTCTGGGTCTGTCCCAGCCTCTGCATCAGTATCTTCGTCGGGCTCCATCGACGAGTCAGACTCGTAAGCCTCCAGCAGACGATCTGCCGGTGGCTTGTACTTGTCCGACCTAAGCTTCCTGCGGTGCTGCTCACCCTCAGGGAGAGGTGCCGGGCACCACATCTTAAGCTCGCGCTCTTGCAAAAAGGAGATCAAGACGTCATACGACCTAAACAACTAACAAGCAAAGAAAAACGACCTCAAGGTAGATCTCAAGATCTTACCAGATCAGCCGACCTCTTCAACGAGTGTGCCTTAGGGCACTTCTTCACCTTCACCTTCCCAGAATATATCTGGGAAACTCTAGCCGCCATCTCCTCCATGGAGACCTTGTGGTTGACCTCACGAGTGGGGTCCGATTGCCCCCAGTACTCATATGCCGGCTGGACCCGATCCTTGATCGGCTGGATCATCCGCCGGCAAAACGACCTAGCCACCACCACTCCTGTCACTCCCTACTTCTTCAGCTCGCTGACAAGCTCCAGGACCGGCTTGAGCTCCGCAAGATCGCGCGACGACAACCCCAAGTCCCATTCATTCATCTTCGTTGGCTTATGGCCAGTATGACGTGGAAGACTAGGAAGCTGATCCACTAAAACCACTCCGACCTCCACTCGGCAGTGTTGTCAGGGAGGTCGGTATCTATCCACTCCGCTTTGAGGCCTGGCCTCAAGTTGAACATCACAGCCCGCACTGGCCCAGATCTCTTGCCAGTGCTTTTGACATAGAAAAAATACCTCCATAACAAGAAGTGAGGCGATATCCCCAGATACGCCTCACATAAATGAATGAAAGTGGAAACTACAGTTATGGAGTTGGGGACGTGGTGTGCCAGCTCCAGCTGGTAGTAGTACAGTAGCCCACGGAAGAAGTCTCCCGCCGGGAGGTTGAAGCCGTGCTCGAAGAAGGAGGCGAAGACGACCTGCTCCTTGACGTCCTCGCTCGGGAACTGCTCGCCGGCGGCAGCCCTCCATGAAGGATCGATACGGTGAACCAGAGGGGGGGGGGAGTGAATGGGAGACGATAAAAATTCTTCTCGAAGGAGATGGAGACTCCAACAAGACAAACACGACTTCCAACACATGTCTCCGACTCACTACCCAAGTTGGCCAAGCCCACGCAGCCACTGGAGTGTGTCACACCCTAAAATTCTCAATTTCAGGATGTGAATAGAGAGAATAATTAAACAATGATTTTCTCATAATTTAAAACTTTTCCAACATTTATTTTCTTTACAGGAAATATAGTATAGGAAAAATCCTTGTTTGATTTTCTAAGTTAAATTAAAAGTTTTGAGTGTTGCATTCATGCTGATGCATCTAGTGGTTCTTGAGTGCTAAAGGTTTCAAAAATGCGTTTAGGTGCTGCCCAAACTCTTCCGAGAATTTTCTGGATTTTTCTGGAATTTATTCTCATTTTTCTTTAGCTATTTCCATTTATTAGAAGGATCTAAAATCTTTTTCATGAGCTCCAAACACTTTATTTGGATAGCTCATGTCCCAATGTGTCTCTAGGAATTTTCCTGGAATTTTTGGGATTTTCGAAGTATTTTTGGTGCCTTGTAAGCATTTTCTGGAATTTCTGAATTTGTTTTTGCGCTGTAAAATATTTTGAAAAAAAAACATTCCTACCTAACTGGGCCGAGCCTGTGGGCCCGACCCAACCCGCTCCAATCCAGCCGCGGGCCCGGCCAGGAACATCGTGCAAAGGTCGAGGCCTCCACGGCTGGCGCCGCCGCCACGGCGTGCACGCCACACCTGGGCTAGGGGACCGCGCCTATAAAGGGGTAGCGCCCGAGGCCGCGCGCGCCCTAACCCACCGCCGCCGCCCATGTCTCGCGCCTCGTCTTTGAAGGACAGAAACAGCGAATCCAGAGACGGAGGGAGTGAATGGGAGCCGATAAAAATTCTTCTCGAAGGAGATGGAAACTCCAACAAGACGAATACAGCTTTCAACACACGTCTCCGACTCACTACCTAAGTTGGCCAAGTCCACACAGCGACTAAAGTGCTACTGGACCTAGGCACCAACAAACAACCTTCCGAGCCAAAACACACCAACACGCACAGCGGAAACTTGCACGGCTTGCTGTCTGTGCTGCACCGGTCAGACCGATGGCCTGCGCCGGTCAGACCGGTGACACCGGTGACACCGGTCAGACCGGTGGAAAGAGCCGGTCAGACCGGTAGCTACAGCAGCCACACAACAAACGTTCCAGAAAGCCTCAGTGACTTCACTAGGCCCTGGAACATAAACACCCCCAAAACACACCTGCACGGAAGAAAAGCCTTACACAAAACCTAACAAAACAACTCCAAACAGACCAAGAACTCAAAATCGAAAGACACACAAGTCAAGCAGTTCACCCGAGGCAAATCCCACAAGTAACTCACACCGGTCAGACCGGTCAAGAGCACCGGTCAGACCGATGTAGCCTGGGCAGCTCGGGATGAACAGCACCCGCGGGTCAACTCCTCCAAATCCAAACCTCGATCTTCCGAATCGCTCCACGGACTTGAACAAGACTTTGGGGATGATAGGAACACCACATGAGGAGTCCATAGCCACGATTTTGTCCACCAAAACTTATCAAATCAAGAGGTATCGAAGAAATCCCACCAAGAACTCCTCTAACCCTAGAGCACCGAAAATCCCCAAAATCGAGCCCCTTAACTCACGGATTTGGGAGGGGAATCACGGGCCAAAGAACCACGAAGGGTTCCCACAAATTTCCCCCACAAAATCCCCAAGAGCAAGGTCCCGAAAACACCTCAAGAAAACCACCAAGAGAGGACTCCGAAAATCACCACCAAGAACAACCGGGAACAACACAACAAGGCCTTGAGGAACCACGCTGAATCATCTATACATACCAAAAAGGTTCATACAAGGTCTAGCTTGCCGCCCGATCATCTAACCCTCTCACAAGATCTCACCATCAAGCTCTCAAGCTAGTCCTGTGGAAATCCTAAGAAAATAGGAAGAGAAAATAGGAAAGCAAATGAACTAGGGTTCCAAGAGATGGCTGTCATCCTCTCGCCTCATGGGTTATATGGAGGCAACCGAAAGTCTAAAATACCCTTACTTAACAACTAGGGATACAAGCCCCTCAAGGGCGGTTTTGGAAGTCTTCAGATTTTCTCCATCAGACGGATGCCCGGCGACCGCAACCTGCTTAGCCTCGACGCAAGCCTTGCGATCCCCACGCGTGTCCTCCGCTTCGAAGAATCCGGACTGTGTCGTCGCACACCAGTCAGAACGGTGCTCCTCACCGGTCAGACCGGTACCCACCGGTCAGACCGGTCTGGCACTGCAGCAGCACCGTCTTCGGTTCTTCGGTCTTGGCTTTGTGGATCAACAAAGGAACCCATTAGTTTTCTAGTGAACCACAAGAAACCCCGCGAACTCGGTGTAGCCTCCGCCAATCGCCACTCATGACTCGGCTCCCATGTAGTCTCGGCTCGACCTTGGTTTTGAGGCTCTACCAAGAAACCGTCCATGACTTCATCTTGCCGTTCATGCCACCATGCGGCCCGCACTTGACCCCGCTGGCCACCGGGTCCCTCGAACGAAGCCTACTTGTCTTCTCCACACCTAGAGGCCTCACTGGTGACGAACTTTCGCACTTGTTCTTCACCTGCACCAACACCAGTCAAGCCGCAACCTGCACCTGCAATAGTTAGACAAGAATCAGTCCACACAACGTTGTCAATCACTCATCACACAAGGAAGCAACCATCCCCCAGTCCTCGAACCACACATGGTCCTCAATCTCCCCCTTGATGAGTGCATTGACAACACCCACATAAAGTAACACGAGAGATAAGAAATGGAAAAGAAACAAACAAAAAAGAAACTCCAACAAGCGATCGAAAGCCAAACAAAGGCAAAGAGCAAGATCACTTGAAGAAGACAAGTCTCGGACCCCTTAGGCAAGGGCAACGACTCGACACATCCGAGACAAAACTATGCTCAAGAAAAGAGCGCAATCCACCAAGCCAAAGCTCGAACACCACAAAGAGCTCCCCCTGCACACCTGCAAGCTCCCCCTGAACCAATGCAACTCCCCCTGGACGAATGCATGCAAAACACCACTTGAAACAAGGTAGCTGCAACAACTCAGCTCTCACCGGTCAGACCGGCCACCACCACCGGTCAGACCAGTGCTCAACATGTGCACAGGACCAGCACTCTGACCGGTCAGACCAGTGACCTCGACCGGTTAGATCGGTGCACACCAGAACCAAAAAATGGCTCGAAACCACCTGAAAACCTTCTAAATGCATGCAGCAAGCCATTTCAAGCTCAAATTTCTCCCCCTTGTTGACAATGCATGAATCAAGCCAAAAATGCAAAACTTTCAACCTAGAGCTTCTCAAATAGACAAAATTCAACATAGGATGCTACACATGTCCAAATGAGCAAGTTAGATACTCTATAGCTTCGTATTGATATCTACTACAAGATCACCAAGTTTCACAACCATTGGACGAAGCTAAGATAGATTTGGGTAAATTTGCGAAAAATTTGCCTCTCATGAGCAAAGTCCATAACATGATCAAAACATATCAAAATGACAAAGCCACACAAACTTCATGCTAGGACAGCCATTCTAATCATAAGACCATCACGAACACCCACAAGCACCTCATGTCATTCAAAGCCACCGAGCCATGTGCCTAATTCTATTCATGAGACTTCTCATTGGTAGGCATCATGCAACGGTTTAGCATCCGAAGCAAATTAAATTTAGCACATATGACATGGGAGCACATTTTCCAAGCATTTTACATTTCATTTTCAGATTCATAATTGGTACATGAAATGTCTTTGCGAAAAAAAGGAACTTAGGCCCCTCCACAAGATAAAGCAAGAGGGCTAAACATTCATGATGGCAAATGAGCCTTTGGCCCCATATGATCATTAAACTAGCTATCCAACCACAAATTAAGCATAACCAAGCCACTAAAACATGTCAAGATCATATAAAGGCATTTACACATGAGAGAGCATATATGTGACATTTTTTCAAAAACATAGCCATCAACCATGGATATAAATCAAGATCATCAAGAGCTAAGCCAAACTAACCATAGCTTACCAAACAAGCTCACAAAGACATAAATAGCATTCCATGGTGAACAATGTATATGAGAGAAGCTTTTCCTAACCAATGCATATGATAAAAAATGCATGCAATCTAAGATACAAGGATGCCTATACATCATGTTACATATGCCATGCCAAATACAAGAAATGCACAAAAGAAAGCTATACATATGCTACAAAGGAGCTCCCACACACCCAACTCAAGAAATCAAACACAGACCAAGCTCCCCCCGCAAACAAGTGAAAGTTGCTAGATCTAGGGGTTTGGTGAAAATATTTGCTAGTTGTTCATGTGTGGGTACATGGATCAAAGCTATCTTCCCTTTCTCAACATTGTCTTTTGTTGACGGATAAAAGACGTATCCCTCTACGATCCGCAAGCGTACGGACCCCACACCTTTTTCACCACGGGATTCCCAAGGTTCTTGTCAATCCGCGGAGCAAGGGGATTACAAGCGTTCGATCTACCTTCACACTCTAACTACTCAAATTCTAACTATGATTAAACTAGAAAACAACTAAACTACACTAGAGAGAACGATAAGCAATCAAGATAAAAGACACTCGCCCATGGGTCTACGATCATGCAATCAATTAAAGACATTAAACCAATCTAATCTATCGGGGGTTGTGACAACGGTTTCGCCCTTTCCCTCCTCTCGTACTGTCACTACGCGAAGGTATTCATGACTAGACCTATGATGGACACGGCGTATTGAATGGATCCAAGGAAGCATTGAGGCCTTTACTCCCTTTACGGCATGGTAGCGAACATTAAGCATTAAAGTATATTCAACACAAGATGATAGATAGACAACCCGACAAAGTATGATTACATCTCAAGATCGATTACAACCCATGGACGAATAAGGAGATTACCCCATCAAGGTGCTGGACATAGCACCGTTGATCATGGTTTCCCTTCCGACGGTGTCTTCCTTCTTCTCCATGTGAGGGTGCTTCCTTCGAGGTGGACGATCTCCCTCTGGAGATCTCCCTCCTCTCTCTCTAGCTTGTGGATGGCATCTTGGTGCGAATGGCTCTCTCCTCTGCGAATGGCGGCGCCTCCAGGCTTTTAGGGTTGAAAATCCTTCGGGTGCAAGGAAAGGGGGGCCGAACCGACCACCGGGGTGGACTGGGCCGGCCGGCCTGGGCCGACTGGCCCAGGCCCATCTCGGCCCGGTTCGGTCACCCCTTCACTCCCGTGCGACCTCAGGTGATTATGCACTTTGCCCCCTCCACTTGCATGATTTTGACGATGTCATCCTCGCGTCCAAGATGGAGGTTCTCCGCGCATGAAGTTCGGTCTTTTACACTTCAATCCCCGGGGGTGTTCCTCGTAGCACTTTGGTCCTTGCCACCATTGGAAGTGATTTCATCAAGCTCTTGAACGTGAACAAGACTCCGTAAATGCTCCTTTAAACTTGTTGCGAATCCGTCCTTTATGTACATGTTTTCCTACATAAACACAACACTTCCAAATGCATGCACATAGATGAACTTGTTATATGATTAGCGTGCCTAGTGGCGGGTTAGTTCCATAATCAAATCCAAACCAAAGTGTAATGAACATGCTTGGTGTACCAAAATACACCGTCAACATCTCCCCCACGCTTAGCTCTTGCTCGTCATCGAGCAAGTACTCGTAAAAGAACTCCGTCCAAAGTGTTGTAATCGTGTACCGCTAATCCTTTTTCACAAGTTAGTCAATCCTTTCATCTTTAACACATAAACATAAAGTAATGATCATCAAACATAAACATGGGCGCTTAGAATCTTTACCACGTCAAGATTTACCCCACAACTCAAACTCTTCACTCGAAGTCTTCAATTTCAGCCATGCTTACTTCTTTGCTTCCATCGGAGGGTATTTATGATTTTTCAATCAAAATTCCTAACAAGTATTAGACAAAAACCTTTCTCCAAGCTTTCTCAAGTCACTCATATGAGGTGGCTATCCTAAAACAATTTTATAAAACTCTTACCTCCCATAAGTCTCTCATATACATGTAAAGTGGATCTATAGGTAGGGCTAGTGCAATCAACACAAGTATCGTCAAACTAAGAACTTCCTCTAATGGTTAATTACCTTTCAAAGCTAATGATCATGAGAATTAACCATATGTAGGAGTATTAAGGATGAGAAGATTTAGAATGGTGGACATGTGCAAGGGCAAAAGAAAGTCATGACTACAAGGCACCGATGACGTCCTCGTTGTCGGATTGCACATGGTTGGAAAAAGAATGGAAGTTTCGTCTCTCAACAACGTGACATCCTTCCTTACACTTTATTTTTCTTTTCTTTCACTTGATTCATCCCTCTCATATCTTTATTGCTACCTCCTCTTTTCTCTCTTCTTTTTCTTTCATTCTTTCATTCTCATATTTTTTTCTCTTTCTTTACTTTTCTATATTTTTTTCTTTCTTTCTTTCTTTCTTTTCCATACTCATTCTTTTCTCTTTATTCTCCCTCTCTTGACAACTTTTCAAAGCTCTCAACTCCTCTCTTTCTCGCATGCATACAATCTGAAATTTTAAATAAATCATGCTAGAGACGAGACGAAACTTTGAGAGTAGGTTGTGTTCAAGAAATGCGATGTACAAAAGAGATGTATAGGGTTAGGTATGGAATTCGGCGATGTACGGGACTTCCAATGTGAAAGTCTTGTTACCAAACATATGACGAGGCTAGCAACAAAAGATAAGTACAAGAACATGATCATTGCTCGAAATTAAAACTCCCAGAGAAGGATCCTAGCCTAACTCATCGTGCTAATCACACTTATGGTGGAGCAAAAAAAATAAATTGGCTTTGTATAGGATTTTTTTCTTACTCTCAACTTGGAAAAAGAGGTTTTGCTAACCTTTATTACAAGGGTTTTTAGATAATTTTCAGAACTGAAATCCTCCAACTTTTAGCATTGAACATAGAACAACTAACATGTGAAGCTTAAGATCGAAGTGCGGTATGGGTACTTTAAGTAGTAGCAATTCCACTAAGCACCACGGTAAACGTTTTTCGAACCACACACTTATGTTCATATATCAAGAATCAAAGATAAACAAACAAGTGAATAAAGATAAGCATCACACAAGACACAAAATATATAAAGACTCTTTTTATTTGATTTTCTTTGACTCAACACTAATTTGAGACACTTCAAACTTGCAAAAATTTAAAACACACTCGAAAACTAAGACTCATTAAACTCTAAGATTCTCCTCTCTCGAAGACTAAACCGAGCCTATCCTTTGAAACTCAAAAGCTAAGGCTAGCTAGCTAGCTCTCCCCCATGCTAAAAACATACGACGTCCTCGTCGTATCTTACAAAATTCCTAAGGGGAAGACTAGACCTAGTGGTACTTTAAGCAAGTATTGCACCACTTGCCTCTCATGTTCCCGACCATGCCAAAGAGTTTGCGCATGTTGCGGTTAAGGAACTTGTAGTCGTCTTCAACTACGCACTCCAAATCCTCCAACGCCGCTTCAACGCCTCCATGGCTTGGAGACATTCGTCGACCGACACGTAGAGATCCCCAATGGAGTGACGGCAAGCCGCACAACACATCGGATGCAATCCGAATGGGTCGTCATTGCCATCGTCTCCACCGTCGCCGCCGCCGTCGTCGCCACCACCATTGTCGTTGCCGCCGTCGTTGCCGCCGCCGTTGGGGCCTTCGGGAGTCCTCTCCTTGGGCTCCTTATCCCAAATGTAGAGGTCGTTATCATCTCTTCCGGCGGCCGCCCACGAGCTCGGGCTACGATCGTCGGAGTAGTCGCTACCCCCATAATCCTTAGGCTCGGGCGGCACCTCCTTGTAGTCTTTGCGCTTCATGCCATGGATGCGTGCCGACCTTCGAATGGGCGTAGGGACCTTCTCTCCTTCGACAGGGTTGCGAGATGCGATAGCTCTGGTCGGGACACGCCCTCCGCAACAGATGCGGGTGGTCCTCTTGATCTCGACGAGTAGCTTGAGCTCACATCGCTTCGCCTCCTACATCGATGGATCCTTGGCTTCTAGCTTCAACTCTAAGCTCCTTGGGGACACAATAGCTGTGCGTGGGTGCAAAATATTGCTTCAAGGGATTGATTCCCAAGCTCCCAATTTGGCCAAATAAATAGTCCGAAGAGAAAAACCCTAGGAACCTCATTTTCCTTTTTTAAACATCCCTTACAATTTTCTGACCAAAGAAGGAAGTCTAAAAGGAGCAATTCAGGCAAAAATCAGGGTCGTCCGTCGCCGGGACCCTACTGGGCCGGTCGGACCGGGCCGGCCAGCCCACCCTGCCTCAGGGGCAAGGCCGGTCCGGCTTTTCGCGTACCGCCCTTATTTAACCTCCTTAGCCCATGGGAAAAAGTTGGCCTAGTAAATTTTCGCGAGAAACTCCAGAAAATTAAAAGAAAAATTATTTACAGAAATTCATGCCTTGTTTTTCGTCCTAGGCGGGACGTTCGAGCTCTTCTTCCATGGTGAAGACATCAACATGGTGAAGGGGCAAACGTCGGGTTCGTAGTAAACCTTAAGCCGTTGACCATTCACCATAAGTTGATCGCCTTTTATATCCATAATGGTTACCGCTCTATTGGAGAGCACCGAATGCACAACATAAGATCTGTCCCACTTGCTTTGCAATTTCCCCTTTCCGAAGGTTTTAAACCTCGAATTGTAGAGGATGACCTTATCTCCTTCTTTAAACTCTTTCTTTTTCAATCTTTTATCATACCACCTTTTGATTCTCTCTTTGTATATGCTTGCATTTTCATTTGCTTTCAACCTCATCTCATCTAGCTCGCTTATTTGGATCCTTCGTTTCACCACCACGACATCGAGATCGAGGTTCATCTCTTTAATCGCCCAATAGGCTTTATGTTCCAACTCAACCGGAAGGTGGCAAGCTTTTCCATAGACGAATTGATAAGGGGTCATACCTATCGGTGTCTTGAACGCCGTTCGATAAGCCCATAAAGCTCCGTCTAATTTCTTTGACCAATATTTGCCTCCCTTCTCTATGTTTTGTTGAGGATGCTTTTTAATTGCCTATTTGACGTTTCCGCTTGTCCGTTGGTTTGTGGGTGATAGGCCGTAGAGACCCTATGCTCAATTCCCAACTTGGACAAGCACTTTTTGAAATTCCTCCCGGTGAAGTGAGTTCCTCCATCACTTATCAAGATTCTCGGTGTACCGAAACGAGGAAAAATCATGTTCTTGATGATAGTAATGGACTCCTCCGTGGAAGCTTTACGACACGGCATAGCCTCTATCCATTTGGATACATAATCAACCATGACTAGAATATGTTCATATCTGCATGAGTTTTTGAAAGGCCCCATGAAGTCTATACCCCATACATCGAATATATCGATTTGTAGGTTGTATTTCAAAGGCATAGAATTTCTTTGACAGATGTTTCTGGTTCTTTGGCATTCGGGGCATGATGCAACGTATCTTTTAGTATCTTCATGCATCTCCGGCCAAAAGAATCCGCTCGACCATACTTTTGCTTGGGTTCGAAAATGGCTATAGTGTCTACCGTACTCCGCCGAGCGGCACTTCCTTACAATTTCTACCTTCTCTTCTCTTGGCACACATCTTCTCATCACTCTATCATTGCCAAGTTTGAAGATGTATGGTGCATCCCAAAAGTATTTCCTACTTTTGGAGATTATCGTTTTTGAGAGTTTTTATCTAGATGATCGAGAGGCATCTTTCGAATTGCTCGAATGATATCGATCATCCAAGTATCTTTATCAAGCACTCGATAGAGGTGGTCATCTCTCATCTTATCTTCTATAGGCTCTTTATCATCTTGTCCACGATTCATCCTAGACAAATGATCGGCCACAACATTCTCCACCCCCTTTTTTATCACGGATTTCAACATCAAATTCTTGGAGAAGAAGGATCCAACGAATCAAACGTGGTTTAGCTTCCTTCTTAGCCAAGAGATACTTGATGGCTGCGTGATCAGTGCAAACAATGACCTTCGAGTTCACGATGTAAGATCTGAATTTTTCGAAATGAATACCATCACTAGCAACTCTTTTTCCGTAGTGGCATAATTTAATTGCGCCCCACTAAGAGTTTTGCTAGCATAGTAAACGGCGTGAACTGGGCCTTCCTTTCTTTGACCCAAAACCGCGCCTACGACGTAGTCACTTGCGTCACACATGATCTCGAAAGGTTGGCTCCAATCCAGAGGTTGGATGATGGGAGCACTCACCAACGCACTTTTCAAGGTCCGGAATGCCGCTAGGCACTTCTCATCAAAGTTGAAAGACACATCCTTTTGAAGAAGATGCGTTAAAGGCTTAGTGATCTTTGAGAAGTCCTTAATAAATCTTCTATAGAATCCGGCATGGCCTAGAAAGCTCCTTAAGGACTTAACATCCATCGGAGGTGGGAGTTGCTCAACCGTCTCTACCTTAGCCTTGTCCACTTCAATTCCTCTCTCGGATATAACATGTCCGAGCACTATGCCTTGCTTAACCATGAAGTGGCACTTTTCCCAATTTAACACCAAGTCTACCTCTGCACACCTCGTGAGGACCTTTTCCAAGTTTGCCAAGCAATCCATGAATGTCTTCCCATAAACGGAAAAATCATCCATGAACACCTCGACAATTTCTTCGATGAATTCCGAAAATATGGCCATCATGCAACGTTGAAAAGAGGCCGGAGCGTTGCATAGACCGAAGGGCATCCTTCTATATGCAAACGTTCCGTAAGGGCATGTAAACGTTGTTTTGTGTTGATCGTCCGGGTGAATGGGAATTTGCATGAACCCCGAGTACCCATCGAGAAAGCAAAAATAAGCATGGTTTGCTAATCTCTCGAGCACCTCGTCGATGAACGGTAGGGGAAGTGATCTTTCTTCATTGCTTTGTTAAGCTTACGATAATCAATACATATCCGCCACCCGGTCACGGTTCTTTGCGGTATTAATTTGTTCTTCTCATTCTTCACCACGGTCAAACCTCTTTTCTTTGGTACACAATGTACCGGGCTCACCCATTCGCTATGCAGAACCGGGTAGATGATTCCGGCATCAAGTAGCTTGATGACCTATTTCTTTACTACCTCTCGCATGGCATGAGTTAGCCTCCTTTGGTGGTCCACTGCAGGCTTACATTGGTCTTCCATTGGTATACGATGAGTGCAAAAGGCTGGGCTAGTTCCTTTGAGATCATTAATCGAATATCCAATCACCTTCCTATGTTTTTTCAATAAAATCAGCAACTTCTCATTTTCTTCGGGACTCAACTCGTCGCTCACGATGACTGGATAGGTCTTGTCTGGGCCCAAAAATTCATACTTTAATCCTTTGGGCAAAGGTTTAAGGTCTACCTCGGGCGCTTGTGGCTCCTCGGGTTTAATCTCTCCTATATCTTCGAATTTTCCTTCCTCCACGCTTCCATCATGTGGTTCCAAGCCTTTTGTTGCTTCTTCTAGTTCTTCATCTTGTTGATTACTAATTTGATTTTCCATCGCTCTTTGCAGCGGGTCTCTAAGGGTTTCAACAAAACAAAGGCTATCTATCTCCTCTACTTCTTTGTCTTCGGGAGGAAAGGGTGTAGGGTGTTTAGAAACACGAAGAAAGTTATATGTGTACTTTGTTCCATTAAGGTTCATTGTTACTTTGCCTTCTCCGGCATCTAACACGGCATCAACCAACTTAAGAAAGGGCCTACCTAAGATTATGTGATCATGATTACTATGGTAAGCATCAATAACAAAGAAATCGGTTGGTATAGATTTTCCAGAGATTTTTACTTTCATGTTGCAAGCAATACCTAGAGGTTTGATAGTTCTACCATCTCCCATAATTAATTCCGTTGATGTTGGAGCTAAGTCTAAGTTGTGGTCTTGAACTTTATCATAAGTTTTAGAAGATAGGACACTTACTTGGGCTATGATGTCGCATAAAGCTTTGCATTGAACTCCGTTGATCTCGCAACTCAAGCGTGGTGCCATCTTCTCTTCTTCGGATCCTATCGCGTAAATTTCGGCGAGGCGAGCGTATGGTGATGCTTCGGGCTTGATCCCCATGATTCTCTTCACCTCGGCTATGTGTTCCGGATCCACTTCATCATCTCCAAAGAGCTTTTGAAAGATCTCACCGGTGGTTTCAAGGTCGTATGATTCTTCCGCTTTCCTTTCCGGTGGGAAATCCACTTCTAATGCTCTCGCCATTCCCTTTTGATTAGGGAACGGTCTTCTCTTGTCGAATACTTCTCTGTAATCGATAGGAACCCAATCCATCGGTTCGAACTCTCTTAGTGGCTTCGCTTTTGACATGCTTCTCTTGTTTGTTTCATTCGATGCGGCGAAGTCAACGCTCGGGGTAGTTCTTGACTTGATGTGTTCTTCTTCAAGCTTTTCCAGGATTGGATCCTCTTTTGTGACTTCCGGGGTTGCCTCTTTAGAAAATTCAGCACACTTCTTCTTCCTTGAATTGTATTCCGGCTCTTCCGCAAGTCTTGTCTCCCAATCTCTTCGCATGGCAGCCGCTTTACTAATCTTTTGTAGAAGTTGGGCGGCTTCCGTGAGTGTTTTCTCCATGAGATCCCCACCTGCACACATTTGGACGTGTTGCATGCAGCTAGGGGTTAGGGAAAAGAAAAATGTATGCAAGAGTACGTCACCGGAGAATCCGAGTCTTGGTCCTTGTTCGATTAACTCATTAAACCTATCCCAGGCTTGGTCTATCCCTTCCTCTTCTCCTTGCATGAAAGTGATCACTTGCCTCCTTAGATGTTGAACCTTGCTAATTGGAAAGAACTTCTCTCAAAACTTCTTTGTCAACTTGTTCCAATTGCCTTCAACTTCAAAGGATGCAAACGAGTACCATGTCTTTGCATTGCTGGCAAGTGAGTAGGGAAAGAGATTCCATTGGAACCAATCATCGGGAACTCCTTCTTGACGCACCGTGCTGCATAGCGTCGTGAAATGCCTTATGTGTCTATATGGGTTCTCCGTAACCATCCCTTCAAACGGGTTTGCCGCCACCATCTCGATGATCTTGGATTTAATCTCATACTTGGTCACTTTGAGCTTCGAATCCGACTCTTGTACTTTTATGTCTTCACATCGAGGGCTAGCGTAATCCCTTAATGATTTCTCCAGTTCTTCCACGGGTTGATTGACGAACGCCATCTAGACAATAAGATAAAAACAAAAACAAAAACAAAACAAGTGGTTTTCTAGATAATATATGTTAGATATAGCAAACGAAAGATAAACTAAATTATAAACCTAAGTTAGATACAAACCAAACGATGTAAACTAGCTTGCTCCCCGGCAACGGCGCCAGAAAAAGGGTCTTGTTGACGGATAAAAGACGTATCCCTCTACGATCCGCAAGCGTACGGACCCCACACCTTTTTCACCATGGGATTCCCAAGGTTCTTGTCAATCCGCGGAGCAAGGGGATTACAAGCGTTCGATCTACCTTCACACTCTAACTACTCAAACTCTAACTATGATTAAACTAGAAAACAACTAAACTCCACTAGAGAGAACGATAAGCAATCAAGACAAAAGACACTCACCCATGGGTCTACGATCATGCAATCAATTAAAGACATTAAACCAATCTAATCTATCGGGGGTTGTGACCACGGTTTCGCCCTTTCCCTCCTCTCGTACTGTCACTACGCGAAGGTATTCATGACTAGACCTATGATGGACACGGCGTATTGAATGGATCCATGGAAGCAATGAGGCCTTTACTCCCTTTAAGGCATGGTAGAGAACCTTAAGCATTAAAGTATATTCAACACAAGATGATAGATAGATAATCCGACAAAGTATGATTACATCTCAAGATCGATTACAACCCATGGACAAATAAGGAGATTACCCCCATCAAGGTGCTGGACATAGCACCGTTGATCATGGTTTCCCTTCCGACGGTGTCTTCCTTCTTCTCCACGTGAGGGTGCTTCCTTCGAGGTGGACGATCTCCCTCCGGAGATCTCCCTCCTCTCTCTCTAGCTTGTGGATGGCCTCCTGGTGTGAATGGCTCTCTCTTCTGCGAATGACGGCGCCTCCAGGCTTTTAGGGTTGAAAATCCTTCGGGTGCAAGGAAAGGGGGGCCGAACCGACTACCGGGGTGGGCTGGGCCGGCCAAACTGGGCCGACCGGCCCAGGCCCATCTCGGCCCAGTTCAGTCGCCCCTTCGCTCCCGTGGGACCTCAAGTGATTATGCACTTTGCCCCCTCCACTTGCATGATTTTGACAATGTCATCCTCGCGTCCAAGATGGAGGTTCTCCGCACATAAAGTTCGGTCTTTTACGCTTCAATCCCCGGGGGTGTTCCTCGTAGCACTTCGGTCCTTGCCACCATTGGAAGTGATTTCATCAAGCTCATGAACACGAACAAGACTCAGTAAATGCTCCTTTGAACTTGTTGTGAATCTGTCCTTTATGTCCATGTTTTCCTACATAAACACAACACTTCCAAATTCATGCACATAGATGAACTTGTTATATGATTAGCGTGCCTAGTGGCGGGTTAGTTCCATAATCAAATCCAAACCAAAGTGTAATGAACATGCTTGGTGTACCAAAATACACCGTCAACATCTTTCAGAAAATGATACCTCACTTCTATGTGTTTGGTTTTGGAATGGAGCACTGGGTTCTTTGCAACGCTTATGGCACTGGTGCTGTCACATTGAAGTGGGACATGGGTATACTCCTCACCAAAGTCACTCATGGTGTATGTGATCCAAAGGAGCTGAGAGCAACAACTAGCAGCGGCAACGTACTCGACCTCGCTAGTGGATTGAGCAACACTCGACTGTTTGCGGGAAGACCGAGACATTAAAGAAGAACCCAAAACTGGAAAGTACCAGAAGTGGACTTCCTATCCAACCGACACCCGGCAAAATCCGCATCCGAAAAACCATGAAGTGCCAAAGAAGAGGACGCGGAGTACCAAAGCCCGAAGTCGAGAGTGTGATGCAAGTACCTGAAAATTCGCTTCACCGCTTGCCGATGCGAAGTCCTCGGGGACGCTTGAAAACGAGAGCACAGACAGACCGAGAACTGGATGTCCTGCCTCATCACCGTCAAGTAGAGGAGTGACCCGATCATGCTCCGGTACTCCTTCTGGTCCAGGTGTTCACCTTCCTCGTCCGCATCAAGAGCTGTAGTCATACTCATCGGCGTCGTCATAGCCTTGGAGTCCTCCATCTTGAACTTCCGCACAATGTCCTTGGTGTACTTAGCTTGGTGCACAAATGTTCCTTCCTTTGATTGTTTGATTTGTAGCCCGAGGAAGAACTGCAACTCGCCCATCATGCTCATCTCAAATTCCCTACTTATATCCTCTGCAAACCTTGCAACAAGAGAGTTAGACGAGCCACCAAAGACAATATCATCCACGTACACCTGCACAATCAGGATATCTCTACCCTGCCTGAGTAAAAACAAGGTCTGATCGACCTTCCCCATCTCAAAACCTCTCTCGAACAAGAACCCCCTCAACCTACCATACCAAGCTCTAGGCGCCTGCTTCAACCCATAAAGCGCCTTCCTCAACTTGTACACCCGGTGGGGGTACTTCTCACTCTCAAACCCCGGTGGTTGCCTCACATACACTTCTTCCTCCAACACACCATTTAGAAAAGCACTCTTCACATCCATTTGGTGCAACTTGAATCCTTTAGCCACGGAAAAGGCTAGAAGGATCCTTATCGCCTCCAAACGGGCTACGGGAGCAAAGGTCTCCTCGTAGTCGATCCCCTCCTTCTAACTGAACCCCTGAGCAACAAGCCTTGACTTGTTCCTCACCACTTCACCTTTCTCTCCCTCTTTGTTCTTCCACACCCACTTTGTACCAATCGGCTTACACCCTGGGGGAGGATCAACCAATTCCCAAACCTGATTCCTCTCAAAGTTCTCCAACTCCTCATGCATCGAATTAACCTAATTATGATCAGATAGTGTGTGTCCAATGTCTTTGGGCTCAAAGGTGGCAACAAATGCAGCATGAGCGAAATGAGAATTGTTTCGAACCCTCGGCCGTGTAGTACATTCATTCATGTCGCCGATGATCCTTGAAGCTGGGTGATCCACTTGTACTCACCGGGGTGGTTCTCGCCTTGATGCTACCTCCCCCTCAATTGTAGCTTCTCCTCGATCTTGATTCGTCATCATAGGTGTAGGAGAGAGGCCGTCAACCACTGTAGTCGAAGTGGTATGTACATGTTCAGCCGGGGGCACCACACCGCCATCTTCATCGTCTCCATGTTCGTGCTCCTCCTCCTGAAAGATCTCCTCGCCAAGCTCATCATCACCTGCACACTCAAAGACAAGCTCACTACGTGGTTGTGTCTCGTCGAAGGTTACCTCGCAAGTCTCCGCGATTTGGTTAGTTTCAAGATTGAGCACACGATATGCTCTAGAATGAGATGCATAACCAAAGAAAATACCATCGACCGACCTAGCCTCAAACTTATCCAACTTCTTCCCTTTCTTCAGAATAAAGCACTTGCAACTAAAGACATGGAAGTGACTCACCTTGGGTGTGCGACCGTACATCAACTCATAGCATGTTTTCTTCTTATGCACTCTGAGGTAGATCCTGTTTGACACATAGCACGCGGTATTCACCGCCTCAGCCCAGAACCTTCTCGAAGTCCGATGCTCATCAAGCATTGTCCGAGCCATCTCACACAAGGTCATGTTGTTCCTTTCCACAACACCATTTTGGGGAGGCGTATACGGACTCGAAAGCTGGTGTTCAAGACCCAAGTCATGGCAAAAGGTTTCAAAACGAGAGTTTCTGAATTCTGAGCCATTGTCACTGTGGATTGCTCATATGGCATCTCTGTGCCTCTTGTTCCTCAACCTCAAGACAAGATCTCGAACAAAACCAAACGTCTCTCCCTTATCCACAAGAAAGAACACCCACGCATACCGAGAGTAATTGTCCACCACAACAAGGACATACCACTTCACACCCGCAGATGGCACACGAGCTGGGCCAACAAGGTCCATATGGAGCAGCTCGCATGGACGCTCAGTCATCACATCGGTGAGAGGCGGGTGAGAATAGGCTACCATCTTGGCATGCCTACACGGCGCACAAACCAACTCTTTCTCAAGCCTCAACCGTGGCAATCCTCGAACCAAATTGAGTTTACTCAAGCGAGACAAAAGGTCAAAGCTCAAGTGACCCAACTTCCTATGCCACTTCCACAACTCACTCGAAGAACCAGCCAAGAAACAACGCTCCACACCAGAAGACTGAGAAAAATTAGCTCGAAACACCTGACCCTCGAAAACGACCATACAGACAAGGTCCCCACGAGAGTCCAAAATCCGAGAACCACCAAGTCAAAACAACACCTCAAGACCCTCATCCAACAGCTTGGACACAGAAAGCAAATTGTATCCAAGCGATTGAACAAGAGCAACACGCCTGAGAGTGATCTTGTCACTCACCTTAATCTCACCTTCTAAAAGCACACGCCCACACCCATTGTCCCCAAAAGTGATGTACCTCCTTGTCACCACCCGGACGAGACTTGTGAACCACCCCTTGTCTCCGGTCATATGTCTCGAGCAACCGGAGTCAATCAACCAAATGTTCTTCAAGTCTCCCACCTGAAATTCAAAAACGAGCACGTGAGCGAACAAATGACTCAGCACTGGGGTTAGTACCAAAAGATTAAAACCAGTGTCGAGCCATTTGCTCGAAAGTGGGGTTAGCACAAACCAAACCATCTTTCCTACCAAAACTGCCTCCATGAACACCACCACAGTAACCACCATGAGGGAACCAACCCTCTCTACCTAGAGGAGGACCAAAACCACGAAAGAAAGCCCGTGGGTTATCCCTCCTCTCCATCTCAAAACTATGGATCCTCCCATCCCCGTATTGAGCACAAGGAGAACGCCTAGCAAACTGACCTCCTGCAAACTCTCCAGCCCAACCACCAGAACCACGACCTCCAAAACCAAACCTTGCACCTGCATGAGCACGAACCCCGAACCGCTGCCTGTCCAGGCCTGCACCGGTCTTACCGGTGCCCCTCACCGGTGTGACCGGTGTAGCCCGGCCAGCAGCACCTCCAACAGCCTTTCGCTCTCCCCAAGTCGGAACTGTCCTCACACTCGCCTTGGCCCTGGGCATCTGCACACGAGGCTCAAGTACACCATCGGAAGGGTGGTACTTGTCCTTGTTAGCCCACTCCTTTGCCATTCTCTCCTCTCGCTTCCTCTTGAAGCAAAACTCATCCTTATGGCCATCTCTCCCACAATAGCCACAATGAAACCTCACAAGCTAGGTTTAGGCTTGGTTTGGGGCTGCTCACTTGGTTTCTCTCCACTCGACTTCTCCACGGGTTTGTCCTCACTAGCCTTATCACTCTCTTTCCCAGAGAACACTTCCCCGAAGTGCTCACAAACTTGATAGGCTTTTGGAAATCATTTGTTTGTGGGGGAAACATGAGTGGAGCTAGGGTTGTGTCCAGTCGGTTCTTAAGATGGTTAGGTTCGGGAGGGAAATCATTTTTGTGGTGGGTTTTTGGTGGCTCTGGAATATTCTCTCCACTTCCCTCACCAACCTTGTTTGCCCCAAGTCCCTCACCATCCTGCCTCTTGAATGTCTCGATCATTATCCTCAACTGAGGCTCATGACCAGACAACCAACCCATCAACTTTCTCAACTCATCATTCCCATCCTGCAAACGATCAACATAATGTGCAAGTTCCAAATTCTTCAAAGCATGCATTTCACAGGTAGAGCAAGATGTAGGAATTGGTTCTTTCGGCTTAGCTTCAAGAGAAGCATTGTAAACATGCATCTCCTCAATTTTAGCATGCAAGACAGGGCAAGAAGTGCAAGCACCTAGCAAAGCAGATCTAGATTTAAGCTCAGCCACTTCAACCCTAAGCACATCTAGTTCCTCGCACTTGTAGGAATGCTTTTCCTTAAACAAAGCAAGATCAGCAAGGAAAATAGAGGAATCAGCACATTCAACATCATCAGAAACAACAGGTGACGCTTTCAGAGAGTCAATTTCAAACTTAGCATCCAAATTCTGAGTTTCTAGCTCAGCCACTCAAGTCCTAGCATCCTCAAGTGAAGCCCTAAGCTCTTTCCTCATTTTTTTGGCCTCTCTAAGCATGTCATCACGATTATCAAGCAACAAGCCAAGCCGTTCATTCTCCTGACGCAAGAAGGGGAGTTCATCACACACCTCGTCGTCGGAGTCAGAGTCAGAGTCGCTCTGTGTGCTCTTCTTGCTGCCGGAGCTTAGCGCAATGGTGCAGAAGCCGTCTCTAGCGAAGCAGCTCATCCCACTCAGGTTCTTGGACGACTTCCTGCTCTTGCGATGATCACCTTCATCTTCACTACTGCTTGAGCTCTAGGTGGAGTACGTGGAACTGGAGTCGACGTCGCTCGCTCCAACCATCGCTCGGGCCTTGCCTCGGCTCTCCTTCTTCCTCGATCGTCACTCGTCCTTATGCTTGTTCTTGTGCTTGCTCTTGTGGTCACGCCTCGACCGGTACTTTTCATCCGTCCTTGACTTGTGCTTGTAGCCATCCTTGTTCTCAACCTTCTCCGGGCAGTCGGCGACGAAGTGTCTCGGCTTGCCACACTGGAAGCATGTCCTCGTGTTCCTCCTCATGTTCACCCGGTTCTCGTGCAGCCTCTCAAACCTCCTCGTCAGCAACGCCAGCTCGTCCTCTCCAAGAACATTGAACTCTTCATCTAGCATAGACATCAAATAGGACAAAGAGAACATCCTGGTGGATGGGTTAGTGTTAGCCTTTCCTTTTGAACCACCGACGAGGGCAAGACTATGAGAGTCAGTCAGGCCCTCGAGCTTGGCTATCATGCCCCTATCCACCTCAGCTGACTTGAGCTTTGAGAACAGCTCGTTCAGTGTCAAAGTGTCATACTTCTCCGACTCCACAATGGCCTCGAATTTTCTGCCCCAAATCGTACGATCCAAAGAGTGTAAGAGCTTGACAGCTCTATCATGATCATCGTACGGGAGCACGTCCACATTGGCCCTCGTGTTGTTCACAACCACTGTGAACCTCTGAAACAAGGCATCGATGGACTCACTAGGGAGATGAGTGAAGTTCTCGTACTCTCTCCGGTAGGTCGCATACATCCGAGCCTGAACCTGAGCATTCCCAACATGAGCATCCTTCAACACCAACCAGATTCTACAAGCCAAGTGCTCGGTGTGCACCCGATCGAACTCAGGCTGACACAAAGCACGAAACAAGTAGTCGACCGCCTTATTGTTGGCGTCGAACATGTCCCTCGATCCTGGAGCAAGGAAGTTCATCGGCTGGACATAGCCTGTGTCCACCGTGACATCCCAAAGGATCTGACCCTTTCCGCGGAGAAACGCAGCCATCCGCTTACTCCACATCTGGTAGTTCTTGCCATCGAAGTGTGGAGGACCCGAACCCCGTTCCTGGTACGCCATCCTTGGATCTTAGACTGGTTAGAGTCAACAAAGACCCGAACCTGCTCTGATACCACATGAAGGACCGAAACGGCGAATCCAGAGAGGGGGGGAGTGAATGGGAGCTGATAAAAATTCTTCTTGAAGGAGATGGAAACTCCAACAAGACGAATACCGCTTTCAACACACGTCTCCGACTCACTACCTAAGTTGGCCAAGTCCACACAGCCACTAAAGTGCTACTGGACCTAGGCACCAACAAACAACCTTCCGAGCCAAAACACACTAACACGCACAGCGGAAACTTGCACAGCTTGCTGCCTGTGCTGCACCGGTCAGACCGATGGCCTGCGCCGGTCAGACCGGTGACACCGGTCAGACCGGTGGCTACAGCAGCCGCACAACAAACATTCCAGAAAGCCTCAGTGACTTCTCTAGGCCCTAGAACGAAAACACCCCCAAATCACAACCTGCACGGAAGAAAAACCTTACACAAAACCTAACAAAACAACTCCAAACAGACCAAGAACTGACCAGTAGCACCAAAACCGAAAGCCACACGAGTCAAGCAGTTCACCCAAGGCAAATCCCACAAGTGACTCACACTGGTCAGACCGGTCAAGAGCACCGGACAGACCAGTGTAGCCTGGGCAGCTCGGGATGAACAGCACCCGCGGGTCAACTCCTCCAAATCCAAACCTTGATCTTTCGAATCGCTCCACGGACTTGAACAAGACTTTGGGGATGATAGGAACACCTCATGAGGAGTCCATAGCCATTATTTTGTCCACCAAAACTTGTCAAATCAAGAGGAATCGAAGAAATCCCACCAAGAATTCCTCTAACCCTAGAGCACCGAAAAACCCCAAAATCGAGCCCCTTAACTCACGGATTTGGGAGGGGAATCACTGGCCAAAGAACCATGAAGGGTTCCCACAAATTTCCCCCCACCAAATCCCCAAGAGCAAGGTCCCGAAAACACCTCAAGAAAACCACCAAGAGAGGACTCCGAAAATCACCACCAAGAACAACCAGGAACAACACAACAAGGCCTTGAGGAACCACGCGAATCATCTATACATACTAAGAAGGTTCATACAAGGTCTGGCTTGCCGCCCGATCATCCAACCCTCTCACATGATCTCACCATGAAGCTCTCAAGCTAGTCCTCTGGAAATCATAAGAAAATAGGAAGAGAAAATAGGAAAGCAAATGAACTAGGGTTCCAAGAGATGGCTGCCATCCTCTCACCTCATGGGTTATATGGAGGCAACCAAAAGTCTAAAATACCCTTACTTAACAACTAGGGATACAATCCCCTCAAGGGCGGTTATGGAAGTCTTCAGATTTTCTCCATCGGACGGATGCCCGGTGACCGCAACCTACTTAGTTGTGACGCCCCAGGTTTTTAATTAGCGTCATTAACGCTAATAGCCGATTCAGCCGAGTCAAACCGGCTTACGCTGGTCGAACCTCGGTCAACCCGGGTCATCACCTCGAAAACCGAGCTGACAACCCCTATTGACCCCTTGACCAAGTCAACACACCCTGGTGGTCAATCCTTGGTCAAAGACACGGTCAGACCCTACTGAAACCCTAATGTCGATGAACGTCCACCGGAACTTTTGCCGCGTTCTCCAAATTTCACCTAAAACACTTCAAAATCTACCCTTTATGAAAGTTGTCCAGCTTGTTGAGGGACACTACTTTCATGTAGATCGGCATTTCAAATTTTGAGCGGAAAAGGGCGGAAAACTTGGTCAACTGGTAGTACCTCCTGTTCCCTGGACCATGGCGGCATTCAAAGTTGGCAGGCCGTTCCTGCAGAAACCATTGCGAAAGACACCTATGAGCCTTTGTAAACGTTGTAGAGGGTAGTGAGATCTACAACTTTGGTATTCACTGCTCGGTGCACTTCAGTTCAAATTTTTGGAGAAACTCTTGGTCAAACCAGGGTACACCGCAACCAGTCGTGCTGGGACGCGTGACGTCATATGCGCCGCCGCGTCCCGCGCTCCAGAGCGCCTCCACGCGTCGCCGGCCACCGCGCCGCCGTACCGCCGTGCCACGGCCGGCCGGGGGGGGGGGGGCGCGCGTGCCGAGGCGCCGGCGTCGCCCGCGCCCGCGTCCCGAGCCGCGCCTCGGGCACGTGGCCGCGCGCAGCCTCGCGCCGCGCGCGCGCGGTGCCGACCCCCCCCCCCCCGGGCGGGCACACCTGCCGAGGCGGCTGCGCGCACCCTAGGCAGCCGGGTTCCCCACCTCCCTTCATTCCTTAGCGTCGAAGCCTTCTGTCGCGCGCACCTATAAAAAGGGCCTGCAGTGCCATGGCCGAGCCGCTCCGTCGGGTCGCCATGAACGCTGCCGGGCGAGCTCTCGTCCTTGCTCAATCCCCCAGCCACTTGACCTTCCCAGCACCTCGCATAGGCCCCATAGGAGCTCAAAGCACCGCGCATTGCTCGGCACCTCACTTCTCCTCGCCGGAATGCTGGCCGCAGCGGCCGCCACCGGCCCCCTCCGTCGGCCTCGCTCGCCGCCGGCCTCCCGACAACTAACTCTGGCACAAATCAACCCTAGGTGAGCCCTAGCCCCTCTCCCGACTATTTCCCGGCCGATCCCCTCGCCGGAGTTGCCGGAATTTGGCCTCCCGCGCCGCCGGCCATGGCCAAGGGCCACATTGTAAGGGGCCGAATCTTTCCAGGGGTCTGTCCGCAAAGTTGAAACTTCAATAGTATTTCCAATTTTTTGAAACTTGTAAAACACGTAGAAAATCGTAGAAAATTCAGAAAAATGCAAACTTAATTTTGTTGGATCCATGATGAAGAGTACTACAACTTATGTTATACTTACATGGTCTGATTCTTAATATTTTTTGCATGAAAAACAGAAATGTGAAAAACCTAGATCTGCAATATCTCAAAATACATAAATCCTCTGTATTTAATTTTTGGATATGTTGTGTGTTTTGTTATGACTAGATACTGTGACAAAAATTGCACAAAGTTATTCAGTAAATCTTTTTATATAAATTGTTTTCCATTTCTGCAAGCTCTGCATAAATGATTTTTGTAGCTAACAACATTTATGTTTTTATGCCCAACTTGTGCATGCTGTCTTGTTATGCCAAAACACACCTCTGGTGAATTAATCATGATTTTTCAATGATCAGAAATATTTATTGTGATAAATTCATGTTTTCCTTTATAAATTAATGAAGCAAGATCAGTAGAACTTCTAGGTGTGATTGCTGGTTCTTTAGGCTTGTTTAGGACCAGAGAGCATGTATGAGGAAGATTGGAGCATTTTATGCTTATTTATTTTTGTATGCATTTTATGTGATTGCTAGCTATTCTTTATTCTTTTCCAAAGTAATTTATTTTCTATCTTCCAAGCTTTGCATGTGAGTCCAGTGGTTCAGTATGTGCGTTATGATGCTTAAGATACCCTTCTTTAAATTTGTAGTGAATTATTGATGATAAAAACTTTAAAGGTCCTTATGGAGTAATGCTTTAATTAAATTAGAAAAATGCCTTTAAGTTCTTTTTCTCCTTTTTGTGAAGTGATGTCAAACTTAATTGAAAGGCTACGAACACACCCTTGCTGATAAGGAATTAATTTATAAATAAATATCTTTGTACACACCCTTAATGGTGATAACTAAAAGGAATGAACCTTCACATGAATATCAAGTATAAAGGGGACATTAATTCAAATGGGTAATAAAAGAATGAAACATATATCAATAATAACCTTCATAAAAAGAAATTAATAGTTAATTATGTTAAGGTAATTATGACCAACAAGAGTCGGTTAAGTAAGCAAATTGTCACATCACCTGAACCCTGCATTGCATTCCATGTAGATCTTCCTAACAGTGACTACTTGAGGACCATGTGTGGTTCGAGGACCGGTGGATGGTCGCTTCCTTGTATGATGAGTGATTGACAACATTGTGTGGACTGATTCTTGGCTAAGTATTGCAGGTGCAGGTTGCGGCTTGATTCGTGTTGGTGCAGGTGAAGAACAAGCGCGAAAGGTCGTTGCTGGTGAGGCCTCCAGGTGTGGAGAAGACAAGTAGGCTTCGTTCGAGGGACCCGGTGGCCAGCGGGGTCGAGTGCGGGCCGCATGGTGGCAAGAACAGCAAGATGAAGTTGGTGGACGGTTTCTTGGTTGAGCCACAAAACCAAGGTCGAGCCGGGACTTCATGGGAGCCAAGTCATGAGTGGTGATTGGCGGAGGCTACATCAAGTTCGCGGGGTTTGCGGTGGTTCACCAAAAAATCACCGGGTTACTCCTACCGAGCCACAAAGCCGAGGCCGAAGATCGGGTGTGGTCGTCGGCCAAAACCGGCCCGACCGGTTTGGAGAACCGGTCCGACCGGTTTGGGGTCGCGAGGGCGCCGAAGCTTCGAGGCGGAGGACACGCGTCGGGATCGCAAGGCTTGCGTTGAGGCTACGCGAGGTGCGGTCGCCGGGCATCCGTCCGATGGTGAATACATCAAGAATTCCGAATCCGCCCTTGAGGGGCTTGTATCCCTAGTTAGTATAGAGGGGCATTTTAGACATTCGGTTGCCGCCTATATAACCCAAGAGGTGAGAGGTTGGCGGCCAACTCTTGGAACCCTAGCTCATTAGTTTTCCTATTTTCCACCTATTTTCTCTAGGTTTTCCTTAGGACTAGCAAGAGAGCTTCACGGAGAAATCTTGTAGAGAGGGATGGATGATCGGGCGGCTTGCTAGACCTTGTACGAATCCTTGTTTCATGTATAGATGATTCGGCGTGATTCCTCAAGGTTTGGATGTGTTTTCCCGGTTGTTTTTGGTGGTGATTTTCGGAGCCCTCTTCCGGTGATTTCTTTGGAATGTTTTTGGGGCTTTTCTCTTTGTGATTTGATGGGGGAAATTTGTGGGAACCCTTCGCGGTTCTTTGGGCTGTGATTCCCCTCCCAAATCCGTGAGAAAAAGTGCTCAATTTTGGGGTTTCTTGAGTTCTTGGGTTGGAGGTGCTTTCGGCGGGATTTCTTCGATTCCTCCTTTTTGGATGAGATTTGGTGGGATTAAACTTGGCTATGGACTCCTCATGAGGTGCTCCTGATATCCCCAAAGTCTTGTTCAAGTCCGTGGAGCGATTCGGGAGATTGAGATTTGGTTTTGGGGGAGTTGACCCGCGGCCGTGTTTTCCTCGATCGCTCGAGCTAAAACCGACTGACCGGTTTCCCAAACCGGTCCGACCGGTTTCGCCCGGTGGGTCGTCGAGAAAGATCTTTGAACAAGGAAGTCTTTACCGCCGCATGGCTTCGTTTGTTCGGATGTGGAAAGGCTTTTGAAGTGTTTGGGGGTCTTTGGAGAGTTTACGGACGAATCGGTCCGACCGGTTTGCCTAACCGGCCCGACCGGTTTTTCCCCGCCCTCGTGAGGCTAAGTCCAACGAGAGCGGTCCGACCGGTTTCGAAACCGGCCCGACCGGTTTAGGCTTGCCGGCGACCTTGTCGTGTGAGTTTCCGCTGCGTGTGTGTTGAGGCTGTTGTTCGGGTCTTGTTCCTAGGTTCAGTAGCACTCCAGTGGCTACATGAACTTGGCAAGAGAAGCTTGCAGAGGTGCACGAGTGAACTTGGGTTCATTGGCCGAATTCTTGAATAGAATTTTTATCGGCTCCCATTCACTCCCCCCCTCTCTGGTTCGCCGTTTCGGTCCTTCAAGTGGTATCAGAGCCAGGTTCGGGTCTTTGTTGACTCTAACCAGTCTAAGATCCAAGGATGGCGTACCAGGAACGGGGTTCGGGTCCTCCACACTTCGATGGCAAGAACTACCAGATGTGGAGCAAGCGGATGGGTGCGTTCCTCCGCGGAAAGGGTCGGCTTCTTTGGGATGTCACGGTGGACACAGGGCTATGTCCGGCCGGTTGATTTTCTCACTCCGAGATCGAGGGATAGCTTCGACGCCAACAATAAGGCGGTCGACTACTTGTTTCGTGCTTTGTGTCGACCGAGTTCGATCGGGTGCACACCGAGCACTTGGCTTGTAGGATTTGGGCGGTGTTGAAGGAGGCTCATGTTGGGAACGCCCAGGTTCAGGCACGGTTGTATGCGACCTACCGGAGAGAGTACGAGAACTTCACTCATCTCCCGGGTGAGTCCATCGATGCCTTGTTTCAGAGGTTCACGGTGGTGGTGAACAACATGAGGGCCAATGTGGACGTGCTCCCGTACGATGATCATGATAGAGCAGTCAAGCTCTTACACTCTTTGGATCGTACGATATGGGGCGGAAAGTTCGAGGCCATAGTCGAGTCGGAGCGGTATGATACTCTGACCGTGAATGAGCTGTTCTCGAAGCTCAAGTCGGCTGAGGTGGATAGGGGCATGACTGCCAAGCTCGAGGGACCGACTGATTCCCATAGTCTTGCCCTCGTTGGTGGTTCCAAAGGAAAGACTAACTCTAACCCATCCACCAGGATGTTCTCGTTTTCCTCTTTGATGTCTATGCCAGATGAGGAGTTTGATGAGCTTGGAGAGGACGAGCTGGCGCTCCTGACGAGGCGGTTCGAGAGGCTGCACGAGAACCGCGTGAACAGGAGGAGGAACACGAGGACATGCTTCAAGTGCGGCAAGACTGGACACTATTTCGCAGAGTGTCCAAAGGCGAACAGCCACGACAAGCACAAGTCCAAGGACAAGAAGAAGAAGTCCAGGAAGAAGGATCATGGACATGAGAAGAAGACGCGGTCTCGAGAGAAGATGAAGAGATCGAGCGACATCGAGTCGGATTCGAGGACACGTCTTCAAGCTCGAGTGATGAAGACGAAGAGGATGACAAGAAGAGGAAGAAGAAGAAGAACATCGGCAAGTATCTCAACGGCCTTTGTGTGACGGGCCTAAGCCTCAAGGATGACTTCTGCGGCATGGCTCGCGGTTCGAGCAGACAAGAGAAGCCGAGAAGGACGCCTCGGACTTGGATTCCGAGGATGAGGTATGTGATGAGCTCTCCTCTTTGCGCAAGGAGAATGAGGAGTTGGTTGACTTGCTTGATAATCGCGATCACATGCTTAGAGAGGCTAAGAAGCTTAGGAAGGAGCTTAGATCTTCACTCGAGGATGCTAGGACTAGAGTGGTTGAGCTAGAGACACAGGTGCTTGATAGCAAGCTTGAGATTGATTCCCTTAAGGCTAGCCCTGTTGTTTCGGATGAGAACGATTGTGCCGTGATTGCTCGTTTTCCTGGCCGACTTGGATCGATCTTAGGGAGAAGTATGCCTCCAAGTGTGAGGAACTAGATGTGCTTAGGGTTGAGTTGGCCGAGCTACAATCTAGACCCACTTTGCTTGGTGCTTGCACTTCTTGCCCTAGTTTACATGAGAAAATTGCTCGAGCTCCGTTCTCGCATTGTTTCGCTTGAGGCTGATTTGAAAGTGCCTATTCCTACTTCTTGCTCTACATGTGAGTTGCATGCTATGAAGAATTTGGATCTTGCAAAATGTGTTGGTCGCTTGCAAGATGAGAATGATAAGTTGCGTGAAGCGCTGAGTTGGTTGTCGAGTCAAGAACCTCAGCTTGGTATGATGATTGCTAGCTGTAAGCGCTTTGACGGTTGGGCTTTGGGATTGGATAAGGTTGGTGAGGGCAGTGGTGAGAGAGAAAGGAAATTTGGGAATGTTTCGGTTCCACCACAACCCACACTCAAATACAAGCTTGCATCCAAGCCAAACCAACCAAAAGAAAAACCGAGTGAGAAGGCAAGTGAAACGCCTAATGAGAAACCAAGTGAGAAGCCTTGTGAAGAGCCTCATCCCAAGCCTAAGCCCAGATCGATCCGTTTCCATTGTGAGTTTTGTGGAAAGGATGGTCACAAGAGAGCATTTTGCTTCAAGAGGAAGCGTGAGGAGAGAATGGCGAAGGAGTGGGCTATCAAGGACAAGTACCACCCTTCCGATGGTGTACTTGAGCCTCGTGTGCAGTTGCCCAGGGCCAAGGCGAGTGTGAGGTCAGTTCGGGCTTGGGGTGATCGAAAGAGTGCAGGAGGTGCTGCTGGAGAAGTGAAACCGGTCAGACCGGTTTTGGAACCGGTCAGACCGGTTTGGGGTCTGCGGAATGACAAGCTTGGTTTCCGTGCTCATACAGGTGCGAGGGTTGTTTCTGGAGGTCGTGGTTCTGGTGGATGGGCTGGAGAGTTTGCAGGTGGTCAGGTTGCTAGGCGTTCTCCCCCTCGAGTTCACTACGGGGATGGGAGGAGTCGTAGCTTTGAGAAGGAAAGGAGGGATGGTCCACGGGCTTTCTCTCGTGGTTTTGGTCCTCCTCCAGGCAGAGAGGGTTGGTTCCCTCATGGTGGTTACCGTGGTGGTGTTCGTGGAGGTAGCTTTGGTGGGAAAGATGGTTTGGTTTTTGCTAACCCCACTTTCGAGCAAATGGCTAGGCACTGGTTTTACACATTTGGAACTAACCCCAGTGTTGAGTCGGTTGCTCGCTCTCGCTCTTGGTTTTGAGTTGCAGGTGGATGGCCCGGAGAACATTTGGTTGATATCGGGGGGTGGTTCTTCGGCCTCATATCCCGGTGGTGACATAGAGGTACATCACTTTCGGGATGGTGGACAAGGATGAGTGACTTGTGAAGAAATGATAAAGGTAAGTGAATTTGTGACCTTCAAGTGTGTGGCCTTGGTCAAGCCACTTGGTTCTTGTTGATCTTTGCCCTATCTCATGTGTGTAAGGTGAGCTTTGTATGCTCTTTGGCCTTAATGCATGAGGTTAGGGGGAGCTTGTGAAGTTTGTGCTCCTTTGCTCTTTTGCCGGTGGTGTCGAGCCCGTTTTGCCTCCCCTCGAGGAGCCGGTTTGTAGAATATGTATAGCTTTCCTTTGTGCATTTCTTGCATTTGGCATGGCATATGTAACATGATGTATAGGCATCCTTGTATCTTAGATTGCATGCATTTTGTATCATATGCATTGGTTAGGAAAAGCTTCTCTCATATACATTGTTCACCATGAAATGAGATATATGTCTTTGTGAGCTTGTTTGGTATGCTACGGTTAGTTTGGCTTAGCTCTTGATGATCTTGATGAATAATCCATGGTTGCTAGCTATGCTTTTGAAAAATGTCACATGTATGTTCTCTCATGTGTAAATGCCTTTACATGCTCTTGACATGTTTTTGTGGCTTTGCTATGCTTAATTTGTGGTTGGATAGCTAGCTTATTGATCATATGGGACCAAAGGCTCATTTGCCATCATGAATGTTTAGCCTTCTTGCTTCATCTTGTGGAGGGGCATAAGTTCCTTTTTGTCGCAAAGACATTTCATGTACCATTTACAAATCTGAAAATGAAATGAAAAATGCTTGGAAATGTGCTCCCATGTCATATGTGCTGAATTTAATTTTCTTTGGGTGCTAAACCGTTGCATGTTGCCTACCAATGAGAAGTCTCATACATAGAAGTAGGCACATGGCTCGGTGGCTTTGACATGACATGAGGTGCTTGTGGGTGTTTGTGATGGTCTTATGATTAGAATGGCTGTCCTAGCATGAAGTTTGTGTGGCTCTGCCATTTTGGCATGTTTTGCTCATGTCTAGGCTTTTGCGTGTGAGAGAGTAACTTTTTGCAAAATTACTCAAATTCTTGCTAGCCTTGTCCAATGGTTGTGAAACTTGGTGATCATGTAGTTGAGGTCCATACAAACCTGTAGAGTATCTAACTTGCTCATTTGGACATGTGTAGCATCTTGTGTTGAATTTTGTATACTTGAGAAGCTCTAGCTTGCATTTGTGCCTTGATTCATGCATTGGCAACAAGGGGGAGAAAGGAAGGTGGAGAAAAGTTGTTGTGTATCCCTGGAACCTATCCCAAGTGTCAAGGGGGAGCTTGTGCATTTCTTTTGCATTTTTGGTTTTTGGGGTATGATCTGCTGTGTGAAATCGGCCTGACCGGTTGTGGAAACCGGTCTGACCGGTTTTGGTGGAACCGGCCTGACCGGTTATGGGAACCGGTCTGACCGGTTTGTGACCTGAGTTGGCACTTGTTCAGGGGGAGCTTGCTTCTGTGCAGGGGGAGCTCTTGTGTGCTTTGGTGGTTGGTGCTCTTTGCTTGAGCATGGTTTTTGTCTCGGATGTGTCGAGCCGTTGCCCTTGCCTAAGGGGTCCGAGATTTGCTTTCTTCAAGTGATCTTGATCTTTGCCTTTGTTTGGCTTTCGATCGCTTGTTGGAGTTTCTTTCTGTTTGTTCTTTTCTTTTTCTTTTCTCACTTGTTACTTTCATGTGGGTGTTGTCAATGCACTCATCAAGGGGGAGATTGAGGACCATGTGTGGTTCGAGGACCGGTGGATGGTCGCTTCCTTGTATGATGAGTGATTGACAACGTTGTGTGGACTGATTCTTGGCTAAGTATTGCAGGTGCAGGTTGCGGCTTGACTCGTGTTGGTGCAGGTGAAGAACAAGCGCGAAAGGTCGTTCTTGGTGAGGCCTCCGGGTGTGGAGAAGACAAGTAGGCGTCGTTCGAGGGACCCGGTGGCCGGGCGGGGTCGAGTGCGGGCCGCATGGTGGCAAGAACAAGCAAGATGAAGTCGGTGGACGGTTTCTTGGTTGAGCCACAAAACCAAGGTCGAGCCGGGACTTCATGAGAGCCAAGTCATGAGTGGTGATTGGCGGAGGCTACATCAAGTTCGCGGGGTTTGCGGTGGTTCACCGAGAAAATCACCGGTTACTCGGGCCGAGCCACAAAGCCGAGGCCGAAGATCGGGTGTGGTCGTCGGCCAAAACCGGCCTGACCGGTTTGGAGAACCGGTCTGACCGGTTTGGGGTCGCAGGGCGCCGGAAGCTTCGAGGCGGAGGACACGCGTCGGGATCGCAAGGCTTGCGTTGAGGCTACGCGAAGTGCGGTCGCTGGGCATCCGTCCGATGGTGAATACATCAAGAATTCCGAATCCGCCCTTGAGGGGCTTGTATCCCTAGTTAGTATAGAGGGGCATTTTAGACATTCGGTTGCCGCCTATATAACCCAAGAGGTGAGAGGTTGGCAGCCAACTCTTGGAACCCTAGCTCATTAGTTTTCCTATTTTCCACCTATTTTCTCTAGGTTTTCCTTAGGACTAGCAAGAGAGCTTCACGGAGAAATCTTGTAGAGAGGGATGGATGATCGGGCGGCTTGCTAGACCTTGTACGAATCCTTGTTTCATGTATATGATTCGGCGTGATTCCTCAAGGTTTGGATGTGTTTTCCCCGTTGTTTTTTGTGGTGATTTTCGGAGCCCTCTTCCGGTGATTTCTTTGGAATGTTTTTGGGGCTTTTCTCTTTGTGATTTGATGGGGGAAATTTGTGGGAACCCTTCGTGGTTCTTTGGGCCGTGATTCCCCTCCCAAATCCGTGAGAAAAAGTGCTCAATTTTGGGGTTTCTTGAGTTCTTGGGTTGGAGGTGCTTTCGGCGGGATTTCTTCGATTCCTCCTTTTTGGACGAGATTTGGTGGGATTAAACTTGGCTATGGACTCCTCATGAGGTGCTCCTGATATCCCCAAAGTCTTGTTCAAGTCCGTGGAGCGATTCGGGAGATTGAGATTTGGTTTTGGGGGAGTTGACCCGCGGGCTGTGTTTTCCTCGACTGCTCAGGCTAAAACCGGCCTGACCGGTTTCCCAAACCGGTCTGACCGGTTTCGCTCGTGGGGTCGTCGAGAAAGATCTTTGAACAAGGAAGTCTTTACCGCCGCATGGCTTCGTTTGTTCAGATGTGGAAAGGCTTTTGAAGTGTTTGGGGGTCTTTGGAGAGTTTCCGACGTAATCGGTCCGACCGGTTTGCCTAACCGGTCCGACCGGTTTTTCCCCTCGCCCTCGTGAGGCTAAGTCCAACGGGAGCGGTCCGACCGGTTTCGAAACCGGCCCGACCGGTTTGTCTTGCCGCAGCCTTGTCGTGTGAGTTTCCGCCGCGTGTGTGTTGAGGTCGTTGTTCGGGTCTTGTTCCTAGGTTCAGTAGCACTCCAGTGGCTACGTGAACTTGGCAAGAGAAGCTTGCAGAGGTGCACGAGTGAACTTGGGTTCATAGGCCGAATTCTTGAATAGAATTTTTATCGGCTCCCATTCACTCCCCCCCTCTCTGGTTCGCCGTTTCAGTCCTTCACTACTCAATCGTCCCGGAATCCGAGGAAGGAGAAGCAGAAGCTTCGCTGCAGTACGTGGAAGTACTCGACACCGAGGGTGCCCAAGCTAACTTAGCTGACGAAGGCAAGCCCCGGTGCATCTAACCCAGTTTTCAAATTTAATATTCATTTATCTATGGATGCTTGTGCATATAAGTTCAGGAGTTGTATGGAACCTTAGATGCATGATCCCTAGGTACCCATGTCCTTACTAGCATGATAGGTCGATAGCTGCTAAGCTATAGGACCGTTACAAGTCGGGTGATGATGTCACTCACGAGAATAGGTTCCTAGATAGGAATCATAAGATCTTCTTAAATGGATTGCTCATGTGGTAAGAGCATGGGATGTGGACTCCGGTCCAATGGCTATTGTGGGTTAAGTGTTTGAACGTACTAAGCACTTGTCGAGAATGGGACCGGTAAGCCTAGTACCTTAATGAGACGGTTAGGGATTTAACTGTCACTACTCTTGGGATGCGTCTCACGGCTAGCTACCGGAGTCCGGATGCCTCACGGGGTATTCCGGATAGCCTGCACCAAAGACTGTGGCCTTTTACCCCGACCCGAGGATTTTTGGGAACCGTGTGGTGGTTGTCCTCGCGGGGGCATCCCACCGTGTGTTTAGGTCTACCTTGCAAGGTTTGAATCAATCGATTGTCGGCCTCTCACCGTTATCTGAGACTACTTACTCCACTAGCCATGAGATCCCTAACGATAGAAGTTGATGAATACTATGTTTGATTAATTGTATTGAACAACTTGTTTGTACTAGTTGGCTAATTTAGTAAAGATTAATCCCACTAGAACTTGTGCTAAATCCTCGAAAGTAAGGACATACTCTTTGTTACTTTTTCAGCAAAAGAAACTCAGTGCCAAAAGCCTTTCATGTCTAGAGTTGGTGAAGTAGTTATCACCCACCGGTAAGTCTTGCTGAGTATTAGTATACTCAGCCTTGCTATAATATGTTGATCCAGGTAATGCCTTCAGTGATGTGTGGCCCGGAGAGATCCCGCCCGGCTGGGAGCTGGAGTGGGTGGAGGATGACGACTGAAGGCATCATGGCTGGCCTCCCGTGGTGTTTCCACTTTCCGTTAGTTTAATTCCGCTGTTTCAAAAACTCTGAATTACGTTGTGATGACAAAAACTTCGGTTTGTAATAGTTAAACCCTTCGGGGTGAATTTCGGATGTTAATTATGTTGTATCTCTGGACTCGCCTTCGTGTGAGTTTTAATGCATATATACCGATCCTTGTTGCTATGTAAGTGATTTACCGGGCGTTAACCCAGCGACTAACGATAGGATGATACTTTATTACTGCTTAATAACTAAAGTGGATTGGTTTAGGCGGTAGTACGGTATTTTCCTGGGCGAGTTGTCATGGTTGGCATCAGAGCAATTATATGCACCAGAGATTAATTAATTACCATAATCACTCGTTTTTGAATAAAATTACCAAGATTGTCTGATTTTCCAAAACACGTTGGTCCGTTAAGGATAAACTAGACCGAGAGGCCCTAGAGGGAATTTTGGGTTCTTTCAGGTGGCTTATTTAACCTATGGTTTATTTTGCTAACTCCCAGCACATTACTTTATGTCAGACTTACTTCTTGCACAACCAAACTAGATAAGCCACGTGTTTTTATACGTGTGCTGTACCGCATCATGGGAATTGCGAGGGTTGATGGAGTGATCCATTCCACGGATCCCATCTTCGCGTCTGTTTGTGAGTTGTGATGTCACCACGTGTTTCATACGTGTGCGTTCCGCATGTCGATCATGCGAGGCAAGGATACACTCCATTCAAACGGAGGGTGTCCGAGGTTGGACGCTGTCCATGCAGCGGCTTAACTCATAGATGTCGTTTCTATAGTGAACGGTAATGTATGGGGATGATTTCGTGACGTGCTGGCACGAAAGGTTCGAATTCTGCAGGTACATAACAACGCTTCGTTAGTCGTTAAGCGAGTACCGTATAGCTCTCGACTAGATAATATAGGGAGAGACGAGTAAAAGCCTTGCCACCGGCACTAACTTCGATTTTTGGCTCGTTTGCCATGTGAGGTTGAATAGGACGTCTTGCATGCATATTAAAAATCGAAACAAATTAAAATGGACCCAAAACAGAACTTCTATATGCTCTCTAAGGAAGATTTTGCTAGTGTGTGCTTTTTATAAACTAGAGTACCTCTCATGCTTAGCTGTTATGCTGCCCAAATTTTGTAAAAGTTTGTTCGTCTTGTCTTTGCACCATGTTCTAGGAGTAAATAAAATAGGTGTTCTAAACTAAAGTTTCTCCAAATCTAATCTAGTTCCTACTCGGAACAATTCACGGTCATAACTCTTGTCTATCTCAAGTTATGTTCGGTTTAGTCAACCTCTATCCTGCTGTCTTTCCTGGAACTAGATCTAAAATCTTGCTTAGTTAAAGCACCTTCCTAACCTTTCTAATGGATCTTTGTATTACCAAAGATGTGTCTCATAATCTTGTTGAGTGCTGCAATAATTCGAGAATTTTTGGAGCTCTGGGTTTATGTTATGAATTTTTGTTCACAACTGCCAGAACTTTATGTCATTATGTATGTGTGCTCGCTTCGAATTCTAACATACAGCTGTGCCTTTGTACACACGACTACCTAACATTGCTCAGCCTGAGAAAAGAACTTATGCTATTCTACTATGTCACTGGGAATGTCTTGATCTTAGAATTGAACCTTCAGTGGTAATTTTCTCCTGACAACATGTTATTTACATCGCCTAGTATTCCCTCCAAACCCTTTGTCTTTATACATGTTGAAGCACTAAGATATTCTTGTATTGATATTCTTGTCCTGGTTACTTCGAAATTTCAATCATGAGCTTATTCCTCATGGTCTTGCTCACCGCAGTTTGAAAAGTAAATATATAAATAACCATGTCCCTTCTTGAGCATGCAATTCCATAGCATGTGCATTTGGGAACCTTGGGTGAACTAACGTGCATTCGCATGAAAACTTCCCTACTCATACTTGCCTCTCTTATGTTGGTGATGCTGTTGTCTCATAACCAAAGGTGCCGTGACGGAACCTAGGGCATCACATGCGCTGCAGCCACGTGGCTGCCACTAGGTGCGCGCTAGGTATCATGGTTATGAGAAGGCGACTCGCCACGCATACTCCTTCTCAACGTGTGATTGTACTCCCAATCACTAACTCATTTTGTGGGTAATCGAGTCATGCTAACATGCATCATAAGCACCATACTACCTGAGCATATGCCTCGTGTCTCCATAAACATGTGCATCACACCAATGTTGAAAAGCGTTGCACCGTAGTGGCACGAAACAATGCCACCTAAGGTTGCAAACTAAATAACATGTGAGCAAGATCGTTCGGAAGATCCTATACCAATTTATCTCTTCATACATTCTGCTTGCATCCGTAAGTAAACTTCGTGCGAAAGTTTTCCATTACTTGTCGCCTTTGACTACTCTTATGGGCTAATCTTGAACCGATGGTGGTTATACTCTTTGCCCAATAATCCCATCGTGTTTGCTCCCTTAAAGTAATTTCAGGAAATCTAAGAGGACCGCTTCCCCATTTCACTATCTTGTCCTTTGAATTTCGAATCTTGGGACAAGATTCTTCTTAAGGGGGGTAGGCTGTGACGCCCCAGGTTTTTAATTAGCGTCATTAACGCTAATAGCCGATTCAGCCGAGTCAAACCGGCTTACGCTGGTCGAACCTAGGTCAACCTGGGTCATCACCTCGAAAACTGAGCCGACAACCCCTATTGACCCCTTGACCAAGTCAACACAACCTGGTGGTCAACCCTTGGTCAAAGACATGGTCAAACCCCACTGAAACCCTAATGTCGATGAACGTCCTCCGGAACTTTTGCCGCGTTCTCCAAATTTCACCTAAACACTTCAAAATCTACCTTTATGAAAGTTGTCCAGCTTGTTGAGGGACACAACTTTCATGTAGATCGGCATTTCAAATTTTGAGCAGAAAAGGGTGGAAAACTTGGTCAACTGGCAGTACCTCCAGTTCCCCGGACCATGGCGGCATTCAAAGTTGGCAGGCCGTTCCTGCAGAAACCATTGAGAAAGACACCTATGAGCCTTTGTAAAAGTTGTAGAGGGTAGTGAGATTTACAACTTTGGTATTCACTGCTCGGTATACTTTAGTTCAAATTTTTGGAGAAACTCTTGGTCAAACCAGGGTACACCGCAACCAGTAGTGCTGGGACGCGTGACGTCATACGCGCCGCCGCGGCCCGCGCTCCAGAGCGCCGCCACGCGTCGCCGGCCGTCGTCGCCGCCGTACCGCCATGCCACGGCCGGCCGGGGGCGCGTGCGCGCGCCGGCGTCGCCGCGCCTCGGGCAGGGCGCCGCGCGGACCTCGCACCCCGTGCCGCGGTGCCGGCTTCCCCCTGGCAGGCACACCTGCCGAGGCGGCCGCGCGCACCCCTAGGCAGCCGGGTTCCCCACCTCCCTTCGTTCCTTAGCATCGAAGCCTTCCGTCGCGTGCACCTATAAAAAGGGCCTGCAGTGCCATGGCTGAGCCGCTCCGCCGGGTCGCCATGGACGCCGCCGGGCGAGCTCTCGTCCTTGCTCGATCCCCCAGCCGCTTAACCTTCACAGCACCTCGCCTAGGCCCCATAGGAGCTCAAAGAACCATGCATTGCTCCGCACCTCACTTCAATAGTATTTCCAATTTTCTGAAACTTGTAAAATGCGTAGAAAATTGTAGAAAATTCAGAAAAATTTAAACTTAATTTTGTTGGATCCATAGTGAAGAGTACTACAACTTATGTTATACTCACATAGTCTGATTCTTAATATTTTTGGCATGAAAAATAGAAATGTGAAAAAACTAGATCTGCAATATCTCAAAATAAATAAATCCTCTGTATTCAATTTTTGGATATGTTGTGTGTGTTCTTATGACCAGCTCCTGTGCTAAAAATTGCACAAAGTTATGCAGTAAATCTTTTTATATAAATTGTTTTCCAAGTCTGCAAGCTCTGCATAAATGATTTTTGTAGCTAAAAATATTTATGTTTTTATGCCCAACTTGTGCATGCTGTCTTGCTATGCCAAAACACACCTCTGGTGAATTAATCATGATTTGTGAATGACCAGAAATATTTATTGTGATAAATGCATGTTTTCCTTTATAAATTAATGAAGCAAGATCAGTAGAGCTTCTAAGTGTGCTTGCTGGTTCTTTAGGCTTGTTTAGAACCAAAGAGCATGTATGAGGAAGATTGGAGCATTTTGATGCTTATTCATTTTTTTATGCGTTTTATTTGATTGCTATCTATTCTTTTGTTCTTTTCCAATGTAATTTATTTTCTAGCTTCCAAGCTTTGCATGTGAGTCCAGTGGTTCAGTATGTGTGTTATGATGCTTCATAAACCCTTCTTTAAATTTTTAGTGAATTATTGATGATAAAAACTTTAAAGGTCCTTATGGAGTAATGCTTTAATTAAATTAGAAAAATGCCTTTAAGTTCTTTTTCTCCTTTTTGTGAAGTGATGTCAAATTTAATTGAAAGGCTACGAACACACCCTTGCTGATAAGGAATTAATGTATAAATAAATATCTTTGTACAAACCCTTACTGTTGAGAAGTAAAAGGAATGAACCTTCACATGAAATATCAAGTATAAAGGGGACATTAATTCAAATGGGTAATAAAAGGATGAAACATATATCAATAAGAACCTTCATAAAAAGAAATTAATAGTTAATTATGTTAAGGTAATTATGACCAACAAGAGTCGGTTAAGATAAGCCAATTGTCACATCACCTGAACCTTGCATTGCATTCCGTGTAGATCTTCCTAACGGTGACTACTCAATCGTCCCGGAATCCGAGGAAGGAGAAGCAGAAGCTTCGCTGCAGTACGTGGAAGTACTCGACGACACCGAGGGTGCCCAAGCTAACTTAGCTGACGAAGGCAAGCCCCGGTGCATCTAACCCAGTTTTCAAATTTAATATTCATTTATCTATGGATGCTTGTGCATTTAAGTTCAGGAGTTGTATCACTAGTAGGGATGTTGTCATCAATGACGTTACATTAACGTCATTGAAGACGCCAGAATGGTCACAATTAGTCTTTTGTGACGATTTTGTTTTGGTCACTATGGTGGCGTCACATTTGTTCATCGGTGAAGAAATTGGTTTTTCCGTCATAGATGTGTCTCCAATCTGTGACGAATTTTGTGTCGTCATGGATTTAAATTCATTCTATGACAAATGTTTTTGCTCATAGATTATACCCTGTTTTCGTCAGAATTTCACGTCCGCCTGGCTAACTGACGTCGTCGTTAACGCCGTTAGTGATTTTGTGACGATCCGGTTTGGTCACAGTTGTTTTGTTTTGGTCATAGTCTATTGTACGCCATGCTGGCAGCTGACGTGGCTGCTAACCTGGTAGCTGACGTGGCAGGCCCTTTATTCGTCACAGATTGTCCCTCATTTTGGTCACAGTTTTTCCATCATTTTAGTCATAGATTGTCCTTATTGAGCCACGTGGCTTGATCTAATCAATTTTATTTCGTCACAAAAGTGCAAATGGTAATTTTCAATACAATTTACAAATAATACTAAAATAACAAATACCTTGCATAAATTAACAGATCTAGTATTCCAATGACCATACAACTCCATAACTCAACTCATTTCACAATATTACTCACATTACAACAGATTTGAGCTACAAATTACAGCAGATTCTAACTATAAGTTACATCTTATTTCACATCAAAGGCTCCATAATTTATGAGGAAAAGCAGAACCACACTTCACTAAAGATCACCATGGCACTCCATAACCCAGCAATGAGCTGTAAAAAAATAAATAGTGCATTGTTAAAGAGCTTTACAATAAAGATCAATTGTGTTAAAAAATTGAAATCACAATACTGAAAACAGCATTACAAGTCCTTGCATCACAATACACAATTCAAAACTCACTATCAGTTAATGCCCTACAAAACTCACTATCAATTAACAATGATACCCATAGACATGTATGGATTTAATCTCTTGTCATGCCATTACAAATCGTAGTCATTGTCTTCTTTGCTAATTGTAAAATATGAAGGAATTAATTAGTACATTGATCGACTTACAAAGAGGTAGAGCATAACCCATCATTGCCCAGGAAAGTGAGAAGGCATAAACACTAACCTTGTCAAAGGGTAGCTTCATCTTTGCGGGGCAACCCATATCTGTGAAAGAAATACACGAGCGTAAATGATATCTGTTCAATCAATTTCATTTAATACTTGATACTGCCTTATATTTGAAATATCTATATATATAAATAGAAAATATGTGCAAACTAGGGACTACAGTACATCTCAAGTGAAATGGAGAGTGACCAGACTGATTGCATACTGATTTTGCTACGGTTTGTAGGACCATTGAAGCGAACTTCGACCGTTTGCCGACCGGCTCGGCCCAGCGAGCTTCATCCTGCATGTTGGAAACATCACAACTTAAATTTAGATCAAATAAACACTAGCTCAAACCACAGGTCATCTTGCAATTTAAGTTTCACAACACTAAGTTTAGGGCAGTAATGGTAAGGTAAAAGACTGTCGAATTGTAAGGTAACAAGGTCTGAATCACTCAATTGACACCAAACAGTATTCTGAATCACTCAATTGACACCAAACAGTATAATGATTGTACATCATAAATAAATGTGACAATGGAATGCACACATAAAGCATGAAGATAAAGTGATCTTCACAACTAAGAAGAGGATATCTACCTTAGCTGAATGAGATAAGTAACTACCAAGAACGACCATTCATCATGAATAACTAACACAACTTATTTTGGGCAACATTACTATGCAGGAAATAATTACTCGATATTACAATCATTGATCCAATATCTATTCAACAAGCAATTCAATCGGTAGGAGCAAAAGGCAGGTATAAGATGGGAAAAGCAGCTGGTGTGGCATTACAAGTTAGAGCATTAAGGTTCGGAGTTAGCATTACAAGTTAAGACTTAATAAGTATTTAAATGTATAACAAGACTACGACGTGGCATTCAGTGCATGCTGGAGGAGGTATAATATTAACTAAACTTGTCCAAAGCTTGTAATGATTAACGCAAAAACCACAACCATAACTGTATATTCTAAAAGAAATAGCACAATATGGGAGCTACCAGGGATGAGGACAATGCACGACACACGGCATTGCGGGATGTGCCGGCTTGAGACCTCCTACCGCCGCAAGCCACAGACCTGGAGCCCCTTGGTCCCATCCCGCCACTGAATTGAAGAAGGAGCAGTGGCCGGCGTTGGCGGCAGAGATGCGACCGCTCGCTCGAACTGAGGAGGAGGACGCGACCTCCAACACCAGGTCTAACCTGCAGGTGGAGCTCGCCTGTGGTGCGGTCGCGCCCTCACCTCACGCCGCCACGCCACCTCGCCCTCAACCAGGCACAAATGGATGGGGACTTGGGTGTGGTGGTGCAGATGAGGTCTCGGGGGCGGTAGAGGCAAAGGGGGTTGCCGGCGGGGTGCCGGGGAATGGAATGAAGAAGGTTAGGGTTTGTGGTGACTGGTGACGTTTTATACCATGTGGATGTATTGTAGCCATCGAATAAAGGACGGACGGTCAGCAAAAGCTGGGCTATTTGGGCCAAACTGGGTCTTCTGTGATTCCGTCGCATATTAACATTTTTCCTTTTCTTTTTCTGTATATTGCACCTTGTAAATAATTACAATTTGAAATATATGTATCTCAAATAACATTTCAAACATTCCTAAAAATCACCATGTAAAAATTCACTTATTAAGATCCACAACTATTGTTTTGTTGACTCCCCCTTTCGAATTAGCTTGAACTATTTAAATTTTCACATTTCAAAAAAAGAGAAATTCACATTTTTAGGGTAATGATTGAATTTCAATGAATATATTGTGAATACCAAAGTTGTATAATTTTGTGAGTATCGAAAAATGAGAAAAATGTTGTCAATTTGTACTACATATTATTACCACTTTTGAAATTGACAGAATGACCTATATAAATATTGTAGATATTGATGACCTATAAAATCATCTAATCTTGCTTAAAAATCTGGAAACTTGCATGAGCTCCTCCTTTAGGTGTATTATGTTGTCAAAAAAGTTTCAAGTGATTCTGAGAAAGTGATGATGCACTTCCCCACTGAAGCATACATGTCTCACACATGTCACTGTGAGTCACCAAGAGATGTGCATCCCTATGTGGGATGTGTAGTACAAGTTGCTTGAAATTGTGTGAAACTTTTTTTGCATGCTAATGGATGCAATCTAAGATGTTGGGTGAAGTTTCGGAATTTTCTGACCAAGTTTGCCTATTATTGTAAATATTTGTTGATTAATAAGGAATAAATGTAAAAAAACTTGTAACCTTGCTTAAAAAATCTGAAATTTTGCTGGAGCTCCTCCTTTTAGTACGGTATGTTGTCAAAAAAGTTTCAAGTGATTCTGATAAAGTGATGATGCACTTCCCCACTGAAGCATACATGTCTCACACATGTCACTATGCGTAACCAAGAGATGTTCATCCCTATGTGGGATGTGTAGTACAAGTTGCTTGAAATCGTGTGAAACTTTTTTGGATGCTAATGGATGCAATCTAAGATTTTGGGGGAAGTTTCGGAATTTTCTGACCAAGTTTTCCTATTATTGTAAATATTTGTTGATTTAATAAGGAATAAATGTAAAAAAACTTGTAATCTTGCTTAAAAATCTGAAATTTTGCTAGAGCTCCTCCTTTTGGTACGGTATGTTGTCAAAAAAGTTTTAAGTGATTCTGAGAAAGTGATGATGCACTTCCCCATTGAAGCATACATGTCTCACACATGTCACTGTGAGTCACCAAGAGATGTTCATCCCTATGTGGGACGTGTAGTACAAGTTGCTTGAAATCGTGTGAAACTTTTTTTGGATGCTAATGGATGCAATCTAAGATGTTGGGGGAAGTTTCGGAATTTTTTGACCCAGTTTGCCTATTATTGTAAATATTTGTTGATTTAATAAGGAATAAATGTAAAAAACTTGTAACCTTGCTTAAAAAATCTGAAATTTTGTTGGTGCTACTCCTTTTGGTACGGTATGTTGTCAAAAAAGTTTCAAATGATTCTGAGAAAGTGATGATGCACTTCCCCACTGAAGCATAAATGTCTCACACATGTCACTGTGAGTCAACAAGAGATGTTCATCCCTATGTGGGACGTGTAGTACAAGTTGCCTGAAATCGTGTGAAACTTTTTTTGGATGCTAATGGATGCAATCTAAGATGTTGGGTGAAGTTTCGGAATTTTCTGACCAAATTTGCCTATTATTGTAAATATTTATTGATTTAATAAGGAATAAATGTAAAAAACTTGTAACCTTGCTTAAAAAAACTGAAATTTTGCTGGAGCTCCTCCTTTTGGTACGGTATGTTGTCAAAAAAGTTTCAAGTGATTCTGAGAAAGTGATGATGCACTTCCCCACTGAAGCATACATGTCTCACACATGTCACTGTGAGTCACCAAGATAACCTACCCTGGATAACCTGGAGGCCTGCTGCCGCCAGAGACGATCTGGAGGCGACGATCACAATCACGACACAATAGAAACCTAGATGTGATGACCTAGGCGTGATCTCTACGAAGGGCAACGCGATCAACGTTATTAGCCCAACTTCTGATCCATGCAGGTAAAGGCCCATTATTCATTAATAAAGTGACAAATAAAACAACAGCATACTTACAACACGAACGACAACATAGCGCAGTGGTAGAGCTCCTTCCTTTGTATCACAAGGTCCCTGGTTCGATACTCCGGGACAGCCTTTTGTTTCTGTTTAACACAATTAAAAAATGGGCTGACACATTAAACAAGATGATGGGCCAGACGATCATGGGCCTTGTGGCAGACACATCCCACGTCGTTAGTGCACTACTAATTTGTGACCAATTTGATTCTTCATTAGTTGTGACAAATGATTCTAATAAATTATGATGATATCCAATCTAATCTGTGACCACTAGGTTTCATCATTACTATACGCCATACCAAAACATAATCTATGACGATCTCCTCAATCTGTTTTGTGACGTAAATTATATTTTCATCATTATTCTTTCACCTATTTCATCGTCACAAGCAACTTATGACGAAAATGGACATTTCGTCATGGAATACATACCATTCTGTGACCAAAGTTTGCAGCGTCACGAGCAAATCGTCACTGATAAACACTTTTCTAGTAGTGTATGGAACCTAAGATGCATGATCCCTAGGTACCTGTGTCCTTACTAGCATGATAGGTCGATAGCTGCTAAGCTATAGGACCGTTACAAGTCGGGTGATGATGTCACTCGCGAGAATAGGTTCCTAGATAGGAATCATAAGATCTTCTTAAATGGATTGCTCATGTGGTAAGAGCATGGGATGTGGACTCCAGTCCAATGGCTATTGTGGGTTAAGTGTTTGAACGTACTAAGCACTTGTCGAGAATGGGACGGGTAAGCCTAGTACCTTAATGAGATGGTTAGGGATTTAACTGTCACTACTCTTGGGATGCGTCTCACGGCTAGCTACCGGTGGTGTATGGTGAGTCCGGGTGCCTCACGGGATATTCCGGATAGCTTGCACCAAAGATTGTGGCCTTTTATCCCAACCCGAGAATTTTTGGGAACCGTGTGGTGGTTGTCCTCGCGGGGGCATCCCACCGTGTGTTTAGGTCTACCTTGCAAGGTTTGAAGCAATCGATTGTCAGCCTCTCACCGCTATCTGAGACTACTTACTCCACTAGCCATGAGATCCCTAACGATGGAAGTTGATGAATACTATGTTTGATTAATTGTATTGTACAACTTGTCTATACTAGCTGGCTAATTTAGTAAAGATTAATCCCACTAGAACTTGTGCTAAATCCTCGAAAGTAAGGACATACTCTTTGTTACTTTTCAGCAAAAGAAACTCAGTGACCAAAGTGGATTGGTTTAGGCGGTAGTACGGTATTTTCCTGGGCGGGTTGTCACGTTAGCCTCGACGCAAGCCTTGCGATCCCGACGTGTGTCCTCCACTTCGAAGATTCCGGACTTCGTCATCGCACACCGGTCAGACCGGTGCTTTTCACCGGTCAGACCGGTACCCACTGGTCAGACCGGTCTAGCACTGCTGCAGCACCGTCTTCGGTTCTTCGGTTTTGGCTTTGTGGATCAACCAAGGAACCCAGTGGTTTTCTCTTGAACCACTGGAAACCTCGCGAACTCGGTGTAGCCTCCGCCAATCGCCACTCATGACTCGGCTCCCACGTAGTCCCGGCTCGACCTTGGTTTTGAGGCTCTACCAAGAAACCGTCCATGACTTCATCTTGTTGTTCATGCCAGCATGCGGCCCGCACTTGACCTCGCTGGCCACTGGGTCCCTCGAACGAAGCCTACTTGTCTTCTCCACACCTGGAGGCCTCACCGGCGACGACCTTTCGCGCTTGTTCTTCACCTGCACCAACACCAGTCAAACCGCAACCTGCACATGCAATACTTAGCCAAGAATCAGTCCACACAACATTGTCAATCACTCATCACACAAGGAAGCGACCATCCACCGGTCCTCGAACCACACATGGTCCTCAGCCTTGCGCCGCCGTCCTTGAGTCCGAGCCGAGCCAGCCGGTGCGCTATCGTCGATTCGCCGGCATGAAGCCGACCGGAGGGAGCCACCGCCGTCAGGAGCTTCGCAATGTTGAGCCACACCTTGGGAGCCTCTTCCCGGCATGAGCCAGCCGCCGGAGCGCCACCGCGCGTGGGGACAGCACCGCCGCTGCCCCTGGACAGAGGAAGAAGAAGACCTTGAGGTTTTAGTTTTTGTTTCTTGCATCTTTTACGAGTTAAACCTTAGATCTTTGCAGCCAGATCCAATCTAAGCCCCTTTTCAGATCTAACCCCGAGCTTTATCAGTTTTGCGAGCACTATTGCATGTGTCTTGCAGATCTTCTCAGCTAGCCCCTGAAGTCAATAGTTAATCACGAATAGGTCCTCCATATCTTCCACGTCTTAACTCCGTTTTGATCCGTTCAAGTTGCGCTAGGTTCATAAAAAATAAAGCACGCATTAGTGGTGTGTTTTTATCATGTTTATTTTCTGAAAATTAATTTAATATTAATCTTGATTAATGCCTAGATATGCATGCCTTTTATAAATAAAAGCAATATAGATCCATACATCGTTTTTCATAATCAAATTTAATTTGATTAATGTTTCTCTTACATGCTTTTGTAAATAAAATCTAATTAGATCTTTTACCCGGATTTCTATAAGTCAAATATTAATTTGCTTAATGATTAATTAACTTTTATAATTAAAAGTTGACACTCCGGCTTTATAAATAAATGTTAATTTGATTAATGCCAATGTTATAATATTTTTGATAATAATATGATCTACTCGAATTACAAAGTTTCGTTTAGATTGTTCATATAGTTTAGTTTTTCTAAAAGCAAATGTTTAATTGGTATAATGTATATATGAATCTTTGTAAATAAAACTTGACTAATTCTTTACACCGGGTGTAAATAAAGTTTAATTTGCTTTAATTCCAACATGGGGTATTTTGTTTATGAAATATCCTTACATATATTTTGTTAATTAAAATAATTTACCTCATAGCCTTGTTCTCTTGTTTATGCAAATCGTTCGTTAGACGTTCTCTTTTGTGATTCTAGCCTTGTTTAAGCTTTAGATCTTTCTAAATCTAGTTCTAGTTCAGATCAAGTTGTTTCCTACATCTAGCTGAGCTTTGCCCTTCTAAGCACGGTTTGTGTGCTTTGGTGATCCAAGTAGATATCTTAGAGTTTTTGTTCTGCATTTCTTTATCAAGTAATCCTACCATGATTATTTCATGTTTCTCTTAGAATCTCGATCATCAATATCTAGTTCATGTCTATCCTATCTCAGTTAGGTTGTCTCTTTATGAATCAGCTGTGTTCTTGTACCTAATCTATCGTAGCTACCTTTCTTTAGAGTTTACCCTGTTATTTGTTTCTCCTGTCAGATCAGATCACCCTTGGTTAGTGTGTCTGTTGTTCATCCGAGTTCTCTTTGTAGACTAGTTCTCCTAAACCCTAGCCAAAGGTTTGTGTGTGCGTTATAGTTCGCTTCTACCATTCTCGTTCGTTTCACCGTAACTTGTACGTTAGCATGTGTATCACCTGTTACTTGTTTTAACACTAAAACTACATATTAATCTTGACTAATTCTTATTCCATTGCTTTTATAAATAAAAAGTGATTAGGTTCTAATCCGGTTTTCTTTAATCATGATGTAATTGGTTAATCCCTATTCATAACTAGTTTTTCTAAATAAACGATGTTAGAGTTAAACATCGGTTTTCATAATAAAGTTAATATGCCTAATGACATCATAACCAATAATAAATATGTTTAGTTGAACACGTGACATAAAGTTACTCGCCTAGATATCCTATACTTGCTTTATCTTTTTAAAGTAATTGTTAATTTGACATAACTTCTACTTGAATGTTATAAATAAAATATGATTAGGTTTATTGTGATTTCTTTAATTAAATGTAACGGTTTTAATGGTAACATAGAGTATTTCTCTGAAATATTCTTTCACATGATTTCTTAATTAAGATATACCAAGCGTATAGTCTCTTGTTTTTTTGATAATAATCTCACGATAGATTCGAGCTTAGTTCTGTTCTCAGTGTTTCCCTCGTTCATACGTAACCAATAGAATCGAGCCTATCTCTCAGTGCGTTCTTTTAAAGCTGTTCTTTTGATTGATGTATTGTTCTAAGTGTTACTTGTTTGTTTGCTTTGTATGCTTGTGCCCGATGATTGATGCGAGTAGAAGGAACGTTGTTTGAGAGCTTCGAAGAGCTTGAAGGTGAAGACATTCTGAGCAACAACTACTTTGGTTAAAGGCAAGTGTGTCCTTGTTCTCTGTCCAAATAACTACTTAATCACTCATTGCATTGCTTGCATTAATTTTGATGGGTTCCTATTAAGGATTATGACTAGTATTCTTTTTATCATTGTCTTGTATAGCCGAGTTGCTTAATTAATACTGATGGTAGATATTGCTTAGTTTGCTCAACTGGGTTGGTAATAATCAATATGGTTACCTTTTATGCTTTATGTTCCTTTATGATAATTTAAATACAAGATCATTGTGCATTAATCGGAACATGGAGAACCACCCAAGAAAACAGTACAACCACAAGAACTAAACGGGCACTGGTCTCGGCCAAGTAATTAGGAACTTTAGCTTTGGGTGATCTTACCTGATAAGGACAAGGGATCGGCGGTACTGCGGGGTATGGACTCGCTCTAGCAGGGGTTGGGTGAATTCTTTATTCTCTAGTGGGGTATCGACCTGCTAGGGGATTTTATGCCTTGCTAACTGATCTGGACCTTGTGGGACACAACTTGCTATGGAACCTTTGTAAAGGCCTTGTAGCGTCCCTAAGCATCCACATCTCGATAGTGTGGTATGGTGCCTGCGCAGCATCACATGGTTGGGTTCAAAGTTCTTCGGAGCTTTTACGCTGCTTGTGGTGAAAGTGTACAACCTCTGCAGAGTGTAAAACTAATCGATTAGCCGTGCTCACAGTCAAGAGCGACCTGGACCCTCACATGATAATTGAACTTGAAGATGGACTTTAATCATGGTTATGCTTGCCATATGCTTATGGCGTATCTTATCTATCTCTTTATGCTTAATTGTGGGATGGTATATAATTATACTTGCTAGTAAATAGTTGTTTAATAAAACTTGACCAACTAAGATGCTAAATGCTTAGAGCCAGACCACTATAAAGCCTTTGCATTCATACTTTCCCCACACTTGCTGAGTATGACAAGTGCTCACCCTTGCTATAAACAATGTTGCTCAGAGAGAGGAAGCTACAATGGAGTTTACTGAAGATGATGTTGATGCTAGGCGTACGCAACCCCCAGTCGACTGCCTGTGAAGTTTGGTGCCTTCATTTCTAGGATTAAGCGTAAATCTCTCATAATCTTTCTATTTCTTTATGTGATACTATTTCTGTATTCACTTATATGTCACTATATGCATGAAACTTGATCTTGGCATGCATATAGTTATGCACTTGGTTTTATTTGGAAAAACAGGTGTGACAGAGTCCTACTAGACCTAGGAACCAACAGACAGCCTTCCGAGCCAAAACTCATCAACACGCACAGCGGAAACTTGCACGGCTTGTTGCCTGTGTTGCACCGGTGACACTGGTCAGACCGGTGGACAGAGCCGGTCAGGCCGGTGGCTACAAAAGCTGCACAACAAGTTTTCCAGAGAGCCTCAGTGACTTCTCTAAGCCCTGGAACAAGAACACTCCCAAAACACAACTTGCATGGAAGGAAAACCCTACACAAAGCCAAGCAAAACACCTCCAAACTGACCAAGAAAACACCAGCAGCACCACGACCCAAAGACACACGAGTCAAGCAGTTCACCCGAGGCAAATCCCACAAGTGGCATACACCGGTCAGACTGGTCACACACACCGGTCAGACCGGTCACACACACCGGTCAGACCGGTCAAGCCTGGGCAGCTCGGGATGAACAACACACACTGGTCAACTCCCCCAAATCCAAAACTCGATCTCCCGAATCGCTCCACGGACTTGTGCAAGACTTTGGGGATAGTAGGAACACCTCATGGGGAGTCCATAGCCAAGTTATTGTCCACCAAACTCGCCAAATCAAGAGGAATCGAAGAAATCCCGCCAAGAACTCCCCTAACCCTAGAGCACCGAAAACCCCAAAATTGAGCCCCTTAACTCACAGATTTGGGAGGGGAATCAAAGGCAAAAGAACCGCGAAGGGTTCAAACTATTTCCCCATCAAATCCCCAAGAGTAAGGTCCCGAAAACACCCCAAGAAATCCACCAAGAGAGTGCTTCGAAAATCACCACCAAAAACAAATGGGAACAACACAACCAAGCCTTGAGGAACCACGCCGAATCATATATACATACCAAAGAGGTTCATACAAGGTCTAGCTTGCCGCTTGATCATCCAACCCTCTCACAAGATCTCACCATGAAGCTCTCAAGCTAGTCCTATGGAAATCATAAGAAATAAGGAGGGAAAATAGGAAAGCAAATGAACTAGGGTTCCAAGAGATTGCTGCCATCCTCTCACCTCTTGGGTTATATAGGAGGCAACCAAAAGTCTAAAATACCCTTACTACCTAATTAGGGATACATGCCCCTCGAGGGCGAAATTGGTAATCTTTGTCATCACTCCATCGGACGGATGCCCGACGACCGCAACCTGCTTGGCCTCGACGCAAGCCTTGCGATCCCGGCGCGTGTCCTCCGCTTCGAATTCTCTGGACTGCGTCGTCGTACACCAGTCAGACCGGTGCTCCTCACCGGTCAGACCGGTACCCACCGGTCAGACCGGTCTGGAGCTGTTGCATCTTCGTATTCGGTTCCTCGGTCTTGGCTTTGTGGATCAACCAAGGAACCCAGTGGTTTTCTGGTGAACCACTGGAAACCCCGCGAACTCGGTGTAGCCTGCGCCAATCTCCACTCATGACTCGGCTCCCACGTAGTCCTGGCTCGACCTTGGTTTTGTGGCTCAACCAAGAAACCATCAATGACATCATCTTGCTGTTCCTGCCACCATGCGGCCCGCACTTGACTCCACTGGCCACCGGGTCCCTCGAACAAAGCCTACTTGCCTTCTCCACACTTGGAGGCCTCACCGGCAACGACCTTTCGCGCTTGTTCTTCACCTGCACCAACACTAGTCAAGCCGCAACCTGCACCTGCAATACTTAGCCAAGAATCAGTCCACACAACGTTGTTAATCACTAATCACACCAGGAAGCGACCATCCACCGGTCCTCGAACCAAACATGGTCCTCAATCTCCCCCTTGATGAGTGCATTGACAACACCCACAAATAGTAACACAAGAGAAAAGAAAAAAAAGAAAAGAAAAGAATAAAAAGAAACTCCAACAAGCGATCGAAACCCGAAGAGAGGCAAAGAGCAAGATCACTTGAAGAAGACAAGTCTCAGACCCCTTAGGCAAGGGCAACGGCTCGACACATCCGAGACAAAACCATGCTCAAGCAAAGAGCGCAAACCACCAACCAAAGCTCGAAAACCACAAAGAGCTCCCCCTGCACACATGCAAGCTCCCTCTGAACCAATGCAACTCCCCCTGGACGAATGCATGCAAACCACTTGAAGAAAACATAAAAGCTGCATCAGCTCAGCTCTGACCGGTCAGCACTAGTAGAAAACCTCACATCCATGACCATTTCCCCGTGACCATTTATGTATTGGTCATAGAAGTGTAGTCTTCAGTGACGATTTACATAATTTGGTCACAGATGAGGTGTTACGCCGCCAGACCACTAAGGGATAATGACGTATAGGAAAAAATGGTCACAGAATAATAATCCTACTGGTCACAGTTCAATTATTCCGCTTCTGAACATGTGAAAGCAACGACCAAACGAGAAAAATGATCACAAAATAATTAGAATAAAAAAGAACCAATCTAGACCGACATGGGCTACGTGAAGGTGTGAGTCTGACATGTGGGTCCCACAGCCACATGGCCATGCGGACCCACAGCCGCACGGCCACGTGGGTCCCATATGACGTGGACCCCGTGCCCTTCCCACTTCCACTTGGGTACCACCAGTCCCACTTGCGATCCCACCATATGGACCCCACCACCACCACACCGACTCCCACATGGCTAGCCACGCGGCCACTCAGACCCAGAACCACGTGGCCAACAGGGTCCCCACCACCAAGTGGCATCGTGGGTCCCACGTGACGTGGACCCCGCTCCCTTCCCACTGCCACGTGGGTACCACCGGTCCCACATGCGGTCCCACCATGTAGACTCCACTACCACCATATCCGACTGCCACATGGCCACGTGGGACCCGTCGCCACGTGGGTCCAACGTAACGTGGACTCTGAAGTTTTTTTGTATTTGTTAAAATCTAAAAATTTGTGCCGCCAGGTCAGTACTAAGCTCAATTGGGAGCTGGCACAGAGTGGTGAGGCATGGTAGGCAGGGTATACAAGTGAGTTCGAGACACCCTCCTGGCTCACTTTTTAAGCTGTGCGGCGGATCCTTGAGTAGGCGAGGTGGGATAATGTTTTAGAGTGGAAGGCGAATACACACCTGCCTGGCCTTTCTCCCCCGCAGCCCGCTCGGCCTGCTCGGCCCACCAGCCGGCCACCTAGGCTGGTGCGTGAGCGGGAGAAGGTAGTCTGGGCCGGTGGAGGCGGGCTGGCTGGGGGTTATGGGCTTCTTTCTCTTTTCCTTTTCTTCTTTTCTTTCCTTTCTATTTTCTTTATTTTGTAAACATTTGAATTCAAATTTCATTTACAATTTTGATTTTTCCACTCTTTCTTTCTTTTTGAATTTGATTTACAAATTCAATTTTCAAAACTAGTACGTGGAAGTTTAGGGCAAGAAAGGATGGTGAGATTTTTTGGAATTCGTTTGGTACTTTTTTCAGACTAGGTACGTGCCCGTGCGTTGCTACGGACATCCAAATGTCTACAATGCAAATAAAAAATACACAGTAAAATTTATATAATACGACATTATATTTCTCAAATTAAGACATCATATCTCAAGAATGACTTGAAATTAAGTGCACACTTTAATATTTGACCAGTAATTTACCTAAGTGACAATAACAAAGACACCTCTGAAATTAGCCAACAAAAATCAGGTATGTTGTGGCGTTATGAATATTAGAAGCAAAAGCATTGGCATATTCATGCAGAGGTGGCATCATCACGAACCATTCACTTGTCCTGCACTCCTGCTTCTAATATTCATCATGATTTCTTGTTCCCTACAATATGCAAGTTTCTTATCAGCACCCGAACAAAGGAAAGAAATCATGAATAAATGATATTTTTGAGTAAACATGCTTACAGCTAACCCTGGCAATTCATGTTGACTATAGTTAGCACTCATGCTTTTTCATCTGTTCCCATTCTTCTTCCATTCTGCTCGTACGATTGTTAACCTTTCGATTTTCTTCATGGACTTGATTATCTTCTTAAAGTGCTTCTCTTGCTAGCTCAGATTGTGCTTGTTTTTATATCAATTCAGCCTTGGTAACAGCTGGACCTCTCAAGTCTCTTGCTTTTATTCCACCACCATAACCAACTACATGGTCACGTCTTTTGGATGGCAAGCACTTGTCTGCAAGTTCCACATTAAAAAGAGAAGGTTTCAACAACGTTTGCTCCTGAATATGTGCCTAAGAGCAAAGCAATCCGGCTTAGGGGCTTGCACGAACAGATAAGTCATAATCATGAGGTAACACAGAACAATAAAGCATCCATTTGAAACTACAAACTTAGATGTTTTGCTGGAGGCTTTAGAATCCACAAAAGTTCCACCCTTTGTGTAAGTAATAGAAAATAAGGTGTCCAGAGTTGGAGGACCATTTTCATTACCATCCTGTAATTGATAGAACAGTATTGGAAGATACACAATGGAAGTTGACATGTGAAAAAGTAGTGAGCAGTATAATTATATCAGGACATGCATCCTCATGGTAGAGCTAATTATATCAGGATAACATAGCAAGCAGTAAAATCATTTACCTTCTGGTACTCAGATACGGTTGCTGAAATTAGGTCTCTTGATTAAAGTACGGCCACTATTGGTTTCTTCATCAGCAATGTTGTGGATTGGTGTACCACTACTGGTATTTGCATAGACACGCCTTGCAGTTTGTTGACGAAGAAGTCCAGAACTTATATAGTGCGACCTAGCCAATGCTGCAGGCGTCAGATTTGCATACATGCCATGTTGCATAGTGAGAACCTGAACAAATAGAAGCCATTTCATAGGCTTAAAACTGGTGTCAGTGCAAGAGAAAAAAGTTATAGTAAGCACTGAAAAAAGCCATTTTATAAAGAGATTTGTTCATGTCTTCAAGCAATTTGTAGAACTTTGAAGCACTTCAACATTTGGTTCCTCTTCAGATGGTTCATTGGGAGATGCTGGTGCCACAGTGTTGCTGGCTGGGTTAGTTTCATGGGGAAACAACAGCTCTTCCATTCCATTATAGCAGTCTTTAATTTCTCCATGGGAGCCACCGTCGTCTTCCACATCCGAATTTGTCTCAGGATCACTGAAAACTTCTCCATGATACTGAAATCTAGTCTCCTATGAACCAAAGATTTTAAGATGGAAATACACTTCTCCATGAGACTTGGAGTATGTATTGCAGCAATGGACATTTAATTTCTTCTAAACTACCTGTCCTACTGAATGCATAGTCCTGGAACTTTTTTACCCAAGCCAAATAAATATCTTTTTTTAGATGTCCCCATCTAAACATTCATCACTGATACGATCATCAACTAAATCCTTCCATGCCTTACTTGGTGCCATCTAGTGTATTTCAGTTTGCCTACCAAACTACCTGTGCCAACAGATTTGGAGTCAAACAGAGGTACTTTTTTTCGAGGAAAACAGAGGTACCTTCTACCGTTCACAAGTATGATCTTACAAAAATTCTATTTAAATATACAAGTGCAAATATATCAGTGCACCTAACTGATATTAATAAAAGCTTCTGCACATCAGATCCTAATAAAAATCAGGTATGTGCCGTTAATGCATAGTCCAAATTAAGAAACACTATTACATTTCCTAAAGGCCAATCAGAGATATAAGTTGCACCTCAGAAATTAGCCAACAAAAATCAGGTATGTTCTGAAACGTGATCTGCAGGATACAACATATTAACATTCCAGCTTTGAAAAGATACTGACATCTTGTTACCTCAGGTATGTCCCATCCTCCTCTTGTAGCCCCAGTGCTTAGATTTCTCACAAGCAGAACAAAGTTCACTGCAAATGCTTGATTATCCAAATAGCCTGTCAATAAAATGAAGAAGATGCATAACTTTTATCATGCTCGTGCGTTGCTACGGGCTTGTAACATAATTAGCACAATAGTTCAGAATAAGCCAACTTAAATAAGCTTGATCTACAAGATGAGCCTATATATAAGAACAAAAATGATTAGCACAACAATTCGTGAAACGTGATGGTTATACATTGATTGATAATTTCATATACAAATGTTAGGCATAGAAAGAAGATAATCCAGTAAAACTGAAGTGCCATATGTAGTTGATGAACAACATCTCAAATGGGTGAGCTTCCAGACTGCACATGGGTTTCTCCTGGTGCTGACAACCCTCCCTCAAAAAGGTTATTCCTGTCAAAAACTCCACAACCATCACTGAATTGTAGGAGTATAGGATTAGTTGTGGGTGTCCTAGGATGCTTCAATAAAGCAGCTACAAGATGTTAAGTCAGAAAGATATTAGTCAACGACCTCGTGCAATCGCTTTTCAATTCGGACCATAATATGATTCTTTGCAACAAAGATAACACAAGTACCAGGATTCGTAGGAGTACCAAATCCAATAGCACCACCGGACACGGCAGGATGTGTTACCGCCGGAGGGTTTGACATCCACCCGGCCGGAGGTGGGACCGGTGTTGGTGCAGGTTGAAAAGGTCGAAAAAAGACATAAATTGGTTCTAAACAATTGCACCAAAGCAAGTTCTAAAGCATTGTACAACAAATACATATGAAGTATCGCAATGGCCTCAACAGACTTACTCCATGAGCACCCAATGAAGGGAAACCTCCTGGTTCGGGTATAGATCCAAGCAATGGATTGTTTGCTGGTGACGGAGCACATGCACCATTTGGTTATCCACACGAATGATCAACAAAAAGATTCTTGATATCAGGATTAGGCCTAGGATTTTTGCAAAGCTGATGCTGCCAGTTCAAGGTGCCAAATACGAACAAACAAAAGTAAGGTTACCCCAAAAAAGTAGAAAAAATCTCAAAACAGATTCCTTAGTTATAGAATTACAATCAAACATATATGAAAGATCGAGAGACACAGAACATGCCACTTTTGAAACTCGAACTCGAATCGGGTAGCACTAAGTCTTATAATGTAAGATACCGACCACACCGGATCTTGTACATGAAAGATAATAAGAAAGTAAAGTAACGACCAACATAGCAGGAATATATAGGATGTAATTCACTATGCGAGAGAACACCTGCCAATCCAAACACTTATTAGATGCATGGTTGGTCGGTAACCTACCCGGCACTTCCCACAGACCGAAACCCATCTACACTTTTAGATATCCCCTGTCTTTTAAAGTTGGCCTTCTTAGCTTTCTTATTTTAAATATTTTACAAGAGCTTGTTCTTCTAGATCAATATCCTAAATAAATGGTAACATGCTCTAATTTCATCATTAGAAACTATCGATCTAGTCTTTCACATTTATTAAGTACAAATGTATCCCCACATTAGTGGTATCGAGAAATGGCATTCGCGCAGTATAAACATATCCGCTTAACACATTGGTTCTACCATATACAGGCAATCTAGCCTAAAAATTTTCAGTTGCTGATATATATCCTTGCTACTCTCATTAGCGCAACCATACAAGAAAAAGGTAAAAAGCAAAATTCGATATTTACTAAGTAAGGAGCGCATAGATGACTTTTTAAAGGGAGCTACCTCTGGTTGATAAGTGTCCGCAACCTGGAATTCTTCAGGTTGGGAAACTGTAGCTTGTCGCGAAATAAGGGATTAGCTTCAATCAGCTTCTTCAGCTCAATAAGCATTATCGATCTTGCAGACTTTGTATCACCGTACTTGGAGAGCTGATCATTTTCCCTAACAATACAGAAGCAGAAATAACTTGTTGAGATATCAAAAAACAACTAGGCATCATGACAATAATGACAAGAAATTACCTGAAGTTTTCCAATCACTTCTTTAATCTGTGAAGTGACGAGGAAACACTAAAAGGGCAATATTTGCATTGGTATTGACAGGTTACCTTGGTCTTTGAGGGATCGATAACCTCAGAACAGAACTCAACTATAACCAATTGTAACCATCATCAGGGTCTTGTAATTTATATCTTGCTAAGAGAAAAAGTGACAAATATATTAATAGGATGGGACAGTTAGCAATATGAATTATTTCACTACCATCTCTTGGGTACAAATCAGTCATTTAGTCAATCACTCATATCATACCTAAACATACAAAATCAAATCTTTTGCAGAAACAAAACCACCCTTAAGCACCATTCTCGTTAATCTAGAAATTTAAAATATGTGGTGTGCAGGATGCATATAAACCTCAAAGAAATATTTGGTCGTGCCATCAAGCTAGAGTATGCGTTTAGGATGCATAAACTGCGATGACATGGGGAAATCCATACACACGCACAGCTTCGCTATATCCCACATAAACGTTGTAAGGCATCCATAAACACAGCACAAACCATACCACTTTGTTCAAAAAAAGCCTTGAAAATAGTACACTGATCTAGATAAGGATTCATCAATAAATATATTTTGTCCTATAATTCAGAGATTGCTATTCTACAACAGATCGAGTAAAACAAGTTCAGCTTTGCTTGCCTCATGCAGCGGTTATGGCCGGCCTAAGCGACGGCCCCACATTCAGAGAAAGAAGATTTCGTGCTAGCAACTTACCTCCACGACGTCAGTGAAAAGGTCGAGTCATTCGGTCTCATTCTCGCATGCACGGTTACTCGTAGACCCAAATGTAGTCATTCGGTCTCATTTCGCATGCAAAACCTCACAACATAAAATAAATATCCTTTTCATTGCAAATGTAAACGAATTGCGCATTGAGATATATCGGATCCGTAATTTTGTTCCAGTTCTTCTAAACCACGGTCTTACGGGAAGACCATAAATAAATGTATTTAATTCGAGAGCATCCATACTATGAAAGCACAATCTTATTGAACCAAGATGCACAGTGCATGTGTACCTAATTCAGCCGCATCAAAATGGTTTTTTTAATTTAAAGCATCAATATGCACAAGCATGGCCTACTACACACAATCATTGTTGTTTCGAACCTATTAAAGGAATGGCATATACCATTATCCATACATAGAATTTCGCTATTAAAAACAGTGAAATTGCATACTTCAAAAAATGCAAGAGACATGTACAAAGGTAGGTAAATCTCTGGAAGCACAATCTTCTGTCTATTTATTTTCTTTATTTTGCACCTTTATATTTAGCTGAGTGAATGCATTGTTGTCATACTTTTATTTTGATGGCCTACCTCCAATGTAGCCAGCTTACTTCTGACTTCTTCTTGAAGAACAAATATCATGGATTATCAAGAGCTTTTCAAAAAGATAAACGATAGGGGTTCAAAAAATAGTCAATGATGTTTAACCAAGAAAAATAATGTCATCAGTGAACCTATTGCCTAACACAAATAAGATTGCTTCCCTGCTAGAAAAGGCTGGCATATTTTGTCTAGCTTGAAAAGATAATAGAAGTCAGGAGAAATATGTTCAAGACATATAAAACATTTGCAAGTATAAGGATTCCACTTTCACAGATGACAGATCTCACTGATTTGTACCCAAATTAAAGGCATTATCAGTTTTGATAAAGCATAAAACAATACCACATGATACAAAATTCGTGATACAAACTTGATTGACAAAAAAACAAATGGTATATTGATATCATAATGGTGAAAACTGATGCATTTTCTCACTAATCATAATAACATTGTAGTGAACCTTTTCTATAGAATATCCCAGCAATATTATGGAGATGAGAAAAAGAATCTCAGAATAAACATTATGCAACATCTCTTATTTGTTTATCTCTCAAAATAAACATGCACACATAAGCAAGCTGCATGCTCCATACAGATAGTCCCCGTAGGCTGTTTATCAGTGAAACTATGAGCATGACTATTGCTCACTGATCTTTTATCTGATAATGAGATATTGGATGTAAAGCACCCAAGCCAAGATTTGTTTTTGTAGTCTAATGCGAAGCACTGAATGTTTCAATGAGCAACATCTATGTGATGAAGGCATAACATTATAAACAGCGGATTTCGGACTGAAATTAGATGGAGAGGGTGTAGTTACCTGTCGATCACCTCGATGTCGTCCATGGCATGCGCCGTGATAATGGCCGGCATTTGCATCCTGCTGAAATCCAGATCCTATTTTAATTGAGAGAGGGTGCATGAACAGTCATCATACATTTATAAGAAAGTAAAATAAGAAAACTGCACAACTGCACACAAAAATTGACAGAAACAATAACTTTCTTGTTCTCAACACAGGATCATTTACCATTAGACCAACTGTTTCATCCTAAACTGCAAAATAGTTGGATATCTTAATATGTAGATTAAGTAATAAATTTGCTTAGGGTTAGCAATTCAACACACTATTTTTCAGACCATAGAATTAACATGACTGTGAATTCAAAATGTATTGTGCAATACCTTGAATCGTAGCTGAGTGCCTGAGTCGCCCTCAAGATGAATAATTTCCCTGATGAGGTTATCATGACCAACACGAACAAGTTCATGCATGGCAGCACCACCCATTCCATTAGCCATCTAGAGACCTAGAAGAAGACATGAGATACAAAGACATCATAAGAGACTGTAGTGTAGATTATACTGATCAATGTCAAAATCGACTAAAGCTCAACTAAATTGGTAGGTTTCATTATAACTTCAAAATCATTTAGACTGCAAGCTATGAAACTGAACTGCAAAACATCCCCATTAAGTGTCATACCAAGGACGAAACAAAGAAAATTAACAGCATTTGTATTCACACAGCTAGCACGAGCATTGTGAGAGATCAGAGCCTCTAATGAAACAAATTAAATTTCCTAGCAAGTGAAACATGCAAAGCAACTAAAGAAGAATCATCAACTTTAGGGAAATCAAATCACCTTACCAGGCTGCACAATTGCTCCTGCCTACATCTGAATGTTGTTGCTGCCAACCTGTGTATGATGTGTGCACATGAGAGTTGCATTGCAGGTGTGTTGTTTAGAGTTCAGTGGCAGTTGTGCAATGCTCGCCCTACCACCCGATCAGCTATACCCGCTAGAACACCATGCTGCAATTGTCGTGCCTTTTGACTCTGCAGATGGACAACCACTCACCAAGTCGCCCACATGCCATGCACAGGACACGCAACAGAAAAATCAGGTCGATGTGGATGCAGTCACCTGGTAACAGCGTCGCTTGGGAGTATCTCCTGCCGCTGCAGCTTCTCTGTGGCCCAAACCCTAGATCAGGACTGAAATTGATTTAGGAAATCAGAGAGGGAAATAGGAAAAGAGGGAGGGAGATTCATGACCATCGCTGGAGGAGGTCGTGAGGAGCAGCATCAATGGGAGCACGCGGATGAGCAACGGGGGTGTCGCCTGGCAAAATGGACGCCGGTGTGGCGCACTCGGAGGTGGCATGGCGTGGTGGTGGACGGAGGAACCGCGGCTCGGCGGTCGGGGGATTGAGGAAGCGCGGTGGGCAGCCAGCGGCGGCGGCAGTTAAAGGACGAGGGAAGGACCGAAGGAGATGCCGGCCGTCGGATGCTAGACCAGGACGGAGTTCGGGCCGCATCTCCGAGACTCACCGTGAGGCCGACGCTCGACCACCTCACCCTCAAGCACCATCCTCCGGGCACGGAGCGGAAGGGGACGCAGGGAGCAACGATTGCGGTGTTGACTTCCCACGATGGCGGCGGCGCAATGGGGGCCGCGAGGGTGGAGGAGGAGGGAGGCGCAAGGCCACAGGGGTCGTGGTGCGGCGGAGGGAGGGAAGGTTTACTGTTACAGGATGGATCACGGTGGCACCTGCGGGTAGGATCGACGGTCGACGACGGCGGTGGCGGCGACGCCATAGTTAGACGAGCGGAGGACGGCCGGCGGCGTGGACGCGAGATTGGGGGAGGGTGCGCAATCCGGTCCGGCGACGGCGTGGGCGCGGGGGGCGGGGGGGAACCGGCAGGCCCGGAGGCTGAAAAGGAACCGCCAGCGCGAGGGAGAGACGGGGGGCGTGCGAGTGAAGGCGCCGGATGGGTGAATGCGCGGGATGGAGGGTAAAAGGTGAACCTATGAGATTGTCTTATTTCCACACTTTTTAGGTGTAGAGATTAATTGAATTTCCACGCGACTTCGCTCGGTAATTCTGTGTTGAACTAGGCCCACCCTCGAAAAGATCAGGAATGGCGCCAAACTTCGCCACAAGGTCCCTTGTGTCCTAGGAAACAAATACATGTGGAGGTCGCTGCATAATTATAGAGTTTTCAATGTATAATTCACCATATTTTGTCTCACACAACACGAAAAAATTATAAAAATTAAAATAATTGTCAAAAAATTGTAAGTTCTTGTGAGGGACCGTATTTTTGCTACAAATGACTATCAAAAAAATCTCAAGTCATTTCAAAAAAGTTGAGTGCTATGTAGTCCAAATATAACAAGTTACTCACATAGTTCCTTAAACTATGTGAGTGGCTTGTTATATTTGAACTACATAATATCACCACTTCCTCAAATGGAAATTTGACCTACACAAAGTTTGTTAGTCTCGACAAGTTATGAAACTTTTGTGTTCAAAAGATTTTCATCCGAGTTCATTTCGTGTTTCGTTTGACTGAGTTTTGACCGAGTAAAACTTGGATTTTAAAATTTGAATTGCTCATGTTTTGTTGCATGAAGAAATGATTGAATCCAACACCATAACTTGATAAATCATGATTTTAAAAATTTTTGGGAAGAAGAATCACCTCATTTCGAGTTCGTATGAGGGAGAACGACTAGTTACAAGTTTTAATCCGAGGAAAAAAAGAAAAATCGATCAGTTCATTCCAGTTCGTCACGTGTTCACGAAGAAGGACCTATTTCTCTTTTTTTCCTCGGATTAAAAATTGTAACTAGTCTTTCTCCCTCATATGAACTCCAAATGAGGTGATTTTTTATTCTAAATTTTTATAAAATCATTCTTTATCTAAAGTTATCTAGTTTTGAATTTCAGCTTTTTGGTTAAATGATGTCAAATTTTGAATTCCAAATTCAAATTATATGTCAATTTGTAGAATTTTCTAGCTCATTTACACAAACTGTTGTTGAAATCATTTTTCATTTGTTAAAGTTGTAGAACTTGGTAGAGAACGAGTTTATAAAATTTTAGAAAAAAGAATCGTCTAATTTGGAATTAGTATGAGGTAGAAAAACTAGTTACAAGTTTTAGTCAAGGATTAAAAAGAGAAAACACACTTGTTCATCTCAGTTCATAGCAAGTGCAGTTTCTGTTTTTAATCTTCGGATAAAACTTGTAAACTGTTTTTGTTCCTGATACGAACTCCAAATCGGTTGATTCTTTTTCCTAATTTTTTCTAAAATCGAGATGTTTTACTCAGTGCCATTTGTTTGTATCTTAATTACTATTTCTTGATTGCTTTTCATACAACATATCTTTTTCAACTAAAAAAAGAATATAAAAAACATGTTTTTTCATAATAATTGCTAATATAACTTAATATTCTCTAATGTTATGGTCAACACAAGGTTGCATCCAAATTTGAGGTGCCCATGAGTAAGAAAGTATTTGAGTGTGTACAAACTTTGAAGTTTAAGTTGAGTTGTATGAAACAAAGTGATGATCTAGCTAGTTTATGAACAATGTATACTCCAATTTTCACAAAATCTTATGAAACTTTTTTGTCAAGCTTGTAAATTGATAAAATAATCCTATGCCAATTTACATAATTTTTTGATAAGTTTTATTTATTATTATCATTATTTTATAACAAGGTGACTAGTAGAAGTTTGAAATTTCCTACAAGCCAATTGAATTTTTCGTCAATCTCCTAGATGTGGCCTAGCATGGACCGTAGGCGCCTAAATATATTTTTTTTGAATTTTTTTAAACTTATTAGATGCACATATAGGTCAATTTTGAATTACTTTCGGTAAACACGTAGAAATTCATTTAAATGATAGAAAATAGGAAATCCACTCGAAAAATCTTGAAACTCCTAGATGAAAACTTGTATCCATACTATTATATATAAAAAATATATTTGTACATATAACATAATTATTTTTTAGTGTTACTTCACAATGGTGCAATAAAAAGGAAAAAAGAAAAAGAAAAACAATAAACAGAGAAGCTCATGTCGGCCCAAATAGCCCAATTTGCATCCATCGATCGTCGATCCAATGGTTCTCATCGTGTTTTCTTGGTATATAACGCAGCATCCAACCCTAACCCTAACCCCATCCCCCTCCTCCCGCAGTCCCTCCTCCCCCCTCTCTCTCCCCTAGTCCCCCTCGCTCTCCTCCCGCCTCACCCATCCCCCTCCCTAGATCCGTCGCCCCTACTCCCACTCTCCCCCGCAGATCCACCTAGAGCTACCCAACCCGCCCGCCGGCTAGCCGGCCGAGGCCTCGCTCCCCCCGCCCCCACCTCCGCAAGCCACGGGTCGCCGCCCACCGTCGTCTCTCCGCCGGATCCGTCGCCCGAACTGCGCCCGTGCACCGGGGAGGAGGAGCGCAGGGAGCGAGCCACGTCGGAGCCAAACAACCCGAACAGAGAAGAGCTCGACCCGTGCGGCCGCCGCACCCCTCCCCACAATGGCGTCCCTCTTCAAGGTACGGATCCCCGAAACCCTAATCCCCTTGCCCCCGGTTCTCGTCTCCCCGCCCACGCTCATGCGGCTTCCCCTGCTTCCCTGCAGGACCCGAGCAAGTTGTCGGCGTACAGGGACCGGCGGTTCCATGGGACGCAGGAGGAGTACGAGGAGGCGCTGCAAGCGTTGACGACGGTGTACATCGGGAACATGTCCTTCTACACCGATGTGGTAGTACTGTGGTGAGCGATCGACCCTACCCGATCTCCGTTCCTGTGGTTTTTTTTTTGGGTTCCGATCCCCCCTTGCTTTTTCCTAGATCTGGATGATGATGAGGAAATTTGCCTGCTCTGTTTGTCACTGTAGTTAGGGTTTTTAGGGGGATTTTACTCTCTGGAGGGTTCTGTGTGGAATCTGCACTGTGCAAATACCCTCTCGAATTAATGATAATGCTGAATCCATGAGGCCTTCTAGCGTTATATCTAGAAATTTCGTGTTGTTGTGAGTTGTGGCAAATGTACATAGCGCACACATTATCTGCCGCAAACCCAAAAAGGAGCACATCTACCAGTTTCATCTCCACCCCTAAAGCAAGTTGCCTTAGAAATCATCAACAGGAGTTGGGAAACAGCCTTCCACATTCTTTTACTGGCTTTACCAGACGAACTAGGCCAAAGGGAATTGAAAATGTGTAGCATCTTTTTGTTTCCGATGAGCCTAGGCCAACAATGTTTGTCCCCTGCCTCTATGAGTTCACTCTAGAGACTATGTGCTCATTCATAACCAACAATGTTTCTATGGCCCCCAGTCCAAAGCATTGCATATTAAAAGAAGGATCTAGTATGTCTTTCATTTGGTGCTGTCCTGTTCTGGCATATGGTGCTCATCGAGCATGTGGATCAAGGTTGTTTGTCGTCGCACTGGATAGGCGCAATTTTGCGCCTGGAAATGTGAATATTTATACCATTTTGTTAATCTGCTTCATTTTCCTATTTCTGTTCAGTGGACCGTGCGTGTCGTACATGCTTCGCAAAAGGGCTCTCTATAATGACATGTCAAGGTAGCATGCACTATATTTTTTGTTTTTTTATGATTATCACACAAACCTTTTTGTTTAATCGCTCTCATCACTTATGCCCATTGCGCCGCTCTCATCACTTATGCCCATTGTGCCTTTGTTTGCCGTAGATATGTTTGTTGTGCTGGATACATGCCATGCAGTGGAAGGTGTGGCGAAAGTCGGTGCTCAGAGTTCTGTCTTGCAACTGAGGTACAAGGCTTACTCGATTTTCTTTTTACCTGCTAGTTCTTCTCAGTGTACTTAGGTTTGAATTACATGTGCTTGAAATTCAAGGGGCATGTCTAGTAGTTCTTATACGTATATGTTAACTGATGGCTCCTATTACAAGTTCTTATACATGTATATTAACTGGCGGCTCCTATTACAAGTTCTTATACATGTATATGAATTGAAATGGTTTCCTTTCCATATATGAATAAGTACTGTTAGTTTGAATCAGAAATGCTATTTCCTTTGAGCTAATTGTTGCATTACACTTTGATGATGGCAGGCTGCCATGGAATCTTTGAAGGATCAGCCTCTTCCTAAAGACTTGTGCTGCTGTCAGATCTGAACTTGTCTTGTGTTCTTCTTAGTCGTATGTGTCAGTTTGAACTCATACAGAGACGCGCCAAGACAAAGCCTTCAGCACCGGATGACCCGACGCCTTGGTCAAGGTGAAGCGTCGGTCTATCCGACGGCCGCGTGGAAACTAACAGAGGCGACTTGGATGCGGGGTCTTCAGCACCGGATGAACCGACACACCGTCGGTGCATAGCGTCGGAGCAGTTGTGTTAGAGAAGTCATGTGCGGTGGAGGTAACGGCTAGTAGAACCGGATGAACCGATGCCCGGAAAAAGATAGCGTCGGATCATCCGACGGTACTACTTTCAGCAGCTTTTAGCCAACGGCTAGTTTGATGCCTTGGGCTATTTATACCTCCTCCACCCGCCCATTTGAGGCTGCTAGATTGTGTGGAAGTGCAGAGGAGTTCAATACACATTGAAGATCATGTCCAAACCGTCCAAGTGCTTAATTGCTCATCCTTAGACTTGCATATGCTTTGTGTATGTGCTTAGTGCTAGGCTTAGCTTAGAGCTGAGTGAGTGCAAGGTTGTGCCAACCTTGTGAGGTGATTCTTGAGTGAATCAAGTTGTACAAGGTTCGCCGGAAGCCTTGGGGCCTAAGTGGCTCAACGACAATCGTCATCGACCCTCCGGCTTGGTGTGGAGTGGCGAGCACACTTTGTGCGGGGGACGTGGAGACCCCCTTCCTTGGTGGAGAAGCTCCTTAGTGGAGGCGGCATCAAGGTGACCAAGGGAGCTTGGCAAGTGCCTAAGTGGCTAGCCTTTGTGGCGAGTCAAGTGGTGCTCTTGGGAGAGACTTGGTGACCGGGAAGCAATACTCTTGTGTGAGTGCTTCAACGTGGACTAGGGGTGGCTTAGTGCCTACCGATACCACGGGATAAATCACGTGTCAAGAGTTTGCTTCCTCTCATCCCCTTTACGTTTCCGCATTTACTCTATTGCAATCTTTGCTTGCCTTTACTTTCCTAGAGTAGTATCATGCTAGGATTGGCTATAGGTTGCAAACCTTGTTTGGGATGGGAGTTTCACACTAGAACAACCCTAGTTGCACATATAGATAGTATGTTCTAGTTTACCTTTGTGCAAAAATAGTGAAGCCATAGATTAAGGTTTTAAGTTGCCTTATTCACCCCCTCCCCCTCTTAGGCTAACGAGCATATGATTCCTTACAAGTGGTATCAGAGCCGGGACTCACTTCCTTCACAAGGAAACACCAATTCAATTGGTAAAATGTGAAAACAGGCTCAATTGGAAGGTTAGGCTTCACCGCCTAGTGAATTGCTCTTTAGAGGTATGAAAGGGGTGGATACCCTAGGATTGGCTCCACATTTTGATGGCACAGGCTATCCTCGGTGGAAGGTTCTCATGGAGGCCTATGTCCAAGCAAAGGACCTTGATGTTTGGAGAGTCACCGATGAGGGCATGAGAAATGGTACTAAGAAGGAAAAGCAATTTGATGTGATTGCTAAGAGTATCATTTTGTCCTCACTAGATGTAGGCGTTTTCAATAGAGTTTTTACTTGTGAAAATGCTCATGAGCTATGGAAAACCATCAAGGAGCAAAATGAGGGTTCAAAAAGAAATTGCTAATGAACACTATGGTTGTCTCCTTGAGGAATTCAATAGCTTTAAGCATCTTGCAAATGAAAATGCCGAATCTGTGTACTCACACCTAAATGTGCTTGTCAATGAGATCAATGCTTTAGGTGTGAAGGATATCACGGACTTGAACATCAACCGCAAGATCCTTCAAAGTCTTCGGAAGCCCGATTATGACTTGGTGAAGGCAATCATCTACGAGAAGAAGCTCGAAGATTTGAGGCCATCTCATATCTTGAGCAAGATCATGGCACATTAGCTTCAACTCATGCCCAAGTCAAAGAAGGCGCCCCAAGAAAAGCCCCAAGAACCATCCTCTCTCCAACTACAAGCCATGCTCTTTCAAGCCAACAAGAGAAGATGTTGAGTAGGATGGATACTCATGGAAGCTCAAGCGAGGATGATGGTGATGATGGTGACGATGAAGACTCCTCAAGTGATGAAGAGGTTGAATCCATGGTGGCCGAGTACGTGAAGAAAGTCAATATGTACAGCTACAACGTCCACTTGAGAGAAGGGCGTCATCATCAACACATCAAGTTCACCAAGATCGAGCACAAGCCTAAGAAGAAGGTGGTCAAGGAGAGGAGACCAAGGCAAGAAGCAACTATCGCCGTCCGTGAGTGGACAAGTGGTGGAGAATCAAGTTCTTCTAGCTCAAGTGTTGAATCAAGAAAGAACTTCACCACCTGCTTCATGCAAGGTCCTTCATCATCACTACACATGTGCCTTATGGCCAAAGGTATGGAAAGCAATGTAAGTGATGATGAATCCGACACCACCTCTTTTGATGATCTTGTTGTGCTAGTCCATGAGCAAAAAGGAATTCTTGAGAAACAAGCTAATGAAATTAAAGAACTCAATGCTCTCAATGATTTTAGTGCAACCCTTGCTACAAATTATGAACATTTGTTGTGCAAATTCAAATTGCTTAGCAAGGAGTGTGATGAGCTAAAATCTAGCTTGAGAGCAATGAGACTAAAACAAGTAATTCCTTTGAGCTTAATGAATCATCTATCCCTTTTGCAATTCCTATCTCCAAGATAGATGCTTCAACTTCTTGCATTGATTTAATTGATGAATCTTGCTCACCATCTTGCAATGAGAATGTTGTTGTAGAAACATGTGATTGTCTCGTAGTCAAGAAGAATGATGAGCTTAAGTAAGAAGTGAAATGGCTCCGAGAGAGGTTGGCAAGCTTGATGGGCAAAGGCAAGAGCGATGAGGAACAAGTGGACATCTCTCGAGACATGAAGAGAAAAGTCCAACCTTCTCAAGATAACCGTGATCCCATGGTGAAGAAGCTTGAGAAGGGTGCAACCGTGACTTGCTACAAGTGTCATGGAGAAAGACACAAGTTCTACAGGTGCCCTCAATTTGTCAAGAAGATGGACAAGGGCGAGAAGAAGAAGTTGAAGCCCACCATCAAGAGCTCCCTCATCTACACCAAGCCCAACCGCAAGAACAAGACCAAGAGCAACACCTACGTCATCAAGAAGAAGGCTAATGGCAAGGTGGTTGCACACAAGGTTGGGAAGATGATGGTGTTAACACCAAAAATTGGTACAGGAAAAAGACTGACTTGTGGGCCGAATTTGGTAAAGAAATGCCATTCGGCAGAAAAATTTCCTCAAAGGATTCGGTAGAGATACTTGCGGTCGGCAATACGCCATCATTTGGCAAAAGGACTATTTACGCTCAAAAAAGGAAGTTTTCGGGAATACGTGATAACGTGGCCCAGATATAAGGAAAGAACGAATTGATGACGAGTACGAGATGGACATTGACGCCGGAGCATTAATTTAGATATTAAATGTTGTACTCGTAGTCGATCAGGAATCGTGTTAAGACAAGGGTATAATATAAACCCTTGGTGTCTGTAATAGGGATCGAACATCTACACAACAAAACCGGCCCTGTGCCAAATTTCGAGTCCTTTAGTCGAGTCGTCGAGTTCTTCAAGAGGAGCCATCGATCCGTCGACCTCCGTAAGTACCAGCAACCTTGTATCATGTCTAGTATCATGCGGTGGATTTATATTGTGATGCAAGTAGTCTTGTTACCTTGCTTAGTATCATGCGGTGGATTTAAGCTTGGTTCAAGAGGGTTTCCTGTTAGATCACGAGCCATGCGGTAGGCTAAGATCTAGCTCGAAGCTAGTTATCGGCTCTATTAGATTTGGCAAGATCTAATAGATTCATTAAATTACCACGTGTTTCTTTGGATTTTGCTTTATGATTAAATTCATGTAACACTCTTTTTCCCAATCTAGATCGATTATTTTCGGCTTTACCTCTTTGAGATCCATGTGAAGAGCTTTCAAGTCTTTGTTTATTATAAAGGATCAAGTGCTCTCAATAGCCGAATTTAGATCAATCTAGATTGCCACGTGTTGCGGGTTCAAGCTTATTGACTTTTCAAATGTTTGTTCCTTCTTCACGGAACCCGGATCGGTTGTACAGCTATATTCGTCAATGCTACCACAAGTGAAACGTGTTTATAAGTTTGTTTTAGATAATGTATGCTTTTAGCCTTCCATATTTAGATCGTATCATGCGGTGGATTAATCTATCTATGGTTGGTGGCATGGTTTCAAACAAGTCGTATCATGCGGTGGATTAACTTGTTTGGTGTCATGCTCGACAGGTTTGAAAGTACCTAGACATGCGGTAGACTAGTGCTTTTGGCCTATGCATGCTTGTTTACTTCATATTTATAATCATGCTTTCACCTTATTTATTTATATTGTTATTTATCTTCAAAAATCGGTATGACCACGTGCGGGCAATACTATTTAAACAAAGACCGATCTTTTGTCATGCTTACATCATGCATTCGGCTATACCCTGGTTTCATGTTTTAAAGCTCCCGAATGATATTTTAATTGTTGACAGATAGCTTGTTGTAGCTATATGTCATTTTAACTGGCTTTTAGGCCGTAAATACGGAACTGTCTGGTACCACCCAGCAAGTTCCAGGTTTTATCTAACTACTTTTCATCCTTTGTCAGTTTCAGGAAAATTGACTGGCACGCTTCGGATCCGGCACGTGTGTTAAGCCAGCTTTGTTCGGCTTGCTGTGTGCTTGGCGCAAGGTGCTGATTTTGCATCAACACACTTTTTGGCACGCCCGGTGGGACAATCTAGCTGATCAAGATGCCTGATATTCATGATGTCATGGATGTCACCATGGATGACTTGTCTCCTGAACAGCAAGTACAATTGTAGGATGCCATTGACCAGTTTCAGCATAAGTGTTTAATGACATTTGGCAAAAACAGAAGTGGTGTGTCGTATCTTAAATCTGGCATGCCAAGGGTTCTACTACCAGGGGAACCTGATACCACATCTGCTGAGGAAAAATAGGAAGGTTTGAATGCAGTTCGGCAGACTATGGAGAGCATAATGGCTAAACACCATACTGCTTTCCAGATGTTGGTTGGAGTCTTTGGCCCAGGCATGGAAAGGATGCTTGGTCGAGTATCACCTCAAGCATCTACTGTAGAGGTTGGAGAAACTAGTGTTGTTTTCAATAGCCAACCAGCTCGAGATACAAGTGCTCAGCCACCTCTGCAAAGTACAGGAGGTCAACCAACCCAGCCTCCTCTGCAGAGTATGGGAAGTCAACCAATCCAGCCGCCCCTACAAAGTACTGGGGGTCGTCCAGTCCAGCAGCAAAACCCTTATCAGGCAATGCCCAATAGGCCTACCTATGGAGATTTGGCATTCGGTTCTTCTGGAGCTCCACCTGGCTCTACTTACAGAATAGCCCCAGCAAACAATAGGCTACAGAAGAACATGTATGGAGAAGGGTATTCGGAATTCATGGATTACGACGCCATTGACGCTTTCCCAAACCCTGGATATGGTGCGGCCACAGGAATGCCTACTGGGCCTACTGGAAGGCCAGGGGATCAAGATGCTAATGTTGACCTTATGATGCAGAAAATGGCCGATGTATTACAAAATCAATTCGGCTTGAAACCCAAGATGCAAGGGCAAGTTTATACACCTCCTTTCCCAGAATGGTACCATAGGGTGGCTTTGACACACAAGGTGAAGCCTCCTGCAGATTTCACAAAGTTCTCTGGACAACATGATACTAGCACTGTGGATCACATAGCTCGATATTTGATGCAGCTTGGGGAAGCTTCAGCTGATGAAGCATTAAGGATCAGATACTTTCCCTTATCATTGACAGGCCCGGCTTTCACATGGTTCGCTTCTTTGCCTGCTTAATCAATCTGTTCCTGGAAGGATTTGGAACAGCAGTTCCATGCTCATTACTTCATTGGCAGTAATGAGAAAAAGCTAATTGATCTAACCACTCTGAGACAGAGGCATAATGAAATGCCCATGGAGTTCCTCAGGAGGTTCAGAGAAACTAAGAGCATGTGCTTCTCTTTGAATCTGCCAGATGATCAATTGGCTGATATGGCTGTTGCGGGTATGTTGCCAGCTATTCGGGAAAAGCTCTTCGGCATGGAGTTCGACAATCTTGGCCACCTGTCACACAGATTGTCATTAATGAGCAACCAAGCTTATGGCTTCGAGAAAGACTCCAGGTTTGCCAAACACAGTGATATAGCTGACATCTACAACCAATTCCTCAAAAGAGCTGATCAAGGGGAGGAATTTGATGATGATGATGAGATAGCAGCAGCTGAAATGGTATGGGGAAAAGAGCCATTAACAGTGAACCAGAGGTGGATCAAGCAAGCCAAGGACACATATGACTTTGATGTGACCAAGGCTGATAAGCTCTTTGAGTTCCTTGTAAAGGAAGGCCGAATCAAGTTGCCAGAAAGGGCATTCTATGCTTCGGCCTGATGGAGTTAAAGAGAAAAGATATTGCGGGTTTCATGACAGGAATTCTCACTCCATCAATGATTGCAAGGTTTTCAAGATGAGGATTCAAAAGGCTATCCAGGAAGGCCATTTGAAGTTTGATAATAAAATGAAGTTGAATGGCAATCCTTTTCCTCAGAACATGATTGGATTTTCAGTCAACATGGTGACAGCTGAGGAAAAAGGAAAAGTGAAGGTTTTGACTTCAGCAAGGCTGAAGCATGATGGATCAGTTGACCCTGTTCAGCAAATAACAGTGGAACAAGTCCACAAAGAAGCGCCTCGCATCCTGAAAAGCCAAATTGAGGTGGGGGAATCCTTCAAATCCAGGACTTCGTGTATTCTCCTTAACAAGTGGCAACGTCAACAAGAGAAGGAACGCTACCAGAAACAAAGGTACGAGGAGGAGAAGTGAAGGTTTGAAGTGGAAGCGCGCAGGAGAAAACTAGAAGAACATGCATGAGAGCAAGAGCGTGCGCATTGGGGGTGTACGTTCTTCAAGCACTGCTGGAATGAGGGTTTCAAGCTCCCTACGTTGAACAATTGCCCTGAATGCTGTGACAAATATACTGAGTATAGGTAGGACATTGTCAATCGCCGATCCGTCCATGAAAGAATTGGAAAGATGCATCCCAGTGACGGTCGGCGTGTAAAAATAAATGAAGTTGATGATCGCCCAAGGAAAAGATTTGCTGATCAAAAATGGGTTGATCATGAAGAGCAGGAGCGTGAATATGTCTAGCAGGAAGGACAATGGTGCCCACCTGGCTTGAGAAGAAGCCAAAAGAGAAGAGTTCAGTGCTCGAGAAATCAGGAGTTGAAACAAGCAGGGATCAAGAGGAAGCAGGTGTGGCGTCCAAAGGATATGCCTGATGGATCTGGTCGTTCGGCTCCAACATGCATGGTATGTTTCTTGCCGAATGAATTCATGGCTCCAGCTAATCAGGTTGTGCAGGAAGAGGCGTCCCCAGATATCAATGAGGATGAGCAACTTTGGCTGATGGCACAGCTGGTATTGGCTAAGCTAGCCACCTTTGACAAGCCAGCCAAGAATCGGCATATGAGACCGCTGTACTTGAGAGGATACGTCAATGGCAAGCCATTGACCAAGATGTTCGTTGATGGTGGGGCCGCGGTCAATGTGATGCCATACACCATGTTCAGGAAGCTTGGTATGGGCCCTGAGGATTTGACACCGACAAGTATAGTTCTGAATGATTTTGCTGGGAATCCTTCAGACAACAAGGGCTGCGTACATGTGGACCTGATGATCGGGTCTGAGACTTTGCTCACGACCTTCTTTGTCATTGAGGGAAAAGGGGCATATAGCTTGCTGCTTGGACGGGACTGGATCCATACAAATTGTTGCATCCCATCTACCATGCATCAATAACTTGTTCAATGGGTAGATAATGATATAGAGGTGGTCCAAGCAGATGATTCAGTGAGCGTGGCTAACGTGGAACAGCCTTTTGGGAGTATCAAGGTATAGATTGCTTCTCAGGTAAGGACTGGGGTGAAGGTCCTGTTGAACCAGTCAGCAGTGATCAACAGCCGATTCAAGCAGTCGGCTCTTATAGCAATTTTTAATGGATAATCCAATTGATGGAACTGATGGAAAGTTAGGACGTGGATTCATGTCGGCTGACAAATTGGAAGAAATTGATATTGGAGATGGTGATAAGCCAAGGCCGACATTCGTCCATGCAGATATGCGGTGTGGATCTCTAACATCGTCCCTATTTACAAGAAAAACGGAAAAATGAGGGTTTGCATAGACTTTAGAGATCTAAACAGAGCTACACCCATGGATGGATATCCAATGCCTGTTGCTGATTTGTTGGTTGATGTTGCTGCTAGACATAAAGTTATTAGTTTCATGGATGGCAATGCAGGGTACAATCAAATTTTTATGGCAATAGAAGATATATCAAAGACAGCCTTCAGATGTCCCAGACATATAGGCCTTTTTGAGTGGATTGTCATGACGTTCGGGTTGAAAAATGCCGGTGCAACTTATCAAAGAGCCATGAATTATATTTTCATGAGTTGATCGGCAAAATTATTGAGATATACATTGATGATGTCGTGATCAAATCTTTGAATCATGAATCACACTTGGATGATGTGAGGAAAACTCTAGAGTGCACCCGAAAGCATGGGCTTAAGATGAATCCGAACAAATGTGCCTTTGGGATTTCAGCTGGAGAGTTCTTGGGATTTTTTGTGCATGAGGGAGGAATAGAAGTTGGCAAGAAAAGCATGAAAGCTATTGATGAAGTTATTCCTCCCACCAATCTCAAGGAGTTCCAATCACTGCTTGGCAAGATTAACTTTGTGAGAAGGTTTATTTCAAATTTATCAAAAAAGGTGTTGCCTTTCTCTCCACTGTTGAGGATCAAGAAGGATCAGAAGTTTGTATGGGGTGATGAACAACAAAAGGCTTTCGATGAGATCAAGCAGTACATGAAGGAACCACCAGTGTTGGTGCCTCCACAATTGAACAAGCCTTTCAAGTTGTACGTGGCGGCCCATACCCAAACTATTGAATCGGCCCTTATACAAGAATGTGAGGGAAAGGAACGGATAGTCGCGTACCTTAGCCGAAAATTACTTGATCCCGAAACAAGATATTCGGCTGCAGAGAAGCTTTGCCTGTGTGTTTATTACTCATGTACAAAGTTTCGGCACTATTTGTTGAATGCCGAATGCGTTGTATATTCAAAGTTTGATGTAATTAAACACATGTTGTCTATGCCAATTTTGAATGGAAGGATTGGCAAGTGGATTTTAGCTTTGTCTGAGTTTGAATTGAAGTTTGAATCGGCAAAAGCTGTTAAAGGACAGATTATTGCTGATTTTATTACTGAACATCGTGATCCATCGATTGATTTGCTTGAAATCACTCCTTGGGCTTTATTCTTTGATGGATCCTCATGTGTCAAAGGTGGTGGAGTAGGAATTTTATTAATTTCACCCAAAGGTGAGAGGTTTGAATTTGCCATCCCTATTCAGCCCACTGTCACAAATTATCAAGCTTAATATGAAGCACTGCTTAGAGGGCTTCAATATTTGAAAGGAGCAAAGGCTATTTCAGTTGAAAATTTATGGAGATTCAGAGTTAGTTATAAAACAATTGAATGGCCAATATGAATGTAGAAATGATATCCTGAGGAATTACTACGAGGAGTGCAAGGAAATCTTGAAAAGTTTTCAGTTAGTGATTCTACAACATATTCCTAGGGAACGCAATGAAGAAGCAAACAGGTTATCCCAAAGTGCTTCGGGTTATAGATAAAGCCAAGAGGTGTTTGCCAAGGAAGGGTGTGCTTTTGGGAGTGATCTAGCAGAAGATGATTGGAGAAAAGAAATTTTTTGATTATCTGGAAAATCCATCCCGAAAGGTTTCTAGGAAGCTCAGGTATAAAGCTATAAAATTTGTTCTTCTTGATGGGTGTTTGTTTTACAAATCATTAGATGGGGTGTTCTTACATTTCTTGGGTCAAGAAGAAGCAAAGAAAATGATGAGTCAAGTGCACGATGGGCTGTGTGGAGCGCATCAATCGGCTTACCGAATGAAATGGGTTATCAGGCACACTGGATGTTATTGGCCGACGATGCTGGAAGATTGCTTTGAGTATTACAAAGGGTGTCAAGATTGTCAGAAGTTTGGGAATATCCAAAGAGTTCCAGCATCAGTTTTGAATCCTATTATCAAGCCATGGCCATTCAGAGGATGGGGTATAGATTTGATTGGCCAAATAAATCCTCCATCTAGCAAGGGGCATAAGTTTGTGCTTTTGGCAATAGATTATTTCACTAAATGGGTTGAGGTAATTCCACTGAAGAAGGTGACATCAGAAAACATGGTTAAATTTGTTAAAGAGCACATCATCTACAGATTTGGAATTCCTTAAACAATTACAACTGATCAAGGAGCTCAATTTGTATCTTCAGATCTCAGGGAATTTGCTGAAAGCATGGGAATCAAATTGTTGAATTCTTCTCCTTATTATGCCCAGCTAATGGTCAGGCAGAGGCTTCTAACAAGATCATGATCAAGATTATACAAAAGAAGATTGATCAAAAGCCAAAAAGGTGGCATTCGGTACTCAATGAGTCCATGTGGGCTTACTGAATGGCCCCTCATGGAGCCACAAAAACATCTCCTTATGAGTTGGTTTATGGGCATCATGCTGTTTTGCCCTGGGAAATACAATCAGATTCGAGGAGTATGGTTTTGCAAAAGGATTTAAGTTCCAAGGATTACAGTGGCCTAATGATGGATGAATTAGAAGATTTGCATATGATTCATCTTAGGGCTTTGGAAAATATTGAGAAGAACAAGATGCGAGTTGCCAAGTATTACAACAAGAAGGTAAAGGTCAGGCGATTTACAGAAGGCGATTTGGTTTGGAAAGCATTACTGCCGATCGGGACTAAGTACAGTACGTTCGGAAAATGGTCCCTGAATTGGGAAGGTCCGTTTTGGGTAGTTAGATGTACACCTGGAAATGCTTATATCTTGAAAACTTTACTAGGAAAAGAGTTTACTGCAGCTATAAATGGGAGATACTTGAAGAAATACTATCCTAGTATTGAAGTTGATCGTTGATTACAAGCACCAGGATTACAAGCATCAGAAACACAAAAACAGCCGGCGTTCAAGCCGCCTTTAGAACAAGAAATCCTGACAGAGGAGATGGCCAATACTGAAGTGTATTGCCCTTAGCACAAAAATGTTCTACATTACAAATGTTTCTTGCAGGCTTTTATTTGACAACCCAGCTACTTAAGATTACAAGAGGGTGGGAAGCAGAAGGCCTGGAGAAAGAAGCGAAAGTATGCTTCATTCCTTTGATTCCGCGTTATTCCTCTTCAGCTCTTCCCTCTTCACCTGTTCCAGGTCCACAGTAACCACAACATAGAAGCTTCGGGGGTTGCCATGACTTGCAGCTTCCATCAGGCTGTCCCAGGAAGCCTTCAAGTTGTTGTACCTGTCAGAAACATCTGAAGAAGGGAACAGTTTGTTGAATGTGAGATCTGAAGCTTAACCGTGGGAATCAAATGAGGATGAAGATCTTACCCCCTACTAACGCCTCCAAGCTCATGCGGCGTTCGCATTCGGCACTGCAGTGGGCGGTGATGTCTCGCAGGTTGTGTTCTAGATGCCGAATGTGGCGGCGCAGTTGGTGGTTGGTCCTCTGTTCCGGCGTGGCGCTTTCTTCTTCGGTGGAGGAATCGGAGAGGATGTACTCGGGAACCTCTTCAGTTCCAAAAATCTCCTCAGGGAGCAAGTCAAGGCTGAAAACGAAGAAAGGTGAACCATGAAATTGCAATCAATAGAAAAAGAAAGGATTGACGAAAAAACTTACTCTCGAATGGTGTGTTTCTTTGGTGGAGCGCTGCTCTCCTTGGTGGGCCGCTTTCCCTTGTCCGCCATGACCTTGGGGTTTTTTCCTCTGGAGCAGGGGGAGAAGATGTGAGGTGATGGAAGTGTATGCGAGTGGATTTGCAGAGCACCAAGGGGGTTATTTATTAGCTGAGAGGACGCATTGGGAGTGATAACTGGTTGGCGTACATTATGGGAATACCAAACGGCATTGTTTTCTCTCCAAATGCGAAGGGTTTTTCATTGAACAGTGTTCATGGTTCCCAAATGAGGATTTTCTGTGGATTCTGTGCCAAGGGACAAGAGTTTGTGCGTATTCGGCTAAGATAAAGTTCCCGAGTTCGTTCAAAAACAGTAAGATCCACATGCACAAGTCAAAGGGAAATCATCGCAGCACGAATGCAGGAATTAAAATTTCATTATTTATTGCCGAAATTCCAAACATCCTTAGTACAAACTAGTCAAAAAGCCTGTTCAGCACAGACTGGGGATGGATGGAGTCGGTAATGGCGTCGTCGTGGCCGTCGAGGCGCTCCAGGATGACCTCGATGTCGTCGATGTCCTCCGGTGCGCCACCATGGAAGTCACATGACTGCACGGAGTAGTCGACGCCAGTATGCATCGCCATGGAGGCCAGGCCCAAGGTGGTGCCCAAGCGGACGCCATGGAGAGCCACCTCATCGACGCGGTCTTCCACCGCGGCAATGCGGGCTGCCGGCGTGTCCCTTGGGGTGTTCACCTTGTCCGCCAGCTTCTTCACCAGCGTCTTCAGCCAGTTGAGCTCAGCGTCGCGGTCTGCAGCAATGCGAGACAATGGTGGTTAGTTCAGAGTTTGGTGTTAAAATTAAAACAAATCACGAGATTCACCGTCGATGGTCTCCAGCAGCTGCTTGCGCTGGTGCTCCCATTCGAGCTCAGCGATTCCAGCCTTCTTGGAGACATCTCCCAGCTCGCGCCGAGTTTCGTCGTGCTCCGCCTTGAACCTACGGGCGTCGCGGTCGCTGTAGCGCGAGCTGGGGGAAGGGGAATAGTTGTACGACCTCGAGGAGTCATCTGGCATGGCCGGAGTCGTGTCCGGCGCAGGAGGCGGGTTCCACTGGATGAGCCTGTAAATATGAAGAGGATCGTCAGAAACAAAAAGGAATCTATAAAAGCTGTGAGGAAATTGATCACCACCTCCGGCGAGCGCTGGCGCGGCTCCCCTCAGCTTCGTCGCTGGCCCGGCGCCTGTTGCTGCTACCCGCCATCGAGTTTTTGGGAGTACTAGTGCTGGAGAAAGGAAGTTTAGATTGGCAAAGGCTTGAAAGTAGGAGACTTGATGAAAGGCTAGGGGCACCCACGGTTCTTATTTATGGGACTGGCAAAGAGATCGTGGCCGAAGATCGTGGTGCATATCCCGAGAAATTTGGGAGGTGGAGAGACTTCCTTAACCGAATCGTCGTCGGGTTGTTTGGAATTCAAGATGAGTCATATTCGGTTTGACTGGTTAAAATTCGGTTGAGTGGCGGTCGGATCGTTATTCGGGTCTAATACTGTTTGGCCAGAGTTGCCGAATGAATCGTCTAAAGTTATTCGCGAGGCAAGGCAGAAAGTGGAAAGTGAAATTTATGGTGAACAAAATTACAAGGACGGTGAATCATTCGGCTACAAATTGTTTGGTACAATCATATGTTCAAGTACTTTGAGATTACACTGGAAGCGTCTGATATCATTTTGCTAATGTTATCCAGCAGTTTCTGATCAGCCTCTTTGGATGCTAGATAGAGCGGAGAGTTTTGTCTTGAGCTGGTTTGATTCAATCAGGGCTGCTGAAGCTTCCTTTTGGATTTTTTCTGTTAATCCAGGAAGTTCGGCTATCTTTTTCTTATCAGCCTCGATTTCATCTGTCAAGTTCTTCAATTCAGCTTCTAGTGCAGCTTTCCTGGCAACCTTCAATTCAAGTGCAGGCTGCAGTTCAGCCAGCAATTCCTTGTTGCTCTGGATTTGAACTTGTGACTCTTTCACGAGTTGCTTGGCTTTAGCCCTCCTTTGTTCCAGGACTGGTCGAGAGGATTGGTTCTTCAAGGCTCTTCTCACAGTTGCAAAGTGATTGTTTAGTTGAGAGATAGGCTTCAGGGAGGCTTTGATATCGTCAGGAAGCTCTTGATTAATGGATTCAAGTACTTCTAGAAGATCAACATCCCTGACTTAGTCCTAGATATCTCTTTGCAGCAAAGAGAGGATTTCTCTTAGTTTTGCCTGGTTTTCCTCTGACATAGCTTGGCTTGAAGATGCTTCATCACCTTTTTCGGCAATTAAATCATCCACAGTGAACGAAAATCTTGGTGGTGATGCAGCCTGATCCTGAAAAGAAGGGTTTGTCGAATTGAGGGTGATTTATTGAATGAGATAACAGAATTGAATGCCCATACTTACCTCATTCCTGGCCTCCTGAATTGGAGAAGGGATTTTTTCAGGCTCAAGAGGAAGTTCCTGGATGATCAGCTGAGGAGAGGCTTGAAGGGTCCCTGGTAAAGCTGCAGCCTCTGACTGAGGAGAAGCTGGTGGAGTCCTTGGTGGGTTTGAGGCTTCTGGCTGAAGGGGAGATAGATTCATACTTGATGAAACTGGAACTTCTACTTAAGAAGGGGATGATTGAATCCCTGGTGAAGTTGAAGCTTCTGCTTGAGGAGAAGATGGCTGGACCCTTGGTGAAGTTGGATCTGAAGCATGTTGAGGAGAAGAACTCCCCACAGGATGGTTCACCAATGTTTCTTCTGCAAATAACAAGTAGAGAGTGAGTGCCAATAAAAAGAATGGTCTTCGAAAGAAAGTAAATGGTGAAGACCTTACCAGCAGATGGGGCATTGGCAGGTTCTGTAGTGGTTGATGGTTGCTGAACTCTGGTCTGAAATTATACAGGATAAAATTATCAGAATAAGGAATGGTTTTATGCTAAGGAAGGGAAAGATGTTAACCTCCATAAGAATTCTTTTGGATGTTCTTTTCTTTTGGCAGCAGGAGGAGCAACCAGGGATGGAGCTTTTCTTTTATCAGAGGCTGAGCTGATGAGAGTTGGGTCTGATGTGGCAAATCTGCACATCAGTTGAGCCAATGTGGTGGATTTAAATCCCAAGGCAGAGATTGGGCCGGCAGCATTGTAAGAAATTGTCCTAGCCCGAGGGGTAGGCACTGTATTCTACAAAAAATGGCAAAGGATCATGATCAGTAAAGAAGGACATGCTTGAGAAAAAAAATAATAACATTACCTCTGAAATTGGCTGGAAGTCAGGCATTAACTCAAGATAAAAAGAGTGTATTGCCTCATTGAAGGTGTGATCATGGAATTCTTGCCACCAGGAAATAAAAGAGGGATGAGCTATTTATGTTGGTACAAAGGGCCAAGGTGTATAAACAGTTGGGTTGCATTGATACTCAAAGACTCTTCTGGCTTGCAGGTTTTCCTTGATTTCCTCTCTGGGCTTGAGGAATTCGTGAAGCAATAGTCTTGGGGGCACTTGGCCACATCCTAGCTGTCGGGCCATCATGTTTGGTTGATAGTATTCAAAGGTGCTTTGATTTTGCCTTCCTCCACTGAATTCTACTAGCAGGATGCATGGATGGATGAAGATGTTGAAAATTTCTATGGATCTTACATCATTACATCCATTCTCAAAATTGAATTCATAAGGGAGGGTCAAATTATCATTGTTCAGATAAAGAAGCCAAAGGGGATTGGTGAAACCTTTGAAGAAAAGCTCAAAGAGTTGGCTGGTGTTCTGGTCAATGGATATGGTTGAGGCAGCTTCTCCATAAGTTTGGCAACCTTTGGTAATCTGAACTTTCCCTTCCTTATAGTTGGATGAAGGAAAATGCCGGTTGTTGAGATCAATACCAACGATCTGGTGCATATATAGCTGCAGCCACATTTGAACAAACCACCAGGGACCATTAACACAAGAGATCTTCTGACTGGTGTGCATCAAGTGAGTGGTCTGATGAAGCATATGGTACACACTTCCTAGGAGGTACTTTCCAAGGGCCCTGTACTCAACTTCAGTCAAGGGGCCATCAGACATATGTTTTTGGATATACATCTTGTATCCAACTCCTGTCTTCACTCCTCTTTGCCTGGTGGAGCCTTTGTATTGGTAAGGATACACGGATCCTGTGATATCAAGGCCGATCATCATATATACATCGGCCAGAGTAGGAGACATTGGTCCATGACCAAAGAGAAAAGCATTGACACCATTTGACCAAAAATGACAGGCTGCAATCAAAAGATTCTCATTTTTGGGAGTTTCAACCAAGGATAACTCCAAACAGTGGGCAATACGAAGATTGTCCCAATTGCTGGTTTTAGCGTTGTCATCATTAAGTATCCTCTTATACCAGTTTCTCCAACCTGCAATTGGAGGCAGGGGCCAGTACTTGAAGGTGTCTTGCCATTCATGGGGTCTTGATAAAGCTGCTTTGAAGGGGATCCTCTGAGATTCGGCTTCGATGAACTCGAGAGGGTTAGAGGTTCCCACGGGCCCAATGAAGTAGGATGGTGATTTGTCCTCAATGGGAATCAAAATCCTAGCAGCTAGAACCTATCAAAGAAAAGGTAGAGGAAAAAATCTAAGATGGAAATCGAAAAAAGTAATACCGAATGGGCCTTAAGGGGATGAGATTTACCTGGAGAGCTTGGTCTTGGTCCACCATTGGAGATTTGAGCTTGGGGGATTGATGACCTAGGGTTTGGATCTGAGCGGAGACTCCAACGGATTGCAAGAGGAAAGAATGGGTGTTGAACGGATTTAGCTCGGAGACGTTGAGCATTCAGAATAAAATCACTTTTTATCCCATAATTGAAGGGGCATATGTTAACACCAAAAATTGGTACAGGAAAAAGACTGACTTGTGGGCCGAATTTGGTAAAGAAATGCCATTCGACAGAAAAAATTCCTCAAAGGATTCGGTAGAGATACTTGCGGTCGGTAATACGCCATCATTCGGCAGAAGGACTGTTTACGCTAAAAAAAGGAAGTTTTCGGGAATACGTGATGACGTGGCCTGGATATAAGGAAAGGATGAATTGATCACGGGTACGAGATGGACATTGGCACTGGAGCATTAATTTAGATATTAAATGTTGTACTCGTAGTCGATCAGGAGTCGTGTTAAGACAAGGGTATAAATATAAACCCTTGATGTCTGTAATAGGGATCGAACATCTACACAACAAAACCGGCCCCGTGCCAAATTTCGAGTCCTTTAGTCGAGTCGCCGAGTTCTTCGAAAGGAGCCATCGATCCGTCGACCTCCGTAAGTACCGGCAACCTTGTATCATGTCTAGTATCATGAGGTGGATTTAAATCGTGATGCAAGTAGTCTTGTTACCTTGCTTAGTATCATGCGGTGGATTTAAGCTTGGTTCAAGAGGGTTTCCTGTTAGATCACGAGCCATGCGGTAGGCTAAGATCTAGCTCGAAGCTAGTTATCGGCTCTATTAGATTTGGCAAGATCTAATAGATTCATTAAATTACCACGTGTTGCTTTGGATTTTGCTTTATGTTTAAATTCATGTAACACTCTTTTGCCCAATCTAGATCGATTATTTTCGGCTTTACCTCTTTGAGATCCATGTGAAGAGCTTTCAAGTCTTTGTTTATTATAAAGGATCAAGTGCTCTCAATAGCCGAATTTAGATCAATCTAGATTGCCACGTGTTGCGGGTTCAAGCTTATTGACTTTTCAAATGTTTGTTCCTTCTTCACGGAACCTGGATCGGTTGTACAGCTGTATTCGGCAATTCTACCACAAGTGAAATGTGTTTATAAGTTTGTTTTAGATAATGTATGCTTTTAGCCTTCCATATTTAGATCGAATCATGCGGTGGATTAATCTATCTGTGGTTGGTGGCATGGTTTCAAACAAGTCGTATCATGCGGTGGATTAACTTGTTTGGTGTCATGCTCAACGGGTTTGAAAGTACCTAGACATGCGGTAGACTAGTGCTTTTGGCCTATGCATGCTTGTTTACTTCATATTTATAATCATGTTTCACCTTATTTATTTTTATTGTTATTTATCTTCGAAAATCGGTCATGACCACGTGCGGGCAATACTATTTAAACAAAGACCGATCTTTTGTCATGCTTACATCATGCATTCGGCTATACCCTAGTTTCATGTTTTAAAGCTCCCGAATGATATTTTAATCGCTGACAGATAGCTTGTTGTAGCTATATGTCATTTTAACTGGCTTTTAGGCCATAGATACGGAACTGTCTGGTACCACCCGGCAAGTTCCAGGTTTTATCTAACTACTTTTCATCCTTTGTCAGTTTCAGGAAAATTGACTGGCACACTTCGGATCCGGCACGTGTGTTAAGCCAGCTTTGTTCGGCTTGCTGTGTGCTTAGCACAAGGTGCTGATTTTGCGTCAACAGATGGAAGAGCGGCGTTGGAACTAACCCATTTGGGTGCCCAAGGAAGTCATCACCAACATGAAAGGGCCTCAAATGGTTTGGGTTCCAAAGGCCACTTGAAGGCCTTGAGAGCGGGGACTTGGGAGGCTTGGCACAATAAAGATGTGAGGATTCAAGTCAATAAGCCAAGCTTGCAAATTGGACATGTGTTGCCCAAGATCCCCAGTTGAGGTAATGGGTACTAGAACTTATCTCTTGTATCGTTGTAGCTCCATTGCCTTGTTTAGGTTGCATTTGTTGCAATATTTACATATGGTACGTTGCTTGTGTCATGAGCTAACCCATGAGCAACTTACATGGATTGATTAGTGTGTAGGAAAGCTACACTTGTTCTTTCATGGTGCATGTTTCCATATATATCTTCTTGCATCATGAGCAAGCTATAGGGTTAGCTTCCCTTTTGTTGTCATAAACAATATGCATACATTTGGTTGGTGATTCAAACACTAAATACACACATTTAGGGGAGCTCATCCTATGGTTTGGTTATGGGACTAACATTGTTTCAAGTTTATCTTATGTAGTCCCTTGGTGACGCGTTCCAGTGCGATGCTTCATTCTAAGATAATGCTATTTCACTCTCAATGTGATCTAACATCTCTAAAAGAGTGACTATTGCAATATGAGCTTCATGCTATTGAGTCATGTCCTTGTGAGCTTATGTCTCTATATAAGTTCAAAGACAATGTACTCATATATTCCTAATCCTTGTGGTACCCTCAGTGTCTTCTTTGCAAGCTTCTTTCAAGTGGTATCATCTAGTGATATAATTTCCAAGTGGCTCATCTCAATGTGGTGCCAACAAGGTAGAGAGGATCATCCCCCGGAGGTATGCAATAATCAAAAGACTACAAGTGATATCTACAAGTGGTAATGTAACAAGAACCCATTTGTTTTATCTCTTGTCCTTTAAGCTACCTCCTTGCATGATATGCTCTAAACTTCCTTGTCTTACAAGTTTGTAGTTGTGCACTTGTTTTTCACACTATCTTTTTATGCACACACTTAGGGGGAGCTTAGTTTGTATCATGCTAGTCTCAGGAGCTTGTGATCCACCTTAGTCATTCTTACACGTGGTATCTTCATTGATATCATGCATATGGATCATGGTTCATGCGGCTTTCTCCCTTGTATTTAACATTTCTCCTTGAGCTATGTTTGCTAGGACTTACTAGTTTTCTTGGAGCCATTTTGCTTTGGATTTTTTTGGAGATTTTATTCCAAAGGGGAGAATGTGAGACCAAAGCAAGCTAAGTTCCAAGGATATGAAACCAAAGGGGGAGAATGTGAACATAGGAAGAGAAGATCAAAAATGGGGAGTTTGGATGATGGTAAGCATCCAAGTAAGTGTAAGTGGTTCTAATTCTGTCAATTATTGCAAATTTATACTTGCTTTGGTTGTGTTGTCATAAATCACCAAAAGGGAGATTTTAGCGAACATGGCCTCTTAAGGCATTAGTTCGAGTTTGATTTTGGTAATTCATGACAACATGATCATTGGGACTAACCATATTGTTTTAGCGTGTCTTTGCAGACACTTCTAGGTCCCAAGAATGCAAGAAAACCACATGCCAAAATGAGAAAATAAAGGGTCAAAACCGAGCAAGAAAAGGAAAAGATAAGACACCATCGGATGAACCGACGGTATCAATTTAGTAAGCGTCGGTGCAATCGTCGGACGAGTTGGTACACAGAGTGAAACCCTAGGCACCGTCGGATGAACCGACGGTCCATCTTTTAGTAGCATCGGATGAGTTGCAGAGGAAGAGCAGGGAAGACAGTAGCACCGGATGATCCGACGGTCTGAGCGGGGACACTGTCGGTCTATCCGACGCTCAGTTTGAATTCATACAGAGACGCGTCAAGACAAAGCCTTCAGCACCGGATGATCCGACGCCTTGGTCAAGGTGAAGCGTCGGTCTATCCGACGGTCGCGTGGAAACTAACAGAGGCGACTTGGACGCGGGGTCTTCAGCACCGGATGAACCGACGCACCGTCGGTGCATAGCGTCGGAGCAGTTGTGTCAGAGAAGTCATGTGCGGTGGAGGCAACGGCTAGTATCACCGGATGAACCGACGCCCGGAAAAAAGATAGTGTCGGATCATCCGACAGTACTACTTTCAGCAACTTTTAGCCAACGGCTAGTTTGATGCCTTGAGCTATTTATACCTCCTCCACCCGCCCATTTGAGGCTGCTGGATTGTGTGGAAGTGCAGAGGAGTTCAAGACACATTGAAGATCATGTCCAATCCATCCAAGTGCTTAATTGCTCATCCTTAGACTTGCATATGCTTTGTGTATGTGCTTAGTGCTAGGCTTAGCTTAGAGCTGAGTGAGTGCAAGGTTGTGCCAACCTTGTGAGGTGATTCTTGAGTGAATCAAGTTGTACAAGGTTCGCCGGAAGCCTTGGGGCCTAAGTGGCTCATCGGCAATCGTCATCGACCCTCCGGCTTGGTGTGGAGCAGCGAGGACACTTTGTGCGGGGGACGTGGAGACCCCCTTCCTTGGTGGAGAAGCTCCTTAGTGGAGGCGGCATCAAGGTGACCAAGGGAGCTTGGCAAGTGCCTAAGTGGCTAGCCTTTGTGGCGAGTCAAATGGTGCTCTTGAGAGAGACTTGGTGACCGGGAAGCAATACTCTTGTGTGAGTGCATCAACGTGGACTAGGGGTGGCTTAGTGCCTACTGATACCACGGGATAAATCGCGTGTCAAGAGTTTGCTTCCTCTCATCCCCTTTACGTTTCCGCATTTACTCTATTGCAATTTTTGCTTGCCTTTACTTTCCTAGAGTAGTACCATGCTAGTATTGGCTATAGGTTGCAAACCTTGTTTTGGATGAGAGTTTCATCCTCGCTTGTGGTCCATTGCCGGGTGATCTCTGATGTCTGATCCCTTGCTCCCGCTGGGGTTGACTTGGAGACAGCGAAGCTGCGGGACACAAGGATCGCCTTGCACGGGGTCCGATACTGTGGTCGTTTGACCTGAGACATGGGCGAACCAATAGAATCACGTGACCATTAGAGCTTTTTATACTACTTCCGTCTCACAATAATACATGGTCAAATTTGACACAGTCACCAATATTAACAATTGAATCTTAATATCTCATAAAAAATAATTCTTATAACAACAAAATTATAACCATATGAAAAAATTAACACAAATTCAATAATATTATTTTTGCAAGATTTTTTTTATTATACAAGACTATTATTAGGTCAATCATTTCACAGTCCAAATCTTGATTTATGTGCGTACCTTAGGCCAGTCTCTGGTTTCATCAAGAATTAATTAGGTGCCACGTAGACAAATCTGCTGACAAGGCACCAAGTTAATGAAGTGAGAAAAAATGAGAGTGCCGTGCAGATGAAACCGACTGCCTCCAGTTACCTAGACCTCGGTAACCGCGGGACACATTGAGGCTCATTCGTTTCAGTGCGGTGGAGATCCCGTGCGCCGCGCGGGCCTTCTCTCCCGCGCCGCACCTCCTCGCTGCACGCCCTCCCGCCCCGCACCTCCTCTTGCTGCCAATCTCTCCTCCCTCCCCTTTCCAATCGTGAAGCCTGCGGCTCCTCTCTCGCCCCCCTTCTGATGGCTGCTAGAGAGTCAGAGAGACGAAGGGCACCCCAAGATGCGGACGCCGCCACCACCACGAACTACTGCACCGTCCCCACCGCCGCCGGCAGGTGCTGCGCCTCCACCACCATGTGCTGCGCCTTCCCAAATTTACTGTGGTGTCGGTGTGGTGGTCTGCGCAATGGAGTTCGAGTGGTCTTTTGACCCTTTGAAGGTTCGTATCTGATTGGTTGTAGAAAGGGGCAGCTCATTCTTGTACGTATCTGATTGATTTTAATTCCAGCCGGCTATGGTGTTGTACCTCTTGATTGAGTGCTGAATAAAAATTAGTCCTATGTATTTGAATTTTGTTAAAAATTACTTGAGCAAGCTCGCAAGAAGCAATGAAAAAAAGCTACAGGCACAGCTTGAGATCTATTGCTCTGATGTGAACGGCTTCAAAAAATGCTACATAGTTGCAAAGGCACAAAAGTGATCACAACATAATTTTTTAACTTAAATGATGCATATGCCTATGATGTTGTGCATTGAAACTGTGCATAGAGTCACAAATTCATCACATCTAAAAGCTGATGTGGCTGCGTTGGTAAATGGTAACTGTGTTTATGAAATTTGCATTGAGACTGGCCTTATATCTTGAGATAGATGGAGTATTTGGAAATATATCATGTGCAAATCTGATACCTCGTGCAAATTTAGAAACTTTCAATCAAAGTTATAAGATGTTTTTCTAAGGGGTAGAGGAGAGGGGTTATTTTGAACACACTAGTAGTTGTTAGGGCAGAGTTTACCTATCGAAGACTCTATCACAAGAAAATATGGTCTCTAATGCAGATTTTCTATCATAGAGTCTATTTAATATTCCTCTCGGATCTTCTGCTTTCATTTTATTAAATAAGCGGACACATCAAGTATGTATGCAGCCACATGATCTGCACAAGCTTCATTTTGAGCGTAGACTTAGTGTCTAACTTAGACTTAGTTTCTAAGTTTTCATCTCTCTCTCATCATTAAATTGCTTGCCACATCACCAAATTGCCTATGTGGCAGTGTAGTTAATGACCTTGGACTCTTCTATAGAGTTTTATAGAGTTTGGGTTGGGAGTGCCCTTCTGTTGCCTCTAATGACTCATTGAAAATTGTGTAGTCTGCTTGGAACAATAGAAAAGGCACCAATTGATTTCTATGCACTTTTCAATGCACTTTTTATTAGTGTGATGTTTCAGTTTCACAAAAAGCTAAACGAACAGTTTTTGTGGTACAAAATTTATAACCTAATTAAACAAACAGTCTTTGTGGGACGGAGAGAGTACTCAAAATCAAAGATTTAAAGTTTCGGGATTGGTTGAACTTGTATACTCTTGATAACGTATCTCATGCTATCGTCACTTGCAGTGTTCTTTAGATGTGGTATAGTAGAGTCCCTACAATAGATTGGACATGGCTAGCTTTCACAGCGCCTCCTCGTCCACCACTCTGTCGTTGACTCTGCCACTGCTGTCGGCAGCTCTCGTGCCGTCCGCCCACCAACCTCCTAGTGCTCGTCCTAATATGATGGTCATCCTTGCCCCTACCACCAAACATCGCCCCAACCGCCATCATACCACAACCACCGACAACACTCCTATGCCGCCAGCCAAACCACCACCATAGTTGGTCCTTCAATGGCCCCACCCCTCTTTTCAAGGTCATGTGAGCAATGGATCCCTCGATCCCAAACCCAACAACCACCAAACCCTAATCCTGCGGCCTGAGAACCCAAATCCATAAGGTCGCCTGCTCCACCGCCACCCACAATCAGCAGTGCCCACATCCCGCTGCCGAATGCTCCATGTGTGTGTGTGTGAGAGGGAGAGAGAGGGAGGAAGAGGGGGTCAGAGACCTAACTCGACGGAGCTGCCGGATCCACGCGTAGAGCCGTTGCAATCCTATATCTCTACTCCTAAAAAGAATGAACCTACGAGAAAAAATTGGTACAACGTTTCTCCGGTCCTCCGCGCGTCCGCCTCCACTTCGCGCGTCCGCCCCTCGCGCCCCACGCCCTCCGCGGTCGTTTCCGCGCTAACGCGGCAACCTCCCTCCTCCTTCGCTAGATCGGGTCGCAACCTCCCCTCCGCCTTCCACAACGCATCGCGAGACCTCGCCTCCCCTCTCCTACGATCAGATCAAGCCAGGTGCCGCCGTCCAACGATCGGATCGAGCCAGGCGCCGCCGTCTTCTTTCTTGCCTATGATCCGAACTAGGCGCCGCCGTCTCCTTCCCCACCCACGGTACGTCTGCCCACCCGGCCAACTCCTCGCGTCGCCCGCCACCAGGTAGAACGGTCGGTCGAGTACCTCAGGCGACGACGGCGCTGCCTTCTTCTTGTCCTCCAGGAGGAGCCCTTGGATCTCCGGTGTGCGCTCGTCGAAGGCCGTCCCGTGCGCGCTGGAGGTCCGCCGCTGCCGGCGCGCAAGCTGGAGTGTGAACAGGTGGGGAGAGGAGTCGCCTCTGCCTCGGGCCACGAAGAAACTGCATCCGCGCCGCCAGACCCACACCACCCCATCTCCGGTTGCCGCTACGGGGTCACCAGATCGACACCACGCCACCGGGCCAACACTGCTTCCTATGGTTCCACACCGTCGCCTAGCGTACGTATTCCTCACCATCTGTTTCTAAGAGACCTTCCATTTGCCAGAGACAACCGCATTGCATCATTCATTTGCATTCACTGATCAGGACATAGCTCGCGGTGGCGGCGAGGTCTTGCACCAAGAGGCACCCTGAGGTAGGGGATTTCCCAGCGGCGGCCGCCTTTTTCTTTTGAGGACACCGAGAGGCGCCCTGAGATAGGGGATTTCCGCAGCTGGCAGGGTAATCACTGTAACCTTGTAAGTGTTCGCACATTTGAGGTTCGATCAATAGAACTCCAGTTCTTGCTACTTATTCGTCCTCTTGTGTTCAATTGCAGTTTCATAATTCGTGTTCAGTTCGTGTTCTGCTGTATTTCCTGTGGTATGTTTGTGCTATGCTAACGGCAGCTGCTTGAACACTGGTATGCTTCTCTCCTGCTCTGCTTAGTTGATAATCCTTTTGTGTTTAATTAATTATGTGAAGTTTACTGAAAATTTGATAGTAAGCATGAATCCTATTCGTGCCTCTACTATTGACGCCCCAACAACATCAGTAAACTTGCTCTGTATTGTGAATGAGATGACACTTCAATGTTCTACTGATATTGTATTCCCTGGCAGTTATTAATCTTCAGTGACATCTCACGTGTCAAGGTCTAGATTTATGGCATAATCTGGTGATTTCACCCTGGTGCATTGACGATTAATTCTTTAATGGTAGTAATAGGAGCTTCAGACATAATCTTAGCAGTAAACAAACAAAATCCTTTTATGAAGTGTGTGTATTACCAACTCTTTTTAATCGTGACTACTCAGACAGGAGTTATTTTTGCCATCTTGATATGGTTTCCAAAAATGTGTGTGTAGCACAGACTTATGAGTTAAAGTTTTAGGTCCAACCCATTAGTTTGTTAATATTAAACATGGAGCAACATTGGCGTTTGAACTTGCTTCCCTGTGAAGACTATTTTAGATTGATGGCTTCTGTATCTATGAAGCACTTAGTTCCACTCTTGTACAATTTAAGCGCCGGTGCCTTGGCGGTGGAGGCAGTTCACGACGATAGATTCTGCATCCTCATAGACCGATGCATCTCAAGGTTAGTCGTTTCCCTCTCTCTCCCTCAGCTTCATTTGATTCTGTACCCTCATCCCTTCATTGCCCCTACAGACTCCATTCTCAATTTGACTGCACGCGAAATCCCCACCGCACATTAATCAACTCTAGGTCTCTGTGCCTGCCAGCGGCCCTCCTCGATGCTAATGTTGCAATCTGGCTTTACCGGCATTGGGCGGCGCCAGAGTGCCGACGGTAGTGCCGACGGTCCTGCGGCATGTGTTGAACTCGTGCAGCATGGTGCTTCCCGGCAAAAGTACGAGGTCCCTTTCCTACTTCTTGTTTTGATTTGACGGATATTTTGCCTTTTATTTCGTTTAAAATATTTTGTCTGTATGCTAAATCAACCGCTGGGCATGTGTTTTATCTCGTTTAGTTCGATGACAATTGAATATCATTGGTACCGTGAACATCTAAAATGTGCAATGAATCTAGGTGGTTATTTTTTTTGCTTGACTGTATCCATAGACAAATTGAATAATGTTCGTTCACTGAACATACGAAAAGTACAGTAAGTCACGTATAAACATACGAGTATTGTTCGTTTTTCTTCCTAGCAGTGGTATTTGATCATATTGTGCACCAAGATACCCCCTCTGATTGACTTACATGGTTCCTTTTTTCTTGTTTCCTTGCAGGGTGTACAAACTAAAGCAACGATTTTGTATTCTTCATCTATAAACTGAAATGCAATATAATTTCTATGGATATATTTGATTAGAACAATACAAGTAATATCTAAAGTATTCACTAAGTATAAGCTAGCATTTACAATGATCCTAAATTATTTCATTGTCTTCTTTCTCGAGAAAAATAATGACGCCTTACTTTCCTGTTCAGAGGTCATCAAGGAATGGTAAGTATGCCTCGGCAATTGGAATGGTAAGAACTTCTGTGTGCTAAATCTTGTGTGATCTGTTCACAGTTGTGGATAGGTATAGGTTCAGACTGCTTGGGCTCGGTATGGATAGTAAATCAGTTTTAAGCTTGCTAGCAAGTGTAGAAGTTGTTGCCAACAGTCAATTTTGGGATACCAGAAGCTCAGACCAGCAGGAAACCCAATAAATAATTATAAACAAATGTATTTTTCTATTGCATATATATTACAACAGAAAGTGTCGATCAACCTTGTTGGTATACCTTCTTTCTGCAGCCCATTTTGTTTAGTGAACAATGTTTAATTCATTGGTTTGATGAAACAGAATTAAAACAGATGATTCTTATCTTTATGTCTACTGATCGGCGGTAGCCTGTAGTGATTGGCATCAATTCTTTGGTATTTGGTCGCTCCAGTTATTCCAATAACAATCTATCGTGAGAGGCAATCTAGGTTCCTTTTTCCCTCTGGTGTGGCCACTATAAAAATTTGACCATGCATCTTTTATTTGTAAATTATTTCCTTCAGAGTACAATGGTGTCTATAAAAATATATCTATTGCATGTTTCTTTGAGATGTCCCTATGTGTATTTTACAATATTGTGTTAGGAAAGATTCGCCATTGTTTCAAGGTGTGAGTGCTATATGCCCACCAAGCACTGATTTTTTCGCAAGTGTTCAACTGCATTGATATTCCTTTTTGTCAGGACGATGTTGAACTGATGCACTCTCTAAGCACAAACACCTACAGATTGACCACCGTTTCGAGGTGTGAGTGCTATGTGAAGAATCTGAACCTGAATAATGTTTCCATTTGCTGACAAAATGGAGGGAGATTCAGCAAAATGAATCAAGCAGACATCGCGTTCTACAACCAACTCTTCAATCCACTTCCGCACAAAGGTGTGTCGCCCAACCTACCAAAGCTTTGTTACTTGGATCCTGATGACACCATCATGTTTCTGAATTTCCTTTGAACAGAGTTGAGTTCTGAACTTTTTTCTTTTGCTGGAGCAGGATAGAGATGTTTGTAAAGCTGACCCTCTACGACATCCACAAGAATTGGAGGATAGTAATGGGCGATAACTCAGCGATGGGATCCAACAAGAAGCCGTGTTACTTTTTTCGAATAGAGAAGTTGGGTTACAAGTTGGACTTCATCAGCGTCAACCACCACACCACCCTATACGCCTTCCCTGCATGTTTCACCAAATTGCTTGCTGGAGCAGGAGACCAGCACATGCAAGCGGCCATCACCGGAGAGATTGTTGTGCCAATCTGGTGTGTTTTAATGGTGGTGCTATAAATTTGTTCTGATGCTAAGGATAACATGCACCGGCTTGCATACTCTTTCTACCTTGTCAGTATGCAACTATGCAAGGAATGCTTGAAAAACCTGAGCTTCTTCACAGTGCCAATCCTTGTAAGATGCTTGGACCTCACCTATTGCTGAACTGTAGAACCTATGTTGAATTATAGGTATGTAATGAGTTCTAAGTCATTTCTCTTGTACCCTTGCTATATTTAAACCTTTCAAAATTAACCATGTCCTCTAATGATTGACAAGATCCGAAGTCACATGTGTAGAGCACTGGAAGAGCAGTGACACTAACTAATTACTCCCCTTGCATGCTCATTCAGTGATATATATTTATGTATGTGTGTGTCCATACCCGAGCCATCTTGTCGAACTGATCATCACCTCTTCTTCGTTGGTTTTTTCCAACCGGTTTCCACTTTATTTCCCCAGTCGGTCAACTTCCGTACTATCTCTACTCCTAAAAAGAACTAGGAGTGTGCCCGTGCGTTGCTATGGGCAACAAATATATTAATTTATTGTTTATACGGAAACTATTTATGTTCTCTATTTTACGATAAATGCATCTCAAACAATACAAAACATTATTCATTATTATTTTCTCCCTCCCATAGAAATATATATATTTTTTCATTCTTCCAAAATCTGTGGTGCGTATAGTTCAGAATTACATCTAAGCATTGTGTCAGTTCAGAGAGCAACTCGAGAAGACTGCAAACATGAATTACATTAAGATAACACACAATTGAGACTGGTCTTCAAAGTGGAGCCTCTCAATTAAAACTATGTGGTAGACTTGATGATGACCAGCAGAAGGCATAACAGATGCACACAGTCATTGATGCGCCCATTAGGAAAGCTGGGCACATTTATAATTTTCATCAGAAAAATGGCATCAAAAGTATAACTAAGCCTAGCTCCATAAGTTCACCAAGCACAAGAATGCCTCCTGTGTAATCTGAACTTTCCAGGCAATGAGCTTCGCTTCTGCAACATATTCTTCTCCATGGCTGCAACACCATTTCCAAAAAAACAAAAAACAAAAATCAGAGCAGAAGCACAAGTATCTGCAGATTACATTATGAGAAAATTGAAAAGACTCTCATTGTCTGACCACATATATTACCTCAGAGACCAGAGTTGTGTGCAGCACAATTATGTGTAGCATCTCAGTTCTCAGATAGAAATCATAGATTAACATTGTGAGAAAATTGAATATATCATTTTCAGTTGATCAGTTGAGTCATTTGTTGTAGAGATGTTGATGCGTCAAACTGACCAGGAGCTGTATGCAGGCTGCTGTCTGGGCAATCAGGCATAGGCCAGTATTTGACATGTTGCGCGAGCACACCATGGCTGCAATCAACACCTATCTATTAACCAGGAAAAATCGAAAGGATGTTGTAGTTCTTCATCCTTGTGAATTGTGATTAATGGTTGTGATTAAAACAGTAAAAGACAAGGAGGATAACATACACGCAACAGAGAGGAAGTGCACCAAAGTTGTTTCAGTCAAGTTGCCATGCTCATCATCGCGAGTCTTGTCTCTCTATGTCGTCCAAACTCAGGAGAATTAAGGCAATCCCATTGTTAATTACAGTAGCATTTTGACCTACTGGCATCACTGAAAATCACCATTATATGTTCAATTAGCATACCATCCAGACAGTCACGATGTTTACTTCAGAAACTACATTAAAGAAGGCTAATTGACTCCATCAAGGAAACAGCAGTAGGGGGCAAATAATTCTTCTTTACCTTGCTACAAATTGGCATCCTCCAAGTGCTCGGTTTCTAAAGCAAAGGCTACAAATTGGCATCCTCCAAGTGCTCGGTTTCTAAAAGTATCACCTGCCATTTGGGTCTGGAGAAAATAATATCAATTTGGTGGATTGACGAAGAAAATTGAACTTGCTATGCAAAATTTATAGCGGTCATTGTGGAAAGAAATTGATGGGGCCTTTGTATGTTGAGCTCACTTAAAGCTGCAGGTTCAAAAAGAATTAACCACGTAAGTAACTCATCACACAAGCTGATATGGCACCACAAAAAATAATTCAACTACATCAATGAATTAATGAATTTTAGCATTGACGGGACTGGAACTGCATTAGATAGCAGAGTGACATGACACTAAGTATGTGATGTATTACAAAGCAATATCTTATACTACAATTGTGCATATCCTATTTAAATTTATTTCCAGAATTTCATAACTCCGAATGAAACAGGACTTTCTTGCCAATGTTGGCATCATTATAGCTAAAACACGGTCTGGTGCAACTTGGTCCATGAAGGCTGGCCTGTGGGATTCTCTCAGATCCGGGTAAAGTACATTGTCTGCAATTGCTAACGCTTCATTTAAACAATTCTATTAAGTTTAGTGATATACTGTTATCATATAGACATATACTTCAACACGCATCTTATGATGTAAATAAAATGTCCCATCTTAATGGAAAATGTTAAAAAGGTTAGTTCCCATGATATCCTGGACAAATTAAGAAAAATAAAAGTGGAACAGGTAGGAATTTACTCCTGGCTAATGGCATTCTGACTTCTGAGAGCTATATAGATATCTAGTGGGACCGAATCATGCCTAATGAAAAGTTTATTCTGGAGATTTTGGGTCATATAGAAACAGCAGCAATTAGATGAAATGATTCCTTTTCTCCATGATAGCATGAAACTATCTAGTTATTTTCCTTTTCTCTGTAATAAACAAGTAAATCTCCCAGTCTTGTGGTAAGTGCAGAACCCGAACGGACCTATTTCTTAGATTCATAGTCTTGCATTTGCGTCTTCAAATTTCAATCTTTTCATGAAGGTTGCAATGCATGTGTTGCAGATTCTTGAAAAATAATAACAAGACAGAGACAAGAGAGCCACCACCAAGCACCACTTGAAGTCGAAGAACCTATACATGAAGAATTAGTACTCTTGGAAAGAACACTACCTGATGGTAGCACAGAACAAATCCTATTTTCTTCAGCCGGAGATGTTGATGTATATGATCTCCAAGCCTTATGCGATAAGGTTATCTTTCACCAAACCTGATATCTCTCAGTGTTTGGTTATAGTCGATGAAATCAACACTTCTCCCTTAACAAATGCATTTGTTTTGAATATTGAACCCCTTGACAAACATGTTTGTTTTATCTATTGATCTAACAGGTGGGATGGCCACGTAGACCTCTATGAAAAATAGCAGCATCCTTAAGAAAACCGATCAACGAATGCAAAGGAGGGGAAAGGGGCGCGTGGGGAGCTGCTCACCGATGGGGATGGTGGTGACGATCTCGCCGAGCTTGAGCTTGTAAAGGATGGTGGTTTTACCGGCGGCATCAAGCCCCACCATGAGGATCCGCATCTCCTTCTTGGAAAAGAGCCGGCTGAAGAGCTTCCCGAACGCAAGCCCCATCTTCTTCCCCTTCTCCCTTCACCACCTGCAACAGCAGCAGATCGCCGAAGGTCTCTGAAATCCGCGAGCGGGTGAGGGAGATCTGGGAGCACGAAGGGCTCTGAGATCTGGATCCGGCGGGGCGGGGGGAGAGGTCGGGGAGAGGCTCACCTGCGCCGCGCGGTGGGATGCGGAGATGGGGAGGACGCCGGCCGGCGGCGCCGGCGCCGGTGGAGCGCGTGAGGGCGCGCCGACGGCCGGTGGCGGGCGGGGGTGGGGGCGGGGGAGGACGGCGGTGGCCGGTGGGAGGAGTTGTGCGGGGAGGGGGGATGCGGAGATGGGGAGGGACGTCGTCGGCCGCGGGCGGCGCCGGCAAGGAGGAGGCCGGCGAGGTCTCGATCCGTGTCGGGGAGGAGGCCGGCGACGGCGAGCCGGTGGTCGAGCGGCTCCGGCCTCCCCTCACGTCGCGCCGCCGCGAGAGGAGCGCTCCTCTCCTCCTCGGGACGCCGCGGCCGCGAGGGGAGCGCTCCTCACCTCCTCGGGACGCCGCGAGAGGCTAACCCGCAGCGGGGTCCGGGGGTGCGTGGGGGTGGGGGGCGACGTGCGTGGGGTGGGGGGCAACGGTTAGGATGAGGCTCGGGCGCGGCGGGGGCGTCGGAGGGGCGACCCGCGGGTGCGCCGGGGAGAGGGAGGGCGGGCGCGAGGGGGCAGGGGTAGGGTACGGACCGACGACGACGATAACATTTCGTTTCTTTTAGCAGTAGGATGAAACATGCAACAAAACATTGGTTCACTCACGCCCACCTACGACGACCACGCCTCCGCTCCCCCGTCCCTTCGCGCGCTCAAAAAACGCGTCCGACCCTGAGCGGCCCTGTCACTCCTCCGCACCCTCTATCTCGAAACCGCTACGCCGCCTGTCCGCCGCCGTCCCGGTCGAGATCACCGTCGTCCCGATCGAGATCGCCGCTGCTGTCCCGGTCAAGATTGCCGCCACCGTCTCGATCGAGATCACCGTCGTCCCGATCGAGATCTCTACCGCCATCCCGGTCAAGATCGCCACTGCCGCCCCTTCATCAGTATCCTCGTGGCGTCCCCGGGGTCGTCCGCCCCCGTCGGCCCCCAATCCCCCGCGCGTCCCACACGTCGCCCTCCCCCCGTGCGTTGTCCACCAATCCTTCTCGCTTTTTTCCGTGCATCTCCTCTCCTCGCCCTTCTGCGCCGCCGCCGCCCGTCCTCCTCTCCTCGAGCGGTCAAGCCCTTCCCGCGTCTCCGCCTCCACCTCCACTTCTCTTTTCACGCGGAACCCCCGCAACCCCTGTCGCTCCCCTTCTTTTTTCCCACGCCCCTGCCCCTCTCACGAATCAACCCGGCGGCGGCGCCCCCTTCGGCCGTACCGACGGCGACGGGATCCCGTGTTCACCGTTCCAGGTAACGGTGATTTCAGTTGCGAATCAATTTTATAGTGGTTCTTGAGTTTATGGTGATTTTAATTGCAGATCAATTTCATAGTGATTTCATTTGTGGGTCAATTCCTCGCTGTTGCGGATCAATTTCAAAGTCCTCTCCGATCGTGCCCCTGCCTCCACGCTTCTTCCCCACCGCTGCCATACCATTGAACCGGCGAGAGGCGACACTGCCATTGGTGAGGTCCGTGAGGTCACAAGCTAGCGTTGTGGCGGACTTCGCTAACGTCGGAGGGGTACATGTCCATATTCGTGCCAAAATTGGCCTCTCACTGCCGGCGACAACATGATCCTGTGCACATGCCTGAAACACGTTGAGCTTCTCCCTTGCAATCAACGATGAGCGGCCACTTCCTCTTGCCGTCAGGTGAGTTGTGTTTCATAAAGGGAGATCCAAATCAAACTGGACGTAGATGCATTTTGATTTTGTGATTTTTTGGAATTCTTGTAGCTTTAATTACAGATCCGTTCATGTGATGTTATCCCTTATCCGATTATTTCTCTAATTGTCGATTTGGGGGCAATTGATAGTTGTCTGGGTTAATTTATTACACGTATCTCCACCTATGCTTATATTATTGCATTTCCTGCTGACTTGATTTAAGGGTTACCGATAATTGGCTTGAGTATGCACCGATTGCTCATTATTGCATTTCAATTACCTTTAGGAGTGGCGGAGGCAAGATCCATGGAGGGCAGCAGGATCAAGGTCGCCGGTAGTAGGATTACATGAGAGATCTTGCGACTAGGTCCGAGTCCGGGAGGAACACCACTGTAGGTGACCTGGTGTCTCATTGGCCTTTGGTTTTTGTCTATCGGGATAAGGTAGGACTACTGATTCTGAATCCACAAGATTTCATGCATTGGTTTTATCATTTCACATCAGTATGGATGCTTATGGCTATAAAAAAATTCAGTATCTGCTTGCTCTCAATTTTTGATAATTTGTGTTTCATTGCTCTATTCCTTATTATTGTCTTCCCATTAAGATTGAAAAAGAAGAGGTATTGTCTCAAAAATAAGAGGTACTGAGAATTACAATGCTTTCTCTTGTGCCATGTGTTGTACCTCTTGTTTCAATTTGGGTCGGCTCATCCATACTAAAAATTACAATCTTTTTCTCTTTTGCCATATGCTCTACCTGTGGGTTGTGGTTGTTTCAATTTTGAGCTCATCCCTTTCTTTGGTGAGAAGATGCTCGGCAGGATAAGGTCCATGTGTTCAGATCATGTGTGGGGGTTCATTATGTTTCTTATTTCTATCGGCATTGTTGAAATGCCAACAAAACTCTATTTTTTTGTCTCAGGTTAAGATCCATTCTATCATCTTATAGGGCATTGCATATAAATGTACATGACAACTGTTATATGACTAGGAAAGCTAAGTTACATCATAACCTAGATTACCTCCTTACTATTGTTTATCTTTAGTTTAAATTATATTTGCTTACACTTTGTTTCTGGTAAGTGGCGACCAATCTTGTAGATGCACACATGGTTGGAATCCATTTTGCTTGTTGTTGGCATTTAATTTGAAATGTTCTCTTGGTGTGTCCCGGGTGTGATTGATCAAATGTCAAAACAAGTATCTTATATACAGGTACATGAATGGGAATTCTTGAGTTTGATTACAAATGTTTTTTCTTACAGACATGAACATATTGTAGTCCGTAGAACCAATTGCTTGTTTCCGGCATCTCAATACGATGTAGCAGATGAGTGAAATATGACATCGGACCCATGGGATATTATTTCCTTTAGCACCTTATGACTAATCCTATTTTCTTGTTAACTCGGATGACCCTTTTCGAAAATATGACTAAAATTTTTAACTATATATTAATAAGATGTAGTGCCTGTGTCCTATGATTCTTCTTATATTTACCTTTTTTGGATATAGTGAATACATGACTTTTATTATAATAGAGAGAACGGAAACCATGATGACTTTATGTCTGTTTTTATGCATGTTATGGAGGGAGTATGTTGTTAATATCAGTACCATGTTTTTCATGTTAGAATTTTTTCATAGCCGTAGCAATTCTTTTCTATTTGCACACTAATTCCCATATTTTTTCACAGAACTAAACAATTGTTCACAGGTCTAAATTATGATTGGATTTCATCCTCTTCCTGTAATTGCTTGAAATGGGGCAGACAACCTCCATGGTAGAAACCAGTTTGTTTATTTCATCCCTTTCACTTTCTATCCCGAATCCAAATTCTACTTTAATCCTGATATGATTTACACTTCTGTGAGAAAAATAATTAGTGATAGCTCTTATCCTATATGATTCATGTTGACAAATGTTAAGAAGCACCTGTGAAGGTGTGTGCTGGATTAAAAGGCAAGCCCACGATGTAGATGCAGACAGATTTTGGTTACTATACAGTATTTAATCTTCAACAGCTTGTGATTTGGTTTAGTTCCCCCCAGAACTGTATGAACAACTGCCATGTGTATGTTTTCTATAACATGACCCCTTTGTTCGCCTGTTGTACTAGGAGTTGTTTCATCTCATTTGGCAAGGAGCATTGCAACAATACATGAAGCCGTACTCAGGGTCTCACATAAAAAGAAGAGATACTGTCTATTTGAATAATGGAAAAAATCTACTTCACCCCCCAACCTATGAGGGTTGAAACACATCGCCCCCCAACCTATGAAAATGGATTTTTTATCCCCTGGACTTTCTAAAACAGGACAAATCATCCCCTAAAGCAGTTTTGAAAAATCATAGCAAATCACAGAAAAATCATAAAATGGAAAATCCAATTGTGTTGGACTTCAAATCAGTAGTTTCTACGTAGTGAACATACGATATGGAATACTTTCTAAATGGGGGTGAAGTAGACTTTTTCCTTTGAATAATTCTACAACATGATTTACATTATTTGATTTTGGCATGTACTTTCAATGTATAAATTTATTTGCTGCTGATCGTGAAGCCTGTAGTTTCATCTATCCCTCATTAGGTATGCTCATGTTACTGTAGCAACAACACTCCCATTTAAGTTGTGTTGCACTATCTCAGCAACGGAGGTCTCTCTTTTTGTATACAGAGAATGCCCTTGTTAGTGAGTCAACACAGCTTGCAAGTTATTTTCCTCGTCCTTCGTCCTCTTTGTGCCACTGAATACAATGACAAGTAGTCGACTTAAATTTAAATTCTTAGCTTTGGTACTCCAGAAGCTTGTTGTTTTTAATTGATTTTCTGGACAGTGGGTGCATGCCATGATTTCTTTGTGAATAAAGTTAGAAATTTTCTGTAGAACTCAATGATGCAAATGGTCCCTACATTATGGCTGAACTAGCTATCATGTGTAGCATATTTATATATCTGGTTCAGTAGTGAATACTATCTTTTTCAGTATATGTTGATAGTTATGGCTCATGTTTTCTTCAATTATGACAGGTAGAAGCAACAAAGAGCACTTTCTTTCTCTATACTTTAGACTAAAAGGACTCCTTATTTTACATTTCTGAGGTGTGGTGCTCCTGATAGATTTCCTTATCATCAAATAGATCAGTTCTATTTCTAAACCTATTTACAGTGGCGAACAATGGATAAGCGATCATAATTCTATTTCTTTTACCTTAATCGAATTTGGCAAAAACTATCTTGATGGTTCTGGAAACAGGATCGTCATTTTGATGCTCTTTTATTCTGAAATATGGAAGGACTAATTTATTTTATGCATGTTAAATTTGGGATAAATTTGGGATCCTAACTGCTGTACTCTGAATATGGGGTGAACTCCCTTCAGAAAACTGTAAATTATGCATTTCTGATGGGGGTGTCCTAATATATACACTTCCATGCTTTATTTTGAGATTTAAAACACTTGTAGTATTTTCTCATGCATGTATCCAAAATAGGAGTAGGTTCTCTCAGCAATGAGCTAATTGTTTACTGCATTGTTTAGCAATGCTGATTTCTCTGTTCAATTGTTCTTCACTTTTTCTATATTCGAAAGTAAAAATTGTACTTTATGTAATGTGAAGATAAGCCGTACTTGGGTCACAACTAATATTTATTAGACTAATCGAAGGATTCACACCGACATCATTTTAAAATTTTTGAATTCAATGTTGAATGCTCTCTTAAATATTAGTATTGTTTTAAAATCCCTCATAGTCAGGTGATGTGTATTATGTACAATGACAAGTGCTCTGTTTTTCCAAATACACTACATGCTAGATGCTTGGGTACAGGTTGAAGTCTTTTGAAGATTTTTCTAGTAGAAAGGTTGTTATATCTGTATCTTTGAAAACATAATTGTGAAATTTTGTTTTATTCAACTATGTATCACCAAGACATCAAGAACCTGTCTCTATTCTCTGGTCTTGCACTTATTTGTGTGAATTAAGAGCAGATGGAGCAGATGTACCGTTTATATTAGTTTCTATTACAAGTGTTGACACAAGCAAGCAAACAATGGGAGTGTTCGGCTGGTAGAATGAATAGTGCTCGGCTGGTAGAATGAATAGTATTATGTGAGAGGAAAGAGGTAGAAAGAAGCCAGCCGAGCACTGTTCATGTGCCAGCCGAACGAGTTGAATATCCTTTGGTCCTAGCTGTTGATTACACTATTTATATGTTGGGTATAAAAAACATGTTTATCATGCTATATGTATTTTTGTCAAAATTTCTTTTTGCCCGTAGCATCGTACGGGGCACGAAGCTAGTATTATTGTAAAAAAAACTTCCGTGCTACTAATTTAGATCGTGGGTCCTCGTCCTCCGCCCGTTCCGTTCCAGCTCCATCGGTTTCGTTGCCGCCGCCCCTCGCGGCCTCATCCACTGCCGACAATCATCTCTGGTTGCCCTGCCGACACCGTCCCTGGTCGCTGCAATGGCCTGTCGATGCTGCACCCACCGGCTTCTCAATCCTTCCATGCGGCGTGCGGTAGAAGCTTCTCAGGCGTCGGGCCCCTGCAACCCAGTCGTCGTTCATCACCTCATCGGTCTCCATGAACGAAGCTCCAGCTTAGTCCCATCTGCATGGTCTCATCCTTAATCCACTTTACAGATTCGATTTTCTATTCAAGCAAACTCGCTGACCTGCAGCCTCTTCTTGCTGCCTATGAACGAATCCACCCGTTCACCATGGAGATTAGGGCGCAGACCGGTGTGCAAGGTGAATAACTGAATATGACGATGACAGGCTGGGTCGTGGCCACCGGCGGCTAATTGAAACTGCATGAAGGCATGTGGCCCAGAATCCCTGAAGATGAAGTGAGAGGCAGCAGGGAGCCAGGGATGCTAGTGCGGATCTGCACACCATACCAAAACGGTGAAGTGAGAGGCAGCGGGGAGCCGGGGATGCTAGTGCGGATCTGCACACCATACCAAAACGGTGAAGTGAGAGGCAGCGGGGAGCCGGGGATGCTAGTGCGGATCTGCACACCATACCAAAACGGTGTGTAGTTCTCGTCTCCCTCCATGGTAGAGGTCAACAACGTGAGCAATAACAAGGTTTATCTGTACTGAAATCAGATTTCACTTTCCAGCATTTTCAAAATGCTCCACTCAATTTAATTCAGATTATGTGTAGTGCTGATCGTGATTCAGGTGAGGTGGTTAATATGCTCCTTTCACGTGCATTTTGGAATTAAGATTGCTAGGTGTCTGATCTTTCTCTAATCTTGAATTCTGGAGATGCTTATTAGAAAAATACACTGATTGGGGTAGAAAAAAATTGATTAAGATGTGGGTGCTTCAAAAACCATTATTTGCATTTACGAATCATCTCTTTGTCTCGTAACCACAACGGAGACTGGTCCTTCTCGGCAAGCTTCTGCAGTATGCAATTAACTGATAGATTGTATTTACAAAAGGTTAGACTACACTGTAAATCAGAGTATACTGGCAGTGTGTTCTATTATATCAACTAGAAATTATAATTGGGGAATTGTTGCAGCTGTTTGGCTCGGCTACTGGCCTTAAAACCAATATTCAAAAAAGTAGGGTTTTGCCAATTCAATGCTCTAGGGATGATCTTGCAATAGTGCAGACTCATCTATCTTGCGAGGTGCAGAATTTTCCTTGCAAGTATCTCAGCCTCCCACTCTCCATCAAGAAATTGACCCGGGCACAGCTTCAGACGCTCATTGATAAAATTGCTGATCAACTTCCGGGATGGAAGGCTGATCTGTTGAACCGGGCAGGAAGAGCCATTTTAGTTCAGCATGTCCTCACATCAAGGCTAATCTATATTGCTACGGCCATGGATCTTCCACCATGGTGCTTAAAGGCTATCAACAAGATCCGTAGAAATTTTTTGTGGCGGGGAAGAAAGGATGCTAACGGTGGACATTGCTTAATAGCATGGCCCAAGGTCACTAGACCAAAGGAACTTGGTGGACTTGGCATTTTGGACCTGCACGGTTTGGATGGGCACTCAGGGTGAGATGTCTGTGGCTGGGCAAAATAGAGCCTGATAGGCCGTGGAGCGCCCTCCCAGTTCCAGTTCATAGCTGTGCCCGCTCCTTATTTGCCACTGCCGTCATTTCTGTAGTTGGCAATGGAGCAACTACAAAATTCTAGACAGATAGATGGTTAAATGGGTGCTCCATTGAGATGCTAGCTCCCAGCCTCTTCGCTTGCGTCCCAAAAAGAAGGGCCAGTAGGCGAACGGTGCAGGACACATTGACCGATGATTCTTGGTTAGAGGACATCCAGAGCCACTATTCGGTTGCTGTTCTATCTGAATATTTGGATGTTTGGGACCTTCTGCAGGAAGTGCTGCTTCAACCAGAAGTGGAGGACATTCACAAATGGCGTTTTGAAGCTTCTGGTCAGTTTTCTACCAAATCAGCGTATGAAGCCTTCTTCAATGGATCGGTCTACTTCCAGCCCTACAATCTGATCTGGGGAACCTAGGCGCCGAGAAAATGCAAATTTTTCTTGTGCCTTGTTGCTCACAACAGATGCTGGACGGCGGACAGGCTTGCCCGCAGGGGCCTCTCCCACCCAGATCGTTGCCCTCTTTGTGAACAAGAAGATGAGACAATCAACCATCTCCTCTCAGCATGTGTGTTTGCCCGCCAGTTTTGGCATGATTTGCTCGCTTGTTTTAGTATGCAAGCCGCTGTACCTCAAGCGCACAATGTGAGCTTCTATTCATGGTGGCAGCAGGTTAGTGATAGACTACATACTACCGTGCAACGAGGTTTCGACTCCTTGGTCGTGTTAGGGGCATGGACTATCTGGAAGGCAAGGAATGATGTTGTATTCAACGGGATTGCTCCTAGAGTTGATAGGGCCCTTCTCTTGGCACGAGAAGAGGCTGATCTCTGGATTCTTGCGGGCGCCAAAGGGCTAAACGCCGTGGTCGCTGCTAGGCTGCACAACTAGTAGTTGGAGTGTGCAGCCATTTTTGGTCAGGTTGTTGCCTGCATAAGGCGCATTGATTGTGGGTGGATGTGTGCGTTTGGGTAGGTCTGTGTGCGTGGGTGGGTGTGTGTTTGTGTGTTGTGTAAGGCTATTTTGGCCCAACTCTCCTTAATGCATTGATATGCAGCTCTCCTGCATATTCGAGAAAAACTAGAAATTAATTTTTACCTTGTTTAACCCATGTAGTTTTGAATACTTTTAGCATTTCCCTATTGTTTTTTCTGTTCTATTTGATGGAAAAGATGTTTATGTGTAATGCAAAAGAAAGGTGTAGAATGATCAGTTGTTTCTAAATTGCTATTCATACAGTGGATAAACAAGGATGGCTTTGTTCTCACTAATTGCAGTAGCACCGGTTCACTACTCTCTCATGATTTGTTCTCTGCATTTCATACATGTCTTGAAACAATTTGGTTCCTCTGCTCTCAGTTATATCGCACCAGGAGCTGATTGGTGAGATGGTTGATGTTAGCATACATCCTGAGCTCCCATGGTCGTGTTGTCACTGTGAAGATCATGGACCTCATTGCCATCTTTTGTGGCACCTCCTCTATCCATTTTGCCATACCTTTGCGAGCTTAGCCATAGAAATCAGGGTTATTACTCATGATTCTTGAAGGTACTTTTCGGGCTGTCTTGAACATGCTTAAGATTTTGTATTTAATCTTCCATGATTATATCCTCACACAAGCAGTTTTCTCCATCCTATTTTTGATTTGGTGCTCCTGATGTTGTCTTTTGTGTTTCTAACCAAATGGTTGAAGCACGCACTGATGATTTCCTAGCTAGTCAAATTACGATGCTCCACTCCGAGTAATGTAAAAATTATTTTTCTGATACATGGATGTTGTTGCCATTGACTTTTGTTAAAATGCACTTTAATTGCCTCATTGATTACCTGTTATCTGGAATTCTTTGTCAGATTTGATATTAAACTCTTGTTAAATTACAAAATTGAATAGAACATGTTGCAAGCTGGTATGATTATTGGCGGATGGGACAAATATGAGGGAGGCCAGATTTTTTCGGTCCCTCTTGGTGGAACAATTATGAGTGAACCTTTTGCAATTGGAGGTATATTCTCACATAGGGTCACATTGGTCCCTTTTTTACAAGTTGGTGTCTGAATGCAACTTCCAGTATTCTCTTTCCTGTGACATACCTTGTGTGAGCTAGACTTGAGCATTGCATGATGAGAAAGCGCCTGCTAAAGCATATGATCTATATTATTTCCCTAATTCTCTTTGGTGTGCATCAGCTACTATTTCTGACACTTGTCTTTATTTCTGAATTTCAGGTTTAGTTTCCAGTTACTTTTATGCACTTATGGATCATGAATGGAGGGAGGGTATGAGCGAGGAAGAGGCACATGTATATCACCAAAGTTCCTTCTTAATTCTTATCATGAGCACTATTGAGATACTCTCCAATATAAAATGTAATAATAGAAAAAATTATTAAATGTTGAAAGTGGACTATAATACGAAAATAAACCAGTTTTCCTAAGCTGTTTCTTTTATGTCCATATTCACAGAAGTTTGTGGTAAAAGTAGTTTCACTTGCCATGGCCTGTGATATGGAGTTGTTCGCACAGTTACCGTAAGTTCTCTTTTTTCTTCGCATGTTGTAGTGTAGTTCCCTACTTGAGGATTGCTGAAACATCGGAGACACCTTAATTTGTTGATGTCATGTATTTTCCTCTGTCATGTTATTTTTGGTAATTGTATGTTGCGCAATGGGCCTTGTGACATCTTTCAAAAGTGAAACTTCAATTGAAAATAGTAACTGTTTGGTCATTCACAATCTTGCATGGTGCATTATATTCTCTATCTTTCATCATGCAAATTTGATGGCATGTAGCTTTTCTTGAAATGAATTGGGATGGTGTTACAAGAACAATTGGAATGCCTCATCCTAAGTGATGCATCCTTTTACACTTTTCTTACTTGATTCACTTAAATGAATTCTCTCTGTAAGCTGTGTTTTCATGTTGTTTTGAGGTTTTGCCTTGCAAAAAAAACCTGATTTGTAAGAATGCATTAAACTAACTGATTTTCCCCTTAAAAGTATTTTATGCTTGTTTCCCCCCTTCTTATTTTTTTGGGCTCCCTTTATTTGATAGTTCTGTGTTTGTTGGGCACATATATTTTAGACTGATTTTCTTTTTCCTGAGCTCAACTAACTGATTTGGTCATGTCGCAGATAAACACGGATGGTGTCAAGAGGAACTTCTACCCTGGTGACCAGCTAACGTTGTGGCGTGAAGAGCTGGAGCCTCACAACTCATTGCCTGACATTCTTGTGCTGTGAACCCTGATCCCATGGTGCAGTGAACTTGCCCTCCTGCCATTCACCTTCCTCTGTGAAATTTCCTACTGTATGACCTGGTCAAGATTTCAACTAAAGAATTTGTAACAATTCATGCTGCTGCATGAAAGTATTTACTTTTTTCTTGTTGTGATGTTATCGCACCTTAGTAAATTCCTGTTTGGCAGATTGATCGTAATTTTGAGGTGTGGTTAGTGTCCTAAGAGCACTGTTATTTTAGTTAAATGGTTAGATGTTACTGTGATGAGGATGTGATATTGTGATACACCTAGAGGCCGTGCAAGCTGACACAGATACTTGCTGTCTATGAGCCCATCGCCTATAGGTATCATCAAGACATTAATTGCCTTTGGCAATGGTGCTGTCTGAAAAAAGGGTGACACTCAAAATCCGCATCACTTGCTGGTTCCTAGAGACCTGTAAGGAATCGGATGCTCTTTAGCCTAAGAGGGCCCCCCAAAATGGTCCCATTTTTTCGCAAAAAGTTCGCAAGCGCGCTAAGTACGATTTGACCTAAGCCTCGAGCGGATTCGGGCGGGGCACGGGTGGCCAAGCGGGAAGGACGCGCGAGCCAGAGATAGCCTACGCCTCCGCGAGGATATGGCCCTTCTCTCTCGCCTCCAGCCCAGCGGGCTACTCGCGAAAACGAACTTCCCCAACCCGAATTCACCCAGGCAAAGAAAAACAACAGAACAGCGTGACAAGCGAAATAAGAAACGCCACTTACATTCAAGTGTTTAAACATCTCAAAAGAATACTTGTTTATTTACATGGCCACACGGCCCGGATTCTAACACTAAAACAAAAAAGGGCTCGGCGCCCAGTGGTCTTTTAGGCTTGGGGATCGCCGGCGTCAGGGGCATCGGGGAACAAGAAGTCCACGAAGTCTTCATCAAGCGTCTCGGCGGCAGCAGCGGCAAGCGTGTCCGCGCGCTCCATTGCCACTTCGTCTTCGACGCCGACTAGGACGACGTAGCCCGACGCCACGGCCTCGAAGTTCAGTTGGTAGTGAGACCCCACTACGCCAAGGGCCTTCTGGACGCCCAGGTGAAGGGCACAGTGCATCCGCCTCGAGATGTGCCCGCCAAGGGCACGCAGGCGACTCGCCAGCGAGCTCCCGGCTTGCGCTTCACCTTCCTCGACCGCCTGGCAGGTCTCGAGGGCGGCGGCCCGCAGCTCTTCCAACTCCTGTTGAGAGGAGTTGTAGGCTGTCTGCAATGTCTCGGCCCGGGTGGTCGCATGCCCCAGGGCAGTCCGCAGGCCTGGAGACCACGAACAGGGAACATCAAGATGGGAGCGGATCCCTAAAGGGAAGATCAACGAAACAGAGGGCGAATCGGCAAACAAAACCCGGACGAAAACAAGCTTACCTTCAACCTGCTTCTTCTCCACCTCGAGGGACTGGCGCGTCTCCTCAGCCTCGCGCTGCAGCTTGAGGTACGAGGCCTCCTGCTCCTCGAGGGACTGGCGCTGGTCCTCTTGCGAGATGCTGATCTGCACCAGCTCCCCGTTGAGGCGCGATACCTCCTCCTCCTGCTTCTTGAGCGTGGCCCGCGCCTCCTCGAGCGCGGCACGCTCCCCGCCGGAGCTGGCCCGGGGCCGCCTCCTCGCGCGCCGGGCGCCCTCGCTCGGGCGGGCGGCTCGCTCTTGCCGGAGCTGCTCCTCCGCGGCGGTAAGCGCGGCAGCCCTTGTCCGCCGGGGCGGTCTTCGCCCCTTAGCCTCCTCGAGCGCCGCACGGCCCTGTTGGAGTTGGGCGCGGGCGGTGACGACCTCTGCCTCCCATGTCGACGCGAGGGAGCGCGCCCCCTCCAGGTCCCCGCGAGCCCTATGTAGCGCGTCGTCTCGCTCACCAGCGCCGTCCGCACCCTCTCGACCTGGGCGCCTTCCGCGGCCTGGGCGCCCTGCTCTGGGGGCAGGTCTAGCAGGGCCTCAGCCCTGTACGCCAGCCACCGATCAGGTGACCTCAGGGCCTCGACGAGGGCATCCAGGGCCTCGTACTGCCCCCAGTACCAGTGGAAGTTGGCATTAAGGTGGTCGAGGGTGACGTACCGCTCCCGGGCCCGGCGCTCCAGCTCCTGCCACCAACAAGCAGAGCGAGAGGGGTGGGCGTCAGAAAAGACACGAACGAAGAGAAAGCAAGGGAAGGAATTGTGAAACTCCACGAAACTCAACTGACCTGAAAGGCGTGCCATGCCGGACCGCTGTGGATCCACAACGCCTCGTTCAGCGCCCGGTTGAGCGAGGCGCCGTGGTCGCGGAGCTCCTCCCAGAGCCCCTGCTCCGCCTGAGCATCGATGAAGTGGACCGGCGGGGCATCAGCATCCTCTCGCCCCTGCTCCAGGCGCGCTGCGGGTCCGGCGCGCGATGATGAGGGCCCGGCGCCGCGCGCCGGCGTCACCCCGGGCCACGAGCGCCCCCGCCAAGGCCTCGGGGGCCGACACGGGCACGCTCGCCCACCGGTCCCGGCTCGGCGGCGGGACGTCGTCGTCGTCGGGGATCTCCACCACCGCCGCCCCCCGGGCCGCCGGCCGCGGCGGCACCGGCGAAGTTGGCGGGCGGCGACCGCCGCGGCCGTGGTCGCCACCGTCGTTGACGCCGCAGTCGCGGCGCCACCTCGGCCGCCGGCCGCCGCGGCTCCCTTCGGTTGTCGGCCGCCGCGGCTCCGCAACCGCCGCCGCCCGCCGCGCCTCCACGGCCACCGGCGGCCGGCACCGTAGTCGTCGCCACCGCCTGCGGCTCCGTGGCCTCGCCCGCGCCGTGCGAGCCGCCGCTCACCGCCGACGCCGTGCTCGCGGCGGCCCGCGACGCCCTCGACGAGCGCCGCCTGGTGGGGACGGCCGTATCCGCCCTCAGCACCTTGGCAGGCACGAGAGGAGGCACGGTGGGCGCCACCCTGCGAACGCGAAGACGAGAAACTTAGGCCCTGGCCTATCTAAAAAGCGCGACTAAGGGGAAGTAATCGCCCACCTCAGGGTGCAAAATCCTCGCTTCCTTTTCCTTGGGGGCTCGGCGGACGTTGTCGCCGCCGCCGGTGTGGCCGCCGCCGCAGCCCCGCCATCTCCATGGCGCGAGCCGGCGCCTCCCGCGCGCACGTCGCCTCCCTCATAGGTGGCCCGGCGGCGGGCGCTCCCGCGCCGCCCCAGGCGCCGTCTCTTCCACCGCCTCCGCGGCTCTTGGCGAGGGGGGTGAAGGCTCCCACCTCTCGGGGGGTGTGACAACCCGCCCAGGAAAATACCGTACTATCGCCTAAGACCGATCCACTTTGGTCGTTAAGCAATAGTAAGGTATCATCCTGTCGTTGGTTGCCGGGTTAACGCCCGGTAAATCACTTGGACATCGAACAGAGGATCGACACAAGCATTAAAACTCACGCGAAGGCGAGTCCAGAGTACAACATGAATTAAACATTTTATTACAAACCATTGTTCATGACATGGAGTAAAGGTTCAGAGTTTGAAAACAGCGGAAATAAAATAACTAGCGCAACGGGAAACATCACAGGAGGCCATCCGTGATGTCATCACTTTTCGTCACCCTTCCGGTCAATCACACCTGCAATCAACAATTTTTAAAGCAAGGCTGAGTATACTAATACTCAGCAAGACTTAACCGTCGGGTGATGACTACATCACCAACCTCTAGACATGAAAGGCTTTTGGCCGATGGAGTTTCTTTTGCTAAACAGCTGCTAAGAGTAGATCCTTACTTTCAATCTTTCAGCACAAGTTCTAGTTGATTACCATTTCTAAGTGTGCCCACTAATTCAATCAAGAATTGGACAAGCAATTAATTCATCCAACCATATTCCCGAGTTCCATCATTATGGGATATCATGGCCAGTTGATTAAGCAGTCTCGGATAATGGTGAGAGGCCGACAATCGATTGATTTAAACCTTGCAAGGTTAACCCAAACACACGGTAGGCTGCCCCCGCAAGGACAACTTTCCCAGGCCGTTCCCGTCGATCTTCGGCTCGGGAGCGGAACCTACATTCCTTGGTACAAGGTTTACTGGATCGCTCCCACACGAACGTCCGGACTCACTCGGGTACCACCTTGTTGCAAGTAGGGGGACACAAGTGCCCCGGGTTTAGTAGGGAAAGGTTCCCTTACCGCGTCAATCGGGTACTAGGCTTACCGGTCCCATTCCCGGCATATGTTTAGTACGTTCAAAAGCTTAGCCCACGAAAGCCACTGGACCGGAGCCCAATCCCATGCTCTTACCACATGAGCAATTCATTTATAAAGATCTTATGATTCCAACATAAGAACCTATTCTCGCGAGTGACGAACATCACTCGACTTCTATCGGTCCTATAGCATAGCAGCTATCGACCTAGCATACTAGTGATAGAGCATAGGTACCTAGGGATCATGCATCTAGGGTTTCAAATCAACTCCTGAAACATAAATGCACAATCGTAGCAAACATAATTGCATAAATTTCGAAAACAGGGTTAATGATCCGGGGCTTGCCTTCACTGGCAAGGTTGGCCTTGGGCGCTTCTAGACTTGGTCCAGGTCTTGCTCTACAACGACGTGGTGCACGTCTCCGTCAGCTCCTCTGTCTCCTCCGTCCGGCACACGCGTACAGCTACCGTTCGGGAGATCTACACGAGGATGCAAATGCAAGATTTACTTGACGATTTTAATTTAATTTCACAAACAGTAATGGGTAGATGCATTTAACCTTTTTAACCTGATTTGCAACCATCCTCAAGTTAACATGGGTGGTTTGGTGATTTCTCTTTTAGGAAGGTTATTGGTTGTACATGGGTTATTCTTTTATTACACAATTGAATAAAGGTTTCTTCGTACTTGTCATTTCATGTGAAAGCTTTAATTCCTTTTATCTTCACAAGCAAAGGTGTAATTAATATTTTTAGTTATGAATTAATGTCTTATCAGCAAGGGTAATTAATTACCCTTTAATTAAATTAGGAAATACTTTCAAAAGGAAAAAGAATTAAATAAGGGCTTTTCTTTATTTAATTTCTCTTTAATATTAAAAGGGCTTTTAAGCTTTTTATTAAGCAATTAAATTACCAAAAATTGAAGGAGTGTTTCTTAAGCCTACTAGCACCTATCTGGTCCATTGGACCCACATGTAAGTGTTGGAGGCTAGGAAATTAAATGCTATGGAAAATATCAAAGGCTAGCTAGTGATTCCATTTTAAATGCATACAAAAATAAATAAGCCTCAAAATGATCCAAACTTTCTTGTGCATGCTCTCTGGTCCTAAACAAGCCTAAAGCACCAGCATGTTCACATGGAATCTCTACTGAACTTGGTTTATTAATTTACAAAGGAAAACATGCATAAATCAAGAATAATTATTCCTGTTAATCCAAAACATGCAGGGGGCGCGGCAAGGAAGGAGGGGGTGTGCACGCGCGTGAGCGGACGGCCGGCTTTTATACACAGGCGCTCGCGCACCGTACCGCAGGGAACGGACCGTCGTTCCTCCGAACGCGCCGACCACTGTACGACGTCGCAGGACAAGCACGTCGCGGCACGGACTCCTAGGCGGCTTGGGGCGCGGGGACCTCGGGCCTTGCGGCCTCGGGACGGGCGGCCTCGGGACGCGCGGCCCTCGGGGCGTGGGCGGCCGGCCGGACGCCGCGGCGGCACGCGCGCGTGCGCGCGGGCGCGGCCGGCGCGGCGCGGGCGCGCGCGCGGCGGCCGGCCGCGCGCGGCCGTGCGACGCGGCGCGGCGCGGCGGCGCGCGCGCGGGAGCGCGCGAGGCTGTCAAGATGTGTCGGTGTAGCTGTGTTCAACTGCGTGTTGCCCAAAATTTTTGAATAAAAGTGCACATTGTGGTCAACTAGAAAGTTGTAGATCTAACTACCCTCTACAACTTTTGTAAAGGCCGTCTAGTGTTTTTCTCAACGGGTTTTGCAGGAACGTCGTGCCAACATTGAATGTCGGCCTGTTCTGGAAACAGGAGGTACTGTCAGTCGATCGAGTTTTTCGCAAATTTCCACCCAAAATTTGAAATGCCAATCTACACGAAAGTTGTGTCCCTCAACAAGATGGACAACTTTTATAAAGGTAGATTTTGAAGTGTTTAGGTGAATTTTGGAGAACGCGGCAAAAGTTCCGGACGACATTCGCTGACGTCAACGGTTAAGTGGGGTTTGACCGTGTCTTTGACCAAGGGTCCACTACGGGTGTGTGTAGACTTGGTCAAGGGGTTCATTAGGGTTCATTGGCGAGGTTTTCGGGTGATGGCCCAGGTTGACCTAGGTTTGACCGGTGTTTGACCGGGGTTTAACCGGTTGATCTAGTCATTAGTGTTAATGACGATAATTAAAAATCTGGGGCGTCACAGCCTACCCCCCTTAAGAAGAATCTCGTCCCGAGATTCGAAATTCCAAGGACAAGATAGAGAAATAGAGAAGTGGTCCTCTCGGATTTTCTGGAATTACTCTGAGGGAGCATCACGATGGGATTATGGGGCAAGAGCATAACCACCATCGGTTCAAGATTAGCCCATAGGAGTAATCAAGGGCGACAAGTAATGGAAAGCTTTTGCACGAAGTTTACTTGCGGATGCAAGCGGAAAGTATGGAAAGATAAATTGGTATAGGATTTTCCGAACGATCTTGCTCACATGTTATTTAGGTTGCAACCTTAGGTGGCATTGCCGTGCCACTATGGTGCAATGCTTTTCAAAAAGTGATGTGATGCACATGTTTATGAAGACACGATGCATATGCTCAGGTAGTATGGTGCTTATGATGCATATTAGCATGACTCGGTTACCCACAAACGAGTTAGTGATTGAGAGGACAATCACAGGTTGAGAAGGGGGTGCGTGGCGAGTCGCAATTCACAACCAAGATACCTAGTGCGCCCCTAGTGGCAATCATGTGGCTGCAGCACACATGACGCCCTAGGTTCCGTCACGGCACCTTTAGTTATGGGATGACAACGTCACCAAACACAAAGGATAAAGTGGGAGATATTGAAAACACTCCATGTGTATGCACGTTAGTTCACCCAAGGTTCCCAATGCACATGCTATGCAAATGCATGCTCAAGAAGAGACATAATTACTTATTTATTTATTCATTTATTTAAAAGGTTGTGAGCAAGACCATGAGAATAGGCTCAGATTGAAAGTTCGAAGTAACCAGGACAAGGATATCAATACGAAGAATACCCTAGTGCTTCAACATGTCTGAGGACAAGGGGTTGAAGGGAAAATACAAGTCGACGGAAATGACTTGATGATAGGAGAATCACTATTGAAGATTGAATTCTAAGATCAAGACATTCCCACGGACATCGTAGAATAGCATAAGTTCTTTTCTCCGGCTGAGCATTGCTGGGTATTCATGTGCACAAAGGCACAGTCGTATGTCAGAACTCGAAGCGAGCTCACATACATAACGACATAAAGTTCTGGCAGTTATGAACAAAAATTCATAACTTAAACCCAGAACTCCAAAATTCCCAACTTTTGGGTGGTAACTCGTCAAGGTTAGAGATGCATCTTTGGTACTGAAAGGCTGAGCTAGAAGGCTAGGAAGGTTGCTCAATTAGGCAAGGTTGGGATTGAGTTCTGTAAAAACAGCAAAATAGGGGTTCCCAAATCTGATCATAACTTGAGATAGAATGAAGCTATGACCATGACTTGTCGTGGAGCGGGAACTAGATTAGGTTCGAAGCAATTTTTGTTTGCACACCTATTTTAGTTACTCCTAGAACATGGTGCAAGACAAGGCGAACAAACTTTTACAACTCTGGGCAGCATAACAGCTAAGCACGAGAGGTACTCTAGTTTATAGAAAGCACACACTAACAAAATCTTCCTTAGAGAGCATATGGAAAATTATTTTTCGGATCCATTTAGTTGTTTCGATTTTTAACATGCATGCAAGACGTCCTATCCGACCTCACATGGCAATCAAACCAAAAATCGAAGTTAGTGCCGGTGGCAAGGCAACAATTACGTCTCTCCCTATAATAACTAGTCGAGACTATCGGTACTCGCTTAGCGACTTACGAACGTGGTTAGTGTACCTGCAGAAGATCACAGAACACAACGAACCTTTCATGCCAGCACTCATGAAAGTGTCCACATACATTACCGTTCACTATAGAAACGGCATCCATGCGTTAAGCCGCTGCATGGACAGCGTCCAACCTCGGACACCCTCCGTTCGAATGGAGTGTATCCTTGCCTCGCATGAGCGACATGCGGAATGCACACGTATGAAACACGTGGCGACACACAACTCATAAACAGACGCGAAGATGGGATCCGTGGAATGGATCACTCCATCAACCCTCGCAATTCCCGTGATGCGGAACAGCACACGTATAAGACACGTGGCTCATCTAGTTTGGTTGGGCAAGAATGTAAGTCTGACATAAAGTAAAATGTGCTGGAAGTTAGCAAAATAAACCATAGATTAATAAGCCACCTGAAAGAAACCAAAAATTCCCTCTAGGGCCTCTCGGTCTAGTTTATCCTTAACGGACCAATGTGTTTTGCAAATCAAACAATCTTGGCAAATTTTATTCGAAAAACATGTGATTAGAGTTGTTAATTAAACTCTGGTGCATGCAGTCGCTCTGATACCAGCTGTGACAACCCGCCCAGGAAAATACCGTACTATCGCCTAAGACCGATCCACTTTGGTCGTTAAGCAATAGTAAGGTATCATCCTGTCGTTGGTTGCCGGATTAATGCCCGGTAAATCACTTGGACATCGAACAGAGGATCGCCACATGCATTAAAACTCACGCGAAGGCGAGTCCAGAGTACAACATGAATTAAACATTTTATTACAAACCATTGTTCATGACATGGAGTAAAGGTTTAGAGTTTGAAAACAGCGGAAATAAAATAAATAGCGCAACGAGAAACATCACAGGAGGCCATCCATGATGTCATCACTTGTTGTCACCCTTCCGGTCAATCACACCTGCAATCAACAATTTTTAAAGCAAGGCTGAGTATACTAATACTCAGCAAGACTTAACCGTCGGGTGATGACTACATCACCAACCTCTAGACATGAAAGGCTTTTGGCCGGTGGAGTTTCTTTTGCTAAACAGATGCTAAGAGTAGATCCTTACTTTCAATCTTTTAGCACAAGTTCTAGTTGATTACCATTTCTAAGTGTGCCCACTAATTCAATCAAGAATTGGACAAGAAATTAATTCATCCAACCATATTCCTCGAGTTCCATCATTATGGGATATCATGGCCAGTTGATTAAGCAGTCTCGGATAATGGTGAGAGGCCGACAATCGATTGATTTAAACCTTGCAAGGTAAACCCAAACACACGGTAGGCTGCCCCCGCAAGGAAACCTTTCCCAGGCCGTTCCCGTCGATCTTCGGCTCGGGAGCGGAACCTACATTCCTTGGTACAAGGTTTACTGGATCGCTCCCACACGAACGTCCAAACTCACTCGGGTACCACCTTTGTTGCAAGGCGGGGGGGACACAAGTGCCCCGGGGTTTAGTAGGGAAAGGTTCCCTTACCGCGTCAATCGGGTACTAGGCTTACCGGTCCCATTCCCGGCATATGTTTAGTACGTTCAAAAGCTTAGCCCACGAAAGCCACTGGACCGGAGCCCAATCCCATGCTCTTACCACATGAGCAATTCATTTATAAAGATCTTATGATTCCAACATAAGAACCTATTCTCGCGAGTGACGAACATCACTCGACTTCTATCGGTCCTATAGCATAGCAGCTATCGACCTAGCATACTAGTGATAGAGCATAGGTACCTAGGGATCATGCATCTAGGGTTTCAAATCAACTCCTGAAACGTAAATGCACAATCGTAGCAAACATAATTGCATAAATTTCGAAAACAGGGTTAATGATCCGGGGCTTGCCTTCGCTGGCAAGGTTGGCCTTGGGCCCTTCTAGACTTGGTCCAGGTCTTGCTCTACAACGACGTGGTGCACGTCTCCGTCAGCTCCTCTGTCTCCTCCGTCCGGCACACGCGTACAGCTACCGTTCGGGAGATCTACACGAGGATGCAAATGCAAGATTTACTTGACGATTTTAATTTAATTTCACAAACAGTAATGGGTAGATGCATTTAACCTTTTTAACCTGATTTGCAACCATCCTCAAGTTAACATGGGTGGTTTGGTGATTTCTCTTTTAGGAAGGTTATTGGTTGTACATGGGTTATTCTTTTATTACACAATTGAATAAAGGTTTCTTCGTACTTGTCATTTCATGTGAAAGCTTTAATTCCTTTTATCTTCACAAGCAAAGGTGTAATTAATATTTTTAGTTATGAATTAATGTCTTATCAGCAAGGGTAATTAATTACCCTTTAATTAAATTAGGAAATACTTTCAAAAGGAAAAAGAATTAAATGAGGGCTTTTCTTTATTTAATTTCTCTTTAATATTAAAAGGGCTTTTAAGCTTTTTATTAAGCAATTAAATTACCAAAAATTGAAGGAGTGTTTCTTAAGCCTACTAGCACCTATACTGGTCCATTGGACCCACATGTAAGTGTTGGAGGCTAGGAAATTAAATGCTATGGAAAATATCAAAGGCTAGCTAGTGATTCCATTTTAAATGCATACAAAAATAAATAAGCCTCAAAATGATCCAAACTTTCTTGTGCATGCTCTCTGGTCCTAAACAAGCCTAAAGCACTAGCATGTTCACATGGAATCTCTACTGAACTTGGTTTATTAATTTACAAAGGAAAACATGCATAAATCAAGAATAATTATTTCTGTTAATCCAAAAATCATTATTAATTCACAAGATGTGTATTTTGGTATTACAAGACAGTCTGCACAAGTGGGGCTCAAAAACATAAACATATTTAGCAAGAAAAATCATTTATGCAGATCTTGGAGAAATGGAAAAACATTTGTATAAAAATATTTACATCATAAATTTGTGCAATTTTTGTCATAGGAGCTAGTCAGGACCTAACACACAACATATCCAAAAATTGGAGACAGAGGATTTATAGTTTTTGAGTTATTGCAGATCTAGGTGTTTCACATTTGTATTTTTCGTGCAAAAACTAACAGGAATTAGCTCAGGCCAGAATAACAAAAGTTGTAGTATAATTCACTACGAACCCTACAAAATTGGTTTCACATTTTTCTGATTTTTCTGGGATTTTCTATGCAATTTACAAGAATCAGCCACTCACTTTTACTATTGGAGTTGCACTTTTGCAAGAAAGACCCTGGGAAGATTTTTACTTTTGCAATGTCGTCCCTGGGGCGCGGGCAGCGGTGCTGTTCGCCGGAATTGGGCGAGCTCGCCGGCGTTCTAGGCCGGGAGAGGACGGGGGAAGGTCGAGGGGTGGCTAAGGGTTCGGTTTGCAGGGTTGGACGGGGTGGAGGCGGCTCGGGCGGTGGGGTGTGCCGGCAGCCAGGGGCTGAAAGTGCATCTTGGCCCCTAATTGTTTTGGTGATAATGACAAGCACGATTTGAGGTATTTAATGCTTTGACAAGATGTGTGCAGGACTTAAATGAATGAAAATCCGTTATATGATCAAAGGAAGGCCCCCAATTTCGAGACGGTGTTTTCTATTCAAATCAAGGCTTAATTTACTTTTTCTTTTGAATTTGAGTATAGGAAACACCGTACTATAAAGGGGGATGCAATTCAATAGCCAAGAGATGCTAAAAGTGCTCTAGAAGGTATTCTAAGTGAGTGAGAGGAGTTGAGAGTCGACACGTGCACTTATGCTTATCTTTTCTAAAATTCTGTGGCCTGGCCGGTTCTACCGACCCCATGTCGGTTCTACCGACCAGAGCCCATCGGTAGTACCGGCGCAGGGCCGGTATACCGATATGCGTTCTCTGGCACATTTTAGCCAGGGGGCCGGTACTACCGACCCTGTGTCGGTACTACCGGTGCCGTACTGTTTTTCTTCAGAAAACTCACCCCCCTCGGTAGTACCGACACCATGTCGGTAGTACCGAGGTTATACGACTTTGCACAGTAACGGCTAGTTTTCAGCCCCTAGTATTTAAACCCTCTTCTCCCTCCTCACTCATTGCTGACCAACCACGGGACAAACACTTCCTTGAGCATTCACTCCACCTCCCTCACCTCCTCTAGAGCTAATCCTTGGTTCCCTTGAGCTAGGACTTGAGAAGAGAGGTGAATTCTAGTGAAGTGTGACCAAGCTTTGAGAGCCCCATCGTTCTTCCCTTTCTCAAGAGCACTTGAAGCATCTCCGGGTTGTTGTGTTGCATTTGTTACTCTTGAAGCTTGCTTCTAGACGGTTAGGCGTCGCCCGCGAGTGCCCTCTTGGTGTGGTGCACCCGGGATCGTTTGTATTGCCCTCTCCTTCGTGGAGAAATCTTAGTGAGCACCAATCTTCCTTTGTGGGGGTTGGAAGAGGAAAAGAGGCTCTTGGTGATAGCCCTCCCTTTGCGGGATCCTCAACGGAGACGTAGCATCCTTTGTGGGTGTGAACTTCGGATTAAATTCTGTGTCTCCTTTGCTTGCTTGCGTTTCTTCTTTTCTAACTAACCCTAGAACTTGTTTTTAGCCCGATCTATTATTTGGTTGCTATCCAACTTGTTTCTGTGATTGCAGGTGGTTCTTAGCATCTAAACTTAAACTTTGATTCAAGTAGAATTGCTAGAAACCGCACAGAATTCAAATTTCGTTTTAAGTTTCTTCGCTCGTCGGTAGTACCGACCACGGTACCGGTAGTACCGACCCCGTCGGTAGAACCGGCACCACGTCGGTAGTACCGACAGGATATTTAATCCGCTGTTTTTGTTTCAGAAATTTGAAGTGATCCTATTCACCCCCCCTCTAGGCATCACAAGGTCCTTTCAATTGGTATCAGAGCCTAATCCCTTGACTTAGGCTTAACCGCTAAGGGATCAAGATGTCGGGGATTGGAAGCAACCCAACCACCGAGGAAATTGCCGCAAAAGAAGCTCAAGAGAGAGAGCTCACAGCAGCTCAAGTCGGCGACCTTGTCGGCAGGGCACCAAGCCGTACTCCATCTAACGTGGACAGCTCCGACGACTCCTCATCGGATTCCGACTCCGACTCGGACTCCGACTCAAGTGATGAGGATGCCAAGGACGACGATCTTGCGGCAAAGAAGGCGGCCAAGAAGAGAAGAAAGGCTAAGAAGAAGAAGAAGGCCAAGAAGATGGCCAAGAAGCTCCTCAAGAAGATGATCAAGAAGGAGCAAGCCAAGTACTCTCACTCCTGCTTCTACGAAGTGCCCCATCACTACGGGCAAATTCCGGCAACAACTCTAACGATAAATTCTATTCCGTGCATTTGGGAAAGCCTCCTCATTTCGATGGGAAGGACTATCCTAAATGGGCTTATGATATGCAAATGCACCTTTACGGGCTTCACCCCTCTCTTTGGAAGATTGTGGTTGTAGGTGTAACGATTCCCGCCGAAGGAGAAGCTCTCACCATTGAGCATGAACAAGATCTTCACCGCAATGTACAAGCCACAAGAGTGATCACGGGATCCTTGTGTGCACAAGAATTCAACAAGGTTCGGAACATCCAAATTGCCAAGGTGATTTGGGACACACTCAAGGAAGCACATGAAGGAACCGAGCATGTGAGACAAGGCAAGATGGATCTAATCAATGGAGAACTTGAGCTTTTCTTCATGAAGGATGGAGAGACCGTTCAAGAGATGTATGATAGGCTCATGGTGCTTGTCTCGGACATTAGAGCCCTTGGGAGCAAAGATTGGGATGACTCGAAGGTCACAAAGAAGTTGCTAAGAGCTTTTGCCCCCAAGGACAAGAACTTGACTCAAATGATAAGAAGAGATCCAAGATATCCAACAATGACACCCACTCAACTCCTTGGAGAGATATTGCACCAAGAACTTGTTGATCAAGATGTGGAGAAGTCTCTAACCTTGAAGATGGGCAAGAGTCTAGCTCTCAAAGCTAGCTCTAATGAAGTAGTTGAAGAAAAGCCCAAGGCATCCAAAAGCAAGAAGGAAGACACTAGCGATGAAGAGAGCACGGATGAAGAAACCGCCTTTGCCATACGGAAGTACAAGAAATTCTTGAAGTCAAGAAACTCAAGAAAAGGTGGAGATGATAGAAGGAAGAAGTCACAAAGGAAGTGTTATGAGTGTGGAGAGTATGGACATTTCATTGCCGAGTGTCCCAAGAACAAGAACAAGAATGAGGAAGAGAAGAGGTTCAAGGAGAGAAGCAAGGAGTACAAGAACAAGTACCAAGGGCGTGCGCACGTGGGTCAACAATGGGACTCAAGTGATGAAGATGAAGAACTAAAGAAGCAAGGGATGGCAACAATTGCCATGGCACAAGGTTCATCCTCAACACGCCTCTTCAACAACCTCTCCGATGATGAAGACCACTCTCATTTTTGCCTCATGGCAAGGGGGAGCAAGGTACAAGACTCAACCATCTCATCCTCTATAACATCCTCTTCCTCCACCTCTTGTAGCGACATAGAAAACCTAGATGAGGAAAAGGAACTAGAGAACAACATGATAAAGAAATTTGGTAAAAAGGGCCACAAGGAAATTAAAAGGCTATTGGACAAACTAGAGAAAAAGAAAGAGATCCTTCATGAGCAAGAAGACTTGCTTATCCTTGAGAAGGAAAGAAACCTTGCTTTAGAAAGATCTCTTGCCGAAGAGAAGGCTAAGGTGGAGAAGTTGACCATGGACTTATCCTTGGTTAGCGACTCTAATAAGAAGATGTCAAAGGATCTCACCTTGGCAAATGAATCTTTAACTTCCCTAAAAACTACTCATAGTGAGCTTCAATCAAGCTTCTCATGCTTGACGGAGAAATACAAATCTCTTGAAGCCAACTTTGATAGTCTTTGGGAAAGCACCAAAGCAACTCCATCGGCAAACTTGGACTCTAGTGCCTCCACTAGCAAAACTTGCTCTTCTTGTGTTAATATTGATATGAATGCTATCAAGACTAACCTTGCAAAGCTTGAAGAGAAAATTAAGAGCAAGGACAAGGAAATTGCCCGATTGAACATGTTGTTTACACAAGGTAACATTAGTGCCAAGTCAATACCCAAAGTGGTGGACAAGAAAGGACTTGGACACCGCAAGAACAACAAGGCAAATGGTAGGGTGGCCGTGAAAGGGCATGAGATTCCCTTATGGAACAAGGGAGGCTACCTCAACACAATTATGGATATTGCCCATGGAGTCACCACATCTACCACAACCAAGGAAGCTCCAAAGATGGTGCAAACCACAAAGGGAATTGGTGGGAGTAACACCCCACCTAAGGTATCGAAGAATGTGGTTGAGCACAAACCCACACCCAACTACACTTGTGATTACATTGTAACCTTGGACCATAATGGTAAAATGGTTGTCAAGTATGTTGGGGCCTATGCCATGAAGGCCATGAGAAAGAGTGTGTGGGTTCCAAAAGTTTTTGCGTCTAACCTCCAAGGACCCAAATCCTTTTGGGTACCTAAACCAAGAGCTTAAACTTGTTTTGTAGGCCTACTCCTCCGGTGGAAGTGCTTGGTTGATTGATAGTGGTGCCACTAATCACATGACCGGAGATGAAGGCTTGTTTGCATCCCTTGACCGTTATGACAACCCTACGGAAACTATCATTTATGGAGATAATGGTCAAGGGGATGTCATTGGCTTAGGTAAAATTGCTATCTCAACAACAAATTCAATTGAAGATGTTTATCATGTGCAAGGGTTGGGATACAACTTGTTGTCGGTTTCACAACTTTGTGAGAAAGGCTACAATTGTCTCTTTACTCATGAGGGTGTGACCGTCTCTAGAAGGGAGGATTCCTCTATTGTCTTTGCGGGTCACCTAAGGGGAAAACTTTACTATGTGGACTTCACAAAAGTAAAGGTGGATCCTAAGGCTTGCTTAGTGGCAAAATCCGACTTGGGTTGGCTATGGCATCGCCGACTAGCCCATGTTGGCATGAGGAACTTGGCCAAACTTCAAAAAGACGAGCACATCCTAGGACTAACAAATGTCGTTTTTGAGAAAGATAGGTTGTGTAGCGCATGTCAAGCCGGGAAGCAAGTTGGAGCTCACCATCCCGCCAAGAACATTCTATCCTCATCAAGACCCTTAAAGTTGCTACACATGGATTTATTTGGACCAATTGCCTACATAAGCATCGGTGGTAATAAATATGGTTTAGTAATCGTTGATGACTTTTCCCGTTTCACTTGGGTATTCTTTTTGCAAGATAAAAGTGAGGCAAAGGGAATTGTGAAGAAGTTCATAAGAAGAGTTCAAAATGAGTTCGAGCTCAAGGTCAAGAACATAAGAAGTGACAACGGCTCGGAGTTTAGGAACACACAAGTCGAAGAGTTCCTAGATGAAGAAGGCATCAAGCATGAACTCTTCGCTCCATATACACCTCAACAAAATGGCATCGTTGAGAGGAAGAACCGCACGTTGATAGAAGCGGCAAGAACAATGCTTGATGAATACAAGACTCCGGACTCATTTTGGGCGGAAGCCATCAACACCGCATGCCACGCCGCCAACCGCCTCTACCTCCACAAGTACTTGAACAAGACTCCCTACGAAATCATCACCGGTAAGAAACCTAGTGTGCACTACTTTAGGGTCTTTGGGTGTAAGTGTTTCATACTTAACAAGAAACCCAAAGCCTCAAAGTTTGCATCCAAGGTTGATGAAGGTTTTCTACTTGGTTATGGAACTAACGAGCATGCCTATCGTGTTTTCAACAAAACCACCGGTTGTGTTGAGACCACGGTAGACGTGAAATTTGATGAATCCAACGGCTCTCAACGAGAGCAAGTTAGTGAAAACCTTGTAGAAGATGAAGAGCCCCCAAGCATATCCATCTTTAGGATGGGGACCGGTGAAGTGATGCCTCGGGAAGTTCAAGCACAAGCTCCGGTTGACACAAGCACTCATAATCCATGATCATCAACAAGAGTGGAACCATCTAGTTCTCAAGACAATCAAGATGAGAGTCAAGTCCATGGTGACGATCATGGACGGGGCTTTGATCAAGGGTGAGAACAAGGTGGTGAAACTCAAGAAGAAGCTCCACAAGTTGAAAATGATGATGATGGACCCATTCAACGTCAATCTCAAGAGCCACATCCAAGAGTACATCAAATGGTTCAACGGGATCATCCCGTCGACAACATTCTTGGAAGCATTCAAAGAGGGGTAACAACTCGATCTGGATTGTCAAACTTTTGTGCTTTTTACTCGTTTGTTTCCTCTTTGGAACCTCTTAGTGTGGAACAAGCTCTTGAGGAACCGGATTGGATTATTGCCATGGAGGAAGAATTGAACAACTTCAAGAGGAATGAAGTTTGGGAGTTGGTACCAAGACCCAAGCAAAATGTGATCGGCACCAAATGGGTTTTCAGGAACAAGCAAGATGAATTTGGTGTCGTCACAAAGAACAAGGCAAGGCTTGTTGGCAAGGGTTATACACAAGTTGAAGGCTTAGATTTTGGAGAGACGTATGCACCGGTAGCAAGGCTCGAGTCAATTCGTATTCTTTTAGCCTATGCTACTCATCATGATTTCAAGCTTAATCAAATGGATGTGAAGAGTGCGTTCTTGAATGGACCTCTCCAAGAAGAAGTGTATGTGGATCAACCACCGGGCTTTGAAGACTCAAGGTTTCCAAACCATGTGTACAAGCTCCATAAGGCGCTCTACGGGCTTAAGCAAGCTCCTAGAGCATGGTATGAATGCCTTAAGGATTTTCTTCTCAAGAACGGCTTTGAGATAGGCAAAGCCGATTCTACTCTCTTTATTCAAAGAAATGGAAAAGATATTTTCGTTTGTCAAATTTATGTCGATGATATCATTTTTGGGTCTACTAATGATAAATTTTGTGAAGAGTTTAGTAGGATCATGACCAAGAGATTTGAGATGTCTATGATGGGAGAATTGAAGTTCTTTCTTGGGTTTCAAATCAAGCAAATGAAGGAAGGGACTTTCTTGTGTCAAACCAAGTACGTGAAGGATATGCTAAAGAGGTTTGACATGGCCGATTCCAAGCCCATCAAAACACCCATGGCATTAAATGGACATCTTGATCTCAATGAAGAAGGGAAGTCGGTCGGCCAAAAGGTATTCCGCTCCATGATTGGCTCCCTCCTTTACCTTTGTGCATCTAGGCCCGATATAATGCTTAGCGTGTGCATGTGTGCAAGATTTCAAGCCAATCCTAAGGAGTGCCATCTAATGGCCGTTAAGAGGATCTTTAGATATTTAGTTCATACTCCTAACCTAGGCTTGTGGTATCCCAAAGGTTCCACTTTTGATCTACTTGGCTACTCCGATTCGGATTATGCCGGTTGCAAAGTAGATCGGAAGAGCACTACCGGGACTTGCCAATTTCTTGGTAGGTCTTTGGTGTCGTGGAGCTCAAAGAAGCAAAATTCGGTTGCTTTATCCACGGCCGAAGCTGAATATGTGGCGGCCGGTGCTTGTTGTGCACAACTCTTGTGGATGAAGCAAACGTTGAGTGATTATGGTTGCAAGTTTAGTAAGATTCCACTCTTGTGTGATAACGAGAGTGCTATCAAGCTAGCGAACAATCCTGTCCAACACTCTAGAACAAAGCACATAGACATTAGACATCACTTCTTACGGGATCATGAGGCTAAGGGTGACATTGCTTTACGGCATGTTTGCACCGAAAAGCAACTTGCCGACATTTTCACTAAGCCTCTAGACGAGCAAAGGTTTTGTGCTTTGAGGAGTGAGCTAAACATCTTAGATTCTCGTAACTTGGCTTGATCTATTGCACATAAACTTGCTTGTTGCCTAGATAGGAAGCAAAACCTTTTATTCTTAACTTCTTTGTGTGAGTTTTTACAAAACGTTGGATTTTCACATAGCGGGTGGTGACTATAGCTTTGAATGATTGTTTGTGAACTAGTCACCATCTCCTATGAGTTCTCTACATGTCCATACTCCTTTCTACCCAAGATCTCTCTTTAAATCCTAATTATTTCCAAAAACTGCTAAATCCTCCGGTACAACCGACACCAGGTCGGAAGTACCGATATGAACTCTCTGTTTGGATTTCCAGCGATCACCGGTACTACCGACCCCGTGTCGGTACTACCGGACCCCCCCGGTAGAACCGACCCAGGGGCGGTATACCGATAAGGACTCTCTGTTTAAATTTTGAGGGGACCCCGGTAGTACCGACGCCCCGTCGGTACTACCGATAAAACCCGCAGGCCTATATAACCAGCGCGACCGGGAGCTAGGGTTCAGACCCATCTTTCCAACCGTTGAAGCGCCCTCTTCCCCATTCTCTCCAAATCCGCCAAGGGATCTCAACACCCATCCGTGGAAAGTGCTCCTAGCCCATATCTCTTGATTCTCCACCCTCCGGAACATCCGTTCCTCGCCGAAGATCGTCGATTCGCGCGGGAAGCTTCTCAAGGTACTCATTCAAAATCTCCGTGGATCGATCTCTCAATGTAGTTGTTTCTAGAGGAAATGCTTTAGGGAATCAATATCTTTACCTCCATAGAACCCGTGCTCATGATTTCGTAGATTCTTGTTGGCTAAAACCTCAGATTCCAATCCTTTTTCACCAAAACCCGCACCTCATCGGTAGTACCGACCCCATGTCGGTAGTACCGATGAGGGGCGGTTCCGCCCGCTTCCCATCTTAGGTTGAGCCATACCTTCACATATTCAAAACTCTAATCTTAAACCTTGTTGCTAATCCTCCGGATGGGTCGTGGCTCGGCAAGCAAGTTATGCGTGAAGGCTCCGATGAAGACGACGTTCCTCTCGCTCAAAGGAAGAGGAAAGGAGGAGCTAGTTCTCAAGCTCCTCGTGGTCGTGGACGTACCAATCCTCCTGCAGCCCCTCGTCCATCCACGGGTCAAGGTCATCATGCCCGCACCAAGCAAGCACATCAACCCGATGACCATTATGACGACTATGAGGATATCTCCTTGGAAACTCTTTCTTCGTTCGTCCTTCGACCATCAAGGCCTCCTCGTCCTGCCACTCAAATGGGGGTTGTAAGGATGGTGGATTACACTAGAGGCTCCCACAATGTCTACAAGGAGAGGTACTCTGACCCCGCTCTTTGGCAAAAGGAGTTTGATTCCGACATCCGGTTTTGGCTCAAGTTTAATGCCGATTGGTATGAGTCCGTCATTCTAAGCAAGGATCACATGACTATCGATAAGAAATCTATCAACTGGGATCTCCTTAGGTCACTTGACACCCCGGCCGTCAATGAAGCTATTGATATATGCCATGCTAAGGGGATGACCAATGTCATGTCAATCAACTGTGATTGGAATGAGGAGGTGGTTGCCCAATTCTATGCAAATCTCTATATCCGTCGTGAGACCCGGACCTTCCATTGGCTCCTTCAAGGCAAGCCCCCTTTCCGTCTCTTACGAGCGCTTCGCTCAGATTCTTGGCTTTGGTGAAGAGGATCTCGCACTTCCAAAGTTGCATGGTGGAGACTTTCCCCTTGACAGTGAGATGGCATTCATGTATGACTCAGCATATGGCAAGGTGGAATTTGGAACCACTCACGGGATGAAGCCAGTTTATCGGATGTTAAACCAACTCTTTCGCTACACTCTCACTCCAAAGATAGGTGACAACACCAATATCTCTAATGTGGCAAAAGAAATCCTAGTGAGGATGGCACCGGGCAAGGAAAGCTTTAGCATCTTCAACTTCATTTGGGAAGAGATCATTGTGTGCTCCGTGTCCGCTAACAAGAGCTGCCAATATGCCCCTTGGATCTTTCAGATGATTTGTGAGGTGGCGGGAGTTGACATCCTTCCCGACAAGACTCACTCTTGGTACAAGCCCAACAAAGGAAATATCGAGCGGCTCCTCAAGTTGGGCAAGCATGCCCCTCCTCGTCCTTCTACTGCAGGTGGCTCCTCCTCCGGTGGCCCATCTTCTTTTGAGCCACCCTCCTCCTCTCGTGGACCATCCGCATCTAGAGGCACCGTTCCCCCAGGCAAGAAAAAGAGCATCTTCAACTTCCTCTCTCAAGGCCTTTTTGCTTGCTTCAATGTGGGACGCCACAATGCACAAGAGATTCGTGCCCATAGGCAGCACGTTGATGAGCAGCTCCTCAAGCTTGAGACGCGCCAAAAGTCCTTGCTCGCTCAACACAACATTGAGCACTCTCCGGTTCGCGAGCCCATGGACTTTCCTCCTCCGCCAAACTTCTACAACCCTTGGGAGATCTACGGCGACGCCTCCATGATGTATGGCGTTCCTCCGGCCCGACATCGACGACGAGGACTTTGGTGGTGCAAAGGGCGACCGCCAATGACAACGACTCCCCTCCAGCTGCCCACTCTCCACATGACTACGACGATTGAAGGGCCTCCTCTTTTTGGCGCTTGATGCCAAAGGGGGAGTGAGCTCACAATTTACTCATGTGTGGTGTGGGCTTGCACCTTCATTTATCTATCTATCTATCCTTGTGTTTGTGGACATGTAAGGACTATGTGTGGTTTCATGTGGTGTAATGCTTGTTGAAGAACTTAAGAACTTAGAACTCGCTTAAATTTGTAAGACTTAAGTTGTGCTTGTGATGTGTGAAACCTTGGTTATCTATTTGTGATGCTTGTTATTTCTCTATTCTATTTGTGTGTATAAGATGACATATGCATCACGGGTTATATATCACACTCTTGCACTTGTGTATGTATTTTGAGAATGAAAAATCTTCTAAATGTGTGATGGGCATTTGAGGCCTTCATAAAAGTTGAAGCACACATTTAGGGGGAGTTTTATTTTCAAACTCTTCAAATACACATATCTTTTTATAATCAAATTGTGGTTGTCATCAATCACCAAAAAGGGGGAGATTGAAAGTGCATCTTGGCCCCTAATTGTTTTGGTGATAATGACAAGCACGATTTGAGGTATTTAATGCTTTGACAAGATGTGTGCAGGACTTAAATGAATGAAAATCTGTTATATGATCAAAGGAAGGCCCCCAATTTCGAGACGGTGTTTTCTATTCAAATCAAGGCTTAATTCACTTTTTCTTTTGAATTTGGGTATAGGAAACACCGTACTATAAAGGGGGATGCAATTCAATAGCCAAGAGATGCTAAAAGTGCTCTAGAAGGTATTCTAAGTGAGTGAGAGGAGTTGAGAGTCGACACGTGCACTTATGCTTATCTTTTCTAAAATTCTGTGGCCTGGCCGGTTCTACCGACCCCATGTCGGTTCTACCGACCAGAGCCCATCGGTAGTACCGGCGCAGGGCCGGTATACCGATATGCGTTCTCTGGCACATTTTAGCCAGGGGGCCGGTACTACCGACCCTGTGTCGGTACTACCGGTGCCGTACTGTTTTCCTTCAGAAAACTCACCCCCTCGGTAGTACCGACACCATGTCGGTAGTACCGAGGTTATACGACTTTGCACAGTAACGGCTAGTTTTCAGCCCCTAGTATTTAAACCCTCTTCTCCCTCCTCACTCATTGCTGACCAACCACGGGACAAACACTTCCTTGAGCATTCACTCCACCTCCCTCACCTCCTCTAGAGCTAATCCTTGGTTCCCTTGAGCTAGGACTTGAGAAGAGAGGTGAATTCTAGTGAAGTGTGACCAAGCTTTGAGAGCCCCATCGTTCTTCCCTTTCTCAAGAGCACTTGAAGCATCTCCGGGTTGTTGTGTTGCATTTGTTACTCTTGAAGCTTGCTTCTAGACGGTTAGGCGTCGCCCGCGAGTGCCCTCTTGGTGTGGTGCACCCGGGATCGTTTGTATTGCCCTCTCCTTCGTGGAGAAATCTTAGTGAGCACCAATCTTCCTTTGTGGGGGTTGGAAGAGGAAAAGAGGCTCTTGGTGATAGCCCTCCCTTTGTGGGATCCTCAACGGAGACGTAGCATCCTTTGTGGGTGTGAACTTCGGATTAAATTCTGTGTCTCCTTTGCTTGCTTGCGTTTCTTCTTTTCTAACTAACCCTAGAACTTGTTTTTAGCGCGATCTATTATTTGGTTGCTATCCAACTTGTTTCTGTGATTGCAGGTGGTTCTTAGCATCTAAACTTAAACTTTGATTCAAGTAGAATTGCTAGAAACCGCACAGAATTCAAATTTCGTTTTAAGTTTCTTCTGCCTGTCGGTAGTACCGACACGGCACCGTAGTACCGACCCCGTCGGTAGAACCGGCACCACGTCGGTAGTACCGACAGGATATTTAATCCGCCGTTTTTGTTTCGTAAATTTGAAGTGATCCTATTCACCCCCCCTCTAGGCATCACAAGGTCCTTTCGGGGGCGGCGGCCGCCGCGGCGATCTTTGCGGGCGCGGGCCGGGCTTCGCCGGAGCGGGCGGGGGGCGCGGCAAGGAAGAAGGGGGGTGTGCACGCGCGTGAGCGGACGACCGGCTTTTATACACGGGCGCTCGCGCACCGTACCGCGAGGGAACGGACCGTCGGTCCTCCGAACGCGCCGACCACGGTATGACGTCGCAGGACAAGCACGTCGCGGCACGGACTCCTAGGCGGCTTGGGGCGCGGGGACCTCGGGCCTTGCGGCCTCGGGACGTGGGCCGGCGGCCGAACGCGCGCGCAAAGAAGCACGGCGCGCGCGCGCGCGCGGCGCGGGCGGGCACGGCCGGCGCGGCGCGGCCGACGCGCGGGAGCGCGCGAGGCTGTCAAGATGTGTCGGTGTAGCTGTGTTCAACTGCGTGTTGCCCAACATTTTTGAATAAAAGTGCACACTGTGGTCAACAGGAAAGTTGTAGATCTAACTACCCTCTACAACTTTTGTAAAGGCCGTCTAGTGTTTTTCTCAACGGGTTTTGCAGGAACGTCGTGCCAACATTGAATGCCGGCCTGTTCTGGAAACAGGAGGTACTGTCAGTCGATCGAGTTTTTCACAAATTTCCACCCAAAATTTGAAATGCCAATCTGCACGAAAGTTGTGTCCCTCAACAAGATGGACAACTTTCATAAAGGTAGATTTTGAAGTGTTTAGGTGAATTTTGGAGAACGCGGCAAAAGTTCCGGACGACATTTGCTGACGTCAACGGTTAAGTGGGGTTTGACCGTATCTTTGACCAAGGGTCCACTACGGGTGTGTGTACACTTGGTCAAGGGGTTTATTAGGGTTCATTGGCGAGGTTTTCGGGTGATGGCCCAGGTTGACCTAGGTTTGACCGGGGTTTGACCGGTTGATCTGGTCATTAGCGTTAATGACGATAATTAAAAATCTGGGGTGTCACAGGGGGCCCAGCCCCCATCGCTTCCCTCCTCCTCCTCCTCGCCAGACGACGAGTACTCCTCGGTCCCAGGTGAGGAGAGCCCCTACTGCTCGCGCAGCCGGAACTCCTCATTCCTCCGCTCCCGGCGCTCCCGTCGTCGGATGCTCCGCTCCTTCTTGCGCGCCGCACGCTCCTGCTCCCCGCCGCGCGCGCGCGCGCGCGCACTCAGGCCCGGGGCGTGGGCGGGTCGGACCGCGCGGCGTTCACGGCCCTTATCTGCAAAAAAAAGAAACAGGCAAGGCCTCAAAACACGCCGACATCCCGCGGACCAGTAGAACAAGGGAAGGCGGAACTCCACTGACTAGTGGGCCGACGGGAAGCATGGTGAACGCCCAGAGGACCGCGTCGTCACTCCTGGCGGCCCTGAGGTCGATGGCGCATCGCGCCCGTGTGGCCGCTTACTCCCACGGGAAGAGGCCCGGCACCAACTGTGACTGCGCTAGCGCAACGGGGTCCGCGTCCTCGTGCATCTCGAAGATGCAGAGCGGCCTCTCCATCAATGGGACGATCCGCCGGTGATGGAGGTTCGCGAGGACGCACCACACGGTCAAGCCGTCGTCCGCCAGGGCCTTCAACGCGGCCAGGAGCGAATCCAGCCGCGCCTGGCGCGAAGGTGGGGACACCCCGTGATGCCATGAGTCGGCCCTCTCCGTCAGCACCTTGCCGGAGTAGGTGGGAAGGCCGGCGCCGTCGTTGCGGAGGTAAAACCACCCCCGCTCCCACTCTGTGTTGTTGGAAGTCATCGTGCAGGGGATGTAGAGCTCCCTACGCGTGTTCCGCAACGCGATCGTCATGCCGTCGGCGCGCACCGCGCGGCGGATCTTCGGCTCCGGCGTGGTCGGCGTGGCAACGAGTCGATGATGGTGATGGGCTGAGGAGGAGCCATGCGGATTGGCGAAGGAACAAGAAGCGCGGAGCGAGAACTGCGCGACGGCGAGAGAGCAAGTGCAGCTCTGGGCGGAAGCGCAAGGGACGAGGGTGGCAAACGCTAAGTGTGGAGGTAAAGACTCGCCTCACCCCCTCCTTTGGATTTATAAATCCATGGAGCTGTGCTCCCTGGAACGCACGCCCGGCACGCATTAACTGCTGGTAAAAACCACGATTACTGACGGGCGGGACCCACCACGACCAAGGCGAACGCGCGCACGCACGCGCGCTATCATTACGGCGCGGTAACCGAAGAGCCGCGGCAGGCAGTCACGTCCGTCTGCCCACGTCGCCCACTACGCGCACGGCCGCGCGCCCGAAAAGGGGCGCCGCGCGCGCAGATCGTGGCCGCAACTACGCGCATTAAATGGCCCGGTCCCTTACCCAGTATGGATGACCCTCGAGCGGCCCGAGCCCCAGGCTCGATAAAACCTGACTCTCGAAGAGTGCGATTACCGACCAGTGGCCTCGAAGCCCGCTCAGCGTGAACAAGCGCCACAAGTGCCCTCGATCTACGAAAACTACTGATCAGCGGTTCGAGGGCCAGCCCGGCTGAGAACCCTCGAAACCTGCAGATGCGAGAAGACGGGGGCACTTAGCTGCCACCCCGCAACGGCCCTACTGATCAGGGGTTCGAAGCCTGACCCTCGAAGGGTTCCAACAGGTGCCCCAGATCACCAGAGTCAGGGACGACGAGGGCGCGCGCATTCGAGCCTTTCCTCGAGCCCATCGGCTCGAGGGCGCCCCACATGTCGTGTTCGAGAGCCAGCGAGGGCAGCTAGTCGGGGGGATCCCACCGAGGGAGAACTTCCGCGCCCTCGGTCCCAAGTGAACGGGACCGAGCCCCACCTTGCAAACCCATGCAAGCGCTTTAATGGACGAGTCTCCGGACCACGAGCCTACCCTTATCGAACGGGGCATGGGCGTCCACTTGAACCACCCGCTAGTAGCTCAACGAGGAATCCGCAATCCGCGACCCGATCGATGGGGGTTGTGGAAACCTCACCCTCCGTCCCGCGGAGGGATGGCGAGGGCACGTTTAAGAGCAAGACGGAGAGCTCGCCCCGATCGCCTCGAATGGGCCCGGGCTCGGGGGCTCAATGCACGGCTACACCTCCTAGAGTGCGCTGAACGCGAGAGGTACCAGTCGCGCGCGCGTGACCGAAGCCGGCTGAAACATCGCCGATGTCGATTGAAATAAATACCACGCCCACTGGTAAAATTTCGCGAGAAAACCCCTGCAGGAGCACTCACGCTCCTGCAGGGCATCGGGGGCTAGACCCGCGGGTCCGCTGACGCGGCCCCACAGAAAGGCATTAGCAACCAGGAGGGAAGAACGTCCTATCAGCAGGCTCCAGCATCTGCGGGAACCTGACAGGTACACCCACAGATACTCAGGGGCTACTGTCGGGGACAGCCCTAAGGGTCCCCTAAATGACCTGGGGGAAACCCGCTTAAAACCAGCAAAAAACGCAAAACACAAATCAACTCGCACACCTAAAACATATACACAGCATAACCACGACCCCGGTGGCCCCCGCGGCCCGCTAGTGCAACGCAGCGGACGTCCCTCGAGTGAGGTTCGCCTCGCTCGAGGGATAGACGCTCCCTCGGGTGGGGTCCGCCTCGCTCGAGGCTTTCTTGCCCCCTCGGGCGGGGTCCGCCTCGCTCGAGGGCTCAACCCCGCCCCTCGAGCGAGGTCCGCCTCGCTCGAGGGCTGAGCGCCCCCTCAGGCGGGGCCCGCCTCGCTCGAAGGCACCTACGAGCACATCTCCCGCTCTCCCACACGCGCCTGTTCCCGCACGTGCGTACGAGCATTTAATGCTCTGACGTCGCAGGGCCGCACCCCTACTCTGACACACCTGGGAATCACGCCCCGGCGCTGTTCCGCCAACTCCCGGGGGAGGCCATCCCCGCCGCTGTTCAACACTGTGCGGCAAGGCCGGTGTCAGCTCCGTAACACTGTGTCGCCTACACCCGTACGGCTAACGCGCCACGCCCTCGAGGGGGGGGCAGCGGTACCCTCGAATATCTTCTACGTGCTTACACAGGACCACGCCGTGACGTCGGGCCGGCGGGATCGGTCATCCCCGTCGCTGTCGGCCCTGTACGGCCATCCCCGCCACTGTCGCACCATGTCGGACACTGTGGCAACGTCCCAGCGCTGTTGGGACGTGCGGGGACAAGACATCGCCACAACGGCCACTGTGCCGCGTACGGGCCCTCGTCAACAGCACCCTCGAACCGGCCCACCACGGCGTCAGTCAACCAACCACTACACCACCGCCCTCGAAGCCGCTCCTGTGCGAGCACAGGACGCGCCACGACACCTCTACAGGAGCGGGATTCGCCAGGACGGTCGTCAGCTCTGCAGCACTGTTCGCCATACCTCCACACGTAGGGAAATAGTGCGGCATGCATGTAAACTGCTCCCTCCTTGGCCTATAAAGGGAGGGGCAGCCCCCCAGCCGCGGGGACAAGGGACGACAGACAACAATCACTCACTTGCTCTCTGCTTTCTCCACGATATTGGCACTCGCCTCAATCAAACCTCTGGGACTTGGAGGCCACGCCTCCTCTCCCGCCTCGCTTGTAGCCACCCTTCTACGAGCACCACGGTGCGAGCAATACGGTGCCCCGAGCACACCACTTCTGGACGTACGGCCCCGACCGGAACCAAGATAAATCAAGTGTCCTTAGTTTCTTAGCACCGGCCATCGAGAGGCAGATCTCAACGCTCATTACTAGTTAGTGTCGGGACTACTTTCCGCACCGACAATTTATATTTGTGATCACATGACATATTCATGTAGTTTATTTGTTTGCAGGATTCTCTCTAAATTACGGTGTATTGACGACGTGTATGCATGCCACAAATTCAACATATAATACCCATGAAAAATTTGTCTTGTGTTATATTCTATTGTTATCATCCTGCCATGGAGTGTTGCTTCCCGTTTATGTATGTGGCTATATGACAAGTTGATTGTCATTTTTTGGAAAAGATTGTATCTGTAATTTGTCTTGAACGTGTGTGAAACTGAGTAATTGTCTAGACGCCTGTTGTGTTGAACATGATGGATGTGTACACCAAAGTTGTCAAGGAAAAGGTTCACCATACACATTTGTTATAGTGCACGCAGATCAAGCGATTGACAAATTGTATGTATAATGTCAAATGTGTTTCAGAGTAGGTGCAGTCGTTCTAGTGGCCGCAAGCGATCCAGTGGGCGGCTCATAATATAAGGCGGATCCGCCCATGCGCATAGCAGGGGCAACGTCGAGGGTGCGCCAGGTGTCACAGCAAGAGAGGATGTTCGCGATCCGAGGAGGATTGTGTCAGCGACCGATCCAAGGGCGATTCAGGTGCAGGTAGGTATTTATATTTACTATATGAGTTATGATATTTGAATAATGCGGGCCATTTTAAAAAATGTATCAGTTTTCTTCTGTTGGTTGGTAAAGTATTATTTTTCTTGATTTCTTGATTATTAAATTATCTTCAATAAAAAATATGCTAATTTATTTAAACACGTGCGTGGCGCACGTGCACTTCCACTATTGATATATACTTACCAAACGGAAAGTCATCCGAATACATGAATACATCTATCTTCTTTTCTGGATTTTTCGCTAGTCAAATATAGAAGACGAGAATAGCTCTCTGGAGTGCGCATAATAAATAGAAAAGTTGTTGCCTGTTGGAAAGTGAAAAGATATAAAAATAATTTTTATGCAAATGGCTCTCTACATGATGATTTAGAGAGTAAAATTTAGAAAGGGTCTTGGAGATGCTACTAGTGCAAAAATGACGAATGGAAAAACTGTTATGATAGGATGCTTGCTTGCAAATGTTGGCATTTGCATGCTTGATTGGCATATAGAAAAGTTGCCACGTCACGTGATGAGAGGGAAATAATATGACCACCTGTTTGCTGCAAGTAACCAAGATACTCGTGTAGTCATGTGCCAAGGATTCTGAGGCCATGCTAGGAAAAAAGGGTAGGACCCATTGTTTAAGAATAAGCACCGCTACCTCTGGCTACAGCGTGTCCACACGTCAAATAAAAAATAAAATTGCTAGGCATTCGTTTTGAGACCCCTTTCTCTCTTTCCTACTCTATCCATTTCAAATTATACTCCCTCCATACAAGAAGAATGTCGTTTTAGGATTGAAAATTTGTCCCAAAAAGAATGACGTTTTGCTTAATTTGGATGTGTGCATGTGCATGTAGGCATGCAACAATCAATTAACACCTAATATGGCAAATAAATAGGGGTAATCAAGGTCATTTCACCTCCTTAATAATCTGTCCTAAAATTTCTAGATTGACATTCTTTTTTGGGACAGAGGGGTAAGTCGTTTTGACTTTTCTAGATTCATAGACATTCTTATACATCTAGAATGACATTCTTTTTTTGACAGAGGGGTAAGTCGTTTTGACTTTTTTAGATTCATAGACATTCTTATACATCTAGACATAGTGTATATGTAAATACATAATAACATCTATGAATCTAATAATAGCGATAGTTACAAAATCATTATTTAGCAAGAGGGCACCGGCATTGTTCCGGATTATAGCACTGTATGTCACAGCGGGGGGAGTGGCGCTACAAATTTCGTTTTCATCTTTGGGTACCGCTAGCAAAAAGAGCATATCTCAAGTTGAGAGGGGGAACCATACGGCCAGATGTTTGCAGCAAGTGTCCAAGAGTATACTCATGTGGTCATGTGCCAAGGATTGACATAAGCTTATGAGCTCATTTGATCAGCCATCATCAGCCAAATAAAGTGTATGCCACAGCTAAACGTATTTGCTTAGCTCACGAGTTTGAACATGTGTTCAACACAGATAACTCTATATGCACATATGAAAAAAAACTATTGATTTAATTTAATGCAACAAACCCATTAACAATGTTGAGCTGTATCAAACCATTATTTAAGGGGAAAGCTATATCTAACCCAATCCAAGTGTCATAAGTGTCTTAGAGCATCAGTCGAGAGTGGCTGATCATCGCTGGTCTTAGAGAGAGGACCGATGGCGGCATGTCGACTTGGCGGAGGTGGCGAGCCTGGGGACATCGAGGTGTTGCGGGGGGAGTGCCAACGGCCGACGGTAGTTGAGCGAGGGCGCTGATGGTGACAACAGTGGCGGTGGAGGTGGGAGGCAGCGATGGGAAAGTCAGGAGGTGTCCCACGAGGGCGGACTAGGGACCGCTAGATATCCAGCGTGGTGAGGGAGGGCTAGGCGGTGGGTGGCATGCGCGAATCTCACATGGAAGAAGGTGTTGGGTGGAGGAGGAGGAGCGAAGGATATAAGCTACCGAGAGAAGATGTGAGCTGTCAATTTTTATCTAACATCTCAGAAATTTGTGCGAGGAGAACAACTGTTTTACTTACATGACTAATAAACACTTTCATTTTATAACGAGTTTCAGAAAATAAAGATTTTAGCGGGCAAAATTACTCTCGAAAAAGATGTTTTTGCTGGTAACATTTGACCGGAGGCTAGTCAGCCAGTCAACAGTCGAGACAACCGCCTTCTGCCGTTCGACTTCGACGCCTCGCTGCAATGAGGAAATGCTCCGGCCTGCTCCTCATCCTCACCCTCACCGTCGTGCTCCTCCTCCTCTCGCCCACGCCCTCCCCAGCTCCACCTCCCACCACCGCCGCCACCGGCCCAGTCGCCCACCTCCTCCCCTTCCTCCCGGGCCTTTCAGACCTCTACCCTCCCCACGCCAACTCCACCGCCCAGCTCTCCTGGGGCCTCCTCCGCCCTCTGCTCTGCCGCTCCGACGCGCTCCCGGGCACTGCCACAGGCATCCTTGAGGCCGCCGATGCCTGGCGGAACCTCACCCTGGCTGTGGCCGCCGCCGCCGCGGCAGACGAGGGGCGCGCCCAAGGACCCAGCTGCCCGGCGTCCGTTGAAGGGGATCTGGGCGCGGGCCGTGCCGGGATCCCGTGCGGCCTCGCGGGGGGCGCCGCCGTGACGGTGGTCGGGGTGCCCAGGGAGGGGGCGGCCCGGTTCATGGTGGAGATGGTGGGTGCGGGCGGCGAGGTGGTGCTGCACGTCAATGTGAGCCTGGGAGCCGCGGGGATGGTGGTGGAGCAGAATTCATGGACGCCCCAGGATGAGTGGGGGTTGTGGGAGCGGTGCCCACAGGTTGGTGATACTGGCAGCAGCAACAGCACCTTACAGCGAAGGTTAGCTGTCTTAATCTTGCCTTTGATCTGCATGTCTAGTGAATGCAATGATTTCAAAATCTAGCTAACTAGTTAGTTTATCTCTGATTTCAAGTCTTAGAAACTTGCTCATGCCTGTACTGCTTGCTCTCTGTTACTTGTAGGAATGTAAGGTACTAATGTACCTCAATGTCAGCCCATTGACTGTCACACGCTTGATGTGAGAATATGCGAATTATTAGTATTTGCTCCAGAAGGAAAGTAGTTCCATGATATTCCAACAAGCAGTAGTGTTATGGCCTCCTGGATGAGGCTTTGATTCCTATCATTGTGTTATGGTTAGCACTTAGTTTGGGACTTAGTGGGTCTTCTTCAGGGTTTATAAGAGTCTACATACCTTGAATGTGTTATGGGATTAGACACACATTATGGGATTAGACACACAAATTCTAGAGTGTACCTGAGAACTGCTTCAGAGCTTCTATGAACAGATCCAAACAATAGGAAACTAGCAGGAATCTACAGTTTAGACATCACAGTCAAATGCTATAATCAAGGAAAAAAATTATAGACATGCAAATTACAGCCCATGAGATACTTCCTTTCCTATTATCACACTCGTCAAAAATATAGAGTATATCAGCATGGGTGGTTGTTTCATTTGAGGTGCCAGTGAAGACATTGCCATGATCTTGTTCCTGAATTATTGTAAATGACCCTGGTGTAATGGTTGAGATACTTGCATTACATTTTTAATTGAATGGTTTACTTAGGGTACATTTGCTAGTGATTAAACTTTGAGTATACAAGGTAATGTGGACCTTTTCAGTGATATCATCCTGCATTGCATATGCCCTCTGTCGATATGATTAGCTACAAAGTACTTTTTTTTAAACTTGATTGGTAATGATGCAATACTTGTGCGTAATTTGTGTAGACCACTGTATCTGTGACCCAGAGCAAGGTGTTATTAGCTTCTTCACATGTACCAGGTCCATTACGGGCATGTGGTGCTTTAATTAAAATCGATTAACGTGGTGACCTGTCACAAATAGAGGTCCACTATAGTCCTTCCTGAATCCTACAAAACTGGACAAGAAGTGATTAACTACAAATTTGAGCATGTGGACATGTTTATCATTTTTTGGAGTACATAAAAAAGAGTCAGCATTCATGAAGATTTATTCTTTTATACTTTTTACTGGCCTTTGGTAGTATTTTTTATATGAATGAGTTCCTTAATAATATTGCAATTTGAACTTTGATCTGTAAATTTAGTAGTTCTAGTAATGCTGACTACTTACTGGAAAGTCCAATTGATCACTTGATTGCTTTTTGTAGCACACTTTATCAGTTTCTTAGAATCAAAGAAACAAAAAGTCAACCAGCGGGATGGATCTTACTCAAAACTAAATTTTTATCTTTGGATTTTAGTTACTAAACATATATCTTGTTATTGAACTGATAAAAGACAGATTCTTTTGTTATATGTTTGACCAGTCTAGTTGATGGGCTTGTTCGTTGCAATGAGAAAGTGGGTGCCAGCATCATCCAAGAGAATAACAGTACCATGATAAATGCTACTGGGAACCAACCTGGAGATGGGCAGAGGGCAAAAGAGCACAGTCAGTTAAGTGGCAGCTTCTCAATCGTTGAAGGAGAGCCTTTTACATTAACCTTGTGGGCTGGTGTAGAGGGGTTCCATATCACAGTAAATGGGCAGCATGAAACATCATTTGTCTATAGAGAGGTGAGATTTTGCAAAGCAGTAAGACTTCATACTTCGATTTTTGTGAGCACTGCATAGTTGTGAAAGCCTTTAGGTTTTTGATAGAGGTCAGAGCCATGGTTGGTAGCAGAAGTCAAAGTTTCTGGTGATTTGGAGCTCTTGTCATTCTTGGCTAATGGATTGCCGGTTTCAGAAGAAATAGACATGGCTAGTGTTGCGCTTTTGAAGGCCCCACCTCTGCCAAGGAAGCGAGCTTTTCTACTGGTTGGTGTTTTCTCTACTGGAAACAACTTCAAGCGAAGAATGGCTCTGAGGCGAACATGGATGCAATATGAGGCTGTCCGCTCAGGCGATGTAGCTGTCCGATTTTTTGCTGGTCTTGTAAGTTCACTTTATTCTCATAGATTACTGCTACAATATTTCTAGTTCTTTCGTTCAAACCAGTGTCTCTGTTTAGTTGAAACACTCTAGCAGACAAAGAACCACTTGCTTATTCTTGTATCTTCATGCTCTAATTATTTCCTACTTCCCAACCAGCTTCAGTATAAGGACTTAAAATTTTCAACTCCACTGAACAAGGAACGGTTGTTTAGAATAGAAGTAGTAGAGAGCACCATGTATTTTGTTTATAGACTGTGGAACTTCATTTGCGCCTATCAACTTTTAAACTCTATGTCATGACTTATGTTCTTTCTTAAGAACTCATTACCACTTTAGGAAAGGGCTGGGAGGACATGGATGGCATATATTGGGTATCATTTTTTTCATCCCTTGCTGGCTCTTAGATCTTGAAGCATATATTGGGTATCATTTTTTTCATCCCTTGCTGGCTCTTAGATCTTGAAGCATTATTTAGCTGGAAAATTCAAAATGGTAATCAACTCTAGTTCCATTCTTACATTATCTTTCTTTATGCTCAACATGCAGCATAAAAGTGAGCAGGTCAATCTGGAATTATGGAGAGAAGCTCAATTGTATGGTGATATCCAGTTGATGCCCTTTGTTGACTATTATACTTTGATCACTTTAAAGACCATATCAATTTGCATGTTTGGGGTATGTTCTTTTTTTCAGGCTTTCACTTTGTTATTTGAATCTTTTTCTCTTTCTTAATGAAATGATGCGCAGCTCTCCTGCTTGTTCAAGGAAAATAAGTGTTATTTTGTTTGGACTGTGGATCATCTCACAATCTTGATTTTTGAAAGAATGCATTGAATTCTATTACTTTTACTTTCATGATTTTTAAATGACAATTGACCTCTACTTGCGGCATTTTTTCCATATCCTTTTATTTTCGTAGGCTAATTTAAGGATGACTCAGATGGCGAAAAATTTTCATTCAGATGTTGAGACATAAAGCCTTATCTCAACTGTAGTTTTAATGTTTCATAATATCATAGCTTTGTGCAATCAGGCTTAGCACTCTGTTAAAACTAGGGTTGGATTGCATTCTGTTTCCCAGTACTTGTGTATTCCTTGGCTCATTCATATCATGTGGCACCTTAAAAAATTCCCAAGGCAGCGCAGTGGCTGCTAAAAGGTAAGATTTTCCAGCCAATTGAATCCCCCATGCTTCTTTTAACTGTTAATAGTTTGATATCAAGAGTTTTCCATGAAGTATAACAGATATCTATACCTTTTCAGAACCATGTAATTTGTGTACTGATCAAATGGAATGTTTGAGGTAGAATTTGTAAGCTTCACCTGTTACTGTGTAGTTACACGTTTTGGCAAACATTGAAATGTGAAAGTTGATGCAAATGGTAGAGGGAAAGAATCGGAATTTATCTTAACATATTTTTTATTTGCCTGTGGTGCTATATATGGTGGCATGGTGTTGTATTGATTTAGCAACCTTTTGAATTCCAAATGTTGGCAGAGTTCATATAAACGCATGCACATCATATTAGCACAAACTTATATAAGTGCATTTTATAATTACAATTTTGCAGACCAAAATTGTTCCTGCAAAGTACATCATGAAAACAGATGATGATGCTTTTGTTAGGATAGATGAAGTGATCTCAAGCCTGAAGAAGAGCAACTCCCATAGCCTTCTGTATGGTCTTATTTCTTTCCAATCTTCACCTCACAGAGATAAAGATAGCAAATGGTTCATCAGTCGGAAGGTATTGCCTGCACCATTTGTTATGTGTGGAATTTCATTTGTTTGGTTGCCTTCTTCACAGTCAAGGAAATGCAGGAATGGCCTTACGACATGTATCCACCATGGGCCCATGGCCCCGGATACATAATCTCACGTGACATTGCTAAGTTTGTAGTCGGAGGCCATCAGGAGCTGACTCTTCAGGTACGAAATGACCTCACTGACATCCACAGATTTCCTATCGTGTTATTTTCTGTGCATCTATGCAGGTCCTGATTGATCTTTGTTTCTGTCTCAGCTATTCAAACTCGAGGATGTGGCGATGGGGATTTGGATCCAACAGTACAAGAGCAGCGGGCAGCAAGTAAACATCGTGACTGATGACCGGTTCTACAGTGAAGGATGCGATGCTGACTATGTCCTTGCGCACTACCAGAGCCCAAGGCTTATGATGTGCCTGTGGGAGAAGCTTAAGACTGAAAATCAGGCTATATGCTGTGAATAGCATCTGCATCAACATTCGCAAGTAGGAGAGCGATAGGTTAGCCTTGTTGTACAACACGTTACTGAGATTTTGACGCTGAGTAGGTACATAGCAAAATATATGAATCTAGAAAAGTCAAAATGACTGATAATTTGGGATGGAGGGAGTACTTAAGGTGCACTTTCCACCAGCTGTTGATCTTGCCATGCTAAAGACTTAGCGCTACCGTGCTATGCGTACAAATACCGTTCTCTTTTGCATCGTCGTGTTAGTAGGATGCCTGTTAGAGTTTAGTGATAAACATTTTCCTTTTTTGCGAAGCTGTGTCTGCATCCAAATAGGAAGTCTTTGGTTCCCAGCCGCGTGCAGCAGAATATCCTCTTGGATGGGGGCGTGAGCTGGGAGCCAACAACTTCACTCCCATCTCTCGAAAACTGTTGAAAGCTCCATCTGTCCACACTCCACAAACAGACCGAGATATAAAGTAGAAAAAGAAGAAAACACACAGGGCGCTAGTAGGTGGCTTGGCCCTGTGATGCAAACGGAATCCAATCCTCTGCAGTACTGTAGAGGGACAGTGACATCCCTCTACAGTACTGCAGAGTCCCCTTTGTAAAAATTGCTTGTCGCTAGGGAGGGTGTACTTTCTCATCATTTATCATCTTTCACATTTCTTATTGCACTAGTTTTCGCATTTACCTTTCTTAAAATTTTCATGTGTAGTTTATAGGATTGGAACTTAAGGTGCAAAATTTGGTAGGGATAGTGGCGTAGTGCCAAATAAAAACACATAAAAACCTTGGAGCCCATCTAGAAAGAAATTGGAATAGATTTTATATGCACTGAAGTCTTAGTTTTTAGAATACCTAATCCATCCCTCTTGAGGCATCATGGTCTCTTCAAAGTTCAAGTACTATTGCTTATATAAAATCATAGTACAAATAACTTGTTAAAGCAGTTTGCCAGCTGAAATTTATTTTCACACCTTTTTTTCTTTCCAAGTATTTGACTCTCATTAAATGCTAGTGCATGTTTATTTTTATGTACTCCCTCCATACTCATAAATCAAATTGTTTTGGACAAGATTTCAGTCAAACATTGAGAATATAAATCATGAATAACTTTTAAGTTGTTGAGTTTGAAAATGTGAAAACTCTCTTGCAAAATACTTTCATAAATGTATACATATATTTGTTTTTAATAAATATTTTTATAAAAATAAGAAGCTAAAGTTGTACTTTGGAGACTATGTCATTGTCCTAAACGACTTATTTTACGGGTATGAAGGGAGTATAATGTATATGGTTGCTTGTGAGTGCTTTTCGTGATATCTTTGGCTTTTTTTTACCTGGAGTGTTATATCCACATGCAAATAGGTTTCTGTCTAGCCTCTATCCTTCTTGCAGCTCTTCACTTAGTAGAGCTTTGGCAAAACATCAATAATGCCTTTCCTCTCTTTCACAAGCACCTGATGGTCACTCCACAAATTCGACAGCAGGCCTTACACACTTCACAAGTTCACATAGTGGAGGTCTTACAAGATTTATCAACTCCAGATTTACAACATGATGGCAGCAATTCGACAACAGGATACTCCAGATGGTGCAGAGGATGACGCTCTGCAGTAGAGGCCTCGAGCCTCGGGAGAGGCGGCAAGGTGGACAGTCGCTGACTCTTGAGTGGGACTGAATCAAGTGGATAAGGGTGAGAAGGATGGTGATGCGCCGCGTGAATACTATATATATTGCTTATATATATTGCTTAAGCGACAATTTCGCCAACCGTCACGCAATAGTCGCGGGTGAGATGCGTCCGGTTTTTCTTTTTTTCTCCGGTTCACGGGCGAGTAGGTGCGTGCGGTTTTTTTCTATTATCAACGATGGCGAAAACGACAAGAAGTAAAAGAGATCAAACCGCAAGGAGACACGAGATTTAACGTGGAAAACCCTCCCAACACGAGAGGGTAAAACTACGGGCACCAACCAGCAAGCAACTTCACTATGATCGGAGTCTGGTTACAAACGCCAACGACAGCGGCTTACAAGAAGTAGAATGAATCGATCTCCAATGGAAAACCCTAGCAGGTTTAAATGACCCGTACCGTACCGCAGGGGCTTCGCCCCCCTCCCCCCCCGCACCCCCAGTCACGACCTGGCCAAACGGGGTACAACCCAATAGGCTAACTTCAGACTCCGCTCCGCTCCGGGCTTAGCCTACCGGCGGGCCTCCACTACACTTCGTCAGAAGTTAACCAGCCTCTTTGCAATGAATTTGGATCATCAATCAACAAACTCCACCTTGAGACAAATTCCTTCTTGAAGCATGACAAAGAACTTCATCCTGAACACATCACAAGAAAAACAAAAAAAACTTCTGGCGACAAACAACCTCTTGGGCTAATTAATAATAGCAACTAAGTCTGAGCAAAGCTCAAACTTAGCAACAGGAACTGACTTTGTCAACATATCAGCTGGATTGTTTTGAATGCTTATCTTGCATACCCTTTTCGATCTCATCTCGAACATAATGGTACTTATCTCAGTGTGCTTTGTCCTAGCATGGAACATCTGATCTTTAGTAAGATAAATTGCACTTTGACTATCAGAAAACGGGTTAATGCAAGAATCAACTCCACAAAGCTCAGCATACAATCCCTTTAGCCAAATCAACTCTTTGCATGCTTCAGCAATAGCCATGTACTTTGCCTCAGTAGTAGACAATGCAACAACAAGCTGCAAAACAGCCTTCCAACTCACAGCACAACTGCCAACAGTGACACGTAATCTGTGAGTGATCTACGCCTGTCCAAATCACCAGCATGATCTAAATCAACATATCCAATAAGTCTCTTAGCTGTCCTGCCAAACTGCAAACAATGATTTGCCGTCCCTCTGAGAAACCTGAAAATCCACTGAACCGCCCTCCAGTGTTCTTTACCAGGATTAGACATATATCTGCTAACAATACTCATAGCATAAGATAAATCCAGATGAGAGCAAACCATAGCATACATCAAAGAACCAACAACACTGCAATACAGAACTTTTGACATGTATTCAATATCCTCATCTGATCTAGCACACTGCTCAGCAGACAATTTAAAATGCGGTGCAATAGAAGTACTAACAGACTGTGCATCATGCATGTTGAAACGTTGAAGGACCTTCTCAATATAAGCATGCTGACTAAGAAATAATAAACCAGCTTTTCTGTCTCTAGTAATTTCCATACCTAGAATTTTCTTAGCCGCACCAAGGTCTTCCATCTCGAACTCACTACTCAACAATCTCTTCAATGTAGTGATCTCTTTCGTGCTCTTGGCAGCAATCAACATATCATCAACATATAACAGCAAGTATATAGGTGATCCATTAACATTCTTGATGTAAACACAACTATCATATTTAGATCTCTTAAAGCCATGTGACAACATAAATGAATCAAACCTTTTATACCACTGACGGGAAGACTGTTTCAAACCATACAAGGATCTCTTCAACTTACAGACATAATTCTTCTTGCCAGGCACTATGAACCCCTCAGGCTGGTCCATGTAAATCTCCTCCTCAAGCTCTCTATGTAAAAATGCAGTCTTCACATCTAACTGCTCAAGCTCAAGATCATGTGCAGCAACAATACTAAAGAAAGTGTGTATCGAACTGTGCTTAACAATTAGAGAGAACACATCATTATAATCAACACCAGGAATCTGACTGAAGCCTTTAGCAACTAACCTTCCTTATACTTTGGAGGCTCGCTAGGAGATAAACCCTCCTTTCTCTTGTAGATCCACTTGCAGCGAACAGGATTCTTACCCTTAGGCAAAGGAACAGCATCCCACGTGCAGTTTTTCTCCAAAGACTGCATCTCATCTTGCATGGCTACAATCCACTTCTCACGGTCACTGCAAGCAATGGCTTCAGAATATGTGGCTGGCTCATAACTGCTATCAACCTGTTCAGCACAACTCAAAGCATAATAAATCATGTTGCACTCCTCAATAACACAACTTGGTGGTCCACAACCCCTCTTAGACTTGCGAGTAGCAATGGGCAAATCCACATCTAGCTGCAAAACAGGGGGTAAGTGCTGAACATCATCATGAGCCTCATTATCAACAGCTTCATTTTCCTGGTCATCCACAGGAGGCTCCACCTGCACACATGTATCATCATGCACATGTTGCTGCACCTGCACATGTTGATGCACCTGCACACCTTCCTCATCATTCACATGCTCCACCTGCACGCTGACATGTTGCAGCTCTTTATCAAAATTATCTGGAACATGATCTGAGGTCAAGCTGTCATAAAACATCACAGATTCATTGAAAACAACACTCCTGCTCATAAAAGTCTTTCTTGTTTCGGGATTCCACAACTTATATCCTTTAACTCCTGAAACATAACCAAGAAAAAGACATTTAATAGCTCTACGCTCTAATTTTCCCTTATCAACATGAGCATAAGCAGTGCATCCAAAAACTTTCAACTGTGAATAATCAATGGGTGTGCCAGACCATACCTCAATAGGTGTTTTCTTATTAAGTGGGATAGAAGGTGACCTATTTATCAAGTAGCACGTGGTGTTAGCAGCTTCAGCACAGAAATGCTTGTTCATCTTAGCGTTGGACAACATGCAACGGGCCTTGGAGATGATGGTCCTGTTCATGCTCTCAGCCACACTGTTTTGCTGAGGAGTATACGGTATGGTGTGGTGCTTGACAATGCCTTCCTGTCTGCAATAATCATTAAACACAGCAGAACAAAATTCTCCACCATTATCAGTATGAAGCACCTTCACCTTTCTATCAGTTTGCCTTTCTATCATCACTTTCCAATCTTTAAATGCAGCAAAGGTATCATCTTTATTTTTCAGAAAGTGAGGCCATACTTTTCTAGAGTAGTCATCAATAATAGTAAGTATGTAACGAGCACCACCATAAGAAGGCTTACGAGAAGGACCCCATAAGTCAGCATGTACATAATCAAGAGCACGTTTGGTGGTATGAACAGCAGTATTGAACTTTACACTTTTATGCTTTCCGAAAATACAGTGCTCACAGAACTTCTTGCCACTCAACGTACAGCCCTTTAGTAGGTTTCTCTTCATCAATTCTTCGATACCAAGTTCACTCATATGTCCAAGACACATATGCAAAAGGTTAGTCTCACAAGGTTTATCATCAGTAACAGCAGCAGTAGCGGAAATAGAACCATGTAAAGTACTACCTCGAAGGACATATAACTTAGAAGAATTCATATCACCTACCAAACAAACAAGAGAACCTTTTGATACCTTCAAAACCCCGCCTGAACCGGAGTATTTAAATCCGTCTCCATCAAGTGTGCTGAGAGAAATCAGATTTCTGGACATCCCTGGTATGTATCTCACATTCTACAGCATGCGTGTCATGCCATCATGAGCCTTGATTTGAACTAAGTCGACACCCACAATGTCACACGGGTTGTCGTCTCCCATACGCACAACATCTCCTTTCCGCATAGGCTTAAATGAACCAAACCAATCTTTGTTAGTGCAGATGTGAAACGAACATGCAGAATCAAGTATCCACTCTTCATTACCAGAAACACAACCAGCAAGAACTACTAGACAATCTCCAGAATCTGAACCAACACCGGTGACAACAAATGCCTTACCATCAGGATTATTTTTCCTGTTCTCTGTCACACCCTAAAATTTCCAATTTCAGGATGTGAATAGAAAGAATAGTTAAAACAACAATTTCTCATAATTTTAAAACTTTTCCAACATTTATTTTTCTTTACAGGAAATATAGTATAGGAAAAATCTTTGTATTGATTTTCTAAATTAAATAAAAAGTTGTGAGTGTTGCATTCATGCCGATGCATCTTGGTGCTTCTTGAGTGCAAAAAGTTTCAAAAATGCGTTTAGGAGCTGTCCTAACTCTCCCGAGAATTTTCCAGATTTTCCTGGAATTTATTCTCATTTTTCCTTGAGCTATTTCTATTTATTAGAAGGCTCTAAAATCTTTTTCATGAGCTCCAAATACTTTATTCGGATTGTTCATACCCCAATCTAGCTATGGGAATTTTCCTGGATTTTTTGGGATTTTTTCGTGTATTTTTCGTGCTTTAAAACAATTTCTAGCTTTTCTGGAATTGTTTCTGCATTAAAAATAAATTCAAAAAAAAAAGAAAACCTATCCTACCGGATTGGGCCGAGCCCGAAGGCCCAACTCGCATCTCCGCCGCCCGGCCCGGCGGGCCGCCGAAGCCCATCTGGGCCCGACTGGCAGCCAAGGCCTCCCCGCCGGGCCGCCGCCGCCCGCATCGCCCGACCTTGGCAAGCGCGCCGGGCCGGGGGGGCGCACCTCCGCGCCTATTTAAGGCGCGATCGGGTCCCCTCGCGCGCGCCCTAGCACGTCGCCGCCGCCCTTGTCCCGAGCCCGCGCCGTTCGACCGCCGACCGCCCCGTGCGAGCGCCGCCGCGCCGGTTTGCCGCCGTCGTCCGTCCCCGGCCAAGCCGTGATCGCCACGAACTCGCCCACGCCACGCCGAAGCCGTGTCACTCCTTCCCGCCGCAAACCGGCCATCGGAGTGCCGCCGCTGCTTACCGCCGACGGCTGCCTTGCCGTCTCTCCTCCACCCCGGTGAGCACGTCTGTGAGATCCCCTCGACCTCCTCCTTTTTCCCACCTCGCTCGGGCCCCTCGCAGTGCAGGTCGCCGGCCCCTCCTGTGTCCTCTGTTCTGAACCGAAGGAGGAAGAAGGTGTGGTGTTTTATGAATAGCCCCCTAGGTTTCCTTGTAATGTTCAGATCTAATCTGCGAGTCTTGGCCAAACATCAAGGAACCCCCCCGAACCTTCTAGATCTTCCAGTTTCAGTCCACCCTGAGAATCTTGCATGAAGGCCCTCAAGTTTATAAACATAATTATGTATATGCTCCTGGGTTTTCGTAGTAAAGCCCCTGAAGTTTCTAATCTTTCACCACTAAGTCCCTAGATCTTTGAAAGGCCATATCTTCCACGTTTTAGATCCGTTTTCATCCGTTCAAATTGCGTTAGGTCCAAAATAATGTAAAGCACGCGTTAGTGGTGTGTTTTCACCATGTTTTGTTTTCTGAAAATAAAATTAATATTAATTTTTATTAATGTCTGTTATACATGTCTTTTCCAAATAAAAGTAATATAAATCTATACCTCATTTTTCATAAGCAAATTTAATTTGATTAATGTTTCAATGACATGTTTTTGTACATAAAAGTTAATTAGATCTTTATCTCGGTTTTCGTAAACCAAATGGTAATTTGTTTAATAGTTAATTAATCTTTTCTAATTAAAATTTGATTAGGCTTTTACATTGGCTTTTATAATAAATGTTAATATGATTAATGCCAATTCCATAATGTTTTTAATAACAATATGATCTACTCGAATTACAAAGTTTCGTTTAGATTGTTGATATAGTTTAGTTTTTCTAAATTAAATGTTTAATCGGTTTAATCAATACATGAATTTTTATTAATAAAACTTGACTAGTTCTTTACACCGGTTTCGTAAATAAAGTTTAATATTGCATTAATGTCAACATAGGGTATTTTATTTCTAAAATATCCTTTATATTTGTTTTGTTAATTAAAATGAACCTAGCTCATAGCCTTGTTCTCTCATATATGCAAAACGTTTGTTAGACGTTCTTTACACTGCTCTCTCTCAGTGTGATCTTTCCGGTCCTTGCTCAATTTTCCGCGACCATCTCTTTAAAGCTAACCAAGCCTTTCCCTTCCAAGCACACTTTGTGTTCTTTAGTGATCCATCTAATCAATCCTATCCTTTAGTGCATTCCTTTAAAGCTTTCTTTTGATTGGTGCTTTGTTCTTAGTATATGCTTGTTTGTTTGCTTTGTGCATGTTGTGCCCGATGATTGATGCGAGTAGAGTGAACGTTGTCCGAGAAGCTTTGAAGCGCAAGAGGTGAAGACACTCTGAGCAACTACCCTCTGGTTAATGGCAAGTGTGTCCTTGTTCTTTTGTCCCAATAACTTTACTAATCACTATTGCATATGCTTTGCATTAATTTTGATGGGTTCCTATTAAGGATTACCTAGTCTTTATGATCATTCCTTGTTAACCCGGGTTTATATTTATGTTGGGTAGCTATGCTTAGTTGCTATACCTGGGTTATTGTGGTTTTAATGAACAATAATGATGAATCACGTTATAACTTTATGTTATATCTTTGGATGTTTAATACAAGACCATATGTTTCATCGGAACATGGAGAACCACCCAGGAAAACAGTACAACCACAAGACATATGGCTCTGTCTTGGCTTAATAATTAGAGAACTAGGTGTTAGGTATGCTTTACCTGATAAGGGTTGGGAGCTGACGGTAAGTGGCGTATGGACCTGCTCAGGCGTAGGTGTGGGCTTAGCTAAGACACGGTACTTGTCCGGGAGCTTTATACGTTGCACTGATCAGGTAACCTAGCGGGCAGCCTGCATCTGGAGATCTTTGTAACGGCCTCGTAGTGTTCCTATGCAATCACACCTCGGTAGTGTGGTATGATGCCTGATCAGCATCGCATGGTTGGGTCTAAAGCTCTTCGGAGTTTTTACGCGACTTGTGGGTAAAGATGTACAACCTCTGCAGAGTGTGAAACTGACTAGTTAGCCGTGCCCACGGTCACGGGCGGCCTGGACCCTCACATGATAATTAAACTTGAAGATGGACTTAAATCGTGTTCCCTAGTTATGCTTGCCATATGCTTATGGTGTATCTTATGTATCCCTTTATGATAATTGTGGGTTGGTATAAACTTATACTTTATTAGTAATCAGGTGCTAATAAAACTTGACCAACTAAAATTGCTTAAATGCTTAAAGCCCAGTCCACTATAAAGCCTTTGCATTCATGTCTTCCCCCACACTTGCTGAGTACGACAAGTGCTCACTCTTGCTATATATGTTGCTCAGAAGGAGGAGGCTACTTTGAAGTCTTGTGGAGATGTTGCTGGTGCTAGGCGTACGCAACCCCCAGTCCACTGCTTGTGATGTTTGGAGCCTTTGTTTCCAGGATTAAGCGTAAATCTCTGATAATCTTTCTTTTTCTTACGTGATACTGTTTCTGTATTCACTTATATGTCACTATATGCATGAAACTTGATCCTGGCATGCATATAGGTTTGCACTTGGTTTCCTTCGAAAAATCGGGTGTGACATTCTCCTTGTTCTTCAGTTTCCAACACTCTTCAATAAAATGTGTTTTCTTTCTGCAATACTTACAAAACTTCTTGGGCGGTCTGGACTTTGAACGTCATCTTCTTTCTTGGCTTTCGTAGTGATCATTGCCATCATTTGAGGATCTCTGTTCGGGCCTGCCTCTCACTTGCAAAGCATCACCCTTTGAGGATGGCCCATCGGATTGCACCATGCCTTTCATCTTCTCCCTGGATTGGAGTGCCTCATAAACATCCGAGATGGTTAGTTGATCACGGCTCAAAAGTATGGTGCCACGAAAAGATGCAAACGAACTGCGCAGAGAGCATAACAGTAAGAGGCCTAAATCTTCATCCTCATACTTAACCTCCATCGACACTAGGTCGGCAACAATCTCCTTGAAAACAGATATGTGGCTTAACCCTCCTCCATCTTAAGCGTGAATAGCTTCATCTTCATATGCATCTTACTGGTTAGATCCTTTGACATACAGATCAATTCCAGTTTCAACCAGAGTGCTGCAGCAGTTTCTTCCTGCAGACATTCTTGCAGTATATCATTAGATAGATGAAGCTGAATTAAAGACAGAGCCTTACGATCCTTGCGCTTCTCCTCATCATTCCAATCTTTGGACGACTTTCCACCGAACTTTTCTAGCGCCTCATCTAGATCTTGAGTTTGCGTCAGAATAGCCCGCATCTTCACTTGCCACAGCGAGAACCTCGTCTTGTAATCCAACAGTGGTAGATCGAACTTCATCGTCGGCGACATCAAGGAACCCTAGTCTGGAACATGCTCTAATACCACTTGTTATCAACGATGGCGAAAACGACAAGAAGTAAAAGAGATCAAACCGCAAGGAGACACGATATTTAACGTGGAAAACCCTCTCAACACGAGAGGGGAAAAACACGGGCGCCATCCAGCAAGCAATTTCACTATGATTGGAGTCTGGTTACAAATGCCAATGGCGACGGCTTACAAGAAGTAGAATGAATCAATCTCCAATGGAAAACCCTAATGGGTTTAAATGACCCGTACCGTACCGTGGGGGGCTTCGCCCCCCCGCACCCCCCATTCGCGACCTGGGCAAACGGGGTACAACCCAATGGGCTAACTTCAGACTCCGCTCCGCTCCGCCCTTAGCCTACCGGCGGGCCTCCGCTACGCTTCGTCAGAAGTTAACCAGCCTCTTTGCAATGAATTTGGATCATCAATCAACAATTTCTTCCCCCAGTTTGCGGTTCCCGAGCGAGCAGGACGGTGGGACGCCACACCATTTTCCATTTTCTTTCCTTTCAATTTTTCTTCTTTTTCTTTTTTCTTTCCTTTCCCATTTTTTCCTTCTCGTTTTGTTCCGCTGTTTTTTCTTTACCACCAAATTTCCTTTTCCTTTTTTTCTGTGCCTCCATTTTTATTTCCTTTTGATTTTCCCTTTTTCTTCGGTTTTCCTTTTTTCTTTCCTTTCCTGGTTTTTCCTTCTCGTTTTGTTCCGCTGTTTTTTCTTTACCACCAAATTTACTTTTCCTTTTTTTCTGTGCCTCCGTTTGTATTTCCTTTTAATTTTCCTTTTTTTCTTCCGGTTTTCTTTTTTTTCTTTCCTTTCATTTCCTTCTCGTTTTATTTTTCTTATTCACTACAAGAAACTATTTAATCTGTGACGCATTCTCCGCGACGTTTTCAGAAAACATCACGAATGTGCATTGCAGTCCAGAACACTGTGACGATTTGTTAAATTCGTCGTGATTCTATGACGTATTCCTGTTTTCGTCACGGATGTGCATTTAAGCCCAAAACACTGTGACGGTTTGTTTAATTTGTCGCGTTTCTACGACGTATTCATATTTTCCGTCACAAACACTATGACGATTTGTTTAATTTGTCGCGATTTTACGACGTATTCCTATTTTTCGTCACGGATGTGCATCGACGGATATTGAAGCCCAAACCAACACGACGATTTGTTAAACTCGTCGCAATACGGCCCACAACACCGCGACGTTTGAGCAGATTCGTCGTGATCCGTAAAAAAACAGCCACCTCACAAGCACCTAGGACCCACCGCTCTGCCACGCAGGCGCCACCTCACCCAGGCGCCACGTCACCACCACGTGAGCGCCCAGGGCCCACCTCACTGCCACGCAGGCGCCACCTCACCCAGGCGCCACGTCACCACCACGTGAGCGCCCAGGGCCCACCTCACTGCCACGCAGGCGCCACCTCACCCAGGTGCCACGTCACCACCACGTGAGCGCCAAGGGCCCACCACACTGCCACGCAAGCGCCACCTCACCCAGATGCCACCTCACTGTCACGCAAGCATCTACGGCCCACCTCACTTCCACGCAAGCGCCACCTCACCCAAGGCATGAGTTCCTCGTAAAAAAGGAAAACCTGCAGCCCAGGGCACTCAAACCCCCAACCTCACGCCTGAACCCAAGCGCTTCTACTAGTGGGCTACCACTTTGTTTGTGACTATGTCTAACATTTAAATGCCTTTGAACCAATCTACCCAGAAGAGTAAAAGGATTGAAGTTCCACATCCATCCAGATGGAGACTTCCCTTCCGCCGCCGCTGCCTACCACCAGCGGCGCCGCCCGCACCGCCGCCGCCGCCGGTTCGCGCCGCGCCGCCTACCGGGAACCGACGCCCCGCACCATCCCGCTGCTTTCCGTTGTCCGCGCCGCCAGCACGATCCGCATCTTGCCGCTGCCCATGCCAATGCCGCCATCCATGACGCCACCACCCACCACGCCATCCCACAGCGCCGCCGTCGCCTTTCCTCCCGCTGCCACTTCCGCCTGAACTCCCGTCGCTACGACGAGCTTCCCACGAGCTTCCGCCCGAACAAGGGGTGGCTACCACCACATCCCCTTCATCCTCCCGACCGTCACCACCATGCGCGTGCTTGTTCCAGTGGTGGTGCCCGTGTCCGTGGTGGTGGATGGTGAGACAATGCGTGCAACATTGCTAGTACATTGACGCATCCAAGGCGCCCAGTGTCATTGCAGCCGAAGAAAGGTACATTTGTTTCTTGACTTTGTTGGACTTTAGATTTGAATTGGTGCAGAGGTGTTGATTTGTGTCTTTTGTGTAATGCTTGATTAGATGGATAGAAGATGGGTTCATGGAAGGTTGTTTTCCTCTGAACACATTGATGGAGTCAGACAATTTATGAGCTTTGTTGCAAAGAAGTTCAGTGACAATGTTGAGATTTTGTGCCCATGTTCAAGATGCATGAATCACAAGTATCACTGTCAGCCTGTTGTGAAGAAGCACATTTTGATGAATGGTATGGATAGTAGTTATACTCGTTGGTTTCATCATGGAGAGGATGTCAATGTAGATGTTGTTGAGCACCCTATTGATGTGCATGACAGTGGTGATGGGGGAAATGTGGGAGAGGATTGCGGTGTTGGTTGTGGGGAAAATGTGGGAGAAGATGGCAGTGTTGATCGTTTGGGGAACCTTATAGGAGACCTACATGCAGCAGTAGTAGAAGGAAGAAAGGATGCAGAAAATGAGGATGCAGAAAATGAGGATGCTGCTACAGACCCTCATGACTTAGAGTCATTTTTCAAAATAGTCATGAGAGAGGCAAAGCGTCAGCTTTATCCTGGTTGTAGCAAGTTTTCAAGGTTCTCATTTGTGGTTAACCTTCTTCATATGAAGTCCTTGTACAGGATAAGCAATTCTGCATTTTCTGCAATATTGAAGTTGTTGGCTGAAGCATTCCCAGAGGGAAATGCACTCCCCAAATCAAACAATGAAGCAAAGAATCTTTTGAAGGAATTAGGTCTTGGATACGAATCGATACATGCGTGCGGAAATAATTGTGTTTTGTTCAGAAAGAGATATGCCCACCTTGACAAGTGTCCAGTTTGTGGTCTTTCGAGATGGAAGGATGAAGAAAGAAAGAAGATTCCACAGAAGGTGTTGAGGCATTTTCCGCTAGCACCTAGGCTGAAGAGGCTCTTTTCAACCAAAGAAGCATCACTACTAGCACAATGGCACGACCGACAGCGGCAACCCAGTGAGAAGGAAATGAGTCACCCAGCAGATGGTGATGCATGGCAAGATTTCGACAAAGAATATCCGGAATTTTCTAGAGATGCAAGAAACATCAGGCTTGACCTTGCTAGTGACGGGTTCAACCTATTTTCAGAACAGAACACAAGATACAGCATGTGGCCTATGTTTGTGGTGCCATACAACCTTCCACCTTGGGCATGCATGGAGGAGTCCAACTTTATTATGGCTTTGCTTATACCAGGTCCTAAACCCCCCAGGAAGGATTTTGATGTATTTTTGGAGCCTCTGGTGGAAGATTTGATTGAGCTTTGGAAAGATGTGTGTGCTTATGATGCCAATACTCGCAAAATGTTTGACCTTCATGCTGCAGTTTTGTGGTGCATCCATGATTACCCTGCTTTGAGCACTCTTTCAGGTCGAACCACAAAAGGTTATTTTGCATGTACTCACTGTGACAAGCACTCTCTTTCCTACGGCCTAAGGAGCAAAATTGGTTATTTTGGACAATACCATTTCCATCCAGAGGGACATCCATTGCGGAGAAACAATCTGTTTACCGGCCTTCATGAAACCGATGATCCATCAGGTCAATTCACTATGGAAGAGCTATTAGTTGAATTGGAGAAACCAATGAATCCACAAGTATGTGGGAAAAGGAAACGTTCTAACTCTGAAGGTGCTCATGTCAAAATATGGAGCCGCATGATGTGTATATGGAAGTTGCCATACTGGCATAAACTGAAGTTAAGGCACAATCTTGATGTCATGCACATCGAGAAAAACATATGTGAGAGCCTGATTGCGACAATTCTCAATATACTTCGGAAGACAAAGGACACAGTTAAAGCTAGGCTTGATTTGAAAGATCTTGGAATTAGAAAGGAGTTGCAATTTAAAGAGAATGGAGATTCATGTGAGATGCCAAATGCTCGATATACTTTGTCAAAAAAAAAGAAGAAGGCCTTTTGTGATTTGCTAAGAGAGGTAAAGTTTCCAGATGGCTTTGCTTCCAATATCTCAAGATGTATAAATGCTGATGGAACCAAGGTACAAGGCCTCAAAACGCATGATTGTCATATCTTGTTGCAAAGAATATTACCTGCTGCTATGAGAGGTTTTTTGGACAAGGATATATATGAAGCATTAGCAGAATTAGGGAAGTTTTTTAGGGAACTCTACAGCAAAACCCTTAACAAGGATGTGTTGGCTGAAATGAAGAAAGAGATCCCTATAATTCTGGTGAAACTTGAGAAAATATTCCCCCCCGGCTTTCTTTGATGTGATGATACACCTTGTTGTACATTTACCTGATGAGGCTTTGCTCAGAGGCTTTGTGCAGTATGGGTGGATGTACCCAATTGAGAGGCGGTTGTATACTTTGAAGCGCTATGTGAGGAACAGGGCTCGACTAGAAGGGTCTATAGCCGAGGCATATATTGCTGATGAATGTTTGACATTTTGCTCTAGATATTTGGATGGTGTTGAAACAAGATTTAATCGGGAACCAAGGAACATAGGTTTTTCTAAGGAAGAGGCCTATGGTGTTGACATTTTTGGGCATGGAGTTCATTTTATGTTGGCGCCTGAGCTTGTATATGATTGCTCCTGCATATCAAGAGGATGAGTGCTGTGAAGAGGATGGTACACGAGAACCAGTTTCAAGCACCACAACTGATAAGCCCTTAAATAGAGATTATGAACAAGGCCTTATGTTTGAAGCTGCTGATATTGCTCGGTTGATGAAAGATAGAGACGAAGAAGCACAAGTCAGTGGTGGTGAGGAAGAAGAAGATGACACACTTTTGGAGTACTGTAGCGATGAAGAAGGTGGTGCTGCAATGGAGGTTGACAGTGATGATGAATAAATGTAAGTCCATCTTCTCTAGCATTTTGCTGTTATACTCTTGTCCATCATCTCTAGCAATGCTATTAATGTGGCAAATGTCCACCTTCTTATATTGGACTACTGGAGACATTTAATTTACTTCTTACCACTTTTGATGTGACTGAACCAATTTAGCTGAAAGTCTTTAGTTGTGTGTTTTATTTTCAGTGAGGAGCATCCGTGAAGTGAGGTGGAACAGTTGTTAGCATCCAGGGAGGAGCATCAGCTGTTGCTGGGCGTCCATGGCACATGTCCATGAGAGTTGTAACTTATTTACCTAGTTAATAACCTGGGAGTTGTAATGCTTGGGTTGTACTGAGCTAAGATGGAGTTCTAAATTAGTTATGTAAGACATGCAGTTCTAAATTATTTGAATGAGAAATTGTGCAAGACATGCTGTGTGTAAGACATGTTCTAAATTGTTGTGCACCAGCACATGCAATGGCTGTATGAAACCATTGCAATGTCCAGGTTCATATTAGCAATTTTTCTTTCCTTACTGATGAAACAGGCACATGTTCAGATGTCCAGCAGCCATCACATAACAATTTGGGAATAGATAGCATATATAAGGAATAGATTGCAGCCATCAGATCAACACATAGAAGGATAGATAATGGACTAATTTTCATTAAGTTTACTACACTTAGCAGCAACATGTTTCTGATAGCATATATACATGACACATCACAGAACACAAATCCTTGGTTCTAAGCAAAAGAAGCTTCACTACTTGTTGCCACCAAAAGCAAAAGAAGCTTCACAACTCCCAGATTGCCCTTGACTTAATTCTTTATGCTAAGTACTATGACTTTACTACTTGTTGCCCTTGACTTTCAGCTCAAGCTTGCAGATCTTCTTCCCCATCTCATCTAACTTTTCAGCAACTTTGTCCATGAATTCCTTCAGGTGCTCTTCCATGATTTCATGTGTTCCATCAACGTCCAGCCTCAGGTCCTCAATCTGCTCACGCAAATCATCATAGCAATCCTTCAACTGCCTAACCTGTTGGCGTAAGGGAATTTTCTGCAGCAAGACAACACACATAAGTTGTTTGACTTTACAAGCATCAATAGTAGACAACGCAGCCATACAATGCAGTCCTAGCTCACCTGTCTTTTCGACGGTCTAGCTGCTTCTGATGGCAACGGGTTGTTGTTGTTGTCTTGTTCATCATCCGTGTCCGAAATGATGATTCTCACATGCCTGGAACAACCTATCTCACCACTACATGGAAGGAAATTGCAAAAATAAACTTGTGAGAAGGGACTGAATGTACCACTGAATTACAAAATATTCATGAATTCATCAATGAACAGGAAGTGACCATTAGCATATGGCAGCAAAGAATTTAGCCTATGAACTGATTATTAATAAATCTAGCCCATTTAGTAAGAACTTGCAAGTTAGCGATCTTGATGCAAAATTGGTATCTGTTAGCGATACTCTCCAATGAGCAAGTGAAGGGCGACCGGGCACATTATCAATGTAGAAAAATAATTTAACAATCAGCAAACAACCATTGAATTTTGATAACACATCTTCTACCCCCTGATAACACATCGAAGAAGACAAGCAACTTCAGTTAAATCAAACAAGGCACATTGAGGAGCAAGCAGTAGAGATACTCAATGGCCATGACAAACTAAAGAAAAGTGAATGATCAAAGCTAACTTGTGCCAAGTGCATGTATGAGCACCGGTTGTCTGGTTCAAGTTCTTAACCTGAACAATTATATCAATTTAATAGGTATTATTGATTCAAGTCCATAAACAAGAGGTATGATTCTAGCATACAAACTTTTAGTAAATGTGTATATAGAACTGAGTTAACCTAAACAAAATCCTATGAATTGAGTAGGTATTATTGATTTCAGGAACATCAAAACTGGGAATTGAATCGATACACAATAGAGACATACACTAACCGAAAACAGCTAAAATTTCTACTAGAACTCTAGAAGGCACATAACGCACTGCTCTGTTGCCATTACAGAAATAGTTTCTAAGCTCATCAATCAGCTGCCTTACCACTCTTTTCTAGCCTAATTTGCTTGAGTGGATCTCGGTTTTGTTCGCTGGTGTTGACACACAAGTCCCCTTCACACGAATTAACTCACAGAGTGTCACCAGCAGAAAACTTAAATTGGTTGACACCCTTATCCTCAAACTTTACCTCTGTTCACCACGGCCTCGCTTGCGTCCCACTACCGGCTGCCTCCTCTGACCCGATGGATGCTGGCCTTCGGATGGCGTGGAGGAGATGGCGGCGCCGTGCATCCTAGATGAAGACGAGGACGAGGTTCCGACGCCGCGTGTACCGGAGGACAAAGAGGAGGAGGTCCCGCGGCGCCCACCGGAGGAGGACGACGTCGGCGGTGTACTAGCCGTGAAACGCCCGCGCGCATCACGCTTCTGCGTGCTGGCGCTGTGGAGGCTACCTCCACCGCGGCCGCGAGCGGGGCGGATCCGTCGACGTGGCCCTTCACTCCGCCGCGGCCGCGCGCGGCGGATCCGTCGTGCGGGCCCTCCCTCCGCCGCGGCCGCGCGCCGAGGATCTCTCGCTGCGGGTCCTCCCTCCGCCACCGCCGCTCACCCGGGTTGCGCCGGTGCGGCTCCTCGATCCGCCACCGGCCCTCGCTGCGGATCCCTCCACACCCGCCATCTAGAAGGCGGCTAGGTCAGAGGCGCAAGGCGCCAGTGCCTGGGGAAGATGGGGAATGGAGGGGACGGAGACACCTAGGCGGATCGGGAAGGGGAACGGGTGATGACATACCTGATGATACATAAAAGAAAATGGACGGTGACGAAATGGGCCGGCCCATCTAACTTTCCCCCTTGGCGCATCTCAGGTGGTTGCAGCGTAGATCTTTAGTCCCACCTCGACGCCGTAGAAGAGCGCAACCCACCTTAAAAGTGCAGGCAGTACTGGCAATCTCAAACTCTGACATAATATCCATCATTGCTTGCTTATCCTGCTATGTGGGGTTTAGTGGGCTGGCTTGGCCCACTCGGGCTCCTGCCGCTGGGCTTCACGCTCACCAGTTGAGCTTGGGTGGGCTGGCTTTGACTCTTAAGCCCCCATAGCACAATTTTTTAAAATTGTCCAAAAGCCCATGACAATTTAAACCAAAAAATTTGTCCAAAAATTGGGAGGAGCCGCGACTCGAACTCAAGACCGACATCTACAACGTGAGGAAGTCACACCACTGCGCCATATGTAAGTTCATTTATAAGTGTTGAAATTAACTTACTCATTCAATACACTGTAAGGGCTACCAGGTGTCAGCACCCTATTGGCTCGGCTAACTTGGCAGTGAAGAACACATGGATAGTTGGTATTTATTCTTTTTGATCTGGAATTAAATCTTGCAACTAGTATTTCTTCGTCATACATAATCCGATTTCGACGTTTTTTTCTTGATTTTTTCTAAAATTACACTCTTTTCTTTAATGAAGTTTTTTGTACAGATTCAATTTTGCAGATCCTATTTATGTCCATTTATCTAGTTCCTCAAAAATACCGATTAGAAAAAGAGTTTGTTTTCGACAAATATTAGTAATATAACTTCATATTTTGCAATAATGAACTAAGCATAACCTTACTGTCAAGTTTCAAGTGTATGTGAATTCGAAATTTTAGAAAGGTATGATGCACTTGAATGTTCAAGTAACATTTCAAGAAAGTGTGTAAGACATGTATCCGTTTACAAACAACGTGTGTTCCTCCATTATTGAAATTTTTATGACAAGTTTATGGACCCAAATTATGTTACCACGTCAATTCGTAGAACCATCGGAGCATTTTACGATATAATTTGAATTACTACACTATAAATTCGAAATGTAAGTTTGAATTATCCCTATCAAACTGTTGCCAAATTAATTATTTACATTTGTATTAGCCATAAGTTTGTAGATGTGGACGAGTCTTAAAACTTTGGTATTCATCACTTCTTCACCTTAAATCATTCATGGTTTCAAAACGTGGTCTGAAATCACCACTTTGAAAAACATTTCAAATCTTGAACTATTAAAACTTGATTACAACACAAATGACAAAAACAAACACATTATATAGATAGATTTCGATTTTAGAAAATTTTAGAAAAAAGAATCAACCAATTTGGAGTTTTTATGAGGCATAAAAACTAGTTACAAGTTTTAGTCAAAGATTAAAAAGAGAAACCACAATTGTTCATCCCAGTTCATAACAAGTGTAAATTTCTGTTTTTAATCTTCGGATAAAACTTGTAAACTGTTTTTCTTCCTCGTACGAACTCCAAATCAGTTGATTCTTTTTTCTAAATTTTTCTAAATTCAATTTCTACATGTTTCATTTTAGTCTGTTCTTCATTCAAGTACATTTTAAATATGGATTTGTTCAAAGTCAAACACCATACTATTCCAATCTCATCTCAAGACTGGGCCCACCTGTCTGTCCCTTTCGGCAGCCCACCCACCCCCGCTCAGCCCGCCCACATGTCAGTGCAACGTGAAAACCCACACTTCACTGGCTGACGTGTGGGCCCAAGCAAGTTGGAACCCACACGTCATTGACCCAGTGGCAAGTTCGTGAACGTCATTCGCCCACCCACCGCGGGCGCACAGCGCAGGTGCAGGATGTGAAATCCCGCAAATCCCACCCACCCACTCATTCTCCCCCTCTCCTCTCGGCCTCTCCTCTCCTACCGGCCTCAGGCACCTCTGAAACCCTAGCCACCTTAGCCGCGGGTGCCTCTTCGATGATGCCCCGGCCGGGTCCGCCCCTCGACGGCGCACGACGCCCCGGCCGGGTCCGCAACCCTTGCCCCATTTGCCCATCCCGCAGCCGCATTTCCCCATCCCGCAGTCGCGGTGTCGCAACCCTAGATCAATGTCTCGCTTCAAGGACCGACGCTTCAAGGACTCGTCGTCTGTCCATCTACCACTGGCGTGCGGTGCAGCACCGACGGCAGGCGCAACGGCGGGGGGCTGATGGTCAGCGGGTGGTGCGGCATCGAGGGCCAGCGTAGCACCAACGGGCGACGCGACGGCGCAGCACCCACAACCAGCGGTCGACGCAGCACTAACGACCGTCGCGGTGGGTCTCCACCTTCCAGAAGATGGCTCCTACCCCAAGACCTCCACCACGCCAACAGCACCACGGCAGATAACAAGTTTGTGCTCCTTCCCCCTGCTCCATCGATGTGGAATTCTGTTGTGCACTTGGGATTTCGACACGGTACTTTTATGTACGGATCATGTGTGAATTGGATTTGAAAACACTTGCCATGTCCAATGTTGCAAGAGTTGCTGTTTGTTTGCTGTCATATGCAGTAGAATGTTTGTTAGCTATTTGTTTGTGTGCTGCTAGGATCCAGAGTCTCAACCTTCACTAGACTGTGATACTTTAAGTAATAGTATATCTAATTTGCCTGATAAATTGGATCTGCAAGAAACACTGGTACTTCATTGGATTAGCTAAAACCTTGTGCTGTTATTTAGTCAGCAGGTGGCAACAGGAAATTCATGATGTTTATGTGTTTTCTCTTGGGAAGGTTTGCTTGCTAAGTATTTTGCATTAGCTGGGTTTGTTGGTTGTAGAAACACAGCTTGAATTTGAATCTGTGCATCCATATAAGACACATGGCATTTTTGATGTGTATGTATCAAGATTATGGTTCAACCAATATTAGTAATTGTCCTGAGTACTGGATAAGAGTAGGTTTAATTGTTCTGAGTACCGGATAGAATGTAGGATGCAAATCTTGTTGTTGGATAGTATATTTAATCTGTGTAAGACATGTTAATCTGGATGTAAATAAATTCAGGGCTGATATTTGTTAACCTGATTGTCTAGTTTGCTCACATCTGATTATGAGTACTCCTATTTCCGTATTCATCATTCAATATGCTTGTGCTATACTGCTATGATTATTTCCTTAAGTTTATTTGTTGAGTTCATTTTTTCTTGACTAAATTATTCTTCCTTGTCAATCCAGAACATTTATGATTGCCCTAGTATTTGACTAAGTTACACTAATTGGATTACCATAAGCGGGTGGTGCGGCATCGAGGGCCAGCGCGGCACCGACGACCGACGTGGCGGCGCAACACCCACAACCAGCGGTCGGCGCAGCACCGACGGCCGCCGCGGCGGGTCTCCACCTACCAGAAGATGGCGGCGCCGACTGGCGTACACCTACCACCGACGACCTCAAGCTCCTACCCCAAGACCTCCACCATGCCAACAGCACCACGTCAGATAACAAGTTTGTGCTCCTTCCCCCTTGCTCCATCGATGTAGAATTCTGTTCTGCCATATTGTTTTTGCCATATTATTTTTGATCTATTACTTGATACTATTTGTGTAGCTTCTATTGGTTATTTGTGTGAGCCCTTATCTGGAATACAAGCTGAGGCAAATGTTTACTGTCTACCTAACTGCCTATGATGATAATCATGTTTGCTCATTGAATTGATGAACTTCAACTTGTGAGGGACTGGAGCTGTTGGTCATCTGTTCTGTTTTGCCTATGAAGATGTTTATTTTTCCTGTTCTATTATTCATATCTGTCATCAAACCTTGGAACACATCCATTCCCAGGCAATCTGTCATGACTGGGATGGATGTGTCCCTTGGTTCCATGCCTGCCATGACATCCACTTTGTTAATGCTTTCTATCCTTAAGCTCCAAGTTCAAGTTCAAATGAAATGCAAACTTATCTGAGGCCAATATTCTGTGTTCTTCCTTTGCTCCTCTTTTTCCTATGACAATGATTAGATGTATATTACCTCTCATGGCACTCATCAAGACGTGTGACACATCCATGCCCATGTTTTTCAAATACTGGGCTGGATGTGTCTCACGCTTCCATGGTTGCCATGAACCATTTGTTACTGCTTTTAATATCAAATTATCTGAGGCCAATTTGTTCACCTGAGACAATGATGTAAATGATATGATGTCAATGTCATGAAATGTAATTAGTCTGAGGCTAATTGTTTGCACTTGTAATTATGCAGTTGTAATTTGCAAACTGTTACTCATTATTTGTAAACTCTTGCTCCTCAATTCAGTGCTGTTATTCATAAATTCAGTGTTGATATTAGGTCATTGATGCATCAAGATTGCCTTTTCCAGACTAGTATAAAGTTAGTTAGTGTACATGTTAATCTGTGTACATGTTAGTTAGTGGTCAATGTTCAGAATTATTCATATTGTGATGTCAAGTATATTTAATCTGTGTACATGTTAATCTGGATGTAAATAAATTTAGGGCTGATATTTGTTAACCTGATTGTCTGGTTTGCTCACATCTGATTATGAGTACTCCTATTTCCGTATTCAGCATTCAATATGCTTCTGCTATACTTCTATGATTATTGCCTTAAGTTTATTTGTTGAGTTCATTTTTTCTTGACTAAATTATTCTTCCTTGTCAATCCAGAACATTTCTGATTGCCCTAGTAATTGACTAAGTTACACTAATTGGATTACCAGAAGCGGGTGGTGCGGCGAGCGTACAAGTATCAGAAGATGGCGGCGCGACCGGTGTACACCTACCACCGGCGACCTCAAGCTCTTACCCCAAGACGTACTGCACCAACCCCAAGATCTCCAGCGCGAACCAAAAGACCTCCAACACGAAGCCCAAGACCTCCACCATGCCGGCGAAGGGTGGTGCGCAAAAGAAGCCACAAGCACCACGTCAGATCACAAGCTTGTGTTCCTTTCACCTACCTCCTCTGTATGGTTTAATCTCCTACTTTTATGATGGGATGAGTGCTTAGGGTGCATAGCTATGATTTACCTCTGTCAGTGTTAATCTCCTACTTTTATGATGGGATGACTTGCCATTGCATACTTGCATAGCTATGATTTACCTCTGTCAGTGGGTAGGCTGTAACACCACATGTTTTTGCTCAGTGGCGTTTTGTGCTAATGACTCTCTTAAACACCTCCTCAACCCATGGTCAAACCCTAACTCAAAAACCCTAATGTCCCTTTGACCCCCTAGTGACAGTGTGGACTTTGTGCACGTTATCCAAATTTTCCCTAAACACTTCAAAATCGCCCAAAGGGAAAAAGGTGCAGAATTTCAAGGCACACAACTTTGCTGTTGAGTGGCATTGCTAATTTGGAGAGTAGGGTAGTGGAAATGGCAAATCAAAGTGCTGGTTTACTGTTTATCGGCGCCGAGATTTTGGCCGACTTGGCATGCCGTTCCTGCTCGATCTCTTGCACAAAACCCCTAACAGCCTTTGCAATTTTTGTAGAGGGATCCTTGATCTTCAACTTTGCTGTAGATTGTAAGTTGCACTTTAGTTTGAAAATTCAGAGAAAAACTAATTTGAAAACTGCTTCAGCGAAATTCAAATGCCCAGGAACGCCCGAGACGCGCCCCGCCTCGACGTCGTGCGCGGCCACGTCGACAACCCGCCGTACGCACCATACCCACGTCGGGCATGCACGCCGAGGTGCCGGAGTGACCGTCGGTCACTGCGCCGCGCCGGTGGGAGCACACCCGTGCCGTCCGTGGCAAGTGGGCCGCGCCGGGTGGCTTAGATCCCGCCGGCCGGCGCACCGCCCGTGGAGCGCCATTGGCCGCCGGAGCGGTGCACGTCGCCGGCCATACCGCGACCTCTCCACGCGTGCGCGAGTTGTCGTCGTGACCTCCCTAGTGCCCAACCGACCTCCTGCGCCCATAAAAACCCGCCCCCGCCGTTCCGCCATTGGCGCCGCCGGTGCGAACCTCCTTCCCGCCGATGTCCTCACCCACACAAGCTTCTAAACTCTTCCTTGTGCGTCACAAGAGCTCCCCGAGCCGCTTGTTGATCAAGTCGAGCCCCACGATCGCCGGAGCCCGAGTTTCCGCGGCCGCCGCCGGACCGCCGCCGCCGAGCTCGCCCCTCCACCGATCCTCCGAGCCTAGGCGCCTGCCTAGCATCTTCCCTAGGCCACATGGAAGCTTCCCATGCAGCACGTGGTTGAGCCCAGCCGTTTGAGTTCCCGCGGCCTCGCCGCCGCCGCTCATCGGCGACCTCCCCGGCCGATCCACCGCCACTAGTCGATCACGGGTGAGCCCAATCGCAGTTCCCCGTCGCATGTTTGCCTGGCCGTGCCCCACATCGCCGCCGGCGAGCTCGCCACCGCCATCTCGGGTCTAAGTGGGGGGGGGGGGGGGGGAACCAAGGGCCTGATTGTAAGACTTTCAAAAGTTCTAGGGTCCTAAATGTATAAAGATTCTACCCCTTTTGTGTGTTATGGCTGAAACTTGTAAAATCGATTATAGATTGTAGAAAACTCAACAAATAGCAAACTCAATTTTGTTGTGCTCAGTGTAACAAGAACTACAACTTCTTCAAATATGTATATACTTTTGAGCTACAGTTTTTGCTTGAAAAATAGAAATGTAAAATACCTAGATTTGTGATTCTGCAAAATCCACACAAGATCTTGAGCTAGATTTTGGATATGTTGTGGTAACTAGCATGTTTAGGTTCTGTGCCAAAATTTGCACAAAGTAACTGAAGGGATCTTTCTGTATAAAGCATCTTGTGATATTGATAAATCTGCCTAGATAATTTTTGTAGCTAAAAATATATTTATTTTTGAGCCAAACTTCTGGCTATTGTCATGTTATATCAAAGTGCATCCTTGGTGAATTTACCATGATTTTATCTCTGCTAGAAATATTATTTCCTCATTTATGCTTGTTTTTAATCATAATCCATGAGGGCTATAGGTGTGTTTATTGGTTCCTTGGGCTGGTTTTGGACCAAAGCTTGTGTACGAGAAAGATTTGATTCATTTCTGTTATATTTAGTTTTGTATGCATTAATCCCTTGTATGCTAGCTAGAAATGCCTTTATTTTGTGCATTTAAATTCAGTGGTGCAAAAACTAGTTGCTTGCTGTCCAAGGGAGTGTTCCTGGTCATTAAGGCCAGTGGGCACTGTTGGGCAAGTTTGTGATGTGTTTAGTTGATTAAAAGGTTGCAAACTAGATTAATCTAGTGAAGGAAAAATAGGAAAATACCTCCTTTTGTGCATAAGTCAAATAATTGAGTTAGGAAAGTAAATGGTGCATAAAAGTGACTTTTCCTTGCTGTTTTTTTTAAATTAAATATTCTTTTATAGATGTGCACCCAAGCACCTTAAAGAGAAGACTAAATAAGCCTTTTGATTGTCTTTTAAAAGGAAAAAAGTTTAAATACTTTTCTTAAGGTGAATATGACCAACCCTAAGCTCCTAGTGGCTGTTTGCTGCTGTTTGTTAATTAAATTAAATTAATCACCCTCCTAATTGAAGGATCAGATGGCGACTAGAGAGGGGGGGGAGTGAATAGGAGCCGGTAAAAATTCTTCCCAAAGAACCCGGCCTATACCCTAGTCAAACCCCGGTCGCACACGAGCGATGGATCGAATCACACACCAATCGCCAAGACCACGAGGTTATGGATCAACCTCTAGTCCTAGGAACGATTCCTTGAAGCACACGCGGAAGCACTAGAAAAGGAAGGGAGGAATCGAACCAAGAAGCAAAGCGCACAGGCTCTGGCGGACCATCCGGCCAGGAGGGGCGGACCGTCCGCGCAGGCCTCGCGGACCGTCCGACCTAAGGCCGCGGACCGTCCGCAACAAGACCGCGGACCGTCCGGCCCAACACCGCGGACCGTCCGTTAAAGCACACACGGAACACCGAAGCGACCCGAGAAAAACGGACCGTCCGCCGAGGCCGGGCGGACCGTTCGCTACTCAAGCCGGACCGTCCGCAAACTGGCTGCAACAAAAACCAAAAGCCAAACCGGATCGAAAACAAAGACGCGCAAGAACACGACGAACACGCAACGAACTCTAGCCGCGCGGACTGTCCGCCAGCACCCCGCGGACTGTCCGCCAGGTGCGGACAGAGCAGAAACAGCCCGACCCCGAAAGTCAACTCCCCCAAATCATCATCGGATTTCCCAAACGGTTGAAGCTATGGAGACAAGAGTTTGGGGTCTTGAAAAGCGTCACACAAGGATGCTATAGCCCAAAAATCTTGCCTCCTAACTCCCTAAATCACTGGGAATCGCGAATCCTTTGAGCACCACCGAAAACTAGCGCACCGAACGAAAAACTTCGAATCCAAGTGGTTTCCCGGCGTTTGAGGGCACAATATCAATTACAAAGATGCCCGAGACATCTATCCATGTATCCCTCAAAGAAATCCGGGGAGAAACCCACTCAAATCCGCGGAATCAAACCGGGAACAAAGGCACGAAAACAAGCACAAAAAAGGCCACGAAAACACAACCCCGAATCTTCTATACAAACCATGAAAGATTTACAAGGTCTAGCATGCCGCCCTAGCATCCATCCTTCTCAACAAATCTCTCATGAAGCTCTCATGCTAGCCTAGAGAAAATGGAAGAAAAAATAGCTACAAAAATGAGAAAGAGGAGGGGGGGAATGAAACCCTAAGTCGCGGAGAGAGAGAGCCATCCACACACCCTCATGGCTTATATATCAGGTCCCGCCGGAGTGGTAAATGACTCGACTACCCCTAACATAACTACTGGCGATACAACCCACGCAGGGGCATTTAGGTAATGTTTGTGGGTCTTGCCATCGGACGGCCACGCTTTTGCCGCACCCCGCGTCCTCCCGACGCAAGCCATGCGATCCCGCCGCGTGTCCTCCGCCTCGAAGCTTCCCGACACGCCCGGATCCCGTCTCCATCGTGTTGGGCCCTCGGACTTGGTTTTGAGGCCCAAACCAAGAAACCGTCCGCCGATGGTTTTGTGGGCAAACCACCAAACCCCGCGTGCTCGGTCCGGCCTCCCGCCAAATCACTTGACTTGACCGCCACCGTGCACCGGCTCGTCTGTCCATGACTTCGTCTTGCTCGTGTCGCCACCATGTGGCCCGCACCCAGTCCCGCTGTCCACCGGGTCCCTCGAACCGAGCCTACTTGTCTCTCCATCTCCCGGAGGCCCCTCAAGGCTGAAGACCTTTCGCGCCCGTTCTTCACCTGCAACAACACGAACTAGGCCGCAGCCTACACCTGCGCACTAAGCCAAGAGTCAGTCCAACACCCGTTGTCAATCACTCATCACTGAGGAGCGGTCATCCATCGACCACCGGGACGTTCCTGGTCCTCAATGCCCCCCTTGATGAGTGCATTGACAACACACAACGCGAAATGAAATTCAGAGAAAAAGGTAAAGGAAGAAGAAAGAAAAACAAAGAAGCTCAACTCATGACCAAAACCAAAGAAAGGCGAAGAAAGGTCACAAGCCAAGCAAAGCACAAACTCCACATCGAAAACAGCAAGAAAGCTCCCCCTGAACAAATGCAAGCTCCCCCGAACATGTGGATGCAAACTTCCAGATTTCAGCTCACCTCTTCTGAATTTTCATTAAGCTCACCTCTTCTCCCCCTTGTTGACAATGTATGAATCAAGGTGAAAATGCAGAAATGCAAAACAAAGCATATAAACATCTACATGAGCTTCTCAAGTAGGCCAAATCTAGTGTCAAAGGCTAAAACTGAGACAAGGATCACACAAATGAATCATAGCATAGTCAAAGCATTGCCACAAGTAATATATGAAAATACAAGCATGTGACAAAGCAGATTTTTCAGATTTAAGCAGTTTTACCAAAAGAAGGCTCGCTTCACATGTAAAAGCCTATCCATGTCACACTTGAGCCACAAACATGCATACCATTTAAAGATCATACAAGGATAGCAAATTCTCAGCAAAAGATCATGGCAAACACCCATAAAGCAAAGCATGTCATGTCAAAGCTCATGAGCCATGTGTCCACTTCGGGGAGACTTCTCCACTGGTGAACATCGTGCAACATGTTTTGCACCCATATGTGAAAGATAAGACATTTTAAACATAGACATGATGGATGGAGCATTTTTCAAGCATTATGCACGTCTTTTCAAGATTAATTCATTTCATGGTACATGAAGTGCCTTTGCGGCAAAAAGAAGCTTATGCTCCCCCATGAATGCAACATAGGCTAAACATTCACAATGATATCCGGCCTTTGGCCCAAATGCAAGAACAAGGCATCCAAGCACAATCTAAGCATGAAAAGCACATCTAGACCAAACTGTGACATGGATACACAACTACACATGAGTGGATCATATTTCATCAAAAATTAGTCAAGATTAGCATTTATTTCAAAAAGGGCTATCTCACCACACATATATCTCAAATATTTCAAGAGCATAGCCTCACATCACCATTTCTCCACACATATGACCAAAATCTCACAAATAGCCAAAGAGACTCAAATATGGCATATGAAAGAAGCTCATCATCCTAAAATGCAATATGATACAAATGCAACATGATATATGACAAGATGACTATCCTACCATGGTTTATACATCAAGCAAAGCATGTATATACATCAAAGTAAAACATGGTATGATACATATGGTACAGAAATGAAATCCCCCAAGAATCAACAAGAAAGGGCAACAAACCCCAAGTTCCCCCCGCAAGCGCACAAATGTAGCTTGGTCGAGAGGCTTCGTGAAAATGTCGGCTAGCTGATCTTGGGTAGAGACATGGCTCAGCACAATGGTTCCTTTCTCCACATTGTCCCTTAAGAAATGATACCTCACCTCTATGTGTTTGGTTCTGGAGTGAAGCACTGGGTTTTTGGCTACGCTTATGGCACTGGTGCTATCACAAAGAAGTGGGATCTGGGTGCACTCCTCACCAAAATCTCTCAAAGTGTATAAAATCCACAACGGTCGGGAGCAACAACTCGCGGCAAGCAACATACTCCGCCTCGGTGGTAGACCGAGCTACACTAGATCGCTTGCGGGAAGACCATGAGACCAACGAAGAACCAAAAAGCGGCAAGTGCCGAAGTAGACTTCCTCTCGACTCGACAACCAAAGCAAAATCCGCATCGGAAAAACCATGAAGAGAAAGAGTCGAGGAGGAAGAATACCAAAGGCCAAGACCGAGGGCGATCGTAGGTACCGAAGATCCTCTTGACGGCCGTCGATGTGATGTCCTCGGCGAAGCTCGAAAACGAGCGCACGGACACACGCCGAACCGTATGTCCGGCCTCGTCGCCGTCAAGTAGAGGAGGGAGCCGATCATGCTCCTGTACTCCCGCTGGTCCACTGGTTCTCCATCCTCATCCGCATCCAAAGTGGCCGTACTCCCCATGGGAGTCGACATCGGCTTCACATCTTGCATCTGGAACTTTCTCAGCATGTCTTTTGTGTACTTGGTCTGGTGCACAAATGTACCATCCTTCATCTGCTTGATCTGCAGCCCGAGAAAATACTGCAACTCGCCCATCATGCTCATCTCGAACTCCCTGCTCATCTCATCTGCAAACTTGGCAACAAGGTTATGTGACGAGCCACCAAAGACAATATCATCCACGTATATCTGAATAATCAACAAGTCATTTCCATGCTTGAGGAGAAACAAGGTCCTATCCACCGTACCCATCACAAACCCTCTGCTCAACAGAAACCCTCTCAATCTCCCATACCAAGCACGGGGCGCCTGTTTCAACCCATACAGAGCCCTTTTCAACCTGTATACCCTGTGTGGGTACAGCTCGCTCTCAAACCCCGGGTGGTCGCTTCACATACACTTCCTCCTCTATGACCCCATTCGAAAAGCACTCTTCACGTCCATCCGAAACAAATTGAACCCTTTAGCCACGGCAAAGGCTAGAAGGATCCGAATTGCCTCGGGACGGGCCACGGGAGCAAAGGTCTCCTCATAGTCGATCCCCTCCTTCGACTAAACCCCCGAGCAACAAGTCCGGACTTGTTCCTCACAACCATCCCATTCTCTCCCTCTTTGTTCTTCCAAACCCACTTGGTTCCTATGGGATGGCAATTTGGAGGTGGTTCAACTAACTCCCACACCTGGTTCCTCTCAAAGTTTTCCAACTCCTCATGCATAGAATTGACCCAGTTTGCATCAGATAAAGCATGTCCAATGTCCTTGGGCTCAAAAGTAGCAACAAAAGCAGCATGAGCAAAATGAGAGGAATTCCTGGACCTCGACCGTGTAGTGCGTTCATCGATGTTTCCAATGATCTTCGACAAGGGATGCACTTCTTGAATTCGCCGGGGAGCCTCACGCCTCGAGACTACCTCCCCCTCAACTTCAGCTTCTCTCGCCTGATCTTCTTGTTGCACCGTCGTTGTCCATGAAGTAGACGGTCCATGCTCCGTAGTGGTCGTAGGGGAAGTAGTGGGTACACACTCAGCTTCAGGCGCATGGTTCTCCCCATCATCATCTCCAGCTTCATCCTTCTCCTCTTCAAAGAGGTCCTCGGCCATCTCTTCATCACCGCACATTCAAAGCCAAGAGAGGTACATGGCATTGTCTCGTCGAAGGTCACCTCGCAAGTCTCCATGATTTTGTTAGTCTCAAGGTTAAGCGACCTATAGGCTCTAGAATGGTTAGCATATCCAAAGAAAATACCATCACTAGACCTAGCCTCAAACTTGTCGAGTTTTCCCTTCTTCGAATAAAGCATTTGCAGCCAAAGACTCGGAAATGACTCACCTTGGGTGCCCGACCATGCATCAGCTCATAACAGGTCTTCTTCTTGAAAGCTCGCAATAAAATCCTGTTGGAAACATGAAAAGCCGTATTGACCGCCTCAGCCCAATACCTCCTAGGAGTCATGTGCTCATCGAGCATCGTCCTAGCCATCTCACAAAGAGTCCGATTTTTCCTTTCCACGACTCCATTTTGAGGGCGCACATAAGGGGTCGAATACTGATGTTCAAGACCTAGATCACGACAAAAGGCATCAAAACAAGAGTTCTTGAACTCAGAGCCATTATCACTGCGGATAGCTCGAATAGCATTCCCATGCCTCTCATTTTTCAACCTCACGATCAGATCTCGAACAAAACCAAATATCTCACTCTTATCCTCCAAGAAGAACACCCAGGCATAGCGAAGGTAATCGTCCACCACAACAAGGACATACCACTTCCCACCCACCGAGCGAACTCGAGCTGGCCCAACAAGGTCCATATGCAACAGCTCTGTCGGACGCTCGGTCATGACATCGGTCAGGGGTGGATGGGGAGTGGCTACCATCTTACCATGCCTACAAGGAGCATAGACCAAATCCTTCTCAAGCTTCAACCTCGGCAATCCTCGGACAAGGTCAAGACCACTCAAGCGGGAAACCAAATCAAAGCTCAAGTGTCCCAACCGCCTATGCCATTTCCACAAATCAGAAGAAGGACCGGCCATCAAACAGCGAGCAGGACCCAAAGAACGAGAGAAATCAGCCCTGAAAATCTGACCCTCAGGGATGATCATACAGACATGATCACCTCGAGAATCAAGCAAACGAGACTCGCCAGACTTGAAACGCACCTCAAAACCCTCATCAGGCAACCGAGAAACCGAAAACAAATTGAAACCCAAAGACTTCACAAGAGCCACTCTCTTCAACGTTACCTTGTCACTTACGTGCACAACACCCTCGACAAAGACACCCTTCCTCGTCCATTGTCCCCAAATGTGATGTACATCTTTTCCTTCACGCGGGGTGAGGGCTGGAGAACCACTTCTTATCTCCGGTCATGTGTCGAGAACACCCGGAGTCAATCAACCAAATGTCCTCCAAGCCTCCCCGCCGTAGTCGAAACAAGAATGAGAGTGAGCTAGCGACTCGACACTGGGGTTAGCACAAAGAAAGTTAAACCAGTGTCGAGCCATCTGCTCAAAAGAAGGGTTAGCAAACATCACTCCCTTGCCACCAAACTTCCCATGTCCCATGGGAGGAGTACGAGCACCACGAGGGGGAAAACGTGGTCCGTAGTTCCTCTGGAACCCAAAGCTGCGATCATCGCCCCTGAACCCATATTGAGGACGAGTAGGGGGACGTCCAGCAAAACCACCACAAGCCCGACCAAACCTCTCACCAGCACGCACGCCATCCTCTCTCCTGACAAACCTCTCACCACCACCTTTCTGTGGGAACCTGCCAACACTCCTCACACTTCCCACACCCCGTGGAAGTGGCACTCTAGGCTCAGGAATACCATGAGACTGGCGATACCTGTCCTGGTTTGCTTGCTCCCTAGCAAGCCTCTCACCCCTCTTCCTCTTGTAGCAAAACTCTGCAAGGTGCCTCTCCTTGCCACAATACTCACACCTGAAGGGGATGGGTTTTGGTTTTGGCTCTGGCTTCTCACTTGGCTTCACACCCTTCTCACTCACAAACTTCACAGGTTTCTTGAGGTCATTTGTCTTGAGTGGAAATTTGGGTGGATCTTGGGTTGTGTCAAGCTTATTGCAAAGGTGGTTGGGCTTTGGTGTGAAAGAGTTCTTGGGTGCTTTTGGAAGTGGGACTTGGATCTCTCCGATCACCTCAAACTCGGGGTTAGACTCAACACACTTCTCGTACACACTCTCCCCACTGTTCTCTCCCACTTTCTCACCCAACTTCTCAAACCCCAAGCCACGACCATCAGCTCTCTTGAACTCCTCAATCATGATTTTCAATTGAGGTTCCTGCCCAGACAACCAACCCAACACCTTCCTCAAATAGTCATTCTCCTCATAGATGACATCCAACCGGGAAGTGAGTTCAAGATTGCGCAAAGTAACTTCATCACATCTAGTGCATGCATTCGCAACAGGAGATTTCAAAAATGCTTCCAAAGAACTAATGGTAGAACGAGCATCAACAAGCTTAGCATGCATAGTAGGACATGATTTGCAAGCACCAAGCAAAGTAGGTCTAGCCCTAAGCTCATCATACTCAGTCCTAAGAGCATCTAGTTTAGCCAAAGTGGAAGCATTCTTCTCATTGAGCAGTTTAATCTCATTCAACCAAGCATCACACTCAACACATTCAACATCATCAGGAGTAGTAGGAACAAGTTTCAAAGAGTCATTCTCAAGTTTCAATTCAAGCAATTTTGACTCTAGCTCTCCTACTTTCTCGCTAGCATTCTCAAGCTGAGCCCTAAGATCTTTCCTCATCTTTTTGGCATCTCTAAGCACACTATCGCGGTTGTCAAGCAAGCCATTCAATCTAGCAATCTCAGCAAGCAAAGAATCGGGGTCACGGTTTACCTCATCCTCCGAGTCGGAGTTGCTGTCCTCCTTCTCGCTCTTCTTGCTGCTTGAGCTATGGGCCATGCCACAAAAGCCTTCAAGCGCCACACAGCTCAACCCGCTGAGGTTTCGGCTTGCACTCTTCTTGCCCTTGCGCCTCCCGGCGTCTTCATCATCGCTGCATGAGCTTGACTGCTCCTCGCTTGAGCTTGAGTCGACGTCGCTCGCACCGGCCACCATCGCTCTTGCCTTGTTCTTCTTGTAGCCGCTCTTGCTCGGTCGCCGCTTGTCCTTGTCCTTGCTCTTGGACTTGCTGAAGTGCTTGCCCTTGGAGGAGTACTTGTCTTCACGCCTCGGATGCGCCTTGTACTCGTTCACCTTGTACTTGTTCTCCTCAGTTTCCGGGCACTCGGTGATGAAGTGGCCACGCTTGCCACACTTGTAGCATGTCCCTGAGCTCCGCCTTGCATTCCTCCGACTCTCGTGTAGTCGATCAAACCTCCTTGAGAGCAAGGCCAGCTCCTCCTCGCCCAGCACATCAAACTCCTCATCTGGAATGGACATAAGAGAAGACAAGGAAAATTGTCGACAGGAAGGGTTAGATTTGCCCTTTGATCCGCCCACAAGAGCAAGACTATGGTCAGTCGAGCCCTCATGCTTGGATTGCAACTTCCTGTCAACCTCAGCCGACTTGAGCTTAGAAAAGAGGTCATCCAACTCAATAGTCAAGTACCGCCGCAGACTCCTTGATGGCCTCAACCTTAGCACCCCAAACACTTGGGTCCAAGACATGCAAGAGCTTCAAAGCCTGATCATGCTCGGTGTAGGGAAAATCCTCAACATTAGCTTTCATGTTGTTCACGATGGCGGTGAACCTCTGAAACATCGCATCAATGTCCTCACCGGGAAGTGGAGTGAAATTCTCATATTGCATCCGGTAAGAGACAAAGAGGCGAGCCTTCACATGGTTATCACCACCGTGAGCAACCAACAACTTCTCCCAAATTTGCCACGCAAGATTCAAATGGCGAACACACTCAAACTCTGGATCACACAAGCTCCGGACCAAGTGATCAACGGCTTTTGCATTAGCCTCATACTTGGCCTTAGCACCGGCATCGGTCACCATAAGAGTATGGATGTTGACCGGAATAGCATAGGTCTTGTCAAGCACAATGAAATCCAACAGCTTCCCACGAAGAAAGATCATCATACGAGCCGCCCACTTGTGGTAACCCTTGCCATCGAAGTGCGGCGGACCGCCCCGCTCAACGTACGCCATCTTAGGATTCGAGACTTGTCAAAGTCGCAAAGAATCTGGCACCAAGATCTGATACCAATTGAAGGATCAGATGGCGACTAGAGAGGGGGGGGAGTGAATAGGAGCCGGTAAAAATTCTTCCCAAAGAACCCGGCCTATACCCTAGTCAAACCCCAGTCGCACACGAGCGATGGATCGAATCACACACCAATCGCCAAGACCACGAGGTTATGGATCAACCTCTAGTCGTAGGAACGTTTCCTTGAAGCACACACGGAAGCACTAGAAAAGGAAGGGAGGAATCGAACCAAGAAGCAAAGAGCACAGGCTCTGGCGGACCGTCCGGCTAGGAGGGGCGGACCGTCCGCGCAGGCCTCGCGGACCGTCTGACCTGAGGCCGCGGATTGTCCGCAACAGCACCGCGGACCATCCGGCCCAACACCGCGGACCGTCCGTTAAAGCACACGGGAACACCGAAGCGACCCGAGAAAAACGGATCGTCCGCCGAGGCCGGCGGACCGTCCGCGCCACCCGCGGACCGTCCGCTACTCAAGCCCGGACCGTCCGCAAACTGGCTGCAACAAAAACCAAAAGCCAAACCGGATCGAAAACAAAGGCGCGCAAGAACACGACGAACACGCAACGAACTCTAGCCGCGCGGACTGTCCGCCAGCACCCCGCGGACTGTCCGCCAGGTGCGGACAGAGCGGCTGGCCCGACCCCGAAAGTCAACTCCCCCAAATCATCATCGGATTTCCCAAACGGTTGAAGATATGGAGACAAGAGTTTGGGGACTTGAAAAGCATCACACAAGGATGCTATAGCCCAAAAATCTTGCCTCCTAACTCCCTAAATCACCGGGAATCGCGAATCCTTTGAGCACCACCGAAAACTAGCGCACCGAACGAAAAACTTCGAATCCAAGTGGTTTCCCGGCGTTTGAGGGCACAAGATCAATCACAAAGATGCATGAGACATCTATCCATGTATCCCTTAAAGAAATCCGGGGAGAAACCCACTCAAATCCGCGGAATCAAACCGGGAACAAAGGCACGAAAACAAGCACAAAAAAGGCCACGAAAACACAACCCCGAATCTTCTATACAAACCATGAAAGATTCACAAGGTCTAGCATGCCGCCCTAGCATCCATCCCTCTCAACAAATCTCTCATGAAGCTCTCATGCTAGCCTAGAGAAAATGGAAGAAAAAATAGCTACAAAAATGAGAAAGAGGAGGGGGAAATGAAACCCTAAGTCGCGGAGAGAGAGAGAGAGAGAGCCATCCACACACCCTCATGGCTTATATATCGGGTCCCGCCGGAGTGGTAAATGACTCGACTACCCCTAACATAACTACTGGCGATACAACCCACGCAGGGGCATTTAGGTAATGTTTGTGGGTCTTGCCATCGGACGGCCACGCTTTTGCCGCACCCCGCGTCCTCCCGACACAAGCCATGCGATCCCGCCGCGTGTCCTCCGCCTCGAAGCTTCCCGACACGCCCGGATCCCGTCTCCGTCGTGTTGGGCCCTCGTACTTGGTTTTGAGGCCCAAACCAAGAAACCGTCCGCCGATGGTTTTGTGGGCAAACCACCAAACCCCGCGTGCTCGGTCCGGCCTCCCGCCAAATCACTTGACTTGACCGCCACCGTGCACCGGCTCGTCTATCCATGACTTCGTCTTGCTCGTGTCGCCACCATGTGGCCCGCACCTAGTCCCGCTGTCCACCGGGTCCCTCAAACCGAGCCTACTTGTCTCTCCATCTCCTGGAGGCCCCTCAAGGCTGAAGACCTTTCGCGCCTCGTTCTTCCACGCAACAACACGAACTAGGCCGCAGCCTACACCTGCGCACTAAGCCAAGAGTCAGTCCAACACCCGTTGTCAATCACTCATCACTGAGGAGCGGTCATCCATCGACCACCGGGACGCTCCTGGTCCTCACTAATCACTGCATTGCATTCCCCATGTAGAAGTCCCCGACGGTAGCTATACGCTTGTGCCGGCTGACGAGGACGAGGGAGCAGGAGGAGACGTGCACTACATGACCATTGAGCAAGACCCGGACCAAAGTTCGGAAGTGTGTGTGTCTGCTTGTGCTGACGAAGGCAAGCCCCAGTTTATTCATTAACCTATATGTTTCTTTACACTTCTGAATTTAGTTCTTGTTATCTTATGTGCATTTACGTTCAGGAGTTGAAATGAAACCCTAGTTGCATGATCCATAAGTACCTATGATCTTTTACTAGCATGTTAGGTCGCTAGTGCTATGCTTTAAGGATCCGGTACAAGTCGAGTGATGTTCGTCACTCGCGAGAATAGGATCTCCTTTATGGAATCACCATATGTTAAATGGATTGCTCATGTGGTAAGAGCATGGGATTTGGGTTCCGGTCCAATGGCTTCGTTGGTTAAGTGTTTGAAAGTACTAAACACTTGTCGGAAATGGGTACGATAAGACTAGTACCTAAATGAGGCGGTACGGTGTTTTACTATCACTACTCTTGGGGTTGCGGCCCCAGGCTCGCCACCCGAGTGCATGCGTGAGGCTGGGTGACCTTGGTGGCGTAGCCCAGATGAACCTTGTACTTAAGACTGTGAGCTATTATCGCCAAACCGAAGAATGACGGGAACCGCTGGTTGGTGAACTCTTAGTGAGGGCACCTCCCGTGTGTTTAGGTCCACCTTGCAAGGTTATGAATCAATCGATTGTCGGCCTCTCACCGTCATCTGAGACTACTTACCCGACTGGCCATGATATCCCTTTAAGATGGAACTTTGTGAAGATTATCACCTTGATTAATTGTTTGTACAACCTTGGTTGCAATAGTTGCTGATTTAGTAATGATTACTTCTACTAGAACTTGAGCTAAAATGTGAAAGTAAGGATTCACTACTTAGTAGCTTTTTGGCAAACAAACCCACCTGCCAAAAGCCTGGCATGACTAGAGGTAAAGTCTTCTTTTAGACGGGTAAGTCGTGCTGAGTATTAGTATACTCAGCCTTGCTTTATAAATGTTATTTCCAGGTAATGCATCTGATGTGTGGCCCAGAGAACTTCCACCCGGCTGGGAGCTGGAATGGGTGGATGATGAAGAATGATTGCATCATGGACAGGCCTCCTATGATGTGATCGTATCGTTTAGTTATCTTCTGCTGTTTACAATAAACTCTGAACCATTTACTTTCATGTCAAAGAACTATGTTTGTAATAATGAATCCTACGGGGATGTGATGGTTAATTTGTAAGGCACTCTGGACTCTCTTTCGTGGGGGTTTTAATGCATACGTTCGATTCTCTCTGTGTTGTCAAGTGATTTACCGTGCGTTAACCCAGCAACACTCAATGGGATACTTCTTTATTATCGCTTAATGACCAAATAGAGTGGTTTAGGCGATAGTACGAAATTATCTCGGGCGGGGTTGTCACAGTTGGTACCAGAGCATCCGTATGCACCAGAGTGATTAGATTAATACTAATCACATAATTTACAATAAAACTTGCCAAGATTGATTGGATTTTGAAATCCGTTGGATGGTTAAGGAATGATCTAGATCGAGAGGCCCTAGAGGGAATTTGGGGTTCTTTAAGGTGGCATAAGAATCTATGGTTTATTTTGCTAACTTCCAGCACCTTAATTTATGCCAGACTTACTTTATTACACAACCAAACTAGATGGGCCACGTGTTTAATACGTGTGCTGTTCCGCATCACGGGAATTGCGAGGGTTGATGGAGTGATCCCTTCCACAGATCCCATCTTCGCGTCTAGATATGAGTTTTGGTGTCGCCACGTGTCTCATACGTGTGCATTCCGCATGTCGATCATGCGAGGCAAGGATACACTCCATTCAAACGGAGGGTGTCCGAGGTTGGACGCTGTCCATGCAGCGGCTTGACGCATGGATACCGTTTCTATAAGTGAACGGTAATGTATGTGAACGCTTTCGTGACGTGTTGGCACGAAAGGTTCGTTTTCTGCAGGTACACTAACAACGTTCATAAGTCGTTAAGTATGAATCGAATAGCTCCGACTAGTTATTATAAGGAGAGCCGATTATAAGCTTGCCACTGGCAATAACTACATTTTTGGATCTAGCTGTTTAAGGTCGTTTAAGGCGTGTGCATGCATAATTAAGATCTTGTTGAACCTAAAATTTGTTCCTTGTTGCTTGAATAACTTTTCTAAGTAAATTGGTTGATCTTAAATAAGGTTTTCCTCTCTTTCGAGTTTAGGAAAATTTTTGGCGGATTCTGTCTCTGTCATTTCTCAATTTTTGTAGCCAAATCTGTAAGGAATCTGACTAGACATCCTTTAGGAAAGTTGTTTCTTATCAAGTTGAGCATCGACTGGGAAATTTTCATGATTTTAGGAATTTTCCGCAGAGAGTTATGCTCAGTTTAGTGAGGTTCTCTTCTGTTGTTTTTCAAGAGCAGCATCCATCTGCAAATGAAATCTTTCGAGCATGTTCCAATCCAATCTAGATCTACCTTTGAATACCAAAAGTGTGCACAATCATGTCTTTGAGTTGCTGTGAAAATTTGGGAATTTTTGGGGCCCTGGTTTTTATGTTATGAGTTTTTGTTCATACCTACCAGATTTTACCCTTTTGCTCATTGATGTCGATTGATATCTAACGTGTAGTTCCTAATTTTTGTACAGATGGCGCAGCCACCGATCTACGAGATCGACGCGGACGGTACTATTCGTACCGATGCCCTTCACTGGGAGGGTTTTCCCCGCATTTTGTGGGAGACCCTCAGTGAGGTGGGCTACGTTACGCTGCCGCCGTACGAGGTGGTCTCTTTTTGGGACCAAGGTGTTCCCTACGCCCGCACGACCACTACCGTGCTTCTCCACCCCGAGCACCCGGAGTGGGCGGACTTGAGCTTGATGTTCTTTGCTCACCACGGTGTCGAGTCAGTTGAGTCCGCGGCCATGCAGATTCTTCACACTTTCTGCGAGCAGCACCCGGACGAGGTGATGCTCACTGCGCTGGGTTTGTTCCCGGCCATGGACCCACTCGACCCTGCTTGGCGAGAGTGTCTCTCGCTCACCGACGTGTTGCTCATGGCAAACCCTCCAGCGGTTGTTGTGCGCCAGCTTCTGAGGTTCTTGGAGGCGGTGTACAACATGCAGGTGTTTCGTCTTTCCACTCAGGGTATGCTCTCAGTTGTGTTGATGGACTCCACAGCGATGAGGGATATCCTCACCCTCGACCTTCAGTACGAGCGACAGACCGTTGCTCACCTCCAGTAGAAGATTGTTACGCTTTAGGACGAGTGTATTCAGTGGCATTAGGAGCATGCCGAGCTCACAGAGCAGCTGTTCGCCCGAGATCACGCTCTTGAGATGACTCAGGTGCAGCTAGCTCACACTGAGGCCCAGCGTTTTGCCTTGGTGCAGAACGTGGTTGAGATGCAGAACCAGGTAGCCGAGATGGAGATAGAGGTAGAGGTGTGGCAGGCGATGGCCCAGCAGGGGCAGAAGCCGCCGATCGCACCACCAGCCAGACCTGCCGCTCCAGATGAGCTACAGGGAGTTTCGGGCTTGAGCGAGGATAGTGTTGGTGGTCCCCCACCGACTCTCCGGACACAAGCGCTGGCTCCGCTGCGGGCTATTAGTGGTGTAGCAATTGTCTTTTGGAGGGAAATCATGTACTCTTAGTTTAGCCTCCTCAGCTAGCTTTTGTGTAAGGGTAGAGGCTGCTCAGAGAGTATAATTGATGACCTTTTGTTGTACATAAGTTTGTAAGCGATCCCCAGACTCCGCATCATGTAATGTTTGGATGGACATCTCATGTCGTCATGTTTCAATGAATAAATTAGGGTTGTTGTGATCAAAGTTTCGCCTTGTGATGAATACCAATTTTGTGTGTTATGTTGTGGAGATTATTCTCACCAAAATTCACCACCGTTGCATAAGCATACCGAAAATTTTAGCGAAAATTGTGATGTTCGGCCTACAACAAAAACAGCTAGGCAGAACCTCGGTGTTGGAATTTTTCGGGCATGTTAACGTTGGAATTGGACCTCGGGTTGAATACCAATGTTGGAGCTCATTAAATTTTGTATTTGCTGACCAAAAATGGGAGTTTTTGCTATTAAGGGAAGAAAGTGATGAATTTTCTAGTAACTCAGCTGTGTTGTCCGGTTTTCACCAAATTGATGCTATGAGTTTTCGTTTTGCATATTCTTCTTGTGGATGATGTAAACAAGCTTGTGAATATGTAACTAATGAAAATCTCATGGATTTCAGATGGTGGGACAAACTTGTACTTCTCCCAATGGTTTTGGTGCAAGTGGGAGTGACGCTCCGCCTCCTCCTCCCAACATGACCATTCAAGAGCAGTTTATGGTCACCCAAACTGAGGTGATGCAGCAGCTCCTGCAAATGCAGCAGCTCGCTCAGTAGCTGTAGAATAATCCTCGTGGGGAGAACATCGACGGCCAGCTTCGAGTCACCAAGTATGAGCATTTTTATGCCATGAAGCCCCTGACTTTCGAAGAGGCCAAGGAGCCATTGGCTGCCGATGCGTGGATCAGGGCCATTGAGGCCAAGTTCTCTGTGTTCACCTTGCCCTGCGCTGAGGAGCGTAAGGCCAGCTTCGCTGCCCTACAGCTCCGGGGTGCAGCGTTGATATGGTGGGAGAACTTCAAGACCATGATTCCTGCCGGGCATCAAATCACATGGGCTGAATTCAAGAAGGCCTTCAAGGAACATCACATTCCTAAAGGTCTCATAGATAGAAAGATGAAGGAGTTGCTTGCTCTAAAGCAAGGGTCTAACACGGTGTATGAGTACGCTAAGAAGTTCAATGCCCTGTGTCAGTATGGTGGGCATCATGTTGACAATGATGCCAAGAAGATAGAGCGTTTCCGTGATGGGTTACACAGGGATCTCTATGAGAGGCTTAATCTTTATGAGCCTAACAGTTATCAGGACCTTGTGAACAAGGCCATTTCTCAAGAGGATGCCATGTCCAAAGCCCAAAGGGATAGAAAGAGGCAGGCTGGATTCACTGCTACTGGTGGGTCGGGCAAGAAATTCCGCTTTATCAAGAAAGGTACTCAGGGTCCTCCCCAGTCATCTTCAACTGGACACTGGAGGGTGACCCCGTCTCAGAACAAGCCATCTGGGAACTTCCAGTTCCGTAAGGCACAACAGCAGCCATACAAGCCTAATGCACCCCAGCCAACCACAACAACAACAACAGTGCTATCAAGGATCGTCGCTGTTATAATTGTGGGCAGCCCGGTCATTACATCAATGAGTGCCCTATGCCCCGACAGAACAAGCAGGGTGAAAGCTCAGGCTTCCGTCAGGGGAACCAAGGCAAGAAGCCCATGGTGCAAGTCAAGAAGGGTAAACTCAACTTCACTACCTTGGCTGACATCCCAGAGGGAGCAGCAGTGCTGACTGGTACATTCTCTATCCGTGATTACCCCGTTAGAATTTTGTTTGATTCTAGAGCAACCCATAGTTTCATTAGTGAAAGTCTAGTGAGCCGTGACGCCCCAGGTTTTTAATTAACCCTAACAGCCGGTCAACCCAGCTGACGGTGGTCAAATCACGGTCAACCTGGGCCCTCACCTTGAAAAACCCACTAACCGACTCTAGTGACCCATTTTGACTAGTAAACACACTTGTGGGGCCAACCCATGGTCAAAGACTCGGTCAAACCCCTTTGACCCCTAGTGTCCATAGATGTGTGCCGGAACTTTTGCCGCGTTCTCCAAAATTCACCTAAACACTTAAAATTCTACCTTTATGAAAGTTGTCCATCTTGTTGAGGGACACAACTTTCATGTAGATTGGCATTTCAAATTTTGAGTGGAAAAGCTTGAAAAATTGGCTCTAAGGATAGGATCTACTATTCAGTCAAACCGGTTGACATTCAAAGTTGGCATTTGAATTTCTCTCTCGATTTGAATCCAAACCACAATCGGTTTTAGCCAAATTCTAGAGGGTAGACCCATCTACAACTTTCATGTCTATTGGTTGTGACGCTTACATGTGAATTTTTGAGAAAAGTGCAAGCCAACAGGAGCACACCGCTCGGATCGGGCCGAGAGCGCGCCTGGCGCGACGTCGCGCGCTCCGGCGCGACGCCACGCGTCACCGACGCGCCGCCGCCGTGCACCGCCGTACTACGGCCGATCCTTGAAGTTTGGGCGTGAGCCCGGTGTGCATCGGCATTGCACGCACCTCCGAGCCGCATCTCGGCCGGGAGAACCCGCGCGCCACGCGGCGTGCGCGCGCTCGCCGCGGCGCTGTCGGTCCGCCCGCCGCGCCCGCACGCCGAGGCCCGCCGTACCGCGCCATCACGCGCCGGTCGCTTCGACGTGAGATGAATCTACCACGGTGCGCGCGTATCGGCTATAAAAGCCCTCAGTCAAGACTCCCGCTCGAGCACACCGCGGTCCGCCGCCCGCCATTGCTGCCGCCGCCTTGAGCTCGCGTCCCCACTCGTGCTAGCCGCCGGCCAACCACTCCACTAGCTTCCCTAGACCCAAGTGCACCTCCCGGGGTCACGTGTTGTCCAAGCCTGCGCCCTCCTCGCCGGAAACCCGAGCCGCCGCGGCAACCACCGCCGGCCGCCGTCGATCCCCCACGCCGGCGGCCCCTCCGTCCCAACTCCGACCACCCGTCGACCCTAGGTGAGCTCCTAGTCGAGCCCCACCGCTTGCCCGACCGGGAGCGCCGCCGGCTCGCCGGAATTGGCCGAAGCCGCGCCGCCTCCCACGGCCAAGGACCCAATTGCAGGGATTAACATCTTAGCAGAGTGTTTTGTGTAAAATTTAGGACCGGTCTATAATGAAAGTTATCTAGGTTTTCTTGCAAGTTGGTCCAGTGCAGTAGAAAATCCCTAGACAATTGTAGAAATTCAGAAAATTTCAAAACCAAATTTTTTAGATTCATGTAAAGAAATCCTACAACTTTTGTTATTTTCACAAGGTCTGATTCTGGATATTTTTAACATGAAAAATAGGATTGTGAAATACCTAGATCTGCCATAACTCAAAAACTACAACTTCTCTCCATCCAAGTTTTGGATATGTTATATGTCTTGTCATGGCTAGCTCTTGTGCCAAACATTGCACAAAGTTATGCAGTAAATCTTTTTATATAAATTGTTTTCCATTGCTGCAGAAACTGCCTAGATGATTTTTGTAGCTAAAAATATTTATGTTTTCGTGCCCAACTTGTGCATGCTGTCTTGTTATGTCAAAACACACCACTGGTGAATTAATCATGATTTTTGGTTTAATAGAAATATTTATTCTTAATTTGTGCATGTTTTCCTTTGTAAATTAATGAAGCAAGATCAGTAGAGTTTCTAGGTGTACATGCTGGTTCTTTAGGCTTGTTTAGGACCAGAGAGCATGCATGAGAAAGTTTGGATCATTTTGATGCTCATTTATTTTTGTATGCATTTAATTTGAATCACTAACTAGTCTTTGTTATTTTCCATAATATTTTGTTCCCTAGCCTCCAAGCCTTACTTGTGGGTCCAGTGGACCATTATAGGTGCTGACATGCTTAAGAACCATTTCTTTAATTTTTTTTGTGATTTATTGCTCAATAAAAAGCCTTAAAGCCCTTTTAAAAGATTAAAGAACAATTAATAAGGAAAATCCCTTTTTAATTCATTTCCCTTTTTGGAAAGTTTTACCTAACTTAATTAAAAGTTAATAAAATATCCATGCTGGTAAGGAATTAATTCATGAATAAAAATATTGTTCATACCCTTGCTAGTGAGAGGAAAAGGATTAAACCTTCACATAAAATAACAAGTACAAGGAGACATTAATTCAAATGTGCAATAAAAGAATGAATCATGTATAACCAATAACCTTCCTAAAAGAGATGTGTTATCTAGATACTTGTTAAGGTGAATATGACCGACAAGAGTTGGCTAAGATAACAACCTGTCACATCACCTGAACCTTGCATTGCATTCCGTGTAGATCTTTCGGACGGTGACTACTCCCTCGTCCCGGAAACCGAGGAAAGAGGAGCAGAAGCTTCGCTGCAGTACGTGGATGTGCTCGACGACACCGAGGGTGCCCAGGCTAACCTAGCTGATGAAGGCAAGCTCCGGTGCATCTAACCTAGTTTTCAAATTCCTTATTCAATTATCTATGGATGCTTGTGCATTTAAGTTCAGGAGTTGAATGGAACCCTAGTTGCATGATCCCTAGGTACCTTTGTCCTTACTAGTATAATAGGTCGATAGCTGCTAAGCTATAGGACCATTACAAGTCGAGTGAGGACCTCACTCGCGAGAATAGGTTCCTAGATAGGAATCACAATATATCCTTAATTGCGTTGCTCATGTGGTAAGAGCATGGGATTTGGGCTCCGGTCCAATGGCTATTGTGGGTTAAGTGTTTGAACGTACTAAGTACTTGTCGGGAATGGGACCGGTAAGCCTAGTACCTTAATGAGACGGCTAGGGATGGAACTGTCACTACTCTTGGGGTTTGTCTCACGGCTAGCTACCGGTGGTGTATGGTGAGTCCGGGTACTTTGCGAGGTATTTCGGATAGCCTGCACCAAAGACTGTGGCCTTTTATCCCAACCCGAGGATTTTTGGGAACTGCTTGGGAAGTTGTCCTTGCGGGGGCAGCCTACCGTGTGTTTAGGTCTACCTTGCAAGGTTTGAATCAATCGATTGTCGGCCTCTCACCGTTATCTGAGACTGCTTACTCCACCAACCATGAGATCCCTAATGATGGAAGATGATGAATACTATGTTTGATTAATTGTATTGAACAACTTTGTCTGTACTAGCTGGCAACTGTAGTAAAGATTAAACCCACTAGAACTGGTGCTAAAATCTTGAAAGTAAGGACATACTCTTTGTTACTTTTCAGCAAAAAGCAACTCAGTGGCCAAAAGCCTTTCATGTCTAGATTGGTGAAGTAGTTATCACCGAAGGGTAAGTCTTGCTGAGTATTAGTATACTCAGCCTTGCTATAATATGTTGATCCAGGTAATGCTTTCGGTGATGTGTGGCCCGGAGAGATCCCGCCCGGCTGGGAGTTGGAGTGGGTGGAGGACGATGACTGAAGGCATCATGGATGGCCTCCCGTGGTGTTTCCGCTTCCCGTTAGTTTATTTCCGCTGTTTCAAAACTCTGAACTGCTTCTTTATGGCAAAAACTCTGGTTTGTAATAATTAAACCCCTCGGGGTACAAATTTGGATGTTAATGATGATGTATCTCTGGACTCGCCTTCGAGTGAGTTTTAATGCATATATGTCGATCCTTGTTGCTATTCAAGTGATTTACCGGGCGTTAACCCGACGACTAACGACAGGATGATACTTTATTGTCACTTTTATTATCGCTTAATGACCAAAGTGGATTGGTTTAGGCGATAGTACGGTATTTTCCTGGGCGGGTTGTCACAAGTTGGGATTACACTCTTGTCATACCAAAGAGTCTTTCGTCGTAGACACGGCGGGAGGAAGAATCCTCTTCAACACTATAACCAAAGTTGTACCTTTGTAGCTTGGCAGCAAAACTTTCTTAACCAACCTGATTCATTTGGGGTTGGGAGGTCCATATGTGATTCTAGGAATGAATTGGTGGAACCAACATCAAGTTGTTTTGGACATTGCCACGAGGATGATAGAAATCCATTCCCCTACCAGTGGTCATACCACCTTGTACCTACCCAAGGTAGAGGGCATAAATCCTTGTTCCTATGCTGCCGTAACCATCCAACTAGAAGACATTCCAACAGTGTGCGAATATCCAGATGTGTTTCCCGACGACTTGCCTGGTATGCCACCAGACAGGGACGTCGAATTTGTCATAGAACTTCAGCCAGGCACCACACCTATATCTAAAAGGCCTTACCGAATGCCACCCAAAAAGCTGGCTGAGTTGAAAGTTCAATTGCAAGAATTGCTTGATAAGGGCTATATCTGCCCAAGTTCTTCTCCTTGGGGAAGCCCCGCTCTTTTTGTGAAAAAGAAAGATGGTAGTTTGCGGATGTGTGTTGACTATCGTCCACTCAATGCGGTGACAATTAAGAATAAATATCCGTTGACCCGCATTGATGTTCTCTTTGATCAATTGGCTGGTGCCAAGGTCTTTTCCAAAATCAATCTTCGATCAGGCTATCACCAGATCAAGATTCGGGCAAGTGACATTCCAAAGGCAGCCTTTTCCACCTGATACGGTCTTTATGAATTCCTAGTGATGTCTTTTGGTCTCACCAACGCACCTGCCTATTTCATGTACCTTATGAACTCAGTCTTCATGAATGAACTGGACTAGTTCGTAGTGGTCTTCATTGATGATATTCTCATTTATTCCAAGAGCAAAGCCGAGCATGCGAAGCATCTTCGTATTGTCTTGCAGCGATTGAGAGATCACAAACTCTATGCCAAATTCTCTAAATGTGAGTTCTGGCTGGATAGTGTGAAGTTTTTGGGTCACACTATTTCCAAAGAGGGTATCTCCGTGGATCCTAGCAAAGTGCAGGAGGTCATGGATTGGAAGCCACCCAAGTCGGTACATCAAATCTGTAGCTTTCTGGGTCTAGCAGGTTATTATCGTCGGTTTATCCCGGACTTCTCCAAAATAGCTAAACCCATGGTTTAACTATTGAAGAAGGGTGTCAAGTTTGTGTGGAGTGAGGAGTGTGACCAAGCTTTCCATACCTTGAGCAAACACTTAACCTCAGCTCCCGTATTGACTCAACCGGATATGTCCAAACCGTTTGAGGTGTTTTGTGATGCTTCGGGCACTGGTCTTGGTTGCGTGCTCATGCAAGAAAACCGAGTCATTGCCTACGCTTCACGGGCACTTCGACCTCATGAGAAGAATTATCTGACTCATGATCTTGAGCTAGTAGCAGTCGTGCATGCCTTAAAACTTTGGTGGCACTACTTGATGGGTAATCACTGCAATATCTACACCGATCACAAGAGTCTCAAGTATATTTTCACTCAATCTGACTTAAATATGAGACAAAGAAGATGGTTGGAATTAATCAAGGATTATGATCTGGAAGTCCATTATCATCCCGGCAAAGCTAACGTGGTTGCAGATGCGCTTAGCCGCAAGCATTGCAACTATGTGACGTTAGAGCTGAAGAATGAAACTTTATGTGAAGAAATGAGGAAGCTTAGCTTGGAAGTGGTCGAGCATGGCAGGCTTCATGCTGTCTCGATCGAATCTTCTCTCCATGAGAGAATTGCTATAGCTCAACTCATTGATGAAGAGGTCCTGAAAATCAAGCAGAAATTGGAAGAAGGAGACCCCAAGTATGATTGTTTCCAGAGGGACGGCAAGGGAGTTGTTTGGTTCAGACAAAGACTAGTGGTACCTCGGGATCAAGACCTAAAGAAGGAAATTTTAGATGAGGCCCATCTCTCTAAGTTCACCATTCACCCCGGAAGTACCAAAATGTACCGAGATCTTAGGGAAAACTTTTGGTGGTCAAATATGAAAGGTGAAATAGTCGAGTATGTGTCCAGTTGTGATACATGCCAAGGAATCAAGGCTAGTCACCTAAAGACCGCAAGTCAGATGCAACCATTGTCCATTCCTGCATGGAAGTGGGACGACATCAGCATGGATTTCATTGTCGGGTTACCTCTCACGCCCCGGAAGCAAGATTCTATTTGGGTAATAGTGGACCGGCTTACCAAGACCGCTCACTTTATCCCCGTTCACACTAACTATTCAGCTGAGCGCTACGCGGAAATCTACATCAATCTCGTAGTGCGCTTACACGGTGTCCCCAAGACTATCTTGTCAGATCGAGGCACTCAATTCGTTGCTCGCTTTTGGTGAGGACCAGGAGCATCCCGGTGGTCGGTGGTTGACCGCTCCTCAGTGATGAGTCATTGACAACGGGTGTTGGACTGACTCTTGGCGTAGTGCGCAGGTGTAGGTTGCGACCTAGTTCGTGTTGTTGCAGGTGAAGAACGGGCGCGAAAGGTCTTCAGCCTTGAGGGGCCTCCGGGAGATGGAGAGACAAGTAGGCTCGGTTCGAGGGACCCGGTGGACAGCAGGACTAGGTGCGGGCCACATGGTGGCGACACGAGCAAGACAAAGTCATGGACAATCGAGCCGGTGCACAGTGGCGGTCGAGTCAAGTGGTATGGCGGGAGGCCGGACCGAGCATGTGGGGTTTGGTGGTTTGCCCACAAAACCATCGAAGGACGGTTTCTTGGTTTGGGCCTCAAAACCAAGTCTCAGGGCCCAACACGACGGAGACGGGATCCGGGCGTGTCGGGAAGCTTCGAAGCGGAGGACACGCGGCGGGATCGCATGGCTTGCGTCGGGAGGACGCGGGGTGCGGCAAAGGCGTGGCCGTCCGATGGCAAGACCCACAAACATTACCTAAATGCCCCTACGTGGGTTGTATCGCCAGTAGTTAAGTTAGGGGTAGTCGAGTCATTTACCACTCCGGCGGGACCTGATATATAAGCCATGAGTGTGTGTGGATGGCTCGCTCTCTCCGCGACTCAGGGTTTCATTTCCTCCCTCCCATTTCTCATTTTCGTAGCTATTTTCTTCTCCATTTTCTCTAGGCTAGCATGAGAGCTTCATGAGAGATTTGTTGAGAGGGATAGATGCTAGGGCGGCATGCTAGACCTTGTGAATCTTTCCTGGTTTGTATAGAAGATTCGGAGTTGTGTTTTTTCGTGGTCTTTTTGTGCTTGTTTTCGTTCCTTTGTTCTCGGTGCGATTCCGCGGATTTGAGTGGGTTTCTCCCCAGATTTCTTTGAGGGAAACATGGATAGATGTCTCGTGCATCTTTGTGATTGATCTTGTGCCCTCAAACGCCGGGAAACCACTTCGATTCAAGGATTTTCGTTCGGTGCTCTAGCTTTTGGTGGTGCTCAAAGGATTCGCGATTCCCGGTGATTTAGGGAGTTAGGAGGCAAGATTTTTGGGCTATAGCATCCTTGTGTGACGCTTTTCAAGTCCCCAAACCCTTGTCTCCACAGCTTCAACCATTTGGGAAATCCGATGATGATTTGGGGGAGTTGACCTTCGAGGTCGAGCAATTTTATGCTCTGTCCGCGCGGCGCGGACGGTCCGCGTGGAGGCCGCGGACGGTCCGCGAGTTGCGTGTTCGTCGCGTGTTCGTCGTGTTCTTGTGCGTCTTTGCTTTCGATTCGGTTTGGCTTTTTGGTTTTTGTTGCAGCTGGTTCGCGGACGGTCCGAGCTTCAGTAGCAGACGGTCCGGGACCCACGCGGACGGTCTGCCCGGTCTTCGCGGACGGTCCGCCCGGTCTTCGCGGATGGCCCGTTTTTCTCGGGTCGCTTCTGTTGGTTCTGTGTGCTTTATTGGACGGTCCGCGGCGTAGGGCCGGACAGTCCGCAGTGTTGGCGCGGACGGTCCGCGGCAGCAGGCCGGACGGTCTGCAAGGCCAGTGCGGACGGTCCGCCCCTCCTGGCCGGACGGTCTGCCAGAGCCTGTGTGCTTTCTTGGTTCGATTCCTCCCTTCCTTTCTTGTGCTTCCGCGTGTGCTTCAAGGAATCGTTCCTAGGACTAGAGGTTGATCCATAACCTCGTTGTCTTGGCGATTGGTGTGTGATTCGATCCATCGCTTGTGTGTGACCGGGATTTGTCTAGGATATAGGCCGGGTTCCTTGAGGAGAATTTGTACCGGCTCCTATTCACTCCCCCCTCTCTAGTCGCCATCTGATCCTTCAATTGGTATCAGAGCTTGGTGCCGGATTCTTTGCGACTTTGACAAGTCCCGAATCCTAAGATGGCGTACGTTGAGCGGGGCGGTCCGCCGCACTTCGATGGCAAGGGTTACCACAAGTGGGTGGCTCGTATGATGATCTTTCTTCGTGGGAAGTTGTTGGATTTCATTGTGCTTGACAAGTCCTATGCTATTCCGGTCAACATCTATACTCTTATGGTGACCGATGCCGGTGCTAAGGCCAAGTATGAGGCAAATGCAAAAGCCGTTGGTCACTTGGTCCGGAGCTTGTGTGATCCTGAGTTTGAGCGTGTTCGCCATTTGAATCCTGCTTGGCAAATTTGGGAGAAGTTGTTGGTTGCTCATGGTGGTGATAACCATGTGAAGGCTCGCCTCTTTGTCTCTTACCAGATGCAATATGAGAACTTCACTCAACTTCCCGGTGAGGACATTGATGCGATGTTTGAGAGGTTCACCGCCATTGTGAACAACATGAAGGCTAATGTTGAGGATTTTCCGTACACCGAGCATGATCAGGCTTTGAAGCTCTTGCATGTCTTGGACCCAAATGTTTGGGGTGCTAAGGTTGAGGCCATCAAGGAGTCTGGGCAGTACTTGACTATTGAGTTGGATGACCTCTTTTCTAAGCTCAAGTCGGCTGAGGTTGACAGGAAGTTGCAATCCAAGCATGAGGGCTCGACTGACCATAGTCTTGCTCTTGTGGGTGGATCAAAGGGCAAATCTAACCCTTCCTGTCGACTGTTTTCCTTGTTTTCTCTTATGTCTATTCCAGATGAGGAGTTTGATGTGCTGGGCGAGGAGGAGCTGGCCTTGCTCTCAAGGAGGGTTGATCGACTACATGAGAACCGGAGGAATGCAAGGTGGAGCTCAGGGACGTGCTACAAGTGTGGCAAGCGTGGCCACTTCATCGCCGAGTGCCCGGAAGCGGAGGAGAACAAGTACAAGATGAGCGAGTACAAGGCGCACCCAAGGCGTGAAGACAAGTACTCCTCCAAGGGCAAGCACTTCAGCAAGTCCAAGAGCAAGGACAAGGACTAGGGCGACCGAGCAAGGGCGGCTACAAAAAGGACAAGGCAAGAGCCATGGTGGCAGGTGCAAGCGACATCGAATCAAGCTCAAACGACGTGCAGTCAAGCTCAAGCAGTGAAGATGAAGATGCGGGAGGCGCAAGGGCAAGAAGAGTGCAATCCGAACCTCGGTGGGGCCGAGCCGTGTGGCGCTTGAAGGCTTTTGTGGCATGGCCCATAGTTCGAGCAGCAAGAAGAGCGACAAGGAAGACAGCGACTCCGACTCGGAGGATGAGGTAAATCGTGACCCCGACTCTTTGCTTGCTGAGATCACTAGGTTGAATGGCTTGATTGACAACCGTGATAGTGTGTTGAGAGATGCTAAGAAGATGAGGAAAGATCTTAGGGCTCAACTTGAGAATGCTAGTGAGAAAGTAGGAGAGTTAGAGACCAAATTGCTTTAATTGAAATTTGAGAATGACTCTTTGAAACTTGCTCCTACTACTCCTGATGATGTTGAATGTCTTGAGTGTGATGCATGGTTGAATGAGATCAAGTTGCTTAATGAGAAGAATGCTTCCACTTTGGCAAAACTAGATGCTCTTAGGACTGAGTATGATGAGCTTAAGGCTAGACGTACTTTGCTTGGTGCTTGTAAATCATGTCCTACTATGCATGCTAAGCTTGTTGATGCCCGTTCTACCATTAGTTCTTTGGAAGCATCTTTGAAATCTCCTATTGCAAATGCATCTCGTAGTCGTGATGAAGTTACGTTGCGCAATCTTGAACTTACTTCCCGTTTGGATGTCATCTATGAGGAGAATGACTATTTGAGGAAGGTGTTGGGTTGGTTGTACGGGCGGGAACCTCAATTGAAAATCATGATTGAGGAGTTCAAGAGAGCTGATGGTCGTGGTTTGGGTTTTGAGAAGTTGGGTGAGAAAGTGAGAGAGAACAGTGGGGAGAGTGTGTATGAGAAGTGTGTTGAGTCTAACCCCGAGTTTGAGGTGATCGGAGACATCCAAGTCCCACTTCCGAAAGCACCCAAGAACTCTTTCACACCAAAGCCCAACCACCTTTGCAACAAGCTTGACACAACCCAAGATCCACCCAAATTCCCACCTAAGACAAATGACTTCCAGAAACCGGTGAAGTTTGTGAGTGAGAAGGGTGAGAAGCCTAAAGAGAAGCCAGAGCCAAAACCAAAACCCATCCCTTTCAGGTGTGAGTATTGTGGCAAGGAGAGGCACCTAGCAGAGTTTTGCTATAAGAGGAAGAGGGATGAGAGGCTTGCTAGGGAGCAAGCAAACCAGGACAGGTATCGCCAGTCTCATGGTATTCCTGAGCCTAGAGTGCCACTTCCACGGGGTGTGGGAAGTGTGAAGAGTGTTGGTAGAGTTGGATCTCAGGGTGGTAGGTTTGTTAGGAGAGATGACGGTGTGCGTGCTGGTGAGAGGTTTGGTCGGGCTCGTGGTGGTTTTGCTGGACGTCCCCCTACTCGTCCTCAATACGGGTTTAGGGGAGATGATCGCAGCTTTGGGTTCCAGAGGAACTACAGACCACGTTTTCCCCCTCGTGGTGCTCGTACTCCTTCCATGGGACATGGGAAGCATGGTGGCAAGGTAATGATGTTTGCTAACCCCTCTTTTGAGCAGATGGCTCGACACTGGTTCAACTTTCTTTGTGCCAACCCCAGTGTCGAGTCGTTAGCTCATTCTCGTTCTTGTTTCTGACTACAGGCAGGAGGCTTGGAGGACATTTGGTTGATCGACTCCGGGTGTTCTCGACACATGACCGGAGATAAGAAGTGGTTCTCCGACCTCACTCCGGTGAAGGAAAAGATGTACATCACATTTGGGGACAATGGACGAGGAAGGGTGATTTATGAGGGTGTTGTGCATGTGAGTGACAAGGTAACGCTGAAGAGAGTGGCTCTTGTGAAGTCTTTGGGTTTCAATTTGCTTTCGGTTTCTCAGTTGCTTGATGAGGGTTTTGAGGTGCGTTTCAAGTCTGGCGAGTCTCGTTTGCTGGATTCTCGAGGTGATCTTGTCTGTATGATCATCTTCAAGGGTCAGATTTTCAAGGCTGATTTCTCTCGTTCTTTGGGTCCTGCTCGCTGTTTGATGGCTGGTCCTTCTTCTGATTTGTGGAAATGGCATAGGCGGTTGGGACACTTGAGCTTTGATTTGGTTTCCCGCTTGAGTGGTCTTGACCTTGTCCGAGGATTGCCGAGGTTGAAGCTTGAGAAGGATTTGGTTTGTGCTCCGTGTAGGCATGGCAAGATGGTAGCCACTCCCCATCAACCCCTGACCGATGTCATGATCGAGCGTCCGACAGAGCTGTTGCATATGGACCTTGTTGGGCCAGCTCGAGTTCGCTCGGTGGGTGGGAAGTGGTATGTCCTTTTTGTGGTGGACGATTACTCTCGCTATGCCTGGGTGTTTTTCTTGGAGGATAAGAGTGAGACATTTGGCTTTGTTCGAGATCTGATCGTGAGGTTGAAAAATGAGAGGCATGGGAATGCTATTCGAGCTATCTGCAGTGATAATGGCTCAGAGTTCAAGAACTCTCGTTTTGATGCCTTTTGTCGTGATCTAGGTCTTGAACATCAGTATTCGACCCCTTATGTGCCCCCTCAAAATGGAGTTGTGGAAAGGAAAAATTGGACTCTTTGTGAGATAGCTAGGACGAAGCTCGATGAGCACAGGACTCCTAGGAGGTATTGGGCTGAGGCGGTCAATACGGCTTGTCATGTTTCCAACAGGATTTTATTGCGACTTTCAAGAAGAAGACCTGTTATGAGCTTATGCATGGTCGGGCACCCAAGGTGAGTCATTTCCGAGTCTTTGGCTGCAAGTGCTTTATTCTTAAGAAGGGAAAACTCGACAAGTTTGAGGCTAGGTCTAGTGATGGTATTTTCTTTGGATATGGTAACCACTCTAGAGCCTATAGGGTGCTTAACCTTGAGACTAACAAAATCATGGAGACTTGCGAGGTAACCTTCGACGAGAGAATGCCATGTACCTCTCTTGGCTTTGAATGTGCAGGTGATGAGGAGATGGCCGAGGACCTCTTTGAAGAGGAGAAGGACGAAGCTGGAGATGATGATGAAGAGAACCATGCGCCTGAAGCTGAGTGTGTACCCACTACTTCCCCTACGACCACTACGGAGCGTGGACCGTCTACTTCATGGACAACGACGGTGCGACAAGAGGACCAGGCGAGAGAAGCTGAAGTTGAGGGGGAGGTAGTCTCGAGGCGTGAGGCTCCCCGGCAGATTCAAGAAGTGCATCCCCTGTCGAAGATCATTGGGGACATCGACGAACGTACTACACGGTCAAGGTCCAGGAATTCCTCTCATTTTGCTCATGCTTCTTTTGTTGCCACTTTTGGGCCCAAGGACATTGGACACGCTTTATCTGATGCAAACTAGATCAATTCTATGCATGAGGAGTTGGAAAACTTTGAGAGGAACCAGGTGTGGGAGTTAGTTGAACCACCTCAAAATTGCCATCCCATAGGAACCAAGTGGGTTTGAAAGAACGAAGAGGGAGAGAATGGGATGGTTGTGAGGAACAAGTCCAGACTTGTTGCTCAGGGGTTTGGTCAGAAGGAGGGGATCGACTATGAGGAGACCTTTGCTCCTGTGGCCCGTCTTGAGGCAATTCGGATCCTTCTAGCCTTTGCTGTGGCTAAAGGGTTCAAGTTGTTTCAGATGGATGTGAAGAGTGCCTTTCTGAATGGGGTCATAGAGGAGGAGGTGTATGTGAAGCAGCCACCTGGTTTTGAGAGTGAGTTGTACCCACACAGGGTGTACAGGTTGAAAAGGGCTCTGTATGGGTTGAAGCAGGCGCCCCGTGCTTGGTATGGGAGATTGAGAGGTTTTCTGTTGAGCAGAGGGTTTGTCATGGGTACCGTGGATAGAACCTTGTTTCTCCTCAAGCATGGAAATGACTTGTTGATTGTTCAGATATACGTGGATGATATCGTCTTTGGTGGCTCGTCACATAACCTTGTTGCCAAGTTTGCAGATGAGATGAGCAGGGAGTTCGAGATGAGCATGATGGGCGAGTTGCAGTACTTTCTCGGGCTGCAGATCAAGCAAGTGAAGGACGAAACATTTGTGCACCAGACCAAGTACACGAAAGACATGCTGAGGAAGTTCCAGATGCAAGATGTGAAGCCGATGTCGACTCCCATGGGGAGTACGGCCACTTTGGATGCGGACGAGGACGGAGAACCAGTGGACCGGCGGGAGTACGGGAGCATGATCGACTCCCTCCTCTACTTGACGGCGACGAGGCCGGACATACGGTTCGGCGTGTGTCCGTGCACTCGTTTTCGTGCTTCGGCGAGGACATTACATCGACGGGCCGTCAAGAGGATTTTCGGTACCTACGATCCGCCCTGGTCTTGGCCTTTGGTATTCTTCCTCCTCGACTCTCTCTCTTCATGGTTTTTCCGATGCGGATTTTGTTGGTTGTCGAGTCGAGAGGAAGTCTACTTCGGTACTTGCCAGTTTCTTGGGTCTTCGTTGGTTTCATGGTCTTCCCGCAAGCGATCTAGTGTAGCTCGGTCTACCACCGAGGCGGAGTATGTTCTTTGTCGCGAGTTGTTGTTCCCGGTCTGTTGTGGATTTCATACACTTTGAGAGACTTTGGTGAGGAGTGCACCCAGATCCCACTTCTTTGTGATAGCACCAGTGCCATAAGCGTAGCCAAAAACCCAGTGCTTCACTCCAGAACCAAACACATAGAAGTGAGGTATCATTTCTTGAGGGACAATGTGGAAAAAGGGACCATTGTGTTGAGCCATGTCCCTACCCAAGATCAGCTTGCAGACATTTTCACAAAGCCTCTCGACCAAGCTACCTTTGTGCGCTTGCGGGGGGAACTTGGGGTTTGTTGCCCTTTCTAGTTGAATCTTGGGGTTTTTCTTTTATATCATATGTATCATACCATGTTTTATTTTGATGTATATACATGCTTTGTTTGATGTACAAACCATGGTAGGATAGCCATCTTGTCATATATCATGTTGCATTTGTATCATATTGCATTTTAGGATGATGAGCTTCTTTCATATGCCTTATTTGAGTCTCTTTGGCTATTTGTGAGATATTGGTCATATGTGTGGAGAAATGGTGATGTGAGGCTATGCTCTTGGAATATTTGAGATATATGTGTGGTGAGATAGCCCTTTTTGAAATAAATGCTAATCTTGACTAATTTCTGGTGAAATGTGCTCCACTCGTGTGTAGTAGTGTATCCATGTCACAGTTTGGTCTACATGTGCTTTCTATGCTTAGATTGTGCTTGGATGCCTTTTTCTTGCATTTGGGCCAAAGGCCGAATATCATTGTGAATGTTTAGCCTATGTTGCATTCATGGGGGAGCATAAGCTTCTTTTTGCCGCAAAGGCACTTCATGTACTATGAAATGAATTAATCTTGAAAAGAAGTGTGTATGCTTGAAAAATGCTCCATCCATCATGTCTATGCTTAAAATGTCTTATCTTTCACATATGGGTGCAAAACATGTTGCATGATGTTCACCAGTGGAGAAGTCTCCCCAAAGTGGACACATGGCTCATGAGCTTTGACATGACATGCTTTGTTTTATGGGTGTTTGCCATGATCTTTTGCTGAGAATTTGCTATCCTTGTATGATCTTTGAATGGTATGCATGTTTGTGGCTCAAGTGTGACATGGATAGGCTTTTATATGTGAAGCGAGCCTTCTTTTGGTAAAATTGCTTAAATCTGAAAATTTTGCTTTGTCACATGCTTGTATTTTCATATATTACTTGTGGCAACGCTTTGACTATGCTATGATTCATATGTGTGATTTTTGTCTCATTTTTAGCCTTTGACACTAGATTAGGTTTATTTGAGAAGCTCATGTAGATGTTTATATGCTTTGTTTTGCATTTCTGCATTTTCACCTTGATTCATACATTGTGAACAAGGGGGAGAAGAGGTGAGCTTATGAAAATTCAGAAGATGTGAGCTCAAAAATTTGGAAGTTTGCATCCACATGTTCAGGGGGAGCTTGCATTTGTTCAGGGGGAGCTTCCTTGCTGTTTTCAGTGTGGAGTTTGTGCTTTGCTTGGCTTGTGACCTTTCTTTGCCTTTCCTTGGTTTTGGTCATGAGTTGAGTTTCTTTGTTTTTCTTTCTTCTTCCTTTCTTTCTTTCTCTGAATTTCATTTCGCGTTGTGTGTTGTCAATGCACTCATCAAGGGGGAGATTGAGGACCAGGAGCGTCCCGGTGGTCGGTGGTTGACCGCTCCTCAGTGATGAGTGATTGACAACGGGTGTTGGACTGACTCTTGGCTTAGTGCGCAGGTGTAGCCTGCGGCCTTGTTCGTGTTGTTGCAGGTGAAGAACGGGCGCGAAAGGTCTTCAGCCTTGAGGGGCCTCCGGAAGATGGAGAGACAAGTAGGCTCCGTTAGAGGGACCCGGTGGACAGCAGGACTGGGTGCGGGCCACATGGTGGCGACACGAGCAAGACGAAGTCATGGACAATCGAGCCGGTGCACGGTGGTGGTCGAGTCAAGTGGTTTGGTGGGAGGTCGGACCGAGCACGTGGGGTTTGGTGGTTTGCCCACAAAACCATCGGAGGACGGTTTCTTGGTTTGGGCCTCAAAACCAAGTCCGAGGGCCCAACACGACGGAGACGGGATCCGGGCGTGTCGGGAAGCTTCGAAGCGGAGGACACGCGGCGGGATCGCATGGCTTGTGTCGGGAGGACGCGGGGTGCAGCAAAGGCGTGGTCGTCCGATGGCAAGACCCACAAACATTACCTAAATGCCCCTACGTGGGTTGTATCGCCAGTAGTTCAGTTAGGGGTAGTCGAGTCATTTATCACTCCGGCGGGACCTGATATATAAGCCATGAGTGTGTGTGAATGGCTCGCTCTCTCTGCGACTTAGGGTTTCATTTCCTCCCTCCCATTTCTCATTTTCGTAGCTATTTTCTTCTCCATTTTCTCTAGGCTAGCATGAGAGCTTCATGAGAGATTTGTTGAGAGGGATGGATGCTAGGGCGGCATGCTAGACCTTGTGAATCTTTCCTGGTTTGTATAGAAGATTCGGAGTTGTGTTTTTTCGTGGTCTTTTTGTGCTTATTTTCGTGCCTTTGCTCGGTGCGATTCCGCGGATTTGAGTGGGTTTCTCCCCGGATTTCTTTGAGGGAAACATGGATATATGTCTCTTGCATCTTTGTGATTGATCTTGTGCCCTCAAACGCCGGGAAACCACTTCGATTCAAGGATTTTCGTTCGGTGCTCTAGCTTTTGGTGGTGCTCAAAGGATTCGCGATTCCCGGTGATTTAGGCAAGATTTTTGGGCTATAGCATCCTTGTGTGACACTTTTCAAGTCCCCAAACCCTTGTCTCCACAGCTTCAACCGTTTGGGAAATCCGATGATGATTTGGGGGAGTTGACCTTCGAGGTCGAGAAATTTTCTGCTCTGTCCGTGCGGCGCGGACGGTCCGCGTGGAGGCCGCGGACGGTCCGCGGGTTGCGTGTTCGTCGCGTGTTCGTCGTGTTCTTGTGCGTCTTTGCTTTCGATTCGGTTTGGCTTTTGGTTTTTGTTGCAGCTGGTTCGCGGACGGTCCGAGCTTCAGTAGCGGACGGTCCGGGACCCACGCGGACAGTCCGTTTTTCTCGGGTCGCTTCTGTTGGTTCTGTGTGCTTTATCGGACGGTCCGCGGTGTAGGGCCGGACAGTCCGCACTGTTGGCACGGACGGTCGCGCGCGGCGGCCGGACGGTCCGCGAGGCCGGTGCGGACGGTCCGCCCCTCCCGGCCGGACGGTCGCGAGCTTTGTGTGCTTTGCTTCTTGGTTCGATTCCTCCCTTCCTTTCTTGTGCTTCCGCGTGTGCTTCAAGGAATCGTTCCTAGGACTAGAGGTTGATCCATAACCTCGTTGTCTTGGCGATTGGTGTGTGATTCGATCCATCACTTGTGTGTGACTGGGATTTGTCTAGGATATAGGCTGGGTTCCTTGAGGAGAATTTGTACCGGCTCCTATTCACTCCCACCCTCTCTAGTCGCCATCTGATCCTTCATTTGGGCACAAGTGCACGAATCTTTAGGCACCAAGCTAATCCATAGCTCCAGCTATCATCCTCAGACTGATGGTTAGACGAAAAGAGTAAACCAAATAGTAGAAGATATGTTGAGAGCTTGCGTCATTCATTTTGACAAATCTTGGGACAAATCCCTAGCCCTAGCAGAGTTTGCTTATAACAATAGTTATCAAGCTAGTTTGAAGATGGCCCCGTTTGAAGCTTTGTATGGAAGAAGGTGTCGCACCCCTTTGAATTGGTCACAAGAGGGTGAGAGAACCTTGTTTGGTCCTAAATTAGTACAAGAAGCCGAAGAGAAAGTGAGTGTGATTAGAGAAAATCTGAGAGCAGCTCAGATGAGGCAAAAGAGTTACCATGATAAAGTTAAAGCACCCCGAGAGTTTGAAGTTGGTAATTATGTATACCTATAGGTATCTCCGACCAAAGGCGTATAACGCTTTGGAGTAAAAGGGAAATTGGCTCCATGCTATATTGGTCCTTATGAAGTCACTGAGAAGTTTGGTACGGTTGCCTACCATATTCGACTTCCCGATCGATTGGCTGCAGTGCACGACGTATTCCACGTCTCGCAATTGAAGAAGTGTGAGCAAATCCTAGAGGCATAAATAATTGAAGAGACCAATGCAGAAATAGAACCGGATCTATCACTAGCAGAATATCCAATGAGAGTATTGGATCATAAAGAAAGACAAACTAGGAGACAAAAGGTGAAGATGTACAAGATACAATGGAGTCACCACAACGAAGAAGAAGCAACATGGGAGACTGAGCAATTCCTAAACAGCAAGTACCCCGACTTCCTTCCAAGTCAAACTCGTGAGTGAATCTTCTTCACATACTTTTTATTTCGAATCTCGGGACGAGATTCCCATTAAGCGGGGTAGGCTGTAACACCCCGTGTTTTTGCTCAGTGGTGTTTTGTGCTAATGACCCTCTTAAACACCTCGTTAACCACCCTTGAAGAGTCCTAGGTTGACCCATGGTCAAACCCTAACTCAAAAACCCTAATGTCCCTTTGACCCCCTAGTGCCAGTGTGGACTTTGTGCATGTTCTCCAAATTTTCCCTAAACACTTCAAAATCACCCAAAGGGGAAAAGGTGCAGAATTTCAAGGTGCTATTGAGTGGCATTGCTGATTTGGAGAGTAGGGTAGTGGAAATGGCAAATCAAAGTGCTGGTTTAATGTTTATCGGCGTCGAGATTTTGGCCGACTTGGCATGCCGTTCTCGCTCGATCCCTTGCACAAAACCCCTAACAACCTTTGCAATTGTTGTAGAGGGATCCTTGATCTTCAACTTTGCTGTAGATTGTAAGTTGCACTTTAGTTTGAAAATTCAGAGAAAAACTAATTTGAAAACTGCTTCAATGAAATTCAAACGCCCGGGAACGCCGGAGACGCGCCCCGCCGCGACGTCGTGCGCGGCCACGTCGGCAACCCGCCGTATGCGCCGTACCCACGTCGGGCGCGCACGCCGAGGCGCCGGAGTGACCGTCGGTCCCGCGCGCTGCGCCGGCGGGGAGCACACCCATGCCATCCGTGGCAAATGGGCCGCGCCGGTGGCGTAGATCCACCGGTCGGCGCACCGCCCGTGGCGCGCCATTGGCCGCCGGAGCGGCGCATGTCGCCGGCCATCCCGCGACCTCTCCACGTGTGCGCGAGTCGTCGTGACCTCCCCGGCACCCAACCGACCTCCCGCGCCCATAAAAACCCGCCCCGGCCGCTCCTCGCGCGCACGCGCACCCGCCCCGAGCCCCGTCGTTCCGCCATTGTCGCCGCCGGTGCGAACCTCCTTCCCGCCGACGTCCTCACCCACACAAGCTCCTAAACTCTTCCTTGTGCGTCACAAGAGCTCCCTGAGCCGCTTGTTGATCAAGCCGAGCCTCACGATCGCCGGAGCCTGAGTTTCCGCTGCCGCCGCCGTACCGCCGCCGCCGAGCTCGCCCCTCCACCGATCCTCCGAGCCCAAGCACCTGCCTAGCATCTTCCCTAGGCCACATGGAAGCTTCTCGTGCAGCACGTGGTTGAGCCCAGCCGTTTGAGTTCCCGCGGCCGCACCGCCGTCGCTCCGCCGCCGCCACTCACTGGCGACCTCCCTGGCCGATCCACCGCCACCAGTCGATCACAGGTGAATTTATTTTTGAGCCCAACTTCTGGCTATTGTCATGTTATATCAAAATGCATCCTTGGTGAATTTACCATGATTTTATCTCCGTTAGAAATATTATTTCCTCATTTATGCTTGTTTTTAATCATAAATATGTGTAGCAAGATCCATGAGGGCTATAGTTGTAGCAAGATCCATGAGGGCTACAAGTCGAGTGATGTTCATCACTCGCGAGAATAGGATCTCCTTTATGGAATCACCATATGTTAAATGGATTGCTCATGTGGTAAGAGCATGGGATTTGGGCTCCGGTCCAATGGCTTCGTTGTTAAGTGTTTGAAAGTACTAAACACTTGTCCGAAATGGGTACGATAAGCCCAGTACCGAAATGAGGCGGTGCGGGGTTTTACTATCACTACTCTTAGTGTTGCGGCCCCGGGCTCGCCACCCGAGTGCATGCGTGAGGCTGGGTGACCTTGGTGGCGTAGCCCAGATAAACCTTGTACTTAAGACTGTGAGCTATTATCCCCAAAACCGAAGAATGACGGGAACCGCATGGTTGGTGAACTCTTAGTGAGGGCACCTCCCGTGTGTTTAGGTCCACTTTGCAAGGTTATGAATCAATCGATTGTCGGCCTCTCACCGTCAACTGAGACTACTTACCCGACTGGCCATGATATCCCTTTAAGATGGAACTTTGTGAAGATTATCACCTTGATTAATTGTTTGTACAACCTTGGTTGCAATAATTTCTGATTTAGTAATGATTACTTCTACTAGAACTTGAGCTAAAATGTGAAAGTAAGGATTCACTACTTAGTAGCTTTTTGGCAAACAAACCCACCAGCCAAAAGCCTGGCATGACTAGAGGTAAAGACTTCTTTTAGATGGGTAAGTCTTGCTGAGTATTAGTATACTTAGCCTTGCTTTATAGATGTTGTTTCCAGGTAATGCATCTGATGTGTGGCCCCGAGAACTTCCACCCGGCTGGGAGCTGGAATGGGTGGATGACAAAGAATGATTGCATCATGGACAGGCCTCCTATGATGTGATTCTATCATTTAGTTATCTTCCGCTGTTTACAATAAACTCTGAACCATTTACTTTCATATCAAAGAACTATGTTTGTAATAATGAACCCTACGGGGATGTGATGGTTAATTTGTAAGGCACTCTGGACTCTCCTTCGTGGGGGGTTTTAATGCATATGTTCGATCCTCTCTGTGTTGTCAAGTGATTTACCAGGCGTTAACCCAACAACACACAACGGAATACTTCTTTATTATCGCTTAATGACCAAATTGAGTGGTTTAGGCGATAGTACGGAATTATCTCGGGTGGGGTTGTCACACTTTCTCAATTAGTCATGGAAGAATGTTAGCACATATTACTATGGTTAAATCTATGTGGGCTATAGTGCATCATGAAATATATAACGTTTAATTGACTGTCTAAAGCCTTATAGGACTCTGAAAACCTGAAATTGGTGATGCATCTGTACCTTTTGGTGTTATATTGCAGCTATGATGGTAGCACTGTCTTTGGTAGTATGGAATATTTAATTCTTGTTGAACCATTTGCAAGCTATGGTAAAGTGTAGTACTGTGTTCTAAAACTATGGTAAAGTGTGAGGTACTGATAATAGATGACTTGCCTTACTTGCACTCTACTAGTCGATCGGTTTCTTTTTTTGTGTGTGTGTGCATTGTGGTTGTGGTGGTGGCAGCCAATGCAATATAATGGACTGGCTTGCTGCCTGGCTTTTTGTATTATTTGCAAGCCATAAATAGACCTAGCAGGACCGGTATATGAAATCATTGGGCTGCCATGGGCATATATAACTAGTAGGAAGCAACAGCCAGGAGTGTTTTTTCTGCTCATTCGCTCAACTGGTCTTCACCTGAACGAAACATCCAGGAGTGCAGGAGAGAGGAGGTGAGATGGGTATAGGTAGTACTGTAAACTATTCACATAGAAGTAGATAGCTATTATTTACGGGCATCGCAACCACGCTGTGGAGGCCCTAATATGTTCTTGTTTTCTCTTGTCTCTTAGAAACACCATTGCAGGAGTACGAAGAGCTGTGTCTCCGAAATTGTATGCAAAACAGTGCACGGCTAAAGCAGCTAGGAATCGTTGACAACTATCCATACTTTCGAACATCTGCCATTTCTCAAGGAAATAACAATACCAAACAACATAGTGAAAACTCAAAATCTGCATATGATCCTTTACAAGATGATGATGCTGAAGGAGATGCCATTTAATCAAATGGCACAACAAAGGCGCCAATTCTTCCAACTTCCCAATCCTTTTAATTGTTGTGTGCTTACTAATACATTTTTCCTTCTATGAAAACTCTATTCACTAATCCATGCTTCTATTTCTACCAGGCCAGTAAGACGAAGAGATGCTATAGCACTAAGAATCAAACTTCAGTTGCTCCTTCGTGTGGTGTTAGATTTGGGTCTCGTAAGAGGGATTTTGCACATGAACCACCCACTAGACGTAAAAAGTCAAAGGAAAGCAATGCTCAGCCTATTTCGAACCAAGTGACCTCCACCTCCACATGCCGGCGGGCCGAACCAAGTGACCACGTGCCGCCTGCTCGAACCAAGTGACCACGTGCCACTGCTTGAACCAAGTGAGCACGTGGCAGCTGCTGAACCAAGTGACCACATGGCAGCTGCTGAACCAAGTGACCGTGTGGCAGCTGTTGAACCAAGTGACCATGTGCCATTTGCTGCTGAACTAAGTGAGCTTCATGTGCCAGTTGCTACTCACGGTGAGTACCATGGTTCTTCTATCATTTTGTAACATTTGTTTACATGATTAATGCAATCTAACTTGCTACATCTCTTTAGATGATGCAACTGATGCCATTTCTCAGTCTCACAATCTCACTCATATGGCCAGCGAAGGTGGTTCTTTCTAGTTCCATGTGTGTACCACTCATGCTAACCTTTGATTTGTGATGAATGCTAACTTACATCTTCTTACTAGATGATGGAGCTGATGGCATTCCCCAGTATGATGGTGACGAGGATAACATTGAAGGTGATTGTTCATTATTTGTCATATTACATATCACATTGCTGGTTATGTTGCTGCACGCTAATAGCAATTTCATTGATCATTTATTACAAGGAGTAGAGGTGCCTTGGAATGGAGGAGTTAACATGGGGCATGGCCTCCAGAGGATAAACAGATCTCGCTGTGGCAAGCTACCCATCATTATACCTGGAGGAAGCATCAGGCCCCTCACACCTATTATTGCTGCCAAGTTTGCCACTGAATGCAATATTGCAGTTAGAAACCATGTGCCTGTGTTGTTGCATTGGAAGGAGTACAAGAAAAGACCTGCATTGATTGAAGCTTTTCTGGGATGCCTTCGTGTAAGTTATTCTCTAAACTTTCTGAATCTGCTAGCAAATATGGTAGGAATCATGACATGACTTTTGGCTCACAACTATGTTAAATTAGTGAAATGGTACTCATTTTGTGGCTGCTACTTATACACAACTTTTAAGTTGTTTCTGTTCATGACATGACTGTGTTTTTAGACATGACAACTGATAAGCTGACGACAACTATGTATTGTTTGATATTTATCTTATCTGAAGACAATTGATATGCTGAAGTTAAATGTTTTGCAAGCTATTTCTTTTTTTCAAATATTATATTTCTTATACATGTTCCATCTGGATAGGCCAAGTTTGACATCGACACTGATGATGCTACAGTTAGAAAGGGTTGTGTTGAGATGATGAAAACTGCAGTTCGCCAACAACGACATAGGCTGAAGGAAATTTTTTTTGATCCTTTCCCACTTCATTTGGTCACGAGGACTTCTCCAATGAACCCGCCGACAAGTGATGATGAGTGGCTTCGCCTTGTGGAAGCATGGAAGATACCTGAAAAAATGGTACAAAAAACCAACTATTGCCTTGTACTTTCTACTTTGACACTTGTCTAACTTTTGTTCTTTATATGATGTAGGCGAGCTGTCAAAAGAACAAAGACAACCGAGATTTGGTCAAATCTGGTACAACTAGATCATGTAGCTATCCAGTTTTTGTAGAGAAACTAGTAAGTTAGCCATGGTTATTTGCAACAATTGCAAATCAGTTTTGTTCAAGTTAACATGCTTTTCTGTTAGGTTTTAGCAAATCAATGATGTTTAATTTCTTGCTGCACAAATACGAAGTTCGTTGCTGCACACATGAAGTTTCTTGATGCACAAACCTTAAGTTTCTTGCTGCACAAATATGAAGTTTCTTGCTGCACATTCTTTTCAGGCAGGCGAGAATGAGGGTAATGAATTGGATGCGTTTGGTTTGTTCAAGCTGACTCACTTCAGCAAGAGGAAGAAGGGCTACATGCCTAATGTACAATCTGCCATTGTAAGTTTGTTCTCCTATGCATGCTGTTTTCAGTTGCTTAATTTAAATTGTTCTAAGTTACAAATGTTATTTGCTGCTGTCTTGCTAGATTGAAATGGAGAATCAGTTGGCGGCAGCACCAATTGAAGGTGAGGAACCAAGGCCTGCAACTCAGGTTGTAGCTGATGTCCTCCATGAAAAGTGTAGAAACAATACATTCCTTCAGAATGCGGGGATCGTGTCTGGGAAACCAAGATCTAGTGCAAAGAGTGTTCAAGCACGACTAGAAGTGGAGATAAGGGCCAATGGTGACCTTCGATCTATTGTGAGCAGTCAGCGTGTCGAAATTGAAGCTTTGTCAAGGCAACTGCAGGAAATGGAACAGGCAAGGTTAAGGGACAAGGAGGATATGGAGAAGAAGTAAGCTGCTTTGGAAGCAAAACTTGAACGTTTTCTCGGTTAGGCATGAGGGTATGTTATATTTTCCTGGAACCAAGAATATGTTGTTTTGCTAGTTGGATTGCCATATGTGCCCTTTGCTTGTCCTTGCATGGATCTGGATCCTTGTTTACGCTTGATGGATGCACACAGCATGCGAGCGTGTTAGCTCTCTAGAAGTTTATGTTACTTGTTAGCTTGTTAATACTAACATGATACTTGATGTGGACTTGTGATTTAGATATTTGGGCACATCTGTTCCACCTAGTTTTTCTAATATTTGTGTATTTGTGGTTCAGTGGTTCTATATTGTAGGAATGGTTCTATATGTTTTTTAAACAATCTGGCATGCTACTATCTACATAATATTGTTTTTGTCTCGTTAGCACTATAAGTTAACTGTCTTATTTTTTTGGTTTCGAGGTTCATCTGGTGACCTGCTCGTGGCTCATGGTGAGAAGTTGTTGGCTCATGGTGTGATGTACAACTGATGCTCCTGGCGACCTGCATGTCTTTTCTGTTGGCCTTGCCTTGCTTCTGATGCAAAATGTGGCTGCTATATATATAGAGTTTTTAGTTGGTTCATACTTCTGTTTATGGAGCTTCATTTTTGCCGCTGAATAGATGCTGATGAGGACCTGTTGTATAGATGCTGCTGATGCAAACTTTGCAACAGATTTTTGTGTTGTGATGCAAAATGAGACGGGAAAAGATACAAATGTTAAATTACAGAAAATTATGTGATTGTCTTATGGGCTGAATTTGATTGTATCTGGGCTAGATTCGGTATGAAAGATTTTGTGTTTATTATTTTGTGGGTTAAATGTGATGGGTATTTTTCGTGGGCTGAATTGATTTCAACAGGCTGAAATTCAGGGCCGAAATGTGGCCCACTGGCCACTGCTAGAATAGGGCCCGTTACGCAGGGGTCCTAAAAATTCCACGTCATCACGCCACGTCTTTGTCCACATCATCGTTGTCCTCCAGGTCAGCTGCCACGTCAGCAGCCATGTGGGAAACTGCGTCATTGTCCATGTCATCAAAACCATCCAAGTCAGCAGCCATGTGGCACGCCACGTCAGCTGCCAGGTGGCATGCCACGTCGGCATCCAGGTGGCATCCAAGTCAGTAGCCATGTCACATCAGTCAACAGCAATCCATGACGATTTTATTTTTTCATGGATAGTGAGCCATGGGTTGGGCTGCATGGGCCTCGGGCCGCTCCGTGACGATTCAGATAAGTCACAGATCGCGATGTTTATTAAGGGAACGTGGAGAGATTTAATCAATGACGCTCATTCCACCACGAAAATGTAAATCGTCGCGGATGCTGATTTGTGACGAATTTAATTTAATCCGCGACAGAATGGTTACGTCACAAATTAAATAGTTTCTTGTAGTGATTTCACCTTTGTTTCTCTTTTCTTATTATTTATTTATTTTTTACTTTCTACTTTATTTTTTCTATTTCCATTTTTTATATTCTTTTTAATATTTTCCCCTCCATTGTTATTTTTATTGTTCGAGATAAGTTGTAGATTTGTTCTCACTATAATAATAAATTGTTCTAGCTATAAGTATCTTGTTTGGACTATAATAACAACTTGTTCTGACACTATATTTGTTTCTATTCGAGATGACACACAAAATTGTTCCGACTATAATAGGATTTTGTTCTAACAGTTGTTCTCATTTGTTCTGACAATTTTTTGTTTTGTTTTGTTTGAGATGACATACAAACTTGTTCTGGCTATAATAATAAGTTGTTCTGGCTATACTAAAATCTTGTTCTGACTATAATAATAACATGTTCTGACTCTTGTTCTGATTTGGTTTGACACCACATTTGTTGTTCGAGATGACATATAAACTTGTTCTGACAGTTGTTCTCGTTTGTTCTGGCACTTTATTCGTTTTGTTCTAACAGAATATATAACCTTAATTAAAAAATACGAATAAAAAAGTTTGTCAAAATATAGTCAAGTGAGATCTTGTTTCGAAGTTTTTATTGTCAGAAATCCAATGGTGCAATCGAAATTTAATTTTGATGTTTGGTTGTGATTTCTAGATTTTTTTAATTTCCAACAAGTTGCATGCAAAGGATGACATCAGCTTTTTTTTTCCTTTTTGCATGCATGCAGCCAAAACATGAGGAAACAATGTAACGAAGCCTTGATTTTTTCCTTCACCCTTCATCCTTCAGCGACACATTGCTTTTTTTTGTCGCAGAAGCGATGGCTAACAGCCCCTGACGGGCGGCATCAAGCTCATCGATGGATTCCAGTCATTGGACAATAGGTGTAGGTGAGGAAGACAAAAGCAGCACAAGCGTGGAGAGCGCAAATCGACTAGGCTGGGAATGTTGGACATGAAACAACTGATTCCTCTCGCATGAGATAGTGATAAAGATAGAATGCACGTATTAATTCAAGTATTGAATCAGTACATTTGGATCAAGAAGAGATAAACTGGGTTGAGTAGCATCCAACAGCTCCGGGTTAAACTCCTTGTGGGAGCAAATTAAAACGGGTTGGAATTAAAAAAAAACAGGTCGGGGATTCCCCTGCTGACTTCAGTAAAGAAAATATGAGTAAAATGCACTAGCGGTCTTTAAACTTGTTATGTTGTGTCAAGCCGGTCCCCAAACTCGCAAAACGACCAACCAGACCCCTAAACTATGTTCGGGTCTCATTTTGGTCCAATCGGGGAAAGCATATCTCTCTTCCCTGTCACTTACACGTGGGACCTGCGACTAAGGTTGTCTTCAACCTCCAACCGTTACAAACACCGGCCGCCTGCCATCCCTCAGCGGGACCGGTGGTGCTTGGTGCGGGAACGGAGGAGCACGGGTGGAGCGGAGCAGAGCTCGGCCGACAGAGGAGGAAGCTCCCGCAGTGTCGTCATGGACACTCCACCCCCAACGTCACGCACGCCTCCAGCTGCCGAAGAAGGTGGAGAAGGGGACGTACCCGACGACACGCACCGGGTCAAGCACGAGCTTCCCCGAGGCCACCTGAACGACTGCGTTGTGGCCCAGGTTGGCGCAGGCGCCGGCCGAGACGCCGGACACGAACGTCCGCGCGAAGTCGGCCTCGGCGCGCAGCCAGGATAAGAACGTCACGTTGTCCTCGATCGCTGCGGGGAGGCGGTGCTCCGGTGCCCGGTGGTACTGGACAGAGAGCACCACAGTGGGGAGCTCGGCGGAGAAGCGACAAGGAGTGGAACATGGGCCGGTCTGGTAGTAGCCGCCTCCGTGGAAGTCTTAATGATGTGCTTAGCTTTTTGTCGGGGAGCACAGGGTGACGTGGAGCTTGCGGCCCTCGCCGACGGCGGCCGCAGGAGGCTTGTACATGCGCAAGCTGAGGTCGTGCACCGCGTCGTACACGACGTCCTTCCACTGAACGCCTGGGACGTTCTGGAGCGGCCACGCTGGCATGATGATGGATTCGTCGCCGCGGACTACGGAGCCGTCGCTGAGCTCCACAATGTGCGGCGGCGCAGCGCGGTGTTGCTGAAGATGACGGCGGTCGGTCTATGTCTACACTTCGGTAACTGGTAATGCACCGATTGAACGGTTGGATTAGATTTGGATCGATGTGTCGATTCATTGGAAAGTAGAGCAAGACTAGCTAATCAACAGTTCACCAATCACCACACATCCCTCAGCTCAGTTGAGTGTTCGGGCTTGGTGGTGCACTAACGGCAGTGGGGCAATCTACACCAGAGGGAGGTTGAAGACAACTTAACGCGCGGGTCCAAACCCGTTGAGACTAAAATTAGACTTGAACGGAGTTTAGGGACCTAATTGGTCGTTTTCCGAGTTCAGGGACCGTCTTGACACAGCGCAACAAGTTTAAGGACAGCCAACACATTTTACTCAAAAAATATCATCCCCAAACTATGGATACAAAATTTAGGGGCTTCTCGTATTGATCACAAAGCTTGGTTGATATATTTGCTATCCTTGTGCATTTGAATGTCTTGTTCCATACATATATTTTGTACTCTATTTTATAGTTAACTATATGGAATTGCTAGCTGTTCGAGCAAGACGCACTGGTCATCATGTGCTTGTGCAATTGCTAGCAAGAATATACAAATTAAACAAGTTACGATAAAAGATTATGCAGAGGTCTATCAAGATACATAGAATGTACTAAGTCACACTTATTGACCTATATGTTCATACTTAATGTATAATAGAAGAAGAACAATTTAATTACATTCTGAAAACACCTAATTAATAGCTCAATAGTCATGGAAACTTAAATAACATGCACATATAAATATTTTGCAGCAGAAATATTTATCTACAAATACAGTCTGATGAAAGGAAAAAAAAGAAATACACAATACTAAGAATTAAACATTCTAGTGCTAACTAGGTCATCATACGAGACATTGAAGAAAGAAAAACGTAAAAAATACTTCACACACAAAGGAAATTAATGAATATCTCATCACTAGTATATTCAGAACAAAAATGAGAGCAATAGGCGATTATTTTATCTACTCTATACTCTATAGCTTTACATCCTTCCCGGGATGTCGTAGAACCTTCCACCCTTATATGCCTTATGATTTATATAATGCAAGCAGGTGTGTGGATCACTGGTTCCCCTGTCTTAGCTATAGTCGAGAATCGAGAGGGAGTCAGGGAGCAATATCAAGTGGTTCACCATATACGCTTCGGTTCTGAGGATCCATAGTGTCCTGATTATTTAGCCATATGTATAGGTGGTGGAGCCTGATTCTTTGATTCCCCATCGAACACCCGGCGGTATTCTTTATCAGCAGTTACCAGAAATACCATTGATGACTCCTTTTTGCTTGTTGTTAGATGTGGTATCCATGTGACTATGTACAATCACAAGATAATAAATATATAATGAGAAGTATGAAGGGCTGATGCACCATATATATGATATGAATATTAAGGAAAACCTTTTATTGCGTATTTGAGCTACTTGAGTATATGCTCCAAAATAGATGCACTAGTCAATTCTAAACAAAAACAACGATCAACATTGCTACAAATTGTCCCTCCTAGTAGCTATAAACTATTGAAACTTTGTGCTCTTAGGGTACCCAGAGGCTATATACAATTTTTTTCTAGCCACCACAATATGTATTGCCAATGAACATTGTAGTCTATGAATAACTGTATACTAAACAATATATGACCTTTTTAATGGATCAAATTTACTATTCAGTGCATGCTTATTTTGGGCCGGAAAAAAGTAATTTGCATACTGTACATAAAAATACAATGACATATTTTGTTTTCATATCAAAACAACATACCATTAATCAAGCATATTGGAAACAAACAAATCACATATGCTGAAACCCAAGTATCCACTTAGTTCTATCATATGTACATAAAGTTCACAAATAAGATATATAAACAATTTTATTAATAATGTATTAGACTTTTATCTATTCCCATTGAACATTATACATAGTCGCATGCATAATAGATGCTATTGAATTCCTACTGTTGGATTAGATTCAATATCCTTTCCAAGCAATGCTTTTGATTTTTTGATTCACTGAAGAAAACTTTAAAAAGGGTCAAGTTATGTTGTTGCATGACCTACTGGTGTCTGGCTTCTTATTTAACTTTGGTGTTTTGTATGCTGAGGCTCCATTTAATATGTCGGAGTTTAGGTGATAGTGGGTCTTCTTGCTCCTGAAGATCTACCTTATCCTCCCTAGTCGAAAGTTCTTTTTTTTTCTGGCGCACAAATTGTTTGGAATATTTGAGAAGAATATGCAGTCCGTAAGTTGTGGTATACATGCACAATTGATTTAATTTCATCAGTGAGCCTGAGTTCTGTTTCATAGCACACTATGGAGTCTTCTTCCTTGGAGCTTTCATTACGTCATCATTGAAAGAAGAATGGTTAAGCGTTTGAACCACCTAGGGTGGCCACGACTGCGTGCTAATATAGGCACCAATCGGCGCAACAGGTTTACAAGATGCGCAACAACCTTCTAGGGCCGGTTAGAGATAAGTACAACAAACTTTATCCTAGATTACAACAAGATACAACAAAAGATATCTCCTAGCCGGCCTAGATAGTCTTGCTACGCAAGATTACACCAACCATAGTATCTATTTTGTCTAACAGCCACCCCTCAATCACAACTTCTCTAAGTTGAGATTGCCTTTGAATTCTTCTAGCTTCCGTTGAGTTAGAGCCTTTGTAAATCCATCAGCCACTTGGTCTTTAGTTAAGATATATGGTACACCCGATCTCTTCTATATTACTCTATCTCTCACAAAGTGATAATCCACCTCGACATGTTTAGTTCGAGCATGGAAAACAGGATTAGAAGACAAATACTTAGCTCCCATATTATCATACCACAATCTAGCTGTTCTTGGACATGGTATTTTTAATTCATCCATCAAAATTTGAATCCACATTATCTCAGTTGTTGCATTTGCCATTGCCTTGTATTCTGCCTCTGTACTCGACTTGGAGACCACTGCTTGTTTTCTTGCACTCCAAGAGATTAAATTAGATCCTAAGAAAACAACGAAGGCACTAGTAGATTTTTTGTCATCAGAACATCCAGCCCAGTCTGCATCTGAGAATGCACTTACTAGCAGCGACAAAGACTTGCGAATGTGAAGACCCAGATCAAGTGTGTACTTCACATATCTCAAAATTCTCTTTACAGTCGTCCAATGCTGAGTAGTCAGAGCATGCAAGTATTGACAAACTTAGTAACTGAAAAAGAAATATCTGGTCTAGCCAATATTAGATACTACAAAGCTCCTACTATACTCCTGTATTTTGCTTCCGATCCAAGAAAACTACCAACATATGATGATACTTTTTCACTAGTTGAAAGTGGTGTTACTACTGGCTTACAAAATTCCATGTCGACTCTCTTAAGGAGATCATTAGCATACTTACTTTGTGAGAGAACAATACCATCAGCCACCTTTTTAACTTCAATGCCAAGAAAGTAGCTCAGGTCACCAAGATCCTTTAGAGAAAAATCCTTCTTTAGATCTGCAAGAAGTGCCTCAACAACCTTTGAGGAAGAATCGATGACAATTATATCATCAACATATAGCAACAAATATATAGTGATTGATCCCTTCATATAGAAGAACAAAGATGTATTTGCCTTGGATGCATAGAAACCAAGTGACACTAGTTTTTCACCAAGTCGAGCATACCAAGCTCTAGGAGCTCGTTTTAATCCATACAAAGGTTTATCAAGCTTGCAAACATAATGAGGATACTTACTATCTTCATACCCAGGAGGTTGCTTCATAAAAACATCTTCCTCAAGAACACCATGGAGAAACACGTTCTGCAGATCCAACTGTCTAATAGACCACACCCTTGAAATCGCAACAGATAAGACCAATCAAAAAGTGGCAGATTTTACAACACGACTAAAGGTATCTTCACAGTCAACGCCATACCTTTGTTTATATAGCCTTGTGCATCTAATCGTCCTTTGTATCGATCAATAGTGCCATCTGCTTTTCTCTTAATTTTCCATATCCATTTACAATCAATTAGATTTTGCCCTCTTTCCGGTGGAACAAGATGCCACATTTTGTTTTCCATTACTGCCATATATTCAGCATCCATTGCATTTTCCAATCTTTATTTGACAAAGCTTCTTGTCAATTAAGGGGTTCATCGGTAGTGGTCAAACATCCATAACTTACAGTACCGTCAATGTACATTTTGGGCTTCCGAATCTCGTGCCGCAGTCAAGTTCAACGAGCTTGATTAGGCGCTGGAGACTCTGGTGTAGCAACTGGTGTTGGTTCCACCGCAGAAGATCCGGCATCGAGCACAGGAGCTGCAGACCCAGCCTCACCGGATCCAGTTGTTGTAGAAGTCAGCACAGAGAATCCCAGTAGCACGGAGTCAGAGACCGCGTCACCCCTTGGCTTCACGGCGAGAGGATGAGAGCCAGCCGGGGGGTGCCGTGTGGTCGGGCTGTCACCTGCTAACACCGCATGATCACCTGGTAGATCTGGAACGGATCCCGAGCTGATGCTGGAGCAGAGTCTGGTGCCTGACCACCAGAATTAGCATCATCACCCGTGCCTATCAGATTTTGGGAGTTAGCTGCTCCTGGTGCCGAGATTTCATGTTGTGAATAAGAAAAATCATCTACACCGATGCCAATGGGGTTAGATGCACAAGGTGGATCATAAAACATATTAGCTTCTAAACTCATACCCCAATCTGGTAAAAGGACTTCAGAACGACAATGAGTGCCATCATTTGAGTGTAGATTGGAAAAGGGGAATATGGTTTCATCAAAAACATCACGGGAAATATAGATGCGCCCTTCGAAGATGTCATGACATTTGAAGCCCTTGTGCATGTTTCTATACCCCAAGAACACACACTGTTTGGATCTATATTGGAGCTTGTGAGCATTGTAGGGCCTAAGATGAGGCCAACAAAACATCCAAAAATTCTCATGGAAGAGTAATCAAGCTTCTTAGCAAAAAGTTTATTCATAGGTGTATCAAACCCTATAACTTTGATAGGCATGCGATTTATAAGATAGATAGCAGCAAGAAAAGCTTGATCCCAATATTTTGGTGGCATGGATGCATTAGCAAGGAGTGCTAGACCCATTTCGACAATGTGCCGATGTTTGCGTTCAATAACACTGTTTTGTTGATGTGTGTGTGGGCAAGAAACAAAATGAGAGATTCCAACAGTGCGAAAGAAAGAATTCAGTTTTTCGTACTCGCCACCCCAATCACTTTGCATGGAAAGAATTTTGTGATTGAATAATCGCTCAAAAAGAGTTTGGAATTCTAAAAAATATTTAAACACCTCAGATTTATATCAAAGCAAATAGATCCACGAAAACTTACTATAATCATCAATAAAACTAACATAGTATTTTTCCCACCAAAAGAATCAATGCTAGGACCCCACACATCTAAAAAAAATAAGCTCTAAATGAGCACTAGACTTGCTGGTAGAAATTGAGTACGAGAATTGATGTGATTTGGCTTGTTGACAAGCACACACACCGTCCCTTTATTGACTTCACTAGAGCATGACGGATTGTGCTCACTAATGACACGACGAACAACTTCAAACAAAGGATGCCCTAAGCGACTGTACCATCTGGAGGTGGAAGGCTTGGCGATGCTAAGGGCTTGTTTTCATGGATCTGAGGTGTGGTGAAGCGGATAGAGGCCACCCTTACATCTGCCTTGTAGCATAACCTTCTTGGTTGCCTCATCCTTAACCAAGACAAAATCAAGATGAAACTCCATAAAAGTTTGATTATCTTTGGTAAAACGATGCACAGAAACAAAATTCTTTGCGGCTTGTGGTACATAGAGGACATTATTTAGATGTAGATCTCGACTAGGGGTATGAATAATAGAATGACCAACATGTTCGATGTCCATACCTGCACCACTGGCCGTCTTGATCTGATCGATACCATTGTACCTATCATGCACCGCCAGCCTATCCAGCATGCCCATGATGTGATCTGTAGCTCTAGTGTCAGTGTAAGATTAGTTTACCGTGCGAGGTGGTGGTGGCAGTAGCACTCCTATTGTTGTTGGGGACGAAGTCGATATTGATGAAAACGAACGGGTAAAATCCCGTCCTGACCCGTTCCGTTTTCCACATTTAACCCCCCATTTTCATTTTTTTCGGAAAAATTCGGGTACGGGACGGGTCACGGGTCGGCTGCCCGTGGGAGTGAGACGGAAACGGGGGAGGCTCCCTCCCGTTCGGATTCCCGGAGTCCCGTATTTGGTCGAGATGGACTTGGAGTTTAACCCACATTTTGACCCGGACATTCAGCCCACCAGACTTCAGCCAATACGACCAAATTCCAGCAGCCCAGCCAGTTATTAACCCTGACCTTGTCTACTTACCCGCGCGGCGCCCTCGGTCGTCGTCCGCCTCCAGAACATGCCGCCGCCGCACCTCCAGAACACACCGTCGCACCTCTAGCATGCCATTCCTGGCGCCAGCTCCCGCATGTGTTGTGGGCCTGTGGCCTGAGCTCCCGTCGGCGTCACCTCCTTACCCCGACGAGACGAGCGCATGGTCTCCTGGCTCCTGCCATCCTCCGTCCGCAGCTTACGAGTGAATGACCGATACGGCGAACTAGAGAGGGGGGGGGGGAGGGAATGGGAGCCGATAAAAATTCTTCTCGAAGGAGATGGAAACTCCAACAAGATGAACATGGCTTCCAACACACGACTCCGACTCACTACCCAAATTGGCCAAGCCCACGTAGCCACTGGAGTGCCACTGGACCTAGGAACCAACACACAACATTCCGACCTGAGAACGCAGCGGAACACCAAACCTCGAGTCTACAGACCAACACCGGTCTGACTGGTGAGCACCACCGGTCAGACCGGTCCCTGCTGGTGAGAGTTGGTAACTTCCACTAAGTGTCTTCACATCGGTCAGCCTGGTGTAACACATCGGTCAGACCGGTCCAAGCCTGAAAGCCCCCAAATCACCAAACAGGCATACCGACCTCCAAACTGACCCAAACTCGAAACAACTGCAACACAGGACAACAGCGAACACACCCAGACGTTCACCGGAGCAAAAACCCACCGAGGGTTGCACCGGTCAGACCGGTCAAGAGCACCGGTCAGACCGGTGTAACCTGGGCAGCTCGGGATGAACAACACCCGCGGGTCAACACCCCCAAATCCAAACCTCGATCTCCCAAATCGCTCCACGGACTTGAACAAGACTTTGGGGATAATAGGAACACCTCATGAGGAGTCCATAGCCAAGTTTAATCCCACTAAAACTTGTCCAAAAAAGAGGAATCGAAGAAATCCCGCCAAGAACACCTCTAACCCTAGAACACAGAAAACCCCAAAAACGAGCCCCTATACTCACGGATTTGGGAGGGGAATCACAACCCAAAGAACCACGAAGGGTTCCCACAAATTTCCCCCATCAAATCCCTAAGAGCAAGGTCCCGAAAACACCCCAAGAGAATCAGTAAGAGAGGGCTCCGAAAATGACCACAAAGAACAACCGGGAACAACACATCCAAACCTTGAGGAACCACGCTGAATCATCTATACATGCCACAAAGGTTCATACAAGGTCTAGCTTGCCGCCCGATCATCCAACACTCTCAACAAGATCTCACCATGAAGCTCTCAAGCTAGTCCTATCGAAATCCTAAGGAAATAAGAAGGAAAATAGATAAGCAAATGAACTAGGGTTCCAAGGCTTGGCTGACATCCTCTCACCTCTTGGGTTATATGGAGGCAACCGAAAGTCTAAAATACCCTTCTCTAACAACTATGGATACAAGCCCCTCAAGGGCGGTTTTGGAAGGCTTGAAGCTTTATCCATCGGATGGATGCCCGGCGACCGCAACCTGCTTAGCCTCGACGCAAGCCTTGCGATCCCGACGCGTGTCCTCCGCTTCGAAGATTCCGGACTGCGTCGTTGCACACCGGTCAGACCGGTGCTCCTCACCGGTCAGACCGGTCTGGCACTGTTGCAGCTCCGTGTACGGTTCTTCGGTCTTGTCTTTGTGGATCAACCAAGGAACCCAGTGGTTTTTTGGTGAACCACCGGAAACCTTGCGAACTCGGTGTAGCCTCCGCCAATCGCCACTCATGACTCGGCTCCCACGTAGTCCCAGCTCGACCTTGGTTTTGAGGCTCAACCAAGAAACCGTCCACGACTTCATCTTGCTGTTCATGCCACCATGCGGCCCGCACTTGACCCCGCTGGCCACCGGGTCCCTCGAACGAAGCCTACTTGTCTTCTCCACACCTGGAGGCCTCACCGGTGACGACCTTTCGCGCTTGTCCTTCACCTGCCCCAACACCAGTTAAGCCGCAACCTACTACTGCAATACTTAGCCAAGAATCAGTCCACACAACGTTGTCAATCACTCATCACACAAGGAAGCGACCATCCACTGGTCCTTGAACCACACATGGTCCTCAATCTCCCCCTTGATGAGTGCATTGACAACACCCACACGAAGGTAACAAGAGAGAAAAGAAAAAGAAAAGAAACGAACAAAAAGAAACTCCAACAAGCGATCGAAAGCCAAACAAAGGCAAAGAGCAAGATCACTTGAAGAAGACAAGTCTCAGACCCCTTAGGCAAGGGCAACGGCTCGACACATCCGAGACAAAACAAAACTCAAGCAAAGAGCACAAACCACCGAAACAAATCTCAAACAACCACAAAGAGCTCCCCCTGCACACATGCAAGCTCCCCCTAGACGAATGCATGCAAACCACTTGAAAACAGGGCAGTTGCGACAACTTCAGCTCACACCGGTCAGACCAGTCACCACCACCGGTCAGACCGGTGCCCAACATGTGCACAGGACCAGCACTCTGACCGGTCAGACCGGTGACCTTGACCGGTCAGACCGGTGCACAACAGAGCCCGGAAATGGCTCGAAACCACCTGAAAACCTTCTAAATGCGTCCAGCAAGCCATTTCAAGCTCAAACTTCTCCCCCTTGTTGGCAATGCATGAATCAAGCCAAAAATGCAAAACTTTCAACCTAGAGCTTCTCAAATAGACACAATTCAACATAGGATGCTACACATGTCCAAATAAGCAAGTGAGATACTCTATAGCTTCGTATAGACATCAACTACAAGATCACCAAGTTTCACAACCATTGGACGAAGCTAAGATGGATTTGGGCAATTTTGCGAAAAACTTGCCTCTCATCAGCAAAGTCCTAAACATGATCAAAACATATCAAAATGGCAAAGCCACACAAACTTCATGCTAGGACAGCCATTCTAATCATAAGACCAACACAAACACCCACAAGCATCTCATGTCATGTCAAAGCCACCGAGCCATGTGCCTACTTCTATGTATGAGACTTCTCATTGGTAGGCATCATGCAACGGTTTAGCACCCAAGGCAAATTAAATTCAGCACATATGACATGGGAGCACATTTTCTAAGCATTTTTCTTTTCATTTTCAGATTTATGAATGGTACATGAAATGTCTTTGCGACAAAAGGAACTTATGCCCCTCCATAAGATGAAGCAAGAGGGCTAAACATTCATGATGGCAAATGAGCCTTTGGCCCCATATGATCAATAAACTAGCTATCCAACCACAAATTAAGCATAGCAAAGCCACTAAAACATGTCAAGGTCATATAAAGGCATTTACACATGAGAGAGCATACATGTGACATTTTCAGAAACATAGCCATCAACCATGGATTATTGATCAAGATCATCAAGAGCTAAGCCAAACTAACCATAGCATACCAAACAAGCTCACAAAGACATAAATAGCATTCCATGGTGAACAATGTATATAGGAGAAGCTTTCCCTATCCAATGCATATGATACAAAATGCATGCAATCTAAGATACAAGGATGCCTATACATCATGTTACATATGCCATGCCAAATGCAAGAAATACACAAAGGAAAATATACATATGCTACAAAGGAGCTCCCACACACCCAACTCAAGAAATCAAACACACACCAAGTCCCCCCCGCAAACGAGTGAAAGTTGCTTGATATAGGGGTTTGGTGAAAATATCGGCTAGTTGGTCATGTGTGGGTACATGGATCAAAGCTATCTTTCCTTTCTCTACATTGTCTCTCAGAAAATGGTACCTCACTTCTATGTGCTTGGTTTTGTAATGGAGCACTGGGTTCTTTGCAATGCTTATGGCACTGGTGCTATCACATTGAAGTGGGACATGGGTCTACTCCTCACCAAAGTCACTCATGGTGTATGAAATCCAAAGGAGCTGAGAGCAACATCTAGTAGCGGCAACGTACTCGGCCTCAGTAGTGGATTGTGCAACACTCGACTGTTTGCGGGAAGACCAAGACACCAAAGAGGAACCCAAAAACTGGCAAGTCCCAGAAGTGGACTTCCTATCCAACCGACATCCGGCAAAATCCGCGTTTGAAAAACCATGAAGAGCCAATGAAGAGGACGCGGAGTACCAAAGGCCGAAGTCGGGAGTGTGACGCAAGTACCTGAAAATTCGCTTCACCGCTTGCCGATGCAAAGTCCTCGGAGACGCTTGAAAACGAGCGCACAGACATACCGAGAACTGGATGTCCGGCCTCGTCGCCGTCAAGTAGAGGAGTGACCCAATCATGCTCCGGTACTCCTTCTGGTCCACGTGTTCACCTTCGTCGTCCGCATCAAGAGCTGTAGTCATACTCATCGGCGTCGTCATAGCCTTGGAATCCTCCATCTTGAACTTCTGCACAATGTCCTTGGTGTACTTAGCTTGGTGCACAAATGTTCCTTTCTTTGATTGCTTGATTTGTAGCCCGAGGAAGAACTGCAACTCGCCCATCATGCTCATCTCAAATTCCCTGCTCATATCCTCTGCAAACCTTGCAACAAGAGAGTTAGACGAGCCACCAAAGACAATATCGTCCACGTACACCTGCACAATCATGATATCTCTGCCCTTCCTCAGTAGAAACAAGGTCTGATCGACCTTCCCCATCTCAAAACCTCTCTCAAACAAGACCCCCTCAACCTGCCATACCAAGCTCTAGGCGCCTGCTTCAACCCAGCGCCTTCCTCAACTTGTACACTCGGTGGGGGTACTTCTCACTCTCAAACCCCGGAGGTTGCCTCACATACACTTCTTCCTCCAACACACCATTCAGAAAAGCACTCTTCACATCCATTTGGTGCAATTTGAACCCTTTAGCCACGGAAAAGGCTAGAAGGATCCTAATCGCCTCCAAACGGGCTATGGGAGCAAAGGTCTCATCATAGTCAATCCCCTCCTTCTGATTGAACCCCTGAGCAACAAGCCTCGACTTGTTCCTCACAACCTCACCTTTCTCTCCCTCTTTGTTCTTCCACACCCACTTTGTACCAATCGGCTTTCACCCTGGGGGAGGGTCAACCAACTCCCAAACCTGATTCCTCTCAAAGTTCTCCAACTCCTCATGCATCAAATTAACCCAATTGTGATCAGATAGTGCGTGTCCAATGTCTTTGGGCTCAAAAGTAGCAACAAATGCAGCATGAGCGAAATGAGAATTGTTCCGAACCCTCGACCGTGTGGTGCATTCATTCATGTCACCGATGATCCTCGAAGCTAGATGATCCACTTGTACTCGCCGGGGAGGTTCCTGCCTCGCTGCTACCTCCCCCTCAACATCAGCTTCTCCTCGTTCTTGATTTGTCGTCGTAGGTTTAGGAGAGGGTCCGTCCACCACCATAGTCGAAGTAGTGGGTCCATGTTCAGCCGTGGGCACCACACCGCCATCTTCATCGTCTCCATGTTCATGCTCCTCCTCTTGAAAAATCTCCTCGCCAAGCTCATCATCACCTGCACACTCAAAGACAAGCTGACTACGTGGCTGTGTCTCGTAGAAGGTTTCCTCGCAAGTCTCCACGATTTGGTTAGTTTCAAGATTGAGATGCATAACCAAAGAAAATACCATCGACAGACCTAGCCTCAAACTTATCCAACTTCTTGCCTTTCTTCAAAATAAAGCACTTGCAACCAAAGACATGGAAGTGACTTACCTTGGGTGTGCGACCGTGCATCAACTCGTAGCATGTTTTCTTCTTATGCACTCTGAGGTAGATCCTGTTCGACACATAGCACGCGGTATTCACCGCCTCAGCCCAATACCTCCTCGGAGTCCTATGCTCATCAAGCACCGTCCGAGCCATCTTGCACAAGGTCCTGTTCTTCCTTTCCACAACACCATTCTGGGGAGGCGTATACGGACTCGAAAACTGGTGCTCAAGACCCAAGTCATGGCAAAAGGTTTCAAAACTAGAGTTTCTGAATTCCGAGCCATTGTCACTTCGGATTGCTCGTATGGCATCTCTGTGCCTCTCGTTCCTCAACCTCAAGACTAGATCTCGAACAAAACCAAACATCTCCCCCTTATCCTAGAGAAAGAACACCCACGCATACCGAGAATAGTCGTCCACTACAACCAGGACATACCACTTCCCACCCGCAGATCGCACACGAGCTGGGCCAACAAGGTCCATATGGAGCAGCTCGCATGGACACTCAGTCATCACATCGGTGAGAGGCGGGTGAGAAGAGGCTACCATCTTGGCATGCCTACACGGCGCACAAACCAACTCTTTCTCAAGCCTCAACCGTGGCAATCCTCGAACCAAATTGAGTTTACTCAAGCGAGACAAAAGGTCAAAGCTCAAGTGACCCAACTTCCTATGCCACCTCCACAACTCACTCGAAGAACCAGCCAAGAAACAACGCTCCACACCTGAAGAGTGAGAAAAATCAGCACGAAACACCTGACCCTCAGGAACGACCATACAGACAAGGTCCCCTCGAGAGTCCGAAATCCGAGAACCACCTGGCCGAAACAACACCACAAAACCCTCATCCAACAACTGGGACACAGAAAGGAGATTGTACCCCAACGATTGAACAAGAGCAACACTCCTAAGAGTGATCTTGTCACTCACCTTAATCTCACCTTCTGAAAGCACACGCCCACGCCCATTGTCCCCAAAAGTGATGTACCTCTTTGTCACCACCGGGACGAGACTTGAGAACCACCCCCAGTCTCCGGTCATATGCCTCGAGCAACCGGATTCAATCAACCAAATGTTCTTCAAGTCACCCACCTGAATTTCAAAAACGAGCACGTGAGCAAACAAACGACTCAGCACTGGGGTTAGTACCAAAAGAGCAAAACCAGTGCCGAGCCATTTGCTCGAAAGTGGGGTTAGCACAAACCAAGCCATCTCTCCTACCAGAGCTACCTCCGCGAACACCACCCCGATAACCACCCTGAGGGAACCACCCCTCTCTGCCTGGAGGAGGACCAAAACCACGAAAGAAAGCCCGTGGAACGTCCCTCCTCTCCTTCTCAAAGCTACGACTCCTCCCATCCCCATAGTGAACTCGAGGGGGAGAATGCCTAGCCACCTGACCACCTGCAAACTCTCCAGCCCAACCACCAGAACCACGACCTCCAGAAACAACCCTTGCACCTGTACGAGCATGAAACCCAAACTGCTGCCTGTCCAGGCCTGCACCGGTCTGACCGGTGCCCCACACCGGTCTGACCGGTGTAGCCTGGACAGCAACACCTCCAACAGCCTTCCGCTCTTCCCAAGCCCGAACTGTCCTCACATTCGCCTTGGCCCTGGGCATCTGCACACGAGGCTCAAGTACACCATTGGAAGGGTGGTACTTGTACTTTTTAGCCCACTCCTTTTCCATTCTATCCTCTCGCTTCCTCTTGAAGCAAAACTCATCCTTATGGCTATCTCTCCCACAATAGCCACAATGGAACCTCACAAGCTTAGGCTTAGGCTTGGACTGTGGCTGCTCACTTGGTTTCTCTGCACTCAACTCCTCCACCGGTTTCCCTTCACTAGCCTTCTCACTTTCCTTCCCAAAGAACACTTTCCCCGAAGTGCTCACAAACTTGATAGGTTCCTAAGATGTGTGCTCACTTTCCTTCCCAAAGATCATTTGTGGGTGTAGGAAACACAGGTGGAGCTGGGGTTGTGTCTAGTCGGTTCCTAAGATGGTTAGGTTTCGGGGGGGAATCATTTTTGTGGTGGGTTTTTGGTGGCTCTGGGATATTCTCTCCACTTCCCTAACCAACCTTGTTTGCCCCAAGTCCCTCACCATCCTGCCTCTTAAATTCCTCGATCATCATCCTCAACTGAGGCTCATGACCAGACAACCAACCAATCAATTTTCTCAGCTCATCATTCTCATCCTGCAAACGATCAACATAATGTGCAAGTTCCAAATTTTTCAAAGCATGCATTTCACAGGTAGAGCATGATGTAGGCATGGGTTCTTTCAACTTAGCCTCGAGAGAACTAGTGTAAGCATGCATCTCATCAATCTTAGCATGCAAAACAGGGCAAGAAGTGCAAGCACCTAGCAAAGCAGGTCTAGATTTAAGCTCAGCCACTTCAACCCTAAGCACATCTAGTTCCTCACACTTGGAAGCATGCTTTTCCTTGAACAAAGCAAGATCAGCAAGGAAAATAGAGCAATTAGCACAATCAACCTCATCTGAAAAAACAGGGTTAGCCTTAAGGGAATAAATCTCAAGCTTGCTATCAAGAACCTGTGTTTCAAGCTCAGCTACTCTAGTCCTAGCATCCTCGAGTGAAGCCCTAAGCTCTTTTCTCATTTTCTTGGCCTCTCTAAGCATGTCATCACGGTTATCAAGCAAAGAGCCAAGCCTCTCATTCTCCCGGCGCAAGAAGGGAAGTTCATCATGCACCTCGTCGTCGGAATCGGAGTCCGAGTCGCTCTGTTTGCTCTTCTTGCTGCCGGAGCTCAGCACCATGGTGCAGAAGCCGTCTCTCGTGAAGCAGCTCAGCCCGCTCAGGTTCTTGGACGACTTCTTGCTCTTGCGACGATCACCTTCATCTTCATTGCTGCTCGAGCTCGAGGTGGAGTACGCGGAACTGGAGTCGACGTCGCTTGCTCCCACCATCGCTCGGGCCTAGCCTCGGCTCTCCTTCTTCCTCGATCGTCGCTCGTCCTTGTACTTGTTCTTGTGCTTGCTCTTGTGGTCGCGCCTCGACTGCTGCTTGCCATCCATCCTCGACTTGTGCTTGTAGCCATCCTTGTTCTCGACCTTCTCCGGGCAGTCGGCGACGAAGTGTCTCGGCTTGCCGCACTGGAAGCATGTCCTCGTGTTCCTCCTCATGTTCACTCAGTTCTCATGCAGCCTCTCGAACCGCCTCGTCAGAAGCGCCAGCTCGTCCTCTCCAAGCACGTCGAACTCCTCATGTGGCATAGACATCAAAGAGGACAAAGAGAACATCCTGGTGGATGGGTTAGTGTTAGCCTTTCCTTTCGAACCACCAACGAGGGCAAGACTATGGGAATCAGTCGGACCCTCGAGCTTGGCAGTCATGCCCCTATCCACCTCAGCCGACTTGAGCTTCGAGAAAAGCTCGTTCACCGTCAGAGTGTCATACTTCTCTGACTCCACAATGGCCTCGAACTTTCCGCCCCAAATCGTACGATCCAAAGAGTGTAAGAGCTTGACTACTCTATCATGATCATCGTACGGGAGCACGTCCACATTGGCCCTCATGTTGTTCACAACCACCGTGAACCTCTGAACGAGGCATCGATGGACTCACCGGGGAGATGAGTGAAGTTCTCATACTCTCTCCGGTAGGTCGCATACATCCGTGTGTTGACGGATAAAAGACGTATCCCTCTACGATTCGCAAGCGTACAGACCCCACACCTTTTTCACCACGGGATTCCCAAGGTTCTTGTCAATCCGCGGAGCAAGGGGATTACAAGCGTTCGATCTACAACGACACACTAGCTACTAAAACCCTAACTACTATTATACAAGAAAACACTAAACTACACTAGAGAGAATGATAAACGATCAAGGTAGAAGACACTCGCCCACGGGTCTACGATACTAGAGCATGCAATCGCTTAAAGACATGAAAACCAATCTAATCTATCGGGGATGTGACCACGGTTTCGCCCTTTCCCTCCTCTCGTACTGTCACTACGCGAAGGTATTAATGACTAGACCTTTGATGGACACGGCGTATTGAATGGATCCAAGGAAGCATTGGAGCTCGTACTCCCTCTACGGCACGGTAGCGAACCTTAAGCATTAAAGTATATTCAACACAAGATGATAGGTAGATAATCCGACAAAGTGCGATTACATCTCAATATCGATTACAACCCATGGACGAATGAGAAGATTACCCCATCAAGGTGCTGATCATGGCACCATTGATCATGGTTTCCCTTCCGCTGGTGTCTTCCTCCTTCTCCACGAGAGGGTTCTTCCTTCGAGGTGGTTGATCTCCCGCCGGAGATCCTCCTCCTCTCTCTAGCTTGTGGATGGCCTTCTGGTGCGAATGACTCCTCCCGGTGTTGGCGGCGCCTCGGGGGTTTTAGGGTTGAAGATCCTTCGAGGGCAAGGAAAATGGGACCGAACCGGTGCCGGAACTGGGCTGGGCCGGCCGGCCGGGGCCGGCCGGCCCAGCCCACCCGGCCCGGTTCGGTCGCCCCTTTTGCTCCGTGGGTCCTCGTGCGCTTATGTACTTTGCCCCCTCCACTTGCATGATTTTGATGCTATTATCCTCGCGTCCAAGATGGAGGCTCTCTTTGCATGAAGTTTGATCTTTTACGCTTCAATCCCCGGGGGTGTTCCTCGTAGCACTTCGGTCCTCGCCACCATTGGAAGTGATTTCAGCAAGCTCATGAACACGAACAAGACTCCGTGAATGCTCCTTTGAACTTGTTGCGAATCCGTCCTTTATGTCCATGTTTTCCTACATAAACACAACACTTCCAAATGCATGCACAAAGATGAACTTGTTATATGATTAGTGTGCCTAGTGGCGGGTTAGTTCCATAACAAATCCAAACCAAAGTGTAATGAACATGCTAGGTGCACCAAAATACACCGTCAACATCTCCCCCACACTTAGCTCTTGCTCGTCCTCGAGCAAGTACTCGTAAAAGAATTTCGTCCAAGGTGTGTAATCATGTATCATTAATCCTCCTTCACAAGTTATTCAATCCTTTCATCTTTAATACATAAACACAAAGTAATGATAATTAAACATAAACATGGGCGTTTAGAACTTTTACCACGTCAAGTTTTACCCCACAACTCAAACTCTTCACTTGAAGTCTTCAATTTCAGCCATGCTTACTCCTTTGCTTCCATCGGAGGGTTTTTATGGTTTTCAAAACAAAAATTCCTGCAACAAGTATTAGACAAAAACCTTTCTCCAAGCTCTCTCAAGTCACTCATATAAAGTGGCTATCCTAACCATATTTTATAAAACTCTCACCTCCCATTAATCTCTCATATATCATGTAATGTGGAGCTATAGGTAGGCTAGCGCAATCAACACAAGTATTGTCAAACTAAGAACTTCCTCTAATGGTTGTCTACCTTTCAAAGCCAATGATCATGAGAATTAACCATATGTAAGGATATCAAGGATGAGAAAATTTAGAATGGTGGACATGTGCAAGGGCAAAAGAAAATTGTGACTACAAGGCACCAATGATGTCCTCGTTGTCGGATTGCACATGGTTGGAAATAGAGTAAAAGTTTCGTCTCACAATCAACGTGACATCCTTCCTTACACTTTATTATTCTTCTTTTCTTTCACTTGATCCATCCCTCTCATACCTTCATTGCTACCTCATCTTTTTCTCTTTTTCTTTTTCTTCTTTCATTCACATATGATTTTTCTTTCTTTCTTTCTTTCTTTTCCATACACATACTTTATCTCTTTATTTTTCTCTCTATTGACAACTTTTCAAAGCTTTCAATTCTCTCTTTCCTCGCATGCATACAATCTGAAATTTTAAATAAATCATGCTAGAGACGAGACGAAACTTTGAAAATAGGTTGTGTTCAAGGAATATGATGAACAAAAGAGATGTATAGGGTTGGGTATGGAATTCGGTGATGTACGTGACTTCCATTGTGAAGGTCACGTTACCGAATATATGACGAGGCTAGCAACAAAAGATAAGCACAAGGACGTGATCATTGCTCGAAATTAAAACTCACCAAGAGAGAAGGGTCCTAGCCTAACTCATCGTGCTAATCACACTTATGGTGGAGCAAAAAATAAATTGGCTTTGGATAGGAATTTTTTCTTACTCTCAACTTGGAAAAAGAGGTTTTGCTAACCTTTATTACAAGGGTTTTAAGATAATTTTCAGAACTGAAATCCTCCAACTTTTAGCATCGAACATAGCACAACTAACATGTGAAGCTCAAGATCGAAGTGTGGTATGGGTAATTTAAGTAGTAGCAATTCCACTAAGCACCACGGTAAACGTTTTTCAAACCACATACTTATGTTCATATATCAAGAATCGAAGATTAAACAAAGAAGTAAATAAAGATAAGCAATACATAAAACACAAAGATATATATAAAGACTCTTTTTGTTTGGTTTTCTTGACTCAACACTAATTTAAGACACTTGCAAAAATTTTAAAACAGACTCAAAAACTAAAGACTCATTAAAAACACTAAGACTCTCACACGAAGATTAAACCGAACCTAAACTTGAAGTTCAAAAGCTAAGGCTAGCGAGCTAGCTCTCCCCCACACTTAAAACATACGACGTCCTCGTCGTATCTTACAAAAATCCTAAGGGGAAAACTAGATCTAGTGGTACTTCAAGCAAGGTTTGCACCACTTGCCTCTCATGTTTCCAACCATGCCGAAAAGTTTGCGCACGTTACGGTTAAGGAACTTGTAGTCATCTTCAATTACGCGCTCCAAGTCCTCCATACGCTGCTTCATCGCTTCCATGGCTTGGAGACATTCGTCGGCTGACGTGTAGAGATCCGCGATGGATTGACGGCAAACTCGACAACACATCGGATGCAATCCGAAGGGGTCGTCGTCGCCATAATCTCCACCGTTGTCACCACCGTCGTTGCCACCTCCATTGTCGTTGCCTTCGCCGCCGTCGTTGCCGTCGCCGTTGGGGCCTTCGGGAGTCCTTTCCTTGGGCTGCTCATCCCAATCATCATCATCTCTACCGGCGGCCGCCCACGAGCTCGGGCTACGATCGTCGGAGTAGTCGCTATCCCCATAATCCTTAGGCTCCGGTGACACCTCCTTGTAGTCTTTGCGCTTGATGCCTTGGATGCGTGCCGACCTTCGGACGGGTGTAGGGACCTTCTCTCCTTCGACGGGGTCGCGAGATGCAAGAGCTCCGGTCGGGACACGTCCTCCGCAACGGATGCGTGCGGTCCTCTTGACGGGTAGCTTGAGCTTGCATCGCATCGCCTCCTCCATCGATGGCTTCTTGGCTTCTAGCTTCAACTCTGAGCTCCTTGGGGGCACAATGGCTGCTACAAGGGTGCAACACATTGCTCGAAAGGTTTGATCCTCGAGCTCCCAATTCGGCCAAATAAATAGTCCTGAGAGAAAAGCCCTGGAAACCTTATTTTCCTTTTTTACACTTCCCTTAAAATTTTCCGACCAAACAAGGAAGTCAAAAAGGAGCAATTCGGGCGAAATTCGGCATCATTGGACGTCGGGCCCCTCTGGGCCGGTCCGCCTGGGCCGGCCGGCCCACCCTGCCTCGGGGGCCGGGCCGGTCCGGTTTTTTGCACACCGCCCTATTTTTTCTTCCTTAGCCCATGGGAAAAAGTTGGCCCAGCAAATCTTCGCGAAAAACTCCAGAAAACTAAAAGAAAAATTATTTACAGAAGTTGATGCCTTGTTTTTCGTCCTAGGCGGGACGTTCGGGCTCTTCCTCCATGGTGAAGACGTCAACATGGCGAAGGGGCACGGCATCGGGTTCGTAGTAAACCTTAAGCCGCTGTCCATTCACCACAAATTGATCGATGTTTATATCCATAATGGTTACCGCTCCGTTGGAGAACACCGAATGCACAACATAAGGTCCGTCCCACTTGCTTTGCAATTTCCCCTTTCCGAAGGTTTTAAACCTCGAATTGTAGAGGAGGACCTTATCTCCTTCTTTAAATTCTTTTTTCTTCAATCTTTTATCATACCACCTTTTGATTCTCTCCTTGTATATGCTTGCGTTTTCATAAGCTGTCAACCTCAACTCCTCTAGCTCGCTTATTTGAATTCTTCGTTTCACCACCGCGGCATCGAGATCAAGGTTCATCTCTTTAATCGCCCAATAGGCTTTATGTTCCAACTCAACCGGAAGGTGGCAAGCTTTTCCATAGACGAATTGATAAGGGGTCATACCTATCGGTGTTTTAAACGTCGTTCGATAAGCCCATAAGGCTCCGTCTAATTTCTTTGACCAATCTTTGCCTCCCTTCTCTATGGTCTTGTTGAGTATGCTTTTTAATTGCCTATTTGACGTCTCCGCTTGTCCGTTGGTTTGTGGGTGATAGGCCGTGGAGACCCTATGCTCAATTCCCAACTTGGACAAGCACTTTTTGAAGTTCTTCCCGGTGAAATGAGTTCCTCCATCACTTATCAAGATTCTCGGTGTACCGAAACGGGGAAAAATCACGTTCTTGATCATAGTGATGGACTCCTCCGTGGAAGCTTTACGACATGGTATTGCCTCCACCCACTTGGATACATAATCAACCATCACTAGGATGTACTCGAATCCAAATGAGTTTTTAAAAGGCCCCATGAAGTCTATACCCCATACATCGAATATGTCGATTTGTAAGTTGTATTTCAAAGGCATAGACTTTCTTTGAGATATGTTTCCGGTTCTTTGGCATTCGGGGCATGATGCAACATATGTTTTAATATCTTCATGCATCTCCGGCCAATAGAATCCGCTCGACCATACCTTTGCTTGGGTTCGAAAATGGCTATAGTGTCCACCGTACTCCACCGAGTGGCACTTCCTTAGAATCTCAACCCTCTCTTCCCTTGGCACACATCTTCTCATCACTCCATCATTGCCAAGCTTGAAGAGGTATGGTGCATCCCAAAAATATTTCTTACTTTCCGAGATTATCTTCCTTTGAGTGTTTTTATCTAGATGATCGAGGGGCATCTTTCGAATTGCTCGAATGATGTCGATCATCCAAGTATCTTTATCAAGCACTCTATAGAGGTGGTCATCTCTCATCTTATCTTCTATGGGCTCTTTATCATCTTGTCCACGATTCATCCTAGACAAATGATCGGCCACAACATTCTCCACCCCCTTTTTATCACGAATTTCAACATCAAACTCTTGGAGAAGAAGGATCCAACGAATCAAACGTGGTTTAGCTTCCTTCTTAGCCAAGAGATACTTGATGGCTGCGTGATCGGTGTAAACAATGACCTTCGAGTTCACGATGTAAGATCTGAATTTTTCAAAAGCGAATACCACCGCTAGCAACTCTTGTTCCGTAGTGGCATAATTTAATTGTGCCCCACTGAGAGTTTTGCTAGCGTAGTAAACGGTGTGAACTCGGCCTTCCTTTCTTTGACCCAAGACCGCGCCTACGGCGTAGTCACTTGCGTCACACATGATCTCGAAAGGTTGGCTCCAATCCGGAGCTTGGATGATGGGAGCACTCACCAACGCATTTTTCAAGGTCCGGAATGCCGCTAGGCACTTCTCGTCAAAGTCGAAAGCCACATCCTTTTGAAGAAGGTGCGTTAAAGGCTTAGTGATCTTCGAGAAGTCCTTTATAAATCTTCTATAAAATCCGGCATGACCTAGAAAGCTCCTTAAGGACTTAACATCCGTAGGAGGTGGGAGTTGCCCAACCGTCTCTACCGTAGCCTTGTCCACTTCAATTCCTCTCTCGGATATAACATGTCCGAGCACTATGCCTTGCTTAACCATGAAGTGGCACTTTTCCCAATTTAAAACCAAATCTACCTCCGCACACCTTGTAAGGACCTTTTCTAAATTTGCTAAGCAATCCATGAACGTCTTCCCGTAAACGGAAAAATCATCCGTAAACACTTCAACAATTTCTTCGATGAATTCCGAAAACACGGCCATCATGCAACGCTGAAAAGAGGCCGGAGCGTTGCATAGGCCGAAGGGCATCCTCCTATATGCAAACGTTCCGTAAGGACACGTAAACGTTGTCTTATGTTGATCTTCCGGGTGAATGGGAATTTGCATGAACCCCGAGTATCCATCGAGAAAGCAAAAATAAGCGTGGTTTGCTAACCTCTCGAGCATCTCGTCTATGAACGGTAGGGGGAAGTGATCGTTCTTCGTCTCTTTGTTAAGCTTACGGTAATCGATACACATCCGCCACCCGGTCACGGTCCTTTGCGGTATCAACTCGTTCTTCTCATTCTTCACCACGGTCAAACCTCCTTTCTTCGGTACACAATGTACCGGGCTCACCCATTCGCTATGCGGAACTGGGTAGATGATTCCGGCATCAAGTAACTTGATAACCTCTTTCTTTACTACCTCTCGCATGGCATGGGTTAGCCTCCTTTGGTGGTCCACGACGGGCTTACATTGGTCTTCCATTGGTATACGATGAGTGCAAAAGGCTGGGCTAATACCTTTGAGATCATTAATTGAATATCCAATCACCTTCCTATGTTTTTTTAATAAAATCAGCAACATTTCATTTTCTTCGGGACTCAACTCGTCGCTCACAATGACTGGATAAGTTTTGTCTAGGCCCAAAAATTCATATTTCAACCCCTTGGGCAAAGGTTTAAGGTCTACCTCGGGCACTTGTGGCTCCTCGGGTTTGATTTCTCCTATGTCTTCGAATTTCTCTTCCTCCACACTACCATCATGCGGCTCTAAGCCTTTTGTTGCTTCCTCTAGTTCTTCATCTTGTTGATTACTAATTTGATTTTCCATCGCTCTTTGCAGCGGGTCTCTAAGGGTTTCAACAAAACAAAGACTATCTATCTCTTCTATTCCTTCATCTTCGGGAGGAAAAGGTGTAAGGTGTTTAGAAGCACGAAGAAAGTTATATGTGTACTTTGTTCCGTTAAGGTTCATTGTTACTTTGCCTTCTCCAGCATCTAACACGACATCAACCAACTTAAGAAAAGGTCTACCTAAGATTATATGATCATGATTACTATGGTAAGCATCAATAACAAAGAAATCGGTTGGTATATAGTTTCTAGAGATTTTTACTTTCATGTTGCAAGCAATACCTATAGGTTTGATAGTTCTACCATCTCCCATAATTAATTTCGTTGATGTTGGAGCTAAGTCTAGGTTGTGGTATTGAACTTTATTGTAAATTTTAGAAGATAGAACACTTACTTGGGCTCCGATGTCGCATAAAGCTTTGCATTGAACTCCGTTGATCTCGCAACTCAAGTGTGGCGTCATCTTCTCTTCTTCTTCGGATCCTATCGAGTAAATTTCAGCGAGGCGAGCGTATGGTGATGCTTCGGGCTTGATCCCCATGATTCTCTTCACCTCGGCAATATGTTCCGGATCCACCACAACATCTCCAAAGAGCTTTTAAAAATCTCACCGGTGGTTTCGAGGTCGTATGAATTTTCAGCTTTCTTCTCCGGTGGGAAATCCACTTCCAATGCTCTTGCCATTCCCTTTTGATTGGGGAACGGTCTTCTCTTGTCGAATACTTCTCCGTAATCAATAGGAACCCAATCCATTGGTTCGAACTCCCTTAGTGGCTTCGCGCTTGACATGCTTCTCTTGTTCGTCTCATTTGGTGTGGCGAAGTCGACGCTTGCTGTAGTTCTTGACTTGATGTGTTCTTGTTCAAGCTTTTCCATGATTGGCTCCTCTTTTGTGACTTCCGGGGTTGCCTCTTTAGAAAAATCAGCAAGCTTCTTCTTCCTTGAATTGAATTCCGGCTCTTCCGCAAGTCTTGTTTCCCAATCTCTTCGCATGGCAGCCGCTTTACTAACTTTTTGTAGAAGTTGGGCGGCTTCCGTGAGTGTTTTCTCCATGAGATCCCCACCTGCACACATTTCAACGTGTCGCATGCAACTAGGGGTTAGGGAAAAGAAAAATGTATGCAAGAGTACGTCACCGGTGAAGCCGAGTTTTGGTCCTTGTTCGATTAATTCATTAAACCTATCCCAGGCTTGGTCTATCCCTTCCTCTTCTCCTTGCATGAAAGTGATCACTTGCCTCCTTAGATGTTGAACCTTGCTAATTGGAAAGAACTTCTCGCAAAACTTCTTTGTCAACTTGTTCCAATTGCCTTCAACTTCAAAGGACGCAACCGAATACCATGTCTTTGCTTTGCCGGCAAGTTAGTAGGGAAAGAGATTCCATTTGAACCATTCGTCGGGAACTCCTTCTTGACGCACCGTGTTGCATATTGTCGTGAAATCCCTTATGTGTCTATATGGGTTCTCCGTAACCATCCCTTCAAATGGGTTTTCCGCCACCATCTTGATGATCTTGGATTTAATTTCATACTTGGTCGCTTCAAGCTTCGAATCCGACTCTTGTACTTTTATGTCTTCACATCGAGGGCTAGCGTAATCCCTTAATGATTTCTCCGGTTCTTCCACGGGTTGATTAACGAACTCCATCTAGACAATAAGATAAAAACAAAAACAAAAACGAAACAAGTGTTTTTTCTAGATAATATATGTTAGATATAGCAAATAAAAGATAAACTAAATATAAAACTAAGTTAGATGCAAATCAAACAATGTAAACTAGCTTGCTCCCCGGCAACGGCGCCAGAAAAAGGGACTTGTTGATGGATAAAAGACGCATCCCTCTACGATCCGCAAGCGTACGGACCCCACACCTTTTTCACCACGGGATTCCCAAGGTTCTTGTCAATCCACGGAGCAAGGGGATTACAAGCGTTCGATCTACAACGACACACTAGCTACTAAAACCCTAACTACTATTATACTAGAAAACACTAAACTACACTAGAGAGAATGATAAACGATCAAGGTAGAAGACACTCGCCCACGGGTCTACGATACTAGAGCATGCAATCGCTTAAAGACATGAAAACCAATCTAATCTATCGGGGATGTGACCACGGTTTCGCCCTTTCCCTCCTCTCGTACTGTCACTACGCGAAGGTATTCATGACTAGACCTTTGATGGACACGGCGTATTGAATGGATCCAAGGAAGCATTGGAGCTCGTACTCCCTCTACGGCACGGTAGCGAACCTTAAGCATTAAAGTTTATTCAACACAAGATGATAGATAGATAATCCGACAAAGTGCGATTACATCTCAATATCGATTACAACCCATGGACGAATGAGAAGATTACCCCATCAAGGTGCTGATCATGGCACCGTTGATCATGGTTTCCCTTCCGCCGGTGTCTTCCTCCTTCTCCACGAGAGGGTTCTTCCTTCGAGGTGGTTGATCTCCCGCCGGAGATCCTCCTCCTCTCTCTCTAGCTTGTGGATGGCCTTTTGGTGCGAATGACTCCTCCCGGTGTTGGCGGTACCTCGGGGGTTTTAGGGTTGAAGATCCTTCGAGGGCAAGGAAAACGGGACCGAACCGGTGCCGGAACTGGGCTGGGCCGGCCGGCCTGGGCCGGCCGGCCTGTGCCCACTCGGCCGGTTCGGTCGCCCCTTTTGCTCCGTGGGTCCTCGTGCGCTTATGTACTTTGCCCCCTCCACTTGCATGATTTTGATGCTATTATCCTCGCGTCCAAGATGGAGGCTCTCTTTGCATGAAGTTTGATCTTTTACGCTTCAATCCCCGGGGGTGTTCCTCGTAGCACTTCGGTCCTCGCCACCATTGGAAGTGATTTCAGCAAGCTCATGAACACGAACAAGACTCCGTGAATGCTCCTTTGAACTTGTTGCGAATCCGTCCTTTATGTCCATGTTTTCCTACATAAACACAACACTTCCAAATGCATGCACAAAGATGAACTTGTTATATGATTAGTGTGCCTAGTGGCGGGTTAGTTCCATAACAAATCCAAACCAAAGTGTAATGAACATGCTAGGTGCACCAAAATACACCGTCAACACCGTGCTTGAACCTGAGCATTCCCAACACGAGCCTCCTTCAGCACCGTCCAAATTCTACAAGCCAAGTGCTCGGTGTGCACCCGATCGAACTCAGGCTGACACAAAGCACGAAACAAGTAGTCGACCGCCTTATTGTTGGCGTAGAACCTGTCCCTCGATCCTGGAGCGAGGAAGTCCATTGGTTGGACATAGCCTGTGTCCACCGTGACATACCAAAGGATCTGACCCTTTCTACGGAGGAACGCACCCATCCGCTTACTCCATATCTGGTAGTTCTTGCCATCAAAGTGTGGAGGACCCGAACCCCGTTCCTGGTACGCCATCCTTGGATCTTAGACTGGTTAGAGTCAATAAAGACCCGAACCGGCTCTGATACCACTTGAAGGACCGATACGGCGTTCCAGAGAGGGGGGGAGTGAATGGGAGCCGAGAAAAATTCTTCTCGAAGGAGATGGAAACTCAAACAAGATGAACACGGCTTCCAACACACGACTTTGACTCACTACCCAAATTGGCCAAGCCCACGTAGCCACTGGAGTGCCACTGGACCTAGGAACCAACACACAACCTTCCGACCTGAGAACGCAGCGGAACACCAAACCTCGAGTCTACAGACCAACACCGGTCAGACCGGTGAGCACCACCGGTCAGACCGGTCCCTGCTGGTGAGAGTTGGTAACTTCCACTAAGTGGCTTCACACCGGTCAGCCCGGTGTAACACACCGGTCAGACCGGTCCAAGCCTGAAAGCCCCAAATCACCAAACAGGCCTACCGACCTCCAAACTGACCCAAGCTCGAAACAACTGCAACACAGGACAACAACGAACACACCCAAATGTTCACCCGAGCAAAAACCTACCGAGGGTTGCACCGGTCATACCGGTCAATAGCACCGGTCAAACCGGTGTAGCCTGGGCAGCTCGGGATGAACAACTCCCGCAGGTCAACACCCCCAAATCCAAACCTCGATCTCCCGAATCGCTCCACGGACTTGAACAAGACTTTGGCAATGATAGGAACACCTCATGATGAGTCCATAGCCAAGTTTAATCCCACCAAAACTTGTCCAAAAAGGAGGAATCGAAGAAATCCCGCCAAGAACACCTCTAACCCTAGAACACGGAAACCCCAAAAACGAGCCCCTATACTCACGGATTTGGGAGGGGAATCACAACCCAAAGAACCACGAAGGGTTCCCACAAATTTCCCCCATCAAATCCCCAAGAGCAAGGTCCCGAAAACACCCTAAGAGAATCAACAAGAGAGGGCTCCGAAAATCACCACAAAGAACAACCGGGAACAACACATCCAAACCTTGAGGAACCACGCCGAATCATTTATACATGCCACAAAGGTTCATGCAAGGTCTAGCTTGCCACCCGATCATCCAACCCTCTCAACAAGATCTCACCATGATGCTCTCAAGCTAGTCGTATCAAAATCCTAAGGAAATAGGAAGGAAAATAGGAAAGCAGATGAACTAGGGTTCCAAGGCTTGGCTGCCATCCTCTCACCTCTTGGGTTGTATGGAGGCAACCGAAAGTCTAAAATACCCTTCTCTAACAACTACGGATACAAGCCCCTCAAGGGCGGTTTTGGAAGGCTTGAAGCTTTCTCCATCGGACGGATGCCCGGCGACTTCAACCTGCTTAGCCTCGACGCAAGCCTTGCGATCCCGATGCGTGTCCTCCGCTTCGAAGATTCCGGACTGCGTCGTTGCACACCGGTCTGACCGGTGCTCCTCAGCTATCAGACCGGTACCCACCGGTCAGACCGGTCAGACCCACCGGTCAGACCGGTATGGCGCTGCTGCAGCTCCGTCTTCGGTTCTTCGGTCTTGGCTTTGTGGATCAACCAAGGAACCTAGTGGTTTTATGGTGAACCACCGGAAACCCCGCGAACTAGGTGTAGCCTCCGCCAATCACCACTCATGACTCGGCTCCCACGTAGTCCCGGCTCGACCTTGGTTTTGAGGCTCAACCAAGAAACCGTCCATGACTTCATCTTGCTGTTCATGCCACCATGCGGCCCTCACTTGACGCCGCTGTCCACCGGGTCCCTCGAACGAAGCCTACTTGTTTTCTCCAGACCTGGAGGCCTCACCGGCGACGACCTTTCACGCTTGTTCTTCACCTGCACCAACACCAGTCAAGCCGCAACCTGCACCTGCAATACTTAGCCAAGAATCAGTCCACACAACGTTGTCAATCACTCATCACACGAGGAAGCAACCATCCACTGGTCCTCGAACCACACATGGTCCTCAACGAGGATGCCACGCTCTGGAACGAACTGGTGCTGGAGGAGCCGCCATCTCCTTGCCCAGGGAGAAGCACCTGGGTTTGGGAGGCATGTTACCCAGTTTTCCACTGCAACCCCTGCAGCCGCAGCGACCACCACTTTCTGTGAAAGGCAGCACCAGTGGCTCGACTTGTTGTAGGCAGTAGCAGTACACTTGCTCATTCATTATTCAGTAGCATAATAATTAATACGGGTTGTATTATTCTTTGATAGGAAACAAGAGAAAACGCAAGTTAAGGCTCTAGTGGTGTACCAATTGGTGTGTCTGCGTTGTCATTTTCAGCACAATCAGACTTATTAATACGTCTTAGTCTTTCTATTGCTTTGCTGAGTTGCATATATCTTCTCTTCCTGCTAACTGAATCGGTTGAGTTGCTGTTACTACCTTCATGATGTTGCTTCTTGCTGCAGCACAACAACAATCATCTGTGCATTAACTATGGTTGTTGTGGTCTATGTTGCGACTAAAGTTTCTGGTTTCTGTCCGTTTCCGGTGAGTTTCCGCACGTGTTGGTTCATTTTCGTACACCAGTATATTTTCCGACTGTTTCCGCTCCCGATTGTTCCGCTTCCACTCCCGCTCCCGACAATAAAGTGCGGGAGCGGAAATGGGAGAGGGTTTTTCTGTCTGCTTCCGTCCATTTTCATCGCTAGAAGTCGACGTTGAATTTGTGCCAACAAGTAATCACCGTATGTCCTGTCTTGAAGCAGAGCTTGCCACTTCTGCCTCTTGTCACCTCCACTAGTGTTGTCATTGCCGTTGTTGTTGGAGCCAGGGTTGAAACAGACAGTGTTGTTGTAGGAGCCACGGTTTCCACCCCTGACTCCTTCCACAACCATTGTTGTTGTCACTGCGACTGACATTGCGTCCTCCACTGCGTCCGCCATAGTTGACGGAAGACTACAATCCCTGCCCTCCAGATTGCATCTCCAAATGAGACTTATAGCTCAACATTTGAGCATAGAGCTCACCTGGAGACATCGGATCTGAGTGGGCAAGAACAGCAGAGACTAGCGGGTTGTAGTCTTTTTCAAGCCCCGTGATTACGTAGGAAACAAATTGCTCATTACCCAGGCCTTTGCCGGCGGCTGCCATCTCATCAGCCAGCCTCTTCGTCTTGGAGTAGCACTCAGCCATGGAGGAATTGCCCTTCTTAGTTTTGGCGAGAGAGATGCGGATGCTGACAGCCCGCACCCTCGTCTGGGACGTGAACATCTCCACAAGAGCACTCCACACCTCTACCGAGGTCTTCAGCATGGCGACACCCTCCAGGGCATCACGTGTGAGGGAGGAGAGCAAGTAACTCATGACAGCTTGGTCCTATGCCACCCACCGAGCGTGCTCGAGATTGGGCTTCTTGACTTCTTTGTCTGCGACCTTCTCCACGATCTCAAGGGGAGGTGCCAGAGAAGATCCATCTAGGAGCCCCTTGAGTTGGGCACCCTTGATGGAAGTGAGCACTTGGGCTTGCCAAAGGAAGTAGTTGGACTTGGAGGGCTTCTCTCCGACGGGAATGCTAAAGGAGGCCAGGATCTTGAAGGATGAGCTCAAGCTCACCATGGATATGGATGTGGATGTGGTTTAGAGGAAGTAGGCTCTTGATACAATGAAAGAAGAATGGTTAAGTGTTTGTGTCGGTGCGGAATATGGTCCCGACACTAACCAGTAGATAGCGCCGAGGTCTATCCCTCAATGGTCGATGCTAAGCAACAAGTGACACAGGGTTTTTATCCTGGTTCCGGCCGAGGGGGCTGTACGTCCAGCAGGGGTGTGCTCATGGCACTATATTGCTCAGCACCGAGGGTGCCTGTAGTGGGGCTGCTACAAGCAAGGCGGGAGAGGAAGCGTGGCTTCCAAGTCCCTGGTGGAGTGGCTGAAGATGTTGTGGGAGAATTAGAGAGTGAGTGCACGGTGGTGTGCTCTTGTCGGGATGAGTCGGTATGGGTGCGTTCTATTCTCCCCCCGCGGCTGGGGGGTTCGCCCCCCTTTTATAGATCAAGGGGGAGGCGAATTACATGCGCGCCGCGCTATCTAGCTACGTGGAGAAGCACGACGTGCTATGCTGTAGAGTGGGCGGCCGTCCGGGCGATCCTTGCAGCGATCTGGTCATCATGGCCTGACTTGTACCCGAACAGTGGCGGTTCGAGGGTTGGAGAGCAGCGGATGGCGGTGATGTCCTCTGATAGGCTCGAGGGAGGTGCTGATGCAGGCCTGTACGGAGTACAGGAGTAGGCAGAACGGCGTTCCTTCCCGACGCGCTTCACAGGGCTCGAGTCGTTGCTACAGGGCCCGGCGTGCGCCTGCACGCGCGGGTACGGCGGCCACGCTGTTACAGTGGCAGGGATGGCAGTCCACCGGCCTAGCGCCTCCCCCCTAACCCCCGTAGGGTCACCGGGAAAGTGAATCGAGGGTGCGCCGGCCCCCTTTCGAGGGCTCGGCGCGTTAGCCGTACTGGGGCGTGCGCACGGTGTCACGGGACTGACACCAGCCGCGCTGCACAGTCCCCTCCCACGCGTGGCGGGGATGGGCTCCTCCCCGGGGAGTTGGTGCGGCGGCACCGGGGTGCGAGCCCGGGCGCATGATGGCGCCGTCCGCGGCGTCGGGGCGTTAAATGCCCGTGTACGGGGCCGGCGCACGCGTGAGGGGCACCCTCGAGCGTGGCGGACCCCGGCCGAGGGCGGGGCGTACCCTCGAGCGAGGCGGAGCCCGCTCGAGGGAAGTGCTGCCCCTCGAGCGGGGCGAAGCCCGCCCGAAGGGTACACGCATCCTCGAACGAGGCGGAGCCTGTTCGAGGGGATCCTTAAGTGGGCCGCCTCGATGGGTCATCGGAGTCCTTGTGGGCTGTGCCCTGCATGGTTAGGCACCTGCATGGTTAGGCTTAACGTATTTTGGTTTCGTTGCGGGTTTTAAGTGAGGTTTTCCCCATTGTTTAATGGGACCCCTAGGGCTGTCCCCGACAGTTTGAACCACATAGGGTGGCCACGACTGCGTGTTAATATAGGCACCAATCGGTGCAACAGGTTTACAACATGCACAACAACCTTCTAGGGTCGGCTAGAGATAAGTACAACAAACTCTATCCTAGATTACAACAATATATAACATAAGATATCTCCTAGCTGGCCTAGATAGTCTTGCTGCGCAAGATTACACCAACCATAGTATCTATTTTGTCTATCAATCATCTCGTCGTAACCCTCTAGCAAAGCAGTGAGCACTAGAGCACTTCATGTATTTTCTGAACTTCTAAAGTGAGAGTTGGGTCCAGCACTTTTTATCGTTTAGCCACCAAATCCTTTTTTCCATGATTCTCTCTTTTTTTTAGAATTACATAGTAAACGCAGATGCTCACAACACACACGAGCACATCCGAAGGACTGAGCACCGGCAGGTCTGGAGATTCTTAAAGTCACCACTAGTTCCTCGTCATCTACGGGAACGTCGCTTACCACTTAACGCATAACACCGGAAAATCCCAAAATAAATCCAGGAAAAAGGTGCGAACACCAGAATTTGAACCCTGGTGGATAGCATCCCACTGGGCCTTCCTACCATTGGACTACAAGCCCATTCGCTTTTTTCCATGATTCTCATGGAGATAGCCATGAAACATAGGTCACATGAGCCTACACCTATATATGTTCAAACAAAGAATTTAGTAACCTGAGCTCATATGTGGAGGGAGAAAATTAAAGAGCTCTCATACAAACCTGAGATCTAGTCCTCCGATATGGTTACCCAAGATGCATCTATGCACAGTGGTATTGCTTAGCAAAATACTCTCTTCCCCATGCATATGACATCTAACCACCACTCGCAGCAATGCACCATATGCCATACATAACCTTCACTTTTATGAGAGTAGCAAAATGTAGAGGGAAGGTGCTGCCCGAAGAATCAGCCTCCATGGCTCGATCTATTTCTCATGGCCACAGAGATGAGAGGGGAAAGGGTGAGGTGTGGAGAGTAAGAGATAGAGTAGAACCTTGAAGTAACTATGATAAGTAAAGGAAAGAAGAATTCAAGGAATTGACAAATTTTCAATGACAGATCTAGATCTGAATATTTCTTGCACAAAAAATAATTATAGCTATGCAAAACTATAAATCATTATCTTACCTTTGTTATCTCACCTCATTGTTCCCGCGAGACCGAAACACTTTGAATCGACAAGATTTGAAGCACCAGCGCGAAGGAATCTTTGGTATATAGGAAACAAGTATAAAATAGAAAAGGAAGAAGTTTAGTGAGAGTGAAAGACATCTAGGCCCTTAGTGGGTTTTTGTGTATTGATTGACAACTAGATTAAAGATCTAATGTCCTTGTTAAGCATGTGAGCAGGTTGTAACATATAAATGACAAGGCATAATATATGACATTGGTTATCTACATGGTGAAAACAAACTATGTGTATACAAGATAAGTTGAGGCATGGTTTTAGCCTCATATTGTGAAATGGCTTAACTCAATGATGAATGTCATGATATTTAATATGTGTGTTCCATGAAGAATATAGATGGTATATGACAAGCTAATGAAGGATAAGAAAAAGGCATATTGATTTTGGAACATTGGATGGCATCTTATTGAAGGAAGAGGCTTATTACAATAAAAAGGGATATTTAAATTAAAAGAAGGCATGATCTCAATAGAATTCCACTCTTGATGTTGAATCAAAGTTTCACTCCAATTGGCAACGAATGGATGAAGAAATCAAGCAACGGATTAGCAACGAGGTACTAAGCTAAGGTTGGCCGAGTAGTGACTTTGACCATGTGCTTGGCTAGGGTGAAGTGGCTATAGCTTGGAAAGTTTCGAGGTATCAAGTCAAGCCTAACTGAGTGAAGCAATGAAGAAGCATTACATATTCGTTGAGTCATGTGAAGGGTGACTTAATCAAGAATTGGGTTTCATTCTTATATAAAGATCAAAGTCACTAGCTCATGGTAGAAGTGCTCAAATCAATGAGACATTGATGGATGGATCTCTCATGAGGATATATTGATCAAGTATGGCTATTCTTGAAGAAGAAGCTCAAGAGTTCTATTATTGCATTTATATTTGATCTTGAGTATAGGTACGCCGTACTATCAAGAGGGATGCATCACAAGGAGTTTTGATAATGTCTTAGTGCTCAAGTAACTCATGTGAGTTGAGAGAGACACAAAAACCACACGTACACATCTTCGGGTTTGACCCTGTGTCAAATCTGGTGGCACCGGTTTTGGGAAACCGATGGCACTGGTTTTGTGTCAGTCGACCCAACGGCTAGTTTTTGAAAACTCGGTGGCACCGAGTTTGGGAACTTTGTGGCACCGGTTTTCACTGAAGTTTGCAACGACTAGTTTTGGGAAGTCCAGAGTATCCGGGGTTTTATCCCGGAAATTCCGGGTTTTAACTCCAACGACTAGTTTTTGGGGAGTCGGGTATTTATACCCTTCAACCTCTACTATTGCAAGCTGCTGTTGTTGAGGTTGCTAAAGTGCTTCCTTGCTATTCCTTGCTAAGCCAAAGCCATTCTAGCTCTCCCTAACCCCTTTTTGTGAGGTTGTTTGATCTTTGCTAGATCTAGTGAGTTGGGTGGTAGAGAGAAACCTTTGTGAGCAATTCAAGAGCACTTGTATCCCTTGAGCACTGTTGGACGTCGTCAAGCTAGTGTGAAGCGTTTGTTACTCTTGGAGGATTGCCTCCTAGACGGCTAGGCGTCACCCACAAGCTCCCAAGGTGTGGTGAGCTGTGGGACAGTTTGTGAAGGTCGTGCTTCGCCTCTGAAAGGGAAGAAGCTATCTAGTGGATTGGAAAAGGGTTGAATGCAACCCGGCTTCGGTAGGAGAAGCATCCAACGGAGACTAGGATTCACACGGTGGTGAATCCGAACTTCGGTAAAACAAATCCTTGTGTCTCTTGTTGGTTTACCTCGCATTTACCTTGTTATATCAATCCTTGCTTGCTTTTGTCATATTGGTGGAGCTACTTGGTTGTTAGTGTTTGTGAAGTGCAGGCACTCTAAATTAATCAAGGAACTGATCCTCAAGCCATACACCAAGTTTGAGTTCAAGTCAAACTAGCAAACAAGAAAGAGAAGAAGAGGGGAGTCACTGCCAGGCAAATCCGGTGGCACCGGATTTGCAAAACCGGTGGCACCGGTTTTGGGCAGTGTGCTTATTCCGCTGCGAAGGCGCTAGTCCAGAGTTTCCGGAGATTTCTCTAGAGATTCCGGACTTTCCAGAAACTCCGGAGAAAAGTCCGGAGAGTCCGGGGTTCAGTGATAAATGTTTTTAAGTGGTGATTTTCAAGACTCGCCTATTCACCCCCCTAGGTGACATCAAGATCCTTTCAATTGGTATCAGAGCCTGGTGCTCCGATTCGAGCTTAACCACTTGGAGTTTAAAGATGTCGACTTCTTGTGAGGCATCGTTTGAGCCTCTTCGGTTTGATGGCTCAAACTACGATTCTTGGTTTGCTCATGTTGTTCATGTATTAAATACTTGGGGTCCTCCGTTTCAGCGAGTTGTGGTTGCTAGCATCCTTCCCGAGGATTTTCATAGTAGTGACACGTCCAACCTATCAAAGGAGGAAAAGGAAAGTGTGCTCCATAACTACTCTATTACTAACCTCATGTATAATAATGTGAGCAAGGTTATTGAAGAATTCATCTTCAACAATGAAGACATTTGCGATGATGCACATCATATCTGGGTGGCACTCAAAGACATGTATACTAGTGACGATAATGACGATGATGAAGATGAAGAGGAGGAGTCACTAGAGGAGTGCTCAACATCAACATCTTGCATCCCACCTCCAAAGACCTCATCCACGAAGCAAAAGAGCGACAACATTGCGACCACTGCCTCTGACCAGGCAAACTCGGTGGCACCGAGTTCAGAACTCGGTGGCACCGGGTTTGGCAGTGATCAACACCAACTTGCTTCGTCGAACTTCAGAGCAGCTTCACACAAGCCTATTGAGGTATCTACAGCCCCTAGTACTTCCTTACTATGGACTATCAATTCCAAGTCTCAAGTGATTAAAGGAAGAAGGAAGAAGGGAAGTAAAGTTGAGCAATTTGACTTCGAGCTTGACAAGATGACCAAGAGAGACAAGAAGAATGTGCTAGAGCTCATAAAGAGAGTAAGAAGACAAGACGATGACCTCACAAGACATCAAGCATATCGAGACTCATTTGAAGAAGAATTGAAGAAACTTAAGGAGTCAAATGATGTCTTGTCTAGAAAGTGCAAGGAGGACATTACCAAGGCATATGCTTGTGCTACTAACTCTCTATCTTGTGCAGCATCCTTGGAGAAGGAAAATCAAGATCTCACGGACCAACTTGAGGAAATCACTTGCAAGTTTGTGAAACTACAAGGAACTCACATAGAACTTGAATACTCTCATGAGAGGCTTGTAGAATCATACACTTTGCTAGAAGTGGCAAATGAGGTTTTGATAAACTCATTTAAATATTACACACCTCATTGCACCACTAGCACTTGTACTCAAACATATCTTGTGCTAACCCATGTGACCCAAAAGGCAAACCCTATTGGTATGATCAAGTAGTTGCAAAATCTTGTGATGACTTCATTGCTCAAGAGAATGATGATCTTATACAAGAAGTTGAAAAACTCAAGAAAGAGGTGGCTCAGTTGAAGAGAAAAGAAAAGGTGCAACCTTCTCAAGATAACCGTGAGCCCATGGTGAAGAAGCTTGAGAAGAGGACAATCGTCACTAGATCAATCTCCCAACAAAGCCTCAAGACCAATGATCGCAAGATTAAGGGCAAGATGAAGCTAGATCACATCAAGTGTTACAAGTGCTCACACATGGGACATTATGCATCCATGTGTTCATTCAAGCAAGAAGACAACTCAAACCAATCAAAGAGGCAAAGAAGTCTTTCTCCGAGAAGATGCTTTGGTTGTCATGAGAAAGGGCACAAGATTGAAGCTTGTATCAACCGGGCAAAGGTTCCCTCAGGGAAACCCGGTGGCACTGGTTTTGCCAAACCGGTGGCACCGGTTTCACCTAAGAAACCCCATATGAAGCTCAACAAGGGATTTCTGAAGGCTCAAGAAAAATTCAGAGAGAAGAATGGCTCAGGGACAAGTGTAAATGGCAATGGCAACATCAAGCACAAAATTTGCTACGCTTGTCGTCAAAAGGGACATCTTGGTAAAGATTGTCCCAATAGTAAGATTCCTAAGCTCAACCATATTCACTTTAGTAATGGGAAGCTTAGGAGTAACTCAAATGACTCTAGTTCCCCTAAAGTGGTTACTTCACAAAGGAAGGGCACAAAGGCCATTTGGGTACCTAAGTCCTTGATCACTAACCTTGTCGGACCCAATGCACATTGGGTACCAAAACATAATTAAAAGGACTTTGCAGGTACTTGGAGTAGCATTGGAAGCTTGGTTCACTTGAGAAATTTTCATTCATCTATATCTCAAGAGAAATTTTGTCACTCTTCAATAGAAAAGGACCAAGTGACATAAATCAAAGAAACCTCATTCAAATGCTCCTCCCATGATAAGTACCTCTCACTGCTGTTGTTCACTCTCATATGCAAAACTTGCTCATGTGCTAGTTGATCATATGAGGTGGACAACCTACATATGTTCTCTTTGGCAAAATTATGTCAAATACCATTCGATGCTATTAACCGCTTCATCTAGAAGCATTGAGTGACTTGTGCATGCAGGAGAACTTATGTGAGCTAAAAGAGCAAGAAAGAATCAAGAAAAGGATGGTCAACTCTTGAGAAAAGCAAATTTGTAGAACTCGGGGAAAATCTGGTTGGCACCGGATTTATAAACTCGGTGGCACCGAGTTTCCCAGGATCAGCAAGGGTTGGAGAGGAAATGTTTGCAAATACCTCAAGGCACATTATTCTTGATTCAAAATAAAAGGAGACTAAGCAAATATAGTTTGTAAGCTACTCTTGATCTCATTCCACATATTCTTATTTGCTTATGAACTTTGACCAAAATGTAGAGCTTCCTACCCTAGTGCTTTAATTGAGTCAAAAGTGCACTTCTCAAGATTCAAATACTTGATGAACCTATTTAGGGGGGCTCACTTCACATTTTGTGTCTCTTGGTACTAACATCACTTGCAAGGATTCATGTGTGTAGTTAAAGTGTGGGGTGTCTCAATATTTTATCTATACTCTTCACTTGAATGATTCTTATGGCAAGGGTGTTGGTTGTGAGCAAGCCACATGACAAGGAGGTCACCAATCCATATCTGTAATTGTATCTCTTTCTCGTTATTTTTGGATTGGATTACATTTATCTTTGGCTACTCACCATAGCATGGTTTAAATTCCTTAACTTGGACATATTTGACCAAGGTAGTGCACATGTCCCTTTAGGCGTGGGCGTTCGGTTCTAACCGAACCGATCGGTTCGGTTCTTCGGTTCCCTACAAACGTCGGTTCCCAGAAAGTCAGAACCGAGGAAAGAACCGTTCGGTTCGGTTCTTTTCAGTTCGGTTCCGGTTCTAACCGAGGGAACTGAGCTATAATTCATAGAATCACAAAATCATGAATTTAGTGAGAAATTTGAGCACAAATCGACATCACGAAACACAAATCAACACAAAAAAAATCAAAACAGAGCCTCCAAATCGATGAGATTGAAGAAATGAAGAGGAAGAGAAGAGGAATAGATGGACGGCGGGCCGGGGGCGTCTGTCGACCGGACGAGGTAGGCCGTGTGCGAATGGCCTCGTCCTCGTGGCCATGGCCGGCCGGCCTGGAGCGTTGGCCGCGCGAGTGCGAGACGGCGGGGGCCGGGTGGAGGCGGAGGCGGAGCGGCGCGAGTGGAGGCGGAGGCGCAGCGGCGCGGGTGGAGGCGGAGGCGGAGCGGCGCCGGGCGGGGGTGGAGGCGGAGGTGGAGCGCGCGCCGGTGCGGGCGAGGGGAGAGCGGCGCCGGTGCGCGGTGGAGGCGGAAGCGGAGCGGCACCGGCGCGGGCGGAGGCGGAGCGGAGCGGGCGCCGGCGCCGACTGGGACTGGGAGCATCGGTGGCCGGTGGGGTGGGATTGTAGTTAGGGTTTTTGGTTTTTATTGGGCTTTTGGATGTTGGGCCGGTGGATTAATGGGCTCAAATGCTTTGATGGGTTGTTCGTTGGTTGTTCGGTTAACCGAGGAACCGAATTGAAGAACCGGGGAATTTCGGTTCCAGAGAATCAGGAACCGAACAATAACTGATTTTCTCGCTTCCGGTTCTTTCGGTTCTGGTTCCCGGTTCTTTCGGTTCGGTTCTCGGTTCTCGGTTTTTCGTGCCCAGGCCTATGTCCCTTCCATCCACATATCCATGTGTGCACTATATCCTTGAGGAGTTTAGCCCATGCTATGAGGTTTCATGATTGGGTGACTTACTTCCATTCCACTCTCAAAGAGTCATCCAATGTAAGAGTAGAGCTTGTGCTTTATTATTTGTGTTCTCTTGTCATCTTAGCACACAATGGGTATTTCTCATCAAAAGTGACAAGAGGAAGTTATTGAAAGACTAAGAAGTGCAAGTTAACTTATGTGAATTTCTCTAAGTGAGAAAATATAGAATGAAGGCAAAGGTATTAATCCTAAATTCAAGTTATTAATTTGGGCATCTAGGCCCTATTCTTGCTAGTGTGAGTTTTGGTGTGCAAAAGGAGCTAGCATCACCTTGATTTGTTGCTTGGTGGTAGTGATGCGCTTTTAGATATTTAGTTGATGCATCACAAATTTTTGTTGGAAATTTTGTTTTTCTAACCGTGGCTGAAAATTTTAGTAGAGGCATGAGCTAAATATGCTAAGACCTATATTGGCTAGTAATCTTTGCATACTCTTTGTGACTTAGGATAGTTTTTCAAAAATTCACTACCATGTGTAGATGGTGTGGCTTTTGCAAGATTTTTGAGTCTTGATCTTTTAGATCATGTCTTGTTGCTTATGGTTATTGTTGCTCATGTTTGAATGTTGGCTAACCATAAATGACAAGATTCTCTCAAAGTTCAAAGGAAGCTACTCATTCTTATCTCAAGAGATTGCAAACTTTGGATTTCTCACATTTCATCAAAATCTCTCAAATCCATATCTGAGACAGAGGGCTGTACAAAAATGAATATAAACGGCAGAGAAAGAAAGAGAAATGAAAAAGGAAGTGCAGAGATGAATTTATGGACAAAAGTCCACGGGTCAAATGAAACCCGGTGGCACCGGTTTTCCAAAACTGGTGGCACCGGTTTCTGTCGGCAGTAAAAGGATAAGACCCGTGACTCACCCTACATTTACCCATTCACCACCCCTTTCACCCCACGACCCAACACAGTAAAGAGGAGGGTAGAAAGGGCGATTCATGGCGATTTGAGGGCTCAATCGTGGGATTCAAGGATTGGAGCAAGAATCCGGTCCTCCAATCCGGTGGGATCGAGTTCCCCTCGGTTTCTTGGCTGCAGCAGCACTTTCACCATGTCGGGAGGTACCCCATATCTTGTTTTTGCCCGATTTACTTTTCTAGGGACTATCTCTTGGATTCCTATGGTAGAATTGCTTCTATATGGTCCTAGAACAGATTCAAATCAGTGGCTTAAGTGTTCCGTGGCAGCATTATCAGGGGCATGATCTAGGGTTCATGCTGAACCCGATGGCACCAAGTTTCCCAACTCGATGGCACCAGTTTCAGTACAGGATTGTCTGATTCAGTTGCAAAATGGGCTCCAGAAAATTCAATTGCATATATTTGTGGCAAAGAATTGTTCCTAAGGCACATATGTATCTCTTTTTGTCACAGATCCAAGGATTGACATGGTTTATGGGAGAAGGCAACCTAGAATGAGGAATGCAAGTTTTGAGTTCAGAAGGAGAGAAGGAACAAGCAACACACATGAAATTACAGAAGATGTTCCAGAGCCACCTAGAATGTCAAAATGGGCAGCAGGAAGAATTAATCTCCCTAGAGGTGCTATGCGCATTGAGGACATTGAGCCTGAGTCAACCCTCCCCTCCTGAGTCACCCACAACAGCTGCTCAGCGCAAGAGAAAGGGCAAAAACATCCGCACAGCTAGCCATGAGCATAGTCAGGGCACTAGAGAGGATGACAGTGATGGTGAATATGAAGGCATCTCAGTTCTTGGACCACAGCCCGTTGAGCAGTGATGTGACTCACTTCAATGTGAGAATGAGGCCACCCGTTGACCCTGAGCACTGTAACATAGTTAACTATAAGGGAAGGGGTATGACAGAGAGGGCAAGAAAGGAAAGGGAAAATAATCCTTTGACCGTTGGTGGAAGGAATTTGGATTATCGGTTTGGCACCAAATTTCATCAAGACTATTATGCAATTGCCATCATCAAAAAGGACTACCCCATTGCTCGCCCAGAATACATTGATTGGGGATTCTTGTCGGTTATGGAGGATCTGAAGATTGCTGAAATTATTCGGGAATGCAAGAGGAAGAATGTTTATGACATCATGGGCTTTGCCAAGTCATGGAACAATGAAGTGATTGCACAATTCTATGCCACATGTTACTTCACCACTTGGAAGAATGACAAAATTGTGCATTGGATGACCGAGGGAAAATGGTTTGGTATCACTATCACTGAGTTTGCCTATCTACTTGGTTTTGATGAAAAAGATCTTGGAAGGATGAAGATCCATAGAGATCATGACATGGACAAGGTAGATATGAAGTTCATGTATATCCCGGGACAAGAATGGAACTTTGGACAAGTCAATGGCATGCTACCATTCTATGCATACCTGCACCGCATGTTTAGAAAGACACTTTCTCCTAGGGAAGGGGACCAATCAAATGTGTCAAACTATGGAAGAGACTTGTTGAAACACATGTGTCCTAGTGAGCCGGAATTTAGTGTTGTGAACTACATTTGGGAGGAAATTCATTCCATCTCCGGCTCGCCACAAAAGAGTTGTGGATATGCTTCTTATCTCATGCATGTCATTGAGGCTATCACCAACTATACATTTGTCAATGATCATGAGCATAAGCCCTTCCACTTGAAGAATGATGTTGTGGGACCATCACTAGCTGATTTGGCAAGGGCTCAGGCAAATATTGGAGGCCAAGAAACCCCCGAACAACCTACTGCAGCTGCTGCGCCATCTAGGGCAGCAAGGCCTTCACATGGTCGAGGGCGTGGACATGGGAAACAACAAGTGCAAAAGCCCCCTTCCCCACTTAGAAAATTGTTCAACTTTTGGTGTGGGTCTTGCATGAAAGCAAATGATTCGGTTCACAAGGAGAGACAACTTAGGAAAAGGGATTCAAGGATGATAAGACTTATGTATGAAAACCCCTCTCCCACAAATAGGCCTCCCATGCCACATGCACCATCCGGCGAGGAAGAAAGTGAGCTAGAGACCTTTGAGAGCATTTGGGAAAGATCACAACAAGTTGATCCGGCAACCAACAAGGACTATTGGGATAGAGCCTATGGAAACTCATACTACAATCCCACTTTTGGAGGAGTGTATAGTGCTCGATCGTCTTATTCAGAGGCTCCTTTCATGGGCACACAAGGCCAAGGCACATCCTCTAGCATGCCTCTCGTGGATCCTAATGCACAAGGAAGTTCAAGCACTGTTGGTGGATACTACTATGGCAGTCTTTTTGGCTCGATGAACCCATATGAGGGAATGGCTTCTCATCTTCCTCCGTTTCCACCACCACCATCTTTTGTGCTTCCAAGCCAATTTGTGCCACAATCTCAAGATGATGATGAAGAAGAACCATGAGCAGATCTCCAAGACCCCCCAAGACCTTTTTTTGAGTGATAGATGACAAAGGGGGAGAGAAGTGTCGATTGAAAGCTTAGTGCTTTGTTCTGCATCTGCTCTGTCTACACAAATCCGGTGGAACCGGTTTCCAGATCTCGGTGGCACCGGTTTCAGTGTGTCTCAGCCTCAACATCTCTTCTGTCAGGCAAACTCGGTGGCACCGAGTTTCGAGAACCAGTGGCACCGGTTTTGGTTGTTGTATGCAACAGGCCCTTGTAATAAAATTCTCCTAGCTTCAATTGGACTTGAGAACCTTTGTTATGTGTGCTAAAATGTGTGGTGAACCTTTTAATGCTTATTAAGACTCAATTGCATGTTAGTGTGATTTTATGAGTGTCATCAGCATAAAATTTTCCTCTGGCTGTGATCACCTGTTCCATGAGGAATTTGGCAATTCTTTCACGAACATCTGCTAGCAATGATTTGTCGAGAGGATGCTCCTCTAGCCCTAAGCTCTGGATATAACAATGTCACCAGTCAGCACACATATATAGGTGGTTACCAAACATGTGTAGTGCTAATAAACAAGATCTGTGCTCAGTTGCAAGTTTTACAAATGAAGATCCCAATAAAGTACCTGCATATGTGGCCCGCTTTCTTTTAATCGAAGCATGTGATAGGCACAATAGAAGTCACAGAGTCTGGATCCAGTAGGTTGTTGGTGGCACTGCAATAAATGTACAAAGAAAAATAGTGGTGATCGTGAAGAAACAAACTCAAGCTTTAGTATTAGCTTCCACAGGAAGGAAATAAGTGATATGTACCTTAACATCTTTGACGTGTATCAAGGCGCCACGGCGTGAGAACTTTTTGCCGCAGTAACGTTCCCATGCCCTACAACAAAACAATCAACAATGGTTAGGACACTATTAATTAATATACTATGTACAGTTTGTTGAGGAACGTTCGTAGGTTAAGAAAGAAATAACTTACTCATTAATGATTAGCTTGAAAGGGCCAGTATTAGTATTAATTTTCTTTAATAAATCAAGATAGGAGACCTTCCACTGCTTCAGAACGATTGGCCACTGCAATCCAGTGGTTTGTACTGAGATAAGCGATAACCATTAAATTCTTTGTAGCATATAGGTTGAATGCATTGAGCATATAGGACACAGAGAAAGTAAGAGTGTTATCTGTGCTATTCAACTTTGTCGAGCAAAGGTATTCAAGATCAAGGTAGCCAACTGCAGGGCCCTTGTTCTCAACTTCTACAGTCATATTCTTATTAGTAAGAAAAAACAAAGTGTAAGGAGGCAAAATACATGGTAATAAAGATGATGTGAGGCAAAAAGCCAGTTCGATAGAGGATTAGATTAGTGAGAAGCAGATTAAATTTTCGAGCAACTTACAGGATGAAGCAGCGAAGAAGTGTCAGATTAAAAGCATCCAAGTTGAAGAGATCGTACAAATCACTGAGTTGCACAGGTAGCTGCTGGAGTTCATTTGACGATTCATCTCTCTTCAGCCATGCATTGGCCCCGGGCCGAAGTGTGACCATAATTTGATAATCATCATCTAACTTACCACGTTGCATGAAGAATGTGTGGAGCTTTCTGGTAAAAGGAGCAGCCTTTTTGAGATCACCATCACTGAGAAGGCTCTTTCCGAATTTGTAATTTGGGTTAGCCATAGCCCAAGGATTCATCTCTGTGTCACTCTCAGATTGCTTTGGGTTAGTCATATACCAACCATTCTCCTTGGTGTTTCTTTTAGATCGCTTTTTAGTAGGCCTCTTAGAGGTTTTATTTACAACAATTTCCTTTTCATGCTGCTTTGAGATGGCTGAAGAAGGTTTCTTGAGGGCTTGCTTGCCTGCTATAGGTGGTGTAGAGCTTTTATTTTTGGCAAGTTTCTCTTCTTGAAACTTTGAAATGACTGAAGATTTCTCAAGGGATTTCTTGCCTGCTGTACGTGGTGTAGAGATAATATTTTCGGCAAGTTTATTTCCTTGCTGATTTGAAATGGCTGAAGGTTTCTCAAGGGCTTTCTTGCCTAGTGGTGTCAAACTAGGACCTATTATAGAGGTATTAGGCCCAGATGTACCTGCTTTGCCATTATTGTTTTGAGCACTTCTGTTTGGGGGTGTAGGTTTTGTTGTTTCACGAGGAGGAGAAGGAGGAGGTGGTGGGTGTGGTGGTGGGGATGAAATATTTGGTGTCTCTTGCGGATGTGGGGATGCAAGTTTTTCTGTTTTTTCAGGACTAGGAGTAGGCGGGGATAGAATATTTTGTGTACCTTCCAGATGTGGGGATGGAACGTGTGGGGATTGTGGAGGAGGAGGAGGAGGAGGAGGACGAGGGGAACCATCTGAGGAAGGAACATGTACCGTACTGTGTGAACTACAAGGAATCTGTATAATAGCCTATGAACGAGATATACATGTTGGTGCTCCTTTGATGTCAATCTGACACCTTCTCCACTATACCCTTTGTCCTTGAGCTTGTTTGAGTTTCATCACCTCATCATTATAGGAGGGTATTCCAATAGTTCATCCGCAAAGATAGTATATACAGTGATCACTTCAACGACAACATAGTCTTCATGAATCGGGACTGTTTGTAGCGTAGTCTTCTCTGGATGAACAAGACCAAGTGCAGCCTCACATTGAAGCCCCCTCCACGTGATCCATAGGCCATAGTGTGTGGGTTTAGTCAACATGCCTATAAGGTCTTCGTGTGTACGATCGTCACAATGCACCTCCATCGCCCACCCTGTAGTGCCATCGATCAAACCTACATCTGCGGACGCACAACTGCTCTTCAGTGTGGCGGGTGAAGGGCTTGCGCGATTGGACATTGGTGACAACACCATCTGATGACAACACCACCACTGCATCTGCATGTTCTGCATCCGCATCTCAGCCACCAGTTCTTGCTTGATTTGTTACTTTATCTTTTCCATATCAATTGATGTGTCGGTCTTTGTCCTCTTCCTCTTCCTGTACATCTCGACGTGCTGAGTCCATGCATACTTCCAGCCCTGGTAGTCGGAGACACCACGCACACGACCGTGTTGTTCAGGGCGGCCCAAGCACTGACTTAGCACATCATACTCCCTCTGCCCTACCATTCCTGAAGAATTTCTACACATGCAATCTTCTCCTTGATGTCCGCAGCCAATTTTTCTGCCTCCTTGTTGTTGAACACTATCACGGCAACACGGTCTTTAATCACTAGCTTACTCCTTGCTCGTTGCCAATTCCTGGAACGATCGTCAGGGTAGGCGTCATATGGGTTGGGGATACCAGCTGCAGCTAATTGTCTGTCCTCTTCCTCCCATTGTTCTAGTTTCACAGTATAACCAGCTGGACCCATGTTGTGCTCACTTGTGCTCCGGCTTCAGAGTTCTTTGAACTTGACACTAGCAGATGAGGCTTGCTCAGTTTCTGCCTGTTTCATGAACTCCTTCTACTGTTCCAGGACAATAAACGGGTGCCTTGTAAATGGCTCAAGTCCTTTTCTGATAAAATCTCGCCTAAGCTTAAATGTGAATTGTCTCCATGCCTTGGCTGCCGTCTTCCAGAAAAGCTTGAATGCCCGCGGTTTCGCATCTTCTTGGAACTTCAAGTGTTTCTGCACATGCTTATCAAACCAGTCCCACTTTTCATCATTGCTTAGTTCTTTGATTTTCGGCAAGTTCAAAGGTATCTTTTGTCTAGCAATGAGCCCCGCAAGCGCCCTGAACATGCACTTTTGAGTCAATGGTACTGACATCCCCACTATGTCGACCTCAGTGACTATCATTGTGTCACTTGGCCACTTTGTAGATGTCCTTGGCGCTCTGCCTCGGCGCTGAGCCCCACCCATCTGGTCTTGTTGTGCACTAACAGTGTCATAACCCTCTTCTTCATCTTGCAGCCCAGGTCTATAGTCCTCGTCAGAATTATCCTATGAATTAATAGTCAAGGGAATTACAGTAACTACTTTAGCCCACTGTAATATCATTGGTTCTTGGTAAACCATTAACATAAATGGAAAATTCAGTAACCAAAAAATTAGTGCAGGCAAAGCGACCATACCATTTTAAAGAGCAAGATGCAGGCTGCCTCGGTTGCTGATGAGGTACTTATTCAACTTGGAGAGAATGTGCAGATGTGCATAGGAACAAGAGCAAAACCAAATATAAGAGTCAATCTAAAGGGAAAAGCTAAGTATGTATACGATCGACAGCTAAGTATGTCCACATGTACTTATACAAAGGAGCCACGACATACCCTACAATTCCCACAAGTACAAGTATATTATACGCATTTATATAAAAAGAAAACCATATGCATGCATATGTTGTATACTTGATTACCTGAACGCATGTGTGCTGCAATAGCGCACTTGGCCTAATTCCATAAACTCGAGAAAATATAACAAATTACCTTATTACTGAATTGTTGTTAATTTTACAATTGTTACTGAGTTGGTAGAATGCATTTACAAATTGTATAAGACACTTTTAGAGCGACATACCATAAACTCAAATCCTAGATTCGCCACTGACCTTCGCAATGCCGGAGCGGAAGGATCTCTACTCCTCGTCACTGCCTGCTCGCCGCCACATCCTCGTCCTCGCGTCGACCTCGTGGCTGGATCCCTCCTCCTCCTAGTCGTCGTCGTCGCCACCGCCGCAGCTGGGTCCCTCCTCTTGATCTCGCTGTCAGAGGTGTGGTGCGCATCGCGCCGAGCGTGGTGTGGCACGCGTCTCAGTGAAGAGGTGTAGAGTGGGTCGCGGCATGGGGGGAGGTGAGGGAGACGAAGGTGAGGGGGAGAAAATGGCGGCGACAGCGCAAGGGGAGAGTGGGAGGAGACTGCGTGAGGGAGGCGTCCTTCCCTACAAACCTAGCGTGAGTGGGCTTGTGTGGGCCTTAAAACGAGTAATGTAGGTCACATCACCAAGCAAACTAACTCATAAGTCATAACAAACATATTCACATCTGACATGCATCAGCAGGGCACATCACTAAAATAAGGCTACATCAGCTGGGCGCATCACCAAACTAGATTGTTGCTGCAAAAGAACTAGTTAGCTAGCTAGATGGCATCTTTTGTGTTGCATCCTCAAGTTCAGCTAGCCTTTTCTCTAGTTTTGCAACTTTTTCTGCCAGCTCAGCATTCTTCTTTAGAAGTTCAATCTCCTGCCTCTTTTGTGCAGCTTTAAGCTGCTCATCCTGCTTGTCGATTCCTTTCCAAATGTAGTCAATGTCATCACGAGTAACAACACTGTCCTAAAACAAAGGAAAAAATTATATTGATGCAAGCTTCATAATAGTTGTAATTTACAAGAAAGCTATTTTAGCTCTAACTAGTTTCAAAACTTGCCTGCTTCTCTTCAGCCGATTCCTTGAGCTTGTTGATTTCAGTCCAAATCCTGTCAATGTCATGTGCAACAACTTCCTACAACAAATGGAAATTGATGCATTAGAAAAATTGATCAGTGAAGATGTGGAGGTCCAAGGACAAATATCGTGCGTGATGGTTTCAGAACTTGCCTCATGGTCTTCAGAATCATCGCCGAAGTTGTTGCCGAATTCGTCGCCGGAGTTGTTGCCAGAGTCGTCGCCGGAGGAGATGAGGTCTACCAGCACCACTCTTCTGCCCGGGTCATCGCTGGAGGAGTCCGCGCTCACCTCAATGCGCGTGGACCACTTCTTCCTTCACGTTGAGGGAAAAAAACCCTGCCTCTCCATGGCGGGTGTCGCTGGAGTCCGCCAACTTGGCCCTTGCGCGCGTGTACGGCTTCCTCCCCCGGGCCGACAAAGAACCGGCCTCTTCCATGGAGCGCCGAGTAAGACGCACGGGGGAGGCGCGCTGGGATGGCTCCTCTTCATCACAGTGGAACCTCACTCTCTTGGCGGGGGCGGCGGACAACACCGAGGAAGACGGACAGGGACGTGGCCGCGGGGCCTCCTCCTTGCAGAACCCCCCTAGAGTCGCGGGCCATACCTGCGACGAAGACGAGGATGCGACGGAGACGAGGAAGGCGGAAGCCAGAGAAGGGGATAGAAGGCAGAAGGCAGGGTGGAGCGTTTATTAAAAAGGTTCAGATGCGCAAATGATACGATGATTCACAAACACTCATCGCCAATGAAGGGGCGGGGCCATATCTGTTCGAATGAAGAACAATTTGCTTTTCCCCTTTCAATTGTAATCAAATTTTGTATCATGTTTTTCTCCGTCAACCGTAATCCAAATTTGATGATATTTGTTTCTGAAGTTTTCTAAAATCAACATATATTCATGTATGATTCGTGAAGAAATGCACGGTAAAGGCATTGAAGTTCCGGAAACCTCCTCTGAGGCTGAAGAGAACAACGACGCTGAAAGGGAAGAGGATGGTTCAAGCGAAAAAGGCAATGATGGCGGCAGTAGCAGCGACAATGATTGTGATGAAGGAGATGAGGCGAGTTCTGGTCATGAGCGTGCTTCTTCGAAGGTTGACGTTGTCAACTGAAATGCTTGAACACTTTGCTTTTGACGCTGCTTGTAAAAGACTGTGAATTTGTATATTCGTGGGTTGCGACCCCTTCTCTGAACAATTATTTTGTAAATCTTAACATGCACAGGTCCTGCAAGGTGGGCCTGCGCAGGATGTGATACCCTTACGAATTCATCATGGAAATCAAGTAGTTAGCGGTGAAGCTTGGCGGTTGTTTAAAGAAGCTTATCCTGAGTGTAACTTCTCTGATTTTTGGCTTGAAGCTTGTCAGGATTTTTCGATGTGTAGTTTTCAGTTGCCTTGGTTTTTTCTTCAACGTGATGGCTACACTCTTGCTACTAAAGCTTCGAGCCCCCGAACTTTTGTGAAGACAGAGCCCCTTAGCCCCAAGACTGGCGATTACGACTTCGCTTATGCTAGTGATACTACCGAACACAGCGGTCACAATCCCGGCCATATTGTCGAAATTTCCTACTGATTTTAGAGCTCTATAATGCAATGTAATAATTTTTGTACGAAATTTTGTATGTAACTAAAGCAACAAATACGTTTTTCTTGAGAAAAAACGTCACCCTCCCCACCTTGCCATTTTGCTTGCAAAATTTCGTGGATGTCGAAAAAATTCAATTGCTTCAACCATCCTTTCTTACGAACATTAGACCTCGGGAACACTCGAGCCCCTTTGTCCCTTTGAAAGAGAATTTTTCTCATGATGCTCGTATAAATTATCGTAAATGTGATTCTTAACTTTCACTCCACACCTTTTCATACGTAAGAGTTCCTAACAAGAACGTACATAGTTTGTTAATTACAATTCTCCCTTATTTTCGAACTTTTAATAGGATATCTTTTCACGGTAGGATCTTAAGCCACAACTTGTCGTTGTCTCGAGCCTTTCCGGTGGGAATCCCTTTGATGGTGGGATTTAGGCTACAACTTGTTGTTGTCTCGAGTTCCTAACAAGAACGTACATAGTTTGTTAATTACAATTTTCCCTTATTTTCAAACTTTTAACAGGATATCTTTTCACGGTAGGATCTTAAGCCACAACTTGCCGTTGTCTCGAGCCTTTTCGGTGGGAATCCCTTTGACGGTGGGATTTAGGCTACAACTTGTTGTCTCGAGCCTTTTCGGTGGGAATCCCTTTGGCGGTGGGATTTAGGCTTTCACGGAGCCTTCGGCTATCAAGGAGCCTCCTTCTCGAAACATTTATTTTTCTTTTCATGGAACTCAAGCTATCAAAGAGCCTTTCTCGCGAACTTTTTTGCATACGATGATATTTCAGCTGCGAAGCCTTTTCACGAACTTTTCTTTCATACGATGGAACTTCGGCTATCACGGAGCCTTTTCACGAACTTTTCTTTCATACGATGGAATTTCGACTATCACGGAGCCTTCTCACAAACTTTTTTTTTCATACGATGGAACTTCAGCTATCATGGAGCCTTTTCACAAACTTTCCTTTCATATGATGGAATTTCGGCTATCACGGAGCCTTCTCACAAACTTTTCTTTTCATATGATGGAACTTCGGCTATCACGGAGCCTTTTTTACGAACTTTTCTTTCATACGATGGAATTTTGGCTATCACAGAGTCTTCTCACAAACTTTTCTTTTCATACGTTGGAACTTCGGCTATCACAGAGCCTTTTTACGAACTTTTCTGTCATACACTGGAATTTCGGCTATCACAAAGCCTTTTTACGAACTTTTCTTTCATACGATGGAATTTCGCAAGACACACGTTTTGGGGGAAGACTCTTTTCATATATATCACAAAGAGTATTTACATAGGATCCGCCTCGTTAAAAACCTTGCCTCCTGATTTAGAGCCCCCTTTGCACAAAAAAGAGTATGATACTCCTTATTTTTAAATTAAGTGCAAAATTTAAATGTTTTCGTTCCCGAAACCACTTATAGATCCGTGGTTCGGTCTTTTTACATTTTCATGAAATTTAAACTTGCGAAAGGAAATGCTGAAAAGATAAATCTAACTACTTTCATGATTCTCAAGGGTAGTACCTTTTTAAGCTATCAACATTCCACAAATGCGGCAGCTCTTCGCCAGTTTGATCTAGCAAGCAGAAAGCCCTGACATACTTGTTTCTTTAGCTATGTATGGTCCCTCCCATGGTTCTTGGAGTTTCCCAAGATTCTCCCATTTTTTCTTTCTTTTTTAGAACTAGATCACCAGTCTTGATATCTTTTCTGACCACTTCTCTATCCTTCCATGGCTTAGTTTCTTTTTGGTATTTCTCGATGTTTTCAGCACCTTCGAGGTTTGTGAGCTCGATCATGTCTTTCTCTACTTTTATGTCAACTTCTTCAATTTATTTTGCGTTCTGCACTTTCATGCTTTGATTATTAATTTCTTCTGGTGTCATTGCTTCGGTGCCAAAGAGAAAGCAAAAAGATATGAAACCTGTTGCTCTTGACACTGTGGTGTTGTGAGACCAGATAACTTTCGGCAATTCAGCAGTCCACTTGCCCTTCTTTTGATCATACAAGAACCTCTTGGTTCCTGAAAATATCAGCCCATTTGCTCTTTCGACAGCTCCATTAGACTACATATGATACACTGTAGCGAACATGGCCTCATATGCCATTAGTTCGAGTTTGATTTTGGTGATTCATGACAACATGATCATTGGGACTAACCATATTGTTTTAGCATGTATTTGTAGACACTTCTAGGTCCCAAGGATGCAAGAAAACCACATGCCAAAATGAGAAAATCAAGGGTCAAAACCGAGCAAGAAAGGAAAAGAAAAGACATCGTCGGATGAACCGACAGTATCAATGTAGCAAGCGTCAGTGCAATGGTCGGACGAGTTGGTACACAGGGTGAAACCCTAGGCACCGTCAGATGAACCGACGGTCCATTTCCTAGTAGCGTCGGACGAGTTGCAGAGGAAGAGCAGCGAAGACAGAAGCACCGGATGATCCGACGGTCTGAGTGGGGACACCGTTGGTCTATTCGACGGTCAGTTTGAATCAAGACAGAGACGCATCAAGACGAAGCCTTCAGCACCGGATGATCCAACGCCTAGGTCAAGGGGTAGCGTTGGTCTATCCGACGGTCACGTGGAAGCTAACAGAGACGACTTGGTTGCGGGGTCTTCAGCACCGGATGATCCGACGCACCGTTGGTGCATAGAGTTGGAGTAGTTGTGTCAGAGAATCTCAATGACTATGCGACGTGGGAGGGGCACTGGATGAACCGACGCCCTGGAAAAGCTTAGCATCGGTTCATCCGACTCTACCTTTTTCAGCAGCTTTTAGCCAACGACTAGTTTGATACCTTGAGCTATTTATACCCCCTCCACTCGCTCATTTGAGGTTGCTGGATTGTGTGGAAGTGTAGAGGAGTTCAAGACACATTTAAAATCATATCCAATCCATCCAAGTGCTTAATTTCTCATCCATAGACTTGCATATGCTTTGTGTTTGTGCTTAGTGCTAGGCTTAGCTTAGAGCTGAGTGAGTGCAAGGTTGTGCCAACCTTGTGAGGTGATTCTTGAGTGAATCAAGTTGTACAAGGTTCGCCAGAAGCCTTGGGGCCTAAGTGGCTCACTGGCAATCGTCATCGACCCTCCAGCTTGGTGTGGGCGGTGAGGACACTTTATGCGGGGGACGTGGAGACCCCCTTCCTTGGTGGAGAAGCTCCTTAGTGGAGGCGGCATCAAGGTGACCAAGGGAGCTTGGCAAGTGCCTAAGGGGCTAGCCTTTGTGGCGAGTCAAGTGGTGCTCTTGGGAGAGACTTGGTGATAGGGAAGCAATACTCTGGTGTGAGTGTTTCAACAATGTGGACTAGGGGTGGCTTAGTGCCTACCGATACCACGGGATAAATCGCATGTCAAGAGTTTGCTTCGTCTCATCCCCTTTACGTCTCCGCATTTACTCTATTGCAATCTTTGCTTGCCTTTACTTTCCTAGAGTAGTATCATGCTAGGAATGGCTATAGGTTGCATACCTCGTTTTGGGATGGGAGTTTCACACTAGAACAACCCTAGTTGCACATCTAGATAATATGTTCTAGTTTATCTCTGTGTAAAAATAGTGAAGCCATAGGTTAAGGTTTTTAGTTGCCTAATATACCCCCTCCCCCTCTTAGGCTAACGAGTATCCGATTCCTTACAAGTGGTATCAGAGCCGGGACTCACTTCCTTCACAAGGATACGCCAATTCGATTGGTAAATTGTGAAAACTGGCTCAATTGGAACGGTTAGGCTTCACCGCCTAGTGAGTTGCTCTATAGAGGAATGAAAGGGGTGGATACCTTAGGTTTGGCTCCACATTTCGATGGCATGGGATATCCTCGGTGGAAGGTTCTCATGGAGGCCTATCTCCAAGCAAAGGACCTTGATGTTTGAAGAGTCACCGATGAGGGCATAAAAAATGGTACTAAAAAGGAAAAGCAATTTGATGTGATTGCTAAGAGTATCATTTTGTCCTCACTAGATGTAGGCATTTTCAATAGAGTTTTAAATTGTGAAAATGCTCATGAGCTATGGAAAACCATCAAGGAGCAAAATGAGGGTTCAAAAGAAGTTGCTAATGAACGCTACAGTTGTGTCTTTAAGGAATTCAATAGCTTCGAGCAACTTGCAAATGAAAATACCAAATCTATGTACTCACGCCTAAATGTGCTTGTCAATGAGATCAATGCTTTAGGTGTGAAGGACATCACGGACTTGAACATCAACCGCAAGATCCTTCAAAGTCTCCGGAAGCCCGATTATGACTTGGTGAAGGCTATCATCTATGAGAAGAAGCTCGAAGATTTGAAGCCATCTCATATCTTGAGCAAGATCATGGCACATGAGCTTCAAATCATGCCCAAATCAAAGAAGGCGCCCCAAGAAAAGCCCCAAGAACCATCCTCTCCAACTACAAGTCATGCTCTCTCAAGCCAACAAGAGAAGATGTTGAGTAGGATGGCTACTCATGGAAGCTCAAGCGAGGATGATGGTGATGATGGGGATTCCTCAAGTGATGAAGAGGTTGAATCCATGGTGGCCGAGTATGTGAAGAAGATCTTCAAGTATGTGAACAAAGTCAACATGTACGGCTACAATGTCCACTTGAGAGAAGGGCGTCATCATCAACACATCAAGTTCACCAAGATCGAGCACAAGCCCGAGAAGATGGTGGTCAAGGAGAGGAGACCAAGGCAAGAAGCAACTATCGCCGTCCGTGAATGGACAAGTGGTGGAGAATCAAGTTCTTCTAGCTCAAGTGATGAATCAAGAAAGAACTTCACCACCCGCTTCATGCAAGGTCCTTCATCATCACTACACATGTGCCTTATGGCCAAAGGTATGGAGAGCAATGTAAGTGATGACGAATCCGACACTACTTCTCTCGATGATCTTGTTGAGCTAGTCCATGAGCAAAAAGGAATGCTTAAGAAACAAGCTAATGAAATTAAAGAACTCAATGCTCTCAATGATCTTAGTTCAACCCTTGCTACAAATTATGAACAATTGTTGTGCAAATTCAAATTGCTTAGCAAGGAGTGTGATGAGCTAAAATCTAAGCTTGAGATCAAAGAGACTAAAACAAGTAATTCCTTTGAGCTTGATAAATCATCTATCCCTTGTGCAATTCCTATCTCCAAGGTAGATGCTTCAACTTCTTGCATTGATTTAATTGATGAATCTTGCTCACCATCTTGCAATGAGAATGTTGTTGTAGAAACATGTGATTCCCTCATAGGCAAGAAGAATGATGAGCTTAAGAAAGAAGTGAAATGGCTCCGAGAGAGGTTAGCAAGCTTGATGGGCAAGGGCAAGAATGATGAGGAACAAGTGGACATCTCTCAAGACATGAAAAGCAAAGTCCAACCTTCTCAAGATAACCGTGGTCCCATGGTGAAGAAGCTTGAGAAGGGTGCAACCGTGACTTGCTGCAAGTGTCATGGAGAAGGGCACAAGTTCTACAAATGCCCTCAATTTGTCAAGAAGATGGACAAGGACAAGGGCGCAAAGAAGAAGTTGAACCCTACCATCAAGAGCTCCCTCATCTACACCAAGCCCAACTGCAAGAACAAGACCAAGAGCAACACCTACATCATCAAGAAGAAGGCTAATGGCAAGGTGGTTGCACACAAGGTTGGGAAGATGAAGGAAGAGTGGGGTTGGAACCAACCTATTTGGGTGCCCAAGGAAGTCATCACCAACATGAAGGGGCCTCAAATGGTTTGGGTTCCAAAGGCCACTTGAAGGCCTTGTGTACGGGGACTTGGGAGGCTTGGCACAATCAAGATGAGAAGATTCAAGCCTAGAAGCCAAGCTTGCAAGTTGGACATGTATTGCCCAAGTTCCCCGGTTGAGGTAATGGAAACTAGTACCTATCTCTTGTGTCATTGTAGCCCCATTGCCTTGTCTAGGTTGCATTTTTTACAATATTTACATATGGTAGGTTGCTTGTGTCATGTGCTAACCCATGAGCAACCTACATGGTTTGATTAGTGTGTAGGAAAGCTACACTTGTGTCATGGTGCATGTTTTCATATATATTTCTTTGCATCATGAGCAAGCTATAGGGTTAGCTTCCCTTTTGTTGTCATAAACAATGTTCATACATTTGGTTGGTGATTCAAACACTAAATGCACACATTCAGGGGGAGCTCATCCTACGGTTTGGTTATGGGACTAATATTGTTTCAAGCTTATCTTATGTAGTCCCTTGGCGACGTGTTCTGGTGCGGTGTTTCATTCTAAGAGAATACTATTTCACTCTCAATGTGATCTAACATCTCTAAAAGAGTTATGTCCTTGCGAGCCTATGTCTCTATATAAGTTCAAAAGAAATGTACTCATACATTCCTAATCCTTGTGGTACCCCAAGTGTCATCTACACAAGCTTCTTCCAAGTGGTGTCACCTAGTTATATCATCTCCAAGACGCTCATCTCAATGTGGTGCCAACAAGGTACAGAGGATCATCCTCCGGAGGTATGCAATGATCAAAACACTACAAGTGATATCTACAAGTGGTAATGTAACAAGAACCCATTTGTCTTATCTCTTGTCCTTTAAAGCTATCTCCTTGCATGATATGCTCTAAGCTTCCTTGTCTTGCAAATTTGCAGTTGTGCACTTATTTTGCACACCATCTTTTTGTGCACACACTTAGGGGGAGCTTAGTTTGTATCATGCTAGTCTCATGAGCGTGTGATCCACCTTAGTCATTCTTACTTGTGGTATCTTCATTGATATCATACATAAAGATCATGGTTCATGCGGCTTTCTCCCTTGTATTTAACATTTCTCTTTGAGCTATGTTTGTTAGGACTTGCTAGTTTCCTTGGAGCCCTTTTGTTTTGGACTTTTTGGAGATTTTATTCCAAAGGGGGAGAATGTGAGACCAAAGCAAGCTAGTGGTTTCAAGGATATGAGACCAAATGGGGAGAATGTGAACATAGGAAGAGAAGATCAAAAAGGGGGGAAGGTTGATCTAGGGGGAGTTTGGATGATGGTAAGCATCCAAGCAAGTGTAAGTGGTTCTAATTCTGTCAATATTGGCAAATTTATGCTTGCTTTGGTTGTGTTGTCATAAATCACCAAAAGGGGGAGATTGTAGCGAACATGGCCTCATATGCCGTTAGTTCGAGTTTGATTTTGGTGATTCATGACAACATGATCATTGGGACTAACCATATTGTTTTAGCATGTCTTTGTAGACACTTCTAGGTCCCAAGGATGCAAGAAAACCACATGCCAAAATGAGAAAATCAAGGGTCAAAACCAAGCAAGAAAGGAAAAGAAAAGACACCGTCGGATGAACCGACGGTATCAATATAGCAAGCATCGGTGCAATCGTCGGACGAGTTGGTAACACAGGGTGAAACCCTAGGCACTGTCGGATGAACCGACGGTCCATTTCCTAGTAGCATCGGACGAGTTGCAGAGGAAGAGCAGCGAAGACAAAAGCACCGGATGATCCGACGGTCTGAGTGGGGACACCTTCGGTCTATCCGACGCTCAGTTTGGATCAAGACAGAGACGCGCCAAGACGAAGCCTTCAGCACCGGTTGATCCGACGCCTAGGCCAAGGGGTAGCGTCGGTCTATCCGACGGTCGCGTGGAAGCTAATAGAGACGACTTGGTTGCGGGGTCTTCAGCACCGGATGATCCGACTCACCGTCGGTGCATAGCGTCGGAGCAGTTGTGTCAGAGAATCTCAATGACTATGTGACGTGGGAGGGGCACCGGATGGACCGACGCCTTGGAAAAGCTTAGCATCGGTTCATCCGACGCTACCTTTTTCAGCAGCTTTTAGCCAACGGCTAGTTTAATGCCTTGGGCTATTTATACCCCCTCCACTCGCCCAGTTGAGGATGCTGGATTATGTGGAAGTGTAGAGGAGTTCAAGACACATTGAAGATCATATCCAATCCATCCAAGTGCTTAATGCTCATCCATAGACTTGCATATGCTTAGTGTTTGTGCTTAGTGCTAGGCTTAGCTTATAGCTGAGTGAGTGCAAGGTTGTGCCAACCTTGTGAGGTGATTCTTGAGTGAATCAAGTTGTACAAGGTTCGCCAGAAGCCTTGGGGCCTAAGTGGCTCAATGGCAATCGTCATCGACCCTCCAGCTTGGTGTGGGCGGCGAGGACACTTTATGCGGGGGACGTGGAGACCCCCTTCCTTGGTGGAGAAGCTCCTTAGTGGAGGCGGCATCAAGGTGACCAAGGGAGCTTGGCAAGTGTCTAAGTGGCTAGCCTTTGTGGCGAGTCAAGTGGTGCTCTTGGGAAAGACTTGGTGACCGGGAAGCAATACTCTTGTGTGAGTGCTTCAACAATGTGGACTAGGGGTGGCTTAGTGCCCACCGATACCACGGGATAAATCGTGTGTCAAGAGTTTGCTTCCTCTCATCCCCTTTACGTTTCTGCATTTACTCCATTGCAATCCTTGCTTGCCTTTACTTTCCTAGAGTAGTGTCATGCTAGGAAGGGCTATAGGTTGCATACCTCGTTTTGGGATGGGAGTTTCACACTAGAACAACCCTAGTTGCACATCTAGATAGTATGTTCTAGTTTATCTTTATGTAAAAATAGTGAAGCCATAGGTTAAGGTTTTTAGTTGCCTAATTCACCCCCTCCCCCTCTAAGTCTAACGAGCATCCGATTCCTTACATACACTGATGAGAACTTCGCCTGAGTGCCCAAAGTTTTGCAGTATTCCTTGAAAGAGTAACAGTCAAATTGTTTCCCATTATCAACAGTCAGCTCCCTTGGTACTCCGAATCTGCAGATTATGTTTTGCCAGAAGAATTTTTGAATTGTTGGTGCTGTGATATTCGGCAATGCTTTTGCTTCCACCCATTTGGTGAAGTAATCCACTGCTACTGCTATGAACTTGCAGTTTCATTAGGCTGTCGGCAATGGGCCAACTAGATCCATTCCCACCTCTGCAAATGCCATGATGGAGGAATTAGATGAACTGGCATGAATGACAAGTTTTGTTGATTTGTTGTTTTCTGGCATGCTTCACATTCCCAAACTATCTTCTTTGCATCAACGTTTATGGATGGCCAGTAAAATCCTTGCTTTATCGCCTTGCCTGCTAAAGCCCTTGTGCCTATATGTGCACCACATAATCCGCTATGAATCTCCTTGAGGAGTTCCACACCTATTTCAGAGGTTATGCACCTCAGCCATGGTTCGGTAACACCTGATTTGTACAGTTCTCCATCAACCACCACATAGCCCCTTGCCCTTTGCTTTAATCATTTCTCCTCCAATTCATCTTGTGGTTCATAGTGACCTCGCAAGTATGCCATTATTTCGGCTCTCTAATCGCGAGTCTCCACAATATTCACGATTTTTGGCTTTGATTCATGAATGGACGGATCTTTGATGATTTCGAAGAACACGTCAGGAGGCATTGCATGATTTCTGGCTGCTGCTTTTGCCAATTTGTTTGCTTCATTGTTGTCATCTCTTGGAATGTGCTGAACTGAGTAACCCTTGAAGTGCCCTTCCATCTCTCTAACTTTCTCGAGATACTTAATTAAGACTTTCTTGCCTCGCTCTCTTTCTCGATATGTTCCTGAATAACTTTGGAGTCTGTCTTGATGTGAAGGTTTGCTGACCCAAGGCTTTCATCTTTCTTAGGGACAAAAGTAAAGCTTCATATTCAGTTGTGTTGTTTGTAGAATGCACGTCATCCGCGAAGATAAGTCGACCAGTGTATCTTATTACGATTCCCATCGGAGATGTTACAACTGCTGATATTACGACCCGTTTGTGGCACCAAGCTCCATCACACTACACTACCCATGGTGTGCTCATATCTTCACCGGGATTATGAGTCGGCGATGTCTAGTCTACGACAAAATATGCCAAGACTTGCGATATGATTGCACTTATTCTCTCAAAGTCAACAGTGTATTCTGACAATTCAGCACCCCACTTGATGATTTGGGTAGATGCTTCTTTATTTGCGAACATGTCATTCAGCGGTTGATTCGTGATAACTCTTATTCTGTGACCCACAAAGTAATCCCTTAATTTTCTCGCGGCCATTACAACTACATATGCTATCTTTTCTTACTCGGAGTATAAAAGTTTAGATCCTGAGAGAGCTTCCGAAGCGAAGTATATTGGGATCTGCTTGAGCTTTCCTTCTTCTTCTTTCTCTTGTACTAGCACTGCACTTACAGATGCATTTGAGGCAGACAGATAAAGTAGGAGTGGTGATTTTGGCTCAGGAGGGCACAACTTAGTCATGTTTGACAGGTAGTCTTTGAGTTCTTGGAAAGCTTGTTTCTGAGCTTCGGGCCATTGAAAGTTCTTGGTACTTCGCAGAACTTGGAAGAAAGGCAAACTTCTCTCCGCAGCTCTAGGGATGAACATGTTAAGAGCAGCGACTCTTCCTGTCAACTGTTGCACATCTTTTACTGAAACTGGATCTTGCATTTCAATTAGAGCCTTGACTTTGTCAGGATTTGCCTCTATGCCTTTTGTCGAAACCAGGCATCCCAACACCTTTCCCTTGTGAATGTCGAAAACGCATTTCCTAAAATTGAGTTTGAGGTTCGCAGCTCTAAGGTTCACAAAAGTTTCTGCCAAATCGCTGATGTGGTCTTTCCTTTGAATGCTCTTGACAACTATATCATCGACATATGCTAGAATATTTCTCCAAAGCTGAGGATGGAGATCTATTGCTATCACTCTTGATAAGGTGCATCCTACGTTTTTTAGTCCTTTTGGCATTCTCACGAAATAAAAAGTTCTGAAAGGTGTAATGAAACTTGTTTTCTCCTCGTCTTCCCTTCGCACTCTTATTTGATGATATACTGAGAACACGTCCAGGAGTGAGAGCAACTCGCTGTTGGCAGCATCATCCACTATCTTGTCTACCCTTTCTAGAGGAAAATCGTCCTTCTTGCATGCCTTGTTTAGATCTTTGAAGTCTACACACATTCCCACTTCCCTTTTTTCTTTTTTACTGGTACAGTGTTGGCCAGCCAGACTAGATACAAAACTTCTCTGATCACTTTACATCATGAAGGCTTTATACCTCAGCTTCTCCTACTTTCACTTTTTCTTCGGACATTTTCCTGAGTTTCTACTTTTTTAGAGTTATTCTTTACCATTTCCATAGTATGTTCGATGATGTCTCTGTCAACACCTTTCAAGTCTTTGGCTGACCATGCGAAGACATCTTTGTTCTTGTTCAAGAATTGCACAAGCTCTTTTTCTTCTTCGGGGCTAAGATGAGCCCCTATTGTGACTGCTCAGTCGGGCATATCATCTAAGTACACTTTCTTAGTTTCACCGTCGGTAGCTATCTTGATCTTTTCTTTGTCTCGCTTGGCCTCAATATATGGTTCCTTCTTTTCTTCGGTAGAATTGAGCTGATACATGTTGGTTTGTCTTGGGGTGTGACCCTTTTTAATGTTTCTAGCTTCTTGCTGATCACCGAACACAGTAATAACTCCCTTGGGAGCTGGTATTTTCATATATAAAAATTGCTGCCTTATGACAACATTGAACTTGTTCATGAAACCTCTACCGAAAATCGCAAGATATGGGTGGTACATGTCGACCACATCAAACATAAGTGTTTCGGTTCTGACATTGTCAAGATCTCCGAATGATACAGGCAGAGGTATTTTTCCCACTGGTTTGATTGGTTTCCCTCCAAAACCCAGCAGCGGGTATTCTGGCAGGTGGAGCATGTGTTGACTCAAATTCATCTTCTCGAAAGTTTTCAAGAAAAAAATGTCTGCCGAACTTCCATTATCCACTAGAATCTTTTCGATAATCCATCCGGCTATGTTTACTTCGATGACCATGGCATCATTGTGGTTTGCAGATTTCAATCTGAAATCTTCTTCCGTGAATGTTATGGGCACTTTGGCCCACTCTGGCCGTGCGGTCGGACAATCATTGATGATGGTGTTCACAGATCTGAAGTAATTGTTTCTCTGCCTTTTGGTTTCGAATTCCATAGTTGATCCTCCTGTGATGGGCATGATAGTTCCAAAAGATGGCAAAGCTTTCAGGTTTTGAGTTCTTGAACTCGATTCTTGCCTTGATGAATTGTCAGGCGGTGGTGGCAGTATTTCTTGAATTGGTTGTGGTTGTTGAATTGCTTGAATTGCCTGAGACTGAGGATAGAATTGCTGAGAAGGCTGCCGAGATGGTTGTGGTTGCTGAAACTGTTGCATTGTGATTTGGTTTGGTTGAGAACCCATGAATTGCGGTTGCCAGAAGCTTGGGCAAAACTGGTTCGGCATTGTGGAGGCAATGTTCAACATGATTTTCTCTTGCTGGATTCTTGCTATGTTCTTTTTAGTTTCTAGGCAGGCTTCGGTGTTGTGGCCTCTTCCATGATATTGGCAATAGAAATATGGGTCTTTTGGGTCATGATTTTCAATTTTCAGGGGTCCTCTTAGCTACCCTTCCTCTTCCCCTAGATGCGAGACCTTCTCTTGTGCTTGGTCTGTTGTCCTGATTGAACTGCGGATTTTCTACATTATTGATGTTTCGTGGGTTTTGAAAGTAAGGTCTCCACGTCATTCCTCTGTTGCCTTGCCTTGCTTCATTTCATTCGGCAACTCTTCTGCGGTGATCTTCATCGGACATGATGTATTCTTCTAGTTCATGAAAAAGTTCATCAATGCTTTTGGGTTTTCTTCGGGGCAAATGTGAGGCTGTTGGTCCTGGAGTTAGACCCTTGATCAGCACCTGAATCGTCGTTTTATCACCTGCTTGGGGAATTTGGGATCTCTACTGCATGAACCTCCTTAGAAAGTTCCGCAATGGCTCTCTATCTTTTGGTTGCAGTTGTACAAATCTGATGACTGGGATGTTGTTTCAGAAAATATCTAGCTTCGGGTCAGATGTGAGGCTATTGGTCCTGGAGTGAGACCCTTGATGAGTGCCTGAATCATTATTTTATCATGTGCTTTGGGAATCTGGGATCTCTGCTGTATGAACCTTCTTACGAAGTTCCGTAATGGCTCTCTATCTTTCTGTTTGCAGTTGTACAAATCTGATGACTGGGCTGTTGTTTCATGAAATATCTGGAATGTTTGAATGAACTTTGTATTGAGATCGAACCAGCTGCAGACTGAGTGTTGTTGTACCAAAGAGTACCAATTGAGCACTTGGCCTTTGCACACAATGATGAAAGATTTAGCCAATGCGACATCATCTCCTCCTGGTGAATTAACAGCTGATTCATATGTCATAAAGAACTGTCTGGAATTTCCGAAGTCGTTGTACTTCAAGAGAGAGAGTGTGGCTTGAACTTTGGCGGCCATGGTGCAGTTTGCAACCCTATTGAGAGGGGTGAGTATGGATCCACGAATTGAGAGATTCCATTACCCACGAAAAAGTTTTCCTTCGGGGTTCTTCTGTTTTGGCCAGAGTTCTGATGTGGCGAGTCATTCCACAACGAACTGTTTTCTTGTTCTTTCATTTCTTCGATTTCTCTTTGCATTCTTTCAATTTGCTCTTTTACTTGGTTAAGTTTTTCTAGTTTTTTTGAAACTTTTCTTTTTGCCTCCAGTTGGTTCGCGAATCTTTCTTTCTCTTTCTGAAGCTGCTGTACTTTCTGTTGTACACTTTCCAGTTCTCTATCAACAGCTTGATCGTCATCTTCATCAGCATCTTCTTCAGCGAATGGTTCTAGAGTATGTTCTATTTTCTCAGCTCTTGCCTTCTGAAGAGCCTCAGAATTTTGCCCTCTGTTCTTGATCTATGGTCTGTGAAGGTTCTGCAGTGAAAGAGATTCCATTGTCTTCTTCATTGTAGTGATCTTCTTGGTCGGTCTCAGTGAGTGTGTTCTTCTTCGACTTCTTCTGTGGAGGCATCGTGAGTTGTTTTTCGGCTGAAACCACAGTGGGCGCCAATGTTGGGGGGTCCAAAAATCGGATAGGGTCCCCGAACACAAGAGTCAAGAACAATGTACGAAAGTCACGAAGAGAGAGGAGACAAAGAATCTCCGAAAGCCTGTATCTGTCTTAAAAGTTGTGAATCCCTTTACACATGCCCTCGCGCCCCCTCTTATAGGGAGACGAAGGACTTTCACATTCCAAGACTACCCTCAAATCTGGAGAATAATCCTAGTGTGAACATGTTCATGAATGTATTTTACATCCCTTGATTTGCGGGGCTAATTTCATATATTTACAAGCTAGCCACTAGTTCACACTTTAAAATCGGACTTTTTGAGATGGCGTCTTTGACTTGGCTTCCTCGAACCTTCGAAGTTCCATTCATGAAGATCATTACTTATCGATACTCCCGAACTGAAGCTTCCCGAAATTCGCGTGTTCGTGGCTTCATGAGTTTCACTAGATTCCAATGATCTTGAAACAAACAACAGATCTGCGAACCGAAGCCAAATTCGGCAATTACTTCGTGAAATATGAGAAGGTTAGCAACTCGCACGGAATTAATCAGGATGTCTTTCATGAACATCTTGTTTTTATGAATTAGAGTTTTCCATCTTTAGGCATATTCATGAACATTTTCATGAACTCGGCAACTCCGATTGTTTCGACGGTGAAAGGTTTTTGCCCAATTCCTCAACAGCAGCCACCCGCGCCCACCGGCAACTCACGTTCGGCCGCCCCGCCCACCAACTGCCGAAGTTGGAGAAGATGGACGGTGCTTCATCTGCTCGCGACCCAGCAACCCCGAAATTCCTAACCTCTCGTCTTCTACAATAAGTTACTTTGTTCATTTGAAGAGGTTACTTTCTTCACTATGGCCATTGATGTAACAAAGAGGCTCTCTATTTAAGGCTAAACCGAGAGGCCTCTCGGTCTATTTTTCGTGTTATTCTTACTGCATGAGCTTCATGCTTCCTAGGGATATAGAACTAAAAGAATAAGAAGAATATTGTATGAGGTGGCACAGTTTGTACAGAAGATGTGCTTCCTCAATATCGATCGAGCAACAACGAAAATTACAAATCGCGAAAGGTGAGCACTAGAGGCCTAGAGGGCACCTTGCACCCGCATGGAGTGAGCGCGAGCTAGCGGACGACGGCGGCAGCACCAAGAGAAGCACACTCAGCAGGCGTCACACACAGACAGGACACCTCATCCATGGAGTAGTCAACCAGGCCGCTCTGCCCCAGCAGGTGGAGCGACATGACGAGACAGGTCAGCCCGGAGTGCACGGCGCAGAGAAGCACCTGTGCGGCCCAGAGCGAAGCGACATGAACGACGACGACGCAAGCAAGCGGTCCAGGTGGTCGAGTCCCCACGCCATCTTCTAGTAGAAGGCGGTCACCGTCGACGAGGAAAAGTCAAAATAGACCGTCCCTTGCAGCAAAGCACTAGCCCCCTCTCCCGACGGGAGCAGCCAAGACCTGTTTCCTCCACACTAAGAATGTGTGCCGCTGTCGTCGTCCACGCACATCAGGTTTGGCCGCCGCTTGCATGTTGCCTCCTCCACCGTGGTGCCTACCTTCCGCAAGCCACCCTCTGAGCAGTACGCTGTGTGGTGCTTTAGTTGCTGGGCAAGAAGTGGTGCTAGATTGAGGATCGGAGCGTCCGAGGATGTTGACGGTTGATTATCGTATCAAAGTTCATATGGAATTGCAAGAGGTCAAATCCCCCGACGTAGTCAATGGACCCTTCTTCCCTTAAGTGTGAGAACCCAAGGTATCGAATTCGTGGAACAATGTGCAACGCAAGGATTCAATCTAGTAAAGCAAGGAAAGCTATCTTTTGAAGAACCAAGTTGCATCTAATCTAAAAGATCATCAAGAAAACACATCCAATCTAATCTACTAAAGAGGTAGCAAAAGAAAGCAAGAGATAACCGATCTAGAGAGTCTAGATCATGCATATGTTGTTGCTCCAAACAAGATAGATGAAGATAGAAAAGCGAATCTCATTAAAAGCATCCTTAAACCGTGGCCTCCAGTCCGATTCCGAAGGCGCCTGCCTTTTGGAGCCACCGTTCTATCACAACGCACCCCTATTCATGCGGGTTAGCCTAGGGCGAGTTCGATATGAACAAGTTGAAGTCACTTGGTCTGTCCGGTATGCACCTCTAGCCACCACGGCTACAAGAGCACCCTATGCAATCTATCTTAAGTATAGATTGGGGAAGAAGAAAACTAAGGGAGAACAAAATCATCGAGAAGGCACTTGATCGCTAGAAATCAGATTCACTATAAAACTTCACCATGAATGATTCCATGAACAAGATCACCACCGAGATCCTACCTCGATCTTGATCCTTGCTCCGGAGCTCCGACATGGTCTTCCATGCAAGGTTCCCACGTCGGCTAGGGAGACCCTAGACAACTAGCACAACCCTCCTCTCTGAGATGGTCTTCCTCTTGCTTCTCTGCTCCTCGGCGGCGGATGATGAATGCATTGATGCGTGGCTCTTGGCCTTGGGGCTATAAATAGTCCAAATGGCGGCTAGGTCAAAGGGGGGTCGATTGGGCCCTGAAATGCGTCGGGCCGGCCGGCCTGGGCCCACTTCTGCCCAGCCGACGGACTGCTTTGCCTGGTGTCGGTTCCCGAGTCTTCTAGATCCTTCCCCCTTCTGCATGTGGGCCCTTGTCATCAATTTCTCTCCGAATTGTATGAAGCTCCTTGTCCCGCAAAATTCGACACTTTTCTGACTGGGTCCTTAGAGTTTTTCATCTTCTCGGGTTTGGTCCCTGGGCTTCTTGGAGTCATGTTTACTTCATTGCTTGACTTGCACCAGGCTTCAAGGTCTTGTCATGAGGTGCTTGATGAACATATCCCGGAAGTCTTGCTTTCAACTCTAAAATCCTGCATAAACACTAAACTCCAAAACCGACATGCACGAACGAACTTGTTATACCAAGGGGGTTAGTACCCATGGATAAGATATAAAAGTTATGCCAACACCGAAGGTAACCTCATGGCTAGTTTGACAGAATTTCACCGTCAACATCTCCCCCATGCTTAAACCTTGCACGTCCCCGAGTAAGCCTTCGATGGATATCATCATTTCCCTTCATTGTTTAAACCTTGCACTTGATCATGCACGAGAAAACAAAATTCTCTCAAAAGTTTAATTTGTTAGAGTTTCATAATGTACTAGCCTTCATCCCTACGGAGGGTAGATTATTAATTAAGCTTATCCCACAAGTATTAACATGCTCCCAAAATTTAAATGGATCTCGGAAAATTTGAAATAAAGAATGAGATGAAAAAGAGCTAAACCAAGTTCAAAAATTTAAACCGCCTTGCATCTTGCTCATGAACTCTCATCTTATCTTGTCTCTCAAGCCTATTTCTTCTACTCCTTTCCCTCTCGAAACATATATGTAAGTGGTTGGCTTTTATATGGAGCTATCTGGGAAAGTTTAGTCCTACCAAGATATTATAAATGAGATGTTGTCAAAACAAGACAAGCTTCTCATGGTCTTACCCAGACTCATCAAAAGAAAATAATTTTATATCAAGGAAGGGGGGAGAAAAATACACACACTAGAGATAGGTGGACATGTGCAAATGGCAAAGAGTGATCCCGAGGCACAAAGGAAGTCCTCGTTATCGGATTGCACATGCTTGGAAAAATGAGTTTGGATCTTTTAAATCTTGAAACCTTGAAATTTCTAACGCACTTTAGAGAGCCGGAGAGTTCACTTTATTTTATTTTTATATCATACATACTCATATTTTTTTTCTCATTTTTTCATTATACTCACACTTGTTTTTCTTCTTCTTTATTTCTTTCTTTTTATTTGCTCCCCTTGAACTCTAAAATTGCATTGTACCTACCTCCTCCCCCATGCTTAGACGTTTGCTCATCCTTGGGAAAAGAGGTCATAGAGATAAGGTAGGTACTAGAAATATTTTTTTTCCTTTGGAGAGATACTTGAAATCTTCAATCTTGGCACCATCTTGAGATCTTTCTCAAATTGACGATCCATACTCAATGATAGATTGTGGTCAAGGAGGTAACCACAAAAGATGATTTTTGGTTTTAAGGGTGGATATCAGGCGAGGTTTGTGAGATCTCCGTGTGTGGATGCACAATGCCCAGATATAAAGGCTATCAAGAAGATAGATACACAAAAATATAATGACCAGCTTCTTAGTCTTGGGTTGCACTTAAATATATATATGGCTCTGGATAGGTAGAGCAACACGCAAGTGGTATTTATGACAAGGTTAGCACTACTTTTAAGAACAAAAATAAATCATCTTTAATCCATCTAAACTTGAGAGCACATAAATCACTATGGGTCTTTATTTTTATCATAACCTTTGCTAAAGATTAAGCTAGCATTTAGATTATTTCAGATTTGTATTTTAAGAGAGTATTAGCTTAATCATGCATAAAACAAGTACAAAGATAAACAAAGCGGCAATTAAAATCATATATCATCATGGCATAAACTTTGTAACTTTACCAAGGGTAAAAACTAGGTGGTGAATTTATTCATGATGAAAATAAAAACTAACACACATGCTAAAAAATTAAATAAAAATTGAAAACACTATGCATACATAGGCGCAAACAAGCTTAAAATTAAAGAAAAAGGGGAAAGGAAATATTAACTAAAGCTCTTCCTCTCTCAAATCTTCTGTTGGTGGTTGATATTGATAATCTTGATTGTTGTACCCTTGCTCATAATAGTATTACACCACTCCTCCTATGAATTGTCCCGGTGGTGCTAAGTGAAGGCGTCCAAGCTAATAAGCGACATTTTCATTTCCTTCATCCATTTGGTTTGCATTGGTTTGGATGGCTGTGATATTTTGCATGTTTCTCTCAGCGTATCCTCCAATGATGGCCACGGTTTGTTGTGGTTGAGGAAGATGTGCATATGGCTCCGCAAAGGCTACTTTGGGCACCACAAAATTTGGTGGAGGGCATGGCTGCACCATTCCCCCATGCTTGCATTGGTACATCACCGTAGTAACTCGACGGCACCAGAATTCCTCCAAATGGTGGCACATAATTTTGTTATGCACCTCCCTCTTGGGCCGTGGAAGAACCTTCTCCTATAATTCTTCCTCTTTTATTTTTCTTCACCGGCACAAGAAGTCCTTCCTCTAACCAACCTTCTTTGCCCTCAAGAAAAAGTCTTAATCTTCCATGCGGAAGGGGCAAATTCACCTTGGCCACTTTGAAGCATCCTCTCTCATCTTCACTTATATATTTTCCTTTCTTCATATAATAAAATCCTAGGGAAGTCCCAGCTAGGAGATGCTCCGAGTTTCTTGGAATTCCCGGTGTGACGCCCCAAGTTTTTAATTAACCCTAACCGTCGGTCAACCCGACTGACAGTGGTCAAATCACGATCAACCTGGGCCCTCACCTCGAAAATCTCACCAACCAACTCTAATGACCCCTTTGGGCTAGTGGACACACTTAAATGGATTGCTCATGTGGTAAGAGCAGGGGATGTGGACTCCGGTCCAATGGCTATTGTGGGTTAAGTGTTTGAACGTACTAAGAACTTGTTGGGAATGGGACTGGTAAGCCTAGTACCTTAATTAGACGGTTAGGGATTTAGCTGTCACTACTCTTGGGATGCGTCTCACGGCCAGCTACCGGTGGTGTATGGTGGGTTCGGGTGCCTCGCGGGGTATTCCGAATAGCCTGCGCCAAAGACTGTGGCCTTTTATCCCGACCCGAGGATTTTTGGGAACCGTGTGGTGGTTGTCCTCGCGGGGGCATCCCACCGTGTGTTTAGGTCTACCTAGCAAGATTTTGAATCAATCGATTGTCGGCCTCTCACCATTATCTGAGACTACTTACTCAACTAGCCATACGATCCCTAATGTTGGAAGTTGATTAATATTATGCTTGATTAATTGTATTGTACCACCTTATCTGTATTAGATGGCTAATTTAGTAAAGATTAAACCCACTAGAACTTGTGCTAAAATCTTGAAAGTAAGGACATACTCCTTGTTACTTTTTAGCAAAAGCAACCCAGTGGCCAAAAAGCCTTTCATGTCTAGAGTTGGTGAAGTAGATATCACCGACGGGTAAGTCTTGCTGAGCATTAGTATACTCAGCCTTGCTATAATATGCTGATCCAGGTAATGCTTTTGGTGATGTGTGGCCTGGAGAGATCCCGCCCGGCTGGGAGTTGGAGTGGCTGGAGGATGACGATTGAAAGCATCATGGATTGCTTCCCGTGGTGTTCTCACTTTTCGCTTACTTAATTTCCGCTGTTTCGAAACACTCTGAACTACGTTGCTATGACAAAAACTTCGGTTTGTAATAATTAAACCCTTCGGGGTAAATTTCGGATGTTAATTATGTTGTAACTCCGGCCTCGCCTTCGTGTGAGTTTTAATGCATATATGTCGATCCTTGTTGTTATCTAAGTGTTACCGGGTGTCAACCCAGCGACTAATGAGAGGATGATACTTTATTATCGCTTAATGACCAAAGTGGATTGGTTTAGGCGATAGTACGGTATTTTCCAGGGCGGATTGTCACAGTTGGCATCAGAGCAATTATATGCACCAGAGATTGATTAATAACGTTAATCACCGGTTTTTGAATAAATTTTGCCAAGATTGTTTAGATTTCCCAAAATACGTTGGTCCGCTAAGGATAAACTAGACCGGGAGGCCCTAGAGGGAATTTTGGGGTTCCTCAGCTGGCGTATTAACCTATGGTTTATTTTGCTATCTCTCAGCACATTACTTAATGTCAGACTTACTTCTTGCACAACCAAACTAGATGAGCCACGTGTTTTATACGTGTGTTGTACCGCATCATGGGAATTGCAAGGGTTGATGGAGTGATCCATTCCACGGATCCCGTCTTCGCGTCTGTTTGTGAGTTGTGATGTCGCCACGTGTTTCATACGTGTGCATTCTGCATGTCGATCATGCGAGACAAGGATACACTCCATTCAAACGGAGGGTGTCCGAGGTTGGACGCTGTCCATGCAGCGGCTTAACGCATGGATATCGTTTCTATAGCGAACGGTAATGTATGGGGACGCTTTCGTAACGTGCTGGCACGAAAGGTTCGTTTTCTGCAGGTACATAACAGGACTTTGTTAGTCGTTAAGCGAGTACCGTATAGCTCTCGACTAGATATTATAGAAAGAGACGAATAAAAACCTTACCACCGGCACTAACTTCGATGTTGGCTTGATTGCCATGTGAGGTCGAATAGGACGTCTTGCATGCATATTAAAAATTGAAGCAAATTAAAATGGACCCAAAACCGAACTTCTATTTACTCTCTAAGGAAGATTTTGCTAGTGTGTGCTTTTATAAACTAAAGTACCTCTCATGCTTAGCTGTCGTGCTGCCAAAATTTTGAAAAAGATTGTTCACCTAGTTTCGTACCACGAGTTATGAATTAATTAAACCAGTATGCTAAAATAAGTTGTTCCTTGCTAGTCCGGCTTTTGTTTGTAAATTTCGATCAAAGCTCCTTTCGGCTTGGTTTACACCTTTTTGGGCACATCTGAACTTGCATCCTTTTATTTGTCTCCTTGACCTAACTCAACCTTTGAAAACCAAAAGTGTGTAAAAAGAACCATTGTAGTAGCCAGGATAACTTGGTGGAAAATTTGCAGGGTTCTGGATTTTTGGTTATGAATTTTATTCACAACTATCAGAACTTCACCATTTGACATGCCGTTCTCCTTGAGACCTGACATGTGTTACATTTTTGTACAGATGGCTTTCCTCGTGTTTCACGAGTTCGACACTGACGGTACAATTCGTACCAACGGGTTGCACTAGGAGGGTTTTCCACGTCTTGCGTGGGAAGCACTCAGCGCCGCTGGCTACACTACTCCACCGACTAACGAGGTGTCCGATTTCGAGCGACTGGGTGTTCCCCGTTGCCGGGTGATTGTCACTGTACTACCACACCCGGACCACGCCGACTGGTTCGACTTGATTTTTGTCTACTGGGGTTTTATTACTCACGAGACCGTCGATTCAGCCGCTCTCGGAGTGCTGACGGACTTCTGTGACCACAACCCCACTGTGGTAGCTCTCTCACCGTTCGGGCTGTTTCCTACTGTGAGTCTTCACGACCCGGCATGGTTGGACCGTATGAATCACCTACGGGAGCTGTTGTTGCTAGCGGAGCCGCTGGATGTCACTCAGACATTGGCTCGTTGTCTTAACGTTTTCTTCACACTTCAGGGGTTGCGCTATAATACCGTAGCGATTATCGGGCAGCATCTAGAGGCAGCTAGGCGGGATTGGCAGCAGCTATCAGCAGCCCACCAGCAGCTAAATTTTACACTTACTCATATGCAGCAGGAGAATGATAGGCTGCGTGCCAGGAGATTCCAGTTAGAGTTAGAGAGAGGCGACTGCCTGCAGAGGATTGTTGATCTAGAGGCGGAGGTTCACACCCTAGAGGAGAATGCCGATGCGTATGAGATTGAGAGGTTGACGCTACTTCAGAACATTGCGGATATGCAGCACTAGGTGGAGGAGGCCGAGGAGCAGGTTGCAGCCCTACAGGCTATAGTGGCTGTCGGTGTTTTAGACCGGCAACCTACTAAGGGGAGTACCCGAAGTAGATGAATGTGACTCGCCGAGATCGGTAACTCGAAGGAAGAGACACGTGGCACACAATTTAGACAGGTTCGGGCCGCGAGGTGCATAATACCCTACGTCCTGTATGCTGCGTAGCTCTGGATTGATTGGGTATGATTACAGGGTGTGTAATAGTACGCCGTGAGTTGATGTTCGATGCTACAGAAAGGTCCCTACCTCGCCTTATATAGTCCGGGAGGCAGGGTTACAAGTTGGAGTAGGGAGAGAGTACTACTTGAGTACATCTAGGAGTCCTCCATACAGTGCGGAACATGTACAGCTCCCTAACCGAGTACTACTCCTGTGTAGTCCTTGTGCTCCACGCCTTCAGGTACCGTGTAGCGCAAGCCGGGTAGTCCCAGGGGCCCACCGAGTAGTCGGTCCTGGTACCCACCGAGGCAGTGGGCCCATGGAGGTCCATACGACAAGCCCCCGAGTACTTTGTAGTCGAGAAGGATAGCTTCAAGTAGTCTTGACGGCCTTAACGAGTAGTCCTCAAGCGTCCCTGAGCGCTACAAGTCAAAAGTCCTCAAGAGTAGTCGAAGCATCCTAAGGCTGGAATGTACTCCAGCTGATGTTTGAGCAATCTTGAAGTCTTCTCGAGTAGTCCCAAGCGTCCTCGAGTACTGCCTTCGAAGGTCTTCAAAAAATGCCCGTCTTGTCTTGAAGCCAGAGCTGATATGGAGGTGTGATTGCAAAATTGCACTCCATATGGAGTAGCCCCCGAGCCTTAGGTTGAGCCGCAGGCTCTGGCTGAGGGTCCATCTGAAGTCTTGGAAAGAAAATCCCGAAAAATCTGGAGAAAAAACCGAAGGACACGTGGCACGGTGCCCCCGAGCCTTGAGTCGAGTACTTCCTCTCGAATTGAAGGGTCATCTTGAAGAATGGGTCCTGAGATGCTCTTGAGACTAGCCGCTTCCCAGGTAGTCGAGTAGAAGTAGCCGAGCCCCCGAGGTGAGGCGCGTCGACTAGTAGAATACGAAGGGTCACGCTGAGCTGCTGAGTCAGCTGCGCGTGGACTTAGCCATCCGGCCGTTGCGGAGCCGGTTTGACTTATAAATAGAAGCCAAAACCCTTAGGGTTTTTCACCCATCCAAGCTGCTGTCATTTTGATTCCGTCTGAAGTAGATCTACTCCCAGCGCACGCTACCGCCGTAGTAGATCCAAGTGCGCCGCCACCCAGAGCTTTTAGGGTAGCCCCCGAGCGGATGCGCGTGAAGACGCTTTGTACTTGGAGAATGAAGTCGTCACCGTCCAAGTCGTCGAAGGCCGCCGGGAAGAAGAGGGGCCGCGAAGAGGCCGCCGCGGCCGCCACCGGAGTAGCGCCGCCAATGTCTCCACCGCGGGCTGATCCAAGCCGCGAGTGGAAGAAGTCCAAGGTGAAGACGGAAGATCTGTTGGCCCTCCTGAACAGCGGGTTCATCCGGGAGAAAGAGGTCGACATGTGGAGGGCCGCTGCTGGAGATCCATATCCAATGGAGAAGGCCGAAGACGAGATTCCAATGTTCGCGCGGTTCGTGGAGCGCGGGCTTGCGCTCCCGCCGCCGATTTCTTCAAGGGTCTCCTCGGGTACTATGGAGTCGAGTACCTGAATCTGAACCCCAACGGTATCTTCCACGCTGCAGTCTTCGTGCACTTCTGCGAGGCCTTCCTTGGGATCAAGCCGCACTAGATCCTTTTCCGGAAGTTCTTCCGGGTCAAGCCGCAGCCAAGTGCCACCAACCCATGGGTAGTCGGAGGAGCCGGCATCCAGTTGAGAGAAGACGCCGCGGAACAGTACCTGGCATACAAGCTTGTTGACTCCAACACTGACTGGAAGACAAGGTGGTTCTACATCACGAACCACCACCCCGGCCTGCCGAAGCCGAGCATACGGCGGCCCGGAGCACCGCGAGTGGTGGAACACGGAGCCCACCATGCAGGAGGGGATCCAGCTTCCCGAGCTGCTGGCACGCATCAAGGTGCTCAGGGAAGCGGGACTGAGGGCCGAGCACGTGGCCTTCAGTTTCATGAAGCGGAGGGTGCAGCCATTGATGGCTCGAGACACCTTGGGCTTCGAGTACACCGGCGACGACGACACGTCGCGGATGCCCGGAGGCGAGCTGGACGACAGCGACATCATCGAGAGGCTGTCGCGGATCTTCAAGGATATGCCGCCGTACACGGCGTGTCCCGTCCGAGAGTACCTCGCCGCGCGCCCGCCAAAGGAGGTGAGTAGTCGTACTCCCTTAGTCGAGTAGTCCTTACTTGGAGTAGACGTGCTGATGTCTTCGTGTCTTGCAGGATGACTTGAAAAAGTTCGTCTCCGAGCCGCAGCCGCCCCCGAGCGGGGTCGAGATCCCGAAGGAAGGGAAGGCAAAAGAGCGGCAAGAAGTCGGTGAAGGCGATGACACCGTCATTGTGGAGGACACCACCGACGACGACGACGACGAGACGTTGCAGGACCGCTTTCAGTTGCGGTTGAGGTTTAGCCATCCAGGCTTACCTCATGTGCCTCTGGTGCAAGACCCTCCGGCTAGCCTGGAGGCTAGCCTGGCTGCGCCGCCACGGAAGCCGCGCAACCCCGCCCGCAAGCAGGTGGCGAAGAAGATGAAGGTCACAGGGACCACGCCTCAAGAGGTGAGATGTCTTGACCAGGGTAGTCGAGTACCCATCGTATGAGTACACTTGTTTGATGAGTAGTTTTCCTTGTATGCAGGAGGTGCCACCCGTGGAGCCCGTCGAGGGGGGCAACGAAGGCGTATGGGACACAGTGGGGGGCTGGCCGGAAGTCGTAGTCCTGCCCCCACTGTTGAGGAGCTTTTGGCGCAGTTGGAGCGCCAACCCCCTGCTCCACAGGGGAGCACGGAGCCCGTAGCCGCCACCGTTGAAGAGGTGGTGGCTTGGGGAGCGCAGGAGAGCGCTGCGCCGGCCGCCACTGCTGTGGAGGAGGCGGTAGCTGCGGGGGCGCAGGAGGAGGCGCCTGCCGAGGGTGGACTAGTCGATATCGCCAGCATCCTTGGTGCCCCGGCCGTGACAATAGTCCGGTCGAACTTGTAAGTACTGTATCTTCCCGAGTGGTACTTGTTGTAGTAGTCGAGGTTGACTGATGACCATTGTGTGTGCTTCTGTAGGAAATCCACGGATCTGTCCTGGGAGGGGGATGAACCCTCTTCAGCGGTGGCGGAAGAAGTCGCGCCGCCCGCCGAGGAGTCCGCTCCTGCTTCCCAGGCGGTGCCCGAGCCGCCTGCTACCGGAACGCCGCTGCCGGAGGCCAGCGTAGTCGAAGGTGAGTACTCTTCTAAAGCTATGGAGCTCCTCGAGGAGTAGTCGTAGTCGCTGATGCACTTGTCTTCTCTTTGACAGGCGCTGAGGCTGAAGGTAGTGACATCCCTGCGGGGGTGCCGATGCACAAGTCGACACCAGAGGTCCCGGAGGCTGCGGGAGGAGCCCCCGAGCCTATGGAAGAAGTCATCGAGGAGGCCGTCGTGGCGGCCGGGGGAGAGGGGGTCACCACGTCACCATAGATCGCTCTGGAGGTGGCTATCCGCTCCCCGGAGATCCAGGACGCAGAGCCCATCCGCTCTGCGCCGATGACGGAGGCCGCCGCGAGTAGTCGTGGCGGGATAGAGCTGCTCGCGGACGATCTCGTCGACCCGGCAACGGTGGCTAAGCACCTGGAGGCGGTCCGCCAGGCCGAGCAGTGGATGAAGGTAAGTAGCCGTAGCTTTCTGAGTAGTCACCCCTCTGTCGTTGAGTACTCGTGTGACTTGAGTTGTCTGTGTAGGACGTTGCGGAGAGGTCCCGCGAGAAGTCCAACATGCTGCAAGGATATGGTGATGCGGTGCTCCGGGCTGAAGCACTGGAAGAACAGCTTTTGAAGTCGCGGAAGCACGCGGCTGCCATGCAGTCGAAGCTCAACGCCGCCTTCGCCAAATACCACAACGATGTCCAAGAGTTGCAGGCGAAGGGCGACGACTTGGTGCGGAAGAATAAGGGCCTCCGCAACAAGAACAAAGGTACGCCGCTGAACTTGTCGGGTACTTGTTGAGGGTCGAGAGGTCCCTGACCCATTGTACTGTTGCTGTATTGCAGAGCTTGAGGGCCAGGTGGAGCAGCTGAAGTCTTCGGAGATGAGCATGAAAAATCTCTTCTACCGGGAGCAAGAAGCCCGCCAGGTACTCGAGCTCGACTACAAAGAACTTGCCTTCGAGTGCGAGAAGCACATGGAGCTCCGAATTGCATCTGACCGCGATCTCGTCAACTGCTACAAATCCTTGCAGAAGTTGAATGAAGACTGTGAGGCGCTGCGGGCCCAACTGAAGGAACTTGAGGACGCCGCGCTGCCGATCGCAAGGCTCCTGGTGCCGCACCCGGGCAGCCCCAAGATTGCTCCACGGGTGGATCGCCTCAAGGAAGCTCCAAGCCGGCTGGCGGACTATGTGAAGCACATGGCGAGATCGATCCCAAGGCAGGTCTTGGCCTTCATGAAGTCATACTTCCCGAAGGCCCCAGTGGAAGTAGTCGCCGGTGGGGTAGCCGCCAACTGCACTGATGAGCAGTATGCGGAGCTGCTGGAGCAGATGGCTCCCATCGCGGAGCAAGTAGCTGAGAAGCTTAATCTCCAGTAGCCCTGTAATAGATAGCTAGTAGCCAAGGATGTACAAAAAACAATTGTAATGAATTGCTTAAGTATCAATGAAAGAAAATTTCCAGCAATGAGTACTCGTAGCCGCGATCTCAGAGTGCGGAGCCCCATCGTGGAGTAGACGCGAGTAGTCGTACTCGGCAGTAGTGGTCCCATTGTAGGGAGTAGACAGTAAAGAAGTTGATGAACGATCAAACTTTATTACTGAAGAAGTACACCGGATGGCCGGTGGCCGTAGTTACGTAGTAGTCGCTTGGACCCTAGAGGCCGCTTATACCGAATAGCGCCGGGAGCGGTGGCCGCTTTGCGACAGTAGATCCATAAGTAGCCGTGTAGGCCGGATCGTAGATCCGTAGGTAGCCGTGCGGCCGGATCTTGGAGTGTGGTCTCTCAGTAGACCGCTGCTAGAGTCCTTGACGCTCGTCGCAGCCCAGGGTCCGTAGGTAGCCGCGCGGACTGGAGCCTGGAGAGGAGAAGTCCGGAGACTGGAGCCAGGACCCAGAGGCCGCTTATGGCGGGGGGGGGTGTTGGTGTAGTCGTGTAGACTTGAACCCCAGAGTAGTCGTGTAGACTAGGCGTAGAATCGACAGAGCTGGTCGATGTTCCACGAGTTGTTGATGTCTTCGCCTCCAAGTGTTTGGAGGCAGTAGGAGCCCGGCCCGGTCACCTTTGCGATGGTGAAGGGGCCTTCCTAGGGGGAGCTGAGCTTGTGCAGTCCTTCCGTGTTCTGGATACGGCGGAGGACGAGATCTCCAACGTTGAAGGAGCGTTCCTTGACGTTGCGATCATGGTAGTGTCGGATACCCTCTAGGTACCTTGCTGATTGGACGAGGGCAGCGCAGCGAGCTTCTTCGATGCTATCGATGTCAACTCGTCTGCTGTCTTCTAAGACGCCTTCGTCGTAGTGCTCCACTGCTGGCGAGTTCCATATGATGTTGGCAGGAAGGATTGCTTCGGAGCCGTAGACCAGGAAGTAGGGGGATTGCCCCGTTGGCTTGGATGGCTGATTCCATAGCCCCCAGAGTGCGTTGGGTAGTTCCTTGATCCACTTGCCCCCTTTGGAGTTAGCAGCGTCGTGTAGCCGCTTCTTGAGAGCGTCGAGCACCATCCCATTGGCGCGCTCGACTTGTCCGTTGGCCTGTGGATGGGCAACTGAGATGTATCGGACGTTGATCCCGCTGTTCTCGCAGTACTCCCAGAACTGGTGGTTGTTGAAGTTGGAGCCCAGGTCTGTGATGATGCGGTGGGGTAGTCCGTAGCGATGTACGAGTTCATCCAGGAAGTCGAGTACTCTGTCAGCCTTGGGACATGTGACCGGCTTGACCTCGATCCACTTGGTGAACTTGTCGATAGCCACCAATACCCTGTTGAATCCTCCTCGGCGCAGCTTGGCGGTGGCCCAATCATGTCGAGCCCCCGGCAAGCGAAGGGGGCATTGGCGGTATGGTGACTAGCTTGTAGGCCGGGACGTGTTGCCGCTTGGTGAAATACCGACATCCTTGGCACCTTCGACGAGTTCTTCGGCATCGCCCGCAGCTGATGGGCCGCAGAAAGCTCGCCGGAAGGCCTTGTCGACCGGCCGTGCGTGAGGACGCGTGGTTGCCGCACGCCCTTGTGGATCTCCTCCAAGATGTCCTTGCCTTCTTCACGAGGGACGCACTTCATGAGTACTCCAGAAGATGCGCCCCGCTTGTAAAGCTTGTCTCCGACGAGGACGTAGGACTTGGCGCGGCGGACGAGGCCGGCTGGCCCGAGTTCTTATCGGAGGGGACCTTCTGCTCGCTGAGGTAGTCGATGAAGGGTTGCCTCCAGTCCACGTCGATCATCATGACCTCGTGCCCAGCTGGTGGATGGGCTGGGACAGTGGTCGGTGGCGCCTGCTCCGGGATGGATGGCGCGTGAAGCTCGTGAACGAAGACACCCGCTGGTACTTGAGCGCGGGTGGATCCAAGCTTCGAGAGGACGTCCGCTGCAACATTGTTGTCGCGGACGATGTGATGGAACTCGAGACCATAGAACTTGTTCTCGAGCTTGTGGACTTCTAGGCAGTAGGCGTCCATGTTCTCCTTGTTGCGGTCCCAGGACTTGTTGACTTGGTTGATGACCACTGCGGAGTCACCGTAGACTAGTAGCCGCTTGATGCCCAATGAAGTCGCGAGGCGGAGCCTGTGTAGGAGAGCTTCGTACTCAGCTTCGTTGTTTGAGACCTTCGATAAGATTTGCAGGACGTACTTGAGTTGTTCGCTCGTTGGGGAGATCAGGAGTACCCCTGCACCTGCGCCCTCGAGGTTGAGTGAGCCGTCGAAGTACATCACCCAATGCTCTGGTCGCACGGTGGGAGTAGGTAGCTGGTTCTCCCGCCACTCTGCCATGAAGTCGACTAGTGCCTGCGACTTGATGGCTGTGCGTGGCTTGAAGTCGATAGTGAGGACGCCGAGCTCGACCGCCCACTTGGAGATTCTTCCAGTAGCATCTTGGTTCCGCAGGATGTCGCCGAGCGGGTAGTCGGTGACGACGGAGATCGAGTACTGCTGGAAGTAGTGTCATAGCTTCCGCGAGGTGATGAGTAGTGCGTACAGGAGCTTCTGCACAGGCTGATAGCGGGCCTTGGACTCTGATAGAACCTCGCTGACGAAGTAGACTGGGCGTTGGACTGGGTAGGCGTGGCCGTCTTCTTGCCGCTCGACAACGATGGCAGTACTGACCACGTGAGTAGTCGCAGCGAGGAAGAGCAGTAGCTGCTCGCCCTTGTGAGGAGCCGTGAGGATCGGTGGCTTCGATAGGAAGTCCATGAGCTGGGCAAGGGCTTGATCCGCCTCTGGAGTCCACACGAACTTCTCTTGATGCTTGAGTAGTTTGAAGAAGGGGAGCCCCCGTTCTTCTAGCCTCGAGATAAATCTGTTCAGTGCCGCCATGCACCCTGTCAGCTTCTGGACTTTTTTGATGCTCGTGGGAGCTTGCATGCTAGTGATGGCGGAGATCTTCTCGGGGTTGGCTTCGATGCCGCGCTGGCTGATGATGAAGCCGAGTAGTTTGCCTGAAGGTACGCCGAAGACGCACTTGTTCGGGTTGAGCTTCCAGCGGTACTCGCGCAGTGATGCGAAAGTCTCTTCAAGGTCGTCGATGAGGGTACTGGAGTTTCTGGTCTTGACGACCACGTCATCCACGTAGGCCTCGACATTCTTGTTGAGCTGCCTCTTGAAGCAGGCCTGGATAGCTCGTTGGTAGGTAGCGCCGGCGTTCTTCAACCCGAAGGACATGGTCGTGTAGCAGTACGCGCCAAACGGGGTGATGAACGCGGTCTTCTCCTGGTCTTCTTCCTTGATCTCGATCTGGTGGTACCGGAGTAGCGTCGAGGAAGCAGAGCGTGTCGCGCCCCCCGCCGTGGAGTCGATGACTTGATCAATCCGCGGCAACCCGAAGGGGTCCTTGGGGCAGTGCTTGTTGAGGTCGGTGCAGTCGACGCACATCCTCCACTCGTTCGAGTTCTTCTTGCGGACGAGGACAGGGTTGGCGAGCCACTCAGGATGGAAGACTTCTCTGATGGAGCCAGCCGCGAGTAGTTTGGTGAGTTCCTTCTTGATGGCGTCTCGTCTGTCGTCGGCAAAGCGTCGGAGGTGTTGTCGCTTGGAGATGGCCTTAGGATTGACGTTGAGGCAGTGCTCAATCAGCTCCCTGGGCACTCCTGGCATGTCCGCTGGCTTCCACGCGAAGATGTCACGGTTAGCCCGAAGGAAGCTGATGAGCGCGTCTTCCTATTTGGGGTCGAGGCCTGCCCCGATGGTGGTGGTCTTGCTGGGATCGCCTGTTCCAAGGTCGATCGTCTTGACGAGTACCTCCTCAGGTGGTTGAGGCTTGTTGGTCTTGCCGTGACTTCTCTCGGGATGTCGAGTTCACTTGTAGCAAGCTTCTTCGACGCGGCGTAGACCTCCATCATCGCGTTGGGTACTTGGTTCGTAGAGGCGATCTCCACGGCTTCTGTGTCGCAGTTGTGAGAGATCTTCAAGTCCCCTTGAAGGGAGAGTACACCAGCTGGGCTTGGCATTTTGAGTACCAAGTAGGTGTAGTGGGGTACCGCCATGAACTTGGCGATGGCCGGTCTGCTAAGGATGGCGTGGTAGGAGGTCTCGAAGTCCACGACCTCGAACTTGATGTACTCGGTACGATAGTTGTTCCGAGATGCCCCGAAGGTGACTGGGAGGACCACTGAGCCCAGTGGAATAGCCGCGTTGCCGGGGACGATGCCGTAGAAGGGCGTGTTGCTCTTGGTGAGCATATAAGTGATGTCGAGCTTCATTTTCTTCAAGGTCTTGGTGAAGAGGACGTTGAGCCCGCTTCCACCGTCGATGAGCACCTTGTTGAGTTTGGAGCCCGCCACCACTGGCTTCAGGACGAGAGGGAACCGTCCTGGTTCAGAGAAGCTGGTCCATTGATCCGCGCGGGAGAAGGTGATGGGTACCTCCGACCACCTGAGAGGGGTCGGGACCGCTGGCTCAATGGACATCACTTCACGACGGGTAGCCTTCTGCTCCCGCCTGCTGGGCAATCCGCCGAAGAGGACATTGACGGTCTTGTCGAGCTCCTGGAAGTCGTTGTTGTCGCTGTCCTTCTTCTTGCCCTTTTGGTCATGAGGGTGCGGTGGCTCTGGCGTATTCTTGAGTGCATGCCTGAGTTGGTAGCACTGTTCGGTGGTGTGGTTGCCGTTTGGATGCCATGGGCACTTCTCCTTCAGCAGGTCTTTGAAACCGCCGGAGTTCTTCTTCGAGTTCCCTTTCGCAGGGCGCTGGATAGCCGCGACAGTGTTGTCTGGCTTGCGCTTGGGGTTGGGACCCGAGTAGTTGTTGTTGTTGTTGCGACCGCCTTGGTTTGCGTTGCTGCCGCTGCCACCACCCTGGTTCTGCTTGGTCTTGCCACGGATGGCGTCGTATTTGGCATTGGCCTTGTCTTTTTCATCCGCCCAGGACGTGATCATTTCCTTGAGGTGGGGGATGGACCTGGGGCGGCGACGACCAAAGTCTTCGAAGGTGCGGCGGTGATAGAGACCGTCTTGGAAGAGGTCGATGACCTCCTTGTCGGTGACGTCGACGATGGTAGCGCGCTTGTCGAAAAAGCGGCGCATGTACTTGCGGAGGGTCTCGCCTTGTTCTCGCTTGATCATGGCCGGTGTCCATGCGAGTACCCGATCGGCCCATGGCGCCCGCGAAGTTGCTTGTGAACTGCTCCTTCAGCTGGTCCCACTTGTCGATCGAGTGCTTATCTAGCGACTCGAGCCAAGTGAGTGGTGCTTGGTCCAGGCAGAAGGGGAAGTAGAGGCACTTGGTGTCGCCGTTGCCGCCGCCGTTCTCGATGGAGAGGGCGTAGCACCTGAGCCACTGGATGGGATCCTGCTTCGCATCGTACTTGGTGATCCCCAGAGGCTTGAATTTGTCGGGGAGGAGCAAGCTGCGAAGTTGAGGTGAGAAGGCGGGGAAGCCGTTGCCCTCGACCGCGGTGGTCGACTTCTTCCGCCGTAGCTCCTTAATCTTCGGCGGGCGTCGTAGCCGCCTGCGAGGCGCCGAGGCGTGGTCGTTCACGTGGCCTCGGCCGCCGCGGCCGCCGCCGCCTCCGGCCCTCCCCGTTGGCCCCGTGATTGGAGCTTCCGCCGCCGCCGCCGCCGCCGTCGGGATCGTTGCCGCCCCCGCCGGCCGGAGCGCGGTGAGGGACAACTTCTCGGTTGTCGTGGTCGCGCTCGTGAAGGTCCGCCCGCATTGGAGCGACGCGGTTTGGCTCGGGCCGGGAGGTCGGCTCGAGTATGGTTAGGACCGTTGTTGGCGCCGCGACTCGTGGCTTCGTTGTCGCGGGGTCCGGGCCGGGAGGAGGTTGGTTGACTCTGTTGTCGACCCGCATGAAGTAGGCGTCTTCAGCGAGCTTGGCGATGACCTCTCCAGCGCGTATGCCCTGAGCCTGGCGTGCGATGGCTGTGATCGACATGAGGCCTTGCTCAGGGGTAGTGTGTACTCTACTCTCGACTGCCTCGAGAGCTTCCGCAAGGTTGCGGACGGGGAAGTTGTTGCGGAGGCGCCGGCGACGTTCGCTCCGCTTCCGGTTACGCTCACGTCGAGCGTCCCTGTCTGCAGGATTTTCGTTCGGTGGAGCATCAGCAGAGAGCTCGTCGGAGGAGATGTCTTCCAGGTACTTGTCCTGAGCCGTGCTCGAAGGCCACGGGGGTGTCGCGGCACCATGAAGACTTGGCGATCGGGGGTGCCAAGGCCGGACTCGGAGGGTGCCACCTCGGTTGGTGTGCTTGAGTCGGCCGAGCTAGGGGTGTTCCCTCCGGAACGGTAGCGAGTCGATGTAGGCGACGTAGCGTGAGTCTCCCCTTATCAGGTCAGCGGGCTTGCGGTCTGGCCAGTAGACGTATCTCTCGGCCGGTGTGGATGTTATAACCAGCCCAGAGGCTGGCCCTGACAAGGGAAGCTCAGTGGAGTTGTGCTCGGACTCGGGCTCCTCAGGATCCGACCCGAAGTCAAACTCGTAATCCGGGTTCGAGTAGAACTCGGAGAGAGGGCTGGAGTCCGGAGCGCGATCGGGGGTGGCGTCGGAGTTCGAGTTGCACTTGGGTACGGGCTCCTTGCCGGCCTGGCGCGAAGTGGGAGCCCCCGTGCGGGCCCGGCTGAGGATGCGGGGGCCACGCGCGGAGCGCTCGTGAGGTGAGGGGACCGCCTGCGATGGCTGAGCAGCCGGCTCGCATGCGATGGCCCATGGAGACGTCGAGTCCGAGTTGGAAGCGGACTCGAGCTCGAAGTCAGCGTGGTAGTTGAAGAGCGAAATTTCGCCGAATTTGCCGGCGAGTTCGCCTGTGATGACTTCTGGAAGCGTCACGAGGCCAGTCTTCGGGTTGGGTGGCACGGTGAGGCGGCACTAGAAGGAACCCGCGTCGTCAGTGGTGTAGACCCAGGCGCAGAACACGAAGGTGTCGCCGCGGTTGAAGGCGACGGTTGGCTTGAAGTAGACGGGAGCCGTCGAGTTCGCCATGTGATCTCGGGCGAGAGCCCCTACCTAGCGCGCCAGCTGTCGGTGTTTTAGACCGGCAACCTACTAAGGGGAGTACCCGAAGTAGATGAATGTGACTCACCGAGATCGGTAACTCGAAGGAAGAGACACGTGGCACACAATTTAGACAGGTTCGGGCCGCGAGGTGCGTAATACCCTACGTCCTGTATGCTGCGTAGCTCTGGATTGATTGGGTACGATTACAGGGTGTGTAATAGTACGCTGTGAGTTGATGTTCGATGCTAGAGAAAGGTCCCTACCTCGCCTTATATAGTCCGGGAGGCAGGGTTACAAGTCGGAGTAGGGAGAGAGTACTAGTTGAGTACATCTAGGAGTCCTCCATACAGTGCGGAACATGTACAGCTCCCTAACCGAGTACTACTCCTGTGTAGTCCTTGTGCTCCACGCCTTCAGGTACCGTGTAGCGCAAGCCGGGTAGTCCCAGGGGCCCACCGAGTAGTCGGTCCTGGTACCCACCGAGGCAGTGGGCCCAGGGAGGTCCATACGACAGTGGCCTTACAGCCACTACCTCCAGTACAGGCACACCCGGAGGAGCAGTAGGGTCTGTTTGGCCTGGATCAGACGAGCTAGGAGGGACCACCGTTACCGAATCCACCAAACTCACCTGCGGACAGTGGTGCTTCAGTGGGTAACTAGGATGCCAGTGAGCGACATCAAGAAGGAATATGCTCCTAGGTGTCATCTACGGGATGAGTGTGGTAGTCCGCTTAGGAGTATGTCGTCGTGCAATGCGATTGCATTGTAACTCAGTTGTATCATGAGGTTTTTCAGATTTGAGTATTGTAGTGTCCTTGGACCCTATCCATCGTGTTGTAGTAAAGAATGTTTAAGCACTTTGTGTTTCGACTCGAGTTTGATGTGATTCTACCAAGCTAATGAGATCTTGTGCGAGTTGTTTAACCAATTGTGTCGAGTGTTACCATAACCGCGCTTGCCAACACTAAGCATTTTGCATGATAATTAGATAACTACAAAATTTTTGGTGAGTGCCAGTCAGTGGCCAAAGCGGCTTGGCGATTATTCACACGTTACCTTCTCCGTACGCGTGAAATGGGAAAAATTCACCACGAGTTGAAGGCTGACTCGAGGAACTCGAGTTACCGTATCTTCTAACTATGTTGAAGAATGATTTATGGATCTTATTTTGGTTGCACGATATCTTTCGACTGTTGCTGTCATCATCATATGAGTGCGAATGAGCTATGGTTATGCATGATTGCATTTGTCACCATTTATGAGTAAGATTTTTGGCTATGTGTCTAATAAAGGCTCGCATTTCAGATGGTGGGAACCACACGCAGCTCTCCCAACGGGTTCGGAGCAAACGGTAGCGGTGACTTGCCGCCACCATCGCCCATGACGCCGTCGGAGGCCTTCATGGCCACACAAACCGAGGTGCTGCGCCAGATCTTGCAGACGCAGCAACAGATCGCTCAGCAGATGAACCGAGGGCCGCCACACGGGGCCAATCACGAGGGGCCTAATCAGGTCACCACGTACACTATGTTCATCGGGATGAAGCCACCGACCTTCTCCCAAGCGGAAGACCCCCTGGAAGCTGAAGCTTGGATCAAGGCCATCGAGGCGAAGTTCTCTGCCTTTGTGCTGCCTTGCTCCGAGGAGAACAAAGCCAACTTCGCAACTCTGCAACTGCGAGGAGAAGCTTTAATGTGGTGGGATCATTTCAAGTCCATGCAGCGAGGGCGTGCTGTAACTTGGGATGATTTCAAGCAAGCCTTCAAGAGCCACCACATCCCCAAGGGTCTAATGGATAGAAAGATGAGGGAGTTGTTGGCCCTTAGGAAGTGGTCGGTTACGGTGTACCGTTATGCCCAGAAGTTTAACAGCTTGTGCCAATATGGCGGGCATCACGTAGACTCTAATGCGAAGAAGATGGAAAGATTCCGCGATGGGCTAGATGGCAAGTTGTACGAGCGACTGAACCTGCTCGAGCCAGAAAATTTCCACGAGCTTGTGAACAAAGCTATCTCCTAGGAGTATGCCATGATGTCACACCCTGAAATTTCCAATTTCAAGATGTGAATAGAAAGAATAATTAAATAACGATTTTCTCATAATTTTAAATTTTTTCCAACATTTATTTTTCTTTACAGGGGATATAGTATAGGGAAAATCCATTGTTTGATTTTCTTATTCAAATAAAAAGTTATGTGTGTTGCATGCATGCCGATGCATCTAGTGGTTCTTGAGTGCAAAAGGTTTCAAAAATGCGTTTAGGAGCTGTCCAAACTCTCCTAAGAATTTTCCGGATTTTTCTGGAATTTATTCTCATTTCCCCGAGCTATTTCTATTTATTAGAGGGCTCTAAAATCTTTTTCATGAGCTCCAAATGTTTTATTTTGATTGTTCATGTCTTAATCTATCTCTGGAAATTTTCCTGGAATTTTTGAGGTTTTCGGAATATTTTTCGTGGCTATTATGAATTATCTAGCTATTTCTAGATTATTCTTATCCCGAAAATAAATTCTGAAAATAAAAGGAATCCTTTTTCCTTTTATCTTTTTCTTTCATCCTTTTTAGCCCACATCTGCTTCTAGCCCATCAATCTGAAGTCCGCCGGTGCTCCCCGGACTCCCTGCGTCGTTCCCTTCTTCAGCTTTGCCCAAGCACAAGCCGTAAGCCCAACCCGATCCAACCCATCTCCACCGGCCCTGTCGTGGCCCGGTCAAAGCCCATCGAGGCCCAACCGGCCACAGAGTCCGGAGACGCCACGGCCGGCCAGGCCGCCGCCGCCTCGGCGCCTTGCGCGCGTCCCCATAAAAGGGGAGGTCGGGCTCGCGCGCGCCGCCTCCCGCCGCGCCGCCCCTAGCCGCCTCCCGCGCGCGCCGCCCCCGCGACACGAGCCAGCCACGCCGTCGCTGCCTGGAAGCCGACCCTGAGCTCGCCGGTGTTGACTTCGAGATTGCCGGCCGCCCCTCCGTCTTCCACGCCGGTGAGCACCACCTTCGAGTTCCCCTTGATTTCCTCTACCCGTTCCTAGCCTCGCCCGAGCTTCTCGTCCCCCGGAGCGCCGACGCCAATGACTACCAGAGCCGCCGGCGGGGGAGCCTTCCCTGTCCTCTGTGCAACCGAAGGTAGGTGATGAAGCGGCCGAATTGCAGATAGCCCCCTGCCTTTTCCTGTAATGAGTAGATCTATTTCATGTGTCTTAGCAAAACTATATGAAACACCCCAGAGATATTCCACCTATCAAACAGATCCATCCCAGAACCTTTTACAGATCTAACCCCGAGCTTTAACAATTTTGTGAGCACTTTTGCATGTGTCTTGCAGATCCTCTTAGCTAGCCCTTGAGATCTTTAGTTAATCACGTAAAGGTCCTTCCAAACTTGTTTTATCCGTATCTCCTTCGTTTTAAATCCGTTTTAATCCATTCAAATTGTGTTAGGTTCATAGTAATGTAAAGCGCACGTTAGTGGTGTGTTTTCACCATGTTTTGTTTTCTGAAAATAAAATTAATATTAATTTTGATTAATGCCTAGTTATACATGTCTTTTATAAATAAAAGCAATATGGATCTATATCTCGTTTTTCATAAGCAAATTTAATTTGATTGATGTTCTATCACATGTTTTTGTACATAAAAGTTAATTATATCTTTATCTCGGTTTTCGTAAACCAAATGTTAATTTGTTTAATAGTTAATTAATCTTTTCTAATTAAAATTGGATTAGGCTTTTACATTGGCTTTTATAATAAATATTAATTTGATTAATGCCAATACCATAATGTTTTTAATAATAATATGATCTACTCGAATTACAAAGTTTCGTTTAGATTGTTGATATAGTTTAGTTTTTCTAAAATTAATATTTAATTGGTATAATCTATATGTGAATCTTTATTAATAAAACTTGACTAGTTCTTTACACCGGTATCGTAAATAAAATTTAATATTGCATTAATGTCAACATGGGGTATTTTATTTCTGAAATATCCTTTATATTGGTTTTGTTAATTAAAATGAACCTAGCTCATGATATTGTTCTATCATAAATGCAAATGATTCGTTAGATGTTCTTTACCTCAATATATCTTTTGATCAAGTCTATCTGAAGCTCTAAATATTTCTACTGTTAGCTCAAGCACGGTTTGTGTGGTTTGGTGATCCAAGTAGATATCTTAGAGTTTTTGTTCTTATTTCTTTATCAAGTAATCCTACCATGATTATTTCATGTTTCTCTTAGAATCTCGTTCGTCGATATCTAGTTCATGTCTATCCTATCTCGGTTAGGTTGTCTTTTTGTGAATCAGTTGTGTTCTTGTACCTAGTCTATCGTAGCTACATTTCTTTAGAGTTTACCCTGTTATCTGCTTCACCTGTCAGATCAGTTCACCCTTGGTTAGTGTGTCAGTTGTTCATCCGAGTTCTATTTGTAGACTAGTTCTTCCAAACCCTAGCCTAAGGTTTGCTTGTGCGTTATAGTTCGCTTCTATCTTTCTCATTCGTTCCACCTGAGAACCATGTGTGGTTCGAGGACTGGTGGATGGTCGCTTCCTTGTGTGATGAGTGATTGACAACGTTGTGTGGACTGACTCTTGACTAAGTATTGCAGGTGCAGGTTGCGGCTTGACTCGTGTTGGTGCAGGTGAAGAACAAGCGCGAAAGGTCATTGCCGGTGAGGCCTCCAGGTGTGGAGAAGACAAGTAGGCTTCGTTCGAGGGACCCGGTGGCCAGTGGGATCAAGTGCGGGTCACATGGTGGCATGAACAACAAGATGAAGTCGTGGACGGTTTCTTCGTAGAGCCTCAAAACCAAGGTCGAGCCGGGACTTCGTGGGAGCCAAGTCATGAGTGGAGATTGGCGGAGGCTACACCGAGTTCGCGGGGTTTGCAGTGGTTCACCAAACACCACTGGGTTACTCGGTTGAGCCACAAAACCGAGGCTGAAGACTCGACGAGGAGGTGCGGCCACCCAGGCCGGTTCAACCGCCCAGGAGGGGCGGTCTGACCGCCTGGGGCCAGTCAGATCTCCCGGGCCGGTCTCACCGCCCTGGGGGGCGGTCTGACCGCCCTGGCCGCTGGCGCCGAGATGTTTTGAAGCGGAGGACACGCGTCGGGATCGCAAGGCTTGCGTCGAGGCTAAGCAGGTTGCGGTCGCCGAGCATCCGTCCGATGAAGATATTCCGAAGATTTCCAAATCTGCCCTCGAGGGACATGTATCCCTAGTTATTAGTGAAGGGTAGTTTAGTCTTTTGGGTTCCTCCATATATACTCATTGAGTGGGTGGATGGCAGCCAACTCTTGGAACCCTAGCTCATTTGTTTTCCAATTTTCGTTCTCCTTTTTTTCCTAGTTTTTTTCCTATGACTAGCTTGAGAGCTTCATGTGAGATCTAGAGAGAGGGATGGATGTTTGGGTGGCAAGCTAGACCTTGTACGAACCTTCATGGTTTGTATAGATGGTTCGGCGTTGTTCCTCAAGGTGGTTTTCCCGTCCTTCTTTGTGTTGATTTTAGGAGCTCTTCGTTGGCGGTGTTTTGAGGACGATTTCTTGGGGTTTTTGGTGGGTGTCACGTATGAGGTTCTTGTGCCTCTTTGGCTGGTGAGTTTTCCCCCAAATCTCCTTTGAATCGAACTCAATTTGGTGGTTTTTCGAGTTGGAGGAGTTCTTGACCTAGAGAATCGATTTCTTCGATTCCTCTTGATTGTGAGCATTTCGGGTCGATTCCTTTGAGGTAGAGGTTGCCCAGGAGGTAACCCAGCTAATCCCGAAGTTTCGCTGCAATCCGTGGAGTGATTCGAGAGATCGGGCACGAGGAAGTTAGGGTTTGACCCGCGGGCTGTTTTTTCCGGGAGAGGCGGTCTAACCGCCTGGAGGGGGCGGTCTAACCGCCCTGGGTGTTTCCAGGTCGAAGTTTTGTTCCGCCGGATTTTCCTCTGTGAGTTTGTTCGCCTTGACAGAGGAACGTCTGGGTGAAATTTCAGGTCGTTCTCGTGCTGTTTGCTAGGTGTTCTTGGTTGGAGTTCGTTGCTGGGTACAGGAGGTTAGACCGCTCGTGGTAGCCGGTCTAACCGCCCCTAGGCCCATAGGTGGAGTTTTGGTTTTCGCCAAGATTTTCTGGTAGCTAGCATGGCCTTGACCAGAGATCTTTGTTGGTGAAACCGTGGTGCGTTTTGGTGCTCGGAAGAGGTGTTTCGGAGGATTTCTTGGTTACCAGGTGGAGGCGGTCTAACCGCCCCCTATACCCGGTCTAACCGCCCCCCTCTGGACAGCCGGCTTTCGAGGTGTTTCCGCTGTTGTGGGTGCGTGTGTGGTGAGGTTGCTGGTAGAGTTTGTTCCTAGGACCAGTACCACTTCAGTGGCTACGTGGTGTTGGCAAACGTAAGGTAGAAGTGCAGAGCGTGTCATTTTGGGGGTCCGACCGAGCAGGTTCATCTTGTTGGAGTTTCAATCTCCTTTGAGAAGAATTTTTATCGGCTCCCATTCAGTCCCCCCCTCTCTGGTCGCCTAATCGGTCCTTCACCACCTTAACCTGTACGTTAGTGTGTGTATCACCTATTACTTGTTTTAACACTAAAACTACATGTTAATCTTGACTAATTCTTATTTCATTGTTTTTATAAATAAAAAGTGATTAGGTTCTAATCTGGTTTTCTTTAATCACGATGTAATTGGTTAATCCCTATTCCTAACTAGTTTTCTAAATAAAAGATGTTAGAGATAAACATCGGTTTTCATAATAAAGTTAATATGCCTAATGACATCATAAATGCCTTTTCAATATTAAATATGTTTAGCTGAACACGTGACATAAAGTTACTCACCTAGATATCTTATACTTGCTTTATCTTTCTAAAGTAATTGTTAATTTGACATAACTTTCACTCGAATGTTATAAATAAAATATGATTAGGTTTATCGTGATTTCTTTAATCAAAAGTAACTTGTTTAATGGTGACATAGAGTATTTCTCTGAAATATTCTTTCACATGATTTCTTAATTAAAATATGCGAAGCGTAGTCTCTTGTTGTTTGATAATGATCTCACGATAGTTTCGAGCTTAGTTCTATTTTCAGCATTCCTTGCGCTTGCGTAACCAATAGAATCGAGCTCTATCTCAGTGTGATCTTTCCGGTCCTTGCTCAATCTTCCGCGACCATCTCTTCAAAGTAATCTGAGCCTTTTCCTTCCAAGCATACTCTTTGTTCTTTAGTGGTCCATCTAATCAAGCCTATCCTTTAGTGCGTTCTTTTCAAGCTTTCTTTTGATTGATGTATTGTTCTTAGTTGTACTCGTGCGTTTGCTTTGCATGTTTTGTGCTCGATGATTGATGCGAGTAGAATGAACGTGGTTCGAGAGCTTGGAAGAGTGTGAAGGTGAAGATTCTGAGCAACATCACCACTTTGGTTAAAAGCAAGTGTGTCCTTGATCTTTTGTCCCAATAACTTTATAAATCACTTTGCATTGCTTTGCATTAATTTTGATGGGTGCCTGTTAAGGATGACTAGCCTCTTTTGACCATTATCCTGAACCTGGTTTTAATTAATACTGATGGTAGATATTGCTTAGTTTGCTCAACTGGGTTGGTGTTAATCAACATGGTTATTCTTTATGCTCTATGTTCCTTTATGTTAATTTTAATGGCAAGACCACCTTTGATATGTTAATCGGAACATGGAGAACCACCCAGGAAAACAGTACAACCACAAGAACTAATGGGCAATGGTCTTGGCTGAATAATTAGGAACTTTAGCTTGGGGTGATCTTACCTGATAAGGACAAGGGATCGGTGGTACTGCGGGGTATGGACTCGCTCTAGCAGGGGGTTGGGTGAGTTATTCTTTTTATGGTGGGGTATCGACCTGCTAGGGGACTTTATACCTTGCTAATTGATCCGGATCTTGTGGGTCACTACTTGTTGGAGAACCTTTGTAAAGGCCATGTAACGTCCCTATGCAACCACACCTCGGTAGTGTGGTATGGTGCTTGGCCAGCATCGCATGGTTGGGTTCAAAGTTCTTCGGAGCTTTTACGCTGCTTGTGGTGAAAGTGTACAACCTCTGCAGAGTGTAAAACTAATTGATTAGCCGTGCTCACGGTCAAGAGCGGCCTGGACCCTCACATGATAACTGAACTTGAAGATGGACTTAAATTGTGATCTGTGTTATGGTTATGCTTGCCATGTGCTTATGGCGTACCTTACCTTTATGCTTAATGTGGGTTGGTATATACTTATACTTTATTAGTAATCAGGTGCTAATAAAATTTGACCAACTAAAATTGCTTAAATGCTTATAGCCCAGTCCACTATAAAGCCTTTGCATTCATTCTTTTTCCCCACACTTGCTGAGTACGACAAGTACTCACCCTTGCTATAAACAATGTTGCTCAGAAGGAGGAAGCTACTCTGAAGTCCTGTGAAGATGTTGCTGGTTCTAGGCGTACGCAACCCCCAGTCAATTGCTTGTGGAGTTGGGTGCCTTCGTTTCCAGGATTTAAGCGTAAATCTCTGATAATATCCCTTTTTCTTACGTGATACTGTTTTTGTATACACTTATATGTCACTATATGCATGAAACTTGATCCTGGCATGCATATAGGTTTGCACTTGGTTTCCTTTGGAAAAACAGTTGTGACACATGAAGAAGGCCCACAGGGACAAAAAGAGGTCATCTGGTTTTGCTCCGGGCAGCGGAACAAATAAGAAGTTTCGCTTTGTGAAGAACAATGTTCTAAACCCATCCCAACAATCTTCAACTAGACGCTGGATAATGAAGCCATCCCAGAGCAAACCCTCAGGGAACTTCCAGTTCCGGAATGCTCAGCAGCAGGCTCCCAAGGCCTAATGCACCTCCCCGCAACGTCGGTGATCGCCGTTGCTTCAACTGTGGTCAGCCCGGGCATTACATCAGCAAGTGCCCCAAGCCCAAGCAGATCAAGCCCAACTCCCAGAATCAAGGTGCAGGGAACAAGCCTGCCACTCCGGCTAAGAAGCCTATGGTGCAAGTATGCCAAGGCCAGCTGAACTTCACCACCATGAGCGACATTCCAGAGGGAGCCTCAGTGCTCACGGGTACATTCTCTATCAAAGATACTCCTGTTAAAATTTTATTTGATTCGGAAGCTACCCACAGTTTCATAAGTGAAAAACTGATAAGCAAAATGGGTTTAAAGGGTTCTCATACCAACTCCGCTTACAAGATAATTACCCTGGGAGGGAAAATCACCTCTGAGATCTTAATCCGTGGAGTATGTTTGGGATTAGGTAGTAAAATCTTCCCAACAAACCTTATCGCCATAAGCTTGGTAGGTATGGATGTTATCTCGGGTATGGATTGGATGACCCAGCATAAGGTGGTTCTAGATATATCAGATAGGGTTGTAGAGATAAATTCACCTATGGTCGGGCACACTACCTTGTACCTACCCTTCAAGGACGGTACCGACTGTTGTGCCTATGTGACCATTATCTCCCCTCTTGATGAAATTCCAGTTGTGTGTGAGTATCCGGATGTCTTTCCTGATGAGTTGCCTGGTATGCCGCCGGACAGAGATGTTGAGTTTGTAATTGAACTCCAACCGGGTACTACACCCATTTCCAAAAGACCTTATCGCATGCCACCCAAAGAATTAGCCGAACTGAAAAATCAACTCCAGGAGCTGTTAGATAAGGGTTATATTCGCCCGAGCTCTTCTCCTTGGGGTTGCCCCGCTCTCTTTGTCAAGAAGAAAGATGGTAGCTTGAGGCTGTGTGTGGATTACCGACCGCTCAATGCAGTAACCATCAAGAACAAATATCCTCTTCCCCGAATTGATGTTCTTTTTGATCAACTGGCAGGAGCCAGAGTTTTCTCAAAGATCGACCTTCATTCTGGTTACCATCAAATCAAAATTCGACCTTGTGACATTCCTAAAACCGCTTTCTCCACTCGTTATGGTCTTTACGAGTTCTTGGTAATGTCCTTTGGTCTCACGAATGCCCCAGCCTACTTCATGTACCTCATGAACTCAGTGTTTATGACGGAACTCGACAAATTCGTAGTGGTCTTCATCGATGATATCCTCATCTATTCCAAAAATGAGAAAGAACATGCCAAACATCTTCGAATCGTCCTTCAGTGTTTGTGAGATCATAAGCTTTATGCTAAGTTCTCCAAATGCGAAATCTGGTTGAAGAGTGTGAAATTCTTGGGGACACCATTTCCCAAGATGGTATTTTCGTAGATCCTAGCAAAGTTCAAGAGGTGATGGATTGGAAACCACCCAAATCCGTACACCAGATCCTCAGTTTCTTAGGATTGGCGGGATACTACCGTTGATTCATTCTCAACTTCTCTAGAATCGCGTAACCTATGACCGAACTGCTCAAGAAAGGAGTGAAGTTCATGTGGAGCGAAGCATGTGAGAAAGCCTTCCACACGTTGCGACAACATTTAACCTCAGCCCTAGTGCTAGTGCTTCAAGATAATTCCAAACCTTTTGAAGTCTTCTGTGACGCGTCAGGAACGGGTCTCGGATGTGTTCTTATGCAAGAAGGCCGAGTCATTGCCTATGCTTCACGGGCACTGCGACCTCATGAGATCAATTATCCTACCCACGATCTTGAGTTAGCTGCTGTTCTCCACACTCTCAAGATATGGAGGCATTACCTGATGGGTAATCGCTATAACATCTTTACTGATCACAAGAGTCTCAAATACATCTTTACTCAGTTAGAGTTGAATATGAGGCAAAGAAGATGGCTTTAGCTGATTAAAGATTATGACCTAGAAGTGCATTATCACCCTGGAAAAGCGAATGTTGTTGCGGATGCTCTTAGCCACAAAGCTCACTTCAATCATCTAGAGTTAGAGCCAGTTAGTGACCCATTATGTGAAGAGATGAGAAGGCTCGACTTAGAAGTGGTACAGCAAGGCAATCTTTAAGACTTAGCTGCAGAATCCAATCTTTATGATAGAATTGTTACTGCTCAACGCACTGATGAAGACATACAAACCATCAAACAAAAACTGGCAGAGGGAGATCCCAAGTATACTTGTTTCCAGAAAGAACACCAGGGTTTGATCTGGTTTGGGAAACGCCATTTGGTTCCTGTCGATCCGGAAATAAAGAAGATCATCCTCGATGAGGCTCACATGTCCAAATTCTCTATTCATCCTGGCAGTACCAAGATGTACCAAGATCTGAAGCAGAATTTCTGGTGGTCCAGTATGAACGTTGATATAGCCAAGTATGTAGCCGTGCGATACTTGTCATCGAATGAAAGCAAGCCATTTGAAATTGGCAGGTGTACTCCAACCCCTGTCGATACCCATGTGGAAGTGGGATGACATTAGTATGGATTTTATTGTGGGTTTACCCCTGACAGCTAGAAAGAAGGATTCTATATGGGTAATTGTAGACAGACTCACCAAGACCGCGCATTTTATTACCGTACATACCACTTATTCAGTACAGCAATATGTCGAGTTATACATGGACCACATAGTTCATTTGCATGGGATTCCGAAGACAATAATCTCTGATAGAGGAACTTAGTTTATAGCTCGCTTCTGGGAGCAGTTACATGAGTGCTTAAGAACCAAGCTAATTCGCAGTTCCAGTTATCATCCGCAGACCGATGGTCAGACGGAAAGGATAAATCAAGTTTTGGAAGACATGCTACGAGCAAGCATCTTACACTTTGATAAGAGTTGGGACAAGTGTTTGTCCTTGGCCGACTTCTCCTACAACAATAGTTATCAAGCTAGTTTGAAAATGGCACCGTTCGGTGCTCTCTACGGACGAAGATGTCGCACTCCGTTGAACTGGTCGGAAACTGGAGAAAGGACACTCTTTGGTCCGGATTTAGTTAAGGATGCCGAAGAAAAGGTGCAAGTAATAAGGGCGAATTTGAAGGTGGCTCAGATGAGGCAAAAGAGTTACCATGACAAGGGAACTGCACCCCGACACTTTGAAGTGGGAGATTACGTGTATCTAAAGGTTTCCCCCACCAAAGGTGTGCAGAGGTTCGGTGTCAAAGGAAAGTTAGCTCCGTGCTACATTGGACCATACGAAGTCATAGAAGTATGTGGGCCAGTGGCTTATCGTATCCAATTACCAGAACGGTTTTCCGCAGTCCACAATGTGTTTCATGTGACCCAATTGAAGAAGGGAATGCCTGTGCCAGAAAACGAGGTAATCACAGAAGCTAATGCTTGGATTGAGCCAGATTTCTCGCTCATTGAGCACCCATTAAGAGTATTGGACCAAAAAGAGCGAAGGACTCGAAGACAAACAGTGAGAATGTACAAGATACAATGGACTCACCACATGGAAGAAGAAGCGATTTAGGAGATGGAAGACTACCTCAACACTAAGTATCCGGGCTTCCTGCAATCTCAAAACCGTGAGTTCTTCTCCCCATCTTATTGTTCTCAAGTCCAATCTCGAGACGAGATTCCGTTTAAGGGGGGTAGGCTGTGATGCCCCAGGTTTTTAATTAACCCTAATCGTCGGTCAACCCGGCTGACAGTGGTCAAATCACGGTCAACCTAGGCCCTCACCTCGAAAAACTCACCAACCAACTCTAATGACCCCTTTGGGCTAGTGGACACACTTGTGGGGCCAACCCATGGTCAAAGACTTGGTCAAACCCCAACTAAACCCTAGTGTCCATAGCTGTCTTTCGGAACTTTTGCCGCGTTCTCCAAAATTCACCTAAACACTTAAAAATCTACCTTTATGAAAGTTGTCCAGCTTGTTGGGGGACACAAGTTTCATGTAGATTGGCATTTCAAATTTTGAGTGGAAAAGCATGAAAAACTTGCTCCAAGGTCAGCATCTCCTGTTCATTAACACAGGCTGGCATTCAAAGTTGGCAACTGTTTCTTGTAAATTTTGTTGAGGAAAACCCTATATAGCCTTTTTGAAATTGGTAGAGGATAGCTAGACCTACAACTTTCGTGTTCAAAGTTTGGTGCACTTATGTACAAGATTTTTGAGAAAATTGTGTCCAAACTGGTGCTCAGCAAAACTGTTTCAGTCAGGGCGCCGTCGCGCGCCCGTGGGCCGCGCGTCACCGGCCGCGCGCGCCGACCCTCGGCGTCCGCGCCACGCGACGCCCTAGACCGCGCGTCGGCCGAGGCGTGCGCTTCCCCACGCCACGCGCCCGCGCCCCTAGCCTCCCGGGAGTCCGCCCCGGCCCCCGCGCCGTCGTGTCCGCGACGCACCGGCCGGGGCGCGCGCCACGGACCGCCGGTCCGACGCGGCGGCGCCCCCGCCGTACCTACGTCGGCCGAGGAGGCCGGGACTACGGCCGCATCTCCGGCGTCTTAGCGACGTCACCGAGGAACTCCTCGCCTATAAAAGCCGGCCCGACCCCGCGCGCTCAAGCCGCCGTCCTTCCGCCACTGTCCGCCGCCGGCCGCCATTAGAGCCACCGCCACAACCTCTGCTCCGCTTGTTCCCGGTGCCGTGCGAGCTACTTGGCAGCTTCTCTAGCACCTACTTGACACCCCCGGCCCGCGCATCGACCAACCCGAGCCGCACCCTCGCCGGAGCGTGTGCTCAAGCGGCAGGTGCCAGTCGTCGCCGCCACGCACCCTCGCCAGAGTCCCGGCCGCGCCGTCCAACCTCTCCAATCAGCCCTAGGTGAGCCCCTAGGGAGTACCGTGCCGCTTGTGGATCAAGGCCGGCCGGCCATCACCGCCGGCGAGCCCACCCGGCGGCGGAAGGGTAGAATTGTGACGATTGAAATCTTTCCATGGTTAAAACTGTGAACCAGGGACCTATCTGCGAGAGTCTGATTCTTTCCAGGGGTCTCGGCGTGAAATGAATCTTCAATATTGTATCCAGTTTGCAGAAACTTGTAAAACGTGTAGAAAATCGTAGAAAATTCAGAAAAATTCAAACTAAACTTTGTTGGAACCGTGGTGAAGAGTACTACAACTTTTGTTATTCTCACATGGTCTGATTCTGGATAGTTTTAGCATGAAAACTAGAAATGTGAAAATCTTAGATCTACAATATCTCAAAATCCCTAAGTCCTCTGTATCTAATTTTTGGATATGTTGTGTGTCATGTCATAGCTAGCTCCTGTGCCAACAATTGCACAAAGTTATGAAGTAGATTGTTTTATATAAATTGTTTTCCATTTATGCATATTCTGCCTAGATGATTTTTGTAGCTAAAAATATTTATGTTGTTGTGCCTAACTTGTGCATGCTGTCTTGTTATGCCAAGACACACCTATGGTGAATTAATCATACTTTTTGGATGATAAGAAATATTTATTATTAATTTGTGCATGTCTTCCTTTATCAATTAATGAAGCAAGATCAGTAGAGCTTCTAGGTGTGCTTGCTGGTTCTTTAGGCTTGTTTAGGACCAGAGAGCATGTATGAGGAAGATTGGATCATTTTGATGCTTATTTATTTTTGTATGCATTTAATTTGATTGCTAGCTAATCTCTGTTCTTTTCCAAAGTAATTTATTGTCTACCTTCCAAGCTTAGCATGTGGGTCTAGTGGTTCAGTATGGGTGTCATGAGGCTTAAGAAACCCTTCTATAAATTTTTAGTGAATTATTGATGATAAAAACTTTAAAGATCCTTATGGAGTAATGCTTTAGTTAAATTAGAAAAATGCCTTTTAGTTCTTTTTTACCTTTTTGTGAAGTGGTGTCAAACTTAATTGAAAGTCTAAGAACACCCCCTTGCTGATAAAGAATTAATTTATAAATAAATATCTTTGTACACACCCTTACTAGTGAGAAGTAAAAGGAATAAACCTTCACATGAAATATCAAGTATAAAGGGAACATTAATCCAAATGGGTAATCAAAGAATGAAACATATATCAATAATAACCTTCATAAAAAGAAATTAATACTTAATTATATGTTAAGGTGAATATGACCAACAAGAGTTGGTTAAGATAAGCAAATTGTCACATCACCTGAACCCTGCATTGCATTCCGTGTAGATCTTCCTGACGGTGACTACTCACTCGTTCCGGAATCCGAGGGAGGAGAAGCAGAAGCTTCGCTGCAGTACGTGGAAGTACTCGACGACACCGAGGGTGCTCAAGCTAACTTAGCTGACGAAGGCAAGCCCCGGTGCATCTAACCCAGTTTTCAAATTTAATATTCATTTATCTATGGATGCTTGTGCATTTAAGTTCAGGAGTTGTATGGAACCATAGATGCATGATCATTAGGTACTCGTGTCCTTACTAGCATGATAGGTCGATAGCTGCTAAGCTATAGGACCGTTACAAGTCGGGTGATGATGTCACTCACGAGAATAGGTTCCTAGATAGGAATCATAAGATCTCCTTAAATGGATTGCTCATGTGGTAAGAGCATGGGATGTGGACTCCAGTCCAATGGCTATTGTGGGTTAAGTATTTGAATGTACTAAGCACTTGTCGGGAATGGGACCGGTAAGCCTAGTACCTTAATGAGACGGTTAGGGATTTAACTGTCACTACTCTTGGGATGCGTCTCACGGCTAGCTACCGGTGGTGTATGGTAAGTCCGGGTGCCTCGCGAGGTATTCCGAATAGCCTGCACCAAAGACTGTGGCCTTTTATCCTGACCCGAGGATTTTTGGGAACCGTGTGGTGGTTGTCCTCGCGGGGGCATCCCACCGTGTATTTAGGTCTACCTTGCAAGGTTTTGAATCAATCGATTGTCGGCCTCTCACCGTTATCTGAGACTACTTACTCCACTAGCCATACGATCCCTAATGATGGAAGTTGATGAATATTATGCTTGATTAATTGTATTGTACCACCTTGTCTGTACTAGATGACTAACTTAGTAAAGATTAAACCCACTAGAACTTGTGCTAAAATCTTGAAAGTAAGGACATGCTCCTTGTTACTTTTTACCAAAAGCAACCTAGTGGCCAAAAAGCCTTTCATGTCTAGAGTTGGTGAAGTAGATATCACCGACGGGTAAGTCTTGCTGAGTATTAGTATACTCAGCCTTGCTATAATCTGTTGATCCAGGTAATGCTTTCGGTGATGTGTGGCCCGGAGAGATCCCGCCCGGCTAGGAGCTGGAGTGGGTGGAGGATGACGACTGAAAGCATCATGGATGGCCTCCCGTGGTGTTCTCGCTTTTGGCTTAGTTAATTTACGCTGTTTCGAAAAACTCTGAACTACGTTGCTATGACAAAAACTTCGATTTGTAATAATTAAACCCTTCGGGGTAAATTTCGGATGTTAATTATGTTGTATGTCTGGACTCGCCTTCGTGTGAGTTTTAATGCATATATGTCGATCCTTGTTTCTATCTAAGTGATTTACCGGGTGTCAACCCGGTGACTAACGACAGGATGATACTTTATTATCGCTTAATGACCAAAGTGGATGGCGATAGTACGGTATTTTCCTGGGCGGGTTGTCACAGTTGGCATCAGAGCAATTATACGCACCAGAGATTGATTAATAATGTTAATCACCGGTTTTTGAATAAAATTTGCCAAGATTGTTTGAATTTCCCAAAATACGTTGGTCCGCTAAGGATAAACTAGATCGGGAGGCCCTATAGGGAATTTTTGGGTTCCTTCAGGTGGCGTATTAACCTATGGTTTATTTTGCTAACTCCCAGCACATTACTTTATGTCAGACTTACTTCTTGCACAACCAAACTAGATGAGCCACGTGTTTTATACGTGTGCTATACCGCATCATGGGAATTGCGAGGGTTGATGGAGTGATCCATTCCACGGATCCCATCTTCGCGTCTGTTTGTGAGTTGTGATGTCGCCACGTGCTTCATACGTATGCATTCCGCATGTCGATCATGCGAGGCAAGGATACACTCCATTCAAACGGAGGGTGTTCGAGGTTGGATGCTGTCCATGCAGCGACTTAACGCATGGATACTGTTTCTATAGCGAACGGTAATGTATGGGGACACTTTCGTGACGTGCTGGCACGAAAGGTTCGTTTTCTGCAGGTACATAACAGCACTTTGTTAGTCGTTAAGCGAGTTAAGGACCAAGAGTGTCCCGGTGGTCGATGGATGGCCGCTCCTCAGTGATGAGTGATTGACAACGGGTGTTGGACTGACTCTTGACTCAGCCCGCAGGTGTAGGCTGCGGCCTAGTTCTTGTTGTTGCAGGTGAAGAACGGGCGCGAACGGTCTTCAGCCTTGAGGGGCCTCCGAGAGATGGAGAGACAAGTAGGCTCGGTTCGAGGGACCTGGTGGACGGCAGGACTGGGTGCGGGCCACATGGTGGCGAGACGAGCAAGATGAAGTCATGGACGATCGAGCCGGTGCACGGTGGCGGTCGAGTCAAGAGGCTTGGCGGGAGGCCGGGCCGAGCACGCGGGGTTTGGTGGTTTGCCCACAAAACCATCGGAGGACGGTTTCTTGGTTTGGGCCTCAAAACGAAGTCCGAAGGCCCAACATGACAGAGACGGGATTCGGGTGTGTCGGGAAGCTTCGATGCTGAGGACACGCGGCGGGATCGGATGGCTTGCGTCGGGAGGACGCGGGGTGCGGCGAAGGCGTGGCCGTCCGATGGCAAGACCCACGAACATTACATAAATGCCCCTGTGTGGGTTGTATCGCCAGTAGTTGAGTTAGGGGTAGTCGAGACATTTCCCACACCGGCGGGACCCGATATATAAGACATGAGTGTGTGTGGATGGTTCTCTCTCTCGGCGACTTAGGGTTTCATTTCTCCCCTCCTCTTTCTCATTTTCTGGGACTATTTTCTTCTCCATTTTCTCTAGGCTAGCATGAGAGCTTCATGAGAGATTTGTTGAGAGGGATGGATGCTAGGGCGGCATGCTAGACCTTGTGAATCTTTCCTGGTTTGTATAGAAGATTCGGCGTTGTGTATTTCATGGTCTTTTTCGTGCTTGTTTTTCGTGTCTTTGTTCTTGGTGTGGTTCCGCGGATTTGAGTGGGTTTCTCCCCAGATTTCTTTGAGGGAAACATGGATGGATGTCTTGTGCATCTTTGGGATTGATCTTGTGCCCTCAAACGCCGGGAAACCACTTCGATTCAAGGATTTTCGTTCGGAGCTCTAACTTTTGATGGTGTTCAAAGGATCTGCGATTCCCGATGATTTAGGAAGTTAGGAGGAAAAATTTTTGGGGTATAGCATCCTTGGTTGATGCTTTCCTTGTCCCCAAACTCTTGTCTCAACAGCTTCTACCATTTGGGAGATCCGGTGATGGATTGGGAGTGTTGACTTCCGGGGTCGAGCAGTTTTCTGCACTGTCTGTGCCTCGCGGACGGTCCGCGTGGACCTGGCGGACGGTCCGCGTCGTGCGAGTTCGTCGTGGTGTTCTTCGTGTTCTTGTTTTGCTTCGGCTTGATCCGGTTTTGTTTTAGGTTTTCGTTGCAGCCGGTTTGCGGACGGTCCGAGCTTCTGTAGCGGACGGTCCGAAACCCGCGCGGACGGTCCGAAACCCGCGCGGACGGTCCGCCTGGTATTCGCGGACGGTCTGTTTTTCTCGGGTCGGTTCTGGTGGTTCTGTTGCCTTTAACAGACGGTCCGTGGCTCCTGGCCGGACGGTCTGCGTGTCCCTTGCGGACTGTCCGCGTCACCTGGCTGGACTGTCCGCGCGGCCTTTGCGGACAGTCCGCCCCACCCGGCCGGACAGTCCGCAAGTGCCTGGCAGCTTTGTTCCTTGGTTCTATTCCTCTCTCCTTCTTTCGTGCTTCAGGGTGTGCTTCAAGGAATCGTTCCTAAGACTTGAGGTTGATCCATAACCTTGTTGTCTTGGCGGTTGGTGTGTGATTCGATCCATCGCTCGTGTGTGACCGGGATTTGTCTAGGGTATAGGCCGGGTTCTTCGAAAAGAATTTTTACCGGCTCCTATTCACTCCCCCCTCTCTAGTCGCCATCCGATCCTTCAATTGGTATCAGAGCTTGGTGCCAGATTCTTTGTGACTTTGACAAGTCTTGAATCCTAAGATGGTGTACGTTGAGCGGGGCGGTCCGCCGCACTTCGATGGGAAGGGTTACCACAACTGGGCGGCCCGAATGATGATCTTTCTTCGTGGCAAGTTGTTGGATTTCATTGTGCTTGACAAGACCTATGCTATTCCGGCCAACATCCATACTCTTATGGTGACCGATGTCGATGCTAAGGCCACGTATGAGGCAAATGCAAAAGCCGTTGATCACTTGGTCCGGAGCTTGTGTGATCTTGAGTTTGAGCGTGTTCTCCATTTGAATCTTGCTTGGCAAATTTGGGAGAAGTTGTTGGTTGCTCACAGTGGTGATAACCATGTAAAGGCTCGCCTCTTTGTTTCTTACCGGATGCAATATGAGAACTTTACTCAACTTCCCGGTGAGGACATTGATGCGATGTTTCAGAGGTTCACCGCCATCGTGAACAACATGAAGGCCAATGTTGAGGATTTCCCTTACACTGAGCATGATCAAGCTTTGAAGCTCTTGCATATCTTGGACCCAAATGTTTGGGGTGCTAAGGTTGAGGCCATCAAGGAGTCCGGGCAATATTTGACCATTGAGTTGGATGACCTCTTTTCTAAGCTCAAGTCGGCTGAGGTTGACAGGAAGTTGCAATCCAAGCATGAGGGCTCGACTGACCATAGTCTTGCTCTTGTGGGCGGATCAAAGGGCAAAGCTAACCCTTCCTGTCGACAGTTTTCTTTGTCTTCTCTTATGTCTATTCCAGATGAGGAGTTTGATGTGCTGGGTGAGGAGGAGCTGGCCTTGCTCTTGAGGAGGTTTGATCGACTACATGAGAGCCGGAGGAATGCAAGGCGGAGCTCGGGGACATGCTACAAGTGTGGCAAGCGTAGACATTTCATCGCCGAGTGCCCGGAAGAGGAGGAGAACAAGTACAAGATGAGCGAGTACAAGGCGCACCCGAGGTGTGAAGACAAGTACTCCTCCAAGGGCAAGCACTTCAGCAAGTCCAAGAGCAAGGACAAGGATAAGCGGCGACCGAGCAAGGGCGGCTACAAGAAGGACAAGGAAAGAGCCATGGTGGCAGGTGCAAGCGACGTCGACTCAAGATCAAGTGACGCGCAGTCAAGCTCAAGCAGTGAAGATGAAGACGCCGGGAGGCGCAAGGGCAAGAAGAGTGCAAGCCGGAACCTCAGTGTATTGAGTTGTGTGGCGCTTGAAGGCTTTTATGGCATGGCCCATAGCTCAAGCAGCAAGAAGAGCAAGAAGGAAGACAGCGACTCTGACTCGGAGGATGAGGTAAATCGTGACCCCGACTCTTTTCTTGCTAAGATCACTAGGTTAAATGGCTTGATTGACAATCGTGATAGTGTGCTAAGAGATGCCAAAAAGATGAGGAAAGAACTTAGGGCTCAACTTGAGAATGCTAGTGAGAAAGCACGAGAGTTAGAGTCTAAATTGCTTGAATTGAAACTTGAGAATGACTCTTTGAAACTTACTCCTACCATTTCTGATGATGTTGAATGTTCTGAGTGTAATGCATGGTTGAATGAGATCAAGTTGATTAATGAGAAGAATGCTTCTACTTTGGCTAAACTAGATGCTCTTAGGACTGAGTATGATGAGATTAAGGCTAGACCCACTTTGCTTGGTGCTTGTAAATCATGTCCTACCATGCATGCTAAGCTTGTTGATGCTCATTCTACCATTAGCACTTTGGAAGCTTCTTTGAAATCTCCTGTTGTCAATGCATGCACTAGCTGTGATGAAGTTACTTTGCGTAATCTTGAACTTACTTCCCATTTGGATGTCATCTATGAGGAGAATGATTATTTGAGGAAGGTGTTGGGTTGGTTGTCTGGGCAGGAACCTCAATTGAAAATCATGATTGAGGAGTTCAAGAGAGCGGATGGTCGTGGTTTAAGTTTTGAGAAGTTGGGTGAGAAAGTGTGAGAAAACAGTGGGGAGATTGTGTATGAGAAGTGTGTTGAGTCTAACCCCGAGTTTGAGGTGATCGGAGACATCCAAGTCCCACTTCCAAAAGCACCCAAGAACTCTTTCACATCAAAACCCAACCACCTTTGCAACAAGCTTGACACAACCCAAGATCCACCCAAATTCCCACCTAAAACAAATGACTTCCAGAAACCAGTGAAATTTGTGAGTGAGAAGGGTCAAAAACCTAGAGAGAAGCCAGAGCCAAAACCAAAACCCATCCCCTTCAGGTGTAAGTATTGTGGCAAGGAGAGACATCTAGCAGAGTTTTGCTACAAGAGAAAGAGGGATGAGAGGCTTGCTGGGAGCAAGCAAACCAGGACAGGTATCGCCAGTCTCATGGTATTCCTGAGCCTAGAGTGGCACTTCCACGGGGTGTGGGAAGTGTGAGGAGTGTTGGTAGAGTTGGAGCTCAGGGTGGTAGGTTCCCACAGAGAGGTGGTGGCGAGAGGTTTGATAGGAGAGATGATGGTGTGTGTGCTGGTGAGAGGTTTGGTCGGGCTCGTGGTGGTTTTGCTGGACGTCCCCTTACTCGTCCTCAATACGGGTTGAGGGGAGATGATCGCAGCTTTGGGTTCCAGAGGAACTACGGACCACGTTTTCCCCCTCGTGGTGCTCGTACACCTTCCATGGGACATGGGAAGTTTGGTGGCAAGGGAATGATGTTTGCTAACCACTCTTTTGAGCAGATGGCTCGACACTGGTTCAACTTTCTTTGTGCTAACCCCAGTGTCGAGTCGTTGGCTCATTCTTGTTCTTGTTTCTGACTACAGGCAGGAGGCTTGGAGAACATTTGGTTGATCGACTCCGGATGTTCCCGACACATGACCAGAGACAATAATGGTTCTCCAGCCTCACCCCAGTGAAGGAAAAGTTGTACATCACTTTTGGGGATAACGGACGAGGAAGGGTGATTTCGGAGGGTGTGGTGCATGTGAGTGACAAGGTAACATTGAAGAGGGTTGCTCTTGTGAAGTCTTTGGGTTTCAATTTGCTTTCGGTTTCTCAGTTTCTTGATGAGGGCTTTGAGGTGCGTTTCAAGTCTGGTGAGTCTCGTTTGTTGGATTCTCGGGGTGATCTTGTTTGTATGATCATTCCCGAGGGTCGGATCTTCAGGGCTGATTTCTCTCGTTCTTTGGGTCCTACTCGTTGTTTGATAGCCGGTCCTTCTAGTGATTTGTGGAAATGGCATAGGTGGTTGGGTCACTTGAGCTTTGATTTGGTTTCCCGCTTCAGTGGTCTTGACCTTGTCCGAGGATTGCCGAGGTTGAAGTTTGAGAAGGATTTGGTTTGTGCTCCGTGTAGGCATGGCAAGATGGTAGCCACTCCCCATCCACCCCTGACCGATGTCATAACCGAGCGTCCGACAGAGCTGTTGCATATGGACCTTGTTTGGCCATCTCGAGTTCGCTCGGTGGGTGGGAAGTGGTATTGAAGGACCGATACGGCGAACTAGAGAGGGGGGAGTGAATGGGAGCCGATAAAAATTCTTCTCGAAGGAGATAGAAACTCCAACAAGATGAACAAGGCTTCCAACTCACGTCTCCGACTCACTACCCAAGTTGGCCAAGCCCACGTAGCCACTGGAGTGCCACTGGACCTAGGAACCAACACACAACCTTCCGACTCGAGAACGTAGCGGAACACCAAACCTCGAGTCTACAGACCCACACCGGTCAGACCGGTGAGCACCACCGGTCAGACCGGTCCCTACTGGTGAAACTGAGCAACTTTCACTAAGTGGCTCTACACCGGTCAGACCGGTGAGACACACAGGTCAGACCGATCACAGCGTGAAAGCCCCCAAGGCACCAAACAGGCCAACCGACCACCAAACTGACCCAAACTCGAAACAGCAGCACCACAAGACAACAGCGAACACACCAAGAGGTTCACCCGAGCAAAATCCCATCGAGGGTTGCACCGGTCATACCGGTCAAGAGCACCGGTCAGACCGGTGTAGCCTGGGCAGCTCGGGATGAACAACACCCGCGGGTCAACTCCCCCAAATCCAAACCTTGATCTCCCGAATCGCTCCACGGACTTGAACAAGACTTCGGGGATATTAGGAACACCTCATGAGGAGTCCATAGCCTAGTTAAATCCCTCCAAAACTCGTCCAAAAAGGAGGAATCAAGGAAATCCCGCCAAGAGCACTTCCAACCCAAGAACTCAAGAAACCCCAAAATCGAGCACCTTTACTCACGGATTTGGGAGGGGAATCACAACCCAAAGAACCACGAAGGGTTCCCACAAATTTCCCCCATCAAATCCCCAAGAGAAAGGTCCCGAAAACAACCCAAAGAAATCACCAAGAGAGGGCTCCGAAAATCACCACCAAGAACAACCGGGGAAAACACATCCAAACCTTGAGGAACCACGCCGAATCATCTATACATGAAACAAAGGTTCATACAAGGTCTAGCAAGCCGCCCGATCATCCATCCCTCTCAACAAGTTCTCTCCATGAAGCTCTCTTGCTAGCCGCCCGATCATCCATCCCTCTCAACAAGATCTCTCCATGAAGCTCTCTTGCTAGTCCTATAGAAAACCTAAGGAAAATAGGAAGGAAAATAGGAAAACAAATGAGCTAGGGTTCCAAGAGTTGGCTGCCATCCTCTCACCTCTTGGGTTATATGGAGGCAACCGAAAGTCTAAAATGCCCTTTCGTAATAACTAGGGATACAAGCCCCTCAAGGGCGAATTTGGACGTCTTCATGTCTTCTCCATCGGACGGATGCCCGGCGACCGCACCCTGCGTAGCCTCGACGCAAACAATGCGATCCTGACGCGTGTCCTCCGCTTCGAAGTCTCCGGACTGCGTCGTCGCACACCGGTCAGACCGGTGCTCCTCACCGGTCAGACCGGTCCCCAGCGGTCAGACCGGTCACACCCGCCGGTCAGACCGGTCTGGCGCTGCTATAGCTCTGTCTTCGGTTCTTCGGTCTTGGCTTTGTGGATCAACCAAGGAACCCAGTGGTTTTCTGGTGAACCACCGGAAACCCCGCAAACTCGGTGTAGCCTCCGCCAATCTCCACTCATGACTCGGCTCCCACGTAGTCCCGGCTCGACCTAAGTTTTGAGGCTCAACCAAGAAACCGTCCATGACTTCATCTTGCTGTTCATGCCACCATGCGGCCCGCACTTGACCTCGCTGGCCACCGGGTCCCTCGAACGAAGCCTACTTGTCTTCTCCACACCTGGAGGCCTCACCGGCGACGACCTTTCGCGCTTGTTCTTCACCTGCACCAACACCAGTCAAGCCGCAACCAAGACACCGCAATACTTAGCCAAGAATTAGTCCACACAACGTTGTCAATCACTCATCACACAAGGAAGCGACCATCCACCGGTCCTCGAACCACACATGGTCCTTAATCTCCCCCTTGATGAGTGCATTGACAACACCCACACGAAAGTAACAAGAGAGAAAAGAAAAAGAAAAGAAATGAACAAAAAGAAACTCCAACAAGCGATCGAAAGCCAAACAAAGGCAAAGAGCAAGATCACTTGAAAAAGACAAGTCTCGGATCCCTTAGGCAAGGGCAACGGCTCGACACATCCGAGACAAAGCAAAGCTCAAGCAAAGAGAGCAAACCACCGAATCAAAGCTCAAAAAACCACAAAGAGCTCCCCCTGCACACATGCAAGCTCCCCCTGAACCAATGCACCGCCCCCCTGGACGAATGCATGCAAACCAGCTAAAAACAGGGCAGTTGCAGCAACTTCATTTCACACCGGTCAGACCGGTCATCACCACCGGTCAGACCGGTGCCTAAGATGTGCACAAGACCAGCACTCACACCGGTCCGACCGGTGACCTTGACCGGTCAGACCGGTGCACAACAGAGCCCAGAAATGGCTCGAAACCACCTGAAAACCTTCTAAATGCGTCCAGCAAGCCATTTCAAGCTCAAACTTCTCCCCCTTGTTGGCAATGCATGAATCAAGACAAAAATGCAAAACTTTCAACCTAGAGCTTCTCAAATAGACAAAATTCAACAAAGAATGCTACACATGTCCAAATGAGCAAGTTAGATACTCTACGGCTTCGTATCGATCTCAACTACATGATCACCAAGTTTCACAACCATTGGACGAAGCTAAGATGGATTTGGGCAATTTTGCAAAAAACTTGCCTCTAATGAGCAAAGTCCTAAACATGATCAAAACATACCAAAAAGGCAAAGCCACACAAACTTCATGCTAGGACAGCCATTCTAACCATAAGACCATCACAAACACCCACAAGCACCTCATGTCATGTCAAAGCCACCGAGCCATGTGCCTACTTCTATGTATGAGACTTCTCATTGGTAGGCATCATGCAACGGTTTAGCACCCAAAGCAAATTAAATTCAGCACATATGACATGGGAGCATATTTTCCAAACATTTTTCATTTCATTTTCAGATTTGTAAATGGTACATGAAATGTCTTTGCGACAAAAAGGAACTTATGCCCCTCCACAAGATAAGACAAGAGGGCTAAACATTCATGATGGCAAATGAGCCTTTGGCTCCATATGATCAATAAACTAACTATCCAACCACAAATTAAGCATAGCCAAGCCACTAAAACATGTCAAGATCATATAAAGGCATTTACACATGAGAGAGCATACATGTGACATTTTCAAAAGACATAGCTATGAACCATGGATTATTCATCAAGATCATCAAGAGCTAAGCCAAACTAACCATAGCATACCAAACAAGCTCACAAAGGCATATATCTCATTCCATGGTGAACAATGTATATGAGAGAAGCTTTTCCTAACCAATGCATATGATACAAAATGCATGCAAACTAAGATACAAGGATGCCTATACATCATGTTACATATGCCATGCCAAATGCAAGAAATGCACAAAGGAAACTATACATATGCTACAAAGGAGCTCCCACACACCCAACTCAAGAAATCAAACACACACCAAGTTCCTCCCGCAAACGAGTGAAAGTTGCTTGATCTAGGGGTTTGGTGAAAATATCGGCTAGTTGGTCATGTGTGGGTACATGGATCAAAGCTATCTTTCCTTTCTCTATGTTGTCTCTCAGAAAATGGTACCTCACTTCTATGTGCTTGGTTTTGGAATGAAGCACTGGGTTCTTTTTAATGCTTATGGCACTGGTGCTATCAAATTAAAGTGGGACATGGGTATACTCCTCACCAAAGTCACTCATGGTGTATGAAATCCAAAGGACCTGAGAGCAACAACTAGCACGGCAACATACTCGGCCTCGGTAGTGGATTGAGCAACACTCGATTGCTTGCGGGAAGACCAAGACACCAAAGAAGAACCCAAAAACTGGCAAGTCCCAGAAGTGGACTTCCTATCCAACCGACATCCGGCAAAATCCACATCTGAAAAACCATGAAGCGCCAAAGAAGAGGATGCGGAGTACCAAAGGACGAAGTTGGGAGTGTGACGCAAGTACCTGAAAATTCGCTTCACCGCTTGCCGATGCGAAGTCCTCGGAGACGCTTGAAAACGAGCGCACAGACACACCGAGAACTGTATGTCCGGCCTCGTCGCCGTCAAGTAGAGGAGTGACCCGATCATGATCCGGTACTCCTTCTGGTCCACGTGTTCACCTTCCTCGTCCGCATCAAGAGCTGTAGTCGTACTCATTGGCGTCGTCAAAGCCTTGGAGTCCTCCATCTTGAACTTCCGCACAATGTCCTTGGTGTACTTAGCCTGGTGCACAAATGTTCCTTCCTTTGATTGCTTGATTTGTAGCCCGAGGAAGAACTGCAACTCGCCCATCATCTTATCTAAAATTCCCTGCTCATATCATCTGCAAATCTTGCAACAAGAGAGTTAGACGAGCCACCAAAGACAATATCATCCACGTATACCTACACAATCAGGATATCTCTACCCTGCCTCAGCAAAAACAAGGTCTGATCGACCTTCCCCATCTCAAAACCTCTCTCAAACAAGAACCCCATTAACCTATCATACCAAGCTCTAGGCGCCTGCTTCAACCCATACAGCGCCTTCCTCAACTTGTACACCCGGTGGGGGTACTTCTCACTCTCAAACCCCGGAGGCTGCCTCACATACACTTCTTCCTCCAACACACCATTCTGGAAAGCACTCTTCACATCCATTTGGTGCAACTTGAACCCTTTAGCCACGGAAAAGGCTAGAAGGATCCTAATCGCCTCCAAACGGGCTATGGGAGCAAAGGTCTCCTCGTAGTCAATCCCCTCCTTCTGACTGAACCCCTTAGCAACAAGTCTCGACTTGTTTCTCACCACCTCGCCTTTCTCTCCCTCTTTGTTCTTCCACACCCACTTTGTACCAATCGGCTTACACCCTGGAGGAGGGTCAACCAACTCCCACACCTGATTCCTCTCAAAGTTCTCCAACTCCTCATGCATCGAGTTAACCCAATTGTGATCAGATAGTGCGTGTCCAATGTCTTTGGGCTCAACAGTAGCAACAAATGCAGCATGAGCGAAATGAGAATTGTTTCGAACCCTCGACCGTGTAGTGCGTTCATTCATGTCGCCGATGATCCTCGAAGCTGGGTGATCCACTTGTACTCGCCGGGGAGGTTCTCGCCTCGATGCTACCTCCCCCTCAACATCAGCTTCTCCTTGTTCTTGATTTGTCGTCGTAGGTGTAGTAGAGGGTCCGTCCATCACCGTAGTCGAAGTAGTGGGTACATGCTCAGCTGGGGGCACCGCACCACCATCCTCATCGTCTCCATGTTCATGGTCCTCCTCCTGAAAGATCTCCTCGCCAAGATCATCATCACCTGCACACTCAAAGACAAGCTGACTACGTGGCTCTGTCTCGTCGAAGGTTACCTCGCAAGTCTCCACGATTTGGTTAGTTTCAAGATTGAGCACACGATATGCTCTAGAATGAGATGCATAACCAAAGAAAATGCCATCGACAGACCTAGCCTCAAACTTATCCAACTTCCTGCCTTTCTTCAGAATGAAACACTTGCAACCAAAGACATGGAAGTGACTCACCTTGGGTGTGCGACCATGCATCAACTCATAGCATGTCTTCTTCTTGTGCACTCTGAGGTATATCCTGTTCGACACATAGCACCGGTATTCACCGCCTCAGCCCAATACCTCCTCGGAGTCCTATGCTCATCAAGCATTGTCCGAGCCATCTCACACAAGGTCTTGTTCTTCCTTTCCACAACACCATTCTGGGGAGGCGTATACGGACTCAAAAGCGGTGCTCAAGACCCAAGTCTTGACAAAAGGTTTCAAAACGAGAGTTTCTGAATTCCGAGCCATTATCACTGCGGATAGCTCGTATGGCATCTCCGTGCCTCTCGTGCCTCAACCTCAAGACTAGATCTCGAACAAAACCAAACGTCTCCCCCTTATCCTCAAGAAAGAACACCCACACATACCGAGAATAGACGTCCACCACAACAAGGATATACCACTTCCCACCCGCAGATCGCACACGAGCTGGGCCAACAAGGTCCATATGGAGCAGCTCGCATGGACACTCAGTCATCACATCGGTGAGAGGCGGGTGAGAAGAGGCTACCATCTTGGCATGCCTACACGGAGCACAAACTAACTCTTTCTCAAGCCTCAACCGTGGCAATCCTCGGACCAAATTGAGTTTACTCAAGCGAGAAAAAAGGTCAAAACTCAAGTGACCCAACTTCCTATGCCACTTCCACAACTCACTCGAAGAACCAGCCAAGAAACAACGCTCCACACCCGAAGACTGAGAAAAATCAGCACGAAACACTTGACCCTCGGGAACGACCATACAGACAAGGTCCCCTCGAGAGTCCAAAATCCAAGAACCACCTGGCCGAAACAACACCTCAAAGCCCTCATCCAACAACTGGGACACAGAAAGCAAATTGTACCCCAGCGATTGAACAAGAGCAACGCGCCTCAAAGTGATCTTGTCACTCACTTTGATCTCACCTTCTGAAAGCACACGCCCATGCCCATTGTCCCCAAAAGAGATGTACCTCTTTGTCACCACCGGGATGAGACTTGAGAACCACCCCTTGTCTCCGGTCATATGCCTCGAGCAACGGGAGTCAATCAACCAAATGTTCTTCAAGTCTCCCACCTGAAATTCAAAAACGAGCATGTGAGCGAACAAACGACTCAGCACTGGGGTTAGTACCAAAAGAGTAAAATCAGTGTCGAGCCATTTGCTCGAAAGTGGGGTTAGCACCAACCAAAGCATCTCTCCTACCAAAGCTACCTCCACGAACACCACCACGGTAACCACCCTGAGGGAACCACCCCTCTCTGCCTGGAGGAGGACCAAAACCACGAAAGAGAACCCGTGGACCGTCCCTCCTCTCCTTCTCAAAGCTACGACTCCTCCCATCCCCGTAGTAAACTCGAGGGGGAGAACGCCTAGCAACCTGACCACCTGCAAACTCTCCAGCCCAACCACCAGAACCACGACCTCCGAAACAACCCTCGCACCGTACGAGCACAAAACCCAAAACGCCGCTCGTCCTGTGCCTACACCGGTCCGCCGGGTGCCCCACACCGGTCCGCCCGGTGTGACACGGCGCGAGCGCCTCCAACAGCCTTCCGCTCTCCCCAAGCCCGAACTGCCCTCACACTCGCCTTGGCCCTGGGCATCTGCACACGAAGCTCAAGTACACCATCGGAAAGGTGGTACTTGTCCTTGTTAGCCCACTCCTTTGTCATTCTCTCCTCTCGCTTCCTCTTGAAGCAAAACTCGTCCTTATGGCCATCTCTCCCACAATAGCCACAATGGAACCTCACAAGCTTAGGCTTAGGCTTGGGATGTGGCTGCTCACTAGGTTTCTCTCCACTCAACTCCTCCCCCGGTTTCCCCTCACTAGCCTTTTCACTTTCTTTCCCAAAGAACACTTTCCCCGAAGTGCTCACAAACTTGATAGGCTTTTGTAGATCATTTGTGGGTGTAGGAAACACGGGTGGAGCTGGGGTTGTGTTTAGTCGGTTCCTAAGATTGTTAGGTTTTGGGGGGAAATCATTTTTGTGGTGGGTTTTTGGTGGCTCTGGGATATTCTCTCCACTTCCCTCACCAACCTTGTTTGCCCCAAGTCCCTCACCATCCTGCCTCTTAAATGCCTCGATCATCATCCTCAACTGAGGCTCATGACCAGACAACCAACCCATCAACTTCCTCAAGTCATCATTCTCATCCTACAAACGATCAACATAATGTGCAAGTTCCAGATTTTTCAAAGCATGCATTTCACAGGTAGAGCATGATGTAGGCATGGGTTCCTTCAATTTAGCCTCAAGAGAACTACTATAAGCATCCATCTCATCAATCTTAGCATGCAAAACAGGGCAAGAAGTGCAAGCACCTAGCAAAGCAGGTCTAGACTTAAGCTCAGCCACTTCAACCCTAAGCACATCTAGTTCCTCACACTTGGAGGCATGCTTTTCCTTGAACAAAGCAAGATCAACAAGAAAGATGGAGCAATCAGCACAATCAACCTCATCCGAAACAACAGGGCTAGCCTTAAGGGAATCAATCTCTAGCTTGCTATCAAGCACCTTTGTCTCTAGCTCAGCCACTCTAGTCCCAGCATCCTCGAGTGAAGCCCTAAGCCCTTTTCTCATTTTCTTGGCCTCTCTAAGCATGTCATCACGGTTATCAAGCAAAGAGACAAGCCTCTCATTCTCCTGGCGCAAGAAGGGAAGTTCATCACGCACCTTGTCGTCGGAATCAGAGTCCAAGTCGCTCTGTGTGCTCTTCTTGCTGCCGGAGCTCAGCGCCATGGTGCAGAAGCCGTCTCTAGCGAAGCAGCTCAGCCCGCTCAGGTTCTTGGATGACTTCTTGTTCTTGCGACGATCACCTTCATCTTCACTGCTGCTCGAGCTCGAGGTGGAGTACGCAGAACTGGAGTCGACATCGCTCGCTCCAACCATTGCTCGGGCCTTGCCTCGGCTCTCCTTCCTCGATCGTCGCTCGTCCTTGTACTTGTTCTTGTGCTTGCTCTTGTGGTCGCGCCTCGAACAGTACTTGTCGTCCATCCTCGGCTTTTGCTTGTAGCCGTCCTTGTTCTCGACCTTCTCCGGGCAGTCGACGACGAAGTGTCCCGGCTTGCCGCACTAGAAGCACGTCCTCGTGTTCCTCCTCATGTTCACCCGGTTCTCGTGCAGCCTCTCGAACCTCCTCGTCAACAGCGCCAGCTCGTCCTCTCCAAGGTCATCAAACTCCTCATCTGGCATAGACATCAAAGAGGAAAAAGAGAACATCCTGGTCGATGGGTTAGTGTTAGCTTTCCCTTCGAACCACCAACGAGGGCAAGACTATGGGAATCAGTCGGACCCTCGAGCTTGGCAGTCATGCCCCTATCCACCTTAGCCGACTTGAGCTTCGAGAACAGCTCGTTCACGGTCAGAGTGTCATACTTCTCCGACTCCACAATGGCCTCAAACTTTCCGCCCCATATCGTACGATCCAAAGAGTGTAAGAGCTTGACCGCTCTATCATGATCATCGTACGGGAGCACGTCCACATTGGCCCTCATGTTGTTCACAACCACCATGAACCTCTGAAACAAGGCATCGATGGACTCACCGGGGAGATGAGTGAAGTTCTCATACTCTCTCCGGTAGATCGCATACATCCGTGCCTGAACCTGTGCATTCCCAACATGAGCCTCCTTCAACACCGTCCAAATTCTACAAGCCAAGTTGAAAGACCGATTAGGCGACCAGAGAGGGGGCGAGTGAATGGGAGCCGATAAAAATTCTTCTCGAGGGAGATTGAAACTCCGACAAGACGAACTAGCTCGGTCGAACCCCCGAAATCTCACGCTCCGCACTTCTACCTTCCGTTTGCCAAAACTACGTATCCACTGGAGTGCTACTGGTCCTAGGAACAAACTCTACCAGCAACCACAACACATACGCAGCAACGACAGCGGAAACAACTCGAAAGCCGGCTAACCAGAGGGGGCGGTTAGACCGGGTATAGGGGCGGTTAGACCGCCTCCACCTGGTAACCAAGAAATCCTCCAAAATGCTTCTTCCGAGCACCAAAACTCACCACGGTTTCACCAAAAAAGATCTCTGGTCAAGGCCTTGCTAGCTACCAGAAAATCTTGGCGAAAACCAAAACTCCACCCAAGGGCCTAGGGGCGGTTAGACCGGCTACCAGGGGCGGTCTAACCTCCTGTACCCAGTAACGAACTCCAACCAAGAACTCCTAGCAAACAGCACGAGAACGACCCCAAATTTCACCCAGACGCTCCTCTGATCAAGGCGAACAAACAGAGGAAAATCCGGTGAAACAAAACTTCGACCTGAAAACACCCAGGGCGGTTAGACCGCCCCTGCAGGCGGTTAGACCGCCCCTTCCAGAAAACGAACCCGCGGATCAAACCTCAACTTCCTCGCGCCCGATCTCCTGAATCACTCCACGGATTGCAGCAAAACTTCGGGAATAGCTGGGTTACCTTCTGGGCAACCTCTACCTCAATGGAATCGACCCGAAACGCTCACAATCAAGAGGAATCGAAGAAATTGCTTCTCTAGATCAAGAACTCGCCCAACTCGAAAATCCACCAAATCGAGTCCGATTCAAAGGAGATTTGGGGGCAAAGTCACCAGCCAAAGAGGCACAAAAACCTCATACGTGACACCCACCAAAAACCCCAAGAAATCGTCCTCAAAACACCGCCAACAAAGAGCTCCGAAAATCAACACAAAAGAGACGGGAAAACCACCATGATGAACAACGCCGAACCATCTATACATGCCATGAAAGGTTCGTACATGGTCTAGCTTGCCACCCAAACATCCATCCCTCTCTCTAGATCTCACATGAAGCTCTCAAGCTAGTCCTCTAAAAACCTAAGGAAAAATGGAGAACGAAAATGGAAAAACAAATGAGCTAGGGTTCCAAGAGTTGACTGCCATCCACCCATCCAATGAGTATATATGGAGGCACCCAAAAGACTAAACTACCCTTCACTAATAACTAGGGATACATGCCCCTCGAGGGCGGATTTGGAAGTCTTCATTTCTTCACCATCGGATGGATGCCCGGCGACCGCAACCTGCTTAGCCTCGACGCAAGCCTTGCGATCCCGACGCGTGTCCTCCGCTTCGAAGCTTCTCGGCGCGGCGGCCGGGCGGTCGGACCACCCCCCCGGGCGGTCGAGCCGGCCCGGGAGATCTGACCGGCCCCAGGCGGTCTGACCGCCCCTCCTGGGCGGTTGAACCGGCCTGGGTGGACGCACCCCCTCGTTGAGTCTTCGGCCTCAGTTTTGTGGCTCAACCGAGTAACCCAGTTGTTTTCTGGTGAACCAATGCAAACCCCGCGAACTCGGTGTAGCCTCCGTCAATCTCCACTCATGACTCGGCTCCCACGTAGTCCCGGCTCGCCCTTGGTTTTGAGGCTCTACCAAGAAACCATCCACGATGCGGCCCGCACTTGACCCCACTGGCCACCGGGTCCCTCGAACGAAGCCTACTTGTCTTCTCCACACTTGGAGGCCTCACCGGCGACGACCTTTTGCGCTTGTTCTTCACCTGCACCAACACGAGTCAAGCCGCAACCTGCACCTGCAATACTTAGCCAAGAATCAGTCCACACAACGTTGTCAATCACTCATCACACAAGGAAGCGACCATCCACCGGTCCTCGAACCACACATGGTCATCAATCTCCCCCTTGATGAGTGCATTGACAACACACTCACATGAAGTAACACAAGAGAAAAGGAAAAAGAAAAGAAACAAATAAAAAGAAACCTCAACAAGCGATCGAAAGCCAAAGAAAGGCAAAGAGCAAGATCACTTGAAGAAGACAAGTCTCAGACCCCTTAGGCAAGGGCAACGGCTCGACACATCCGAGACAAAACACAGCTCAAGCAAAGAGCGCAAACCACCAAAGCAAAACTCAAACACCACAAGGAGCTCCCCCTGCACATATGCAAGCTCCCCCTGAGCCAAAGCACACTCCCCCTGAACAAATGCAGCAATGCAGCGCGGGAATGCAACAAAGAGCAAAAACCTGCTCACTCTGCCCAGGGCGGTTAGACCGCCTGTGCCTCATCTGACCGCCAGGGGGGCGGTTAGACCGCCCCAAGAGACCGGCCCTACACCAAACTGCCCAAAATTTGCCCGAACCAATTGGAACACCTTCCAAACACTCCCAGGTGCCCAAAGCATGCACAAACGTCTCCCCCTTGTTGACAATGCATGAATCAAGGCAAAATGCGAAAACTTTCAACATATAGCTTCTCAAATATACAAAATTCATCACAAGGAGATACACAAGTCCAAATGAGCGAGTTAGATACTCGACAGGTTCGTAATGACCTTAACTACATGATCACCAAGTTTCACAATCATTGGACAAGGCTAAAAAGGATTTGAGTAATTTTGCGAAAAGTTTCTCTCTCATAAGCAAATACCTAAACATGAGCAAAACATATCAAAATGGCAAAGCCACTCAAACTTCATGCTAGGACAGCCATTCTAATCATAAGACCATCATAAACACCCAAAAGCACATCATGTCATGTCAAAGCCACCGAGACATGTGCCTACTTCTATGTATGAGACTTCTCATTGGTAGGCAACATGCAACGGTTTAGCACCCAAAGCAAATTAATTTCAGCACATATGACATGGGAGCATATTTTCCAAGCATTTTTCATTTCATTTTCAGATTGATAAATGGTACATGAAATGTCTTTGCGACAAAAAGGAACTTATGCCCCTCCACAAGATGAAGCAAGAGGGCTAAACATTCATGATGGCAAAAGAGCCTTTGGCCCCATATGATCAATAAACTAGCTATCCAACCACAAATTAAGCATAGCAAAGCCACTAAAACATGTCAAGATCATATAAAGGCATTTACACATGAGAGAGCACATATGTGACATTTTGCAAAAATTTAGCCATCAACCATGGATCATTCATCAAGATCATCAAGAGCTAAGCCAAACTAACCGTAGCATACCAAACAAGCTCACAAGAACATATATAGCAACCCATGGTGAACAATGTATATAGGAGAAGCTTTTCCTATCCAATGCATATGATACAAAATGCATGCAATCTAAGATACAAGGATGCCTATACATCATGTTACATATGCAATGCCAAATGCAAGAAATGCACGAAAGAAAGCTATACATATGCTACAAAGGAGCTCCCACACACCCAACTCAAGAAATCAAACACACACCAAGTTCCCCCCGCAAACGAGTGAAAGTTGCTTGATCTAGGGGTTTGGTGAAAATATCGGCTAGTTGGTCATGTGTGGGTACATGGATCAAAGTTATCTTTCCTTTCTCTACGTTGTCTCTCAGAAAGTGGTACCTCACTTCTATGTGCTTGGTTTTGGAATGGAGAACTGGGTTCTTTGCAACGCTTATGGCAGTCACATTGAAGTGGGACATGGGTATACTCCTCACCAAAGTCACTCATGGTGTAGGTGATCCAAAGGAGCTGAGAGCAACAACTAGCAGTGGCAACATACTCGGCTTCAGTCGTGGATTGAGCAACACTCGACTGCTTACGGGAAGACCAAGACACCAAAGAGAAACCCAAAAACTGGCAAGTCCCAGAAGTGGACTTCCTATCCAACCGACACCCGGCAAAATCCGCGTCTGAAAAACCATGAAGCGCCAAAGAAGAGGACGCGGAGTACCAAAGGCCGAAGTCAGGAGTGTGACGCAAGTACCTGAAAATTCGCTTCACTGCTTGCCGATGCGAAGTCCTCGGAGACGCTTGAAAACGAGCGCACAGACACACCGAGAACTGTATGTCCGACCTCGTTGCCGTCAAGTAGAGGAGTGACCCGATCATGCTCCGATACTCCTTCTGGTCCACATGTTCACCTTCCTCGTCCGCATCAAGAGCTGTAGTCGTACTCATCGGCGTCGTCATAGCCTTGGAGTCCTCCATCTTGAACTTCCTCACAATGTCCTTGGTGTACTTAGCCTGGTGCACAAATGTTCCTTCCTTTGATTGCTTGATTTGTAGCCCGAGGAAGAACGCGCAACTCACCCATCATGCTCATCTCAAACTCCCTGCTCATATCATCTCGCAAACCTTGCAACAAGAGAGTTAGACGAGCCACCAAAGACAATATCATCCACGTACACACCGCACAATCGGGATATCTCCGCCCCCTGCCTCGGCAAAAACAAGGTCGATCGACCTTCCCTATCTCAAAACCTCTCTCAAACAAGAACCCCCTCAACCTGCCATACCAAGCTCTAGGCGCCTGCTTCAACCCATACAAAGCTTTCCTCAACTTGTACACCCGGTGGGGGTACTTCTCACTCTCAAACCCCGGAGGCTGCCTCACATACACCTCTTCCTCCAAGACACCATTCGGAAAGCACTCTTCACATCCATTTGGTGCAACTTGAACCCTTTAGCCACGGAAAAGGCTAGAAGGATCCTAATCGCCTCCAAACGGGCTACGGGAGCAAAGGTCTCCTCGTAGTCAATCCCCTCCTTCTGACTGAACCCTTAAGCAACAAGTCTCGACTTGTTCCTCACAACCTCACCCTTCTCTCCCTCTTTGTTTTTCCACACCCACTTGGTACCAATCGGCTTACACCCTGGGGAGGGTCAACCAACTCCCACACCTGATTCCTCTCAAAGTTCTCCAACTCCTCATGCATCGAATTAAACCAATTGTGATCAGATAGTGCGTGTCCAATGTCTTTGGGCTCAAAAGAAGCAACAAACGCAGCATGAGCGAAATGGGAATTGTTTCGAACCCTTGACCGTGTAGTGCGTTCATTCATGTCGCCGATGATCCTCGAAGCTGGGTGATCCACTTGAACTCGCCGGGGAGGTTCTCGCCTCGAAGCTACCTCCCCCTCAACATCAGCTTCACCTCGTTCTTGATTTGTCGTAGTAGGTGTAGCAGAGGGTCCATCCATCATCGTAGTCGAAGTAGTGGGTACATGTTCAGCCGGGGGCACCGCACCACCATCTTCATCATCTCCATGTTCATGCTCCTCCTCCTGAAAAATCTCCTCGCCAAGCTCATCATCACCCGCACACTCAAAGACAAGGCCGACTACGTGGCTCGTCTCGTCGAAGGTTACCTCGCAAGTCTCCACGATTTGGTTAGTTTCAAGATTGAGCACACGATATGCTCTAGAATGAGATGCATAACCAAAGAAAATGCCATCGACAGACCTAGCCTCAAACTTATCCAACTTCCTGCCTTTCTTCAGAATGAAACACTTGCAACCAAAGACATGGAAGTGACTCACCTTGGGTGTGCGACCATGCATCAACTCATAGCATGTCTTCTTCTTGTGCACTCTGAAGTATATCCTTTTCGACACATAGAACGCGGTATTCACCGCCTCAGCCCAATACCTCCTCGGAGTCCTATGCTCATCAAGCATCGTCCGAGCCATCTCGCACAAGGTCCTATTCTTCCTTTCCACAACACCATTCTGGGGAGGCGTATACGGACTCGAAAACTGGTGCTCAAGACCCAAGTCATGGCAAAAGGTTTCAAAACGAGAGTTCCTGAATTCCGAGCCATTATCCTTGCGGATAGCTCGTATGGCATCTCCGTGCCTCTCGTTCCTCAACCTCAAGACTAGATCTCGAACAAAACCAAACGTCTCCCCCTTATCCTCAAGAAAGAACACCCACGCATACCGAGAATAGTCGTCCACCACTACAAGGACATACCACTTCCCACCAGATCGCACACGAGCTGGGCCAACAAGGTCCATATGGAGCAGCTCGCATGGACGCTCAGTCATCACATCGGTGAGAGGCGGGTGAGAAGAGGCCACCATCTTGGCATGCCTACACGGAGCACAAACTAACTCTTTCTCAAGCCTCAACCGTGGCAATCCTCGGACCAAATTGAGTTTACTCAAGCGAGAAAAAAGGTCAAAACTCAAGTGACCCAACTTCCTATGCCACTTCCACAACTCACTCGAAGAACCAGCCAAGAAACAACGCTCCACACCCGAAGACTGAGAAAAATCAGCACGAAACACCTGACCCTCGGGAACAACCATACAGACAAGGTCCCCTCGAGAGTCCACAATCCGAGAACCACCTGGCCGAAACAACACCTCAAAGCCTTCATCCAACAACTGGGACACATAAAGCAAATTGTACCCCAGCGATTGAACAAGAGCAACACGCCTCAGAGTGATCTTGTCACTCACTTTGATCTCACCTTCTGAAAGCACACGCCCACGCCCATTGTCCCCAAAGGTGATGTACCTCTTCGTCACCATCGGGACGAGACTTGAGAACCACCCCTTGTCTCCGGTCATATACCTCGAGCAACCGGAGTCAATCAACCAAATGTTCTTCAAGTCTCCCACCTGAAATTCAAAAATAAGCACGTGAGTGAACAAACGACTCAGCACTGGGGTTAGTACCAAAAGAGGAGAACTAGTGCCGAGCCATTTGCTCGAAAGTGGGGTTAGCACACATCAAGCCATCTTTCCTACCATAACTACCACCACGAACACCACCTCGGTAACCACTCCGAGGAAACCACCCCTCACTGCCTGTAGGAGGACCAAAACCACGGAAGACAACTCGTGGACCGTCTCTCCTCTCCTTCTCAAAGCTACGACTCCTCCCATCCCCGTAGTGAACTCGAGGGGGAGAATGCCTAGCAAACTGACCACCTGCTGTCTCTCCAGACCAACCACCAGCAACTCCACCTCCGGACACCGAAACCTCTCGACTCACCACCTCGAAAACCACTCCGCCCGAGTCGCGGGGGCGGTTAAACCGCCTAGCCAGGCCGGTCTAACCGCCCCTCTCTGGGCTGGGCCGGTCTGGTTCTAGGATATTCTCTCCACTTCCCTCACCAACCTTGTTTGCCCCAGTCCCTCACCATCTTGCCTCTTAAAGGCCTCGATCATCATCCTCAACTGAGGCTCATGACCGGACAACCAACCCATCAACTTCCTCAAGTCATCATTCTCATCCTGCAAACGATCAACATAATGTGCAAGTTCCAAATTTTTCAATGCATGCATTTCACAGGTAGAGCATGATGTAGGCATGGGTTCCTTCAATTTAGCCTCAAGAGAACTAGTGTAAGCATGCATCTCATCAATCTTAGCATGCAAAACGGGGCAAGAAGTGCAAGCACCTAGCAAAGCGAGGTCTAGACTTAAGCTCAGCCACTTCAACCCTAAGCACATCTAGTTCCTCACATTTGGAGGCATGCTTCTCCTTAAACAAAGCAAGATTAGCAAGGAATATGGAGCAATCAGCACAATCAACCTCATCCGAAACAACAGGGCTAGCCTTAAGGGAATCAATCTCAAGCTTGCTATCAAGCACCCGTGTCTCTAGCTCGCCCACTCTAGCCCTAGCATCCTCGAGTGAAGCCCTAAGCTCTTTTCTCATTTTCTTGGCCTCTCTAAGCATGTCATCATGGTTATCAAGCAAAGAGCCAAGCCTCTCATTCTCCTGGCGCAAGAAGGGAAGTTCATCACGCACCTCGTCGTCGGACTCGCAGTCCGAGTCGCTGCGTGTGCTCTTCTTGCTGCCAGAGCTCAGTGCCATGGTGCAGAAGCCGTCTCTCGCAAAGCAGCTCAGCCCGCTCAGGTCCTTGGACGACTTCTTGTTCTTGCGACGATCACCTTCGTCTTCACTGCTACTCGAGCTCGAGGTGGAGTACGCGGAACTGGAGTCGACGTCGCTCGCTCCCACCATCGCTCGGGCCTTGCCTCGGCTCTCATTCTTCCTCGATCGTCGCTTGTCCTTGTACTTGTTCTTATGCTTGCTCTTGTGGTCGCGCCTCGAACGGTACTTGCCGTCCATCCTCGGCTTGTGCTTGTAGCTGTCCTTGTTCTCGGCCTTCTCCGGGCAGTCGGCGACGAAGTGTCCCGGCTTGCCGCACTGGAAGCACGTCCTCGTGTTCCTCCTCATGTTCACGCGGTTCTCGTGCAGCCTCTCGAACCGCCTCGTCAACAGCGCCAGCTCGTTCTCTCCAAGGTCATCAAACTCCTCATCTGGCATAGACATCAAAGAGGAAAAGGAGAACATTTCGGTGGATGGGTTAGAGTTAGCCTTTCCTTTGGAACCACCAACTAGGGCAAGACTATGGGAATCAGTCGGTCCCTCGAGCTTGGCAGTCATGCCCCTATCCACCTCAGCCGACTTCAGCTTCGAGAACAGCTCGTTCACCGTCAGAGTGTCATACTTCTCCGACTAGACAATGGCCTCGAACTTTCCGCCCCATATCGTACGATCCAAAGAGTGTAAGAGCTTGACCGCTCTATCATGATCATCGTACGGGAGCACGTCCACATTGGCCCTCATGTTGTTCACCACCACCGTGAACCTGCGAAACAAGGCATCGATGGACTCACCTGGGGAGATGAGTGAAGTTCTCGTACTCTCTCCGTAGGTCGCATACATCCGTGCTCGAACACGGGCGTTCCCAACATGAGCCTCCTTCAACACCGCCCAAATCCTACAAGCCAAGTGCTCGGTGTGCACCGGTCAAACTCGGCCGACACAAAGCACGAAACAAGTAGTCGACCGCCTTGTTGTTGGCGTCGAATCCGTCCCTCGATCCTGGAGCGAGGAAGTCCCGTGGCTGGACATAGCCTCGTGTCCACCGTGACATCCCAAAGGATGCGACCCTTTCCGCGGAGGAACGCACCCATCCGCTTGCTCCACATCCGGTAGTTCTTGCCATCTAAGTGTGGAGGACCCGAACCCCGTTCTCGGTACGCCATCCTTGGATCTTGGGCGGTTAGAGTCAACAAAGACCCGAACCGGCTCTGATACCACTTGAAAGACCGATTAGGCGACCAGAGAGGGGGGAGTGAATGGGAGCCGATAAAAATTCTTCTCGAGGGAGATTGAAACTCCGACAAGACGAACTAGCTCAGTCGAACCCCCGAAATCACACGCTCCGCACTTCTACCTTCCGTTTGCCAAAACCACGTAGCCACCGGAGTGCTGCGGGTCCCGGGAACAAACTCTACCAAAGCAACCACAACACACACGCAGCAACGACGGCGGGAAACAACTCGAAAGCCGGCTAACCAGAGGGGGCGGTTAGACCGGGTATAGGGGGCGGTTAGACCGCCTCCACCTGGTAACCAAGAAATCCTCCGAAATGCCTCTTCCGAGCACCAAAACTCACCACGGTTTCACCAACAAAGATCTCTGGTCAAGGCCATGCTAGCTACCAGAAAATCTTGGCGAAAACCAAAACTCCACCCAGGGGCCTAGGGGCGGTTAGACCGGCTACGGGGGCGGTCCTAACCACCGGTACCCGGCAACAAACTCCAACCAAGAACTCCTAGCAAACAAGCACGAGAACGACCCCAAATTTCACCCGGACGCTCCTCCGATCAAGGCGAACAAACTCACGAGAGGAAAATCCGGTGAAACAAAACTTCGACACGGAAACACCCGGGGCGGTTAGACCGCCCCCCGGGCGGTTAGAGCCGCCCCTTCCGGAAAAACGAACCCGCGGATCAAACCTCAACTTCCTCACGCCCGATCTCCCGAATCACTCCACGGATTGCAACAAAACTTCGGGAATAGGCCGGGTTACCTCTCGGGAAACCTCTACCTCAAAGGAATCGACCCGAAACGCTCACAATCAAGAGGAATCGAAGAAATCGCTTCTCTAGGTCAAGAACTCGCCCAACTCGAAAAACCACCAAATCGAGTCCGATTCAAAGGAGATTTGGGGGCAAAGTCACCAGCAAAAGAGGCACAGAAACCTCATACGTGACACCCACCAAAAACCCCAAGAAATCGTCCTCAAAACACCGCCAACAAAGAGCTCCGAAAATCAATACAAAAGAGACGGGAAAACCACCATGATGAACAACGCTGAACCATCTAGACATGCCATGAAAGGTTCGTACATGGTCTAGCTTGCCACCCAAACATCCATCCCTCTCTCTAGATCTCACGTGAAGCTCTCAAGCTAGTCCTCTAAAAACCTAAGGAAAAATGGAGAACGAAAATGGAAAAACAAATGAGCTAGGGTTCCAAGAGTTGGCTGCCATCCACCCATCCAATGAGTATATATGGAGGCACCCAAAAGACTAAACTACCCTTCACTAATAACTAGGGATACATGCCCCTCGAAGGCGGATTTGGAAGTCTTCATGTCTTCACCATCGGACGGATGCCCGGCGACCGCAACCTGCTTAGCCTCGACGCAAGCCTTGCGATCCCGACGCGTGTCCTCCGCTTCGAAGCTTCTCCGTGCCGGCGGCCAGGGCGGTCAGACCGCCCCCCTGGGCAGTTAGACCGGCCCTGGAGATCTGACCGGCCCCAGGCGGTCTGACCGCCCCTCCTGGGCGGTTGAACCGGCCTGGGTGGCCGCACCCCCTCGTCAAGTCTTCGGCCTCGGTTTTGTGGCTCAACCGAGTAACCCAGTGGTTTTCTGGTGAACCACTGCAAACCCCGCGAACTCGGTGTAGCCTCCGCCAATCTCCACTCATGACTCGACTCCCACGTAGTCCCGGCTCGCCCTTGGTTTTGAGGCTCTACCAAGAAACCGTCCACGACTTCATCTTGCTGTTCATGCCACCATGCGGCCGCACTTGACCCCACCGGCCACGGGTCCCTCGAACGAAGCCTACTTGTCTTCTCCACACCGGAGGCCTCACGGCGACGACCTTTCGCGCTTGTTCTTCACCCGCACCAACACGAGTCAAGCCGCAACTGCGCACTCGCAATACTTAGCCAAGAATCAGTCCACACAACGTTGTCAATCACTCATCACACAAGGAAGCGACCATCCACCGGTCCTCGAACCACACATGGTCCTCACAAGTGCTCGGTGTGCACCCGATCGAACTCAGGCTGACACAAAGCACGAAACAAGTAGTCGACCGCCTTATTGTTGGCGTCGAATCTGTCCCTCGATCCTGGAGCGAGGAAGTTCGTGGTGGCGCCGGCGGGCAGCTCGGTTGGCCGCTGGGGATGGCCAGCACGCCTGGGTAAGGGACAGCGGCGCCTATATAGGTGGAGTGCGAGCAGGACCACGGGAGGGGGCAGGGCGAGGACGACCGGGCAGCCTCATACGGCGTCAGGCAGGGAAGGACGTACGGCGGCGCGGCGTTCGACGGCCTCGGCACGCGCGCGGCGTGGGGAAGGAGTGAGCCATGTTGGGAAGGTGCGAGGGGCCTCGGAAGGCGCGCGGGCGGCTCATGGCGAGGCAGGCAGGCGGCCTGGTGCGCGGCGGCCTGCTTGATGATTTCAGACTGACCCTGTTCGAAATAGATTTTCTCCAAATTTTTTAATAGAAGTGCAATATGTGGTGAATAGGAAAGTTGTAGATCCAACTACCCTCTACAACTTTTACAAAGGCCGTCTAGTGTTTTTCTCAACGGATTTTGCAGGAACGTCGTGCCAACTTTGAAAACCTGGGGCGTCACAGCCAACCCCCCTTAAGAAGAATCCCGTCCCGAGATTCGAAATTACACAGGAAAGGGGAAGTGGTTCTTGGACGGAGGTGTTACCCATAAAGTTAAGCCGATCTGGCTTTCCTTGAAAAATCGGGTTCTCGCCGTGAGCACACCTAGCTGCTCCGAGGTTCTGACCCTGATGTTGGCGAGTTGGGCAATTATGTCGGTAATGCCCGGGTTGTCCACAAGGGTAGCACAAACGGGGTGGAAGATCTCCGGGCTTGGAAATTTGTTGCTGGGCTTTCTTGGTAAGGCGGAGCCTCTTCCTCTCCTTTTTCCTTTTTAACTTCGTGGCTCGCGAAGGTGTTTTGCCCACGGGGAGTTGAGTGGTCTTGCTAGCGTCACATCTCCGTTTGCTCTCACGCGAACGAGTTTCCGTACAGATAATTTCCCACTCACTTACATCTATCTCCGATAATACTCGCTTGTTGCCTCGATTTGCTTTCTCTTCTGCTCTAATATCCATTGGTAGTCGAGAAGGTGGTAATATGGAGTCGGAGGCTTGGGTTTGGTCTCGATTCACATACTCCTCCAACAGACTGAACAAACGGGCTTGTTCGACCATCAAGGCAGATAAGGACTGAGAGAGACTGTTTGCCAAACTATTCTGATATGGTTTCCCATAACGTCCTTGGATGATATCATACACCATCTGGTTTAGCATGGAATTCTGCCCTTCCAACAGTTGAGTTGTACCGACAATGGCGTTTATGTCTCTCTGGGTAGGTTCTTCGGGTGAACAGGGCTTGGAAGGTTGGATCTTCAGTTGCATCAGTGGCATTAGCTGTAGTTGTTGAGCCATCCGTTGTTGTGCCTGCAGGAGCTGGCACAATACCTCGGTATGCGCTGTGTTGACGGTTAATAATTGTATCAAAGTTCGTTTGTGACTCGCAAGCATACAAGTCTCCCGTCGTAGTCAAGGGACCCTTCTTCCCTCGAGTGGTGAACCCAAGGTATCGAATCCGTGGAACAAATGTGTGACGCAAAACTTAATCTATTAAAGCCAAGTAACTTCAATCTTCGATAAAACCCTAATGCATCTAAGTAAAAGACACAAAATGAATCTAATCTACTAAAGACCGGAGAAAACAAAGTAAGATTGGGTAGATAAACCGATCTAGAGGGATCAGGGTAAGTCTTTTGTTGAAGTTCCAAGCAAGAGAAGAAGTAGCAAATCGAATCTTAATAGAAGCCTCTTTAAATCGTGGTTTCCCGTCCAAATACGAAAACATCCGCCTTTCGAGACCCCCGTTCTGTCACAACGTATCCCTATTCATGCGGGGAGCTTAGGGCGAGTCAAAAGACAAGTCGAGATTCTTTCGAAAGATCTGGCGTGTACCTCTAGCCATCGCGGCTACAAGAACACCCTATGTAATCTATCTCGAGAATAGAATTGGAATAAGCAAAGCCGATCGAAAAACGAAATCTTCGAGGAAACACTTGATCGCTAGGAAAAGATTCAACTTGATAATTCAACTATAACAATGATACATACACAAGATCACCACCGGGATCCTTCCTTGATCTTGCTTCTAGCTCGGGAACTCCGACGTGGTCTTCCGTGTAAGGTTCCCACGTCGGCTAGGGGAACCCTAGTCAACTAGCTCGACCCTCTCCTCTCCGAGATGGTGTCCCTCTCTTCTCTCGCTCCTCGGCGGCCGATGACGAAATCTTCTCGCGAGGCTCTCGGTCGGGGGGCTATAAATAGCCCGATTGGCGGCTAGGGCAAAGGAGGGGGCATTTGGGCCCCGCATGGGCACGGGCCGACCGGGCCGGGCCGGCCGGCACCGGGCCCATCTAGGCCCGGCCCGAGGGCTCCTTCGCTCCACGTCGGTTCCCTTGCTTCCGGATGTTTCCCCCTTCGCGTGTAGGTCCATGTCGTCGGTTTCTCTCCGAATTGGACTCAACTCCTTGTCTTGCAAGATTCGGCAATTTTACGGTCGGGTCCCCGGAGTCCGTCGTCTTCTCGGATCAAGTCCCCGGCTTCTTGGAGTTAAGTTTGCTTCATTGCATGACTTGTACGGGGCTTCAAGGTCTTGTCATGAGGTGCTTGATGAACTTATCCCGAAAGTCTTGCATTCAACACTAAAACCCTGCATAAACACTAAACTCCAAAACCGACATGCACACGTGAACTTGTTATACCACGGGGGTTAGTGCCAATGGATAAGGTATAAAACTCATGCCAACACCGAAGGTAAACTCATGGCTAGGTTGACGGATTTTCACCATCAACACGCTGCTACGAAAGCTTCGGTCATCGTCGTGGGCGGTGGTAGCATTAGATCGCCACTACCCGATGCAGCAAGATCATTGGGGTTACTTCGCGCCGGTCTGAACATCTAAAAATTAAATCCCTAATCAATACATTTTCAGAATCTCACCTAGAAACTCATAGTTCGAACATACTTTACGAGACTTGTTCATGGTAAGCAATGTGAATCGGACATCAAAAGTCACAAGTATCCAAATCGGTAAAGCCTGTTTACACATCCCACGGTTGGGAATTCAGATGGAACAAAAAGGACACAAGGTGCTTTTCCTTACTACCTCATCGCCGTTCATGAGGAAGCAGGTGATGAATGTGCACATGCACAGCTAATAGCAGACATAATCCTCCTATGATACAGATATACATCCCTATTAACGTCCAGCGAAACGACTCGAGCTCTTCCGAAGACGGAGTCATGGGTGGCAACTTGGCTTGAATTCTTCTTTCAGTCTACTCTGAGCTTCTCCTCGACGTCCGGGACGAAGACGGAAGAACAGCTTGCTCGGCGAGAAGCGGAATAGATGGGAGAGATGCCCTATTGACAATGTGGCCAAGGCTAGCTGGAGGAAGAACAAGAACAGAGATAATGCCGAGCTCGGATGGAAATGGAGCTTTCGCATCGGCGACTCTAGGTAAAGGGTTTCCTTTTATAACCGCTATGGGGCTGTAACGGTCGTTTATCCATCCGGGTATCTGGCGTGGACAACACGGAGCTCAACAAGGTCAGCTCGTGGGGTCTTTGCGTCGTGAATGCGGTTGCGGAATTCGATGGCAAAGCGACGTCATGGCGTCGTACAATCTGAACACTGACGATGATAAGGTTCAACGGCTTAAAGAATTGACCGTGACGGGGAGGAGACGAAAATAAACTCAGTGCACTTCGCTTTACGCTTGCGATAGCAACAAAGAGAATCTTAGCAAAATCCTCGATCGATCCTGGGCGTACTTCCTTGCTCGATTCGGAAGATTTGAAGGTTAGGAGCACGGACCAAAAGCGTGAAGGATCAGATGGCGACTAGAGAGGGGGGGAGTGAATAGGAGCCGGTAAAAATTCTTCCAAAAGAACCCGGCCTATGCCCTAGACAAATCCCGGTAACACACGAGCGATGGATCGAATCACCACCAATCGCCAAGACAATGAGGTTATGGATCAACCTCTAGCCTTAGGAACGATTCCTTGGAGCACACGCGGAAGCACGAATGATGAAGGAGAGGAATCGAACCAAGAAGCAAAGCTCACAGGCTCTGGCGGACCGTCCGGCCAGGAGGGGCGGACCGTCCGCACTAGCCTCGCGGACTGTCCGGCTTGCTACCGCGGACCGTCCGCGCCAACCCTGCGGACCGTCCGGCCCTCGCCGCGAACCGTCCGTTAAATCACACAGAACCAACTGCAGCAACCCATGAACCACGGACCGTCCGCGGGGAGCACACAGACTGTCCGCCAGGCACCCGCGGACCGTCCGCCCTCTGCTGCGAACCGTCCGAAACTCCGTCCAACCGAAAACCAAAATTGCGACGGATCGAAACGAAAGGCGAGCAAGAACACGAAGAACACGGGACGAACCCTAGCCGCGCGGACCGTCCGCCGGCACCTCGCGGACTGTCCGCCAGGTGCGGACAGAGCAGAAAAAGCCCGACCTCGAAAGTCAACTTCCCCAAATCATCATCGGATTTCCCAAACGGTTGAAGCTATGGAGACAAGGGTTTGGGGACTTGAAAAGCGTCACACAAGGATGCTATAGCCCAAAAATCTTGCCTCCTAACTCCCTAAATCACCGGGAATCGCGAATTCTTTGAGCACCACCAAAAACTAGAGCACCGAACGAAAAACTCTGAATCGAAGTGGTTTCCGGCGTTTGAGGGCACAAGATCAATCACAAAGATGCACGAGACATCTATCCATGTTTTCCTCAAAGAAATCCGGGGAGAAACTCACTCAAATCCGCGGAATCGCACCGGAAACAAAGGCACGAAAACAAGCACAAAAGACCACGAAAAACACAACTCCGAATCTTCTATACAAACCAGGAAAGATTCACAAGGTCTAGCATGCCGCCCTAGCATCCATCCCTCTCAACAAATCTCTCATGAAGCTCTCATGCTAGCATAGAGAAAATGGAAGAAAAATAGCTACAAAAATGAGAAATGGGAGGGAGGAAATGAAACCCTAAATCGCGGAGAGAGGGAGCCATCCACACACACTCATGGCTTATATATCAGGTCCCGCCGGAGTGGTAAATGACTCGACTACCCCTAACTTAACTACTGGCGATACAACCAACGCAGGGGCATTTAAGTAATGTTTGTGGGTCTTGCCATCGGACGGCCACGCCTTTGCCGCACCCCGCGTCCTCCCGACGCAAGCCATGCGATCCCGCCGCGTGTCCTCCGCCTCGAAGCTTCCCGACACGCCGGCTCCCGTCTCCGTCGTGTTGGGCCCTCGGACTTGGTTTTGAGGCCCAAACCAAGAAACCGTCCGCCGATGGTTTTGTGGGCAAACCACCAAACCCCACGTGCTCGGTCCGGCCTCCCGCCAAACCACTTGACTTGACCGCCACCGTGCACCGACTCGCTTGTCCATGACTTCGTCTTGCTTGTGTCGCCACCATGTGACCCGCACCCGGCCCCGTCGTCCACCGAGTCCCTCGAACCGAGCCTACTTGTCTCTCCATCTCCCGGAGGCCCCTCAAGGCCGAAGACCTTTCGCGCCCGTTCTTCACCTCGCAACAACACGAACTAGGCCGCGGCCTACACCGCGCACTAAGCCAAGAGTCAGTCCAACACCCGTTGTCAATCACTCATCACTGAGGAGCGGTCATCCATCGACCACTGGGACGCTCCTGGTCCTCAATCTCCCCCTTGATGAGTGCATTGACAACACACAACGCGAAATGAAATTCAGAGAAAAAAGAAAGAAAAACAAAGAAGCTCAACTCATGACCAAAACCGAAGAAAGGAGAACAAAGGTCACAAGCCAAGCAAAGCACAAACTCCACACCGAAAACAGCAAGAAAGCTCCCCTGAACAAATGCAAGCTCCCCCTGAACATGTGGATGCAAACTTCCAAATTTCAGCTCACCTCTTCTGAATTTTCATTAAGTTCACCTCTTCTCCCCCTTGTTGACAATGTATGAATCAAGGTGAAAATGCAGAAATGCAAAACAAAGCATATAAACATCTACATGAGCTTCTCAAATAGGCCAAATCTAGTGTCAGAGGCTAAAAATGAGACAAAGATCACACATATGAATCATAGCATAGTCAAAGCATTGCCACAAGTAATATATGAAAATACAAGCATGTGACAAAGCAAAATTTTCGGATTTAAGCGAGCTTTTACCAAAAGAAGGCTCGCTTCACATGTAAAAGCCTATCCATGTCACACTTGAGCCACAAACATGCATACCACTCAAAGATCATACAAGGATATCAAATTCTCAGCAAAAGATAATGGCAAACACCCATAAAGCAATGCATGTCATGTCAAAGCTCATGAGCCATGTGTCCACTTCGGGGAGACTTCTCCACTGGTGAACATCATGCAACATGTTTTGCACCCATATGTGAAAGATAAGACATTTTAAGCATAGACATGATGGATGGAGCATTTTTCAAGCATTATACACTTCTTTTCAAGATTAAATCATTTCATGGTACATGAAGTGCCTTTGCGGCAAAAAGAAGCTTATGCTCCCCCATGAATGCAACATAGGCTAAACATTCACAATGATATTCAGCCTTTGGCCCAAAAGCAAGAACAAGGCATCCAAGCACAATCTAAGCATGAAAAGCACATTTAGACCAAACTGTGACATGGATACGCAACTACACACGAGTGGAGCATATTTCATCAAAAATTAGTCAAGATTAGCATTTATTGCAAAAAAGGGCTATCTCACCACACATATATCTCAAATATTCCAAGAGCATAGCCTCACATCACCATTTCTCCACACATATGACCAATATCTTACAAATAGCCAAAGAGACTCAAATATGGCATATGAAAGAAGCTCATCATCCTAAAATGCAATATAATACAAATGCAACATGATATATGACAAGATGGCTATCCTACCATGGTTTATACATCAAGCAAAGCATGTATATACATCAAAGTAAAACATGGTATGATACATATGGTACAAGAGAAAATCCCCCAAGAAACAACTAGAAAGGGCAACAAACCCCAAGTTCCCCCCGCAAGCGCACAAATGTAGCTTGATCGAGAGGCTTTGTGAAAATGTCTGCAAGCTGATCTTGGGTAGGAATATGACTCAACACAATGGTTCCTTTCTCCACATTGTCCCTCAAGAAATGATACCTCACTTCTATACGTTTGGTTCTGGAGTGAAGCACTGGGTTTTTGGCTACGCTTATGGCACTGGTGCTATCACAAAGAAGTGGGATCTGGGTGCACTCCTCACCAAAGTCTCTCAAAGTGTATGAAATCCACAACAGCTGGGAACAACAACTCGCGGCAGCAACATACTCCGCCTTGGTGGTAGACTGAGCTACACTAGACTGCTTGCGGGAAGACCATGAGACCAACGAAGAACCAAGAAACTGGCAAGTACCAGAAGTAGACTTCCTCTCGACTCGACAGCCAGCAAAATCCGCATCTTAAAAACCATGAAGAGAAAGAGTTGAGGAGGACGAAAACCAAAGGCCAAGACCAGGGGCAGACTGTAGGTACCTGAAAATCCTCTTGACAGCCTGTCGGTGTGATGTCCTCGGCGAAGCCTGAAAACGAGCGCACAGACACACGCTGAACTGTATGTCTGGCCTCGTCGCCGTCAAGTAGAGGAGGGAGCCGATCATGCTCCTGTACTCCCGCTGGTCCACTGGTTCTCCGTCCTCGTCCGCATCCAAAGTGGCCGTACTCCCCATGGGAGTCGACATCGGCTTCACATCTTGCATCTGGAACTTCCTCAGCATGTCTTTCGTGTACTTGGTCTGGTGCACGAATGTTCCATCCTTCACTTGCTTGATCGCGGTACCGAGAAAATAGCGCAACTCGCCCATCATGCTCATCTCGAACTCCCGCTCATCTCATCCGCAAACTTGGCAACAAGGTTATGTGACGAGCCACCAAAGACAATATCATCCACGTATATCCGAACAATCAACAAGTCATTTCCATGCTTGAGGAGAAACAAGGTTCTATCCACGGTACCCATCACAAACCCTCTCGCTCAACGAGAAAACCTCTCAATCTCCCATACCAAGCACGGGGCACCTGTTTCAACCCATACAAGCCCTTTTCAACTTGTACACCCCGTGTGGGGACGGCTCGCTCCCAAACCCGTGTGGTCTCTTCACATACACCTCCTCCTCTATGACCCCATTCAGAAAAGCACTCTTCACGTCCATCTGAAACAACTTGAACCCTTTAGCCACGGCAAAGGCTAGAAGAATTCTAATTGCCTCAAGACGGGCCACAGGAGCAAAGGTCTCCTCATAGTCGATCCCCTCCTTCTGACTAAACCCCTGAGCAACAAGTCTGGACTTGTTCCTCACAACCATCCCATTCTCTCCCTCTTTGTTCTTCCAAACCCACTTGGTTCCTATGGGATGGCAATTTGGAGGTGGTTCAACTAACTCCCACACATGGTTCCTCTCAAAGTTTTCCAACTCCTCATGCATAGAATTGACCCAGTTTGCATCAGTTAAAGCATGTCCAATGTCCTTGGGCTCAAAAGTGGCAACAAAAGCAGCATGAGAAAAATGAGAGGAATTCCTGGACCTTGACCGTGTAGTGCGTTCATCGATGTTCCCAATGATCTTCGACAGGGGATGCACTTCTTGAATCCGCCGGGGAGCCTCACGCCTTGAGACTACCTCCCCCTCAACTTCAGCTTCTCTCGTCTGGTCCTCTTGTTGCACCGTCGTTGTCCATGAAGTAGACGGTCCACGCTCCAAAGTGGTCGTAGGGGAAGTAGTGGGTGCATGCTCAGCTTCAGGCGCATGGTTCTCCCCATCATCATCTCCAGCTTCATCTTTCTCCTCTTCAAAGAGGTCCTCGGCCATCTCCTCGTCCACGCACATTCAAAGCCAAGAGAGGTACATGGCATTGTCTCGTCGAAGGTTACCTCGCAAGTCTCCATGATTTTGTTAGTCTCAAGGTTAAGCACCCTATAGGCTCTAGAGTGGTTAGCATATCCAAAGAAAATACCATCACTAGACCTAGCCTCAAACTTGTCGAGTTTTCCCTTCTTAAGAATAAAGCACTTGCGGCCAAAGACTCGGAAATGACTCACCTTGGGTGCCAGACCATGCATCGTTCATAACGGGTCTTCTTCTTGAAAGCTCGCAATAAAATCCTGTTGGAAACATGACAAGTCGTATTGACCGCCTCGGCCCAATACCTCCTAGGAGTACTGTGCTCATCGAGCATCGTCCTAGCCATCTCACAAAGAGTCCGATTTTTCCTTTCCACGACTCCATTTTGAGGGGGCACATAAGGGGTCGAATACTGATGTTCAAGACCTAGATCATGACAAAGGGCATCAAAACGAGAGTTCTTGAACTCAGAGCCATTATCACTGCGGATAGCTCGAATAGCATTCCCATGCCTCTCGTTTTTCAACCTCACGGTCAGATCTCGAACAAAACCAAATGTCTCACTCTTATCTTCCAAGAAAAACACCCAGGCATAGCGAGAGTAATCGTCCACCACAACAAGGACATACCACTTCCCACCCACCGAGCGAACTCGAGCTGGCCCAACAAGGTCCATATGCAACAACTCGTCGGACGCTCGGTCATGACATCGGTCGGGGGGTGGATGGGGAGTGGCTACCATCTTGCCATGCCTACAAGGAGCACAAACCAAATCCTTCTCAAGCTTCAATCTCGGCAATCCTCGGACAAGGTCAAGACCACTCAAGCGAGGAAACCAAATCAAAGCTCAAGTGTCCCAACCGCCTATGCCATTTCCACAAATCGAGAAGAAGGACCGGCCATCAAACAAGGCGAGCGGGACCCAAAGAACGAGAGAAATCGGCCACGAAAATCGACCCTCGGGGATGATCATACGTACAAGATCACCTCGAGAATCAAGCAAACGAGACTCGCCAGACTTGAAACGCACCTCAAAACCCTCATCAAGCAACTGAGAAACCGAAAGCAAATTGAAACCCAAAGACTTCACAAGAGCAACTCTCTTCAACGTTACCTTGTCACTCACATGCACAACACCCTCAGACATCACCCTTCCTCGTCCATTGTCCCCAAATGTGATGTACATCTTTTTCTTCACTGGGGTGGGGCTGGAGAACCACTTCTTATCTCCGGTCATGTGTCGAGAACACCCGGAGTCGATCAACCAAATGTCCTCCAAGCCTCCTGCCTGTAGTCAAAAATAAGAACGAGAGTGAGCTAGCGACTCGACACTGGGGTTAGCACAAAGAAAGTTAAACCAGTGTCGATCCATCTGCTCAAAAGAGGGGTTAGCAAACATCATTCCCTTGCCACCAAACTTCCCATGTCCCATGGGAGGAGTACGAGCACCACGAGGGGGAAAACGTGGTCCGTAGTTCCTCTGGAACCCAAAGCTGCGATCATCTCCCCTAAACCCGTATTGAGGACGAGTAGGAGGACGTCCAGCAAAGCCACCACGAGCCCGACCAAACCTCTCACCAGCACGCACACCATCATCTCTCCTCTCAAACCTCGCACCACCACCTCTCTGTGGGAACCTGCCAACACTCCTCACACTTCCCACACCCCGTGGAAGTGGCACTCTAGGCTCAGGAATACCAAGAGGCTGGCGATACCTGTCCTGGTTTGCTTGCTCCCTAGCAAGCCTCTCATCCCTCTTCCTCTTGTAGCAAAACTCTGCAAGGTGCCTCTCCTTGCCACAATACTCACACCTGAAGGGGATGGGTTTTGGTTTTGGCTCTGGCTTCTCACTAGGCTTCACACCCTTCTCACTCACAAACTTCACAGGTTTCTTGAGGTCATTTGTCTTGAGTGGGAATTTGGGTGGATCTTGGGTTGTGTCAAGCTTGTTGCAAAGGTGGTTGGGCTTTGGTGTGAAAGAGTTCTTGGGTGCTTTTGGAAGTGGGACTTGGATGTCTCCGATCACCTCAAACTCGGGGTTAGACTCAACACACTTCTCATACACACTCTCCCCACTTTGTTCTCTCCCACTTTCTCACCCAACTTCTCAAACCCCAAACCACGACCATCAGCTCTCTTGAACTCCTCAATCATGATTTTCAATTGAGGTTCCTGCCCAGACAACCAACCCAACACCTTCCTCAAATAGTCATTCTCCTCATAGATGACATCTAAACGGGAAGTAAGTTCAAGATTGCGCAAAGTAACTTCATCACAGCTAGAGCATGCATGTGCAACAGGAGATTTCAAAGATGCTTCCAAAGAACTAATGGTAGAACGAGCATCAACAAGCTTAGCATGCATAGTAGGACATGATTTGCAAGCACCAAGCAAAGTAGGTCTAGCCTTAAGCTCATCATACTCAGTCCTAAGAGCATCTAGTTTAGCCAAAGTAGAAGCATTCTTCTCATTAATCAACTTGATCTCATTCAACCATGCATTACACTCAGAACATTCAACATCATCAGAAATGGTAGGAGTAAGTTTCAAAGAGTCATTCTCAAGTTTCAATTCAAGCAATTTAGACTCTAACTCTCGTGCTTTCTCACTAGCATTCTCAAGTTGAGCCCTAAGATCTTTCCTCATCTTTTTGGCATCTCTTAGCACACTATCACGGTTGTCAATCAAGCCATTTAACCAAGCAATCTCAGCAAGCAAAGAGTCGGGGTCACGATTTACCTCATCCTCCGAGTCGGAGTCGCTGTCTTCCTTCTCGCTCTTCTTCTTCGCTTGAGCTATGGGCCATGCCACGAAGCCCTCAAGCGCCACACGGCTCAACCCGGCGAGGTTCGGCTTGCACTCTTCTTGCCCTTGCGCCTCCCGGCGTCTTCATCTTCGCTGCTTGAGCTTGACTGCTCGTCGCTTGAGCTTGAGTCAACGTCACTCGCACCGGCCACCATCGCTCTTGCCTTGCTCTTCTTGTAGCCGCTCTTGCTCGGTCGCCGCTTGTCCTTGTCCTTGCTCTTGGACTTATTGAAGTGCTTGCCCTTGGAGGAGTACTTGTCTTCACGCCTCGGGTGCGCCTTGTACTCGTTCACCTTGTACTTGTTCTCCTCCGCTTCCGGGCACTCGGCGATGAAGTGGCCTCGCTTGCCACACTTGTAGCACGTCCCTGAGCTCTGCCTTGTATTCCTCCGACTCTCGTGTAGTCGATCAAACCTTCTTGAGAGCAAGGCCAGCTCCTCCTCGCCCAGCACATCAAACTCCTCATCTGGAATGGACATAAGAGAAGACAAGGAAAAGCGTCGACGGGGAAGGGTTAGATTTGCCCTTTGATCCACCCACAAGAGCAAGACTATGGTAAGTCGAGCCCTCATGCTTGGATTGCAACTTCCTGTCAACCTCGGCCCGACTTGAGCTTAGAAAAGAGGTCATCCAACTCAATAGTCAAATATTGCCCAGACTCCTTGATGGCCTCAACCTTAGCACCCCAAACATTTGGGTCCAAGACATGCAAGAGCTTCAAAGCTCGATCATGCTCGGTGTAAGGAAAATCCTCAACATTGGCTTTCATGTTGTTCACGATGGCGGTGAACCTGCGAAACATCGCATCAATGTCCTCACGGGAAGTGGAGTGAAATTCTCATATTGCACCCGGTAAGAGACAAAGAGGCGAGCCTTCACATGGTTATCACCACCGTGAGCAACCAACAACTTCTCCCAAATTTGCCAAGCAAGATTCAAATGGCGAACACGCTCAAACTCTGGATCACACAAGCTTTGGACCAAGTGATCAACGGCCTTTGCATTAGCCTCATACTTGGCCTTAGCACTAGCATCGGTCACCATAAGAGTATGGATGTTGACCGGAATAGCATAGGTCTTATCAAGCACAATGAAATCCAACAGCTTCCCACGAAGAAGGATCATCATTCGGGCCGCCCACTTGTGGTAACCCTTGCCATCGAAGTGCGGCGGACCGCCCCGCTCAACGTACGCCATCTTAGGATTCGAGACTTGTCAAAGTCGCAAAGAATCCGGCACCAAGCTCTGATACCAATTGAAGGATCAGATGGCGACTAGAGAGGGGGGGGGAGTGAATAGGAGCCGGTAAAAATTCTTCCAAAAGAACCCGGCCTATGCCCTAGACAAATCCCGGTCACACACGAGCGATGGATCGAATCACACACCAATCGCCAAGACAACGAGGTTATGGATCAACCTTTAGCCTTAGGAACGATTCCTTGGAGCACACGCGGAAGCACGAAAGAAGAAGGAGAGGAATCGAATCAAGAAGCAAAGCTCACAGGCTCTGGCGGACCGTCCCGGCCGGAGAGGGGCGGACGCGTCCGCCGGGGAGGGGCGGACCGTCCGCACTAGCCTCGCGGCGCGCCGGCGCTACCGCGGACCGTCCACGCCAACCCTGTGGACCGTCCGGCCCTCGTTGCGGACCGTCCGTTAAATCACACAGAACCAACTGTAGCAACCCACGAACCACGGACCGTCCACGGGGAGCACGCGGACGGTCCGCCAGGCACCCGCGGACCGTCCTCCCTCTACTGCAGACCGTTCGAAACTCCGTCCAACCGAAAACCAAAATTGCGACGGATCGAAACAAAAGGCGAGCAAGAACACGAAGAACACGGGACGAACCCTAGCTGCGCGGACCGTCCGCCGGCACCTCGCGGACTGTCCGCCAGGTGCGGACAGAGCAGAAAAAGCTCGACCTCGAAAGTCAACTTCCCCAAATCATCATCGGATTTCCCAAATGGTTGAAGCTATGGAGACAAGGGTTTGGTGTCGTATGGACCTCCCTGGGCCCACTACCTCGGTGGGTACCAGGACCGACTGCTCGGTGGGCCCCTGGGACTACCCGGCTTGCGCTACACGGCATCTGAAGGCGTGGAGCACAAGGACTACACTGGAGTAGTACTCGGTTAGGAAGCTGTACATGTTCCGCACTGTGCAGAGGACTCCTAGACGTACTCGACTAGTACTCTCTTCCTACTCCGACTTGTAACCCTGCCTCCCGGACTATATAAGGCGAGGCAGGGACCGATCCCCTCATCCAATCTCCTCTCATACAACCCACGGAGCACTATTGCACCATCTTGTAATCGTGCCCTATCAATCCAGAGCTACGCAGCATACCGGACGTAGGGTATTACGCACGTCGCGGCCCGAACCTGTCTAAATTGTGTGCCACGTGTCTCTTCCTTCGAGTTACCGATCTCGGCGAGTCACATTCATCTACTTCGGGTACTCCCCGTAGTAGGTTTCCGGTCTAAAACACCGACAGCTGGCACGCCAGGTAGGGGATCTCGCTCGAGATCACATGGCGAACTCGACGGCTTTCGTCCACATCAAGCCAACTGTCGCCTTCAACTGTGGCGACACCTTCGTCTTCAGCGCACGGGTGCCGCACCGCCGATGGCGCGGGCTCCTTCCGGCGCGCGCGCGCGATCATGCGGCCCGACTCGAGGACGGAGCCTTGTGACGCTTCCCGAAGTTGTCACGGGCGAACTCGCCGCAAGTTCGGCGAAATTTCGCTCTCCAACATCCACGCGGACTTCGAGCTCGAGTCCGTCTTCAACTCGAACCCGACGTCGCCATGGGCCGTCGCATGCGAGCCGGGCCGCTCGGCCATCGCGGGGCGGCCCCTTCACCACGCCGGCCTCCATGCGTGGCCCCCGCGTCCCCCCCGGGCCCGCACGGAGGCTCCTACTCCACGCGGGCCGGCAAGGAGCCCGTATCCGAGTAACACTCGGACTCGACGCCGTCCCCCGACCGCATCTCGGACTCCGACCCTCTCTCCGAGTTCTACTCGAACCCGGATTACGAGTTCGACTTCGGGTCGGACCACGAGGAGCCCGAGTCCGAAGATGACTCCACCGAGCTTCCCTTGTCGGGACCGGCCTGCGGGGCGGTTATAAGATCGACACCGTGGGAAGATACATCTGCGGCCGGACCGCAAGCCCGCCGACACGGCAAAGGAGGACTCACGCTACGTCGCCTACATCGACTCGCTACCGTTCCGAGGAGGGAACACCCGCGGCCCGGGCGACTCAAACACACCAAGGCGAGGGTGGCGCCCTGCGAGTCCGGCTTGGGTACCCCCGATCGCCAAGTCTTCATGGGCGTCGGCGAAACTCCAAGACCCTCGAGCACCGGCCGAAGGCGGTGCACCGGAGGACATCTCCGCGGACGAGCCGTCCGCCAACGCACCGCGGACGAGACCGCCGCCCGCGGGGACGCTCGACGCGAACGCAACAGAAGCGCGCCGAACGACGCCGGCGGCTCGGAGACAACCTCCCCATCCGCAACCTTGCGGAAGCTCTCGAGGCGGTCGAGAGCGAGAGTACACACCACCCCCGAGCGGTGCCTCATGTCGATCACGCGCGATCGCACGCCGAGCTCGGGGCATACGCGTTGGAGAGGTCATCGCCAAGCTCGGCCGAAGACGCCTACTTCATGCGGGTCGACAACGAGTCAACCAACCTCTCCCCGGCCAAACCCCACGACAATGAAGCTACTAGTCGCGGCGCCGACCACGGCCCCAACCGTACTCGAGGCGACCTCCCGGGCCGATCCAAACCGCCGCCGCTCCAACGCGGCGGACCTTCACGGCGAGGACCAAGGCAACCGAGAAGTCGTTCCCCCACCGCGCCCGGCCGGTGGCGGTGGCAACGACCCCGACGGCGGCGGCGGCGACGGCGGCGGCTCCAACCACGGGCCAACGAGAGAGGGCGGAGGCGGCGGCGGCCGCGGCGGCCGTGGCCACGCGCACGGCCACGCCTCCGGTGCCTCTCATGGCGGGTACGATGCTCGCCGGAAGATCGAGGAGTTGCGGCGAGAAGAAGTCGACCGCCGCCGGCCGAAGGCGACGGCTTCCCCCGCCTTCTCACCCGGCTTCGCAACCTGCTCCTCCCCCGACAAGTTCAAGCCTTTGGGGATCACCAAGTACGACGCGAGCGGATCCCATCCGGGGGCTCGATGCTACGCCCTCTCCATCGAGAACGGCCGGCGGCAACGGCGACACCAAATGCCTCTACTTCCCCTTCGTCCGGACCAAGCCCCACTCACATGGCTCGAGTCGCCGGACAAGCACTCGATCGACAAGTGGGACCACCGAAGGAGCGGTTCACGAGCAACTTCGCGGGCGCCATGGGCCGTTCGGTACTCGCATGGACCTTGCCATGATCAAGCGGGAACAAGGCGAGACCCTCGCAAGTACATGCGCCGCTTCTTCGACAAGCGCGCTACCGTCGTCGACGTCACCGACAAGGAGGTCATCGACCTCTTTCGGGCCGGCCTCTACCATCGCCGCACCTTCGAGGACTTCGGTCGTCGCCGCCCAAGTCCATCCCTCACCTCGAGGACATGATCACGTCTGGGCGGATGAAGAGGACAAGGCCAACGCCAAGTACGACGCCATCCGCGGCAAGTCCAAGCGAGAACCGGGCGGCGGCGGCGGCGAACAATGCAAACCAAGGCGGCCGCAGCAACAACAACAACTACTACTACTACTACTCGGGTTCCAACCGCAAGCGCAAGCCAGACAACACCGTCGCGGCTATCCAGCGCCCTCCAGAAAGGGAACTCGAAGAAGAATTCTGGCGGGTTCAAGGACCTGCTGAAGGAGAAGTGCCCGTGGCATCCAAACGGCAACCACACTACCGAGCAGTGCTACCAGCTCAGGCATGCACTCAAGGATACGCCAGAGCCACCGCACCCTCACGACCAAAAGGGCAAGAAGAAGGACGGCGACGACAACGACTTCCAAGAACCCGAGAAGGGGAGCAGAAGGCTACCCGTCGTGAAGTGATGTCCATTGAACCAGCGGTCCCGACCCCTCTCAGGTGGTCGGAGGTACCCATCACCTTCTCCCGCGCGGACCAATGGACCAACTTCTCCGAACCAGGACGGTTCCCCCTCGTCCGAAGCCAACGATGGCGGGTTCCAAGCTCAACAAGGTGCTCATCGACGGTGGAAGCGGGCTCAACGTCCTCTTCACCAAAACCTTGAAGAAGATGAACCTCGACGTCACCCCCATGCTCACCAAGAGCAGCGTGCCCTTCTACGGCATCGTCCCAAGCAACGCGGCTATCCCACTGGGCTCAGTGGTACTGCCAGTTACCTTCGGGGCGTCTCGGGATAATTACCGCACCGAGTACATCAAGTTCGAGGTCGCGGATTTCGAGACTTCTTACCACGCCATCCTCGGCGACCCGGCCATCGCCAAGTTCATGGCGGTGCCCCACTACACCTACTTGGTACTCAAGATGCCAAGCCCGGCCTAGGCGTACTCTCCCTCCAAGGGGACTTGAAGATCTCCCACGGACTGCGATACAGAGGCCGTGGTGATCGCCTCTACGAACCAAGTACCCAACGCAATGATGGAGGTCTACGCCGCGTCGAAGAAGCTCGCTACGAGCGAACTCGACATCCCAGAGAAGTCTGACAGCACCAACAAGCCTCAACCACCTGAGGAGGTACTCGTCAGGACGGTCGACCTTGGAACGGGCGACCCCGACAAGACCACCACCATCGGGGCCGGCCTCGACCCCAAATAGGAAGACGCGCTCATCGGCTTCCTTCCTTCGGGCTAACCGCGACATCTTCGCGTGGAAGCCGACGCACATGCCGAGAGTGCCCGGGGAGCCGATTGAGCACGCCTCAACGTCGATCCAAAGGCCACCCCTAGCGACAACACCTCCGACGCTTTGCCGACGACGGACGGGATGCCATCAAGAAGGAACTCGCCAAGCTACTCGCGGCCCGGCTTCATCGAGAGAAGTCTTCCATCCCGAGTGGCTCGCCAACCCCCGTCCTCGTCCGCAAGAAGAACTCGAACGAGTGGAGGATGTGCGTCGACTACACGGACCTCAACAAGCACGCCCCCAAGGACCCCTTCGGGTTGCCGCGGATTGATCAAGTCATCGACTCCACGGCGGCCGCGACACCTGCTCTGCTTCCTCGGCGCTACTCCGGTACCACCGGATCGCAATCAAGGAGGAAGACCGGGGAAAAAACCGCGTTCATCACCGCGTTTGGCGCGTCTTGCTACACGACCATGTCATTCGGGTTGAAGAACGCCGGCGCTACCTATCAACGGGCCATCCGGGGCCGCTTCCAAGCGGCAACTCAACAAGAACGTCGAGGCCTACGTGGATGACGTGGTTGTCAAAACCGGGACTCCGGTACCCTCATCGACGACCTCGAAGAGACCTTCGCATCGCTACGCGAGTACCGGCGGAAGCTCAACCCGAACAAGTGCGTCTTCGGCGTCCCTTCGGGCAAGCGCTCGGCTTCATCATCGCCCGGCGCGGCATCGAAGCCAACCCCGAGAAGATCTCGCCATCACCGGCATGAAAGCTCCCACGAGCATCAAAGACGTCCGAAGGCCGACGGGGTGCATGGCGGCATTGAACGAATTCATCTCGAGGCTAGGAGAACGGGGCCTCCCCTTCTTCAAACTACTCAAGCATCACGAGAAGTTCGTGTGGACTCCCGGAGGCGGATCAAGCCCTTGCCCGGCTCAAGGACTTCCCTGTCAAAGCCGCCAATCCTCACGGCTCCTCGCAAGGGCGGCCGGCCTCTCGCTCTACCTAGCCGCGACTACTCACGTGGTCGATCTTGCCATCGTTGTCGAGCGGCGAGGAAGACGGCCACGCCTATCCGGTCCCGGCGCCCGGTCTACTTCGTCGGCGAGGTTCTATCGAGAGTCCAAGGCTCGCTACCGGCCGTGCGAGAAGCACGTACGCTCTACTCATCACCTCGCGGAACGCGCGACACTACTTCCGGGGAGTACTCGGTCTCCGTCGTCACCGACTACCGGCCGGGCGACATCTTGAGGAACCAAGACGCCCACGGAAGAATCTCCAAGTGGGGTTTGTCGAGCTCGGCGCCCTCACCATCGACTTCAAGCCACGCACGGCCATCAAGTCGCAAGCACTAGTCGACTTCATGGCGAGTGGCGTGAGAACCGACTACCTACTCCCCACTAGGTGGCGACCGAGCATTGGGTGATGTACTTTGATGGCTCACTCAACCTCGAGGGCGCGGGCGCGGGGGTACTCACGATCTCTCCAACGGGCGAACAACTCAAGTACGTCCTGAGATCTTACGGAAGGTCTCAAACAACGAAGCCGAGTACGAAGCTCTCCTACACGGGCTCCGCCTCACGGCTTCCCTTGGCATCAAGCGGCTACTAGTCTACGGCGACTCGCGGTGGTCATCAACCAAGTCAACAAGTCCACGGGACCGCAACAAGGAGAACATGGATGCCTACGCCTAGAAGTCGCAAGCTCGAGAACAAATTCTATGGTCTCGAGTTCCATCATCGTCAGCGACAACAACGTTGCGGCGGACGTCCTCTCGAAGCTCGGATCCACCGCGCCCAAGTACCGCGGGCGTCTTCGTCCATGAGCTTCACGCGCCATCCATCGAGCGGCGCCCGGCCAGTGCATGCCGGCTCACCCACCGGCGGCGGGCGAGGTCATGATGATCGACGTGGTGGAGGCAACCCTTCATCGACTACCTCGGCGAGGCGAAGGTCCCCCTCAGGCAAAACCTTGACCGAACAACTGCGTCCCGCGCGCCGAGTCTCTTACGTCCTCGTCGGAGACAAGCTTTACAAGCGGGGCGCATCTTACGGAGTACTCATGAAGTGCGTCCCTCGTGATGAAGGCAAGGACATCTTGGAGGAGATCCACAAGGGCGTGCGGCAACCACGCGTCCTCACGCACGGCGGTCGGCAAGGCCTTGGCGAGCTTTCCTGCGGCCCCACGGCCACCGGCGATCTTGAAGGAACTCGTCGAGAAGGTGCAAGGATGTCGGTTCTTCGCCCAGCGGCAGCACGTCCCGGCCTACAAGCTAGTCACCATACGCCAGCTTTGGCCCCTTTGCCTGCTTTGGGGGCTCGACATGATTGGGCCACTAGCAGGCGCGCGAGGAGGATTCAACGGGGGTGCTTGGTGGCTATCGACAAGTTCACCAAGTGGATCGAGGTCAAGCGGGTCACATGCCCCCGAGGGGCGACGAGTACTCGACTTCTGGATGAACTCGTACACCGCTATGGGCTACCCCACCGCATCATCACGGACACCGGGGTCCAACTTCAACAACCACCGGTTCGGGAGCTACTCGCGAACGGCGGGATCGACGTCGGATGCGTCTCGGTTGCCCATCCACGGGCCAACGGACAAGTCGAGCGCGCCAATGGGATGGTGCTCGACGCCCTCAGAAGCGGCTACACGGCGGCAGGCGCTAACTCCAAAGGGGGCAAGTGGATCAAGGAACTACCCAACGCACTGCGGGGCACTACGGACTCAACCATCCAAGCCAACGGGGCAATCCCCCTACTTCCGGTCTACGGCTGCGAAGCCATCCTCCCTCCTAGAAGCGTCATATGGAACTCGCCGGCGGTGGAGCACTACGACGAAGGCGTCTCGGAAGACGACGGGACGAGTTGATATCGACGACCTCGAAGAAGCTCGTTGCGCCGCCCTCGTCCAATCGGCAAGGTACCTGGAGGGTGTATCCGGCCGCTACCATGATCGCAACGTCAAGGAACGCTCCTTCAACGTTGGAGATCTTGTCCTCCGCCGTATCCGGAACACGGAAGGACTCCACAAGCTCGGCTCCCCACCCAGGGGGAAGGCGCCTTCGCGCGTGGCTAAGGTGGCCGGGTCGGGCTCTACCGCCTCCAAGCGCCCCCGAAGGCGAAGACGTCAGCAACTCGTGGAACGTCGACCAACTCTGTCGATTCTACGCCTAGTCTGCTCGACTACTCGGGGGTTCAAGTCTACGCGACTACATCAACACCCCTTGCCGCAAGCGACCCTCACGGTCTGGCTCCCGATCTCAGGACTACTCTCCTCCGGGGGTCCGGCCAGGTGCGGCTACCCTACGGACCATGGTGCACGGCAGACGTCAAGGACCTCGCCGAGCGGTCACCAGAAGACCACACTCAAGATCCCGGCCGCCCGCGGCTACCCCTGCGGATCTGCGATCCGGCCCTACACGGCCCCACCTACGGATCACTTGCGCAGCGGCTGCAGCTCGGCGCTACTTGGGCGCTGGCGGCCTCCCCGGGTCCGGCGACCCCCTTCGCAACTACGGCCCTGGTCACCCCGAGTGTACTTCTTGATAATAAAGCTTGATTGTTCATCAACTTGTTTACTATTGCCCTCCCCTACGACGGGACTACTAAAGCGAGTACTACTACTCGCACCTACTCTACGATGGGCGCTCACTTTCTGCGAGATCGCGGTTACGAGTACTCATTGTGGAAAATTTCATTTCATTGATACATGAATAATTCATTACAAGTGTTTTTGTACAACCATGGCTACTAGCTACCTATGCGGGGGCTGCGGAGGTTCGGCTTTTCGGCTGCCTACCCGCCGATGGGAGCCATACGCTCCAGGGCTGCGCGTCTTTGCTCATCGGCGGTTGGCGGCTACCCCGCGGCGACCACCTCCCTTTGGAGCCTTCGGGAAGTGCGACTTCATGAAGGCCGGGGACTTGCTTCGGGATCGACTTGGCCATGTGCTTGACGTAGGCGGCCGGCTTGGTGCTTCACGAAGTCGGTCGCGAGGAGGAGCGATCTTGGGGCCGCCGGTGCGGCACCGGGCGCCTCGCGATCGGGAGCGACCTCTTCAGGGTCCTTCGGGCACGGGCCGGGAGGCGCCTCGCAATCTTCATTCAGCACGCAAAGATTTGCACCTAAATGCGCGCGAGACCGCAAACTCATCTAGGCTGCGCCGGCGGGCCGGTCCGACGGAGGCGCGCACACGACGCGGCGTCGGCCGGTAGCTAGCGAGTTCGGCGAGCAACCGCGGGCGGCACGTGCACGGGGACGGCGACGAGCGACGTGGGTGCTTAGCTCCTCCGTGCGCAGCCTCCCTCTAGGCGAGCTCCTTGATCGACGAGGTGGCGGGGCGCGAAGACCGAAGTGACTCGCCGCGCGACCTAGGGTTTCCGCGGCGCTGCTTAGGGCTTCCAAGTGCGCGGACTCCGCGGCTTGGGTGGAGGTCCGTGGGGCGGCGGGCGGCTGTAAATAGCCCTCTAGGGCCTCGGCCTTGGCGTGCGGGCCACGCTGAGGACGCGTGCGCCGGCTCCGACACCTGGCGCGCGGCGGGGCGGCGGCGCGGGTCCGGCTCCGAGACGACCGCGGTGGGGGATGACGGTGGTCCCCACCGTTCTGCCGCCGGGAGGGAGGCGGGCCACCTGTGGTGCCGGGCCGGCCCGCCGGACGGCTAGTCGGCGTCCGCCGGGGTCGCGCCGCGTAGCCGGGCCGCCGGCCGAAGGCCGTGTGGGCCGCGGGAGCCGCGCGTCGGGCCTGGTGCCGGCTGCGGGCCGCCGGGGTGTCGAAGCCGCGCGCAGGCCCGAGGGAAGGGGGCCGGGGAAGGGGGAAAGGGGTTAAGGGAATAGGGTTTGGGATTTTAGGGATTTAGGGAAAAGGCACCGAACAAATGGAATTCAAATTTGAATTTGAATCCCAGGCAACCAAGAAATAATGCTCCAGCATGTATGCAACAAATAAATCCTATCTTTCATTAAATTTATTTTAGAAAAGTTTTAAATGCCTAAAAGGTAAATGGAACAACCTTATATTCCCTTAGGCAAATGAATGGTTGCTAAACAAATTTTAACAAAGCCAAAATTTTAATAAAATTAGGGTGTTACAAATCCTACCCCTTAAAGAATCTCGTCCTCGAGATTCGGACAGATTGGGAAAAAGATCTCGAAACTTCGTCACCATCCTCTCTCTCTCCCACGTTGCCTCATCCTCGCATGATTACTCCACCGTACTTTGCACATCTTAATCACACTATTCCCCGGTGACCCTTGTCATGGTTTCCAATATTCGAACTAGTGTTCAACAATGGTGAGATCCTCTTCAACGTTTAGATCGTCCAAGGGTAACTACTCCTTGTCATGAGGACCAAAGCCCTTCTTCAACCGAGAGATATGGAATACATCATGCACATCGGGCCGGAAGCCGGACCGGCAACCCAATCCGTAAGCCACTTCTCCCACTCTCTCAATGATCTTGAAAGGTCCACAAAGCGAGGTGACAAATTTTCCTTTAACCTTCCGAATCGACGCAAACCTCTCGATAGGTGATACCTTTAGATACACGTAATCACCTTCCGAAAGACCACATCTCTTCGTTTACCATCTCGCATAGCTTTTCTCGTCTAGACCGAGCAATCCTCAAATTCTCCCCGATAATCCGAACTTGTTTCTCCGCTCTCGATGATATCTCGCCCCAAATAACTCGCCTTTCGCCCGTCTCACTCCAAAATAAATCTGAGTCCTACACTTCCTTCCATATAAAGCCTCAAAGGGTGACATTTGAGACTAGTCAGAAGCCGTTGTTATAAGAGAACTCGAAAGATACCGCAAGCTCTTATCCCAACTACAACCATGCTTAAGCGCACATGCCTCGCATGTCCTCTAGGATCTCGATTGGTTCTCTCGTCCGTCCATCCGTCTCGTGGATGATACGCCGAGCTGAAATTTAGCTTAGTATCCAGAGATTCATGCAACTTCCCCAAACGAGAAGTAAACCGAGTACCTCTCCGTTCGACACGATCTTCTTTGGTACACCATGCAAACACACGATCCCGGACATGTATAGCTCGCCAACTTAGCTCCCGTATAGGTAGTCTTTACCGAATGAAGTGAGCTACCTTAGTCAAACGATCCACGATAAACTCAAATCGAATCATAACCATCTCGGTCCCCCGGGTAAACCCACTATGAAATCCATTCCGATCTCTTCCCACTTCCACTGTGCACCTTCAAAGGTTGAAGCAAAACCAATGTCTTTGATGTTCCGCCAACTTGACAAGTGTCGCACAAAGCCACATGGGCGGCCACGTCTCTCTTTCATACCGTACCACCAATACTGAGATCCCGGTACATCTTGGTAATCGCCCGGATGGATAGAGTAAGCCGAGTCGTGAGCTTCTCTCAAGATCTCTCTCGAAGATCCCCCTCGTCTTCGGGACACACAACCGGCTCTAAAACCATACGTTCCTTGCTCATCTTCTCGTGAAATCAGCTTCTCCTTGTTGCATGTTCTCTTTAATCTTTTGTATCCCAGCATCCTCTAACTGCCACTTGCGTATCTCTTGCTCTAAAGTAGACTGTACTTCCAAAGTCACTCCTTCCGCATGTGCAACCACTTTCAAGTTGAGCCTTTCAAACTCTTTTATCAACTCATCAAAGAACTAATGGTCATTTGCCATGTTAGTGTGGCCCTTCCGACTTAAAGCACGCTTAAACTGCATTCGCTTACCCGATGGTAGTGAATCTCGTATCATAGTCCTTGATCAATCCCTCTAACCAACGACGCCGTCTTAGATTAAGATCCTTCCGAGTAAAGATGTACTTCAAACTCTTGTGATCGTGATAGATCCGGCACTTAGTTCCATAATGTAGTGTCTCCAAATCTTCAATGCATGAACCACTGCCAACTCAAGATCATGCGTAGGGTAGTTCCCAACCTATGCTTCCTCAATCGACGAGATGCATAGGCTATAACATGACCTTCTTGCATCAACACACATCCTAGTCCTTGCTCAGATGCATCACAATATATGTCAAAACTCTTCGTAGATCGGGCATCACTAAAACAGTGCTCGTGTTAACCGCTTCTTTAACTCTTCAAACCGGACCGGCATGCACCGGTCCATTTGAATTCTCGTCCTTCTCTAGCAATGTAGTGAGGGGCTTCCACAATCTTAGAGAATCCTTCAATAAACCGACGAGAGTAAATCAAAGAAGTCCAAGAACCTAATCCCGACAATCGTACGAGGGGCTTCCCACTTCAATACACGCGTCCTTGCTAGGATCCACAAGAATACCTCCGTTGGTGATGATATAACTTAAAAGACACTTCCTTGAGCCAACTCCACTCATCGAACTTCAGATATAACTCACGGTCTCTTAGCTTCGCAACACAAGTCTCAAATGCTCCTCATGGTCCTCCTCATTCTTGGAGTAGATCGCATGTCATCAATGAATACCACAACGAACTTGTCCAGATACTCCATAAAGATCTTGTTCATCAAGTACATAAAGTACGCGGGTATTGGTTAACCCAAAAGACATAACTGTGTACTCATAAAGTCCGTACCGGGTATTAAAAGCCGTCTTAGGAATATCCTCAAGGCCTAATCTTCAATCGATGGTAACCCGATCGCATCGATCTTAGAAAACACGGTTGCTCCTCTCATCTGATCAAACAAATCTTCAATACGTGCGTAGGATACTTGTTCTCGATAGTGTAACATCATTAAGAGACCCGTAATCAACACACACTTCTCTGTGGTGGCCGTCTTTCTACCAACAAAGATAACGGTGCTCCCCAAGGTGATGAACTAGCACGAATGAACCCTTTACCCCAATAATTCTTTAATCCGAGCGCAAGTTCTGTAACCGATCACTAGACATTCTATATGGGCGCTTAGAGATAGGAGACTTGTGTAAAAGATCAATAACGAACTCAACATCTCGTCGTGGGCATACCCGGCAACTCCTCTAGAAACACATCAGATAATCGCACACTACCTCGTATGTCTTCCAAGGTCGCTCCGTCAAGCTTATTCACGGCACCGGCACTGATGGCGCGGACCGCCGCAAACTCAAACCTTTCACCAAACTCGGGACTTGTAAGAAGGATTCACCCTTAGCACACCGAATCACCGCATCACACGCGTCAACCATCCCATTCCCAATATCACATCGATCCCCTTGAATCCAAGATTATAAGATTGAAAAATGTGAAATCTCTCGCCCACGATCTTGAGATGGACGTTATCACATTTATAGATAGCTTTCAATTTCCCCCAGGTGAGGTAACTAACATGTGTCGAGACATGGGACCGATAGGTAGATTATGTCGAGCTACGAACCGGGATGTAATGAAAGAATGGGATGCCCTTAATCAAAACAAAACTCGAGGCAAAGGAGTAGAGTTAACTAGAAACATACCGAGCACTACTCGGGGTTCTCCCGGGCGACTTCGCATCAACGTGCATTGCCTTGCCTCGTGCATAGCTCGTTGTCCCTTGTTTGATCGGCGGGTTTGGCTTCCGCTCCTTGTCCTTTTTGCCGGTCTCCGTGTAGGGGTGTGTGGAGGGTTCCTCTTTGGGCAAGCATTGGCATAGTGACCAAGTTCTCCGCACTTGAAGCAAGTAGTGGTGGCAGGATTAGCGGTGCCACGGTCCTTGCTGTGTGTGCCAACCGGCCTTCGCCGACTCGCCGGGAAGCCGGGCGGGGAGTCCGAGGAACAAGACGTCAAACCGCCGGGTGCGACCGCCGGAACCGCCGGCCAACAGACGTCCGGGACCGCTGCTGCCCAGTTTCCACCCGGTCCCCCATATAGCGGAACGGGGTGTTCGGCGGAGGGTTGAAGCGCTAGCGAGACGCACTCCCAAACCGCCCGTAGCCGGCGGTCTTCCTCTTCTCGCTTCTCCCAGCTCCTTGCGCTCGTGCTCTAAGCGGATAGCGGCATCAACTAGGCCGCCGAAAGTTAGGAAAAGGATATGACATCGACTGGGTACCGCAGCGAACCCACCAATCCATCCAAGAACAGCTCCTCGCTTCTTCCTATCTTCAGCAACCTCCTCACTGCATAGCGAGATAGCTCGTTGAACTTGTCTCTATACTCACCACCGACATTCCTCCCCGCTTCAGAGAAAGGAACTCCTTCTTCTTGATCTTCATGACTCCAGAGGGTATGTGATGGCTCCCGAAGTTGGTGGTAAACTCCTCCCAAGTGATAGTGTCTCGGGGCGGCATGAGCGGCGCAGTACGCATCCCACCAAGCGGCCGCAGAGTCTGAAGTCGTCCCGCGCATACAGACCTTTTCTCTCGTCGTCGACCGATGTGTAGTGAGCATCTTCGCATTGTCTTGAGCCAATCTTCGCCCCTTCCAAAGGATCAGCGGCGTGAGTAAACACAGGAGGGTGATGACTCATGAACTCTCGGTGCTTATTGGGTAGGCGCAGTGGCGGCACCGGCGGATTGTTGACCCGAGCTTGCAAGTTTGTCACAAGCAGGTCAAGTTTTGGAGGAGCCGGGTCTCTGTGCCTCCAAAAACTGCTGCATAGCGGATCCATTTGTACCGGCTGGGGTGCTCTTCCGTGGGTTGATTAACACCTGATCCTGACTCCGGCAAAGCGTTCACCATCCGAGTGTTAGGAGCATTATTTTAGATGATTGCACCAAGGTTTAAACTTAGGAAGATAAGATAGCAATGATATTCAAATGAGACAGATTACGAGACCGCCGCCACCGTGGACGCGCGACGCGAACGCAACAGGAAGCGCAAGCCGAACGACGCCGGCGCCGGGAGACAACCCCTCCCCATCCGCAACCTTGCGGAAGCTCTCGAGGCGGTCGAGAGCAAGAGGTACACACCACCCCCGAGCAAGCGTCTCATGTCGATCACAGCGATCGCACGCCGTGCTCAGTGGCATACGCGCCGGAGAGAGGTCATCGCCAAGCTCGCCGAAGACGCCTACTTCATGCGGGTCGACAATGTAGTCAACCAACCTCTCCCGCCCCAAACCCCACGACAATGAAGCTACTAGTCGCAAGCGCCGACCCCGGCCCCAACCGTACCGAGCCGACCTCCCGCCGATCTAAACCGCCGCTCGCCTTCTCCAACGCCGCCGACCTCTCACGGCAGACCAAGGCAACCGAGAAGTCGCTCCCCACCGCGCCCGGCCGGCGGGCGGTGGCAACGACCCCGACGGCGGCGACAGCCGGCGGCGCCTCCAACCACGGGCCAACAGAGAGCCGGAGGCGGCGGCGCCGCGCGCCGTGGCCACGCGCACGCCCACGCCTCCGTGCCTCTCATGGCGGTACGATGCTCGCGAAGATCGAGGAGTTGCGGCGAGGAAGTCGACCGCCGCCGCCGAAGGCGCCGGCCTTCCCCCGCCTTCACCCCGCCCGCAACCCGCTCCTCCCCGACAAGTTCAAGCCTTTGGGGATCACCAAGTACGACGCGAAGGTGGATCCCATCCAATGGCTCCGATGCTACGCCCTCTCCATCGAGAACGCCGGGCGGCAACAACGACACCAAATGCCTCTACTTCCCCTTCGTCCGGACCAAGCCCCACTCACATGGCTCGAGTCGCCGGACAAGCACTCGATCGACAAGTGGGACCCGCCCGAAGGAGCAGCTCACGAGCAACTTCGGCGGCGCCATGGGCCGCTCTCGGTACTCGCATGGACCTTGCCATGATCAAGCAGAACAAGGCGAGACCCTCCGCAGTACATGCGCCGCTTCTTCGACAAGCGCGCGCTACCGTCGTCGACGTCACCGACAAGGAGGTCATCGACCTCTTCCAGTGACGGCCTCTACCATCGCCGCACCTTCGAGGATTCGGTCGTCGCCGCCCCAAGTCCATCCCTCACCCTCAAGGACATGATCACGTCCCGGGCGGATGAAGAGGACAAGGCCAACGCCAAGTACGACGCCATCCGCGCAAGTCCAAGGTAACCAGGGGCGGCGGCAAAGCCACAAAGAATGCAAACCAAGGCGGCCGCAACAACAACAACAACTACAACTACTACTACTACTCGGGTTCCAACCGCAAGCGCAAGCCGTACAACACCGTCGCGGCTATCCAGCCGCCCTCCGAAAGGGAACTCGAAGAAGAATTCTCGAGCGGGTTCAAGGACCCGCCGAAGGAGAAGTGCCCGTGGCATCCAAACGGCAACCACACTACCGAGCAGCGGCGCCCGGCTCGGCATGCACTCAAGGATACGCCGGAGCCACCGCACCCTCCACGACCAAAAGGGCAAGAAAGAAGGACTGCGACGACAACGACCTTCCAAGAACCCGAGAAGCCGACGCCCCGCGGATCGCCCAGCCCGGGAGGAAGGCTACCCGTCGTGAAGTGATGTCCATTGAACCAACGGTCCGACCCCCTCTCCTGTGGCCTGAGGTACCCATCACCTTCTCCCGCGCTGACCAATGGACCAACTTCTCCGAACCGGACGGCTCCCCCTCGTCCCGAAGCCAACAAAGGGGCGGGTTCCAAGCTCAACAAGGTGCTCATCGATCCCGTGGAAGCGGGCTCAACGGCCTCTTCACCAAAACCTTGAAGAAGATGAACCTCGACGTCACCCCCATGCTCACCAAGAGCAAGCCGTGCCCTTCTACGCATCGTCCTGAGCAACGCGGCTATCCCATCGGGCCCGTGGTACCGGCGCAATACCTTCGGGCGTCTCGGGATAATTACCGCACCGAGTACATCAAGTTCGAGGTCGCGGATTTCGAGACTTCTTACCACGCCATCCTCGGCAGACCGGCCATCGCCAAGTTCATGGCGGTGCCCCACTACACCTACTTGGTACTCAAGATGCCAAGCCCAGCCGGCGTACTCTCCCTCCAAGGGGACTTGAAGATCTCCCACGACTGCGATACAGAGGCCGTGGTGATCGCCTCTACGAACCAAGTACCCAACGCAATGATGGAGGTCTACGCCGCGTCGAAGAAGCTCGCCACGAGCGAACTCGACATCCCAGAGAAGTCTGACAAAGACCAACAAGCCTCAGCCACCTGAGGAGGTACTCGTCGCACCGCCGACCTTGGAACAGGCGACCCCAGCAAGACCACCACCATCGGGGCCGGCCTCGACCCCAAATAGGAAGACGCGCTCACGCCTTCCTTCGGCTAACCGCGACATCTTCGCGTGGAAGCCGCCGCACATGCCAGGAGTGCCCGTGGAGCCGATTGAGCACCGCCTCAACGTCGATCCAAAGGCCACCCCCAAGCGACAACACCTCCGACGTTTTGCCGACGACAGACGGGATGCCATCAAGAAGGAGCTCGCCAAGCTACTCGCACCGGCTTCATCGAGAAGTCTTCCATCCCGAGTGGCTCGCCAACCCCGTCCTCGTCCGCAAGAAGAACCTCGAACGAGTGGAGGATGTGCGTCGACTACACCGACCTCAACAAGCACCGCCCCAAGGACCCCCCCCGTGTTGCCGCGATTGATCAAGTCATCGACTCCACGTGGGCCGCGACCTCGCTTCCGCTTCCCTCGATCGCTACTCCGGTACCACCGCATCGCAATCAAGGAGGAAGACCAGGAAAAGACCGCGTTCATCACCCCCGTTTGGCGCGCATCGCTACACGACCATGTCATTCGGGTTGAAGAACGCCGCGCTACCTATCAACGGGCCATCCAGCGCTCGGCTTCAAGCGGCAACTCAACAAGAACGTCGAGGCCTACGTGGATGACGTGGTTGTCAAAACCAGGGACTCAGCACCCTCATCGACGACCTTGAAGAGACCTTCGCATCGCTACGCGAGTACCGCCGGAAGCTCAACCCGAACAAGTGCGTCTTCGGCGTCCCTTCGGTCAACCGACTCGGCTTCACCATCGCCGCGGCATCGAAGCCAACCCCGAGAAGATCTCCGCCATCACCAAGATGAAAGCTCCCACGAGCATCAAAGACGCTCCGTGTCGACGGGGTGCATGGCGGCATTGAACGCATTCATCTCGAGGCTAGGAGAACGGGGCCTCCCCTTCTTCAAACTACTCAAGCATCACGAGAAGTTCGTGTGGACCTGGTGAGGCGATCAAGCCCTTGCTCAGCCTCAAGGACTTCCCCGTCAAAGCCGCCAATCCTCACGCTCCTCGCAAGGGCGAGCAGCCATCGCTCTACCTAGCCGCGACTACTCACGTGGTCGCATCGCCATCGTTGTCGAGCGGCAGGAAGACGGCCACGCCATCCGGCCCGGGGGCCGCCCCGCCTACTTCGTCGTCGAGGTTCTATCGTAGTCCAAGGCTCGCTACCGCCCCCGTGCGTGCTTCCGTACGCTCTACTCATCACCTCGCGGAAGCGACGACACTACCTCGTGAGTACTTGGCCTCCGTCGGCCACCGACTACCCGCCGGGCGACATCTTGAGGAACCAAGACGCCACCGAAGAATCTCCAAGTGGGCCGTCGAGCTCGGCGCCCTCACCATCGACTTCAAGCCACGCACGCCCATCAAGTCGCAAGCACTAGTCGACTTCATGGCGAGTGGCGTGAGAACCAGCCTACCTACTCCCACCGTGCGACCGCAGCATTGGGTGATGTACTTTGATGGCTCACTCAACCTCGAGGGCGCAGCGCGCAGGGGTACTCCCCGATCTCTCCAACGGCGAACAACTCAAGTACGTCCCGCATCTTCTCGGAAGGTCTCAAACAACGAAGCCGAGTACGAAGCTCTCCTACACGGCCCCCGCCCTCGCGCCTTCCCTTGGCATCAAGCGGCTACTAGTCTACGCGCGACTCCGCAAAGGGTCATCAACCAAGTCAACAAGTCCTGGGACCGCAACAAGGAGAACATGGATGCCTACTACCTAGAAGTCCGCAAGCTCGAGAACAAATTCTATGGTCTCGAGTTCCATCACATCGTCCGCGACAACAACGTTGCAGCGGACGTCCTCTCGAAGCTCGGATCCACCCGCGCCCAAGTACCCGCGGGCGTCTTCGTCCATGAGCTTCACGCGCCATCCATCGAGCCGGCGCCACCGACCGCTGTACCAGCTCACCCACCAGCTGGGCAGGAGGTCATGATGATCGACGTGGACCGGAGGCAACCCTTCATCGACTACCTCGCCGAGCGAAGGTCCCCTCCGACAAGAACGCAACCGAACAACTCGTCCCCCGCGCCAAGTCTTACGTCCTCGTCGGGAGACAAGCTTTACAAGCGGGCGCATCTTCTCGGGAGTACTCATGAAGTGCGTCCCTCGTGATGAAGGCAAGGACATCTTGGAGGAGATCCACAAGGGCGTCTCGCGGCAACCACGCGTCCTCACGCACGCCGGTCGCCGCAAGGCCTTCCGGCGAGCGTTCGACCGGCCCACGCCCCGGGCGATGCCGAAGAACTCGTCGAAGGTGCCAAGGATGTCGCCGCCGCCAAGCAAGAACACGTCCCACCCTACAAGCTAGTCACCATACCGCCAACCCGGCCCCTTTGCCCGCCGGGGGCTCGACATGATTGGGGCCACTACCAATCGCGCCAGTGAGGATTCAACAGTGGTACCGGTGGCTATCGACAAGTTCACCAAGTGGATCGAGGTCAAGCCCTGGCCACATGCCCCAAGGTCGACAGAGTACTCGACTTCCCGGATGAACTCGTACACCGCTATGGGCTACCCCACCGCATCATCACGACTCCGGGGTCCAACTTCAACAACCACCAGCTTCCGGGAGTACCGCGAGAACACCGCCGGGATCGACGTCGATACGCCCCGCCTGCCCATCCACGGCCAACGGACAAGTCGAGCGCGCCAATGGGATGGTGCTCGACGCCCTCAAGAAGCGCTACACGACGCCGCTAACTCCAAAGGGGGCAAGTGGATCAAGGAACTACCCAACGCACTCGGGGGCCGCGACTCAACCATCCAAGCCAACGGGGCAATCCCCCTACTTCCCCGGTCTACCCGCCTCCGAAGCCATCCTCCCCGCCGACGTCATATGGAACTCGCCAGCGTGGAGCACTACGACGAAGGCGTCTCGTAAGACAAAGCGAGACGAGCTGATATCGACAGCCCTCGAAGAAGCTCGCCGCGCCGCCCTCGTCCAATCGGCAAGGTACCCGGAGGGTATCCGACGCTACCATGATCGCAACGTCAAGGAACGCTCCTTCAACGTTGGAGATCTTGTCCTCCGCCGTATCCAGAACACGAAGGACTCCACAAGCCTCGCCCTCCCCCGGGAAGGCCCCTTCGCCGTGGCTAAGGTGACCGGGCCGGCTCCTACCGCCTCCAAACACTTGAAGGCGAAGACGTCAACAACTCGTGGAACGTCGACCAACTCGTCGATTCTACGCCTAGTCTACCCGACTACTCCGGGTTCAAGTCTACGCGACTACATCAACACCCCCCCGCCGCAAGCGACCCTCCGGTCCCGGCTCCGCCTCCCGACTACTCTCCTCCAGGGTCCAGCCCGTGCGGCTACCTACGGACCATGGGCCGCGACGAGCGTCAAGGACTCTAGCAAATGTCTACCAAGAGACCACACTCCAAGATCCACCCCGCGCGGCTACCTACGGACCCGCGATCCACCCTACACGGCTACCTACGGATCACTTGCCGCAAGCGGCTACCCGCTCCAGCCGCTACTTAGCCGTAAGCGGCCTCCGGTCCAGGCGACTACTTGTAACTACTACCCGGCCACCTGTGTGTACTTCTTCAAGAATAAAGCTTGATTGTTCATCAACTTGTTTACCATTCCGCTCCCTACGACGGACTACTAAAGCCGAGTACTACTACTCGCACCTACTCTACGATGGGCGCTCCGCACTCCGAGATCGCTGCTACGAGTACTCATTGCCGGAAAATTTCATTTCATCGATACATGAATAATTCATTACAAGTGTTTTTTGTACAACCATGGCTACTAGCTACCTATGCAGGCTACCGGAGGTTCGCCTTTTCGCTACCTACTCCGCGATGGGAGCCATCTCGCTCCGAAGCCAGCTCGCGTACCGCTCATCCGAGCGCTGGCGCGCCACCCCGCCGGCGACCACCTCCACCGGAGCCTTCGGGAAGTACGACTTCATGAAGGCCATGACTTGCTTCGGGATCGACTTGGCCATGTGCTTGACGTAGGCGGCCCGCCCCGCTTGGTGCTTCACGAAGTCGGTCCGCCGTAGGAGCGATCTTGGGGCCGCCCCCGGTGCGGCACCGTGCTTCCCCGCGGACGGGGAGAGCAGCCTCTCTTCAAGGTCCTTCACCCGGGGCCCGAGCGCCCGCAATCTTCATTCAACTTCTCGCAAAGATTTGTAGTAGTTGACGAGATCTCCGTCGAGGCAATCCGCGCCTCCATGTGCTTCTCGCACTCGAAGGCGAGCTCCTTGTAGTCGAGCTCAAGTACCGGCGGCTTCTTGCTCCCGGTAGAAGAGGTTCTTCATGCTGACCTCCGAGGCCTTCAGCTGCTCCACCTGGCCTTCGAGTTCTGCAACATGGAAACACAACGGGTCAGAGGCTTGACGACTTCCAACAAGTACCCAACAAGTCAAAGGACATACCTTTATTCTTGTTGCGGAGGCCTTTGTTCTTCCGCACCAACTCGTCGCCCTTCGCCTGTAACTCCATCACGTCGTTGTGGTACTTGGCGAAGGCGGCGTCGAGTTTTGATCGCATGGCGCCCGCGTGCTTCCGCGACTTCACGAGTCGCTCCTCCATGGCCTCGGCCGAGCACGTGTCGCCGTAACCTTGCAAAGCAGTTCGACTTCCGGCGGATCGCTCCGCGACGTCCCGCACAAGACAAGCTCAAGTCAAGAAGAGTACTCAACGGCAAAAGGATTGACTACTCGGGAGGCTACGGCTACGTACCTTCATCCACCGTTCGGCTCGCCGGGACGCCTCCGGTGTGCCGGGCCACCGTCGCCGGCCTCGACGAGATCGTCGCCCGAAGTTCAATCCCGCCGCGGCTACTCGACGTAGCATCCGTCATCGGCGCCGAGCGGATAGGGCTCCGCGTCTTGGATCTCGTGGGGAGCGGATAGCCACCTCCAGGCAACCCCCGGCGACGTGGTGACCGCCTCTCCCCCGAGCGGCCCTTCCTCCACGACATCCCCCACCGGCTCGGCGCCCCGGCTCCTCCCCCGTGGCCTCTCGGGGCTCTCGGTGTCAACTCCCGCATGGGCACCCCCGCAGGGATGTCACCTCCTTCCGCCGCCCGCCAACAAACGATACGCGCATCGCTGCCTACGACTACTCGTCCGGGGAGTTCTACAGCCTTCAAGAAGGGTACCACCTTCGACTACGACCGCCCTCCGGGGCCGGCGCCTTCGGTAGTCGGGGGCCTTCGGCCGTGGCTTGGGCTCGGAGCGGCCTCCTCGACGGCGCGCGCAGCCTTCTTCCGCCACCGCCGATGAGGGCTCGTCTCCATCCCGGGCCTAGGATCCGTGGATTTTCTCGCGAAGTATTCCGCGTGTTCGTCGTGCAAACATCGACTACTACAAGTACTACTCGTGAGGACATGGTACTTACAAGCTCGACCGGACGATGGTCACGGCCGAGCACCGAGGATGCCGGCAATATCAACCCGCCCACCCTCGGCGGGCGCCTCCTCCTCCGCCTCTTCGACTACACGTCCTCCTCCACGCGCGGCGGCGGCCGCGCACCTTCACCTTCCGCTCCCGGGGTCACCACCTTTCGAACGGTGGCGGCCACGGGTCCTCTCGCTCGCTTCCGCGGAGCGCAGGGCCGGCGCTCCGCCCGCGCCAGAGTTCCTCGACGGTGGGGGCCGGACTTCGGCTTCCAGGGCCCGGCTCCCCCACCGTGTCCCACACGCCCTCGTCGCCCTCTTCGACGAGCTCCGCCGGCGCCACCTCCCGCACACAAAGGAAGACTACTCGTCGACAATGTACTCGAACAATGGGTACCCGACTACTCCGCTCAAGATGACTTACCTCCCGAGGCGTGGTCTCCGAGACCTTCATCTTCTTCGCCACCCGCTCTTGGCGGGTTGCGCGGCTTCCGTGGCGGCGCAGAAGGCTAGCCTCCGTGCTAGCCGAGAGGGTCTTGAACAAGTGGCACATGAGGCAAGCCCGGACGGCGAAACCTCGACCGCACCGGAAGCGGTCCCCGCAGCGTCTCTTCGTCTTCATCGTCGTCGTCGTGAGGTATCTTCCACGATGACGGTGTCGTCGCCTTCACCGACTTCTCGCGCGCGCTCCTTCACCTTCCCCCCCTCCGCCGGGATCTCGATCCCGCTCGGTGCGCCGCGGCTCGGAGACGAACCGCTTCACATCATCCTGCGCAAAGCCACAAGGCGTCAGCAACTTCACTACGAGTACTCATTACTCGACGAGGGGGGTACGACTACTCACCTCGTTGGGCGGGCGGGCGGCGGAGTACTCCTCGACCGGACACGCCGTGTACGGTGGCATGTCCTTGAAGATCCTCGTCAACCTTTCGACGATGTCGTTGTCGTCCAGCTCGCCCCTTGGCATCCGCGACGTGTCGTCGTCGCCGGTGTACTCGAAGCCCATCGTATCCCGCGCCATCAGCGGCTGGATCCTGCGCTTCATGAAACTGAAGGCCACGTGTTCGGCCCTCAGTCCCGCATCCTTGAGAGTCTTGATGCGTGCTAGCGCCCCGGGAGCCGGATCCCCTCTTGCATGGTGGGCTCCGTGTTTCACCAATCTTGGTGCCCGGGCCGCCGTCCGCTCGGCTTCGTAGTTCAGATGGTGGTTCGTGATGTAGAACCATCTCGTCTTCCGCCCGTGTTGGAGTCCACGAGCTTGTACGCTGTGCATCGCTCCGCGGCGTCCTCCCTCGCCCGGATTCCGCCCCTCCGACTACTCGGGGGTTGGAGGCGCTAGGCCGCGGCTTGACGCGGAAGAACTTCCGAAGAGCACCCAAGGCGGCTTGATTCCTAGGAAGGCTTCGCGCAAGTGGACGAAGACGGACGTATGGAAGATGCCGTTGGGGTTCGGTGCTGAGGTACTCGATGCCGTAGTACCCGAGTACCCCCTTGAAGAAGTCGCTTGCCGGGAGCGCAAGACCGCGCTCCACGAAGCGCGAGAACATTGGGATCTCGTCTTCGGCTTTCTCCATCTGGATAAGGATCTCCCCCGCGGATCTCCACATGTCAATTTCCTTCTCCCCGATGAACCCGCCGTTCAACCGTGGTCCGCAGTCCTCCGTCTTGACCTTCGATTTCTTCCACTCGCGGCTTGGACCGCGCGCGCGTGGCGACGGGGGCGGCGCCGCACCGGTGGCGGCCGCGGCGGCCCCCGCACGGCCCCTCTTCTTCCCCGCCGGCCTTGGACGTCTTCGACGGCGACGGCTTCATTCTCCAAGTGCAAGGAGTTTTCACTCGCATCCGCTCGGGGGCTACCCTAAAGGATTCGGTGGCAATACGCTCGGATCTACTACGGCGGGCAAAGCAGGGCGCCGGGAGTGGATCTACTTCAAGATTCAAGTGGAGATGATCGCGGCTCACTTGGGTGAAAAACCCCTAAAGGTTTTGGCTCTTATTTATAAGCCAAAACGCCCTCCGCAACGGCGGCCGGATAAGTCCACGCGCGGCCGACCCGCCGGTCGCGCGTGACTCTTCGTATTCTACTAGTCGACGCGCCTCACCCCGGGGGCTCGGCTACTTCTACTCGACGACCCGGGGAAGCGGCTAGTCTCAAGAGCATCTCAGGACACATTCTCCAAGAAGACCCTTCAACTCGAGAGGAAGTACTCGACTCAAGGCTCAGGGGCTCCGTGCCACGTGTCCTTCGGTTTTTTCTCTCCAGATTTTTCGGGATTTTCTTGCCAAGACTTTGGATAGATCCTTAGCCAGGGCCCGCGGCTCGAGGCTCGGGGGCTACTCCATGTGGAGTGCGGTTCTGCAAATCGTACCTCCATATCGGCTCCGGTTTCAAGACAAGGCAGGCATTTCTTGAAGACCTTCGAAGGCAGATTTCAAGGACGCTTGGGACTACTCGAGAAGACTTCAAGATTGCTCAAACATCAGCTGGAGTACATTCCAACTTTCTGGGATGCTTCGACTACTCTTGAGGACCTTTGACTTGTAGCGCTCGGGGACGCTTGGGGACTACTCGTTAAGGCCGTCAAGACTACTTGAAGCTATCCTTCTCGACTACAAAGTACTCGGGGGCTTGTCGTATGGACCTCCCCGGGGCCCACTACCTCGGTGGGTACCAGGACCGACTCGCTCGGTGGGCCCCCGGGACTACCCGCTTGCGCTACACGGCATCCGAAGGCGTGGAGCACAAGGACTACACCGGAGTAGTACTCGGCTAGGAAGCCGTACATGTTCCGCACCGTGCGTAGGACTCCTAGACGTACTCGACTAGTACTCTCTTCCTACTCCGACTTGTAACCCCGCCTCCCGACTATATAAGGCGAGGCAGGGACCGATCCCCTCATCCAATCTCCTCTCATACAACCCACGCGCACTATTGCACCATCTTGTAATCGTGCCCTATCAATCCGTAGCTACGCAAAGATACAGACGTAGGGTATTACGCACCTCGCGGCCCGAACCTGTCTAAATTGTGTGCCACGTGTCTCTTCCTTCGAGTTACCGATCTCGGCGAGTCACATTCATCTACTTCGGGTACTCCCCGTAGTAGGTTGCCGGTCTAAAACACCGACATTTGGGGACTCGAAAAGCGTCACACAAGGATGCTATAGCCCAAAAATATTGCCTCCTAACTCCCTAAATCACCGGGAATCGCGAATCCTTTGAGCACCACCAAAAACTAGAGCACCGAACGAAAAACTCCGAATCGAAGTGGTTTCCCGGCGTTTGAGGGCACAATATCAATCACAAAGATGCACGAGACATCTATCCATGTTTTCCTCAAAGAAATCCGGAGAGAAACTCACTCAAATCCACGGAATTGCACCGGAAACAAAGGCACGAAAACAAGCACAAAAGACCACGAAAAACACAACTCCGAATCTTCTATACAAACCAGGAAAGATTCACAAGGTCTAGCATGCCGCCCTAGCATCCATCCCTCTCAAGAAATCTCTCATGAAGCTCTCATGCTAGCCTAGAGAAAATGGAAGAAAAATAGCTACGAAAATGAGAAATGGGAGGTAGGAAATGAAACCCTAAATCGCGGAGAGAGGGAGCCATCCACACACACTCATGGCTTATATATCAGGTCCCGCCGGAGTGGTAAATGACTCGACTACCTCTAACTTAACTACTATCGATACAACCCACGCAGGGGCATTTAGGTAATGTTTGTGGGTCTTGCCATCGGACGGCCACGCCTTTGCCGCACCCCGCGTCCTCCCGACGCAAGCCATGCGATCCCGCCGCGTGTCCTCCGCCTCGAAGCTTCCCGACACGCCCGATCCCGTCTCCGTCGTGTTGGGCCTCCTGGACTTGGTTTTGACGCCCAAACCAAGAAACCGTCCGCCGATGGTTTTGTGGGCAAACCACCAAACCCCGCGTGCTCCTGGTCCCGCCTCCCGCCAAACCACTTGACTTGACTGCCACCGTGCACCGCCGCTTGTCCATGACTTCGTCTTGCTTGTGTCACCACCATGTGACCCGCACCCAGTCCCGCTATCCACCGGGTCCCTTGAACCGAGCCTAGTTGTCTCTCCATTACCCGGAGGCCCCTCAAGGCTGAAGACCTTTCGCGCCCGTTCTTCACCTGCAACAACACGAACTAGGCCGCAGCCTACACCTGCGCACTAAGCCAAGAGTCAGTCCAACACCCGTTGTCAATCACTCATCACTGAGGAGCGGTCATCCATCGACCACTGGGACGCTCCTGGTCCTCAAAGCGAATACACGATGGATGATTTCTCCATGTTGACTATTCGAGAACCTTGACTGCTCAAGAAAATTTCTACGTCTAATGCTTCCACTTGGCAAGCAGGAAAGGGATCGATGCTACAAGGTCTTCGAGATTCACGGCAAGGGATCGATTCGACAAAGATTTCCCAAAAGACCATTACGAAGGAACGAAGGCTACCAAAAGAGTCCCAGATTTTCTTGTACGAAAGATGACTTTATGTGGGAACTTCGGAATAATCTTGCTCTCACCTTTACTTACTTCACAAATTTGGGGTTTTGACAACTCATTATTTTTAAGGTGTGAAAATTTTCAAAGTTGATGCGATGAACATGCTTGTGCGGTATGGTGCTCATGATGCACGTTAGAATGACTCGGTTACCCATATGATGAGTTAGTGATTGCAAGGGCAATCAAAGGTAGAGAGAGGATCTGTGTGACGAGTTGCTATCTCACAACCAAGATTCCTAGCGCGCTCCTAGTGGCAGTCGGGTGGCTGCAGAACACACGATGCCCTAGGCTCCGTCGCGGCACCTTTGGTTATGGGATAACATTGTCACCAATCAAGAGAGGTAGAGTAGGGGTACGGAGTTTTCATGCGGATGCACGTTAGTATACCCAAGCTTCCCAAATGCATATGCGATGCAGTGCATGCTCAAAAGCAACATTTATTTTAATTCACAAGGTTGTGAGCAAGACCAAAAGAATAAGTTCAGGACTGAGGATTCTATTGGACCTTTGATTGACACGAAACTTGTGGGGCATAGAACTTGATTGATCACAACTAGCATAAATGATGCCTTACGAACATTACTGCTGAAAGAGATGTTTAATCCAGGCATTACATTGATGAGGGTTTTCAGAATTACCAAACAACATTTGGAATTACAATGCAGACTAGCTGCAACGACAAGGTTCCTAGTTCAACTAACTGCAATAGTTAACCAAACGTGGTTATTGCGCACGAGGGTTCCTTACAAACACTACACTCGTACGACTCAGAACTTTATTTCCAACGGACCAACTTCCAAGGGTGGGGTCTTCCACGCTAAGGGCTATGGTGACTCGGGTCCAGACTCAATTCCAGATTCTCCTTGGATATCTTCGGCATCTTCTTCTCCTTCTGGTCCAGGAATGACAGGCTCTAGGGGTGGAACGGATATAGCTTCTAGTTGATTTTCTAGTTCAAGCATATAGTAATCGTTATGCTGCAACAAGAAATTCTGCTCATGTATGATCTCACTCAACTCTTGTATTTTGGCCTTGTCCTTGCGTCTTTCCTTTTTGAGAGCAGTTATCATGGCTCGGGCTTCCTTTAACGCTTGAGCTGTACACTCCATTTCTTTAACTTTGTACCTATAGATTTGGTGTCTATAGAATACACTTTCTCCCACCATCCGTTGGTAGGTGTCGTACATGGCTTCTGAGAAGCGGACTGAGGTGACAAGGTCAGGACTATAGTGAGAGTTGATCTGGGCTGGAAGGGTAGTTTCTCGTTCACCACCAGGTGCAATGTGTCGCTCGGGTACCGGAATTGCTTTGGTTGGAGAGTAGACTATCTCTGCAGGGTGCTTCCCACAGAAAGTTGTGAGTGCTTCAAGAGCAGCCTTCTGCATCGTGTCGGACAAATTTCTTCTGTGTGCCATACACTCCCACTCTTCCCAAGTAGGATTGGTCGGGCACACTGAAATCTTCACCTTCACTTCACAACGAAGGAGTTGGCCTGTGGTCATGACCTCACGTGTCGAGTACTCTGGGTAAGTGGTGTACCCAAAATCCTTCAGGGTGTCCCACGAAAGTGCAGGAAATCCACCCTCCTCGAGGTAATTCACGAGAGTCCATGATTCCACATCAGCCGACGTAGAGCCAGCGTTGTCCATGTGGACATAACGATAAAAGTGAGGATCAGTCGCGTGTGAGTGTACAAGGGTAACTCGATCCACAAGTGCAGATAGGTTTAGGGTATGGGGTAACCATGCATACTAAATACCATTGTATGCTGAACTCTAACAAGCAGGCATACCTAAGGTATAAAGTTCTGGTAATCGGGAACCGAACTTCCTAACTCATACCGGAGTCCAACACTTCTCAAATTTGCGTAGTAACCTAGCAAGATTATGAGACTCAAGTTGGGTACGCAAAGTTGATCCAGACGACTAGAAAGGTGCTATTTAAGCAAGGTTTCAAAGGGTTCTAAGAAGATAGCAACACAAGGGTTGACTAGCTGAGCATAACTTGAGATAGACGAAAGCTATGGTCACGAGCCTTTGCGGGCAGGAACTAGATTAGATTGGAGCAACTTAGATTGAGATCACCTAGACAAAAGATTCTTGGACAAGAACAGCAATCTAAGCAACAACTCTAATAAATTTAAGCATGACAACACATCTACACCTAAAGAGGCTAAACGGACAAAACACATTATCACTATTTTACCTCAGAGAGCACGGAAACAGACGTGAGTTCAGTTTAGGTTCTTCCACGATTTTTAACATGATGCAAGACGTCATATTCATCCTCACAAGGCAATCAAGCCCAATTTCGAAGTTAGCGCCGGTGGCATGGCACATACACGTGTCTCCCTATAATAGCTAGTTGAGATCTAGTCGATGCTTACCTAGCAACTTACGAAACGAGGTTAGGGTACCTGCAGAAGATCACAGAACACAACGAACCTTTCATGCCAGCACTCATGAAAGTGTCCACATACATTACCGTTCACTATAGAAATGGCATCCATGCGTTAAGCCGCTGCATGGACAGCGTCCAACCTCGGACATCCTCCGTTTGAATGGAGTATATCCTTGCCTCGCGTACTCGACATGCGGAATGCTCACGTATGAAACATGTGGCGAGACACAACTTACAACCAGACGCGAAGATGGGATCCGTGGAATGGATCACTCCATCAACCCTCGCAATTCCCGTGATGCGGAACAGCACACGTATAAAACACGTGGCTCATCTAGTTTGGTTGTGCAGAAAGTAAGTCTGACATAAAGTAATGTGCTGGGAGTTAGCAAAATAAACCATAGATTAATTAAGCCACCTAAAAGGAACCAAAAATTCCCTCTAGGGCCTCTCGGTCTAGTTTATCCTTAACGGACTAACGTGTTTTGCAAATCAAACAATATTGGCAGTTTTTATTCCAAAATCATGTGATTAAGGTTGTTAATTAAGCTCTGGTGCATGAAATCGCTCTGATACCAGCTGTGACACCCCGCCCAGGAAAATACCGTACTATCGCCTAAGACCGATCCACTTTGGTCACTAAGCAATAGTAAGGTATCAACCTGTCGTTAGTAGCCGGGTTAACGCCCGGTAGATCACTTGAACATCGAACAGAGGATAGTCACATGCATTAAAACTCACGCGAAGGCGAGTCCAGAGTACAACATGAGTTAAGCATTTTATTACAAACCATTGTTCCTGAAGCGGAGTAAAGGTTCAGAGTTCAAAACAGTGGAAATAAAATAATCTAACGCAACGGTAGACATCACAGGAGGCCATCCGTGATGTCATCACTTGTCGTCACCCTTCCGGTCAACAACACTTGCAACAACAGTTTTAAAGCAAGGCTGAGTATACTAATACCCAGCAAGACTTAACCGTCGGGTGATAGCTACATCACCAAACTCCAGACATGAAAGGCTTTTGGCCGGTGGAGTTTCTTTTGCTGAACAGCTACTAAGAGTAGATCCTTACTTTCAATCTTTTAGCACAAGTTCTAGTTGATTACCATTTCTAAATGTGCCATCTAATTCAATCAAGAATTGGACAAGCAATTAATTCATCCAACAATATTCCTCGAGTTCCATCATTATGGGATATCATGGCCGCATTGATTAAGCGATCTCGGATAACGGTGAGAGGCCGACAATCGATTGATTTAAACCTTGCAAGGTAAACCCAAACACATGGTAGGCTGCCCCGTAAGGACAACTTTCCCAGGCCGTTTCCAAAAGTCCTCGGGTTGGGAGCAAAGCCTACAGTCCTGGGTGCAAGGTTAGCTGGTATACCCCGCAAAGTATCCAGTCTCACACAATACACCCCCCCCCCTTCCCGGTAGCTAGCCGGTAAGGCGATTACTCAAGAGTAGTATGGAAGAGTTCCCACACCGTCTCATTAAGGTACTAGGCTTACCGGTCTCATTCCCGGCAAATGTTTAGTACGTTCAAAAGCTTAGCCCACGAAAGCCACTGGACCAGAGCCCAATCCCATGCTCTTACCACATGAGCAATCTATTTATAAAGATCTTATGATTCCACATAAGAACCTATTCTCGCGAGTGACGAACATCACTCGACTTCTATCGGGTCCTACAGCATGGCAGCTATCGACCTAGCATACTAGTGATAGAGCATACGTACCTAGGGATCATGCATCTAGGGTTTCAATTCAACTCCTGAAATGTAAATGCACAATCATAGCAGACATAATTGCATAATTTTAAAAGACGGGGTTAATGATCCGGGGCTTGCCTTCGCTGGCAAGGTTGGCCTTGGGCCCTTCTGTACTTGGGTCCAGGTCTTGAGCTACGTCCACGTATGGCAGCTCCTTGTCGGCACCTTCGTTCCCTCCTTCCGGCACGAGCGTACGTCTACTGGTGGAAGGATCTACACGGAGATGCAAATGCAAGATTTACTCGACGATTTTTAATTTAATTAGTCACAAACCATAAATGACATCCCTGGGGTGTATTTGTTGGACACATTCACCTAGATAAGAATACATTTAGCATACTCTTCTAAAAAAGAACAATTTGCAACTTTATTAAATGTTCTTTTTGATGGTGACTGTGTACATATATATGTAAATAATTTAATTTCAGAAATAGTAGTGGGTGGGTACATTTAGCTGTTTAACATGATTTGCAACCACACACAAGATTAGCAAGGGTGGTTTGGTGACTTTTTCCCATTTAATGACTATTAAGCCTTTAATCGCTTCCATAGCTTTTATTCATGAAATTAATTAAGAAAATTCAGTGGAAGGGTGTGTTACACTCTAAACACCTATAACAAGCCACTGGACACACATGAGAGCTTTGGATAGCTATAAATTAATTATTTTTGAAAAAGACAGAAGCGAGCTAGATGGACAAGGTAAATGCACACAAAAATAATTACTCAACAAAATGATCCAAACTTTCTCACACATGTTATATGGTTCAAAACTAGCCTAGTGGTGCATCCCATACACTTAGAGCTATTGTGAAACTTGAGTTGTGCATTTTCAAAGAAAATCAAGCATAATTCAAGAATAAATATTTCGGGTAATTATAAAATTGTGATTAATTCACCAGAGGTGTGCTTTGGAATTAAAAGACAGTATGCAAAAGTTGGTTGCAAAAACCTAATTATTTTTAGCTAGAAAAATCATTTATGAAGATCTGGCAGAAAAGGAAAAGCATTTTTATAAAAAGCTTTACATCATAACTTTGTGGAAATTTTGGCTCCGGAGCTAGTCAGGACCTAACACACAACATATCCAAAAATTAGCTACAGTGGATTTACAGAATTTGAGATATTGCAGATCTAGGGTTTTTACATTTGTATTTTTCATGCAAAAACTATCAGGAACTAGCTCAGGCAAGAATAACAAAAGTTGTAGGATATTTCACCACGAATCCAACAAAATTGGTTTCGCATTTTTCTGATTTCTCTATGATTTTCTACGCAATTTACAAGAAATAGCCAAATGGTTTTACTATTGGAGTTACCACTTTGCAGGGAGGCCCTCGGAAAGATCTTTGGTTTTGCAATGTGGTCCCTAGGGGCGGCCGGTCAGCGCGGCTGGGGCAATTCCGGCGAGGCTCGTCGCCGGCCTGGCCGGGGAAAGCCTGGGGGAGGGTGTTAGGGTCACTAGGGGCCTATTTGGGAACTCGTACACGGGTGGAGCGGCTCGCCGGCGGCCGGGGAGGGGTGGCCGCCGCGGGCCGCCCGGCCGGCGAGAGGTGGCTCGGGGAAGCGGGGAAGCGAGCCGGCTAGCTTGTGTAGATGCGGGGGAAGGTGGAGGAGAGGTTGCTTTGGCTCGCGGTCGGCCGGAGGCGGGAGCTCGCCGCGGGCCGGCCGTGGTGGCGCCGGCGGGCGCCTTGGTTGGCCGCCGGGGATGGCCGGCATGCCTGGGTAAGGGACAGCGGCGCCTATATAGGTGGAGTGCGAGCAGGAGCGCGGGAGGGGCAGCGCGGGCAGGGCGAGGACGACCGGGCAGCCTCGTACGGCGTGGGGCAGAGAAGGACGTACTGACCCTGTTCGAAATAGATTTTCTCCAAATTTTTTAATAGAAGTCCAATATGTGGTGAATAGGAAAGTTGTAGATCCAACTACCCTCTACAACTTTCACAAAGGTCGTCTAGTGTTTTTCTCAACGGATTTTGCAGGAACGTCGTGCCAACTTGGAATGCCGGCCTGTCCCTGTGAACAAGAGGTACTGCCAGTCGATCGAGTTTTTCACCAATTTCCACCCAAAATTTGAAATGCCAATCTACATGAAAGTTGTGTCCCTCAACAAGATGGACAACTTTCATAAAGGTAGATTTTGAAGTGTTTAGGTGAATTTTGGAGAACGCGACAAAAGTTCCGGACGACCTCCGCTGACGTCAACGGTTAAGCCGGTTTTGACCGTGTCTTTTTAGGACCATGTGTGGTTCGAGGACCGGTGGATGGTCGCTTCCTTGTGTGATGAGTGATTGACAACGTTGTGTGAACTGATTCTTGGCTAAGTATTGCAGGTGCAGGTTGCGGCTTGACTGGTGTTGGTGCAGGTGAAGAACAAGCGCGAAATGTCGTCGCCGGTGAGGCCTCCAGGTGTGGAGAAGACAAGTAGACTTCGTTCGAGGGACCCGGTGGCCGGCGGGGTCAAGTGCGGACCGCATGGTGGCATGAACAACAAGATGAAGTCGTGGACGGTTTCTTGGTAGAGCCTCAAAACCAAGGTCGAGCCGGGACTACGTGGGAGCCGAGTCATGAGTGGAGATTGGCGGAGGCTACACCGAGTTTGCGGGATTTCCGGTGGTTCACCAGAAAACCACTGGGTTCCTTGGTCGATCCACAAAGCCAAGACTGAAGAACCGAAGACGGGGCTGCAGCAGTGCCAGATCGGTCTGACCGGTGGGTACTGGTCTGACCGGTGGGGAGCACCGGTCTGACCGGTGTGCGACGACGCAATCCGAAGACTTTGAAGCGGAGGACACGCGTCGGGATCGCATGGCTTGCGTCGAGGCTACGCAGGGTGCGGTCGTCGGGCATCCGTCCGATGGTGAAGACATGAAGACTTCCAAATCCGCCCTTGAGGGGCTTGTATCCCTAGTTATTAGGAAAGGGCATTTTAGACTTTCGGTTGCCTCCATATAACTCAAGAGGTGAGAGGATGGCAGCCAACTCTTGGAACCCTAGCTCATTTGTTTTCCTATTTTTCTTCCTATTTTCCTTAGGTTTTCCATAGGACTAGCAAGAGAGCTTCATGGAGAGATCTTGTTCAGAGGGATGGATGATCGGGCGGCTTGCTAGACCTTATACGAACCTTTGTTTCATGTATAGATGATTCGGCGTGGTTCCTCAAGGTTTGGATGTGTTTTCCCCGGTTGTTCTTGGTGGTGATTTTCGGAGCCCTCTCTTGGTGATTTCTTTGGGTTGTTTTCGGGACCTTTCTCTTGGGGATTTGATGGGGGAAATTTATGGGAACCCTTCGTGGTTCTTTGGGGTGTGATTCCCCTCCCAAATCCGTGAGTAAAGGTGCTCGATTTTGGGGTTTCTTGAGTTCTTGGGTTGGAAGTGCTCTTGGCGGGATTTCCTTGATTCCTCCTTTTTGGACGAGTTTTGGTGGGATTAAACTTGGCTATGGACTCCTCATGAGGTGTTCCTAATATCCCCGAAGTCTTGTTCAAGTCCGTGGAGCGATTCGGGAGATCGAGGTTTGGATTTGGGGGAGTTGACCCGCGAGTCTTGTTCATCCCGAGCGCCCGAGCTACACCGGGTCCGACCGGTGCTCTTGACCGGTCCGACCGGTGCAACCCTCGGTGGGATTTTGCTCGGGTGAACGTCTTGGTGTGTTCGCCGTTGTCTCGTGGTGCTGCCTGTTTCGAGTTTGGGTCGGTTTCGTGGTCGGTTGGCTCTGTTTGGTGCCTTGGGGGCTTTCGGTCGTGATCGGTCCGACCGGCTTTGTCTCACCGGTCCGACCAGGTGTAGAGCCACTTAGTGAAAGTTGCTCGGTTTCACCGGCGAGGGACCGGTCGGCCCCGGTGGTGCTCACCGGTCCGACCGGTGTGGGTCTCGTAGACTCGAGGTTTGGTGTTCCGCTGCGTTCTCGGGTCGGAAGGTTGTGTGTTGGTTCCTAGGTCCAGTGGCACTCCAGTGGCTACGTGGGCTTGGCCAACTTGGGTAGTGAGTCGGAGACGTGTGTTGGAAGCCGTGTTCATCTTGTAGGAGTTTCCATCTCCTTCGAGAAGAATTTTTATCGGCTCCCATTCACTCCCCCCCCCCCTCTCCGGTTCGCCGTATCGGTCCTTCAAGTGGTATCAGAGCCGGTTCGGGTCTTCATTGACTCTAACCAGTCTAAGATCCAAGGATGGCATACCAGGAACGGGGTTCGGGTCCTCCACACTTCGATGGCAAGAACTACCAGATGTGGAGCAAGCGGATGGGTGCGTTCCTCCGCGGAAAGGGTTAGATCCTTTGGGATGTCATGGTGGACACAGGCTATGTCCAGCCGATGGACCTCCTCGCTCCAGGATCGAGGGACAGATTCGACGCCAACAATAAGGCGGTCGACTACTTGTTTCGTGCTTTGTGTCAGCCTGAGTTCGATCGGGTGCACACCGAGCACTTGGCTTGTAGAATTTGGACGGTGCTAAAGGAGGCTCATGTTGGGAATGCCCATGTTCGAGCACGGATGTATGCGACCTACGGGAGAGTACGAGAACTTCACTTATCTCCCTCGGTGAGTCCATCGATGCCTTGTTTCGAGAGGTTCACGGTGGTTGTGAACAACATGAGGGCCAATGTGGACGTGCTCCCGTACGATGATCATGATAGAGCGGTCAAGCTCTTACACTCTTTGGATCGTACGATTTGGGGCGGAAAGTTCGAGGCCATTGTGGAGTCGGAGAAGTATGACACTCTGACGGTGAATGAGCTGTTCTCGAAGCTCAAGTCGGCTGAGGTGGATAGAGGCATGACAGCCAAGATCGAGGGCCCGACTGACTCTCATAGTCTTTCCCTCATCGGTGGTTCAAATGGAAAGGCTAACACTAACCCATCCACCAGGATGTTCTCTTTGTCCTCCTTGATGTCTATGCCAGATGAGGATTTCGACGTGCTTGGAGAGGACGAACTGGCGCTCCTGATGAGGCGGTTCGAGAGGCTGCACGAGAACCGAGTGAACTTGAGGAGGAACACAAGGACATGCTTCAAGTGCGGCAAGGCTGGACACTATTTCGCCGAGTGTCCGAAGGTGAACAACCACGCCAAGCACAAGTTCATGGACAAGAGGAAGAAGTCCAAGAAGAAGGATCATGAACATGGGAAGAAGGCTCGGTCTCGAGAGAAGATGAAGAGATCAAGCGACATCGAGTCTGATTCTGAGGACACGTCTTCAAGCTCGAGTGATGAAGACGTAGAGGATGAGAAGAAGAGGAAGAAGAAGAAGAAGAAGAAGAACCTTGGCAAGTATCTCAACGGCCTCTGTGTGACGGGCCTAAGCCTCAAGGATGACTTCTGCGGCATGGCTCGCAGTTCGAGCAGCAAGAGAAGCCAGAAGGACGCCTCGGACTTGGATTCCGAGGATGAGGTATGTGATGAGCTCTCTTCTTTGCGCAAGGAGAATGAGGAGTTGGTTGACTTGCTTGATAATCGCGATCACATGCTTAGAGAGGCTAAGAAGCTTAGGAAGGAGCTTAGATCTTTGCTCGAGGATGCTAGGACTAGAGTGGCTGAGATAGAAACACAGGTTCTTGATAGCAAGCTTGAAATTGATTCTCTTAAGGCTAGCCTTGTTGTTTCTGATGAGAACGATTGTGCTGATTGCTCTGCTTTCCTGGCTGACTTGACTGATCTTAGGGAGAAGTATGCCTCCAAGTGTGAGGAACTAGATGTTCTTAGGGTTGAGTTGGCTGAGCTACAATCTAGACCCACTTTGCTTGGTGCTTGCACTTCTTGCCCTGGTTTGCATGAGAAAATTGTTGAGCTTCGTTCTCGCATTGTTTCGCTTGAGGCTGATTTGAAAGTGCCTATTCCTACTTCTTGCTCTGCATGTGAGCTGCATGCTATGAAGAATTTGGATCTTGCAAAATGTGTTGGTCGCTTGCAAGATGAGAATGATAAGTTGCGTGAAGTGCTGAGTTGGTTGTCGAGTCAAGAACCTCAGCTTGGTATGATGATTGCTAGCTGTAAGCGCTTTGATGGTTGGGCTTTGGGTTTGGATAAGGTTGGTGAGGGTAGTGGTGAGAGAGAAGGGATTTTTGGGAATGTTTCAGTTCCACCACAACCCACACACAAAGACAAGTTTGCTTCCAAGCCAAACCAACCACGAGAAAAACCGAGTGAGAAGGCAAGTGAAAAGCCTAGTGAGAAACCAAGTGAGAAGCCTTGTGAAGAGCCTCATCCCAAGCCTAAGCCCAGATCGATCCGTTTCCATTGTGAGTTTTGTGGAAAGGATGGTCACAAGAGATCGTTTTGCTTCAAGAGGAAGCGTGAGGAGAGAATGGCGAAGGAGTGGGCTAACAAGGACAAGTACCACCCTTCCAATGGTGTACTTGAGCCTCGTGTGCAGTTGCCCAGGGCCAAGGTGAGTGTGAGGTCAGTTCGGGCTTTTGGAGAGCAGAAGGCTGTTGGAGGTGCTGCTGCCCAGGCTACACCGGTCAGACCGGTGAGGGGCACCCTGGTCGGATCGGTTCGAGCCCGGACAGGGCGGCGGTTGGGTTTCGTGCTCGTACAGGTGCGAGGTTTGGTTCTGGAGTTCGTGGTTCTGGTGGTTGGGCTGGAGAGTTTGCAGGAGGTCAGTTTGCTAGGCACTCTCCCCCTCGAGCTCACTACGGGGATGGGAGGAGTCTTAGCTTTGAGAAGGAGAGGAGGGACAGTCCACGGGTTTTCTTTCGTGGTTTTGGTCCTCCTCCAGGTAGAGAGGTTTGGTTACCTCGTGGTGGTCACCGTGGTGATGTTTGTGGAGGTAGCTTTGGTAGGAAAGATGGTTTGGTTTGTGCTAACCCCACTTTCGAGCAGATGGCTAGGCACTGGTTTTACACATTTGGAACTAACCCCAGTGTTGAGTCGTTTGCTTGCTCTCGCTCTTGGTTTTGAGTTGCAGGTGGATGGCCCGGAGAACATATGGTTGATATCGGGGGTGGTTCTTCGGCCTCATATCCCGGTGGTGACATGGAGGTACATCACTTTCGGGGATGGTGGACAAGGATGAGTGACTTCTGAAGAAATGATAAAGGTAAGTGAATTTGTGACCTTCAAGTATGTGGCCTTGGTCAAGACACTTGGTTCTTTTTACTCTTTGCCCTATCTCATGCGTGTAAGGTGAGCTTTGTATGCTCTTTGGCCTTAATGCATGTGTTTAGGGGGAGCTTGTGAGTTTTGTGCTCCTTTGCTCTTTTGCCGGTGGTGTCGAGCCCTTTTTGCCTCCCCTCGAGGAGCCGATGGTTTGTGAGCTTTATGTGTGGGAGCTCTCTTTGTAGCATATGTATAGCTTTCCTTTGTGCATTTCTTGCATTTGGCATGGCATATGTAACATTATGTATAGGCATCCTTGTATCTTAGTTTGCATGCATTTTGTATCATATGCATTGGTTAGGAAAAGCTTCTCTCATATACATTGTTCACCATGGAATGAGATATGTCTTTGTGAGCTTGTTTGGTATGCTATGGTTAGTTTGGCTTAGCTCTTGATGATCTTGATGAATAATCCATGGTTGATGGCTATGTTTTTGAAAATGTCACATGTATGCTCTCTCATGTGTAAATGCCTTCATATGATCTTGACATGTTTTAGTGGCTTGGTTATGCTTAATTTGTGGTTGGATAGCTAGTTTATTGATCATATGGGGCCAAAGGCTCATTTGCCATCATGAATGTTTAGCCCTCTTGCTTCATCTTGTGGAGGGGCATAAGTTCTTTTTTGTCGCAAAGACATTTCATGTACCATTGATAAATCTGAAAATGAAATGTAAAATGCTTGGAAAATATGCTCCCATGTCATATGTGCTGAATTTAATTTGTTTTTGGTGCTAAACCGTTGCATGATGCCTACCAATGAGAAGTCTCATACATATAAGTAGGCACATGGCTCGGTGGCTTTGACATGACATGAGGTGATTGTGGGTGTTTGTGATGGTCTTATGATTAGAATGGTTGTCCTAGCATGAAGTTTGTGTGGCTTTGCCATCTTGATATGTTTTGATCATGTTTAGGACTTTGCTCATGAGAAGCAAGTTTTTCGCAAAATTGCCCAAATCCATCTTAGCTTCGTCCAATTGTTGTGAAACTTGGTGATCATGTAGTTGAGATCTATACGAAGCCGTAGAGTATCTAACTTGCTCATTTGGACATGTGTAGCATTCTTTGTTGAATTTTGTCTATTTGAGAAGCTCTATGTTGTAAATTTTGCATTTTTGGCTTGATTCATGCATTGCCAACAAGGGGGAGAAGTTTGAGCTTGAAATGGCTTGTTGGACGCATTTAGAAGGTTTTCAGGTGGTTTCGAGCCATTTCGGGCTCACAGTACACCTGGTCGGCCGGTGAGGAGCGCCGGTCTGACCGGTGCGAGTGCTGGTCCTGTGCACATGTTGGGCACCGCTCTGACCGGTGGTGGTGACTGGTCTGACCGGTGTGAGCTGAAATTGCTGCAGCTGCCCTGTTTTCAGCTGGTTTGCATGCATTCGTCCAGGGGGAGGTGCATTGGTTTAGGGGGAGCTTGCATGTGTGCACGGCGAGCTCTTTGTGGTTGTTCGAGCTTTGCTTTGGTGGTTTGCGCTCTTTGCTTGAGCTTTGCTTTGTCTCGGATGTGTCGAGCCGTTGCCTTTGCCTAAGGGGTCCGAGATTTGTCTTCTTCAAGTGATCTTACTCTTTGCCTTTGTTTGGCTTTCGATCGCATGTTGGAGTTTTCTTTTTGTTCGTTTCTTTTCTTTTTCTTTTCTCTCTTGTTACTTTCGTGTGGGTGTTGTCAATGCACTCATCAAGGGGGAGATTGAGGACCATGTGTGGTTCGAGGACCGGTGGATGGTCGCTTCCTTGTGTGATGAGTGATTGACAACGTTGTGTGAACTGATTCTTGGCTAAGTATTGCAGGTGCGAGGTTGCGGCTTGACCGGTGTTGGTGCGGGTGAAGAACAAGCGCGAAATGTCGTCGCCGGTGAGGCCTCCAGGTGTGGAGAAGACAAGTAGGCTTCGTTCGAGGGACCCGGTGGCCGGCGGGGTCAAGTGCGGACCGCATGGTGGCATGAACAGCAAGATGAAGTCGTGGACGGTTTCTTGGTAGAGCCTCAAAACCAAGGTCGAGCCGGGACTATGTGGGAGCCGAGTCATGAGTGGAGATTGGCGGAGGCTACACCGAGTTCGCGGGGTTGTTCACCAGAAAACCACTGGGTTCCTTGGTTGATCCACAAAGCCAAGACTGAAGAACCGAAGACGGGGGCGCAAGGCGGTGCCGGATCGGTCCGACCGGCGGGTCCGCGGTCCGATCGGTGGGGAGCACCGGTCTGACCGGTGTGCGACGACGCAGTCTGAAGACTTCGAAGCGGAGGACACGCGTCGGGATCGCATGGCTTGCGTCGAGGCTACGCAGGGTGCGGTCGTCGGGCATCCGTCCGATGGTGAAGACATGAAGACTTCCAAATCCGCCCTTGAGGGGCTTGTATCCCTAGTTATTAGGAAAGGGCATTTTAGACTTTCGGTTGCCTCCATATAACCCAAGAGGTGAGAGGATGGCAGCCAACTCTTGGAACCCTAGCTCATTTGTTTTCCTATTTTTCTTCCTATTTTCCTTAGGTTTTCCATAGGACTAGCAAGAGAGCTTTATGGAGAGATCTTGTTCGGAGGGATGGATGATCGGGCGGCTTGCTAGACCTTGTATGAACCTTTGTTTCATGTATAGATGATTCGGCGTGGTTCCTCAAGGTTTGGATGTGTTTTCCCCGGTTGTTCTTGGTGGTGATTTTCGGAGCCCTCTCTTGGTGATTTCTTTGGGTTGTTTTCGGGACCTTTCTCTTGGGGATTTGATGGGGGAAATTTGTGGGAACCCTTCGTGGTTCTTTGGGCTGTGATTCCCCTCCCAAATCTGTGAGTAAATGTGCTCGATTTTGGGGTTTCTTGAGTTCTTGGGTTGGAAGTACTCTTGGCGGGATTTCCTTGATTCCTCCTTTTTGGACGAGTTTTGGTGGGATTAAACTTGGCTATGGACTCCTCATGAGGTGTTCCTAATATCCCCAAAGTCTTGTTCAAGTCCGTGGAGCGATTCGGGAGAACGAGGTTTGGATTTGGGGGAGTTGACCCGCGGGTGTTGTTCATCCCGAGCTACCCAGGCTACACCGGTCTGACCGGTGCTCTTGACCGGTCTGACCGGTGCAACCCTCGATGGGATTTTGCTCGGGTCAACGTCTTGGTGTGTTCGCTGTTGTCCTGTGGTGCTGCTGTTTCGAGTTTGGGTCAGTTTGGTGGTCGGTTGGCCTGTTTGGTGCCTTGGGGGCTTTCAGGCTGTGATCGGTCTAACCGGTGTGTCTCACCTGGCCTCGATCGGTGTAGAGCCACTTAGTGAAAGTTGCTCGGTTTACCCGGCGGGGACCGGTCCGACCGGTGTGGGTCCGTAGACTCGAGGTTTGGTGTTCTCCGCTCGCGTTCTCGGGTCGGAAGGTTGTGTGTTGGTTCCTAGGTCCAGTGGCACTCCAGTGGCTACGTGGGCTTGGCCAACTTGGGTAGTGAGTCGGAGACGTGTGTTGGAAGTCGTGTTCATCTTGTAGGAGTTTCCATCTCCTTCGAGAAGAATTTTTATGAGCTCCCATTCACTCCCCCCCTCTCTGGTTCGCCGTATCGGTCCTTCATCTTTGACCAAGGGTTCACCACGGATGTGCGTAGACTTGGTCAAGGGGTTCATTGGCGAGGTTTTTGAGGTGATGACCTAGGTTGACCTAGGTTTTACCGGTGTTTGGCCGGTTTGACTTGGCTGATCCGGTCATTAGCGTTAATGACGGTAATTAAAAACCTGGGGCGTCACACGTAGATTATTAATTAAGCTTATCCCACAAGTATTAACATCCTCCCAAAACTTAAATGGCTCTCAGAAATTTGAAATACAGAACGAGATGAAAAAGAGTTCAACCAAATTCAAAAATTTAAACCGCCTTGCATCTTGCTCATGAACTCTCATCTTATCTTGTCTCTCAAGCCTATTTATTCTACTCCTTTCCCTCTCGAAACATATATGTAAGTGGTAGGCTTTTATATGGACCTTTCTGGGAAAGTTTAGTCCTACCAAGATATTATAAATGAGATGTTGTCAAAACAAGACAAGCTTCTCATGGTCATACCGAGACCCGTGAAAAAGGTCATTGAAAAATAATGTTATATCAAGGAGGGGGAGAGAAAAATACACACACTAGAGATAGGTGGGCATGTGCAAATGGCAAAGAGTGATCCTGAGACACAAAGGAAGTCCTCGCTATCAGATTGCACATGGTTGGAAAAATGAGTTTGGATCTTTTAAATCTTGAAACATTGAAATTTCTAACGCACTTTAAAGAACCGGGGAGTTCACTGGTGGGGGTATCTGAAAATTCTGATGGAATCCCCGAACACGAGAGAAAGTACAGTAGACACGTGCAAGTACAGTAATGACGCAAGAGACAAAGAATCTCCCAAAGACTGATTAAGCCTCAAAAGTTGTGAATCCCTTTACATGTACTCTCGCGCACCCTTTTATAGTGAGACGAAGGGACTTTTACATTTCGAAAACACCCTTAAACTCAAAGAATATTCCTAGTGTGAACATGTACATAAATGTTTTTTACATCTCATATATTTACAAGCCTGCCAATAGTTCACACACCAAACCCAGACTTTTTGAGACGACGTCTTTGACTTTGCTTCTTACTGATTCGTGAATCTCCCTGTTCAGGAAATCTTCGCGTGCCGTGACTTCCGAACCTGACCTCTAGCAGATTCCCGAATTTCGCAGACTCCCGATTTCGTGATTTTGCAGGTTCATAACATCGGGTCTTCACGAATTCGCAACTTTGAAGCTTCGCAAGTTCGAGATTCCAGATCTTCGCGAGTTTGCGATTTCGAAGCTTCGCAGGTTCGAGATTCCAGATCTTTGCACGTTCGCGACTTCGGAGCTTCGCAGGTTCGAGATTCCAGATCTTCGCACGTTCGCGACTTCGGAGCTTCGCAGGTTCGAGATTCCAGATCTTCGCGAATTCGATGTTCCTAAAAACTCATTTCACGAATTTCATAAACCTCGACGTTTCGAGGGTGATAGGTTTTCCTGAATTCCTCAACACTAGCCCCTCGGGGAAGCGGGTTGACTCCGACGATCCGATTCCACGAAAATCTTAGAATTTCAGTAAAAAAACGTCACCCTCGGAACGTCGGAGGGGACACGCGTCCTCCGGAAATCTCGCAACGGTCGAATTGAGGCGTGTTCGCGGAACTGACCCCCCTCGCCCCTATAAATAGAGGGCTGTCGTTGTTAAAAAAAATTCACCGCATTCTAGCTTTCTTCCTAACTCTAGCTTTCATTTTCGCAGAAAAGCGCCTCGTGATCAAGTGTTCGCAGCTTCAAGACTTCCTTAAACTTTCTACGGTATTGCTTTCTTCATTACTGATTTATAGTTTTTACTTTACATCGTATTCGTATTTTTCGTTGTGCGAACTTTATTCACGAATGTCGTTTTGTTATTTCTTACGAAAGTCATCTTTATTGTTTCTTACTTATATTACTGTCGAATAGGTGACTCGAACTAAAAGTACAGCAAGACCCATGACGATCGAAGAATTGGCCACAGCTGGCCTTCTGGCCGAGCCGGTAGTTCAGAATCCTGAGATCGCGCAACCTCCAGAGGGGCAGTCATCTCCTGCTGCCAGCGGGTCTAGGAAGTCGCAAAGATGGGGAGGTCAGGTCAGGCGATGAAGACGTCGGAGATGTTGATGCCAACATTAAATATTTAATCACAGCCAAGCAGTCGGGGCCTCTTCCTCCGTCCTTTGTTTGTGGAGAATCCAAAGTCACAACCAACATGATTAGAGATTATGAGGCTGCTGGATTTTTTTCCGCGGGCACCGGACGCGCCCCATTGGATAAACAGACTCCTACTCCCGAAGACGGTGAAGTCGTTGTATTCCGCGATTTCTCCACCTGTGGACTGAGATTTCCCCGCGATCTTGTCCTTCCTGCTATCCTAGAAGCTTTTTTGTGAAGATTCATCAGCTTTAGCCGACCTCTTTCTTGGAAGTGTCGAAGTTCATCTGGATCATGAAGACCTTCGGCCGCAACCTTAGCGCCGACGCTTTCGCCCGATTTTTTGAGTTGGTCATCGTTCCAGATGTCATTAAAGTCGACGACGGTCAGTTCTATGAGGCTCACTATACGTGCTGCACTTTCAACACTCGTCGACAGAACACGCGAAAAGGGATTACGCGAATTCAGATCGCGCCCTACTGCAAAACAAATTTCACAGAAGACTGGAGCTCGTATTGGTTCTATGTCAAAGCTGACATGTCTATGATTCCTGGCTACGAAGGTCCCGCTCATCCTCTCTCGTCGCCTATTGATGCCTTAACTGTTGTGAACACTGCGGCCTTCAATCATCGGGCGGCTGGGATCAGGAGTTGCGAAAATGCATTTCACCTTGCAAGTACCATTCTTGGATGTCGCGACATCATTGAAGAATTTGTTGCTGCCCGAATTTGGCCAATTTCTTATGGTTGGGCCCCGACTGAGATCGTAAACTTTAATGTTAACTGGGCAACACAAGAAGTTCCTTTCCCGAAGTTTGGCATTCAACTGAGGGATGGCCAGAGTACCAGTGATTTTATGCTTGAAGTTGAAAGAAGAGCGAACCTCATGGTTGGTGAATATACCATGAACGAGTATAAAGCATATAAAGCTTTGGTGAAGCACAAGTGGAGGATTAATCGTGTGTTCTCCGAAGTTTGCGGGGACAAATCTTTTCACTCTTGACGCCCTGGTCGCAAACTGAAGATACCCATGGTTGCTGTTGCCAGTTGCTCAGTTGCTCCCCCAAGAGCCCCGAGAAGAGGATCTTCCAAGAGCGGCCTTTCGATTGCCGACGAGACTACATCCTCTGGTGTCGTACCTTCGAAGACAAAGTCTCTCGAGTCGTCGAAATGCAAGCGCAGATCTTCTGAACAAGTTTCAGACGCTGAACTCCAGGCGGCCTCCAGCCTTGCTCAGATGAGGCACAAGAAAGCTAAGAAGGCCGTCAAGAAGGTTGTCTCTTCCGAAGTTCGACGAGTCCCCTCCGCTTTCAATGATGACCTTTTTGTGGAGTCCAGCCAAAAAGGTTCTTTCTTTTCTCCTTTGTTACGATTCAATTTTCATGAACACTACCCATCGGGTTCTGAAAATGAGTTCGTGGACATTGATTCTTTTTCAAATGTTGCTCCCAAAATTCAGAAGGAAGTCGTTTCAACTGTTGCTACTGAGGCTCCTGCTGCTGCTGTGGATGCTGCTATTCCTCAGTCTTCCCATCCTCAAGAGGAGGCATCTCCCGAATTCACGAGAGATCTTGATCTAACTGTTCAGAAGGGTGACGAGCCCATCCAAGATGTTGCCTTGCTTGAGACTCGCGAAGATCTCCCCGAAGGCTAGGATCCTTCTCCTTCTCTAGCCGCCTTTAACAAGAGCTTTGGTACGTCACATCGTGGTGAATTGCTAAGTGTTGGTTGTGAAGTGGCTAGAAACAAAGGTGGCGAACCCAGGGTTTAAACACTTTGGAAATCGTCTGTGCTTATTGATGAAACAGGGGAGGGGGTTCGGAACAATCTCTTCACCCGCTTGGAGGACTATTCGTGATTCCGGAAAGGAACCTCGCTCCTCTCTGAAGAAAACTTCCGCCTCCTTAGGCAAATCCTCTTCGAGTTCGAGGAAGAAGGTTACTGTACAAAACCTAAGCGCTAAAGGTTCACCTCTTTTCGTTAATCCTTGTGCTTCTCAGCTTTATGATTTTCTGCTTATGACTTTAATCATGGAATTTTTTCAGAGTTTAAAGATCTTCGTTCATACTCACCGTCCAGACTTGCAAAGTACCAAGATGACTATGCCCTCAAATCTTCCATGCTTGGGAAAATTGCTGCTAAACGGCTTATCGAACAAGAGAAGGTCAACAAGCAGCTATCTCTTTTGCCGAACTAGCGGAGGCCCTTAAGCATTGTCAAGACGGAAAAAAAAGCTGCTTAAGAGACACATGACGACGATTTGCGGCTAATCGAAAATCTTCGTAAGGATCATGACAAATCCTTGAAAACTACCGAAGATCTCCTCACCAACAACGCTGATCTGGCTAAGTCTTTGAGCAGCAAAGAACAAAAGATTGAGGATCTTGAGAGAGCACTAGATGAACAGAAGAAAACTTCGGAAAGAAGCGTTTCTGAGATTATCAGCAGGTTGAAGAACTTATTTGACGATTATGAAAGATCTCTGAACGAGTTTGGTGTCCGTCCTGCGCCACTCCCTGCTGACTTAGGACTTCTTGAGTTCATGGAATGGATCGATGCTGAATTCAAAGCACTCCCCGAGGTTATTTCTGGTGCTAACGATTTTGCAGCAGCCTTCTTTGTAAAAAGCATCCTGAAGCTTCTTCACGATTTCGACTGCGCGGATCTTTTGAAGTTTCGTGAGAAACTTCCACAATTTTCCGATGCCCTGAGCACCTCAATACTTCGGCCAAATAGAGATGTTCAAGCTATCAGGTCGAAGTTCGCAAGAGAGTTCTGGCTCGCAAGTGGGAAAGAAGTTGTTAAAAGCATCGCGCGTGCTAATCTTGCCCAGTTTGATTTCCGAACTATTCTATTCACTAATGCTAATTCGCAAAGTTTTCCCTTCTGATTTTTCTTATATCTCTTTCTTTGCCTCCCTTAGTTGATTGAAGAAGAGAAGCGAGGAAAGGGCACAGCGCCTCCAGAATCCTCTACCGAAGATGACGATGCTAGCGGGACAGACCAAGAGAACTCTAGCGATAGCAGCAGCAGCGGCGACGATGTTGAAGAAAGCTCTGATCATGAGGAGAGTTCCCCAAAGGTTGACATCATGGGCTAGACATTGATGAAACATTTGCCCCTCGTGGCCGTTGTGTACATATGTAAATTTATTAGGCTGTAACATTTTTCTGAACAAGCTGTCTTGTAAACTTTAACATGCGCAGGTCCTGGAAGTTGGGCATGTGCAGGATGCGATGCCACTATGAATTCATCGTGGGAATGTATTTGTTAGCGGCGAAGCTTGGCATTTGTTCAAGGAAGCTCATCCAGAGCAAGACTTCTCGGATTTCTGGCTTGAAGCTTCACTCAAATTTTCGATCGGCTACTTCGATCTTTCTTCTATTTTCCTTCTTTGTAAAGACAAGAACCTGACTACTACGAGCTCGGGCCCTTCGCAGATCCCAAAGACGGGGCCCCTTAGCCCCATTACCAGTGGGCTCGACTTCGCCTACGCGAGCGATATTGTAGAAGATAATAGCCGCGAACCAGGGCACATCGTTGAACTTTCGTTCTAGGAATTGTATTTCTCAATGTAATTGTTACAAAACCATGTCGAAATTTTTTATGCAATTAAAGAAATTTTACTGTTCTTCGGTCATCTTGATTATATACACTTTTGAGAAATTTTCGCGAGTTTTGAAATTACAAATACTAAGATGCAAGTCGACAAAATTTGTTTGCGAATTTTGTGGACTTGTCCTGCTTGGCATAATTGCCTCAGTTGATACTGCAACCCTCAGTTGCTTCAACCACGATTTTTTATGAATCTTCACACGTGCCCCTTGCCCTTTTTACGAAATATATTCGCCACGAAAAATTTTCATGAACCTGTATCAAAGAATTTTTAAACAACCGACACATACATTCGATTAGCTGCAATTGCCATTAATTATCATGATTTTAACTCAGGCTACAACTCATTGTTGTCTCGAGCCTTTTCGGTGGGAATCCCTTTGACGGTGGGATTTAGGCCAGAACTTGTTGTTGTCTTCGGCCTTTCGGTGGGAATCCCTTTGACGGTGGGATTTAGGCCACAACTTGTTGTTGTCTGAGGCCTTTCGGTGGGAATCCCTTTGACGGTGAGATTAGGCTTTCACGGAGCCTTTTTCACAAACTCTTCCACTTTTCACAATAGAATTCTGCCTATCAAGAAGCCTTTCACACGGAATTTTTTTTCTTTTTCAATGGAATCTCGGCTATCACGAAACCCTTTTCACGAATTTTTCTTTCACAATGGAATCCCGGCTATCACAAAGCCCTTTTCATGAATTTTTCTTTCATAATAGAATCTCGGCTATCAAGGAGCCTTTCACACAAACTCTTCTTTTTCACGATGGAATTCTAGCTATCGAGGAGCCTTTCACACGAACTTTTCTTTTTCACGATGGAATTCTGGCTAACCAGGAGCCTTTCACACGAACTTTTCTTTTTCACGATGGAATTCTGGCTATCAGGAGTCTTTCACACGAACTTTTCTTTTTCACGATGGAATTCACAAAATGCGCGATTTGGGGGAAGACTCTTTTCATACATATATCACCAAGAGTATTTACATAGGATCCGCCTCATTAAAAACCTTGCCTCTTGATTTAGAGCCCCCTTTGCAAGGAAAAGAGTACAGTCCTTCTTATTCTAATGCTACTACAAAAAAGAAAGCCAATGTTTTTTCTCCGAAATCACTTATAGACACATGATTCGGCTTTTTTGATTTCCTAGAATGTCAAATTGCGAAAAAAGGAAAAGTACTATAAATTAAATCTAGCTACTTCTGGAACTTTCAAGGGTAGTACCTTTTCAGGCTGTCGGCATTCCACGAATATGGTAACTCTTCGCCAGTCTGCTCTAGCAAACGAAAAGCCCATGGCATGTCTATTTCTTTTGCTATGAATGGCCCTTCCCAAGATTCATGAAGTTTTCCCGGGTTTTCCAAGTTCTTCTTTCTTTTCAACACCAGATCGCAAGTTTTGCTGTCCTTCCGAACCACTTTCTTGTCTCTCCATGCTTTGGTCTCTTTTTGGTACTTCCCAATGTTCTCAGCAGCTTCAAGGATTGTCAACTCAATCATATCTTTTTCCACTTTCTGATCAACTTCTTCAAATTCTTTTGCTTTCAACACTCTCATGCTCTCATTCTTGATTTCCTCGAGTACCATTGCCTCAGTGCCAAAGAGTAGGCGAAAGGGCGTGAGACATGTTGCTCTTGAAACAGTAGTGTTATGGAACCAGATCACTTTCGGTAATTCATCTACCCATTTACCCTTCTTATGATCAAATAAGCACTTCTTGATTCCCGAAAATATCAGGCCATTTGCCCTTTCAACTGCTCCGTTGGACTGCGGATGATACACTGATGAAAATTTCGCATGAGTGCCCAGTGTCTTGCAATACTCTTTGAAAGTGTAACAGTCAAACTGTTTCCCATTATCGACAGTCAGTTCTCTAAGAACTCCAAAGCTGCAGATTATGTTCTACCAGAAGAACTTCTGAATTGTTGGTGCTTTGATGTTCGCGAGTGGTTTTGCTTCTACCCACTTCGTGAAATAGTCGACAACAACAGCTGCGAATCGGCAATTTCCTTGAGTCATTGGCAATGGTCCGACCAGATCCATTCCCCACCTTTGCAGTGGCCATGATGGTGGGATCAAGTGCACTGGCATGGAAGGTAAATTTTGTTGATTCGCCGTTTTCTGGCATGCTTCACATTGCCGAACTAGTGCCTTCGCATCTATGTTTATGGTAGGCCAATAGAATCCCTGCTTTATTGCCTTCCCTGCTAAAGCTCTGGTGCCTATGTGTGCACCGCAAAATCCACTTGGATTTCTTTGAGAAGTTCAAGGCCTTTTTCGGAGGTGATGCACCTTAGCCAAGGCTCAGTGATTCCCGATTTGTACAGTTCTCCATTCACCACTGCATAACCCCTTGCCCTTTGTTTTAACCTTTTTTCCTCCAACTCATCTTGTGGTTAATAATGGCCTTTCAGATAAGCCATGATTTCTGCTCTCCAATCGGGGGTTTCCACAACATTCATGGTTTTCGGCCTTGATTCCTTGATAGATGGTTCTCGGATGATATTTCGAAGAACACATCAGGAGGCAATTCTTGATTTCTGGCTGCTGCTTTCGCCAGTTTGTCTGCTTCGTTGTTGTCATCTCTTGAAATATGTTGCACTTAATAACCTTTGAAATGCCTTTCCATTTCTCTGACCTTCTCAAGGTATTTCATCAAGACAGGACTCCTTGCTTCACTTTCTTTCTCGATATGTTCTTGAATAACTTTTGAATCCATTCTGATGATGAAGGTTTGCTGACCCAAGGCTTTCATCTTTCTTAGTGCCAAGAGTAAGGCTTCATATTCTGTTGTGTTGTTCTTGGAATGCTTATTGTTCGCGAATATGAGCCGTGTTGCGTATCTTATCACGATTCCCGCCGGATATGTTACCACCGCTGAAATTCCAACTCCCTTGTAGCACCAAGCTCCATCACACTGCACTATCCAAGGCGTAGGTATCTCTTCATCAAGATTTTGAGTTGGTGAAGTCCAATCCACGACAAAGTCTGCCAATACTTGAGATTTTATCGCGCTTCTTCTCTCGAAATCCACGATGTATTCTGAGAGTTCTGTGCCCCACTTGATTATTCGGGTAGATGCCTCTTTGTTTGCGAACAACTCACTCAGTGGTTGATTGGTGATAACCCTTATCCTGTGACCCTCGAAGTAGTGTCTCAGCTTCCTCGCAGCCATGATGACCGCGCATGCAATCTTCTCCAACTCAGAATAGAAGATTTTTGAGCCAGACAGGGCTTCTGAAGCGAAATATACCGGAATCTGCTTGAGTTTTCCATCTTTTTCCTTTTCTTCCACTAATACGGCACTCACTGCCGAATTTGATGCAGACACATATAGGAGAAGTGGCGATGTTGGTTCGGGAAGGCACAGCTTGGTCATATTGGACAAGTAGTCTTTTAGTTCCTGGAAAGCTTGCTTCTGAGTTTCGGACCACTGAAAATTCTTAGCACTTCTGAGAACTTAAAAGAACGGCAAGCTTCTTTCTGCGGTCCTAGGAATGAATCTGTTAAGCGCGGCCACTCTTCCTGTCAATTTTTGCACATCCTTCACGGGAACTGGATCTTGCATTTCTACTAGTGCCTTGATTTTGTCAGGATTCTCCTCTATGCCCTTTGTTGAGACTAGGCATCCGAGGACTTTCCCTTTGTGAATGCCGAAAACACACTTCTCAGGATTTAGCTTCAGATTCGCTGCTCTCAAGTTCGCGAATGTTTCTACTAGATCACTGATTGAGGATGCCAAGATGTTTCTCCGGATTTGAGGATAGAGGACTATTGCTATCATTCTCGAAAATGTGCATCCTGCGTTTTTCAGCCCCTCTGGCATTCTCACGCAACAAAATGTTCCGAAGGGAGTGATGAAGCTTGTTTTTTCTTCATCTTCTTTGCGAACTCTGATTCGATGATATCCCGGGAACATGTCTAGGAGTGAGAGCATCTCACTGTTGGCTGCATCATCTACGATTTTGTCTACCCTCTCCAAGGAAAAGTCGTCTTTCTTGCATGCCTTGTACAAATCTGTGAAGTCTACACACATTCTCCACTTTCCATTCTTCTTCTTTACTGGTACAGTGTTGGCTAGCCAGACTGTATACTTAACCTCTCTGATCACTTTGGCATCTTGCAGCCTTTGAACTTCATCTTCGACTGCTTTCACTTTTTCTTCGGACATCTTTCGAAGTTTCTGTTTCTTGGGGGGTATTCTTTCATCTGTTTCCAGGGCATGTTCAATGATGTCCCTGTCAACACCTTGCAGGTCTTTGGCTGACCATGCAAAAACATTCTTGTTTTTGTTCAGGTATTGTATAAGCTCTTTCTCTTCTTCGGGATTGAGGTGAGCCCCAATTGTGACTGCTCTGTCTGGCATATCATCCAGATACACTTTCTTGGTTTCACCATCAGCTGCTATCTCAATCTTTTCTTTGTCCCGCTTGGCCTCTTCGTAAGGTTCCTTCCTTTCTTCAGCTGCTTTCAGCTGGTACACATTTGCCTGTCCTGGGGTGTGGCCCTTTTCTATATTTCTGGCCTCTTGTTGATCGCCGAATACTGTGACGATCCCCTTGGGTGCAGGTTTCTTCATGCACAAGAATAGCTGCCTTATGACTGCGTCGAATTTGTTCATGAAACTTCTGCCGAAAATCGCAAGGTATGGGTAATAAATGTCGACGACATCAAAGGTGAGAGTCTCTGCTCTGGCATTGTCGAGATCTCTGAAGGATACATGAAGCGATATTTTTCCCACTGGCTTGATTGGTTTTCCTCCGAAACCTTGCAATGGGTATTCCGGTGGGTGCAACATGTGCTGGCTCAGGTTCATCTTCTCGAAAGTTTTCAAGAACAAAATGTGTTCCGAACTTCCATTGTCTACTAGGACTTTTCCAATGATCCATCCAGCTATGTTTACCTCGATGACCATGGCATCATTGTGAATCGCGGATTTCAGTTTGAAATCCTCTTCAGTGAAAGTGATTGGCACCTTGGCCCATTCTGGTCGCGCAGCTGGACCGTCATTGATGATGGTGTTCACAGACTTGAAATAATTGTTTCTTTGCTTTTTGGTTTCGAACTCCATGGCAGACCCTCCTGAAAATGGCTAATGGTCCCCAAAGATGGCAAGGCTTTCGAGTTCTGGGGTCTTGAACTTGATTCTGGTCTTGACGAACTATCGGGTGGTGGTGGTATGATTTCCCGAATTGGCTGTGGTTGCTGAATCGATTGGATTGCCTGCGACTGAGGGAAAAATTGTTGAGATGGTTGTCATGATGATTGTGGTTGTTAAAATTGCTGCATTGCGATTGGACTTGGTTGAGAGTTCATGAGTTGTGGCTGCCAGAAGTTCGGGCGAAATTGATTCGGCATTGAGGATGTGATGCTCATCAACGCTTTCTCTTGCTGGATTCTTGCCATGTTCTTCTTGATTTCTGGGCATCCTTCAGTGTTGTGTCCTCTTCCATGATACTCACAATAGAAGTACGGGTCTTTTGGGTTGTGATTCGTGAGTCTCGGGGGTCCACTTCCTCTTCCCCTTCCCCTGGGTGCGAATCCTCCTCTTGTACTAGGCCTGTTGTTTTGGTCAGGCTGAGAATTTTCCACATTGTTGATGTTTCGTGGATTCTGGGATTGTGCTCTTCAAGTCATTTCTCTGTTGCCTTACCGTGCTTCATTTCGTTCGGCCACTCTTTTGCGATGATCATCATCGGACAAAATGTACTCTTCCAGTTCATGAAAAGTTCTTCAACCGTCTTGGGTTTCTTTCGCGTCAGATGCTAAGCTGTTGGTCCTGGAGTCAAACCTTTGATCAGTGCCTTGATCGTTGTTTTGTCATCGGCTTCTGTAATCTAGGTTCTCTGCTGCATGAATCTTCTCACGAAGTTCCACAATGGCTCTCTGTCTTTCTGCTTGCATTTATACAGATCTGATGATTCAGCTGTTGCGTCATGGAACATCTGAAATGCTTGCATGAATTTTGTCTTGAGGTCTACCCAGCTACAGACTGAATAAGGTGGCAGCAAAGAATACAAATTCAGTACTAGTCCTTCGCAAGCAATCATGAAGGATTTGGCCAGTGCAACATCGTCTCCTCCTGCTGAATTCACAGCCGATTCGTACCTCATAAGGAACTGGCCGGAGTTTCCGAAGCCGTTATATTTCGAAAGAGAAACCAGCTTGAATTTCGGTGGCCATGGTGCAGTTTGCAGCCCTATGAATAGTGGTGATTCAGAATCTACAGTTTGCAGTTCTGGTGTGGTGAATCTTGCCACAGTGAACTGTTTTCTTGTTCTTTCATTTCATCTATCTCTCTTTGTATTGTTTCAATTTGTTCTCTTGCCTGGTTGAGTTGTTCTAGCTTTTCAGAGATCTTTCTTTTTGCCTGCAATTGGCTTGCGAATTTTTCTTTCTCTTTCTGCAGTTGTTGTATCTTCTGCTGAACTCTCTCTAGTTCTCTGTCTATGGTCTCGTCATCATCATCATCATCATCATCATCGTTCTCATGCGTTTGCTGTTCAGTAGGTTGTTCTTGAATGTGTGCTGTCTTCTCAGCTATTGCCTTCATCAGAGCTTCAAGTTTTACTCTCCGTTCTTGATCTGTGATGTTTGAAGGTTCGGGAACGAAAGAGATTTCATTGCCTTCGAGATGATGGTGCTCTTCTTGATCTGTCTCAACTGGAATGTTCTTCTTGGACCTCTTCTGTGGTGGCATCGTGAGTTGTTTTTCGGCTGAAACACGGTGGGCGACAATGTTGGGGGTATCCGAAAATTCGGATGGAATCCCCGAACACGAGAGAAAGTACAGTCGACACGTGCAAGTACAGCAATGACGCAAGAGGAGACAAAGAATCTCCCAAAGACTGATTAAGCCTCAAAAGTTGTGAATCCCTTTACACGTGCCCTCGCGCCCCCTTTTGTAGGGAGACGAAGAGACTTTTACATTCCGAAAACACCCTCGAACTCAAAGAATATTCCTAGTGTGAACATGTACATGAATGTCTTTTACATCTCATACATTTACAAGCCTGCCACTAGTTCACACACCAAACCCGGACTTTTTGAGACGACGTCTTTGACTTTGCTTCTTACTGATTCGTGAATCTCCCCGTTCAGGAAATCTTCGCGCGTCGTGACTTCCGAACTTGACCTCCAGCAGATTCCCGAATTTTGCAGACTCCCGATTTCGTGATTTTGCAGGTTCATGACTTCGGGTCTTCGCGAATTCGCGACTTTGAAGCTTCGCATGTTCGAGATTCCTGATCTTCGTGAGTTCGCGATTTCGAAGCTTCGCAGGTTCCAGATTCCAGATCTTTGCACGTTCGCGACTTCGGAGCTTCGCAGGTTCGAGATTCCAAATCTTCGCACGTTCGCGACTTCGGAGCTCCGTAGGTTCGAGATTCTAGATCTTTGCGAATTCGATGTATCTGAAAACTCATTTCATGAATTTAATAAACCTCGACGTTTCGAGGGTGACAGGTTTTCCTAAATTCCCCAACACTCACTTTATTTCATTTTTATATCATACATATTCATGTTTTTTTCTTTTCTCATTTTTTCTTTGTACTCACACTTTTTTTCTTCTTCTTTCTTTCTTTCTCTTTTTATTTGCTCCCCTTAAACTCTAAAATTGCATTGTACCTACCTCCTCCTTCATGCTTAGATGTTTGCTCGTCCTCGGGCAAAGAGGTGATAGAGATAAGTTAGGTACTAGAAATATTTTTTTCCTTTGGAGAGATACTTGAAATCTTCAATCTTGGCACCATCTTGCGATCTTTCTCGAATTGACGATCCATACTCAATGATAGGTTGTGGTCAAGGAGGTAAACACAAAAGATGATTTTTGGTTTTAAGGGTGGATATATGGTGAGGTTTGTGAGATCTCCGATGTGGGGATGCATAATGCCCGGATAAAAAGGCTAGCAAGATGATAGATACACAAAAACAGAATGACCAGCTTCTTAGTCTTGGGATGCACTTATATATATATATATATATATATATATATATATATATATATATATATATATATATATATATATATATATATATATATATATATATGGCTCTGGATAGGTAGAGCAACACGCAAGTGGTATTTATGACAAGGTTAGCATTACTTTTAAGAACAAAAATAAATCATCTTTAATCCATCTAAAACTTGAGAGCATATAAAAAACTATGGGTCTTTATTTTTATCATAATCTCCGCTAAAGATTAAGCTAGCATTTAGATAATTTCATATTTGTATTTTAAGAGAGTATTAGTTTAACCATGCATAAAACAAGTACAAAGATAAACAAAGCGGCAATTATAATCATATATCATCATGGCATAAACTTTGTAACTTTAACAAGGGTAAAAACTAGGTGGTGACTTTATTCATGATAAAAATAAAAACTAACACACGTGCTAAGTGCTAAGTGAAGGCGTCCAAGCTCATAAGCGATGTTTGCATTTCCTTCACCCATTTGGTTTGCATTGGTTTGCATGGCTGAGATATTTCGCATGTTTCTCTCAGCGCAATCCTCCAATGATGGCCACACTTTGTTGTTGTTGAGGAAGATGTGCATATGGCTCTGCAAAGCCTACGTTGGGCACCGCAAAATTTGGTGGAGGGCATGGTTGCACCATTCCCCCATGCTTGCATTGGTACATCATCGTAGTAACTCGGCGGCGTCGGAATTCCTCCAAATGGTGGCACATAATTTTGTTGTGCACCTCCCTCTTGGACCGTGGAAGAACCTCCTCCTATAATCCTTCCTCTTTTATTTTTCTTCGCCAGCACAAGAATTTCTTCCTCTAACCAACCTTCTTTACCCTCAAGAAAAAGTCTTAATCTTCCATGCGGAAGGGGCAAATTCACCTTGGCCACTTTGAAGCCTTCTCTCTCATCTTCACTTATATATTTTCCTTGCTTCATATAATCAAATACTCAGGAAGTCCCGGCTAGGAAATGCTCCGAGTTTCTTGGAATTCCCGGTCTCAAAGAGATAGCCAACATGGAGAGATAACACCCCGAGCCAATATCTCCCGAACCTAATGTTGCTTCACAACACCACCGGTTGATTATAAGATGAGTGGGGTCGATTGGTTGCCTGGCAATCAAAGCCAAGTAAAGCCAATTCAACTTCATGTTGGTTATCTTTGTCTCTCTCATTCTCCCCAAAATCCACTTGCTCATCCATGAGTGAAAAACTTGGATGATGGGGTCCCGGATACTATTTCTTTGTTGGTGTGCTTCTCCCGCGATCATACTCCAAAAACCTTCCAATGTGCCTCCATGCACATCCACTTGTTCCAGGGCTCCCTTTTGAAAACCAAGCAATTCCCTAATATACTCATAGGGAACCACTTGTTCAACTCCCTCCAATCGGAATGAGAGACTCGGCACTCATTCATCAAGGATAGGCGCCATGGTCATGAGAATTTCCAAGGCAGATCCCTTGTGGGTGTTTACCGACACTCCGTTGGAGAATTGCACCCGACCTAGGTGTCCCAACGTGTAGTAAATATCTGTATGAAAACCCAACACTTGGAGAGCTTGGTCGTCGAAATCGACGTTTGCCACAAGCCTCTTCTCAAGTCAAGTGAGCTTCTTCTCCTTCTCCATCATGATGATAAACCCATACTCGGAATACCATGGAGTGTATGGAGGTGGAGCGGATGATCGTGTCGAGTAGCGAGGTCGGACGGGCGGCTCCTCCGTACATCCTTGAGGTTCGGTGAACCTCACAACCGAGCTTCGTGTGGCCCTCATCCCACTGAGGAGAAGAGTGTCGATCCTCCTCAGCGGTGTCGTGTCTTCCTCCATACTCCGAGGAGACTCGGAAACTGAGTGCCTCCTCGAAGAAGTTGTTGATGGCTTGGACGATGATGATCCCTTCTTCTTGGTGAAAAGACTTGTAGCTTTCTTCCACATGGTCGCTGCACTCTCTCTCACAAATATATATCCGGGGTTTTCAATCGGTAACAAAGTACACAAATATTATTTGGAGTATGAACTTTAAGTGGAATTAGGATGTGTTTTGTGGAACCAAAAAAATGGGATGGATGGCTAAGTCTAAGATGGTTTTGAACTACAAACTTGAGCACACGAACAAAGAACTGGGCAAGTGACTTACCTGAGGAAGACGGGTATCTGGGGGCTTTCGAAGGGGGTAGGCTGGCCGACCTGGTCCGACCAGCCTAGGGGCCTCTCTGCTCCTCCTGGCTCGGTTCTTATCCAGTGCGCTCATGCTTGCTTTGTTGCTTCGTGACCACGTGCTTCACGGGGTTGCACCTTCCAAACGTTCTCATCCACTCCTTTGCTTGCATTATTGGTCCTTCCACTTGACGATTTTGAGGACCATGTGTGGTTCGAGGACCGGTGGATGGCCACTTCCTTGTGTGATGAGTGATTGACAACGTTGTGTGGACTGATTCTTGGCTAAGTATTGCAAGTGCGCGGTTGCGGCTTGACCGGTGTTGGTGCGGTGTGAAGAACAAGCGCGAAAGGTCGTCGCCGGTGAGGCCTCCAGGTGTGGAGAAGACAAGTAGGCTTCGTTCGAGGGACCCGGTGGCCAGTGGGGACAAGTGCGGGCCGCATGGTGGCATGAACAGCAAGATGAAGTCATGGACGGTTTCTTGGTTGAGCCTTAAAACAAAGGTCGAGCCGGGACTACGTGGGAGCCGAGTCATGAGTGGCGATTGGCGTAGGCTACATCGAGTTCGCGGGGTTTCCAGTGGTTCACCAGAAAACCACTGGGTTCCTTGGTTGATCCACAAAGCCAAGACCGAAGAACCAAAGACGGTGCTGCAGCAGTGCCAGACCGGTATGACCGGTGGGTCTGACCGGTGTGCGACGACGCAGTCCGGAATCTTCGAAGCGGAGGACACGCGTCGGGATCGCAAGGCTTGCGTCGAGGCTAAGCAGGTTGCGGTCGCCGGGCATCCGTCCGATGGAGAAAACTTGAAGACTTCCAAAACCGCCCTTAAGGGGCTTGTATCCCTAGTTGTTAGGAAAGGGTATTTTAGACTTCCGGTTGCCTCCATATAACCCATGAGGTGAGAGGATGGCAGACAATCTCTTGGAACCCTAGTTCATTTGCTTTCCTATTTTTCACTTCCTATTTTTTTAGGATTTCCATAGGACTAGCTTGAGAGCTTCATGGTGAGATCTTGTGAGAGGGTTGGATGATCGGGCGGCAAGCTAGACCTTGTATGAACCTTTGTGGTATGTATAGATGATTCGGCGTGGTTCCTCAAGGCCTTGTTGTGTTGTTCCCGGTTGTTCTTGGTGGTGATTTTCGGAGCCCTCTCTTGGTGGTTTTCTTGGGATGTTTTCGAGACCTTTCTCTTGGGGATTTAATGGGGGGAATTTGTGGGAACCCTTCGTGGTTCTTTGGGTTGTGATTCCCCTCCCAAATCCGTGAGTTAAGGGGCTCGATTTTGGGGTTTTCGGTGTTCTAGGGTTAGAGGAGGTCTTGGCGGGATTTCTTCGATTCCTCTTGTTTGGACAAGTTTTGGTGGGATTAAACTTGGCTATGGACTCCTCATGAGGTGTTCCTATTGTCCCCAAAGTCTTGTTCAAGCCTGTGGAGCGATTCGAGAGATCAAGGCTTGGATTTGGAGGTGTTGACCCGCGGGTGCTGTTCATCCCGAGAAGCCCAAGTCACACCGGTCTGACCGGTGCCTCTCACCGGTCTGACCGGTGCAACCCCTGTTGGGTTTTTTCTCGGGTGAACGTCTGTGTGTGTTCGCTGTTGTCCTGTGTTGCAGCTGTTTCGAGTTTGGGTTAGTTTGGAGCTCGGTTGGCCTGTTTGGTGTTGTTGGGGCTTTCTGGCTGAGATCAGTCTGACCGGTGTGTTGCATCGGTCCGACCGGTGTGGAGCCTTTCTGTGGAAATCACCAAGTTTTACCAGCAAGGACCGGTCTGACCGGTGGTGCTCACCAGTCTGACCGGTGTTGGTCAGTGGACTCGAGGTTTGGTGTTCCGCTGCGTTCTCGAGTCTGTGAGGTTGGAAGTTGGTTCCTAGGTTCAATAGCACTCCAGTGGCTACGTGGACTTGGCCAATTTGGGTAGTGAGTCGGAGACGTGTATTGGAAGTCGTGTTCGTCTTGCTGGAGTCCTCATCTCCTTCGAGAAGAATTTTTATCGGCTCCTGTTCACTCCCCCCCCTCTGGTTCGTCATTTCAGTCCTTCAAGTGGTATCAGAGCCAGTTCGGGTCTTTATTGAATCTAACCAGTCTAAGATCCAAGGATGGCGTACCAGGAACGAGGTTCGGGTCCTCCACACTTCGATGGCAAGAACTAACAGATGTGGAGTAAGCGGATGGCAGCGTTTCTTCGAGGAAAGTGTCAGATTCTTTGGGATGTCACGGTGGACACAGGCTATGTCCAGCCGATGAACTTTCTTGCTGAAGGATCGAGGGACATGTTCGACGCCAACAATAAGGAGGTCGACTACTTGTTTCGTGCTTTGTGTCAGCCTGAGTTCGATCGGGTGCTCACCGAGCACTTGGCTTGTAGAATCTGGTTGGTGTTGAAGGAGGCTCATGTTGGGAATGCCCAGGTTCAGGCACGGATGTATGCGACCTACCGGAGAGAGTACGAGAACTTCACTCATCTCCCCGGTGAGTCCATCGTTGCCTTGTTTCAGAGGTTCACGGTGGTTGTGAACAACATGAGGGCCAATGTGGACGTGCTCCCGTACGATGATCATGATAGAGCTGTCAAGCCCTTACACTCTTTGGATCGTACGATCTGCGGCGGAAAGTTCGAGGCCATTGTGGAGTCGGAGAAGTATGACACTCTGACGGTGAACGAGCTGTTCTCGAAGCTCAAGTCGACTGAGGTGGATAGGGGCATGACAGCCAAGCTCGAGGGCTCGACTGACTCCCATAGTCTTACCCTCGCCGGTTGTTTGAAAGGAAAGGCTAACACTAACCCATCCATCAGGATGTTCTATTTGTCCTCTTTGATGTCTATGCCAAATGAGGAGTTCGACGTGCTTGGAGAGGACGAGCTGGTGCTCCTGACGAGGCGGATCGAGAGGCTGAACGAGAACCGGGTGAACATGAGGAGGAACACGAGGAACATGAGGAGGAACACGAGGACGTGCTTCAAGTGCGGCAAGGCTGGACACTATTCTCTTTCAGCTTAGCCTCAAGAGAACTAGTGTAAGCATGCATCTCATCAATCTTAGCATGCAAAACAGGGCAAGAAGTGCAAGCACCTAGCAAAGCAGGTCTAGATTTAAGCTCAGCCACTTCAACCCTAAGCACATCTAGTTCCTCACACTTGGAGGCATGCTTTTCCTCGAGCAAAGCAAGATCAGCAAGAAAAATAGAGCAATCAGCACAATCAACCTCATCCGAAACAACAGGGCTAGCCTTAAGGGAATCAGTCTCAAGCGTGCTATCAAGCACCTGTGTTTCTAGCTCAGCCACTCTAGTCCTAGCATCCTCGAGTGAAGCTCTAAGCTCTTTTCTCATTTTCTTGGCCTCTCTAAGCATGTCATCACGGTTATCAAGCAAAGAGCCAAGCCTCTCATTCTCCTGGCGCAAGAAGGGAAGTTCATCATGCACCTCGTCGTCGGAATTAGAGTCCGAGTCGCTCTGTGTGCTCTTCTTGCTGCCGGAGCTCAGCGCCATGGTGCAGAAGCCGTCTCTCGCGGCGCGGCTCGGCCGCTCGGGTTCTTGGACGACTTACTGCTCTTGCGACGATCACCTTCGTCTTCACTGCTGCTCGAGCTCGAGGTGGAGTACACGGAACTGGAGTCGACGTCGCTTGCTCCCACCATCGCTCGGGCCTTGCCTCGGCTCTCCTTCTTCCTCGATCGTCGCTCGTCCTTGTACTTGTTCTTGTGCTTACTCTTGTGGTCGCGCCTCGACCGGTACTTGCCATCCTTCCTCGACTTGTGCTTGTAGCCGTCCTTGTTCTCGACCTTCTCCGGGCAGTCGGCGACGAAGTGTCCCGGCTTGCCGCACTAGAAGCATGTCCTTGTGTTCCTCCTCATGTTCACCCGGTTCTCGTGCAGCCTCTCGAACCTCCTCGTCAGCAGCGCCAACTCGTCCTCTCCAAGCACATCGAACTCTTCATCTGGCATGGACATCAAAGAGGACAAAGAGAACATCCTGGTGGATGGATTAGTGTTAGTCTTTCCTTTCGAACCACCAACGAGGGCAAGACTATGGGAATCAGTCGGACCCTCAAGCTTGGCAGTCATGCCCCTATCCACCTCAGCCGACTTGAGCTTCGAGAACAGCTTGTTCACCGTCAGAGTGTCATACTTCTCTGACTCCACAATGGCCTCGAATTTTCCGCCCCAAATCGTACGATCCAAAGAGTGTAAGAGCTTGACCGCTCTATCATGATCATTGTACGGGAGCACGTCCACATTGGCCCTCATGTTGTTCACAACCACCGTGAACCTCTGAAACAAGGCATCGATGGACTCACCGGGGAGATGAGTGAAGTTCTCGTACTCTCTCCGTAGGTCGCATACATCCGTGCTCGAACACGGGCATTCCCAACATGAGCCTCCTTTAGCACCATCCAAATTCTACAAGCCAAGTGCTCGGTGTGCACCCGATCGAACTCAGGCTGACACATAGCACGAAACAAGTAGTCGACCGCCTTATTGTTGGCGTCGAATCTGTCCCTCGATCCTGGAGCGAGGAGGTCCATCGGCTGGACATAGCCTGCGTCCACCGTGACATCCCAAAGGATCTGACCCTTTCCGCGGAGGAACGCACCCATCCGCTTGCTCCACATCTGGTAGTTCTTGCCATCGAAGTGTGGAGGACCCGAACCCCGTTCTCGGTACGCCATCCTTGGATCTTAGGGCGGTTAGAGTCAATAAAGACCCGAACCGGCTCTGATACCACTTGAAGGACCGATACGGCGAACCAGAGAGGGGGGAGTGAATGGGAGCTGATAAAAATTCTTCTCGAAGGAGATGGAAACTCCTACGAGATGAACACGGCTTCCAACACACGTCTCCGACTCACTACCCAAGTTGGCCAAGCCCACGTAGCCACTGGAGTGCCACTGGACCTAGGAACCAACACACAACCTTCCGATCCGAGAACGCAGCGGAACACCAAACCTCGAGTCTACAGACCCACACCGCCGGCGGACGGTGAGCACCACCGGTCGACCGGTCCCCTCGCCGGTGAGAGTTGGCAACTTCCACTAAGTGGCTTCACACCGGCGGGCGGTGTAACACACCGGTCAGACCGGTCCAAGCCTGAAAGCCCCCAAATCACCAAACAGGCCTACCGACCTCCAAACAGACCCAAACCCGAAACAACTACAAACACAGGACAACAGCAAACACACCCAGACGTTCACCCGAGCAAAAACCCACCGAGGATTGCACCGGTCAGACGGCCAAGAGCACCGGCCGAGACGGTGTAGCTCACGGCGCCTCGTGATGAACAAAGACCCGCGGGTCAACTCCCCCAAATCCAAATCTCGATCTCCCGAATCGCTCCGCAGACTTGAACAAGACTTTGTGGATAATAGGAACATCTCATGAGGAGTCCATAGCCAAGTTTAATCCCACCAAAACTTGTCCAAAAAGGAGGAATCGAAGAAATTCCGCCAAGAACACCTCTAACCCTAGAACTCGGAAAACCCCAAAATCGAGCCCCTTTACTCACGGATTTGGGAGGGGAATCACAGCCCAAAAAACCACGAAGGGTTCCCACAAATTTCCCCCATCAAATCCTTAAGAGAAAGGTCCCGAAAACCACCCAAGAAAAACACCAAGAAAGGGCTCCGAAAATCACCACCAAGAACAACCGGGAACAACACAACAAGGCCTAGAGGAACCACGCCAAATCATCTATACATGCCACAAAGGTTCATACAAGGTCTAGCTTGCCGCCCGATCATCCAACCCTCTCAACAAGATCTCACCATGAAGCTCTCAAGCTAGTCCTATGAAAATCCTAAGAAAATAGGAAGGGAAATAGAAAAGCAAATGAACTAGGGTTCCAAGGCTTGGCTGCCATCCTCTCACCTCTTGGGTTATATGGAGGCAACCGAAAGTCTAAAATATCATTTCCTAATAACTAAGGATACAAGCCTCTCAAGGGCGGTTTTGGAAGTCTTCAAGCTTTCTCCATCGGACGGATGCCCGGCGACCGCACCCTGCTTAGCCTCGACGCAAGCCTTGCGATCCCAACGCGTGTCCTCCGCCTCGAAGATTCCGGACTGCGTCGTCGCACACCGTTCAGTGCTCCTCACCGGTCAGACCGGTACCCACCGGTCAGACCGGTCTGGTGCTGCTGCAGCTCCGTCTTCGGTTCTTCGGTCTTGGCTTTGTGGATCAAACAAGGAACCTAGTGGTTTTACGGTGAACCACGGAAACCCCGCGAACTCGGTGTAGCCTCCGCCAATCACCACTCATGACTCGGCTCCCACGTAGTCCCGGCTCGACCTTGGTTTTGAGGCTCAACCAAGAAACCGTCCATGACTTCATCTTGTTGTTCATGCCACCATGCGGCCCGCACTTGACCCCCCGCCGGCCACCAGGTCCCTCGAACGAAGCCTACTTGTCTTCTCCGCATCTGGAGGCCTCACCGGCAACGACCTTTCGCGCTTGTTCTTCACCTGCACCAACACCAGTCAAGCCGCAACCTGCACCGGCAATACTTAGCCAAGAATCAGTCCACACAACGTTGTTAATCATTCAACACACAAGGAAGCGACCATCCACCGGTCCTCGAACCACACATGGTCCTCATCACCACAAAAACGTCAGGTTACTTGGTTGAGCCACAAAACCAAGACCGGAGACTCGGCGGGCGGAGACGGGATCCGGGGGCGCCGAGAAGCTTCGATGCCGGCGGACGTGTGGAGGAATCGCTGGGCTTGCGTTGGGAGGACACGGTCTACGGCGACAGCGTGGCCGTGCGATGAAGAGGAGTGCTACATGAGCTATTTGCCCCTGAGGGGTTGTATCACAACTTAAGTGCTAGGGGTAGTGTGGTCTTTTGCCTGGCCTAGAGGGGACTCATATATATTAGCTCTAGGGTTTCCAGGCAAACCAGCCATCCGAACTGCTTCTCATTTCCTTGCTCCACAGGGTTAGATTTTTCCTCCATTTGTAAAGAATCTGACCTCCGATTGAATGGAAGCTTTCATGGTTGCGCCGATTCTCCACTCGTAGCTCGTTGGATTTTCGTGTATTTTTCGAGATATTTTCGTCGGTTTTTCGTGCGTGGCTTGTTCGTTCGATTATGAGGTGTTTGGTTTCGCATTCGTTGGTGGGAATCATGGATAGTTGCTTCGTGCATCTTTGTGCTTGATCTTGATCCCCCAAACTCCGAATTCGGCCTCCGATTGAAGGATTTCGGTTGGACCCTAGGTTTTTGGTTGAGTTCGGTGGTGATTCGATTCCCGGCGATTCAGTTCGTTTGAGGACACAAGTTTTGGTGCATAGCATCCCCTAGGGACGCTTCACATCTCCCCCAAATCTTTCCTCAAGGGCTCAAGCTGTTTGGGAGATCCATGGATGGGTAGGAGAGGTTGACTTCACGGTTTGAAGCTCGGGCTGTTTTGTTCGTGCCTGGCGGACCGTCCGCTTGTAGGCCGCGGACTATCCGCACGGTCCGTGTTCTTCGCGTGTTCGTTCAGTTCTTGCGAGTTCGCGCGTAGATCCTTCGGGGTGTCAAAGTTTTGCTACGAGCAGTTTGTCGGACCGTCCGTGTAGGGGTACCGGACTGTCCGCTTGGAGACCGCGGGCTGTCCGCGTGGCACCTGTTGCTCGCGGACCGTCCGGGGACAAGGTGCGGATCGTCCGTTTTTCGAGGTGCGGTACTGGAAGTTCTGTTGCGTTTTACGGACTGTCCGCTCGAGGATCGCGGACCGTCCACCCATTGTCCGCGGACCGTCCGCCTGTGGCTGTGCAGAGTTGCTAAGCCCTTTGCTTCTTGAGTTTCGCTTTCGCTTTGGGATTGTTTGAGGTTTGTTCCTAGGGTTGGTAGGTCAGTTGTGACTACGCGACCTTGGCAAACTCGTATGAGAATCCTTGGTTGTGAATTTGGGGCATAAGCCGAGTTCTCTCATTAGAAAAGAATTTTTATCGACTCCCATTCACTCCCCCCCTCTGGTCGCCTAATCAGTCCTTCATACCCCTCCCCCTCTCTGGTCGCCTAATCAGTCCTTCATAGATCGAGATAGAGGAGGTGCTAGGCATGTGGGTGAGGAGGGTAGGGCACACTCGGGACGAGGTTCGAGGGGACGGCGAGCCGAGGCAACTCGTGAAAAATGGCTAGCGGAGGAGGCTGGAAAGCGAGGGAGATAGCGAGGAAGGCGTTTTGGAGAGACCGTTGGATCCATATTTTTTCTCAATTTTGTTAATTTTAGCTTGCCAAGGTGTTTTACAGAGACTCTTTGAGATGCTCTAAGCTTAGGAACTGCATGCCACAAACACTACTAGGATGATGAATGGCATAAAGGCTAAGCTTGCTAGACCCTTGAAATTCTAATCATTGCAAGGCTTGAGGGATAATTAGCTGCACAAAATAGTTGATTTTTTCCAAGGATATGTAACCACTACGTGAAAAACAGTGATTCGTAACGGGTGCAGATCGTCAGTGGTAACAGGCATAGCACCCGTTACCAATCAAGCATTGCAAATAACCTAACATCGGTACTACCAATCTATGCCCGTTACCAATCTGGATTATTGGTAACGAGCAACAATCTATGCTTGTTACCAACCTAGAATTAAAACTTAAGAAATAAATCAGAAAAAATTATATTCTTTATTTTTATACATACATGTATACACACAAGTATACAGTTACATACAACTATGCTCGGTTACATACATACATGCTCAGTTACATACATACATGCGCACCAAATCAAAGTAACCGAAAGTAGAATAATAACTACTTGGTTAACTTTACCTATGTAAGAGCAACAAAATGAGTACCATCATAGATGCAAGTTATCACTATTCATGGGAGAAGACAAGTCCAATAGCATGTTCAAGCAAACTTAAATTGAACTATGAACTATCGTGCCAATGACAAATGCCAATTGAACTATGAACTTTGGTAATTGTAGGTTAAAGGAACTTTCAAGTTAAGGCATTAATCAGTAAACATTAATCATAGAAGGAAGAAGATAGATCATATCCTTATACACACAACCAAACATGCTAAGTTTCATCCATACACTCAGATTGTAGGTTCATCACTTGTCATAAAACATGAAGAGATCGACAAAATGGGTGCTGCTGCGGCTTGCAGGATTCACTCACCACATAGCTGGAAAAGCAGAGGTGCTTCTGAATATGAGAAGCCTACTGATGCTCGAAACCTTCACCCAACAAGTCCTTGAAGAAAAGGAGAAAAATAATGGCATGAGGATGATATGGAATCAAACTGTCACTAAGTATGTTAACCTGAAAATTAACATGGCAATAACATGGCAGGAAGTGTCACAAAGAGCACTGGATCCACAGTTACCATTGCTTCCTATGCAGAAGACAAGTGCAACTAGCAATTACATGCTTAGAGAGGTTCAGAATAATATATTCAGATCAATGGCAATGGATACACTGTCAAATTGCCAAGACAAATAAAACAGTAGCATCAAGGTAAGTGACATATTTAAGTCACTGACAATATGCTAGAGTTAGCCATAGAGTCATGCCTTAAATTTAACTTACTTCACATTTAAATTGCTCTAGTGAATCACCTGACAAATCCTGATCAAGAAATTTCTTCACTGCAACCACCTGAAATTTTCAAGGAAAAGGCATCAAGAGAACTGAAACTCTCAAAAGAACAGATTCAGAATACTGGATATGACTACATAGACTTGGTAAGCTGCAATATATATTCTTAGAGATAAGAAAAGACCTTTGAAATGTTTGGTCTGAAGGTTTATGTGCATGTTAAAGCATAAGCATATGGACACATGTACATTCTGACAACATGATGTATATGGAACAGATTCATAATTGCCGACTCGTAGTCACATTGTCTTCCTTGTTCATTTTTTCTTCTACAAGTAAACTGGAGTAGGTAAACTTTCACTTTGCTTCTATTAGGAATAAAACCTGATGCACAATGCTTGCCTGCTAAAGGTCAAAGCTTATCCATGCAATACAAAGATGGTAACAGGTTATCAGACCTTAGAACTACATGAACTGATCAAAATTGTTGTGTCATTGGCTCATTGCATAATGCCTAATCATCTCTCTTGTTATCTTTTTTGCAGGCTCTTGTCATGTTATCTTATGATGTATTAAATCACACAAGATGCTAAATCAATATCAAAATGTCATGCAAGGATTTGCTGTTAGAATATTTGGCTTACCGTGCCATTCCAATCTGCAAGATAAACTTTCCCATATGAACCTGCAACGATATAAGCATAAGTATTATGGCACTGAATAGTCATAAAAACACAAGATGCTAAATGGATCTATATGGATCCCAGAAGATGAGATTTCAGATTTCAATGAAGTACATTGTCCAGAGGCGTACATAAGTACAATAAGACTAGCTATTAGATCACCTCTCCTCCAAATGACGAAACAAAATTAGGCTATATAAGATACTAAAGTATTTGTAGAAACACTCAGGCATATTTGAAACTAGAATGATACTGTTGTCACACATGAACACAAGACAGGGCAGCTCAAAGAAAGATATCTGAGTTACGAATGAAATATGGGATTGTAACATCACACAGAAAAAGAATATTCACATTGGAAACATGCTTCCAAAACAAAAACTGATTGTCTTGCTAAACTGTTAAGCAGGTACATGAGACCGTGTCAGTTAGATGTGGGCAAAAAGAAAATAGCACAAGTTAAGAAAAAAGTCAGATTTATACACAATTTTTGCCAGAGTCATACATAAATACATGGGATATCAAATTCACATGTCAATCCATTGAATTAGCCTGTCATCACTCACAGGTAGCAACCAATTGTTTAGTCATATAATCATAATAGGCTGAGGAGTGCAGGCAGAAGATAAAAATATTATGATTCTATCTTAACTGAGTTCAATGGAAAATCTCCACTCTGCATAAAGTTAAAGTGGCCCTGATAATGAATTAGACATGTAGTTAAATAGCAGAACTCAATCTACTTAAACTCTCTAGTTTTATTTCTGATTGTTGTGTTATGTCTGATCGTTTCACATTTCTGAGCCCCTGGTGGCAACCAAATCTCTCGAGACTGAGAACGATTTACTCATAAAAGGGAGGATGGAGTACCTGCGCGTCGCTGCTGCTCCCATGGGCATCCTCCACGCGAGCGCGCCCCTACTGATGCACTGCTCCGTGTGCCTGTGAGCTCATAGTGCCGCGCTGCTGCTTGCTCCGGCTCATCCACGCGCCGCTGCAGCTTGCTCGCCCCGCACGGTAGCAGCTCTCTCCCCGCGTGCCGCCGCGCCGTGCTCCATGAGGTCAAGTCCCTCACAGGGCATGCCCTCCCGGTCGCCGCGCTCAGGCATCTGGCGCCCCAGATCTGGATCTCGCCCTCCTCGCACTGGCCAGAGATGGGGAGATGAGGAGGAGGGGCACCGGAGATGCAGATCTCCTGCTTGCCCTTGCGCCGGCCAGAGAAGAGGGGGTGGGCGGGGAGAGAGAGCGGTCGCTGCACCGCGTCCGCTTCGTTACCACCATTCAGCTACCTCGACACCGAGCTCCACAACCGGGATCTGAGGGTATTGCAGCATGGTGCTAGGGTTTCGCGAGTGGGAGGCAAGGCCGATGAGCAGGGTGGTAGTAGTGACGGGCAGGTGAGCCGCGAGAGTGGAGAACTGGAGAGGAGGGATGAGACAGATGGGGGAGGGCAGCGGGCGCGCGCGCTAGCAGCGGGCCGAGCGATCGATTTCCAACGTGAAACAGCTTTCCCATTTTAATTACCTCGTCCCCCCGCACGGCAGCACCAGCGGCATTCCCATCGATGGGTCCACACATGCATCGCCGCTCGTGCACACCGCCGTGCAGACGGTCATTAGAAAAAACAATAAAGAAGTTCGAAAGAAGTGTTGCCCAAGAAAATTTTGAAATGCAAAATTCATAAAAATTATCCAACTAATAATCTATGCGAGGGAAGTAAAACTTAATATATATATACATATATATATATATATATCATTTTTCAATTTAAAGATTTATATGTATAGTTTATATAACAGAAGCAAAAGTTATACAAAACTTTTCCGGTAACAAAGTTATATACATAATTTATATCACAAAGCAAAATTTATCATCACGTGTGCAGGCAGACCCCTCATCAAATCTCTCATATTTTCTTTTTTAGATGCGTGCCCTATTCTCACTCTTCACTCCTCTCAGCACTCAATATACATACTTTTTTCACAAGTTGTGCGCATAATTTTCCCACAAGTTGTGTGTGTAACTTTTCCTTTTTTCATAAGTTATGGGTATAACTATTCCTTATTCAAAAGTTGTGTGCATAACTTTTCATGTTTTCCACGAGTTGTGCGCATAACTTTCCCTGTTTTTTCACAAGGTATGCACATAAGTTATGCATATTTGTTCTAACAACGAGTTATGAGCATAATTTTTTCTGATAAGTTGTACGCACAACTTTTCATAACCAATAATTTATGAGCATAATTTGTTCAAATAAGAATTTATATGATGAATTTATATATCTATCCACAATATTTGCTTGGTATAAAAATTGAAAAAGAAAAAACAATCATACCACACATGGATGACGGACCCTACATGTGGACCCACCGGCTGCCGGCCGCGTCGCACACAACCGCACCATGTCTGGTGGATTAACCATTTATTGGACCTTTAGTAAAAAACCATTTATTGAACCCACACACTTTTTTTCGGAAAAGAAAAAAAGAGAGCTTATCGAACCGAGTGCTCCGCGCGCGGACGCGGAATTGGTTTTTCGGAGGGCAGCAGCAGAGCGAGAGGGAGACGGAGGAGAGAGAGGGTGGTGGGCGGAGGGACGCAGGTTTTCTTTATGGACCCATAGGTTTTTACCGCTGGCCAGCGGTAACGGTAGCATCCGCGGTTACCGCGGTATACCGTTAAATACCGCTCGAATTCAAATTTCAAACCAAAACCGAAAACCGCTAGTTCAAACGGTACCCAGAGGTATACCGCGGTATAAACCGTTTTTACCGCGCGGTAACGAATTTATACCGGTGCAAAGAAAAAGACCATCCGGCTTAGAATAAATGAAAATTTTGGCATGGTGTTGGCAAAAATTATTGTTAAATAGCACCCCCAATCAATGATTTATAGTTATACATAGAAATACTACAGCAAACACAATAATACTAGCCGTGCATAAGTGAGTTGGTAGTTCAAATACAAATAGTTCATACAAATAGTTCATACAAATAATTCATACAAATAGTTCATACAACACAAGTTCAATGGTAGAAAGGAAAGATCCCCCAGCTGGGTCGCGGAGTGGTACTCGGCGATGGACATGACATTCAAGCCTCTCGTCCTAAGCAACTCACCCTTGTACTGTTGCCAAGTTAGGCCCGTCCACGTCGTTGTTGTATGCCACTCACCGACTAACAAGTTGTAAAAATCAGGGTCTTCCCATTCATACACCCATGTCGTCTGTGGATGCGCGTTGATGTCAGGAATGGGATAAAAAGACCGCGACTGGGAGGTATCACTGTGGGAGGAAGAAGAGTACGCTGGGTCGTATTGTGACGCTCCAACCGTTCTCCTCTACGACTCTGGTGCTCCATGGTCGCGATCCTGAGTAGCATGTGTGAATTCAGTCTCCCCTACGGTTAATCATGGATCATAATTAGCACATATAGTTAGAAACATCATACGTGTGTGTAAATGTAGATGTGTATACCTGTGAAACGAATTCCACCACCACCACCACCATCATCACCATCACCATCATCACCACCACCACCGTCAGTCTGTCACCATCACCATCACCATCACCATGTTCCCATACGGGGTCTTTAGGTCTACCTGACATTGTGTACTTGCATAAATGACAACATAAACTAAATTACAAAACACTACCTTAATACTATACCTAATGAAAATGTACCTAATTCCGAAACAAATCCTAACTAAAATTGGATCCTACCACAAATCCTACATCATGCCACAAATTATCCTCCTAAACCTAAAAGCTAAAGCAACAATTCCATTTTTACCTAAAGCAACAATTCTATTTCTACCTCTACCTCACAACCTAAATCCTACCAAAAATACTAAACCAAAGTAAACCTAAATCCTAACACAAATCCTAGATCCTAACACAATTCCTAAAGCCTAAATCTACTCAAAAGCAAAAAAAATTACCTAACCGCGGTATACCGCGGCGTCGCCCGCGGTATACCACGTCTCCTGCGTGGCTAACCGCGCGCCCGCGCGCGCGCGCGCCCCCCCCCCCCTACCGCGCGGTATACGCGGCGGGCGCGATGCCGCCGCCGGCGGCGCGCGAGCGGCGGCTAGCGGCGGCGGACGGGGCTTGGGGGGGCGCGGACGGGGGAGAAGTAGGGGAGTGGATGCTCGGGGGCACGCGGTTGGGCAGAAGCTAGGTCATCTAGTTCATTTGGGCTTCATGGGCCTTAACGGGCCGGCTCATGTTTTTTCTTTTTCTTTTTTTCAACTTCTAAAGCTCCAAATTAATACCAAATGCACTCAAATTTGAAAACTTTCAACACCATAAGACTCTACAAATCATGAACTATTTTTTGGTGATTTTTATTGATTTTTTCATTTTTTTGAATTCAAATTCAAATTTGAATTTTTGGGCCGGTTGCTACCGCTGGGTACCGTTACCGTACCCCAGCGGTAGCAGCGGTAACCGCGGTATACCGCGCGGTTACCGTCGGTAAAAAAAACCCTGGGTGGTGGGCGAAGGGGACGCCAGTAGAAATTAAGTTGATTGAAATGAAATTTCAGGTCCGGAGTCATAAATGGTAATGGACATTGTGAAGTGTGTTACCAAAAATATGAAAAGTAGCGGACATTAATTAACACCCGTTACTAATAAGTTTGGGTAGCACCGTGGAATTTTTACATGTAACAAACATAGACTATTGGTAACGGGTGTTGATTGACGCCCGTTACTGATCTAGGACCTTGTAACGGACATTGTGTGCCCGTTACCATTGTTGCGTGACCTATTTGAGGTTTTCAAGTAGTGAACACAACTCTAGAAGATTATGACCCTCAGTCTGATTCTTTGATTCGATCCAAAGCTTGGGGCTAGTGACGTTCGATATGGACACATTTTTAGTGCTATTAAGTGTCGTTTTGATATATATTCTTATAATAAGTCAACACTTAACATCAAATAACCCCATATTCACATGTGTCTTGTATTTTGGATCATATTGCAAAATGACAATAAATACAAGTCAAATTGGATGATTTGCACAAAGCTCACCTAGAAGTGTTAGCCTAAAGAAATTGAGCTATTAAGAAATACCATGGATAACCTAATGGGCCATGTTTTGTTTCATAGCCCAACTCATAGTCCTTAGGTGTCAACATTCAATGATCCCGAGCTAAGGAGACTTTAAGCGTGAAGAAATTGATGTTTTGGAAATTTTTCCATGAGATCAAATCAACACTAGAGATTGGCAACCCAAAACAACAAGATCTTTCGATGAAGATTCAGATATCTAAACAAGCTTGAGTGAAGAAAGTTTGAATACCAAAGTTTTAGACACCATCAAGGTCTTTGATTTCAGCATATGAAAAGTATAATTTGAATCATGGAGCTAAGAGATATGGTCTCAAAATACATGTTGCACAAAGAAGTAGGAATCAGACAGATTATCTTGTGATACTATTAATGGGATCTTAGCTTTGTTTCTAGGGACCAGTTTTAGTGCTACATAAATTCAAAATTGAAGATCTTTTCGTGCTACACAATTTAGGCACCAGTTTTGCTCTTTTTTGAGTCTGGGCATGGGAGATGTGGCATCATGAAGGAAGATCTGCGTAAAATGAAATTTTGGGCTGAGTAAAATTTTATGCAAATCAAGTTTGCTTATCTCCCAAGCAAGGAGCTTGTGTAAGGGGGGCGGACCACAACCAAGGCTCCTCGAGGGACAAGGGTATAAATATGACCCATAGGTGTATGTATCATGAATATATCCACTCTCCTCTGCACACTATCTTCAACGAGTGATTCCGCTCGCTATCTTCCTCCTGCGTGAACCTCCCACCATCGCTCCATCCCACCCTTCTGCTCAGCATCGTGCCCTTGCGTCAGGGCGGTCGCTGTGAGCTCCGACCACCCCTGCGTCTGCCACCTCCAAGCGTTCCGCCATTGTCAGCTCAATTCACCACAGTGGTGAGCTCCCACCTCAATTCATGGCGCCGATAGCACCCACTCGAGCTCGCTCATCCATTTTGCCACTCACCTTTCTTCTCCTCCGCGTGCACACCACGTGCTGGCGAGCTCCATCCACCATCGTTTCCCAATCGCCTATGCAATTGTGCAGTGGCGCTTCCTCCGTGTGCTGATGAGATCTCGTGGCCTTTAAGAGCCATGCCCTCGCCTCCCTGCTGCACCTCGCCATCCCCCAGCCACCGCTAGCCAAGGTGTAGACAACACCAGGAGGAGGGGTGGGAGGCAACGATAGCGGGAGTAGGGGAAGGTGCGGATCCGAGAGATGATGCCGCTCCACATGAGCCTCTAGGGCTCCCTGCCAAGCGCCATCACAGCCTGAGCCCAAGCGTAGCAAGGCCCCTCCACAAGGAGGTGTAGGGGCGCGACGGGAGGTGGGGAAGGGAGGTGGTGGAAGAGGTGTGTGGAGGTGGAGAAGGCGCGGTGGGCCGGCGGCCTCGACGAGTCGAGGGGGGAAACAGAGGTGGAGAGAGGAGATGGGGGAGAAGAAGATAAAGGATGACTATGACATGTGGGGCCTATTGACACTATAATATTTAGAGAGTTCAATTTTAAAGAGACTGTTGGTTTACCTCTATATTATAAAGTTTTTTATTTTTAACTAGCTTCTTAACCTTTGGGATTTTTGTCGTTGGATGGATGTTAGTGTGTAAGGAATCGGATGCTCGTTAGCCTAAGAGGGGGAGGGGGTGAATTAGGCAACTTAAAATCTTAACCTATGGCTTCACTATTTTTACACAAAGGTAAACTAGAACATACTATCTAGATGTGCAACTAGGGTTGTTCTAGTGTGAAGCTCCCATCCCAAAACAAGGTTTGCAACCTATAGCCATTCCTAGCATGTTAAATACAAGGGAGAAAGCCGCATGAACCATGATCCTTATGTATGACATCAATGAAGATACCACATGTGAGAATAACTAAGGTGGATCACAAACTCATGAGACTAGCATGATACAAACTAAGCTCCCCCTAAGTGTGTGCACAAAAAGATGGTGTGAAAATCAAGGGGATATTTAACTATTTGCCACTCTTAGCTAGGGTCAATTAATCCCTCTCACATTGACTCCTTTCTCATGGGTGGCAAATCTGTTGCCACTCGCCCGCATATGATGGCAATAGGTTAAATATTCCAAAATCAAGTGCACAACTACAAACTTGTAAGACAAGGAAGCTTAGAGCATATCATGCAAGGAGGTAGCTTAAAGGACAAGAGATAACACAAATGGGTTCTTGTTACATTACACTTGTAGATATCACTTGTAGTCTTTTGATTATTGCATACCTCCGGGGGATGATCCTCTCTATCTTGTTGGCACCACATTGAGATGAGCCACTTGGAAATGATATCAGTAGAGGTGACACCACTTGAAAGAAGCTTGCATAGAAGACACTCGGGGTACCACAAGGATTAGGAATGTATGAGTACATTGCCTTTGAACTTATATAGAAACATAAGCTCGCAAGGACATGACTCAATAGCATGAAGCTCATATTGCTATACCCACTCTTTTAGAGATGTTAGATCACATTGAGAGTGAAATATCATTCTCTTAGAATGAATTACCGCACCGGAACGCGTCGCCTAGGGACTACATAAGATAAGCTTGAAACAATATTAGTCCCATAACCAAACCATAGGATGAGCTCCCCCTAAATGTGTGCATTTATTGTTTGAATCACCAACCAAATGTATGCACATTGTTTATGACAACAAAAGGGAAGCTAACCCTATAGCTTACTCATGATGCAAAAAGATATATATGAAAACATGCACCATGAAAGAACAAGTGTAGCCCCTCGAGGATTCGCAGATGCCAAGACGGGAGTGCCTAGCCGCCACCCCGCACTGTTTTACTGATCAGCGCCTCGAGGGCTGGCTCGCCCAGGCCCCTCGAGGATTCGCAGATGCCAAGACGGGAGCGCCTAGCCGCCACCCCGCCTTTGTTTTGCGATCAGCGCCTCGAGGGCTGGCTCGCCCAGGCCCCTCGAGGATTCGCAGATGCCAAGACGGGAGCGCCTAGCCGCCACCCCCGCACAATTTTGCGATCGGCGCCTCGAGGCGGCTCGCCCGGGCCCCTCAAGGATTCGCAGATGCAAAGACGGGGCCGCCTAGGTGCCGCCCCGCACGGCCCTACTGATCAGAGGTTCGAAGCCTGACCCTCGACGGGTTCGAACAGGCGCCCCAGATCACCAGAGTCAGGGACGACGAGGGCACGCGCATTTGAGCCGTTCCTCGAGCCCGCCGGCTCGAGGGTGCCCCACATGTCGTGTTCGAGAGCCAGCGAGGGCAGCTAGCCGGGGGATCCCACCGAGGGAGAGCTTCTGCGCCCTCTGTCCCTAGCGAACAGGACCAGCCCCACCTAGCAAACCCACGCAAGCGCTTTGATGGACGTGTCTCTGGACCACACAGCCTACCCTTATCGAATGAAGCATGGGCGTCCACTCGAACCACCCACTAACAGCTCAACGAGGAATCCGCAATCCGCGACCCGACCGATGGGGGTTGCGGAAACCTCACCCTCCGTCCCGCGGAGGGACGGCGAGGGCGCGTTAAAAAACAAGTCGTAGAGCTCTACCCGATCGCCTCGAACGGGCCCAGGCTCGGGGGCTCGACGCACGGCTACACCTCCTGGATTGCACCCGCCGCGGATAGTGCCAGCAGTGCGTGCGTCGCCGAAGCCGGCTGAAACATTGCCGACACCGGTTGAAACATGTACCATGCCCTCTGACCAAGTATCGCGGTAAAACCCCTACAGGAGCGACCGCGCTCCTGCAGGGCTTCGGGGGCTAGACCCGCGGGCCCGCTGACGCGACCCCACGGAAAGCGTTCACAAGCCAAGAGGGAAGGACGTCCTATCAGTAGGCTTCAGCATCTGCGGGAGCCTTGCCGGCGAACCCGCAGATGCTCGGGGGCTACTATCGGGGACAGCCCTAGGGGTCCCCTTAAACAAACTGGGGAATCCCCACTTAAAACCCGCAACAAGCCAAACGCGCCTCGCTTAAGCACAAAGGGCATGGCCCATGCCACGGTGGCCTGACGGCCCACCAAGGCGGCCCACTCAAAGATCCCCTCGAGCAGGCTCCGCCTCGCTCGAGGGTCCGCGACGCCCTCGAGCAGGCTCCGCCTCACTCGAGGGCACTCCGCACGCGCACGCCCGTTCCCGTACACGAGCATTTAATGTTATGAGAACGGCGGGGCGGCGCCATCATGCGCCTGGGGCACGCGCCCCGGTTCCGTTGCGCCAACTCCCTAGGAGGGAACCCATCCCCGCTACTGTGGGGGACTGTGCGACGTGGTCGGTGCCAGTCCCGTGACGCCGCGCCGCCTACTCCGGTACGGCTAACGCGCCGAGCCCTCGAAGGGGGACCGGCCGCACTCTCGATTTACTTTCCCGTGACTTTGAAGGGTTAGGTCAGGGCGTTAGGCCAGCGGGGCACCATCTCTGCCACTGTCAACGGCATGGCGGCCGCCCTCGCACGTACAAACCCACGCCGGGCACTGTGGCAACAGCCCCGACGTTGTGGAGCGTGCGGGAACGGGACGCTGCCTTACCTGCCACTGTGCCCCGTACGGACCGACGTCAGCAACTCCCTCGAGCCCGCCTGAAGACATCACGGCCGTCCGCTGCACGCCTACCCTCGAAGCTACCACTGTTCGGGTACAAGATATGCCATGATGGCCGGATCGCGGCAAGGACCGTCAAGGCGGCCGCCTACTCTACGGCATGGCACACCACACTTCCCCACGTAGCTAAATAGCGCGGCATACATGTGATTCGCTCTCTCCTTGGCCTATAAAAGGGAGACGAACTCCCCCGCCGTAGGGGACAAGTCAGGACACAACACAAGGCAGAGCAACGCTTGACACCACGCACTTGCTCTCCAATTCTCCCACAATATCTTCAGCTACTCCACCAGGGACTTGGAAGCCATGCTTCCTCTCCCGCCTTGCTTGTAGCCGCCCCACTACAGGCACCCCCGGTGCTGAGCAATATAGTGCCTCGAGCACACCAGCACGCCGGGACGTACGGCCCCTCGGCCGGAACCAGGATAAACTCTGCGTCTCTGATTGCTTAGCATCGACCATTGAGGGATAGACCTCGGCGCTTATTACTGGTTAGTGTCGGGACCACATTCCGCACCGACATTATGGTTGTGGGGTCGTTTGTGTTTTGTTATTTGCGAAAGAAAATGGGTTTTCCCCTGGTTTTTTAGGGGACCCCTATGGCTGCCCCCGACAGTAGCCCCCGAGCCTCTGTGGTGGTATCCGTTAGGATCCCGCAGGGGCTGATGCTTGCTGATGGGACGTTCTTCCCTCCTAGATGCTGTGATGTTCTGTGGGGGCGCGCTACCGCACCCGCGGGTGTAGCCCCCGAAGCCTTACAGGAGCGTGGGTGCCCCTTCAAGGTTTTTTCGCAGAACCTACCAGTGTGCGAGGTGTTAGTTTCAGCCGGCGTCGACAATATTTCAGCCAGCCTCGGCGGTGCCATGCGCATGTACTTGGCACACGTCTGCGTCCTGTACATTTCCATGAGGTGTAGCCACGTGTCGAGCCCCCGAGCCTAGGCTCAGTCAAGGTGATCACAGGGTGCTCTTCATCTTGTTTATACGCCCCTTCGCCCGTCCCTCCGCGGGATAGAGGGGTGAGGCATCCACAACTCCCATCGAGCGGGTCACGAATTGCAGGCTCCTCATTGAGCTGTTATAGGGTGATTCCAGTGGACGTCCATGCCCCATTCGATAAGGGTTGGTTCATGGTCCAGAGACTCATCCATGAAAGCGCTTACGCAGGTGTGCTAGGCAGGGCACGGTCCCGTTCGCTGGGGACTGAGGGCGCAGAAGCTCTCCCTCGATGGGATCCCTCGACTAGCTGCCCTCATTGGCTCTTAAATATGACACGTGGGGTGCCCTCGAGCTGGTGAGCTCGAGGATAGGCTTGAATGCGTGCGCCCTCGTCGTCCCTGACTCTGTTGATCTGGGGGCGCCTGTTCGAACCTTTCAAGGGTCAGGCTTCGAACCCATGATCAGTAGGGCCATTGCGGGGTGGCAGCTAGGTGCCCCCGTTTTGGTTGCATCTGCAGGATTCATGGGTTCGCGGCTGAGCCGACCCTCGAGCTGCTGATCAGTAATCCTCCGGATTCGAGGGCGCTTGTGGCGCCCACTCTCACCAAGCGGGTCTCGAGGCCACTGGTCAATAATCGCACCCTTCGAGGGTCTGGTTTCTCGAGCCCTTGGCTTGGGCCTCGTGGCGGTTACACTTACTCAGTAAGGAACCAGGTCATTAAATGACCGTGGTTGTGGCAGTGTCGTGCGTGGCGGGCGCGCCTTTTCAGGCTGCACAACCGCGCGCGTGGTGGGCGACGTGGGGGCGGACGTGACGGGCGCTGCGGCCCTTCGGTTGCCACGCCGTAATGATCGCGCATGCACGCGCGCCCGGCTGTTTCAGTGCGGTGGGGCCCGCTTGTCAGCGGTAGATGCTGCCGCCTGCAGTTAATGCGCGCGACATGCGCGGTTTGGGGAGCACAGCTCCCCCGTATCTATAAATCCAAGGGGAGGGAGGGGGATGTCCCTTACCTCATCACTTAGCACCCGCTGCCCCTTGCTTCTCACCTTCGCTTCCTGGCTGCGTGCCCCATTGCTCTCGCCCGCTGCTCGTTTTGCCCCAACCGCAATGGCTCCACCCCAGCCAATCTTGGTGCTGGATCCGCTGCCATGGAACCGATCGATGGTGACGGAGTTCGCCTTGCACGAGCTCGTGAACGGCAGTCAGCTGGCGCCAAACGTGGAGGGGTCACCCCCGGCGTGGATCGTTCCGCCAGCGACGGATCGGGAGCCCAACCCGCCGTACGGCTACGTCGTCAGCTTCATTAGGCACCACGAGCGCGGCTTCGCCGCGCCGGTGAGCCGCTTCATGCGCGGGCTGTGCCACCACTACGGGGTGGAGCTTCACAACTTCGCCCCAACGCGATTTCACAGGTGGCCACCTTCATCAGCGTCTGCGAGGGGTTCCTAGGGATCCCCATGAACTGGGACCTCTGGGTCCATTTGTTCCACGCGGAGCTGCACACGCTCGCCACGGCCGAGACAAGAGTGCGTCGGGCGGTGTGCGCCGGCGGCCAGTCGATCTCTTTGCGGGACTCACGCAGGGAGTTCAACCTGCCTTGCACGATGACATCCAACAACAAGGAGTAGGAGAGGGGTGGTTCTACCACCGCAACGACGGTGCCGGCCTCCCCCCTACACCAGCAAGGTGCTGAAGGAGAAGGGCGATTCCTGGCATCACGGCGCGTCTCACTCCTCGCGCTAGGTGGGGCTAGTCACTCCTGAGCACATTGAAGGGCCTGGTGGACGCCGGGTTGGGCGCGGCTTCGGTCCTCGCCAACCTCCACCACAAGCGGATCATCCCCCTCATGGAGAGGGCGCTCCGCATCTTCGAGATGAGCGACACGGCCAACCCTACGGCGTTGGTGCGTTCGCGGCTGGTGCACGAATGCCTTTCCCCGGAGTATGCGGCCACGAGGGCGAGGCGCGCCATCACCGTGCGGCACAGCAACGATGACCTCTCGTCATTCGTTATGCTCCCCGATGCTCCGGCGGTGAGTAGGCCTCCCTTCTCCTCTTCATTCTCTCGCGATGCACCAGTGTGGTCTTGATAGTCGTCTTTCAGCAGAGAGTGACCATGGACACCGCACGATCTGATCTGTGGACGCCCCGGGCCCGGGCGGCCGCCCGTGCCACGCAGCGGCGCAAACAAGAAAAGGCGGCACACAGGAAGGAGAGGAGGATCCGGTGGCGGGAATGCCGGGATCAAGAGAGTGAGGAGTTCCGGCTGCGCGAGCAGCAGGGGCTCTCCCCCCCGGTGACTCCGAAGAATTCATCGTCGGAGGAGGAGAAAGAGGAGAGCGACGAGGGGTGCCCCCCGAGAGGTGGAATCCCACACCCCCGTCACCAAGGGCCGCAGAGGTGGTAGAGGAGCAGGCGCCTACGGTGGGCGCGGAGGCGCCGCCGCCGGCGGTCGGTGGAGGAGGCCATGCGCGCGCGAGGGCGCCGGCGAGCGCCGCGGGGGTGTCGGCGAGCGCAGCGGCGGTGACGACGGGCGTCGTGGCGGCGCCTCCCGAACCCTCGAGGAAGAGGAAGCGGGGCTTCTCCAGTTTGAGGTATGTGGCATTCTCCCCAGGCGCCCCTGATTTCGAGGGGCTGGAGCTTAGTTTTATGTTCTGCATTCGTAGGGTGACGCCAACCGTCCCCGCCCTTGCGCCTGCTAAGGCGCTTAGGTCGAACACGTCCGTGCCTACGAGGCGGCACTCGTCGAGAGCGCCACGGGCGGCGGGGAGCGCGACGGCGATGAGCAAGCCACCGCGCGGCACGGTCGTGGCCACGGGGTCGCGGCGAGGAGGCGGCGGCGGCGCGGCGGTGGCCACAACAACGACAACCGCCGTGTCACCGGTTCCACCAGTGCCTGTCCCCACCACGGGCGATTGGGAGGCCGTAGTGGAGATCCCCGACGACGACGCCCCGCCTCCTGGGTGGGGCCAATGGGAGAACTGGCCCGCGCCAACCCCCGAGCCTGCGGCGAGGGTGGTAGTGATGCGGGAGGACGGCTACGTGATGCTGCGGCGTCTGACGCATGGTGCCGAGGCCTCGTCGTCACGCGCCGGCCTGCCTGCCCTAGATGTCGTCGTTACACGCCCGGAGCAGGAGCAGGGGCACGCCAGCGCACCGCCCGCTCACTTCGACGAGGCCCAGGCCGAGCAGGTGTTGTGGCAAGAATTTTGAGGCCTCGCTCAACAAGACGCTGAACGAGGCGCTGCGGAAACATGGGGGTCCCGCGTGGCGGATCTTCCAGGTGCCTTCTTTCTGTTAAAATTTGGAGTTTCTCCCTCATCTCTTCTGTGTTTGCGTGTCTCTTGACTTCGTTTTCTCCTGCACCTTGTCCGCCGCGACAGGAGGTGGAGGGTCGAGCTCGGGAGAGGTACGGTCGCCTCACCCGATTAAGTTCCGACCGCGACTGGTACCGAGACCAGTACGACACCCTCTCGTGGAAGCTCTGCGAACCGACAACGGCTGGCTGGAGTACCGGCTGCAAGTCGTGCGGGACGTGTTCCTGGATCAGGGCGCCCAGGCTGCGGAGGACGCCTCCGCGGTCGAGAGGGTCACGACAGCACAGCTGGAGCGGGACGAGGCGCTGCGGAAGGCGCGTGAGGACCTGGCCGCGATGCAGACCGTGGCGGCAAAGTGGGAGACGGAGGTCACCTCGACTCGAGCCCAGCTCCAACAGGACCGCGCAACCCTCGAGGGAGCACAGTCTTGGTAGAGCCAGGCCGAGGAGAGGGCCAAGGAGGCTGAGCAGCTGAGATTTGACCTGGCGGAGAGGGCTACCGCGCTCGCCACGGCGGAGGGGCCGCTCCAGCAGGAGCAGAGCGCACGCCAGCAGGCGGAGGCTCGGCTCCAGCAGGAGCAATCTGCTCTCGAGGAGGCCCGAGCTGCCCTCGAGCATGAACGCATGGCGCTGGAGGAGGCACAGGGCCAACTCCAGTGGGAGCGTGCTGCGCTCGAGTAGGCGTGGGCCACCCTCAAGCTCCAGGACGAGGAAATCTCGCGGCTCGACGGAAGCTGAACTAGCTAAGTGTCTCCCACGAGGATCTGCGCCAGGCCGGCGAGGAAAAGGATGCGACGATCCTTGACCTGCAGCAGGCGGCTGAGACCGCGCGCACGACCATCGAGTCGGAGAAGAAACAGGTCGAGGGTCAGTCATCCTTTTCTGCCTTTCGTTTGTCTGCTTGATTCGTTCGGGATTCACTCCCAACTTGGTTTGTGCTTTGGCTTTCAGGCTTGCGGACCGCTCTTGGGAAATCGGCAACTCAGGCGCAGGCCATCCAGATAGCCTACAACTCCTCGCAACAGGAGATGGAAGAGCTGCGAGCCGCTGCCCTCAAGGCTTGCCAGGGGGTCGAGGAAGGCGAGGTGCAGGCCGAGAGCTCTATGGCAAGTCACCTCTGCGCCCTCAGCAGGCACGTTACCCAACGCATGCGCCGCATCCTTCACCTGGGTGTCCAGAAAGCCCTCGGCGTGGTGGCTTCCCACTACCAGGTCGACCTCGAGGCCATCTACACGGGCTATGTCGTCCCCGTCGGCATCGACGACGAGGTGGCAATGAACCGCGTGGACACGCTCGCTACTCCTGCCGCCAACGTCCTCGCCGAAGACTTCACGGACTTCCTCTTCCCGGACGCTCCTCCGGCCGGTGGCCCCAAGGCCTGAAAGTAGCTGGGCGTTTGAGCCCTTTGAACCTTTTAGTAAGGGTTTGAGCCGTGGGGCTTTGTAATGAACATTTGTTGTTTTAAAACATTTAAATGTTTGTAAATTGAAGCGCTTGTTATTTATTTTAGCAGTTGTGTTGTTCTGCCTTCCCATTTTCTTAGGTGAATCTTGGCTGGGAAGGTTTTGTTCGCACGAGTAGATTGTAGGCAAAGCGGCAAGGGGTAAGGGCTGTATCCTGTTGGAGGCGTGGGCTATCCCCGACTCGCGCTTCTTCGTCCTTTGGCTACTCGCGTCCCGCGTAAATTCACCAAAAGTTTGGGTCGAGGCATACTTAGCACATTTGCGACGAATTTTTGCGAAAAAATGTTGCCATTTTGGGGGGGGGATGCTCCCCGCAGTAGCCCTCGAGGGGGATTTGGTCTTCAAGGGAAAGCCGAGTCGCCCTTTGACTTTATTAATTCGATAGAATTTACATTTGTACAACCAACTAGGGTGTTGGGTATGTAAATAACGAAAAAAGACTTGGAAATCCTTTCTAAGGGTAGAAGCGACGTAGCTGTTGGATGTTCCAAGCGTTGGTGAGTTCCTCGTCGTCCCCATTGGCCAGCTTGTAGGTGCCAGGCTTGAGCACTTTAATGATGATGTAGGGTCCCTCCCATGGGGGCGCTAGCTTGTGGCGGCCTCGATTGTCTTGGCACAGCCTTAATACTAGGTCCCCTTCGTCGAAGTCTCAGCACTGTACCTTTCGGGCTTGGTACCATCTCAGCACCTACTGGTACCTCGCTGAGTGCATCAGGGCCACTGTGCGCGCCTTGTCCAATTGGTCCAGTGAGTTCTCGCGGGCTTGTTGGTTGGCGCCTTCGTCATAATCCTTTACTCTGGGCGACCCGTACTCCAAGTCCGTGGGCAGAACAGCCACCGCACCATATACTAGGAAGAACAGGGTGAAACCCGTGGCCCTGCTCAGGGTGGTTCTGAGGCTCCACATGACCGCCGGCAGCTCCTGGAGCCATTTTCGGCCAGACTTGTTCAGTCTCTCAAAAATCTTGGGCTTGAGGCCTTGTAAGATCATGCCATTGGCCCGCTCCACTTGACCATTGGTCTGTGGATGTGCGACAACCACTCGATCCACGCGGATATGGTGCTTGTCGCAGAACTCCAGGAACTTCCTGCCGGTGAACTGGGACCCATTGTCGGTGATGATGGAATTAGGCACCCCAAACCGGTGGATGATGTCAGTGAAGCACGATACGTCTTGCTCTGCCCGGAGGTTTGTGATTGGGCGCACCTTGACCCATTTAGAAAACTTGTCTATGGCGACCAGCAAGTGATTGTAGCCCCTGGGTGCCTTTCGCAGGGGCCCGACAATGTCCAGCCCCCACACGGCAAAAGGCCATGTGATGGGGATCGTCTGGAGGTAGTGCGCTGGGAGATTGGTCTTGCGGGCGTAGAATTGGCACCCCTCGCATGTGCGCACAATCTCGTTGGCGTCAGCGACCACAGTGGGCCAGTAGAAGCCCTGGTGGAATGCGTTGCCCACGAGGGTGCGCGGCGCTGCGTGGTGGCCACACACGCCTGCGTGGATGTCTCGGAGGAGCTCTCGCCCCTTGGGGATGGGTATGCACTGCTGCAAGATGCCTGACGCGCCACGCTTGAACAGCTCGCTGTCAACGAGGGTGAACGATTTGGCCATCCTGGCGATGCGCCTGGCCTCAGATCGATCCGAGGGAAGCTCCCCTCGATCCATCCAGGCAATGTACTTGGCCCGCCAGTCCTCCACGTGGGGGGCTGGCTCTGTGTCCATGGCATCGGCCTCGTCCGCGCTGTAACCTTCGAGTAAGGAGAGCACAAACGCCTCATTTGAGGGGTCCTCATCCGTAGGCTTCGCGCCCGCTGGATTTGAGGGAGCCCCCGAGGGTTCCTCTTGACTCGAGGAGTGTCGGTTCGAGGTTGACGGACGGTTTCACGACGTCCCGTGCAAAAACATTCGGGGGAATGGTGATTCGCCCCGATGTGATTTTGGCGAGTTCGTCCGCCTCCTCGTTGTACTAGTGGGGGACATGATTAAGCTCGATGCCGTAGAACTTGTCCTCGAGGGATCGTACGGCGTTGTAGTAGGCCTCCATCTTGTCGTCGTGACAACTGGCATTCTTCATGACTTGGTCAATCACGAGTTGCGAGTCCCCCCCTGACGTTGAGGCGTTTGATGCCTGTCTCGACGGCGATTCGGATGCCGCAAAGAAGGGCCTCGTATTCCAGCATGTTGTTCGATGCGGGGAAATGTATGCGTACCACGTACCTCATGTGCTCCCCGAGGGGTGATATGAAGAGCAGGCCCGCGCCCGCCCCCGTTTTCATCACTGACCCGTCGAAGTAGATGGGCCAGCACTCGGCCTGGATTTGCGGTGGCGGCAGTTGTGTGTCCGTCCACTCAGCGACAAAATCCGCTAGGATCTGGAACTTAACCACCTTGCACGGCGCGTAGGCAAGCGTCTCGCCCATAAGTTCCACAAACCACTTGGCGATCCTGCCCGCCACGTCCGGGTTACAGATGATCTCCCCCAACGGGAACAAGGAGACCACCGTAACCAGGTGGGCCTCGAAGTAGTGCCAGAGCTTGCGCCGCGCAAGAACCACCGCGTAGAGCAGATTCTGGATCTGCGGATACCGCGCCTTGGTCTTGGACAGCACTTCGCTGATATAATACACGAGCCTCTGGACTGGTAGGGCGTACCCTTCCTCCGTACTCTCCACCACGATGACGGTGCTGACCACCTGGGTGGTCGCGGTGACATAGAGGTACAGAGGTTCAACGCCCTAGGGTGGCGTTAGGATCGGCGCGTGGGTGAGCGTCGCCTTGAGTTTATCAAGCGCCTCCTGAGCCTCGACGGTCCAGGAGAATCGCTCGTGCTTCTTCAGGAATCGGTAGAGGAGCAAGCCCTTCTCGCCGAGCCACAAGATGAAGCGGCTCAAGGCGGCAAGGCACCCCAACACCTTCTGGACCCCCTTAAGGTCTCGAATATGGCCCATTCGATTGAAGGCTGCGACCTTATCGGGGTTGGGCTCGATGCCCCGCTGGGAGATGATGTACCTCAACAGCATGACGCACGGCACTCCGAAGACACACTTCTCGGGGTTTAGCTTCACCTCGTTGGCCCACAGGCAATCGAACACAATGCGCAGGTTGTTAACCAGGTCGTCCGCCTTCCTAGTCTTTACGACTATGTCGTCTACGTAAGCCTCAATGGTCCGCCCGATGTGGTCTCCGAAGACGTGCTGCATACATCGCTGGTATGTAGCGCCCACGTTTCGGAGGCCAAATGGAATCGTTACGTAACAGAACATCCCAAACGGCGTGATGAAGGAAGTCGCGAGCTGGTCGGACTCTTTCATCCTTATTTGGTGGTACCCGGAATAGGCATCAAGGAAACACAAAAGCTCACACCCTGCAGTTGAGTCAACGATTTGATCGATTCGTTGCAAAGGAAAAGGAACTTTTGGACATGCTTTATTCAAACTAGTGTAATCGACACACATCCGCCACTTCCCATTCTTTTTCTTAACTAGTACAGGATTAGCTAGCCACGTAGGGTGAAAGACTTCCTTGATGAAGCCGGCCTCGAGGAGCTTCCGCAGCTCCACTCCGATCGCCCGGTGTCCCTCTTCGTCAAAGCGCCGCAGCCGTTGTTGCACGGCTCGCAAGTGAGGTAGGATATCAAAGGATTGCTCGGCGACCTCCCTCGGGATGCCTGGCATATCTGAGGGGCTCCACACGAAGATGTCTGTGTTGGCGCAGAGAAAGTCGATGAGCACCACTTCCTATATCTAGTCGAGGGTAGAACTGACCCTCAACGCCTTGCCCTCGGGATAAGTAGGGTTGAGGGGCACCTCCTTGGTCTGCTCGGCAGCCTCGAAGCTGCCGACATGCTTGGCTTGGAGTCAAGGTCCTCGTTGACCAACTTCTCCATGCTTGCGATGAGTGCTTCATCTAGCGCTAATGCCTCGGTGTGCTCCACGCACTCGACGTCGTAGTCGAACGCGTGTTCGATCGACGAGCCCACGGTGATGACGCCTTTTGGTCCTGGCATCTTCATCTTGAGGTACGTGTAGTTCAGGACCGCCATGAACTTGGCGTAGCACGGCTGCCCGAGGATGCGCCCCTGAACCCCACCACCTCGAAGGTGAGCGTTTCCTTGCGAAAGTTGGTCGGCGTGCCGAACCAAACTGGCAGATTGATCTGCCCGAGGGGCTGGATGCGCTTGCCCGGTGCGACACCATGGAACGGCGTCGTGCTGGGCCGCAGTTGGTCCAACCAGATCCCCATCAGCCGCAGAGTGCGTGCGTAGAGGATGTTGAGGCTGCTTCTTCCGTCCATGAGCACCTTGGAGAATCGCGTGTTGTCGATGACCGGGTCGATGACCAGCGGGTACTAGCCTGGATTGGGGATGCGGGGGTGTGCGCGTAGAGGATGTTGAGGCTGCTGCCTCCGCCAATCATCACCTTGGAGAACCGCGCGTTGCCGATGACCGGGTCGACGACGAGTGGGTACTGGCCTAGATTGAGGATGCGGTTCGGGTGATCCTCGCGGCTGAATGTGATGGCGTCCCCCGACCAGTCGAGGAAGGAGGGGGGAGCCTTCTCTGCAGCGAGGACCTCGTGCCGCTCCCGCTAGCGCTGGCTGTTGGACATGTCCACAATCGGTCCCCCGAAGATGAGGAAGACGTTCTCCACCACCGAGAAGCCACCGGCGTCTCCATCACCATCGTCCTTCTTGGCCTCGCCATCCTTCGCGGCGGCACGGCTGTAGTATTTCTTGAGCATGTCGCACTACTCGAGGGTGTGGTTGACCGGGGTCTTGTGGTACGGGCACGACTTCTTCAGCATGTCGTTGAACACGCCGGGGCCTCGAGGGGCCGCTCGAGGGCCCTTACGGGCTGGGTCAACTGCGAGGGCCTCGTCCCCGTCGTCGTCGCGTCCCTGCGCGCGTGCCTCGCGGTGCGGCTTCTTCCCCCGCTTGTGTTTCTGCTGGGGCTCTTTGGACTTGCTTCCCTCTGCGGGCGCGTCCTCCACGTGTTAGCCTTTCTTGCCGTCGAAGATGGCCCCCCACCGCCTCCTCTCCGGAAGAAAAGCTGGTGGCGATGTCGAACATCACGTTGGAGTCGACCGGCGGGCTGCGCCCAAGCTCGCGCACAAGGTCTCGACAGGTCGTGCCCTCGAGGAAGGCGTGCATGATCTTGGACTGGGCTACGCTCGGGAGCTCAGTACAGCACTTGGAGAAGCGTCGTATGAAGTCCCGAAGCGACTCGCCGGGCTTCTGGGTGCACGCCCTCAGGTCCCGGGAGTTCCCAGAGCGCACGTACGTGCCCTGGAAGTTCCCCACGAACGTGCGCAACAGGTCGTCCCAGTTATGGATCTGGCTGGGTGGCAGGTGTTCGAGCCACGTCCGGGCCGAGTCCGCGAGGTGCAACGGCAGGTTGTGGATGATGACCACGTCGGTGGTGGCGCTGCCCAGCTGGCACGCCAGGCGGTAGTCGTTGAGCCACACATGAGGGTCTGTCCCCCCGTGTATTTGTCGATCGACGTGGGCTGGCGGAAGTGTTGAGGGAAGCTTGCCGTTCGGATTTCCCGGCTGAACACACGGGTTCCCGGGGGCTCCGGTGTCGGCGAGCGATCCTCACGGCTGTCGTAGCACCCGCGCCGCCGCGGGTGGTAGGCTACCACCACCCGCGCCTCCGTGTTGCCTGTTCGGTGGGCGATCATGACGTTGCGCGCGTCGCCTTTCTGTGCCTGCCCGCGTGCATCAAGGATTCGCTCCCTGACCGGCGCTCGACCCTGGTTGGCCGGTTGTCCTGCCGCGCCGCCTGCGTGAACGGACGCTTCCGGGGCTTGCGCGCCACCGCCATCCCGCGCGGCGCCTGGCGGCGAATGCGAGACGCCGAGCTTTCGGCCCGTTGCACGGCCGCCTGGTCGATGAGCGCCTGCGCCTCGGGCGTAGAGGGAGCTGGCATGGCCCGCAGCTGCGATGAGCTTCTGGCTCGCTCGCGGGGGTGTCTTTGGGTCATTGACGTTAAAGTCGGCATTGAGGCACTCGCGGCTTGCCTGCCCAACTCATGCACGCGTTCGCCGCGCGCGGAGGCCTCTCCAGCGATGGAGGCGCGAAGCAGTCGTACCGCGTGGTACTCTCCACGAGCTTTGCCTCACGCTCGCGCTCTTGAGCCAGCTGCGCATTGATGTCGGCGCCTCTTGCTGGTGAGGTCGGGGGTGCGCTCGGCTCCGGGTTCTGGGGTACGCCAACCCCCGGGTTTCGGGAGGCTTCTCCGTCGCCGGCCCCTGCCGTGTTCGTGCCATCGGCCTGGTCGTCGACGACCACCATGAAGCACTCACGCGTGGGGTCGTAGCTCCCGGCGCTGGAGTCATCGGAGCAGTCGAACCAGTAGTCCGCGGCGTCGAGGAACCGCTGGAACATCACTGGGTCTGGCACGCCGGAGAAGTCCCACTCCGCGTACCCATGCGAGGTGGCGGGTGGCAGCTCGCTGGCGGAGCCGTGGTAGGACTCGTCGTTGGTGGTGGCGATGAGGTTCCTAACTGCTAGGAAATGGTGGCCGGGGAGGTCCTCGTACGCCGCCACGTCGGCGCTGGCAGACGAGGCGTACGCTGTCGCAGCATTGCGCATCCCTTGGGGGAACCGCGGCTCCGGAACCACGCGCTCCCCCGCTGGTGTTGCCGCCGTCTCGGCCGGCGGGTGCGTCGCATTGTGAGGGCGACGCGAGCGGCCCGACGTCGTTCCATCCACGCCCGACGAGAGCGCCGGCGGAGCGTCGTCGGCGTCGAGGTGCCGAAGGGCCGTAGCGTCCGCTTGGGCGGGTGCCGCGGCGTCAGCAGCGGGCATGACGGGAACCGGTCCTGGCCCGGTCGACCGCCACGGGTGGAGCTCGGCGCGGTTGGTGATGCGCATGAGGTAGTCGTTCCCCATGTCTTGAAAGTTCAGGCTCCCGAACCAGATTTCGAATTCGGCTGGGAGGGGTCCGAGATGCCCATGGAGTACCTCTCGGACCTGTACTTGGTGCGGATCACCATCGAGATGGCTGGCAGAAAGCTGATCTTCAGCGCAGCCCCCTACCTGGCGCGCCAACTGTCGGTGCGGAAAGTAGTCTCGACACTAACTAGTAAGAGAGCTGAGATCTATCTCTCGATGGCCGGTGCTAAGCAACTAGTGACACGAGGTTTATCCTGGTTCCGGCCAGGGCCGTACGTCCAGCAGTGGTGTGCTCGAGGCACTGTATTGCGCTGCACCGTAGTGCTTGCAGAGGGGAGCTGCAAGCGAGGTGGGAGAGGAGGCGAGGTCTCCAAGTCCCTGAGGTTTGATTGAGGCGAAATGCCAATATCGTGGTGAAGGCGGCGAGCGTGTAAGTGTGCTCTCCGTCGTCGCCCCCTGCGGCTGGGGGACTGCCTCCTCCTTTTATAGGCCAAGGGGAGGCAGCTTACAATCGTGCCACACTGTTCTAATTACGTGTAGCGGTATGGTGTGTAGCACCGCGGAGTAGACGTTCGTCCTGGCGAATCTTGCTTCCGGCAGAGCGTCGTGGCATGCCCTCTATCCGGCAGGCGGAGTCTCACCCGAGGGGGTGTCCAGCCCTCGAACGAGGCGGAGTCTCGCTCGAGGGGGTGTCTAGCCCTCGAGCGAGGCAAACTATCACCCGAGGGGGTGTCCAGCCCTCGAGCGAGGCGGAGTCTCGCCCGAGGGGGCGCCCAACCCTCGAGCGAGGTGAAGTTTCATTAGTGCGGTGCTGTGTCCCTCGAGCGGAACGGGGTTTCACCCGAGAGGGGCTGGAGCTGACTGTTTTGGTGGGCCACTGAGGCCGCCAGGTCTATGGGCTCCTACCCTGCTGGGTCGTGATCGTCTCGGACGTGTTTTATGGTTGTGGGGTCGTTTGCGTTTTGTTATTTGCGAAAGAAAATGGGTTTTCTCCCGGTTTTTTAGGGACCCCTATGTCTGTCCCGACAGGCTCCTTCTTCCTCAAGCCACGGTGGAATGCCGTTCAGCCAGCATACAGAAGGATACTCCATCGTGACCTCCTTTACACATTTATCAGCTAGAGAGTTCGCTTCTCTATGAGTAAAACAAACTTTAAAACAAAGTCCCGCTATTACTGATCTATCCATACACGTCGAGTTTAGGGCATTCACCAGCACGGAGCTATCAGATTCCAAAATGATCTTGGTAGCCCCCAACTGACCTGCTAGCTGCAGGCCATCATATGCAGCTGCTGCCTCTGCCACAAGGGCTTCTTGCATTGGACCGAGCCACCTTGCTTGTGACCCCCGGACCTGACCAAGATGATCCCGGAGAACTGCTGCCCCAGCTCCCCGTCCATTGCAGCTGTCAAACGCTCCATCAGTATTAAGTTTCATCCACCCTTCCTCCGGCGGTCGCCATCTCGCCCTCGCTCTGCGCACTTCTTGCTCGCCCCTATTGCTCAGGCATAGCATATCTTCCACAGTTCGGGCCACATACTTCGACGATGCCACCGGATTCCATTGTTTCCGTCCATGCACACGGTTATTGCGATCTGTCCACAGCGCCCAAGCCCCACATACGAAAACTACTGCCTCATCCCTGGTGCATTTAGAACCCATCAGGAGATCAGTCGCCCATGTTAGTGGATGCAACGGTGGCAGCTTCCCTCCCGGAATCTCCTTGACTGCTGCCCAGAAACGTCGCTCCTAGGGACAGTCCACCATGACATGGAACAAGGACTCTGATGGATTACCACAAGCCTCACAGTTGTCATCCTTCAGGATATGTCGCCTTGAGAGCTCAGCATTGGACGGAAGAAAGCCACGGATCACCCGCCACCAAAAAATCCTCACCTTCGGAGGCACCTTATGCTTCTTCAAGGCAATCCACCATTTACCAGCCTCCAATGTCGCGACACCTCCTTCTTTCTCACGCAATAATCTTGATTGTTCCTCTTTCAGGATCCTATATGCTGATCTGACAGAGTAAGAACCACCTCTTTCAGGTGCCCATGCAAGAACGTCAGCAGGCATGGTCTGACTTGGCCGAATTATTAGTATCTCCCCTGCATCAATCCGAATGAAGGACTGCAAGATCAGTTGCTCATCCCACTTTCTACCCCCCCCCCCCCTCTTCCATAAGCTCATCAACTGTATTGACCACCACACCTGGAAATCGAACACGTGGTTTAAACCCCTTAATTCTAGTGATCCAACCATCATGCCAGATGTTCACCGAAGTTCCAGGGCCAATTCGGCTGATAAGGCCCTTTTTCAGAACATCCCTCCCATATGATAGCTCGCCAAGTCTCGAACTCCTTTTCCTCCTTGTAGCTGCGAGGAAATTAGTATTAGGGTAATATTTGCCCTTCAAAACCCTCGAGCAAAGTGCATTTGGCCGGTCAAGGAGCCGCCAGCCCTGCTTCCCTAGCATTGCCTGATTAAAAAGATTCATATCACGAAAACCCATTCCTCCCTCAGTTTTTGGGTCTGTCAGATTACTCCATCTGAGCCAATGAATCTTGTGATTGTCAACTGAAGTGCCCCACCAGTAATTCGAGATGAAAGTTCTCATTTTCTTGCAAATCCCAGCTGGTAGCTTGAAGCAGCTCATAGGATAGGTTGGGACTGCCTATGCATTCGCTTTAATCAGCATTTCCTTTCCAGCACAACTCAGTAAATTTTCACTCCAACCACATATGAAGTTCCTGATTTTATTTGGAATATATTCAAACACTCCATCAGAAACCTTTCCGGCTGAAGTTGGAAGTCCCAAATATTTCTCTCCTAGTGCCTCAACATTGATCTGCAGGAAATCGTGCATAGTAGTCTTCACTTCCTGCCCATAGTTTGCACTAAAGAAAAATCGCAGATTTTTGTGTATTCACTAGCTGACCTGAACCCCGGTGATACTCATCTAGTATTTGAGCTACCCGGCCAGCACTCCTTTCTAAAGCCTCTGAGAAAATCAAGCAATCATCTGCAAATAAAAGGTGTGAGATCCAAGGAGCATGTATACCAACTCTAACTCCCCGAGCAAGATATCTTGGACCAACTCCCTTTAACATACTAGATAAGCCTTCTACACATAAGAGGAACAGATAGGGAGATATAAGGTCTCCCTGTCGTATCCCTCGTGAGGGTTTAAAGACCTCAGAGAATTGCCCATTAACCCTCACCGAGAATGACACAGATGTCACACACCTCATCACCAGATTTGTCCACCTTTCTGAAAAGCCAAGAGCAGACATGATGCACCGAAGGTACTGCCATTCCACTTTATCGTATGCCTTTGCCATATCAAGCTTAATAGCGTAGGCACTAGAGTTCCATTTCTTGTTCCCAAGGTAGTGAATACATTCATACGCGATCAACACATTGTCTGTAATTAATCTCCCAGGAACAAAGGCGCTCTGCTCCTCTGATATAATCTCATCAAGAAATCCCCTCATTCTAATAGCCATCGACTTTGAGCATATCTTATACAGCACATTGCAAAGGGAGATGGGCCGATACTGTGATAGCTGTTGTGGATTCGCCACTTTAGGAATAAGCACCAACAATGTCCGGTTCACCTCCTCCGGCATCTCCCCTCCATTGAGGAAGTCCAGCACCGCCATTGTGACACTCTCCTTAAAGGTACCCCAATAACGTTGAAAAAACCCGACATTAAAGCCATCTGACCCCGGTGCTTTCCCTAGATGCATCATGAATAGCGTCGTCCCCACCTCCTCCGGCGTGAAGGCTCTATCTAGCACCATATTCATCTCATCAGTCACCTTCCGAGGAGCATGGCAGCAATCAATTTCTGGGTCGAGCTCTTCCTAGGCTGAAAATAGTTGCTGGTAGAAATCAGTTGCCAGCATTTCCAGCTCCTGTTGGGATGTTGCTTCCGAGCCATCTCCCCTTTTAAGTACTCGGATTCGATTAGTGTGTCCACGTGCACACGCCTTGGCCTGGAAAAAACTCGTATTTTGGTCACCTTCCTTCAGCCATGTGATGCGCGACCGCTGACGTTCCATTGCCTCGTCCCTTGCCAAGAGTTCCGAGTGACCCTCCACTAGCTTCCGTTCCTTAACAGTTGGGCCACGATATAGAGTAGAGTTGCGTTCCTCTTCAATCGCCTCCCTGGTTGCTTTCACTTGCTTTTTTACAGCCCCGAAAACATCCTGATCCCATACCCGGAGGGAGCCCTGCAGAGAGTGAATGGATGCACTCACCCTCTCAAGATTAGGTGCTGGTCTTCCCGGATCCCAGACTTGCTTGACAAAATCGATATATTCCTCATGTCGAAACCACATTCCTCACAACGGAAGGGGTTACACCGTTTCCGGGGTGCGGAGGTTACGGACATCCGTTTGTTGTGCCTGTTTACTCCTCTTCGGCCACCGAGAGGATAAAAAATAGAGATTGCTTTGAACACTCATTAGTCACTATAAGATACAGTTCGCTGCATACAAATAGCATTCCCATTCCACTACGTGCGCGCACATGCTGCTGGAAGAGGAGAGCCTCCGAACCCGGCATCGCTAGAGATCCTGCTCGGTGTAGCGAGGTTATTAGGTTTTTGTGTAGCGCAACAAGTGTGCGACTGCTCAATGATCTTCCTCCAGTTGCTCGTTGTACAACTACTTCCCGGCGGCAAGTGATTGGAGTACGACTACTTCCCTGTGGACGCAACGGCACTGCGAACATCTTCCTGCGTCAACTGTGAACGACTACATCAAACAACTCATCATGATGAATGATGGGAATGGAGCAGCTAGTGCCTCCGGCATCGGTCCCTCCGCATGGTATACATTTATATTGTTCTTTTTATTTACTAGTTTTCTAGTTTGGTTAACTCGTAATAAAATGGAATATATAAATGTCATCACAATATTGCTGCTATATTCATAGATTAAATTTAACAAGAATTTTGCCTATTTTTCTGACAATCCAAAAACTTGAAATACAATTTTCTGTTAGAGGTTTTGCTGCTGCATTAAAACCGGAACCGTTCAATGGAACTTTTTACAGGAGGTGGCATGCTAGGATGATATTGTGGTTATCTGCTATGAACTGCTATCACACTGCACAGGGAAAGCCGGAACAATTTACTCTAGAGGAGGAGAGCTCGTTCGAGACGGCTGATGACCTGTTTCGTGGTGTTGTCATTAGCGCTCTTGATGCCAAGTATATTGATTCCTATATCACACACACTACTGCAAAAGAGTTGTTGTAACACCCGAAAATTCCATCACAATAAAATATTGTTAGCAACATGGCTTAGTTTTATTTTTCTAAGGATTTAATAAATTTGAATAAATAAATTTGCCTTTAATTAAATTAAACAACAATTAATAATTAGAATCAAACAAGTGTTTGTGCATCATGTTGAAATGCATGAGTTTTGATTGTGGTGTGGTTTTAAAAGTCTTAAAAAAATTTAAAAAAATTTTGAGAGAAAGTCCTTAAAAATAATTGTGAAAAAGTTTGTAAAATTGGTGTGAAAGTTTGAATTAAAAATGATGAAAGTTTGAATTTAAAAATGTTTGAAAACTTGTTTAAAAGGTTTTTCTAAAAGTCTTAAAATAGTTGGTGAATTTGTGTTAAAATTTGATTTGAAAGTTTTGAATTTAATTGGTTGAAAAGGATTTGAAAAGAAAAAAAAAAGAAAAAAACAAAACCTAACCTACAACCCAGCCAGCACCCGCGGCCCATCCTCTTTCGGCCCACAGCCGGCCCACCCCGCCGCCTCCCTCCCTCTCCCTCTCTCACCCGGCGACGTGTGGGGCCCACACGTCGGGGGCTTCCCCCTACCTCCCGGCCCCGCGCCCCCCCCCTTCCCCGCCGCCGCGGCGCGCCCCGCACCCCGGCGCGCCTCCCTCGCCTTCCCGCGCCGCTCCACCTCCCCCACCGGCGCGCCGCTCCACCTCCCCGCGCACTCACCCACCGCCGCCCGCCCCTCTTCCCCTCCCCGTAACGGACGCCGCCCGCACCGAGCGCCATTAATGGCGCCGGCCGCCCATCGACCTCGCCGCCACCACCTCGGCCACCCTCTCCACTTCCCCCTCCGCCCTATAAAATGCAAGCCCGAACCCCCTCTACATCCCGCACCTCTCCCCTCTCCTCCTCCCTCACCGCGGCACGGTCCCCGCCACACCGGAGCACGACCGCCGCCGGAGCGCCGCCGATCTCCTCCTCCGGCGCCGCTCCCACCCCTTCAAGCCCCTGGTAATCTTCCCCTTGCTCCCCTCTTTCTTCTGGTAGCCTTCCCGTGCGATATGGTGCCCGGGAGGCCATTTTGGCCTTCTCCGGCGAGCCCGCCGCCGCCGCCGCCGCTCGGCGCCGCCGCCGGCCCCGCCCGCCCGCCGCCGCGCGCTGCCACCGGGCGCTGCCGGCCGTCCGATGAAGATCAGCGGCCCAGATTAAAAGGGTCGTATACCCCTTGGGTCCGGTCCACCGTGGACCATGGACCAGGTCCACCGGGCCGGTCCACGCGACCGCGTCAGCACTGCGTCACCACCTGCGTCAGCACGGCCAGTAGCAAGCCGCCACGTGTCGCTCCCATGGCTCACCCGCCGGCTGCCTTGGCGGTTTTGCAGAAAGAACCCCGAGATTTCAGAATTCACAAATATATCCTTCCACCTTTATAAAAGCCTTACATCTAGGTCCTGATTTTTATATCTAGGCCCCTGATCTCCATAGTTTTCATGTTTGATAGCCTATCCTTAACCTTTTACATATTAGACCTTCTAGTTCCACACATATTTATGTTTAGGTCCCTGAAATCTTGCAGAAAACCCCTAAAACTTTCAGATAATCACAATTTAGTCCCTGAATCTTGTTTCAGCCATATCTTTTCCGTCCTAGCTCCGTTTTACGCGTTCTTTATGTCCACGCGATCGTCTCTTCGAGCCCGTCATTTCTAAAAGCTTGTTTTAGTCTTTTGGTAATGTTTGATGTATTGTTTTATTTATTGTATGTTTTCTTGCATGATCGTAGCCGACACGCCGTTCGAGGAAGTTCAAGTGCAGAGCTTTTCAGATAAGGAAAGTAGCTTATCGTTGGAGAAAGGCAAGTGACCCTAACCACCCTTCTACCTATGCTTTAATCAAGAACACTATAAGTTAATCGGAACATGGAGAACCACCCAGGAAAACAGTGCAACCACAGTCCATATGGCTCTGGCTTAGCCAATTAATTAGGTGTGCGATTGATCTGATGGCCCTTTTCCGAAAGGAGCGAGAGGGGGATCCGGGTTGCGGGGGTATAGCCTGGTCCTTTTGGGGTAGCGGCCTTTGCTAAGGTGCGACCACTAGGGAGGGTTATGGTCCGCCCCGATCCGTAACTATGCGGGTCGTTAGTCTTTTGCATACCTTTGTAAAGGCTTCGTAGCGTCCCTATGCAATCACACCTCGGAAGTGTGGTATTGTGCACGATCGGCACATGCGTGGTTGGGTTCAAAGTTCTTTGGAACTTTTACGCGAGCTTGTGGGAAAAGTGTGCAACCTCTCGCGAGTGTAAAGGCGATCGATCGGCCGTGCTCACGGTCAAGAGCGGCCCGGACCCTCACATGATTAATTGAACTTAAAGATGGATTAATATTGCTTTCCGGTTATTTCTGTGGCCTTGCTGAGTACTAACCATAAGTGTACTCATCCTTGCTTACGCTGTTCAGAGAAGAATCCTGGAGTGGAGTACTTCACCGACTACGAGGAGTTCGAGGATGCGATCAACCGATCGAAGCTCGTGGAAGATGAAGATGGAGTCGCGTCTTCATAGTTATCGATGTTCGTGTAAAGACCTTTGTGTCTACCTTCGTGAGTGTAATAAAAGTTAATAAATCTTTTCTGTACGTTTTTGAGCAGTGTCTTGTGATATTACACTCATGAGTCTATCATATGTGTGAAATTGTGATCCTGGCACACATATGAGATGCATTCGGTTTTCTACGGAAAATCGGGTGTGACAGTTGTGGGATGCATTGTATGCTAAATTTGGTGTTTCTGATGCTAGGAGTGAGTTGTATCTCATGGAGAAATTGTATGACTACAAAATGGTAGAAGACCGTTTTGTGGTTGAACAAGCTCATGAAGCACAATCACTAGCAAAAGAACTCGAACAATTTCCTTGTGTGTTGCCTGACAAGTTTGCGGCTGGCGGTATTATCGCCAAGTTACCACCTTCTTGGAAGGATTTTGCTACTTCTCTAAAACACAAGAGACAACGGTTCAGCGTGGCTGATCTCATTGGGACTCTTGATGTCGAGGAGAGGGTGAGAGCAAAAGATACACATGGAAAAGGCGTTGAGTCTTCTAATGCCAATGGGGTACAAAAGAAAAATTTCAATTTCAATGCATCTCATAAGAAGAAAAAGGAAAAGAAAGAGAGGCCAAAGCAGACAACCAATTTTAAGAATAAAAAGGGAAAAGAATCACATGGTTGTTTTGTTTGCGGGAGCATGGAGCATTGGGCGAGTCAGTGCCTAGACTGCAAATTTAAACAAGAGAAGAAATCAATGAACATGATTATTAGCGAAGCCAGAGGAACATCGGGGTACGGTAATTTATTACCTACAGTTCTTTCAGTTTGCAAGTCACCTGAGTGGTGGCTTGATATTGGTGGCTAATGTTCATGTGTGTGCTGATATTTCTTTGTTTTCTTCTTACCAGGCCGGCGTGACAGGGTCGCTGTTGATGGGAAACGGATCACATACGCGTGTTCTTGGTGTTGGTATGGTCAATCTGAAGTTTACTTCGGGAAAGATGGTACTATTGAAGCATGTGGCATGACCCATCTATCAAAAAGAATCATGTTAGTGGCTCTCTACTTTGTAGAGATGGTTTTAAAATTATGCTTAAGTCAGATAAATGTATACTTTCAAAGTATGGGACATTTGTTGGAAAAGGCTATGTGAGAAGAGGCTTGTTCCGCCTTTCTTTGCTTGATGATGCTTGTAATAAGGTTGTGAACAATGGTTTAATTCCTGATAATTCGAACATTTGGCATTCGCGGTTATGTCATGTTAATTTTGGTTGTATGTTGTGGTTAGAAAAATTAAATTTAATTCCGAATTTTGAGATAGTCAAAGGTTCGAAATGTCATGCATACGTGCAATCTAAGCAACCTCGCAGGCCTCACAGGGCTGCGGAGGCGATGAACTTAGTGGCATTAGAACTCATTCATACCGATTTGAGCGAAATGAATGGTGTTTTGACTAAAGGCCTGTTTGGAACGAAGGAAAACAAAACATAGGAAAGGAAAGAAACACATGAAACGAATAGTAGTAGAGTTCCAAAACAGAGTATAGGAAAAACACAGGAAAATAAGTAACTGGGTGTTTGGAACGCAGGAAATTGTAACAGAGGAACCTCAAATATGGAAATTATAGTGCAGTGTTAATAACCAGTGATTAGCAAATAATGAGCATATGCACACCAGCAAATGTATTACGTGGACCATTACACTAGCTCAACTACATGTGGGACCCATGGTCTATGGAGCCAATCCAGTTAGCCATGGTGTATCTCGCATCTCCTCATGCTTATCATCTCCTATGCCTATGGTTCTCGTCTTCTCAATATCACCCAGCCGTTCTTATCCTTATGCTCTTGACGAGTCCACTGCTATGCTCCTCTCTCTTCCATAACTGAGCTTGAGCTGGCATCGGAGATGAATTGAGCCGGGGGATTAGATTAGTGCAGCAGGCTGCGGAGAGTGCGCGGCGGCAGTGCAACACTACAACAACAGTGGGGGGACGAAGCTGGATCTCAAGCTCGAGTGACTCCATTCATTGACTTCTTCAGCTTCACCCTCTTCCGCAATAAAGGGAATGACTTGTGCTCTATTTCTCTCTCTCGGTCATTTCGCTTTCCCTATCTTTCCTTCAGCCGCCTTGCCCTTCAGTGAAAAAATTCAGCTCGGACTGCATGTTTCTTTTCCTGCGTTTTGTAAAGGGAAGCAAACCTTTCCATAGGAAAGGGAAGATGCAATCTTCCGTTCCAAACCCACTGTGACGTCAGCGAAATAGAGGAATGAGTTTCCTGTGATATTCCTTTGGAAAACCTCCATTCCAAACGGGCCCTAAAGGTGGCAAAAGATACTTTATGACTCTCATATACGATTGCACAAGATTTTGCTATGTTTATTTGTTGAAATCAAAAGATGAAGTGTTCCATTATTTTCAAATCTATAAAGCTGAAATAGAAAACCAACTTGAGAGGAAAATTAAACAGGTACGGTCTGATCGAGGCGGAGAATATTTTTCTAATGAGTTTTCTGAGTTTTGTGCGGAACATGAGATTATTCATGGGAGGACACCTTCATACTCACTTGAAGTCAATGGGATTGCCGAAAGAAAGAACCACACTCTAACTGATTTAGTTGATGCCATGTTAGAGACCGCTGGTCTATCTAAGGAATGGCGGGGTTAGGCTATTTTGACCACATGTCATGTCCTGAATAGAGTTCCTACAAAGAACAAAGAAATCACACCGTTCGAGGAATGGTTTAAAAAGAAAGTAAATTTCTCATACTTGCGCACCTCGGGTTGTTTGGCTATGGTGAATGTGCTAATTAACAAGAAGCGCAAATTAGGACCTAAAACTATTGATTGCATTTTCCTGGGTTATGCTATGAATAGTGTGGGTTATGGATTTTTAATTGTAAAATCTGGAGTATCTAACATGGTGGTTGGTACAATTTTTTAGTCCAGAGATGCTACTTTTTCGAGACTAATTTTCCCATGAAAAATATTCCTAGCACATCTAGTGATGACTCTGTTATTCCTCATGAGCATATAATTCCGATTGAACAAATTGAGGAACCTCTTGCACATAATCCTAAGGAGGATGGCAATGCAGTCACTCGAAAGAGTAAGAGACAAAGGACTACAAAGTCTTTTGGTGATGCTTTCATTGTGTACCACATGGATGATACACTAAGAACCATTGAAGAGGCATTTTCCTCTCCTGATGTTGACTTGTGGAAGGAAGCAATAAGGAGTGAGATCGATTCTATTATGTCTAATTGAACTTGGGAAGTCGTTGAACGTCCATATGGGTGCAAACCTATAGGATGTAAATGGGTGTTCAAGAAAAAGTTTAGGCTTGATGTACTATTGAGAGGTACAAGGCAAGGCTTGTAGTCAAGAGATATTAACAAAAAGAGGGTGAAGATTATTTCGACACCTATTCACCTATTGATTGTTTGACCACAATTCAAGTGTTACTTTCCCTGGCTGCCTCACATGGTTTAATCGTTCATCAAATGGACGTTAAATCGCTTTCCTACATGGAGAGTTAGATGAGGAAATTTATATGTAGCAGCCTGATGGGTTTGTAATAGATGGTCAAAAAGAAATGGTGTGCAAATTGTTGAAATCCTTGTACGGACTCAAATAAGCTCCTAAGCAATGGCATGGGAAGTTCGAAAGAACTTTGATATCAATCGACTTTGTTGTGAATGAAGCTAATAAATGTGTATTATCGGTTTGGTAGGGTGAGGGAGAAATCTTGTGTTTGTATGTTGATGACATTTTAATCTTTGGGACTAGCCTTGATGTGATCAAGGAAGTAAAAGATTTTCTGTCAAATAATTTTGAGATGAAAGATTTGGGAGAAGCTGATGTTATTCTTAATATCAAGCTGAAAAGAGAATGTAATGGTGGGGTAACTATTTTGCGGCCCCACTATGTGGAAAATGTTTTAAGTCGCTTTGGATATAGCGATTGTCAACCTGCTCCAACACCTTATGATCCTAGTGTGCTAATAAGGAAAAATCGTAGAATAGCAAAGGATCAATTGAAATATTTCCAAATCATTGGTTCATTGTAGTATTTAGCTAGTGCTACGAGGCCTGACATCTCTTTTGCTGTGAGCAAATTGAGCCAGTTTGTTTCAAATCCGGGAGATGATCATTGGCAAGCTCTTGAAAGAGTGATGCATTATCTAAAAGGTACTGTGAGATATGGTATTCACTATACCGGGTACCCGAGGGTACTAGAGGGTTATTGTGATGCCAATTGGATTTTTGATGCTGATGAAATGTATGCCACAAGTGGATATGTATTTCTACTTGGTGGTGGAGCTGTTTTCTAGAAGTCTTGCAAGCAGACCATTTTAACAAGGTCCACAATAAAAGCAGAACTCACAGCATTAGACACCGCTAGCATTGAGGCTGAGTGGCTTCGTGAATTCCTTATGGATTTACCTATGGTTGAAAAACCTATACCGTCTATTTCTATGAACTGTGACAATTAGACTGTGATAGCCAACGTGAACAGTTCTAAGGATAACATGAAGTCTTCAAGGCATGTTAAAAGACGATTAAAGTCTGTCAGGAAATTGAGAAACTCCGGAGTGATAGCATTGGATTAGGTTCCTACTGCTAAAAATCTGGCAAATCAATTTACAAAGGGGTTGTCAAAAACGTGATTAATAGGGGCTGTCAAAAACGTGATTAATAGTGCATTGAGTGAGATAGGCACGAGACCCACATGATGGACTGCTCAAGTGGTAACCTGTTCTATGTGATTGGAGATCCCGTAAATTAGAATGGTGAAACAAACTAGTTTCAGTCTAAGATAAAAGACCCTTGTTGGCTCATCTCAGATGTACTTCTTTTCTATACTGTATGGTAGGATGGTTTTTCCTTAATGTGTTCCAAAGAGCTTAAGGGAAGCTAAGATATCATCCCATCGGATATCTTTTGAGGAATACACCTATATGAGTTAGACTGCTAGTCACAGTCTATGAGATTGTGGGAATCTCTAAATACTCATGAAAGACTCGGAGTATGATTTACATGCTCCAAACCGCGGGGATGCTTAATAGCAGCCTAGTATCATAAAAGAACTTGAGTAAAACTCACTTAGCACAAAACTGACAATTCAAGACATAGTCCATTATTCAGTTGCAATAAAAGAACTTGACTAAAACTCACTTAGCACAAAACTGACAATTCAAGGCATAGTCTATTATTCAGTTGCAATTGAGCGTAACTCTTGTCTTATACGGATGTTCAACTAAACAGTCTCCGTAAACTCTCGTATATAAAAAAAACTGTGTTTGTATTTGAGATTATTTAACACGCATCCTAAAAATTGGTGGGGACTGTTAGATTTAATGTGGGCTATACCTATTATTATATCTAATTAAATCAAATAATTCGTAGACCCGTATTAAATAATATTAATGTTGGCTTGTAAATTCCTGGCTGGGCAACCATCTGCCTATGAAAGCAGCATGCGGAACGTTGGCATGCGTGACGGAGGCATTTGCTAAATGCTAAGGTATTAATTTCATTGGTTTGCTAATGAAATTCAAGGCATTTAATATATTAATTCAAGGAAGGGATACGGGAATTGGTGCGGAGGTTACGGACATCCGTCTCTTGTGCCTGTTTACTCTTGGGCCACCGAGAGAATAAAAAATAGAGATTGCTTTGAACACTCGTTAGTCACTATAAGATAGAGTTCACTGCATACAAATAGCATTTACATTCCACTCTGTACGCGCACACGCTGCTGGAAGAGCAAAGTTTCCTAAATGGGTATCACTAGAGATCCTGCTTGGGATAGCAAGACGATCAGCGTTTTGGTAGCGCAACAAGTGCACGACTGCTCAACGATCTTCCTCTATTTGCTCGTTGTACAACTACTTCCCGACGGTAAGTGATTGGAGTACGACTACTTCCCGATGGACGCAACGGCACTGCGAACATCTTCCTGCGTCAACTGTGAATGACTACATTGAACAACTCATCATGATGAATGATGGGAATGGAGCCGCTGGTCCCTCCGGCACCAGTCCCTCCGCAGGGTATACCTTCATATTTTTGTTTTTATTTACTGCTTTTCTAGTTTGGTTAACCGGTAATAAAATGGAATATATAAATGTCATCACAATATTGCTGCTATATTCATGATTAAATTTAACAAGAATTTCCCTAATTTTCTAACAAGAGAGCAGCTGCTTTTGCAGTTTTTTTATTTATCACATGGGTCCCACAAGTGATGCCCATATTTTGGAGTTTCGAGCATATATATGCTTGTTTCGTGTAGAGCCAGTTTTATTTTTTCTGGCATCACAACGCTGTGGAAGGCCTTAGATTGGTGAAAAGTGGCGAGGATACCATGGAGTGAATATTGAATTCAAGTGGCATCGAACCCATCTAAAGCGATGGCTTAGCTTCTTAGTCGATTAATTGCACAATCAACCCTTGCCCGGCACAGAATCGTGTCTTTATCTTGACTTGTAGTCTAGCCTTCTCCTGGCATCCACTGTTCCAGCTGATGACCATCATGCAACTTAGCCACAGATCACAAGTCACCTGCTGGAAACAAAGACACCTTTGGCGCGCATAAATTTCCCGTTTGCACAGGCAGCAACGTAGCCATGGCCTCCAGCCTCGTGAATCTGCTCCTCATGGAGGTGGCAGCCATAGTCAGCATTGTCCTCCTCGCCATCCTCGTCGTGCTCAGCTCCTACCGCCGCCGCGCCGGCCACCCGGCACTCCGCCTCTTCGTCTGGGCCGCTTCCACCCTCTTCCTCCCGCTCGTGTCCTACGCCGTTTCCGCCGCGGCGAAGTTGGACGCCGCGCGGGTGCCGCTCCTTCTCTCCTGGACCGTCTTCCTCCAGATGCTTCGCAACACCATCGACACCGCGCGCTCCTCCACTTCGACCATCAGCAACGGCGGCTCCAATGGAAGCAAGTTCCGTCCCTCCGTCGAGCAGCTGGCAAGGATGGGGTGGGTGGCGTTCCTTATCATCAGCAGCGGTGGCACCGCCGGGAGCCCGCAGCTCGCCGGCGTCCTCCTATGGCTCTGGGTGCTCAGCCTCCTCAAGCTCATCCACAGGCTTGTCGCTGCCGAGCTTGCCAAGAACTCCTTCGCCGTCGGCCTCAACGCGTACCTCGTCGCCGACTACATGAAGCAACTCCACGGGCAAGGTCAAGCAGGCGGAGGCGGCCACGTCGAGGTTAATGTGCCTCCTTACTTTGTTATGGGTGAGGAGAAACTCCATATCGAGGCGAGGCCGCAAGGGTACCGCATTGACCGGACATCTCCGCCGTCCTTGTCCATTGACGCCGGCGGGCATCTCGTCACCATGGACAGGATATGTCGGCTTTCTTCATCCGGCGACCCGCTCCTCGCTTCCTTCCCGCACATCAAGGATCTCTGCCTCTCGTTTGCTCTTTTCAAGCTGCAGCTCCGGCGGTTCATCGGGTGCCCACTCGCTGAGGCCGGCTGCCACCGTGCCATGGCGTTCGTGCAGGACGGGCTCCTTAGTAACAGCCCGGAGCGGGTGTTCCACGTGATCGAGGCCGAGCTGTCCTTCCTCGCAGACTTGCTCTACTCCAAGCTCACCGTCTTCTACGCGAGCGGGTGGTGGTTCCCGGCGCTCAACTCGATCCTCGTGCTGACCACGTGGATCAGCTGCCTCGCGGCCGGCGGTGCCATCGTCCACGACATGACGAATCGCGGCACGGCCCTCGCCATCGACTACCAGAACCTCAGGAACTACCTGCAGCACCACGACATGGTGTTCCACGTCATCGTCGGCCTCGACGTCCTGGTCTCCTTCTCCTTCATCGTTGCTATCGTGTTCACCGAGGGATGGGAGATCGCCAACTACGTCTGCTCCGACTGGCTCAAGGTGTCCACGATCTGCGAGTACGCGCGGCGGCCGTCGTGGCGGAAGTCGCCGTGGGCGCGTCGGAGGCTCGGCCGCGTGCTTCGGCTCCGGGCCATGCAACAATGGGACGACCGGTTCTGCCAAATGTCCATCCTGCAGCTCCGGTTTTGCTACTGCGGCTGCGTCTCCCGGCAGGTCGACCGCGTCGTCAAGGAAACTGTCGCCGTGCCGGCGGCGGTGAAGGCTGTCATCGTGGAGACACTGAGAACAAACCAGAGTACTCTCGGAAACGGCGAGCTGTCCTTGCGACGCAACGGCGTCGCCGATAAGCTCACCTGGGCTTGCCGCATCAGCGCCGGCGACGACAATGCCGAGCTGGGCAGCCTATCCGAGCAGATCCTAGTGTGGCATGTCGCCACCAGTCTCGCGGAGCTCAAGCTCTCCCAGGGAGCTCATGGCCAAGTCAACAGCGACAATGATGGCGACGGAGAGAGCGACCAGGTGGTGGTCGCGACGCGGCTGTCCTGTTACTGCGCCTACCTGGTGGCGCTGAAGCCGGGGCTCCTGCCCGACCACCGCGTCTGGACGGAGGAGCTCTACGAGGGCGTAGTGGAGGAAGTGACGAGGGTGCTCGCGCGCTGCGCCGGGCCGGTGGTGCGGTACGACCGCGCGGCGACGTGTCTCGGCGGGAGCATGAACGCGACGCTGAGGAAGGCGTCCAAACTCGGGCGTGAGCTGGTGGAGGAGCTCGGCGACGAGGAGCTGACGTGGAAGGTGCTCGCCGACTTCTGGGCGGAGCTCATCCTCTACCTCGCGCCGTCGCAGAACGTGACGTCGCACGCCAAGTCGCTCCGCCGAGGCGGCGAGTTCATAACCGTGCTGTGGGCGCTGCTCGGTCACGCTGGCATTGTTGAGCGACCGGAGAGCACTGATGTCTCACCCTAATCATCAATTATATATTTTCTATGTATTTGGTTTGCGTATGTGAAACGTTAGATACAGGTTGCTCTTTGATTTTTTTTTGCACATTTCATAAAATTGCCGTTTGCTTTATACTAAAATGTTATGTTACTACCCGCAAAAAAAAGTTATGTTACCGTAGTACACATTGGCATTTTTTTTTGAAACGCTACACATTGGCATTTATAACCAGGTCCAGGCATTTTGCTGTCTCAAAACTAGTGTTGTCCCGTTTGGTCACATACGAGAAGGTAACCAACATTATGAGTGTGCTTTTCACCGGAAAGATACTCCCTCCGGTTTGGTAAAAGAAGACGTTTTGGACAAGATTTGAGTCAAACATTGGGAAAATATAAATCATGAATAACTTCTAAGTTGTTGAGTTTGAAAATGTGAAAAGTACATGAGTAGATTTGTCTCGTAAAATACTTTCATAAAAGTATACATATGTTTGTTTTTAATAATTATTTTTGTAAAAATAGGAAGTCAAAGTTGCACTTTGGAGATCGTGTCGCTGTCATAAACGTCTTCTTTTACCAAACTGGTGGGAAACTGTAGGGAGTAATTTAATATACCAAACGTCCAAGCAGTTGATGCAAGTACTGCTATGAGCTATCCGGTTTAAATGCTAGTTCCTCATAGCTTATTAGAGTAGTAGAGTATGACAACTGAAAGTTGTTTTTTGGGAAAAATAAATTAATGACACCAAGAAATACTATCCAGTTAATTAGGAATGAAAACGGATCGGATACGAATGGATACTGCGGATACAGATATAAATAATTTTTCTTTCTCAGTCTGAATTCTCGGATCGGATTAGGATACAGACAGTATATTTTGTGTCGAAATTCAACTTTGGATTTCATCATATTTGGGTCATAGAAATTTTTTTTTCATCATATTCGGATACATACATTATATTTTTCTTTCGTCATATTTGGATCATAGAAATTCAATTTGAATTTCCGGATACTAATGCGGTACGGATAGTTATAGATATTAAATGTCCGGATTCAGATACGATCTTACCATTTGAGTGTCCGACCCTTACGGTCGGTCGGTCGGACGGATAATATCCGTACCACTTTCATCCGTACAGTTAAGAGTCAGAGATAGCTTGCACGGCAAGGACAGCATCCACCGTCACATGAACAGTAAGCTTACCTGCTTCAAGGGCTCAAGGCTGTTGCATGGCTCAGATGCACGTTAAGTTGCAGGCTTTAATCCCCGAGAAATTAAACTGGCCTAACTTGCAAGGAAGGGACTCCCAAGTCCCAACCCAAAGTCTAGAGCAAGTTCAGAGCCAATAGCCAGAGCACGTGGTCGCACCGTGTTGCTGTCATGTTCGTTAGATGCTGTGGTGGTTCTTGCGGCATCCTTAGCGATAGCGGCTACGCTAATCGCCAACGTCGCATGTAACGTATCTAAAGGCTGCACAAATTAAAGTGCCGTCTCAAAGATGTGGGACACAGCTTCGTGCCTCCTTTATACCCAAAGTTCCATCAAATCGGTAGAAATCAGATCGGTAGAAAAAAAGCGAAGAGAGATATGCACACTTAGTTTTTATATATGTATATATTGTAACTGATACTCCTTTCGTATCAAAATATTTGTCACCGTTGATTTTTTCTCGCAACTTTGACCATTCGTCTTATTCAGAAATTTAATGCAAACATGTAAAACGATAAGACAAGCTTAAAATACATACAATAGTAAAGCATATAACAAATAAAATAAATTGTAATTGCACAACTTTTCGAATAAGACGAATGGTTAAATTTGTAGAAAAAGTCAACGGCCACAATTATTTCCATACGGAGGGAGTATTTGGTGTGGTGCAAAAAAGTACTATTCCTTCCAAATTAATATTATAGGTTTTCTTAGTATTTTTGGTTCATAACTTTTGCTATGCGCTATATTAATAATATAAATATAATAAACACATATTTGCAAATCACCCCTCCTACTTTTCATGAGTTTTGCGAATCATCCCCCGCCTCTCCTAAGCGCCGCCTTGGATCAACATTATGTGGTTCAAATAAAAGTTTCCATAGTTACACAGGGAGTTAATTTGCACTTATGTTACTTTCTCTAAATTGCTTAGGACTTAGACACGTCAGCAGTTCATCACTACCCCTTAAACACCGAGGGCTGGACTACGTCTGGTTCTATCTTGCTGCCAGCTGTAGGTGGGTCGGGGGCTGACTGCCTGAGGTATTATTAGGGGGCGAGGGGCTAGCGTAGTCCCCTCATCTACGACGCTAGGAAACGGGTTCTCTCTATGATACGTTCAGCCGGTGACTCCCTCTGCAGTAGTGAGATGCCTCCGCGGGGATTCAAACCCGGGTCGCCAGAATGAGATCGAGCTCAACTATCCACCGGGGCATCCCCTGTCCTAATTGCCTGAGGTATTACGAAACAATAAACAGTTCAGACCGGTTTGGACACTAAAAAAACAGTAAACTACATACGAAAAATAAAACTAATGGAACTGCTAGCGCCCGGACATCCGTTCTGGGCGCTAGCATCGGACACCTTCGCGACTATTGATTGCCTGATTGGAATCAGCTCAGCCGTCAGATTGAAATTCAAGGCTCATGTTGTGAGCACGTTGCGTGCAATATCCAACATCAGGGGTACTCCTCCCTCCTGAGAGACACGGGTACCCATGGGTCCCCACCGGCCAGGGTCCCAGAGGTCCCTGTCAAGTGGACCCGACCTAGCAGAAGCCCCGCCGACCTGCAAGTGGGTCTGGAGATTTTATCCACAACCCCGACTACTTTGGAAGAGTCTAGAAGACCTTATCCAGATCCCGAAGGATCCGCCGGGCTTGTGGCACAAGGCACATTGCAATGTCGCGACTCAGCGCTGCCTGTAGGTCCGCAGATCGCGAGATTCACCCTATAATCAAGGAAGATGACCTTTCTAATTTGTAACCAACCCCGTAGAGGGTTCACCAACCTCAAATGGAAGCTCTAGCCCATTGACCATATAAGGCGACGTAGAGCTCCATTCGAGGGGACTTCCCTTCCACGCATAATTCCACCGCATACTAGATGTAGGGTTTTACTCTCCGGAGGCCTGAACCAGTCTAAACCCTGTGTTCATCGCCATTCTCGCCGCGTTCCGAGTTCCACACGTGAACTACCACCTACGCCTTTTTCGTTCTCGATCCCCTCCAATTAACCTACAACCGCTTGGGTCGCCCCCTTGCGGATCTATCCAGGTCTCATCCCCTGACAGTTGGCACGCCAGGTAGGGGCGATCGGGAACTCGTTGTGCAGCATGGTGGCCCGATCTGGTATCGTCTTTCCGGTGAGCATGGCGGCAATCCTCGCCAACCCCGTGGAGATCCGCTTAGGCTCATTCACAGCGACCTCGACTGTTCCGGCGGCTACGACCTCTTCGGTGGCCGCGGCTCAAGTGCCACACCAGTTTCCGATCCAACATCGGATACCCACCCTCCCAAACCCTACGACATCATTCAGGGAATGGAGCACGTTATCAGCATGATGGAGGACACCCTCTAGATCTGCGAAAGAGCCCAGCGTGTTGATGCTTTTTCCAGTCAAACACACGAGTGCGCTGGATCGCGTGATAGTCGATATCACCTCGTTGAGGTTCCCAGCACGGGCCGGTCTAACCGCCCTGGGGGGCCGGTCCAACCGCCTTGGACAGGAACGTCGCCGAAAACCTAAGATCGCTGCTCCGGGAGGGACCCCGTCGGGAATAGTGCGCTTAGGGTTGTCCTGAGATCGACAGGCCACTCAGAACTCCCTCAACCGCCGTGGAGACGAAGGAGGAGAGCAATGGAGGTTGGAAAAGTTAGGGTTTGGAGAAAATAAGATAAAATTGATGATGACGATTGGATGATAGGTCTCAATCGGCCACGACCCTTTATATTTATAGGGTGGGAGGTCTTGCCCTGCAAATAACACTTTACAACTCGGAAACAAGCTAAACCCCTAATTCTACCCGAAATCGGGGTGACCCGGTTAGACCGCCCCCCCTGGGGGTGGTTAGACCGCCTAGCTCCTTTGTGCCAGACCGGCTACAGGACACCCGGTCATACCGCCCCTGGGACCCGGTCTAACCGGCCTGCCTGGCCTGAGTCGGCTCTTGCCAATTTCGGTGTCAACACATGCTCCCCCCGTTTTTAGTAAAGCTTGCGTGCTAAAAAATAATTCTAAGGACGACAAAGCTGATGTCGGCCATGTTTTATGCTAAGTGCAATTTTTATAGAAACCGGCCATGAACCTTCAAGCATTTTGCCATACACTTGGATAGAACTTCTTCAAATATCTTCCATTGAGCGCCCTGGGCAGCTGCTGTCCTTGCAAAGATTCCACCATATAAGAATTTCCGGAGCAAACTCCCACAACTTTGTATGGACCTTCCCAACTTGGAGACCATTTAACAAACTTGTTGCTTTTAGATCCTATAAGAAAAATAGTTTTCCAAACCAAATCTCCTACTTGAAAAGACTTAGCTTTTATCCTCTTATTATAAGCTCTAGCAACTCGCCTTTTATCCTTCTCAATTGCTTCCAAAGCTTCCAAACGCTTGTCGGTTACTTCATCAATGTTATCCACCATCAAAGCATGATATGTATCAACACTAAGATCATTTTGCTTTGCAAGTCTATATGCGCCTAGATTCACCTCAACGGGTAAAACAACCTCTTGACCATACACAAGCTCAAAAGGAGTAACTTTAGTAGCCCCATGTCTAGAGATGCGATGAGCCCATAAAGCTTCAGATAATACTTCATGCCATCTTTTAGGATTGTCTTCTATCTTCTTATTAATGAGCTTAACTAGAGTTTTATTGCTAGACTCGACTTGACCATTAGCTTGAGCATAATATGGAGATGAATTGAGCAACTTAATACCATAGGAATTGAAAAAATCACGCACCTCTTTAGCCACAAATGAAGTACCTTGATCTGTAGTTAAAGTTTGTGGAATGCCAAATCTATGTATAATATGCTCCGTGATAAACCCAATTACCTCCTTGTGTGTCATGTTCTTGAGAGGAATTGCTTCAGTCCACTTGGAAAAATAATCAGTTGCCACAATCACAAAGCAATGTCCTTTGGTCAACAGAGGATGTATCTTGCCAATGAAATCCAATCCCCAGCCTCTGAATGGCTAAGGCTTGATAATCAGATGCAACATCACAGCAGGCACTAACTAACATCTCCGTGCTTTTGACACTCTTCACATCCTTTGTAGTACCTAAAGCAATCGGCTATCATAGTAGGCCAATAAAAGCAAGCCCGCCTAAGAAGCCACTTCATCTTAGGAGCCGATTGATGAGTACCACAAATTCCCTCATGTGCCTCTGCCATAGCTAACCTTGCTTGATCAGGACCCAAGCACTTCAAAAGCAAATCATCTGCCGTCCGACGATACAATTCATCATTGTCTAGGATAAACTTAAGTGCCCATCGTCGGACTTTCCTGTCACTTATACTCTTAGGTCTTGCAAATGCTTAATCAGAGGCGTTCTCCAATCTCTCACTTCGTCCTCAACAACTTTGGAAGAAACAGTGGCCGAAGTAAGGTTGCCCCCCGAGGGGCGGTCTGACCGGCCCGAGGAGGCGGTCTGACTGGGGTACCCGGTTTGACCGGCCGGAGGGGGTGGTTGAACCGGGTTCACCAGAACGTAACCCTCGGCTTCACTAAACATCGGTTTTCATTCCTGAAAATTTCTTTTCTGAACATTATAACCAGATGCTCGCTGAGCCAAAGGATTAGCCTTCGGATTCTCCTCCTGTGGTACATGATATATCACAAATTCATCCATACAAGATATAATGTCCAAGCATTTATCAAGGTAAACATTTAAAGAATCATTTAGACATTGACATACCTTGGATACTTGCTGTACCACCAATAAAGAATGACCATAAGCTTCTACATGTTTCACTCCCATGTCATGTAATATTTGCAATCCAAATAAGAGAGCTTCATACTCAATTTGATTATTATTACATTTATGATCCAACCGGCTAAGGCCTTCAAAAATACCTCCACTAGGTGACATAATAATAATAATCCACTAGGTGACATAATAATAATAATTCCAACACCACAACCACTTCTACAACCAATCCATCAAAATGTAATTTCTACGGAGTAAAAGTTACATAACCGACATCTAAATCAAGTTGCTTATCAATCCTATGCTGCAATAAAGTCGGCTACTATTTGAGCTTTCATTGATCCAATAGGTTCACAACGCAAATCATACTCAACAAGAGCATAAGCCCACTTGCCGACTCTACCACTAAGAATGGGTTTTTGCAACATGTATTTAATTATGTCAGTTTGGCATGCAACATAACAAGTACTAGATAATAAATAATGCTTTAACTTGGTACAAGCATAAAGATAAATAAAGCTTTTCAATAAAGGTGTACCTCATTTTGACGTCTAGTAATCTTCTACTTTCATAAGCAACAACATACTCCTTGCCATCAGTCTCTTGAGTCAAAACAGCTCCAATCACACTTGGCTCCGCCACAACATAAAGCTGGAAAGGAACACCACTCTTAGGCACTTGAAATACAGGCGGCGAAGTCAAATAACTCTTAATCTCATCAAAAGCCTCTTGTTGTTTTGCCCCCCAAGTGAATTCAGCTTCACTTTTCAACTGAAGTAAAGGAGTAAAAGCATCAACCTTCCCAGACAAGCTGCAAATGAATCGCCTCAAGTAATTAACCTTGCCCAAGAATCTCTGTAACTCTTTTTACAAGTAGGAGCTTGAACCTTTTTAATCGACTCAATCTTTTTAGGATCAATCTCCACACCTTTCTCATGCACAATGAAACCCAAAAACTTGCCCAGCCGACACTCCAAAATCACATTTGAGTGGATACATCTTTAAGCCATACCGACACATCTTTTCAAATGCAAGTCTTAAATCGTCTAAATGAGAATTTAAACTAGCCGATTTAACAACAATATCATCGATATAGACTTCTACGATAATACCAAGCAAGTCATGAAAAATCAAGTTTATAGCCCTTTGATAAGTAGCACCAGCATTTTTCATACCAAAAGTCTTGACTATCCGCTCAAACAAACCCACAAATCCTAGACATATGAAAGCCGTTTTGGAGATATCTTCTTAGGCCATAAAGATTTGATTGTAACTAGCATTACCATCAAGAAAGCTAAGTATTCTATGTCCAGATGCAAAATTAACAAGAAAGTCGGCTATAGGCATAAGATATTCATCTTTAGGAGTTGCTTTATTAAGATCTCTAAAGTCAATGCAAACATGAAGTTTCTTTGTTCCTTTTTTCTCAAAAGGCACAATATTAGAGATCCAATCAGCATATCGACAAAGCCTCATAAACTTAGCATCAAGCAACCGATTGATTTCTTCTTTCACTCAGTCATAAATATCAGGATTAAAATTCCTACGAGGCTGTTTATAAGGCTTGTAACCAGGTCTAATAGGTAATTTATTTTCTACTAAATCACGACTTAAACCAGGCATTTCATTGTAATTCCGAGCAAAGCAATCAACATACTCTTTCAATATCTTTATTAATTCAAGCTTAAACATAAGATCAAGATTCTTGTTTACAAATGTCGGCCTAGGTATAGTGCCATCACCAATATCTACCTCCTCAAGAGGATCAGCCGATGTAAACCCTTGTCCTAGCATGCCCAAATCATCAAGATCCTCAATGGCTTCATACGTATTGGTCTTATGCGCCAGATAATGATCAATTCTCTGCTGCAACCACTCTTTTGTTGAACTCATTGAGTCACATGAAGTGGTTTAGCCGATTATCAAACGGCTTTATGACAGCAGGAATGAAACCATTGTTGGAGCAACTTATAAACTCATAGTTAGATAAATTTAAACCAGATAGACATTTTACATCATCATGCACATCTATAGAATGACTATCGGCTATAGCTACACAAGCAGAGTTATCACCATGCACTACTTCTACCTCATCATCTACCCATTGTATTAACATTTGGTGCAAAGTAGAAGGAACGCATTTATTTGCATGAATCCAATCACGACCAAGGATAAGACTGAAGTTACGTTGTGTCTCAGCGACGAAGAAAGCTGTGGCGAGCGTCTTACTTCCAATAGTGAGCTCCATGGAGATCACGCCTTTAGCTCCCATTGGTTCACCTCCTCCAACTCCGCTGACGGTCATGTTGGTCTTGATTAGCTCCTCATCTGAACCTCCAAGCTTATTGAATAGAGAGTACGACATCAAATTGACAATCACACCTCCATCCACTAGCATCCGAGATATAGGCTTCCCATTAATGTGACCCTTCATGTACAAAGCCTTCAGATGATTATCAGCATCTTTGGGCTTCTAGAATATAGCATCTTTAGGCCCAAAGTCAAGATGAGCCAAGTCCTCCTCCGTAGGCACCGAGCCATCAACAAACAAATGAACTACATTGATCTCAAGGTTCATCCGCTCTGGAGAAGAACTGTAGTACACAAGCTGTTCACCGTCCTCTGGAGTACGGGCAGACACACCCTTGTCATCACAAACCATGGGGATCAAAGAAATGAAACCGGGCGGTGTTTCTGGGGAACCCGGTCTGACCGCCTAGTCACCCGGTCTAACAGCCCCTGGCGGTTGAACCGCCTCCACTAGTGGTTTGACCACCCCTGTCTGGGTCGCTGCCTTGACTCTCCACTCCTTCCCCTGTGGTACAATAGGCCTGTAGCTATTGAAATCCTCGTCCTTTTTCTTCTCTAGCTCCTTCTCCCTTTTCTCACGTAGTCTCAACCGCTGAAGCTTCTGCCTTTGAGTATGAGTCAGACCGGGAGGGCACCATCTTGGCAAAAAGCACTCCGGACGAGACTTGCTTCCGCTGGCCTCATGATCATGAACAACAAATCCCTTTTGAGTTGGTGTCACAACCTGATTGTTTGGCACAACCGGTCTTTTGCCAGTTCCCTTAATGGGAACGTTCATCGTCCCAATCTGAATAATGTCAAGACTAGTAGTCCTCTCTGGGTCAATGTCCATCTCCTGAATCTCCTCTCTGATTTTGGTCTTGTACACCTTCTTCGGAGGAAATTGCTCTCTTTTGGGCAGGGCGGTCTGACCGCCTACAGAGGGCGGCCTAACTGGGTCAGCTTGGTGACCCTACCCGGTTTGTCGTGGAGTCTAGCGATCTTGTGTATGTCTTGAAATACAATCTAGTGCTGATCTCCTTGGTCCTCCCCATTCAGGATGGAAGGATTGCTGATATGGTACCCACATTACCCCATTGTCATCATAGATACGATGGAGCAGGCTTGAACTTGTAGGAGCCCAATCTGTAGTAAAGTGTTGCCTCTGAGATGATTCACCTCTGAATCTGATGACTGTCCTAGGAGGTGATGCTGGCCTCTCTTGATGTGGAGGTGATCTCATCCTTTTTTTACCGGCCGATCACTTGTAACGACCTTTTGTTTAAAATATTTGTCAAATAGCATATCAAACATGACCTTTGGCTTTGGAATGCTTCCGTGATTCTTTGCCACGTTAAGCTTCCAGTTTCCTATTTCGGGCCGCTTCGGAACAAGCATCTTTGGGCGGCCATGTGCAGGGGCGGTCTGACCGCCCTGTACCCCCGGTCTAACCGCCCTGTCCAGGACAATCTCAGTTGGTTGTTGACCAGACGACGTGGACGATCCTTGCTCCCCATGTCCAGAAGCTTTGACAGTAATCTTGAAAGTTTCTCTGCCATCAGGGGTTTTTTCATATGCCACTTCTCTTGTCAACTCTTTCCCCCTCAAATCGGGTTTAGCTTCCCCAACCATCACATTCTTGCCCTTAGTAGCTTCGACTTGATGTGGCCGAACCAAGACCTTGGGCTGCTGCCACTCCATGGTGTTGATGGGAAAAGGTTGCTTATCCACTTTCATCTCATGAAGCATCAAACGACCTTCATTAATAGCCGAGAATCTGACGACGAAATACATTGCAATCGTTAGTGGCATGAGAATAAGAATTATGAAACTTACAATATACACGTCGTTTAATTTCATCAAATGGAGGCATAGTATGAGAAATTTTAATGTTTCCAAGCTTAAGTAACTCATCAAAGATACGATCACATTTAGAAACATCAAAAGTAAATTCTAGTTCTTCTTGCCGACCTTTAGTAGCCGGCTTAAGAGATGCACAAGAACTAGCTTTAGACTTTGATGGCCACACAAATTCAGCAACATACACTTCATTCTCGTCGTCTGAACTATCAAAATCATATTCAACCACATGCACATTAGACCGACGAGGTTTAGAGTGTTCTTTTCTTTATCAGTTTTAATTCTTGTACCATACCTCTAACAAGCACATTAGCAAGCGTATGAAATTCTATACCTTCTAATCTATCTCTAATAGCAGGTCTTAAACCTCTAGCAGCAAGATCAACAAGGTCAGAATCAGTAAGAGACATATTAAAACAACGGTTTTTAACTTCTTTAAAGCGCTTAAGGTAATCAGAAACCGATTCCTCTTTATTTTGTCTAACCGATGTTAAATCTGTCAATTTTAGTTGGTAGCTCCCACTAAAGAAGTGATCATGAAACTTCTACTCTAGTTGATCCCAAGAATCAATAGAGTTGGGAGCTAACGAAGAGAACCAAGCAAAAGCGGTACCAGCCAAAGACAATGAGAACAAGCGGACTTTTAAATAATTGAAGGTACCAGCTTCATCTAGTTGAGCAGTATATTGACTAATATGTTCCCAGGTTGTACGGTTGTCATCACCACTAAATTTAACAAAATCAGGCATATGCCAACCCGGGGGAAAGACACATAATCAAAATCAGCCTTATATGTTTTTTGATACAATCCAGTATTACCCATATCAACACTGAGTTTATTTTTCATCATGTTAGCTATCTCTTCCTTAAATTGAGCTAATTCACTCCTAGCAGCTAGCTGAGATTGCATTGCAACTGTTCTTAAATTAATCACAGGGGGTTGATTAGGATTTTGCATGCGATGCAAGTGGGTAAACACATCATTAGGTACACCATAAGATGAAGCAACATTAGGGATAGGTGTCGATGTGTGATCTATTGTGCTATACATTGGTGAAACAGTACCATAAGCATTATTTTGACTCTGAACCAATGTATTTGGCACAACCGACAAAGGCAATGACTGATCCGGAACCATGACTGTAAGGAATCGGATGCTCGTAGGCCTAAGAGGGGGAGGGGGTGAATTAGGCAATTAAAAACCTGAACCTCTGGCTTCACTATTTTTACACAAAGATAAACTAGAACATACTATCTAGATGTGCAGCTAGGGTTGTTCTAGTGTGAAACTCCCATCCCAAAACAAGATTTGCAACCTATAGCCAATCCTAGGATGATACTACTCTAGAAAAGTAAAGGCAAGCAAAGATTGCAATAGAGTAAATGCGGAAACGTAAAGGGGATGAGAGGAAGCAAACTCTTGACACACGATTTATCCCGTGGTATCGGTAGGCACTAAGCCACCCCTAGTCCACGTTGTTGAAGCACTCACACAAGAGTATTGCTTCCCGGTCACCAAGTCTCTCCCAAGAGCACCACTTGACTCGCCACAAAGGCTAGCCACTTAGGCACTTGCCAAGCTCCCTTGGTCACCTTGATGCTGCCTCCACTAAGGAGCTTCTCCACTTAGGAAGGGAGTCTCCACGTCCCCCGCACAAAGTGTCCTAGCCACTCCACACCAAGCCGAAGGGTCGATGACGATTGCCGGTGAGCCACTTAGGCCCCAAGGCTTCCGCGAACCTTGTACAACTTGATTCACTCAAGAATCACCTCACAAGGTTGGCACAACCTTGCACTCACTCAGCTTTAAGCTATGCCTAGCACTAAGTACATACACAAAGCATATGCAAGTCTAAGGATGAGCAATTAAGCACTTGGATGGATTGGATATGATCTTCTAGGTGTCTTGAACTCCTGTGCACTTCCACACAATCCAGCAACCTCAAATGGGTGAGTGGAGGGGGTATAAATAGCCCAAGGCATCAAACTATCTGTTGGCTAACGGCCACTAAAAAGGTAGCGTCGGATGGACCGATGCTAGATTTTCCAGGGCATCGGTTCATCCGGTGCCCCTCCCACGTCACATAGCCGTTGAGATTCTCTGACACAACAGCTCCGATTCTATACACCGACGGTGCGTCGGATCATCCAGTGTTGAAGACCCCGCGACCAAGTCGTCTCTGTTAGCTTTCACGCGACCATCAGATAGACCGACGCTTCCCCTTGACCAAGGCGTCGGATCATCCGGTGCTGAAGACTTCTTCTTGGCACGTCTCTGTATGAATTCAAATTGAGTGTTGGATAGACCGATAGTGTCCATACTCATACCGTCGGATCATCCGGTGCTACTGTCTTCACTGCTCTTCCTCTGCAACTTGTCCGACCCTACTAGAAAATGGACTGTCAGTTCATCCGATGGTGCATAGGGTTTCAACCCATGTACCAACTTGTCCGACGATTGCACCGACGCTTGCTATTTAGGTACCGTCGGTTCATACGACGGTGTCTTTTCCTTCCTTTTGTTTGCGTCTTCAACTTGGATCTTTGCTTCAACTTAACATACTTAACATGCCATTACTTATAGCCTCAAAATATATACTAAGTCCTCAATTTCGCTATAAGTAACCTAACATGTCCATGTTATGTTAACTTGTGGTATGACATGTTAGCTTGGGCATGGTATGTTAACATGTGGTAATATCCATGGGACCTAGGAATGCCTACAAAGACATGCTAGACAATGTGGTTAATCCCATTACTTGTGTTAGCATGAATCACCAAAACCAACTCGAACAAATGGCAAATGGAGCCATGTTCGCTACAATATCCCCCTTTTTGGTGATTTATGACAACACAAGCAAAGCAAGCATAAATTTGCAAAAATTGACAAAATTAGAGCCACTTACAGTTGCTTGGATGCTTACCATCATCCAAACTCCCCCTAGATTAACCTCCCCCCTTTTTGATCTTCTCTTCCTATGTTCACATTCTCCCCCTTTGGTCTCATATCCTTGAAACCACTAGCTTGCTTTGGTCTCACATTCTCCCCCTTTGGAATAAAATCTCCAAAAGGTCCAAAACAAAAGGGCTCCAAGGAAACTAGAAAGTCCTAGCAAACATAGCTCAAAGAGAAATGTTAAATACAAGGGAGAAAGCCGCATGAACCATGATCCATATGTATGATATCAATGAAGATACCACATGTAAGAATGACTAAGGTTGATCACAAGCTCATGAGACTAGCATGATACAAACTAAGCTCTCCCTGAGTGTGTGACAAAATGATAGTGTGAAAATCAAGTGCACAACTATAAACTTGTAAGGCAAGAAATCTTAGAGCATATCATGCAAGGAGGTGCTTAAAGGACAAGAGATAAGACAAATGGGTTCTTGTTACATTACCACTTGTAGATATCACTTGTAGTCTTTTGATCATTGCATACCTCCGAGGGATGATCCTCTTTACCTTGTTGGCACCACATTGAGATGAGCCACTTGGAAATGATATCACTAGGTGACACCACATGAAAGAAGCTTGCATAGAATACACTTTGGGTACCACAAGGATTAGCAATGTATGAGTACATTGCCTTTGAACTTATATACATAAGCTCGTAAGGACATGTCTCAATAACATGAAGCTCATATTGCTATTTTCACTCTTTTAGAGATGTTAGATCACATTGAGAGTGAAATAGCATTCTGTTAGAATGAAGTACTACACCGGAACGCGTCGCTAAGGGACTACATAAGATAAGCTTGAAACAATGTTAGTCCCATACCCAAACCATCGGATGAGCTCCCCCCTAAATGTGTGCATTTAGTGTTTGAATCACCAACCAAATGTATGCACATTGTTTATGAAAACATAAGGGAAGGTAACCCTATAGCTTGCTCATGATGCAAAGAGATGAATATGAAAACATGCACCATGAAAGAACAAGTGTAGCTTTTCTACACACTAATCAAACCATATAGGTTGCGCATGGGTTAGCACATGACACAAGCAACCTACCATATGTAAATATTGCAATAAATGCAATCTAAACAAGGCAATGGAGCTACAATGATACAAGAGATATGTACTAGTTTCCATTACCTCAATCGGGGAACTTGGGCAACACATGTCCAACTTGCAAGCTTGGCTTATAAGCTTGAATTTTCTCATATTGATTGTGCCAAGCCTCCCAAGTCCCCGCACTCAAGGCCTTCAAGTGGCCTTCAGAACCCAAACCATTTGAGGCCCCTTCATGTTGATGATGACTTCGTTGGGCACCCAAATGGGTTGGTTCCAACCCTGCTCATCCTTCATTTTCCCAACCTTGTGTGCAACCACCTTGCCATTAGCCTTCTTCTTGATGACGTAGGTGTTGCTCTTGGTCTTGTTCTTGCGGTTGGGCTTGGTGTAGATGAGGGAGCTCTTGATGGTGGGCTTCAACTTCTTTTTCTCGCCCTTGTCCATCTTCTTGACAAATTGAGGGCATTTGTAGAACTTGTGCCCTTCTCCATGACACTTGTAGCAAGTCATGGTTTCACCCTTCTCAAGCTTCTTCACCATGGTATCACGGTTATCTTGAGAGGGTTGGACTTTTCTCTTCATGTCTTGAGAGATGTCCACTTGTTCCTCATCGTTCTTGCCCTTGCCCATCAAGCTTGCCAACCTCTCTCGGAGCCATTTCACTTCTTGCTTGAGCTCATCATTTTTCTTGCCTATGAGGCAATCAAATGTTTCTACAACAACATTCTCATTGCAAGATGGTGAGCAAGATTCATCAAATAAATCAATGCAAGAAGGTGAAGCATCTACCTTGGAGATAGGAATAGCACAAGGGATAGATGAATCATGAAGGTCAAAGGAATTACTTGTTTTAGTCTCATTGCTCTCAAGCTTAGATTTTAGCTCATCACACTCCTTGATAAGCAATTTGAATTTGCATAACAAATGTTCATAATTTATAGCAAGGGTTGCACTAAGATCATTGAAGGCATTGAGTTCTTTAATTTCATTAGCTTGTTTCTTAAGCATTCCTTTTTGCTCATGGACTAGCTCAACAAGATCATCAAGAGAGGTGGTGTTGGATTCGTCATCACTTACATTGCTTTCCATACCTTTGGCCATAAGGCACATGTGTATTGATGATGAAGGACCTTGCATGAAGCGGGTGGTGAAATTCTTTCTTGATTCATCACTTGAGCTAGAAGAACTTGATTCTCCACCACTTGTCCACTCACGGACGACGATAGTTGCTTCTTGCCTTGGTCTCCTCTCCTTGACCACCTTCTTCTTGGGCTTGTGCTCGATCTTGGTGAACATGATGTGTTAATGATGACGCCCTTCTCTCAAGTGGACGTTGTAGCCGTACATGTTGACTTTCTTCATATACTTGAAGATCTTCTTCACGTACTCGACCACCATGGATTCAACCTCTTCATCACTTGAGAAATCTCCATCGTCACTATCATCACCATCATCCTCGCTTGAGCTTCCATGAGTAGCCATCCTTCTCAACATCTTCTCTTGTTGGCTTGAGAGAGCATGGCTTGTAGTTGGAGAGGATGGTTCTTGGGGCTTTTCTTGAAGCGCCTTCTTTGACTTGGGCATGAGTTGAAGCTCATGTGCCATGATCTTGCTCAAGATATGAGATGGCTTCAAATCTTCGAGCTTCTTCTCGTAGATGATTGCCTTCACCAAGTCATAATCGGGCTTTCAGAGACTTTGAAGGATCTTGCAGTTGATGTTCAGGTCCGTGATGTCCTTCACACCTAAAGCATTGATATCATTGACAAGAACATTTAGGTGTGAGTACATAGATTCGGCATTTTCATTTGCAAGTTGCTTAAAGCTATTGAATTCCTCAAGGAGACAACCATAGCGTTCATTAGCAACTTCTTTTGAACCCTCATTTTGCTCCATGATGGTTTTCCATAGCTCATAAGCATTTTCACAATTAAAAACTCTATTGAAACCGCCTACATCTAGTGAGGACAAAATGATACTCTTAGCAATCACATCAAATTGCTTTTCCTTTTAGTACAATTTTCATGCCCTCATCTGTGACTCTCCAAACATCAAGGTCCTTTACTTGGAGATAGGCCTCCATGAGAACCTTCCACCGAGGATAGCCCGTGCCATCGAAATGTGGAGCCAAACCTAAGGTATCCACCCCTTTCATTCCTCTATAGAGCAACTCACTAGGCGGTGAAGCCTAACCGTTCCAATGAGCCGGTTTTCACAATTTACCAATCGAATTGGCGTATCCTTGTGAAGGAAGTGAGTCCCGGCTCTGATACCACTTGGAAGTGAGTCCCAGCTCTGATACCACTTGTAAGGATTCGGATGCTCGTAGGCCTAAGAGGAGGAGGGGGTGAATTAGGCATCTAAAAACCTTAACCTATGACTTCACTATTTTTACACAAAGATAAACTAGAACATACTATATAGATGTGCAGCTAGGGTTGTTCTAGTTTGAAACTCCCATCCCAAAACAAGATTTGCAACCTATAGCCAATCCTAGCATGATACTACTTTAGTAAAGTAAAGGCAAGAAAAGATTGCAATAGAGTAAATGCGGAAATGTAAAGGGGATGAGAGGAAGCAAAGTCTTGACACGCGATTTATCCCGTGGTATCGGTAGGCACTAAGCCACCCCTAGTCCACGTTGTTGAAGCACTCACACAAGAGTATTGCTTCTCGATCACCAAGTCTCTCCAAAGAGCACCACTTGACTCGCCACAAAGGCTATCCACTTAGGCACTTGCCAAGCTCCCTTGGTCACCTTGATGCCGCCTCCACTAAGGAGCTTCTCCACTAAGGAAGGGGGTCTCCACGTTCCCCGCACAAAGTGTCCTCGCCACTCCACACCAAGCCGGAGGGTCGACGACGATTGCCGGTGAGCCACTTAGGCCCCTAGGCTTCCAGCGAACCTTGTACAACTTGATTCACTCAAGAATCAACTCACAAGGTTGGCACAACCTTGCACTCACTCAGCTCTAAGCTAAGCCTAGCACTAAGCACATACACAAAGCATATGCAAGTCTAAGGATGAGCAATTAAGCACTTGGATGGATTGGATATGATCTTCTAGGTGTCTTGAACTCCTGTGCAATTCCACACAATCCAGCAACCTCAAATGGGTGAGTGGAGGGGGTATAAATATCCCAAGGCATCAAACTAGTTGTTGGCTAACGGCCACTGAAAAAGGTAGCGTCGGATGAACCGATGCTAGATTTTCCAGGGGGTCGGTTCATCCGGTGCCCCTCCCACGTCACATAGCCGTTGAGATTCTCTGACACAACTGCTCCGACTCTATACACCGACGATGCATCAGATCATCCGGTGCTGAAGTCCCCGCGACCAAGTCATCTCTGTTAGCTTTCATGCGACCGTCGGATAGACCGACGCTTCCCCTTGACCAAGGCGTCGGATCATCCGGTGCTGAAGACTTCTTCTTGGTGCGTCTCTGTATGAATTCAAACTGAGTGTCGGATAGACCGACGGTTGCCATACTCAGACCGTTGGATCATCCGGTGCTACTGTCTTTGTTGCTCTTCCTCTGCAACTCGTCCGACGCTAGTAGAAAATGGACCGTTAGTTCATCCGACGGTGCCTAGGGTTTCAACCCATGTACCAACTCGTCTGATGATTGCACCGACGCTTGCCATTTAGGTACCGTCGGTTCATCCGACGGTGTCTTTTTCCTTCCTTTTCTTTGTGTCTTCAACTTGGATCTTTGCTTCAACTTAACATGCCATTACTTATAGCCTCAAAATATATACTAAGTCCTCAATTTTGCTATAAGTAACCTACCATGTCCATGTTATGTTAACTTGTGGTATGACATGTGTTGACGGTGAAATTCTGTCAACCTAGCCATGAGTTTACCTTCGGTGTTGGCATGAATTTTATATGTTATCTATTGGTACTAACCACCGTGGTACAACAAGTTCACTTGTGCATGTCAGTTTTGGAATTTAGTGTTTATGCAGGATTTTAGTGTTGAAAGCAAGACTTCCGGGATAAGTTCATCAAGCACCTCATGACAGGATCTTAAAGCCCGGTAGAAGTCAAGCAATGAAGTGAACACGACTACAAGAAGCCCAAGGACCCAACTCAAGAAGATGGAAAACTCCGAGGACCTAGCCAGAAAAGTGCTGAATCTTGCAAGACAAGGAGCTTCGTCCAACTCGGAGAGAAACTGACAAGGGCCCACATGCAGAAGGGGGAAGGATCTAGAAGACTCGGGAAGCAACACCGAGCGAAGGAGGCAAGAAACTGGGCCGAAATGGGCCCAGGCCAGTCGGCCCAACCCGTTTGGAGACCCAAACTTTCTTTTGTAGATGATCCAGGAAAACTTTACAGGCAAAGGAGATGTGCAACACAAGCTAAAGGGTTGGAAACCCTAGATCCAAAAGCCAAAGTCGAAGGAACATCGGAATCTTTAAGGGAATCACCACCTCCAAGTCCAAAGGAAGATCAACCTCAACCGCCACCCATGGGAGGACAACCACAACTGGAGCACAAGATCGAGCTATGCACCCCGGACATCATTGATCTACCTATCATAAACCTTCAAGACGCCGGAAGGCCATTCAAAATCAAGGTCTCAACTATCCGCATGACAATTGCGGGAGCTTTGGAGCGTTTCAATGAATACATACGAGCCGAATTACTTGAGTGGCATATCGGTTTACTTAAGAGGAGGATGGAGAAGATGGAGATAGAGAAAGAAGCTCAACGCCTAAAGGCTGCCGAAGAAAGATCCACATGCAAGGAGTGTGAGGAGTACGGCCATGTCCAAGGTAAACCCCGATTTAATGCAAGTTCTTCCATTCAAGATTTGGTTCCCCTTTGTATACAATTGAAGGACTTCATGGACGAGCAAGCTAAGATCAACGAGGACGCCGTTAAATTCGAGGCTATGGAGAAAATATTGAAGAATTTAGATGGCAAGGTGATGGAGGTCGGAAGCTCTATACGTGAAGTGTTCATCGTGATGAAGATGCTAGAGATGCAAGTGGGACAACTTGTCGCGTGCCCGATGGGTAACAAAGGAGTATTTCCGAGACAACCTCAAGGTCCCGAGACGGTGAAGGCTACTCAAACTCATTCGGGAGAGATGGAGGATCACACTAAGGAGACCACGAAGATCACGACCGAAGGACCAGAGTTTGAGATGCTGAGCCACTACATGAAGGAAGTTGTTGCATCCGTCAAGACAAAAGGACAAAGCCAGCCTATGAAGACCAAAAATATGACTAAGCCGAAGAATAAGCCCGTGCCCAAGATGGTGCAGAAGTGGGTACCCAAGATTGCAATGCCCGCAAAGAGCATTGATCCGAAGTAATCAAGTGAAGAAGTCTAGCCATGGACTATAAACGAAGCGCTAGGCGGGAGGCAACCCGTTTCGTCGAGTCAAGAATAAGCTACCGGGAGGACAACCCGATTCCAGGTTTTTCAAGTCTTTTCAAGTAATTTAGTTTTTAATTTTACTACGCAAGACATTAGACTTAGAATGGTTGAATAATATTAGAGACATAATTCTTGGTTGAATATTTTGTTTTGATCATAAACCCTTTACATGAACCATTCTATGTTGTTTGCTTCTTTTTCGAGATACCACATCCAAATAAATTCAGAACCTATCTCAACCATTCACCCTCTTTATGATGTTGTGGTTGACTTGTTTTACATGCTAAAAACACACGAGTAGAGCCACGACTTGTACCTAGATGTTATTTAAATTTCAGCGCATGGTAGGACTCGCGTGAACCTAGAAATTTGACTTTTGGTTGATTTAAAAATCCATATCCTTGGTTTCTCTAAGATTAGAATTTTTCTAAGCCTCATTTAATTTTATTTCATTCAAAATCTCTCTCATGTAATTACAATTAGAACCTAAACTTATGCCCCCATGATCAAGCCGGAAAAAGTTCGCTCTCAATTAATGAAAGCAAACAATACCGGTGAGACTGACATAAAAGTAGTCGGAAAATATTTTCGACTTACATCTTGTTTTTAATGCTTTAAAAACTCCTCTAAATTTATATTTAAACTCATTAATAGCTATGATTTTATTCTTTTTTTTTCAAAATTAGAGGAGTGCTTAGCATTAAAAAATGCTTAGAGGGAGGCAATCTAGTTAACCTAACCATACATGCACCATGATAAATCATGGGATGCCCCTCCAACATCTTTTATCAAATCACATGCAAAGAACACGGATGGGGGGGCAGCCAAGGCTTTGTTTTGTAGGAATATCATGGAGGCATGTGAAGCAAGGGAGCATGGAAGTGACTCAAAGCGAAAACATCAAGTGGAAGGAGTAATAATGCAAGCAAAGGAGTGGACGAGAACGTTTGGAAGGTGCATGTGGTCGCGAAGCAACATGAGTGCGCTAGAGAAGAACCGAGCCAAGAGGAGGAGAGAGGTAAGCCTCCCATCTAGCTCTTTGTTCGTGTGCTCTAGTTTGTAGTCTGGAACCACCTTAGACTTAGCCATCCACCCCGCTTGTTTCGTGAAACAAATCACATCCTTAATCCACTCAAAGTCCAGACTCCAAAATAATATTTGTGTACCTTGTTATCGGTTGAAAACCCCGGATATTTATTTGTGAGGGAGAGAGTGCTGCAACCATCAAAGAAAATTACAAGTCTTTGCACCAAGAAGAAGGGATCATCGTCATCCAAGCCATCATCGACAACCTCTTCGAGGTGGCACTCGGTTTCCGAGTCTCCTCGGAGTATGGAGGAGGACATAGCACCGCCGAGGAGGAATGATACTCTTCTCCTCGGTGGGATGAGGGCCACATGAAGCTCGTTCTTTAAGGTTCACTGAACCTCAAGGACGTACGGAGGAGCCGCCCGTCCGACCTCGCCACTCGACACGATCATCCGCTCCACCTCCATACGCTCCGCGGTATTCCAATGGGTTTATCATCGTGATGGAGGAGGAGGAGAAGAAGCTCGCTCACCTTGATTAGAGGCTTGTAGCGAACGTCGACTTCGACGACCAAGCTCTCCACATATTGGGTTTTCATACGGGACACCGAGGTTTGGTGCAATTCTCTAACAGAGTGTCGGCAAACACCCACAAGGAATTCGCCTAGGAAATTCTCATGACCATGGCACATATCCTTGATGAGGGAGTGCTGAGTCTCTCATTCCGTTTGGAGAGAGCCATTCGCACCAGGAGGCCATCCATAAACTAGAGAGAGAGGAGGGAGATCTCCGAAGGGAGATCAACCACCTCGAAGGAAGCACCCACAAGTGGAGAAGAAGGAAGACACCGTCGGAAGGGTAACCATGATCAATGATGCTATGTCTAGCACCTTGATGGGGTAATCTCCTTATTCATCCATGGGTTGTAATCGATCTTGAGATGTAATCATTCTTTGTTGGATTATCTATCTATCATCTTGTGTTGAATATACTTTATTGCTTAAGGTTAGCTACCATGCCATAAAGGGAGTAGAGCTCCAATGCTTCCTTGGATCCATTCAATACGCCATGTCCATCATAGGTCTAGTCATGAATACCTTCTCGTAGTGAGTACGAGAGGAGGGAAAGGGCGAAACCGTGGTCATAACCCCCGATAGATTAGATTGGTTTTCATGATTAAAACGATTGCATGTTCTAGTATCGTAGACCCATGGGCGAGTGTCTCCTATCTTGATTGAACAAGCAGTTCCCTATGTATTAGAAAATAGCTCGGTTTTCAAAAGGGAGCTCCAGAACAAGTGGATGTGCATGGAGGCACATGGGAAGGTTTTTGGAGTATGATCGCGGGAGAAGCGTAGCAACAAAGAAATTTTATCCGGAACCCCATCATCCAAGAGTTTCACTCGTGGATGTGCAAAAGGATTTTGGGGAGAATAAGAGAGACAAAGATAACCAACACGGAGTTGAATTGGCTTTACTCGGCTTTGATTGCCAGGTAGCCAATCGACCCCATTAAACTCATGATCAACCGGTGGTGTTGTGAAGCAACATCGGGTTCGAGAGATGGTTCGGGGTGTTACCTCTCCATGTTGGCTATCTCTTTGAAACCGGGTATTACAAGGAACCCGAAGCATCTCCTAGCCGGGACCTCCCTAGGATTTGATTATATGAAGAAAAGCAAATATATAAGTGAAGATGAGAGAGGAGGCTTCAAAGTGGCCAAAGTAAATTTGCCCGCATCGGATGGAAGATTAAGACTTTTTCTTGAGGGGAAAGAAGATTGGTTGGAGGAAGGACTTCTTGTGCCGGCGAAGAAACATAAAAGAGAAGGATTATAGGAGAAGGATCTTCTATGGCCCAAGAAGGAGGTGCACAACAAAATTATGTGCCACCATTTGGAGGAACCCCGGCGTCGCCGAGTTACTACGGTGATGTACCAATGCAAGCATGGGGGAGTGGTGCAGCCATGCCCTCACCAAATTTGCGGTGCCCAACGTAGCCTTTGCGGAGCCATATGCACACCTTCCTCAACCACAACAAAATGTGTCCATCATTGGAGGATACGCTGTGAGGAACATGCAAATTATTGCAGCCATCCTAAACAATGCAAACCAAATGGGTGAAGGTAATGCAAACATCGCTTATGAGCTTTGACACCTTCACTTAGCACCGTCATACAATTCATAGGACAAGCGGTGCAATCCTATTATGAGTAAGGGTATAACAACCATGATTATCAATATCAACCACCGGCGGAAGATTAGAGAGAGGAGGAGCTTTAGTTATCTTTCCTTTACCTCCTTTTCTTTAATTTTCAGCTTGTATGCGCCTATTTATGCACAGTGTTTTCAGTTTTTATTTAGATTTCAGCATGTGTGTTAGTGTTTATTTTCATCATGAATAAAGTCACCACTAAGTTTTTACTATTAGTAAAGTTACAAAGTTTGTGCCATGATGATATATGATTATAATTGCCGCTTTGTTTATCGTTGTAATTGATTTTGGCATGTTTAAGCTAGTGCTCTCTTAAAATACAAATCTGAAATTATCTAAATGCTAGCTTAATCTTTAGCGGAGGTTATGATAAAAATAAAGACCCATAGTGTTTTATGTGCTCTCAAGTTTTAGATGGATTAAAGATGATTTATTTTTGTTCTTAAAAGTAATGCTAACCTTGTCATAAATACCTCTTGCGTGTTGCTCTACCTATCCAGAGCCATATAAATATTCGAGTGCAAAAACTTAGTATACAAGGTTTATTTTTGGGTGAGTTATTTCAGGCCTTGATTTCTCTGGACTGAGGCTAAGAAGCTGGTCATTCCGTTTTTGCGTATCTACCTTTTTGCTAGCCTTTCTATCCGTGAATTGTGTATCCCCACATCGGAGATCTCACAAACCTCGCCGGATATCCACCCTTAAAACCAAATATCATCTTTTGTGATTACCTCCTTGACCACAACCTATCGTTGAGAATGGATCATCAATTCAAGGAAGATCGATGGTGCCAAAATTGAAGACTTAAAGTATCTTTCCGAAGGAAAAGTATTTCCGGTACCTACCTTATCTCTATCACCTCTTTGCTCGAGGACGAGCAAACGTCTAAGCATGGGGGAGGAGGTAGGTACAATGCAATTTTAGAGTTCAAAAGGGAGCAAATTAAAAAAAATGAGAAAGAAAAGAAAAAGAAGAAAAAATGAGAAAGAAAAAGAAAAAAGTATGAGAAAAAGAAAAAAAATGAGTATGTGTGATATAATAAATAAATAAAGTGTACTCCCCGGTTCTCTAAAGAGCATTAGGAATTTCAAGGCTTCAAGATTTAAAAGATCCAAACTCATCTTTCCAACCATGTGCAATCCTATAACGAGGATTTCCTTTGTGCATCGGGATCACTCTTTGCCATTTGCACATGTCCACCTATCTCAAGTGTGTGTATTTTTCTCTTCCCCTCCTTGATTAACATTATTTTCCAATGACCTTTTTGACGAGTCTCGGTAAGACCATGAGAACCTTGTCTTGTTTTGACAACATCTCATTTATAATATTTTGGTAGGACTAAACTTTCCCTAAAAGCTCCATATAAAACCTACCACATATATGAATGTTATGAGAGGGAAAGGAGTAGAATAAATAGGCTTGAGAGACATGATGAGATGAGAGTTCATGAGCAAGATGCAAGGCAGATTAAATTTGTGAACTTGGTTTAACTCTTTTTCATCTTGTTCTTTATTTCAAAATTTCTGAGATCCATTTGAATTTTGGGAGCATGTTAATACTTGTGGGATAAGCTTAATTAATAATCTACCCTCCGTAGAGATGAAGGCTAGTACATTATGAGACTTTAACGAATTAAAATTGAGAGCATTATGTTTTCTCATGTGTGATCAAGTGCAAGGTTTAAACAATGAAGGGCAACGATGATATCCATCGAAGGCTTACTCGAGGACGAGCAATGTTTAAGCATGGGGGAGTTGTTGACGGTGAAATTCCGTCAACCTAGCCATGAGTTTACCTTCGGTGTTGGCATGACTTTTGTATCTTATTCATTGGTACTAACCCCCGTGGTATAACAAGTTCACTTGTGCATGTCGCTTTTGGAGTTTAGTGTTTATGCAGGGTTTTAGCGTTGAAAGCAAGACTTCCGGGATAAGTTCATTAAGCACCTCATGACAAGACCTTGAAGCCCGGTACAAGTCAAGCAATGAAGTGAACACGACTCCAAGAAGCCCAAGGACCCAACCCGAGAAGATGGAAAACTGCGAGGACCTAGCCGGAAAAGTGCCGAATCTTGCGAGACAAG